>CM077306.1:206022515-208446991 GCA_039655065.1 Glossophaga mutica
ATCTCTTTTAGCTTGAAAAAAATTTAAAGGTAGTGATTGGATTTCATTAGTACAGTGTTTTTATAAAAATAGTCCCCTAAGACTGTGACTCTGTTCCAACCAGAAGGAGGTACTTTTTACCCCTCTGAACAAAAAAGTTTACCGTTAGCAGATGTTTTTCTGAAACTGACCACAAGGAAACATGTCGAGACCAACTCAGGGTTATATAGAAGATTAAACTATGATTTAATTACAACAATTGATTCTTTGGCTCTATTAATAGCTAATGACTTACACTTTCCTGGCCTGGGAGCTGTGCTTTACTGCGTTTTAGCTTTTAGGTATAATCATTAGTGTTCCTAGAAGTAAGATATTCCCAGGGACAAGGTTCTTTCTTTTCATTTATAATCCAGTTTCTATATTTAATGTTTCTTCCTTCCCCATTTAACTGGGGGGTGCAAAGGAAGAGAGGGTTACCAAGTACACTCAGGCTTGAAACCCCGAGCCTTCTTGATGCCTGCCTGAGCTGGCTGTCAAACACAGCAGCCTCCGGTTACGCTGCCAGGAGGTAATGATGCCTGGAAATGTACAATGCTTCCTTGAGGTGCTCGCTGTATTTGCATCAGTTCAGCATAGGCATTCTGTTTGACTGATGGAATTCCCAGGACCGTGGAATGGGGGGTACTTGACAATCTTACACAGTTTAAGGACTGGATTAGGAATTAGAACTTCAGAATTCCAAGCTTAGCTCCATGCTTTAAATATTACTTAATGCATTGGAATTATAGTCCTTAAATCAGCACGTATCAAAATGTGTTGTGACACTAGTGAAAAGTCTGTGCGAAAGTGATTGAAGTACTTGGCTATATTCTTTAAGATAGATGCCCTTGTCATTTTTAAAATTCAGCATCCCAGGATTTTCCTAAGGATGCGCTTTGTTTCCACCCTGGCATGAGAATGGGCCCTGATGGCACACCCCTAAGTCGGCCAATTCGGGGCCACCCTGCTGCCTTTCCTTGGAGGCCTGGGTTTACCTTCGGGCCACCCAGGGGTGGGGCGGGGGTGGGGGCAGGACAGGGCGCAGCGGGATGGAGCCTGCTGGGAGCCTCCTTCTCTCTTTTGCTTAGGCATTGAGTGGTGGAGGGGACGTCTGGCGCCTGTCTCCTCGCCGGACTGGCCAGCACAGTTGCTCCTGTCTTGCACTGGGCCACCCTTCCGACGCAGACACTCCCTGCTGTTGGCTCCCCCTCGGAGCTCTCGAGCTCGTTAACCTCAGACATGGTCTTTGCACTTGTAAGATGGGCCCAGTAGCATTACCTGCCTCCGTAGGTTTTTCAGGGTTCAGTGAGATTATACTTGTAAAGAATTTTCCAGTAGAACTCACCAAAACTAGCTAACTTATACCCTGTTTCTCCCCATCTCCTTTTTTGGGGGGGGGGGCGCTGAAGATTGAACACAGTTGCTGTGGTGAGCTAAAGTGGCCTCGAGAACTGCTGTGTTTTTTTTTGGGGGGGGGGGTTCAGTGATTCTTGATGTTTATTTGGGAAATTTTTATGGAATTCAGAAAATTCAAGATTTTTACCACCCATACTTGAGGCAGGTTAGGGGCCCCTTTGGGAGGGTGGGAGGTGGGGGTGGGGGCGCTGGAGGAGGAGAGCCTGCTGAGATTTCAGTGTGGGTTCACCAGCCTCTTCTGACCCAGGCAGGCACTGGGGGCAGAGCTGAGAATTGACAGAATTGTCCCAGGACTGAGGAAGTAGTCTGTTCTAAACTAGTTCTAGTCCTTGTTCGTTCGTTCTCTTTTTTCTTTTCTTTTCTTTTCTTTCTCTTTATTTATTTATTATGATTTAAATAAAGATTTTATTTATTTTTAGACAGAGGGGGAAGGTGGGGGTGGGGAGAGAGAAACATCAGTGTGTGGTTGCCTCTCTTGTGCTCCGACTGGGGCCCTGGCCTGCAACTCAGGCATGTGCTCTCACTGGGAATCGAGCCAGCAACTCAATGCACTGAGGCCTAGGCCACACCAGCCAGGCCTAGTTCTTGTGCTTTAGATCTTTACAGTGAAGTAAATGAGGGAAGACTTCCCTCTGCCCCGCCCCATGATAGTTAGGGTGGAATTTGTCCCGAATCTGCAAATCCACTAAGGTGACTTTACTAATTGTGTTTGAACGGGATGGGCACAGATGAAACGGAAAGTTTTGGGAAGATTTTATTATATCGAGAGTTCATTTCTGTTGCAAAAATGGTATAGCATATTAACTGCTATTAATTAGCATAAATAATTAAAACAAAAATGTGATTATCAGAATATTTGAAGAAAATGTGTTAGGAGGTAACCATGAGCTTCTGTTTCCTTCATTGCTTGGTCCTCCTAACTTCCAGTTAACTGCTACCTGGTCTTCGCCCTCTAGGGTCTTCAGATAAGGCCTTTGTGATAAACTACTAGCTTGGGGTCGTTGGGGTGGGCGGGTGCTTCTCATGTGGGAGGGAATCGTGTTAAAGATAGAATCAAAGAGATGATAATGTCACCTTAATGGCACACCCAGGGATGAATGGACCTAGATCAGGGAGATTGGGAATAATGTCCAATTTTGGAGGAGCAAGCTTAGAATAATATCAAAATTATTAAGAATTAGCAGTAAATGTTTAGGGGGTACAGCTGATACTTTAAAAGCAAGTTAGTGAGCAGATTGTTATTCGGTTTTCCGAAGCCGGGAGTCTAACCGGAATTTGCACCGTGAGGGCACTTCGGCTACGGAGAGTGTCGTGTGCAGGGCGTACCGGTTCACGTTGTGCGGCGTAGAGGCCGCCTTCTGGGGCGCGGGTTTGCTACACAAAGCAGAGCAGACCCGTTTCTCCACTTCAGCGTTTCGCGTGGTGTTCTTGTTTCACTGGCATTTATTTCGCAGATGAATAATCATTTCAGCACGCTACATGTTTACTTTCATTTTTAATTTCCCTGTTTTGATAAAATATTTTGTATTTCAGTCATTGTTTCCGAGGTAACTATAAAGTGATTATTTTATAACTTCTCCTAAGGTATTAATAACCAAGCCAAGCAGTAAGTCAGCTCCATGAAAACTGGATAAAACGATGAGATCATCAAAGCAGTCCATCATTTCGACGGGAGCCTTAAATCTGGAGGGCGGGGGCGGGGTGTGTGCTGTTTACATTCCCACAGTTAGAGATGGGAGTATGTAGTCGGTTGGTTCATATCTGAGAAGTTAGCTCTGGAATATAGGAACCAGCTGCTTACTGTTACGCATGGCGTCCTTGGGGATGCTGTAGAGCACTTTTCTGAAGCAGGCATTGCCGAAACTGCCAGTGTGAAAGTAACGACTGTAGTGGTTTGTTCGCTGGTACCGAATTTATAAGGAAAACTTTTGCTTATGTTACCTGCTATTTTCATGTATTGTAATTATAACCGTGTTCATGCAAACCCCTTGTAGATAATGCATAAGATAGTGAGTTTTGGGGTCACTCTGGGCTCAGTGTTTTGTGGTGGTGTTACGAGGATTAAATGTGTTCTTAAGTATTGAGCTCTTAGTGCCTGGCACAGGGCGAACACTCAGAATGTGTTGCCTGATGTTAGCCCGAATGAATGTACTGCTCATACCATGTGTGTAGAAAGATGTGTGTAGGCTTCGACAAGTACATCCAATGTGTGTGAATGCATAGAGCCACATATGTGCATGTGCATACGATGTACGATGATCACGTAACGTACGCTGTCCGGGACACATCGAATGATGCTATAGTGTAAACACAACCCCCCACTGTGTATCACATGCTGGTTTTAGCATGTTATATACGTGTTCAACCTCGTAGCAGTTCTACGAGGGGCATGCTGTTCTGTCATTGTACAGATGATGAAGGCACAGAGAGATTAAGCAACTCCCCCCAATGCATTAGTGAAGAAGCTGGGATCGCGTCCATTCCGTGCTGCTCCGGACTCTTGACGAATAAGCGAGGCCGCCGCCCCAGCCCTGAGTGTGCAGTGGGTCTTGTTCTTGCTAGGGTGCTCACGTTGGGCCCACTCTCCTACAGCCGTGTGTGTGAGATGTACGTATAGCATGGAGGTCAGAGCTCATTCAGTACACCGTGTGTGTGTGCTCAAACGCATGAGAATAACGTCAGCTCTAAAAAAGGCTTGGGTCTAAGAGCCCCCATTGCTTAAAAGCACATTGCTTAAAAGCACATTGCTTTGCTTGTCACATGTGTCAATCATCTTGTTCAAACTGTGGCATAAATGTAAGGGGAAGACACCTGGGCGGGGGGAAGCTGGAAAAATGATCTATGCAGCAGCTCGACCTAGCAGGCGCGAGGCCGAGGTGCTGGCGAGCTCAGGGTAGGACGGCCTCTGACCTCACTCACTCGGCGGCTCCAGGCCTCGGTGGCCCCAAGGGCTGCCGTTGAGTGGAGGATGTGCTATGGTGGCAGCTCCAATCCAGGCACCTGCATTCCTGCCCTGGAGTGCTTGCACATCATGGCCGCTGGAACATCAGCTAAGATCTGTACGGTTTGTAAGTGCTTGTAAATCACTAGTTTCACTTGAGCCTCACAGAATATTGAGAGTGTTACCGTTGTTCAGACGAGGAAACTGAGGCTTCGGTGAAGTCACACTCCCAGGGTTCAGTTGAAGTGTCAGAAGCTGAACCGAGGTTTCCTGAGGACAAAACGGTGTTCTCTGTGTTTACACACAATTTCAGGAGTGTCAGAACCCTAGTGTCCTTCCCACGTACAGGCTGTCTGCAGCCCCTGTGAAGCTTAAATGCCAGGCATAAGCCGCTTGAAATTAAAGGACAGGTGGCCCCGTGGGTAGAAGCAGGGGCCCTGGCGGGGCCTTGGCCTGGGTCCAGACTTCTGGTGTGGGGGTTCCGCCAGGCCCTCCTGCTCCGGAGCACGGTTACTCGTTTGCCTCTGTGGGCTGTCGTGTGAAGGGGGCTTTTCTTCATGAGATTTCTCCTTGAACTGGAAACTTAAGGTGGAGCTAGGGCTGGGAGAGGGGCTGAAAAGCCACCGCGGTGGTTCTGGTCACCGGCCCTGAAATGGCTCTCATTTTATTTATCCTTTTGTTTGTTTGTTTGGTGTGAACAGAAAAAGAGGCAAAGAGCTTTTGTTTCTTAACCCAAGCAGTAGCGGTCAGTTTTGCATTTACAACGTAAGCGAATTGGTGTCTAACCCACGCCTGCTCTGTTACCCTTTAAACCGTGTCTAACCCACGCCTGCTCTGTTACCCTTTAAACCTCCGGCCTTCCACCTGGTGGGGTAATGTTCAGGGGAGCGGTGCTGGTGTCGAGGCTGCGGGCACTGCCTGAGGTTTTGGCCGGGAAGGGGCTGAGAGCAGGGAAGCATTCTCCTTCCGTCCAGACTTAGTGTTCATTGTTCGGTGACTTATGTAATATTTAAATTTCAGGGTTTTTTTTTTTTTCCTTAAAAATTCCAGTGTTTACTGGCATGCTGTAGTGCAAATGTGAAAAGGAAACTGTTAAAAATTTATTTTATAATTTATACACCAGCATTTTATATGAAGCCATGTGTATGGCAGCTTTTCTGTTTGTGTTAACTGGTACCAAAGCTTTTCTAGATTAAAAACTGTAGGTTGCAAAACGTGTGGTTTTTCACATGCGCAGTTATTTCTTTATCACTGAGTTGTCCTTCCAAGCCTGGTCTAAATGTGCTCGAAAATTACCATCTGCTCCCTGCAGTTTGGAGAGGGCACAGAAAGACGAAGGTGGGAAGCTGTCACTTCTAATATTTTCATTCAGACTTTCACACCCTTCTTGTCTAGTTCCATAATTGCCTGCAGCAGGAGCTGTTTCGGCCATTTGGTTTGGTCCTGATTGTTTAGGGGGGTGGGGGGCACAGGGAAAGACTAATGTAAGAGCCAGGGCACAGTACTGATGCATATTCGAGAATCTGGTAAGCCGTGAAGGCATTTACCTCCCAGCTCAGTAAGTTAGTGGGTAAGTCCTTGCATAAGTGAGATGACTAGGAATAAAAACACCTATACTTTTGGATACATTTTCTTATGCAGAATTTGTTTTCTTACAAATTTTAATGCTGTATTCTCAAATTTCACATCTGAAGATTTAATAGTCCTTGACAATCTTACTTGATGTTCAGAATTTATGATCATATCAGAAGGATTTTTGGATTGCTTACATAATGTATTTTAAAATGTGTTTTCTTTTTAATTTTAAAAATTGATCTGTTTTGGTTTCGATTAGAATGAGCGATCACAATAGGATTTGGAAATGAAACAGGATGGAAACGTGTTAGTGTGAATTGCCGATAATTTGTAATAGTCAGGAATAAGAAGACCCTTAGAAAGTGGGATTCATGCCAGGAGAAATGGAGTGAGCTAAGAGGATGGTATTGGTGCAGTCCAGAGCTCTGACTTTGGATCCTCCAGCGAGGCAGTTGTCCAGCGCCGCGCCAGACCAAAGTCACTGGTTTCACCCTTTCATTTACTTGGCGATGACTGCGAGAGAGGAAAAGAGTTTCAGCCTCGAGCTGGCAAAGTGGAGGTTCTAACGTCGTCCATTTAATGGCGTTTTCAGTAATTCCCACACAGGTCTATTTAGTCAAGGTGTCAGGAATTGATTTTTGAGGCATGGCATTCTGTGGTTTTCATAATTAGAACAGAGAACTTAAAACAGAAATCCTCTGTCTTCCCCACCCCTCACCCCCCACCCCCATGTTCTAGCCTATGACAATCTGAGAATCTTCAGAAAAGGTTTTTGGTCCATTTGTACACCTTGCTTTGTGCTGGGTATTTGCCTCTTGTGCAACCAACATTTTAATGATTTTGTTAAGTAACAAAAACTTGAAATGAGTTTTAGAGAAATTAGGAAAATACATTTTTAGGCCCTTGGAGAACAGTTGGAGAGCCAGAGAGCAGGCGTGTTGGCAACCTCATGCGTGGCGATGCATGTACCAGAGATACGTAGAAACGCCGTGGGAATTAGAGGTGAAGGTGATGCTGGGGCTGTGGAAAGTCAACTGGGAAGTGGAGGTAACGTTTGAACTGGGATTTAGTGGGAGAATAGCAGGAGTGTGTCTGTCTGTATCTCATGTATAATCCTAAACTCGTAGAGTGTGTTGATGGAGAGTAATCAGATTCTCACAGGGTTAAAGATGTTGGAGAACAAGATAGAACTTTGGGTTGGTCCTAAGGGCAGAGCCCTCATGAATGGAGTTAGTGCCCTTATTAAAAATTCCCCTTGTTCCTTCCACCATGCGAGGACACAGTTGGAAGACTGAGCCAGAAAGTGGGCTCTCTCTCATCAGTCACCATAGCTGCCGGTGCCTTGGTCTTGAACTTCCAGCCCCCAGAACTGTCAGACAGAAATTTCAGTTGTTTGTAAGCCAGCCAGTTTGTGGTATGTCTGCCTTAGCCTGAAGGAACTAGGACAGGTAGCTTTAACTCTGCAAAGAAAGCAAAGTAGGGAGGGCCTGGAGGTTTGACCGCTGGAGGAAGGAAGGCGCAGCGTGGGCAAGGAGGTCAGTCGTGGGTAACGCAGGCTCCCGGTTTGGAATGGAAGAGGAGGTTTGGGCCCACCAGCCAGGGGTCCGAATGCAGACGGAAAGGCCTGTCTGCTGGAGGAGGAGGAGGAGGAGGAGGAGGCCAGTTTGATTTTGGGTGTGGTGGGTTTGAAGTGACTCTGTTACTTGTGTAAGCTTGAGGACGGTAGGGAGAGTGTCTTGTATTTCTTCTTTCCTTCAAGAATCTTAAACCCACTTCATTCTCACAAACCTCCTTGTGAAATACAGAATCATTGTCTTTATTTCACAGATGGGGAAGCTGAAGCAATTGGAGTGTTGAGTAACTTACCAAAGCGTAGAATAGGAAGTGGAACCTACGTTTATGGATACCAGGAACGCCTCGGTCCTGTGTTCCGAATCCACGGAATAATTGCCAAAAATAATCGCCCAAAATGGTTCCACTCGCTGTGCGCGTGGATGAGCGAGTCATTCTGATCCCCGTGATGCTGCACACAGCTCCCGAGCGTTCGGGTTGGGCCCCGGGTTCCTTGTGCTGAGACTGGATGTGGGGGGGCAGGCTCAGGGAGGGGGGGCGGCTCCGTGACCGCCTAGCGCATTTCTAGCTCGAACATTCTGTGTCTCTGGACTTTCAGCGCCATCTTCCTGAAATTGTTCTTTGAGGTAAGAAAGAAGTGTTCAACTCTTAACAGATGATTTGTTTTCTTTCTTTTTTTTTTGTTCAAGTAGACTGGAAACATTATGTTTGTAGAACACAGAAGGCTAGAAATAGCTTGTGAGAACTAGTTCTGTATCTTCTTCAAATTAATCTTCTCCCTCATTGCAGAGTCTCATGTACTTAAAATAATTTGGTGGGCTGCAGGGTATCCTGGGAATTGTAGTTTCCCGCTTCTTTGTGTTGTGAAGATCAGTAATCTCGCAGCCCTCTGAGGGAGATAAGGAGAGGATGCTCCCCGACAAATCCTTATCTCGTCGTTCAGAAGTGTGCGCGGAGCAGTGAATAGACCCTCAGTGCCTCCCCTGGGCTTTCAGCTCGACTCTAAGTGATGGTAATATGTAAAGTGTGGCCTTAAGATTTTTTTTTTCACTTTTGATACTGTAATTTCTTTCCACTAGTGTCTCCAGTCTTTGCTTTTAGCCTAGTTTTTGGAAAGTGTTTATTCGTACCAAGGGTAGAGATGGAAATGGTTTACAAAGCCAGTGGTTTTACCAGCTCGGCGGCACTGCCCTGCTTCGCCCACAGGCAGCCCTTGAAACTCCCTGAGCTGGTTCTTCCGGATGCCTCCGAAGTTCTGAATGACACACTTGTGTTGCTGCTTTCGGTTTTAGGCTGGACTCCTGGTTTCCCCTGGCAGGCGGCACCCTCAGTCTCCTCTCTCTCTCTGTTCTCAGCACCAGCACGGGTCCTCCGTGTCTGCCCACCCCTCCAGTACAGATGTGCTGTGATTGTCGGTTTGCCCGCTGCTGTGTTCTTACACTGTTGAGGCTGGGGAAGCTCTCTTCAGAAACTCTCCATGTATGAACTGCTGTTCCCTTTTCCTCCTCTGCGGCCCTTTGTTTTTCTTGAAGTTACGAATTGTCTTTTCTTTCGTTTTCTACATGTGCTTGTTACTCACTGCGTTTAGATTTTTAATCAGTTATAACTGTCCATAGTGGGTTGTAAGATGTTCAGGTCCAACAGTGTGTTGTACCGCTTTTGTCTTCTAGAGGAATCTCGGGGAGAACCTCTGGCTGGCCCCTGTCACCTGCACACCTGTGACCTGGGATCCCTTTACGGTCATCTTGGAGTCCCGCGCCCCCCCCCCCCCTTCCTGTGTTGGATGGGATCTTTGGTTTCTTGGATTCTGTGTCTTTCTTGTTTTGGTACAGCCCATCCTCCTGTAGCTTTCTCAGGATGGTGTAGGGATGTACAACTTTAAGGTCTTGGATGTCTGAAAATGTCTTTATTCTCAAACGTGACTTAAAGATTGGCTGGGAATAGAGTTCTGGAAATCATTTGTCCTTAGAATTTTTAAAAAGTTAAATTCGGGGGCGGGAACATTGGTTCAGAACACTATGTAAGTTGCAGGGCTTTCAGAAGTCGGAAGCGGTCACTGCCGAGCAGCCCCCAGCGCTGCCCTTGGGAGGTGAGGAGCTGTCCTTTTTGCCTCCCGATCCTCAGCAGGCGACCTCTCTGCACTCCTAGTTTGTAGCCTCTTCTTTTCCCTGGCGTCCGGCGTCCTTAGGTTTCCTCTCGGCCCCTTTGTGCCCGCCGCTCTGCGCACTCTTCCAAGCAAGCGAGGAGAAGCTCTTGCATTGTGTCTTTGATGTCCTTCCTCCTCAGTTTTACTCTTCTCCCTTTCAGGAACTTCTGCCGTCCGGTACTGGACCTCATGGACTTCGGACTTTATTTTTTCCTACTGTTTTCTATGTCCTTTTCTTTTTGTTCCCATTTCTGGAAGAGTTCGTCATTCTGTTACATTCGTAACTTCCAAGGCTCTTTCAAGTCCTCTCAGAGTTCCTGCCTCCCTCCCCCTCCTATGCCCCCTCCTTCCTTTCTCCCCCTTCCTCTTTTTTTCTTTCCTTTTTAAAAAATTAAATGTATTGGTTAATAGGATCGTATAGATTTCAAGTGTACATTTCTGTGATCCATGGTGTGTGTATTGCATTGTACGCCTGCCACCCAAAGTCAGATCACGTTCTGTCACCACGTAGTTGGCCCTTTTACTGACCCGCACCCCCTTCCCTCTGGCGGCCACCAGGCTGTTGTCTGCCTGTGTCTGAGTTTCAGTTTATGTCCCACAGCTGAGTGAAGCCATATGGTTCTGAGCTTTTTCTGACTTATTTCACTTAACATAGTATTCTCAAGGTCCATCCATGTTGTTGCGAATGGCAGTACTTCATTCTTTCTTACGGCTGAGTAGTGTTCCCTTGTGTATAGGGACCGCATCTTCTTTATCCAGTCCTCTATCGAAGGATGCTTTGGTTGTCTCCGTGCCTCGGCCACTGTGAACGATGCTGCAGTGGACATAGGGGTGCATGTGTCTTCAAGAATAAATATTAAAGTTTCTTTTGGGTATATACCCAGAAGAAGGATTGCTGGGTCATATGGTAACTCTACTCTGTTCCTAATTTTTGGGTGAATTTTTCCTTTTCTTAATTCTTGTTTTTTTTTTTTTTTTTTTTAAGATTTTTTTTTAAGTACTTTTTTTTTTTCCTTTTAGATTTTATTTATTTATCTTTAGAGGGGAAGGGAAGGAGAGAGGGAGAGAAACATCAATGTGCGGTTGCCTCTTGTATGTCCCCTGCCGGGAACTGGCCTGGCAACCCAGGCATGTGCCCTGACTGGGAATCGAACCGCGATCCTTCGGTTCGCAGGCCCGCGCTCAATCCACTGAGCTACACCAGCCAGGGCTAATTCTTGTTTTTTAATTTCGTTTTAATAGAAGTCTGTGTTTTAGGGAAGATTATTATCTTTTTTGCAGTCATTAAAATTATTCATTTACAATTTTTATAGCATGTCAAAATATTTATGATATAATATTAGATAAAACAACACAGCTACATTCAGTAAGTTTTCAGTATAATTAAAATGTTGAAAAAAGACTGAAAGGAAATAAACTTTTGTTTCTGAGGTGTTGATGATTTGTATCATGGCATTGTCTTCTTTTTTGTTTTTTTTTTCTGCTTGTTTTGGTCTCGTTTTCATGCTGAAGGCTTTGCTCAGCTACCAGGAGGAATCCTTGGTTGTCCGGAGGCCTTGGCAGGGCTTGCTGGCTGTAAGATCCACCGTGGGGCAGCTGGGTGGCCCTTCAGGGGAATTTGGGATATCCTGCTGGTACCCTAGGTCTTTGCTGTTGGGCTGGCCGCAGCTTCACCCCGGGAAGAGGGCGGTGGGCAGGGCTGTGCGGGGGACTTGGCGCTGACCCGGCGCTGCTGCGCGGTGTCTGCAGTGCTGATTCCGCAGGACCGCGGGTCCCCCCTCTTTTGGGAGTAAATCTCTGGGCTTCTGCTCACTTGCAGCAGGTGCTGGGCCTAATGGGAGAGATGCTGCTCCTGGGTCCGCTTGAGCCACCCGCCCTTCTTGCTGCAGGCTCCCGCACACCCATCTACCCCACCGTCCTCTCGGGGGTGCCTGGTTCCGCCCGTTTCCGAGCCTTTCCACAGTTCCGTCTCGGCAGCTGTGTGGGCCAGGCCAGTAACTACTTGTCCCTCTGTTTCTAGCATCCCGGCTTTTGTTGCTGTTGTTGTTCCTGTACTCTGAGAATTGTTTTAAACAAACAAGAAACAAACAAAAATCAAATGAAAAGGAAACTTTACTGCTGTTTTTGTTTTTCAGAGGGAATGATACTAGATATAAGCTCTGAATCTGCCATGTTTATGTAGAGTTTCTCTTTAGATTATAAATATGTAAGTCATAAAATCAAACAGTTTGGCTACATTTACATTTTGGCTACATTACATTACAAAGGTGTTTTAGAAATACCTTTGTAATTTATGTGAATATGTACATAACTGTGGGTTAGAGCCTGTCCAGTACATAAACAGACTTGTCACGGACATTAAAGTGTGTTTAACAGCTACAAGAACTGTCTTCACTCTGTGATCTCTTCCGAGTAGTTTATACCGCTTGCAAGTTGAAAACATAGTTGGTTCTGTAAGCATCATGGAAGTCAGTTCATTTAAATGTGATTTAGTGCCTTTTATTTTCTGTACAGACTCTGCCAATGGCTGGCCACGCCAGCCTTTCTCTGTACCTGAATTCTCTGTACCTGAATACTCCGTTCAGCCGAGCCTGGCACAGTGCTGCCTTGTTGTAAAGTTTGTTTCAGAAATAGTTTCCTTTAAAACCACGCCGTGTGCCCATGGAGTGTGGGAGCACGCACGCACAAATCGTGCCGTGTGGCCCTCTTGCCTCGCGGGAGGGCACAGCAGGCCCTCAGCCCAGATTGGGTGTGCTAGGCCACACCCCACCTTCGAGCCTCAGCGCACCGTCCCGCCGACGCCCCTGGGTGGTGATACGGTCTGTGACTTGCATTCTTGGATTTTCTGTGGGCCTCTCCCCTGCCGTTTCTTGACGGACAGCTTTGATCCTTGATGTCCAACAAAAGGTATACAAATAACATTTCTGGTTCGACAAAGCAGATTATCTTGCTGGATGTTCAGATGCAAGTTTTAAGGTGGCCTGAGGTGCCTTCATGGAAAAGTCTGCGGAAGCCCAGTTGGCTGTTGGGACTGGTGGAAACCTGTGCTGTCCTGCAGGCCCTGCGGCCCTGCGGCCGGGGCCTGACCACCAGGTGCGTGCTGTCAGCTGAAGCCAAGACCCGAGGAGGCGCCTCGCTGCCCAGGGGGCCAGGAAAGCACGGAAGAGTGTGTGTTTGCTGGGAACCCATTTGCATGGGCACGGCTGCCAAGAACATACGTTTCCTCACCTGGATGGTGTGAGAGGGGTGAGCACACTGCTTCCTGTAGAAAGCCGGCCTGGTTCTTTTATTGGAACGTTTGATTTCGTAACCGACTGTGCTGAAGAGGTACCGGACGGTGTCGTTATGAGAAGTACCTCCCCCGACCCCATTTGGGTTATGTGTGGAAAGCATCTGAATATATGATTTTGAAGTGTTAAAGTAATGCTGTGGAATACTTTTATTTTTTCTTTGGGTCTTGTGAATGTCTGTCTTTTCAGGTCAAAAATGATAAAAAGGATCTATATACTTTCCGTGTGGCTTTTCAAAAATAGCATTTCATCTCGGAAGTAGTGCAGCAGATCTCTGAACCCTCTTCACGCGCCCTCCCCTGAAATCTCACCCCGTTCCGTTCGAGTCTAAAGTACGGCTGCTCTGCGGATCAAAGGCTCCCCCGTAAAAAGGGGAGGAGAGCCCCCAGATGCTGGTTTCAGAAGCAGATGCCCACAGTGCGTCGCTGCGTTAGGGGTGAAGGCTGCCTTCGGTCGTTGCACGTGGCTGCCGCCGCGTGTCCGCCGTGTGTCCGTCTGGGGACGGAGCCTGGCGGTTGCTGACAGCCTTCGCAGCAGCGGCAGCGGCAGCGGCAGCGGCAGCGGTAGCGGTTGGTGGGGGTGTTTGAACCCTGCAGCCCCGTCTGAGAAAATCGCAGCAAGCTGCCGCATCACTGCCTGTGTCAATACTGAACCATGAATGGCTGTCTGATTTATTACGTTGGATCAGTTTTCCATATGGTCTTGGCTGTTTGTTGGGCTATTTGGATAAATTGTAACTTGAAAAAATATGTACTCAATCACACTTCTTGCTCCCTGGAGGAAATGCTGTTTCTTTAGTCTTTATCACTTATCACTGATGGACTGGGTGCTGCTATCCAATCATACAACATTAGCATTAATAGTAGAATCTGAAGATAATATGATGAATAAATAACTTTAGAAAACAAATGCTGGAAGGCTGTAAGAGGAAACAAAACAAAGTAATAAATCAATATTCATATATAAAACTATTCAGGACTATGAATGGTGTCTCTTTAGCACTAGGATTTAAAGCCAGATTTTGTCTGCTTTTGGATGTAGTATTTTCTGTTTTCTCTTTGTGAAATGGAAGGGTCCTTAAGAGGAATTCAGAAAAATTATTTGAAAGTGAGAGACTCCTTAAGAGTAGCATTTATTGAGATATCTCATTTATTTGGGGTATCTAATTTTAAGTGTTGAGGGAAGAGAAATTTGATGGCTTGTAAAACATTGCTGATGTTTAAAAATGAATTTCATCTTTTCTCTTTGAATGCATTAAATTATCTGTTATTACTTGAAACTTGATTTCAGTTTAATTGATGCACTGTGTATGTACTGCATGTGTGTTTTTTTTCCCCCAAAAGAATTTAAAGATTTGGACATCTGTACTCAAATTTGTGTCAGAAGTAGTCAAATTCTCAGATTTCATAAGGTTAGCAATTTTTCCTAATGATAATTCTTACAAAGACAAGATAACAAAAATATATTTTGTCTAATGGTCCTCGTCTTTTTTTCATATATTTATTTATCTTCCCTTGCCTCAGTTTCTGGCTGTAAAACAGTGAATAATAGTATTTATTTGAAATTCATGCCTACATTTTTGGATGAAAAATCTTTATCATTTTAAAGATAAACATTGAGGAGTACAACTGTCTTATAAATATTAATGAAATCTTATACTCAAATTAATAAATTTTTAGGCTGTTAGTATACACAAATTTGGTTTATCGGAAAATAGAGAACTAAGTCTATAACTATTCTAAGGGGTTGAGATGCATAAAGACTTAATTTTATGCCGTTTTTCCTCACTGACGTGGCAGTCTTGCAGGCGTGCCGGGAAGCCACGAGAGTTAATGCGGTGTCAGGAAGTGCGTGAAGAGGTAGTAGACTCGTAGTGAGCTCTAAGTGAATTTCTTTGTATCAGATTTCATGTGCCCGCTGAGATTTCTTTAAGAAAATGCATTCTTATGGGGGGGGGGATTGGTTCTGAAAACTAGTGGTAAAATTACACTTAAGAATTTTAGACATCTGTTGAAAATGCGTATTTAGATATCTCCTCCAATAATGTTTTAATATTCATAGTAACAAGACAGAGAGGTTGAAAATTACAGATACTGATCGCTGACTTCCTTGGCGAATGTCCCCCACAGCAGGGGGCAGTGCGGGTGGGGCTGGGGGGCGGGGCAGCCGGTCAGGATGTCCTGCCTCTGCCAGGAGTCCCCAAGCTGCTGGTCTGCTCCGGTCACTCCCGCTGGCCCTCTTCACACTCGGGATTACCATGACTTTGAAAAGGAGTTGCAAAGCCAGGGGCTGCAAGGCCACCCCTGGCCCGGCCTTGTGCATGAAAGTGATCCCGAGTTCTGTTGGGTGACAGCGGGGGAGGCTGGGGACAGCTCCCTGTTTCATAGGGCATTTCAGTAAATCTTGCCCCACTCCCTCCCAACTAGATACATTTGTAGTAGGGCAGCCAGTCCCAGTTCTGAGCCCTCCCCTGGTGTGTGTGCAGAGGTGGGACGCCGGTAGGGAGCTCCCCTTGGCATTGGGATGGCTGTTTATAGACCCTGCCTGACCTTGAACAAAATGCATCCAGCCTGTGCCAGAGGCCAAGGACACTGGAAATGCCCTAACGTCAGGGCTTAGGCTATATTTGCCATTTAACAAATTGTCTAGGTTAAATTTCACTCATTGTCTTTTATATATATAGTTTTAAAAGTTTCTGTGATTTAGTGGCTGTGTGTGGCTTTGAATTAAGTCCTGTCAAAGACCGAATCTGTGTGGTAACTTAGAATTTCTGGTGGGAAGATGTGGGTTTTGGGTTTTGCTTGGAAAATAGAAATAGTTCTAAAGCAGAACTTAAAATGGTGGCATACATCCCTGGAAGTAGGACAAAGGACTGCTGCGTGTATTGTGTTTGAACATTATGTGTATGTTTAAATATTTTCAAACATTATTCTCTAGGCCTAATCAAAGTTAGAATCTTTTGCTAAACTTACTGCAGTCTTGCAACCATATTTAGTAATTCTCTATTCAGAAATTCCCTAAGGACATCTAACAAGCAGACATCGTAAAGTTTGAACCTATTTTATATTTGTGATTTTCACTCTTGTTTTGTGGCATCTACCTAGCATCATGCCTGGAAGGCTATTGGTCATTCTCTCTTTAAGCCTTGTAACTAGAATCTAAGCGGTTTTTTTTCCTCCCGTGTCATTATTTGGAGAAAAGAAAGACTGTCCCTCGATGAAGATACACAAATAACAAATGGCTTTGAGACTCAGACCCCCTTTGTTTCTTCTTACTGTGCAGCCTGGTTTCCTTGTGTGTCCACCCGGATAGCTACAGTCTGTGGTGCTGGAGAGCTGGACTTACTCATTGTTTTCACCAGCACCTAGCTGCCTGGCGTGGAGGAGGTGTTGAGTCAATGTTTGTTAGATGAAGGCATTCAACAAACCAAATGGTCTGGTTTCCGTTTGCAGTGGACAGTGTGAAAAACTGTCCGTGATCGGAGGGAAGTCAGATTTCTGGGCCAGACTCCGTGACAGTTCTGTATGGTGTAGTGGAGAAGGCCTGACTCCGCGGGGGCGCCAAGGCTTGCACAGGGTGGGTAAGTTGCTCCAGGTCACAGAGGTCACAGAGCCGAGACTGGAGTCCTGACCCGACCCAGTGCAACACTGTTGTTCTGAATTGCTGTTTCATCCCGCTCGTGTGATTTTCTTTAAAGCGCCATGTGGAAGGACATGCGGTGGTCTGAGAATACCGCTTTCTTCTTACACGCTCTCACTGGCTCATCTGTGATCACAGGGACAGCCAGCATGTGTACTGCCTGTCCCTGCCAGTACCTCCCATCTCAGTGACGGGAGCATCACGGTGCAGGGGCAGCGTCCCACGGGTGGGGGGGCCCGTACCGTCCAGGTCTGGGGTGGGACTCATGGTGCGTTCCTGGGACAGTCGCTTCTTTTTCCTCCTTAAGGAACCACAGCGTGCCTCCCCGCTCATGGCTTCTTGGTGTTTAAATAGCTTTATGTGTAATAACCAATAAATATCCATTGTCATCACTAGGGGAAAAAATAAGATACATAGCCTACGTATACTTGAAACCTTTGTTTCTTCTTTCTGTTTTTTTCTCCATGTTTTTTGATTTAAAAAATAATAAATAAATACATGCTTATATAGTATGGTCTGAAGATGTATAATCTTGAAGTCCTGTATGGGGAGAGGTGGAGTAGAGTCTATGTGGAATGAAATGAACCTGATTCAGGCAACAGCTGCTTCTCAAGATGAGTGATCTTGAGCAAGCTACTTAAACAGTCTGTATAATTTCCTCCTCATTAAAAGAGAGTTGTGATTACTCAATGAGGTTTCATGGGTAAGAACAGGTAGCCTAGGACCTGTTACTAAGAGCTTAATAAACGTTCCTTCCCCCATTTCATTCTTTCTTGGAACTATAGCTGATCTGATTAACCCAACAGTTCCCGGTCTGTCTTGTTTTACGGCTCGATAAGCATTCGTTGATAATTTCCATTCGGCAAGACAGAGCTTCTAGGAGGCTGGGTGTCTAAGGGGGGAAATAAGCATCTAGGAAATAGGTAGTCCACTGGAGCCCCCGCTCCGCTCACCGCTGTCTCCGTGTTCCGTACCTGCTGGTGTGGTCACCCTTCCATGTTCCCTGGCTTGGTGGCTCCTTTTGTTTTTGCATGCTGCTTCTTGCCTGGAACTCCCAGCCATCTTCCCATTCTTAGTGCGCGGTGGATGGATGGGCTCCTCGCACTCCAGGTCTGCTCGGCGTAGAAGAGCCTTTCTTCCTTCTTTGTCCTTCTGCCCTGCTTTCCGCACCTGCAGGCTGAGCTCCAGTGTGGTCCTGGTCACACCAGCAGCTGGTGTTTCTTTTTATTTCATCCTCCGCTGCAGTACTTTGTTCCTTTCTGCCCCCAGCTTCATTGAGGAATAATTGACAGATGTAACTGTGTACATTTAAAGTGTTCAGTGTGGTGGTTTGCGGAAAGAAGGATCAAGGTAATTAATACATCCATAGTTAACCTGTGTGTGTGTGTGTGTGTGTGTGTGTGTGTGTGTGTGTGGTGAGACGGTGTACGATCTACTCTCAGCAACTTTCAGTACCCAGTACCATGTGGTTGGCTGCACTCAGGAGGCCCTCTGAATACTTTTTGTAACTGAAGGGTTTTGGACGTGGCCACATGCAGCCCAGGATGGCTGTGAATGCGGCCTAACCCCAAATCGTAAATTTGCTTAAAACATTATGAGATTTTACTGTGATTACTTGTTGCGCTGTATTCAGCGTGTGGCCCCAGACAACTCTCCTTCTTCCAGTGTGGCCCAGAGACGCCAAAAGGCTGGACACCCCTGGATCTCACCAACCACCACTCTGTCATTTCTATGAAATTGACTTCTTGCTTGCTTCTTAGAGTCCATGCGTGAGTGATGCCATACAATGTTTGTCTTTCTCTGTCTTGCTTACTTAACTTCCAGGCTCATCTGTGTCGTTGCACGTGGCAGGATTTCCTCCTCCCCCTGCCGTCCTCCTCCTTACGACTGAATAGGACTCCAGGGTGTGTGTGTGATTTTTTTATCCATTCGTTCCTCATAGGACATCTAGGCTGTCTTTGTATCTTGGCTATTGTGAAAATAAAGCTGCAGTGGAGATGGGGGTATAGATATTCCTTGAAGATCCTGAGTTCATTTGCTTCAGCTATGTACCCAGCGGGGGTTGCTGGATCCCATGGTAGTTATTTTTAATTTTTTGAGGAACTGCCATACTGTTTTACCTAGTGGCCACACTAATTTACATTCCCACTAACAGTATGTAAGGATTCCCTTTTCTCAAATCCTTGCTAACGTTTGTTATCAGTTATATTTTTGTAGTAGGTATCCTAACAGGTGGGAGGTGATACCTCATTGTGGTTTTGATTTGCATTTCCATGATGATTAGTGATGTTGAGCACCTGTTCATGTATCTATTGGCCATTGTATAAATGATTTGGAAAAATGTCTATTCAGGTTCTTTGCCCATTTTTAATTGGATTATTTGCTTTTTTTTCTATAGAGTTGTATGGGTTCTTTATATACTTTGGATAGTAATCCCTTATCAGATAAAAGATTTGGAAATATTTTCTCTCGTTCAGTAGGTTGCCTTTTCAATTTATTGATGGTTTCCTTTGCCGTGCAGAAGCATTTTAGATGTAGTCTTACTTGTTTATTTTTGATGTCTTTGCTTTTGGTATCCAAGAAATTATTACTAAGACCTATGTCAAGGAGCTTTTCCCTGTGTTTTCTTCTATGAGTTTTATGGATCAGGTCTTACATTTAAGTCTTTAATCCATTTTAAGTTAACTTTTATTTTATGCTAAAAAAATACTTTTATTCATTCATTCATTCATTCATTCATACATAGAAAGAGGGACAGGAAGGGAGAGAGGGAAACATCAATATGTGGTTGCCTCTTGCATGCCCCCTACTGGGGACCTGGCCTGCAACCCAGGCATGTGTCCTGACTAGGAACTGAACCAGCAGCAACCCTTTGGTTCGCAGGCCAGCGCTTAATCCACTGAACCACACCAGCCAGGGCTACTTTTTATATACATTATAAGGTATAAATCACTTTCACTCTTTGCAAGTGGATATCCAGGTTTCCAACATCATTTGCAAAAGATTCATTTCCTATTGTGTGTTCTTGGTGTCCTCTTCAAACATTAGTTGACCATGTATGTGTGCATTCATTTCTGGGTTCTATTCTGTTCCACTGGTTTATGTGGCTGTTTTTGCACCAGTGCTATACTGTTCTGATTACTATAGCTTTGGAATATAGTTTGAAATCAGGAAGGGTGATACCTTTAGCTTTGTTCTTCTTTCTCAAGATTGTTTTAACTATTTGGGGTCTTTTGTGGTTCCATACAAATGTTAAGATAGTAATTGGAATTTTCTGTCCCTGTTGGACTCTGAGCACATTGGAAGCCAGGAAGCGTGGCTGTTCATGCCTTTGTCCCTGACGCCTTGTGCAGTGTCTAACAACAGGAGGCCTTCAGGGGACACGTGTTGAGTAAATGGAGCAGCAGCACAAGTTTTGACAGCCATCTGAAGCTAACCTGGAGATTAACGATTGGGAAATTCTGGGCGAGGCCACTTGTATAGAATTTTATGTCATTCGTATTGTGTAATAGTTCAACTCAAGATACTGGTATCTTTATAACTAGTAATTAGTTTCCTTTTGGAAAACATTCTTCTTGTGAAGAAATTACTGTACTTCGAGACGAGGATAACGAATGCTACTCTAATATTTTCAACCTAAAAGTTGAAAATACCTAAAAATGTTCAGACATGACTATTTTTTTAAACTCTGGCATGAAAATTAGAGACTGGTTTTTGAAGTGGAGAACCTGCGACTTCCAGCATCGATGAGGATGTGACTGTGTGTCGGTGAAGAGGCAGAGTGGTGGGCTTCCCGCACCGGAAGCCTCTTCCACTGGAAGCCCACCACTCGCTGCGGCGGTGTCGTCTGTGAGTTTACAGCCGGTTTGCAGATTGGAGCCCTGATGTGCTATGCAAACCGTTGGGCAGACGCACTCGGGTCTCGGACAGCGCTTTACTGGAATACTTGAAGCACTTGGAAGGTTCTTCTTCACCCAGATACGTTTGCCTGATTGTGTCCCAAAGGGAAGGAGAGGCGCGTCTGCAGTCCCCAAGTCTGCAGTCCCTGCTGACCGTGTCGGACACTTGCGCAGCTTCAGCTCTGCAGCTCCCTGGGCCGGGCCCCTTTCTCTCCAGGCCTAACCTGTCGCCCAGCCCCAGACTTGCCTTTTCAACTGTCTGCTGAGGAGTTTCGCAAACCCCTCAGAAACAGCTGCTTCTCCATGTGATTTGCCCACTTCTCTTAACAAAACCAGGACATCTCCAGTCCCTTGGGGGCTGTGTCAAAGAGTCATGCTTGATTTTGCCCTCATTGCCTGTATTGGTTAACTTCTCAAGTTCGTTTCAGCCTCATGCATTCGAGTAGGGGCACTGGCCTCAGGGATTCCCAGTTTGCCCTGCGACTGGCTTGCTTATGAGATGCGTGGTGTGGAAATCACGGACCCGGGCAGCCTCGGTCTCCTCATCTGCGCCGTGGAGATGGTGCTCTCCACCTCACCAGGTTGCTGAGACAGGGAAGCACCACGGCTCCAGGCCTGGCACGAGGGCCTGAGGACCAGCAGAGAGTGGATCTTTGGACTGGCGCTCCATCTCCCCTCCCTCCCCTTGGTGAGAACTCTCAGAGGCCCTAGGGCCTGGGTCAGTGGCACCCACGCCGCCCTGGCGTGGGGCCTTCCCTCCCATCTCTCAGCCCCTCCACACAAACCCTGCCTCCGTAAACCTGCCCCACATGGTTTATGGTGCCGTTAGCTGTGGTTCGAACGTTCTGCCTCTGTCTGTGGGACCTCTGGCCGCTCCTGGGAGCTCAGCTTCACTCGCTTCGTGGAGCTGCTCTCTGTTTCTAGAACGTGGCTTGAGCGTGTGTTTCCTCAGGTCCCAGTGTGCCGGGTGTGGACAGGTGGTGACCCGAGGACTGACCTTTGCTCCGTCAGGATTCCTGGAGCGGGAGGCCCACCTTGACCTCCTGTGTGTGCCCTTCAGTAGAACAGCCTCGTTGAAGTAGCTGATCAGTCAAATATTTGAATTTAATTGACACATAACATCATCTTTCACCTAAAATTTACAGTGTACTTTGAAAAGGCATTTTCAAATTACCTGTTTCGGTATGTGGATCAAGAGTCGTGTCTAGGTAAATATTTGAGACTGATACCCATTTATTTATTGTTCCCCACACCTTCATTAAATTGGCATTAAGTACCATTGCACTACAGGATGCTATGAAGCAGAAAACCCATGATGTAGAAGGAAAGAATTCTGTAGTTTCTCAGGAAATTATTGTGAGTATGCACTGGGTGATCAGATTTCAGAGCTTTGCAAATCGTTAATTGAGTGCCATATGCGTTCTTCCATCTGCGTCCCTCGTTCAGCCTCGTCAGTGACATCTATATTTTGTTCCCTAGGAAGGCACGAAACCGTTGGCCATTCATTCAAAATCAACTGCACTTACGATGCCCGGTGATAAATACCGAGTGAGGTGAAAAGGAGTTACGTGCCCAGCTGGATTATATTTTGAGTTAATGCTTTTGTTATTTTTATTTCATACCCTGTTTTAATGTGAGAATAATAGAAGCTTACATTTGTCCGTCTTTCTCCCACCAACTTCTGCTCAGAAAATTAAGATGCCAGACTCTGCCCACATTTAAACAGTATCATGCTTTTGCCAGTGAGCTATTGTTTAAAATGAGTTCTTTAGGGGAAAAAAAGTCACAAAGAAAGCTGTACTTACTGAGAATGTTTTCCTTTTCTTAATAGAAGGATGGCTAACTGCCACGTTTTGTTGTTGTTTGATATCACCGAGGTTTTGCTGCAGCTCTGCTGGCGATTACAAGAGCGCTGCATTTTGGCTGACAAATGGAGTAAATGCGATGAAAATCTTCTGTGTTGTACATTTCTCTGAATAACATGTTTATATTGTATAATGTGCTGAATACTTCTGTTGAAGGAATTGCTTTCCTGAAAGGAGGTTGAAAATTCCTTTCGAGATTTTTAGCGTCCCAAACGGAAGTGTCCTGTTTAATATTCCAAACTCCGTGGGTGTTTTACAAGCACACTGAAAGCACTTCACTTGCGCACACTAGCCTTTTTCAAGTCAGGGCTTTGAGAAGAGCGAGGGCTGTCCCTGTGGTGTACACTGCTAATTTTCTTACTGCACCTACTGGCCACGGAACAGAGTTGTTTAAAAAATTTCCTCCAGGTTCTCTGTTTGTTAGAGCAGATAGCACCGAGGTGCCCCTGCAGACAGACCGCATGCACGGACCGGGACCTTTGCGTTCCCGTTTGTGAACTGCTGCCGCGGTGGTGTTCTGATGGACCCCGAGGCCCTCCTGGCCTGTGGACCGCAGGCAGGGTCCTGGCTTTCCTTGTGGTCCCTGACTCGTCTCCTCTGGATGCTGCCATGATGCTGCCACATCTTGATGTCACAGGTAGCCTCTGCTGTGCATGCTGGTCGAGGCACTCTGCCTGGTCAGTTTGAGACCGATCTCTGATCACCAGCGGGGCATCCCTGCCCCCGGCCCCCCGCCTGATGTCTCTGTGGATACTCAGTTCTGAGTAGCCCACTGGCTTGTCTCTTCCCCAGTCCACCATTTGTCCCTGTGAAACCACGGTGCTGCCCGGTCACCTCAGTCGTCTATCTGGAAGCCATCCTTGTTGTTCCCGCCTCTCCGCCCACACCCAGCCGGGCGCTGGTTCCTGCCGAGTAGGTCAGACCTGTTGCGTCCTCTCTCTCCGTGGCCGTCACTGGTGTGGGCGATTGCTGTGTCCCCTCAGCTAGTTCTCTGCTCATGGTTTCTCTCGTGCTCGATTATTCTCACTTTGAGGTCCCCCGAATGTTCACAGATGGACTTCAGGAGGCTGTGTACTCTTTGGAATTAAATATTAAAAATGTCACGGATGTGTTTACATGCATTTTTCTGATCATTGTGTTCTCAAAGTGTCTATGACTCCCAAATGGTTAAGAACCAGTTAAAGCGTAATTATTCCTTCACATGGAGTTTTCGGGATAATCTTGCTAAAACAAACTGTAAATGGGATATGTTACTCTCCTGAATGCAGTTCTTTTGGGAATTCCTGTTTAAAATAAAATCCAAACTGTTTAGCCTGGTGGCCTGGCCCTTCGGAACTGACCTGTCTCCCTCTCCAGCCTTCTCTCCCCCTGGCCCTCCCTCCCACGGCTGTGCGTCAGTTTGTGGAGATGTTTACAGCGTGGAGAGAACACCGTGGGGAGATCCCCTCCACGTGTCCTCGTACTGTCTATCCCCTGTCTGAACTTACCCATTCCACCGTCCCCTTCCCCGTTGGCTTCACGTGTTACTTTCTCGGTGAAATCTTGCTTGCCCGCTGGCCCCGTCCACATGTAGTCAACTTTGACTTCCGAGAACACCTCTCTCCCTGCGCTGAAATTCTTGGTTGATACTGAACGTGTCCACTACCGAACTTGAATACATTCGAACTGCCTGCCTCCGAAATCTCGTTCCATGTGACCTGTGGACCTTCTCCTGTAACCGCATTCATTAGTGGCTTTTGGTTACTTACCTGAACTGTTCTGAGCGACACGGCTCTTGTCCCGCTCTTGTCCCTGGGCATGTGTATCATGACATTTGTGTGTCATGCCGTCTTCTGTTTTTGCTCTGTAAAAACAGAAGTTCTGTAGCTTGCCTACCTCTCTGCCATTTCAGGCCCTGCTTTTACCAGTCAGGACCCTGAGTTGTAAACAGTGGAAGCCCAGTCTGGCCAGTCCGTGCTGGAATCGGAGTGCAGACAGGCTGCTGGGAAGCTCTCCGAGTTGCCAGGGAGGTGGGAGAACTGGGCCAGCAAGGAGGACAGGCACAAGGGAGACCACGCTGTGAGGACGATGCCAGAACCAGGTCGCAGGGACAGGGAAGGCATTTTCTGTCACTTTGTATGCGATGCCACAGCTCGTCCTCCATCCTCACTCCGCTGGTGTCCTGGTAACACACATTCGCGACACTCACCTGAAGCCGAGTGGCACTGCCAGGAAATACTCTTCCTGCCCTTGTTTCTTCCCGTTACGAGATGAGTCAAAGGCCGTGGTGTGTGCATTTGGGTGGTTGACTCTGGGTCACAGGCCAGTACCCCGGTTGCTAGTGAGTGCCTGTTAGGAGGCAGAGTTGGCCTCTACAATTCAGACCCTAGTTACAACGTGTATGGTTTTTCCCCCCACCACCAAGCAATTCTCAACACCTGTTGGGTGTCCTACAGGTTAACTCCATTCCGACACTGTCTGCCGGGACACAGCCTCAGATCCCAGGGTCCTCAAAAGAACCCGCTCACCCCCACTGCAGACGCCAGTCACAAGTCCAGGTTGTAACTTGTGCTTCTGACCGACTGGCTACAGATCGCGAGTTTCTAATGACCTTCTCCTTGGATTCAGTTAATTTGCTGGAGCAGCTCATGGAACTCAAGAGAAACATTTTATTTAATAAATCACCAGCTTATTACACAAGAGTAGGCCGCAGGAATAGCCAGAAGGGAGAGAGGCACAGGGTGAGGGATGGGGGAGGGGCTGGCAGCTTCCCTGCTCTCTGAGCACGCCTCTCTCCCCCAGTTCCCACGTGCCGTCCAACCCGGAAGCTCTCTGACCCTGTCCTTTTGGGTGTTTACGAAGGCTTCAACACATAGGCAGCGTTGATGGAATCGTCGGCCACCAGAGACTGATTCTTCCCCTCGCTTCTCCCCGAGGTGGAAAGTTCCAACCCTCTCATCAACGGTTGGTTCTCCTGGCAGCCAGCCCCTTTCCCCACTTAGAAATTCCGTGGGTTTAGGGAGCCACGGGACAAATACCAAGTCATCGGTCACCACATCATAACCCCCCGTCAGACTCAGATGGTGAGGAATTATCCAAATAATGGCAGAGCGTTTATCACCTGGGCAGCCTGAGCCCGGTTGGGCGCTCACCACGCTGCCGCCGCAGCACCCCTCGGTGCATGTGCGTTCGGAAGTTGTCCAGGGTGAGGGCAGTGCTGTTGTCCTGATTGCTTACACAGTGACTGACCTCCAGGGAGTTTACCCAACAGCGCCCCCCTCAGTTGGGGGGAGGAGCATCGTAATACCTTTTATAACGGTGTCGTTAAGGAGGCTGCTGGGCAGAGATCGGAAGGCAGGCTGACAAAGGACCTGCTGCAGTAGAGGGCAGCATGGAGCTCGGCCCAGTGCTTCTCTGACCCCAGACTCCACGTGGTGTGTCCCCACGGCGCCAGCCTGCAAGCCCTGCTCCCTGGGGCCTCGAGGGGCCCGGGAAGGTGCAGTCACCACACGCATACCAACTCGGAACCTCGTCCACGCACAGGACCGCACACTAGCGGAGCTGGTTCTGCGAGCGCTAATTTGGCATCTGTATTCTTGTTCTGTCTGCTCGTGTTGTTTAAAGCTTTAACGTCTCTCCGGTTGACTGAAGCCATATGTCATTCAAATGGGACCTGTACTGTGGCGTTGGCCTGATAGTCACTCGGCTGTGGAGAGCAGCAGTAAAACTTAGGAGAACTGTGTGTTCACAGAGCAGTGGAAGGTACAAGCACTGCTGTGGCCGTGCCCCATGACTCTGCGCTCCTGCACACGCGCGCAGTAGACTGGGCCTCCGCCCCGCCCCTCTGTGACTCGGCGTCCCACTCACAGATGCTGCAGGAGCCGGATAGACGAGCACTTTAAATGATTCTATCGCTGGCAAATAGGTTTTGGGAATTGACGGCCTCAAAACAAGTAGTGCAAGACGTACTCTAGTTGATGTTTTTCTTATCATATTAAACACACAAATTCTTAAGGATTTTAAGAGTATTGGATAATTTTTCTGTTATATGGACAGGCTTTACATCTTTTTCTTTAATCCTCACCTGAGGACATGCTTATTGATTTTAGAGAGAGAGGAAGGGAGGGAGAGGGAGAAAGACAGAGAGAAACATAGATGTGAGAGAGAAACATCAATCAGTTGACCAGAGACTGAACCCATAACCTAGGCATGTGCCCTGACTTGGAATCGAACCTGTGACCTCTCAGTTTATAGGACAACAGTGCAACCAACTGAGCCACAGCAGCCAGGGCCAGGCTTTATATATACTGTTTTTATAAAGTGTTACATCACCTCTTGTTGAGTTAAAAGTAAATGTGATACATGTACATGTACGTATATGTGTAGAGGTGTGTGTGTGTGTTAAACTTAGTGTTTCCTCTGTTTTTCCTACATCTTGCAGGAAAACTGAGAGCCAGCTCTTTCGTGATGGTGGGCGGAAAAGAAAGCAAAAACAGCAACAATATAAAAATCTTAAACTCTGCAGCAGCAGATGGCAAACTGTCACCAGCAAGAAACTTTCCAACATTAGGAGATTTAACAAGCCTAAAATCTCTGCCGGGGGGCTGTGGCCTTCTGGGAGTGCAGATGCCCCCCGCGCTTTGGCGAATTCGAGCCATGAGGTGGGGGCCCCGTGGGAAGGGAGTGCAGGGTGATGTTACAGAGAGGAGAGGGAGCCAGAGCAGCAGGCTGCGGGTTAAAAGTCGGACAGACCAGTGATAGTGAGAAGAGATACATTTTGTGGGGAGGGAGGCATCTCGAAGTGAAGAATGACTCTGTCTGTCATCAGCAGGGAGCGGCAGAGGGAGAGAGGGCTGGGATGGGGGTGGGGGGAGAACCTGAAATACTGGTGATGGAAGCAGATCAACCCAGGGAGGGCTTCCTTTGTCCGGCGGCTCTGTTCGAGGCCAAGCTCGCTGCGGAGCATTTGTAGGGTCATCTGGAAGTTGGCGTGGTGTTCACCGGGCCAAACGCAGTGCTTTGGACATAGCAAGTTTTTAGTTATGTGAACAGTATTGCGTGAGGTTTGCATAAAAGCACTGATGGCTTGGTGGATGGCAGTTATTAAGCTTTTATTATTTTAGAAAATAGTTGTTAATTTTGTATAGTGAATGCGTTTTGAGTTGACAATTGCGGGTGGTCATTTTCTCGTATTTCTCAGAGAGAGAGAAAGGCAAAGAGAAGGGTTTGGTAGTGTCTGTGCAGGCTGTGTGGGTGTCAGAGGTCAGCAGGGGGTTGCAGTGTGGTTGCCTGTGTCTGTGCCATTGCAGTGTGCGGACGTGGGCCTGCAGGACTGTCCACAGCTCTGCCCGTGGCTTGGGACTTGGCCCAGGCCAGCCAGCCCCCGGCCCTGGTCTCCCCCCACGTTCCGGGGCTGGGTGGTCTGGAACCGCCTCTCTTCTCACCATGGTGGGCTTCCTGCTGTTCAGACCCAGGGCAACCCTCAGGCTGCTTCTCGGGACCCACACTGAGGTCTGGTCTGTGGTCTTTGAAATTTTGGATATGCCAGGTTGAAAGAAACGTGAAACCATTGGCTAACTTTTAGTTTCATTTTTCTAAATAACTCGGGGAGTGTGAAGACACGTGGGGTCTGTGGCCCAGCACTCGACTTCCTCCTTCACCCAGCGTTGGAGCCAGTCTGAGTAGCGCATGTGGGGCGTGCTCGATGTCTGTCCGTGTTGATCGAAGGGGAGCGGGCATCGCCATCGTTGCAGATGGTGGGTGCTCCTTCAGGGTCAAGGCATGGCTGTGGAATGCGGTATTTGATTTCCGGGGGAGCAGGTTGTTTGGGTTAACGTGAACCGTGATGTAAGGAGGCGTTCTGGAGGGGTTTGCGGAAGGCTTACATTTTTCCACAGACAATTCACAGTTGGTATTTGAGAATTAGCTATATAACTCAGTGGCTTGGGTGGCAATTCATATGTTTGTGTTTTAAAATAAAATTTATACAGAGTCAGACATTCATACAGCCAGTCTTTTTAAAGCATCTGCTCTCTGCATAGTGTGACTTCAGGAATTTGTCAAAATTCCTTCTCCGTACCTCAGATCGTACGGAGCTAGTTATTCCGTGTCCCCTTACTGTGTTCCTGTCTGTCTCTGCTGCTCGGCGGAGAGTGCCCTCTCCTTTTCCCCGTCAGCTGAGGGCCAGTCCCCCCTCCAGGCCGAGGTCCGGAACATCAGGTCCGAACAGCCTTTCCTGAAGTCCTAGGGTCGTGTCCTCGCCTCTTCATATGGGACGTGCCTTCTCCGCTGTCCTGCTCTGTTCCTGCTCAGACTCCCGTTTGTGCTGAGCTGTAAACATGTATTCTTCTGTATTTTCTGAGGATGCCAGGTCCATTACCATGGCTGCCTTCAGTTTCTTCTGTCCCCTGTGTCGTTTGCGTGGGGACTGTTTATGAGACATCTTTAGGCTCCCTGTTCTTACAGCATCTTGCCAAGTGCCTCTTGCCTACCACAGTCTTCCTTAGAAGCATTCGACTTCTCCTTTATGTTAGCTGTCTTTATTCTTCTTGGTAGCATTGTTGCAAGTTTCAGGTAGAAGTAGTAGTAATTCTTTTCCCGGTGTTTCTCCCAGGGAGATTGTTTGCCTGAACATTTGTAGAACCCTGGCGAAGAACTCACTGCTAGTGGGCCTCAGAATTACCCAGGGACGTGCGGTCAGGATTCCCGCAGTCAGGGTCCTCCTTACTCCCCCAGGCCCTCCCCCCGAACATGCTGCCATCCCTGCGATGCGTTAACTTTTCTTCTTTGGCGATCTGTGCGGAAAGTCAGAAGAGACTTAGCCCTTCCTCTTCACTTTCTTTTATTGTAAGATTTGCTCCCGTCTCGTTGTCCTTGCCTCGGCTCCTCTGGAGCTCCATTCCTTGCTTTCCGTTTCATGTCCCCGGCCCCGCATTCGCTGTGTGCCCTCTCTGGCCCACGCCTCCCGCTCACCGTACAGGACCCGTTCTCCAGGTTGTGAGTTCAGGACCCGGACCTGGCTGTCCCCAGCTTCGTCTTCTGCCCTTTCTTGCTCCAAGTCCCGAGTGGCACGGAAGCTGGGGGGGTGGTTCCCTGCTCTTCGGGGCTCACCTCTCTGCCCTAGCTGCATCCTGCCGGCCTGCCGCAGCGGAGGGCGCTTTCTTCCCTCCGGCCTGGCGGGGTGTGGCAGTGGCAACTGTAGGTTGGGAGAGGAGCTTCAGGAACCAGTATTCATGGACACTGATTTCTTCGGGTACGACATCACCTGGATCAGTTTGCTCTGAGAGTCGCTGAAAAAAGTCAGCCTTGAATGCAGTGTTTTGAAACTGTTCGTTGTGAATCACTCGTTAGTGGGAGCATGAAAGCAATGTATTAGACTACAACCAGAACTGTTTTTAAAAAGGGAAGGAGAATAAAATATGAATGTATCACATGTACTGAGGGTGTCAGGTGTGTTCAAGGATGTGATATAAAACACAATTCTTCTTCTGATTTGGAGTCCAAACATTTGAAAGCCATTTCTCTGATTTACCTTCAGTATTTTCAAGTTCCTTTGATTCTCTGTCCTCTTTTCCTTCTAATGGAAATGTAAGAAACCGTTTTTTAAATTAAAATGACTGTTGTTGTTGAGATGAAGTAGAGTTAGAATATGGTCTTCTAGCAGGACCGCCCTGCTGGACAGTTGGAAACACTGCGACCCAGCTAACCAGCTGCAGGCCAGGGCGCCACCTGAGCAGCCCGGCTGGCCCGCAGGGTCTGCAGTGAGGGCAGCAGCCAGGGCGCCTCCGTGGGGTTGGGGGGGGGGTCCGTGTCGGGGGATCAGGACCTGGTAAGCATGGGGTGCCCAAACCCTGACAGTGGATTTGTCCTGGACCTGTGGGGTGATTGATTGTCATCTGCTGGGCAGGTGGCTGTGATTTTTAGGTTTACTGGGCTCCCACTAGCGTGGAAGCGGAGGACACTGGAACGACGTTTCAGAACTACATGACTGGAGGCTACGAGGCTCTTTTCGTGGCTGTGATTTTTAGGTTTACTGGGCTCCCACTAGTGTGGAAGTGGAGGACAATGGAACGATGTTTCAGAACCACATGACTGGAGGCTACGTGGCTCTTTTCTTTGGCAGTTACGTGCAGCTGTAGGTGTTAAGTGATTGTCGACTGTAGCATCTCTGGTTAGAAATACGGCCATTCTTCACCAATTACTCATAGCCTGTCTAGAGCCGGCCCCTGACCTTGGGGCTCTGACCTTGGCGCGGTCTCGTGCACTGCGAGGTCCGGTAGGGGAACCGGGTGTGTCCGGTGAGTGGTTGGGAATCCCGCCCCCTCGCCACCACCTGCGGCTTGTTCCTTCAGGGATAAACGAGAGTGAAGGTAATCGTGCGATGCTGTTTGAGGCCTGGCCTTTTCATTTCAGTGGTGTGTAGGAACTCCTTTTCTTATGGTTAAAGTAAAGTAAAAGTATGGTCTGATTAGAAATATATTGGCCCAGTTATCCTTACTTGTCATGGGATTGGAGGACCGTGTGTTAGGACAATTATTTTGCGCCCCTTTGCATTCAAGCAGAACAGTTTGGGGGCTTTCGTATCTCCCCACAATCTGCTGACAACCTGCAGAGGTGCTTCCAGTGGGCAGCCGGAGGTTGCACCTGTGTTGAAGTATAGTTTTTAAGGGGATTACCTGTGATTTCATGATTATTAATTTTCATAGTGAGTAGGTCAGAGTGCGCAGTTTTAGTGAATAGTTGATACAGAGAAGACAGTAGAAAGCAGCGAAACTTGTAATTTGGTGAAAATTCTACATTATAAGTAAACCTCTGCCTGCCCTCAGGTGTCTTTTTATTAATAACTTTAAAATGTCAACATCTTTTATGTTTTCCCGATGCATCTTTTGGGAATATTTGGCACATGTTCCATCCAATGAAATATGGAAAAAGTGGCAGATCTTCTTTCTCAAGGGAAATAATTAATCATTTTCTCTTTCTTATACCAACATTTGCTTTGAGGTATATTTATATATCCAGGGCTTAGATATTATTTCCAAAGCATCATTTCCTCATACTGCTTCAACCTGACAATGGAACTCCGCTTTAAACTGTTACCCAGTGTCACAAGTTTATCCTGTAGGTTAAGTTTGAACGTTAAATGGCTCAAAACGAAGAGACCCTCCCCTACATGCTTCTGCCTTGAGTGTGTGATGTCTGTGTTGGTAAAGATTTTATATTCTAATAGTTTCCAAATTAAACCACCTAGGTTTTAAAATTTTAGTTTTAAAGCTTCAGACCAGTTGTGTGCATTTTCCTTTGTAGCCGTTGTCCTGGACAGTGGCTCAGCTGTCCTGCCGTCCCTCTCACCCTCCCCACTCCCGCTGCTGTTCTCCTGTCCCGGACTCCCCAGCTGTCCCGTCCGCCGTTCCTCTCTTCCAGAACAGAGCAGGGTGTCCGCAGCGCCCTTCACTTCTAAGGTCCCAGCCGAGGGTCCATTTACGGTCTCTCCTCCATGCTTCGTTGACATGTCACTCCTTCCTGTTCAGGGACTGAGTGTCATGGCAGAGTGGAGTTAGTGCAGGGGTGGGGCTGGGGACAGGCGCACAGACAATTGTGTCCTGTTTGTCACTCAAGCTGGGTGACATTTTGCAGGTTTCCTAACCCTTGATCTTAGTGAGGAGAGGTTGAACCAGTGACTGCTGAAGTCTCCGCCAGTTCTAACAGGGCATGATGAAGTAATTCACAATAAAGTGTGATTAGGCGTGGCCTGCTGAGGATGCGGGAGTGGGTTTTCTGTCGCCAGCAGTTAATTGATTCAGGTATGTGTTGGATATGTTTTGGGGGCTCTTCTTCATCCCCTGCCTGTCCTGGCTCCCAACTCAGACTTTGATCCAGGTACTAAAATGCAAGACTCCGTTTTGCACGGATGTGTATATGCGTTTCCTCCAGTCTTTACCCTTCGCATGTCAGGTTTGGGGAGAAATTGCTGCTTTGTGAGAGAGAGGGGTTAGTAGTGGAAACATCTTCTAATGTAAACAGACTCCTTTATTCTCCCTCCTCCTCATTTGTTACGAGCACATTCTGATAGTTGGGGTGACAGAAAAAGGCTCGGTCTGCTCGCTTGAAGCCAGTTGTGGTCCTGGGTAGCACAGGACAAAGCCCGCAGCCCCCTCCCCACCTTCCTGTAGGGCCGTGCGCCCCCGCTCAGGGAGGGTGCAGCAGAGGGCCCGGTACTGGCCCCTGGGACTGGCTCCGATTCTGCACTCTGCTGGGTCCTTAGTCTTGGAGGGAGGCACCGATAGCCAGGGTGGGGGTCGTGGCTGCGGTGTGTTAAGAAGTCTGACCCTTCTGCGTTACCATTGCTGTTGTTTTTTTCTCCAGTCACACACTTTCCACCATAGGCATCATTTACATTTGGGGGTAGGTAGGTTAATGAGGGTATGTTTTTCCCTTAAAAATACCTTATGAAACATGTAGACTATATTTTCAGACGATCATGTTTAACACAGTAAGTTTTTGAGATTCTCATTTTTGAGGGGGTTGGTGGTGGTTTTACTCACATTTTAATCAACTCAGTTGCCAAAATCATTTCCTTCCTTCCTTCCCTCCCTCCTTCCTTCCTTCCCTCCCTCTGGCAGGAGAGGGGAAAGAAAGATATATTGGGTTGGCCAAAAAAGTCCGTTATGTTTTTTCTGTAAAACAAGACACATTTTTCATTTTCACCAATAACTTGATTGATTTGGATATTTTGAGTATGTTGGCTGTCTCCCGCTCTTGGCTTCTAGTGGGTGGAGGCCGGGGGTGCTGCTAAACATCTTCCAGTGCATGAGACAGCCTCACAGCAAAGAATTATTTGGCCAGAATGTCAATAGGACCAAGAAACTTTGCAAACCACCTTTGACACATTCAGTCAGTCACAGTACCTTCTCCATACGCGGCACAAATCAATCTCTCTTTGTGTTCAGTTGCATTTTTACCTTTCTTGAAATAATAAAGCATGACATGCTGAAAGTGCTGCGCATCTTCTTCCATCTTCAGTGTTAAAATGGCTGCACAAAAATTGACCAATTTTGGTAAGTTTTTTTTAAATGCACATTGATGTAACAGTTGTCACAATGCAGTCTGACAAAATTGTTTCGAATGAAGTTAAAGACAACTAAGCAGTACTAGAGCCGTTGTGCGGGAAAAACGTAATGGACGTTGTGGCCAACCGGATAGAGGGGCTGTAGATAGAGGGGCAACCAGCCCCTTCACCCTCAAAGCGGGAGCTGGAGACTGTTGGTAATGATCAATTACTTAGTTCATTAAAAGAACAAACAACCTTGAGGCCGTGTTAAGAAATCGCACAGGCACACTCACCTGTGCAGGTGCGCACGTGGACACGATTAGGGACTTTATGTGCATGGTATAAAAGCCCCAAGGCAGAAAGACCCTGTTGAGAACGGTCTTGCTTCTCCTGTGCCCCACCATCAAGTTCACCTCCGAGGAAGATACCGGTTGCTTGTCTCTCCATTGGCCGACTTAAAGTTCTGGTCTTACTGTGGTAAACCCGTTTGCTCCGTCCGTAGGTACCTCGGATGGGACGACAGTTTTTTCAGTCTCAAGTTCACCGGGCGTGTCCCAGCCTCGAGGCTGCAGAGTTGACTTTGCAGCCGCAGCGGAGGCCATCTCTCTCAAGGTCTTTGAAATTCCCCTCTGGCACGTCCACTTTGGCAGCTGGGTTTACATAGGACAGTGGGAAAGCTCTCGGCTCCTCTCCTTGTGCTTCCCCGACATAGAACTCTCTGGCCGGGGGGCAGCTGGGCAAGACGCTTCTCTCCATCTCTGCAGCCGTGCTGGCCTGTGGGAAGCCGGGTCCTTACCGTGCGTGTGGGCCACGTGGGTGGTTTTCAGAACACGAAGAGACTGCAGCCTGACACTCACTTTAATGTCCTATTAGAAAACCCTGCTGCTCTAGCGTGTGTGTTAGGTTCTGCTGTACTGTTGTGATTTTCATTTTGTAATCTTTTTAAAAGTTGAAACAGCTAAAAGAGTATATTTACTGATTTGGAACTACCTGTAGCGGTTTGGGCAGTAATGTAACGAGAAAGATCATTGTTTTCCGACGAGGCCTAGTCATTACTGGGTAAATGACATCGTGTGCCTCTTTTCGCGGAAAAGTGCTTTCTGGGATGGAGATAACGGCACCCCTGTGAGGCAGCACAGGCCTTTCCCTTTCCTTACTTCATTTCCAAGTTGCTTTTTCCTGGAAACGGTTGCTTCTGTTAGCAGAACTGACCTGCTTGTTGCTGTAGGTGCCCCCAGAGCCCTTGATTTCTCTCTGTGCGTTCTGCGGCCTGCGCGCGAGCAGAGCTCCATGCCGGTCGTGTGGGCGCATCTCCTGGTTGGGATTCTCTGATTTCGAAACGACCTCATAGGTTTGGGACGGGGAACGCTTTCCATTTTCTGAAACGGTGAACGCCGGCAGCCCAGATGGCAGAGCTTTCACATCCCACGTGCGTGCGGCGCGCCAACCCAGGGGCGAGCGAGCGGTTCTCGCCCGGGATGACCTGGGGGAGATGCTAGAGCACTTGCTTCACATGCCGGCGCTCTGCTCTTCGGAAGAGCTGTGCGAACTAACCGACTTCTGTCTGCTGTCAGGCACCCTGCCCTGCACCGTGTTTGTGTGTATTGGAAATACGTCCCTATTTTAGCTGAAGTTTTTCGAATGAGATTACTGTGCTGTGGGTCACACACACACACTTTCTCTCTGAGACTGTAACTTTTTCCTGTTACACTTCTGTTTTATCAAAAACTGCACTGTAGACTTCATAGGATTGTGATAGCAAACGCCCTTGATGGATCCTTGGTAAGAAAGTGTTTTAAAGTGCGTAATTAGGGCCCTTGTGCATAAAACTACAATTATACACTTGTGTGTTAATTTTGTGTACAGTAGGACTTTAGCTCAATACTGGTTGTAGATGAGAGGAAGCTGCTGCTGCTTCTTCTTCTTTTTTTGGTCTGTGAATGCTGCATTTTATGGCTACTGAAATGAAATCTCCTCTAGCTGGTTGACCTGGCTGGATAGATGGGTGAAATCAGCTGTAGTTGGGAGATAGAGGGGAAGACAGAATGTACCTAGAGGTCCCTTTTCAAAAGTAACTGGGGAAGTAGCCTGACTTTGCGTGCAGCTGTGCTCGCCGTGCCTTTGGAATCATTCACGCTGTTCCAGCGGCTGTTGTGCAGTGAAGACCGACAGGGTGGGAGCAGTTTAGACCAGCCGGTGGAAACGGGGCCCAGAGCGGGCCGGGGAGCAGCTGCCGGGGGGATCTTGGACCTGGTGGAATGAAGGCCTCGGCTGGCGTCGGTGGGCTGTGCCTTCGTTCACCGCACTCCGTGCACTGGCGTGAGGGGCGCTTCTCGGAGCGTGGAGTTAATTCTAGGAAAGCTGAAGGATGTACCACTTTACAAAACGGATCATAATGTTTCTGAACTTGTTACCCTCAAGAGGTAGCATGAACTAGAAATGTAAATTGAGAAGGGTATAAATAAATTCGTGGAAAATAGAATGATGGCAGTTACGAAGAGGGAGCAAAGGCTGTTGAGGATGTGTCCCCGCGTTTGGGAAATCGAGGTCAGGAGCGGGACCCCGGGTGGTCCCCACGGCTGTGTAGCCTGTTTGCTCTTTGAATGTCCGTGTGACCCGGCCTTCGCTTCAGCTGCGATTCGCTCCATACAGAGCAGTTGGACTTGGAGTAAGCAGTGAAATTTTGCAAGCAAGCAGTTATTGTAAAGAAATCTGAGAGTGATTACATGTATATTATTGTCACTGTTATTCATTTTATACAATTTAATATTGTCTGTACCTGTTAAGGAAGTGTTAGAAAACAAATTTGTCGTGTACAAAGATTTATTACTGATGACAAATGAAAACTTTTCAACTTTGTTTCATAAATCAGAAAGTAAATTTTTCGACAGTCATGTTTAAAAGTTTTAAGCTAAAGGAGCCCTGACTGGTGCGACTCAGTGGATGGAGTGCCGGCCTGTGAAGCCCAAGGTTGCTGGTTCGATTTCCGGTCAGGGCACATGCCTGGGTTGCGGGCTAGGTCTCCAGCCAGGGGTGTACGAGAGGCAACTGATCGATGTTTTGCTCCCTCTCTACCTCCCTCCCTTCCCCCTCTCTAAAACTAAATAAATAATTTAAAAAAAAATTTTAAGCTAAAGGTCGGCGAGGGGGGGGTGTTGTTTAAAGTAGCCAGATAGGTTGGTTATTTTTCAGTCTGTAAAGCAAAAGCACCCTCTGTGGCCTGGAAGGGATGTCGGGTCAAGGGCACAGAGACAGAGGGCAGTGGGTTCCAGAGCAGTGCGCGCTGTGCGACTGGCTTGTTTCTGTCCTTGGCCATCGAGTCTGTGCTGGGGTTGATGGCATCGTTTGACTTTGGAATGCTTTGCCGACTCCTTGCACCGCTGGTTGTCTTTTTTCTGATGCTCAAGGGGAGCTGGGCAGAGTTTGGAGGACTTCATTTGTAGTATGCAGTGCATACAGTAAGTGCTCAATGTGCATTTGTTGATTGTTTCTCATTGTTCAAGCATGAAGGAGTAATTTCAGGAAATTGTGTAGTTCTTTTCCTCCCTTAGTCAAGCCCGAGGATAACATTTTTCTTTTTAAAACAAGAAAATGGAAAAAAAAAGCGCAACTAAATTGCCCAGAAGTCTCAGTTGGGAACTTAGCTTAAGGGACTGGAGATTGTGGAGCAGATGTAGGATCTTGACCTTGTAAACTTTATTTATTACCTTCTAGCACATTATTTTTGACTGGACGTGTTGACATAATAAAATTTCCTTGTGCACTTGTTTCAGCCACACGCTGGCTGAGTGTCTGAATTCCTGGCTGTGGGGGATTTTCAGTCTGTCTCTTATGTGTAAAAAATAGCATTTGATCTTCCCGTGCGTTTGGAAGCCAGCAGATTTGCCACAGTAATGACTAAAATGTAGCTGTTCCCATCTTCGGATTTTTCCCATGCTTTTTTGCCTTTTCATTTTGTAGAAGTTACCTGGAGGGGCTCAAACCTATGATGAAAAATAAAAATTAAGGAGGTTTCTGCTGTTAAAGACAAATTGGTATAATATGCTTTTTGATGACTCTTAGAAAGACAGCAATAAATAATCCAAAATAAATTGCATTTCATTCTAGATTCATGAAAAACACTGAGTAGGTTTAAGAAATGACAGAATAACAGTGGTGTTATTCTTCTAGGCTATTCTTTACTCACATTGCACACAGAAACAGAGTTTCATGTTCAGAAGCAACATGTGTACACACACACACACACACACACACACACACACGTTTTGTAACCTGCCATCCCTTCCCTCCACTTCAGTAATCCATGGACAGACCTTGTTATTAAATATATTTTCTCCATAATAAAATTCTTTAATTTTAAATGGCTCTAGGCTCTTTTATTGATCCCTCCACCTTTGTTTTACCCAGTCTCTGTCGATGGGCACTTAGGTGGTTTCCGTGTTTTCGAGTGAGGGTCCTTCCATGGGGTGCATTGAACTCTGGCTATGCCTATCTTTTGCGTACTTGTTCTGTATTTTTCTTAAGATAAATTCTTAAAAGTCGAATTCTGGGTTAAAGGGCTGTCATTTCTGCACATATTGTGTCTTGCCTTAGGTATTTGAATTTGCACACTCACCATGCTTATTTAAATATGCCTACGTGCTGTATAATATTTTGGATTATGTAAAGTGAAAATATGAAAATCTGTTAAGCACCCAGGAACCGTCATGACTTATTATCAATCAGGAACTTTATATCTAGGTTTTAGTAAGGCAGGGATGGTTTTAATGTAAAATATAAAAATAGGAAATTTAGATGTTACTTTTGTAATCAAGTATATCTACATATTTTGCCAGTATTTTTAAAAAAATCCTCACCTGAGGACATTTTTTCATTGCTTTCTTTACAAAGAGAGAAAGGGAGAGAGGAAAAGAGAAACACTGATGTGAGAGGGCAACATCGACTGGTTGCCCTCTCGCACGCACCCTGATTTAGAATCGAACCCGCAACCCAGGTGTGTGCCCTGATTGGGAATTGAACCTGTGACCTTTCGGTCTGTGGGACAACACTCCATCCAACTGAGCCACACCAGCATTTTTTAAAGTTATAATTTACATACTATAAAATGCTCAGATATTAAGCATATATTTAAATGAGTTTTTGACAGATATATTTATCCACAAACCCACCACCTGTATTAAGATACAGAATATTTTCCTCACTCCCAGAGAGTTTTCTCATATCTTCTTCTAGCCAGTCCCCATATCTTATGAGCACTGGTGTAACTTCTGTCACTATAAAATTAATTTTGCCTGTTTTTGAACTTTACATAAACAGATTATACAGTCTGTTGAATGTGTATACATTTAATATAGTTCTTAAGGAAAGTGTAGGTACCAGACCAAGCTGTGCTTCTTAGGACAAAGGGATCTGAAACTGATGTGAAAATTATATAGAGTAGAACAATTGGTTTTTGCAAAGAAGAAGTTGGACCTTTACCTTATACCACATGCAAAAATTTCCTCAAAATGGATTACAGATCTAAACATAAGTGATAATGCTATAAAATTGTTAGAAGAAAGCAGAGAGGAAAGCTTCATGACATTGGGTTGGGCAACAATTTCTTGAATGTGGAACCAAATGCATGGGCAACAAAACAAAAGATAAGTTGGACTACATTAAAATTAAAAACTTTTGTTTATCAAAGGATACGATCAAGAGAACGAAAAGGCTACCCACAGAATAGGAGAAAATATTTGGAAATCAAGTATCACATAAGGGACTAATGTCCAGAACATGTAAAACACTCCTACAACTCAACAACAGATGACAACCTAACTGAAAAATGGGGAAGGGACTTGGAAACAGTTTTTCAAGTAAGAGAAATGAATGGTCAAATAGCATGAGGAAAGATGCTCAACATCACTGATCATTGGGGAAATGGAAGTCCAGCTCACAGGTATACTGCTTTCCATTCACTAGGCTGAGTATTATGCAACAAGTGGAAAATATCAGCAGTATTGTCAAGGATGTGGAGAGAATGGAGCCCTCGCGTACTGCTGGCAAAAATAGAAAATGGTACAGACACTGTGAGAAACAGCATGGCGGTTTTTCCGAAAATTAAACCTAGAGCCACTGTATGATCTAGCTGCTCCACTCTGAGAATATCTAAAAGAAGTGAAAGCAAATACTGGAACAGATATTTGTACGCCCATTTACATAGCCGTGTTATTCACAATAACCAAAAGGCACGAACAACCCAGGTGTCCCCAGTGGAGGGCTAGGTAAACAACACGTGGCATGAACTTACAGTGGAATGTTTTTCAGCCTTATCAAGGAGTGAAATTCTGATGCTAAAATGTGAATGAACCTTGAAGACATTATGCTAAGTGAAATAAGCCAGACACAACAGGACAAATATTACATGATTATACTTATGTGGAGTACCTAGAGTAACCAAATTCATGGACACAGAATGCAGAATAGTGGCTGGCAGGGGCAGGGGTGTGGGAGGAAAACGGGAATCAGCGTGTGGTGGGTACAGGGTTTCCGTCTGGGCTGGTGAGGCCCTGGAGGTGGATGTGACAATGGTTGCCCAGCAACGTGAATCCACGTGATGCCCCTGAGCTGCCCACTGCAAAGTGGTTGAAATGGTGCCCTTTATGTCATGTGCGTCTTACTACAGTGAGAGAAGAACGGTAGGTCTCTCGTCCGGGAAGTTGAGGACGGGGAGAAAAGTGCTCATCCCCTTGCGCAGCGTCAAATCAGTATGTTGGAATTCGGAAGTGGGGAGTTTTACGTCTGTGAGGCTGTCTGTTGGCGTTTAGGCTAATGTCATTCTTTTGATCTTAAACTGTTTCCCTCCAAAAGGAAGGACAAGCCGATAATGTACGTAGATTCAGATACTCCAGAGTTGACAGATCCATAACAGAAACTAGGGTATATTTTCTACCATAACTTTCAAGCTCACATCAGAGTGGGTTATAATATCTGTTCCCAGTGTTTTTATGAGCTGTTGTGGAGACAGAACATTGGACTGGACCAGGGTGTAGCTCAAGGCAGAAAGCTCTTACGTTTATGCATCAGTGGTGTGAGATTTACAGCAGGTGATTTATGTACTGATTCCCGAGGTTCGGTCAACAAATACTCAGTTAGCTGTTGCCGTGGGCCGGGAGTTCGGAGGGCCCAAGGAGCTGCGCTGTGAAGGCTCCGCTTCCGTGGAATTTCACCTCCCGGTGGGTGCACGGTGCGCTGGTGATCAGATGCAGCGGAGAAACCCCAAACTTGAAGAGGAGGGGCTTCTTAACTCTTTAAGGATTTCACAGATCCTTTAACGTGTTAATTGGTGCTATGTTTTATTTTTATAGTGCATGTATTTCTGGAACATTTTTGACTATAGGTCTTGTTTCTCGTTAACTTGGTTAGCTTAGTGTTCCCTGTAGAAGTACAGAGAAACACGGCCATTGAAGTGCTTCCCTCAGAGACTGGCTGGTCCGCAGGAAATCTAGAAGACCCTAATGAAGTCTTTGTCTTGGAGCGGAGTGATGGGGGCGGGGCGGTGGCGAGTGGTCCTGGAGCACAGCCCTAGCTGGGCCTCGTTAAGTAAAGCCATGGACTAGGCACCCCTCTCTGCAGCCCTCCCCGCGGCCTTCTCCTGCCTGGGGGTGCTGCAGCAGCTCCTGTGACTCTTCCTTTGGCTGGTGGTGCTGGAACCTGGGATGTGGTGGAGGTGACACCTTTAGTTTAAATCATGAAATGATCAGGCATACAGGAAAGTACAGAAACAAATATGGTAGACGCTTGTGTAACTACAGCAAGGTTATAGGTGTTGTTAACATTTTGCTATGTTGGCTTCATCTCTCTTTTTTAAAGGGAAAAGACGCAAGGCTGGAGGTCTACCCTTTCTTTTCCCCCTCCCCTCCCTAGAGAGGATCATATATTTCCTTTTCAGTGCATGGTGTGGTTTTGAACTTTGACTACATATATATATATATATGTGTATTCATAAACAATGTATACTACTGTTGTGTATTAAAAATTATATGAACAGTATCATGTTGCATTAACCTTTTGTTGCTTTCTTTTTAAATTTAGCATTGTGATTTTTAGATTTGAATTGTTTTGATATGTGGGCCTTACTACTTCGCTATTTTTATTTTTTAAATTTTTTAAAATATATTTTATTGATTATGCTATTACAGTTGTCCCATTTCTCCCCCATCATTCCCCTCCACCCTGCACACCCCCTCCCACCCACATTCCCCCCTTTAGTTCATGTCCATGTGTCATAAGTTCTTTAGCTTCTACATTTCCCAGACTATTCTTGCCCTCCCCCTGTCTATTTTCTACCCACCATCTAGGCTACTTTTTTTTTGTACCTTTTCCCCCCTCTCTCCTCCTCCCACTCCCCTGTTGCTAACCTTCCATGTGATCTCCATTTCTGTGTTTCTGTTCCTATTCTAGCTGTTTGCTTAGTTTGCTTTTGTTTTAGGTGTGGTTGTTAATAGCTGTGAGTTTGCTGTCTTTTTACTGTCATATTTTTTATCTTCTTTTTCTTAGATAAGTCCCTTTAACATTTCCTATAATAAGGGCTTGATGATGATGAACTCCTTTAACTTGACCTTATCTGGGAAGCACTTTATCTTCCCTTCCATTCTAAATAACAGCTTTGCTGGATAGAGCAATCTTGGGTGTAGGTCCTTGACTTTCATGATTTGGAGTACTTCTTTCCAGCCCCTTCTTGCCTGTAAGGTCTCTTTTGAGAAATCAGCTGACAGTCTGATGGGAACTCCTTTGTAGGTGACTGTCCCCTTATCCCTTGCTGCTTCTACAATTCCTACCTTCATTTTCATCTTGGCTAATGTAATTATGATGTGCCTTGGTGTGTTCCTCCTTGGGTCCAACTCCTTTGGGACTCTCTGAGCTTCCTGGACTTCCTGATACTCTATTTCGTTTGCCAGATTGGGGAAGTTCTCCTTTATTATTTGTTCAAATAAGTTTTCCACTTGTTGCTCTTCTTCCCCTTCTGGTACCCCTATAATTCGGATGTTGGGATGTTTAAAGATGTCCTGGAGGTTCCTAAGCCTTTCCTCATTTTTTTGAATTCTGGTTTCTTCGTTCTTTTCTGATTGGATGTTTGTTTCTTCCTTCTGGTCCACTCCATTGATTTGAGTCCCATTTTTCCTCCCATCTCTATTAGTTCCCTGTGTGTTTTCCTTCATTTCACTTATCGTAGCCTGCATTTGTTCATCTAACTTGCGACCAAAATCAACCAATTCTGTGAGCATCCTGATAACCAGTGCTTTGAACTGTGCATCTGATAGGTTGGCTATCTCTTCGTCGTTTAGATGAATTGGTTCTGGGGCTTTGATCTGTTCTCCCGTTTGAGCCATTTGGTTTTGTTTTGTTGTTTTGTTTTTGTTTTTTGTAGTCTGGTCGCAGCTGTTCTGTAGTGAGGGGCAGAGCCTTAGGTGTTCCCCAGGGTGGGGCAGCCTAGTTGCTGGGTTGTGATGCTGTATGTGGGGGTGGGGTCTCAGTGTTTTCAGGCTTTATTTCCCTGCGCTGGGGCCCTGGGTTGCAAGTTCTGTCTTTTTTCCCCTTTTTCACCTGGATTATCTGTGCGCGAATGTGGGATCGCCTGGTCAGCCAGCCACCTTGTGCCTGGGGTCCGCCAGTTGCTACCTCTGTGCCTGGGCCCGCCAGTCTCTGCTTCCTTGTGCCACAACCCCATCCCTCCTACTGGTCCAGATGAATGGATGAATGGTTGTTGGACCTCTGTATAGTTCAATTTTTTTTTTCTCTCAGTTCCGGTTGTTTTCTTGTTTCTAAATCCTTGTTGTCCTTAATTCTGGTTGTGCGAGCAGGCACAGTGTGTCCACCTATGCCTCCATCTTGGCCGGAAGACTACTTCACTATTTTTGAATACTGTATAGAATTCTGTTGTGTGACTACAGCAAAATCTGTTTCTCCATTTGCCTGCTCCGGCAGGGTTTGATTTTGTCCTCTTTCTGGCTTTTGTAAGCAGTTACGTCGAGTGTCCATGCGGGGACTCTGTGCGTGTGTCTTTGCCATGAATTTATTCATGAGGGAAATTGCTGGGCTGTAAGTCAGTGCACCTTTAACCTTTGTGGGCAAACTGCTTTCTAGAATTTTTTTAGAAATAAAAAGGGGAAGATAAACCTTGATCATTTCTTCAGTTTGGGAGTGTGAGCATAAAGTTCAGGGCAAGGTGAAATGAAAAATGGAGCCTGGAACTCTGCACGTTTAACGTGATACGGGGATGTGAAAGTTAATACTCAAATCCGTCATCAAAATAGTTTCCTAGGATAAATGTTAAAGTGAGTGAATCATTTCTAGCTATGCTTTTCCTGTCCAATAATATTTGAAAGCATTCACATTTCTTTGAAAATTGGAATAAAGTTTTTGCTGTTGTGTGTGCTCACGTTCCACTTTAAGGTCCTGCTTATTTAGAAATGAGTGAAGTAAATTCTTGTTTTTAAATAACAAACAAAAGCTCTCATCCCAGAATTTTCTAGATATGTTCATTCAGTTTAGTTTAGAGATAATCTTTTTATTCAAACCATGCTAGAAATCCAGCAATTTGGACAGTAATGACTTCAAGGGTTAGCAGTGAACAGCCGAGGGCCCGATGCTGCTTTAGGATGAGGTTCAGTGTTTCTGGCTGGTGGGTGAAGCGGAACATAACATGTACCAAAGATTTGGATGGTACAAGTGATTTCAATTTTATAATGTGTTCTTTCATTACTTAAATTTTTTTATAACAGCTCAATTTATTATTTCACCAAACAACATCATTCATTCATTCAACAAACACTTACCATCTGGCGGGTCCTCTTCCAGGAAGCCTGCCATGAGTTTGGGAGCTCGTAGTCTAGTGAGGAGGACAGACGTAGACACATGAACTGAACCAGACCATCTCCCCTCTGGTGAAATAGAATTGGAGACTGGCATGCAGGTGGCGGAGGTTGGGGCTGGGCTGCTCAGTAAAGAGGCAACATCTGAGCCAGAAAGACTTCTTACCCTCAACCCTGAGCACGTGGTTCCAGGTACTCAGTGATTCTTGGTTGAATTTCTCTTGCATGCAACAGTCTGGTAATCTTACTGACCGTGACTCTGGTTGAGAGCTAAGAGATAGAGAAAAAGACTCTCAGTAGCCAAAACTGATTTCACACAACAGTGAAAGCTCACGTGCTTCCTTCATGGACTGATCCTGTATTGTTTTAACAGTGTGGTGGGTTTCCCAGTCCTCAGCAGATTCCGTTGGGGATCATGTTCAGGGTGAGAAGCGGTGGCTGAACGCCTCACTGGCACATGAGCAGACAGCACGGCGTGGGACCCGAGTCCCGTTCTGGGGCTGTGCGGACCGCTGGTGGCACCGGCACCGGTCCCTTCAGTGGGTTAGGGCCCAGCCTGCTAACGCATGTGTTAGAGTGATTGTTTGGTTGAAGCTGTCAGCAAAGCATATAATATTACTTTGGAAGCCCTGCATCTAGATTGATTAAAACAGAAACAATATTGATCATTAAAGAATTAGACTTTATTTAGAAATTGCTCCTTAGATTGATTAAAACAGAAACAATATTGATCATTAAAGAATTAGACTTTCTTTAGAAATTGCTCCTTAAAGGTAAAACCTAGGAAATAATTAATGCTGCAGAGCTGACACTGCAACCTGTAGTTTAATGAGTCACGGTAGCATCCATGGAGAATTCCAAGCTGGATTGGTGTACTGCTGGTTATAGCGTTAATGTGGATTCACAGAAAAGGTAGCCCGGTTACACAGATGAAGACGCAGGACACACACGATGACGATTGTCCGTCTTCCCACAGCTGAGGTGCAGCGGGACTTGGGTTTATATTCCCCACGTTTGTAACCCGGAGATTCTTCCGCTGAATGAACGAGAGTTAGTCATTTCTGTCCCGTTATGTGGCTCCCACGCAAGGGCGGTGGACTTGGCTATTGGCCACAGGCCCCAGGTCTCACTGACAGCCTGCTGGTGCCCTCAGTCACCGCATCCTAGGCTCAGAGATGAGGTGCCAGGTAGGTTTTAGTGCCAAAGGAAGTGGACCGTGTCTCTAAAAGGAGAGCAAATAGGCTTTTAACTGGGGAAGACAGTCATGGACTCTCCCAAGCAGGTGTGTTTGATGGCGTCACCTGGCCTCTCCCCTCCCGGGTTCTGCAGATTGTCGCTGCGGCTCCATTGGAGATGTGCTTGTACTCCCACCCACACTGCCTGCCTCTCGGGCTGCCGCCCGTGCACCCCAACCTGCCCCAAAGCTTTCTAGGGCTGAAACAGATCAGGATTCCAGTGTGTTGTGACTGCTCCAGAGTTCATAGACTCCTTCCTGTAACATGCCTGTTGTTTCGCTTAGAAAATGGAACCCCCCGCCCCCAACAACACTTCCATATTGTGCGTAAGGTTTCTGTAAACCAGAAAGTCAACATATTAAAGTGCAATTCAGAGGGGAGTTTGCTGGCTGTGTTGACTGAGCTTTACAGTCATTTTAACACCGGCAAAAAGTGTTATCCTAACTGCTTCAAATCAAACTGCAAAGATGCTTGTGTGAAATATAGTATTAGATATCAAATCAAACATATGGGTGTTGAACGGAAGGATATGTGTTGTGGGTAGTCTATGGTATTTTAGCATGTGGAGTTGTATTTTATGGAAATTCTTTGGCTTGGCTTATGGCAGGGACATACATTCATTATGAGATATCAAGCTGTAAAATAAATAAAAGCAAAGACTTCAACTGTGCTGCTAAATGGTTTTCAGCACAAACTCGTCTGCTCATCTGACGTAGGGTCTGTGCAATGAGAGGCGTTTGGGAGCCATTTTTGGGGTCAGTGCTGCTAGGTCTCGGAAATAATAATAGGTTCCAAAAAGTATGAACTTTAACTTTCTGCATTTTTTCCCTTTTACTTCATTGTATGTGTCATGAATTATAGTGCTAATTGAGCTTAGAGGCAAAGCATTTAATATTTGTCCTCTTTCACTGTCCCCTCTTTTTTGTCATTCAGTGGTCTACAGTGAGTTTGTTTCCTAAGTGTGTTATCTGGAACTGATCAGTGAATTCGTAAGTGTGCGGGCTTACTGGGGCTCGAGTTCTTGGAGTTCTCAGATGGGACCATATTGTGGTGTTAAGAGTGACTTCACCCTTCTCATCCATAGAGTGCTTTTTGATATCTTTTTTTCTTTTCCTCTCCAGCTCTCTCTTCCATTTAGAAAAATAAGTCCATAGACTTTTTATTTGAAAAAAAAAAAAACACTTAAAATCAAGTGTATTTATTTTATGAAGAAGGAAGGATGTTTTTTGAGCAATGATTTCAAGACTTTTTAGGCTCATGTAAATTAGAGATGGAGAAGACACATTCGAGGCTGTATTTTTGTCTCCTCCCCAGCCCCCTGGATTTTGCAGCGCAGTACACTCTGCTGGGCATCGTTACCCGTTTTACCAGCTAGGAGAATGCTGTCCTCATATTAGGAATATCTTTCCTTGACCAACTCATGTTGATGGTTGTGTTATTTGATATTCATAGTATTATTGTAAAACAATGTAGTTTCTTTTTAGCAAAATTGTCAATGGAATTGCTAACGTAACTGTCCTGTATGTGATGTTTTAGAGCAAATTATCTTTTGACTTCATTGATAGGACAGTTTGTGACTATAAGGCGAAATGATGACCTGTGTAAGGGAAAGACTTACAGATACTGAATGCCATTGCTTAGCCGAGAACCCACTTCATGTTGCCAAATTGAAACCACGTTTGATCTCATTGAAGTGTACTTTTTGACTGTCTCCCTTTCTTTGCCTGACTTTTTGACAGATGCCACCACAGTATGGACAACAAGGTGTGAGTGGTTACTGCCAGCAGGGCCAGCAGCCTTATTACAACCAGCAGCCGCAGCCTCCGCACCTTCCCCCGCAGGCCCAGTATCTGCCATCCCAGTCCCAGCAGAGGTACCAGCCGCAGCAGGTGAGCTCAGCGACCGCTCTGCAGGCCTCTGTTCCATCCTCGAGCTCTGCGTTTGGAGGCCAGACTGGGCTCCGAGACATCTTCCTGTCCCATTTTCAACATTCTCTTCTCACTGGGAAAAAATGTCATTTTCAGAAAATGCAAAACTGTCATCCAATCTAAAGTGTTTGTTTATGGGTGGGTGTTTGGGATTGAAGGGTGGGAAGAAATGTTCAATTGCTTCTTACATTACTGGGTAGTGACAGCAGAAAATGTCAGTCTTTTCATGTTCTTTGTCACTTGTGTTCTGAATCCTTCGAGGAAGTGCTCTGTCACTTTGAGACTTATTCAGGAAAATGTTTTTATCGATCATTTACTCTTGCTAGTTGGCATATTCCTGGTATTTGTATCTTGAGCTTTGTTTTTGGTTTTTGTTTTAATGGCAAGCACTACTATATCAAAACATTGTTGCCTTTGGCAGTCTTATTCTTCTTAAACTAGCTTATAAACATAATCACTTCAATTACAATATATTATAATACTAAAGGGAATCATGTACTTTAAGTATATTAAGCAGCTTCTAGTTTAAATTAGCCTCATTAAATACTCTTGTAGGTTATTGGGCTATATATTTCAGCTTACATGATTTGTAGAAAAATAGTATATGTGCATTTGGTAAAGTTACTCAATTGCATCTTGTTTCAGAGATTGTCGTTGAGTGATACTAAAGTATCATGAGCTGGGACTCTAACCGTGAATCCCAGTGAGACTTTCGTTCGCTTCCAGTCGGCATCGTAATGCAACTTTCCATTTTATGGGTTTTTTTTTTTTCCCTTTCGTGGGGTAGGGCTGATGAAGAGGTGGGAAGACAGTGACACTGTTCAGTTTTTAAAGTGCTTTTTACACATCTTGAAGAGATTGTTAAGGCTAAGCCAAATATATAAAGATACGAAGCTTAATTTTAATCAGTTCAGCTCATTTCTCACCTATTAACTGGGGTTCGTTGGAGTCTTCCCAGATGCTTTTATGTAAGGGCTCCTAAATGAGCTTACAGCTTTAAACAAAACATGTGAAACGTGTTAAATCCTGTCTTTTGCATACATGATTTCAAAGTTTTGTTATTATGTAAAGGGATTTATAGAGGCAGGAATGTACATTATTTTCAAGTTATTTTTTCTGATCTTTTGGTGAAATGTGGGAAAATAAAAAACCTTTCTCATTTCTTTTTAAGTAAGAGACTTAAAAAGATCTGGGTCTGTGAGCTGTAAAGTTACAGGCTTTTCAAGGGCTTTCGGAACCTTCTTGGACTCGGTAGACACAGAAAGTTTTGTCATGTCATCAAAATTTAGGAAGGACTCAGTGGAGAGATTACGTTACTCATTTCACCTCAGCGTGCTGAAATGAATCTCTGACTGTAGGACCACTTTGATTAAGGGCTCCGAGTGCCTGTCATTTCCTTCAAGACCACGCTCAAAATCTACTTCCTTTCTGAAGCGATTGCTGATGACTTCGACCACAGGGCAATTAGTTACTTAATATCCTTCACAGTTAAATATTTAAAGCATACTACAGGTAAAATCTTATTTTAATGAATAGTATTTTAATGGGCTTAGTTTAGATCTGTTTTATGCTTTGATTGGTACTATCATTATGCAGGAAGTACTATATAACCGTGACTTTTTAATGTAAATATTGCCATTTTTTGTTTATTCTGAGAAAAATCAAACATTCCTCAAAGTACTTTGGAAATATTTTCTTGTTTTCATACTCCTTAACTGTAGAATGCCCAGGATTTTTTAAGTTTCACTAAACTCGTTAGGGGACAAGCAGAGGAGGTTGGAGCCGTGTAGGAAGCCTGACCAGAGGCTTGTGTTTGACAGGAAGAGTTTGTTTTTCAGGGAGTTCGATGTTCAGAGTGATTCAGAAAGTTTCTCTAGGAAATGAGAGCTTGTATTTTAGATATAGTTAACACCTCCAAAAACAGAATAGTTTCCCCAAATACACCCCAAACAAAATAAAAACTAACCAATAGAATATTTTCAAAGTCAAGCTGAATGTTAATAAGAATTTGTAATACTGAATTCGCATACATTTAGAAACCAGAGCTCAGCAGTGTTGAGTGCACATGCCAGTTTTTTCGTAACGGGCAAAACGTTTCTTTCCGCAGACTTTCCTCTTGTTTCCGGACGGAGCACACGTAGATGTTGTAGTTGGGAGTCAACCAGCAGATCACACTCCCAGTGACTTCCAGACGCAGAGAGCAGGCTGACAGCTCCAAGGGGGTTGGGGGTGGAGGGGAGGGAGCGGGAAGGACCAAGGGCCGGTGGACATGGGCCGCAGGGTGCGGATCGCAAGTTGGGGACCAGGCGTAAGGGGGCTAAATGGTAACGGAAAACAGAGAGTAAAGATTAAAAGGAAAAGATTCCTCATTTTGTATCTTTGTTTTTAACGTGCAGTATTTTGAATAGTCAACGCGTTCATATGTTTCAAAACGTATAGATAAAAGTCTCCTACGACAGTTCTTTTTGCCTAATTCACCACCCACTCCGTCCTCTGGCAGCTAACCACTCTATCAGTTCTTTGCCTGCCTTTCCGGAGTGTCTTCATTCAGAGAAGCACTGCATTGCACTTTAGTTTTCACCCCCCTCTTGGCCATATGGTGGCATGCTCTAACATGCTGTTTGAACTCTTCTGTGCTTCGTGGCTCCCCTCCCCCACGCCGATATGTTTCCTGTAGATCTCTGCGAAGGAATACATAAAGCAGTCCTTCATATGGCTTTAGTCCATTTTATGAACATACCATGATTTCACCGGCTCTCTTTTGGTGGACATTTATAGTATTTTTACTTATTTGCAATTTAAACAACATTGCCATGATAAACTTTGAATATGTGTTAGTTCGTAAATGTGTGAGTATATCTGTAGGATAAATTCCTGGAAGCCACACTGCAGTTACAGTTTTGGTAAATATTGCCAGATTGTTCCTCCGAGGGGCTGTACCAACTTGTGCTCCACCACCGATGTGTGAGAGTGCTTGTTTCCCTACACACGTGCCAACGGCACAGTTTATGAAGCTTCTGGATTTTTGCCAATCTGCTAATGTAGTTTTAATTTGCATTTATCTTCTGATTGATGGTTAAGCATCTTATATATTTAAAAGTTATTTGCATTTCCTTTTTTCTGGACTTCAAACATGTATTTTTTTATCTTAAAATTTTCCATTTAGTTGTCAGTATTTAAAAAAATTGGTTTACGAAAGCTCTTTATATATTAGGGACTGTGGATGGACCTTTGTGATTTGAGTTACTAATCACCATCCCTCATGTTATCATTTGTCTTTTGACATTAATAATGGGACCCTTTTTTTGAGTGGGTCATGCAGAGAGGTTTTTAAGTTAAAAAATTTTGTAGTCAATTATCATGTTTCTATGATCTTTGGATTTTATTTTTAGTGGGAGGACGAGCATCCGTACTTCAGAGTCACAAAGGAACTTTTCCATGTTCTTTTATAGAAATTTCATAGATTCATTGTTTATATTTCTCTTATCGTAATCTGTGGAGAAAGGTATGTATCCAACTTAATTGTCTTTTTCTGGATGGCTGCTTGCTTGTTTAAGTACTTTTCCTTGTGTAGGCTATTTTCTTAGGACTCTCCAGAGAAGCAGAACCACTGGGATGTGTATATGGATACACATCTGATAGGTTAGTATAAAGAGGTTCATTAGAAGGAATTGTCCTACCTAAGTATGGAGGCTGGCAAGTCCAAAATCCGCAGTGTGGGCCCGCATGCTGGACGGCCAGGAGAGCCGATGTTCCAGTTCTGGCCCCAGGGCTGGCTGGCTGGAGGCCTGAGAGGGCCTGTGTGGCAGGGGGTCCCCAGGCAGTTTGCGGGGAGGCCCTGTGGCCTCCAGGGCCGGTCACTCTGTTCTCTCCAGACCTTCAGCTCGCTGGGTGCGGCGCACCGCCCCCCCCCCCCCCGCCCCGCCCCACACCATGGAGCACTGTCTCCTTGGTATCAGGTCCTTCGTTCAGATGTTGATTTCATCCCCGAACACTGCAAGTGACACATGGAATGAACCCTTAGAATCTTTTCCCAGTTGATCGGAGATGCACTTTTACTAGTTGTCCAATTTGCTTAGGTACAGTGCAAGGGCTTATTCGGTGATTTTTTTTTCTTGTTCTTTTTTATTGGCCCTTCTATGAACGCACCGGTGCTATATGGTTTTCATTATATTTTAGTGTCTGGTTGGGTTAGAATGTCTTCGTCAGTTTTCTTTTTCAGCATTCTCTTGGCTATTTGTGTTTGCTAATTTTTTCAATAGAAGCTTTTTATGTTTCACCATGCTTTTTCCTAAGACTTCTGTCTCTGTTGTTGTTACTATAATTGGGTCTTTTTAATTATATCTTTTTCTGTGAAACAGATGACACGTATAAGAGAAAAATAGTAAAACACAAAGTAGACCTCATTTGAGCAGGTGCTGCCCTCCGAGCACAGACCAGGAGTGCACTTGTGGTAAAACAAGTGGCGTTTACTCAGAGGAGCCTCGGGAACGTCGTGGGAAGGGGTGAGGGTGGGGCTGGGTAGGGCTGGGGACGCGTGCTATGCCACGTGATTCCAAGAGGGACTTAGGAAGTGGGGGGTCCGTCCTGGCTGGTCTACTCTCAAAAAGCTGGGGGCCTTGGTGATTCGTTTGTACCTGCTACCTGGAGGTAGGAGGATTGGTGCGGGGACAGGTTGTCATCGGCGAAGGAGCACCAGCCACTTGGAGAAAGACAAGTGAGGTGGGTGTTGAGTCATCGTATTGTGGGAAAGTGACCTGGTCCGAGGCGGCTTTCAGCGCTGGTGCTGTGCCCGGAGGGCCCTCCTTCGTCTGCCTGTTGCCCGGGCCAGTGGTCTTTCCTCCCCACGTCCCCCTTCTCACCTTCCTCCTCTTCCGGGAACTCTTACCTCTTGGTTTCTTCACTCGTGTAGGTAGTTTTTAATTTCTTCCACAACGTTCTTCAAAAGAGCGCTGTTGTACTTCCACATGTATTTGTATAGGCCTTATATTTTTGTTAATATAAATTGCTTTTCAAAGTTCTCTTTTTCTCACTGTTGCTGGCGTATACAAATATAATGAAGTGTGTACACTACTTCTTTTGGTTCAGTGACCCTTTAAGTTCTTATTGAATTCTGTTAACTCTGTCCTTTGTAGATTCTCTTAGGTTTCCTCAATTAGAAAAAAAAATGCCACCCCTTCCCTTTTTTGTCTTCCTGCAGATTAGCTTCTCCGGCATACTGTTTCAAAGAACCGTTCATTCTTTTATCATCTCTGATTTTAAAAGAAGGCTTTCAGCATTTCATCATGAAATATGCTTACTCTGTTTTTCTTTTTTCTTTTTAGCTTCCCACTGTTGGGCAAGGAAGTTCCCTTCTTTTTCTAGTTTGCCAAGAGCTTTTATCATGAATGGATGCTGAATTTTATCTTATGTGTCTTTTTATGTCTTGGAGATGGTCATTTTGTTTTTCTCTTATAATCTGTTATTGGGGTAAATTGTGCATGCGTGCGTGTGTGCATGTGTGTGTGCATGTGTGTGTGTGTGTGTGTGTGTTTAAGTATTAAACCAAACATGCATTCTGGGATAAACCTAACCTCATAATGTATATTACCTTTTTATCATCACTGAATTTAGTTTGCTGACATTTATTTAGGTTTCGTGAATCAGTGTTCATGAATGAGATTGAACTATAATTACTTTTGTGAGGTTTTGGTATCTGTATTACGGAGTTTTGTAAAATGAATTGGAGACTAGTCCCTTTTTAAATTTATAAGAACTGTTTATGTTAAAGTTTGGAATTATGTGTTTTTTGGATGTTTGGTAGAAGTGTCTATGAAGCCATGAAGGACTGGGTAGCCCTTGATGTTTGGCTTTTGTCCCATTTCTGATTTTTGACCTTTAACCTTAGTATTTGTGTGTGTGTGTGTGTGTGAGAGAGAGAGAGAGAGAGAGAGAGAGAGAGAGAATATAGGTGTATTCAAGTTACCAATTTCTTCTTGAGTCAGTTATATCATCATATATCAGGACTTTATCCATTTTACCCAGCTTTTCAGGTTTCTTAAGGTGAAGTTATTCTTAGTAGTCTTTATTACTTTAATTTCTGTAACATCCAGAGTGAAGGCATTTTGAACTCATGTTTTTCCTTCTTTCTTTTATTCTTGATTTGTCTTGCCCAGCAGTTTGCCTTTCCAAAGCCACTTTGGTCATTGTCCTCTCTGTTACATGTTTTTTCCTTTTAAAAGTGTGCTTACATTTTGTTTGTACTTTGGTTATGTCTTGCTTTTTGTTTTTCAGATGTGTTTTTCTCTTTTGTTTAAAAAAATTCAATTAAGGGAATGCCTAGCTCGTTTGAAGCCTTTTTGTCCGATAAAGACAAATATAAGACTAAAAGATTTCTTCTTAAGTACAGCTTTGGCTGAATCTCTCAAATTTTGATATGCATTATTTTTGGTCTTTTTTAATTCTAAGAATTTTCTCATTTTCCTTCTTTCATTGTTTTGCGAAGATAGTTTTACTGAGGCCTGGGTCTGTCTTCTGTTGCCTGCAGGCCCTGGTCCTCTGGAACCATATTTTGTGCTTCACTGTGTAAATTTTTGTTATTAAAAAAATTCTTAATATGCTGTTAAATGATATAATGAATGCTCACGGGCCCCTGTAATTTCTCTACTAACCCAGCCATACTTGGATATCCCTACTTCATTAGAAAACCTTCACAGTGGTTTGTTTCAAGCAGAAGGTAAATGGGGCTGATACGCTGGTTTGGTTCTTTTTACCCTGAACAGCTCTCTCTTCTCACCCATCCCCGTGCGTGGCTTTGGGACTCAAAAAGCTGAGTCACTTGTCTTGTGAGAAGACTGGGCTGATTGTTTTCTCCTAAGTGGCTTGTTCCTTGAGCCCCTCTACTTCCTGCCTGTTGCAAGTTAGAGCTAAAGGCTTGATGGCCACACGTTTTTGTTGTGGTGGTTGCAGATCATGCGCCCCCCCCCACCCCCCCGCACGCCCCAGGTAGGGTGCTGCTCCTGTTCAAAGGACGGTCTGCGACCCTCCCACTGAGGGAAGAAGCCTTGCAATCTTTCTAGCCCCAGCCTTTCTAGTGGCCATCGGCTGTCTGTTGACTGAGTCTACAGGGACAGCAGGATGAAGACGGGCCTTCCCTTCTGCACTCTGTTCAAATTCCTCGCCACAGACTCTGTGAGTGTCAGACGTGCTGGCTGCTTTAGACTGCTGAGTTTGGGTGGCTTGGTCCACGTCGTCACTGGTGGACATGGTTTGACGCTGTGAGTGCGTGACATCAGGATAAACATAATGCTTGCCATCCCGCAGTAGTGATGTAAAGATCGATCGGTGGATTCAGGTGCTGAAGGATTCTGGGACCACTTTACATGGAAGTTTCTTTGTGAGGTTTTACAGCCACACCATTAAGTGTTAATTTTGACCAGAAACGCTGGTGATAGTTAAACTGTGGTTGCTAATTCTCATAGGAGCCACTTTTAAATTCCTCCTACTTTGGGGTATTAAGTACCAGACAGGTATTTCTCTTTTCTCTTTAGTGGGTTTTCATGCTCTTAATTGAGAGGTATTGTCTCATATTTTACCCCCCCTTGGCGAGCCCTGCACTGCTTCTTTCCCGGGTCCCTGTGCAGTCAGCAAGCAGAAGGTTCAAATCCATAGCAAAAGTCAGCTTCTATTGCTCTTTCTTTCTGTGTTCCTGGTTTACTTTCTGTATGTATCTGGTTTTACTCACATTTATGTTGTCTCTGACCCATTTAAAACAGTGCTTTATCCAGTATTTTAGATCTTTTAATCAGTAGACATTTAGAATATCTAATCTGCTATACTGCTGGAATTATTACTCTCAATATTTTCTAGTTAGTAATTTGACAATCCCTTACACTGTTTAAAACTGTGTAAGCATGCAATGTAATAGATGATTTAGCACATACAGGAAGTACATTTGCATTTTATAAAGAAACTTTTCTAATGCCTCCTTTATTCTTTCAAAATAAAATGCATAGATATTACCTACATAAAATTCATAGACAATGCAGGTGACCTCCACAGAATTTCAAAGGAGTCATAATAATGCACTCACTATGTATGGAAAAGAGAAAGGAAGGCAGCACATAGTGAAATTTTGAATACTGAATTAAATAACTGCACAGGCATGGCTGTGTCACGAGGCCCGGGAGGTGGACGCTTGCATGCATGTGTGGGATCAGGGTGCACCTGACCGCCACAGAGTGCGACCGAGCAGGAGCGTCGTGTCAGCAACCCCTGCGTCGAGAGCAGGGTCCTCGGCGGTGACATCTCTTTCTAAGACGGTGAGCAGCTCTGGTCAGAACTGAACAAACCAAAGTCTACTCTCCCCTCAATAGACGGGGCAGTTTTAATCCCGGCAAATTCACTATATGGCAAAATTATTTTAAGGAACTTTGAAGTCTTCCTTGACTCTTTTTCTTTCAAACCCATTCTATCTCCAAATTCTATTCAGCATCTGAGAACATCTTATTACCGTATTTTGCCATGTATGGTGTGCACTTTCCTCCGCATATTTTTTAGGGAAAAGTAAGGGCGCGTGTCGTACATGGGCATAATAATAGTTACAGTAATCCCATGTATAAAGTGCATAAAAACATGAGTTGCATTGTCCATGGGGGGCACGTTATACACGAGAAAATATGGTAGTTCTGTTGCTGCCTCCTTGAGTCAGGGCGTCCTGGTCTCTTAATTGCACTGTCCCTGTTGCCGCCCATTAGTCATTCGGTGCCCCTGCCCACTACGGGCATACGGCAGCCAGATGCACATTTTAGAGACCTGGTGTGTCTTACCGAATTCTTCTCTAGAAGGTGTTAACAAATGATAACACAGCCAACTCACTTACATACCTTTTAATACTTATTTTCTGTTGGCCCTTATTTTGAGTTATTTTATTTGTAATCAGAATTGTACATAATTGGTTTTGAGCCCCAACAATGTTAAAAAGACTTTAGAATTCTGAATTAGATATTGCAGCTGCCTAATGTGGTACTGAGATCATTGATTGACTAGATAACAGAATTTGATTTTATCAGTGAAGAAGTACACAGTCAGAAATTTATAATGCTTCGTGTAGTAGGGAAAGTCTTTAATGCTGTATGTATGTATTTTGCTTCTACTTGCCTTCCATTTCATCATTTTTGGGTCATAAAGTATTATGTGTGCTTTCGTTTCCTGGTGCACTGGCCCCTCTTAGCAAGCTCTCATTATCTTCCCGTCCCCTCCTTGAATCTGTAGGTAGATTTACAGTCTTTGTCTTTTCTCTCCAATTCCTATTCTCCTCCAGACCCACTCGTGTGCCACACTGGAGAACAGGTCCTGTTTTCTCTCATGGCACATGTTTTCCCCGGACCTCCACCCACGGCCTCCCAAGGGCCGGGTGCAGAGCATCAAGCCGGGAGGGCGTTGCCTGGTGTGGAGGGCAGGTGACGTCGCTGCCTCTGCGCCCTGGTGGCCCTCTCTGCTCCTCCCAGGGCTGGGAGGCCGGGCAGCCTTGCAGAACCCTCTCTCCGACCTCAGGCTTGAGACTACTCTCTTCTCATAGCCAGAAAAAGCTTTTTGTCCTTCGAGAAGACTTGCAGGAGTTGAGTTTATTCAAGTGAGTCCCAGTTTATTTATGGAGGAAAGATATGTTGGGATAGATTTTTAAAACCCCTAGTATAAAGGGGCAAGAGAATTTGAGACTTTCCCTTTTTGGGTGCGGTTTTTCTTCCAACTGATAGAATTACCTCAGGTTCTGAGAGAAATATCAGGTATTGTGAATGCATACTTCTCAAGATACAACTTTATCTTTTTACTATTCTTTTAACATTAGGTTTATTGGAAAATTTCGGAAGACAGGATGGTTAGGAAAAGCAAAATGTAAACCATTTATCGAAGGTCTTCATGTTTGGGAATGTCTTGTATGCTGGGAACACGGTGATTAATGAGACATCGCGTCCGAACTGGAGGAGCGCCAGTCCAGTAGAGGGGTCGCCATGTGCAGACGACGGCAGCGTGGGGGCCCTGGGGGCTCGGGGGGCTCGGACTGTGCCTGGGTGCTGGCGGACGGCTCTCAGAGGAGGGCTCGGAGAATGAGCAAGCTTGCTTGCGAGAGAAGAGCTGATCTTGGGGTAGGACCTATTCTTTTTGTTTTAATTGTTGTTCTATTACAGTCATCCCAGTTTCCCCCATTGCTCTCCTCTGTTCTCCAGCACCCCACCCCCTGTTCCCACAGTCAGTCCCCACCCTGTTGTCCATGTCCATGGATCATTCAGACATGTTCCTTGACTAGACCCTTCCCCTTCTTTCCCACGTTGTCCCCCTCCAAACTTCCCTTCGGTCCCTTCCCGTCCGTCTGTTCCTTGTTTCCATGTCTCTGGTTCTTTTTTGCTTGTTTGTTTTGTTGATTAGGTTCCATTTATAGTTTAGATCATACAGTATTTGTCTTTCACCGCCTGGCTTATTTCACTTAGCATAATGCTCTCTGGTTCCATCCATGTTGTCACGAAGGATAGGAGTTCCTTCTTTTTTTCTGCTACGTGGTGTTCTATTGTGTAAATGTACCACAGTTTTTTGATCCATTCATTTTCTGGTGGACACTTAGGTTACTTCCAGCACTTGGCTATTGTAAATCGTGCTGCTGTGAACATTGGGGTCATAGGTTCTTTTGAATTGGTGTTTCAGGATTCTTTGGGTATAATCCCAGCAGTGGAATTGCTGAGTCAAAAGGCAGTTCCATTTTCAGTTTTTTGAGGAAATTCATACTGTTTTCCACAGTGGCTGCACCAGTCTGCATTCCCACCAACAGTGCACTAGGGTCCCCTTTTCTCCACATCCTCTCTGACACTTGTTTGTTGATTTGTTTATGAAGGCCATTCTGACTGGTGTGAAGTGGTATCTCATTGTGGTTTTAATTTGCATCTGTCTGATGGCTAGTGATGCTGAACATACTTTCATATGCCTATGGACCCTCTGTATGTCCTCATTGTAGAAGTGCCTGTTCAGGTCTTTCGCCCATTTTTGAATTGGATCGTTTGTCGTCTTGGTGCTGAGTCGTGTGAGTTCTTTACATATTTTGGAGATCAAACCCTTGTCCAGGGTATCATTGGCAAATATGTTTTCCTGTACGGTTAGTTCCCTTTTCATTTTGATGATGTTTTCTTTACCTATGCAGAAGCTTTTTAATTTGATGTAGTGCCATTTGTTTATTCTTTCCTTTATTTCCCTTGCCCTTGAGGAGGATATATTGGTGAAAATTTTGGTGTGTGGATATCTGAGATTTTACGGGACCAATTCTTGGTTACCGAAATTTGAGGTAATGTGCAACCCTTCGGGATCATTCATGACCCTGAACTAGACTCTAAGATGGTTATGGAGTCAAGGTCGTTAAGAGAGAACATATTAATTATGCTGTCAGAACTGGTGACTTATATTGCTTTTTCTTAATGATTGAAAATGAAAGGTTATTGTTTAATACCTTTTTAAAACAGAGAATAGTGCTAGCCTGGCAGGCCATGGGTCACAGTGGATCCCGCAATAGTTGAAACAAGTGGAAGTCTGTGTAAACTTATATATAAGTAGGTCGTTACAAGAGTTTAAATTATATATTCTAAAATGCTGCTTTATTTAGACATCTTCATGTTCTGCTATTTCAATAGAAGATGCGGTAAACAAAGTATTTGGCAAATGGATATCATTCGAAAAGAAGGAGATAGGGTTTGTAGCGTGAGGGTGAAATACCTTCAAGTTAACATCTCAAACAGGTCACTGACGGAGTTCAGAAGTAACATTGAGCACATTGGCTGTGATCTGTTGTGGTGTAAACGTTTTCTTCATTGCTATTGTTATTTAATTATTCTAATCTATGTTTTTATTATTTGTATGATAGAATATTAATTTATAAGCTGCTCTTTATTCTGCAGCTATTGGGGGAATTTAACCATAGAAGGCCTATGTTAAATCACTGAAGTGTCCCTGTCATTTGTTTTATGAGATTTGTTATAAGAGCAAAGGCAAGGGCATTTATTGTTCATTGTCATTAATTGCTTAGCATTGATTATTCACACTGGAGTCTATTAATTAACTTGATAATGAAAGCTTTTGGAATGCAGGTTGATAAAAATCATTCTTCGTTTAAAGGTGATTGATTACCAGTGAAGCTTTGGGTCTCCTTTCTTCTTGCCGTCCCTGTTTGCAGTGTCTTAGGCTTTGAACCACTGCTGGGGCGAGTCTCCTTTCAGGTTTATAGAGCTCATGAGCATCTGCGGAGAGAAGTTCTAACTCACGTGGAGGTCTGAGCAACACCCACCCCTAGACTGGTTTCTGGTCGTTGACTTGGGTAACCCTGAACTGCTGCTCGGACTGGGGTTGGAGCCACTGCTCGGGGCTCAGCAGTGGGGCTGGGCTTGGCCCCTGGGCCGCGGCCTGGATGGCGGCCCCGCAGGGCTGGGTGCGGGTCAGGAGGACAGGGATGGGGAAGTGGCGGCTTTCCTCTCCCTGCTGCTGTTCCCCTCCCTTAGGAGACAGAGCGGGAGAGTGAAAGCCCAGCACTAATGGTGAACATAGATGTAATCCGCTGCCTCGACAGTTTCAGTTCATACAGAGTGGTCAGTTTTGTGTTATTTGCGTGTGTGTTTTTACTTTCGTTATTCCCAAACCCTTAAGTGAATAGAAGAAACTACTGAAGGGTGAAGAAAGACATCTTGAGGATGTTAGACGGCCGTTGGACATGGACGCTGTGTTGTCTCCACTCGCCGTAGAAACCGGGGCGGCCCCGCGGTCGGTCGCGGCTGTGTCTGCCTGGGCCCTGGCTTCCTTGTGCAGAAGTGGAGGAAAGCAAGAGGAAAATCCTCAGCGTTGATACAGATCTCTTCTACTAATAAAGCATTTCTGGCTCTTTCCTGGAAAACTTGGAGTAGTTATTGTTTTTACCTTTTATATTATAATTGGGAATCTAACTGCATTAGATTATAATTTGATAATGCTATTCATTTTCATGTTTAAAAATTTTTTGTTCAAGTACCAGAGTCAAAGAAAAATGTCAAAACAAAACCAAGAAGTGAGGAATTATATACTACTAACAACATTTTTAAGAATTTACTTTAGAAAAGTGATGGACGGCTCCTCCCAAGAAGAGCCTCCTGGAAGGCACAGGCGGCCTGGCCTGTGCGTGTGGCCTGGACCCGGCGTCGGCGTGTTTAGAGATGGGTAGAAGATCAAGTCAGCTGTCCATCGCCATCTACTGTGGTGATAGAAGAGGAAACTCTGTCAGCGTTTAAGATATACTTTATTAAAAGCCGAAATAAACTTCAGACACATTAAGAGTAGGATTCACTCTAAGCATTAGCTAAGCTTTACGCTGTTCCCCGTGTTTCTAACACAGCCGTAGTAGCATGTGAGCTTTTGAAGTTTTTTCCTCTTCCTCCTTTCCCCTGTCTCCTCCGTCTCCATCCCTGTCTCTCGTAGAGGGGGAGCTGTGGAATGGAGCCAGGTGTCCTGCCACACACGTGCTCTTGGGACACATTCTCTAGCTCTTTATCCTGATTGTCCAGACTCAGCTGGCGGAGAAGGAAGCCTCTTCCTTCACAGGCGGAGATACTGTTTGGGGCCCTTGTTCAAATCCGAGTATGGTTCTCTTAGTGACGTTGCACTTCCTGTCCGCTCTGGTCCCCCCACTGCAGTTGAGGATAGAATAGGGTATACAATTAAAAGTCTCATACTTATTCATACAGTCCTTTTTCCTTGGTATTTAAATTCTGACACAAGGGCTATGGGGCAGTTCTCCCCAGTGCATTTTGTTTTGCTACTCTCCGCTGTCTTCACTTGTACTTACATGTTCATTTCAGTTTCGTAATTATACATAACATCAGAGTTCTTCCTTCAGCTTTGGCCAGTGTGGCTCTGTTGGTTGGAGCATCTTCCCAGAAACCGCAAGGTCGCGGGTTCCATTCCCAGTCGGGGCACATGCCCGTGTGAGAGGCACCTGATGGATGTCTCCCTCCCTCTCATTCTCCCGCCCTCCCTTCCCCTCTCTCTAAAATCAGTAAGCGTGTCCTTGCGTGGAGATTAAAAAGAAGTTTTTCCTTCACCAATTTCTTTATATTTAAAAATTCTTGGAGTAGCACACTCTCTGTATGTTGCATTCTAAGAGATTGTAGATGTTGGAAATGGGGTTACTTTCAGAATTTGCTAGTGTGGGCAACAGCCACCTTTTTCTTCTGGAAGAATAACAGAAGCAGCCCCCTAGTTACCTGGCTGATCTTCCTCACAGGGCTGGGCTTTTGGGGAGAGGAATGGAGTCGTTGTTTCTTTCCCTTGGCCTTGGGAGGTGAGAGATGGGTAGAGATCAAGGAAGGCCAGGCGGGGCCGGTGGCAAAGTGGACAGTGTGGTACCCCAAAGGGGAAAAAAAGGGGGTAAACTCTCTGCATCAGAGTCATCTGGAGTGTTACTAGGGTCATCTGGTGAGTCCTTACTCCAAAACTGTTCTTTTGAGAGGAACCTGAAGATCTGATTCAGCCCTACAAGCAATTCTGATGCATCTCAAAGCCGGAGAGCCACTGGAGTGCAGAAACACTAACCAGCGCTCGCCATTTCCCCCCTCTGGCCTGGCCCCTTGATAGTACCTCATTTATTATTAATAACCTTGAGAGGTCATACAGCACTTTATGCCTGAATGTGGTGGGGCTTGGGTTTGGTCCCACCTCTCTTTAACCTAAAGGGTTGGTGGTCTTCTTTATTAGTGTTTGCAACAGAGATGCGTTTTGCTCCCGATGTGGTCCGATACTCCAGCCTTCAGGCCACTGGCATGAGCCTTCCCAGTGGTTAGCCTAGTGTTTTTTCACAGTTTAGTGCCCATGATGATCACCTGGAAGGCTTGGTGAAATGCAGATTGTTGAACCCTGCTTGTAGAGCTTCTGATTCTGTGGAGCATGGCGCGATCATTTCACTTGTGACAAGTTCGCAGTTGATGGTGATCCTGGTGCTGCCCCCGGGGACCACCCTGGGAGAAGCACCGGGTACGTCTGCTAATGGCTCTGAGCTCTCTGGTGGTCTTTGGCCCAGCATCCTCAGGGTGCATCCCCCCCCGGGGACCTGCGGGTCCTGCACCTAAAGGGTCAGTGTCCTGCACAGCAGGGCACCCTGGACCCCACTGTTCCGCCACCGACCCGGGACTATTCGATCACCATCCTCGCTCAAGAGCAGCCATTCTCGAGCTTTGCTTTCCTGCCAGAAAAGCAGGGTGTCCTCAGAACATCCTTGGAAAGTTTGAGGAGTTTACTTTAATGTTAAATGGCGAGAGGACTAAATTTTACTTTAATTTTGATGTAATTGATGGCCACCCTCAAATTTCTGGAGTCTTATTTTTCTTCTTTTTCCTAAAATAGAAACTTAATTGACTCTAAAGGTAAAATAGTTCCTATAGTCATAGCAGCGCTGGACTGGAACATACATTTTTGAACTACAAGGGAACCTCAGAAAAATTCAGCAGGTTTTTTTTTTTAAGAGGCGGAATGTCTACAGCCGGTCTACTTCCAATGAAGATTAGTGAAGATGATAGTAATCAGACTCTGACGTCTTTTAAGTACATATTTCCCCTCACAGTCTGTGAAAACTGGAATGGAGAATGTTAGAATTAATTTCGTAGATCAGATGATCCATTTTAACATCTTTTTGAAAGTTATTAAAATAATATGTGCTCATGGTAAAAAAAAAAAATCAACAGATCCTTTTTACTTCTTGAAAGCATGTTGGTACAAAGCAAAACAACAAAGTCTTCTCTGACTGGCTACCTTTTGTCGCTTTTTAATCTGGACTTCTTTCTTTCTTCGCTTTGGCTCTTTCAGCTTTCACTCCAAAAGCATATCTTGGGGAAGTCAGATCACTTCTTCAAAGTGATTCCCTGTACAGCTTCAGGGATAAATTAGCAAGATAGGCGTAAAGGAGGATCTTTCTGGCACCTTAACTCGACTTTCGTTGACGGAAACAGACTCTCTACCTGTTTATACAGCACGTGGGTTTCATGGGTCCTGTTTCAGCAGCTTGCTGTCATGGCACTGGCGTCCCTCGTGCGCTTCCTTCAGTGACAGTGTGTGCATAGTGATGCCAGGGGTCCTGTCCAGGCCACTTTGCAGACTAGACTTACTTAGGCAACCTGAGCTTTTATTGCATACATAGTTTGGACACTCAATGTATTTGGAAATTCTGTAGTAATTCTACTTTTATTTCAGTTATTTAGATGAAGATTATAATGTTATTTGTACTAATCTGGTTTTTAAATCTCTATGAAATTATGATGTTCTCAGTTCTGGTGAATCCCATTTTTGATATTATTATCCCTGTTAGTTCTTGAGAGTCTGGTAAAGGCTAGAAATTGTCTTCTCAGAAAAATGTATGTGTCATACAAAATTTGCCTCAATATCAGGGGAGTTTCCAAATCCCTAAATCCAGGCCCTTGATGGGAGTTCCAGTCCCAGCGTCCCCGTCTCTGGCTCTCCTGCCAGGGTCGGTCACCTGCCGGTCCAGGAGGGAGGTGTGTGGGCTTTGGCAGTAAGATCGGCCCTGAGAGGCTGTGAGGGGCCAGTGCCACATCATTTCATAGTGGCCAGGGACCTTTTTGAGCTGCTGCTGCTACTACAGTAAGGGCCGTTAGGGCCATTCCTGACCTCGGGAGCCTAGGTGAGGGGTGGGGAGACTCATCTCTACCTATTTTACAACCATGAAGACCTCGTCAGTGACATCGTCAACTTCCACGGTGGTTACCCCTCTGTGGCACAGCACCGAAAACCCCACATTGTAGCAATCTCTTCATTATCAAACTTCCGTGAAAATTTTACACTATCTTGAGTCAACAGTTCTCAAACTTTAAAGCAAATCTGGGAAGTTTACCAAAAATTTAATTTCTTGAACCGCTGTACAGCTTCAGGTTGAAATTCATCAGCTCTGGGGTCAAGTCCAAAGATGAGTGCTTGTCCAGTGGGGGGCAGAGTGGGAAGGAAGGTAGCGAAATGCACAGACTCTGGAGAAGGAATACGTCGGTCCCCTTCCCAGCTCCACCACTTGCCGGTTGAGTGACCCTGGGCAAGTCACTCAGCCTCTGGGCCTCAGTGTCTTTGTCAGTAAAAGAGTACGTATTTCATAGGGTTGATGTCTAGACAAGAAGACTCCGTTCAGTGAACAGGGCACTTAGAAGAGGGCCTGTCGAATAGTAAATGCCATGTAATGGTCGGCTGCTGCTGTCATCGACATCACCATCACGGTCATGGCCACAGGGTGAAGTCCCAGTGGTCCAGGGAGAATTTTGAGTCTCATTCTTCAGTGTGGTTTTAAGTCTATAAGTAACGATGGGGGATATTCATCAGTTAAATGTGCCAGGCACAATGCGAGTCTTAAAAGCAGTCCTCTTTAACCATTAGTATAACATTTGGAGGTAAGTCCCTATATCTTGGTTTTATGGATAAGGAAAGTAATTCTTTGGGTAATAAGTCATAGAGCTTGGATTCTTTTGTTCTGTGTGTGTGTGTGTGTGTGTGTGTGTGTGTTACAGAAACATAGCTGAACATTTACTATGGCTCTTTTAGGTTTGAGTTTATTAAAATAAATCAATTAAAATCACAATTAGTTTGATCCTTAGCTCTTGAGTATCTTAATATTTCTCTTGGCTATTTTAGGAAATGTGATTTTTGACAACCAGGTGGCTTCCTTTCTCACTCTGGGGCCCCTGGTAGTTCAGGAAGAAGTTCTTGTGAAAACTGAAAGAGAAGAAAAAGCTTTTCTTAAGTTTCGAATGCTGGAGTAGCGCTCTCGGGACCCAGACTTGAATAGTGAAGGAGAGGCAGCCGGTTGTGGTGGTCTCCCTGTTCTCAGTGCTGGTGGGCTTCATCCTCACTGTAGGTGAGGGGCTGCTGCAGCCTCTTCTGTGCCAGGATGTCCTGTACCATAGTGACATTCTTGCTGATGGCAGGCTACCACGTGGTGAGGAAGCTGCTCTCAATATTGGTGAGAATCATCAGTAAGAAAATGTCATAAAGTAGCTTGTGCAAGCCTGTCCTTTTTCTAGAATTGTTTTAAAAAACCTGGAAATAATTATTTCTTTGAATTGGTAGAAAATAACATTATGAATTTAGCCTTTGAACTCATCAGTATATATGGTGTGTTAGAGGGAATATGGCTGTAATATAAGCGTGGAATCTGGGCATGGAATCAGTAGCACTAGAAAACGATTTGAGCTTTGTTATGTGATTTTCTAATTTAATACGTACGACTTTTGGAGCAAGAGTAAAGGAAGATACAGGGGAAAGTGTCGATATGGACTTAGAAGAATTGAAGTGATTTACTGTTATCCCAAACAGAGACTAATCCTGATACATGTGGAACCCTAAGATGCACATTCACAGGGAGGGCGGATTGCACCTGGGGCCTTCTAGCTCAGCTCAATCCGGGATGGTTTCTGGAGTCGGAAACTGAACTCAGAAAAATCTGTTCAGGGTCGCACAGCTAGTGAATAGTCTTGAGTTTGAAATTTGAGCCTGTGTGTATTGGACTTAAAGGTTCATGGTCTTTGGAGAGCTCTGTGTCTGGAAAAGGCGTCTCGGAGTCAGTGAAATAGGAAACTGGGCCTTTAAGAGGCTGGACCAAGGTAAGGAAGGGTAGGAGTGTCACGTTTAGGCAAGGATGGCAGCTGGTGCTGTGAATCACAACTGCCTGAGGCTTGAGTCAATAGTAAGGGAAGGTCTCACCTTGGGGGTCTGGGGGGAAATGAGACTGGTAGGGTTTAGTTAAGACTATGGAGGGATATTAATTTTTTTAAAGACAGCTAAGTGCGAGGATTAGCTAGCACAGCCAACATGTTAAAGGTAAAGTGGGAGGGGGGAAAAGAAACTAAAAGATGAAATGATTTGTGTCCAGTGGGTTCTCTTGGAAGAGAGGAGACCCGGGGCCAGGGGCGACCGGGGTTAAAGCTCCTGCGGTCTTTCAGGCGGAGGCTGGAGTCAGCTCCGCAGCCCCAGCCCCAGGTCCGCGTGGATGTCGGCTCATCTGAGTGGAGGGTGCTACGCACAAACAGAAGTAGATGGGATCCCGCCACGGGGCTTCCAGCAGTTCCATGGCCAGTCTTGCTGCATCGACACCCTCCTCCCTCATCCCCCACCTTCCCCCCTCAGTATACGTTGAGGTAAATTTCAGGCACTGTGTCCTTGGATCTGTGAATATTTCCGTATAGCTCTAAAAGATAAAGAACTTTAAAAAAGAAAGGTAATACAGTTATCTCATTTAAAATACCATGTTTTCTTACGGTGATCCTGTGTTCCAATTTCCAGTAGTCTCAAGTGGAGCAACTTTTTGTTTAATGTACATCGTGGGGTGGTTGGAATCAAGATCCAGGAAAAGTCCAGTCTTACGACTGGTTTAGACCTTTTCATCGCTGGATCTTCCCCGTCTCAGTCTCTTCCTTTCCTTCTCTGTCCTTTTCTTCTTTCTGTTGCAACTTATTTGTCAAAGAGACCAGGTCACATGTCTAGTAGAGATCCCCAGAGTTTGGGATTTGCTGATTGATTCATCGGTCCCTTTTATTTCCTGTGAATTTGTAGTTACACATACAGGCTTTCTCAGACTTACTACCAAGTATTTTTGCCAAGGATATTTCATTGCTGGTTTGTTCATGAGGAGGTATAGAATGTCTTGATTTTTCTCTCTTTTGATGCCACTGCTGATGCTTGCCGTGGTCTTCTGTCTCTTAATTTCCAGTGTTTTTTGTTTGTTTGTTTTTACTACATTCTCTTGCAGTCATCTTTTACCTTAAGACTGCTGGTAACAAACAGCAAAATGCATTTTGTAGCACATTGCTACCTGGCAGTGTAGCTGTTAACATGATAAATAATCTTGGACGTGGGCCCAGGTTTTGTTCGGTTTCACGTGTTTGCCCCGCACATTTATTTTGTGTGCTGTGTCTGATTCTAAGTGTAAGCTCTGAGAAGCCATTCAGCCAGTCATTCACCAGGCTCTCGGTGAGTGCCCGCCACCAGGAACCCAAGAGGAAGTAAGACTCTTGTTCAGGAGGGACGCACAAACGAAGAGTTAAAGCGCAGCATTGCAGATTCTTTTACAGCAGCAGGTCTGGAGTTGGTGTGAAGTCGTCGTTTTGTGTGATGGTAGCGTTCATTTCTAGCGGGATCTGGAGGACAGCCAGATGCTTTGCAGATGCGAAAGGAAGGACGTGCACTTGGGACGGAGACCGAGAGAGCCGCACGTGCAGACGGGTGGCCCCGTGGGAGCCCCTGAGCAGTCGAGTGCACGAAGCCGAGGACCTGCGGCGGGCCCCAGGAAGGCCACAGTGAAGCCGCAGCGTCAGCTGGAGGGTGTTTGGCGAGCTCCTCTGTACCAGCCCCGGGCCTGGACTTCACCCTGCAGGCGCCGAGGTGGAGGCCTTCTCCGAGCAACAGTGTGCCGTGCCTTTTGTACCTTCGCCTGTCTGTTCTGCTGGCTGGTGGGAAGAGGATGTGGTGTAGGGCAGCCCAGGTGAGGGTGCTGGCCGTCGGAAAGAGGAAGTGGACTTGACAGTGATTCGGGGTTTGGTGAAGCGTCAGATAGGCGGGTGATGAAGGCGGTAAGTCAGGTGTAAGGAGGACAGCTCGGAGAGTCCTTTCTTGACGTGATGAGTGCAGGGGACTCTACCCGCAGGTGGAGATGTTCAAAATGTGGTCCAAGTCCATGGGACTGGTAGGTGAGACTCAGGAATCCTCTCCCTCCGGGGGCCAGCATGGAGTCCTTGGGGTAGAGATCTGAGGGGCACCTGCTCGCAAGGCGGGGACAGAAAGAGGAAGCAGCAGAGGAGCCTTGAACGAACGTAGCTGGGGAAGGCAGGCTGGGCCCCTCCATCCTGCTGTGGATTCCACCAGCCCGTGGACTTAAATAACTGATGATAATGAGTGCCAGGGAGAGGGGCCTTGTCGTTGAATTTGTGGGAGTCTTTTATTTTAATGTTTCTTTTCCGTAGCATCATAGTGCAATGTTTTGGAAGGTATCCCACATATAAAATAATAAAGGTACATAATTTACATAATTTTTGAATGGGGACTTTAGGAGGATATGTAGAAGGCTAGGATGATGCCTTAAAAAGTTAAAATTACTTTAAATCCTTATTATGTGAGAGTGCTTGAAGCTCCCAGTGGTCTCTGAAGCACAGTCAGGCTGGAAATGACAGCCAGCCCATCTCGTTGAGATGCTGGCCCAGCGCTCGGACGCTGGCCGTGCAGGTTTCCTGAGGTTCCGTTTCTTCCTGCTAAAAACCAGACGGCAGTGGGACCTGTCCCGTGGGGTTCTTGTAGAGACGACCGCGTACGCTGCTGCCTGTTACCGAGCTGCCAGAGCCAGCTGGCCTCATTAATGTCCCCGTGAGGGCGTGTCTGACCTAGCAAGGGGCTGACCGTGCCATTCTGGAAATGGGTGTTTTATAGATTCACATTGCTTTTCTTTGGAAGGGATCTTTTAAGTGTATTTGTCTACAAACTAAGAGTGGAGAGGTCAATAGCACGCCCAGTTTCCTGAGTGGGGTGACGATTTCGTATGAGTGTGGCAGCCCTGTGCAGCCACGGGGCATCTTCTCCGTGGAGGTGACCCCCCAACCCCGCGTGTCGTACACCGCAGGACTGTTTCTGTTCCCTATTAGTATTGGGAGTGGACGGGAGCAGTTTGCAAAGCAGGGAGAGAAAAGGTGCGAGGAATTATTCTGGCCTAGATGTTGCAGGACGTTACGAGACCTCCCAGAGCCTCACCACCTCGCTCTGGGTTTCTCTGACAGCAGTAAGGGCCATCTTCATTCTCTTTCTAGCTCATCTGTACTTAATGCAATTATCGGGAAAACCTTCCTTAAATAACACGGGAAGCACTGTGGTTCTAGATCCGGAAGCCATGCGGCTCCCGGTCGCTTTTAGTTTTGGACCCGAAGCTCTCTCTGCAGCACCACAAGGACAGCCAGTGGTCGCCGGCTTCTGGACTCGTCCTCCCTGACCTCTTAGTACCACTGCTGTTTGTCTCGATTCTGGGGGTGCCTTTGTTTTTGGATTTTGGTTACTGCCTGCCAGTCCTCCCTCGCCTTCCCTGCTCTGCGTTCGCTGCCTTTTCTACGGGATGATGCGGTAAACATCTTCAGTAACGCCGCGTTGTGTTCCAGCATGGCGGGCTGTGAGCGTGCACTGGCACTTCCTTTGAGAGCGCTCTGCCGGTTTCTGTCGAAATCTTAAATGTCCCAGCCCTTCGGCTTCTGCCTCCACCTGTGGAGGTTTTATGCTACAGAAATACAGGTGGGGCAAAAGTACGTTTACAGTTGTGAGTTTCTTCTTCTGTTACTGCTTATTATTATGTTATTTTCCATATGCACAACTGTGAATCTACTTTTGCCCCATGAGATGCATGCTCAAGGGTGTTTCTTGCAGTGCTGTGTGAAGGAGGAAATGGCTGGAAACAGCATGTGTGTCCATCACTAGGGGACTGGACAGGTAAGTCCCAGCACTGACAAATAATGCGACACTGTGCAGCGTAAAAATGAACAGAGTAGATGTTTAGGTGCAGGTACAGAACGAGTGCCCCGATGTCCTGTTAAGGGACCCAGACACGCCATGCACAGAACTTGTGTCCTCGTTGTGTTTAAAGGACGGAGGCTTTACATCTACGCTGACACTTGGTGCGAGCATCGAACCAGTTAGCAGCAGACTTCGCGGGGGGATCTCGAGAAGGAGGGGCAGTCTTTCTTTGCACTGTTTATCTTATTACAAATCTTCCGAACTCACACCATGAAAATATTTTTCCTTTTTAATTATTTTAAAGTGTCCTTGACATTTTGTTCTACATTTTCTTCGAAGTCTCGTATTGCTGTGAGTACTGAATTCGTTCCGTTCTATGAAATGAAAACGTGAGCACTTGTGCTCTTGGCCTTCAAACTGGCCCATGTGACTGCCTGGTCTTACCCCTTGGCAGCGTGAGCAAGCAGGACACCAGGACTTCCTTCTGGTCCCGCCTCGCGCTGCAACCTGGAGCGCTAGCCATTCGAAGGACTCAGGACTCACGTCTGTTAAGAGAAACACCCACGGTAACTTCTGAAACAACTGTGTGTGCGCCCCTCCCTGCCCCCGAGCTGTTTCCACACTTGTGTCGTGAGTCAGTCTCCCCTGTACCTGGGTCTCTGCGTAAAGAAGGTGAAAACCGGAATCCACCAATGGTTAAAAGCTTGGGGGCGAGAAGCTGGAAAATAATATTGGCAAGGAGCTTGGAGAGGGTGAACCCACACTCCTCTGGTGTGGTTCTTTTGCACAGCAGTACAGGCTTCCCCCACTGTCTGAGAGCAGAGCTTCCCTGTGAAACCTTTCGTAAACCTAAATAGCATAAAGTGAAGAAGCAACCGCGTTCGGACACCTCTCGCTGATGGATGCACAGAATGGTGGAGCCACGCCCAGACGCCGGCCAGGCTCTGGCGGGTGAGGGAGAAGTGGGGAGAGCTGGGCGGGGCCTCGTCCACCACCTGCGGGGCCCCTGCTGCCTCTGCAATGGCTCCTGCAAAACAGGCACCCAACACTGTTTGTACTAATTTTTTCCGTAAAAGGGAATCACCTCCTCACTTTTTTTTTTTTTAAGAGAAAACAGGTGCTCATGTAGGTATTTTGTTAAAATGAAGTGACATAAAGCGAACTTTGGACAAGTGGGGGTTATACAGTTTGTGGTCTTGTGTATGTACAGCGGATGAATGCAGTTAATACTTTGTGTGTAAACTAGGGTCCAAGTGAGTGTGCACCAGTCTAAACTTGTAAATAACCAAAGATGGCAGTAATGTTTTACAAATGCGAGACTGTGCTTAGTTATTGTTTGTTTATACACTGCGATGCTGAACATATTCTTTATTTTCTGATACTGACATTGCCCTCTTATTGTCTATTAAATTACTTATTTCTACTTTACTCCTCTCCAGATGAAAATAAGTACATACCAGGGAGTAAAAATAGCTCTGAAGGGGAAGAAGCTCAGGTTTGTTATGAGAGAGAACTTTTATATCTTTATTAAAGCTGCCAAGCATAGACATTATAGTCCCACTGTAAGTTATATATAAGATGATTGTCTTCAGTTAATACTTGGTACCTTTTCTGGGTGTTCTCTCAATTAAATTAATGCTTATGTTCAAACATAAATTGAAGCGGAACAAGTCCCATTTTCAGCGATGCTCACTAAATTTTATTTTAGTTTTATTTTCAACTATATTTAATAATTGAAAGCCTCTTGTGGTTAGGAGATTTGGGTGGAACCTACAAAGCCTTAACAACTGAAATGCAAAGTCTTAGTGAAATTTTCTGATAGTTTTCACAGTCTGTTAGCTCTGCCTTGCTTATTTCACAGCGGTCAGTATCTAAATTGAAATGTGTCTTCACTATAGTTGTAATGGCCTTTTTCAACTTTTGAAAACATCAGTTCATTTAGCTACAAAGAGAAAGTAAGAAGAAGTTGGAAAGACTAATAATAGGCATAGGGCACATGAGCCTGTTCTGCTCTTGAACTGAAGTTTCACTGAAACGCGTGTCAGAGTGCTTCCCGCAAGTGTGTGTGTGTGTGTGTGTGTGTGTGAGAGAGAGAGAGAGAGAGAGAGAGAGAGAGAGAGAGAGAGAGTGTCAGTGCGTCATTTGGGGTCTGCTCGCTTGTTTGCCTGTTGTGAGGCTGTCCTGCTTCTTTGTGTATTGGCCGGGGGGGCGGGTTATAACAAGGTGAAGGCCCCTGAAAGGAGCCCTTGTGCCCTGCTTGATTTCAGGTCCTCGCTGTTAATCTAAAAGACCCTGCAGGGCACCCAGTGGGGGAGGCCCGTGTCTAAAAGACCCTGCAGGGCACCCAGTGGGGGAGGCCCGTGTGACAAGTGGAAGTCTGGGATCTGGAAGAAACTCGCTGTTGGGAGGGAGTGGCAATGAGAGTGGTGATGATCTTCCAGCATCGGCTTAGGTCCCCCCACAGCCTATGTTACCCTTTGCTCGCACCTGGATTGAGGGGCCATCCTTCTAAGTATCCTTGGGTTGCATGTGCTCACCCAACTCTTACAAGTTAAAATCCTGGACAACTTGGGTTTAATTCATTCACAAAAGTGTACTGCTCACGGGGCATTATGCTGTTGGAGGTTGGATATTCTGATGGGTTGCGTGTGTGTGAGTGCAGGTCTGTCTAAAGGGAAGAAGCGCTGCTGGGAAAGGCCGGCCCGCCTTTTACTGCAGAGCCCATGTGGAGGCTGGTTGCCCCAGCGCTGGGCTGGTGTGCTTCGTAACACCAGCTGTTGGGCCAAAGTTTCTTGGCTTAAGAAGCCATGTGATTTTCAGTGCAAACTGTGCGAGGAAAAGGGGTGGGGCAGCAGAAACTTTTCATAGGGTTTCAACAAATAAAGTTTAATTTTCTTAATAAATATTAATTTTTTAAGTTATACATTAAGGAAGTAACAGGAGAAGTGGAACACGTATATCATATTTCTTTAATTCGGACACATTTAAACTGATAGGGAAAGGGAGAGAACTTTGTTTTTAAGGGCTGTTTTCCATTTTTTTCCCTCTTCAATCAGAAACTGGTTCTCCAGCTCCGAGTGCCAACTGAGACATGCCGCCGCAGTAAGAATTTTGCTTCCTGCCCTGCCCTTTGACTCCGGGGGGGGGTGGTGGCAGAATGTTGAGCAGGGCAGCACGCGTGTACCAAACAGCGAGGAGTCTGGCGTGCAGCACGTTCGGTGTGGCGTGGGAGTCGGTTTCTACAGTATCATTTCAGCCCAGGACCGCGGCCGCGCAGAAGGCACCCTGCAAAAGCGTCGGCGGGACGCCGGGGAGGCCGTGCTAATGACACGTTTCTGGCGCCGCAGCAGGTTTTCTGGGTGTGTTCGGCTCCCCCCTGCCGCACTTTTCTTCATCGTGGTTCTCGGGAAACCGTGCCACGTGAACATCCGGAATTGTATACATCGTGTTTATTGCTTTTTTACGAACCCCAGTAGACTGCGAGCCTAATAATGATGTTGTTTTGTCGGTTACGGAGAGGGCATATTAAACGTCAGTGGAGAGGAAAGTTTTCGTGAATTATTTTAACCTTTCTCAAGGTGACATTAAAGGCAGTTCAACCAAAATCAGAATCAGACAGTACGACCAACATCGGCATTAAACCGTAGAAGGAGCTTTCCGTTTGCTGTGGTTCAGAGGGAAGTCTGGCTGCAGCGGGCCTCCTTCCGCATCGTTCGCTCACCAATCATCTTCCAGTACAGCCCACCTGCGGTCTGGAGGTTGCACGGTCTCACGATAATTTTATTTCTTAATTATGTACATGTTTGCGCTCTTGAGGATTCACGGCCTTTTTTGACTTTTGTTTTTACTTGTGATAAAGTATTAAAAACGATAGTTACAACGTCTTCTGTCTACGTAAAGGTCGTAGGAGTTGATAGCTTGTAATAAACCTTTGCTTCGTTTTGGTTGCTCACGAAGCTTGTGGCTCACTGAGACGCTGACGGCGTGCTTTCTGTTTGTGTTTGTTCAGGACATGTCTCAGGAAGGCTACGGAACGAGGTCTCAACCGCCCATGGCTCCTGGGAAGCCTAACCACGAAGACTTGAACCTGATACAACAAGAAAGACCATCAAGTTTACCAGTAAGACATTAACATGCTGACTTGGAAATGTCATGAGTTAAAGGTTTTTAAAAAGAGCTGCTGTTTTTGTTTGTTCTACTTTCTATTAAGGCCCAGGAGAGAAGTTTCTAGATTTCAGATGCAGTTCTGATTTTTTTTTTCTTTTAGGGTTTTATTCTTAGGAGCTCTGCAGCCTGGGATAAGTTGTCTTCCTTTGCAGGGTCTCTGAGCGTGGTTGGCAGGTCTGCCTTGCGGGCGGGCTTTGCGGCGGTCGCACTGTGGCTGCAGTGCGCTCGCAGCTGGTGTGGCCCGCTGCTCTCCGGTGGTGGCACAGACCCGAGGTGTCTGTTCTGTGCGAGAGCTCAGTGTGAGGGACTTCCCGCCGGGCCAAGGCCATGATGATGGGACGCAGCATCCGGTGGTGGTTTGAGTTTCTCCTGGAACTTTATGAGAAGTGACCCAAAAGGAAGTATTTTAGTTTAAGATTGGAAAAAGCGTATAAGTACCCCCCCGCCCCCCACAAATAGTGTATAGTGGCTGAAATGCATATCGACTTAGAGCGCTGGCTGTATGATAGGGTACCATACTGATGCCGTGAAGAGTTCTTCTTTGCTTAATTTGTTTTTTTAATAGGCAACCTCATTTAAATGAGGTTTTTCTTATAAACTACAAGAATACATCTGTGCGAAATTTTACTGTTTTCTTGCTAAAATGTTCTGATTTGAAGAATTATTGTTATTAATCTCTGTTAAGACATTTTATTCAAGGTGGACATTCAGGCTAACCATGGTATTAAATATGTTTCCATTAAGATTCATTATATTGCTTCTAAACATTTGAGAACAGGCATGTCCTACATGCCATTTGCCATCCATACCAACCACACACCCATTTGCAACTTGCGTGTAGCCTTAGAGAAGAGGGTAAGTGAAGGCTGTGGGATGTCCGGTGTGTCTGAATCTGATGCACATGTTTGGGAAACCCTGATTTTACAGCTTTTATGTCTATGGTGGGTGAAATGTTGGTGGTCACGTTTTTAGTCACAGTGGAATGTTCATTGTGTAGTTACTTGGTTTCTGAAGAAATGAAAAAGGTGATGGATGCAGTATGTCATGCCGTAAGCTTTTTTCTTCAGCAGATAAATCACAGCTTTGGAGACCACGTAGAGAGTGTGTGTGTGCGTGTGCACATGCGCAGGTGAGCGCTGTTGATAAGTGGAACATTTGCTGAATATTTGGAAATTGGCTCATGGTTTTAGGAATTTAAGTTGACTCCTGGGAAGCAGATGGACCATGAATTTCACTTTTCTACCACCAAATTGTTGGTGTTTTTAGAGAAGCCTGACTTGTAGGTTGGTCCTGGGCTGGTGATGTGTACCGATACATGGGTTTGGAGATTCTGTTGTCTGTTGGCGCAGGTGTTCTGTGTGCCTAGAAGAGTACGCAGCCTGCTGCTTCCTTTGTCCCGCTGGAGCGGGGCGTCCCTCGTGAGGCCGCGCTGCTCTTGCTGGCTCCGCGGCAGAGCGGGCAGTTGACAGCATGCCGAGGGCGGGAGTGCCGTGTGGGGGTCCCAGAGCGCTGGCTGCAGAGGGCTGCTTGGGGCTGGTGCTCTTCAAGTTCAGTGCTGGCGAAGGGGCTAGCGTATTTTAGGAAGTGAGTCAGTGTATTCATCAGTAGTTTAAATTTCTCTGAATTGTTCTATTTGTGTATATCATAAAATGGCTTGCTTTCTTCCTTAATCTTTATCTTGCCTACTTCCCAAGAGGATTTAAGGTTGCTCGTAATATAAATTTTCTTATGAAACCGTTGAAAAAAGAAATGTCCTAATCGGTGTTCTCTTTCTGTTCCTGTAACTCGTAGACAAATAAGATGCTGATTGACTCACTAACACTTCACTAGTGGTTTTATAGAGAGCAGAATTTTCAGGTTTCGTGGTGAGTGTGCGGAAGCCCCACACCAGTCTCGGAACGGAGGGCCCGCCATGCAGGTCAGCCAGTGCGACCCTTGCCCCTGCCCCTGCCCCTGCCCCTGCCCCTCGTCTGTTACGATGAAACCGGCTGTGTTGAAGTGGCTGTTGATGCCCCATTTTTCTTTCAACAAGCTTTATTTGTGTAGAAAGTTCCTATATGAAGTCTACAAAGAGGTTTTTATTTATGTGGACGCTACATTGATATGTTGTACACAATTAAGGTAATTATAGTTTGGGGGAAAGGTTTGTTGATATTCAGTATGGCTCTCATACCATATATTTTTAGTATTACATTTATTAAACATTTTAGTTCTCCGACTTGGCTAAGTTGATACCACAGGCACTGTGAAAAATTACTCATGTGTTTGTTTACCACATCTGAATTTCTTATGTAGATTTATACTGCCTTTTTTTCAAGTGTCAGTGGTATAAACTTTGTCTTTTTACTTATGTAAGAGACAGTCCATCATATTTGTAATTGCTAGTTTTGTAGCTTGGAACTAAGGAAATGGTGGGTCTTATCTGTTCTTTAAAAAATGTGATAAAGTGATTCTAATATATAACCAGTAAGTCTTATTATATATGCAACTATAAGGAGGAGCCTTCCCAAGTGGTTAGAGCTTAGCAGGGTTGCTTCCATTGAGAAAGACCTTGTCATACTTTGCTGTGCAGGTGGTGGTTTCTTCAGCATCTCTTGTCACACTGTTAACTTTCCGTTACAAGCAGTCAGGACCTTTCCAACTTCCTTATGCTAGGCCTGTAATTCAATCCCTTAGTCATCCTCTCACCATTGTTTGAACTGGCATTTGTCTATATTTGCATGTCATTAAATTCTGGGTGATCTTCAGTAGCTAACACAGTTATGTTCCCAGCCAACTTAGAGCTTCAAATCGTCCACATGAAACCAATGACTGATAAATTAATACTTGTCCTCTGTTTGCCTTGGGGCCATGACCACTATTATTTGCTTTTCACTTAATGCGCTCAGACCTAATCTCAGAACAAATCTTCCTTAATAATGTCCACTTATTTCTGTACCTCTTAATCATACAGCTTTTTCCCTGTTGAGATACATCAGCTTACGTACCCTTTGTACAACCGTTATTAACAGCTCTTAGCACACACACAAGCATGTGATAGAAAAATTAGTTTGAAGAACTCTGCCTCCCTGGAATATTATCACTTAAAGTTTGAGCACACTCTACAGTTTTTTCTCTCTAATATGGATACGAACTGAAGCCAGAATTTAAACAAAATGGACAGTGGGAGGTCTAAAAATGGTGTAAACTTAACTCCTTTATTTAATGCACTTTCTGTTGAGGTTTTTGTTGTTTTCACCTCTGTGGCACTCACTGCTCACCTCTCGTGGTGGTGATCTTTGTGGCTGTCTCGGCCCTCATTAGACTAGTGTCTTTTCAGGGTATTTCTTATGTTTTATTCAGTGGGTATTTTCTGAATAGAATTCATATAAAAACTTTTGATTACATCCTTCCTCCAGTTGTAGACTTTTCTTCTAATTGCTTAAGGTGTCTCTCCCAAGGTCCTGAACGGCCGGCCGTCAGGAGACCCCGGCTGTCCCTGCGGGCGGCAGTGGGGGCGCCGAAGGGCTGCTGGAGTGCGCTGTCTGTCCATCCTACAGGGTGGCTTCACGCTTGCAAGCGCTGTTTTCCGTCGTGAACGGCCTCCGAGTTTCCCGTGGTAACCCTTAAGCTTTAAGAGAAGAAGAAATGGGCACTTCAGGGTTATGGAGCTAGAAGGAGTGCAAAAACACTTTTCCTTAGTAATAATATATTTATTACTTTTAGAAATGAATAAATTGACAGAAACAGTAATCACAATTTTAGTAAACATAGTACAGATAGATATGTTGTTAATAAAGTATTTATAAATATGTAGAAAGAATCAAACAAAAAAGTTCGATTTTTTTTTTTTCTTCCTCATCTAAGCAAATAGTGCTTTCTCCACCAGGAGCTGAAGAGTTGTTAAAGGCTCCTCCGGGTGGAAGTAACTACTCTGTTTTACTCCTCAGAAGAGGCCTGCCCCCAGCTGTGCTGCAGACGGGCCCATTGTTCTGTTTACCGAAGAGATAGGGTGTGAGCAGGCGCGTTCTAATCGCCTCTGAAAGGGCCCACCCGGTCATTAAAGACCTCCTTGTGACCCTTTCCTCCTCAAATAGGAAATATTTAAGGAGGGTGATGTGAAAAGGATTTTGCTCTTTCCCAGTTTAGTTAAAAAAAACCCCACTGTCCTGTGGCGTAGGGCTTATGGCACTTTTGTTGGGTTTGCAGTCAGAAGGAAATACTGAGGCTCGGATAAAACACAGGTGTTTTGGCCCTTTGTGAGGGGAAGAGGCAGCAGGTGCTGGTGGTTCTTTGAAATAGAGGGTGGAGGCCTGAAGGGGAACGGTGGGAGAACGGGCTGTTTCGCAGAGTGCCCTTTGGGGATTAGGTGTTCGCACTGAAAGAGAATCCTCTGTGTGTTTTGTTCTTGTAGTCTTTAATGACATTTATGTTGAGTCGGGGTAAAAGGTCATGCGCTTTGTCAGCATATATGAATATTGATGAAATGTTACTACGGACATTTTAAATGCATGTATTTGATAATATAGATCCTGTGAACAATTGTAAACTATTGGAGAAAGCTAGTTGAAATGATTTTTAATTAGATTTTGCTGTTTACTATGTTCTCAACCCAACTAGAAGTACAAATTGCAAGGATGATCTTACCTTAGTGGTGGGTTCTTTCAGAAGTTACAATCTACCAGGAAAGAATTAGATGTATCGCTGCTGAATGAGCTCTTTGCAGACTTTTTTTAACTTTGTATCTTGAACTTGATTTAAATGGTTGTCATAAAAAAGTTAAGAATGTAGCTGTCTTTGTTGATTGAGCCTTCTCAAATTATTCTGAACATTTAAAAATTTTAGGTTAATAATAGAGAAATCTAACCTGTTGTCACCTTATCTCGGTGTTCAAGCATCGATAACCCCTGTGTGCGACTGAAGACACAAGCTGTTCATGAGTGCTCTCTGTGTCACCGGAACAGGTTGAGTTTTAGAGTGAGGCGCCGTTGTCAGCTCCTGTCTGCAGATGCAGGTGGTCCGTGGCTTCCATTCCAAACGGAAGATGCAGGCACATTTTGATATCTCGGAGGAGTTTTCAGCAGAACACGGGATACTGCCTTTTCTTCCCTAAGACTTACCTACCGCGTCTTTAAATGTAATTTTAGTCGCTGGCCTATTCAATATGGAGACATCGATTCTTTTTGGATTACGCGCGAGAGAAATGCGTTGAAGAGCTTACTTGAAAGTCCTAATTTAAGGGAACGCGATACTGACTCTGACAAATGTTTCTTTTCCAACATGGTTATTTCTTTAAGATGTGATGGTCTATCATTTTATCCCCCAGAATATTGTTGTGCTATTCATGGTCATTTTGAGAGTAGAAGATACTACTTGAACAAGATAAGAAAGTGGGAAGGTATGTTTCTCCCTCTTTCAAAAAAAGAATCTTACACCTAGATATTTGTTCTGTAAATGAATATTCAGTAACACCTCACCAGTCTGGATTTCTTCCAGGTAAAAGCAAGCTAAATAAATGGGAGGTTCGAATATATTAATATTTAAAAAGAACTGTAGTTTGCTTTTAAATAACTCAAATGTTTGTGCGCGAAGTGTTTCTAAATTGAGATCTTCAGTCCCGTTGAAGTAAATAGATAATTCTAAATTCATTATAGCTGAGATATTTGCTTAGTGGCAATGTGTTATTTTTAAAAATTCATTTAAACACATTTCTTTAAGCATATACTCCACAAACTTTTTCACATAATGTTCTGAAGATTTCCATTTAAAATATGGGGGAAATGAATTTCAACCCATTTTTATGTGACTGTCAATTCCCAAATAATTAATGAAGGAGTACTATAAAAAATAGGCACTAGACAAAATTGAAGATGAAGAGAGGCTGAAACATAACTGATTTGCAGGATATTGGTTTTGATAATAGAAGGATAACTATGATCTGTAGTTGATAAATGAGGCTCATTAAGTGAGGGATGATAAATGCACATACTCCTGGCTAATAGAAAAGTAGGCATACAAATTTTGCCATCACAAATGAGGGACTGGAAGGTTTTGACCCAGCTTGCTGCTCTGAACTACGGGAGCCCCTGGAGCCGGCTCTGCGGACCCAAAGACAGGCTGCTCGCAACTTCCAGGCCTGTTAGCTGCAGAGCCACACCCGGGCCTAAGCCTCTCCGACCAGAGGGGCCCGGTCTGCTCTGCTCACAAAGGGGAGAGCAGTGGTGTTGGGCTTCAGTGTAAACCACGAAGTGCAGTGCGTGTGAGGAATTCTCACACCTGGGCCTGGGCCCTTGGCTGGGAGGACTTGTCAGCTGCTCTACTCCTTTAGGTTTTAACTTCAACTTTTTTCAGTGCAAGAATGAAAAACAACTGCTGCTCAGGGGTAGCTCTTCTTATTCTAACCTGTTTCTTTTTTTTACCAACAGCAGTTCTTGCCCTACTGAGCTAAGGAGCCTCCTTCCTCCTTCCTCCTTCCTCCTTCCTTGGAGCTATCCTCACTGGTGTCTGCAGGGGCGAGGGCTGGCTTCCTCTAGATTACACTGCCGAAGTCTTCGGTGTATTTTACTTAAGATTGTCCAAGTTGGGTGGGAAATAGATTTTAATTTAAGATTGCTACTTTGTAGATAACTAAAGACACACATCTGTTTTATGTAACGAGAGACATATAACCAGCAGGAGCTCATAGTAGCATCTGTGGGACTGGTTAATTGGGTTTATTTTTCTGTTGGACTGGAAGTAACTACTTTTAATATTAACTGTCAGTGTAGGAGCTCAGGGGCCATTGAAAGCAAACTGGTAGACGAGAAATTCCCGGATCTATAGGCTAGTCAGTGCTTCGGAATGTGCACCGTGTCTTTCTCATGGAGAGCCTGGGGAGATGCTGGATGTCTCCCCAAACAGGGGGCCATCGGGATTCCATCTCAGAGTAAACCAAGGATTCCACCGGAGAGGAATAAAGGGGAGAGTGAACACTTCAGGCAGCAGTCCCCCATCTGGGAATGCATGCTAAGAAAATAGATTTTACATAAATGCATAAAAATACTTAGAGCAGATTCATTCTGAGGTCATAACCTGTAAACAATCAGCATGTCCAAACACCGAAGAGTGGTTAAGAAACTCTTGTTGTGTTGGTTCAATAGTCTGACATTTCTGACCTGTAAGTGGCAATTTCACATCATTCAACCCAGTGGACTTTCAACCTCATGAAAGTTATTCCATTGAAAATAGGAGAAAAATGTGTGAAGACAATGCAGAAATAAAGAAAAGAACCCATGAAATAACGGCAGGCGAAATACAGAGAACAGAAACTCCATGTGTAACGTAAATTCAGACATGTAAAATATGTTTCCATATTGATGAAGATTAAAAAAAAACAGAAATGAGAGTCATTGGAATAGAAAAGCAGAAACAATAAGAATATTAAATATCCATGTTGTTTTATTTATGTGTGTATAATACATGTATGTATACATGCACATACATAAATTTAAAATGTGATGAGTGGAGGTGATAATTAAATTATAATTAGAACCCTGTAAAAGTGGTTTAGTAGGTTATCTAAAATATTCTATTTTATCTAAGTCTGAAAGAAACACGTTAACCTGTATCCCTGTGGGAAAAAGAAATTCACTGATTTGACTCTTAAATAGAAGTGTCAGGCAGCAGCCATCTGAAGAGGGAGGCTTCGCATGCTAGGACACTGTGGGTTCGAGGAGGAAAAGTCCCAGAGCACATACTTTCTCCTGTTGCTGTGAGGTGCTTAATTACACCTGAAAGAGCTTTGAAAATCTTCTGTTGAAGATTGCGGTGGGGGCGGGGGATACTTAATATTTCCGTTCTTGGGTCTTTGGCAAGAGTTCTAATTCTGTCACCTCTTCTGGGCCCAATTTCTGAGTGGACTGGTAAACAGCAAGGGTCTAGGTGAAACCATCAACTTGAGGTGGTGTTGTATCCGGCAGACACCTGCCGGTCCACATAGCCACGATTGTATTGTAACAGGCTCCTGGGTGTGCCATGGACACCTACATGCGAGGGCGCATCCAAGGGTGCCTGTTGGGGACGTGCCGGTCAGGATGGCTATTCTGTAGTGACAGAGAGCCCTTCAGTTCCAGGCACTTCAGACAACAAAAGTATATCCTTTGTTCTTGCTACATGGGGAGCGCAGTTTGGCAGAACGGCAGTAACTCAAGGAATCAGACTGACAGAGCAGCCACTGCCCCAGAGAGAAGGCAGCACTCTGGGGGTCTTTCACTCGTCTGGACGTGAGTCGTCACTCGCAGCTGACTTGTCAGAATCAGTCGCAAAGCGCTACCAATCACAAGGGTGCAGGAAGAGCAGGCCTACTGTGTACTGGGAAGGCAAAGAGCTGGAAATGCTTGACGGACATTGTTAGTGACTACCACAAGGCTCTTCTTTCCTCATTATTTGTTTGTTTGTTTTTTTAAGGTTTTATTTTTTTATTTTTAGAGAGGGGAAGGGAGGGAGAGAAACATCAATGTGTGGTTGCCTCTCATGTGCCCTCTTCTGGGGATCTGGCCCACAACCCAGGCATGTGCCCTGACTGGGAATCGAACCTGCGACCCTTTGGTTTGTAGACTGGCACTCAGTCCACTGAGCCACACCAGCCAGGGCCTCGTTGTTTGTTTTTAACAGAAGCATGAGATACTGAGATGTGAATATAGCATCTCTGAGAAACAAAAAACTTGTCACTTTCAGGAGAGGAAATAAATATATGTAGAGAATGATCTTACCTGAGAGCAACATTTTCTATTCTTCCCTCACAGTGTGGGATTTTCGAGGTATCTCTGTCTTTCTCATCTTTTTCTTTTGCCTTCTCTAAATTGTTGTAAAATAACTGAATGGTCTTGTTTTCCTTTGTTTGGGTCAAGAAATTTTAGCTGAAAATTGTTACTGTGTGAAAGAAGATTATTGACTCAACAAGCCTTCAATTTTCCATGAATAACGCTCCCACCCCCTAGCTTCAGGAACATGCCGTGCATGTATTCTATTTTAAAATACAGACTGTAATTTACAACAGGCAGTTTGATGCCCCACTGAACTTTGTTTAAGCCTGGAATAAAAGAGGGGAAAGAAAGCTTTAAGCCACGGAAAAGTGACTAAGCTTTCTCAACCACTCTTTTCCATAATGCTGCAGCCTGTTAAAAAAAGAACTGCTTCCAGGTACTGTTGCTGCCTTTCTCCAGGACCTACATTCTCTCCAGGGTCAGATTGTGATGTGTGTGTCTTTTCACTGTATCTCATTGCTGGGCCATCGTTTGCATTGTCTCAGTGTTCAGGGTGGTGCTCGTTTCCAGCGGAGTCCGTGTGCAGGCATTTGTGCATTTTGTCCGTGCTCAGTGCGGGGAAGAACATGCGTTCTAAACCTCGGTGCACAGATTTTAGTGTTCAGTTATTGACTGTTCATTTCCTGGAGGATCTTGATTTAAATAGTACCTGCCTGTTAGACTGGAATGACATAAATGGTTAACTGAGATATTATTTACTATCAGATCATTATAAACACGATTAGGCTGAAGTAGTTTATAGCACTGGTCTTTTTTCCCCTCCTCACAAAAAAGAAAACGAGCAGCTTATAATGACTGTGTGGCAGGATGACTGGGTTTTGATAAAATAATATGTTTCAACCTGGAGAGCTGTTCTGACAGTAACGCGGAATGGTGAACAGGGCTGCTTCGTCGCTCAGGTTCTGGTCCTGAGCCGTTCGTGCGATGTCTCAGGACCTTCCGTGTGCTTCTCTGAAAGATGAACATTAGCGTTAACAATCTCCGAGCCTGTTGAAACTCCTAAAGGCGGTGTTACAGGCCTTTGTTAGCGTGGAAGAAAAAAAGCACCGATCCAATGAACTCTCCGCCTGCAGGAGGAGGTTGAGTGAGACGTGCAGCCAGCGCAATATCTTAGTAACGGTTCCCCATGCCGGGGCGCCATTTCCTCTGGAGCGCATGTCGGGGTCTTGGGTGGCCTAATCGAGTACGTAGCCTTAGTCCGCGGGCCTGGGAGAGCCGTGGGGTGCCTGGGGACTCTGTCTAACAGCTCAGAGATTACAGAGCTGCCCCTCCGTTTGGGAACCTTACGTATTTGAGATGTATTTGAGTGTGGAGAAGTCTAGGGGGAAGGAGAAAGGTTCGTGGGAGACGCTGAGAAGTACCCTTGACCCTTGAACAACGTGGGGAATTGGGGCACCCGGGCAGTCAGAAACCTGCAGGTAACTTTTGATTCCTCCAAAACTTAACTGACAGCTTACCCTTGACTGAAAGCCCTACCCATAACATAAACAGTTGATTGACACATGTTCTGTATGTGACATGTGTTATGTACTGTATTATTACAGTGAAGTAAGCTAGAGAAGAGAAAATGTTAAGAAAATTATAAGGCAGGAGGGGGAGTATGAGACTGGTTAATGAAGGTGAAGGGGGGAAAACTAGGACCATTGTAATAGCATAAACACTGGAAAAATTAATCATGAGAAGAACATACATTTACAGTGCTGTATGAGTTTTTGGGAAAAAATGTCACATACAAGTGGGGCCTGCACAGTTCCAATCCATGTTATTCAAGGATCAGGTGTCCTTTTTTTTTTTTTTTTTTTTTAAAGATTGTATTAATTTACTTTGATAGGGGAAGAGAGGGAGAAAGAGGGAGAAAAACATCGAACCCCAACCGGGGACTGAACCTGCAACCTAGGCATGTGCCCTTACCAGGAATCAAACCAGTGACCTTTTGGTTTGGGGGGGGTGATGCCCAACCAGCCAAACCACACAGCCCAGGGCCTGTACCAGGTGTCTTTTGGACCCCCTGGTACAGTGGGAGGTAGAAGAGACGCAGAAGGAAGCAGCAGCAGTGGGACAAGGAAATCTCGAGTTGTCTTTTAAATCTCGTCTTTAATGCCTATTCCCGCTGCACCAGCGGGAACCCAGCGGAGACAGTTTTCTCACCCAAGATGGTCTTGCCACGGTCGGTTTTAATTTCGTGCCGGTGGAAGGAATACTCCAGGTTTACTTTATACCATAAAGTAACTGAGTAACTCTATACTTTTTAAACTGAGATTTACTGCAAGTGGAAATACTAGCAACCCAGAGACACGGAAACCACCAGTTGTTTTAACGAACCAAAGCCAGCGTCGTGGATAACGTCCCCCGCGTTTCTGCACGTTTAAGGCTTTGAAGCTCGCTGGCGTCGCCGAGGTCTCGATTGCGTGACTCCACCTTCTGTCCAAGCACAGTGCCCCGCGGCAGCGGCATGCACTGTCCCAGGGCCACACCGTGAGTCTTCTCTCAAAGTGTCCCGAATGAGGGAGCCTGGCGAGCACTGAGTGACAGGGCAGCGCCGCGGTGGCCCATCCCCATCTGTAACTTGGACCCCGGTACCGATACTCTGTGTTCCTAACACACTTTCCGGTGTGAGCAGGGATCTTAGGTCGACTTCATGTTTGCCATGGGTATGGCTGGTGGAGTGCAGTGCGCCAGTGACCGCCCTCCGATGGCCCTCCGTGCGCGTGGCTGGCGTTGTGTGATCATCTGCACTTGGAGGAAATTCGGCTCCAAAGTAATAACCACTTATTTTATTTATAACCGATTGGACACCATCTTACAAAGTCTTGTTCCGTATAAGTGAAAATTTCAGTTAACACTGGAAACTACTAGTGAAGGTCGGAGTTGGTTTCGGGGGAAAAGGATACCCGGAGATTTTTATCAGGTTAAAAAACAAGTCCTGAATAACTGCTTGAATGCTAAAACTCTGAAAAGAAAGCATTTCATTCTTGGTACTAACGTCTTCTTTTTTTGTATAGTTCCTGATAGAAGATGCAAGACATTGTCATAAATAGGAATTGATGTTGAAAATCGATCGCATTGGCTACAGCTTTACATTTCATTTAAAGTCTTGGAGAGGATTTGAAGACTGTTCTCGCAGAGTTTGTATAAACTCAAAGATCATAACTTGGAATAAGACAAGAGTGCGGCCTAAGGAAATACGTGAAATTCTGTGTAGTTCCATGTCTGTATGCAGGATTCACGTCTGGTCATTCTCTTTGCTTCTGGGATAGTGGACCCTGTTTGTCCTCGCGGGTAGGGACAGGGCACGTTATGTTGCTCTGTTTGGTTTACTCTTGAATGATGCAGACTTCGTTCTCGTACGAGTGCGTTTTGGAGGAACATTCCTTAGTTGACTTTATTTCATTATAATGTCTTCTTTTCTGAAATTTATTTTGAGTTTGTGTTTGTGAGTCCGTTGTACACATTTAACGCCTTTCCTTTTTTTTTTTTTTTTTTTTGAAGGCACGTGACTGTGGGAGGGGGCGGGGAACATGGTTTGGTTTGACGCGGTTTTTGGAAGCCACTCTTTTATTTTGTGGAAATAGTTCACCCCTTCGAGCACCATGGTTTCCTGCGACACGTTTGAATTGAAGCAGAGCAAGTGGGGCCTCGGGGACATGCCCATGAACTCTGAGGTGGCATTCGTTTATATCAGAATCAAGCCTCTCCCCACCCCTCACCCCCCCATTTTTAAAGCGCTGTCATTTCACTGCTACATAAAGAGCAAAGATTTACTATGGAGTTCCTAATATGTGTGTATTTTTTCACATTTAATTTGATTCAGATTTTTAAGCTCTGATTCCCAGATGTGAAATAAGAGACTAAACAATGGCAGCACACGTGCCCCAGAATTCGACAGGTAGGCGTCGGAGCGCACCTGCAGCTCACTGCGCAGGGCTGGGTGCCCACTCCGCCCCCCTCGGTGTCCTGGTCAGCCTGGGCTGTCGCACCCGAGACTTGCTCTCCTTCCAAATTAAACTTTTAAAGTCATGCTTGTCCCTGAACAAATACGAATGTGTTCCATTTCCCCAAATGCTTTTGCTTTTTCACAGTTACTATATTTATGTTTTTCCTCGTTAGTATGCCCACATGTTGACATTCTCAATTAAGGTACAGGATTTTGCTTTACACAGAAAAATTCAATTACATTTAACAATCATTTATTGATTACCTCCTTATTTTTAAGATTTTATATTGGGTGTGGTAATAAAATAAAAACAGAATTATTTCACTAACTTACTAGTGTGCGTTCTTTTCTGTAGCACATTTCAGCAGTAAGAAATCAACAAGGAAACACACATTCACAGTGCCTGTTGTTTAAAACAACGCATTTGCTCCTTTAATCCTCGGAGAACCACCTGTAGAATCTTCAGAATTCGTACTTTCAGCACGTCTGACCTCACGGAAGTGTTATGTCCCGTTGCAGAAGTCTTGAGTGTTTGAAAGCCCCGGAGTAGCGGCGGCTGTGTGCGAACGGTGTGCGTGGCCCGCGCGGGACGCTCCAGTGGCCGCTGGCCTCGAGGCATCAGGGCTGGCGCATGGAGCAGGCGGCTGAGCCCCGGTGCTTTGTGAGCGCTTGCTCGGGCACAGGCAGCGACAGTGCTGGCTTTCTTGAGTAACCTCATGAGGGGTTTTATTACCTTTGCTACTTTTTTTAACTTAATTTTCATTTCCTGTTTTTGTAGGGATGCAAACAAGATATTAAAGCCCTAGCCATCTTTGCTATAACTCTGGCCCTTTTTCGTGGATCAGATTTTGGAAACCGTATCTAAATATGTACATTACAGTTGATGTGGCACATTCCCATGTACTGTCAATTTAGTTTTACTGCTGGTACAGCTCGCCTTTGCCCCTTTGATAAAATGTGTATAAAACCTCTTGTGTCGTACTGGTCACCTACGTAAGTGCTCAGTAAATGTCAGTTTCTCACCCTTGGTTGGTGCCCCTCCTTGGAACTTGCCTTCAGCCGACAGGGCCTGGTGCGCATGCTCACCCACCAGACTTCCCAGCTGGAACAGAGCCGTCGCAGAGTCACCGGCGCCGTGGCAGCCTACCCGTGGCCACCGCTCTGTCTCACCGACTCCTCCGCTGGGTCTCCACTGTCGACTCCCATTACTGTGGACCTCTTTGGACTGGAATGTGTTGGTTTGACCACCACTGCATTCTTTTTGACTTTGTATCCTTTATTTTTATTTACCACGTAACAGAAAAACATGAACATAAGAAAACTGCACTAATGTACATTGTAATTTAAAACAGTTTCTCCAGTCTTACGCTGCAATTTTTGGTTTAAGTGCCGTAGACGAAATTATTGGGGGGGGGGAGGGCTGGGGGTGAAGAGACAAAATCCTATAGGGTTCGTCTCATGGCATCCAGTCATGAAGAAGTTCTGATGGATAGTGTGGACTGTTGAAGTGCATCGGTCATTCAAAACGCAGTGTTGGTCAGTGGTATTGGGCTCAGCTGCACTCCCCACGTGGCGGTCAGAGCTGCATGGTTAGCTGGGTGGCCGAGGTGACCAGGGTTTACTCTCCCCACGCTCTTTCCAGCTTGTGGTGTTATCAATGAGTAGTGAAAGCACCTAAGAGAAGACAGAGATAAGAAAAAGAAGGCACACGCAAAGACATGGAGAGAAATCTTTGCTCGCACTCAGATCTGCTTTAGATAAACCGCTTAGATTTTGCCAAGAGTTTTCAGATTTCTGAGACAGATAACCGTGTGAACCGTCGTGGCTGTCCAGGAAAAACCAGCTGTGACTGGTAACACAGTTTCAGTGGGAGACTGAAGGTGGTGACTCCGGGAAAAGAAGATACACTTTTAAGTCAAATGAGAGAGAGAAGGGAGGGGGTCAGAGAGAGGGAGGGGAGAGGGAGGATGGGAGCAAGCAAGGGGGCTTACCTAAATAATTACACTGATGTAGGAAACATACCTTTTTGAATTCTGCCTTTTTCATCCCAGTTGATTAGGTGACATTAACTAAATAAGCTGTTGCAAGTCAGGTGGTATTTTGAAGGCAGTAACACCTTGGATGTATCTTGTCCTGGTGTGTCGATGTTGCTCTTTCAGGCAATTGTACTTATTAATGTTTAAACGACACATCCCAAATAGGGAACTTTTGCAAATGGTGGCTTAATGCCTCAGCTGTATTTAGCCAGCAGTGGTAGCTAGTGAAGTGCTACCTGGACAAATTGTAGAGAAAATGAGTATGACTTCATCGTCGTAAACAGATTAAGACATTTTGCTTTTCCTAGTATTGTATGCACTGTTCTGTCTTACACTTTGTGTATTACACTGCTGTCACTAGTTTTACTTTCGAATTTACCTACAGACCTAGTTTCTTATTAACAATAAAAATGTATAAGGTTTAATGTAATTAACGCATTCTTTTAGCCTCCCTTCCTGAATTTTTTTTTTTTAATGCTGTGGCATTCTAATATAGGGCACATCCCAGATACTGTATAACTTAATGATCAATGTTTAAGAATATAGATTTGTTCATCTACAAAGTGTTTGAAAACAGCCTGGATGAGGTAGTCTTTCAACCTGTGCCCCTATGAATTATAAATAAATTTGTTTCTTTTTAAACATACCAGTGACGGCTTTTAACTGAAAGAGTCCTGTTGTGACAGGACGTTTTCATTTCCTTGGATGTTTTTATGTAGAATTTATAACCTGTGTGCTTCCAAAGAGGGTCTGAGTTGACCTCCAGTAAAACATTTGTGTAAACTGAGACTACTCAAAGTGGAATACAATTTTTAAAAAGATGTTTTAAGGAGGGAGAAGCCAACAAACCATGGTCAGACAGTGCCATGAATAACTTAAAGTCAAGGCCGCAGCCCTGATGGCTCGGCACAGGGGAAAACGTAGGCTGTGTAATTATTATTAACATAAAGGGGAAAACCTAAGTTCTGAGGGAAAGAATATCACTTTTGTTCTATAAAAAAGGGAAATATTCTATAAAAGAAATATTAAATATGAGTACTCCTGTGAAAAATAATGAATAATGATGCCAAAATATGGGTTTTTCAGTTTTGGTTGTTTTGTTTGTTTGTTTGTTTGTTTTTTGTTTTTTAATAGTGTTGAAGAAGTTGTTCCATGGTACCTGGAATGGTGTCCAGGGCTCGTTGTCAGCCTATCTAAGAAGTGAACGAATGGCTCTTTATTCCAGTACTTGTTTCACTTGTCAAAGTTACAGTCCCAACAATTCTGTCCAAAGGAGTAACTTACGGAGCATGTTTTCATTTTGGCATAATTTTTAAAAGTAATCATTCTGTAAGCATAATATATGTAGCAGGATGGAACATCATTTAGTAAGGAAGTAGTTCAGCTGTAAAGAGACTCTTTCATACACTTCTGTGTTTTGTTTTGAGGCTCAGGTAACAAATTTATTTGGGACTTTAGCATTTTTCTGTTGTACGTGTTTTATGGGAGGAGGTTACTAATACACGGGTGGTGAAAACTGGGCCCAAGACTGATGAGACAGGTGATGGCCCAAGTTTTACAGTGCAGGCATTCCACTAACGGCTTACTAGTTACAACTGTGCCGGTTTCTATCCTGTGGCAAAATTTATATGGTTTATTTTCTTGTCCATCTTCACTTGATGACTTGAGTACATTATGAAATTGGAGTTGTCTTCCTCAGGAGAGAAAGGGTTCACCCATAATCTGCGTAGCTCCTTTTTGAGGTTTAGTGGGAGGAATGACTGTTGAGGCTGGTACGGTGGCTCCAGCCCCTTCTCATCCCCCCTTGAGCAGCCCGCCGCCGCCCGCCCCGACCCCAGGTCGGCCGTGGAAGAGCTTGAGAACTGGCTACGTTTTGGTTGCTGTGCCGTGTACTTTAGAGAGAGAGGAGGTGTGGGTGGCAAGCCAGAGACCTAGTTGGGGGCAAGGAGTTTGACACCAGCTCTGATTCGAATCCACAACCCTCTTTTTAATTTGGCCATGCGTCAACCTTTGGGGAGATGGGGAACGGAATGTATTCTTCAGATCTGTTGAAAAGAGGCTTCTGCATTTTGCTTCTGTTGTTGTAAGGGAATTGGACTTTTAAGAGCCCCAAACCCTAAGAGGGAGCGCAACAAAAAGAATTTAACATATTTATTCCAATAAAACAATAGCATTATCATAAAACTACCTCTTTTCATTTGTCAGCTAGTCTAGCCATTTACAACTTCCAGTGAAAGCAAGTCCTGGGAGTTGGGTGGTTCGTCCTTGGAGAGAATCTTCAAAAAAACTTTCACGTCAACATTTTGTATTTTATTACCTCTAGGAAAAGTACTTGTTCAGGATCTTGTGGCTCTCCCAACTACAGGGCTTGTGCTTTTAAAAACCGTTCAGCTGCAAAATCACGAGACAGCACTGCCTGGGTCAGCTTTACTCGTTTATGGGGTGTTTCTCTTAAAGACACGAAACCCTGTAAATCGGCAGATTGTTTTCCAGTCTTTCCCTTCGGAGGGCTTAAAGGAAAATCTTGAGTATTCGGGAATAGATTGGGTAGTTGGAAGAAGGCTCCCAATTTGGGGGGGATGCTCCCCTGTAGCTGAGGCTCACGGATCGATTTTGCTCCCTTAGCTCGCTGCTGGGCTCGAAACAGTTTTGACAAATGCCAGAGTTTCGCAGACGTAGGAGTAGCAGTTACAGAGGTGGCTTTGCAAGTCCCTTGGAGCAGCCCTGCACATCTTCCGTCACTCCTCATCTGAATGAGAGAGGGGACGGCAGAAGCTATTTTTATGTTCTCCTGGGAACAAGAAAAAAGGAAGGCGGCACTTCATACCATGTAATTTTAAAAAACAAATCGGATTCCACCGAGATTCTTTCTTGTTTACTTTTTGTTTTACTTTTGCTGTTTCCCAGTGTGTTTGACTAATGTAAGTCTTCCCCCAGGAATATGAGAATATGTGGTACAGTCCGCCTCATAACCTTCCTGGATATTTTTATAATTTATCATCAGCTGACACCGCCTGGGTAGAATATTCTTACCACTCCCTCTGGCTGCTGGAAGTCTGAAATTACATCTTTGTCTTTGAAGTCAGGCATACTGTTAGCGTTGCTATGGCGACAGGGTGGGTAATGGCGTCCACAGACAGGAGATTGGTATTTAGCGTTTAAACGCTGCTGTACACAAGGCCCTGATTTTCAGAGTGGCTACTGAACTGTCCCCTTTTAGTAAATGTTTAAAAATTACATTTTCACATGGTCTTACTAGATTAATAGTCATGGTTTATTTCATTTTAACTGCAAGGATAAAAGCATTATTCCATTAAATGGGTAGCTTTTTTTCCCCCTCTTTTGGTTTATGCATTATTAACACTGGCTTTCCTGTTTTGCTTGTAACGTTTTATAGGCTTTTTCAAACATGCAGTCAGATTCGCTCTGTTGCCCCTCCATTTTTTGGACTTAACCCATTATCAGCTTGATCTTGCACAGTTTCAGAGGCAACAAAGTTCTGAGGAACTAAGCTTTTAAACTACTAAAAAATGAAGTGTGTGAATTGAATTTCAGCAGTAACTTCATTTAAAATGTTTTTTGTTTGTCTCAAGTTTCCGTTTAGTCCCTTTCCTGTACCATACCCTCCCAAACCAGAGTAAAGGGAAGTCTTTGCAGTTCCTGGAACTTGAAGTGACAGCCTCTTACTTTTTTCGGTCTCTTCGATCTGAGACCCCGTGCTCATGTAGACATATGATTTGTCGGGTTTTGTTTATTTTATCATTAGAATCATGTTGAATCTAAAACATTTCTATAATATATACATGTCCCTCCCTACCTGGCATATCAGTTGCCTCTAAAATACTATTTTGAATGCCTTGTGACGTGGAACTCTCAACTTCACGAAGTATTTTATTTCTAGTCATTTAAATTGGTAGGGGATTCTTCCTTCTGTTAACTTGAAATGTTTTCTTGGATTGTGTTCTAGTTCTGCCTTCTTAAACCATACAAAATACATCTAGATTCCTCTTCTGTAACATGGCTGTTCAGATATTTGAACGTAGTTTTCAGTTTACCTGGGTTTTTACTTAGCTAACATTCCTTTCACGATTTTCCCATTATGTGGTTTCAAGTCCCTCCATCACCCTCTTCTCTTCTCTTCTCTTCTCTTCTCTTCTCTTCTCTTCTCTTCTCTTCTCTTCTCTTCTCTTCTCTTCTCTAGTTGCAGAGACAGGCTGCCATCGATTTGTTGTTCCACTTAGTTATGCATTCATGGGTTGCTTCTGGTCTGTGCCCTGACTGGGGATAAACCCTCGCCCTTGCCCTGTAGGGACGACGCTCTCACACTGCGCCATCCGGCCAGGGCGCACCACTGTATCCGTTCGTAGCTCTTCGGTAAACTTCATCTTGTGGAAGCATCTCCAAACACGAATCCTTCACCCAACTGAGCACTCCAGAGGTGTGGCCGGTGTAGAGGCCTGGAACCTCACGCCGTGGACCCTGGCGGTGCTAGCAGCCCAGGCGCTGCAGGCACTGCAGCCGCTGCAACGGTCTGGCACTCCGACGGGGCCGCCTCGAAGGCCCGAGCTGTTCTGTCCTTGACCGGAACCCGTGTACAGGTTTCGCGTGTGCCACTGCCGAGTGCTGTCTCACTCGTCTGGGGCCATTGTTCCAGCCTGCTAACATGGGCTTGGATCCCGCATCTAACATGCATTTCACTCACTGTAATTCTTACCTTTGCATCATCTGTAAATTTCTATCTCGTAATAGCTGTTAATATAAAAACGTGAAGAGACTGAGTGCAGAACTTTCTGGCATTCCGGTTTTGCCGTTCATCCAGGTCTGATAAATCGAGAGTCGCCGTATGTTCCAGGCCACACCTTACACGCTAACCACGGCACTCCGCTTGGCCACAGGCTGGGTCCTGTTACGTATGTCATAGAGCCATTTTCAGACTTCCCATGACTTTTCCAATGAAATGAGACATAGAAAGGCTGTATAATATTGGAAGTTAACGTGTCATTTGCTATTGAGAGAGTTCCGTCCTCGTCAAACCTCCGTTTTCTGGGCGAGAGGAGGAAGTCCGCTTTGTACACCAAGCCACGTCGTGCCGCTGCACCCAGCGATCTGCACTGGCTTCTCCCCTGTACGCACCAGGAGTAGCCAAGACAGGCCCCGCAGGAAGGTGGATGAACCCGTGCCTGTCCCCGGAAGGGCCTGGAAACGGAGCCTGCACGTCCCGGGGCTGTGGCAGAAGGCACTTCCCCCTGGTGTTAGGATTTTCGAAACGGAGTGGTTCCATTGGAGGGGCCTAATATTTCCGGGAATGGGGCTCTTGGTCCCAGAAGCCCAGAGCCTGGCCCGTCAGCACGGAGCTGGGGCGGGCAGGCCCTGGATGCAGGGGCTCCTTCCGCCATGCTCCTCCGCGTTCCCTGTGTATCTGGCAGGCCCTCGCTTTACTCTCTACGTCCAGCCGCCCAGGATCGAGGGGCTGCTGGGTGCTCGGGGAGTTGAAACTGGCATAGTCTTTTCTGAGGGTCCAAACCTTGGGGAAGACAGGCGCTGGGGCCTGGCAGTAGGGAGGAGAGCAGGCACCCTTTTCTGCAGATCACGTGGGCTTTGCCTCCCTGCTCACCCCTGCCTAGGGGAGGGGCGGGGAGGGCAGGGTGAGCCTAGGGGGCCCCTCAGAAAAGAGGCCCTCTCTTCTGAACAGGCCCCGGGTCCTTTCCTGTGCTCATGGAGGGGAGACACACAGTTTCTACTTGGACTCGTAATGCGCCATCTCCCTCCTCCCACACCCACGCCTCTCGCTGCAGAAGCCAGGGCTCTGGCTACAGAAATTCACACGGAATTGGGCAGGGCACTTACACGTTAAAAAATTGCCAGGGAGTTTTATGGATTCGAAAAAAATCACCACAGAGCAGTGCTGGTCCACGGACTGGCGGGCGGGCACTTGCCCTCTAGGGACGGTCTTCCTCTCCTTGGTCGCCCAGGAGGCCCTGTGTGATGGTGACCAGGTAAGCTTCTCTAAAAGACCTCCCGTTCTGGCTTGAATTCGGGGCGAGGGATGCGTAAGTTCTCGGCACAGTGAGACTCTCAGTGTGATTCCCATTAAGGGCGTTTCGGCGGCCGAACACCGCTCTGTTTGCGGCGTGCGCAGCAGAAAGCGTGCGCAGGGACTTTGGATGTTCCAGATCGGCACTGTCCGGCGGCGCTTTCGGCAGCAGGAAAACATCCAATGTCTGCGTTGTCCAATATGTTAGCCACTCACCATGTGTTGCCATATAGCACTTGAGATGTGGCATGTGTGCGGCCGAATTTCCAATTTTAATTAAACTTAATGTAGCCACATGTGGCTAATAGCGACCATACTGGACAGTGCAGTTCTAGATTACGGATCCTATGCAGTCATGTTTTACTACAAACTGGATTTTGGTGAAAATAACAATATGTTTACATCTGTTTACATGATGGCATGTAAATCATTGATTTGCAGTGTATTCTGACTAGCATTTAAATGACTCACTCATACATGTGTTACAGGAGGTTGAAGGTACAAATATATTTTAAATGCGGAGTTTATCTGTGGCAGGGTTTTGGAAACCGAGATGTCAAGAGTCAGGATAATTAACTGTGCGTTCAGTGAGTGAATGCGGTGCACTCGAGTACTGTCTTAGAAGTTAGAAAGCTGACCTGCTTACATGTCGTTGGGTTTCCTGTTTACATGAGCTTCTGATTACCTGCGTTTACTAGAAATAGTTATTACAGTGTCAGTTGCCTTAAGGATGTGTTTTGGGTGTATGCGCCCCCCCCCCACCCTCCCCCATCCACATACACACCAATATCAAGGTCGGATTCAGCTGTGAGGAGTCCAGGCCCCTGGGCACAGACGGTGGGTCAGGCAGCGTCGTGACCCCTGGAGAGCAGTGTGTCACGCAGAGCGCAGGACTGGTTGCCTGCTCCACTGCAGGCTCACGCTGGGTTTTTAGGGTATGGACTGTAAAATGTCTTCACGCCTGTCACGACATCTTTCTTCTCACGTGGCCGTCGTATCTGAGAGGGAGCTTCGGGTTAAACCTGTGGTGTTGTAAACAGTTTCCCCTGAATGCATACAGATGGTATGGACTGATATTTAAATGTTTGGGGTTTTTTTCCTGTTTAATTGTAAAGGGCATCAAAATGTGCTTTCTTCCATGAGTCTCAGATTTCATACTTAGAGCACAAAAGCAGGTGGCAATTTAGGGCAGCGTAGGAGTTTTCAGACTCTTGACGTTTTAAGGCTGGTTTCCCCCTTTGCCGGGTGACAGTGGAGATGAGGCAGAGAGCCCGGGGTGAGTCTGCGCCGCTGCCCGTCCCGAGTTCCCCGGACAGCTGGACTTCCGTGCTCCGTTCAGGAATTTGCTTGTGGCACTGCCTTCCTTTTATATACAAGAGCAGCCACCTCATCGACTTTTTTTAGTCTTGTGCATGTTTAGGATTTTCACAAGAACTTTATTTTTACATTCAACTACCGTAGCTGGGTAGTTTGAATAGTATGTTTCAGGATTTCCGATTCACTTGTCACCGCCTTCAAAACCCCACTTTTGTTCCTCATCTACATTCATTTCACCAAACACCGCATTTACTCAGTCATAGTGCAGTCAATGTTTCCTGATACCAAAAGGTTAAATAGTGACTTATTTTCTTCATAGTCATTATCTCACACCTGGGAACATCGTTTTATTTTTAAGATGCTTACTACTTCCCTTTTTTAAAGAGGAAAATCACTAGGAATGAGTCATAATAATTTTTCAATATTCGTTTGATTCTGCGGCATACTGTATACTTCAGCGTCAGAAGTAGATGGATGGGTTATTATTGCTAGTTGTTCTTACTCATTCAGTCTATAAACCTAATTTGTTTTATTTATGATGGGAGAAGGGGAATTTATGAATTCATTTTACTGAGCAATCTTTCAGCCTTCGCAGTACGTTCCTGGTTTGAAGAAAGGTAAAGAAATACAGAGTTCATGAGATTACGAAGCACATTCCAGCAAATGTATTTTGCTTTGGTATACATTTACCAACCTTGTGGGACATTTCAGTGTTCTCCAGTGTTTTCACTATTTCTTTGGAGTAATCATTATTTTTAATTACAGTCCAGATTTCTCTCTCTCCTTTTGAGAAACAGTAGTCTCCCCTCTCTACCCTTGTGTTGGGAAAAGCCAGTAATCTGGGTAATTTCCATTTAAAAAGCTCTGTTAAAACCAGGGAGTGAAGTAAGTAGTCCAGGTAATGAAGCCAAGCCTGAAAGGTGATGAGGGCAGGAGCAGCAGGGCCGAAGTTCCCTAATGAAGGAAAGCCCTCGTCAAGGTGAGGACAGACGAAGAGGTTCTTCCCCTTCCTTCCAACTTTTTTCGGGGGGAATTTTAAGTGAACGAAAATTATTCACTACATGTGTGTGCTTCAAACTAAACATAAAACCCCAAAGACTGTTTAATCGCTATACTTTTGTTACGAAGATTATGGGAAAGTAATTAAATGAGTCTGTGGGACTTTGCATAGAAAAGATGCTAGGCAAAATGGAGTTTTTCCCTCTGTCAGTAGGAATACCTGCGTTCTTTTCTAGTGGGTGAGTGTGATATTCTCCTTTTTAGTCTGTTCTCTAAAGGCTGAAAGCAGGAAAATGACCTTTACTTCATTCTGTTGCAAAGGTCTTGCCTAATTTGAGTTGTTTGTTGGTGCAGAGGTGTTTAAAACCTATTAAAAGGTTGGATGCTATGTCTTATTGTGAAGATATTTTCCATAAGATCTTAGCGGTGTACTAAAATTTTAAGATAAGTTTTTAGAATGGGAATGCAGCAGTTACAGAGAGTTCAGTTGTTGACTAACCTGTCCGAGTCATTTTTAAAAATAGGGAGCCTTCCTCATCTCCCGCAGGAAGTAAATAAATAAGTAGTAGTCAAAGCTTTAGATTTCTCCTGCTGCTCTTTTCTTCGTATACAGTTTGGTGGAGTGAAATCTGTGAGGGCAGTATTAAAAGTGGGAAGTGACTCCACAGACACCCATGAGGCATATGGCTTATGAATGTTTCGTTTCTGCAGAGAAAGCACTGAAGTATGAGCTTAGAATGAGGGTGGTGGTGGTGTGTGTTGGCGTGGGGGTGGGGGGAGGCGGAGTATGAATAAAGCTTTCTGCTGGGATGGCTCTTTGTTGATTTAAAAGTCCATTTAAAGAGAGTTAGGTCACTTTGGGTTCTTATGAAGAGCATTTTGTTTTCTCGAATCAGGATGGAAACAGCCTACTGTTTGAATGGGGCGGGCTGAAATGACTTTCTTGCCCCGGCCCATCCCTTCGGTAATCCGCTGACAGACGAGAAGTCCGCTCCCCAAGTGTGTGTCTCTGGGTGGCCCTGTGGCTCCCCATCTTCCTGGGGTAAGTTTTCGTTCAGGATTGTCTCTGCAGATTGTCCAATTCTTGGTTTAACTGAGAATACTGTGTTCATCCCAAACCACTTTTGTGAGTTTTTTTGAAGCACTATTTCATTTCCTTTACAGTTCCTAAATTTCTTTGCTTAAAAGCTAACGCCAGTTTCTACTTTCTGATGGGAAGTTGAGCTCTGTGCACGTGTGTGTGTGACAGATGTCCGTCACTCGCTTGTAGCGCCTTACCCTGTGCCTGGGTCCAAGGGGATTGCTGTTCTTAAAATAATTTCCCCTCGTTTATAGTAAACTGAAATCATGTTTTCACTCGGTAGTTACATTAGATCAACCAGCATGAAATACTGTGCATAAACTTTGTCTTAGTGGCAGGCAAACTTCGCTATTAAAGTACTCCTTTCGTTTACTGGTTTGTATGAGTTTGGGTGTTCGTTCCTGTGAGTCAGTTTCCATAGTGCAGCCATTTGCTAAAAAGCCTGAGAGATCAGAGCAGGAGTGTCGTGGTTAGTCTTTGCATTTATTTTCTTATGTTTAAAGTGCAGCTATCAAATGAGGGAGAGCGCCAAATTATTCTATGAAAAAAAAAAGAGCCTGGGAAACTAGAATAAGATTCGAATTTAGCAAAGTGACAGGGTTGTAGAATTATAGACATGCAGCATTTTCCTGTATTTTTTTGAAGGCTTGAATTTGGAGGAGATTTTGTGCAGGGAAAAGGCAGACTTATTCTCTGAAGGTTTTACGAATCGGGGCCCCAGGAAAGCTGGAGAGCGGAGCTCACTGTGCGTTCCCGCGTGGCTCAGGGCGCCGTTTTGAAAAACTGTCACGAAGTGGGCCGCTCTTTTGAAAGGAACAAAGAGTTGTAAAATGGAACATTGACTTCTAAATTTGAAGTTATATGTGTTCTCGCAGAAAAGGAAAGGAGTCGCCCTCCTAGAAAACAAGGAAAGAAAGAGAGAAAGCCCCAGCCCCTCAGCTCTGCAGAGACATCTGCTGCCCAGGGCTCAGGCTGGCAGAGCCCGGCGCACGGCCCCTGCACTGGGGCCGCTCAGCGGAAACCAGGGGCTAAAGTGATCGTACGTTTCATCAGCCTTCCTTCATCGTCAGATCCAAAGCCAAAACACATTTTTAAAATGCGATGCGCTGTTCCACACAACCTCAGGTGTGTATTTTGGAGTGCAGTGAAGGAAACCAGCAGTTAGGACATTTGGGAGGTGGTGAAATTGCAGACTTAGAGAGCTGTGACTTGGCTTCTGCCACGTGATGCTGAGGTGACTTCCTGTGCACAGCATCAGGCCCAGCGCGTCAGCTGCCTGCTGGCTGGTGCCGTGCCCCTTGGCAAGGACGGCACCCCCGAGCCCGTGTCCTCATCAGGATCGCCCTGGGGTTCCCCGGGCGTGGAGCTGCCCACGAGCACGTGCGCCCGGCCTTCCCCGGTGCTTGGCCCGTGTCCCGGGGAGCCGCTGGAGTGGCCCGCGGCAGTGAGACGGGGAATGCTTGAAGTGAAGCAGAAGGGCAAGGCCTGTGCACGCCCAGCTTCATCTCCTGTCAGATGTGAAATCCGTGCGCACGTCGTGTTGCTGGTGTCTCTTGAACTTGAACTAAATGGGCACATGAGGCTGAGGAACGGCTCTGTATGATTTCACATAACCAAGGTTTTGTTTATGGAGGAATGCATTTTAAAAAGAAAATTCATATTATTTTGATGTATTCTAAAATGAAGTAAGAAATATGTGGGAGAATCAGCCTGCCAGTTCTTTCTTCTTAATAAAAAAATAAGTCAAGTCTACTGATGCCATCCACTGAATGATTGCTTGGAAGAGCAGGGGTACGGACTCATGTCATGGAGTAATTGTATATGCACGCGCCTGCTGTTTAAAAACAGTTTAACAGGCAGATCCCAGGGCAGCTGTAAACTCAGATTTCCTTTTTTTGCCTTTATTGTCTTTAAGTGGCTATTTCTAAACTTTCAGAATAAAACCGGAGTAAATTGTATCTTAGTGTTTCTTAAGTTTTTATGTTTTAGTTTTAGAAAGTAGTTTTTCATAAATTTGTGCCTCAATCAATTTCTTTACATAACTTTTGATGATTCTGTTTTCATGGGTTTAAAAACCACTCTTTGTTTTACTCACATTTTGTGTTGCCTTCTTGTATCAAATAAGGAATGTGGGGTTAGATTAGGAAGTAAGGAACCTACTGCTCAGTGACACATTTTCTCTTTAAAAGTAGCTTTACTTGTTATTATCACTTTGGTAATACATATTTATTATAAAGATGAGATTACTACTTTCTGTATCTTAAATTTTTTGCATATATTTATGGATAATTCATTTATTTTGGAAAAACAGGGTCATATCATCTATGTACTGTTTATAACCTGCTTAGAAAATGTAACACAATTTCCTGTCAACTGTAGGTGTATATGCCTTTTAAATGATTGCGTAGAGTCCATTTGGAATAAATGCATTTAAGAAAATATTAAACCTAAATAGACTGTGTAGTTGCATTTTTTAGCTTTCTTCTTGCTATATTGATCTTTAGTGTTCAAAGTGATACTCGGATATTAAGAAGTAATTCTGAGTAGCATTTCATTAAGAACAAACAAATACTACTTTAAATCAAAACTATGGAAGAGTTCGTTTCACAAACAAGTAAGGCTCCTCAAAACAAAACAGACTTACCCTCTTGGTATATTTATTTTATTTATTTGAGATTATCCTTGTTCTCAAGGACAGACAGACAGACATTAATGTGAAAGAGAAACATCAATTGGTGGGTACCTCCAGTACGTGCCTCGACCGGCGATTGAACTTGCAACCTTTCGGTGTACAGGATGAAGCTCTAATGAACTGAGCCACTTGGCCAGTGCAAAAAAAAACAAGATTTTAATGTGCTTATGGCGTAGAGGTGAGAGGGATGCAGATGATGCACAGCGTGAACCAGGCGTGGCACGTGTCAGGGCCCCGACACGGTTTCCTGTTGCCTTTCCCTGAGATGTGCATGCTTGCAGGTGCGGAAGGAAGGTGACCTGGTACCCTCGAATGAGAAGTCTCTGCACCTGCCTCTTCTGTCATTCTTGGAACCAGTCACAGAGATTCTGCGTTGTGGCCCACAGTTGTGGGCACTATTGTCCCCAGTGCTGCGCCACCCCCCCACCCCACCCCCACCCCCACCCCGCCAAAAAGCCCAGCCTTGTCCTGGACTCAGCTGCACGCCATGACATCAGTAGTATGTGACTTGAATGGCCATGCTGCGTACGCTGAATCAGCTTTTTCCTTCCACTTCCACGGAAGGAAAGGAGGCGCTGAGGCCCATTTCCACAATTTATCGCTATCTGTTGGTGACACTTTAGAGATCACTCTGCTTATTTGACTAATAGCCACATGGAAGCTAATAGTCTGTTTTGACCACTGAAGCCTAAAATTCTACTAATTTCTTCCCCTGACCCCCCGCCCCCCCAAAAAATCTCTTCGTGTTTATGTGCTGAGACCACAGACAGGCTACTTCAATACGTTGTGTAGGGAAAATTAGGAGCGGATTGTTCAAGCGATTTGTGGCTTTGAATTCTCCCAAGCACACTCTTCTGTGTGCGCTCCGGCCACAGAATGTCGTGTGCGAGTGTGTGTGTGTGTGTGTGTCTCTGTGTAGAGACTGTGCGTTCGGAAGTCCTACTGGTTTTGCAAGAGAGAGCATACATTTTAAAAACATCTTTAAAAGAAACAGCTCAACCTCAACTAATGTATGGATTCTCTTGCAAGGATTTATTTTTCATTAAAACTTCAGGAAAATTTACTAAGGTGGTATTTGTGTCTTGTGTATGTGGTTTGTAAAGGTTTTGTTTTGGATATTTGGGGAGAATCATTCTTTGGTTCTGTTTTATTTTAGCTTTTAGGAAATGAAAAATATATAAACAATCCAAGAATCAGTGTAGATAAGGTGCTAAATAAATTGTAATCAGCACCAGAGGATATAAGAATGCATTAATCTCCAAGCTACGTGGTGATTTTTGTGTTGTGAAAGGTTAGCTTTTCAACCGGAAGACTTAATTACTTTTCAAATGAATATTTCATAACAGTTACGTAATTTTTCATTGAATATACATCTGCATATGTATTCTATTCCCCATGTGGTAGACATTGGTTATCAGCAGCTTGAAATTCAGTTATTTCTCCTGTCTTTTGTTTGTTTGTTTGTTTGTTTGTTTGATTTTGCATAGTTCAGCTGTGATGAGCAGTTTATTTATATTTTTAACATACATTCTTAAGGTTCAAAGCAATAACGTAATTCCGCGGTGCTTTCCCTGCCGTTACTGTGTCGACTCGATGTTGAGCGTGACCGCGTAGTTTATTTCCCGAACCTCCTCCGGTGTCCCCCGCCAGAGCACGAGACCCTGGTTCCCCGCGCTTCGCAGAGGCTGCCTGTCCGTCCGGCCAAGGCTGGGTTTCTGACGCAGCTCTCGTTCTTGCTCAGCCCCCTCTTCTTTATCCCAACAGCGTGGAAAGCTTGTGTCACTTAAGAAAAATTACTGTTGATAATTCCATGGCTTTTTTGCCTCGTTTAGCAGGGGTTATTGGAATCAATGAAATTTTCACTTTATGAATATGTATTAATAGTTATAGGAAACAGAATAAGTTTAAAGTAAAACCTTAGTGGTTTCAGTTTTGGGGGAAGTTATTGTAATACAAATATAGATAATGCTTAATAGCCTCTTTCCCCCACCTCCTTTATATTAAATACAGTTTGGAAATTTTAGAAACTGATGTGGAAATAGAGTTTGCTAATTATCTTTTGGGGGAGTTTGTGAACAGTAATTTTTAGCTTGATTATCCAAATGTCATACTTCAATGTACATTTGGAGTTTATTGCAGATCATGCAAAAATTTAGTAATCTTTACTAAGTTCTGAGAATGTTTAGATCAGACTTACGTAATTTTGTCTTTAAGATGTAGACAGGGTATACTTTTCTTGTTTTAATTAGTGGGATGCCTTCCTTGTATATTTATATGCTTCCCCCCTCCAGGTTTTTATTTAAAATGTATTATAATGGGATCCACGCAGAAGGAGAGCGTGATGGGTAGGGAGCGTGCCAGGGACACAGCTCCTGTCTCGGGGGAGAGGGATGACGAGAAGAGGCCAGGGCTGGAGCTGCGGTGGAGGGGGAAACACGGAGGCCGCTTCCCCTCACCCCCGGAAGGACCTCTAGTCCCTGGGGCCCTGCGTGCTTTGCTTTTACTTGACCCACTGTTGATGCAGGGCCAGCGGCCCCGGATGATATCTCTGACTGGCCTCCGCGCAGGGACCACGACTTCTCACGGTATCTCTGAGATATTTGGGAAATGCTGCCTACTTTCTTTCCAGTACGCATTGGGGTGCGGCTCCATTCGCATGTACTGTTAGCTTACCATTCAACAAGATAGACCTACAGCCCAGCAAATTCTCATTAACCATTTCTTGCTTACCTTGAAATTATATGAAGACTTTCGAGCGGGCCAGTAGGAGATACTGCTGTCCCCAATATACCAAGATAGAAGGCGTACTTTAAAGTCTTGTTAATCTTCTTAATTTTGAAAGCGTGAATGTTCTAGGAGGAGTGGTTTCAATTTGGGGGAAAAGTTATTACAGTACAAACACAGATCTTTTTTCATAGCCTCTTTTTCTAGCTCTTTTAATAACTTAGTAAGTTTCCTTTTTGTCTTTGTTCTTTGTTAATGTTGACATTGTTGTCCTACTTTGTAATTGCTTTGATTAGAAATTTTATCTCAACCATCATTAGTGGGTCTGTAACTCTGGTCTTTTGAGAGACATTAAAGGGGTTACGCAGTGTTACTGTTCTTCAAAATACACTCATATTTGAAGACTCAAAGGTGTGTTACTAAATAGAAATTAGTTTTATACATACACATACACAGGCATAGGTTTTTTAGATGAAAATTTCATAGTATTAAGACACCAGTCACCATAAGAAATGTCATTAAATAGAAATGAAAGTCAGGAAGATAAATCAGCTGTCACCTATTAGGTTAATGATTAATTTGGAAATGGGATTTCTTCCCTAATACTTTCCTCTTTTGACTGATTTTCACTGCTCTGTAATGATGAGTAGGGAAGAGAAGGAGGAAGGAGAAGATGTGTGTTTATTTGCACATGTGGTACATAAAATTTGCTTCAGTGCTTTAAAAATACAGAAATATTAACTTAGCTTATATATTTTATTTAAAATAAAAATTCCAATCTGTTGTTAGCATAGGTCAAATTCATTATTGTTATCATAACGAGAACTTAAGTTTTAGACTTTTCCAAATTTATTTAATATCGTTTGATCAGTGAGTTGAAATGATCTTTTATGTAACATTGACTTATATTTGAAACATACTGTAAGAACCTCTTGGGGGGGACTTGTGATTATTTTGAAAGTGGTAGAAATAAGATTCATGAAGAGTTTTTAGTCATCCAATAGGAAGCTCAGTTTCAAAATTGATTTTTATTTTAGTTTAATAAGTACATCTTTGCAGTAGATGTATATGCAAAGTTCAGATTTGTGTAGACTTTGGACGCTGAGTTTGTTTCCTGTTCGTTACGTCCTGGGAGAGTGCTGTGTTTGTTCCCCCTTGGGCCAGTGGCCACCGTTCCCTGTCCCTCTGTGTTCTTCCTGTCCCCCCCGCCGGGTCGGAGCGCAGGAAGACCAGCGCTTGCTCGTGTTACCAGCCGGACGCCCCTGGACACCTTATCTGGGCTGTGGTCTGCCCCCAGAAGTGACTGTTTTAAGCTGTTGTTTGGTGGTACTGCTTGGTGGCCAGTATTTTAGTACTGACTTTTGTAAGTCAATACAAATATTTGAACGTTTGGCTTATTTTGCCCTCATTTTACAAAAATGGGAGGTGGAACTACAATATTAGTGATGACAGGTCTGAAAAATGTAATAGAAAGATGTGAGACATTCGGAGAGGATGGCCGTAGAAAATCTTTCGTCTTAATGGATTATTCATTTCCCCTTGGCAAGAGAGGGCATCCTCTCTGGAAATGGTTTCAGGGGCGGATGTAAATTAGGTGTTCCTTCCCCTCCCTCCTCCTCATCGGCATCACTCTGTCCGTGCGGAACCCCGCCTGCCCCCGTTGGGTTTAGCTGTTGCCCTTCAGTTTGGTGCTTGTCTCTGGAAATAACTAACCGCTGTGACTGCAGGGCTGTGTGTACTCTCAGAAATCTCGTCACCGCCAGTGGCTGTAGGCGAGGGTCCTGCTGGGGACAGTTGGCGAGTTTGCATCTCACCACTGCCATAGCTGGCTCTGTGACCTGAGCGGTTTATTTGACCTGACTTTTCTTTTCGCCTCTCTGTTTTGCTAAAAACAGGAAATAAAGGTTCCTTCTTCAGAACGTTACCGTTGGGATTACTGGATACCATGCACTTACTGCGTCACAGTGAATCGCAGCACATTTTTGTTGTTCATGGTTATTCTGGACTTCAGTCCTGCGTGGGCTGCGGGGAGCAGAGCACTGGGAGCACCTTCAACCCCCCTCTTCCTACTCTTGGGCGGAGCCAGGCAGATGGCGGAGGGCACTCAGCAGGGGCGGGGTGACTTTGCTGGGGGTGGGGGGGAGCTCTGTCCTAAAGGATAGTTGGCTTCTGGCAATATTGGTTCTGTTTATGTGTTGGAGTTTGTGGTAGGCTGATAAATCTAACTTCAACTTGGTATATTTCCGGAAAACACGTTCCAGGTTCCGACCAAGATGACTTAGAGATCAACGCGACTATGTAATTTATTTGTAAATCGTTTCCAGAATGGACAGTGGGTAAAAGCATAGCCTGCTGTTAACACCTCAGTTGATTTTACCTGTGTTTGTGTGTGCCCACAAAAGCATCCAGGTAAGTAGTATGAGTGCAAACCCATTCCGAATGCGTTTGTTGGTCTAGGCCCTGGCCAGGTGGCTTAGTCGGTTGCAGCACCATCCCACACACCAAAAGGTCGTGGGTTTGATTCCAGGTCAGGGAACATGCCTAGATTGAGGGTTCGATCCCTGGTCCGGGCACATATAGGAAGCGGCCGATCGATGTTTCTCTTCCACATGGATGTTCCTCCCTCCACCCTCTTTTTCCTCTTTCTAAAATCAATAAACATATCCTCAGATGAGGATTAAAAAAAATAGATGAGTTTGTTGGTCTAGGCTAAAATTGTATCCCTTTCCAGTCCATGGGTGGGTGGTGGTTGGATTTGTATCAGAATGTTGAGTTTGTATTGTAGGTTTTTCCCTCTGAGCACTGGTATGTGTTTTAAGACAGTCAGCTGAAGAAAAGAGTACAGTCTGAATTAACGTTGTTTAAGCTACTAAACTTGTAGGTATGATGAGTCAGAATTTTCCACACTGACTGAAAAGCGGTGTCAGGAAAACATTTAGGGTCTCATAATAATACGATAATCACTTTACGTATAGCAGTTCCTTATGAGCCGAGTTAATTAACCTTATTCAGATGGCATTAGTTTTATAAGTATCAATCGATAACTAAAGATGTGTGACAATATAAGTGAGCTTTATGTGACCAAGGGAATTTAGATTCTGGAGCATTTATTGAAATAGAAGTTTAAAGGCTTACTTCACTACTATATCCTGATTTTCTAAAGAAAACACATTATCTAATAACTTACAAGGCACCGTAATTTCAATCTAATTTCCTTCTGTCTGGACTATTTTTCATTCTGAAATGCCTTTTGCACTGACTGGTACCAGGCAAACTTAGGTGAAAGCAGTTCAGACTTTGTAAAGAAAATTAATATTTGTCCTTTCTGTATCAGTTAGGGGACTCGAGAATGTAGACATTATGTGGAATATTTTATTGAACTGCTAAGAATAAAAGCTTTGAATTTTTAAAACATTACTTTTGATTTTTTTCATTTAAAAATTTTTACATTTTATTCTTTAACACTTGAAATATGTTTTAACTACTTTAATCACGGTTGCTTAGTAGTTTTCCTATGATTTAAATTTTGGAATATTAACAGCAGTTTGCTCTAAATATTTTAATCCTGTCTCATTCATATTGTCAAATTTGCGTGATTAGCAAGCAGCATTGAAAAGAGACCCTTTTGGCTTACGGAGGAGCCGTGACTTCCTGTCCAGTATTCCCGCCACACTGTGGCGCCTCTCTCGTGTCCCCCTCTGTGCTCACGGACGCGATGGGACACCGGGTGCCTTTTGCCTTCAGCTGCCTTGGGGGGTGGGTGGCTCGCTTTCATCCCGCGTGCTGTGCCGTGAGTTTATGTCTTGCCCAGGCCGAATTACAGCAGGTGGCGCCTGGGACCTGAGCGCGCACCCATCACGCACTGGCCGTTCCCTCTCAGCCTTGCTCCGACCGCCCTCCCTGCGTACTCCTGGATCGCTGGCAGAGAGACACAGTTGTGTCTGTCTGTGTTTTGTGTCAAAGTGTAGTCTCTCACTTTCTGTGGGTCCCGATTTTTCTCTCTGCAGCCGGTTTCCTGAGCCAGCAGGACTCTGAGGCTCGTCACACATACAGAGGACCTCTGCCACGTCCTCACTCACCTTGGGCATCATGAAGTTCACTGTTGATGAAGTTTTCAGAAATTTGTTTGTAGTTAAGAGTAATTACCAGAGGAAAAACAACGGAAAAATGGGTGGGATTTGGAGCTTTGCATTAAAGTAGACTTGAATTCTAACATTTCAGTTTCTGCTTTTACTTGGTCGAAAAAATTACGACTTCCTTGAAATTGCAGTGTTATTGATAGAATGAGCCTCTTATCCTTACTGATAGAAGATTACATGAGCTCACTAATGCCTCACTACACTCATTTAGACTCAAGATTTCCTCACCTTTAAAATTGGAATGATAGCATGTAGCATTATGTAGCAATGTTGTTGAGAAAAAATCTCTGAATGAAACATACCAAACAGCAAAGAGTGGGTGCGCTTGGGAATGTGTTGGCTTTTATTGCCGAGTAATAAATGACCACTTGCTTAGAGGCCTCAAACAACACACGCTTTTATTTCATAGTTTCTATAGGTCCAGCATCTGGGCCAAGTCCTGCTGATAATGGGGTGTCAGCTGGGTCTCATATGAGTCTTGGGGTCTTCTTCCAAGGTCAGGGAGTTGTTGGCAGAATTCGTTTCCTTGCAGCTGTAGAACTCATGGCAGCTTGCTTCTTCGGGGCCAGTGGAGAGTCTCTGGCCCCCTTTAAAGAGCTCTCCTGATTTGGTCAGGCCCACCCAGGAAAATCTCCCTCTCGACTCACTCAGAGTCAACCAGTCGGTTTCACCTGCAGTTTCAGTTTCACCTGCAGTTTGAAACTTCAGTTTCACCTGCAGAGTCCCTGACTTTGCCATGTCATGTGACTGAGTTGGCGGCCTGACGCCCCAGCATGTTCACAGGCCCTTCCAGCGCACACGGCGAGAGGTTTGTAACAGCGTGTGTGCGGTAGGAGCCAGGGATCTTGGGCCATCTCAGAACCCGGCCTGCCACGGGGTGGGGAGGGGTTGGGAGAGGCCTGACGTTCCTTACTTCACATGATTCCGCACTTGAAGGGTTTAAACATAGTACGCGAAAAGACCAAAAAAAATTTTTTTAATTTACTTGACAGGAGATTTCCTAAACGAACACTGGAAGACTGAAATTCCGGAGGGCGCATTAGCTGATTATATATGTGTGGTCAGCGACAGCGGCCCTCACATGTTGACTGAGCACTTACGACATCTGGCGGACTATCAGTCCGAGATGGGAGGTGAACGGCCCAGGATGGGGACTTACTCTGTCCAGGGGGACGGCTCGGGGTGAACCAGGGACCCGGCGCCCTCGCTGCTGCCTCTCTGAGTGTAGGACTGTGCAGACCCACTTTACTGAGGACATTTATTTTAATGAGATCATGCAGCCTTGATGAAGGGTTTTTCCCATTTTTAATGTTTGGAGGAACCTCCACACTGCTTTCCACAGTGGCTGCACCGGTGGGTCTGCGTTCCTACCAGCAGTGCATGAGGGGTCCCCTTTCTCCACATCCTCGCCAACACTTGTTTGTTGACTTACTGATGGTAGCGGTTCTGACAGGTGTGAGGTGAGATCTCAGTGTGGTTTCAGTTCGAATTTCTCTGATGATTAGTGCGGCTGAGCGTCTTTTCATTTGTCTGTTGGTCATCTGAATGTCTGTACACTCCCCTGCGTTCTTCCCAGCGTTAATTTACAATCGCTAAGATGTGGAAGCAACCCAAGTGCCCATCAGCAGACAGCTGGGTAAGAAAGCTGTGATGTATACAAGGTGGGGCAAAAGTGGGTTTACAGTTGTTCGTATGGGAACTAACACAGAAATCAGTACGTGATAATGCAGGGGTAAACTGTGTTTGGTGTACGCACAACCGTAAACCCACTTCTGCTGCGCACTGTGTGCTAGTCATATACAATGGAATGTTACTTGGCCCCAAAAAGAATGAAATCTTAACTTTTTGTGACAACACGAATGGATCTAGAGGGCATTATGCGAAGTAAAATAAAACAGAAGGACAAATACAATATGATTTCACTTATCTGTGGAATCTAAAGAACAGGACAAACAAAACAGACACAGACTCATAGATGTAGACAATAGACTGAGGGTTGTCGGGGGGATTGGAGAAACTGAGTGGAAACAGTGAAGGGATTGAGAAGTATAAATCAGCAGTTACAGAACAGTCGTGGGGATGTAAAGTACGGCATGGAATATAGTCGATAATATTGTAATAACCGTGTGTGGTTCCAGGCAGGTACCAGAATTATTGGGGGGAATATCTTTGGAAACTATATAGTTATCTAACCACTATGCTGTGCACCTTAAACTAATAAAAAATAATATTGAATGTAAACTGTAATTGAAAAATAAAGTTTAAAAAACCCAACAACAACAGAAAAGAATTTTTCCATTGTTACCAGTGGAAGATGACCATGTTGAATAAACCTGTAAACGCAAACTTGGGCCCCGTTGTTTGAAGTCAGCCCTCTGAGCTGATAGGACTCTCCTCCCCATTCTTGTTTATTCACACGGAGGCTCCCTCTTTCTCACGTCAGACCCTTGCTCTGTCCCAGGCACTCTGTTAGAGTTCAGGTGAGCACTTCAGTCCCGGCAGTCTCCTCATGTTCAACTGGTCGACCTAGCCAGAGGAACCCACGGGATTAGAAACGGGATGGGTTACAGTTCGGAGATCAGAGTCCTCCCAACAGAGGACCCACCAAAGAGTCAGCTTAGGGGTTCCGGTTAAAAAAGGTTTTTCATTGGAAGGGCACTTTATACTTTCAGGAATTTGTATTTTGATTTGTGTGAAGGAGATGGGAAAATCAGAGAAAGAAGTGACTCTTGGCTGGTTGGCATCTGTTAACACGGCGTGTTGGGCCGGTCTCCCACACGCTGTGTCGGTGTTAGCCTGAGACTCGGGGCTGCCGCTCAGTGGCCACCAGGGCCGTGAGACTGGCTATCGAGCACTTGAAGTCGGCGAGTGTGACTGGGAACGGAATTTTACATTTTATTTCATTTTAATGAGTTTACGTTTAAGTAACTGCATTGTCGTCAGTGGCCGTCCATCGGACATCATGGACTATGGATGTCTCTGCCGTCCCAGTGCGTGTGTCTGAACACGCTGGTGTGCGTGAGTGTGGCTCGTGAGTCCGTGCAGCAGAGAGCCAACTAAAGGGTCTTTAATGTCCTTTCGGGTCCTCAAGTCTGCGCTTTATTGTTTCCCATGAATTACTTTAAAGTGCATTTTAATAGCGTGTGTAGCTTTATTTCATTAGCGAGTTTTCAAAGTTGCTCATCTTCTTGCATATTTATTTTTACTTTTATGCAGTGAAACTAATTTTTTGTTGTTGATTTAAAAGGAACTTAGCTTTTTTAAGCATCGTAGAATTCCCACTGTTAAATAGAAGCTAGAGGCACATGAAATTAATAAAGAATATTCCATTTAGTTTATATTTCTAAGTCTCCAAAAATCATTTTGCTAGTTTGTCTTGGATGAAATCTCCCCCAAACACACACACATTTTTGGTTTAGTTTGATTTACTAATTTATCTTAAGAGTTATAACATTGGATTTACTTAGAAATTCCTTCAGAGCAATTTAGGGACATATTTTACTATGATTATAAATAGAAAAGCAGGAACTGTTGAGAGATTTATTTGTGTCTGCAGTGGAAAAGGATGCAGTGGTCTCTACCTGTTTGTTGTATGTCCAGTCCCCAAACAGCTCTGCTGTTCTGGTTACTTTTTATGTGACCCGAACAGAGGTTCTTTCTCTATCTTAGAAGTTTTATTTTTCTGTAACATTTGGCTGGACGAATTCAGATGTGATTTTTTTCAAAGGACACCTGACTTAAGAAGATTATTTTATTTATTTAGGGATTGATAACACCAGTCAAAAATTTTGGGAGAACAAAAAACAGAGACTATGGGGAAGAACAAAGCAAAAACTGTGATGCAGTTTTGAAATTTGAATTTTTGCTGTGGGTATGTTTCAGTGATATTTATGTACATTTTATTTTTAATCATCTAAATAAAGATGAGCAACCTAAACAAGTGCCGTTTGACTGCAGCTGAGGATTTTGAAGCGTGGGAACCCTTCAGGGAGCTTTAGCTTAATAAACCTGTGATAACAAAGCCAGAGGAGTCCTGGCGTCTTTATTCATACTTCTCGTTTCTCACAAGGGGAGTGTTACTGACTTTCTCCTTGCAGTAGAGTGCATTTTAAAACACACTGGATTATGGCTATCAAATAGTTCCATAGAAATAATCCTGTTTGGTTAATGTGCACGAAAGGCTAGTTGTGCGGAGGTAGAGACGAAGGCGTTGTAATTTTGCCTGAGATCGGTGAGGATGAAGGTTAAATTGTTTCTTGAAAATGCCAAAACACAGAACGGAGAACACCCCCCAGTCCTGTCCTCCGCCGTTCTCTTCACACAAGGCACGTTACTGTGTCAGTGAAATTTAGATCATTAAAAAGCCAAGCGAAAGCAGGTATGAAAACCTCCCATCTTCTACCTTCCCTTTTGTCAGATGTTGGCACATTTGTTTTAACTCAGCAGGTAGCAGCACCTGGCACAATCGGATTTATTAGCTGTGATTTGTCGTTTTAGCTGCTGCTTCAGAACTTCGGGTGTACCTGTCCCTTACCACTGCCTCCCTCCCGCTCGCGCCGTGCCGCCTGGCGCGGAGCGCAGCTGCCTTCCAGCCTCCAGCCAGGCTCTTCCCCTCCGGCCGGCCTCGGTGCCACTGTTGTCGCCGCTTTGATTGCCCTCTAGACATTTTACTTACCTGCCGTTTGACGGACGTGTGGGTCGTTTCTCTTTTTAGTTCCCATGAACAGTTGCGCCTGGAACAGCCACGTGTAAGCCGTCTGGAGACATCCTGCTTTCATTTCTTTTGGGTGGTTCTCTACTGGAGGAATTTTGTGAGAGCATGTGGTGCATTTCTGTCGAACAGTTTAAGAAACTGCCACGCCGGTTTCCAGGTGGCTGTGCCATTTTACGTTCCTCCAGCGGGGTCCCCCTCCACGCCCCACCAGCACTTGTCTTCTGTCTCCGACCGTAGCCACCCTGGTGGCTGTGACTCGGCGGTCATCTGCATTTCCCCAGTAACGGATGATGCTGAGCGTCTTCTAGTGTGCACGCTGGCTATTCCTCTGCTTTCCGTGCTGAACATCTGGTCAGATCTTTTGCTCCTTTTTACATTGGATTGTTTTGTCTTTTTTTTTTTTTTTTTTTTTTTTACTGAGTTTTAAGAATTCTTTATATAACCTGGAACAAGTTCAGTATCAGATAGATGATTGGCAGATATTTTCTTGCAGCTCGTGGCTTATCTTTTCACTTATCTTGCAGGCGTCTTTCGAAGTGAAAAATAAACAAACCCAAAACAATGCCTTTAATTTAGCCAAAGTCCAGTTTATCATTTTTAAACCACTTTTTAGGGGCAAGGGGGAATAGATGATTGCTTCATTTTTTAAAATATTTTTTCACCTAATATAGAGTTCTAGTTTGACAGTACTTTTCTTTTAGTAGTTTTAAGATCCTGCTCCACTGTCTTCTGGTTTTCATGGTTTCTGACGGGCAGCCGTTCTTATTTTTGTTTGTTGTGTAATGCGTTTTTCCCCCCTGGTTCCGCTTAAGACTTCCTCTGTTACCGGTTTTAGGCCGTTGGATTATGGTATGACTGCAGTCATACGTGTGGTGGTGTGGCTGTCGTTCTCTTCGTGTGCATGTAGTTTGTTGTGGATCTACAGCTCATCATATTTGGGAGATTTGCAGCCATTTTTCCCCCAGACATTTTCCTTGTCTTCCCCACCACTTGAGCAGCATCAAGTGCAAGTGTGTTGGACTTCCTGAATCCTTTTTGTGCCTGTGTGCTTTCTTTCTGTATTAGGTGTTCCGTTTCCGGCTTAGGAGTCCTTTCTCATGCCTCGTTTTAATCTGCCTTTAAACACACGCGGTGTATTTTCCCTGTCAGACATGGTAGTTTTCATCTTCACAAGTTCAATTTGGGTTATTTCACATGGTTTCCGTATCTCTACATGAAATGTGAACCCTTTTCCCTCTACCCTTTTGAAAGTTGGAATATAGTTATAATTTTGAGTATTTTTATCTGCTAGTTCCAACACCTTTGCCATTTTTGTGTTTCAATTTACTGATTTTTCTCTTTATCTTGGGTCATATTTTTAGGCTTCTTTGTATTCTCGGCCATCGTTGATTGGGTGCAGACCCTGTGGACCTTACCTGGCTGCGTGTGTGGGGGTGCGTGCGTTCGTGTGGGCACCTTTGAGCTTTGGTGTGAGTCCTGCTCACATTGCTTGGAGACGGCTTCCTCCTTTGGGGGCTCACTTTTACACTTTGGTGGGTGGGACCAGCGTGGTGTTCAGCACTTACTTGGTCCCCCTTTGGAGGCAAATTCCTTCCAAGTGTTTTATGCAGGTTTCCATCTCTGGCTGGCTAGGCCCAGGATCTCTTCTGGGTTAGCCCTGGGGGTTACCCTTTCCAGCCCTTTTGGGGCATCCATTACTCTGCCGCGTCCTGCAGGGAGACTGCTAGTGTCTGGTGTCCTGTCTCGTGTAGCTTTGTTCGTTCCCTTCCTCTTCACGGAGAACACTAGCCCCCTTGGCCTCCTTGGGTCACCAGCTCCCGCCTCCCCGCCCTGCGGCCTGCAACTCGGTTCAGGCAGGGAGCCGCGCGGCTGTGGGGTCCCCTGGCCCCTCCCATCTCCCAGGCACCACTGTCCTCGTGCCTGGTGGTCAGCATTGTGAAAGGTGTCACATGACATACTATGTCCGTTTAAAGAAGTAAGTGTGCGCTCTGCAACAAAGATGAACATCAGACAATAGAATTTAAAGATAGGGAAAAGTACCGATTTCTTCAAACCTGGCATTGAGATGTTTCCTTCCCTAAGTTTTGTTAATGCCTCTGAGTTTTACTGGATAAACATGGTCCTAGACATGACTTCGGTGTAGCGTTGAAACGCAGAAACATGGAAGTCCCAGAACCTGGCACAGAACCCAGCTCATCGCTGTGCAGAAACTTTGTTTTTTGTTCTGTACAAAGAGAGACTGTTGAGTGTCACTATGTGAGCAGTTATTTTCACTGTGCAGTTTTGGTAGGTGGATCTTTACTCAGTATCCTGTTTGCTTTCCTGGTAAGAGTATTTTCATTAGTATAATTCAAAAGAGAATTGAATGATTGGGTGTTATTAGGATAGAAAGAACCATTTCCTTTGCAAGACCATAAATTTTACCTTCTAGCAGGGTATATTTAAAAGTGATATATTACTTTTCCTAGCTACACATTTTTTCAGGCTTCCTTATGATAGCAAAATCAAACTGTTACTTTGTTCCAAATTTTTCTTCATTTTCTATGCAGATGGCAGCTGACTCAAAGGTACATGATAATGCATTTACATTTCTTAGCTAAAAGTCATAAACCCATGTTAATGCTGGTGAATTGCTTAATGAATGAAAGATCGGAATGTCCTCGGCGCTCACCTTTCTGTTTGTCCGGCAAATAATCTGGAAGGCACAGTGGTGCTGATAATGTTACCCGATTCCGACTGAGGAGCTTCATTTTTCTGGTTCATCATTCTGTCGCTACTCTTTCCATACTTACCTAGTCACAGAGTCCTTTGGAAATTCTCATTTGTCAGGAATCTGCACGTCGCAAGGACAGTTACATATTATATCCCATTATAACCAAATGCCTGTTGGACGTAACTGCTGGCACGCTGGTTGGACACTTGCCCTTCCTGGGTCAGGGTCCCGGGAATGCTGCTTTTTGCAGACAGCGTGTGCTGGCAGGCACACCAACGCAGCCGGGAGCGCCCCACATCCTGCCACAGGGAGAAATTACCCACCTCAGTGACAGGTGTGGGCGGCTGGGAAGACCGGATGGGGCTGTCCGTTTTCTCTGCTGCTGAGGGTATTGGAAATTACTGCTTGCTCCACCCGAGTGTGAGCTTGGCCGTGGTCCAGGACAGGAGCGCGTTGCATGAAATCCAAACGTGGTTGCTTTCAGTCGGTTAGTTCCTCCTTTTAATTGTCGGTTGCAGTGTGGCTTTCATTTTCCAGCACCCAAGTAAAAAGACCCTAGAGAAAGTATCTGCAAGAGCTTAGTATTTCTCGTTAAAAAGCCATCCAGATTTCTTGTAATGCTGAGGTCCATAATCCCGGTGGTGTTATAATTTGATCGTTGTATCTGGGGAAGAATTACTGAGCTCCTTGCCGCGTGTGGGGCAGTGTGCCGGTCGGCACTGGGGTACAGAGCCGGCGTTCGTGGTGCTTGTCCTCGAGGAGGTGTCTGGGTTAGCGGCAAAGGCCCTCCATGACAGGATGCCCTGTGGGAAACTCTGCTGGCTGCTGGGGCACTGAGGGAGGCCACCAGCAAGGGCCCCTGGGCCGCAGGGACCAGAGAGGGCCGGGCCTGGGCCAAGGCAGGGGGCCTGCTGGTACCTGAAGGGCAGGAGTGTCCCCGCAGCTGGGATTTTCGGCTGGAGGCCCTGGAGAGCCCTCACATGTAGAGGAATGCGTAGTTTTTAGCTTCCTTTCATTATTTTAGGAAGGATCTCAGAATTCAAATCATTTTTATCTCCTGGAAGAAACAGTTCCATGGTACATCTGTTCAGACTTTATTTTGATACTTATATTTCAGTATAGGTCCCTGTCATCCTGGCGGTTGAGTAAACCAATCTTTTTGTTGAATTCATGACTTAGCAAAGCACTGAAAGGTATCTTATTTCTTGAGGCTTCTAGCAAGCTCCCTCTGCTCCCTCGTGTAATGCGTCATGGCAGCACTCTGCCGACCCTTAGGAAGCGCCGCAGTCTCTTTCTCCGAGGCTGCTCACAGGGTCACCTCACCCGTGGGCGGGGTTGGGAGGGGTGGCTCGAGGTGGCAGTGGGGGGTGGTCAACGGCCTGTGTAACAGAGTTGGGAGATGGAGAGTCTCCGCCTGCCTTCGTGTGCGTGCGTGCGTGGGAACCACAGTGCGTTCCAGGCTCCTGTGTTCCTTCCTCCCAGGCTGCACCGTGACCCGGGTGGTCTGAGTTTGCAAAAGTGGACACGACTCAGAAATGCGTAACCACTTATAGGTAATATTAAAAAATCAAACGAAACTATCTTTCAAATTTTGTATTTCTTTTAAAGATTCACATGTACAGTCATAAAATAAATAACGTATATTATCTCTTAATTCCCCGGTCTTCCTGTCCTCCCAATGGCAATCATGCCTTGACCTTGGGTTAGGACCACGTTAATGTTTTCGTTATTACATCTCTTTACCTTGGCTCACCACGAAGGTAAGTATCTGTACTCTACTATAATCGCATTAACTTTCAGTTTTGCCTGGAGTTACACTTGCCTCATTCTCTTCTCTCTCTCTCTCTCTCTCTCTCTCTCTCTTTTTTTTAACATCTCAGTAGTACTTTCTGAGCCCTTCAACAGCTCAGCAGTAGTTTTTCCTAGTGTTGTAACTGTCGGATAATTGTTTCCCAGTTCCATTTTTTTCACGAGATCACTTTGTGGATGTCGAGAGTCTCCTACCCACCGTTTGCAGTGGCGGTTGCCTTTCTGAGTTTCCGCCGTCCTCGCTTCTGTGTGCAGCCCTCTCCTGGGAGGCTCCTTCCTCCCCGCCCCCCCTGCTCCCTTTGCCTGCTGTGTATGCATCTTCTGTGTCCTAACTCGCTTGTCGTTTGTGCACTTCTTCGTAAGCTGGGGAGGAAATATTTTAGACCTTGTATTTTCAAAATACCTTTACTTCTACCCTCACATTTACACAGTTTGTTTGGCTAGGCTATCTAGAGTAATTTAGGATGGCTGAGACTTCAAAAAATATAACCTTTGGACTTCTGATTTTCCTGCCTTCAAATGTTTCGTGTTGTTGCCGAGAAATTTGATGGCATTTCGATGAGGTGACCCTTTCTTTGTGTGTGACCTACTCTGCCAGACCCCCTGAGAGCTCCTGGGAATTTAATTGTGTGTTTATGTTTCCGTGGGTCTTTTTGTTTGTTTTTTGTTCTTCATTGTGCTGAGTGCTAAGTTTGTACTGTTACTTATTTCCGGGCAATAAATATTACAAATATCTTGTAATATTTATTTATAATTTCTTTCTCCCCCTTTCTCTACTTTCTCATTCTGGAACTCTTGTTGAGTAGATTTGAATACTGAATTGATCCATCTTTTCTTTCTTTTACTAATTTTCTCATTCCTTTTTGTTTTCTAAGAGGAAATGTTGACTTTACCTTTCAAAATGACTTGTTATTTTTTCTTTATATATATTTTTTATTTTAAAGTGTTTTCTGTATTTCATTCCTTATTATAACATTCTATGTGTTTCATGGATGCAGTGTGTTTTTTTTTCCTTTTGGAAACGGAATGTCATTATTTTACACTGTTTTCTCTATTCCTTACATTATCTCTGGTCCTTCTGAATTATTCTCTGTACTTTTTAGAATCTCTCTGAAGCCAAAGGCTTTACTGAGACATGTTCATTTGTAAGGGTGAAGCACTAAAACGTGACTGAAGCTCCCAGTGTGAGCCGGGCTTGGGGACCGGTGGGCATCCCTTTAGGGTCCCGAGGTTACTTGCCAGCGTTCTCACCGGGGGCTTCCTTAGGTGGGTACGTGAATGTCTTCTCTCTGGAGTAGTTTACCTTCTCCAAAGAGGGCGCCGCTCATCTTCCGTTCAGAGAGACGGCGAGAGATGTTTAAGCCTCGCTGCTGGCATTCTGGAGCTGGCCTGGGAAGGGCATCTCAGGTCTCAGCGGTCGGTACTTACTCTCCTATGGCTTGTCCCCATTTCACAAGCCATTGTGACCACACTGTGAGCCCTGAGCATTTCTGGTTCCATGCCTACAGAGAATCTCCCTTGCCTGGTGGAATAGGGGTGGTGGTGGTCTGATGCATTAATTTTTACGGACTTCCAATTAACCCCCCCGATTTGAGTCTGGTGATCCCCAGTTCCTGAGCTTCCCAGGTTATATAGGCTATCTTGCTTTGTTCCTTGTTGATACCCTGTTTCTGGTGCCCCTCAGAGGTTTAGGATTGGCCTTCTCCATGCTAAATTGTTTCTCACTCCTCCATATGCTTTTCCATCTGGATATATTATTTGTAACATTGTCTCAGGTAACAGATCATCTCAAAACTTCATCTTACTAACATAATTATTATATCCCACTGTTTCCTTGAGTGAGGAATTCAGGGAGGGTACAGCTTTGGCTAGGCATCTCTCCCATGGCCTCAGACAGTTACTGGCTGGAGTTAGGAGGAGGGCAGGAAGCACCCGGGGACTGGCTGGTCCCCTCCTCGCCGTGTGTCGGGGCAAAGCCTAGAGGCGGGAAGCTCGGGAGCGTGGCCGGGCCGCTGCAGTCCTGCGGCCCGGCTGCTGGACAAACAAACGGTCTGCAGCGCCGGGTGGGCCATTGGCCTAGTAATCACAGGAGCGCGTTCTCTTTTCAGCTTCTGGTTGGGTCTGTTCAAATTTCTACTGAAATCTCTTTTCAAAATAGAATTTCCCGATCCTTACTTTTGTACCACCGTGCTCTTCCTTGTGCCTGCTCTTGCCAGGAACCTGAGCGTCCCTGTGGAAGAAAGGACATTCTGGGTAAACGAGCGATGCCCCCGAACAGTGACACTCCACACGAGGGTTTTGCCCTCCGTGGACCCGTTCGGTGTCTGCTGGCTTTTTGGGCACTTTCCAGGGGTGCGTGGTAGTGGCTTGATGTTACTGGAAAACAAAAGTAAAGTGCGGAAGAGCAGCTCTCTGCGACTGTTCGGGAGGAAGCTGCAGGCTGTGCGGTTGTGGGTGGTGCAGGTGTGCGGGGTGGAGGCAGGTCGTGGGAGAAATTGAATACGGAACCGGGAGGCAATCAGAACCTTTGGCTCAGGCTAAAGAGAGTATGTTTTAGGGAGATGTTTGTGAGTGAAGACTTTCATTTCCAAATAAATACAGTAGGCTGCTATTAAAAACACTGCCTTTTTTTTTTTTTTTTAAGTTCTTATGCAAAGGAAGCTTCCATATATTTTAAACATGTTGAGATTCTATCAGGCGCTGGTTCTTAAGAGTTGCCTGTGACATGCATCCTACTGACAGTGGCCCTTGGAAAAGAGAGGTATTGTGGTTCTGGAAATATTACTCAGATCACTTGAAATCGAAATACTTTTTGGACTGTCCCTTTCTAAAATCAGTGTAATGGTATCCCCTCTTTTGATAATCTTGATTGGCAAAAGCTCCTTATTCAGTGTTTGTGTGTTAAATGTAAAGGAAGATTTTAATTCAGTGAAAGTGTTCATGTTTGAAAAGACAGTATATGAATCAGGAAGAACGAAAAGTAAATCTTTAAACTCAAATTTCAGGGCAGTCTGCTCACATTGAATTGATTGACACACGTTCAGACATTGGTTGTAATGGATCATCTGCCATTTAAGTAACATTAATGCCCTCAGTTAGCTCATGTCTTTGTGTTACGTTGGCTGTTTATTTTTTGTTAATTTACATTAGTATTCAATTTTCTCTTAAGGGTTTTTCTTCTCATAGATAGGAACAACTGTTGTGTCTTGAATGTCTTTATTATTAAAATTTTTATACATACGGGGTTTAATTGAATATACTTTTTATAGCCTAAAAACATGAACCATATTGATAACAAAACTTAACATCTGCACATTGTTGCAAAACTTCGTACTGCAAGAGAACTCATCACCTCCGTGATGAGTCATGATACTGCCCAAATCGCCCTGAGAAACTTGGTTTCTCCCCGCCGCCTTCGCCGTGGATCGGATGTCCCAGTGCTCAGGGTGAGTGTCAGTATCAGTATTCTTACTCCTGCTATTTTCCTGTCAATTTTTATTAATGTCTGCCAAATTTCCTGTACTGGGAAGGCTTTTTGCTTTGATCTGTCAAGATTCACACAGGCGGGGAGGAGATTTAGGGAGGCCCACTGTACCCTTCCTTTCAGAATTAATCTTCATTTGAATTCATTGTCTACCTTCAGGTGGCTCCCGAGCTGGTCTTAGCAGCCGCCCTGACCCCTCTCATCCACCTGCCGGCTGACACCTCTGTTGGCTGGCACCGCCCTCCCAGTCATTAGAGGGGACCCTTCCTTTCTTTTGGGTTCGTGATTGATTTTTATTAAATACAGGTTTTTGTTTCAGTTCTGATTTCTCTTTATCAAAAAAATTTTTAAGTTTCCAAAGTTTGGCTTGCTCATTACTTTTAAGCATTATTCAAAGTATACACTTCTTGTAGACGAACATCATCAGCCACAGAGACAGCCAGGGCTGCGGGTTAGGCTCTTGGGTCTGAGTTCAGCGCTGCCCCTCACTTGGGCAAACTGCCTCGTTTCTTTGTGCTTCAGTTTTCTTGCCTGCAAAATGGGACAGTCATGCCTGTACCTTGGGTTAAGATGAACATGTAATGCCCTTAGAACTTTGCTGGGCACACAGTAATTTCTCAGTGAATGCCATTACTATTATTATTAAAGACCCTTTGTTAGATTCTTTTACACAGACCGTAGCCAACTTTTGTTTTTAAGGCCAGTGTTGCCATTTTTGAAGGAAAGAACTCTCAGCATAAGGGTAGTAAAAGTGATTAAACATGATTGAAATGCAAACTGGTTACTTACTGTAAGTAGCCTGTAAAAATAAGAAGGAAGGAAATACTTGCCTTTCTTCCATTCCAGAGAAACAATTGCAGCTAATATTTTTATCTGTTTCTTTTTTGCCTGCTCTAAGAAAATCCGATACATGGAAAATTTGAACTTGGAGAACACAGTTTGGGGCTGACGGTAGAAGGATTTTGCTTGTAGATTCACTGGTTAAAGAGTGGAGGCTTGAAGAGAAGGGAGCTTAGGGAATAGAATAAAAAACTAACAGATAACGTGTTCAGTGATGTCGAATGCTGGGCCAGTGGCTTCATTGGCATGTGTGCGATTTGCACCACACTTCAAAGGAGAACATCGGTTACAGTACGTGAGGGGCTCACAGTTTGCACCGCCTTCATCCGTTCTCGCGTGGCAACTGTGGTTCGCACAGTTTGCTCCTTGCTCTGCTCACCTAGGGGAGGGGAGAGCGGCAGACGCACCCAGGAAGCCCTTTCGTGGCCGTCCCCTGGCCGCTCATTCCCCAGTTGAAACGGGGCCAGCACATCGTCTTGCTTCTACCAGAAAGTGAATGGTGCACTAGCAAGCAGTCAGGGGCTGCTGCAGGAGCTCTGCGACCCCCAGGTCTGGTCGCCTCAGTGCGTGTGTGTGCGCCTTTGCAAGCTCATTGGCCTGTCAGTTACCGCATCCAACATAACTGATTTGTCTTCGGTTCAGTAGAATGCCGAAGCATGCTCCAGCCATTTTTAACACACTTCAGCATGCGGAACCATATGATAGGATGGGAGATTGATGCTTTACTGCTCTTTTCCTATGTATTTGGAGGTGGCTTATCCTTGATTGACCAGTTCCAAAGCCGTGACCCCCAACAACCACCTCTGTTAGAGAACAGCAGCCAGTATTAATGTAAGTTAGACATACGTGCTCTCACCATCGGAGAACTGTGCCATCAAGTGGGGAAACTTCCTTCTTTTTGCTCATGCGCATTCCACACAAGCGGCTTTGACCCAGGGCTCCCACGGGGCCGTGTTGCCACAGGGACCTGACACCCCTCGGTTGGCTTTCACGGTTCCCTCTTCCTTTCCCCGATCTCGTGACAGGGGGACCTCTGTGTTGCTGCCGTTGCTGCCAGTTCTTTCAGCTCCCTTTTGGATGTAGCTTCTTGGTTATCGTTCATCTCTTTTATCATCGTACTTGATTCTCTAGCCCCTTATCTGTGTATCCCGTTTACTCTGCATAACCCGCCAGGTCAGGTCCTCGTGCTCTTTCTCTGCTCCCGCAGGTCTTTTTAGCGCTGTCGGGGTCAAAATTTCATGATGACAGCCATCGGTGTTTCTGCTACAAAGAACCGTCCCATATCCTGGAGGTCAAGGTGAAGTGAAGATTATGTCTTTTTAAGTTATGAAGATCTCAAGCAAGAGAGAAGATAATGATATATTTGACAGCCACAAGATAATGCACATTAATCTTCAACTGAAATTTGCAGGAAGCTATTATAGCTGTACCACACAAAGCCAGCGCACAAACCGAAGAAACGCTCAAGTTTTCCTCGGAGTAGATGATCATTTAGTAAGGACGCTGAGGTCACACATTTGGTTCTGCATCCCAGTTGGCCCACTTGATAGCTGTGGAACAGCGACCAGTTTACTTAACATCCCTAAACCTGTTTCCTCGTCTGTAAAGGGGGCTGCTGGGAGGAGTCAGTGGGATACAGTTTGCCATTGCCTGGCTGGAGGGCACACAGCAGAGGCGCTCAGTCAGGGGAGGCGGAGCTCAGTGCTGTAGAAGTGGTAACATTTGTGGTTACTTCCCACGTGAAGGGAGTCCTTTCTGCCTCGGCCATGTGGTAGGTCGGGGGTGATACGAAATGGCGATCGAATATTTACTCACACATACCTAAGCTAGTAGTAGTTTATCCCTTTGCCATAATTCTTGCCAATCAGTTTGATTTATAACTTTATAGACAGTAATGTAAAATTTCTTACGCAAAAAGTGTGCATTGTACCCTGACTTGTTGAGCACTTTCAAGGAGCACCTGCTGTCTCGCCAGACCTGGGGCTCACTGACCGCGCAGCACGGATGGGAGTGGAATGTGGCCTCATCTTTCGAGAACTTAGTCCCGACAGTGGCAGAGTTGGCACACTGGAGAGAGAGCTAGGTCTCCTTAACTGTTGTTTTTTTTTAGGGGTTTGGATTATTGCACTTACCAACTGTGATGACGTATCATAAATGGCTTTTCATGGCTAATCATATTTCGCAGCTAAGATGATTAATAATTGTAACTAATAACAACAACAGCGACTAACATTGATTAAAGGTCTACTTAGAAACCAGACACTTTTGAAGGCATTTTACTTGTAGTAGCTCATTTAATTTTCACACATTCCTGTGAGGGCTGTTATTAGCGTTATTTGATCTTCAGACTCCGGGGAGTAGTACCATGGCCACGACTGCTTGGCTGGCGTAAATGGCAAGCATAGAACTGGAACCCTGGCGGAGGGGCCCCCACAGAACCTGCTGTGCTGGCCTGCATCTTAGGATCTTCGTGAGAAAAGAGGATCCATCCGTACACTCACGCAGGGTTGCACCAGTTCAGCACTAGAGAAATGTTTTAGAGACAAAGTCTGTTTTATGTATTCCCTATGTCTGTCTTGAATTTCAGTAATTTAAAGGATTTTTTCATGACTACATATTGTCAGAATTATGACTTTTAATTTCTCTTAATCAGGAATAATTGGAGCTTGGCGTTTTCATAAACATAAACCATAATTGTTCTGAATGTCCGATTCCCCCCTAGCAATGCAGTATTTACAAATTGTTCTTTATTTTGTACCTTGATTTGCTTCTTGACAACATGCTTGTTCAAGTATAGACCTTGCAGTTCTTAATATTGAAAATTGTCCAAACATATGTAACAAAGTTGTAATCCTAAATAATTACAAAGAACAATATTTGAAAAGTCAACAAAGTTACAAAGATCATCTTGTTATGAACAGTAACCTTAAACATAGATGCTTAGTTTCAATTTTCTTTCCTCGATAAAAATCTGTGCAGGGTGTAGCAGTACATACCATATATACGTAACAATGTATATAGCACATAATAATAACTCTGTAAGATAATATATAAATGTGAATTGTACTAAGCTTATATTTTAGCTTTTGGATTTCTGGCTTTCCACCGTCACTAGTTGAAATAACTGTGGCTGCAGACACAGCATGTCTGTGTGTGTGTGTGTGTGTGTGCGCGCGCGCACGACTCCGTTTGGGAAGGCTGTTTGCCGTAAGAGCAGTTCCCATCGCTCCTTTCTAAGCCTGCGGGTTGGATGGGAAAACCCCATATTGAAAGCAAGTGTCACGTATTAGCCTCCCCTCATGATGTAAATGCTTCTGATTTGTTCATAGTCATAAAAAGTCATAATCACGATAAAAACGGAAACCGTTTCTCCTGTAGTGCTTTCACAGGCTTCGCACACACAGAGGGTCAGTTTGTGGTCCGTGGCTCTCGTTCTGTGCGTTGTCGATTTCGGCGTGCCTTTTTGCGAGCTCTCTCTCTGATTCCCTTACTGGTGGAGGAGCCCGGCGCACAGCAGGACGGAAGGCCAGCCCCGTGGCCTCGCTCTGGAGCAGGTGGTGTTCCGCATGGGCCCCCATCTGCCGGGCCTGGGCCGCGGTGCTCCAGACCCGTCGCCGTGGCCGTTCTGCTTGGAGGCCCCAGGCCTTGGAGAGCTTGGCCGGGCTGCAGAGGAGTCCGGTGAGGCTTGCAGGCACCTGGCGGTGAGGTGGCACAAAGGCCAGCAGCCAGGTACGGGGCTCGGGTGAGCCCCCCAGGCACAGAAAAGATGGTGGAGAGCAGCAGCCGACTGTCATTCTTTGTTGGGTGACCGAGTTTACGTTTTGGATGGAAACAAACAAATAAGCCATGATTAAGAAACTGCTCAGTGAATTAAAAGACAGATCTTAATAGTAGGTCTTCAGGTGTCTCCTGCAGAGGGCCTGTCTTCATCATTTAGGTTTAACCATTTGAGGCCATGTGGTGGGAATTTTTATTGTGACAAAAAATAAGGGAAATTTTTGTTATATACTCAGGTTTTTATCACAAATAATTCTGGCACACAAACATTTATTTTCTTCTTTGTGAGATGTTTATGATACTTCATTTTATATTAGTTTGTAGATAGACAAGATGCATGGATATAAAATATTTTAGATCTTTAAGGCCTTAATATTAAAAAAAATTACCTAAACCACAGAGTCTTCAGAGCAGCCATCGTAAAGTTGTAAAGCACAGCTACCAACGCTGCTTTAATATAACTATTCTAACTTATCAAATTTTTCTGAATGCAGTAGAAATACTATTAATTCCTCTCACAAGTGTGGGTAGGGACCATGGGCCATTTGTTAAGGCTAGAAATGAAGGGGTCTTGTTTCTTTTGGAAACGTTCAGCCACCTTGTAATGGTGACTTGAATTTCTGTGGATAGACATGGGTAGTACATTCTGAAATTTGTAAAAGCATATGCAAATTTCAGATGTTACCTCCTTGTAAAGTACATACACTGTATGAAATACTAAGTAACTAATGCAATTATTGAATGACACTTAGTCAGATTTTAAAGTCAATATTTATTGAATGTCCCAGGCTGACAAAAGGCACCTCTCTCTCTCTCCCTCCTCTCTCTCTCCTCTCCCTCCCCTCTCTCTCTTCTCTCCCTCCCCTCCCCCATCTCACTATCTCTCTGTCCCCCACTTCTTCCCACCTCCAGTAGTGAGCCCCCCCGCCTTGCCCAGCCATGCCTGGGCGGACCAGGGGTAGGCAAGTCGGAGCACCCAGACTTTGCAGTGAGTCCTTCTTCTGACACCCCTCTTCTGTGTAAGATAGTGAGCTCAGAGAGTCCCTGAACTCCGACCCTCAACACGTACACACAAGAATTACTACAGAAGGTTACTGTGCCCTATTCTCTTGGGCTTAGGGGTTTCACATGCACCTCTTGACTAATGAGGTAGTAGGAAGTGACAGCATCTCTCAGGATTAGGCTGAGATGATTAACAAGTTCCTGAAAAATTGATTTCATTTTCCTTTCTTTTTTCTTACCAAAAAGAACACTGGTTGCCTCTAAGGTACAAAAGGGCAAAGAACAAGGAAGAGATCATAAATAATAAACCTGGACCCTGTTTTACAAACTGAGCTATACGGCACGCCGACTGAGGAACCAGCTGATTAGGTGCTTCAAGGACAAAGATGGTCCTAAATGAGTAGCAGAGTCTGGTAACTGCTAGAGCATCCGCGTTGCAAGGATGCGTGAGGAATACATGCTCCCAGAGTATGCCGCGCCGGCTTGGGGCCAGGCCCAGGGCACTGTACGAGGAAGTGAACAGTGACCCGGGACTAGGTCCTCGAACCTGCCCCTTAACTAACCTTTCAGAGCCTCAGTTTTGACTTCGTGGCTAGTGCAGAGTCCCTGTGAAGTATGTACGCTCAGCGCCAGCTCCAGAGAATCAGGTTATCGTTCGTGCTGTATTACCTGCTTTTCAGTGTCACCAGATGAGTTGGAGGATCTGCTTGTAACCTAGTAATGTGTTAGGGTCGTTGATGTGGAAGTAGGGTTGCCAGGTAAATTAAAGGGATGCTCAGTTAAACTGGAATTTCGGATAAGCAGTGAACAATTGTTTCGTATTCGTGTGCCCCATATATTACACAGGGCACATTACACGGAGCACATTACTAAGTCTGGCACCCCTGCGTGTTAGGAGGGTGCACGTGACCAAGGGAAGGAGGCCTCTCCAAGAGACCCCATGATACAAGCTGCTGATGAAAACCTCAGGGTGCTGTGTCCGTTGGAACTCTTGATTTGTTACCTCACCTGAATCTTTTTACTTTTTAGAGAGAGGGGAAGGGAGGAAGGAGGAGAGGGAGAGAAACATCAGTGTGCTAGAGAAACATAGGTTGGTTGCCTCTCATACACCCCTAACCGGGGACCTAGCTCGCAACCCAGGCAGGTGCCCTTTCAAACCAGCGACCTTTCGGTTTGCGGGATGATGTCCAACCCACTCAGCCCCACCAGTCACAGCTCACCTACATCTTAAAGTTCTCCCAAAGTCAGGACTAAATCCTTTGCATTCCACTCAAGTAGTATATGAATAATAGGAATACTTCATATCCAAGAAAATTTTCCTTAATTTGGTCCAGAAGCTTGGATGATGAGGAATCGTCTAAACCTCCATCTGGACGCTGTTACTGGTCCCTGCAAGTGGTACCAAACCGCTAGGGGATCTCGGCAGGGCTGAGCTCTCACCGGGGCCATGTTCCTGTCCCTGCAGAGAGCGGGTGTCCTGCTGAGACTGGAGGACAACCAGAAGGGGCTGCGTGTTCTAGAGACACAGAGAAAGGGGCTCTTAACAAACCCATCCCCAACAACCCACCGCCTCCATGGTACCTGCTTAGAGACAGGACAATAAAATGAAAGAGTGCTGGACTTCGGGAGCCAGAGCCCACGTCCTGGCCACGTCCTTTACTGTGAGAGCCGGACTTGGTGTCTCACTCCCCTGGGCCTCTGTCTGTTCTCTGTGAAGTGGGCCTATCTGCCCTCAAAGGCTTGTTTGCGGGGAGTCAAAATAAATAATAGGTCAAATTAAAGTATTAAAAGTGTTGTAAGTCATGGGTGTTACTGTTATGCTGCATTTTGGTTTTTGGAAAGCTTTCCCAAGGATTTCTGGGTTGGGTTTTGGTTTTTTGTTGTTGGTGGTTTTTGTTTTTTGCAACTGAATTTAAGCCTCATCAATGCTTCATTCTGAATCAGATTTTTGCTGCACAGTTGTTAATAAATTTTGTGAATTGGAAATGTAGTTTCACAGTGGCATTAATGTCCAAATCAAATCAGCCTTCTGATGGATTTTTAATCCGAATTCTGCCTGAAGTGGCCATGTTAGTAGGGAACACTGCTTATTTACCACAGTGGCTGCAAAGCCAGGATGAGCCTGTGACGGTGTGCGATGCTGGGAGAGGAGAAGGAGAGACGTCATTCACGGGGACTGTGCCGTGTGGCGAAGCTGGCCCAGTAGACATGGTTATTAGTGTTGCGTAACACAGATGCACTTTCGACAGTTTAGTCTCCAGGGAATTGTTTTTTTAATCTGTTGTTTTCACAAACACACATGAATTGATGTAGTCTATAGGAAACACCTAAATAGGTGCAAAATTGCTATTTTTAAAAGTTGTGATTTACTACGTATATCAGGAGTGTCCAACTCATTTTCACTGGGGGCCACGTCAGCCTCGCAGTTGCCTTCAAAGGGCCAAAATAATTTTAGGACTGTATGAATGTAACTACTTCTTAACTATTACGGAGTTGAAATTGCATTTGGCCCTTTGAAGGCAACCGCAAGGCTGATGTGGTCCCCGGTGAAAATGAGTTTGACACCCCTGACGTATATCATACTAGTTATTTGTATAAACATAGTTTTTCCCTCTAACAAAATTTAGAGGTTGAACACGAGGTATACCTCAAAACCATCAAAGTTTGTTTACATTACAGACTCTCCTCATGTAAGAACCCTGCTAACACGTGAATCTCTTTCCTGTGTCGGTCGGTGTGCAATGCTCACTGCTTCCGACTGTGGACTGTAATTGTACGTTTGGCATGCCCTTCACTTTAGTATCAAGATACAGTCCGTTATCATTGTCAGCATCATACAGCTGTTTTCAGAATGTTTTGCCTTATTATCATATTAAATATTTACAATTACTAAGAAGTAAACATGGCAGGCATTTTTTTCCTTATTCTATATGACGGAACAGATGTAGGAAGTTCTTATTTACACAGTTCAGGTGGCAAGTAGTAGACCTGAGACTTAAACCACATGCATTTTAGCTTCTTTTTTACTGTTATTTCCACTCCACACTGGTCTGCACAAGACCCTCCCCCATCAGTTCTACAGCTTTATATTTAAGTTTACATTAACACAAAGGAATGCTTTAAAAAAAAAAAATCCTCACCAGTTAACACTTTCTCACTGCTGAGAGAGAGAGAGAGAGAGAATGTGAGAGAATGTGAGAGAGAAACATTGATCAGTTGCCTCCTGTATGAGCCCCGACTAGGGATCGAACTTGCAACCCAGGATTGTACCCTGACCAGGATCAAACCCAGCAACCTCTCAGTTTACGGGATGATGCTCCAGCCAACTGAACCACACAGCCCAGGGCTAAAAGCATGAATTTTAATATCTAATGATCCTCTTACTGAAAATTGATATGAAGTTATTTGACTCTAAATAAACTACTGAAAGATTAAGAAGACTGAACTTATATAGGATAAACTCTAAGCATAAAGACATCATTATCCCAGGAAGTCGTTTATCTGAAAATGTGAATACTAGCAAAGTCTTCATAAATTTTAGTATAATGGGTGTGAATATGGGAAAATGTTTTGGGGTATATTCCTGCTTTTTTCAGTGTAATGCTTAAAGCAACAGTGTCCCCGTAGAAATTGTCACTTTGGTAGTCCCGTTGGTGACAGAATACTGGAGAGAGTGGATGACAGGTCCCATGCAGTGGGGACATCCCCACAACTTTGCTTCTGGGTACGGACAGAGGGCGGCGGGAAATCCACGTGCAACATGGACGTGTGGTTGACCTGGATCTAGCGTTTCTGTCTGGACTTCTCTCCCGCTCCCATCCCATTTTGAAGGAAGTCGAGAAAAGCTCAAAGAGGTCGCAGGAGGGACTCTGCAGCCAGTACTCACGCCCGCTGCCCCTCGGGCAGGGGTGGGGGAGGCAGGGGGGCATCAGCAGACGAGCCGCAGCATCTCTGCACTCCAGAGCTTGGTCTGCCTAACAGAAGCAGGGGGAACAGCCACCGCATTTTCTCTGCGATAAAATAGGATCTCCAGGCCATATTTATTCTGCCTGAAAAACAAGGAAAAACGCTTTTTTTTTTACCTCCGACTGTGGTAGAACATGACTCTTCAGCAAAGATTGCTCCGCATGCTCAGCAGGCTTGAGTGTGTGAGAACACGGTCCAAGTCATTCAGCAGAGCAGTTGGAAGAAAGTTGCGCAGGAGAAGGAGAACATGCTACCTGCCTTCTCTTCGGCGATGCGCTCGGCTGTCTGCAGCACGCCCGTGATGCTCCGTGATGTCCGACCCCAGAGGCTGAGGGCGCGGTGCAGAGGGCCCCGGAGTGCGCCCGTGGGCGGAGACGGACTGCATCATGAACCCTGTGCTGTGCGAGTGTAGGCAGTAATGGACTGGACACGGGGGTGGATTTAAGGCTTCCTGTTACCCACTTATCCCTGGGATACGGTACGTAAGAGTATGCGTTTTGTAGTCAGGGGAAGCCCAGCCGTGCAGCCAGCTAGTGGTGTGATACTGGTGAGGGCTCTCGGTTTCTCTGAGTTCCAGCGTCCTCATCTATAAAGCAGAGGCAACCACACCTGCCTAAAAAGTGCTTCTGGGCAGGTCCCAGAGCCCGGTCTGAGCCAGGCGCAGCCGACACCATCGTCACGTTCCGCGCCCTGCCCTTCTCATCCCCACCATCATCGCCAGTGTCGCCTCAGCCAGCACGGGTGAACGGCCCTCGCTCTCGGGTGGGGCTTCGGGCCGGTGTCCCTCTGCTTCAGTTCCGTCGTTGGCTGTAAGGGGCGATGCACCAGGACTCAGTATCCCCCGCTGCTCAAAACTCGCCCCCGCGGCCACCTCTCTTTCGAAAGACCGGTGCGAGTGCCTGCTTTTGCTAGCCTAAAGAAATCTGAAGAGGATTTTTGCCGATTTGAAAAAAGGCGGGACATGAAACTAGCACTCAGCGCTTGTTCAGCCTGAGCCCTGAGAGAGGCGCAGGACACGCTCCCCGCCGCGCTCCTTCCCCAGGAACCGCCCTCGGCATGGAGCCCCGTAGCTTCGAACTGTGTCTGGGAGCAGCTGCGCTTCAGCCTCGTTTCCCCGCATTTCTCCTTGGACCGCATGTCAGTGTTATTTTAGATTCTGTGTGTTACCTGGTGTGATTCGGTAGGTTATTGGGGTGGGAGGGGGGGGTCTGGGAATGCCTAAATTTTTTCCATGTAATCTAACGGTAGTTGTTTCTCTCCATTACGCCGTTTCGGCTTGCAGAAAGTGTCAGCGGAATGCCCTGCTTTGGGATGGTGGGGAACCCTGCGTTTGACTGCGCTGTTTCTGTGTTGGCGTGCTTGTGTGGTGTGGGTCCTTGGGCGTGCACTACTTCAGAGGCCCGTCCTCTCAGTGAACGCCTGGGACCTGCAGCCCCAGGAACGCGGTGGGGTGCAGAGACAAGCCCAGCAGCTGAGGGGCTTGTGTCCTGCAGGACGAGGACGGTCGGTGCAAGGAAAGGTCACCAAGTGGTGATGGCCATGCGTGGAATAAGACGTGACCGCACCAGAGCGAGGGAGCAGGTGGCTAACTGATGCTGCGCCGCCAGGAAAGACCTCTCGGAGGAAGTGAACCTTCAAGCTGAAAATCCAGAGGGCGCAGCGCCAGCTGTGCGAAGACCCAAGGTGACAGCGTTCCAGAAAGAGGGCCTCGCTCTGAGGGGACGACCCCGGCCCTGAGTGAGGGGCACAGCCGCAGAGGCAGGCAGGGCCCGGGTCTTGCTCCTTGACTAGTGCTTACGGAGCGGGTCGCAGTTGGAGGGTCCCTGCGTCACGCTTCTGAGTGCGGCTCCGAACATCGCTGGGAGCCAGAGGGGAGCGTGGAGAGCTGCGCCTCGGGAAACCTCCTGGTTACCAAATGGACATGTGTCTTCTCTCCGTTTGCGATGGGGATGTGAGAACCGCATACGTAAAATGTCCTGCATGCTATGAGCCAAAGACGCATTGAAAATCAATGTTTTGCGATGTCCTGCTTTAGAACAGTGACGTGGTTCTGTAGGTTTTTGTCCTCCTTTTGCTTTTGCGTATACTTACTTGTTCGGTGTTCAACGCTCTACTTGGAAGTGCAGTGATGGCCTTAAATTTCCTCACCATTGTGAAGCACTTTTGGAGCGAGGTGGTTTCCTTCGTGATTATAGTGGATTTACACAGTTTCTCTTTCCACACTCCTGTTTCTAGTAAGGCCTGCCCAGGTTAGGGGTGAGTGTTGTTGGAAGGCATGCTAATTTCAGTTCTGAGCAGTCATCCTTTGGATATGCCTAGGAGGACATTCTTAGTAACTAAGCTGGTTACCAAGAAATATGACGTTTTTTGTTTATTTCATTTATTAATCGTTAGGAAACTTGTGCACACTGAACACTGGAAAGATACCAAGAAGAAATGTGTCACTGGAATGAGAAATGCTCTAGTGCGCTCCGAACGCTCAGAGCCGCGGATGGTGTTCTCCGCCGAGAGCAGCCCACCGCAGCCCCTCCTGGGCGCAGGCTTCTGGCACAGGCCGCAGGGTCCAGACTGACCAGTGTACCTGCAGGTGGAAGGGGACTTCGCTCTCTTGCCTTGTTGAAATAGCCCTAAATTATTGCTGTATAAAGGAAGCGGTATCAGTTGTCTAAAGAAAACTACTGTGTATCGGAGCATGTCTGTGTGCAAACTCACACACCAACACGTGCAGTTACCATCCTGAGAGCACGGGCCCCCTTCTGTTCCACCTCCGAGCACCTGTCCCCGGGACGCGATCCAGGATGCTGGCTGCGGGAAGAGACGTACGCGAGACAGGTTTCTTGCTGTCTCATGTAGGCGAGTAAAAAACTGGAGACAGCCTCCAGGGCTCATAGAAGGGGCTCAGCTGGATGAATCTCCACGTATCCCCCCAGCTGGAGATGTCCTGTCACTAAAGACAGTGGTTATTTAAATATTTTCCAGCTTCCCAAAAATTTTATGTTAAATATAAGGTCATAGTAATTTTTCCCAGGTTCCTAAATTTTCTATATTTGTACTTATATTACTTTCATCATGAAAGAAAAGAATCACAAAATATATTTATTCTGTTCTTAAAATTTTTTAAATAGTAAGGATAGTAAGGACTGCTTCCAGAGCAGACAGAGCCAGTGAATGAATTTAGGGACCCTAAAACTTGGATTTCTAAAAAACACATTAATGATTTCAGTACATTTTGGAAGTTTGTTTAACTTGAAATGAACCACTTGGCTTCTGTTAAAGATTTGTTTAAGAACTAGATTCTAAAGAGGAGCTCTAGGATTTAGAGTACAAAATAAAAAGAAATAAGTGTTCTAAATAACTACTAACCACATTTTAAAAAGAAAATCCCACAGAACAATTTCTGGAACATCAATATAATAGGAGTTCCGAGAGAGCTTTAACAAAAATAGTTACGGAGGACCTAAGTTGAGAAATTTTTAAAAGTTTAAATTATACAAAGAGCTTATCAATATCTTAATTTGGTAAATAAGTGTTACTAAAAGATACACGGCCTACATTTATTTTCCTTTCTTCCTCCCTTCTTCCTTGTCCCTTTCCTTTTCCCCTCACTTTCTTCATCTCCTTTTAAACAAAACGGCGGTAAAATGTGCGTGCCATGTACCGTTTTAACCACTGCAGGCACCGCCTGTGGTGGCATCGCGTGTGCCCGCCTGTCCCGCACCTGTCGCCACGGGGAGCGCTCTTCCACGGAGACCGTTTCCGAGGGAGACTGGCCCCACCCCCCTTGCCCAGCCCCGCACTCCCCGGTCTACTTCCGTCTCTGTGAACGTGGCAGCTCCAGGGACCTCCTGCCCTTTTTTCTTTCTTTTTAACCTGGATGCTACGAAGCACTACCCAGACTTGACCCCTCTCGCACACTTACTGTTTACCCAGCTAGTTCAGGGCTCTGGGATGGCACGCCAGCACGAAGGAACCTGTTCCAGCCTCCAGTCTGGTTAGCATAAACAAGTCCAGCCCCGCACGGGTGGCCACAGGAAGGGATAACAAGTGCTGCTTTAAAACAAGGGTCCCCAGCCTCCGGGCTGAGCAGCAGGAGGTGAGCTTGAACGTAATGCGCTTGAATCATCCCGAAACCATCCCCTACCGTGGTCCATGGAATAACCGTCATCCGTGAAACCAGTCCCTGGTGCCAGCCCGGCTGTTTTAAAGGGCAGAGAAGGGTGGCACTCTCGGAGGATGAGAGACTGTGGGCTGGGGTAGGCTCCGTGAGCAGGAGCCATTGCGTCCCCCGGTGGGCGTTGCTGGCGTAGGGGAGGCGCTGTGTAGCCCCCCGGGTCTCCACTGGGAATCGCATTTGACTGAGTTTCGTGGTGGTTATTTGCGTGCCCCCACCTTTTCTGGAGTAGTGCTAGAGTGGGCTCAGTCCTTCCCTTCCCTGTTATTTTTATACTAGCCCTCTTGCCGGCCCTGGGCGCAGTACAGTTGAGGGGTGGGGAATAGAGTGAGCTCCCAGGAATCGAGGAGAGAAATCTGGGTCACGGAGGAAGGAGCTTAGAAAACCTGTGAGCAAGCCCGGAATTGCACCCTGATCTGTTAAACTCAAGTTATATAAAATCTGATCAGCATGCCCAGGGGCTCAGTCCGTTTCTAGGAGCTGGAGGGATCGTGGGTGGGCACCACATGTGTGCCGTTGGAGTTGGGCGGGAGACCGTGAGAGGTCGAGCCCAGCACCCCCGACGCGGCAGTGCTGAAGCTCGATTCTCCGTGTGCTGGGATCCTCTTCGAGGTGACCGCGTGTGCCCTCCGCTGGTCATTCCTTCAGGGACTTGCCTAAGGCCCCACAGTGTGCGGGTGGGTGGGTGCTGGGACCTGGCACCTTTCCCCCTGACTGTTCTTAACACCGCCTCCCCTGCCGAGATGTTCGGGCTCCCGGTTTTGTGTCGAAGAATCTCGTTTAGATAGTCACTGAAGACTGTGACAATGAAATAAGGTCCGTTTAGGTTTTAGACTTGTTTGTGAACACAGGCTGTCACGCCTTCTGACGTTGCCTCAGGTCGGTCTCCATCAGGGTTTGCAAGGGGAAGAGCCGCCCGGCGCTGAGCGGCGAGGCCGGCGCACACCAGGGCAGTCCTGTGCCGAGACGCAGGATTCAGTGGAAAGCCCAGTGTGTCTGCTCGGTTCTGTGCCATTTTGCATAAGGGACTCGTGCCTCCCTGGATTTCGTGCCCGAGGGGAGTCCTAGAACCGGTCCCCTGCGGATCCGGAGGGAGGACTGTAGTGCCATTTTGACTGAAATAGAGGGTAGACCCAGAGGAGTAGGATGCAGGTGCAGGGATGGGCCAGGTACGTACTTGGGTACCAGCGAGGGTTGGAGCGGAGAAGAAAGTGCACAGGCCTGGGAGGTGTCAGGAACTCGCGTAACAGCTCATTTGATGCCCAGGCGTGAGATGCCTAGAGGCAGGGAGGCCAGTTAGCAAACAGAGGTGATAGCTAGCTGAGAAGTTGGCCCGAAACTAAGTGACGGCTTGGAATGTGGGAGTGGGTTTCTCTTCGGCTAAAGGACTGCTTAGAGACGCTGTCATTTCTACAGTGTGTTCTGTGCACGTGGTCTCACCTGACAAGTGTTTCTAGTGTGTCCCTCCCTTAGACATAGAAGCTTTGTCTCTTGTCAGCACCAAGATTCTCATAAACCTCCTTGCTGTCAATAATAAAGTAGGAGGCTCTGTCACTTCAAGTATTTAATTAATGTTTACTTGCTAATGATATTAACATTGGTTAACATACTTTTCTAATTGCTTCACTTATATGAATTTGTTTAATCCCTCCCAGTGACCCTAAGACACAGTAACTTCTTTCTGTTATTCCTATTTGCAGGGGTGGGTGTGAGGCTCAGAGAGGTAAGTCACGCCTAGCCAGTCCGATGGTGCCAGGGTTTGGATGCAGGCCACCTGCCTGCACAGCCTAGGTTTTAATCCGCCTCCCGAGCAAAGAACATGATGTAATGCAGCCACCCTGTTTACTGTAGTTCTGCAAAAGATTGGGAAAGGCTATTCTTGGTAATTTATGAAGTAGTTTTTTTAGTAATTCTTACAGAATGCTAGTTAAGGGAATCTCTGTGTTGCAATGTGGTGAACTCTTTGGACCAAAAGTAACCACCCACACACTAGAATTCACTGGTTCTAATGCAGAGATTTTTAATTTCCCTCCCTCCTTCCCTCTCTGCCCCCCTCTTCGGGTACCTTTGAACAGGGCAGTTATTCTTTACTACTGATCCGTTTAGAGTCTAGACTACTGTCTCTAATTTTGTAAACATTTATGTGTTTCAGGCTCATTGCCTGTAAAAATAACTGTATTTGAATGCAGCAAAGCTTCCTATAAATTTCAGCAAAGCAACTTGTGTAAAATTATCTAAATTGAGGTTATGCATTTGCGAAAGTGAAAATTCTCTCCTCAGAGTGGCTCACCCTTCACTAAGAAAGGTGTGACCTCTTTTGTTTTTAGCCATGAAATTGCTACTTCACTCCTCTTTTTTCTGCAGGAAATTTGCAGATTATGATCAGAAATACTACCATTCTGGAGAACTCAATGGTTTAACTCTGCAACAAAGAAAGAGGGAAGAGCCCACGTGTTTAATTGCACCTGCCTGGCAAGAGCCTGGAAAGGATCCAAAGGCCCGACTATTGCTCAGACTTTCCGTTTCTTTCCCGTGGTGTGTGTTTCAGGGTTTTTAAGTTTTTTTCCGTGGGGGAGAGGTGTGGAATGGGCGAGAGTGGACAGGGTGGCTGTTCCTCGTTTGCTCTGCTTTCTTGTGTCCTTCGGTTTGGGGTGCGGGTGTCCTGGCGTGGTCAAGGGTTTCTGTGCTCTTATCATTGAGCGCGTGCGTATTATTGGTATTTAAAGACTTGGACAAATCGACATAATTATAAGGTAATTAGATAGCTATTTGAGGATTTTGCGGTTCCTTTGATCTCTAATTGTGGAAGAAGTATTGTAGGCCTGTCGTAAACCCCCTTCCATATGAATTCTATACCTTTAGTCGCTAGGTAGGAGCCAATTAGAACAAATTACGTAGTGATTGTGATTCGATTAGTTAAGGTGAACTGAGTGGAAGAATTGAAAAGAAAGCTTAATAAAGCATTGCACTATTTTATGCTATGGTGACTTTTATAATGGAGTATGAAATGAAAATGTAATATAAATTTGTTTTGACGCTTTTGAGGAAAGAATGATCTGTCATCGGAAAGCTGTTTTATATAAACCGTGGCCCATGAGCAGCCATGTCACCACAGATGCTGTGGTTCATAGTTTAATTGTAGATGTGTTGTATTTACTTGTGAGAGATGTTTACGTGGATGTATCAGAGGATTTGTCTTTTATTGGAAATGAATTTAAATGCATAAGTGATACCATAAAATTTATCATCATTGTCTTTCCCTGTTACCCTCTCTTGGTTGAAATCTGTGTTGTATTTCAAAGGGTATAGTTAATTCTCAGAACTTACGAAAATAAGTAATCCACAGATTCAGGAAGCACAGTGCATTCCAAGTTTAAATAAGAAATACATGTCTAGACTTCACCGCAGAACATCAAAGACAAAGAGAAAGTCTTAAAAGCAGCTAGAGAAAAAAGAGAGCATTACTTAATAAAGAAATTGTTATAATGATAGCAGATTTCTATAGTTCTATGGAATCCTGAAGTAGGAAAAAATGTCTATAAATTGAACTTAGAAAAATTATTATAAGTACTATGCAGAAACTGTGATAAATGAGAACACTTGGAGATAAACAAGTGAGGAAGTGTATCGTCACTGAAAAGCCTGTACAGTCCCTCGTCTAAAGGGACTTCTGTGATGTGTAACTGCAGAGAAAACAATTTCCTAGCAGGGACATCTGAGGTGCAAGATGGAATAATAAGCAGAAGGCACAGATAAATATAGGCACATATAAATTTATATCACGCTGAACAAGCATGATATAAAATAATAACAGTCTAATTTGTAGAATTAAAGAAAAACAACTGAAATGTTACTCGTTGTTCAATAAGAATAAACTAGAAGTGGGAAATTGTAGCAGAAGTCTTTTTACCATTCAGAAAGGGCGATTTTGGTGAGTTAGCTATATGGTAATTTAGTTAGCTATATGGTAGTTTAGTTAGCTGTATGGTAATTTAGTTAGGTATGTGGTAAAGTTTCAAGGGAAACCACTGAAAACATAGAAAGTGAAAAAATTACAAAACCGCCAAGAAAGGGGGAAAAGACAACAGAAATGGGGTCCTACAGAAAGAAAGTAAGCCGTTCTCACTTAGAGCATCTCAGAGCTTTTAAAAGATCACTGGACCTATTCCTGATTATGAAAAATCTATAAACAACAAAATCAAGTTCCAATCTTAAGTCTCTTAAATTCCCCCAGTTTGTGTACAGTATTGATCAACGTAGAAAACCTTTAAGCTCCTTCCAAATTCATGGAGAGTGAAGTTGGTGAGACTTTGCTGTTCTGTGTGAGTCTGGGGTCCTCACGGGACCCCGACACCTCGGGCGTGGCAGGTGCTCATCCGGAAAGTGGGTATTTCAGATACAGTAGGAGTGCAAGTAGCTCACAGTCGATGGTGGTGTTCGGCGATAATTGCCACTGTGGGTGCCGCTCACGATCTCTGTTTGTTCAGTCCCCTCCCGCACCCCGCTTCCAAAGAATAATAACCGTTCTTGGTTGTTGAGCACTGTTCTGGTCTGGCGTTTTGCTAGGGTTTTGTTTTGTTTTTTTTAACTTATTATTTATAGTGCTCACAGAAACACTGCAAAAAAAGGAATTATCTTGTGCACTTCACACATTAGAAACTAGATGTTGCGAGAGGCTGCCCCGTTCAGGGCTCCAGAGCTGGCCAGCGGTGGAGGCAGAATCCAGCCCGTGTCCGCTGCTGTATAAAGTCCCATCCTCTTTCGGAAACAGACATGCTTTAAACACTAAACACCTGTGATACTTTCTTTTTGTTGTTTTTTGTTCCTCCGTGGGTTGTCTGTCTTTCTGAGAGGCAACTCCAGGCTTCTGGAGAGGGGTTGAGAGGACTCTCGTGGGCCGAGGCGGAGTCCTCGAGCCCTTCTGAGCGGTCGCGCCGGAGACCTCGAAGCCCCAGCTAGCAGAGCCGCTGCAGCTGCTCTCCCTGCAGCAGAGAGGTGCGACCCCTGGGGTCTCTTTCAGCCCCCATCACTTGAGTGCAGACCTGAAGCAGGTGGGAGCTGCGCTTTCACTTCTGTGAATGGAAGAGGAGAGCCTCTCAGCTGCACCACCAGTGCCTGTGTGGGACGCTGCTGACGGGTCCCCACCCAGGGGACAAAAATGTTTCAGGTATGTTGAGTAGAGCACTGAGTTGCTTTACCTGAAGGATACTGTTCCTTAGGGTTCCGGTTCTCAGAGATCTGGAATGGGGGGAGTGGGGAGACACTGGCAGTGGGACACTGAAGTTCCGTAACCCGAGGACACTATGGTGGAAGAGTCCCACAGCCCCTGGAGACTCCTGGCTGCCCTTGGAGCTTGTCTTCTGCTCAGCATGTTTCTGTTTGCTGCTTTGCACACAAATGCAAAGGTTTAATTTTGTAAAAGCTCCCAGTAATCATAGGTCAGGTGAACCATACTGGCATAAAAACTGAATGTAAGATACTTCGTTAATACATTGTTTGTATTAATTACATGTTGAAAAGATATTAGGTGTAACTGAATTGCACAAATATGTTATGAATGTTAATTTTACTTCTTTTTTTAAACTCAATACGGCTACTGGAAAATTTACAGTGATCGGTGTGGATCACATTTGTGGTTTATGTCTCTTTCGGGTAGCGAGGGTCTGGAACATTTTCCAACCACATGTCTTGACCTCTGTCAGTGAGTCTGTGCCTTGGTTGAAAATTAGCAAGACCTGGGAGCTTTAAAAACTCCCACCCAGGTCACACTTCAGATCAGTGCCAGCAGAATCGCTGGAGATGAGATTCAGACACCAATAAAGTTTACCGTGTGTTTGTTTAAGGTTCCTGTAAATTCATGACCCCCCCCACCCCTATTTTAGCTCTTTCAGTTAAATTCAGTATTTAATAAACCCTTGCTTTACTTCTCATATTTAATCTGTTTTCCTTGTTAGAGTTTAACCTCCTTTTTTCTGTTCGTGCATTCTGTGGAGTAAGAATTGGTACAGTAATGTATTCGAAAGAGGTGAAGTTTCCATTCTCAGTGAAAACTGAGACGCTGGGTTTCAAATGATCCTACATAGAATAGTTTCCAGGGGAAAGGGTCGCAAGCTGAGCTGGGCGGGAAAGTGGCTGTTCATTTTACTGTAGGGCTGTCCTCTGAGAAGTGGATCCCAAAGTCAAAGTTTTGAGAAGTTCAAGTTTTCAAGACAGTGGAAGTGCCTGTGCTGGTGGAACTGTGTGTACCAGCACCGCCCGGGCAGGGGCTGCCCCTTGTCACTGGCCGGTGGTGACCTCTTGGTTCCCAGAGGGAGTGGGTCCAGGTTGGAGAGCCCCAAACACCAGCTGTGGGGGTTCTGGGGCAGCAGGATAGAGCCGACCTCGAGGGCCTTGTTCTCAGCAGATGAGTGGAGCACAGGCCAGAAACAAAGTTACTTACATTGAAGATCCACTTTGGTGGCTAGAGAGATATACTGGAAGCTCACCGAGGGCACCCTGCTCATTCACAGCTGGCTGGGTGGGGGGCCTGGGGGGTGGGCTGGCTGGCTGTAACCTAAAGGTTCTTCAGTTATACCCAGATCCCACCACCTGTAAATGCATCCTTGGCGTTGCAGAGTGTAGGAAAAAGAAAGCACTGACTGAGAGTCTGAGACTGAGTTCTACTCTGATTTTCTCAAATAACTGCATTTGTGGCCATAAGTCACTCAATCTACTGGGTTTCCATTTTTCCTCATCTGTAAATGAGAAGCACTTAATGCCTAGTATTCCCTTCAAGTCTATGAATATCTCTGCAAAATAGCAATGAAGAAAACAAATGTGCCCAAGTACCAAGTGTGGTAGAAGACTGGAAAAGACCGTGGTTTTGAATAGGGTGTGAAGTTTCTGAATAGTTGTGGGTGCTTCTAGCACTGCCCAAGGCACCCTGCGACCTTGCAGAGGTGGTCAGTGCCTGCAGAGTTTAACCTCCGTTTAAGTTACTTGTCTTCTGAGATGGCCCAGGAGCTGGCAACCCTGTTCTCCACTATTTGGACCCAGTACTTTCCGACGTGTGTTGACTCAGCATTATTCATCTCACATGAGCAGTAGCAGGACAGGAACTCGACGTCAGAGCTGTGGCGCCCGGAGTGGAGGTCTCAGGTGAACCTAATGATGAAAGTCAACACCATGAGCACTCTCACTGCTTTGCATCCACCTCACTGGTCTAGAGGCTTCACTGCATTACGTAGCTGCCACTGAAGGCGGGATCCGTCCTGAGCCAAGAATGGCAGTGCGCTTCCGCTCGGAGGGAGCCTGCTGTCCAACACGCACGTTAAATACCCTGGGAAGGGGTGGGCTGAATGTGCGTTCAAGGAGGAGGGGTGCTTGCCCATGGTCCCACGGGTTTATTTTTTTCTGCACTGACTAGAAACTGACTGCACCGTAGCCAAATTGGAGGTCAGCACAGAGGGAAACCAGTGGCACACCTGGACAGACTAGACGTGACAAGGAGAAACCCATTAAAGGAGCCAGCCAGGTGGAGCACATTCAGGAACACAGACCAGCACCGGAGGAGCGGTGCCTTGGTGGGGATCGGTGCTTTGACGTTGTGCGTTGCTGATGCGCACAGAACAGCTTTGGGCCTCACGGCATTTGTGATGGTGGTGTTGAATATTGGCTGAGTTGTGTTAATGGCTCAGGGTGGAAACCTGCTTTCTGCGGGGGGCAGCCCCTGAAGGTGAAGAGTTGGTAGGAACGGGGTTGCACTTCCCACTGCCGAATGTCCAGGAGCCCAGGTCTGCGAAGCTGTTGAGGGGCCCGTGACTGGGGTTTGGCCAGTCGTAAGCTCTTGCTCTATTGAACCGCATCCAAGTCAGGAACCTGGCCAGACTGGGAGCGTTGTGTGTCCCTTACCAGAAGTGCTGGTGGTGACATGCAAGTAAAACGATTTCTGCCACTGTGTCTCCTTTGCGTCCTGCCTCTTTTCCAGTCCTGGCCCTCCCCGGCCAATTCTGCGAACTCACTAAATGTTTTTTCGCGAAATTGCCTCTCAGGATAAGTTAGCTGAACTTAGTTTCAGTTCTTTCTAAGAACTCTGGTATAGTGAGCAAATTAGCTACTCTACTTTTTTTTCATCTAAGCATATAAGCACTTTTTTTTTTCATCTTACCCACTGCAGCTTGTAGGCTTTATAGGTGTAAAACTGCACAAGAGAATTTCTAAATTTCTGACAGTTGCCTTGTGCAGTACAGTGTGGGATAATGTTATCAACTCCATTGAATTAAATAGCTTTTTGATAGAAGGGTGATCATCTGAATTCCAAATTTGAGGAAAAGATTGGTTTTTAGTTAAAATAGAACCTTTAGATGGTATCGCAAGTGGGACAGTTAGGTCTCATTTCTAAACTAAAGACTGATAAGCCAAATGTACACTTCATTTATTCCACAGAATTTATCGATTATGTTCTGTATACTGAATACTGTGCCATCTCTCTGTATTGTGCCAGCAATAAAAATGTAAGTTGCAAAATATGTCATTCTCTATCGTGTGGGAATTTGCAGGCTAAAGTAGAAAACAAATAATCAGATCGTTACAATTCAGTATCTTGAGGAGGAGCTGGCCAAACCGACCGAGATGCTCAGACTGGGAAAGAAGAGGTGCCGTTTGATGCCATGGCGTCTCTGATACCCACCCCATTGCACACAGTGCCAAGTGCATGGTAGGCACTTGGAAAATATTTGTGAAATTAACTTTGAACGGTGCTCCGAAGGAGGAGTTGATGGGAGCCTGAATTAAAGCGGAATGATGGGGATTTAGACAAAGACAGCGGTGTGATTTCTGATGGGAACAATAGAAGGACACATGGACAAATTCCAAAGTTTTGAGCTCCGGCAGATTGATAGTTTGCCATTAACTGAACAAAAAGGGATAGATGCTGGTTTGAGATCAGTGGAATGATAGGAGAAAATTAGTTCAGCTTTCGACTTGCCAAATTCAAGGTTTTCTGAGGGACATCTTTATGAGACTGTAGTTGAAGAAGTCGAGTTAGTCCTGCAGCTCATGTGAAAGAAATGAAGATAAGGATTTCAAATTCATCAAAATATTTTACTTCTGAAGCCATGGAGTGACTGAGATTGCTCAAGAAAAGTGATGAAAATGTCTGTGATAGATCTATGAAGCAGATAACAATTTTGAACTGGCATTTCTGGAGCTGATGAGATTTACTCTAAGGGGACCCACCCAGGAAACCCAGTGCCTCACCATCCTGTTCTCCTGATTGAGGGTTTAGCAAGCGTTAACCCTGCGCTCTCTGTCAATCTGTCTTTCCTTTGCTGCGTTCATTCCTCCTGCCCTCCCACTGCACAGTACATCCCCCCCCCCCCCCCCCCCGAGAGAAAGGCCAAGTCTCCGTGGGACGCCTGTGAGGCAGCGAGGAGGGTCTCAGCCTGGTCCCGGCCTCTGCAGCAGCCACAAGAAGCTGCCACTGGCGATTGTCCCGGATGGAAGCACCTCCAGTGTGGTCCAGGGACGGGCCGGAAGAAGTGGTTCTTGCACTCTAGCTCTCAGAAGACATTTGGCTGATTTCATCTACATGCCTGAGCAGTGGTCTCCTGTTTTTGCCTTACTTGAAGCATTTCAGTGTTGATGTTTATAGATCCCCTCTTTTTAATGCTTTGTACCTGAATTCCATATCCGCCATCACTGATGCTCTTTATATAAGCAGTGATGTCTTTAGTTAAAAAAAAAAAAAGTCTATCTCAGCATCAGTTTAAACTCATTACCCAATCCCACATAGTCCGCTCCCCTCTCCCATATCGAGACCTATCCAGTATGACTGCTGAGCACCTGGCCTGGGCCCAGCCCGAGTTGAGAGGTGCTGCATCTATAAGATACACACCAGATTTTCACAGCATGGCGTTCAAAAAGTAAAATACCTCGTTAGTTTTTATATTGTACACGTTGAAATGGTCAGATAAAACATATTATCATTTTTGTCTTTTTTCTTTGACTTTTCTTAGCGCAGCCCCCAGGGAAATTCAGACTTTGCGTTGGCTGCGTCTCGTTTCTGTCGGACAGCACCGCTCTAGACTCCCCCACGTCCCACACGTGAGAGCCCTCCCCTCACACGCCCCAAGTGGGTCGCCCTGACTTGCAGATTTGTTAGTGATTGATTGTTCTCGTTTCTTATGTCACTCTGCAGTGTTACAGCCGACGCTGATTTGGCAGCATTTCTGGTGATCTTTTTTTAAAGCCACCTTTGTTGATTACAGTGGATTTGGCAAAGGGCAGATTGGGGAAATCACATGTTACTGAGCTGCTCAGAAGTAATAATTGATTGCAACCAGTAAAACATCTGTTGGAAAACATGAGAAGATGTTCTCTTTGGTTTGGCTTTAATGGCTATAAAAATGATTATTGGGTTTTTATGAGATGTTTTTACTTTTTACCTTGTTCCAAAAGGGATTTAACGTAACCAGTTTCGTAATGTAAGTATGGTTGACCCGTGAACAACGTGGGGGTTGGAGGTCCCAGTCCTCAACCCCCAACACACAGCAAAAATACCTGCGTGTAACTGTTCGCTGACCTTGTTCCTAAGTGTGTGTGTGGGAGGGGGTGGTTCCAGGCCCCCTCGAATCCCAAAATCCGTTGGTGCTCAGGCCCCTGTATGAAAACGCTTACTTAGGTCAATGCATGCGGCATCCAGACTCCGTCTGTGGATCTCGTACAGGTATGTACTGAGAACATGCCATGTGCAAGTGGACCGGGGCAGTCCGGACCCACGCTCTTCACGGGTCAGGTGGACTGGGTGGCGACTTTGTAGGAATCTGTCAGTAGAAAGACGGTATCTGTTCTTTTAGGAAATGAGTGGTGCTGGCCCCAATGCCGGTGAAAGAGGAATTCGTGTTCCTCTGGATGATCGCTTCTCCTTTTTTGGCCTCTCCCCCGAGACCAGACCTCATTCCTCTGGAAACGAAGGTTTTCGTCTGAGAGAGGACAGTTTGTGAGTAACGAGCACCTCACACTCAGAATGCTTCACCTTCTCAGACTGTGCCGTGAGGCCGAAAATAAACAGCCTGGTTCTTCTTTACGGTGTAAATGTCTAGAGCCTAAACATCTTTGTAAAATGGAGCCTTGCCTTTTCAGTGTTCGGAAATAAGTTGTAAATTTAAAACATAACTGCTCCCTTTTGATGATGATAAAGAAAACTCAGCTTTTTAATAATTGCCTGTATACGTATAAGACAGAGGTTGGGTCTCAGCCTTACTTCCTGTTTCCTAGTCTGGAGATCAGTAATGCTGGAATGTGCAAATGTCTGATTCCCAGCATTTCTCTCTCTTTAAAAAATTTCTGTTTAATTTAGTACATACCATATGTAGCATTCTTTCTAAGGGTTTTATAGGTGGGAGAATATACATAAATACACAGTTGATGGACCTTGCCTTCAGAGATCCAAGAGGAAAATAGGCATGTATATGATTACATATAAAATAATGAAATTATATCAGTACAACCCGGCAGTGTACAAAGTGCAGTGCATTCTTTGAAGGGGATCACAAAGGTGTTCCTGTAAAGAATCATGGGGGTTTCGAAAGGGTCGGAATTGTAGGGAAAGCGAAGGGCTCAATGTGAGTAAAGGCCTGGAAAGAAAAATGCATGGTGGGTTCAGCGTAAGTCACCAAAGAGGGTAATTAAAGGAATGAGTCCAGGGAGATGAACTGGCTTGGCAGGTTATAGATAGATTTCCTGGAGTCCCTTATCCGAGGCTAAGGAGTCGGGACCCTCTTGATATTAGTAGAGTGACAATAGAGTCATACATCTTTTAACAATAGGGATACCTCCTGAGAAATGTGTCTCAGGTGATTGCATGGTCCTGCAAACACCATGGAGGTCCTTACACAAACCTAAATGGGATAGCCTATTGCTCCTTGACTCCCAGCCTGCACGTTACTGACCACAATGGCATTCGTGTATCTAAACTTAGAAAAGGTGCGGTAAAAATATGGTATAACAGATAAATGTGTGTGCTTCTGCTTACCCTTTGGTGGGGGGGCTAGAGGGGAGAGCCGGGGAGGGAGAGTCCAGGTCAGGAGGAGGGAAGGAGGAAGGAAGAGAATGGGAGAGCAGAGATCTGAAGAGTCCTAGAGAGAGAAAGCTTGAGAGGAGAAATAATGAAAGGGAGCGGGGAGGAGCGGGAGGGAGCTGGAGCAGAGAGAGAGGAGGGAGGAACTGGTCCAAGGAAAGAGACAAAGAGAAACAGTGGGGAGGGAGGTGAGTTTGTGTTCTTGTGTGTACACAGGAACGGGGGGGAGGGGGCGGGCTCCTGGACTCCCCTCCTGCCTGGCACGTGGACAGTGTCAGACCCTCCTCATCTGTTCATACTACCCAGAGCTAGCAGTCAGTTCAACAGTAGAGTCAGAGCTAGTCTTCTGTTTCAACATCACAAACTTTCTGCTTACAAATCATACGCCTGTATTCAGATCTCTGTTTGCTAAACACTGGGCACTGTGAAAGATCATGGGTGGGAAAGAGCGTGGAGTCCAGGAAACCAGGCTCACAGCCTTCTAGGTTTTAAAAGTAGAAAAAAAGTGAAATAAGTTAGTCAGAAAAAGACAAATATACCATATAATTTCAGTCATATGAACAAACTGAACTAACAAGCAAAACAGAGACAGACTCAGAGAGCAGGATGACAGCTAAGGGGGTGGGGGAGGTGAGGGTGTGGAGGCATCGAACAAAAAGGAGAAAGGACTCATGGTCCTGGACAGCAGTGGTGATTGGGGTCGGGAGGGGTATAAGGGGCTAAATGGTAATAGAAAAAAATACAATAAATAAATTTTTAGAAAGCAGAGTGAAGGCCTTCAATTGAGGCAGTGGTTGCAGGAATAGATGCTAGGGCGGATTTGAAAAACTGGCTGTAGATCACGATTGGATGATTATCAAAGTGAACTTTTAGTGCTGTTTAATTCTCATAAAGCCATCTGCTGTATCATTACACTCCTGTAGACATGAAGAGGCTGAGACCCAGAGATGCTAAGAAACCTGCCTCCGGTGCTTAGAGAATTAAATTCGGTCCCCAGTAGTCTTGCCTGAGTCCAAGCTCTTAATTTCTGTTTCTGCCTGGATATGATGGAAAAAGCAATTCCGAAGTCCCAAGATTTCTAGCCTAGTGGCTGTTGCTTCCATCGGAAAACAGAGAAACTTGTCCTTTACATGTTGGGGCTCGTGAAGGTTCTGTTTTAGGTTCTATTCTTTTTATTTTTTATTTTTATTTTTATTCCAGGGAGAGGAAGCGGGGCGGGGGGGCACAGAAAGAGAGATAGACAGATACCTTGATTGGTTGCTTCCCAGACACACCCTCCCTGAGAGGACCAAACCTGCAACCCAGGCATGTGCCCTGACAGGGAATCAAACCCAAACCTTTCTGTTTATGGGATGACACTCCAACCAACTGAGCCACACCAGCCAGGGCCTGTTGTAGGCTCTATTCTCATTTTGCTTGCTTTTCTATGCTAGGCTGTCATCCACTTGCATGAACTCAGCTCTCATATAACTGCCCGTGTCTCCATGTGGAACATGTGCCGCACCATGTTCACACAGGAACCCTGACCTGTACTTCCCATGGCCAGCTGGCAAGGCCTCCCTGGTGGTACCACAAGCACGAGAAAGTAAACTGTTCCAAACGAAGCTCATTTACTTTGTTAGTGTGAGAACCGTGTGTCATTAAGCCCACCAAGCTGAAAACTGGGGTATCATCTTGACCACTCTACTCTCACGTGTATCCATTATTTTATTAGAACTAGAACCATCTGAAAATCTCATTAGGTCCCTTAAGTCAGCATGGGTATATATATGCTGGAATGCATGCATGCATACATAATACCAATTAACACAGTTCCGAGGGTGAAAAGGCAGCAAAAAGCTGAAAAGTAATGGTGGGGAAGGATAAGAGGAGAATGATTTCAGGAGAGAGGAAACGGTGCACATACAGATGGTCCCCAGTTGACGAACACTGAACACTTTTTTTTTAACGGTGGTATAAAGGCCCTTTGCATTCAGCGGAAATCATACTTCAGGTTTTGAATTTTGGTTGTTTCTGGGGCTAGAGGTGTGCTCTGCGATACTCCTTCCCGATGCCGAGTGGTGGGCGGCACTCCCAGTCAGCCTCCCGTCATTAAGGTGAATAACCAGTGCTGTACAGTGTATTGAGTTCCCAGCGTCCTGGGGGCTGCTGTGTCCTGAGCTTGTTCAGGGAAGGCTAGGAACTGATGAAGGATTGACCTAACATGGATTTGAATAGTTCCTTTTATTCTTGCTTTTTAACCTTGCATTTTATATATGTTACTCTGTTATGCCCTGACACAAGTTCAGCACTTCATAAGGGATATAATTTAAACAGTAAAAGGTAGATGGGCTAATCTTTGTTGTATAACCACTTAATTGTAAATCGAGAAATAAAAATAGGTCTAAATTTGATCTAAAATAAATGATAAGCATCTTTTTTATTAACACAAACTTTAAATTTTTTAAATTTAAATTGGGTTTTGTAAAGTTTGAATTAACTGGAGTCTATGCCATCAGGCATGTTTTTCTGTTACTGATATCGTTGGTGCTGTAATAATAGGTAGGGTTTAATGATAAATGGTATTATATAAAAAAATGAAACCTGATTTTAGCCATTTCTCAATCAAATTGAGATTCTAAGTATTACATAGTGATTTAAAACGATTTTACAATTTCCTCAAAGTTAGGACATTTGCCCTCGAAGTGGTGCTAAGGATAGTATTTAGACGTAGCTGACTGCTGGCTAGTGCTGAGCTGGAATCCTTCCCTGCACGCAAGGCCCCTGCCCTGCCCGGCGCGTCTTTGCTTCTGTGCGCTTTGGCTCTCTCCCTGCTTCCCTTTCCTCCCTGGCCTGCTCGTCAGCGGGCAGCGTCTGAGTTAATCATTCGTCATCCTAACAGTTTATCTACTTTTATTTGTTGCCAGAGACTGGCTTTGGAGAGTACTGAGTATTTGAAGGGGATTTGACCTCTTTCTAGCCACCAGCTTTAATATTACCGTTTTCATGTTTCTGTACATTAAAAACAACTCTGCATTTGTTTCTTTTTCATAACCAAGATCTTACGTTTAACAATTTAGAATCCAGTGATTTGATTTGGCACTCAATTTGGAAGAATCATAAATGTTTCGAAAGAAAGTATGAAAAAGAACTCTGAAAGGGTGGTGGTAGTGGGGGAAAATGAATGATTAAGCAAGTTCATAAATTCCCGCGGTGTCTTGAACCCTGGAATCAAGGAGTTTCTGCTCCAAGGAGCCGAGGTGGAGGAGCTGGAGCTGGAGCCGGAGCAGGCAGGAGTGCGCGGGCGCGAGGTTGTGCAACAAAGCTCTAGCGAGGCTGGCTCCCAGCAGGCAGTGCTCCCCGCCCCCACCCCAGGTTTCCCGGCAGGCAGCCTTCGCCCCGCCCTCCTCACCCCATGCTGAGGCTGCGTGCGTGGAAGGGGTGGGGGAGAGTCCTTCCTCCCGGCTGCGCACCCAGTCCTCTGTAGCCATTTTCCCTGGGACGGACGGCGCCTCGGCCCTTTTTCCGCCCGGGTGGGGGTGCTGGCCGGCTGCTGCGGGGCTTCCTGCAAGCCTAAGGAGATGCCAAGTGCCCTGTGAAACGTGGTTTTGTGAAGTTTCTGCTGACACAGCTTAACATTTAAAGGAAGTATCCCCGTGGACTGACGAAGGCAAAGAGCGTTTTCCTGTGCCACTTCTAGCCACAGTTCCACCCGAAATTACTTCATTTGCCCCCTGACGTTGTCTTCCTTTTGGCTTGCAAAATTTGCATGTTTTTTTCTTCCCTACTTCTTTAGGTGTCTTTTTCACCCCTTTAACTCCGCCACCCCAAAAGGAACAGTACCACCCAACTTCTAAGGCTTGATGAGCTGCAACTAATTTTGCATAATTGAAATGAATGCCTGATAGTGGAAAAACACCAAAAGAGCTGGGAAGGACTTGGGGTCTTATTTGAGCCCACCAAACAGGACGAGTCCAGCGCCAGTGGGCGAGGGGCGGGGCGGTCGTCAGGGGCAGGGTCCGAGCCCCCAAATACAGGTGGCAGAGGGTGAAGGGCAGGGGTGGGGCGGGGCGGGGCTCAACCTAGTTGACAATAACAGGGCGGGTTGGTGGTGAGGGGCGGGGTCAGAGCTGAGCCCAGGCTTCGAACACTGGGCGGGGCCTTGCAGCGGAGGGCAAGGGGCGGGGTTGGCGGGCAAGGGGGCGGAGCCTGAAATCCAGACCTACAGGAGCTCAGCTGTGCTGGTGGGTGAGGGGCGGAGCTGCTGCCTCCATTGGCTGCTGCTTGGGCTCAGAGTTGCCAGGAGCTGGACACACCCAGGCGGGGGCTGCTTAGACAGGTTTCCGTTTGTGTAATAACTGCTTCTTGGAGCCAAGTACATGATCATCCACTTTCCTTGGCCGGGAAACCAACTCACAGCATATTTTAAAAGTCTGAGAGAAGTTTAACCTTGTAAAATTTCTTCTCCCCCTGCCTTTGCTTTCCTGTTCTTAATGAAATGCTAAACAGTCTTTTGGGACTACTTCTGCTTTTCAGCTTTTTTCTGTCTTGAAGACTTAGGGATCATTGGGTATTCTCACTGGTCTCCTGAAGTTTATTAAGTACAGTGTCGCAATCTAGACACCTTTGATGTTTTCAATTAAGGTAAATGACACAAAACTATAGTACATTAATTAAGACATGCATTTAATCCAACTACGTAGTACTAATCAACTATGGCCACTTGGTTTTTAAACTTCTTTTATTCCACTCTATGGACTGTATAATTTCTAAGATCTGTTCATTTACTGTGTCATTGATACTGCTTATGTAAACAGCTTACTATTTGGTACAGGAGTTCTGTTCCCTTGTGCTCAAATCAACTCAGTTTTGGAATTCTGGAAATTTAATAAAGGGTCTTCTCATATGACAATGTAGTTTCAATTTAATTTATCAATAGTGATCTAGAGGCAGAGTCTAAGAAATGAGTGTTTTGAAGAATATGAGGAATGGCCTTGAATAAAGTCTGAAGATTAACATACTGTTCATTTTAATGCAAATTAATGTTTGCTGTACAGGTGAGTATATATAATGCTTACATCTATGACATGTATACAAACAAGATTATAGGAGGGGCATTTCTAACCTTGATTGTTTACAACACTTGCCAGGTCCATTTTAAATTAAGTTCATATTTATTTGAGTGTTGTATTGGAAGCGGTGAGTCATGTACCAGGATATACTATTGTATTTCCCCGCCCTCCCCACATTGTAGTAGACGTGAAGGACACATGCAGTGTTAGGGTAAACTGTCATTGGTGACCTTGCGTGGGCCAAGCTTAGCAGCTCTTTTTAGGTTTTGGGCTACAGTTTTGTGTAGTAGTGATTAAATCGATTCAGGTCAGTGAGTTTTTTAACTCCCTGGATTTGTAAATATTGCATTGATGGAAAGGCTTAATTTTCTGTGTATTTCAGAAATGACACATATACAGTAACAGGAAAAAAACAGAACAAAGTCTTTCACATAAACTGATGGAATTTGAAAACAGTATAACATGAACTGAATAAACAAGAATTTCACTTCTCATCCTCCCAGCATCTTCTATGGTTACGTGGATAACCCCAGTCCCATTGGTGAAAATGTATCTAAAATTATAGGTACATCAAGCTTTACTTAGGAGTCACCATTCTGATGTTATTCGGAAAGTCTTGGGTTTAAAATCCTAACCCGAATAAGCTCTGAAGACTTGCCTATTTGGATAGTCATTTATGCCCACTTTCTCCAAGAGCAGTTTCTGTTTGCTCTAAGTATTTGTTAGATTTAGAGCAAAAATTATACTTTGCCTCCCAGATATTCTAGTGATTATGAGCTGTACACTTTCCCAGGTTTTTCAAAGGAAATTTTGAAATAAATAATAGATTAACTGAGATTTCAAGCAAGTGTCTGATGTGACTAATTTTGCGTGTAGGTTGTAGGTGCAGCTAAGATGCGACTGTGCACATACATATGCATGCCTGTGCACCTGTTTAACAGGTGCTGGTGAGCTTAGAGGTTATTTTTATTTTTGACTTTTACCCAGTTCCCCATTTTTTAAAATAGCGAATTTGTGTTAAATGTCACCGGCATCCCTATCCTCTTTAAAAAAAAAATAAAATACAGCATTGAGCTCACATTTGTTACGGGTAGACTTATCTGCCTGTGCAGAGTTGTCACTGAACTCAAGAGTTTCTTTCTGGAGGAAAACGTTGGTTTACAATAGTTGGCTTCAGCAGTATCACAGTTCTGCTTTGTGGAACCTTGATTCTGGGAGCCCTTCTCCCACGAACACTGTGGCAAGCAGTTTAAGTGACTCAGCAGTTAGGTGAGGTGCAGTTCATCCCAGGTGCTGTTTTGTATTCCTGTTACTAAAATGATTTGAGTGAAGATCTTCCTGTGCTTCTACTTTTGAATATTAGCAGTTGGGATCTCCCATATCTAGAGCAGGTTTTCTCAGCTCTGGTCACCGTTGACTTTTGGGGCCTAATAATGTATTGCTGTGAGGAAGCTGCCCTGTGCATTGTAGTATTACCCACTGGATACCAGGAGCAAACCCCACTCTGACCTCCCAGTTGTGATGGCCACAAACGTCTCTAGATGTTGCCACCTGTCTCCTGGAGTGAGGGAGGGTGATGGGCACAAATTTGTTCCTGGTTGAGAACCACTGGGCTAGACAAAAACTTAATCCACTAGAAATCCCTGGCCAGAGCTGCATACAAACTCTTGGTTAAAAAAAAAAGAATGACATAAATGAACATTACTTCCAAGTAATAAGTTTCTTTTTAAGTCTGGCTGTATATTGTTTATTTTGGAAACCTCATTTCTGTTTCAAGAACTATAAGGAATTTATATGAACAAAACTGAGTCCATTTAATACAAAAATGTTGAAAGGTCCCAATGAAAGTAAATGTTTCAGGCAAAAAAATTAAACTTTTCAATCTTGAGACTGACTGTATTTCAAGTTTTTTGCTGCTATCTAAGTAGAAAGCACTTTTATGGTACAAGCTCAGCAACTGAGTTTTCTCATACATCTCCTAGGATTATTGAGACTGACTTTCTAAACAGATGTAAATATGTGATTCTTTACAGCATTGTGTTTTAAGATTTGAATTAAAAAAATTGAACTTCGAAATTTCTGAGCTACAGTGAAGGTACTGTTATTAAGATGTAAGTGTCATGCTTTAGATCTGAAGTTTATATAATATATTCTTGTCTTAACTGGTACATACTACTTTAACTTTAATGTTATTGTAGTTCTAATTTGAAGCTTGTGTAATATTTTCCTGTCTCAACCCGTACTCATGTTCAAGTTCAAATTTATTTGCAGTTGTATTAAATAACAAAGATTTTTTTTATTGAACACGATTGCTTTTCAGCCTCAAAAAAACAACCTAATGAAAAAATTTCAACCCCCCCATAGAAAAATATAACCATTCACAAATCAAGAAATCTCTAGAAATTCTCAACTGAAAATTTCAACTGTATGATCTAGAATTTTTCAACAAAACAGTAAAGTTATATACTGTACAATGAGAATCAAAGGCATTTTGAGCATGAAACACTATGGGATATTATTTTAATTCTAGCCTCTGTATTTAGAAAAACTAACACTCTATGAGTGTACCATGGATTATTGTGCTACGAATACAAAACCCCATTTACTTAAAAAAGAGTATTCTGAGAGAACCTTAGAGTGTTTCTAATGGGAACATTTCTGTTACTGTAGAAAGTCTCCCCTTGCCCCTCAGAGGCAACCCCTCCCTCGCTCCCGGCCCCTGGTGACACCGATGTGTTCGCCTTCCCCGTAGTTTTGTCTTTTCCAGGAGGTTAAAGAAATGGATCGTACGGTAGGTAGCCTTTTGAGTCCAGCTTCTTTCACGTAGCACAATACATTTGGTATTTATCCACGGGGCTGCTTCAGTAGTTAACTCCGTGTTTTGTAGGTGAGTAGTTTTTCATTGTATGGATGTGGTCCATAGTTTTGTTTATCCAGTTACCACCTGACAGATGTTTGGATTGTCTGCAGTTTTTGGCATTAGTGAATAAAGCCTCTACAGACACTCTCATGCAGGTTTTCCCGTGAACGTGTTTTCATTTCCCTTGGTAAATACCTGGCATCGGGCTGTCTGGATCAAGTGGCGAGACTAGTTTTTGCCTTAGCAGAAATTGCCGAACTCTTACCGAAGTGGCTGCATTATTTAGTTGCAGTAGATTATCTTTAAAAAGCAGTTCTCATGTTTGGATCCCATGTTTTTAAACTGACACTCGTGTTTTCTTCTGCCACACCATACTGCTGTCTGCAGTGAACGCAGAAGTGTCCTTCTTGGTAATTTTTTCTTTAGGGGAGTGTTGTGATCTTACGTTGCTGTTATTTTAGAAAGCGACATTATTTCATGTCAAGATGCGCACCTTGACACGTAGCAGTTAACGAAGCAGTTACAGATGAGTGTCACCAGCAGGCGTGGCGCCTTCCTTGTCCTTCGGGCCAGTCGTCACACCACGGCGGTGCCCTTGCAGGTTTCTGGTCACCGTTAACGGTCCGGCCTCAGCGTCCTGCGCTCAGACACCAGGTTCCTAAGTGAGCAGACGGGTGTAATTGTCTTCCTGCATATTTCCTGTATTAAAATGCCCATCTCTGGGATTATCAATATTTTTTGACTATTCGAGACTAGAGATTCTTTAGAGACAAGGGTTTTATGGCCCTATATTCTAGAAGATTAATATCAAACCGTTTTGAACTCTAATGGCATTAAAATAAACTCAGTAGCTGAGTTTTTTCACACAACTACTACCTATTTTTGAAGGCTTCCTCTTTTTTTGCACATTTTTTTAGAAGATATGCTTATTTTGGAGAGAGGAAGAGGGGCAGAGTGGAATAGTGGTGCGCTGACAGTTAGTTGCCTTGAAAACATCTACTTTTTTTTGTTAATTTGCTTGTTCCAGAACTTCCTGTTCTAGCCTCAGTTTCCTTCACATACTTACGCTCCTGGTTTGAAATTTTCGTTACTGTCGCCCTTAGCAGATAAGGCTAATCTCGTATGGTTTGTGTGAGCAGAGAACAAAGAGGGTGACAAGGTTGGTGTGGAGCCAGTTCAGTTCGGGTTCTTTGGACGCATAGCACCTTAGGGAGCCGGGAGAAGACTTCAAATGGGGTCGTGTTCTCTAGAGACTTCTTCCGTTTGCAGTTGCTAGCAGACCTGATTAAATAGGTAGGTAGGCTCTTCCAAGTCAGTCCCGTCTAAAACAACTATCCGTTCTCAGGTAAAAAGTGAAGGTTTGTAGTTAAATTTAAGTACGACTAACCTTATATTCTTTTTCTCTCTTTTATTGAGTTGTCTTTCTCTTCCATTTTGGTAATCACGATAGTCCTAAACAACTTAATTGAAACTTGTGATAGAAGTCTGGTTGTAACTGCGATTTCAGTGGTTTTAAAACCAGTCCATTTAGGTGGAAGCCTTTTCCCTTTGTCCTTTTTCTAACGTGCAGATCCGGGTGCCAGAGTTGGTGGGCCAGGGACGTGTGGATGGGGCGGGGGAGCCGCACCAACGAAACCAGTGACACAGAACCAAGTTAACAGTGTACTGACAGCCATTTTAGAGCAGTAACAGAAGTTTAATTTGTTGATCTGAAAATGTTTGTGTTTTTAAAACACCTTTTAGTTTGTATCCAATCAAGTATAGGCATCTTTTTTGCACCCCCTTCCCTTGGGCATGGTGATAACCTCTCTCTGTGTGCCTCTGCAGCCTGTGTTAGTAAGTCTTTTGCGTAAGAGTTCTATAACAACTTTCAGGTTGCTTTTCTGAGCTGACCTTAATGGGGTTTGGGACTGGAAGAGGGGTAAGTACAGTCAACTTTTATTACTTTAGTAGATTTATCTAGTTAATTTGTAACACAAAATTTCCCTCTTCGTGAAATGTAATTAAAATAGAAGATAGAGTTTATATTATTAGCTTATGTTTCTAGAGTATTTGAATTAATCAAACTATAGTATAGTAAATTTGAAAAAACTTTTAATGTCAATTGGTATATGAATAAGTAGATACTTGGGTAAAGAGGGAAATATCACTTAAAATAGCATTGAATTATGACAGAATTCACAAAGTATATGACACAATGGAAGATGAGATAATATTTTAATTTTTATAAAGTTTAGATAAACTACCACTTAGTGTTCAAAAAGTAAATTTTTGAAATGTTTGGCCACCTCTAACTTCTTTTTAAAATTTTCCTTCATCAGCCTCTTAGTATTTATAAATAAGTTTAGAAAATCTTAATATTAAATAAATGTTCACTTGAAATACACAGGAAAAGCAACCCCATAAAAATGGTGATGTGACAAATAGTGTTTTACCATAGTATACTTTCTGCTTTAATAAACTAGGAAGACCTAAGGGTAATTAGGAAAGCAGTACTTTTATTGAAAGTACGATTTCAAAAGTTTTGTTTGTGAATTCACATTTTTTGTATACACTTTCGTGTTAGAAAAATGGAACGAAATCATCAGTCGATACGTATCAGTACATACTTTTTATGGTTCCATACCTCGTGTCTCCTGGTAAACACTGGGAAGTATAGAAAGGATTGGCTCTCACCCACGTGATTTCTTCAGGCGCAGCATTCGGAATGCCCCCACGTGTACACTCGCGGAGCCCGTCTGTGGAGGAGGCGGGGCGTTGTGTACAGCTAGGCCTTCCGGGAGCCGGTGCTCTTCGGCGGAGGTCAGGCCTGCCAGTCTCCCTCGATGCAAAGCTCGGATTTTACTGACATTATTTTTAAAAATTTACTTTGGAAGTATTGTGAAATATACATGTCCTTATAAAATAATTATTGTAGTCATTTCTTGGAACAATACAATTCTATAAAAATCAGTACATTCGATTCAAAAATAATAAATATCAATGAAGGCAACATTCATTGCCATCAATTTAAAAACGTAATCTTTTTAAAGGAATTAAAATTTATGCTTAAGAGACAAATGCATCAAATGTATATATGTATCATCAGTAAATGTAGTAGAACCGGGCTCTGTTTTTTAGTAACTCTCGTATGTGAGGCAAGTGGGCATAATCAGCCAGATGGTCCGTGAGACTTCAACTCACACAGTTGTGTGAGGCGGAGCATGTTTTACATCTGGTCACACTGTACCTGTGACACAGCGAGCCATGTCACGTTTGGGTTATACAGCCCTCAGCATTCATTCACGCACACTCACTTCTTCATTCAATGGTTATTTGTTGAGCTCCTCCTCTGTGTCAGACCCTCTTCAAGGTGAGAAGCCTACAGCTGTGAAAGAGAGAGTCCCTGCTCTTGTGAAGCCCACGTCTTAGTAAGGGGACACACAGGCCAGTTTCAGGGAGGGGGCTCCGTGCAGCGGTGCCTTCAAACTCTGAGCTCCGCGAAGGGACCTGTAACAGGAAGACGTGGTGGCGGGCCGGTCGGGGGAAGGGAACTGCAGATGCCCAGGTTCCGGGGTGAGAAGGGGTCATTTTGAGGAACCGAGAGGAAGCCAGTGTGGCTGAACCTGGGCCTGGAGGGAGTGGGGGCTCGGGGGAGCAGTGAGGCAGACAGGAGCCGCGTGGGGGAGCTTCTCGTGGAGGGTGGTGAAGCGCTGAAGCCTTTGTGGTCTTCAGAAGTTTGGAGTCGAGTCGCACGTGGACATGGAGGAAGGACTTGGCCGTGCGGGTGCTCTGAGTGCTTTCAGATCTGCCTTCAGTGTCAGGGCGTTTTTGCCTGGAACTCCACCAGCAGATAGGTGCACAGCAGCTAGAGTTCTTTTATTTAAAGTTGCACCGTGTATTAGTTCGCTTTGCTGCGCAACCCACCAGCCTGTAACTCAGGGCTCAGAACAACCATGGTTTATTTAGCTCCCAGTCCTACAGTTTGACAGTTTGGCCCGGCACTGGGCAGTTCTGGTTTCTGCTGGGCTCATTATCCCTTCAGTCAGCCTAAGTGGCTTGGAGTTGACTGGCTCTTGGCTAGGGTGATGTGGTCACCGAACCGTATCTTTCTTGTCCTCCAACAAACTCGCCTGGGGTGTGTTCCCATGGTGGCTGTTTGACTTTCAAGAGGGTGAATAGAAGTAGCATCGCCTCTGGACTCTTGGACTTGGGGGTGGTATGGTACGCTTTCTGTTGCTGCCTTCTGTGAGCCAAGCAAAGCACAGGTCCCACCCAGCATAAAGGAGTACAGAAAGGGACTCCATTTTTTCAGTGGAGGGGCTGTAAAGTCACGTTGCATCACAGCGGCTGTTTGCACTCTGCTCTGCCACACTCAAGGTCTCCTTTCTCTGAGTCATATCATGGGTTCATAACTGCTTTGTGAATCTAAAGTGAGGGTGTCCTCACTCAGTTAAAGGACCTAATTAGAAAGAGCAGCGTGACCACAGTGTTGACAGCCTTTTACAAAAGTAGCAGCCTAGGGTATGAAGGCACAGCTCACACCGGGGCATAGGAGGTAATGTGAGCATAACCCTTGTAGAGAACAGCGTGACCATAACATATCCTCTCTTTGTCTTGAAATCCAATATGTGGTATTAAGTGCATGATTTTGGGTTTCACAGATGAAGCGTATCATTGTTATTGATACTTACTGGTTCCCTCTGTAGACGGGAGCAGGTTTTTGGTTCATTTTAAACCATCGCCAGCACAGCAGTTGTGCGCCGCAGTGGTCACCGGTAGGTAGCAGGCGTCTCTGTGTGCCCTGTCACCTGCTACCCCGGCTGTGTCCTTGGGCTGCCACGTGGCTGAACATGCTCATGAGGAGAATGCTTACTCGGTTTTATATGTTTTTGTATGTTATATGTTCATTTTTAAACAGATACAAAAAAGTAAGGTGATAATAGTAGTGGTAGAAAAATAATATGACAAGATAAAACAGCTCTCTTGCTTGCTAAAATTACAACTTTGAAACCCAGTGTGAGCTGTGAGTGTGTATATATGTGTATGAGAGAGAGAGAAAGAGAGAGAACATGAGTGCACACGAGTGAGCGAGGGCTCTAGGGGAGGGACTTGTCCTGCCTTTTAAATTGTCATGAATCCTGGCACATGGTTTTGAGCAATTTATTTATGAATGTGCTTCTCCTTAATGTAGGCAAAAGTATGCTTCATGGAATAGATTCTAGTGGAATATTGGTCTTTTTGACCCAACCAAAGCAGACTCAGTAAAACAGTATTTTAATACCCTTGAATTTTCTAGGCAAAAGTTATTTTTTCCAAGAGCGTGTGAGTCCTTGGTAATTGGGACAAATATTGTGACTGGAGATTCAGTCGGGTTCTTATTGATTATTATCAGTCTCCCCCCCACTTCCACCTCCCTTCGAGTTGAATACCTTTGCCATTGCTACCTGGAATTGGTGGCAAAATCTGTATCATTTTAATGTTTATGGTGATGACATGGTAACTCTGGTTACCAGAGAAAGTAATAGATTATCTTGCATCACAGTTATTGAAATGGAAAATTAAAACCGAGCCACCTCTTCTTGTTATTTCAAAATAAATTCTAGGTGAATCAAATATTTAGATGCAAAAAATAAAGTCAAGTATATTAAAAGAAAATATGAATGAATATTTCAAAAATCCTGGAGTGGGGAAGACATTTTCCAGCGTGGCATATATTCTAGAACACATGACAGAAGAAAATGGATAGATTTGAATCATTTTCCTGTGTAATAAAATATTTCCTGAAAACTGAGTTTTTCATGATTATGTAATTACCTAGCATATGAATATACCATACTTTATTTAACTATTCCCTACGTTTGTACACTTTTTGTGATTTGTCTGTTATTTCAAATAATGGTGTAGTACAAATAATTAATAGAGAAATATATGCGTAGCTGAGGACAAACTGAATCACAGAGAGTGATTTCTCCAGCAAACGGATTGCTGCTCGAGGGAGCCTGAGCGGGCAGGCCCCGGGGAGGCCGGTGGGAAGCCCTCGGCTGGTGGGCGCGCAGGCGTGCGAGCGAGGGCAGGCCCCGGCGCGGACCGCTCTGTTTTTGATCTTGACCAACTTGAAATACAAGACGTTTGCCTACTTTGCTGTGAGTGCTGTTGACACTGAACAGTTTCTTGGTGTTATTTTGGCTTATTTTGTTAAACTAATTATTTTTATTTGAACAAGAAATGATATAATACAGTGAAAAGTAAGTTTTTCTCCTTTGAGAGCAATTGCTGATGTACAGTTTGTTGCCTGTTTTTTCAGAAATGGTTTGAAATCAAGCATATGAGGGGGCTCCCCAAAAACCCCTGGAATTTATTTATAAAAAAATTATTCTTATACGTTGAAACGTCATCACCTTCCACATTCTCTCCATTTGGTGCAGTACACCTATCAAGGCGTCCTTTCCACTGCTCAAAACAGTTTTTGAACTTGTCGCTTTTGATTCCTTTTAGTGCTTTTGCCATTTTTTGTTTCACCTCTTCCACATCCGCAAAACGTTTCCTTTTGAGGACTTTTTTCATCCAGGGAAACAAAAACAAGTAGCTCCAGGACAAGATCAAGTGAATAGGGAGGATGGGGCACGGGGATCATGCCGGTTTTTTTGGTCAAATACTGCTGAACACTCAGTGCAGTGTGGGCAGGTGTGCTCTCAAATCACCCATCATGAAATGGGCAAATGCATTGAGCCTTAAACAAAAATTCACTGAAGCCGAACACAGCCTCTCACAACAACGCCAGCTGGGTACATCGATCCAGATGGGATCCTAGAACACTCACCTACGTGGAGGAAGCCTGTAGTACAGGGGACCTGCCCTCAGAAGATAATTTCAGGGTTTTTTGGGGTGCCTGCTCATATACTCACTCTCACCTTTATTTTAAATACAGATGTTAGCTTACCATGCACACTGTTAATGATTCTTTCATTTATTATAATACAGTCTCTTTGAACAGCAGCCTGGAATTCTGTTGCTTGGCTGCATGATCATTTATTAAACACTTCCTTTCAATGGACATTTGATTGGTGGTGGTTTTCAGCTTTTTGCTGTTACAAACAACTTTTGTAAATAGCTTTGCAAGTCTTCCGTTTCTGCACTCGAGTATCAGTGGCATTGTTGGGTTAACAGTCACATGCACGTGCATTTTGATGAATTTTGCCAAATTGCACTTCATTCTAATATATGTTCTTATCATCAGTGCGAAGTTAGGATTTCAGTGATTTCCCACAACTTTTTCGAGATTATAATTACCAAAATTGTTAATCTTTAGTAAGTCGTTGTGAGAAACATAGAATAATACTGGGAGTTTTGATTTACATTCCTTTAAATATGGGTGAGATTCTTTATATAGGATTATAAAGCATCATTATTGTTACTTTATTTTCTTCGTGACAGTGTGGTCCTGGTTTTCGAAATTTTTATGATCAAAATGGGACATAGTTTTAGCATTGTTTTATTTTTTTTAGTTATTATTTTCCTAAAGATTCTATGTATTTTTGTTTACAGAGGGCACGGGAGGGAGAAAGAGAGGGAGAGAAACATCGATGTCTGGTTGTCTCTCAACTGCCTCCTCCTGGGGAGCTGGCCCACATCCCAGGCATGGGCCCTGACTGGGAATTGAACCAGCAGCCCTTTGGTTCCCAGGCCAGCCCTTTGGTTCTCAGTCCACTGAGTCACACCAGCCAGGGCAACATTGTTTTCTTTTAAAGAGAATGCGGCTGGATATTAGTTTTTTCTACTTTAGAAGTGAAGGCGAAGAGGACTTTGAAAGTGATTCAAGAAAGAAGAGTACAACCGGTTTTACTTCCAAATTCATGAATCCACATTTTCTTGATTTTCTTAATGGAACGATTGGAAATTAAAGTGGTTTGCTTTACTTTTGGCCAAGGCAGGGCTTATTAGCGTAATTGAGAGAGGGGGGAGCCGTATAAAGGTTTTTGTGCTGGAGTGGAATACAAGAGCTGTAAATGGCTTGGTGCCGCTGAGCTGTGAGGACCGAGCTTTCACTGTGATTTTAGAAGTTCTCTACAAATGAAACCTTTTTAGGCACCTGTGTTCTAAAGTATTGATTGTGGCATCGTCTTAAATAGGCGTGATTTGATGGCAAGGGCCTTATCTGGGACCTAACACGTTTCTGCTTTGTTAGCCTGCACACCTTACACCTCGGAAGCCTGGATACGTGCTCTCCCCCAGCGATGTCAGGTTGCACCCCATCTTTCAGAGTTATCTTTGCATCTGTTACAACATCTGTGGCAAGGAGAACCTTGTTATTGTGTCCTAATTTTACATCTGATAAAACCTGTGACCTTCTTTCTTGATGATTTTATAAAACTGCCAGTTCTAAGTCTCCCCAAACTAAAGTTTAAAAAGAAAAACAGCACCATTAATAACTTCCTCTGGTCATTTCTAAATTTGAATTTATTCTTTTAATGAATGTTGAAATACACTTCACCCAGGTATGAACACCTTCCTTCGTGCAGCGCCAGGCACCATCCGCTGCATGAGGTGCCTGCGCATCCAGGAAGTGTGTGTTAATGACTCAGGTGAGCGCAGGCTCCGGCACCTCTGCCCTCCCTGCGCCTCCCCCCCCCCACACACACACAGTGAGAGTCGTCCCACTGGGAATGTGCTGATTTTGTTCCAGTTAAACCTGATTCTGGTTTTAACTTAAAATTGTGACTACTTTATCGCCAAATTAAGGCTGATGATGATGGTTGACTAATAACTCCATCAGATAAACACAAATCTACTTCTAATTTATATTTAGCAATTATAGATGTTTTTGGCTGAAAAACACCTATAATTGTATAGGTGAAATATAAAATACTTATTTTCTTTTTTTTTAAAGATTGAAATTTATGACAAAAGGAACAAAAATGCTTGCCAGATTTCCATTGATAAGTTTAATTACTACTACCTGCAAATTATATGTGATGGCTGAAATACTCCCTTACTCCCACTAGGGGGGGATTCCTTCCAACTTAGGTAAAAATGCTCTTGGATCCCACACGAAAACCTTTGTAAGGCACCGAGCTTTCTTTCCTATTAAATTGAGGTTAATTTCAAGTTTTTAAATCAGCTGTTTTTTGTAGATATTGAAATTAAAATTTTACAGAAACAACATATAAAAGATACTGAACTAAAGTGCATGTGTATTTAAACCATTGTGCTTTTGAACAAAACATAATTTTTAAAAGTTGCTTTTAAAACTAAGTTACTTAATACTTAGGAAGTTCAAAACACCCTGGTGGGCCTTCCTGGAGAGAGAGTCTGGGGTGCAGGATGAGGCTGACTTTTTGAGACTCACCTCCACCCTCAAGCCCCAAGATCCGTGTTTGTCTCTAGCTGCTCCCATAGCCAAATGGAGAGTTCTAAATTCCACCGGAATGCTCGGGTTTGCTGTCAGCTCAAATTGTCAAATATATTAAAGCCGTATCTTTAGATAGATTTTTATTTGCTATTGAACTTTCATGCCACTTTGCCTTTTTATAATATGTTAAGCAAATGCAGAATTCACTCAGAATGACTTTGCTGGTTTAAACTTCTGTTATATTTGTTAACTATATGATTGTATGTATGTTAAAATAGCACATCAAGGCTGAACGGACCCCACACGGATGTATGCAGATATGGTCTGCATGTACAGGGGTGGGCAGAGTGGGGTCACAGTTGTTCGTGTGGAAAAAGGCAGGCTGTGAGGATCATGACACAAGAATAAACTCTGAGTTTCACACACTCACGGCTGTAAACCACCTCTTGCCCCACCCTGTAAAATATAAGAGCAAATGTTCCAGTTTTTACAGTAGTTAAGGTTCAGCAAATTCATTGTTGCGCTTTCCCTTTAACTAAAGACTTCAACATCAATTAGAGGTTTTAATGTTAAGATACTTGAGGTTAGTAACCTAGTGTTGTGAAAGGCAGGTCTTAGAAAATTCAAGCATGTAGATTGCAAATAACTTTTTTTTCCTCTTAAACTAAAAGTCTATAATAAGATCTTGTTTCTAAATCTAACAATTAGCTTTGGAAATTGAAGTGTAAACAGTGACTCTTATAATGATTCTGTGCTATAGTTGATCCAACATTTCAGTGTTTAGCCTAGAATCACATTTGGTATCAGCAACATATGGTTTTCATCAAAGTGAGGCTGCTCATCTTCCTAATACCTGATCATGCGTTTCTGCCGCTCTGTGTGCCAGGCCAGCCTATGTCAGATGCCAGGTGGTGGGTGAGCCTCACTCTCAGTAAAGCAGTTGGAGAATACAGTTGGTTTCTTTTTTGACCTCTTTACTTTCATACTGGCTGCCAGTGTTATTGAAATGATCTTCCTTTCTGCATTTCCTTCCCCCCAAGGGGAGAATCCAGTTTTGTTATAGCAAGATACACTGGATAGGCCCATGTGCCTTCTACTTAAAACTCACACTACAAATACCTAATTTTAAAAGGTTCAAAACTAGCAGTGAAGCCAGCTAGTCCTTTTTGTCCCACCCCCACTGTCTTTCCCAGATATATTTTTTAAAATTCCTGTTTGTTCTGTTGCCTTCTTTCCTCGCTCTTTTTCATCTTACAGTTGCTTTGTAGCAGTCAGTTAAAAGCTTTATACATCGGACTGAATAATTGTTTAAAAAAAAAAGCAGTTAACAGTATACGTCTTGTGCCGTGCGGCTTTTACAGTGCCTGTGAACGAGCTCTGTCTCCCGACGCATCGGGCGCACAGGCCCGTTTTGAAGCTTCGCCACGTGTTGCCGAGGCTCTGCCCTTCCGGAGCAGTGCTTTCCGAACTCCTGCTCCGCCACATTCCGGGGATGGCGGCCTGCCCGCTCCGGCGCGAGCAGGACAAGAACGTACTAGCACCTTCGCAGGCATGGCGAAACTGCTTTACGAGGCATAACTTTGCCGTCCCTGCCCATAAAAGATGAAGAATCATATGCAGTGCCCTGTGATCTAAGTGAGGGGGGCGATTCTCCTGACTTCCTAGATCATTTTGAGGAACATCTACCCCTCTTTCAACGTAACGGCAACATTATCCATTCGAAAGAAGCTTTCCCGATGACAAAACTGGGCCCTGGGGCAGTGACCTGGATTTACACCAACTCTTGAAGAGACAGGCACAGGTCATCTCTATTTCTTGACGCCTGACGTAAATCAAATGCCTGCTTTCTCAGAACTCTCAGTTCCAGGCCATGCTGTGCCCCGGTGTCTGCAGCTAGAGTCAAAGGAGGTTTTTTTGTTTGTCTTTAAATTTAAGGATTTTACTTATTTTTAGACAGAGGGGAAGGGAGGGGGAAAGAGAGGAAGAGAAACAAGGAAAAAGAGAGGGAAACCCATCAGTTGTCCCTCATAGGTGCCCTGTCTGGGGACCGAACCTGCAAACCCAGGCTCGTGTGCCCTGACCAGGGATGGAAATGGTGGCCTTTCGCTTTGTGGAACGACACCCAGCCCACCGAGCCGCACCCGCCAGGGTCCACAGGAGGTTTCCACGGTGCCTAAATTATTTTTTTCCTTATGATTTCAGGTTGAAGTCTTGACCTCGGAGGATACTGCCTTTGGACTCAAGGTGTGTAGTCTGACGCAGATCTTGTGTAGCTTTCACCAGCTCCCCAGGTGGAGTGGGAGGCTCGACAGGGAGGACGTGCCTTTTTTTTTTTTTTTTTTTACCTTTTTTTTTTTTTTTAAATTAAATGTAGAGGCTCTAAAATTTTCCAAAGTTTAAGCTTTCCCTTCTATTGTGATGCAGATTAGACTACGGTAGTATTTTCTTTACTTTCTTTCTTTGTTGTGGAGAATATGAGAAACAGTAGAGGAAACCATGAGTTTTATGTGGTAATATTTACTTACAACTTTGAATGAGCCGTAGAACAGGGCCTACTGAACCCCTTCCTCCCCCAGCTTGGGGATATTGAAATTACAACTGCCGACTATTATCAGATGCTGTTTTTGGTTCATAACTCCAGCTTCCTTCATCTATGTATTCATCACCCCTGCTTCAAATAGTTATTGAATCCCTGTGTTCCAGTCACTGCTAAATTAAGCCCCAGCTCCTGCTCTTAAGTTGCTCACAATCAGTTGGTAGGCATAGGCCTGTAAACAGATACAGTATCCTACAGCGTGGCTATCTCCATGCTGGAAATATGCAGAGGATTTGCAGAGTGCGGTGGGGTTGAGCGGGAAGGTATTCTAGGAGGCTGATCCCTGGGCAGATTTGACGGCTGGTGCTATATTTAGGCAAGAGGGGAGGAGAGGAAAAATAAGAGCTATTTTTAGGTTGGAGGACAACCATGAAAAAAATCAAAAGTAGTTAAATTGTGTGTGTGTGTGACAAAGATCTCAGGTTGAAGAGGCTAAAGATTTCAATTTTATCCCATAGAAAATACAACGCCATTAAAAGAGTTTGAGGCAGGTAGTGGTTAGGTTTGCAACAGAGATCATTCTGACCACTTGGCGGAGGACGGATTGCCAGAGGCCAGGGAAGGCAGCTGAGTGGGTCAGAGGAGAGGCAGCGTGGGCCTGCGCTGGCTGGCTGGCCGCGGGGGACCGCAGAGGCTTCCTGGAGAGGCGGGTCCGCGGGGGCTGGCGGTCCTGGGACACGCCGGTGCGGGCGGTGCAGGGGCTGCGGGTGACGGCACAGCGAGCAGGGGCGGGTTTTCTCCCGTTGCAAGTCTTCCAGACCTGTAGCTTCTGTCACATTTACTTGCTTTTCATACCTATTTACCACTAACAAACTGTGTGGGCACATTGGTCAGAGGCACTCCTTAGGGGAGTGTGACTTCGTTTCCAGGTGAAGGTCTGGAAGTGTGGGGAGGGGCCCTCCGCTGCTTCGGAAGTCGGACGTTTAGGGGAGCAGTGGGTAGATGTCAGGATACACCTCTCGTTCAGTACAGTGTGTTTCCTGGGGTACAGTAGTGCTTACTTGTTGGGCAGGGATACAGGCTGGTCCCCGAAACAATTTCTGAAGGTTTTTCTTTTTGAAACTGAGTAGACAGAAATACACATTATGTATAACCAGCTCATTTGTTTTCCATTGCTAAATGGGTATTAGAATTCCACAAGTCCAAAGTATTTTGATACACTATTTTGGCTGGCATGTTCTTTGGAGGAACAAAATTGTGCATTTTATGCTCCTGGAAGAAGAAAAACGACGAGATGTCTGTCGATCGTAGGGTTCACAGGAGGCAGAGTCCCCGCTCTCGTGCCCCAGCCCTTTGGGAGCAGAGCGCCAGCCTGCCCCATCCACGCCACCGCTCGCACCAGACCCTAGGAGAGAGCGTGTTCAACTCAGTAAGGCTGTTTTTCCAAAAACCCTGTTGCAGGGCCCTCTGTATATCGTGTCTCTGTCTCTTCCCTCCTGCGTTTTCCCTCTCTGTTTTATCCTGAAGATGTACTTTCCTAGCGTCCAGAAGTTTTGTCCCTGCAGGAGATCTCCAGGGTCCTCTGGTCGCGCCTTCCTCCACCTTAGAGATGAGGGAGGAAGGCCGAGACTCTTGGTTTCCAAGGTCAGAGCCCATGGACAGCAGGCGTGGGACCAGACTCATTATTTTTCCTGTTAATATTTAAATAAAAATTTACTATTTCCTCTTAACGTTACTTTCTATCCTCTTTGGCAATAATTTTTAGCATTTAGTTTAGGCATCTAAAGTTTGTTGTTATTTTAGAGAAAACTCTAAGCTTAAAATATCTAAACCTAAGATTTAAAGTAAACGCTAAATTTGTTTACCCTTCTGTATTACTTTCTATCCTTGTCTCAGTTGAGTAAACATAACCTAGAGAAAAAGAACATCACAATTCAAACTGGTCTTCTGACCCCCAACTAACATAGTCTTATAACCCTACTGGGCCTGTGCACCCACCCAGCCCCCACCCCCGCTGCCAGCCTGCCCTCCTGCCTCACCTTCCCCTGGAATGCCGTCCCTCCCGTGGCTGCATCTCAGGCTCATCCCACCGCCCAGACTCTGCTCGCTGCCCATGCCCTCCGTGTGCTATGAGGTCTTGCTCGTGTTGCAGACTGCTGAGCTCCCCGCCTCTGCGCTCATGCAGCAGCCCCCTGCCTTTGCAGCTCGTTTGGGGTTTCTCTTTTGCCATTTTGTTTTCTCCTGTATATTGTGCACAGGTAACAGCCTGGCATGGCCCGCTCCGGCTCGATGATGCGGCATTTTCCCCAGAGAGAATGCAAGCTCAGGGGCTCCATCTTGTTCATCTTCTCATATCCTTATCGATTCAGCTTGCTTCACAGTATAGGAAGTGTTGCCGACTACTTAGAGTTCTTTAGATAGCATAACAACTGTGATTGCAAAGAGCAAAAAAAAAATTCTGCCATACTAACATATTACTACTGTGTTGTATTCTATTCTGGGATTTTCTCACTGATCTCCCCGTTACCTGGGTTGCTACATTAGCTTGGCATTTGACTTTGTAGCTCTGAAGAGTCCAACCGCAGGAAGACACGTACCCATCGTCACTGTTTGTTGACGCTGTAGACTGTGGTTCTGGTTCCGGCGTATCTCACTGTTAACGTAGATGTCTTCGCTGACCAGGCGCTGCAGTTACAGGCCTGGGTCTCCTTCTTTGTCACCCACTTCTAGTGGCTGCCATGTAAGCGCCGCCCAGAGAGCATTTCTGCCTTGGAAGAAACTCCTATGGACTGGCCAGAGCTGGTCCACAAGATAGAGATTCCCAGTGTGATTCATGTGTGACCCAAGACATTTCAACGTAACACACTTCACGGTGAGAACTGCCTTTTTCTGATTGATAGGAAAACCTGAGGATCAGAGCAGATAAGTAGAGAACAGAAGAAATGTTCTGTTCAGTGAAACAAATGTGTATAGCAAATAAAGTCGGCATGCCCCACTTCATTTTGAGAGTAGAAAGGTTTTAAACAGGCTCGTGAAGTTAGGGATCTTTCTGGTGGTCACTCGTGATGGGTCATTCACTGATGACATGGCATTATGCCTAGGGGTTATCAATGCAGAATTTCAGGTTTAGCATGTTCCGTACTACATAGTAAGATTTACCTGTTAGCGTGACCTTCCTTTTATTAATGTGACCACCTGAAAGCATCCCTTCATCTTCTTTTGGAAAAATTTGTTTGTTGTCCTGTAGAGCTACACGAACCCTGTTCTTCTCAGCTCTGCCTTAGCGAGTGTGTGTTCTGCAGACTTACTTGGCTGACTCCCTAAGTGGGTGTGAACATGACTGAAGTGCAAGTGCACTTAGGGTAACAACGTCGTTGAAGTGGAACAGCAGACCTGTTCCCTTCAGAGTTCATGATCTTATCAACCCATTACTTTTCATAGTATGAAGGATTTCTGTTTGCATTTCAATTTTTTTGTTTAGTGAAAATCTATTAGAAATCCTTAGAGAAGTAGAGGACCAAGTTTATTCTTTACTGTTTTAGTCGTTGAGTCTCAATTAAAATGATAGAACATATGCATATTGATAAAGCAAAACAATTTTCTGTTTCTCTGTGAAGGAAGGATTCAAGGAGGGGGGAAAAATCTGTAGCAGTTCTTAAGCCGAGATTGGGAATCCATGTTGAGTGCTTCCCTTCTTTTGTTAGAGAATTTCCCAGCCTCTCCTTCTGCCATCTGCTGGTGGTTCAAACACTTACATGTTTGGTCTTAAAACGAATCTGCTTTGTTTTTATTTAGGAAAGATTTGGGGGAAATGTTCTGCTTGTGTTCACCTGTAATATTTTGATGCAGTTTTGCTTGCCATGTTTAATTGTGCCTTTAAAGGCTATTGGAGCGTCTTTGCCGACTCCGTCTGCAGACAGTACTTGGACGTGGAAGGTAGAAGGACAGAGACTGACTGTACAGGCCCGAGCGTGCGCCGTGAGGAGCGGCCTCGAAGGCTGTGAGGAGGAGGAGTTCCTGAGCCCCGAGGGGGTCTTCCCTCATTCCTGAATCTGGGTTAAATGTGGAAGGACAATTCTGCCCTACTCTCTCATAATTCAGACTACTTGACTGGAAGTGACCAGACCTATATTTTACTTTAGGTCCTGGTATAAGGTTGGGAAGTCGATTTCTGGTCACCACTAATATTCTTTTTCAGCACTAAAATGCCCCAGGTTTGCCTGAATTCGTCAGGTCGGACCTTTCCCTCTGTCCTTACTTATTCTTCTGATTTCTTCCTGCTGGTGCTCGTCATCTTGGGAAAAATATAAATATTTTTGTCCACAAATTTTTTCATGAAATAAAGCCAAGCAAATTTTTCATAAGAGAGGCAAAGTGTGGGGATTTTATTTTCTGCCATTTTTAATCTCCTTTACTAATTTTCTTTAGAGCTGCCTTGACTAATGCTAGAGCCTTAGGTTCATGGGTCAGTTATTTCTTCATCATTTCCTCAAAGAGGAAAAGTTACCCAAAGTCTTACTCTCAGTTTTTGTCTTCAGGGTGAGTAAGGCTGAGGGAGGTCATGCGACTTCTTTAAGTGCCTGCCTCCCGGGCCGGGCCCTGAACACAGAACTTCAGCCTCTCGTGTCCTTCCTCCCGGTTCCAGAGCCGTGGATCGGACTAATTCCGGCAGAACCGAGATCTTTACAGCTCAGCACGGTCTAATGTTGGCAGAGCTGTGTGGTTCAGTCCGGTGCATCAGGGCCCCCCTGTGCTGTTTTAGATCTGCATTCAGTTACGACACGCTGTATCTCTTCAGAAGCCCTTTATCCCAGTTGCAAGGCGTCTGTGTGCCGTCCGAAGTACTGGGTGATCACAAGGTGTTTGTGGAGGTCCATGGGCGTGAAAAGTACCCAGTAAGTCACGTACCCCAATAAAAGTGATTTTTCCAGAACGTTATATGAAAAGTCAGGCATATTTTACCATGACCAAGGGGTTCCTGGTGTAATAGGAGCTCCATTTCTTCTAGACCAAATGCTTGGCCGGTGACGGTAGGTAGGTGGCAGACTTTTTAGGTGGGTTTGCTGATTGCATGGTGTCAGTATCGGGGTTTAGGAAGTACGTTTGTGCAGAGGTGTATGCCCTGATTACGTAGCCAAGTGGGTGGAAGGGGACACGGTGTGGTGCCATTCATGCCTGCTTTTGTCAGAATTACATGGTTTTCTTTGGTCTAAAAAAAGGATATTAGGAACTGAACATGGCCTCAAGTGCCTTGAACCTCGGAGGTGATCTTTTTAAGAGAGGGAGGAGTTATTCTGAAAGAAAGCTTATTGACTTTGTATAGTCTGGAGTTTGATTGACTCCATTTTTCCTTGGGGATGTTATTTTGGCACTATTTTTTGAGGACTTAATTTTTAGCAATAATAAAAATGCATGTATTCTCCTTATCCTCATCCTCAAACACCTGTTCGTTTGAGATGTGCACAAAAAATTAGCGGCTTATCTATAAAATGTCTCAGCATAGATGTACTGTGACCCTATTAATAAACATCAAGCTGCTTAAGATTTGTTGGGAAAGAGCAATGAAATTAATCCAGGGGAGACGAGGGATGCTTCTGATTGCGTGTGGCTTAGGGTTTCTCTGATGCCAAATTTTAACGCCAGTTTTGTTTCTTCAGATGGTGAAAACCCTCCTCCTCCCCTCCCACTGCCTTAAATCTGGCTCGTACCCAAGCCATGTCAATTTTTGAAAGTCAGTTGAGAATGTCAAAGTGACTGGTGTTGAAAGAGCCAATATGTTGCAAGATGCTCAAAGCCAAGTAGAACATTTATATGAATTAAAGAATATATTAGGAGATGATTTTTAAAAATCAGATTTGAAAAGAAAAACCTGTTGAATTAATACTTGCATACCAGATGTATCACTGATAAATACTTGTAACAGATACTCCCGAATAAGCAATAAAATTACCATTTTACAACTGAAGTAATGTATCCTGCGGGTACATTTGCAGAGATATGCCAAGAAAAATACATGCAGAGTTCTTGAAGTAATAATGCAAATAAAACATTTCATATTATAATTTTAGAATAACAGGATTTGGAAGCAAGAAAAGTCTGGGAGACTATTTATTGTGTCTAAATTCTGCTTTTACTCTGGCCTTTTGACAGTTGGCTTTTTGATACTGTATGGTTGCTGGAGTGTCTCTCTGTGTATCAAAGGCTGAGTTGAATTGTACGCCAGAGTTGTGGTTGAAAATTTCAGAGACTAAGTAATAAAAGTAATAAATATCATATTTTGTTTACTTTGTTGCAGTAATGGCCTATTTTCCTACTTGTCTGATGAATTCTGTTGGTGTCCTGGCTACCACTGAATCACTAAGCAGAGGGTTTTGTCCTGTAATTTATTCATTTGTGCACAGCCAGCGTGGCTGAGCAGCGTGCTGTGGCCGTGTGTCCCCATGTGCCAGGTCACGGAGACTTGCTGCTGTCACCTGTGCCACTTCGCCCAGCGAGGCCGCCCCACGGTGCGCAGACGGGCTCGGGCTGGGCGGGGAGCCTATGTGGAGGCTGGAGCCCACCTCAGCGGGGTGTCCTTTGGTGTTAGCAGGTCGGGAAAAGGGACAGGAACAATAGGACTCGTGATCAAAATAGAGTAAGTTAAATCCTGCAGAAAATTTCCTATTCTTCTGGCCACACGTGGCAGGTTAGAGCGCTTATTTGGCTGTGTTTCATACGAAGCCATGTATGTTTTTGTAAGAGATTCCTCTTAACCGCCTTGCCTCGTCCCCAAATTAAATGTCCACTTTAGAAAGACCATTTAGGGTCTTGTCGAGAGGAAGGGAGGTGAAGAAAGGCATTAAAGAAGGCGCGTCACTTACAGGGGAGACTGCATGTAGGCCCACATAGGGGTTACAGGTCACAGCCTGGTGAACCCAGCAAGCGTGCAGAAAGTTATTCTGAAAAATCACTTCGAACAAATTTCCCAACCATTTTGCAGAGTTAAAAAAGATTACGTATTGTATCTTCAGTTTGCAAATTCTTCTAATTTTGTCACATTATATTCCTATTTTTGTCTCATTTATTTTTAACCCCCTTCTAAATGTCTAAGCTTCTTTTCTTCAATCATCTTAATAGTTTAGTCCGTACTTAATGTTGTCATAATTAAAAAATAGTATTATATGCTACTGCAGTATCAGAATAAAAAATGTTTCCCGTGATAAATGAATAATTTGAAAAGAAGCTGGGAAGTGCTGACTTTTAAGATACAGAAGATGTCTTCATCACATAAGCGTTCGAAGGGCTTCAGTTCTGATAGTAGATGAGTCACCGGTATCAAAAGATTTAACATTTTATTTTACCTGAAGATGAGCCATGAAATAGAACACGTGATGACAAGAGATCAGTGAAATGACTTTTTGTTTTCTGAACAGGATTGGATTTTTCCAACATGTGCTACGTACTAGAACGTGCAAATATCTAGAAACCCAGGTATTCGTAATAAACACATGGATGTGCCGGTCGCACACCCTCAGTTCCCGCTTGTGCACATTTGCGCACACGATCTCCCCTTTCACACGTGACGGATGGGTAAGTTGGATGAGCTGACCTCCCCGAAGGATAAGTTTGAAAAGGACGGAAATGGAGGCCTGCCAGGCACGCTGGCTGGAGTCGCGGACAAGAGCAGGGCCTGTCTGAACTGCCACTCAGTTTTTATTCTGCGAGTTTGCAGGGTTGGTGATTAGAGCGGCTTTCGCCCAATTATGCTGTGATTATTCTGCTGCACTGTAATTGACTGGGGAGATATGCTAATACCTGTCATTTGGGATGATAAAAGATGAGCGGGGGACGCAATGCATTATTTAGCTGGCTGTGTGATAGATGAGGGGTGCGCAGAGTGCTTTAATTGCTAAGAGGAGAGGTTAAGCTGAACGAGCGGATGAATTAGAAATGAGGTTTTTTATGGCTTGTGGAAAAGTGAAATAAAGGAAAATGTGCCTTAAACTAAACCAGCAGAGAGAAATGAGCACAATGAAACTATAACCAGGTAGCTTGCTTTACCAATTTAAATATTAATGAAAAATGTAGTTTAGAGTTCAGTTAATAATAATCTGAAGGAGAGTACACAATAGGTTCTATTAAGCAAAAAAAAATTTGTTAAGGGAATTGTTTTTATCGGAGATGACAGTAGTTATGATTTGTAATCTCTTAAATTCATGTTACATTTTTGGTTATACTGAAATGTAGTGTGCAACAATGCTGAATTTCATGCTGTGTATCTTTTCAAGTTTTAGCTTAGAGGTACCTAGATTTCCGGTGCCTGTCTATCTATCAGTAAATGCGGGCAGAGGAAGGCAAGAAAAAGAACGAACCTGTATAATATACGAGGAGAATGTGGTAATACACTTAGTGAGAGTGTACAGATGGTTCTTGAGTGAAAGGGTCTAAGGCAGTCAGCGAGTGGCACAGACCTCATATGCTGCGCGCTCAGTTGTTGGTATTTTTATGGGAAAAAAATGAATTAAAGAGCACTATTTTCTTTCCATATTGTTTCCTTTTGCCACAGCCATATATAATATTGTATGTGTGTTTCATAGAAGTATTTAAAAATACCCCACTGTAATCTGTAGTCTGCATGGTGGTTTGTACGATTCGATGTTAGTGTTCTGCTGTGTTTCAGTTCTGTGCGTTCAGTAGGTGATTGTTTTGAAAACGCAGGCCGAGCAGCAGTCTGCTGGAGTGGACGGTGTGCCCCACGCCGAGGGTGGAGGGCTGGCACACTTGGTCAGCTTGCAGGCACGTCCTGCTTCAGCAGACAATGATGCCGGGAAGTGGTGTCCCCAGCTGTGCCGTTTTGTCTTGTAGTGAAGCAATGGGAGTACAGGTTGAAGAGTTTTAGTTTTTGCAAAGTGAAGAAAACGACCCTCACACATTGTTGAGTTATCTTGAGACAGTCCAGCTTCGCAGAGCCTGTGTGGCTCGTGTTGTGTAGCAGAATTTATTGGTGGGGGGGGGGGGGTAGCTTTTAACCAGCTTCCTGAGTGGCGACAGGTCTGCCTGGAACAAAGCACGCCCACTGGAGTGGACGTCAGCCGCAGGCAGGCGCCGCACTCTGCTGCGACGACGCAAGTCAGCTCCGTGGGGGCTGACCGCTGCCCCCGTGTGATGGGCGCCTCTCTGGCACATTCCTTCTGAAACAAAGTGAAGTTTCCTGATGGACGTTTTTAATCAGCGCCCACCTTGGAATCCAGAGTAGACTCTCGCAGCTGCCTGACCCTCTCAGACGCACATGATGTGCACAGGCTGCCCGGGCAGCGCGACGAGGCCAAGCAAGAGTTGTGAAGGGGGAGGTGCAGTGAGCCTCAAAGAACTGCAGCTCAGGTGGACAGCGGCGGGACAGACACGGCAGCCTACAGACGGACAGCGGCACCGGAGGACCAGTTTCACAAGCTTAAGCTGAAATGCGGTGTTTAGGGTGGAAGCCGACTCGGCCACCAGAGGTGGCAGCAGCCCTGGGCGGGGTGGCGTCCTGAGGTCTTTCTTGTCAGCGGTACACAAAGAGTAGTATGCAGACCTATTTGAGTCTGTGCAGTTTTTAAAAATACAAGCAGTTTAGTATTTTTCCTCCCTCCTAAGCAATTATTTGGTTTTGAGACCTTGTGCCTGAGTCTTGGCTATAATTATCATCACTTGTGTGTGAAAATGATTCTTTCTTGAAGGTCCTTCGTTTGAAAGATTCTGCTTTGTTTAACCTGGTCAGGGAAAAAAGGTGTTTGCTGTTCCTTGCTGTTTACAATATGATACAATATGTCTCACTGTGACTGCGATTTGTGAGGGCATGGAATTGTCCTTCCGAACACGGGGTACTCGAGATCAGTGTCATATCACCGTTCTTTCGGGTTTGTTTGTTTTTATTGTATTTCATTTCATTTCATGTTTATTGATTTTAGAGAGAGAGGGGAAGAGGGAGAGAAAGAGAGAAGCATCGATGTGAGGGAGAGAAATATTGATCAGTTGTCTCACTTACTATGCACTCCAGCCAGGGATGGAACCTGCAAACCAGGCATGCGCCCTGACGAGGAATTGAACCCAACCTTTTGGTGTACGGGACGACGCTCCAACCGACCGAGCCACCTGGCCAGGGCCATGTCACCGCTCTCAACTTACACTTCTTCCCCTTGGAAATGCTCTGTCTTAAAACTGAGATTTGTAGCACGAGGCTGCGTAAAACTTGCTTTCCTGAATTTTCTTAGCATCTTTTAATACCCCTACCACCCATTTGAACGTTTTTTGAAAAATGGTGATGAGTTATAGTGTCTGTTAAATAATGTGGTTATATTATCTTAAACATTTTAAATATGAGTTGTAGAATTATTGCCACAGGGGACACGAGGCTACAGCTAGCACCCCCTTGCCCCCCGCCCCCCCCCCCCCCCCGAGGCTCGCTCTCCCATCCCTGTGCGGGGTGGACCTTGCCTCATAGCACAGCACATGGAAAGTTGTTGGGCGCACTGAGCTGGATGTGAGCCCACTTGCTAGGTGTCACTGGTGCAGGTGTGGGCGGTCCAGTAGGTTCAAGCAAATGATTTTAAAAACGTTACATACATCATACACTTTAACACGAAACATACAAATGTGCAGTTCCACCTTCTCTGAGATCCAGTCATCTCCGCCGTACCTCATTCCACCGCTGTTACAGCCGTTCATCTTTGGTAGAGGAGGATTGCTCAGGCCCTCCATTCACATTTGTACGTTACTTGGTTCCATATTTCATTGCCCTAAAAAAAAAATTTACTCATCTATGTATGTATGTATTTTTAGAGAGAGGGGAAGTGGAGGGAGAAAGAAAGGGAGAGAATCATCAATATGTGAGAGATACATCAATTGATCGGTTGCCTCTCACACTCCCCCAACCAGGGACCTGGCCTGCAACCTAGGTATGTGCCCTGTCTGGGACTCGAACTTGCAACCTCTCAGTTTGCAGGATGACGCCCGGCCCACTGAGCCACACCAGTCCGGGCTCATTGAGTTTTATAACTGGAGGAGTGTATGGCATAGAAGTGCTCAGGAGGAAACCCAGCAGCCTGTTGGGAAGCAGCGGCATGGGCGGAGCAGCAGGCGGGCTTTCCAGAGAGCAGCCTCCTGGGTCCTGTGCCTGGAGCAGGTGTCTGGAGGGGAGCGAGGGCTCCTGCAGCGCCTCAGCCAGGACCTCCAGCGGAGACAGGCTCTGCTGTGCGGCCGTGGAGACCATTTACACTGTTTCCCTCGCTGTCGTCTTTAGAGCTAGTTCATTTCCTCAAGAAGTAACAGGAATTACTTTTCCTTCTGCCCCAAGCCAGGTCCTGATAATGTGCCACTGGAAGAGATACGGGTCGTTAATCAATTTACTAGGGAATAATCATTTGTTCACCTATCTTATGTTATGGTTTTGGTTTTTTTCTTGCCAGTAAGGTGCTCTTTTTCTGTTTGTGTCTTTGTCATGTAAATTCACCTGTACAAGTAGCACAAAGTACCTTTCAGGAGTAGGTGCTCCATTTTTTTTTTCTTTGCTTTAAAATGAAAACACATGTAAATAATTGTTTTAAATGTCAAGCCTTTAGTGCTCATTATAATATCTCCTTGCAATCTTTTGTCTTCCTTAAACTTAATTACAATACTCTTGATACAGATGGAAAATTAACTTTAAGGGAAAAGTCAAAAACAGATGCCCTCTGGTTAGATTTGAAAGGAGAGGGAAGTTGCTAATGTATTAGTTTTCTGCTACTTAGTAACAAATTGCAACAAATTTAGCCACACCCATTCATTCTCTCCTTCTTCCTTGGTTCAGCAGTCTAGCCACTGGTCCTCAGCTGGGTGCCTCAGGAGGTTGAGGTCCAGGTATTGTTGGGGCTGTGCTCTCATCCGAGGTTGGGGTCCTCTCCCGAACTCAGTGGTTGTTGGCAGAATTCTCCTTTTTGTGGCTCCAGTTCTTAGGTTGCCACTTTCTTGCTGGACGTAACCACGGGCCATGCCCTGCCACGTGACCCTCTCCACAGCGCCATGCTGGCAGACTTGCCTCATCTCTCCCACCTCCTGGAAGAGTCGCCTGATTAGGCCAGGCCCACCTAGGTCATCTCCTTTTAGTAATTCTCTATCAGCTGCTTAGGGCCTTAATTACAGCTTCGGAATTTGTCCTGCCCTATAATGTAACGTAACCACAGGAGTTCCACTTGTCATAGTCGCCGACTTACGCTCAAACGGAGGGAATCATGCAGGGGGGTGTCCACCAGGGGCTGGAAACCTGGGGGCCACCTTAGAGTTCCGCCTGCACAGCTTTGGGTTCACATTGGCTGTCAGATTTTAGGGACGAAAAGGTTTTTTTAATACATGTACTGAGAGTGTCCTTAACTTGTTCTTTTTAAAATGTAGTCAGGAAAAACGAAAGTGGGATATAATAGAAAGTGTTTGACTGACAACATTGAAAATAAGTGATGAGCACCTTGAACAGAGCTGTCGGTCATCACGGCAGTTTTATTTCTCGCAGCGCAGCTCCTGAGGCTCTGCTCCGGAGCAGAGCGGTGGTCCCTCGCCGCAGACGCCCACTGCTCAGTTGACGGGCTTCTGTGGCGGCTGCAGGAGGCGCTGCCTCTTTGTCTCCGGGGCTCCCGTCGCAGCTCTGAGGCTCTTTCTCCTCCTTCCAGCGGGTGCGTCTGGCTCGGACCTCAGGACATCTCACAGGCATGCCAGTTACAGGAAGCGGGGTCCCTGGCAATTCCGGTTGGCCTCGCAGACCTGGAACACCAAGAAAAAGATCTCTCTCGACAGTACATTTAAAAATCATCATCTTCACCTTCGAACTTGACTAGTCCTTTTTAGAATATGTAAAGAAAAACTTGACTTACGAAATTGTTTTTTTTTTGTTTTTTTTAAGAATTATATACATATGCAGCTTTACAAATTCTGTGGATCAGTCTCAGATATAATATAATGTATAAAAAGTCCAAACTACCTTTTATTTTTTAAACCAATTTTATTTATCCTCTTAAAATTATGTACCCATGTAAGGATACTTTGAATTTATCTTTGCCAACACTGATTCTTTCAGAATTACATTAGAGAAGAGTAATATATTTCAAATAAGATTTTTATATACTTGATTTGAGTCCTTTTGTGGAGGAACTCCACTGAGCCAAAAATTTATAAACAGACAGATGTGAAGCAAACCTAATGATGTTTTTATTTTACCCAGATTTTGAAAATGTGACAAATACTTCAATTTAAAAAATAATAAATATTTACTGTACTTAATTCAATAATCAAATAAAAGCTTAGCAACATTAATTCTATGATACCAGCAGCACACTCCATAACTGGAACAGGGCGGTTTTCTGATTACAGAGGAATTGCTGGTGTTGGCTTGAAAATTACTAGTGAATTTCGTTTCTTTTGCAAAATTTTTGGATTTTAATGGAGTATTTGATGGGTTAATGTTGGGGGGGGGTGAGATATGTGACTACAAGAAGAATTATACCACTGGTTGAAGAAAGGCAGTGCCATCAAATGGCAGGGCAGTCACCCGGGATGGACAGGCCGTAGTGGGGAAGTCACTGTTCCCACGCTTTCCCCACACGAGCACCTCCTCTTGCTTCCGGTGCGGTTAGGAAGCTAAGGTACGCTCGGTAAAGTGTCCCTGGCAGCCATCTCTTAGGCTACTTTTTCCTGATCCCCCTGCTGAGCTGTTTATTTCCTGCCCCTCCGAGGGCCAGCCTTTTGGGTGGCCCATTCTTTCCACAGGAGCAGGCCTTGTGATCAGAGGGCAGACGGCTACTGCACGGTCCCCTGTGCTGGGGGGTCCTGGGGGTACCAGACATGGTGCCAGTGCAGCTGGGGAAATGGGGCCACGTAGCGAGATGGGGCAAGTGCGAGATGGTTACTGGGGTTTGAAGCTCCGTAAGGTTTGGAAAGCAAGGTCTGGGGTGGTGCAGTGTGGAGAAGAGCATCAGAAAGCGCCCCAGGCGGGCAGGCCTGAAGAGACGGGTTCACCTGGGGCGGTGGCTTCTGTAGGTAGGAGGTGGACAACTCGGAGCACCTGGCCTGGATGGCTCATCATGTTCTAACAGGAGGAGCTATAACCAAAGGTGCCACAGCTCAGAAATGGGGTTTCGCTTAAAAAAAAAAAAAAGTCAACAGTGTCTCTCTTACTATAGGAAAGACTGGATTTGAGAAGATATTGATTAGTTGTATATCTTCAGCTTTTTAGAATCTAATGAGGAAATGTGAGTTCTTGGAAAATAAGAAATTGTGTAAATGAAAGTTTTCATTATTATTTACAGCAGCATATTATATCATAAATTTATGTGGTGTCAGGAATTAAAGGAACTGGTAAAATGACTCCATTAGCTAGAGAATGGTTTAGATAAAACAACGAATCAGCTAAACTAAGACATTGCTTTTTAAAGAGATAGATTCAGTTACAAGTTGGCTTTTTCTTTCCTGATACATTCATTACATAGTGTATTTGTTGGTAAGTATTCAATAGTATACTGTAACGTGAGATTTGTTGAAGATAGAATCTGGTTTATTTAATGGAAATTAGGCAGTTGGTAAGTGAAAGAAATGTTTATTCTTGTATGTTGCAAAATGTTTCCTGGGATTGGAGTGTTGACAGGTTCTAAGACTCATTCATTCAACATTTATTAATTAGTTTCAGTGGGCTGGGCCTGTGGAAAGCTGGGGGATGTAGCGATCAGCAGCATCCAAGTGCCCCTGAACCTCTTCGGTGCGCGCATTCCGTTGCCTGGCTGGGCCTTGGAGTGCGCTTTCTGGCCTGGGCAGGTCCTGGGAGAGCGAGCAGCCTGTTTTTTTGAGTGTTACCGATGCCACTTTTGCCTCCCGTTTCCCAGTTCTCAGAATGATTTGTGGGAGTTTGGGGGAGAACGGCGAAGGGAGAGGTTTGCTTCGGGGCTTGTTGTGTCATCCGCATCGGCGCTGCCACTTTGCGTCGGCGTCTGCCCTTTCCCGGTGACTTAGGTCCTTCCTGTGGGCGGCACGTCGAGAGGACGTGTAGGGTCCCTGGCAGGGCGCTTTAATCTCTAATTACCCGATTCCTGGCCTCATTGCAACTACCTGGACACCCAGGCAGGGTGACTTTTGGAAGAGAACGTAATTAGTGGAACAGGAACTTCGCTACCAGCGCCTTGTCTAGACCCCAACACGAAACAGAGCCCCGTAGCGCATCTGCGAAGCCAGCCCACCAGGTGGTAAAGGCAGCGCCGGCGCCGAATCGCGCGCAGCGCGTGTCAGCTTTAGGGTCAGAAACAGCTGTGGGGTTAAAGCAGAGGGCAATTAATTCTCGCTTTGTAAACAGTGTGCACTAAGCATGTGTATATCTTTTAAAGATTGGGTAATTATCTGATGTAAAGATTTACCAAATACTGTTTCTCTGCAAACCCATGCATTGTATCCTTTTATTAACAAATGTAAAATCTTGAGTTGTGTGGTCATTAAGAGGAAAAATATTTCCCAATAATCAGTTGTTTCAGTAGTAACTTTTTAATAATATTTTTCATTAAAAACAAATGCACACACAACAAAAAAGTTTTAACTGGCTTTTCAATAGAGATTTAAATTTAATCTAAAACCATTTTAGCCCTGGCTGGTGTGGCTCGGTTGGAACATTGTCCCGTGACCGAACGATTACAGGTTCGATTACTGGTTGCAGGTCTGTTCCCTGAACCCCAGTCCAGGCACTGGGGGCCTACAGCTCCCAGCCCCGGTGCATATGGGGGGCAGCCAGTTGATGCTTCTCCCGCATCAGTGTTTTTCTCGCTCCCTTCCTCTCTCTCTTTCTCTCTCTAAATAAGCAGTGAAAAAGGGTCCTCAGATGAGGATGATAAAAAAATTAAAGTCAGCCCTGGCTGGTGTAGCTCAGTGGATTGAGTGCGGGCCTGCGAAGCAAAGGATCGCGGTTCGATTCCCAGTCAGGGCACATACCTGGGTTGCAGGCCAGTTCCCAGCAGGGGACACACAAGAGGCAACCATACATTGATATTTCTCTCCCTCTCCCTCTCTCCTACCCTTCCCCTCTAAGGATAAATAAATAAAAATCTTTAAAAAAAAAATTAAAGTCAAAAGTACTAAGGACATTTTAATACCTGTGAAGTAAAATCTGAGCGGTTTATGTTCCCAGGTTTTTTTTGTCGCATCCGGCAGCCGCATCGTCCCGCCGTAGCGCGCAGCCTCACCGCCCTGGGACGGGATGAGCATGCAGCCAGGCCCGGTTTCACGCGTCTTTGGTCCGGTCCGTAGCCCCCTGCCAAGGGGCTCCTCTCGGTCTCTCTGAGTTCCGCCCTTCCTTCCCATCTCGACAGACCCCTTGTCCACACCAAGGGTAATTTTGTCCGTCTGTGGTTAATTAACTTATAAATGATCTTTTACAGCTTCTTCCCCGTGGAGCTGCTGGGCTTTTCATTGCAGCCTTCTTTAAAATGTTCTGCAAGGGAGCCCCCAGCCCCACGCTGGGGTGCCGGTGGGTGCGGAGGGCTGGGGCTCTCCCTCCTCCAGCTCTTACTCAGGCTGACCGACATTCCTTCTGGCGGTCAGAACACTTGCTTAGGTGTCTTTTCTCGTACACTTAACCATATTTTTGTTTTTGCAGCAGTAAATTAAGAGCGTAGACTCTGGAGTCTGGCCACATTTGAATTAACGTTGTTAGCTGTTCGAATAATGAGATTATAGAAATGTAAGGCTTTAAATGGGAGTAATAAATACCTCAAAAAGTTTTAAAGACTGAACGAACGGGTCACGGGAAGCACTTGGAACAGCACTCGGTGCGTGTGAGCCCTGTGTGCCTGCCGCTGCTCCCGCTGGTCGAGTCCCCCGCCAGCCGGCAAGGCAGTGGTGGCAGGCAGCACCCCCGTTTCACAGAGAGCGACACGGAGGGTCCCCGGGGCTTCGTCAGCAGCTTAGCATCACACAGCTGGCGGTGGAGCTGGGCGTCTGGCTCAGGTGTTCGAACTCCTGGTTACCAGGACTTTTTCCATCCATCTGTCCAGTGGTTTCCAGACTCAGAAAAGCAAAACAAAGCACCAGATCGCTCAATGAAATTTTAATTTCAAAGAAACAGTAACATTTTAGTATGGTTACGTTCCAAATATTACATGGCACATACAGAATACTAATAAATTACTTGGTTTTTGTGTGAAGTACAAATGTAACTGGGAGCCTGCATTTTACCTGATAACCCTAATTCATCCATACAGAGTATTTACTCTGTGTAGGTCCTTAAGTGGTAGTCCGCAAATTGAAAAGAGAGCTGTCATAAAAAAGTACAGAAAGGGTTATAACATAAAAATCTCTTTTTCCAGGTAGTCCAATTGAATACAGTCAAACTGAAGTGTCTAGGCTGCCGTCTGCCCCCACCAGCAACGTGTTGTAGGTGGGAAATACCTTTGAGAAAAACACCACAGTAAATCTTCCAGCAGCCGGTGGTCACAGTGCTGGGGGTGGGGCGGGGGGCAGTGAGGGTGCAGTCCTGCAAGGAGCTGAAAGGTGGCCCGCGTGCACTGTCCCTTGTAGAGATACCCAGGCGACTGACTGACAGAGTGGTCGCGAGGAGCTGGTTCTCGGTTCCAAGTATGTCCCTGCACCCGTAGGTGCTTTTGCTTCTGTTGCCGTCGCACTCTCCATTGCTGTGTGTCCTTCTGTTAATTGTGGTGAGTTTTCGAAGGCGTGAGCTTGGGTTCACAGCTTTCTCTCTTTGATGTATTCATAACAAGTATGTGGGGGGGGGCACTCATGAGAAACTGATAGTGGGAACTGATCATGACTCTCCTCCTGTTCCTTGCACGATGTTCGTCACTGGATACAAAGCATCCATGAGTCTGATGATGACTTAACTATAAATACGTTTCAATTGAGAATGAAGATGGCGGGGTCCAACTGGACCATCCTCCCTCTGGGGTTTGAAGAATATAGAGAATATTTCATATGGCAGCTCTTCCTTTTTTGAATCTTAAGAGAGTACATACATCAAGTGCCCCAAGACGCAGTGTCTGCCGGTACCGGCGAATGAGCCAGCACTTGTTTTTCATGCCAGTGTGAACGTTGGGTGAGGGTAGAAACAGGGAGAGAACCGGCATTTATGGAGCAACACGTACCATCAGGCACTTGGAAAAGCACTCTACACGTGCCCCTTCTCTTACACAATACCGTGCGAGGCAGCTGGTGTAATGCACTTCTGCAAGTGATGAAATAGGCTCAGAGGTTAGATGGCTGATACTAGAGGACACGTGGCTAGTAATGAAAAGCCAGCGCTTTTTCTGCGCCGCCAAGATGCTAATCTTAGGGGCCGCTTTGTTCTCTGTTAGGGATTTTTTTAGGTGCTGTGCCGTGAGTTTCCTGTACAAAGTGAGTTTAATTCTCTGTTACTGTGAGAGCTGCATCTATGCGAGAGCAATGTATTAACTTTCCAGGTGTGTGTGAGTGGATGAAATAAAATGGAGAACTCTTATTAAGTACTTCTGATAAGTCAAACTTCCTGTAGTTGTTTCTATGTAGAATGAATACCAGTGGGTAGACCTAAGCATCTCTTCCTTATAGAGCTTCAAGTGGCCAGGGTGTCACCAGGGCAAGTTTTAGTTCTTCCTGATTCATCACAAGGTGACATTACCATAGCAAATGTTAAGCCCAGGGTCTGATTCTCTGTTCTGCAAGGTTCAGAAAGCAATTTCACCAGGAAGGTGCCAGCAGATGGATGAACCGTTTCTCCGGAGAAGACTCACGGGCCGCCCTGGTTGGCAAGGCAGGAGTCTTCCTGGTGGCAGACCTACCAGGAAGGGGTCTCGCTTTGTGGGTGCGGCGCCGAACGCAGGATGGTTAAATGACTTGTAGAGTTTGCAGTACTGGACGAGGATGGCCAGACACCTCCACCGCTACAGGAGGTGTTTCATGCTGGTTGTATAACCGCCCTTGCTGTCTGTGGGCCTGGCTTCCCATTGCCAGCTTCATCTGCAGAACCTCTGTGATTCTTGTTTATTTTCTGTGCTTCTAATGCTGATGGGGCCCTTGCGTGATTTAAAGTTCTTCTTGAGACAGATCAGTGCAGCCGGCCCGGTTATAGGAAGATATGGCTAGCCTCGGGGTTGGCGTTGCTGTCGAAGGAAACTTTATATATATCTGCTGAACAATAACACATGTTTTTCATGTGCTGGGTGAGGCACACGTAGGTTCACAGTTGTTCGTGGGGAAAATAATAATAAATAATATAAGAATAAACTGTTTTACATACTCACAACTGTGTAAGCCTACGTGTGCCCCACCCTGCATATAGAAGCATTGAGACTCTAAAGCCCGTTTCTCTAGAAAGCTTTAGTTGTGTTCGGTCTAAAGAGCAAGTTTTTCTAACAGTATAGAAACATTCTTCTGAGGGTTCTCCTGCGTTTTAAGTATATTGTTGCTCACAGTGAAGAGGTTTTGTTTTCATTTTTTTCCCTTCCACACCTTCTCATTCATGAATACTTGACACTCTGTCCAAAGTTAGTTGGAAAACGTACAGCGCTTGGCTGCACGCAGAGAAACGACTTCCAAATGCTTCCCTAACCACTGTCATCCTGGAGAGTGTCCTGCCCTGTGGTCCCGCACCCTCACCCAACTGGAAGGAGTGACGTGCGCTGCAGAGGCAGTCCCTAGCGCATCCAGTCTCTCCATCTTCAAGGACCAACAGAGCTTCCGCACCAGCTATAACCGGTGGTCCACCGAAGGAATTTACGTAAGCTAACAGAGAACTTCCTATCTGCAATTGCAAGTAGTTCACGCTAAGTGTGTGAAAGGAATGAAGTGTGCTTAGGCGAACAGATGACTGAAGCGCTATTCTGTCATATCTGGGGACGTTTACCTCTCTGCGTCCCTATCCAACCCATTGTAACCGTGCTGGTAAAAGTCGTGGAGAATGCAAGTCGAAGGAAGTTCCAATTAATGGAAACTTCCAGGAACATCTGTGAGACAAGTGGAAAGCACTCTGAAACACAATACTAAAAAGGTAATAAAGTAGAATTATCTCTTTTTTTAAGCTAGAACCAGTTTGGCTTTGCATCTTATTGGCTCTGCCTTTAATCGGAAGGTATTCCTCCACACGTTGGTGCCTGTCAGTTTGTTAATGTAAACGATGACGGTGTTGTGGTTTACCCTTTTACTTCATACTCGAAAACTGTCTCTAATTGACACAAGGCGCCTTACAGTACAGTCATTTCCAAGTACATCAAGCATCGCTTGCACCAGCCCTTGACTCGATGGGCACGGTGTCAGTCTTTGACCCCGAACTGGGAAATGACCCCTGCGGGGGAATCACTGGAGAATTGGAACAGTTGTGGTGGCGGGGTCAGGGGTCAAGCCATTACCTATCCATAGGCGCTTCCGTGTAAGTTGGACTGCTGCTTTTCTGAAAGCAGGTCATTTATTCAGGGAGAATACTGAAGAAGAGCTTAGCACACGTTAGCACTGACCCATGAGGTGGGGCCGGAGGGCTTCCAGAGATGGCTGGTTTGTGTTCCTTTCTGTTCTCTCCTGCGTCGTGACAAATGACCGTGGGATCATTGTCTAGAAGTTGTTGTTTTTCAGTGCAAATGTTGTGGAAGTATAACATGAATAATGGAAAAGTGCACACATAAGTGTGCGGCTTAATACACCTCCTCAAGTGCACACTTACATCAGCACCATCAGCGCCCAGCTCCAGTGGCCTCAGGGCCCCGGGGGCTCGTGTTCCCTGTGACGTCATCGTCCCCTCCATCCCCCAGCCCCACCAAGGGCAACCAGTGTCCTGAATAAAGTCACCTGTGTTTCCGAGAGCCAGTGGGCTCTACAGGCAAGCTGCCTTTTCGTCTGGCTGCTGAAAATGGTCTTACCCCTCCACTTTGAAATGTTTAAAAGTTCTGTATGAAGGCAGCACAAACCTTATGCAAGGAGGTAATGTCACCATCAGTTTTTACTCTTTCATATAGCTGTGAAAAGAAATTCAAGAGTTGATGTATGTCACAGAAGAGTCTTCTTCCCTTCGCATTTAAAATTAATTACTCAAGAGTTACCCTTCAGGAGTTACAGAAAGGAAGGAAAGCTATAGTTCAACTCTTCAATTTTGTCTCTACTATTCTTCCTTGTGTAATTACCGCTTTGCTTATTTTACTGCTTTCTGAGGACTGTGTATATTCTCAGAATTTTAAATGGTGTTTTAACCATTAAATAGTGCACATGAGTCCTAAAATATTTTTCATTAAACGTCTGAGTATCTAAATGAAGGAATTTTTTTTAACGACCTCCTTAGGCCAGAACGCCACCCGCTTTGGGGGTGTTGCCGTGTTTAAGAGCTGGCCGGTGTCTTCATTCGGGGCGTCTTTCCCTCCAGAGACGGGGTCGCATGGAGGCCTCCTGTTGGAGCAGGTGATGGTGTTCTGCCACTTTCTGTTCAAGAGGATCTGGAAGCTAATTGTAGTGCAGATTGTCATTTTCTGTCAACAAACTAAGAATTTTTTGCTTGGACAGGGAGACGATGGACTTGGATTGTTAGTGATTTTCATTCTCAAAAAATAATGGACCTCCTGGAAACACTGACAGAGTACCATTTTCTTTTTCTTTCACTCTGGCTTTTTTCCAGTCTTCCCTTTTCCTCTGCGTGGCCTGGGAACAGGGGTAGCAACCAGAGGGGGAGGAACGGTCGCAGATTAGCGGGCGTGGCTGGGACTGTGGGGCCAGAGCAGGGCTGGGCCACGGCCTGGCCGCCTCACCCACCGAAACCGAGTTCCTGATGTACAGGGTGCAGCTACTTGTCACCTGTACCTCAGGAGACAGCTGTCAGGGTGAAGTAACAAAATGGTTTGGATAAAAAGACACAAGAATAATAGCTGTCATTTTTTTGTACTCTCACTATTTGCCAGACAGTGTTCCAAGAACTTTCTCTGATGCCATTACAAACATAAATTCAGCACACTTTCATCAGGGAAGAAGTCGAGGCATCCGGGAGTCAAAGTGTTGTGGATGGGCTGGTAAGGAGCAGAAATCAGTGCACCAAGGTCAGACCACCTCGAAGGACAGGCTCCTAGCTCCGCCCCCTCCCCTCCAGGAAAGCAGCTGTCTGTGAGGTCAGGAGGGTCCCCAGGCGCTGCAGCTGGTGCTCACCTCTGGAGGGAACCCACGGGGTTGAAGTCGGCCTGCCCCCTCTTTCTGAGAAAGGGGTGTGGTTCCCCCCACAGAGGCGCCATGGCTCTGAGGGGCTGCCTCTGCCTGCCAGGCCACCTTCCTCTTGCTTCTCTCAAAGGCCCTTCCTGCTCGAACGGACCTGGAGACTTCTCCATGCTGTTAGTGAAAATCTTACATAATCTTTATTATTTTCCCGATCTGTCCAAAGTGTTACCTGCTTTTCCTGCTTTAGTTCCCACAGGTAGCCATTGGACTAGTCATTCATTCATCCAGAAAGGATGTGTAAACACTTACGCGTATCATGCCATGCTTATGTTTTCTTGTCTTGTTACTTTGTCCCATTTTCTGTCTGTCTCTGCTCATTCCCCTTATTCAGCCTGCCTGTGTGTCCTACTGTGTGTAACTGTGTTTTACATGGTGAATTCCACTGTTCTCAGGAATTTAAATTCAGTATACGTGCTGTGCCCCTTATGCTGCAGACTAAAACAATTACAGATACTTCAGGACTCGAACTCTATAAAGGAAACTATTTCTCATACCAAGCCGCACTGGGGATCCGACCCGCTATAGGCTGCGAGCTGTGCCGGATCACAGATGGCATGCTGCGTGACGTCACATCACAGTTGCTCTTCCCCAGGCGCGTCCCTGCCGTTTTACCCCTGTGGAATCCTGCGGGAAGTCAGCAGAGAGGATAAAGAGCATCAGGTGCTTTGTCGGTGTCCGTGATAAAATGCCTAGACCCGTCCGGACTCCCTGAACGTAACCCTGATCCCCGCCCAGATCAGGTGGCAAGGGAAGAGAACGTGGCTCTTCTGTCTCTGCCTGTGGCAGTGAGATGTCCTCTGGCGTGTCACTCTCTGGTCTCTTGGTTCACGGGCCTGTGTGTGACCCCGCTGTGACTTACCGACAAGGGGCAGAGTGAACACATCAGCATGTCCAAGAAGTTGGGGAACTAGAAGCGCTGTGTGAGACATGCCAACGGGTGGGAATTAGAAAATAATAGGGCCGTGTTAGGTCACCAAAGGGCCGATCACACAGTGCCCTGTGCCTGCCTGTCTCTTGCTGCAGGGTTGTTCTTCCTTTGTCGCCGGCAAAGTCCCGTTCTGTCTTACTAAATGAAGCAAGGTGTTTTGAGACGGTCGTGTACCCAGATATGTAGTGTGGGACAGTGACTATTAGAAAGTGCACCTAAGTATAGGTAAGTGTGTACCCTCACTGTCAGTGTGCATGCTCGCGTAGGTGTGCCTGTGCGCACATGCACACTTACACACACTCTCACACGCACACCCCTATCTTTTGAACTCTTGGATAAGGCTGTCAGTACCAGCGCGTTCTCATGTAATCTGTGTCCATAGAACCTGTGCGTATTTTTTGAATGTCAAATAACTTATTTTTTAATTTTTTATTGCTGTTATAATTGTCCCAGTTTCCCCCTTTGCTCTGCTCCACCAGCCTGCCCCCTCCCCCACACCTACGAGTCGGTCCCCACCCTTACACGGTCTTCAACTAGCCCCTTCCCCTTCTTTCCACCATTCCGTGGGCTCCTTCCGCTCTGGTCGCTGTCGGTCTGTTCTGTGTGTCTGTGCCTCTGGTTCCGTTTTGCTCATTAGTTTATTTTGTTCATTAGATTCCTCTTCTGGTGAGACCACATGGTGTTTGTCTTTCACTGGCTGGCTTATTTCATTTAGATTAATATTCTCCAGTTTCATCCATGCTATCGCAAAAGGAGTTCCTTTCTTTCTGCTGTGTAGTAGTCCATTGCGTAAATGTACCACAGTTTTTTGATCCACTCATTTGCTGATGTGTGCAAATGCCATAAATAATTGTTGACATAAAATAATTTAGTTTCTCTGGCCCTGGCTGGTGTAGCTCAGTGGATTGAGCGCGGGCCTGCGAACCAGAGGATCGCGGTTCGATTCCCAGTCAGGGCACATGCCTGGGTTGCAGGCCAGTTCCCGTCAGGGGACACACGAGAGGCAACCGTACATTGATATTTCTCTCCCTCTCTCCTACCCTTCCCCTCTAAAGATAAATAAATAAAAATCTTTAAAAAAAAAAATAATAATTTAGTTTCTCTGGACCTCAGTTTTACATTCTAAAACCAGGATAGGAGTAAATGTTGACTGCGGCTTTTCTAAAACTTCTGTCCTGTTCTTAACAATTCATTGTGTTTCTCTTCCAAGGCAGTCTTTCAAACTTCACTCTCCCCACTTTTTGTTCGTTTGTTTTTATATATTTATATATAACCGACTTACAACACTGTATTAGTTTCAAGTGTACAACATAATGATTTGACATTTGCATATATGGAGTAGATCTGTCTCCTCAAATACACAATGAACTATTACTAACTGTAGTCGCGCTGCTACACGTTACATCCCCATGACTTATTTATTGTGTCACTCTCCCCATGCACTAATATGTTCCAGCACATTCCTACCTGAAGTTCTGGGTGCGAGCCCCATTACATCTGCTAAACAGCTGTAAAAATTGGTGAGCTATGACTTGGTTAATACTAGCATGGGTTAGCAGATAAGCCTAAAAATAGCTCATTTTATTTTTTATATGCTCTTCATGTCTTAAGTGTGTCAGATTCAGGAACCTTGTTTCTACTGTTCATTACTATTGAGAATATTCAGTAGTAACTTCCTGAGGACTTCTTATGGCCTCACATTGTCAACCATGGGCTACCTGATTATAAAGCTGCTAATCAAGAAATGTTCACATAATGTTTGCAGCCTATTGCAAATTTAACACCACGGTTTCTTGTATAGGCTACAGTTAATGGTGTTAGTTAGCTGTTTCAGAAATGTTCTCAGGAAAACTTATCTTTCCCCACCAGTGTGAAATAAGGTCTGCGTCAGTTTCTTACCACTCTTGGACGTTTAAACTCCCTCTTTTCAGCATTTATTCGTGTTCCTTGTGCCAGTAACGTTATGTTATTCTAGGGCAATCCTGTTTGAATACTGAGAACATAGACCAATTGCCAGTGTCTAAAGCAAACACAGAGAATTTTCTCTGTGAAGAATTCAACATCAGCTTGACACTAATAATCATGAGTGGCAGGTAGGTGATGAGAGGCTGCGAGCCCGTGGAAGGAATTCGGTAAACAGACCTTTCTTTGCAACACGCCGGCGCCTACTAGCCCAGCTTTCGTACTGGCCGAGTAGCTGCACAGGGTGTCCCAGCGCCCGAGCCCAGGAGAGCGGCATTGTTCTCTGAAAGGGAATGACGCGGGACACTTACTGTATGTTTTAAATTTACGGTCAATTGAAAATACATGAATCGTAACACTGGAAATTACCTGGGAAACCAAATTGTCATTTTCTTGATAGAGGACGGTAAGTAGGTCAGGTCAGTTGGTGCCTTCTTTACGTTGGCGTACACGTCGCGCTTTTAAAAGCACGCGGTTTCGCCGCACCAGGGAAAAATGACTGGAAGGAAATGTGGCGAAATGGTAGAATTTAGTTAGCTCTGAGTGGTGGCACCGCTCCGGATTTTTATTTTCTGTTTCGTTTTCTGATGTGGTTCTCATTTGTTTTTAAGAATACCTACTGAGCTGTATTACTTTCAGATACGCATTTTGGGTTTTTTCCCCCCTTTTTAAAGAAAATCGATACCATGAAATGCATTTTTCATGTTGCTAAAGAAAAGTTCAGTTTTGTTTTGAGTTAGTAGTAAACGAAGTCGGGTTCATCAGGTCTTTCCTCCTTTCGGTGTCTGTGTCGGAGCTGGGGGACCATTTCCTATTCTCTGCTCCCAGAATGCGAGGCCATAAAATTGGGAGAGAATTGGGATTTGCGTATTATTTTTACATATTATAAAACTAAATCTTATCTTCTGTTAAGAGGCATTACTAAGAGCTCAGAGATGCGAAAGGTAATGTCCACCTTTAAAAGACCAAGCAGGACATTCCTATTTTTTTAATTGTAAAGATCACCATCGCTTCCTATCGTTAATGGACTTGCACATCCTCTTTTCTTCCTAGTTAAGAACCTTCAGTTAAATAAGTTAACACTAAATGTCACTTCATTATTGCGGTAATGATCACACAGCTGTGCTCCCCTCCGTTTATGACACACGTCAGCATCGGTTTAGGAGCCCGGCTTCATTTCCTGCCCAGATAGGCTCCTGCAGACGGCGGTGGCGGTGGCAACGCAGAGCGCTCTGCGGGTCACCGCTGGGGCGGAGCGGAGGTCTCCAGTCCTCGGAGATGCCAGCCTAAGCTCTGCCGTTCGCCCTCCGCTGTCCTTCATGTGTTTATGTGCTTGCTTGCTTGCTTGTTACTTCTCAAGTATTTTTCTTTGCCAGATTAAGAACCATTTTATTTATGAGTATGTGAATGTTCAAGGAGGAACTCTTACACTTAAATGAACCTGTAAGGAGCCCATAGAAAAGCAAGTGCCTGCAGCGCTAATAATGAGAACTGACAAGGCAGTCCTGCTGGGTTTATTTATGACCTTCTGCCTCTGTGAGCTCTTGAGAGAAATTCCTTTCTAACCATAACAGTATTGTCGGAGTTTGGCACTGTGCAGAGGAATCCTGCCGAGCCCTGAGGCCCACAAACTGGCACTTGTTCAGCCTGGAACAGATTGCTTTGCTTGTTGTAGTTTTACATTTTCCTTCGCTCCTCTTTCATTTAATTCATAAGTAGCTCTCACCAGTCTTTATATACATGCTTTTACAAAATATATTGCTTTTATTCCTAGAGCCAAAATTCATTTTTTCCTTAAAACAGTGTCTTATCAGCTGCTACGCAGCGCTGGGAAATTCAGAAGAGGACAGAATACAGAAAAGCGAGAAGGGGCAGGTGCACCCTGTAGAGGGCAGATCGTGGGCAGTCACGCCACACTGTGCGACCTGATGGCCTACTGCGGTGCCCCCGCGCGATCTCATGGGGTTGCTTATTCTAGGAGTTAAAGGGGGCTCAGCGGAAAGAATTTACCCAAGGTTACGATTTTAGAATGCTCCGGTTATTATTTCAGCTTATTTTGATACTTTGAAGTCCCTGTTCATGCCAGCTGGTTGGCCCTCTTCTATAATATCCAAATAAAACAGGAAACTTAGAAGCATCGATTCACAAGAAAATGATGTTTAAAACCGTGATTTTCTTTGGAGGTAAAAGAAAATCGATAATGTTGAACTTGTACCTTGTAAAGCGCAGCCCATGATGGCAGCATCCCGCACGGACAGGTCGGGGCAGAGGGACAGGTCGGGGCAGAGGCGCTCCCCTGGCCCCGAGGCCCTGGGGCCTCCTCCCTGGCCCCTTGTTTCAGTGTGGCAGCAGTGACGGAACAACAGTTTGCACTGGCTTCTGCGTGAAGTGTGGCTAGGCATGCGGCTTCTGTTTCTCCTGAGAGGCTTTGGGTTCGAGACGCCAGCTCCTGTGGGAACACACTCTGCGGGGCCTGTTGAGCTACAGGTGCCCGTGTCTGTATTTGCTCAGTGCGCGCTTTGAGAGGGCTGGGTGGGTGGCCGGGGGCGGGCCCACTCTGTCAACAGGCCGTGTTATTAAAGTCACTATTTATAGTTGTGCTTCGTTCTACTTACATCACATCTGATTTTTTAACATTTTCTCAGCCATCTTATTCAGGTGTGTACAGAATTGCTAATAGAGACCATGAGGAAAATTGTATTAAAAATCTGAGCCTGATAAAATGTAAAAACTACACATATGAGCATAATTTGTTATTTGTCCACTTGGTCTTGTCATTTCATTACCCCATACTTTTGCATTGTTTTAGCATCTGTTGTGAAGATACTAATATGATCAACTATTTCCTGTCTTTTGAATGGGCTTATTTTAAACTTCATTTGTTGTTTGCTTTAGAGTGAGAATAAATTAATACCCTGTTTATTAAGTTATGCTATGGCTATGCTTGCGTTAAAAACTATTAAAATCTCCAGGGACCCCCTTTTGTTTTATTTCTTTTACAAAAAATCATCAGCGTTTATTAATGTAACTGCTCAAGTACAATGAAAACAGAAAAAAATCCTCCCAGGTCCAATCATGTAAAATAACCAGTTAAAATTTTATTGAGCATCAGTTGATATCTCTTATGCATTAAAAAAATACACACATATATTTTTGTACGTACACATAAGTATATATGTTTCTGTAATAGTTTATACTATTTTACCTAAACTTGATCATGTTTGTTTGCCGTACCTGAATTGCACTCAACAATCTTTTCAGTAAGAATTACATTATTTTTAGTAACTATATATTTTTAAATGGCTCACTACTAAATTGACAGGTGGCTTCTAATTTTTTGCCATTTTAGTATCTAGGGTTCCTGTTTTAAATTTTTCTGCGTACTTCATGGCAATACATTTCAAAATCATAACGGCTAAGATTTATTAAACTCATTATGTTCTCAGCCTCTTTGAGACAAAGACCATCTTATAGATGAAGGAACTGAGGCTTTAGAATCTTAATTCGCTCACCTTGCTCACACCAGTCGGAGGCGATGGAGCAGATTTGAACCAAGGCTTCACGTTTCCGGTCAGTGGGGTCTCCGGCACGCAGTGTTTATAATTGGTAACACTGCATTTCACAGGGGCCCCGAAGGCCACCCACTCCGTTCTGCGAACAGTCAGCAGCGCTCTGTCGGCCTGGCACAGGCCTCTCTGGAAAGCGCGTGTTGCAGAATGGAAGGGTGCATTCAGACCGCCGCTGTTGACTCTTCTGCCTCCGTCAGCCAGAGACTCTGCAGGGTGTCATCTGCAGATTCTTTATCACATACTTGCAATGCGTTTTACAGTATAAGCAGTGTTAAAAACTAAAGTATATATCTGATACGTGTACCGGTATGTGTGTATGTGTATGTATGTTGATATATGTAGCAACTGTTCCCTGAGCACTTTTGTATGCTCCCTACATCTTACTCATAAATACGTGTGATTCTCACCATTCTACTCACAAGTAGTATTTTCCCCCTTTTTGGATGGCGACTTCAAGGCTTAGTGAGAGGGAGTAACTTGCCTGAGATTGAGGAAAGAAATGATGGAGCCACGACCTGATTTCCAACCACTCTCGCTCCGGAATTCAGGCCTTTACCTGCTGTGGTGTCGCTATAACCCTCCGCCGCCGTGAATACTTAGTGGGCGCGGATCTGGCGCCGGCATCGCGCGTATCGCGCTCCGCACGGCAACTCATTTAGTTCTCCCACACCTCTGTGAGGTCGTTACCTTCCCTGTCCCGTGGTACAGACGGATGAGAAGTGGGGCACGTGGGGCTCCTTCGCCCAGGTCCTTGGAGTCGGCGGAGAGGAGCTAGGCGGGGGTCGGCTGTGTGGCTGCGGAGCCCAGATGCTTAGGAACCGCCCCCGCCCCACGCCCCCAGTGCGAAGGAACGCGAGTATGATGCAATCCCAGTGTCGAAAAGAAAACATCTAATGGGTGCTTTTCAGAAACCGGTTCATTGGAGGAGGGGAATGAGACACAGAGATTCTGAAGGAGGCTTCGTGGCACTCAGATTGATGACCAGAGTTTAAGTTCAATTTTATTTCAAAACAGGATTTACCGGGATAAACGGGACTCCCGCAATGGGATGGGCTTGCAGGTCGGGTTACTGAGGTCTCTCCCGTGTGCGAAGGTTTCAGAAGGAATGCAGCGGGAACTTCACCCTCCCGCCTTGTGGGCCCTATGTCTTAATTTGCTCATGCTGTCTTCAAGACCGCTTGTCTGGACTGAAGTGATCGTCGGAGAAGACTCCACCATGTTCTTCCCGTGGGCCTGGGAACCTGCTCCTGGCCCCAGGACTGTCCCCTGTAAGCGGAAGGCACCGCGGTGCTGCGGCGGCTCTGCCGAGAGGTGGCAGGCTTGAGTGTGAAACGTGCCGGACGTCCAGACCGAGTTGAGGCCCTCACTGATATCATCATCATCATCATCTTTAGTAGTAGTGGTGGTGAAAGTTTCTGTCTGAGACCCTGAAGAGGTTTATGGCCACTTCCTTTTGAGAAGTAGCGTTTGAAGTAATATGTTACAAAATGGTTACATGCTCTCAGGAAAAATTATTATGTAGGATCGCACTTGAGTGGCAGCACTTGAGGTGGTAAAAGACCAGCTGGTCCTGCACAAGAGATAAAACAGCGTATTTGGGAAACCTCTCATCTCGGTGGTCTGTGAGTCATCGCTGAACACGAGAAAAATGCGTCTTGTTAATAAGCTTGACTTTGCAGGGAGTATTGAATCGGTTGAGATTCATTTAAAAATAAAAAATAAAAACATTTTTATCTGAAATCTAGTCAGGATAATCATGTGTAAAAAACTTTCTGGATTCTCTACTTTTTTAAAAAAGAATTCAGAAGTCTTAACAATTATTTCTATGAAAATATTGAATCCATTATATTTTTTATTTTTAACATTGGAAGAAATAGTTTAACAATCTTAAAGTATCTTCAAATCTTTAAATATTGAAAAAATGAAACAACTCTTGTCTTTAGGTCTTTTGGCAATTTGTTATAGAGGGAGATGCATTCAAGAAAGGAAGTTGGATTTGAATTGATGTGGCCTTAGTATTTGTTTTATTGTTGTTCTATTTCTAACGTATTCTTTAAAGCAGGAGGGAGACCTGGCTGCAGTGGCTCAGTGGATTGAGCACCAGTGGATTGAGCACTCAGTGGATTGAACTGGTGACCACCCTGCAAACCAGAATGGTCACCAGTTCAATTCCCAGTCAGGTCACATGCTTGGGTTGCGGGCCAGGTTCCTGGTAGGGGGCACGTGAGAGGCAACCACGCATTGATGTTTCTCTAACCCTTTCTCCCTCCCTCCCCTCTAAAAATAAACGAATAAATAAAATCTTTTAAAAAATACAAATTTAAAAAGAAAAAATACTACTTTAAGAAATAAAACAAGAGTGATTGGAAGTCTGTGTCCAACATGTAACTTAACATCAGGAAGTAATACCATCTTATATTTTAAAAGTGATGCTCTTCACAGTTTCCCTATCATTTGCTTTGTTCGTTACATTTACCCACCGACAAAAGTCAGCACTGCAATCCCCGTGCTGCGGCGGAATACAAGATCAGACCGTCTTGTCCGCAGCGGGTCAGTGGCAGCGGCACCAGGCTTCGGACCCCTCTGTCGTCTGTTCTTTCTCCTGGAGCACAGCAGTCCCTGCGGTAACACTTTGTTATTGATGATTCTTAACCAGTGAGTCGTTCTGCGTGTTCTTCTTACCATTCCACCGTCAGCCACCTTTGGTACTACAGTGTCTGTTGCAGTGTCGTGGGTAGAAACACTGTTGAAAACCTGGGTTCCTGAACTCAGCACAGGCAGACGACCTCTTCCTCACTGCAGAGCTTATGAGTGATCGACCCAACCAGGTTCCCAGAAAAGTGGAGGAAAAACCTGCCTCTCTCGCAGAGTTTCGTTTCTCTCCGGGTTGCAGTCTGGGGCTCCGTTTTTTAAACCCAATTCCGACGGGGCCTGCAGAGCCTTTGCCAGCGTCCCCTGGGAGTAGTAAATCGGGGAGGACCGGGTTCCCTTCGGCGTCTGCACCGTCCCTGCGGCTCCCTCTCGGTACCGCTGCTCTCGTGGGCTGTGTCCCCACAGCCTCTCCCTCATGGCTAATAGTGTAACAGCTCAGACTTCGGAGAGCTTGCTGCACTGATCCCTTTACTTACAGTTTCTCATTTTAGTCTCACAGCAACTCTTTTCAGCAGGTATGAGTTTTTCCCCATTTCACAGACGAGGAAGGAGAAAGATGGAAAGGTTAAGTGCACCGCCCACAGTCCGTTAATAAGTGGCAGAGCTGGGGGTTGAACGTACGCTGTCCTCCCCCAGAGTCTGCACTGTGGCAGATGCCACCAAGTCATTAGAACGCGACAGGAGACGTGCCACAGAAGGTGCATGTGACCTGGGGTTGTGGAGGAAGGAACTTTGGAGCTCCTCCTGGTGGTGCGGATGTCAGGGAGAACTTTACCCGGAGAGCACGGCGGCCCTGGAGGGAGGGAGGGCTTTGTGGAGTGACCAGGGTGAGGTTCGTTTCAGGTGAGACCGGCGGCTCAGGCCGCGCGTCCCCCGGCAGCTTGTTGGCTGTCAGGTGGGAAGGCCAGTAGGACCTCGAAGCTACTCCACCTGCTCTCCTGTCCTTCCCAGCCCCTTCGCATCCGCATCCGCATCCGCTGCGCAGCGCTCCGCCCACACTCATCGCCCCTTTTGGTCTTCGCTTGCTGCCACCGCACTCGGCTTTTCCAATGTCGAATGCGCGCAGCCATGCTCACGGCCCACTGCGGTCGGTCGTCTGCCTTCCGCCCTGCGTTAACGGCGTGCCGCTGCGCGGGGTTTTTGTTTATTTTCTGTCGGACACCGTTTATGATATTCATATTAATGCTTTTAGTTCTAACACAGTCAGTTTCACTGCTCTGTAGTACCCTAGTTTCTGAATACATCTATAAATATTTAATACTGCTAGAAAATTAGATTGTCTTTACTTTTTGCTATTACAGGACTGAAACAGTGCTTCTGTGCTAGTGTGTATCTCTCCTTACATCCTGTGCCTGCTTATAATAAACCTAGGAGTGGACTTCCTGGGTCATGAGATGATCACATCTTCAGCTCTCTGTGATGCTTACAGATTACTATTCCCAGTGTCGGTATTGAATTATACTTCCACTAGTTGTGTGGGAAAAGCATGAAGTGCATGTTTTTTTTCTCCCCAATATTTTATAATCACAAAATCTCACTTGGAAGCATCACTGTCATTTAGTGTTCATAAGAGTATCACTTAATAATCTAATAAAGGGCCCTGGCTGGTGTAGCTCAGTGGATTGAGCGCGGGCCTGCGAACCAGAGGATCGCGGTTCGATTCCCAGTCAGGGCACATGCCTGGGTTGCAGGCCAGTTCCCAGCAGGGGACACACGAGAGACAACCCTACATTGATATTTCTCTCCCTCTCCCTTTCTCCTACCCTTCCCCTCTAAAGATTAAAAAAAAAAAAAAAAATCTAATAAAGGAACTTAGGTTGCACCACAAAACATATGTAAGAGAAATAATTGTCTTGATCATGTGAAAATGAAAGGAAGCAGGACAGCTTTTTCTAAACAGAAGAATTCTAAGTAATGTGTCGATAGAAGGAATGAAGCAAACAGAAGAATCAGCATGTGGACAACAGAGTAAGGCTGCAGGCAAGATCCACCGATGAAACTAAAATTAACGGGCAGCACCTCAAGGAGACACCGGATATGTGCATGGCTTTGTGTATTTTCCCCCAGATATTCCCTAATTACCGTGTGGTTTTAACGCATGGGGTTAATTTCCACAGACGCTTTGATACCCCTCCTCCAGGAGGTGGGGCTTCATTCCCCTTCCTTGGGTGTGGGCTGGGCTCAGCGGCTCCTTTCCCCTGCATGCAGAGAGTCACAGGGCAGTGGAGAAACCCGGCAGACACGGCGGTCACCCCGTGGTCGGTCACCCAGTGGTCGAGGGCAGCGTCCCCTGGCAGATGATCGTGTTGCTGACGTGCCCTGCTCTGCTGCCCTGGCAAGGACACCACACTGCAGTGGTGTTTTTCGCCAAAACGTGTAACGCCGGCCTGGCCATGAGAATTCACAAAACGAACACAGGTTGAGGACGTTCTACCAAATACCCGACAGGTGCTCTTCACGTGTGCCGAGGCCGTGAAAACAAGGACGTACTTGAGAAGCTGGGGTGCATGAGAACAGGTGAAGGGACTCGGTGAACAGGTGCAGCATGCTGTCCTAGCCTGGTTCCTGGGGGGAAGACGTTACTGGGAAGCTGGGGAAATGTGAATTACCTGTAGTGTCAGTGATAGTATCGGGCCAGCGTCAGTTTCATAGTTTTGATGAGTGTGCCATGGTTGCTGTGTAAGTGTTACCGTTTAGGGAGGCTAGGCGAAGGGCACGCAGAAACACTCAGTACTGTCTTCCCCACTTTCGTATGAGTCTAAAGTCATTTCAGAATAAAAAAGTTGTGGAAAACCCAGCGAAGGATGCGTAACAAGTATGTATGTTTATATGGTTCGTGTGACTGGGGAAAGCATCAAAATGACTAAGTTACTGTTCTACAAATAAAACTTCCCATTATTCCATGTAGACTCGGTACAGTTTGTCAGTTGTGTGTTCTTCCGTTTTATTTTTGTTTGCTTTTTTAGGCTGCTAATTTATTTGCAGTTTCCATAGGTCTTACTGTTTTAAAGTATCTCATTGCTATGTACTGAAGAAATAAATGTCTCCTGAGGGTTCATGCCTTTTCATTAAGTTTTATTTTCAGAACTGCTATGTGCTAAGCATTTACTTTTAAACAGTAGTGTCTGTACCATGAGGGTTGCAAAAGGTGGTGTTGATTGCTTTTCTGTTACAAGGATTTATGGTGCTTTCAGCAATAAACACGGCAATCAGTAGGCAGACTCAAAATCTTACATATTTACAAATCTTATCAGTTTGTCAATTTGCTCTCAAAGCACCTGGGTCATTCTTACATATTGCCTCGTACCCGGCATCAATATTTGCCAAGCACCAACTCTCGTGAACTGGACCCCTCCTTCAGCGAGCACATCATTAGCTGACTTCCCCTGTGTAACTACACGAATCGGAAGCCATCACCAGTGGTTCTGGAGTAGAATAGTTCAAGAGTATAATCTGCCCTCCCTCTCTCTATTTTCTACCCACCGTCTGTGCTAGAATAGTGTGGGAAATGTAGAAGCTAAAGAACTTATGACACATGGACATGAACTAAAGGGGGGAATGTGGGTGGAAGGGGGTGTGCAGGGTGGAGGGGAATGATGGGGAAGAAATGGGACAACTGTAATAGCATAATCAATAAAATGTATTTAAAAAAATTTTTAAACAGTATAATCTGTTAAACGGAAACATTAACTCAAGTAGTTTCCAGGCACCGTTGTACTATTTTCAGGGTCAGGTATACGAGTATATCCTTCCTCATTCCATGGACTCTTACGTATAACTGAAATGAGTAGTAGGAAGTGCTGGTAGTTATTTAGGCACTTTTCATCGTCATTCATGTATTTGTTAGGTTTTATATAGTGCTGAAAATACAGGGATTTTAAAAATACTTTCCAAATTTATTCTTAACTAGTACCTATAATCTTAGTCGTGTTTAAAGCAGTGTTTGTTCATAAACACTTGAAAACGTACTGTTTTCTTTTACACGTTTGGCATTTCGCATTGGGCAGCACACTCACCGCGTTTCTTTTCCTTCTGCGGCAGTCGTCAAACCGGCCCTTTAGACTCCGTCAGCTCCCTGGTTCCTGGAGCCGCAAGCCCCTGCGCCTTGGCCTGGGCGTCCTCCTGCTCTGCCTTCCCTCCAGCCTCCCTGCTCTCCTCCTCTCGGGTCCCCACGCCCCACACCCCATGCGCCCTCCCAGGTTCTGCTGCCTCACGCAGTGTTGTGTTGGCCTCCTGTCTCCTGCCCACCCTTGTGCAAAGGGCACATCTCCGCCCCCAGCCCGGGCCTGCCCAACGGGAGCCCCTGCGCCAATGTGCTCTGTCTTCCACGGCACTTACCGGTCCTCGCCTTTGTCGTAGAATCTCTGCCTTTTCTTTGTTTGTTTAGCTGTTTGTGTCTCGTCGTTGAGACTCCATGAGAGGAGGGCATTTGAGTGTGCAAGATCACATATTACAGGACAACTTGTAAAATGGTGTCCACCTATAAGAACCACCCCCTGCCATTTTCCCCTCCTCCTCCACCCACGCACCCACCCCCGGGCTCCACCTGCAAACCCTAGGTAGGGCGAGCCTGCCCAAGGGGGCACTCAGAACAAGTGCCTCCCACCCCCGCAGCTCCAGTGCAGCTCTAATTTCACCAGAGTCCGTAATTTGTATTAATAAGTGGATCCTTTAAAATGCCCTAGCTCCTGGAATGATCAAGGCCCCCAGTTAGTCACACCCGAGTCTTTTTAAGCGTTTTCAGTACTGACTCGGGCCGTGACTTGAGGCCAGAAAGGGTCTTGGCTGTGTGGGACGGTGAAGTCCGTTTAAAAACTTCCGGCCGGCAGGACCAAGGGACCGGCGCTGACCCGATGCTGCAGCTTCCTCGTGTGGGAACCGCCTGGCGGCCTGGGGTCCCGAAGGTGCTAGAGTGGTGGCAGTCACAGTCGCTGCTGCGCATGGCCACTGTCGGGTTCCGGTCGACGTCGTTCGTGAGGGCGATCCTGAGAGTGTGACCCAGGAGGCCATGCTATTTCCAGATGGAACTTAATCCCAGTTTCCATTCAGCCAAAGGAGAATGATGAATGAATTCTCTCCCCGAATTAGTTTGAAGTTCTCGACTGCTCAGACTGTGCCAGAGGGCCTCTGTGTGGCTCCTCCCGGCCTCCCTAACATGGCCAGGCGTTAACAGTGGAAGAGCAGAGACTCTCCCTGGGCGGAGTTCAAAAACAGCGTAATTTAGGACCCCCCTGAGGCCTGTGCAGTGGGAAAAAATTCCCTTGCATGATGCATATTTCATGCTGAGGTTGTTTACCTCTTCTAAATTTAGAATGCCAGCGCATTCCCTGTTAGGAGATTTAACCCAAGGACCTCTGAGGCTAGCTTTTATTTCAGGTGCTGGTTTTTAAAATTCAAAGGAAATATAACCACTGTAACAACATTTGCTCACTACAGTATGCTTAACTCTAGGAATCCTGCTTTTGTAAAGTATCAGTTTAGCTGATTATCCTGTAAGTGTCCTCTTCAAATGAGTTGCCAATGAGGGAATATTTGTTTGAGAAAGAAAGCAGATGACTCAGGTGAAAGCCATTTCCCCAAGAAGGGGTTCTTGGCTACCTCTCCTAAAACGATTTTTGACTCATTAATTTTCCTTGTTATCCCTGGCTTTGGATAGGAGATTGTCATTTATGGAGCTTATGACTGTTTTAAAATTAGCCTCAAATGTTATTTTCAGTTGACCACATACATCTTAAAGCTATGCCTTTCATAAAATGTTACGTACTAAAGAGATAAATATTTGTTATGTTTAAATAGAAAGTTAAATATATAAAGCATGTTTGGAAAGACACTCTAAGGCCTACAAACTAGTGCTTCAAGTCATTTGCCGTCTAGACAGGGGAAAGCGTCAGGGACTGTTGGGGGCGTCTTGAAATACACTATGTATTACACGTAGGTTTGTGCTGAAAAGAAGCCTACAGACATCCTGGAAATTGAGCAGTCATCGTGAGGTTTTTGTGTGTCAGTCCTGTATTGGCTCAATTCTAGTATCAAATTTAAGGTGTATTCCTCTCTCATGTCCAAATGATGGTTCTAAAGTGAGGTTGCTAGGTATGAAGTGATTTCACAGTGTGTTTCTAAAGAGCTAAGTATCTATATCTAATAAGACTGGATGCTTGGCCTACAGGGTGGCAGTTGGCAACAGAGGGCTGAGTACTCATTGCTTGGTTTTGAGAGTGAAGTCAATGGTTTTCAGTAGAGCGCTTGTGGTAAATGTTTAGAAATATTTGCATGTGCTGGCTTACTTGTATAGCGTTTGCAGCTGTATTTTACTCTAGAGCTTATAAATTCAGTGACATTTACCAGTCACTGCCTTGAAGAAAGTAGGGTCTAGTTGGAGAAAGAAAAACTACACGCCTGACTTTCATACTTGATATTCTAAGAAGAAGAGATACTATTTCTGCTTCTGAAGATGACTGAAGGACTCCTCCAAAGACCACTGAACTGGCATTTTAACCCGTGCTTCAGACCCGCGCGAAGTCACAAGAGATATCATTAGCTGAATCCTATTAAAATCCTTAAACAAGAGACGCGGACGCATCTCATCGATTGAAGTATATTCTCTGTCTCTAACTCGTGTTCATCCTCGGCTCTCTCGGGGCTCTTCTGAGCAGGAGATGCCCCAGTGTGTGCAACGCTCTGCAGTTCCACCGGGGACCGATCTCACACTGTCATCTAACTGTACCGAGAACCATCGCTTAGAGTATTCTGAAGTTGATTTGCTTGTTTAAAAAACCCACTTCTTAGTTAAGCAAGGGAGTAAAAGTTCCTAACTCATTCCGGTTCTTTGGGACAGTAAGAAGACGTCCCTGGCAGTGACTGAATAACATTAAAACCAGCAATGTATGTATGCATTAATGTAAAGTTTTTAGGGCGGATCCTATACAGTATGTAGACGTGACAATATTTATACTTAATTCTCTACGTCTGTTTTGCGTAGATGTAGATTTCTAAGAATTCCTCCTGTGCTCCTTCCTGGTAATACATGCCCATGTCCATTCCGCGGTCTCCGCCCGCCCTCCACCCTGTCCCACCGTATTGGATCAGGAGCTGTTTGTGGTCTGCGGCATCTCCTCCGTGTTCTCGCTTGTCAGACTCCGCCAGGACCGTTACTGCTCCCTGGGGCCACCTCATCCGAAGCCCAGTGCGACCTTGTGTTTGTCGCTTGGGTTAGAATGAAAAGTTTACGTGGGCAGAGAGTGGAGGGACGATGATTACAGAGAAAAGTCTTTGCAGAAACTTTAAGTTTCAGAGTAAAACAGCCTTTTTTTTTTTTTAAGGCATGGAGTTAATAAATAAATGGACCATTAGCAGTAGGAGTTATATATTACTTCTAGTGTGCTGGAAAGTGTTCCAGATTGTGAGTGAGGTCAGATGTTGAAAACCCAACGTATTCCAGAGATTTTGCCAGATCAAATGGTCATGGTAAAATACTGAACTTCGAGTAGAGGAGCCCATGAACCCTCTGCCTTCCCCGTCCCTCGGTCCATGAAGAGGAAGATGGGAGGGATGCTGCGGGGCAGGGGGACTCCGGCCCCTTAAAAGAGCCCTCCCTGCAATTACCGGAGCTGCCAGTGTCCCTGCGAGATAAAGGGAAGCGTTGCAGCTTGAAGGTGCCTCGGCTGGAACCAGATGCAGTAAGGGCTCTCTCTTCTTCACAGGCACCGTAGATCTGCTGGTACTTACGAAAGAAGAATCGAGTTGGGGCCCTGCTGACTAAATTGTCCTCCAGAGGAGTATTAGTTACAGAGCTTCTTTGTTAACTAGGCTGAGTGTTTAAACCACTGCTGAACTTCCTGTATTAACATGTTGTAAGACAGCTATCCATACGGATGCCCTGAGTGTCTGCAGGGTGGGGATATTTCTCTGCAATTTACATATAAAAGTTCTGTGTGTGTATAACAGCAACGTTGAAATTACATCTTTTCGTTACTCTTCTGTTGCACTGAGGTCTAGTCAGCACTGAAATTCTGATGACATGTGAACACTAAGAAAGCCACCGTTTTTATATTTTTCTCTTGATATTTCCTTGATCAGCTTGTTGAATAACAGAAATGCTTTTCGTGCCTTTGCTGCTTGAATGGAGCCCTGGAAACACCCATCCGTGGCACTTTTCAACCGTGACATGGGATTTTAAGGGAGGACAGGGAAGGAATTCGTTGGTCGTGTGGAGAATTTAAAAAATTTCAAAGTAACAATTTGGCTTTTTTTTTTTAAAAAATGAAAAAAGATTTGCAAAAACTTATTTAACTTCAAGTAATGATTTTTTAAAAACTAAGTCTTTTCTGTGTTTAATTCTATGTATAGTCTATTAGAAGATAGTGGCTTTATATCTAGTTTTCAACCAATTTTTTTCTCTAAAGAAGCATGAAAAGCCTATTTCCTCCCAGCTGATTTCTGTCTGATTGCCCCTTTGTTTATTGGTGATACACATTCATTAGGTATAAGAGAACGTATCTTAATGTGGAGTCCCCGCCCACTCTGCCGGGGTGGGGGGGAGGGGTGGGGGGGATGTGACAGTGTCCAGTCAGTCCCATCTTGGGGAATCGAGAACATTTCCTGATGTTCCAAGGGTCACCGTGCAGTTCGGCTGGGGCCGCATCACCCTGGTTCCCAGCAGGCAGAGGACTCGGCAGTCGGCCACGTGGGAACACTGTGCCCTCCGACTCGGGGCTCTGCATCCTTTTCTGGGGAGGGCCAGCGAGCCCATACCTAAGCTTGCAGGCCCCAGGGTCTCTGTCACAACTGCTGTCCCTTGTGGCCCCAGAGCAGCCACAGGCAGAGGAATGGCTGCAGCTGTATTCCAGTAAAATGTTACAGACTCCAAACTTTGAATTTCAGGTATTTTTTGTATATCACAAAATACTACTGTTTTGATTTTTTCCTTTTTGAGTCATTTAAAAATGTTTGGCTTGCGGGCAGAGCAAATACAGGTAGGGTCCGGTTCTAGCCCATAGGCCACAGCCTGCGGTGTCCCGCCTTAAAGAGCCATGCCCCGGTGTGTCCCTGCGCACGTGGTTAGGAAGGGACTGCCGTGGGGGCAGGGCCCCAGCCACGCTGCCCCAGCTCTGAGGCCAGCCTGGGGGGCGGAGTCTGGAGCCGTCTGTCCTCGTTGGCGCATCAGAGTGTGTACGCGAGTTCCCTCCTGGGAGTACCAGTTTTGCCTCTGGGAACTCGGAGAAGCGCCTGGAGTGCTGACGTGGGAAAGCTTTCTGCACTGCGCATAGCATGTTGCACGCTCGACAACTTCCTCAGTTTCTCCTGGCTTCGCAAAGTTGTGTTTTGTTGGAAGGTCTGATTCCAGGTGTTCCAGTCACCCAGTTCAATACAGGGACTTACCAGCTGAATGCGTGCACAGTCACACGTGTCGTGTGTTCTGAGTGGGAATGTTCGTATAGTATTTTTCTCTGAATTCTGAAGATACAATTCAGTTTGCCCCATTTTACTTTGAAGACTTAATGATACTTTCTCTAGGGGGATATTTTCAATCTGCCCTGTTACTGTGACATTGTTACTCATAAGCACAGTTATGTGGCATTGAGGATTTTGCTCCATTTTACCTGGAGAGATGTTATTCTTAGTGCAAGAAATTTTTGTTTTTCTGAAATACTCATTTTTTGTGAGATTTTCATGAGCTACTTTTTAGAATATGCCCTTTTTGTTTATTTATTTATTTAGTTTTAGACAAAGGGGAAGGGAGAGAAACATCACTGGGTGGTTGCCTCTCGTGCACCTCCCCCCACCCCACCCCACCCCACCCCCATCCCCCGAGACTGGGGACCTGACCCACAACCCAGGCATGTGTTCTGACTGGGAATTGAACTGGTGATCCTTTGGTTCTCAGGCAGGCACTCAATCCACTGAACCATACCAGCCAGGACTAGAATGCATTTTTTGATCATTGGCAATTTTGATGTTAGGAAAAGAGAAGTTAATTCTATAAAATGATCATATGCTTTCCAGGAGACTGGGATCTTAGTCCTGAGTTTGCTTTGAGACGTTTCGGGTACCCTGTAACCAGCTCTGCTTCACCCAGCCCCTTTTGTACTTCCTGTCTAGGTTCGTTCTTCAAAGCCTAAGCCTCTTCCTGCACTAAGTTTCAAAGCCCTCGTTTTAGAGGTTGCGGGAGTAAGCAGCGAGGAACATTAAACATGGATACAATTGAAAGGGCGGAGAGCGCTGGTTCGGACTGAGGGTGCCTTGGAGACAGCAGTGTTTCTGACTCCGTGCTGCACTCCGTAGTCCTGGTTATCGAGGCAGGCACCTCGAACACTGTGGCTCGGCCCCGGGGACTCGGGGACTCGTTCCGTACCTGGCTGCCGGCCTCCGCTGTGTTTGCAGACCCAGTGACGAGGGCAGGCCAGGCCTGGGCACCACAGCCTGGAGGGCGACCCCGTCAGCCTCTGCCCTCCCGCCATCCTGGACTGTGCGGAAGGCTCCTTTCCTCCTGTCTCGTCTCTCATCCTCCCTCCGTCGTCTTCAGCAGGTGCCACGTGCCCTCAGTAGTGTGACCTTCACGATAACTCTGACTCTGAGCCTTAGTTTCTGTATCTGTCAAATGGGGGGTTTAATAATTGCCTTAGAGGGTGTTGTAAACAATTTAGATAACATTAGAATTGCGTGGCTTAAAACTTTTAAAAGTAAGGCATGCTATCAGGATTCATTCTACTAACATAACTCCAAAGGGATTTATTTTCACAATGTCATATAAAATTACGTGTATCCTGCCCTGGCCGGGTGTCTCAGTCAGTTCGAGTGTCATCCTGTGCACCAGAAGGTTGCAGGTTCGAAATCCGGTTGGGATGTATACAGGAGGCAGCCGATCCGTGTTTTTCTGTCACGTTGATGTCCCTCCCCTCCCCTCTAAAATCAAATAAGCATGTCCTTGGGTGAGGATTTTTTTTTAAAAAAAAAGGCACATACTCCTATTTTGTTATAATGGCATTTATGTAATTTCTTAAAATACGATGATTTTTCACCGCAAGCTTTGGTTAAAATTTTGACCGCTGTTACATTGCAGTATCCTGGTTTGAAATTCAGACAGTCCTCCAGCGTCGACTTTTAAATGAAAAGATCCAAACCTGTAGTTGCCAGCTAGGGAGGTAGGTGGTCATTTGAGAGTCAGGCTTTCCATTCAGATGGTCAGCCGTCACCTAGCGGCTGTGTCCGGTGGCTCTTTCAATGGTTTGTTGGACGAGGGGCTGGCAGCTGAAACTCGCAGGGCCATCCAGCCTTTTGGCGTCCTGGGCCACGCTGGAAGAAGAGTTGTCTTAGGCCCCACATTCTAATACGTTGTGACTCGTGATCACAAAAAAATCTCATCGTGTTTTAAGTAAACACGAGTTTGTGTTGGGCCGCATCCACAGCCGTCCTGGGCCACCTGCAGCCCGTGGGCCGCGGGTTGGGCCCCCCGGCTCCAGGCGGAGCTGTTGGATGGTGTTGTGGAGCACAGCGTTACTCATTTTTTAGGGATTGATCAGATCTTACAGGTTCAACTTATAAGCGATCGCATCAAAGTTTTCCGATAACAGGTGGCCATGCTCTGAATTTTGGGTGCTACCTAGAAAAACTGCATTGCTGAAGGGGATGTTGTCACGATTTTCAAGTAGTTTCGACCAGGTATTGGTCCAGATTTACAGTGTCCTCCGTACATACACGTGATGTCTCTCTTCCTTCCTTCCTCAGGACCTGTCCGGCTCCATCGACGACCTCCCCACGGGGACGGAAGCCACCCTGAGCTCAGCGGTCAGTGCGTCCGGCTCCACGAGCAGCCAGGGGGACCAGAGCAACCCGGCTCAGTCGCCTTTCTCTCCGCACGCGTCCCCGCATCTCTCCAGCATCCCTGGGGGCCCATCGCCTTCTCCCGTCGGCTCTCCTGTGGGAAGCAACCAGTCGCGGTCAGGCCCAATCTCCCCCGCGAGTATTCCAGGTACTCCCTCTCGAAACGGCTGTCCTTTTACTCTGACGCAAGGATGGCGCTCGTGTTTATCAGTAGCAACACACATTCCCGTACGTTTTTGCTATGTAAAAATCTAGTGATGGGACCACATATTAGGAACACCACTTTGTGAATTGTTTATCACCAAAGCATGCGAGAGTTCCAGTTCCAAAAGATACTCAACTAGTGAGTATAAACACCCAATTAATAAGATCACCAATCACTCTGGTACCTTCAGTTTGCCCATTCTCCTAAACTTATGCCGGAAAATTATTTATTTTCTCTTAGTATATATTTGTGATGATTCTTTTAAATAAGAGCCCTGTTGTTAAGTGCCACTGAGGTGAGATTGTTGACAAGTATTGGCCTTAGTTTGTATGGTTTTACTTAATTGATACCATGGCACTTATTTTCTAAAATATATTTAGTATTTGTACTGATCAGTGTCTTAATTTGCTGACACATATTCAAGACCCTGCTGCTGATGCAGACATTACTTCTAATTTTGATGTAAGACATTTATGTTCCTGTTAAGTCTTGGGCTCAGCTATTTCTGCGGCCACACTGCTTCTGGGTCACCTTCTTTTCCTGTTTTGTGAATTTGGGATTATCTACTTGTTTGTCTATTTGTCATTTGCCTCATCCTCATCTGTCTTTCTTAGACTGAACTTCATTCAGACCCACCAAGCAACAAGCTTTCCTTTATCAGCAAACTTGATGGCGCTTTTTTCTCTGCGAATTTTGTTAACATGATACAGGTGGCTGCCAGAAAGCACTTTCTCCTAACCTATCAGAATCGATACTGATCGCTGATAAGTTTTCTGATAGTTTATTCTGTTTTCTTGGAAGTATGAATGGTAGTTTTTACCCCTTTTTGCCATTTTACACCTCTTATTTTTTAGCAAATCTGTATTGTGAGGTGTTTTATATATGTACGAACATATATATGCACCTATGTAACATGCTGATTTTGAAGCATGACTATCAAACAAATACCTGCGAGCACCCGCCCAGCCCAGGTTCAGGGCTGGGAGTTTCCGGTGGGGGCGCATCTCCGTGTGCGCCCCTGTGCCATCTGCAGCCGGAGCACCTCCCTGCCTCAGACAGCCTCCGGGTGCTCTTCACTCATTCTTCTCGGTTTGGGAGGATTTTAAAGAGTTTTACTACAAACTTTATTTATAGAGTGTTATCATTAGTTTCATTTAGTTTTGAGCTTTCTGGAATTGCATCATATTTAAAATAATTATAGAACTCTCATCCGAGCTGAGGCACTTGTGAGCATGGAGCAGGTTGCTACTTAAAATTACGGTAGGACAATAGGCCCAGACCAGGAGGATGCTGGGCAAGTAAGAACACGTGGTCCTGGTCCTGCCGTAAGTGGCCTTCTGCAATTACTGTTTTGACTGAGTGCCGTGTCTCTGAGAATTGTCTGTGTTTTGGATATAGCCATGATTTGAATACATTTTGATAAAAGCATTTTGATGTTATCTGTCTTTCAAAAATATTTGTCCTCATGGTAATCGTAATAAAACCTGGACTAACCCACTTTAAGCATTTTTAAAGCTCTGACTGCTCTATATTTTAGAATACCTTAAAAAATTTTGGGTATGGTGATGGTTTCTGAGGTATTACCTATCTCAACATTGGAAAATTATACGTAAAATACTATATTTGTCGAAGAAGAACTCACCCCTCCTTTTTGAATTGAGTCAGAAGGATTTTTCCTAATGCATGTATGAAAACTTTCCTAAGGTGTAAAAATACTGTAGTTTTTCATTCGAAACCCCTAACGTGGGCAGTTCACAGTCTGACCATTTTTGCCCGTGTGGTTATCATTCCGGACGAGGGGTCCAAACCCTTCGTTCCGCTGTTAGGATTTCGATGTGGAAGAGAGCACGTCACCCAGCACAAGAGCTCACTGGGGACATGCGCTGTCACCTACAGTAGAGGCGGTGGCCCAGCAGATGGGACTGGCCTCGGAGCTGGGCGCTTGTTTGTGTCTCTTGTGGGTACCCGTGGGTCAGCGGACTGTGCGCCCGGTGACCTGTTGGCACCGTCACCCACGAGGCTGCTCCTTCTCAGTCACCGCAGGGCAGGGCCCGCCCACATGGATTCTCTCTGCTGCCTCCCGGGATGGTGAGTTCTTAATAGAAAACATTTTTCCTTCTTGGCGTTGTTTAGAGCATGTAGCTCGTATTTTAAACTTGTGTCGGAGATGCTGATTGCCCAAGGCCGACTCGTCCTTTCACCATCCCGAGTCAGCTCCTCCGTGCCTGTGTCAACACGGTGCTCGGGAGAACCGTTCGGTGAAATGTGGTCCAGGGAAGAAGCTGCACAGCGGAAGGAGGTCCGCTTTGTGGGGGGAGCACGCTGTTCAAGTCAGGTAACTGTTTGGAGTGTGAAGCTGTATAGGAATAGAATCGTGTAAAACATGACAAACAGAATACAGCCTAACGTTAGCGTTATTTTATGAGGCGTAACCTCGAGAAGCTCCGATCGGCAGTGTGGGCCTTTCTTCACGTGTCTGCCAAGTGGAGTTCCAGTGGCGTTTGAACTGGATGGACTTTCATCGTCATCTGATCTTACCTCCTCGTTTTATTTTATTTTTACTTTTTAATTCTATTCTATTGATTATGCTTTTACAGTTGTCCCGATTTTTCCCCCTTTGCCCACCTCCACCCAGCACCCCCCAGGCAGTCCCCCCACCATTGTTCATGTCCATGGGGCATGCATGTGTGTTCTTTGGCTGCTCCATTTCCTGTACCGTACTTCACACCCCCACGGCTATTCTGTAACCACCTAGTTGTACTTCTTAATCCCTTCACTGTTTTCACCCATTACCCCTGATCCCCTCCCATCCGGCAGCCATCAAAACAGTCTCTGTGTCTATGATTCTGTTTCTGTTGTTTCTGCTTCTGTTTTGCTCATTTATTTTGTTTTTTAGATTTACTTGATAGATCTGTATTTGTTGCCATTTTGTTGTTTATATTTTTATCTTCTTTTTCTTAAAGAAGACCCTTTAACATTTCACGTAATAATAGTTTTGTGGTGATGAACTCTTTTACCTTTTTCTTGTCTGGGAAGCTTTTTATCTGCCCTTTAATTCTAAATGATAGCTTTGCTGAGTAGAGTTATCTTGGTTGTAGACCCTTGCTTTTCCTCACTTTGAATATTTCTTGCCAATCTTTTCTAGCCTGCAAAGTTTGTTTTGAGAAATCAGCTTACAGTCTTACAGGCGCTCCATTGTAGGTAACTAATTGTTTTCCTCTTGCTGCTTTTAAGATTCTCTCTTTGTTATTAACCTTTGGCATTTTAATTACGATGTGTCTTGGGATGGGCCTATTTGGGTTCATCTTTTTTGGGACTCTCTGTGCTTCCTGGGCTTGTACATCTATTTTCTTCATCCAGTTAGGGATGTTTTCAATCATTATTTTTTCAAATAGGTTTCTAGTTTCTTGATCTCTCTCCTCTCCTCTGGTAAGCCCATGATGTGGGTACACTTCATGTTGTCCAGAGGCTCCTTACACTTTCATTTTTTTTACTCTGTTTTCTTCTTGCCATTTTGATTCCATGCTTTTTTACTTTCTTATATTCCAGATTGCTGAATTGAATCTTGGCTTCATCCACTGCACTGTTGAGTCCCTGTAAATTTTTCTTTATTTTAACTAGTGTATCCTTCATTTCTGACTGTTTCTTTTTTTATGGTTTCCATGCTCTTTTTATGCTGTTGAAGTCTCACTGAGTTCACTGAGCATCCTTGTATCCAGTGTTTTGAACTCTATGTCTAGTAGATTGCTTGTCTCTACTTTGTTTAGTTCTTTTTTGGAGTTTTGGGCCATGATTCTTTGTATCCTCATTTTGGCAGCCTCCCTGTGTTTGTTTCTATGTATTAGGTAGAGCAGCTAAGTCTCCCAGGCCTGGTAGAGTGTCCTGATGTAGTAGTAGGTGTCCTGTAGGGTCAAGTGGCACAGCCTCCCCTAGCACCCAAGCTGGTACTCAGGTGTGCATACCCTGTGGGCTGTGTACTCCCTCCAGTTGTAGTTGAGCCTTGATTGCTATTGGCATATCCAAGGTCGGCCACCACCTGTATTGTCTCTGGAGTCACACAGCATAAGCTACAGAGCCATCTGCAGGTGGCTGCTACTTGTGCTGGGCTTGAAGGTGCCCAGGTGAGACCAAGCTGTGAACCAAGGCCAGGCCTGGGGCAACTTCGTGAGAGGTACAGGGCTCGCTAAAGCCAGATGCTGCTTATTTAGGAAAACCTGAAGCATGAGCCAAGACAAGTCATTCATATGGAAAAGCCACTGAAAACTGCTTGGGTGGGCCAGAAAGTTGGGCGAGGTGAAGCTTCAGGGAATCGCCAGGGCGGTGCAGGCAGTGGGGGCCAAGCTGATGGAGTCTCAGGTGTGGCGCTGCCTGCCAGCTCTGTGGCTCTGTGTGGGGAAGGCCCAGAAAAGGGGCAGCAGCCTCTGCCAGCCCTTCTTTCTGGGAGAAAGCTGCCCCCCAGCTCTTGCCCTTATGCCAGACAATTCAGTCCCTCCCCATACATCTCTGATGCCTTCCAATTGCTGCCCCCATGCTGGAGCTCAGAGGGAGTGAGTCTGAGTAAGTCTGTACCTGCCATAGGGTCCAGCTGTTTCGGTCTTCCGCAGCCCCAGTTCCCACTGATTTTTGCAGCCAGAAGTGATGGGGACTTACCTTCCTGGCCCTGGAATCCCTGGGGTGGGGACCTGGGGCCGGGGCTGGGACCCTTCACTCCTTAGATATCATTTCTCAGCCACACGCAGGTGTGGGACCAGCGCCATTCTGTCCCTCCTACCAGTTTAGACGTAGTTTCCGCTGTAATTCCGCAGTCGTTGGACTTTCATTCAGCTCAATTTCTGACAGTTCTGAATAATGGTTGTTTGTAGTTTAGTTGCAGTTTTGATGTGGTTGAATGAGGAGGTGACCCGTGTGTGTGCCTACACTGCCGTCTTGCTTACCTCCTCGTTTTACAGCCACTGGCTAGCTGCGTAACCTTGGGTGAGTCTGTGAGCCTCGCTGGGCCTTAGTCTCTGCCTCTGTAAAGGCAGTAACCACATCTCGTCGGGTTACCGTAGTGATTACTTGTGTGAATACACATGACGCAGGCGCCTGGTAAGTGTTCAGTGCCTGTTGGTTGTGATTAGGGTTACTGTTACTGTTCAAACTGAGATCTAGAGACTTGTCCATGGCAATTACTATCTAGAACAGCAGAGGCTTCGAAACCGGAAAAGCTGGCGTTTGTGCTGCCTGTCACCTCCCAGACCCAACAAGCAGAGACAGGGCCTTATTCAGATGGTCAGTGATCTGAGAACACGGCAGGGTTTGTACCCTAACAGACCGTCTTAAATTCCATTTTAAAATGGCCCTTTTTGTAAGGAGGACAAAGTATAGTTAAGGGGTTTGGAATTCAGGGAAAAGTTCACTGGATTTAAAAAACTGCGGTATTCTTGCCCTCGGCGGTGGTCTTTAGCTGTGTCCTGGGCGGTGGATGTCTCACTCTGGAGCACAGTGGCTCAGATACCCTCTCGAATTGCTTGCAGTCCTCCCGAGGCACAAAGGTGGGACTGCCTGTGGTCTCCTGGAGTCAGGGTGGGTCACGCCTTCAGTTCCCGCAACAGTAGCGTCTACATGCATTGGTTACTAAGCTTATTAACTGTTACTTAAACTAAAATTTTCCAACTCTGAGTCCCCCAGCAGCTTCCGATTCTTAATCCAACAGCGCCCTTGTTCAGTTCAGAAGATACGTACAGTAGTCCTCCAACCCACCAGACACATTCCGAGACCCCCAGCAGACGCCTGAAACCGCTGGCAGCACAAACCCTGTCCTGTACACACTACGTCTTTTCCTGCGCAAGCACAGCTTTTCGCTCAAAGGAAGCTCTGTACGGCTTCTCTTCGGCACACGTGCATTGCCAGCATCACTGCTCTTGCACTTGGGGCCTGTGACTTAGTGAAGTAAGTGTTACTCGGACACAAGCACTGTGATACCAGGACAGTCAGCCCGACCACCAGCGGCTAAGTGACTGCTGGGCGGGCCGTGTCCACAATGTGGGGGACGCTGGACAGAGGGACGACGCTCATCCCAGCTGGGACAGGGCAAGGCGGCAGGAGATTTCACCATGCTACTCAGATCGGCACACGATTTAAAACTTCCACGGTTTGTTTATTTATGGAATTTTCTAGTTAATAGTTTCAAGCCGCCAGTGCCGGTGCCTGCGGTAACTAAGATCTGTGGAAAGCAAAGCCGCGGCTGAGGGGGGCCACTGCACGTGAGTGTCCAGCGATGGTGCGCCGCGCGTCCTGAGGCGATGGAGCAGGACCGCCCGGACTGGCCCTAAAACCGTGTTTCCACGAAGTCGAATCTGTTTTTCTTCTAACTTGGAAGAAAAGACAGGTCAGCGGTTGCTCTTCTTGGGGGTTCAGTTCTGAGAAGGTTAAGAGAAGACCAGGAGACCAGGGGGAGACAAGAATCTGAATTCTTGCTTCACTCCGATCATGGGCAAATTGACTTTGGTGTGATGTGATAGGCAGGCAGTCTAGTGGAAAGTTTAATAATGGATGCAGTTCAAAGCCCTCGGCTCTCACACCGTTTGCGTGTACTGAGACATCAGCCAGCTATGATCAATACCGCCCTCTCTCCGTGGCCCTGCCAGGGCCGCCACGTGCCGGAGAGCCGGTGGCCTGAGGGCCTGAGAGGTGGACGGGAGTGCAGGCGGCCCTCCCGGGGGAAGGGGCGCCCTTTCGAAGGCCACGCCGAGGAGCCTCAGAGCCCTGGGCACACCGCCCCGGGCCTCTCGGGTGTCGGCATCCACTCTTGGGGTCCCCACAGCTAAGCCCATTCAGACGTCCTCGTCGGAATGTTTTTTGCTAGATGCTCATCAAAAATTTTCTGTGGTGTTACTTTCAGGGGATTTGTTTTAAAAAAAATCATGCAGCTTTTTGTCGAAGAAAATTTTTTGGTCTTCTATTTCCCTCTACCTACCCTATATACCCTCCACTTTCTTTCCTTTTTTTTTTTTTAAATGTATTTGTGTGAACTTGGTCATAGGTAGTAAAATCACATTTTAGAACTGCTCATAAAGATCTGGTATTTGTTTTTTCTCCATTTACCTAAATGCAAAGACGCCTTCCCTTCTTTGCCCATGAGCCCAGTCGGCCATCTCACCTCCACCTTTTTTCACCTCCAGTCCTTATGTTTAAATTGCATTCATTCGTCCCTTCGACCCTCAGATGGTTTACGGTTTACCTTCATGTGCTTCTGAGTCTGTACGAATGGAATAAATACGTCAGGGGGAGAGCACATGGTTTCCCACCCAGGGCAGGATGCTCCGACCGCTGCTCTGGGAACATCTGTTCGGAATTTCCCTCTATTTTTCCATATGCAGCCTTTTGCTTTCTCCACCCGCCCCCCCTTCCTTCCTCTCGTTCCCAGGACCAACCCGTGCTTTCTGACCTCACCTCTCTCCCGTCACCTCCCACCGCATCTCGCTGCTGCCTCTCCATGTGTCACAGATGGGCTCTTTCAATCGTCCCTCTCCATCAGGTCATTGTTGAAATGCGCAGCTGTTGTGTGGCTGATAGCTGGGGTGAGGTGAAGCCAGAATGTTGGGGGGGTTCTTCCCAGGGTTGCCTTCCCGGCGTGCGTTGAAAAAGAGCAGTCATTTTTCTCCACGGCTGCCCGGGTAAATGAAATTGACAGCTGAGGAGAAGTGTCACGGCGCTAGATAAACAAAGCCCAGTAAAGCATCCCGAATGGCTGAATCTGTTCTTGCCTGTTAAACCGTTTCCCCACCCGCTGCAAATGGGCCCTCCTCTCATGGGCCTGGCAAACATCGGGAGTGTCATGGGAACCACCGCTGTGACACCCTGGCACGGGCCGCCCTGGCGCCTCCCTCCCTCGGCGGGGTTCTTCCTTGCTGCGTCCCTTGCGGAGCAGGATGCAGATTCTCTGTGTAAGGAGCCCCGTGGATTCTCTCCTTTCGTTTGCACATTACGGCCAGCGCTGCAGCTCCCTGTGGTTAGAAGGTCGAGAACTCAGCCTGGTTAACCTAACAAGCACTCGCGAGCAGATACGTGCGTGTCACACGCAGCCCCAGTGTTCTTGTCGGTTTTCTTCTAACTTAATTGTTTTCATTTCTCCCTCCTTTGCATTGATGTATTTGTATTTAGAGAAAGACGTGAAATGTCTCTGTCTTTTTAATTGGTAATGCGCACCGAGATACGCAGGCATTTAAATCAGGCAAATCTGAAGTCCATTCAGTTGGTTCTGAAACATATGATACTAAACCTCTTTGTCCCTGTTAATAAATTAATCGCCCCCGCACACTGCACCTTTGTAGCTTCCTGAGTTGCGGGCGCCCCTGAGGGATTCTCCCTGGGCAGGTCCTGACTGTTGGGCAGGCCTTCCCCGGGGGCCGCGTCAGAACCCACGGCCCAGCCCGTGGGGACATTCAGAGCAGGGTAATTTCGCTGGTCTCGCCTCCAGAGCCAGCCACTCCAGTTTACTAACAAAGCAGAGATGTAAATAAGCCGGATTTCGTCAAATGTTTGTTATTGGCCAAAGGCTTTTGTCAGCTTTTCCTTCCATGTGCTGTAAGCAGCCGCAGGATTTAAATATTAAGAAGGGTGAACATACAGTGGGGGAGGGGGACAGCAGGCAGATACTAACTGTTCGTCTCCTGGCCAGCGTTTTCGTTTGCGCAAACTTCCAGTGTTTAAACTGCGGAGGGCAGTTCCCCAGATCGAAGGATAGTGAGTGTCGATTCCCGAACAGATTCCCCACCCCGAGTCTTTAGTTCAGCATTTGGCGTTGGTGCCAAGTCCGGCTGCAGGTGGAGTCATCACTTTCCCCTGAGAGCAGGAGAACTGTTGACTGTAGTGGATTGGGACCGGGGACGAGGAGCCAGGCGTTCACACCGGTGTCACGACGGAGACACTCGTCTCCCGGCCGTTCTCTCTCCCGCACGGTACTGGGTGCCCATTTCAAGAAGACTAGCCAGTGACCACATCTTCCTGGCCGTCACAGACAAAAGTAAAGTTTCATCAAAAGTAAAAGCCAAGCTCCCTCTTTGTAAGTTTTGTGTGCTCCTGTAGGTGAGGCGTCTCCCCTCCCTCCTTGCCCCTCCCCAGACTGGCCGAGAGTCAGAGCAGTTTAAGAGCTGAGAGGAAGAAAGGAGAGGAGTCTTCCGTGAATATTTCCAGAGCTGCCCTCATTGCACTGATCTTTTCCTGTTTCTTCCAGAAGCCCTCCTTCCCCTCCCAGTCCGGTCCACTGGCGTGGGCTCTCCCCCACCCCCACCCCTTCCCCCACAAGCCACACGCCTGCCTCTAGACGGACCTGCTTCTGGGTCCACAGCACCGGAGCCCCTTACTTATTCAGACTCATCCTGGAGAGTGACCTAAGTTGCTGCCCTTTGAAAAAAGGTGACAGGTTTTAGGAGCCCATGGAAACGGCTTTGCCGGAGATCATCCTTCCATTCTCCCGAAGCCATAGTGAGTCTACAGCCAGGCTCTCTGAAGCATTCTCACTCCAGCTCCCGGACAACGAGCCGGGCCTCCAGCTCACTGGCCCGCCGTGGTGAACCTGCACCCTCGGGGGAATCTTAGACGCCAAGAGTGAATTCCAAAAACGGCGGCACCTAATAGGTGGAATTCGGAAAGTAACTCGTTGGGCAGCGTTGTGGTACGTTTAGAGCTGTTTCGTGCGCTGCTCGCCCAGTTCTGCCTTTTCCTTAGCAGGTGAGAGCTGAGTAGTTTTCAGTAGGAGCTGATGGCTGTGCCTAAAAACAAGATATTTTGGTTAGAAAACTAATTTTCATGCTTCATTTGACATTCAGACAAGCAGCTTCTGGAAGGATGCTATAATGGGAAAGAGAAAAATGAGTTGCAGTTAGGAGTTAGTCATAGGCTGGAGTGAGCAGGAAGGATTCGAGAGAGAGGAAATGACGGTCCCGGTCCAATTTGTCACGATTGGAGCTTGTGAAATGAACACCAGAGGGTGCCAACCAGGGCTTCTCTCCGTTTTTCATCTGTTCCCCTGGGTGGTTGGAACTCTTAGGAGTGAAGCCTAACCCATCTTACACAAGTCAGTTTTCCACTTTTTAACTCATTACTGCTTAGTGAAACTCTGGGTAAAATTACGAGTTTGTCTCTATATGTAAGCAGTCCTACCCCAGCTTCCTGTCACGGTCACATCAGTAGACTCTCTAAAACGGCATTGCACGTAATGACAGGTTTTTTATTGGAAAGTCTGCAGTCGCCCTACCTGGTAATCTTATTTTAAAACATCCATCAAGTGCTCTCGTTTGGCTTCTCGTGGAGCAGAGACCCTGCAACAGCTTGTCGTGAGGCCGATGCGTGCTGCTTGTTGGCAAGCTGGGCCGGGGTTGGGGGTGGGGGGGAAGCGCTTAAACACACAATGCCGTCGATATATCCATGTTTCTAATCTGTGGCAGCCCAGAAAACATCAATTCGGCAGTCCTACAAACCAGAGAACTTCAGCCAGTGTTTTTCTTCCCTTACAAAGTAAAATATTTTGTATGTTATAGTAAACAGTAATTGCTGATCCTTTCCAAATGGTGCTCAGCAGCGCCTTAAGAACACGTGAATATATTTTGTCTTATAGTGACATGTGATTGCGGCTCTGTGTGGTTCAGTTATGAGATATTAGCACCCCTGCCCCTAAAATTCAGACCAGGATCCTGGCTGTGGAAACTCAGTCCCTTGGTCATGAACGTTCTCCTGCTCCTTCTAAAGGGCAGGTCCCCCGCTGCTGACCTGCAAGCAGAGCCTTGCATTTGGAGCTACCGCCCCAAGATTGAGTTCCTCTTCCCTTTATAGCTCGCCCCCACCCCCCGACCCAAGGCAGGGGTTCTGGTCGTTGGGAAATGAGCATTTCTCCTTTTCTTCAAAAGCAGAAATCTGTTCACTTCTTCCATTTCAACAAAACTCAGATTAAGCCTTTTATGCTACTCCTCCCACCACATTCAGAAATAAGACTACTAGGATCCTCTCAGGATGCACATTCCCAGTGGGTTTTGCTCCCCATCTTACTTAAAATTAAGTTACGCGGTTCCATTCACACGCCCCTCTCATTTCCATCCCCTCTCTTTGGGCTTCTGCGCGTGAAAACGTGGGAAAGCCTGTGCCACCGAGGCAGCGTTCTGCGCCTTGTTCTTGCTCTGTACGGGGCACGGCGTGGCGGCCGCGTTTACGCCCCGTTGTCTTCCTTCTGCCCACGGGAGCAGCGCTCCAAGGGCCTGCTTACCTAAGTTCGCTTTCACTGCTTGCGCTGAGTAGATTGCCAGCGCCCTAAACTCGTGCGCTGAACGCTCTGCTCTCGAATCAGGCGTGTCCGCCACTCTTGACATGGTGTCGGCCTTGACCCACGCTGTTTCCTGTCCTCACTGGGACAGAGGAGTTGGGATGGAGGGGTGCAAAAGCTTGTTGGAACAAATTTCAGCATGGAAGTAACAATTTCCAAAAGATCACTTGGGAAATGGCAATGAACTAAATAGTACTTAAGAGTCAAGCTCTTCCTGATGTTGAGTTCAGAAACTTCTGATCTGTATCACTGTGTGTTCTAAGGGTAGTAAGTAGCGGTCGTGAAAGGAACAAACACCAGTTTACAGGGAGTATTATGTTATTGCCCGATCTTCTGGTAACCCCGAACCAGGATTATGATGATGTGTTGATTGATTATAGCCGTTAAGCCTCTTACTAATCAGTTTCATCACTTACTCTCAATTCACACACTTGCACCTTTGATTTCTCTTCCATAACAGGGTGATGCGGGTTGTCATTGACTAATGAAGAACAGAATTGGTTTCGGCGTGAGACAAACGGAACGCCGACACCAATCCTAAAATGCATTAATCTTTAATAATCCACATCTGCATGTTTATAAATGATATAACCGGGGATTGTTTGTGGTGATACTCTCCCTCCCAAACAGGAAGTGACATGGGAGTTTGTACTTGCAAACCACATTAAACGCACACAGCCTCGCGCCGAGAGGGTGACCTTGCTGGGGAGGCCGTGCGTGTTGATGCGCTGGGTGGGTTTTTCAGAAGTAGCCTGTCGTACCTTTGCTGTCGGATAAACCAGGTGATGTCCTGAGGAAGGCCAGCTAACCCAGTTGCTGGTTTTGTTTTTTCCTTAATGTATTGTTCTCTTTCTTTCTTTAGTTGAGCAAAGTACTGAATGTGTATTACGCTGCATGCGTGTTTTTAGGGACTGGGAAAAGTGTACTAAATGTAAGTGACAAAGGGCCCCGCCCTTATGAAGCTTAAATTTTCCTGGGAAAGACAGGAAATAAGCAAATAAGTACCTAGTTTATTGTCAGGTATTGTTAGAGGGGGATCAGGTTGCTTCTTTAGACAGCAGCAAGTAGGAAAGATGCTCTGAGAAACTGACATTTGAACTACAGTCTCACTGAAGGAAGGACAAAAGCAAGCCGTGTGGCAGTCTGCGAGAGAGGGATCCAGGCAGAGCAAAGAGCAAGTCCAAAGGCCCTGCATCAGTCGTGGTTGATGTGTGAGCAGGAGACACCCCAGGGTCACCCGGGCCAGAGGCTGGTGGGGAGGGGGAGATATGGGCAGACTGGGCAGGCAGTTAGACTAGAAGGCCAGCCCAGACAGGGCTTCAGACGTTATGGTTAGGATTTTGTCATTTATTTCCAGTACGACGAAAAGGCACTGGGATGTGGAAAAGGCAGGGGCATTCTGGCTGCTGCGTGGAGAGCGTGCTGTCGGGGGCCCGGGAGGACAGGGACATGGGTCAGGAGGCTCCTGCAGCAGCCTAGGGGAAGGAGAGCTGGTCAGGGCTGGCTGTAGTGAGGCGGAAGGTTTTGGGTCCCAGGAATTGGTGATGAATGGTGGTTCTGCGCAGTGGAAGCCGAAGGGGCCAGTCCACGGGGTGGAGGAGCGCCAGGTGGGGCTAGGACCCAGGCTCCAGCACCTGGGCGACCTGCTCCCGATGCTGGGAAGTGACTGGTAGAAGAAGGTGAGAGCAGCTGTTCATGAAAAAGACATTTCAAAAGTTTACTTGTTGAACATTTACTTGAAATCTGAAATGACAGGATTGATAAAGAATGCACAAGGCTACAGAGCGTCTTTTCTTGTCGGTGGCCGCTGCCTGTGTCCTGCACTCTCAGAAGGGCACCCCCACCCCACGCTGCCTGTCCTGGCTCTCCTTTGCTCCTAAGGGGCGCACCCCTGAGAGCACCCCTGCTGTCTCCCACCTGGGCTGCCCAAGTCCCTTTGAATTAAAAATGGTAAAGTCATGTGAAGTGTTGGCTGTACCTCTAAGAATATAGAGATTTCCATTAGAAACCTTTGATTTCTGTTTTAAGTTTTTCAGCATAATTCAATGCTATAGCTTTCTCTTAAAAGTTGTTTTATACCAAGGATTTGGAAGTCTAAAGTTTCATGACAAAAATAAGCTCTCCGTATTTTGTGTAATGGCAAGTGAGTGACTTCTAAAACTCTTCAAAAACATGGTATATTATTTTCACACATAAACTGACAATTCCATGGCTAAACAGAAACCATGTAGAAACCACGTTGCCTGCGATACCGGTGTTTCATCTGTTGGTCCCAGGTTCATATGTGCTGTGCCCATTTTCCTCAAATTCCAGTATTTAATCCCCAAACTGTGTACCTCTTCCCACTGTATCTCACATCCGGAAACAGCGTGAAAAGGCCCGTGGACTGGCCACGTGTACCACCTCCCGGGCTGGGGCAAAAGCACGGCCCCTTGGCCCTGCGGGGCACACAAGCACTTCTCCTCGCGTGCCCATCGTGAATAGATGTGAAATGACACCACATGGCTGAGTGTCCGTGAGTGGCGCTGTTCATGGCTGCTCATGTTTACAGTCGGGAGTCACCAGGACACATTGGGACCCAGAACGAGAACTCTGTGGCCAGAGAGGATGGAGGCAAGGGAAACTTTTATTAAAGGAAAAGAAGTGCCGCCTTGGCTTTAAAAAGCCTGTCTCCACCGGGCCGCGCGGAGCAGCAGCGATCAAGGGGAGAACCGGGAGCAGGCAGGCGCCTCATCTAGTCGTCCTCCTGGGGGCCCAGGTGGACAAATTGGCAGCCCTGCTCGCCGCTTTTTTTCCCTCTCCCCTTTGTACCGTCAGAACTGCTAATCGGATCCATGCTGCTGCAACTGTGGTTAGTTATTAACAGAATAAAAGCAGATTTCTTCAAAAGAACGGGAAGGGGAAACGACTGCACAAAATTGCAAGGTTGTTAGAATCTTAAGAGCACAGCAGTCGGCTTTCCCCCGTATTCTGAATCACACGGTGCACACAAGTCTTTCATCTGTCACTGTACCCGTTTCCTCAGAAGGCAGCCAAATATTAAGCTTCTCAAACAAAAAAAAAAAGGAGGAATCTTAGAAAGAGGAAAAATATTGGGGAGGAATAAGAATAGGTTAGAGTGGGGTAAAATTAGGTTTTGTTTTTATTAATTTGTCCTGGTGAGAGAACTATAAACTGCCTGCGCCATTGGGTCTGCCCTCGCCGCCTCTCAGCTCCCCCAGAGCAGGGTGGGGGCAGATGGAGCCGGCGGCTCTGCTGCGGCCTGTGGCTGGTGTTCCGCATGAGTGGAGTTCGGAACCGGCCACTCCCTCGTAGATGGCAGTGCCGTGGAGCGAGACTTCCTGGTGGGGGACAGGTGAGCTGCGTTACACCCGAGCACTCGTGCTTTCCCCACCCCAGGGGGATTCTTCTGCACCTCAAGGACCTCCGGACTGTACCTCTGAGCTTTAAAGCTGCTGGAGATGGTGTGTGTTTAGCAGAAGGCTGAACAGAGCAGATTTTCAGTCTAGTAGTTGATGCATTTCTTGCATCTCCAGCATTGATAAGGGGGGCCTCCTCAGAGCCTGGGGTTCCCGAGGGTGAAGTGGCTCCTGCTTTCAAGCAAATCACATTTTTGCTCATACCACCTAATTTCCTATTCATATCTTCACACTTGAAGTTAACTAAAGTTCCCTAAAGTTCCCTTGATCTTTTTTCCAGTGGTCATTTTTTCACAAAGGAACTGTTTTTGTTCACTTTTGCAGAGCTACTGTAGCAGTAAAGAACATCGAGCCCTGGCCAGTGTGGCTCAGGTGGTCAGAGCGTTGTCCCATAACTGAGAGGTTGCCGGTTCGATTCCTAGTCAGGACATGTGCCTAGGTTGTGGGTTCAGTCCCCAGTCCAGGTGCATACAGGAGGCAGCCGATTGATGCTTCTCTCTCTCCCTCTCTCAGGTGAAGATTTAAAAACAAACAAGCAAACAAACATCTAAAGTGAAGGGCCCTTGGGAGAGAGTGGCCAGCCAGGTTAAGCCACACTGTAAGGCAGGACAGAAAGTCAGAATCCAAGACTACACCTCTCCCGCCACCCTCCCCCGCCCCAGGTCACTTGAGAACAGTCTGCACTAAGAACATTGTACTTAAAGCTGAGACTCGCCATATGTAAATGTTTCTGGTCCCTGGTTTGTCATGAGTCAAAGCTTGTAGTGACCTGCATAGCAAAGTCTCACGATCTTGGTTCCGAGTACTCCCCACCCTAACCGCCGAGTGCCTTCGTGAGCCTCGAGTTCTCTGTGGCAAAGTGTCCGCCCGAAGGCCTCCGACGGGTTTCAGGCCGCAACCGTTAGACTGACTCCCATATGAAACCTGTTAAGGGACCTCAGTGTATTTAATTAATAAAAGAGGGCAGTTGGGGAAAGTTGGCTTGGATCCAGTGGGCCACATGAAATAATGATGTATTACAACAAGTTGTTCTTTGTAATGAAAACAAACCCCCCAAAACCCCTGAGGTATTTGTAGCACAGCCCCTGCGAAGGCATGACTCTCACACAGAACGTTCCGTAGTCACTTTTGTTTCCTCCTCGTCTGTGGATGGGCCTTTGCAGCTGCTCTATCTCGGACTCCAGTGTGAGGTTCAAGGCTCTCGGCAACTAGTCCCGCAATGGGAGAGGGGAGTAGTTGCGAGAAGATGTATCTGGCAGGGATTGGACTGTTTGTTTGTTTGTTTGTTTAGAACAAAGATGTGCACCTCCTGTAAGAGTTTTGTCACGCTCAGGGCATCCTGAGAGTGTCTTCCTTCCCAGAGTGGTGCAGAAGTATACGAGCCAGGTACACCTCTGCAGCACTGATTTACTACTAACGGTGTCTTCTTGGGTAGGATTTAGGAAAAGCTAGAGCTTTCTTAATGAATGTTGGAGCCATAGGCCATGGAAGGGTCTGTCTTCGAAGTCTCAGGCGTTGTCTGCAGGGTTAGGGGACCAGGAGGCCATGGGTCTGTGTTCCCACTGGCGGGTACAGGAGGGAGAGCGTCGCTGTCCGTGTTGTGCTGCTGTAGCCTGAGGTAGGGTTGGTTCACAATGAAGAGCCGTGTTGACAGCCCGTTCACCGCTGCCTCTCCCACCGCCCCCCACCCCGACCCCACACAAGCACCTCCTGGTAAGAGGGAGATCCTGTCTGAAACACTGTGAACAGTAGGAAGCACTTCAGTCCCCATCCACAGCACTGGAGATAAACTGTTAACTCTAACCATGAAGCTGGAACCTGAGCAGATGCTGTATGTTAAATATCTGCTTTGGAGCATATTAAGGTTTCCTTTCTAACTCATCTAAGTAAATGACCACGATGAGAACATTCAGTGAACGCGTCGATTATTGAAAACTCATTTTTCTCCCACACCATTATGTCACTGAAGAAAGCGACTGGTGAATCCTGCTGTCTGGATGGCAGGGCTGCCCTGTCTTGTCACACTCTGCTGCGCGTGCCGTCTTAGATCAGACGCTCAAAGATTTCTGCAGACACCGTCCACCGTGCCACCCACCCACCCCATCCCATCCCATCTCTTACCAAAACCAGCACTTCGTGTCTCAGAAATTACAGAGATAGCTCTTCTACTCTGAGTACAGCCCAAGGTGAGAAGTTACGGTGTTCTTTCTGGTGGGCTTGGCAGCATATAAGACACAGACCCTCCAGGAGACCTATAAAGTCAAACTGCAGCAGGCGAAACCCGTATTCTGCTTTAAAGATTTGAGAGAGAGCTGATTTCTGTAACACGAAGAAAGTGTGAGGATGCGTTAGAATAAAGCAACCCAGTGTCTTAGTTTTGGACACAGCAGAATTTAAGTAATACTCTGGGGCGCACAATGAAAGTTGATCTTGGTTGTGATAAATTTGTGATTGGTAGCAGTAAGTTTTATAATTTTTTTTTAACTCCTCAGTAAAGTTAGTGGCACCAGAATTCTTGAAGGGTACAAGAATAATTCAGTTGCTAACTGCTAAAAACTGTAAAATATATATTGATTTTATAGCAGCATTACAGGGGCGAATTTGATCCTAGGAGAGTTATTAGCTGGAAGTACTCCTCGTTCTTGAAATTCAACAGCAACCACAGGTAACAATTCACACAAACTCACAGACCCCACTTTTCTAAAAATGAGCCTGTCTTACCCTTGTTAATTTCAAGGAACTTATGAATGAGACCAGTGTCATTGTCACTGAATACCTAATGATTGCCCGGTATCCGAAGGATACCCTTATTGAGTAGATCGGCCACCAGAATTTTCCAGGTTGCTGTGGTTTAACATGTCATTTCATGTGAATTTTAGGAAGCTAATCCTCTTGAATTACTAGTAGAGGAATATCCTGCCCCTGCCTTGTACGTCGTAAGTCCTCAGTGGTTTTTTACTTCATTTTTTACGTTCAAGTAAAACCATCTCTCATTTCTGTGAGAACTTGTCAGACAAACACCTGCGGTCCAGATGCTGCTCTCCCTTCATCCACGTTTGCCCACAGCGGCCTCGCGGTAAACTCGGAGAGGGAGCAGGGGGTCCTGGGCGACAAACGGGAGTCCGGCAGCGTCAGTCGTCCCCGCTCCCGACAGGCCGCGCTGATGAACTGCACTGCTGTTTCATCTAGGGTAACTGGATGCGCACCAGGTCGGTTGTGTTCTTAGCTGCAAGGGTATGAAGGGAAGAAATGCTTCCTCTCTGACCACTACAGCTTTTGAAAAATGGAATTTCTGGGTATTTCTTTGCCTATAAGTATGATACAGAAATAGCACCGTGTTACTTAAAAAGTGATACATGCTTTGTTTGCCAGAGGCCCTAGAAGTTCGGAGTTGGTATTTTTGTTCTGAGTTTCTATAGTTATGTGCTGCAGTCATTTAGAAAGGAGTTAACCCAGAGAAGTTTAGCCTCAATAAAGGATTAATGCGGAAACGCTGTTCAACCGGTCTTTACTCCCCAGCACCGCAGTGCTAGAGGGTACCTTACACGATTGCATCGGACCTGTGGCTCTGATCTGTCTGGAAGTTGGGAGAAATGAAACTGCAAGTAGTTACTTAACTAAAGATTTACCTGCTAAATGCGTTTGCCGTTGAAGTCTTAGAACTGTGCTAGCATGAAGTGCTGAGGAACCCAGGGCCGCCTGCACTGGATCTGGCTGGAAGAGGGCGTAAACCACATTCTCTTACCGATACTATTTATGCGGGCCTCTTTATTAAACACGGAGGAATGTGACAGGTGTAGGTGTCGCTGTGCTTAACAGATCCCATTTAACGTTTATGGACTTTTTGAGTAAGTGTCCCTGAATGTTTCTTTACTACTGTTATCATTTAGAATAGGGAACAGCAAACTACCACCTTTGGACCAAATCTAGTTTACCCCGCCTCTCTTTGTAAATAAAGTTCAATTCATGCTGCTTCGTTTATACACGGTCTCTGACCGCTTTTGCACTAGAACAGCTGAGCTGAGTAGTTGCAACAGAGAACATGTGGCGTGCACAGCCTAAGATTTGTACCCTGGCAATTTACAGAAAAAGTTTGCCACTTCCTAATCTAAACTGATAAGAGGAAACTACACAATCACTGGTAACTCATAAAGGTTTAATAGCTATTAGTCTGGGCTGGGTGTCTAGAATAATCAGCCACTCGTTTATTATTCAACAAATATTAAGTGCTTACTGTGTATCTGGCCCAGGGGTGCAGCAGGAAGCGGTGCAGACAGTTCTCTGTACCCGCGGAACTCACCGGGGAGTGAGATGAGACCAGCGGTCCGCAGAGAAGTAAAGTACGAATCACGGGGATGTTCAGACTGTGTGCACTTGTACCTGATAGGACTCCCTGCCCCGCCATCTTGTTCTACGAAGTATGCCAAGCCAGCATGTATTCACGTCTCAGTTCATCCACTGTAAAGTTGGATGTTACTGGATATGTGCCATTTTATCAAAAATATACGTATTAGTCTGTTTATACCCAATTCCATTATATACGAAAATCCCAGTGTTTTGTTACTAAAGATATTTAGTTTGATTATCTTGATCCAGTTCTTAAAAGCTATTTTCAATTAGAAATTTTTTTCTCAAAACTCCATTGTGTAAAAGTTTTAAAGAAAATATTAGAAAACACAGCCCAATAGTACATTAAGAAAATAATGCACCATGGCTAAGTGGGATTTATTCTAGGAATGCAAGGTTGGTTCAATATAAACTCCATTAATATTATATACAATATAAATAGATTTAAGGGAGAATATCATCACCTTTAATAAAATTCAATACCCAATCATGATTAAAGCACTCAAGGAAATAGCAATTAAGGGATGCTGTCTCACCGTGGTGAAATGTACATGCTTCAGTCTAAAGCCAGTGTCTTATGTAATGGAAATCTATTAGAAACACTTGCTCTAAGATACAGACAAGACAGGGATGATCACCATCTTCACTGCTTCGCAGCCATGCTCCAGAGATGTGGGCCGGTGCCGTTGGACAAGACAGTTCAAAGGCATGTCAAAGAAGGGTCATAGAAGAAATAAAACTGACTCTTTTTCCAGGTGATGTAAGAGTAAGCCCAGAAAACTCCAGAGAATCTGTGATAGATTAATCCACACTGTGATGAGCTCAAAGCAGCGGCAGCAGGCTGTGACGTTCACTTCCAAAGAGCCCTGGCCTCGTTCTGCACGAGCAGGAAACGCTTCAAAGACGTACTAGTAGAGAAAATTGCATTTGTAGTGGCAACAAATGTTTAGGAATGAACTTTATTAACATAAAAGGTGCAAAACTTCTATGTACCTGAAAGAAACCAAAGAAGACCTGAACAAATGAAACACATCTCCTGTTCTTGGAAAGGATGAACCTAACAGTCATCGATTCTCCCGGACCTAATCTATAACACCAGAGCAATCCCAGTGACGATATCCATAAGCCATTTTACATGGTGGGACAAGTTGGCACTAAAGGTCCTGTGGAAAAAGCAGACATGCCAGAAAACACGGAGAAAGAAAAAGTGGGATGGGATTTGGGGAGCTAGCCTTACAAGACGTTAAATCATCCTCTAAAAGTAGGTCTTAAAAAGTTTTCATTGCAAAGATCAAATTAAATCCATCTCGTACCACACACAGAAATTAACTCCAGTAGTTCAAGATGAGACCATGCATGTACATGAAGAAAACTGGAGCGAATTTTTCTCTGCCCTTTGCAACAAAAAGAGCTGTCTGGACTCAAAAAGGAGAGGCAATAAAAATAAAGATTGATAGATTTGACTACTTTTTTAAAAGACTCCGTCCCCAAAATACAGCATAAACAAAATCTAAAGTAAGTGACAAACTAAGAGAACATATTCACAATTTATACCACGGACAAAAGGGCTAACATTCCTAACATGTAAAGAATTCTTTAAAATTTGGGGAGAAAGGACTAAAACCCCAGATAGGAAAATGGTGGACAGACACGGCCGAACAATTCATCAGAAGAGAGAGGACTGCCCTCAGACAGGAAAGCGGGCCAGACGCGGTCCCAATTAGAGGGGTGCAGAGTCAGCGCCACCAGACGCCACCTCTCAGTGTGAGGCAGGTCAGAACAGTGCTGGTGGGGGTGCGAACTGGTTCAGAGCCTCACGGAGCGAAGTTCAGAAATGCATAGCTTTGTGACCCAGCAATCCCACTTCAAGGAATGTGCCCCCGAGACAGACCTCAAAGAATTTGAAAATACATGTGCAAAAGGCTGGAGACCACCTAAGTGCCCACCCATGGGAGAGTGGTTGGACAGACTGGAACGCTCACTCGGAGAAGTGCGTAGACCTACGTAAAATTGCGGAGAATGTTACAAAGCGATAGGAGGTACTTCCCAGGACATGCTGCTGAGTGAACAACGCAAAGCCCAAGAGACGTCTAGGATGTGCTACCGTTTATGCAAGGAAAAAGGTAATATAAGATGCAGGTATCTTCTCCTCATGCCGAAAAGCTACCTAGGGAAGATAAACCAAAACTGAGACTGGCTGCAGAGGGCAGGTGGCAAAGGGGTAGAGAGAAGGAGGAGTAGGAATGGTGGAGAACAAGGATGAGGAGGCACATGTCTTTTTTAGAACACCAACTTTCAGAACCACGGAAGTAGTTCGCGTATCCCCCAAACATCAGAACAAAGCCCGTGAGGCTACGGTGGGAGCTCCACGTGGATTATGCACGCCACCACCAACTGGCTCTGTGTTTTTCACAAGAACGTAGGTTAGTAATTCTGAAATTACTTTCTATACGGAATAAAATTTAACAAGTAAGTACATTGATCTAGATAGTGAGAGTTGGGTTTCTTACCATTGGAGAAAGGAGTTATAAGCAAGGAGAAGAAAAAGGCTACAATGTATCCTCTAGTTTTCTATTGGAATTAGAGGTATTCACATAAACTCATGATAATACACACACACGATTAAACATTGAAATACAGATGTGTGTATGTGCAGATTAGTGTACATATGAGGGGGACCCAAAAAAAACCCTGAAATTAATTTATTTAAAAATTGTGTTTTCTGCCCTGGCTGGTGTGGCTCAGTGGATTGAGTGCTGGCCTGCGAACCAAAGGGTCACCAGATTGGTTCCCGGTTGGAGCACATGCCGGGGTTGCAGGCCAGGTCCCCAGTGTGGGGCCAAGTGAGAGGCAACCACACAATGGTGTTTCTCTCCTTCTCTGTTTCTGATATGAAGAACCATCATGGCTCCTAGGAAAAGTGGTTGATTTTAGGGTTGGAGCAGGAAAAGCAGAACATGAATGAGCTCGGAGCATCTTGTGGTTCCAGAAAATGAGGATTGGAAGGAGCTTCTAATGGCCGAAGCCGGAACAATTTGAACAACAAAATAATGGCAGTGTTGGATTCGAATCCATAGAGTAAAATAAATACCCATGAATATATTAGTTTTTCTGTTCTTGTGACATTACTACAAACTTAGCAGCTTCACAATACTCACTTGTTATCCCAGTTTCCATGGCCAGGGGTAGTCTGGGCACAGCTCAGCTGGGTCCTCTGACCAGGGTCTCAAGCGGCTGCAGAGTGTTGGGTGGTCCATGTTCCCATCTGGAGGTTCAGCTAGGGAGGAGTCCACTTCCGGTCTTCCAGATTAGTGGGAGAACGTGTTTCCTGTGGTTGTAGACCTGAGGCCCACAGGCTGGGGAGACCGCCTGTCCTGCCGTGTGGATCGGCTCGCATCCTAGCAGCTTCCTTCTGCAAGGCCAGCAGGAGCGCCCGTCAGCTCGGAGCAGTCCTCAGCCCTCTGTAAAGGCAGGCCTACCCAGCACCTCCCTTTGGAGCATTTCAACGTCAGTCTGTTTGGGACTCAACACCTGCAAAACCCCTTTCACTTTGCCATGTAACAAGTTTCGGAGTGATGTTTCATCAGGTTTGTTATTTCTTTGGTGGGAAGCCACGTCACAGGCTCTGCCCTCAGTCAAGAGTGGGGATCACACAAGGGCGTGACTCACTGGTAGTCATTCTGTGGTGCACCCTAGGGGTGGAAATAGTCTAATAAACACATGAACAAATGAGGAGGAAGAGGTACACTCCTGCAAGTCAAGAAGTAAAGAATCAGCCTTAGCAAACACCCAGTAATAAACGTTGCCAAGAAGATGCTGAGTGGATGCAAAAATTAGTGGGTGCGTGTGTGAGGGGAGATGGGATTCACATAGTCTCAGATATCTCCCCTGTGATACTTGCCAACTACAAAGGGCAGAACAGTAGCTTTATATCGGAGGAGCTTGGCAGGCACCAACTTTGCCAAATAATCCATGGGAACGTCAGCAGAAATGGCACATACAAGTGTCAGGACCCCCTAGACAGAGTAAACTGAGGCTGAGGAGGGCGTGGTGTTTCTGTGGTCCATACCCCAACGGCATACGCTCGTTGAAGCCTTGAACGCGGCAGACTGAAGCCAACCGAAGGACAGCCTGCGAGGTCACTAAAATAAAGGGAAAGACTGGGGTCTTGGATGACTAAGGAGGAACAACAGCTAGGTGCAGTGTGAGACCCTAGAATGGAAAGAAGACATGAAGTGGAAAAACTGGTGGAATTCAAATGAGATCTTCAGTTAACATCGTGCCAGGCTAAGTTCCTCGCAGTGACACAGTGAGAACTCGAGGGGAGGTGGGCTAAGGGGTCCTAGCTTTCTACCTTTTCTCTGTGTCTACAACTAATTAAAATAAAAGGGCTTTATACCCTGGGCAGGTGGCTCAGCTGGTTGGGGCGTCATCCCGTATATCAGAAGGTTGCCTGTTCAGTCCTTGGGCGGGCGCATGCCGAGGCTGTGGTTCCATCCTGGACTGATGGATGTTTCTCTCTCGCTTTGGTGTTTCTGTGTGTGTGTGTGTGTGTCTTTTCTTTCCCTCTCCCTTCCTCTCCGTAAAGCCAATAAGCATATCCTCAGGTGAGGATTGGAAAAATAAAGAAATACATACACTTTTTTTTTTTTAATAAAAACTCATATATAGAATTGTGTTGCAAATCAAAGTAAAATGTGAAAATCAGCCAAAAGTACAAATTCAGGTGACTTATGGATGTTTCATTTTTAGGTTTTTGCAAGATCTTGCACACTATTGTATATACATGGTCATTGGAGAACGGGAAAATATATTTTTTATTGAAAAAATCATAGTGTAAACCTGTGCAGAGAGTCAAAAGTACCAAGTGCTGTATTGTGCCCTGTGCGATACACTCTCGTGTATACTGCACACCCACAGTTTTGTCCCAGACTTTCAGGAGAAAAATCTTTTGTTTTACTTTTTTAATTCAATGTTTCATTTACATAAAAAATGGATTATTGTATTCCAGGGAATGATTATTTTGCATACAAGTATTGTTATTGCTTTCTAGAGTTAGACATTTAACGCATAAGCATAACATTTATATAGATGCACAGCTAGTACCACCCATGTATAATGCGCATCCTTATTTTTCCCTCAAAAATTTGGGCAGAAAAGGCGCACAGTACACACAGCAAAATACGATAAATGGTCATTGGAGATGCATAGGTACAAAGTGGTGAAATGTCCCCCAGCTCACAGCGTGGGTTGGAACTTTTCCCCATTGGGCTTAATTAGCATCATTTATAGACACAGACGAGGGGGAAAGAAACGTGGGCTTTCTTTAAAACGGTTTCGGTGTTAAAGCCTATTCGTAAAGTTGGTTTGTTCACTGTGCATGGCAATATTCTCTTTTAAAATAATCACCTGATTACGTTTAAAAGAGTGTACTTATCCAAACATACGTCATATACAGATCCACGGATTTGGAGGGGTTTATTTAATTCGGTTGGTGCAAAGGGCTCTGAATTGTCTTCTTTACGTGGAAGTTGCGCACAAATGAATGGTCAGTAGCGTGTTTCTGAAGCAGGTGTTCTGATTCATCATCTACTCGGACTGGCTTCTACCCGCACCTTTGGAGAGGGGAGTCATTTCCTAGGAACTGTGAAACTGTTGATGGAGAGATGGGGGTAAAAGCAAATGTAGGATTTAAAACGGTTTGGGCAAAGCTGACTACCGTGAAAGGTTCTTGAGTGTTTCTTTAGAAGATGGATTTAATAAATGAATTTTCTCATGGCTTTAACGAGATATTTGTCTTAGAATTGCACCAACAACCAGCAGCTCTGCTTGGATGGGGCAAGATTTTACGAATTCATGAGTCGGGTTTCTAACAGCCTTTTCCATTTTTAGGTGAGATACTGTGCGCATGAGCAGTGCCTTGGGCGTGCATATTGTAAGGAGTGGGTCCTCTCTTAACGCGGGATTCCTGTTTGTTTTCACTGTTAGGAGTCTCCCCAGCCGTCCTGTCATGCAGAAGCAATTGCTACAATGTCAGCACTTACTGTCGTAGAGCAGCTGCTTCCCCGGTGACATTTCTCGGTCAGGATTCGGCTGCGGAGAGCTTTAAAGTTCTGAATGGGCTGTAGATCGGGGCCTTGGGGTGTTTCGTAGGAAGCACGTGGCCCGGTGCCGACACACAGCAGCGTCTGTGTGTCTGTAACCAAGCTGATGGCCAGTGTTCAATGTTGTGTTGGTTACTTTACGCCGAATTAGTTGGTACGAATGCTGCTTTTCTTCGAATAGGCCTAAGGTGGGTGGATGGTTAACTTCCGTGCCGTTGGTCTAGGCCTTTCATCCTGTGCGTCGTGGCTCAGCCTCAGCAGGACTTACTCCTGGTGGCCTCGGTGGCCGTCCAGTCAGGACGAGCGTGGCAGCTGAACCCAGGAGCACTCAGAAATGAGCTCAGAAGTTTTACATTCTTTTCTAAAATTGAGAAGCCTAAACTTTCAAAAACAGTTCAAGAATTTTTTATGGTTACATTTTAATAACTATGGCTAGCTATTACGTAAGTAGAAAATCATTTCTCCGCCTCTCCGGCTGCTGAAGATACAACTGTTACTAGAATCAGCCATGACTGACAGTCTCAGAGACTCTGGGGACGGTGCTCTGCCTGGTCGGGGCTCCGAGGCCTGGCCTGCCAGCCGCCGGGGTGCACACACCCCCCAGGGCCGGTCACTGTGGACGCTGGCTCGGTGTCATGACCTCCCCTAGGATGATTTGGTGGTGACCTCAGTGCATTAATTTCTCCCCCGACTCAACTGCGGCCCTTTGTGGCTCCGCCCAGAGCTGTGGAGGGGGCGGTGCTGTGGCGTCAGCGCAGTTACTAGCTTGATTCTAGCTTGGTCACAGACTCCTCACCGGGGACACAGAGCTGGAAGTTTCTCTCGGTCCAATTTATTTCAGCAAAGGGGGAGGTCAGAATATAAAACAGCATGGTCTTCGTGCCGTGAGAGCGTGTGCCTTGAGGATTGTGCCAAGTTCAAGTGCCTTTTGTATTCCGTAGCTTCAGTCAAAGCAATGCGTCCTTAGCCTCTGAGTCAGAAAGTGAGTTGAGATCCTCGAGTACCTCTGATGATTCTTAAATTTCAAAATCCTGTCTCTGGCCTTTAGATGACTAATTGTTTCTTTAATTAATAAAGTAATAAGTATTTCTTTCTTTAATTCATATGCTCAGATTAGGGGCCATTAAATAACCAAGATTCATTAAATATTTGTTATGCTAATGAGGGATTACAGGAGTAAAAGGCATGATTCCTCTCCCAAGGAGCTTCCGTTACAGCTCGGAAAGACCGACCGAGCACACATTAAGGAAACGGCAACCAAACGGGTGCTGGAGAGCTGCTGTTGCTTTATCAGCAGCGAAGATCGCGAGCGATGCCGAATACTGCCTTCTCGAGAGAGAACGCGCACTGTATTCTGTAGTCCTGTGTTTCGAGTTTTTAATGCAGATCTTCTTGTAAGTTTATTTTAAATCTCCGATGAATTACAAAGGATTTTTAGACATCAGTTACCACTGCTACACTGAGTAAATACTAACCATGAAAAACTGGGCCACCTCGCCTGCCCGCCCACTTGGAGACGAGTTTAAACTCCAGGGGGAGAGTTCAAGTCATCGGTCTGGGGCTTTGCTAAATGCCCAAGAAGTGTGTGTCAGGAGATTGCAGCTCCTAGTTGATTCGTCTGTGAGTTTGGGAACTCATCCAGAGTGAAACTGAACTTTTCTGGGCGTCATTTGCTAAATATGTTTATGCACGTCTCCTGGTTGTTTTATACACGCACACACAAAAGGGTGAAACAGCACGCGTTTCTGAGCTCTGTCTTTGTCTGTGCGGGGGGCCCTTCCGTTTGTGAGAGTAAAGATTAAGTAAGAGCAATTGTGTCTCGGTTCTGCACAGTCCCAGCGTCCATGCAAAGGGTTCCTCACCCCACTCCCCGCTGTGTTTTGCAGGTGGTCAGATGCCTCCGCAGCCTCCCGGGAGCCAGGCCGAGTCGAGCGCCCATCCCGCCCTGAGCCAGTCCCCAATGCCGCAGGACCGAGGTGAGGCTTGTGAGAATCTGCTTACCTGTGCATATCCATAATTATAAATCCTTTTTAAAGGACATCATGCTTCCTCATCAGATGAACGAAATAAACAAGAACTTACGTGTAACAACACATACAAAAAAGAAGGATGTTTTCTTCCAGACTGGGTGAAATTTTACCGAAATACAGTTCAGGATTCAAAGAACATGTGTGTGTGTCTGCACAGTGCGTGCGACTGCAGGAGCCTGACGCTGAGCTAGCTCTGCAGAGGTGACAGCTGACGGTTCCATTTGGGTGGTGGTTCCAGTGAAGTAAGGTGTTAGAGTGTGTGTGTGTGTGTGTGTACCTGTCGATCAATTATTTGTTCCATGACACTTAATATTAAACATTTAAACACATAGTAAGACCTCGTAATTATAAAATTATAGGGTCTTAGAACTGGAGCCATTTGAAAGATCCCTGAGGTCAGTCGCCTCAATTTACAAATGAAGAAACTAAGGACCTTAAAGGTTCTTTTCTTATGATTTCCTCATTCTCAGAGGCTACTTAGCACCAGAGCCAGAAAAAAAGACCTTTCCTGAAGCCCTCGAACATTCAAGCTGTTTTACATATGCAACCCTGTGACCTTTCGCTAGTCAAGCTCCTCTTGGTGGTGGTGGGGCAGTGATTTTAACCCAGGCGAGTGGAGGCTGGGGTTTTCAGGCCTGCTGCACCCCCTGTGCTGGGCCCAGCCACGCCCCCTGCCTGTGAGCCAGGCCTGCGCCCCCCCTCCCGCCCCCCCCAAGATGCCACCTTCCTTTAGTGCTCTTCCTCACACACTCGGCCTGGAAGGCAGAAGTTGGTGGCTTGGTAGCTAATATTTAAAGGCTCCTGACCCCTAATGTTTATAATTATTTCTATATGAGTTATACAGGTGGTGATTGCTCCTAATTAGAATTACAAGCTTTAGTAGTTTTACATGTTACAAATTCAGTAGCACATTGTCTAGAAAGTAATGCCAACGGAAAGATGCATTAGCCTTACATACACATCATTTGTGTAGAAATGCCTGGTAGGAATCAAGTGAAATTTTCTAATACTTTTACATATTTAACTTTTTATTATAATTTAATGTACAGTTAATACTTTCATTTCTTTACCACGGTACTACAATATGTTTTAATAATGGGATAACTAATGGTTTCCACACTTCAGGGTGTACAAGGATCACCTGGAGAGGGTGTGGCGCTAGATTGCTGGGCTGCACCCCCAGATTGCTGGCTCGGTGGGTCTGAAGCGGGACTCTGGCCACCTGCATTTCTGACATGTTCCAGGGGCTGCTGAGGCTGCTGGTCTGAGGACCATACTTGGAGAACTGCTGCTTTCTGACGATACTATAATGTGTTTTAGTGATTGTGTATTGTGTGCATGGGTTGCTCTAAACTTTCTGCTGCGACCTCCTACAAGTCATTCCTGTGCCTCACACCCTCTCCATTACTGCTTGCTTTGTGTTCATTCCTCGGGCGGCGCTGGCCGTCCGGAAGACCCTGCAGAAGTTCACGGGAAGCGCACTGAGGCCAAGCACCTGTCTTGGCCGCGCCCCGCCCCTGTGCTGTGTTCTGGGGTCGGGTGGCGAGGAGAACACGAAAGGAACTACCCTGCTTGGGGGTGCTCGGGCCAGACCCAGAGCTGAGATGAAGGTGTCTGTCATCTCACGTAATCCGCACCGTAGCCCTGTAACATCAGCCCTGCTGGACGAATTCTCCTCCTTTTGCCAGCACTCAAGGGTAAGGGGCACCCTGCTTGAAAGTACTACAACGCTAACCTTTGCCTCTAAGAACTAACAAGGAGAAACCCCTCCAAGATCCTCCAGCAGCGTCTTCCCCAGGCCCTCCCGACTGATACATGTTTAGGAAATGGGGAAGTGTAGAACACCCGTTGTCAAGGGTGAAACAACAATGAGGAAGCGCAGTTAAACTTCTAACGCAAATGAATGCATTAGCAAGGCACAGTCTAGGGTTTTCCTCCGATGTCACTCTGTGGAAACTGCTGGGCTGGTGTGTTTGCTCTCTGTTCTCCTCCGATTGTCTTCATCATGTAGTACGGTTTTGGTAACTGGTAATGGATACGGGTAGTTATAATGACCATTCGGGTAGTTATAATGACCATTTCCTTCCAATAGCAGATGCAAACTTTACAGTTTGCGAAATCTGAATTTATTTTCATGAACATGCCTCTCACGCTGTCTCTAAATACTCTGCTGGAGACATTGTACGCATCTCCTGCGTGTCTTTCGTTGGTTGGACAACCCCCTGAACAGAAAACCTTTCTGTTTCAGAATGACTGTTGAGTGATGCTTTGCCCTGTGTGAGTTAAATGTCCTTAACAATGGGGAAGCAAGCCAGCATCTGAAACTAATGTGGAATAGTATTGAATAGAGACTGTAATTGGGGGCAGGGAGCGGGGAGATGTCAAACAGGACTATAGCATTATTCTCTATGTATTTTTTAATCAGTATATTTTTCACAATGAAAAAAAATATTGGGTAGCAAGAAAGGGGGTATTTTTTAGTGACTTTGTTATTTGTTGAAACCCAGGAAGACATGTTAGCTCGTAATGACATTTGATCAGATATTTTGGTGGCAGATGACACAGTCATAGTAATGCTTGGGTGCAATACCAGCAGTGTTTTTCTTGCTTGTTTTTACTGTGACGTCACATGTGCCAACAGTGAGCACAGCGCAAAGTAGGTCTAGGAAAACACTTGTGAGGCAATCCCCCACTGTGTCGATCTCATGTTTTAAAGCATAATTTAACTTCTTTATGCCTTTAGAATTATATGTCCCCGCCACCCCCATTTAGGGAACTGTGAAAGATGCAGAGAAGAAAATATATATATTGGTGAGTTAGCATCTTATTAAAAAATGTATTCTTTCTCAGAAGACATGGGTCTGGATACATAAGAACGTGCCTTCCGTTCTGCGCAGTGCTAAAGCAACCAGACTGAGCAGTTCCTTTTGTATTCATTGTCTTAATAATGAGTAGGAGTTGATAGTTGCACAGATTTTTTTTTAGCAAGGAACCTAGAAACACTCTCGTCCTGAGACACCTGCACAAAGCAAGAGACGCAGCCTACCTGGGTTTGGAGGTGCCGTTTCCCAGGTGCCCTCCCCCGGCCCTCGGGGCCCAGCAGTGCTGACCACTCACTGCCCCTCCCAGTGTGAGAAGCTGAATGCTGCTGCTGCTGCTGCCCACTTGGTCCTTGTATCCCCGTCAGGTCAGGAAGAGCATCTATGTAAAAACTCTGTACCCTGTTTAGGAGAATTTGGCAAACCGGAGTCTGTTAAGATCTGAACCAAACTGGCCGCTGCCTGGCCCCGTTCCCTTCCCCAGGTGGCGTGCAGAGGGGGTGGGCCGGCGGGACACCCTGACAGCGGCTCTCCTGGCCAGTTCAGTGTCCTCCTTATCTGGTGGCTCTGTGTCGACTTTGTCAGAAGACATCAGTCACCGTTTCCCCATATTATGCATAGATGAGAATAACAGAGTTTCTGTGGTTTTGTACTTTCCGTCTGGAAAAGTGTACGTGTGAGTGACTGTGGGCACGGCCGGCCGGCGCGGTTACAGAGAGAAGGGAGGCACTTTACGGAGTTACTGGCCTCCTTAACTCTCCCGTCCTGTCTGTGGTTCCACCCCCTCTCCAACATAAAGCTGGACTTCGCACTCTGCTGTCTGCATGTTATATGATGCTGAAGAGTCTTACTAATAAACTCAGTGCACATTTACTCTGGCTGGTGTAGCTCAGTGGATTGAGCACGGGCCTGCAAATCAAAAGGTTGCAGGTTTGATTCCTAGTCAGGGCACATGCCTCGGTTGCAGACCAGGTCCCTAGTAGGAGGCGTGCGAGACGCAACCACACATTGATGTTTCTCTCCCTCTCTTTCTCCTTCCCTTCCCCTCTCTCAAAAAATAAATAAATAACTTGAGAATCCAGATTTTAAAAAAAAAATCACAAATTCTTCGGGGGGAAAAGGGACAAAACCGCAGTTTAGGGTTCTGTAACACATTTGCCATTGGTTCTTGTTTTCAAACAAACTTTCTCTCTGGACCTCATAGAACGGCACAAAGAATTGCTGTTAAAGCACCTCACCGAAAACCCAGAGTAGTATAGATCATGCTGCCCGAGCATTAGAAGAGCAGTGAAGGTAATCCTAACCTATTGAAATAAATTTTACAGGAAAATTGTAGCTAACAAGTTTAGATTAGTTTTATCCTTATCTCTTAACCTTTAACATACGTATCTTTAAAATTGGAAAGAGCAATAGGAAATGGCTTATGAATGTGTTTTCTGTTTTCCAAGAGGGCTTGGAGGGAATATGAAATAGCCATTGGAGTAGATAAATAAGTATAATTATTATTACCATCAAAATGATCACATTTTTAACCCCTGTATAATGTTAAGCTTAATGAAACTAGCAAATGCCCTTCTAGTTTATTGGATTAGCAATTAGGTAAAAACATTTCAAGAAGGCTTATTTATTTGGGCAGATGTAGAGGTCAGAATTAATTTTTTGAAAACCTTTTAATTGAATTCCCTTTTAATGTTCACAGTGGTGTCTAGTTAAATATTCACGTTAATGCTGGTGGCTTTCTGAGGGTCTGAACTAGTTCTGGGTTCTCGGAATCAACATAGGTTATTTAACCCTTTTCGGCTGGTGTGCCAGCAGGGACTTCTGCGGGGTAATCCCATAGTGTTGGAATAATTAGAAGGGAGTAATGAGCATTTAATTAGTCCTTGAGATAGGCTGGAAGCAGAGCCACCGAGACCTTTCCCTTCCGGACACCGATGCAAACGGTGGCTGTTGCGCAGGGGCTGTGCTGTGCCGGACACGCGTTTGTCACCGGGGGCAGTTCTCTGGTGCCATTCTGTGACCGGGGGGTCCGTGCAAAAGGGGTTCCGGGTGAAATCGCACAGAATGTCTGGGTAGCGCCCCACCCAGCCCTCATTCTTGTGCACCTGCATGACAGCCTCTTCCCCTCCCTCTCTGCTGTTGAAACAAAGTTACAGCGGCACTGGGCAGGCTGGCTGTGCCCGAGTGAGAACTGGCTGTTACTGTGTCGGTGGCACCACGTCAGACAAACCGGGTAAGTCGTGTAGCGACTCTGTCGTCGCAGGACGAGGAGGAAACAAGCAGATTTTGCAGTTCTGTAACCCCAAGTACTTAAACCGGACTTAGTTCTTGACAGCCATGTGTCAGAAGGACAGAGTTCTCGTGTTTGGAATACGACCTTCACAGGGATGTTTATCAGTAGCTCCATTTTTAGGTGTAAATAGTGACATTATCCAGAAGGTAGGTGGCCGGGGAGGTGGGGGCAGGCATTTAGATTTTTTTAACTTTTTTTATTACCATTTACATTCAGTATTATTTTGTGTTAATTTCAGGTGTACAGCATAGTGGTCAGACAGTCGTATACTTTAGAAAGTGACCCCCTCCCCCCGGTATTTCCCAGTCCCCACCTGGCACCGTCCATAGTTACTGCAATGTTATTGACTGTATTTTCTGTGCTGTATTTTACATCCCGGTGGCTGTTTTCGTGACTACCAATTTGTACTCCTCAATTCCCTCACCTTGTTCACCCCGTCCCCACAGCCCCTGCCCCTGTGGCAACCAGCAGGCTGTTCTCTGTACCTGCGTGTCTCTTTCAGATGTTTTCTCGTGCGCCAGCGTGAAAAGGTAAATCAGAGTTTCTGTACTTCAAAAGTAGGAACTTTCCAACTTCCATGGTATACAGAGTGCCTGAGTAGAATATGCCTTCATTACTCTTATATTTTTTCTTCTACTAATCCCAGATGTTAACTGCCTTGGTATAGTTTTATCCCTACTCTTTAATGCTGTATTTGAGAATTCCTTGTCAGTTTCTAGGCATTCTATTTGCTTCGGGCACCTCTTTCTCTTTTTAATGCCAAGGGCAGAGAAGAACAATCTCTTAAAATAAACCCAGGGTCTTACCACAAATGAGAATGAGCTCTCGGGGGCCGGAACTCACTCATGTTTATGCTCTGTTCCCCACCCCGCCCCCCACACCACTCCACCCCCCCGTCTGCCAAAGAGCCTGTGCGTGATAGATGTTCAACCAGCGGTGAGCTGGGCAACGGAAGTAATTCAGCCTGCACGCATTCAGGAATGTCAAATCTTTTTAGAGTATAGAACAGCCAAAGACTAAAATGCTGCTGCTCGTTATTAAAGTAACAAGGCTTACCATATTAGTAAGACTTCTCTCGATTTTGCCATTGTGGACCCTGTGCTGGGGTGCAAAGCCTTTCTCTGCAGGCATCCCACTTCCGCGCCAGGTTCACGGCACCGCTTCTGCCCGGCCCTCCTCCCAGACACGTTCCCGCGACCCTGCGGGCGCCGCGTCTGTCTGAGCCTCGGCCGCTGCACCAGAGCCTGGCACTGAACGAATTGTCCAGAGGCCACCTCCAACAGCACCCCCTGCCACACACCCCAAAACCATGCTCTTTATCACCCAGGACTAGTTGGGTGAAAATAACTAACACTTTTGAAAAGTTTGTAATCCTACTAACTGGTTTCATAGTGATTTTTTACACCAAAAATGGGTTTTGAAATTCTAAGTTATTTTGAATATGCTAATTGACCTAACTCCGTAATTGTCAACAACAGATTAAGTTAGTACAGAAATGAAGGAGACCGCCAAGACAATTGTTAAGAAGTTGCAATTAGGATTTAAGGTTTCTTTCTGTTTTTACGATCTACAGACACTGTTTCATTTCCCTTTAAGTGTGGCAGTAAATCTGCTGGTGCTGACATGTTTCATACGGTAACCTGGTTGTCAGAAAATTTTCTCTTACTCTCCCTTTCTAATTGCCCTTGTATATGAAGGTGTTCTTATTTATACTGTAGGCATCCTAAATGAAACTGCACTGCCTTTCAGCACAAGGGTATTGTCAAAAGAGAATATATATCACTTTCCTCGTGTATTGCTGTGTAAGTATAGCAGCTCAGTGCGTTAAGGAATTAATGAATCCACCCCCACCCCCAGATGCAATTAATTTAGCCTCTGCCCTTAATTGAGGATCCCTTTTTTAATAATCCGTGACAGATGAAAATGAACTCAAATGGGAGGTTATATACAAGAGAGAATATCTAGAAAGCTGTTTCTAATTTCTTCAGCCTCAGAACTCTGGGCTAGAATGTGGACCAAGCCAAAGCTAGTCAGCAATGAAGGAAGTAACAGTATAGGACTTGTATTAGAGTTATCATTAAATTCCTATTACGTCTACTATCCAGAGATCTATTCACAAAAAGGCTGGAGAAACAAGTATCACATACAATAAAAATAGATTTATAGTCATTGAGGAATCATTAGTCTAAACTTTAAACATTTTAAAAGAAGCATAGTTTTGTTAATTTTGTTATATGCAGTGTTTTTTGAATTGCCAATTTCAGCTTGTTTGTAATAGTTAACACTCATTTGTAATCGGCTCGTTATTCTCCAGTGGAAGTGGTTGAGAACATCTGGATCTTGGGTAAACCCAACATTGTGCATTGCGTGCACTTGTTTATGACAAGATGTTTTCCCCTGTGCCTTATGGGTCTGGTCTCAGTGAAAGACCGCTGTCTGCCTGGTTTCCCAAGCCACAGAGCTAAAGGCATCCTCGATGCCTTCCCTCCCGCATCGGCCCTGCACTAGGCATCACGGTCTGCGGACGCTCCCCCAGCCCCGCCCCGCCCTGCCCTGCCCTGCCCAGGGATGCTTCGCAGACATCCCCTTGCGTGGTATCCACTGCCCCACCCCAGGCGCAGGCCACCTGAGCTCTTCCAGCAAGCTCCCAGTGTCTTTCCAGTTGCAGCTTCGTCCCCTTCCTGCCCACTCTCTGTGCTGCATCCGGGTGGTGCCTCCACAGACCAGGTAGATTGTGTCCTCCCCATGCAGAGGCCTGGAGGAGCTTCCCTTTGCCTTCCGAGACAGGCGGCCCTGCTAGGCTTGGTTAGGGGGCATTTCCGCATCCCACCCAGGCCCCCCCCCTTGCTGTCTCACTGCCTCCCGCCATGCTGGAGCTCTTTGGGGATCGTTATGTAAACTCTTCTCTCCCGCCCTTTGTCACCCACCCCTCAGCCCCCTTCCTACCCCAACACTGGATCCCCTTGCCTATGTTTACTAATGCTGAGTGGCCTGGCACCTGCTACGTGTCTGAGTCCGGGTTTGCTGAGTGAACGGATAAATGAAGCCATTACTTGTCACAGTGCTGCCTCATGGCCTGGGCACCGCGCCCCCGTGCAGCCTGAGTCCTCTCGGGACCCATGGCTGGGGTTCACAGTTGCGCTCTCCCCAACTAGAGCTCTGTGACAGCAAGGGCCACGTGGCCTCGTGCAGTTTCATAACTCCTGGGCCTCGTATAGTACAGGCTTTTCTCACGTGAATCCTCAAGGAGTTTTGGAACCAAAATATCTGGGTTTAAGCACAGGCTTTACCACTAACTAGTTTTGTGACCTTGGATAATTAATTAAATCCCTGCTTTCTCCTGTAAACTGGGGATTGGCACGTCCCATGGATTTGTCACGTGGATCAAATGCCATCCTGAATCTGGAAGTTAGGAATTGCAGAGCACTGTGCAAATGGTATTATTAGCACAAGCAGTGGGCACAAATGACTCTGGGGAGACATGGGTTGAAGGCCTTAAAAAGAAAAGTTTCTTTGCTTCTTCCAGCGCATAGCAACATCCATACAATTGTCTTTGAACTCTGCCCTGAAGCAGACGTTTGCAGCTAAAACTCAAAAGATTTGTGCAAGGAAAAGGCTGGATATTTTGCCCTCCCACCCCCCGCCGTCAAGGTAATCAGTGTGGTCCCCCCGACTCTCACTTACCCAGTGATAGATGAGGTCAGCAGCTGAGAGGGTTCCGTCGGTGGATGAGGGGAGCTCAGCTGCTGCCTTCTGTGCCCCTGACTGTAGGACACCGTGGTGGCAGGGTCCGAAGGGGCCGTTCTGCCAGTTCACCTGATGGCGCAGCTGGGAGGACGCTGGGGGGCCTGGGTCGCCGCAGGCTGGCACGGGCCGTTAGTTCCTGTCCTTCTCAAAGCAGCCCACGGGGTGAGGAGAGGCAGGCAGGCAGGTAAACGCCGGAGACATGAAAATGCAACGGGAATATTCTTCCAGATCTCCTTCCCCCCAAATGGGAATCCGACACCTATCTGTGACGAGAAATCGCTGTCTGTGTTTGTCGTCGGAGCCCTCTGCTGAGGTGGCTCAGCGTGCGACCATAATTTCACACGTGCTGGGAAACATCTTTTATCGAACTGGCTTGAAGAAACGAGGCAGCCATCCTGTGAATTTTTAACAGACACCAGCGTGAAAATAAATTGTGCATGTGCCAAAGGAAAAGCATGCTTTGCTTCTTGGTGGCCCGAGGCACCTCGGGTGTCTTGGTGCCCCGACAGCGCGGCGGCCCTCTGCCAGCCGCAGCGGCCCTGTGATGCGGCGCCGCGTTCCGGCGCTATCAGCCCTGCACGCGCTCGCCCTCCTGCGTGAGCCTGGCCCGCTCGCTCTTCCTTTGCTCTCCTCCCTTTCGTGGGGGGACCAGCGATGATCTGGGCTTCGTGCTTCACTCTGTTTTTCCCACATGAGTTAACATCTTTAATGCTTAAGTTGCAGAATTTGGTGACTTGCTTGAAAAGGAAAAGGAGATACAGTTGAAGGCTAAGATCCATGTTAAATTGCCTTCCAGTTTAATTTTCTGAAATTTCTTGGTCTTGTTTCCTAATTTGTTCGACTGACTTTCTAAATCAGTTCTCTCCTACCCTTAAACTTAGGGAGGCGTTTTCCTTGGCCCCCCGACCCAGCAGTGCGGTTCGGAGCTGGGACGACCTGTCATTGCCCGTTAGCACCTAAGGGGCTTGCTCTCTGCTTTCCTGTGTGTCATCCCCCAAAAATTAAATATAAATTTATTCTGGTTTTGAGGGGTTTTGAAGTACTTCTAAAGATAAACTCTTTCTTGTCCAGTGAAGAGTTTCCCCTCATTTCTCCTGCATAAAAATAGTCTGTGCTCATTTCATCTCCCAAAGAGGAAATGGGACTTGTGTATAATGACTACGTAAGTCAGGAGCTTTTTTTTTCCTGCTATGGTTTCAACAATAACACTGGATCTTTCTTTTCTATAAGAATTTTGTTGTTTACAAGTAAGAGAATTATATAGCATGTTTTTTTTAATCCAGGAAAAATGTCCACTCAGTAAACCACAAATATTTAATATAATGCTGCAGAAAATAATTGAAAGTTCCTGAAAACTCACTTATTTAACGATAATTTAGATAAATATCTTAGATGCTCATTTTCTGTTGGGCCAATTCTAAAATAGCAATGAGGGGATTTTTTTTTTTTAATTAAGAAAAACGTCTCTTTGGCTCAGTCTAACACAGGTCTCTCTATACTAGACACGGAAGTAGCGTTTTCCTTAGTCTTGACTTGGCGTGGCTGGCCCAGCTGCGCAGTAAGCATCGATGGTCTGTGCGGGAGTTTTCCATTGCTGCCGACGTAAATATCCGTGGGAGGAGGCCCTGCGGAGGGCGGTGCAGAACGTGCCGACTGCGTGGGGTCCTGACCACCCACCAGTCCTGCCTTCAGTTATCAGGTGCATAGAAAATGGCAATCAAAAAAGTATCAGGTTGCAATGTGATATCTAAATTAACATGATGTGCCTTTGGAATAAACTTTAGGGCAAGTTGTTAGCATCTCACGGGGTGGTGGGAGCAAGCCTGGACAAGATGGGGCTTTTCTCACGAGCTCCAGGGCTCCATGATGAGGAGCCTTCAGCAGACAGGCGGGACTCCCTTTTCCCAGGCCACAGACCAGGGTGTTTTTCTTTATAGCTGGAAAGAGAGTAGTCTTCTTATTTCAGACTCTGGTCTTCCTCTGAACCCTTCAAAAACCCCAGTGGATTGATTCACCCATTGCACACATGTTCATCAAGCCAGTCGCTGTCATAGGTGCTTCAGATCTAGTGGGAAACAGAAGTCAAGGTCCTTCCTCTTTACCCTGAGATGTAGCAGTTGTGCACTTGACCGGAATCCGATCCCTCCCCCCTCCTCCCCTCTTGTCCTCTTTCTCTCTCTCTGTTTTAATAGGCATGCTCCAGGGAATCTGCCAGATCTGGGAGGACGTACATTGAGTTTGATACCACTCAGCTGATCAGCTCTGTAGTTGTTGGGTGTGTGGCCTGAAACTGACAGGCTTAGCTTTTCTGAGCCAAATAACACAGCGGGCCAGTTATTTCTGGAACTGGCTATCTGGAAAAGGGCACTGGTTTCTGGATAGTTAGCGGAGTTGGGGGAGCTGCCCAGAGGCGGTCACTGGGCTGCGGTGCAGGAGGCGGGGGCCGGGCGGGGACGCCACACAGCCTCAGGGCCCCGTGCTGCCTGCGGAAGGGCATTGGGCTGTCTGCCAGGAGGCTCGCCGACGTCACTTCGTCACCTCGCTCGGTCCAGGGACTCGGAGCCCTCTCTGCCTTTCCCATGCTGACTGCTTTGTACTGGAAGCTGGCAAGGGAGGCTGGTTTGGAAACTTGGAGTCTTTCGGACAGGAAATAAATGGTGGGTTATGTGAACAATGGTATGAACACGAATCGAGGCTCACTTCCTGAGCCTCCAGTCTGTGCGGAGGCTCTGAGCTCTGTGCCGCACGGGATATTTTCTCATCCAGTCTTAGGAGGTAGGCTCGGCTGTCATCCCCACTTCTCAGGAAAGGCAGCCCGGGCTTGCCTCTTCACCAACTTGCCTGAAGTCACCTACTCTAAGTGACAAAGCCAGAATTTGAATTTGCGGTGCCAGGGGTTGGCGGGGGTGGACAGAGTGGATGCTCTGGGCAGGTATTTAAGTGATAGAAATCTTCGTTTTCTGTGGCCTGTGAAGCTGTCAGCCGCTCCTCGTTCCTTCCTTGAAAGCTGCCTGCTTTTCCCCGGAAACGATTCCTCAGGCATACTCTGAACTAAGGAGCCAGGCCATCACATTAATTAAACTGTTTCTGCACAGCAAAAGGAAATGGGCTCTGAATGAAGATGCTTTCTCGTTCATTAAAATCATGCATTTGTTTCCAGTTCTGCGCCAGACACTTCGCTCGGTCCTGAGGAGACGGATGCAGCGAGAGCATCATTTTAAAGCCTCGGTGCTCTGTCCAGGGGTCGGGAAGAGGCACTCCAGCAGATGGGAGCAGTGTGCCCACTGCTCCGCCCCAGCTCACGTGCATGGTGCTTTCCGAGCATGGGAGTGTCTGCTTTCTGGGTGGCCTGAGGTGGCCGTGGGAGGGAGCAGGAGGCCGAGCCAGGAAGGGTGAGAGGACATCGGTTACCGGGTGGCGAGCAGCCAGCCGCCCGGGCATGCTGTGCAAACAGTGTGTCCAGCAGAGGCCACAGGCGAACGTTCTGTTTCCAGACGGTGCCTCCCGTCAGCGGGTGTTTGTACCGAAAAGGAAGTGTAACATATCAGAGTGGGAGGGCGCGGACGCAGATGCCTGTCGGTGAGAAGGCTGGATGCTGCAAGGGGAGGTGCCGCTTCCCCTGGGGGCTGTCGACATTCGGCAGCTGGGGTGGGGGAGGCCTTCCAGAAGTGGTCAGGTGTTAAAGTAACCGTTGAAAAGAGCTGACCAAGTTAAAACAGCGCCCCACGGACTTGCAGGAACTTTGGCTTCCACGAGTGTATACAGGGTGCCGTCCACTTTGCTAGTCAGACGTATTTCTGTCTCAGTCGGCTCTCAGAAGCTGCGTGGTTAGCAGTGTCTGGGCCATACTCCTACACACCACTGAGGTCTCAGCTGAGGACGGCCTCTTCAAGGAAACCTCGCTCGTCCACAGTGCGAGTCGGGTCCTCGTCTGCCCCGCAGCAGCAGACGTCAGCCCAGCAGGGCAGGCGCTGTTGGGCCCCGCTCCGTGCCCGGCACCTTAGTTTACCACTTTGCCGTTGGCGGGTTTCGGTTTCTACTCAGCTGACTTTCAGTCCTTCAAGAGCTAGGATCTCCTCTTTTCCCCTCTTTTTGATGCGCTCTGACTCCTCACACATTCCCCTGAGAGCCAGGGTTAAACTGAGGCACTCGGCCAGCGCTTGTGTCCCGTGCCCGTGGATGGAGTCACCAGCGTGACAGCCTAGCCCAGAATCCCCGCAGTGAATGGCGGGCCCGTGGCATCTCTAAAAGGGCAACAGTAACGCCTTTGTGTGGGGTGCTTTCATGGTGCGCCCCGGCTCCGAGAAGCACGTTTGCATGTGTTTTTCTCAGCCCGATGTCGCAAGCCTGGACGGGAAGTGTGTTCCATTTCGAACAAGAGACCGTGGCTTCCGATGCCAGCAGGTGCCTGCGTGTGCTTCCTGCTGCCTTTTTCTCTGAGCAGGTAGCTGCGCTCTCTCGTCCCCTAAAGGGGAAGCTCGGGTTTTTCACGTTAGAAACGCACCCTGTTCCTGTGGAGTGTGTTAGTACAAGCGCTTGGAGCTGTGTGCCCCTGTGAGGAAGGCCTCAAAAATAGCCAGTTCATTCACATAAACCTACACGCTGCTGGGCAAAGTGTGCAAATTGTATTTTCATATGGAGTTCCCAAGATTTTATGGTAAGTTCTTTTATATGATGTAAATAGCAATTGTCTAAAGCAGTACTTTCCTCCACAGTTTGAATTTTTCAGGTTAGCTCTTTACTTGGGGCATAAAGTTCTGTAATGCCTCTAGTAGTTCAGTATACTTTCATAATATGCGGGAAACTCATTTATACCTTCTAAATTCCCCTTGCTAGAAAGTGCGACTTCAGTGGCTCGTAACTAGAAAACTTGTGCAGCTTCATTCTTTCAGCTGTCAGCTTTTCTGTGCAGAGAAAGCTGCCATTTTATAATAGCTTTTTCTAAAAGAAAATACAATCAAATAAATATGTCACCTTAAATAGGTAGGAAATTTGGGGTTGAAATTGGATTTCTGGAAACATTTTAACGTTTATTTCATTCAAAATAAAGGTTAAGACAAAACGAAACAAGGAATACCCCCCAGAAATAAACATGGAAATTATAGGTCTGGATTTGATTTTTCCTGAGAGAGAAGTGTTTAAGCGAGCCTCGGAGAGAAGCAGAGCTAGAAGTAGTTCCCCCCGTAGGCACTGGGGTCCCCACTCTGTCCGCACGACAGGGAGGAGGCCGAGACCAGGCTGCGGAGCCAGCGGCCCAGTCGGCGCAGCGATGCGGACGGCCTCGCCCACCGCCCGCGCTGTTCCGCTAGGCTTCCATCCCTCTTGGAGTATGTAATAACAGTAATGGCTAACAAGTACTGAAAGCCTACTGTGTGTCAGGCACGGCTGTGATATTTGGAGGAATCACCTCATCTAATCCCCACAGTGGTCCTTCTGTGGCAGATACGTTTGTCCCCATTTCGCAGGTAGGGAGACACTAACAGACTTGATAAGTCTTTCTCTCTGGGATGAAAAGTAGAAGTACTTTTTAAAGCTAACTTCTGTCTTCTAACTTCGCATAATTTTGTTTAGATTATTATGATATTCAACTGCTTTTTAAAAATACAGTTATGTCCGTAATGGATGTCTTTTTTAGTGGCGTAGCGTTCAGACACAGAGTCACCAACAGAAGGGTGGGCAACTGGCATCAGCAGTTCTGGCAAACAGCAATTAAGTAAAATGTTCGACTTTACTCACGATACAAGAAATACGGATTCAAACACAAATCACAAACTATGTCTGAGCAGGTACATTAACACACCATTTGCCTTGGTGGGAGGAACCCAGTGGTAGGAGATAGGGATATGTGGTTTTTAACCCTTGGAGTTTTACTCAGTTACTTAAGCACTGCAGTCATACGGATTCCCCGTATTTAAATAAAAAACAACTGTAGGAGTAAAACGAGCTTTTTCCTTCTAGCTGGAAACTGCATCTGCATACGTGGGGTATTCAGGAGTTAAAAGATACCCCTGGCCGCTTACCCGACCAGAACACCGCCACCGTAGTCTCTTACTTTTGCGTGTCCCGTGACAGGCCACGGAACACTTCCACATTCATCCCACCTGATCTTGTAGCAACCTCACCTTCAGCTGACGGTGAGGAGGCTGAGACTCAGGAAATTTGTAATTTGCCTGAAGTCACACAGCTCATTTGATCAGTACACACTGCAGTGCATTTCTTTACTTACCTTTTTTCCCTACGAGGTTCTGAACTAGTGGCACGTACAGGACGGTACCCTGGGCCTCTGTCCCCACCTGGCTGCCGTGAGATGAGCAGAGCTCGGAAAGGGGTGGAGGCAGTGGCCCCTCCTTTCGTTGCCTCTGAACAGCGGGAAGGGGGTGCCTCTAACTGAACACGTCAAACAGGGCTGCGGGAAAAGCGTGCAGAGGGGAAGGAGTAAGCTTTCCAACGCCAGCTTCCGTGGGCGGAGGTAGACCCCACAGCCCAAGTAACCTTGTCCCCATCAAGGTGTGGGACTCGATGCGGCGACTCATCCCCCTGCATTCAGCTTTGACCACACCCCCTTTTTCGGAGCCTTCTCACATACTTGTTTTTCTGCAGAATGCCAGTGACAGTTCAAGTGGAACCTGGCGTGTGGTTTTGAGGACTGACTAGTCAGAGACAAAGAAATAGCTTTGCCCAAGTAGAATCTTAGAACTCAGGTAGACAAGCAAGCCTAGAGCAAGCACCCCAGAGGCCACAGTAGCTTAAGAACGTGCCACACCATCGGAGGCTGTCAGCCCTTCGGTGCGGGCACTTCCGCAGGTGAAGTGAGGTTTCATGCAAATTCAAGGACCGGTGCTTTCCTTAACTAATGAAGAAGAAAGCAGCCGTTCTCTGAAAGAAGGAAGAAGACACACAGTCTGTATGGAGTGGAAACACGTTTTTATTAAACGGGACTCTATATGAAACTCCTGAGAATTTCTTAGTAAAGCTTAGATAAATATTTCATGTAACATCTTAAGATGCAATCATTTTTAGTAATTTTAGTGCTCTGATTTCTGTTTGTTTTCAGATTTGAAAAAGCAAACATTTCTTATGCTGATTTATATCTGGAAGCTGCCAATTGAGCTCCATTTCATAAGGCTTATCTTTATAAATAAATGAAATGGGATAATAAGGAGCAGCTCTACATTTTTGTCAGTCTCTAGACAGAAGCAATAATAAGGAATAGCTCTGGGTACTTTGGTGTCTGTCTCTTTAGACAGAAGCAATGTTAAGAGACTCCATTTTTCTCCTGTGATGTAAGCCACAGTGTTTGTGAGTACCCCGTCCCAGGTAACCCCTAACTCAGGCTGACCTTGGATCCAAACATCGCCTCTCCCTCCCGCTGCCTCTGGACTCTCTAGAAGCTTCTGCTCTGGGTTCCCCTGCGGAATAGGCAGAACCTGCCCCCTCCAGCACACGGGGGCCTTTGCCTGGTGCCAGGAACTCTCACCAACCTAAACTCGAGGTTCTCAGAGCTGTTTCTCAGACGGCCCTTTGTTAGTGTGCTAGTTTGGTGAGGTTAGCTTTTTCTTAGAAGCATGTCTTGATTTGGGGTGCACTTTGTCTAAATGAGTATTTCATAGCTTATTCCACATTCTTGCCTGTATGTTGGTGTATCAAAGTCCTTTTTGATGCATAGCATGTACCAAATACTCTGCCAGGCACTTTGATGCGACTGTGGACACAGACATCCTTGCCCTCGTGAGGGCTGCATTTTCGTGGGGAAGAGAGACGATGAGTGAGCCCAAAATAAAGTCAGATGATGGCAGGTTATGAAAAGGGCTGTGAGGAAAAGTGAGAAGAGGGGGGTGGTGGCTGCAGGCTGGTCAGTCAGGAAGGCAGAGCGGGAGGAGCCTCCCAGAGCCCCCAGGAGCTACCAGAAGGCCGGGGGACAGACGGAGTAGTGAGGTGGGGGGGTGGGGAGCACACAGGAAGTGGGGGTGACGGGAGAAAGGCGATGCCGCACCTGGGACGGTCCTGGACACTGTAGTCGGGTGTTCGAGTTGTGCTTCCAGGCCCGGTGGGAAGTCTTGGAGGGCTCTGCAAGGGAAGGATGCTCTCCTTTCTCCTTGCCTTCCCAGGAAGTCATCCCGGCAGCTCTGTGGGGGCTGCACCAGAAGGCACAGACTGGACGGTCGGGCAGAGAAAGAGAGGAGTTAGGCCGTGGCCAGCGTTGCGGGGAAAGGAGGCAGCGGCAGGCGCGGGCTCGTGTAGGTGTGCACATCGGGAAGAGGCGACGATATGTCTACGAAGTAGAGACAGTGGGCTGCGCCCGTGGAGGGATCGCGCACAGGGGCGAGTCGGGAGGGAGGGAGGGGTCCTGACGCGAGCCTTTTGGGTGGGCGGTGCTGCCATCGGTGGAGATGCGGAGACCGCAGGCGGACGTTGCGCTCCGTTTGGGAATAGCCGAATACGCAGCGGCCCCGCCGGCCGTTTACAGCTCACCCGCAGGGATAGTGCGAGTATCGGAGGCATACAGGTCTGCGTGCTGGGTGGGAGTCCGGTGAATGTTCCGCGCAGGAGGCAGCTGCCGGCTGGCCTGGGCCTGAGAACAGGGTGGGGTGTTTGAGTGACAGGTGTCCCAGAGATGAGGAGGCGAGCGATGCACAGCATGACCATCCCGGCGTAATGGAGAGTTGCTTTCTGTTAGGGACCTCGTCTATAAGGCACCTTAAGGGAACTTGCCTTTCCTCCTTCTCCTTTCCCTAGTTCAAGTCCCTGATCCCCTGGGTTCCCAGAACCTCTAATGAGAGTTCAGAGTTAGGGCCAGGGTAGCGCCAAAGTCCTCCACACTCAGCTTTGGTCTTTCCGTGTTTCTCTAGGGGAACCCCACGGCGCCAACCTTCTCCCCACCCTTCTCCCTCACAAGTCCATGTCCATTTTTGTCACCTGCATTTATATATTTCCATTTATTTCCTACTTAGGTTTTATGGCAGGCACACAAAGAAACCCTCAAATGTCTCAATATGGACCTCAGCAGACAGGATCATCCATGTCGCCTCATCCTTCTCCCGGAGGCCAGATGCATCCCGGAATCGGTAGCTTTCAGCAGAGTAACTCGGGTGGGACTTACGGTCCACAGATGAGCCAGTATGGACCACAAGGTAACAAAAAAAGAGAGAAGAAAAAAGTGTTTCCACATGCGTTGCAGTAGGTTACAGAGATTTTGTTAATATGTTAATTTGAGATCTGAGTATTATAAACATCTTTTAAGACCCCGTTATTTGTTACCTGACAGATATGTGAGGTTAATGCACACCCACAGCCCTTTAGTTGCCCATAATGATGGGAAGAATAATTATAGCAACTCTTCATTAAGCGTTCGTGCATCAGACACTGCGGTAAGTGCTCTTCACACATTGTTACTAATAAAGGCGTAAATGCGTGTTTCTGTGTAAATGCTTTACGAAAAAGACACAAGCCTTGTCCTCAAAGCTTCTTATTGAAAACTTAGGTTTTACTGTGTCGAACCCTGAGTGTCCCCCCTCCCTCCCTGTGCACAATTGTCTGTACAGTGATGCGCTCACTGTTCAGGAGGCCGTCATCCCGTTAATGTTCTCCCAGTTTTTCCTCAAAGCGCCAGACCAGGTAAACAGTAGTTCTGGTCTTCAGTCACCAGTCCTGCTCTTAGGAGACGGGACAGAGCCTGAAAGAGACACGTCTTTCAAAGAGTGAAATTAGTCAAGAGTAGAGAAATGAGTGGCATCGTGCCCAAACGCACTGTGTACATTCTGCCTTCCTGGAAGTCGACGTGTGTTTTGTCATATACATGGAGAATCCTTTCATCAAGGTTGTAACCTTGATAGATGTATTCCGAAGTCACTTTTGGCAGCAAGGCATTTGAATTCAGCACCTTTTTAATATTTTGTTTATTTAAATTAGACATTAATGCGCACTTTAGAGAGGACGAGATAATCTGGCACAATTCCCAGAGCTTCCCACTTCTGAAAATACCAGGGATATTCCTAGTGAAGCTGATGGATCCCCAGGAGGGAACCGTAGGGAAATGTTTGCGCCTCCACAGCAGGGCTGGGGCCACTGCGTTCAGCCTTGTTATTTCCCAGAGGCCTTTGCATTTGGTGGCCTCTGCTGAGTGGGCGCCCACAGGCCAGACGATTGTGCAAGGAGACCCAGACACCTTGTCGGCTTTTTACCTGCTGTTTCTCAGAAAGGCCTTCCTGGCTGTTGGATAGTACTTTGCAGTTTAAAAATTGAGCTCCCATGTTTCTTTAACACTCTCTTTCCAAAGGAATTTAAGCCGCTTCCGTACCACAGGTGTGGCACCACGTCCTGACCTTACACTTTGTTAGGTCACGTGCCAGCTCTTCCCGTTGTCCAGAAATCTGTGCTCGAGGCCCCCAGCCTAACGCTTTGCTCGGGCCCCTCCCTGTGTCTGTTCTCACGTGGAGTCAGAGTGCTGGGTTCCCTGTCGGCCGCGTCACACGTGGTCCCCCGCCCGCCCCCCTCGTCCCTCCGGGCGGCCCTGGGGATTTACGTCCCCGTCGACAGGACCTCAATCCCTCGGCTGTGACAGGGCTGCTGCCCGCGCCCTCGCTCCTCGCGGTGGCTCTCTTCACAACTGGGTTTCTCTGGCTGACGTGGAAACAAGAAAACTCAAAGTTGGAAGGCAGATTATAAATTGCGAGAGGCCCAGAAAAGTGTGGGCTTTTGCTCGGAATGTAACTGGAGCCAAGGTCAGAGCCTAGTTTTCGGAACCGGGGTGGGGGTTGCTAGCCGAAGGTCTGGGACTGGACGGTTAACTCTCACGGGGCTTCACGGGGCTTCCCATTGGTGGTGTCCCCGCTACTCAGTAACTCGCGCTAGGGGAAGGAGGACTACCTGGTCGGTCCTCGCTCACGTAAGAGCACAGGGCTCATCCCAACTGCCATGTCCTTGGACAGTTGCTTCCTCCGTGGGAATTACTTTTCCCAGAGAAAATGAGATGGTACAGCCTTAGAAGTTGCTTCTGATTCTAATGTTGAGGCTGAATTTTGCTTCAGCTCTGGAGCCTCTGACCCAAACGGAGCCCAGAGTACCCGACATACCACCTTTGGGTTGAAAGTGCAAAGGGAGTGTGTCCTGAGGTTTTTCTGGGGCCCACACGCTGAGTTTCGGTTGGTAGCAGAAACAACTTCACATCGGAACGACAGTCTCCATACTTGCGCTTTCCGACTCAGAAAGGCAGCGTCTGTGTGTCTGCACGCTGGGTTCTCACCTTTCCCCAGGTGACGTCCAGCCGTCTCGGGCGAGGTGCGTGCCCCACCGCATTCGGAACCGCCCGCCTCTCCCCCTCATCCGTGGGCCCCTCAGCACGCCCTAAGTGACAGGCAGTCGTGCTCGGAACGTGTTCGGTGAAGTCCGTAAACGGTCTTACCTTTGCGTTTCTCTCTCTGTTGATCCTTTTGAACGGGGTCCCAAGGTGAACCGTGTGTCCCTCGTTTCTTTTAACTACCCAGACCATTGGGAAATACTCAGCTTGCATCTTTGTGGGTCACGTTTCAGATCTCTCGGAAGGGTCGCTTGTGCAGTGACCCACAGTGGTCATTGGGCCTCATCTCCTTTTCTGTCACTAACTGCATGACTTCTGGTTTGGTTTGGCTTTTAAGCGCTCTCAGGGGCTGGCAGGGTAGGGGGGTACTTTATAATGTCTTTTTGCTATCCGTTTTATTGTCAGGAGTAGCTTCTCCAAAATTGTTCTTAATGATAACAACCAACATTTATCCGATGTCGCTATGTCCTGGGTCCTGTTCTAGGTGGTTTTCATAAACTAAGTCCTTTATCCTCACATGCTGTTATTACTCAGTCCACTTGACAGATGAAGAAACTGAGGCACACAACAGATAAACAACTCCACCGAGAATCACGGTGGTCATGCCAGCATTCAAATTCGAGCAAATTCGCCTGTTTTCTTAATTAACAGGAAGCCCATGGCATTAACTCCGTTTTTCAAGTGAGCAGGTTAAGGAAGTTGCCCGTGACCCCACAGCTGGTGCGCGCAGAGCCAGGGTTCAGAGCGGGCCCAGGCGGGTCGCCTCCCCTGCGCGCCCTCGCCACGGGCTCTTGTGTTCGGTGCGCCAGCTGTGACACAGGAGACAGACTGTTTGCCTTCAAGAAGTGAGGAACAACATCGTGGAAACACACTGACAATTCTAGAGATTAAGGAAACAATTCCTATGAAGTTGGGAAGGGGAAGTTTTTATTAATGTACAATGTAATTACTTTACATTAATAAAATGTACATTAATACTGTCAAACCTAAAGGACACATGGACAAGAACTATGGGGGGTGGAAATGGGAGGGAGGTGGGGAGGGCTGGGGCGGTGGGCTGGGGGGGAGTAAAAGACAGAAAACTATGCAAGATCAACAATTTAAAAAATACTGATAAAAATAAAATAAAGTATTAAAAAAGTAATAAAAAATAAAAATGCAGCCAGTTTTACTATACATTTATAAAGGCAAACATCTGCACTGCCTAGTAATTCTATATTTTACTGATCAGTAGTCCCTTCCAGTTCACAATAACTGTTCCATTCACTTTTCCTCCCTATAGTATCACCTACTTAATCCTGCATAGGTGGTAATTTTGCCTCTTGTTCCCTGAGTAATAAGAATCCATAAAAAGACCATCTTTCTTCTACCACCTGCAAACCTCCAACGTACCTGTACTCTGCACACATACACTCCCTTCCTCCTTTCAAAAGAGATGGCAAACCAAGCCCACTTCTGACCACATTTTTTCCTATTTCAGACTATAATGAACACTCAGTACCATTTAGAAACCCAACTATATATTCTGAAAATTTAAACAAAATAAAATCAAATGAACCTTAAAAAAAAAAACTGTCAAACCTGAATTATTAAATATGCAAATAGGATCAAGCCAATATAAGTGTGTAAAAATGTGTAATTGCATACATTTCATGGAATAGTACTTTTCTGCCTTCAAGCAAGCGCATTTAGTAACTGCTCCCACAAAGCGTGTGCAGGCGAACTGCGGGACTTTCTTTGGCAGACAGAACGGAGTTGTGTCATTGACGCGTCACTTACTAACCGATGAGTTGGTGTGGGAGGAAGAGAGCCGAACCCAGTTTCGGGAGACCGTCCCGGTTGTGTGTGTGGACTCTGGGACAGTGCCAGTCACACTGGCTGTCCGCAAACACTTTCCACACATTCGTCATTCACTGTGAAAGCCGAAGGTCTGGCCGTGGTGTTGCCTTGGGTGACAGAGAGTGAGTCTGCGCCCCGTTGTCCCTCGCTCGCCCGGCAGGGCTGGGCCGCCTCACTCAGCCGCAGCCTGGCCCACTGCCTCCGTGTGTGTGACGTGTGCCCTAGGAAGCAGGGAACTCGTAAGTGGGTGAGTCTGGTGAGCCTTTTATTTCTAAATTACACGGTAAAAGATGTTTCTCAGACAGGTTCATGGTTTTTTCTCTAAAATAGATTAGGTGTCATCCGAAGTCCCCCTTCTCCCTTTATTAAAATATGCTTCTCATAAATTCAGCAGAGGGCAAACTCTAAGTGATACCTACTTGAAATGACCACAGTTCCAAAATAGTGGATTTCGCATGAATAATCGTACAGCTGTTTCAATTCCAGAGGAACAATGTACCAGTGTCACTAGTTGGTGACTCACTAGCTATCGGAGAGTCCCTCATAGGCCCATGACAACCTCGGTGTCACAGTGACCCAGGACTTCGTCTCCGCTCCTGTAAGTCCAGGGCCTCAGTCCTGTTCCTGAATGAAGCTGAATTCGGCCTCCCCCCTCCAGCTGAGGTGTGTCTGCCCACCTGGGGGATTCGTTCCCACCCCCCATCCCCGCTCCACCGTGCTCTCATCTCTGAAGGCTGGCGCAGCACGCTCCCTCTTGGTCTCACTCGTTTTTTTTCTTGAAATGGGTTGTAATACACTTGATGTGTTTGCAGCTCTCTCCTGCCTTAACTGTATCTTATGGTGAAGTGGCAGCGTTGGGCAGAAGTATTAATTCCATCTTCGGTGCCGCTTTGTTGTTAGAGACAGAGTCTGAATATCTTTCTAATGTGAGGAAAGAAGCGAATTGAAACAGCCGTTTTATAGCTAAAGACAGTTAATGCAGTCTTCTTTTAAGCGTGAATTTTTCGTAACAGACTGGTAATTGTCATGATTTTATCAAAGCTGAGGGATTAGGAAAGAAAGGAAAATTTAAAGTATAAGTCAACTTAAAAATGTTAGAAAGATAGGAAAAGTAAAAAACATAAAACAACTTTGAATTTTGACTAGTAAAGCTCAACTTTGAATTTTGACTAGTGAAGCTAATTATTGTCAACAATTACATTAGTATTGCTAATTAAAACAACAGCACTCACCGCCCTTGCCCAGGACTAAGCGCACAGCTGTGGTGGCGGCCCCAGGGGCTGCTTAGCGCCGCTCCGGGTCTCGGTCCTGAAGTCCTGGGCAGCGAGCAGTGTGGGAGCAGCGGGCGTGGACATGCGGCGTTGCTTGGCATCGTAGCAGGATGCCTTTACCTGGGACTCACAGGTCTGCCATCTTCCACGTGTCTGTTTCCAAAGAAAGGGCCTGTGGAATCGCAGCTCACTAACTGTGAGAGTGGCCCCAAGGGTCCTTTCGGAAGGTGCCCTGGGCCATCGGGCGAAGTGGATTAGAGCTCGCCCTGCAGGGGGCGCCATTCCCACACCGGCACCACCAGTCAGGGCCGGGGAGGGTGCAGGTGCTCGTGCAGCCTGTGACCTTGCCACTCCGAGAACCGTAGAGATTCTACCATTTTATACTGAATGTGGCTGTTAATACCTTTTCACATTTGTTGCATCAGTGCTTTTTCTCATGTCCGGAGAAGTACATTGGAATATCTGCATCACGAACGTAAAATCTGGCATGTGACACACTGTATGGTAAAAAGATAATTTCGCTGACTCAAAAGTTATCTTATTGATATGGGAATAGTTCGTACCCATTGTCCATGGCCAACAGTAATTACTGTTAGTACCATTTTCCCCCACAGCGACCACCAGAGGTAAAGAATCTTGTTTTTTTTTTTATCCTTTTTACAGATGAGGAAACTGGCCTTTGGCATGACAACTAGCTTTCTGAGGGTCACGTAGGCCGCAAAAGGTCATACCCCTGTCCCTTGGGACCCTGCGCTCTCTTCTCTGCTCACTGCCCTGGTGTCAGACCCTGGCATCTGACTAGGCCCCCCGGCCCCCCGGGCCCGTGAGTGCTGTCGGCCTCAGGGATGGCTGGGTCTGCGGAGAGCTGCTCCCCACCCACCTGCACACCACTTGTCACCTTCTCAGCAACACCCCCCTCCCGCTGTGAATAAGTCCCCCCCACCTTTATTTCTCTTCGCAGCGCTCAGCACCCTGTGACACGGTCTTGCGATGCTTCTTTGCCTCTCCGAGGCCCCCCAGAACATAAGCTCCTTGCCTGTGCTCACTAGTGAGTCCCCAGCCCTTCACACAGAGGTGGCCTGTCAGAGGACCTTGGGGAACATTCCCGCAGCCAGCAAAGAGAGCGTGCAGGCAGGGACCCCTTCGTCCGCCTTCCCGGCCCTGCCTTGGTGCTGGACGGGGTTTGGGTTGACTGAGTGCTTAAGAATCATCCTTGGGAAGTGGAACAGAGGATCGTTTGTTTCCTGTTTCTCTCTATATTTTCTGCACTGAGCTTGTGTTACTATATAATCAATTAAATTTTTAAAGGAGTTAACTTTTATGACATACATTAAAAAAAAAAACTACCAAAGGTGAAATGCTGAAGTCAAACTGTGAGGTAAGTAATAGGTCTTTCCTCCTCTTTTGCAAGCTTTGTGTAGTATTATTACTCTTGCATTTTTATTGAAGACTTTTTATTTTTATTTTTTTTTAATATTTTATTTATTTATTTTTAGTATTTATTTATTTATCTTTAGAGGGGAAGGGAAGGAGAGAGGGAGAGAAACATCAATGTGCGGTTGCCTTTTGTATGTCCCCTGCCGGGAACTGGCCTGGCAACCCAGGCATGTGCCCTGACTGGGAATCGAACCGCGATCCTTCGGTTCGCAGGCCCGCGCTCAATCCACTGAGCTACACCAGCCAGGGCTTATTGAAGACTTTTTAAAAATGCATGTTGGCCTAAGAAAAATGTGGTTCCTTATATGTCGATTCAAAAAAACAAATTATCTCTATTTCTACAAGTAGTAGGATGTAATGCCTTCCTTGGGGTGACGCAGCTTCCATCTCTAACCTGCATTTGTGGTCTTCTTGGCCGCTCAGTCCGTTTGCCCCCTAAAGCAACGCCTCGAGCAGCGCTGTATGGTCAGCCTGGGGCAGAAGGTGGGGTTGGACGAAGGTTTCTGAGATATGACTTTCGTTTTTACACAAGGGTCTTAAATATGGTAACCTGTGAAAAATACTCAAAATCATCCCTCATTAAGGAAATAAAAATTAAAGCCACAGTGACATTCACTACATACTATTGGAATGGCTAGTGTGTTTGTTTGTGGGGGAGGGGGCGTTTATTGGCAATATCAAGGACATAGAGCAATCGGAACTCTCACACATTTTTTGATGGGTTTCTGATGAAGTTAAACCTGTGCTTACTGTACCGCCCAGCACTCTGATTTCTAGGGTTCTTTTCCAAGAGAAACGAAACGTGTCCACACAAAGACCTGTGTGCAGATGTTAGCAGCTTTATTCATAATTGCCGAAAACTGGAAACAACCCAAGTGTCCACAGAAGGGGATACCACTCAGCAACAAAAGGGAACAAACTCCTGACATGCAACAATACGGCTGAATTTCAAAAGCACGGCTCTGAGTGAAAGCAGCCAGGCACAAAAAAAAGCCTGCAAATGGGCAGCTCTATTTATACGACACTGTGGAGAAGGCAGAACGGCGGCAGCGGGTCAGGGGTGCCAAGGGTGGGAATGAGATTGACCACAAAATAGCAACTTTTTGTCCTGATAGAAATGTCCCGTGTCTTGCCGATGCTGGTGGTTATAGGGTTTCATGTGGTGGTTATTGTATGTAAATTCTAACTCAGTAAACCTGACTTCGAGTAATATTATATAGTAGATGGCTGTAAAAAAAAAAAAAAAGTAGTGAAGATCTTTGGCTAAAAACCACAACAAATGCATATTTAGCTCTAAATCCCAAATATATTTGTGATATGTACCTAATTATCCATTGATTCTTTCCCACCCAGGGTAAAGTGTCTATTGTGCGGTTTGAATGTCATTTTTACCCTCCCTAGCAAAGGGGATTAACATAGAACCTTTTGTGTTCACAAGCAGTTGCTGAGTGATTGAAACTGAGAAGCAAAATTTCCTGTGTGAGTGGAAACATTTAATAGTTCAGTAAAAGCAGTAAGCTTGGAATATTCATAGTACAGTAAGTAGCAAATTTAAATATTCTGGAGTCAGGTATAGACTTATCTGTGGTCTTCCTAAAACAATGATGGTGGCTTGAGTCGGGTCCAGCCCCTGCTTCATCCGTCCGGTGCTTGACTCTATTCTGTCTGGTGCTTGACTCTAACTCCTGGTGGGCTGAAATCGGCATTCACTGGGTGACCAGTTTTCCGAAGCGGGTGTGCCAAGATGAACCCACTTGAAAACTGTGGGCTCTCGGACTTGGCTGCGAGACCCGTCCAGCTGAGGTGGGCTGGCCCAGCATCTGCTGCCTGCATTGTGCTTAACGCTAGATCCATCTGTTTTCTGTCAGAGCTAGCGCCAACAAATTACTAATCTATTAGAGAAACATGGAAATAAGATCGCGCTTCTCAGTCCTGGCTTTTCCTCTCCTGTTTTGCTTGGCTTACATATTTGAGTTTTGTTTATCTGGGGAAGAAAGATACGTTATCAAGTAGGCAAAGAGTGGGGGCATGAAGCATTTTTCACTCCTTCCCACATATTTTTAAGAGATTATGGGGAAAAGATCACATTAGTGGTTGTTGACAATATAACTGTTGTTGAGGATGGTGGTAGCGACTATCATTTATCAGGTAACCGTACTGGTCACTTTCTGCCTCTTCCCCATTATTCTCATTACTTCACAGATGGCCAAACTGATGGTCAGGAAGGCTTACTAGCGGGTCCGGGGTCATGCCGCTAGGAAGCGTCAGAACCAGCCTCCACCCCCGGATTCTGGAGCCCGTGCCTTACTCGCCGCTGCCTCGTGAGCCAGTTAAAGCCTTAGAAACCATCTTTGGGCACCGGGCTCTATGGGGAAGGCCTTTCCCTTTTGAAGGAGGCCGAGCATCTTGGTCATTTCTTTCCTGCACTCACTGAAACACAGCCACTGACTGCCAGTCACACCAAAGGCTCCACCCAGAGGGTGACATCACTTCTCAGTCCCGGCTGTGGGCAGAGCTCCACTCCAGCTACGAGCAGAGCACCACGGAGTTGGGCAGCCCCTTCTCTAACAAAACCACGCTGTGGGCCTCATTCGCAGTGGCCAGGTCTGATTGCCTGCTTTCTAAAACAAGATTAACGTGTTCTTTCATTTTCTTCGAAAGCAGAGTTGCATATGTTTTCACTGCGTAAAGTTTCTTACCAAATTAGTCACCAAATGAACATTGGGGGAGGGTGGAAACTAGCGACCGAGTACTAGCGTGAATATGTGAATTAATTTCATCTGCATTCACACTGAGTTTGTTTATTTTTAATAAAAGCAAGAGGCAGAAAGGAGCACTGGACTGCACTGGCGCCATCAGGTAACATGGCAGTCAGGTGTGCGAGGTCAGGAGCGGGAGGACAGGTCCTCCTCGTGCTCCCAGGGCAGAGTTCTGGCTCTCGGTGTGTCCAGCCCGCGGGCCGAGGCCGGACGCAGCCTCCTGCCCCTGCCCTGGGACCCTCCCCACGGGGGCACGCCGAAGGTGCCCTTCCCGCCCGGATGACGGGCACACAGATCTTGTGTGTGGTCCCGTGGGGTGGGAGATTCAGAAGCAACTTAAGAACTTTCTATAAAGAATGTTGAAGTTTATAAACTGAATGTTTTTACCTTTTACTTGAAACAATCTAAGTTTGATTATTTCTGCAAAGGCAGAGTAGGGTTTCTTCGTGAAAATGCAGTTGAGGAGCTGGTGGCCTTTAAGGTCATTGACGTCGCCCTCGTCCTGTTCCGTCCTTCTGTTCCCTTTTATTTTCCAGTCGCTCACATTGCCGGTGCCTCGCTCTGCTGTCCCTCCTCTGCTGGCTCTAAGAAGTCACCTTCTGCGCTGGTGGAGCACTCGCATAGCTTGTCTGTCCCACGATTGGTCTACAGCAGGGATCAGCAGATTATGGCCCCCTTTGGCCTGCCACCTGTGTTTGTAAATAAAGTTTTACTGGAACACAGGCGGTCACATTTGTGTATACATCACTTCTGGCCACGTGGGAACAACAGTGGCAGCTTAGCTTGGACAGAGACCCTCTGCCCCACAAAGCCTCCCCAGCCCTAAACAGAAAGTGTGCTGGCCCATGGTCTACAGGGACGGTGACCTTCGCACCGTCTGCAACGAGTAGTATACTTCACAGATGACCAAATGAAGTGCACATGATGTACCTGACAAAGAGCAAGCAGCCAGTCAGCGTTGAAAAGCCTGCAGCTTTCTTGCAGATTTGGGGGGGATGCAGCTTCCTGTGTGTGGACCTGGGAACACCGGCTCCGTGACCGTGAAGTGACTGTTAACTGCAGCACGCTTTTCCCTTAAGCGTCAGGGCCGGCTACGCTGCGGTCCCTGACTCCAATCCGCGCTCCGGGGCTGCCCGGCTGCGAGAGCCGAGCTCCTGCACCTCCTAGCCACGGGGCCTCGGGCTCCTCAGCTCTGGAATGAAGCTTACAATCACAGGGACCTCTTGTGCCTCATGGATGGATTAACTGAGTTAATACAAAGAACTTGGGATTGAGTTTAGCACACAGTTAATATCAAATATCTGCTTTTATTGCTGTCACCAATCAAATCCAGTTTCTGCTGGAAGCCCTGGAGCACAGGGCCCTGCAGAGTAGGCCTCCCTACCACGCCCATCTCCTCATCAGCGACGTCATCCCTGCTGCTGGGTCTCCAGGCCTCTCCCATCAGTGCCTTCCTCAGCGCCCAGTAAAACTCCCAGCTTACATGACATCATTTCACCCCAGCGACTCCCCAGGTAGTCCACATGAGAGAGCTTCATCTTGTCTTACGGAGAAGAGAATGAAACAACTCACCTGAGGTCTGCAGTCAGTACATGCAGAGCCTTCGCCCCGCGCCAGCTGGTCCCGGCCCCAAGGCCCACCGCAGGCGGACTCCCCAGCCGACGGCCCGGCAGTGCCTTTGCTCAGGGACACTCCCCAGCTACGCCGCCTGGGGAGACCCCCGGACCCCGCCCCCGCAGACCTTCTCTCGGTTCTCCTGCTCATCGCAGTGCCTTGGCTTCGCTTGGCTTTTGCCTTTTCCCTGGCCTCACCCTTGCTGCTCCGCCTCTTGCCACACACGCACACTCACACCCGCACCCTCACACACAAGGGGCGAGCCAAAATGTCCGTTACGTTTTTCACGTGCGACGGCTCTAGTGCTGCTTGGTTGTCTATCTTCATTCCAAATTATTTTGTGTTGTGACAGCTGTCACGTCAGCTGCGTTTTTAAAAAAACTTAGCAAAATTGGGGAATTTTTGTGTAGCCACTTTAATATTGAAGATGAAAGAAAATACACATTTTTGGTGTATGGGGCTTTATTATTTCAAGGAAGGTAAAACTCACCTGAAACAAATAAAAATTGGTGCTGTGTATGGGGAAGGTGCGGTGACTGATCAAATGTGTCAGAAGTGGTTTGTGAAGTTTTCTTGGTACTGTTGACATTTTGGCCAAATAATCCTTTGCTGTGGGGCTGTCTCATGCACCGGAAGATGTTTAGCAGCACCCCTGGCCTCCACCCACTAGAAGCCAATAGCTGGAGACAGCTGCCATATTCAAAATATCCAAATCAATCAAGTTGTTGGTGAAAACGAGAAGTGTATCTTTTATTCTGTGAGAAAAAAAATAATGGGGTCTGTGTCCAGCCCAGCACATAGATCGTGAGCTGCTCGAGGGCAGGACTTGGGTTGGACTCCTCTCCGTGTCCCTGTGCCTAGAACAGTCAGGCCCCGCGAGTGCAGAGAACTGGCCAAGAAACACGCCGACCCTTGTTCTGCAAACCTTGTCTTTCTGTGTGGGTTTCATTGCAACCCTCGTTCGTCGGAAGGCAGCACGTTTTATCGGTTAATGGCGTGGGTTCGAGTCATTTTGCTTGAACTGGAGTCCTAAGCTACTTACTGGCTGTTGGATTTTCACTTGTGAGCGGAGTCAGGGTCGTGTCTGTGTTTCCCATGGCTATCAGAGAGAGGAAGGAAACGGTCGATGCGCGGAGCACTCGCCCCAGTGTCTCGTTCGCAGCAGGGGACTGGAGTGGCGTTAGTGTGCCTTTCGCTGACTTGAATTCAGTGAACGTGCACGCCATCAGAGAGGAAGGTACGGCAGGGAGGTGGCGTAGTCCCGGCCCCCGCGGCCGCCGCTGTTTGACCCCATTGCGCGTGCCCCTGTGTGAGCGCGCAGCGGTGGGTGGGCGGGGTCGTAGCTCCTCCTCCCGGTCCGCCTGCTTCCCAGGTGCCCCCATCTATCTCACTGCCCTGAGTGCGGTGCCAGTGCTTGAAGGCGTCTTGTAGGGCATGGCACCAAGCAAAATCACCCACTTTTTCTGGTGCTCAAGCCAAAAAAAAAAAAAAAAAATGTTTCCAGCACCAGAGAAAAACGCCTGCGCGACACTAATGTCGAGTTTCCGCAGGACTCCTCCGACGCGGCTTGGGAGGCCAGGTTTGACCATCTGCGTGTTTTGTCGTCGCCTTGCACCCCCATCATCACTGTCGTGCGTCCATCAGAGTGGGGACTGGAGTGAGGATTGGGGGTGAGGTGTAAGAATGGGATGTGTGGGATGTCGAAGCAGCACGTGGTTCTAGCATCCCTTGCCCGTTGGTAAATGTGTTCGTGATTAGCTTGGGTCCCCACCCCACCCCCAGGCCACGCTGTCCTGTGTGGCTCTCTGCTTTGGGGCTGTGCAGAAAGCCCGGGTTTAGACTGCCGGCCTCACTAGCACCAACAGGGGGAAGTTAATAAGAATAATGACTATCATTCTGTGTTGATCGCATTGTTGGACAAAAAGTATTTCCAGTGAATGTTTTCTGAGTGTTTTCACGAGTCCAGGTGATAAGTAAAAGGTCCTAATTTGTGTTTGCTTTTTATTTAGGTAACTACTCCAGACCCCCAACGTATAGCGGGGTGCCCAGTGCAAGCTACAGTGGCCCAGGGCCTGGCGTGGGCATCAATGCCAACAACCAGATGCATGGACCAGGGCCAGGCCAGCCATGTGGCGCTGTGCCCCTGGGACGAATGCCCTCAGCTGGGATGCAGAACAGACCGTTTCCTGGAAATATGAGCAGCATGACCCCCGGCTCTCCTGGCATGTCTCAGCAGGGAGGGCCAGGAATGGGGCCACCGATGCCGACCGTGAACCGTAAGGCACAGGAGGCGGCTGCCGCAGTGATGCAGGCCGCTGCAAACTCAGCACAAAGCAGGTATGCCGTCGGGTGGGCGGTCTGCGTGCGGACATGTGAGCGCATGCCAGGCACAGGCATGGTCCTGGGTCACGGGGGCCGGGGCGGGGGGGAGGGGTGCACTAGAGCATCACTGTACTGGGCTGTAAAGCTGAGAGGAAGAAATGACAGACCAGCTCTCTGAGACACCCATAAGGGGGGAGAGTCAGCAGTTTGCCGCGGCCGCGGCCAGAGCGGGACCAGCGCCGCAGAGCCGGTGGCGGAGGCAGCATCTGCGTGGCTCCCTTTAAAACAGCGAGGCTGGGGCGGGAGCCCTAGAGCCCATGACTAGTTAGAATCTAAACCACTGAAAAAAGAACCCCTCTTTTATTGCCCTACCACCCAGTTTTTGTAAAATAGAAACTGTGTATATGCACATATGTGTATTGTGTGTGTTTGTCTAAGTGTATATGTGTGAGATTTACAGACTTCCTCTCCTCATGTTTTACCTTCCTGGGCGAACCTCTCCATGTGCCCAGACGAAAATGTGCCTGCAAAAGCAAAGCTATTTCAGAAAGTTTAGGTTGATCAGGAACGGCTTTATCCTCAATCACTTGCTTTTAATCCTGATTTTAAAATTGATTCTTAAAGTAAATACTTGACCTGTATGAAAATAACATACTGAATTTTAAAATTGTGAGGCCAAGGTGGATGTTTTCAGAGAAGCACATATAAATATGTTTCATGTTTAACATACATTAAAATTCATTTTAAAACAAAGCAAATTGAAAGATGTGTGTGAAAATAGGGTCCCTTAAAGAAAAGGCAGAAGATTCTGATTTTGTTCCAAACGGGAATAAAAGTGTGTGTGTGTGTGTGTGTGTGTGTTTAAATGTGTCCCTTTGTCACTTTTCCTCTGAAGCTACTATTTTGGGACTGTTAGGGTTCCCTCCAGTCTCACTGTCTCCTCTGAATAATAAAAAATTCCCTCGAGGAATCAAAATGAAAAACACTCGTTCTCTCTCTCCCTCTCTCTCTTTCTCCCCATCTCCGCACCTCTCTCTCATCCACATGAAATTAGACTCTTCTGAAGCCCAGCAGACGCCTCGAAACCAAACCTGTGCAGACTTCAGAGACTGCTTTAATGAACCTGTCCGTGAGGACTGGTTCGGCTGGTCCACCTGAAGTTCTAATTTAGGTTTAAATGAATTGTCTGTTGTTGCAACTCATAAAGCACATACTCTTTTCTGTTTAAGTAGAAAGCACTTGATTAAATTTGATGCGAAGCCTTGGATAGTGATCTGGGAAGAAGATAACCATAGAGATGTTGATTAAAAAGTCTTGCTAGGCTGGCTCCCTTTCTGAATCAGTTTACATATCATTTTACATAAAGTAATGCATCAATATCCTGCCCTGCATTTTCATTTTCCGTTTGTAACTGGGAGATCATTCCAAAGCGAGCTCTCCAGGAGTTTAGATGGGGACTGTGTTTTTTGGCTTTGACCAAAATCAGAGCTGTCCCTCAGAACTGTGAGCCGAGGTTAGATCTGAGACTCTTAACTCTGCTCTCTCCTTCGCTCTGTCCCGCTTTCTAAAAGAGTGTGCCCCGTCCCACTGCCCTGGCTGCATGGTACAGAGGATTCGGCCCCATTCCACTCCCCTCCACACCAAATGTGGACATAACCATGGATGGGGGTATTCGGACTTGTCTACAGAACAAATCCAAAGAAGTTGTTCTTCTGTTCTGCTTTAGGCCACCATACGTTAGGTCGCCTGCTTATCCCAGCCAGTCTGGGGCTGGCGGACGCCCCATGTTTTCTTCCCAGCACCCCAACTATGGCAACTCTCAGGCTCCCATGATGCACCAGCCTGACCAGTACGGGTAGGTAGCAACAGCCCTGACTCGCTGGGGACCTGGGCCTTTTTTTAAACTGTTAATGAACGTGCCATCTGGCTGCGAAGTAACACCCAGAATAAGAGACTGAAAGACCTAAAGGAACTCCATCTCAGAGGGGGTTGTGTTGTGTTTGTTTGTTTCTTTTCGTTTGTTTTGGGTGGTTGTTCGTTTTGTCCCGTGTTGTTCTCATCCACGGCACGGCGGTTTGGTAGCAGCCTGCATGCGCCCCCAGGCCCGTCTGCATGGCTTCCGGCTCGGCCCCTTCCCCTCCGCCTGAGAGCACCCAGGCTGGGTCTGCCCAAAAGTAATGTCATTCCCCTCACTGGTGTCGTGTGTCGTCCAGGTACTTGTATTGTGTTATCACCACGGTGTTACTGTCATTCCTCCCACTGCAGCGACCCGCCCCTACCCACCCCTGATTTCAAAGTGCAGTGACCTCATTTGGCCAGAGACTCACGGCAGGAGACAGGACCTGGGTTATTCATAGCACTCAAGAGGGGTTTCATTATGTCATCACTGAACAGACGTCTGTGCCAAAGATTTCTATTATTTCCTTCTCCCAAGGAGTCGTAGAATATTGAAGTCACCAGGAAAATACAACCAAATAATCCGATACAGGATTTTTTTCCTAACACGGTGTTGCCATGCTATTATCAATTACAACACAGGAATTACATATAGCAACAAAAAGTGTCTCTTCTTTCCTACTACAAAACTGTATAATACCAGCTGTCACCAATTTAGACTAGTGAATGCGCGTAAAGTATGTTATTATTAAATGACTTGTTAAGCTAAAATATTATGAACGATACCATTTTTGTATAGCAATGATAAGATTATCCTACGTAGATTGAATCATACTCAGCAGTTTCTTCAGAAACATACCACATTCTTGGTTAAAACGGGGAACAGTCAGCCCACTTGGTTTAAAGAGGCAACGCAGGGAACTGTGCTCCACGAGGTACAGATGCATGGTCCAGAGAGCTTTCTAGGAGTTTTATATTCAGTATACATCTATTTCGATGGCAAGAGCAAGTGATAATTTTGCAATTGAGAGTTCTAAATCCTGTAAACATGGTTTTAAATGTGGACCAACAAAACAAAATTCTATAAACATAATCCTAAAAGTGCAATAACAGTTAGAGAATTAGGTGAACATACTCATTTAGGGGAAGTTGTTTTTCCCTCCTCTTTCCTTCCTGGTGGCACCTTCAAGGTCACTGCACGAGTCAGTAGGAAGATAGCAGCGGGGAGAGGAAAGCGTGTGTCATCGGCGGCTAATCCATAGGATCTGTCCTTTTCCGTCTCAGGGGCCCCATCCAGACCCACAGAGCTGGTGTGGCTGCGCCTTGCCAAGCCACATTAAGCAGCTGTGTAAAATGAATTTAAATGGCATGCACCAGAATAAAATCTCTTCCACTGGGGCAGAAAATCAATGTTAGCTCACCAGCACGAGGAGATCCGGTCTGCGCCTCGGCCGGCAGCATCCGGAGCGCTTCCTCGGAATACAGCGCCTCCTCCTCCATTAAAAATCAGAAAAGGGAAAGAGGTCTGCATCTCTGTGTAAACACTATAAAGTGCCTGGCAAAGGCCCGTCCTTGCAGCCCCACCCTGGTTGGCTCTGTAGTTTGTCTTTCATGTCTGTGGTATTCTTTCTAAGAAAGAAAGGAAAGTTCTGTTTCTACTTTAAATCTTCCTTCTTTTGCACTTTGCAATACGCATAACCTGTTGTGCATTTTTTGTGTCGTTGTTTTTATTTTTTTTAAGCAGAAGCTTGAACATGAGAAAACATGTGTGGTACATGTTTGAGAGCACGGGGTTGAGAAATCCGGCTTTCCACACGCTTTCGCTTTGCTATAACAGCTCATTGCAGCAAACTCGTGTTTTTGCTTTTGTTTTTGTCCCCCCCCCCACCCTCCCCGTTGGTAGCTGTCAGGTTCAACTTGGGTTGGCAGTTTGAAAGGACATTTTTCCCACTGTCAGTTTCTCTTTGGGAGAAGAAAAGGCGTTCACAATTTGTTAGGATGACTTCTTTCTGAAGTCACAACCCCAAAGGGGCCGGAGCTGATGGGAGAAGCTGAGGAAGGCAAGTTAATGACGAAGGGAGCGAGTGTGTGGGCAGTGAGAGAGACACAGAGCTGTGAACGTGAGGGCGTGTGGCCAGGGCAGCTCTGGGCTCTCTCAGCGGTTGGATAGGAGGCCGAGCGGAACGGACACGGGCGCCCTGTTTGGAGGGCGTCTCGCCGGTCCCTTCTAAGGGTGGCAGCGCAAGGGTGAGACCCGCCCTCCACCCTGACTAGGTTAAGGATTGTATAGATGAACTGTTTTCCATCTTTTCCCCTTTGAATAAAGGGATCCCTCGTTTTGATTAAAAGACGGGTTACAACAGAATGTGGTGAAGCGTATGTTCAGGTCCTGGACTAGCTGCGTTGGTCAAATCCGGTATTTGACATTAACAGCCGGTGTCTGTTCAGGAGCACCCCCCGCCCCCACACGCACCCCGATAGAGCTTTTACTCAGAAGGTGCATTGCTGTGCTCAGTGTGGAAGCGTTTCCAGTTAATGCCACAGTCCTTGAATGTTGCAGTGAAGAGAAACAGCAGTTGAGCGTAACTCACAGCCTGGGTCAGGGATGGCAGGTGACGCTCGTCTTCAGTCCAGTTCCGGTGGCTGCTGTCGCTTTGCTCTCCTGCTGCTGACTGGGGTATGGCTGTGACAGAAAGGACCCGGGGTCGTGTGCAGGTAGAAACAGAAGCCAGCACTTGCACCCTCGTAAGCGCGGACGCCCACGCGATGCCGATACAAGCCGTGTCTCGTCCTCACGCTGTCCCCACAACAGTCCCGAGTGGACCGCCGGAACTCCTCAAGGAGGAAGACTCGCAGACCACGGAGTCCTCAGAGCAACAAGTCAACTCGAAAAGTGTTCTTCCTGCACTGAATATCACAGCCGCCAGTGGGGAGACCCACATTTTAACATTTCACGTCATACCGAAAACGAGCACAGTTGAAATCGGTTTTAAAGTATTTTCGCTTTTGGTAAAATAGGAGATTGGGGATTTTATCTTTGAGTCACGGTCGCTCTGTAACAGGGTGAAGAAATTCCGTGGCATCTTAGGCAGCACGTTTCTTGTCGCCCGACCTGTTTGGATGTTGACGCGGCAGGATGTTTTTTTTTTAATCAGTATTTTTTAATTGCTGATGTTGTACAGTTTTCTGTCTTTTACCCCAGAAGCGGCAGGGTGTTTTGCAACAGTTCGAGCCGAGGTCCTCCTTGGCTCTCAAACCCCCGGCTCCACTCAGCATCGCAGGCGGATTAGTCTGCCCTTTGGGTCCATGGCCCTTGCGTCTGTGTCTCAAGTACACCCCCCCACACACCCCCCTCCGGCATCCGTTCTCTGGTGAAGTGTATTTATAATTCATTTCCCTCCTGCCATTTGCCAGCAAGGCACTTTTGCTCTGTTATTTTTCTCTGAAGCCAGTATGACACAGGGCTGCCGATGGGCCCGAGCCACTGGCCTGGAAACCCACTGATGGGGATGGCGCGGTCAGACCTGGGAGAGCCCAGGACTCCACGTGGCGCCCCACGAGAGACTAGGGTCCCGGGGCCTGAAGACCTGCGAGTGATTCGTATTAAGAATTCAGCCCTTTGGGTTTTGGACAGTTGGGTTTTTAAATAATAGCTGCGATTTGAAAAGTCATGCCATTAGAAGACAAAGAGAAAAGATTTCAAAGGCTTAAATAGTAGTTTTGTTTCTGCAATTAAATGTAAGAATTTGCAGTATCATCTAAATACTGTGCTTTCATTTTCAGCCTTTTTTTTTTCTTTTCAAACTTTAGAATTCGAGTGAATATTATGTTGGTATTTTAAGGTGACGATTTCAATCAAACCTTTTCAGAGTTACAGAACTGTTTCAGCAGCCAGAAAGCACGTTCAGTGGTCTTCGAACCAAAAAGCAGTAAAACGAGGACCGAGGCACGAAACGTACAGCGAACCTCTCAGGGACTGGAGTCTGTGGCGGTCCCCGAACGACTGCGTGTCCCCGAGAGACACCTGGAAACTTCCGCACAGCGGGCCCCGGCACAGGCGGGCTGAGGCTCCGGCTGTGGTTTCCGTTGCCCCCTGGGGGTTCCGGGACTCGGGCTACTGAAGAGGGCCCACGGGGCCCCGGGGCAGAGGGACAGGAAGGTGCTGAGCACGTGGACTCGCTGGCCTTCCCTCCTCTTCCTGAGGGCCGTGGGATGAGGGACATGCCAGCCGGGGCCAGGCACTGGACGAGTTAGGGGAACTGGCGTCGGTGCGTACCTGATGCTGCGGCTCCGGCTTCGGTGCTCGACTTGGAGCAGAGTCCCCCAAAACCCCTCTCACTCTCCCCTTTGGCGTCTTCTCTCCATCTGAAATGTTCCCATTCCCAGCCATCCCCAGCCTGCCTTCTTCATTCAGATTGTCTGCGCCTCACAGCCGGGTGCTGCCCTTCCATTTCTGTTGAACAGATGACTCCTCGTACTCACGATGGGCTTGGGGCCCTTACTGACCGGTGAGTCGCTCTCAGTGGAGCGTGCGCCCAGTTGACTCGTCTGGGCCACTTGTCTACGTCTGACCTCACGGCCCTGCTAATAACATCTCCGGCCCCACACATCCACACCCTCCCGCCAGACAAAGTGGGACTGTCACGTCTAGACGCAACATACCAGTCCACCCATCATGGGAAAAGTCAGCAGACTTTGCCACAGCCCAGCCAGGCCCAGGTACTCATTTCTTCAAGGGCAGCATGGCTGCGATCCTGTCCCCGGCGCGTGGTGCGCCGGCCTCATCGCCAGCCTGCAAGGCTTTCCGGTGGGTCCCGGGCTGTGCTGACTTGTTCTCAGTCCCAAATCGGATAAGCTCGCCGGTGTGCCCGGCCAAAGGCAGTAGGAACGGCGTGTGAGTGGTGAAGGTGCCTTCCTCTCTCCCAGTTGGGCGTCAGGAAGTGTTGTGGGTGATCGCGTGAGGCTCACGGGGGGGGGGGGGGGGGGGCTGCGTCCCCCAGCTGCTCCTGGGGTTCTTAGCAAGCAGTGACTGCGTAAGGCCCCGCTAGCCTGGACCTTCATTCTGATTCTAAAGCCTGCTTCTATACGTAGCTCGAACCAACCCAAACCAACCAAAAACGCACAGCTCCGAACGTTAGGTTTTGTTCCTTGCTTTGAAGGTTAACTCCTTTTCCCTGGAGTTACCTTTGGCTGAGTACCTACCAGGTAAGACCTTGCTGGACTCTGCCCCTCCCACTGCCCGGGGCACAGGGACTGGTGAGGATGCACGGAGCTTGTTTTGCTCAGTTTTCAGGCCTTTCCTGCAACTTTTTACCCAATTTTAAATAGGGTTTTTTGGGGGGTGGGCTGGGATGGGGGTAAAAGGCAGAAAACTGCACCTGAACGATTAAAATCTTTAAAATTTTAAATTAAATCTTACTCCTGCAAACAAAAAAAAATAGTGTTTTTGCTTAAACTAAGTAACTTTGTAGCCCACAGTTGCATGTAGTTCAGGAAACCTATAAGAATTTTAGGAGGGTTTTTTGTTTCTTTTTTTTTTTTTAAGTTAGAAATGACTATATTTCCTGGTGTGACAGCCCTGGACAAGTGCATTCTTTGTCAGATGGTGTTAGCAAATACTGCTCTGACAAAGGAGATGAGGCGGCGATCTCAGGACCCCAGAATTTTTTTTTTTCAGCCCACAAATTGGCCCTTTACAGGTTCGTGAAGCTTATGAGTGCTTAGCGGTCTGTGTGTTCTTCTGACCTCCTGAAACATCACGCAGATAAGTTCCCCACTGTGGCCGCTTAGCCCTGGTTATTTGATACACTCACATGCGCCCATCGCTGAGGTGTCCGCACCTCGAAGGGGACCCGTCCCTTGTCAGGTCCCTCCCTCCGTTACCCTGCGCACCTAGAAGGGAGTGGCCTGCGGTAAACGGTGGGCACTCCTGTCACTGAACAGGAATAGCCCGCTTTGTAAATTATTGGTGATCATTTTTTAATGGCATTATGATCTCAGGATAAACTTTTTAAAGTAAGTATCTTTAAAGCAGTTAGAAAGGGGCCTTCAGACTCCAGTGGCAACTAATTTTTCTTCCCTGAGGGACAGTGGATGTCATTTTTACCAGATTGCAAAACCATGCCCTTTGCATCTTGTCAGAGTCCAGTGGGAAACTACTAGGACTCACAAAGTTCTGGGGTCACTTCTGGCAAGACACAGACAGGTTTGGGGACCCTCTTCTCCCCCTGTGGCTTTTGCCCACACCCTGAACTTGAGGCAGCTAGAGTTCTGGGCATCAGCAGAGATGTGCTGGTGTGTAATACCTGTAGCACCTTCAGAAGGGAGGTTGGGAGTTCGTTTCTGTGTATTTGTCGGTAAACAGTTTATAATAACAAAACAATGGGCTTTACAAACCAAAATCACCTTCGAGATGAAGAGAACATTCTTAGTTATCAGTTTCCAGAATTCAAGCACCAGACAGATTTTGCATCCTCTTCACATCCTGGTGAGAAAGTCTCTTGCTTCAGGACCCTTGTGTTCGATTTGTTCTCCTGGTTGCTTTGAAAGAGAAGGCGCAGATCAGTCAGCTGCGTTAGGAGCAGCTCACACCAGTTCCCTGCATCGAGGCGAAAAGAAAATATTGCATCTTGAAATTCTACAATAGGTCTCTGCCATTTCAGCAGAGCTGAGAACAGGTTGGGACCTCGTGAGAGCTCTGCGCGAAGCAGTTAACAAAAAGGGGGAAATGTTTCTGATGTCATAGGCTTTTAGGAACCCTACACAGCATATGCAGTATTCCTTGGTGCTTGGTGGAATTGGCTCCACCAAGATGCAGGGGTGAAAATACAGCTCTTTGGACAAAGTGGAGACAGGCACGAGAAATGCCACAGACACGGAGAGGCCCCGTGGGCACTGCCACCGTTTCCAGGCCTGTGGCGAAGGTGGGCCAGGGACCCAGTCTGCTCTGGAGAGCGATCCGCTGAACACCTGCTAGAGAGACCGTTCTCGAGCATGTGCTAGCCAAGGTACCACTGCTCAGCTATTGAAAGGGACTTTTTCACAGAGCTGTTAAAAAAGAACATTCCTCATTGCCCATTCTTAAAGGAAAAAAAGCTTAAATGCAGCAATTACCAGAGGGTTCCGGGAGTTCCTGATTTACAGTGGGAAATGGCTAATCGTGGCTGTCAGCATTGTTGCTGGCACTGCACGCACTCCAGCTCTCTTCAGGGGAACAGGCTGTCGTGAAGCAAGATCACGTTCCCAGCGAGGGAAGATGGTAGAGGAAGACGGGAAGTGTTGTACAGGACATGCCTGCGTAGGCGGCAAAGGAAAGAGCTCCACTCTGCTCTCCAGACATGAGTGTCCAGTGTCTCCGTGGTATTGCCTTCGGGGAGCTCAGAGGCCACATGTCCACAGCCGAACTCGTGACCGTTGCAGTGCTTTCCGTGTCCATGCCTGCCCCTTCTCCATCCTCTCGTGCACGCCGCCACCTAGGGGACACCGAGGCGCACCTGCTCTGTGCTCACAGTATTCCGTCCGTCCCTGAGTCCTGGCAGCTTCACCTCCGAGATCTCACTCAGCCCTCCTCCTTGCTCCCCACGCCTCGTTCCACGGCTCCGTCATCTCTTACCCGGACTGTCCTGATAGCCACACAGCCAGCGGTGGGTCCTCCCTTCCACGGTCAGAGAACAAACAGCCTGTGAAAGACATGTTTTCCTGCCCTTTCTCCTGCTTAAAGACCTCCTATCTCTTCCCATTGCTCTCAGGATACAGACAGAATCATAAGCCTTGTGTGATGCGGCCCCTCCCGCTCTGTCTGCCTCGTCTCTTGTCCGCCAGCTGTCCCCTCCCAGAAGCAGCAAGGCCCTCCTCCCCGGATGGACCCCCCACGGATCCCTCCCGGCTCCTCTGAGGTGCCTTTCTGTACCCATCCACGCCAGTGCCCTTTGACCTCACTGCTCTGGTTACCTGACTGGTTGGCTGGTTGTTTTGGACGACAACTCTGCCCCTTTCCCACACCCATCTTAAAACACCCATCTTGAACAAACCATCGGAACTTTCAACCCAATAGAAGCATTTCTGATTGATTCAGTTATTTTGAGCATGTCTCCCTGAGTGAAAGAGGTGTGATGGTTCCTTTAAAAAGGGGGAAAATAAGCATGTGTATTTTTACAGGACTCGACAAATTGTAAATCCTTGGTACTTCCGTTTGTTCCGTCTTTGGCTTACTGATAGAAAGCCACTTCACCTTCACGGGATTGATTCTAGCCAGAGCAGTCGGCTGGTTGAAATCATAATACTATCTTGCCACCAGAATTGCCAATGCCCTTGTGTGTACAGGCGTGCTGATGGATCAGCCACACCAGAAATCGGCCAGCACTTGAACAGCTTGCCCTTCCGCTGTGATCGTGTTGTTTTGGAGGCGTGGGGAGTGCTGTTCCCCTTTGAGGTGCCAGATTAAAAATAATCTCGACTGAAGTTGTCCTCCTTCATACCGCTTTGGAAGCGTCTCGGTGAATGTGGGTGGAAAGTCTGTCTTCCCAGGAGTGCTGGGCACATCGTTTGTGTTTATAAGGCGTTGAAAAGAGGGCACCCTGGGCGATGCGCACAGGCCATTGGGGCTCTCTGGGAGTAAACTTCTGGAATTGGGCTTCTCACAGTTTCAAGGTCCTGGTTCTGATACCAGGTTTAAGGGAAACCCTCTACCCCCATACTGTTGTCCATGTCCATGAGTCCTTTTTCCTTTTTGCTCAATCCCTTCACCCCAACCTTCTCCCCGCCACCTTTAGCTGTCAGCCTTCTCTCCATCTGTGAGTCTGTCCCCATTTTCCTTGTCAGTTGAGTTTGTTCATTAGATTCCACATATGAGTGAAATCATGCGGTATTTGTCTTTCTGTGACTGGTTTATTTCACTTAGCATAATGTTCTCCGGGTCCATCCCTGCTGTTGCAAAGGGTAAAATCCTCATCTTTTTTACAGCCGAGTAATGTTCCATTCTATAAACGTGCCATAGTTGTTTTATCCACTCATCTACTGGTGGACTCTTGGGCTGCTTCCATATCTTGGCGATTGTAAATAATGTTGGAATGAACATAGGGGTGCTTATGTTCTTTCAAATTAGTGTTTTAGGTTTCTTCAGCTGTATTCCCAGAAGTGAGATCACTGGGTCGAAAGGCATATTCAATTTTATTTTTTTGAGGTATCTCCATACTGCTTTCCACAGTGGCTATACCAGTGTGCGTTCCCACCAACAATGCAAAATGGTTCCCCTCTCCACGTCTTTGCCAGCACTTGTTCTGTTGATTTATTGATGGTAGCCATTCTGACAAGTGTGAGATGAAATCTCATTGTGGTTTTAATTTGCATTTCTCTGATGATTAGGGACGTTGAGCATCTTTTCATATATCTATTGGACATCGGTACGTCCTCTTTGGAGAAATGTCTATTCAGGGCCTTTGCTTATTTTTTAATTGGCTTATTTGTTGACGAGGGGGTTGTGTGGGCTTTTTTGGTGTTAAGTTTTGTAAGTTCGCTAAGTTTGGGGGCATTTGAATATTAACCCCTTATCGTATGTAATGGTGAATATGTTCTCCCATTCTGTGGGTTGTCTTTTAATGGTGTTGATTTCCTTCACTATGCAAAAACTTGAGTTTGATGTAGTCCATTTGTTTGTTTTTTCTTCTGTTTCTGTAGCCTGGAGAGAGATACCCGATAAAATATCACTGTGAACCATGTCTGAGATTCTACTGCCTGTGTTTTCATCTGCGCCTTTTATGATTTCAGGTCTAACATTTAAGTCTCTCGTCCATTTTGACTTTATTCTTGTGTGTGGTATGAGAAGGTGGTCTAGTTTCATTTTTCTGCGCATACCTGTCCAATTTTCCCAGCACTGTTTATGGAATAAAGTATCAGTAGTCTATTGTGTGTGGTTGCTTCCTCTATTGAACATTAATTGACTAGAAGAGTGCGGGTTCATTTCTGGGCTCTCTGTTCTGTTCCATTGGTCTGTGTGTCTGTTTTTATGCCAGTACCAGGCTCTTATCACTGCATGTGGCCTGTGGTATAGTTTGATATTAGGTAGTGTGATTTCTCCAACTTTCTTCTTCTTTCTCAAGATTGCTGTTGCTGCGCAGGGCCTTTTGTGGCTCCATGTAAATGTTTGAGAAAATTATTCTAGTTTTCTGAAATACGTCATTGGAATTGTAAAAGGAATTGCATTGACTCTCTAGATTGCTTTGGGTGGTAAGGACATTTTAATGATGTTAATTCTTCCTATCCATGAACACGGTATGTGCTTCCACTTATTTGTATCTTCTTCCCTTTCTGTCTTCAATGTCTAATAATTTTCTGAGTACAGGTTTTTATATCTTCGATTAGGTTTATTCCTAGGTATTTTATTCATTTTGTAGTAATTGCGAATGGGATTATTTTCTTAATGTCCCTCTAGTTTATTACTGACATATAAAAATGCAACTGATTTGTTACTATTAATTTTCTATCCTGCTACTTTGCTGAATTCATTTTTCGGTTCTAGTAGGTTCTTGGTGGACTCTATGGGGTTCTATGTGTACAGTATCACACCATCTGCAAATAATGAGTTTTACTTTTTCCTTTCCAAGTTGGATGCCTTTTATTTCTCCTTGTTTGGTTGCTGTGGCTAGGACTCCCGGTGCTGTGTTGAGTGAGAGAGGTGAAAGTGGACGTCCTGTCTTGTTCCCAATACTAAGGGGAACCCTTAGCGTTTTCCCCATTGAGCGTGATGCTGGCAGTTGCTTTGTCACGTGTGGCCTTCTGTTTAGGTATGTTCCCTCTAATCCCACTTTGCTGAGAGTTTTTATCATAAATGGGTGCTGGATTTTGTCACGTGCTTTTTCTGCATCTGTTGATATGATCATGTGGTTGTTAGCCTTCATTTTGTTTATGTGGTGAATCACATTTTTTGCTTTGCAGATGTCGAACCAACCTTGCATTCCTGGAATAAATCCCACCTGATTGTGGTTTATGATCTTTTTCGATGCATTGCTCTGTTCGGTTTGCTAATGTTTTGTTGAGGATTTTAGTGTCTGTGTTCATCAGAGATACTGGCCTGTAATTTTCTTTCTTTGTAGTGTCTATCTGTTTTGGAATTAGGATAACCTGGCCTTGTAAAATGAGTTTGAGAGCCTTCCCTTTTCTTGAATTTTATGAAATAGTTTGAGAAGGAGAGGTATTAATTCTTGTCAGAATGTTCGGTAAAATTCACCTGTGAATCCATTGGTCCAGGGCTTTTGTTTGTTGGGAATTTTTTTTATTATTGCTTCAATTTCACTAGGTTTAATCTGTCTATTCAAATTCTCTGATTCTTCCTGATTTGGTTTTGGAAGATTACATGTTTCTAGGAATTTATCCACTTCATCCAGGTTGTCCAGTTTGTTGTTGGCATATAATTGTTCATAATATTTTCTTATAATCCTTTGTATTTCTTTGGTGTTAGTTGTTATTTCTTCTGTTTCTGATTTTTCTTTATTTGGGTCCTTTCTCTTTTTTTCTTGATAAGTCTGGTTAAAGGTTTGTCAATCTTATTTATCCTTTCAAAGAACCAGCCCTTGGATTCATTGAATTTTTTTGTTTTTTTAAGACTCTATTTCATTTATTTCTGCTCTGATCTTTATTATTTCCTTCTACTCACTTTGGGCTTTGTTGTTCTTTTTCAAGTTCTTTTAAGTGTAAAATTAGATTGTTTATTTGAGTTTTTTCTTGTTTTTTGAGGTAGGCCTGTAATGCTATGAATTTCCCTCTTAGGATTATTTTCCCTGTGTCTCACTGATTTTGGCTTGCTGTGTTCTCATTTTCATTTGTTTCAGGGTGTCCTTTGATTTCTTCCTTGATCTCACTGTTGACCATTCGTTGTTTAATAACATGTTTTTTAGCCTCTATGTCTTTGTGTGTTTTCTGGTGTTCTTGTTGCGATTGATCTCCAGTTTCATAGCATTGTGGTCAGAAAAGATGCTTGATGTGATCTCAATCTTCTTGAATTTATTGAGACTTGTTTTGTGCCCTAACTTGTGGTCTATCCTAGAAAACATTACATGTGCACTTGAAAAGTATGTAGATCGGGGAGGAATGCTCTGAAAAGATCAGTTAAACCCATTTGACCTAGTGAGTGGTTCAAGGCCGCTGTCTCCTTGTTGATCTTCTGCCTGGAAGATCCATCCACCGAAGTCAACAGGGAGTTAAAATCCCCAACTATGACTTTATTTCTTTGGATCTCTCCCTTTATCTCCATCAAGATTTGCTTCACATATTTAGGTGTTCCTGTGTTGGGTGTGTAAACATTTACTAACTGGGGTTATATCCTCGTACTGTGGCCTTGGTTTTAACATCTATTTTGTGAGATGTGAAGTACTGCTGCGCCAGCTTTTTTTTCCCCCTTTCTATTTACATGAAATACCTTTTTCCATCCCTTTACTTTTAGTGTATATCTTTCAATCTGAGATGTGTCTCTTGGAGGCAGCATACAGATGGGTCTTATTTCCTTATCCACTCAGCTACCCTATGTCTTTTGCTTGGAGCAGTTAAGCCATTTACATTTAAAGTGATTATTGATAGATACGTATGTAGTGCCATTTCATTGTTAGACTGTTTTCCTCATTTTTTTTTCCTTTCTCTTTTTCTTCCTCTTCTTAAAAGGAGCCCTTTAACATTTGTTGCAGTTCTGGTTTGGTGTAAACAACTCCTTTAGCTTTTTCGAGTCTGGGAAACTCCTTATTTCTCCTTTGATTTTAAATGATAGCCTTACTGGGTAAAGTAGCCTTGGTTGTAGGTGCTTACTTTTCATCACCTTGAATATTTAACGCCCCACACCCTTCTGGCCTGAAATGTGTCTGTTGAGTAATCAGATGACAGGCTAATTGGCGTTCCCTTGTGTGTAACTACCTGCTTTTCTCTTGTGGCTTTTAGCCTTGTCTTTTCTTTAAGCTTTGTCACTTTAATTATGATGTGTCTTGGTGTACGCCTCTGGGTCCATCTCGTTTGGGACTCTCTGAGCTTCCTGGACTTGTGACTTTTCTTTCACCAGATTGAGGAAGTTTTGGTCATTATTTCTTCAAATGGCTTCTCAGTCCCTTCATCACTCTATTCTCCTGGCATTCCCGTGATGCGGATGTTGTTCTGCTTCATGTCCGAAATGTTTCTGAAGTTCTCCTCATTTTTTTAAATTCTTTTTTCTTTTTGCTGCTCTGCCTGGGTGTTTTTTCCTACCTTGTCTTCCAAATGACTGATGCAGTCTTCTGCTTCATCTAACCTACTGTTTATTCCTTCCAGTGTATTGTTTATATCAGGTATTGCATTGTTTATTTCTGACTGGTCCTTTTTTATGGTTTCTATGTCTTTTTTCCTGCTGTCGAGTATCCTTATAATCATTACTCTAAATTTTCTATCTGATAAATCGGTTGCCTCTTTTCAACTAGTTCTTCTTCTGGAGAATTCTCTTGTTCTTTCATTTGGGGTCTGTTTCTTTGTCTCCTCCTTTGGCTGCTTCTTTGTATTTGTTTCTCTGTATTAGGTAGATCTGCAAAGACTCTGGTGCAGACCTTTGTCAGACGCTGCTTGTGACTGGCCCTGGTCAACCTGTTTGGAGCTCTCAGGGATGCACAGAGTGTGGTCCCCTCTGCTGGGCCTGACTGTGTACAGAAAGCCATTCATTTCAAGATACATATTTCACACTTCCCTGTCACCATGGACAGAAAAATGGTGGTGATTGTTGAACCAGTATGATCTATAAATTTCCTTTAAAGCACCAAAACCATGTGTGGACCACTGGCAGTGGTCACTTTAACACTGGTGTTTGCCTCTGGCTTTTCCCCAAAGCCAGCCCTTCGTAGGCAGATGAGTGTGTGATGTTTGAGAACTCCCCAAAGTGACTAAAGGAGAACCTATGAAAAATTACGTGTGTGTACACGTGTGTAGGCCGAGAAGCAGGACAAGGAGCACTTTAGGGAAATGCACTTGCAGCCCCCCTTCTGAGTTACTCTTGTTTAAAATAACCTGTGTTTGGCCCCGTCTGGTGTGGCTCAGTTGGTTGGGCATCATCCACAAACCCAGAGGTTACCGATGGGACTTCCAGCTGGGCACATGCCTCGGTTGCAGTTCAGTCCCTTCTCAGGGCACGTCCCGAAGGCAGTCGGTCAGCCATTGTTTTGTTCTGTCACATCGATGTCGACGTTTCTCTCCCCCCCTTCTCCCTCCCGTCCCCTCTCCCTAAAACAAACCAAAACATAGCCTGCGTTTTGTCATTAAGTGACAGACTCTGAACCCTTGCGTATCATCATCCCAACTGAAGAGCAGTTTCAATACAGTTCTTCCGGTCAGCTGCAGGTCTGCGTGTTGAAACGACAGGGTGGAGGGACTGGTGCCTGGCTGCATGCAGACCTGGCCCTGAGGTCAGCACCCTGTGGGTGCGAGCCCCACCTAACGGTCACTCTCATGGGGCACAGCACAGTGGCTGCCTTAGTAGCATCATCGCAACAAAACGTTATTTTTTATTGTTTATCAAATTCTCTCCCAGGGTACTCTTGGGTGTTCATTGCTACAACTGTTGCAAGTTAGGAATCTCTGGCATCAGGACAGTAATTTGTAACAAAAACTGCACCCATAGACCCACTAGAAACCACAGCCTAGTGGTTCACAAACCAGAGGTCAAGGTTAAGGCACTTTGCTCTTCTGGGTACCTCTTACCTTTTCATAGGATTTTACAGTGAAAATGTTTCTCTCGGTTCAGTTTGTGTGTTTGTCTGATTTTACTTTGTTCTGCCTGCCACCATTTCCTTCAAAAAGAGAAAATGCTGGTGGTGGACTTCTTCACCCCTGAACTCCACGTGGTGCCATGATCGGAAGGGGTTAGCAGTCGGTGAGTGTGTGCCTCCTGGAAAGGGGCTGACTCCCGAGGGGACTGCGCGCCTGGCAGTGGTGGTCAGCCCATCCGAGCAAGGGAGCCGTTGGCTGTGAGCCACAGAAACCCTCTGGCACTAGCCACTGTGGACAAGTTGGCGTGCCCGGCCCAGTCACAGGGGTGGCCACCTACGTCTCCCGTCCCAAACGAGTTGTCTCAATTTCCAAAATTCAACAGAATGCATCAGGAGCCCTTTTTTAGTGTGAAGCCCATCTTGCTTATTCAAAATTACCAGTAGTCTTGGCAGCAGTTTCCAGAGCAGCGATGAACAGGATGTCGTCTGCGCTGATGAAAGACCAGCTCCTCCCCCCATTTAGACGGGCGGGCCGAGTGCCGTGCTCCGAGCCACACATGCCCCACGTTCCCGCCAGGCCTCGTTTCCCCGGCTGCTTCCCTGCCTGGGAGCCCCGCGGCCCGCCGCGCGCAGGGTGAACCCTTTCCTGGGAGCAGGCGTCCAGGGAGGCGATTTACTCACCTCCACCACCTCTTACGGTGTGCGCCTCGCTGAAGGGTGCCCTCCAGGAGGAAAGAGCACCCTTCTGACCTGTCGGCTTTCTCCAACCACACGCGAGTCCGGTAGACAAACAGAAAGGTCTGCAGGCGGCTGCTGTGTGGCATCGCACTGGTCTCAGCAAGTGTTCGCAGTGGCGGGCGCCCTGGAGGAAGAAGTGTAGAGCGCTGGGCTCACAGCAGGCTCGGGGAATTCGGTTTCTACCACTTACTAGCTGTGTGTCTTTAGGCAAGGTGTTTAACTTCTCTGATCCTTTCTTCCTTCGTATGTGAGCATAATTCCACCCACCTTCCTCCAGGAATTTAAAAAATCAAGTATGTGAAGTGCCCAGAAAATGGGTCAGGCATATTCGTGAGTACGTACTTCCGAAAGCGTTAATGTTGAAATCGCCGTCAGTCCCTCCGTGTTCATGTGTAAAAACTGAGGCCCCGGAAGCCAAAGTGGTTTGTTCCCACATCCCAGTGGCAGTGGCAGTGGAAAGTGTGGCTGGTGACAGACTTGAGACCCCTGGCTTTTTAACCAGACTCCTAAAAACTGTAGGCACGGGTTAACTGAGGCCCATGGGAACCAGCAACCGGCACCCGACAGACAGTTGAGCCTTTAACTCTTTGTTATTTTAAGGGTATTTTTTAAACCTCTGTAATGCAGACATTCTTCATCTTGTGATTGGAGGTGGATTGTAGTGCAGACTGCGGGAGAAATTGCAGAGTAGGGTGAGATGGGGCCTTTGAGGTACCTTCACTTAACCGTCTGCCGGGTAGATTTTATGTCCGGATTCTCATTTCCGCCTTAGTTACAAGTTTGCAAAAGGAACCTTTAGCTTCACATGCATGTTATTAGTTCCACTATGTGCGAAACTGAATTTGGTGGAAGCTCAAAAATAGGGTCATCTTTTGTTCATTCATTTAAAGTATTTTTTAGTAGTTGTGTCATGGGCTCGGTTGCCCCTCCTAGGAGGCATACCCACCTTGAAGAGCCAAGGCGTGCATGTAAATTGTTTGAATATACAAAAGAAAGTGCAGAGTGCTGAAACAGGCGCAGAGTCTGCAAAAGGCAGAGCCTCCTGGGGACACAGAGAGGTGGACTGCATAGAAAAGGTGGCCACGGTCTGGGTCTCGGAAGGACAGGTCCAAGTTGGCTGGGGTTGGGAGGCAATCAGTGACTTGCAAGTAGTCTCCAGAAAACAGCCTGTTCACAAGTTAGGGATGCTCTCCCTGTGATTTATCTGTCAGCAAGTTGAGCGAACCGCCCCAACAGGGGCCACTTGTCCTCCTCTGAAACAGTTAGTTACACGAGTGCCAAACTTGCTTTTGTTTGAATGGAAACACCTCAGAGGAACCTAAGATATTCGAGTTAATGCCACCTGTCTACATGCCGATGTTAAGACCCTAACCACACGGGAATGTGTTTGTAGCTGCTGGACAGGATCTTTCCAGGTGTGGGCTGATGGAGAGGTGAGTCAGAAGCCAGGGGGTGACCCTAGGCCCATTCTTCATGAACTGCAGCGGGGGCTGTAACGCTGATTCAGCAGGAAGTCCTCATGCCACATGGAACCTCAGTGAGCTGGGCACTCACAGCTCCTTTCTCCCAGAGCCACACTTACACTGTTAGCCTTTCAGCTTTCTGGAATGTTCTTTCCAGACCACCATCAAGTGTTAGTTTGTACAGAATTTCTTTGAATGGTTTAAATAATATTAAAAGGAAAAAAAAAAACACTCAAACCTTTAATACTTTGAATTTTCGAATAGACCGTGTTTGAGTTTTTTCTACAAGCCAGAAAGTTGAATGCATTGCAGATAGCTACACACTAGAAGACTAGTATATTGTTTTTTATTTAATGACTCATGTTAATCTCTTAAAGAACCTTTAAAAATTTTTTACTATTATACATTAAGAGCCAACAAATGACAATTTAATGGAAGTAGAGGAGGTGATAAATCATAATTTGGAACAGACAGGCAAAGTAGATTTTTATTTTTCCTGTTAGCTGTACTCCTAAAAGTAAACATTAGTGGCTAGATCTTTGGAAAGTTTTTTTGAAGGTACTGTATGAAGAAAAGCTTGACTCCAGTTTGGAGTCTTTTAAAGATTTTGTCGCCAACTTTCTTTGCTGTAAATTTTCTGGGAGAATTAAACCACCTTGCCATTAAAATCCACCTCCCCCACCCCACCAACCAGTTACCTGCGGTTAGAGAAATGACCCTGCGTGACATTTATCTCCTTCAGATCCAAGAACACCTTTTGCTACTTTGCAGTAGTGAAGAGGTTTATTTCAAAAGTGTAGACACAAAACTAACCAAACTATGTCACCAAAAAGTTAAGTTCATTAATCTGCATGGCAGTGGGGGAGGGGTGGGAACCTGAGCCAGTTAGGGACACTCGCAGCCAGTCCAACCTCCCCTCCTCCTTGTCCCAGGAAGCGCTACAAAAAAAGTGGAGGTCTGATGTTCACTGCGTAGTTTTAATAGAGGGAGATGGGTGTGTTTTCAGTAGTGCCCGATTTCAGAGTGTTAACTAATAGGGCCGAAGGGAGTTTGGGAGATGCTTTCTCCCATATTCATTATGTTAGGAAACTTAGGTCAAAGAATTGTTTTTCAATAACATGCCCACACCGCTTATTTGTTTTTCATCTCTTGACTTCTGTTTATTGATGTGAGGGTACTGAGTGATGTTTAAATAAAGAGTCAGATCTTTTTAAATGTTAGAAGTTAATTTTGCTTGCTTTTGTAATTCCTGTTCTTATTTCAAGTATCCCCTTTTTTGCTTACATTTCTCTATATAAATCTTGAGAAGCTTGAAAATGTGGAATTTATTTGTGGAATTTATATTATTTGGAATTTTTACATAGTGCATTGAATAATTACTTGGCAATAGAGTTCAGCCTCTCTCTCCAGGACATAAACTACTTCAAGCAAACATGAAAAGTAACAGCCCCACCCCGTGCACAAATGCATCATGAGAAGTGGCTGCCAGGGCAGACCGCCGCCCGTGTGCATGGTCAGTGTACGGACACGTGTGCTTTCTCTTCATACAGGCAAGGCAGCTTTCCGGGCATGAATCCGAGTGGACTCGTGGCTTCCAGCTCTCCCTACAGCCAGCCCATGAACAACAGCTCTGGGCTGATGAACACCCAGGCGCCACCCTACAGCATGACGCCCAACATGGTGAACAGCTCCACAGGTAACCCTGGTGGCCCCAGGCTCCTGCGGCTGCCCACCCAGCTCTCCTCCACCCCAGGCCTGCACCTCTGACTGTGCGAAACCCACTCCCGCTGCGGATCGTTGGTGAAAGGGGAAACTACCACTCCTCTGCTTCTTGGAAATTTGCTCAGTCTATTTAACTGTTTTAAGACTTGAGGGTTCTATTTTATATAAATTACTTTTATTCATTCTGTGTATAATATGTGGGCATATTTCAGATGTCATTGGAGATGACTTGCTAAGTATATACACTCAGTTCTTTCGGGGGTCATTATGGGGTTGCGGGGGGCCCCTGCCAAAATCTCCATTCGATAGTGTTGGAGATACATTTTAAAATCCTATTTTCAGATGAAGTGATTAAAGGCCAGAATGAGGACAGAGGTCAAAGTATTTTTTTCATTTAGGGAAACTCACCTTTAAATGTCTACATGAAAATGTCCTCTCTGTCGATTGTCTCTGTTGAGAAATTATATATTCTTTTAATGAACTGTTTTAAATTTTTCATTATGTTTAAATTTTTCAGCCCACTTGATGATCTCAGTTGCTTTCTTACCAAATCCCATCTGATCAGTGCAGCAGGAGAATTCTGTTTGTGGCAAAATTAAGAATGTCCAAAACTGTGCAAATACATCCACGTTCTCAGACTCCTTAGACCCTGAACCACCTCTTCGAGCCCCCTCCCCACCTAGAGACCGTGAGCACTGCTCTCTAATTGAAAGCGTGCTGCGTAACTCAATTCATGACCCGTGAGAGATGCCCTCTGGGGAAGGGGTCGTTCCTATCGTCAGCCCAGAGCTGGAGCAGCCCGTTGGGTGCCCCAGGTACAAGGAGAATGTTGAGGTAGAGGCCTGACCTTCCCTTATTACGTCTTCTCATTTCCTCTTCCTCTCCCTCTCTGAAAAGCCACCCAACGCTATTGTATCTTGGTCAGGCTGAACACACAGCGAGCAGCTGGGCTTGCTTCCTGTCTGTGCCTCTAAGTCCGTGGTGTCTAAGGTCTAATTGAGTAGTGCCTTTCCCTGATCACTTCCCTTGAAAAGTTTGTGGAAGAGGAAACAATGGAAACTACTAGTGGAAGTGAAAGTTTTTCAGTAAACAAAGGGCCCTTCCTGATGTTAGGCAGGCAGTCCTTCCTCCCAGTGAGGTGGCCGCTTTACATTTGCAGTGAAAAGTGCAAAGCGCTGCCGAGCAGTCTGTGAGCTGGCAGCTTCCCCACTGTCCCAGGTAATAGGGGCTTTGGGTTATGACATTATGGGTTTTGTCTGGCTTGCTGAAATAAAATTACTTCAAAGCATTGAAACTACACAATAAATTCTTACCTACTATTAGCAGCACTCATTTTTCCCTTTTTCCTTTGGACTCCAGAGCCACAGAATGAACCAACAACAAATAGATGGCACCATGCCCTGCCTGAGAAGATTTATGTATTCCTAAGGAACAACCAATTTAATGGAGATTCACAGAGAGGGCTTTTTTTTACTATTTTTCAGATAATTCAGTTATTCGTTATTTCATACGGGGTAATCTGTTCCATGAAAGGCCATTTATCCTCACAGGCTTTTGTACAGGCTAGTAGTATATATATTTTTTATTGCATTGTGCATTTTGAAATATTGAATTTTTAATAATTTAAACATTTATCAGTTTTTTTCTACACATTCATGTGATTTTATTTCAACTTTATTAAGTCAAGGGCTACCTGATAGGAAGTAAGCATCCGGCACATCCGAGGAATATTGACGATGTAGCGTTTACCGTCCCCTATGGATGGGCGCACGCATGTCTGCCTGAACTGGGGTGGGGGGGGGGGGGTGGCAGGCTCCGGGGAACCGGAAACGGTCGGGCCCACGCAAGGCAGTGAGGTCCTGCGCAGCATTTGGGTCACCATCACATTGGTCTACTTGGTTTGTGCCCATGGACATAACTCCCCAGTGATAGCCGCGAAGCGTCATCGCCATCGAGGACACTTTTGGAGACCGTGGAGATAGTGCGGAGATTGGCCAGGGCACCGGCGGGATTCTCTGAAGCCCACTGAGCGGCCGAGCCCACTGGCGTTCCACACCCTCTCTGCTGAGTTCAGGCAGTTGTGCTGTAGACAGTGAGCAGGGCCGCGAAAGCCCTTCTGTGCGGTGACAAATTGTTCCGGGCTTCAGTGAGCAAGTAATTATTTAAATGCAGTCAGTGTGCGTATGACTGTGACAACTATTTCTTCACTGAAAATGCGGGGATGGTGGGATGGTGAGCAGTGGGGAATTTTTCTCCAAAGGAGCTGTTTTTTTAAAAAGTATTTGAGTTAAAAGATTAGAACTATGGATTACTATGAGCAAAATTATAAGTGACGTATAACCTTGTTTAATACCCCCTTACATAACACTGGTGGTGTTAGTTGCATGGCTTATTTGTGTTCCATTTTATAATAGTCTTCAGCCATGCAACATTCTTTAGCCTGTGCATAAGCCGTCATCCTAAAGAAGACAGAACTAAGTTTCCGGAAGTAGGCCTGGCGTGTACGGGCGTGCGTCCCCCGGCGTGTGCGGGGGCACTTCCGGCAGCAGAGCCTGCGGACCGGAAGTGAGCCATTGAGCGTGGATCCGAGCCCTGTCGGATTCCAGGAATGGATCTTCCCGCTGGACCCGAAGTGCCTTGCCCGCGCGCTCCTAAGGCAGGGCGGGCTAGCTCCGACAGCCCTGCCAAAGGGGAAAGGCAGTCACTCTCCCACGGCCTCCACGGCTCCTTCAGCCTTCTCAGAAATCGGGAACGGCCTTGCGGAGTCCCCTGGTAGTCTCCATAAAACTACAGATTCCTGGGCGCCCCTCAGAATTTCGGGGTGGGGCGCAGCAAAGGTGGGAATCTATATTTGCCAGCCCACTCTTCTGTCTTGAGATTTCAGGTCCCTTCCCAAAAGGAGTTTCGGGTCTCGAACACCAATGCTAGCAGTTGTCTAGGTAGTTTATAGCTGTTGTTGATTTTGTTCACTGGCTTTAAATCAATGATTTTAGGTGAACTGCTGCCCGCCTCCCAAGAAATACAAAAGATTTGATAAGTTATGAAAGCCGTGTATCTCAAGCTGGTGAAAATGTAGGCTGAGTTGCACCGAGCACGTGGCTGGCGCTTTCTCGCAAGGCGCGGTCCATCTCGCGGGAGGAAGGGCGGCTTCCCGGAAGCTGGGAAGCAGCCCGCCCGGTGGTTTTGCTCAGGGCGCGTTTCCAGGCAAGGGCTGGGGGAGACAGGACGCGTTGCATTTGCGCATCTCCTGGAGGGTAACCAGCCTAGGGAAGTTTCGGGGAGTTCTTTCAGGGTTTTGCTGGCCTTGGTAGAGAGATGTTTCTCCTGCGCTCTTCTCCGACCCCGTCAGTGTGTGAACTGTTCTTTATGCATTTGCCACATATAAAAATAGTCACGAATATCTACAGATGAATACACATAGATAGGCCCTTTGGTGTTTTCAAAAACAAGGAGTAAAATATTTTGCAAAGTATGGTATAGCATTTATCTTGGAAAGAAGAGACCTGTTTGTGCGTTTCTGGTCCTATTTTACCACCTTCTGGGAATGGTTTTGCAGCCTTGCAAGGAGACTGAGAAAGGAAGTTGAGAGGGTAGGAATGAATGTTTAAGTTCACTTTTACTCCCACCATATGTTCTTTATGTTGTTTTCGAATATATTAAATCCAGGGTGAAATAGCTGCCTTAGGACCTTGACCCACATTTACTTTAAGAAATCATTCTGGCTCTTAAATTTTGACAGTAAAGCCAGAGGCGAGTGCTGGCAACGTGTTTACAGCACTTCACCGCAGTCCACACACACAGGTCCCTTACTGCCCCTTTTATGTCTGAGCTTTACCTGCTGGACTCGGGCGCCTTGATTTAACACATCCTTGTAATAGTGGTGGCCTTTCTTTTCTAGGAAAGGGGAAGAAAATAGTGCCCCTGGAGTACCATTGCCCTGGGAGGCATGTGGCTCTTTGCATGATTCACTGAGAATTCTACTAAGAAGTCAGAAGTAGGCATTTCAGCAGAAGAATAATAAAAGCCACTGTCAGGGAAGACCTTATGGTCCCTTTTGTAGGATAAAATTTACATTGTAAAGCAAGAGTACTAAACAAAATTATTTCTCTACTTCCTACCCTTACTTATTTCTCAAAATTATAGAGCAATGCTATTTTGACAGTTTTCACATCTGCATAACACAAACGCCCATTTTAAAATATGTAACATTTTATATATTGTAAGTGAAGAAACTTGGAGAATTTTAAATCAATATATATGCTTATATTTATTTAAGTCTGATTTTTAAATCAGTGTAAATTATTATCATTAATTATCATAACACATATTGACCTAGCTCCTTTTACCTCAAAATTGCTTTTGTGTACATTAACACATTTTATGTATGAAGAAAGGTACCACTACTTTTTATTGTTTAAAATAATAGACATAAAATATTATAGATACCAACAAAACTATTTGTTACAACCTTTGGAGAAGAAGGATTTAACAGAAGCCTGGATTTAATATATTAAAAAAAAAAGTCAGTTCATGACTTTGCCACTTTCTCTGGAATTGTGTGGCTGTCGTTCCTTTGAACCCACTCTGTGAATAGCTAGCAAGGACATGTGGCTTTTCATAAATAAGACTCTTTTTCCATGCTCGTCCTGCTCCCCCCACCCTTATATTCTTATAAAAAGGGTCTTTCTTAATGTGCAGATTTACCAACTCACATCTCGCTAGACCCCAGAGATAAAACCGCCAGAAAGCAACAAGGCAGGCTTCTTCATGTAATATCTCTCAGCTGCTTTTTTGAGGTTTCACACATTCACAAAAATAACAGCATTTTTAGCTGATCCCAATAGATTTTTCTCTGCAGCTGCATCACTTGAAAAAGCTTTTTGTTCCAGTTCTTAAAGTCTAAGTATTGAAAGTAATTTGAAAAAAAAAGAAAAACATCCCAATTATGATTTGTGTGTGTGGTGATGACTTCAAGGGCTGACTGGGCTGCAAATGGGCTTTGAAAAACAAACCACTGGAAAACAGGCGTTTCAGAGCGCACCATTGAGCCTGCCCATGTAAACTCCTGGGCACGTGGCGGGGCAGGCTTTTTTGGCAGGACCTCTGGTCGCAACCTGCAGTGATGCTAACGATATTAGCAAATTAGCACCACGGAGCTTGCCAGCTAATTCGCCAGAGCCCTGCTCACTCTCTCGCTGCTGTAATTAAAACTAATTATTTTCTAAAACATAGTAATACACGAATATGTGCAATAATCGTTTTGTAGTGGGCAATCTGTGGAGCCTTTTCTAAAGCTTCCTTTTTCTTTGTTTTTTGGCACATCGCGCTCCACGTGCACTGCCTTGCTGAAACCAGCGCTCGCGTTTGCAGGATGTAAACTGGGTCCCGTCCGTAAAACCTCAGGTTTATCTCAGTTTGAAACAAGGTTTCCTGGTGTCCACTCGCTCCTGAGCCTCACGGTTCTCTCCGTCTTCCTCTCCCACCTCCACCTCTCCTCACGCATCTGTCTGGCGTCACGCTCGCAGCCCGGTGCTGTGCAGATGGCTCTCACAGTGGGGTTCTGCAGGAACTCAGCTGTCATTCCCTAGATATCCGCACTCACTCCCCACTGTACCCTTGCTCTTCCTTCAAAAAGAAGTCCAGGCCTATGTTTTTCGCTTGAATATGTCTATTTTTATTCGTAATAAGTGTATATAAATTATTTGTTCTTTGGTGACCCTTTCATTATAAAGTGTAGATGAAGTTGATTGAATTTTTGAGCCTCGAGATAGAAGATGAGTTTCGCTTGGGGTTGTTGGGTTGACCCTCGAGCTAGTGTGGGTGTCTGACCTGGGCATTTGAGCTCTGCTGCAGACTGAACAAATGTACGCAGTGCACCAGGCTGGAAGGGAACCAGCCCCATTGCAAAATAATTAGAAATTCTTTCCTTGACAACTTACTTTTGATCATTGTCTTTGAAGTTCTATGTCACAATTGTCTTCCATTAATATAGACTAGGCCACATGTAGCAGATTAAGATTTTCAAATGAAACAGTATAAAGTTCAGATGATTTTGCAAACTACAGATTATGTGAATTTAGGAAATTGAAAAAGCACTAAATCCCCTAGTCGCCAGGCAAAAAATACACACAGCCAACATTTGCTTTCAACACCTGGTGAACAATTTAGAGATTGGGTTTATGGCTGCCTGTCACCTACTCTATCGAGCAGTATTGCTGTAAGTCAACTTCCGGTGGTTTGGGTCTTGAGTAGATGATTGCTTTTCTTTTTTTAAGACAAAAGATTGCCAGAATGTCATGCTATTTAGATTTCAGAAATCAGTATGCGCTGAGTTACAGTTTCTTTTTCCTTTTCTTCCTTCGAAGGAAATTCGGGTACCCCGTGATGTACCCCGTGCATCACCCAGAACCTGTGTTAGTGGGAGCTCAGCCTGCCGAATCACATGTATAATCCTAAACTCTTTCTCCTGTTTTCGATTAGCATCTATGGGTCTTGCAGATATGATGTCTCCTGGTGAATCCAAACTGCCCCTGCCTCTCAAAACAGACGGTAAAGAAGAAGGCACTCCACAGCCTGAGAGCAAGGCGAAGGTATTTCCTTTCTCCTCTGCACGCGGTGTGGGGGCTGCCTTGCTACAGCTGCCGTGTTCTTGAGTCGCTGGTGTTGGCCGACACTTTGTTTTGCGTTTGGTTTCTTCTCGCTGCATGCCTTCATTGTCTGCAACATGTTTGTAGTCTTTCTTTCCCCACCCCCTCATGGTGTGGATCTGAAAGTTACTAGTTCTTATGGCATTAACTCATGGTCGTGGGAGAGGGGCGGAGGGACAAGACCCACCTAAGAGAGATGCTTTGGGGGTGGGGAGAAGTAAGGAATCTTGCCTGGTTTTGATTCTTGCAGCCATTTTCTCTGCCTTCAGTTTATAGCTTCCTGTTTTGGCCGCCTCAGCAACAACAACATACTTAATATTTTGCTTTCCTGCCTTATTTGATAAATAAGGTGAACAGCTTTTTTTTTTTCTTTCTTTCATAATGGGTAACCCATGCTTAGCATTCCATGTGAGCTTGAAGTAAGCATGGTGGCTTAGTGGCCTTATCCAGCATCCAGCCAACTTACCAAATTATACTAATTAAGAATGCTGTTTTAATACCTTTCTGTGTATGTGTTTTTGTGTGTGTTGTTTGTACATGTTTTATATATATATATATCTATTGTATATATATAAAAGTTAGTCTGTTAAACTGGATGTACTTTTTGTTATTTTAAATAAAGTTTGCCCTACCTTTGTCATTTTTTTTTATTCCTCTACCACAGGATAGCTACAGCTCTCAGGGTATTTCTCAGCCCCCAACCCCCGGCAACCTGCCAGTCCCTTCCCCCATGTCCCCCAGCTCTGCTAGCATCTCCTCCTTTCACGGAGATGAGAGTGATAGCATTAGCAGCCCAGGCTGGCCAAAGACTCCATCAAGCCCTGTAAGTGGCTCTGGTTTTTTGTGTTTTTCTTTCTTTTTTTTTTTTCGGGGTTTTTTGATAATTAACTAATTCTACTTTAATGCTTGCTTATTTACTTGTTTATAAGACTTTTCCTTCAATAATTTATCGTTGAAAGGGATTCTTTATAATTATATCAGTAACGAAATGAGTTAAGTTGATGTGCATCATAGAAGTTGATTTCTGTTCATGAAACTGCTGCTGTAAGGAAGCACCTGGGTACCGAGCATGCGATTGTGTTACTGGGTCCAAACTCCCTCACACAGTGACTTTGTTTAAATGTCTAATCCGTTGTGCACCTAAGAAACTTAAGAAATTTAAAACGAGGTACTTCTCCTTTTACGTGGGAACTAATAAGCAGCTATGGAGTAAATGACAAGTTTGGCGTTTGGCCCAAATCTTTCATGGGCTGTTATATCTGAAACACCTTATTTCAAAACTGCTACCTAAAAATATAAACGTTATACTCTGGGTACAATTCAGCGTAATATCAGTCCTGCTTGTTTCAACCCACTTATCAGAAATTAACAGAAAAGTTGTGGAGATGTTAGTGCGTGTGACTGTTTGGAGTGTTACTTTTAGGTTAATAATGTGCGCCTGCATTAGAATCAGTTGAGGTAAAAAATTACATCTTGCACGGGACTGCTAATAGTCTTGAAATTGTGTGATTTCCAAATGATTTATATTTTAAAAAAATGACAATGTGTATATAAGGGAGTTTTTTAGCCTTTATATTCTTCTGCCCATAGAGTCTTTGTTTTCCTACTAAAGAAATTAATTCTGTGCCATCCAAAAGAAAAGAAGAAAGAATGGCACTGTAGTATCCTTTATTTTACATTCATGTAGTGAATCAAAAGATCTTTAAAAAAGAAAAAACCCTTAATGTTCTATTACCAAGAAAGCTTAATTAACACGCTAATTTTTGTGAGCCAATGTATTGGAAAGCGTGGCTCAGGAAGAGCAAGTGGGAGAAAGCTCTAACTGCAGAATTCAGTAACCTCGTCAAAGCCCAGAAGGAGGCTGCCGTCGGCTATCCATTCCATGGTTTAAGCCAATTGAGCCGAAGGTCTAAGGAGTTGGTGGTTCCAGTAAATATTTGTAAAATTCGTATGGAGCTCTAGTCCGACCAGTATTTTCCTTTTCAGAGGAAGAAGTAGTAGATATTCACTGTTACCTTCTCTGTAAACATGTTTTGCTTTTGCAGCAACTGAGATAAAGTGAACAATGCTTCTAGGATGGGTTAAGCAGAACTAATGGAAAGGGAGAATGCAGCTCCTGATTTTGACGTCTTTGTGTTACTTGCTTTGAATCTCAGAAGGCATCCAAAATTGTGGGGGTTTCCCCATACTCTCCCCTGGTTTGTGTTGTCTTAATCATAAGAAAAGCATTTTTGACTCAGTAATGCTCTCAAGTTAACAGGTAGAACTCAAATGATAACTTTCAAAACACATTTGTATGTCAACTCAGAGGGAGAAATTTTAGAGGTTGAAAATCTTTAAAGCGTTAAGATAATAATAGAGACCAAGTTTATTAAAAACAAAGACTACTGGTAGACTATGTGTTGAAAACTCTGGCTCCTATGGTAGATAAGGACAAGAGAAGTTGCAGTTGGGTGGAGGGAGATGTTAAGGATTGCTCTAGATGAGAAAACAGCCATTCTCTTGAATAAGATGCTAATTCCAGAAAGGACCAAATGATGCTGTAATGAAGGACCTCATTTTATCTCTGCTGTCAAGTCACTGCAGATATGTCCATTTAGGAATACTGACCTGCTCTGTCTGAGCCTGACTTTAGTTTATACTGAGAGTCGCCCCTACCATGCCCCTAATAAAGCCTGTCTAATAGCAGGCGTGGACTAAATAGTAAAGACCTTCTGTGCTTCAGCAGTACGCTGCAGACCAACACTGTGTTGTTACAAAACATTCTGAAATGAAAGTAAACATTCGCACATCCACATATTACCAGGCATATGGTAAAGACTGCTAAAATGTAAATCTGCCTAAAAGACTGGAGGAAAGATGTACTTATAGACTTAATTAAATTATACGCAAGGGAAACATGTGTGGCGCTATAATATGTCTTGCTGTGATTTTTCAGCAGTCCCCGTTCATTTTTCTTGCCTCCATGGCAGTTTCGTACAGTAGGATACACTTTTTACAACACGGAAACAGTATGAATTGGTCCTAGTGACCTCAAAAAGTTAACCCATCTTTCTGCAGAGCTAGTTAGTTTACCCATTGTCCATGGGTAGGCTGTGTCGTGATGTTTATCAAAAAGTCACATGGTAGCTAACGTCTGGACAGAAGGCTCTGTGTTGATCCTGGCCAGCGATAAAGTGTGTACTCTTGGTTTCCCAAGGCTTTTGTTTCTCCTTGTTCTTTTTCTCTCCCCGGATGCTGGGACTCGAACTTTGGTCGTCAGCTGGGAGGCAGACCTTGAGGCCAGGAGTGGCGAGGTTAAGTGGCGGCTGTGGGCCCAGTCCCCTCACAGCTTCAGTCTGACCAGATAGCATCCACGTTCATTTAGCACCGTGCTCACAGAAACCCTTTTACTAAGACATTTTAGTGAGCCATTAATTCTTATCCGGATGGTGCCAGGCTTTTTCCAGACCTTTTTGTCCATGTGAGTATATTCACTCATGAAACGAATACCCACGGAGCACCGTCAGTGTGCAGTCACTGCTGGCAATTCCAAGTCCGCAGGAACTTAAAGCTGAATCAGAAGAGCGGAGGGCAGACAGACTATCCCTTGCGAAACATGGACTTTTCTATGCTGTGTGGGCACGGGCCACCACCGGCAGGTGAGCCTGCAGCGTAACCGAGGTGAGGGAGCAGGCATCGCAGAACACACCCCGGGACCTAAGGCAGGAACGGGGCCCAACCACGTGCCTCTCACTCAGATGTGTTTTCCTGCATCGTGGTACCATGAAATTGCTTTTGTGAAGCTCTGAAAACTGTGAAAAATAAAATGATTCCGTTAAGAACTATGATCTTCATTAAGCGTTTCTGATTTTAAGAGAACAAATTGGGATATGCAGATATTGAACCTAAGTTCAATGAACAAAGAAAGGTAGGAAAAGTTAAACTACGTATGGTCACGCTAATTTGAGGCCTGTTTCAGGTTAGGAGAACCCGCTGCTTTCCAAAGTAGGAACAGGCCCTCTCGGAGCCTCGTCACGTGGTCCTGAGTTACTTCTTCCAGAGCCCTTCCCAGTTTGGGTTTAGAGAGCACTGGGTCGGAAATGGCAGTTGGATCTTACATTCAGGATGTTGGGAGAGTAACTTTACATCGAAGCGATTGCTTTTATTTCTCTGAAATTTCAGATTGCTGAGATTGAATCTGAAACTTTCTAGTTTTTCACAAATGAAACACAAGAGGGAGGTTGGGGGTTTTTAATTGATTTTAGGGGAGAATGCTTTTTTCTTCGTTTCCTTACTTCAAGTTTTCATTTATTTTAAAACATTGGATCCATTTTCTCTTTAGAGTACCCCCAAAAAGGAAAAAATTCAATACTAGGATTAAAAACCTCCTGATAATAACTACGCCATTAATGATGACAAAGCCCCTGAAATACTTCTCATACTTCTCAGTATGAGACTGTGGTATAAAATGTCAGAATAGCTTTTTTTTTCTTGGCTATAAGAATAGGAAAATAAATTTTTAAAAGTTACACTGGTCGACATGGTGTACTCCATATTCTGGAACATACAAAGTCACGTCAACAGAATAGGAATGTGTGCTTGTATTTTTAAGCTCTTATCTAAAGTGATTTTGAAATGACTGGCGTGCATTTTAACTTCAGTATTAATGTGAATTCTAAAAGATCACACTATTTAACCCACCGCTCCACATTTTCCTTATTTACATCAGCTGTATCACCTATTTCTATATATTTGATGTAAAGATTTTATGCCTCGATACTTCTAAAGCTGAAGACTTAAAATTTCAGTGAACATAGCTTGAGAGAATTACATGCTGATTGGAGGAAAAGCTGCTAGTCAGCAGCTTTGTGGGTTTATTCTCAGGCTCCTTGCTCTCAGGCCCTGTTTTTATTGGGGATCATCTTGCTAAGCAAGGTAGAATCAAACCTCAATGGCAGTCGTGTTATTTAACCCCCAAATTTTCAGCAATGTGTTTAAAATTATTTTAAGCTGAATTTAATGCAGAAGGGTTAAGAGAAACTCCCTCTAAATAATGGCTATATGTTGCAAATGATAATCTAGTAAATAAACATGACTGAACGAAGTAAATTGCTGTTCCAAGGAACTCTTTATAGGGAATTTGGAAGTGATTTTGTACAATAACCCCAGAATTACAAATTATTACAAGTACACGGACATTGTTACAAATACAGAGACATAAAAGAAAAGGAAACTATGCAGTTGGGCTGTTTCGGACTAAAAGCGTCCCCTTCCCACATCACACAATTCAGATAGTGGGTTCAGGTGTGCAGAAACAGTGACTTCTGACGTTTTAGTGTTGAGTACAGTTGGAAGAATAGTAGACCCAGAATTAGAGCATCAGCGCGTGAGCATATAAACGCACGTGTGTAAGAGTAACTACTACTTATCTATAGATTTGCTGGGAGTATGAAATAGCACGTGTTCATGATTAAATCATGGTTACGTAAGAAAGCTATTAAAATAATTATGTACTAGGCCTTCACCATGGTGGAGAAGTTGAAGGCATCTTAACCAGGGAAAGCTGGTCGTCATGTTCCAGTGCTGGGCGCTCACACAACTCTGGGGCGAGCACGGCCCCACGCCCACCACTGGGTCCCGTGGTTTGTGACCCGCCTTTTACTTTCAGCAGGTTCCATGTGATTGAGTTTTCACAGAGACACACATTAGCCATTCTTAGTTTAACAAGGAAAAGGAGAGTCCGTGTAGTTTGGGGGGCTCTGTAACGATATTACACGTGAAGTGTGAGGCTCACTGTGATCGTTCTGTGAGCTAACACCCTTTTATTGTTAAAAATGACCGGAGGTGTCATTGGAATCTTGCCTTCTGGGATTCAATGCTTATATCAGTAAAGTAAAAGAGGTTTTTGTTCCTTAAGTATATAGAAGGGGGAGTTTGGGCCTTTGTTTAAAGTCAGAGTACACTCGTAATTAAGAACTGTATAGTTTGTGCCTGAACTAGTAGCCTTCATTCCTAATTGTTGTGTGATAGTAGTAGTTTTTTTAAGTTCCTTCTCTTTCTGCATCTGGGAGCTCATTGCTTCTCTCTCACCTTCTTCCCTTCCCCTCTGCCCACCGTGCCCCCTCTCCACACGCTCCTCTGGGCCCCAGAAGTCCAGCTCCTCCTCCACCACTGGGGAAAAGATCACAAAGGTGTATGAGTTGGGGAACGAGCCGGAGAGAAAGCTGTGGGTCGATCGCTACCTTACCTTCATGGAGGAGAGAGGTTCCCCGGTCTCCAGCCTGCCTGCCGTGGGCAAGAAGCCCCTGGACCTGTTCCGCCTCTATGTCTGTGTCAAAGAGATCGGCGGTTTGGCTCAGGTAAGGATGGATGGATGCGTAAGGGGACATTCTAGATAAGCTCTGACAGCAACTTTCTTTAAATATATAGGCCCAGGTCGTTTTCTCACAAAGATAAAGCTAAGCCTCTGAGAAAGTCACCTTCATAGGGACCCTGACTTTGCAGCCAACCTGCAGTGTGACATCAACGAGTCGTTTATATGGGCTTCAGTCTTCATCTGTACAATGAGACACTGGGCTAGGTTTCTCTTCAGGGTCCCAACAGCTGCAGAGTTCTATGGGATCTGCTAGGTTTCATAGTAAATACACTAGAAATGTTTTGCAAATGACCAAATTAATTGTCTGGATCAGCTATAAATAAGAGTCACTGTTTCCCTCTGTCCAGAGCAACAATCAAGAAAACTAGTCACACTTGTAAAACCAGGTCCCTGACACCTGGGCCACAGGGGGTCACCTCTGTCCTTATTCACAGAGCTGGATTGAGGATGGGCAAGGTGGCACCTGGGGTGTGGGATTTCAGGAGGCACTTGTGTTCGGGGTGGTGCAGGTGCCTGCCCTGGGCTGGCCTCGCAGGGCACATCCCCCTTAAATGTCGCATCCTCAATGCCACACTTTCCTCACTGAGTTCTAGCCCTCCCTTAGCATGAAGTCCAGTGGGCATGTGAGATCACTACAGGGAGGACAGGAAGGGCACTAACCCTCGGGTGCTCCCTGCCTGTTGGGCGAGGGCCTTCGTCTTTCTAAGTCCCTATAAAATGCAGGAGTCAGCAGCCCCAAAGAAGACAGGAGACTAACGAAATGAAGTACAGTGGTGCTGTGGCCCAAGGACTCTTAGGGTAGATGGTGGAGGCCAGGTCTGAATCCAAAACACCTGCCCCTACCCCCATCGGCAGTGGTTCACAGACCCAGCTAGGCATTTGAGTCACCTGGGCTCCCACTCAGGTGACTCAAACCTGTTACCACCTGGACTCCCACCCAGATAGGTGAAGGGAGCCGCTATGGGCACTTGGTGGCCTGATACACAGTGAGGCACGCTGCATTCCACCCAGGTGGCGCCGGTCACGAACTACCCAAGGGCGAGGCATCTAATTCACAAGTGTCACCTGGTCTCAGTCTCCATGCCGCGCTACTAGGGGATTGCAGGAGAGGCCTTTGTTCTCTCTGAGGTGCCCCATCCCACCCACGGGGCACTGAGACCTGCAGCTAAAACCAGGTGGAGCTTGATTCAAGCCTCTGCGTGATCAAGATGGTAAATCACACACCACACACCGGGCGTGAGTGGTGGTCAGCCGGGGGGAGGATCAAGAGCACACATCTCCTCTGCACTTAGACCCCAGACCTCTGCTCTCTCCTCCTAGACCCCTGCTCTTTCCCTTCTGCACCCAGACCCCTCGCCCTTCCTCCTGTGCACCTGGAACCCCTAGAATCTGAACAGTGGGGAGTCACCGTCACAGAAGTGTGCAGTTTTTCTGGACACCTTGCTTCGACTCTCGGCTGTGTGCGTGACCACATTGGGTCTGCCAGAGAGGCTCCACCGGCCTAGCTAGTAAGGACGGACGGAGTGCACCTGCCATTCAGTGCTAAGCACTTGGCCTTGGTCACTCTCATCCCATCTCGGTGTTCATCTGGTGACCATCAGATGTGCTTGGAGCAGCTGCTGCAGCCACACACAGCTCAGCTCAGCGACTTGCATGTCAGGGTGTCCAGGAAGCTCTCTGCTTAATTTCTGCAGCAGCGCCGGCCTGCTTGTTGCCGGCTGGCAGTAAGTGCCGAGGGCGACATTAAGCACTTCCGCGAGCGTTGGGCGGTTTATCATGCACCATTTAGTACTAAGTAAATGGATATAAAGAGCTTTGTGAGAAAGTTTGAATCCAAAAATTTAACATTGCATTAAAAACCACTTGTGCCCTTAACCCTTCCCCACACGGTTGAACACAGGACGGATGTGAAGGCAGAATAATCCCCAAGTATTTGCAGGTATTCGTGTTTCATTCATGTGTTGAACCTTCCATAATGCTGTTCCCCAGCGGAAACCAAAAGGGTGAAATAATGCCTAACATCCTGACATAACATGCAGGATTTTCCCCCCTCCTGATTTTGCCACTGCATTCTCTCCAGCCTGAGGGTAAGGGGGCCCTGACAGGCCCGAGTGTTCCTGCCCCTTCATGAGCCCCAGGCGACTGCCCTGGAGGCCAGCTGGTGGATCAAGAGCCCAGCCAGGTACAATGGCTTGTGCTGGGCCTGTAAGTTGGGGTCCCTTGGTCAGGAGCCTCGTTCCCTTTGCCGGACACCACAAGAAAGCCTCGTGTGAGGGGGTGGGTGTGGCCGGGTTAACAGGCTCATCTTTCTGGGAGTGTGTGGCTGTTGGAAGGAAACACTGGTTTTCACATCAAGGCTGAAACACTCAACTTGTCAAATAGTTCTGTTTCTGGTTTTAAAAGTAGTTATTAGATGCCCTTTTTTAAAAAAATTAGAAGTGGGACGGGGCCAAGTGTGAGCAAGTGTACATGTGCTCAGAGACACGTTGCAGCTCTGAGCAGCACCGGCAGAGTGCAAGGCATTAGAAGATGCACCGGGCAGAAGAAGCTCAACGAGCAGTGCTTTTTATGTAGCTATCAGCAGGTTCCTTAATGGCTTTATAACTGTAAATGCTGTCTTTGCACTACTGAGTGGGAGTAATGAGCATTAGTTAAAAGTGGCAAATGAAAAAAAAAACCGTAAACCAAGACATTAAGTGCTTTTTTTGTCTCCTGGCTTTAAACAAGCTACTTTGCTGCAAACCTACAACCCTATTTTTTTTTTTTTTTTTTTTTTTTTTTTTTTTTTTTGCGCTAGGTTAATAAAAACAAGAAGTGGCGTGAGCTGGCAACCAACCTGAATGTCGGCACGTCAAGCAGCGCAGCGAGCTCCCTGAAAAAGCAGTACATCCAGTACCTGTTTGCCTTTGAGTGCAAGACCGAGCGTGGGGAGGAGCCACCGCCCGAAGTCTTCAGCACTGGGGAGACCAAGAAGCAGCCCAAGCTGCAGCCGCCATCTCCTGGTAAGAAGGAGCACTGCAGCCTCTGCTCGGGACTGGGACTGGGACTGGGACTGGGACCGGGACCGCCTGGGCACACCCCCTCCCGTCCCACAGAGCCCCTGAGGCCTCTTCAGGGTCTGGCTGCAGAGGAGGGGCGTTTGTTTCGTCTGTGTACTTGCGCCCCCATGGGTGGAGTCCGGGGAGGAGAGACTAAAAGTAAAAGTGGGCGCGGTGTCCTTTCTGGTCTGCACTTTCAAGGCACCACTCCTTAGTCAAAGCAGCCTTCGGAATTCAGAGCCGAATACCGTTATCCATCATCCAGGTATGTGGAAGCAGCCCACCTAACTCTGTCCAAAGGAGGCCGTGCTGGCAGGTGGACCCCCGGGAAATCCCGCCCTGCAGCTGGTCAGGTGGCTCCTACCTGCTCGGCCTCCGTCAGGAACACCCGGACTTGTGCGTTAGTGAAGTGGGATCTGGACTTGGTTGTCATGTCCCTGCCCTGCGAGTTGTCACCTTTAGGGAATTCAACAGACCGTCATGGTGAAGACTCGGTAGTCCAACTGGCTTGGCTCGAGAGGTCAGACATGTCCGGAATAATGGCGGGTCACCCAAATCGTCATACAGAAATCCAGGTTGATAACTGCCTGTCTCCTGTCTCTCCGGGCAACTGCTGGCGACCCTGCACTCTTCCAGTCCTCCTGCCAGCCCTCATCCCACCTGCTAGTGTGTACAACGTGCAGTTACTACATTACATTTCGATACATGCAGTATCAGAGATGGGAGGGAGTTCGTGTCATCCCTGTTCCGGGTGGTGACTTCTCTCAAGCTCAGCTTGACTTGTGCTTGTGTGATGCTGCTGCTTCCAAGTTCCGGGATGGTCCTCACTTACCTGTCCATCCTGCACAGGAGGCAGGGCTGGTCGTACCTGCCGCCTCCCACCGCACAGGCTTGCTCTGGGGCGATGTCATAGAGCTCACCAACGGCGTGCCAGGCACTATTCCGTGTGCCGGGCATTTCATCTCCACATCAGACGTAGCATACAGACTCTGATTTAAAATACGTACAAAAACTAAGGCACTTAAAGTCTAAGTGACTGATTCAAAGTCACAGCGACAGGGAGTGGAAGTGTGGGGCTTGGCTCGAGAAGCCGTGCTGCACGCAGCTCGCCCGCCCGCCCGCCTGTGTTCGAAGTCCCTTTGCAGTGCATAAAATGTTAACACCTAGAAGGTGGTGTCTTTGAGCCAAAGAGAGCAGTTGTTTCTTAGTTAATTCAGCTGCCGTCTGGATGGCAATGCTAACACCTAAGGTCGCTAAGCGAGGGGCCTCACAAATACTTGTAGTGAATGTCCCTAGATTGAGGTCTGTCCCTTGTAAGTACAGGTAGAAATCCTCTCTAAGCCTACCCTCGAAGAGCTTAAGCCTTTGCCAGTTACAGCATACCCAAAAAACTGAAATCCAATGTTAAAAATCTCACATTGTAGTCACAGAGTAAAACAAGCTGCTTACGAACAGCTCTGAAACTACTTTTCCAAAATAAAAACCCAGTGGGGTGTAAGGACCAAAGTGGTGAGTCTGCAAAGATCTGAAAGTGCATTTTATTCGCTGGAAAAGAGCTTGTGTCGCTGACTGGTTGGCGCTTGCCTGCGAAGAATGGTCCTCCCAGGCCTCGCCAGTGCCAGCGCGGACGTCCCGCTGAGGCACAGATCCCTCAGAAAGTGGGACCCTGTTCTGACAGTCAGCTCTGCCTGCTCCCTTTTTTTAAGCTGCCGTTTTATGGCAGCATTACCGTTTTAACTGCACAAAGAGCTTGGATTGCAGATGTACTTCTGATAATCCGTTCTTCTCAGCGTCCAAAGGGAGCAAAGTCCTGTGAAGCAGGCAGCAGAGGAGGGAAGCTTCCCGAGCCTCCGTTCCACCTGTGCATGGCCCGGGAGGCAGGCACCGTGTATGCCAGGCTCATCTGCTCCTGTGAGGTGTGCTGTGCACTGTTTGTGACTCATGGCCTGGCAGGACGGACAGACACGGGGACGGGTCACTGAGGGGTGACTCGCATCGTTCCACAGCCAAAAGCCAGGCGCTGCCCCAGCACCCACGGGTCGGTGCCCTCCCCAATTCTGGAACTGTCATTAAGAAACTTGTCTCTGAGACATTCCTATTGTCAAAGAAGGAAAAAAAACGTGTTTGCAATGATTTGCCACATCAGGATCTCACATATACTACATTTTTAAAACCTAATCTTCAGCCAAAATGCGTGTTCATTGAAGTCAGTTTTCCCATGGGCATGTAACGGTAGCTTATTCCTTACCAGGACGTCCAGGCAAACTAAGTAAGATTCTTAAGAAACATTCTAGGTTATTTTTTTAAGTGGTCACTGAACCAACTTAAATTCTAGATCGTTTGGTAGTATTCCAAGAGCATTCTAAGTCATCCGTCTGAATCCAGTTTTGATTTGACATGGCTGATAGGGATCGGAAATTCAATTCTGTCAGCCCCGGGAGGTGTAACCCTCAGCCCTTGGGGGCCATCGGGACCTTCACTGTGGACTGGCCCTGCCATTCCCCACAGAGATCAGGTTCCTCCCGTCTTCCAGCCACTGCAGCAAGTCGGCTGAGGAAGGCCCCCCGAACAAAACCTGGGCAAGGCTGGGCTGCAGTTGCGTCTTTAAGGGGCCAGCGGGGATCTCGTTATAATAAAACTATAAAAGTTTGTGGACTTCGAATGAACAGCCGCAGGAATTTCTGACTCAGCTGGCCTGGGCAGCCTGTAAACGAATGGGAGGCAGGGGGCAGAGTCCTGCCTGGGAGGAGCCCAGGAGGGCGGGACACGGAAGCTCCACATTCGGTTAGCCAGTCTGTAACCTAAAACCCATCCATCTTTGCTGGCAGGTGGCTGGCTGCGTTTCTATTATTAGCTGACAGGTGATGTCACAAAACCTGTCATGGATCCAACTAGGGAATCCTCAGTGGAAGATAAATGAGAAAGGGGCTCAGGTTATAAACAGAGGTGCCCTCTGGGTGACCTCTAGTCACTGCAGGCCTGGGACAGATCAGCTCTTCTTCCTTCTCCCCACCCTACTTCCTGCAACCCCAGCCAGAAGTAGGGCACCAGGTTCGTGCTGTGTAAATTATCTTCCCAGCCAGGAGTCTGGCTGTACAGTCTGAAGTGTGTGAATGTACTTAACCTTCAGTAACCTTTCCATTGTTTACTTTCGAGTATACATTTGTAGCTTCTGGCAAAAGGTAGGGACATCCTAGACTGTGTGCCAGCCTCCGCTATTAATGGAGCTTCAAGAGGTTGCATTCATTTCTCCCCCCTGAAAGGGAAGGGAGAAACTCTGGCAAGAGGGAAGAATTTTTCCTTTTTTTATGAGCTGTAAATGTGAATACTTGTAAATAAGGTTCGTTCTGAAATCCCAGCCCTGTGAACCGTATTTCCAAGGAAGCGCACGGGCCGCTGTGCAGTCTGCTTCTGGATGTGAGACGCTGGCCATTTCTCCTGCCAGCTCTGGGCCAGGCACGTCCGGAGGGTCACCCTTACGTGGTTGCGAAAGACTCTCCCTTTTTTCTCCTATGAGATTTTTAAATACGCATTGCTAGGGTTTCACCAAAATTTGGTTTGTAAGCTAGCCCTGGGCACCCAGAGGAACGGCTGCACAGGACGCACAGCCTGTCGGCTACTGCTCAGTGTCACCCCTGGGCAGGCCTGACCTCACAGGAGCTGAGCGGTCTGAGTAGAAGGGATGGCCTGGTGCCGTCACCGACTCTTTTCCACGCGCTCTCTAACCTCCCGTGGTCGGTTTAACTCGGCTTCCTCTACGGGAAAGCGTGCGTGGTGGTCGCCGCGGTGGGATTGGGGGACGGCACCGCGGAGGGTCTGTAGGTGATGACATGTGCGGTGCCGTTGTTGACAAGCAGCCAGTAACTCTGCCGTTCTTGTCAGCTTGGCGCACTGCTGCAATCCAGGCATGGAAAGCGCCTACAGTTTACTGAAGCCCATTATTCATTCAATAAGCAATTAGCACATGCAGCCAGTATCTGTCGGAACACCTACCCTAGTAAGGGCTCTGGGCTCAAAGATAAAGCAGGAGCCCTCAAAATACTGTTTTTCCTCTAAGGTAAGGTTAATTTTTCAAGAATCCCACTTAAATTTTGGAAAGACTGCTCAGTTCTGAGCTCTATTATTATAATGTAATTATAATTAAAGCCAACTCTCAAAACTCGGATAATGACTTTCAAGAATCCCAAGCCAGTGCTGTGTTGTAGCAACGAGTCTGATTTGCCAGCTCCCGAATCACTGCTGGTGGACAGAGCGCAGGCACCTGGGTGCTGAGAAAGTGCTCAGATACAGGATAAGGCCCGTTATTATTTCGCATCATGGTTTTTCAGCTTAAACATTTTTCATTGCCTAAGACCAGAACTAACTTTTCTAATTTTTTCCTAAAACATCACCGTAGTCTATCAGATTGATGTACCGAAATTTTCATCCCATTTTTCTTATTCTCGGACATTATAAATTATCTTCATTATAAACAACAGTAAAATAAACATTTTTCTGCCTTAAACCTTCTTTATACTAGATTATTTTCTTGGGATAATTACCCAGGAAAGTCATTACCCAGTCAAAAAGACCAACTATGGTTTGTTGCTCACAAGTGAAGTATATTTCCAAATAGTTTACTAAAACAACTTTTCCTGATTTTCACTACAATGTAAGAGTAGTTCTCATCACAAGAAAAAAAATTGTAACTGCATATAGTGAAGGATGTTAACTAGATTTACTATGGTGATCATTTTTCAATAGATACAAATATCAAATTATTACATTGTACACCTAAAACTATTAAAATGTTATATGTCCATTATACCTCTATGAAAAATGGAACAGCAGCTAATTTTATTGCATCATTGCCAGCAATGGATATTGTTACTGTTTCTAATAAGATAGTGTTTTGTTGTTTTCTTCATTATTTGGGGGTTTTTTTGGTTTTTGTTCGTTTTGTCTTTTTAATACTAGTGAGGGTAACCTTGCCTTGATAACCTGGTTTTCTTTCCTCATTTTCTCTTTGGACGTACGACTGTCAGCTAACTCAGGATCCTTGCAAGGTCCACAGACCCCCCAGTCAACTGGCAGTAATTCGATGGCAGAAGTTCCAGGTGACCTGAAGCCGCCCACTCCAGCCTCCACCCCTCATGGACAGATGACCCCAATGCAAGGCGGAAGGTATGGTGAAAGAACTGTGTCGGCCATACAAAATCAGAGTGGTTTATCGTAATTTTCTGGCGCAAACCTTATAGAGAAAAGAAATAGTATTCTCTAGTGAGTTTTTACATGTTGAATACTACTAGTTTTATCCACGTCACTTATTTTGGATAGTTTTTACATTTGCAGATTTCAAGATGAGCTTATTTTCTGAATAAGTGTTTGGAGGTAACAGCTCCCGCCATGTCATTAAGCCTTCCTTTTTCTCATCACCCCAGAAGCAGTACAGTCAGCGTGCATGACCCCTTCTCGGACGCCAGTGACTCCTCGTTCCCCAAACGGAACTCCATGACCCCGAGCGCCCCGTACCAGCAGGGCCTGAGCATGCCCGACGTGATGGGCAGGGTGCCCTATGAACCCAACAAGGACCCCTTCGGGGGAATGAGAAAAGGTAAGTGCAGAGAGACCTCTTCCAGGCCGGTCCCCAGGGCCTCTTCTCCGAGTGCGTGCACCTGAAGGCACACTGAGCACAGGTGCTCTGAACGCCACCACCAAGCGTCCCGCACGGTGGCAGGCACACCGCGTGGGCTGGGCTGTGGGCTGGGTGCCCAGAAGGGTCATGCAGACCTGACCTAGGGAGGCAGCAACAAAAAGTAAATGAAACCACGTATACCCATATATTATATAGGGTAACAGTCCAGATTTATCTGTTACATAAAGCAAGATAATCTATACTTTTTCCTTTCAAGCTTCTGGGCTGCTTATTCCAAGTAAAGATGGTGCAGAACATGCAATAAATCCATAGACTCAGAAATTCAAAAGCTTTGTGAGTGTTGGAGGCAGCTGTTTTTCTTAGTGAGATGAAACGTTAGAAAGAACATTTTGTTAGGGCCATTGGGGGCTGTACCACATTTTTAGACTCTGAAAATATGATCATCATAATAACATGGAAAAATAACTGGCGGTGTTTGAAATTTGGCTTCTAAAGTTATTGTGAACCATTCCAGTCCCCTACCTATGCGCTGTGTTGGCGAGAGCTGTGTCTCTTTTGTTTCCTTAGGCCTGCAAATGTCCGTGTTGCAGAGGAGGGGGGTGGTTGTGGATTGCCGCGCCAGGCAGTAGGTAGCCGTGTAACTTGTTCTTATCGACTCTGTAAATGAAACAGCCGCTCAAGAAGGAAGTTCCGTCTCGCATTCCCCATGTACTGCGGCTCCCTTGCCGCTTTATAATACTGGTGTCTTTAGTGCCGAGGTGAAGCTCATAAACAGATAGCCCCCGGGAGGCGGATTCTCTTGCAGCCCTCTCCCCGGTGCTATCAGGTTCTCCGTTCCGCAGTTCACCGTGTTCTGTCAGTGAACTTGGTGGTACTCTGATTTTTTTTATGTACTGACCAGCATCAGTGGAAACCCTGTTCTTTGTCCTTATCGCCCCATAGAGAGGAGGGATGGTGGATAAAAGAGCCCAGTCTGAGACTTCAGGGCCCTCGTAGCCTTGGCCCTGCCTGTCCACCTGCTTTGGGGGGGACTGTTTTTTAGATAGATCTGTAGTGGGCAGGGTGGTTCCTTGCTCCACGTGGTATCAGCTGAGACCCTGAGGAGCTGTCCCCCTCTGGAAGCTCGATGAAGAGCCTCGCTGGACCTGGGATGTCACTTGAATGGCCGGTGCCATCCGGACACTGTACTGGGAACACGGCTGGTGCCCCGGGAACTTCCCTGGGAGTTTCCCAGGCACCACATGACACTGGATGGGTCTCAGGAAGGGCCACTCCAGGAGGACAAGGGCCATGAGCCACTTCACATGTGCCAGTGGCCCATTGGTCAGAGCTGGTCAAAGCCCAGTCTCACGGTGGGAGGGGACTTCACTGGTTGTGACTCCTGGAAATGCGCTCCAGCAGGCAGGCACTGGCCGAGGTCGTACACATCTGTCACTCTCCGCGAATGAGTGTGAGTGTGTGGACCCCACTCTCACACTTAAACTTTATTATTATCGGTCATCTGAATCTTTGCCAATCAGATTAGGGGGGAAGCACCTCATAATTGTTTTGACTTGGATTGCTTTAATTATTAGCGAGGCTGTGCATCTTTTCAGATATTTATTGACTATTTTTCTTTTTGTTTTTAAAGATTTTATTTATTTTTAGAGAGGGGGAAGGGAGGGAGAAAGAGAGGGACCTGGCCCGCAACCCAGGCATGTGCCCTGACTGGGAATTGAACCAGTGACCCTTTGGTTTGCAGGCCGGCACTCAATCCACTGAGCCACACCAGCCAGGGCTTGGCTATTTATTTTTCTTGTCCTGTAACAATCCACTTTTGTGTTTGCCCATTTTTTAATTTGATTATCTTTTTTCTTACTGATTTTTAAGAACTCCTTGTATATTGGGAAATTAAGCTATTTAACTTTAATTATTCCCCTTAACTTTTGTCCATCTCTGTTTTTACATCTATGAAGTGGAAAATAACATCAAAACTCCTTCTGCTGAGGCTTGATGGAGATGAAATAAGTATGTGAGCCCTGACTCGGTTGGTTGGGTGTCATACAGAACAGCCTAAGGTCGCCAGTTTGGTTCCTGGTCAGGGTACATGCCTGGGTTGCGGGTTCAGTCCCAGATGGGCCGAGTACGAGAGGCAGCCGATCAATGTTTATCTCTCATATCAATGTTTCTCTCCCTCTCTTTCTCCCTCTCTCAAATAAATAAATGAATGAAGATAATGTGAAAGCGAATTGCAAAGCAAACAAACACCCTCTACCAGTATTAGGCTTCCTTATCTGCACCTCTCTGGCAGCCTAACAGATTCATCAGCTTACAAAATTTTCACCAGTTTTTGCCTCTTGTAAGATAAAAGTAACAACCTTCATAGGGTGAAGAAGCAGTAGTACTATATATCAATTAAGATTTGCATGAAAATGTTTAATTTGCCTACAGACCAGTTTCTGGGCTTGACCCAATTTCCTTCAGGCTCTGAGCTGATGCTAATTTGCATATTTGACCTAATTGCCACTCTACCCATGATGGAAATAGTGCACCTCACCCATTCTTGAGCAGTTCGTAACTCCCTCGTGGTCTCTTTCCTCCTGATTTGGGAGTGCATCCGTGGGTGAGTGTTCGTGTTAAGGTGTTTGCTTTTCATCCCCTTCAGGGAAGGGAAGTAGCTTCGTAAGTGTATTCCATCTCTTCTTCACCAGACTCCATTAGATGTGTCACCAGCTTCCTTTAATAGACAAGGAAGTAAACTCGGAAGTGCGTTCATTTCCAGTATTACTGCCTGACAAGTTACCACAAACGTAGCAGCTGAAAACGACGTCAGTTCGATGTCACAGTTCTGCGGGTTCCCAGCTCGGGGGCTCACATGGCAGAAGTCAGGGGTCAGCTAGGTCGAGACCTCCTCGGAGGCTGGGGCTCCTCGGAGGCTGGGGCTCCCCGGCTCGCTCAGACTGCAGGCAGGGTTTGGTTCCTGGCCGCTGTGGGACGAGGCATCTTGCTGACTGTCACCGAGGGGGTGGTCTTTGCAGCCGCCCCTCCACTGCAAGGCGGCAGGTGCTTCTTCAAGATCGGGGGGAGGGCATCTCCGCCTGGCTCCACTCTGACCTTTAGATACGGATTTGAAAGGCACACCTGGACAGTCTCTCTTGGTTAATGCGCAGCCAGCTGATGAGTGCCTTCAGTTACATCTGTGAAATCCCTTTTGCCATGGGAAGTGACAGCGTCCCATCACATTCAGGGATTCTGCCCATGCCCAGGGACGGACCGGTGCCGGAGTTACGGATAAGATGTAGCTGCCGGATTAAGGGTCACTTGACTAGAAAGGGACCTCGGCTCTTGCAAATGCTGACTGCGGTCTGTCGTTCACAATTCCACAGTGCCTGGAGGCAGTGAGCCCTTCATGACGCAAGGGCCGATGCCCACGAGCAGCATGCAGGACATGTACAACCAGAGCCCCTCCGGAGCCATGTCCAGTCTGGGCATGGGGCAGCGGCAGCAGTTTCCCTACGGAACCACCTACGACCGGAGGTGAGTGTTGCCTAGGGCGAAGACCACACCGTGTGCTAGGAACTCTGCTCCCTCCCCACAAACTTTTCTGAGCCCGGGAGTGACGAACACACAGTGTGTGCTTTCCTGGTGGAGCTCGTAAGGACTGTGCGTGCCGGGTGGCTGCCTTCACTAGAAGGCTGTAGCAGGACCGGGAGAAGGGCCTTGTCCCCGGGCAGCCAAGTTCAGCTGTGTGGGTTAGCAAACGCCCAGAAGTGTAGGTTAGAGAGACGCTGGAGCTGGGTGCTGTGGCACATCTTCTCGCTGAGAGCTCAAGGCCACAACCGTCCCATGTCACAGCGGTCCTGCCAGCACTCAGGTGCTCTCTGCGACCATACTGAGACTGGCAGGACCTCGTGAGCATCAGCTCGGCCCACCTGCGTGTCCTCCTCCTCAGGGAAGGGCTGTGCAGTGGTGGCCGCAGGGGCTGTCCGCAGACCCAGGCGTGTGAGTTCTCAGGAAACCCTTGCAGCCCTTTTCTTCAGATGTGCCCACTCCTCCCCGTGGACACCGGAGCTGGGGGCATACTGTGCTCCTTAACAGACATCTCCCAGGAAAGCTGTGGCACCGGCCTCACCCCAGCTTCCTTGCAGGATGGCATCTTGGCAGGAAAACGGCAAGTTCCGTGGCAGCACTGACCCAGCAGTACCTTTACTGAGAAAGGAGCCAGTGCTGCGTCTCTGTGAGGCAGCAGAGAGCTGCTCCCTCGGACAGTGCTCAGGGCAGGCCGTTTCTGCCAGGGAGGCTCCGAGCCTGCAGCCCAGCGCCATTCTTACCGCGGGCCCCTCTCTCAGCCGGTGTGTCCTTTACCTCCCTGAGAGCAGTGCTCCGAGACAAAGCTTTAATATAATGTGCTTGTTAAAGGGAAAAAATGCAGGCGCCATCAAAAGCTCCTTTTCTGGCTGTAGCCACGTGGGCATGCCTCCAGATGGGGGCTTTCCTTCAGAGTCCAGGGGATCAGAGCGGCGCCCCGCTCATCGGCCCCCCACGCATCGGCCCACATGTTGGGAACGGTTAAGAAGTGAGGAGGTGTCCCTGGCTTCACACAAAGGGCGAAAGTTGGAGCCTGGTTCTTGAGATTACATAGTCATCACATGGCGACTTAAAAATCTAGACTGGTGAAGTACAGTGCCTGTTTGTTTAGAGCATCTGCATTAGATCAGTTAACCATCGAAATGTTTGGTATACCGAATCAAGGATTTCGCTTAGATTTGGTGTGTTTCTGAGGGTCCAGCAAAAGCTGCTCTGTGTGTGTGTGTGTGTGTGTGTGTGTGTGTGTGTGTTTCGGCTGATGAGATCAGAAAATGATTGTCCAGAGACCCCCCCCGGTCTTAGAGGACTCGAAGCAGATACGCATACTTTCCTTACTTTCCTGTTTCTTCTAGAACGCTTTCCGGAGTGTTGCGCGGCCTAGGTTTGGATGTCATTTGGGCTCTACCACGTTAGCGAGAGGGGTGTGCCTTGTTGTTAAGTTTTCTCTTCTGAAAAGTGTTACCCGTTCAGTTTAAATTTTACCCATGTCAATTATATTTTTCCTCCTAATGATAAGCTTACTTCTAGATAGGAATGCCATTAACAAAAACTTCCCCTGTACCTGGTTTACATGTGGTATTCTAAAAGTTTGTTTATTATTCTCATTCATTGACCAGTTTAGGAATATATTCAGTCTAAGTATTCTCCATCTTACAAGATAAGTATAGCAACTAAACCAGTTTATTGTTTTAAATTTCAAATCTATTGAGTTTTTGGAACATGCTATTTTTTATGATATTTATAATTTCTCAGTAAAATAGCTGAAAAAATCTTAAAATGGAAATGACTTAATAGAAATACATTTAAATCATTTCTGTTATTCTTTTCTCTGTAAGCCTTTTAGTACTATAGGGCTTTGAAATTTTGAGTACTAACATCCATATAATTATTGGCTAACTCAATATCACTTGGATTAATTTTGAAGTATGCCTTTAGAAAATTGAACATTTCTTACTCATAATGAGAAAGTGAGAAGTAGAACTGTTTTCCGTTGTTGCATGTCCGTGTTGTGGTACTCTCGAAAATACTGCCTGGATTCTCAGACTGTTGTTTCTTGCCTTCATTATCACCCGCATCACAGTCCTGTGGGATGCTCCCTGTTCTCTGGAGTGGGTGGGCGGGGCCTCTGCCCAAAGCCAGAGGGTGCCCGCCCAGCCAGCTCAGACTCCTCCTGCCTCTAACCAGGAGATTGGCAGCAGTCCCAAAATGGGTGTTCCCATCCCTTTTGCCAAAAGTTAAAGTCTGCGGCTGCTCAGACTGCCTCTGTCGGAAGGTGTGTGAGTAAAGGAAAGAAAAGCTGTTGAGGAGCATAGAGTTTCAGGAAATGAACTATTCCTTTCTCTCTTGGCCTAAAGTTTTCTCTGAATGCCTCATTCCAGGCATGAGCCCTATGGGCAGCAGTACCCAGGCCAAGGCCCCCCCTCAGGACAGCCGCCATATGGAGGACACCAGCCGGGCCTGTATCCGCAGCAGCCGGTGAGTTGGCGAGTGGGCGGGTACCTCTGTGCTTTCAGTTTAGAACTCAAACCTGGGTTGCTGCTGTGAAGAGTTCTAGCGAGCATGACAAAACTGGCTAGCGTGGCTTGAACAACCACAAGGTGTTCGTGCTAGAAAGTAGTCTTAGGGTTCTGTGATCAGCAAGTTAAAAATAGCTCTTGGTATATGGTCTCCTGAAACAAATACATGTAAGAAGTTGAGGACGTTCAGCCTTGTAAGTAGTAACAAGCCCAACTGAAGTGTATTTTAAATATGTCTGTTGTGTGCACTGTCATAATCAAACTATTTCTCAACAGCTTTAAGATCTAAGATCTCTGGTAAAATGGTGGGGGGCTTAAACATGCATTTCATTTTACTGGCTCGTGTATGTACCTGGAATTGTATTGGTAAACCAACTAGTCTCAGCAGTTTTCAGGGAAAGTGAAAGAACACCAATCACACATCAGCGCCGTGCTCCGATCAGGACATTCACACCCTGGTCAGGTGCGGGTGCCCCTGGCGTCCCCAAGAGGACAGCCTAGCGACAGGGGCTGCGCCCAGCCTCGTCCTCAGAGGCCGGGGCCAGCAGGGCTCTCGTGGGAGGGTCTGAGTGGGACGAGCTGGGAGCTGGAACGAGGGCCATGGGTGTGGGGCGTCAGGGCGGCACAGGCAGGTCCCATCTGAGGAGTCAGCTCCTCGGGGGCGGGGGGTGTTCTGTAGAGCAAGGCCTGAGGGGTCTTTGTAACGCAGGAGCCTCTCAGGTCGGCCCTGAGAGTGCTCATTCTGTCCCGGTGAGATTTATCCTTTGACCCACTGGGGTCACCATAGTGTCGCTCCAAGCCCCTGTTCCCACCACCTGTGCGGTAGTCGCCGAAGCCATACCCCCGGTATTGCAGTCCTGGAAATACCAGAACAGGGGGCTCTTATTTCCCAAGCACTTGAAAATAAACTTAGGAAGCCCCCTTGAAAGTACGGTGGCGTGGCGTAGTGTGACAGTGAACGAGAATACACAAATTGCCGGTCCTTGGTTGTTGTAGGGGCTTCCCGTAGTCACTGCGGAGTGAACCCCCACCAGGTGAGACCTATTTTGCACAATCCACTTGCGCGATCGTTCCTGTAAAAGCACGTTGGTGTGACTTGCCCCTCTGTGCGTTTCAGAATTACAAACGCCATATGGACGGCATGTACGGGCCTCCAGCCAAACGCCACGAGGGGGACATGTACAACATGCAGTACGGCAGCCAGCAGCAGGAGATGTACAACCAGTACGGAGGCTCCTACTCGGGCCCGGACCGGAGGCCCATGCAGGGCCAGTACCCGTACCCGTACAACCGGGAGAGGATGCAGGGCCCGGGCCAGATGCAGCCGCACGCCATGCCCCCGCAGATGATGTCCGGCCCCATGCCGTCGGCCTCCGCCGAGGGGCCCCAGCAGAGTATGTGGGCGGCTCGGAACGACATGCCTTACCCCTACCAGAACCGGCAGGGCCCCGGCGGCCCTGCGCAGGCACCGCCGTACCCCAGCATGAACCGCTCGGACGACATGATGGTCCCTGATCAGAGGATCAATCACGAGAGCCCGTGGCCTTCCCACGTCAGCCAGCGTCAGCCTTACATGTCCTCCTCCGCCTCCATGCAGCCCATCACGCGCCCGCCGCAGTCATCCTACCAGACGCCGCCGTCGCTGCCAAACCACATCTCCAGAGCACCCAGCCCCGCGTCCTTCCCGCGCTCCCTCGAGAGCCGTATGTCGCCCAGCAAGTCCCCCTTCCTGCCCTCCATGAAGATGCAGAAGGTCATGCCCACCGTGCCCACGTCCCAGGTCGCCGGGCCGCCCCCGCAGCCTCCCCCAATCCGGAGGGAGATCACCTTCCCTCCCGGCTCCGTGGAAGCCTCGCAGCCGGTCTTGAAACAAAGGCGAAAGATTACCTCAAAGGACATCGGTAAGTGCGCCCGGGGCTTTCTTCCTGGAGTGGATTCTGGGTGCGGCCTAGAAGTGCAGTGGCAGGTCAGGTGTACTTGCTGTTCCTCTCCAAGGTAGGAAATTCTCAGGAGAACAAACTGTCACGTTCCTGCGAGGAGCGGTGGTTGATACTAATTCACCAACCTGAATTAAGAAGCCGCACCGGAGAAGAGCGCGAATTCAGGTGGTGTTTTTACAGGGGAGGGTTACTGTGTAATAAGACAGGTAGCAGCTCCCGGCGAGAAGCCGGGGAAGCCTCAGTGACTGTGGACTAGGTTTTAGGCTTGAAGATTTGACCTTAACCAAGCACTTAATCTCTGCAACACATGCTTAGCAGAACAGCTGCGGGGCTGGAGAAACGCTAGCCGGCCCGAGAAAAGGCCGCCCTGCCCCGCTTAGGTGACAGTGTACAGACAGACAGTGAGTTTTCCTGGGGGAGAGCAGAAGCCTGACGACACGCAGGCGGAGGTGAAGCTGGGTGCGGCGTGTGGCGCCGGTCAGTACGGGCCAGGGAGCCCCTCCGGCTGAGCACCGATGGCGCTTGTTCGTCCTGCTGGGGGCGTTCTGAAGACTAGTCCGGTCTCCGGACTCTCGGGGAGTACAGTTTTCCTGCATCATTTTTAAAGTACTGTTAATACAGCAAAGGGAATTAAAGGTCTTGATTATATTAAAAAAATATTTTCAAAAATCTCAAAATCACTTGACGTGAAATCCTTTGCAGGGGTTAGAAAGATATTAAAGACGTTTTCAATCATTGGACATTAAAGAGCTATGGAGAGGGGAAGAAAAGTGAGGCACTTTATTTAGCCCTCACTTTTACTTAGAGGGATCCTGGAAGTGAGCAAGAGACATAGACACAAGCACCATTGTAGGTGCGGAAACGTGTAAAATATGCACGTGTGTTGTATGTTGATATGTCTGTTCATGTTTGAACTTTTAGAAAATTTCTTAGTACGCATTATGCTCGTACTAAGTATTTGTAGCCTAGGGAAGTTTACGTTCCTTACTTTAAAACGGAAGCTTGCTTTTTGTTTTCTGAAAGTATTATGTGCCTGTGCTAGAAAAACTGAACAAGCAGATGAAATTCACTAAAGATGCACCTGAGGGTGCTGTACGCATCTGGCGGGGGCGGGGGCTGGGGCGAGCTCCGAGGCGCCCGTCTCCTCGCGCCACGCGCACTTCCGCGCTTCCTGCGGACGGCTTCCGCGGCGCTCGAGGCACGTGGCGGGCCTCTTCTCCGGGCCCAGCTCACGGCGGACCTTGCCCACGCTTCATCTGGTCGCCGTGTCTCCTTAGTAACAGGAATGGGGAAGACGAGAGTCCAGCCCTCCGTCCCCCACCCTGGCTCATGCCAAGCTCTTGAAAAGTCTGAACCGTCCAAGAGCTGGTGTTTGTCAGCAGCACGTTCTGAGGTCAGAGTTCAGGAATAGAAGAGGATGGCGTGGGAAAACCAAGACTTCGTATCGGAGAGGTGCTGTTGGGGAATTGATTTTTAGTTATATTTGCACATTTGCCAGCCTTCTGGAGATGCCACCTTGAGACCTTGGCGAACGGAGCAGGCAGAAGACGACACATCGGATGGTTTGGTCTGACCCCAGTGCGGGCTCTCTGATGCGGCAGGCTCTGTCAGGGTGCACAAGAACGGCACCGGCCACGTGCTGAGCCACCACCCTCTAGAAGCACATTCGGCTCCTGTGTCACCCACAAAGCTGAGGGATCTTAAGCACCAAAGCTCCTCAGTGCAGCTGTCCCCCCATTTAGGATCTGGAAACGATCATGCTTAATGATCCCTCACACAGTTAGTTGACATCAGCGCCTTGCTCAGCACTCCACGGCTTCTTTCTTCATCCTTCCCTCTTCTCTGTCCTTTCGGGCGTAGAGTTAAGGTTCATTACGTCCTTGCTCTTTCCCCCTAGTTACTCCGGAAGCGTGGCGTGTGATGATGTCCCTGAAGTCGGGTCTTCTGGCCGAAAGTACGTGGGCTTTGGACACTATCAACATCCTCCTATATGACGACAGCACTGTCGCTACGTTCAACCTCTCCCAGGTAAGCCAGCACCAGTCCGACTGAGGACAGACGGAGATTAAGAAAAGTAGGTAGTGCTTAAAGCTTAAAGCGATGCAAGCCCTCACCTGCTCCCTCTGCTTATCACCAGCACCAGTCAGTGTGAGGTTGTCTGAGAATTTAGTCTGGGGCACCAAATCATGCCAGTCTTTCTGGAAATTTACACATACCTGTGTCTCATAAGAAAACTGTGACCTTGTACGTGTGTGTGTGTGTGTGTGTGTGTGTGTGGAATAGGTGATAGTGGGGAAGTCAAACGGCTGTTTAGCATGAGTACTGGCAGCCTGATGGGGATTAATTAACTCAAATGTCACACAAAGTTCTGTCTGTAGTCAGTGTTAGAAACACAGCAGGTTGCAATAGAGTGTTACTCTTCTTTCCAAGGGGACACATACCTCTATTTTAATTCTTTAAAATGTAAAATTAAAGAGAAATTTTATACTTACAAGATATGTAATGTACAATTGTCCCCTGAACAGCGTGGGGGCAAGGGGCGCCCCCACACAGTCAAAAATTCGCATGTAACTCTGCCTCCCCAGACAAACAAGTTGTTCCTGGGTTCCCACGGGGACTGGGTCCAGGACCCCCATGAGTATCGAAATCCACGGATGCTCAAGTCACCCATGTCAAATGGTATAAACCAGTACATACAGTCACCCTCCGCATCCACAGATCCAAAACTGCGCAGGTACTTACTGAAAACAATTCTGCGTGCGCACACTCTCGCGGTTCAAACCCACGATGCTGCTCAAGGGCCGGCTCACGTGCAAGTAGAGACAGCAGTGGAACGAACGCCCACGTACCCATCGTTCAGCTGAAGGAGCCGTGAGCTCGTGGCCAGGCTTATCTCTTTGCGTGTTCCCTCCATCTCTGCCTCTCCCCAGGTTACTCTGACGCAGTCATGTAAAAGCCTGCTGCTTTGAATGAGCGCACAGCCCTCCTTTGTTCGTTGCTGGGTTTAGAATAGCTCCCAGCGTAACAGCCAGAAGAGAGAAGGGAGGTGAAGATTAGGAAGAATGCCCGAGAGTAACTAGCTACAGACTTTTAAAGAAATCTTTAGAAACCAAAACGAGAAAAGGTTGTTTTCCCTACTGTGTGTGAACAAGTCTCTGCTTTGGGTAAAAAAAAAAAAGCCCAAACATCTAGTTCTTTCTATGGAAATAGGACCAGAATCTTTCACTTTCTCTTTCTTCTCTCATGTAAATCTTTGTTATAATCCTGAAAGGCAGCTTTTCAGCCGATAGGAAGTGTAGTAATAAGGTCATAAACATCACATGAAGTTCATTTTAACCAGAAATAAGTATTTGAAAAGTGCATGCCTCTTTTGCTGGAATAATTAACTTTGTCGTCATCTTAGGTGAACTGCTGTCAATCCCACATTTTCATAACAGGTCTGCTGTATCAGCTTCCCCCTTTTCCTTTTCACCGGCCCTGGAAGAAAGTCAAATTCAGTATGTGGGGGCAGGGGACACCCCCACACCTCCACTTAGAAAACAGTGCCTGTGCACCCTAAGAACGCAGGCCCTTTCTGGTTGCCTCTCAAGTTCCCTTTACGTGGTGATTCCTTCAAACCCAGGAAGCTGGCAGCAAGCAGCTGCTGTCCAGACTCCGTCACTGAGGGTCTTTTTACTGACCGACCCTGTGTCGTCCCCACGCGTGCCGGTGTGGGCAGAGGGAGGGGTGCTGCATCCGTTGGTTTTCTTGGTACAAACGTGTGCTGAAAGGAGACTGGTCCTTGCTGTAGCTTTTGTCTCAGCGAGAGTGGTGAGCAGCCGAAATGTCACATTACATGCTGGGAGACATTCTAACCCACTCATCAGGGACTCAGCTGACTTGCGTTTAATTTTCCCTGTTTATGCATGCTGCCTTGCTGAAATGATCTTCTCCCACAGATAATACGGAGGTCGTAAATTAGAGTGACCTGTGGCACCTGAGACAAAAATAGCCATACAGTTTAATAGCAATAACTGTGTAAAAAGGCAGGCAAGCCAAGTTTCAGGTAGAGAACAGGAAAGAACAGGCTCACGAACGCGTTGTGTCTAAATCAGAAAAAGGCGAAGAACAGCACGGCACTCCCTCCTCCCTCCATGGTGATCCTAGAACTAGGAAACTGGCCGGCGGGTTTTCGTGGTGATGGTGTAGAGTGGGCAGGAAGTAAGACACGCAGGAAATCAAGGTCAGTTTAGTCGCTGATGAAAAAGGCAGGACGCGCGCTCCAAGTGGTAAGTAGTCTCTCGGCCCAGCCAGAAATACGGGAAAGCGCCACAAAACACGCTGCCAGTGCTCAGGGCTCTGACCCTCTCGGGCCTTTCCGACGGTATGACGTTGTACCTGTTCTCCTTCTCTCTCCTCTCCAGTTGTCCGGATTCCTCGAACTCTTAGTAGAGTACTTTAGAAAATGCCTGATTGACATTTTTGGAATCCTTATGGAATACGAAGTGGGAGACCCCAGCCAAAAAGCACTGCAGAGCGCAATGAAGAGAGACGATGGCCAGGCCTCGGCCGACGATTCTGGGAAGGAGGAGGAAGATGCTGAGTGCACGGGGGACGAGGGCGAGGAGGAGGAGGAGGAGGAGGAGGAAGACGGCGGAAAGGCAGAGACGGAGGAGAAGAGCGGCTCGGCCCCGACGCCTCCCGACGCCACGGCAGATCCCAAGGAGAAGCCCAGGCAAGCCAGCAAGTTCGACAAGCTGCCGATCAAGATCGTCAAAAAGAACAACCTGTTCGTCGTTGACCGATCTGACAGGCTGGGTCGGGTCCAGGAGTTCACCAGCGGCCTCCTGCACTGGCAGCTCGGGGGCGGGGACACCACCGAGCACATCCAGACTCACTTTGAGAGCAAGACGGAGATCCCTCCGCGCAGGCGCCCTCCTCCGGCCCTGAGCTCCACGGGCCGACAGAAAGAGCTGGAAGGGAGAGGGGACGGGGAAGAGCAGCAAGAGAGAAGCATCATCGCCACCATCGACGACGTGCTGTCTGCCCGGCCGGGGGCGCTGCCCGAAGACGCCAACCCCGGGGCGCAGGCCGAGAGCAGCAAGTTCCCCTTCGGCATCCATCAGGCCAAGAGCCACCGGAACATCAAGCTGCTGGAGGACGAGCCGCGGAGCCGCGACGAGACCCCGCTGTGCACCATTGCGCACTGGCAGGATTCCCTGGCCAAGCGCTGTATCTGTGTGTCCAACATTGTCCGTAGCTTGTCTTTTGTGCCTGGCAATGATGCCGAAATGTCCAAACACCCAGGCTTGGTGCTGATCCTAGGGAAGCTGATTCTTCTCCACCACGAGCACCCGGAGAGGAAGCGAGCACCGCAGACCTACGAGAAGGAGGAAGACGAGGACAAAGGGCTGGCCTGCAGCAAGGACGAGTGGTGGTGGGACTGCCTCGAGGTCTTACGGGATAACACGTTGGTCACGCTGGCCAACATTTCCGGGCAGCTAGACTTGTCTGCCTACACGGAAAGCATCTGCTTGCCGATTTTGGATGGCTTGCTGCACTGGATGGTGTGCCCGTCTGCAGAGGCACAAGACCCCTTTCCAACGGTGGGACCCAACTCTGTCCTGTCGCCTCAGAGACTTGTGCTGGAGACCCTCTGTAAACTCAGTATCCAGGACAACAATGTGGACCTGATCTTGGCCACGCCTCCATTTAGTCGTCAGGAGAAATTCTATGCGACGTTAGTTAGGTACGTTGGGGACCGCAAAAACCCAGTCTGTCGAGAAATGTCCATGGCGCTCTTATCGAACCTGGCCCAAGGGGACACGCTGGCAGCGAGGGCAATAGCTGTGCAAAAAGGAAGCATTGGAAACTTGATAAGCTTCCTCGAGGACGGGGTCACCATGGCCCAGTATCAGCAGAGCCAGCATAACCTCATGCACATGCAGCCCCCGCCTCTAGAGCCACCAAGCGTGGACATGATGTGCAGGGCGGCCAAGGCGCTGTTGGCCATGGCCCGGGTGGACGAGAACCGCTCGGAGTTCCTTCTGCACGAGGGCCGGTTGCTGGATATCTCGATATCTGCCGTCCTGAACTCGCTGGTTGCATCTGTCATCTGTGACGTACTGTTTCAGATTGGGCAGTTATGACACCAGTGAGAAGCAGCATGTGTGAGTGAAGGCTAGAAGCTCCCGTGTAACTGGCTGTTTTCTGTTCTCGTTTATCCAGCGTAGGAAGAAGGAAAAGAAAATCTTTGCTCCTCTGCCCCGTTCACTATTTACCAATTGGGAATTAAAGAAATAATTAATTCGAACAGTTATGAAATTAATATTTGCTGTCCGTGTGTATAAGTACATCTGTTTGGGTTTTTTTTTTTTTTTATTGTTTTTTTTTTAACCAAAGTTGCTGTCTAGTGCATTCAAAGGTCACTTTTCATTTTTCACAGCTTTTCTTTTTATTGTTCTTTTCCATGTTGTATTGCATTTGGGGGGAAGCAAATTGACTTTACTGAAAAAAGTTGTGGCAAAAGATGCTAAGATGGGAACATTTCACCACACTGAGGCAAAAAGGTGAAAAATTACCGATATCCCAGGCGTGCTATACTTCAGACAATGAAATAAAAACTGTGCCCCATCGCCCAAAGCTCTGTGCAATGGAAACTCCTAGAGACGTGTAGGTGTAGGTGTGCAAGGAGGTGTGTCGGGCGGCAGTCAGACTATGAAATGGTACTGGTTTCTCCGCAGGAAAATGGCTACATTAGGCTGGGAGCAAACATAACGTGGTTTCTTAAGTTCAGATTGGAAATACGTACCTGACAGCGATCAACGGAACTTGCTTCCTCACCACTCCCGTCACGTCTGCTGTCTGTCGTGGGCCTTCCACATGACAGTTCTTCACGATTCCTTTAATCATTTTTTAAATATTTTTTTTTACTGCCTGTGGGCTGTGATGTATATAGAAGTTGTACATTAAACATACCCTCATTTTTTTCTTTTCTTTTTTCTTTTCTTTTCTTTTTTTTTTTTTTTTTTTTTTTTAGTACAAAGTTTTTAGTTTCTTTTTTCATGATGTGGTAACTACGAAGTGATGGTAGATTTTAAATAATTTTTTATTTTTATTTTATATATTTTTTCATTAGGGCCATATCTCCAAAAAAAGGAAAAAAATACAAAAAACAAAAACAAAAAAAAAAAAGAGGGTAATGTACAAGTTTCTGTATGTATAAAGTCATGCTCTATTTCGGGAGAGCAGCTGATCACAATTTGCTTCATGAATCAAGGTGTGAAAATGGTTGCATATGGATTGATTCAGAAAATGGTCACCAGTACAGACAAAAAAAGAGAAAAATACAACTACAAGGAAGAAACACAACTTCAAAGATTTTTCAGTGACGAGAATCCACATTTGTATTTCAAGATAATGTAGTTTAAAAAAAAGAGAGAGAGAAGAAAAAATCTTGATGTAAATTCCTCCTTTTCCTCTGGCTTAATGAATATCATTTATTCAGTATAAAATCTTTATATGTTCCACATGTTAAGAATAAATGTACATTAAATCTTGTTAAGCACTGTGATGGGTGTTCTTGAATACTGTTCTAGTTTCCTTAAAGCGGGTCCATAGTACCAGCTCACTGACAAGGTACAGGGAAGTGCAGCCGTGGGTGGTCACAGCCCCTGGTCACAACGCCTTGAAGTCGGGAGGGACCTTCAGGGGTTGCCTGCTTTAGAGTGGGGAGCACCAGTCTGACCTCAAATTAGTCAGCTAGTCAGCCTCCGTTTGAAGCAATCAACTCAAACGACATCGAGGTATGAGGATTTTCGGGGTCTGTGGGAGGTGGCCGCCAGCCCACGGGGTGAGACCTCAAGAGCTCACTGGCCTGACAGTGTAAGACTCTGCCTTTTACTGATCCCGTCTTACTTTTAACCAGAGTTCAGCCTATTCCATGTTTCCTCTGTGTGCCTCAGAGTCATTTTGCATTTAGTCGACTCCACCATGTATAATATTTATACTGTGCAATGTTAAAAAGAGTATGTTATATTGTATGTCGTGTACATAGTGCAAAGTGATTATTTCTATTTCAGGGCATATTAATATCCTCATATTCCTTCCTACCTGGTGCACAATAGCTTTTCAATACTAGTCATTTCTCATTTCCACCTTTTCTTCCTGGGATTGACTGTTACCGCGTCACCTTCACTCTCTTTAAAACTGCTGCAGAATTAAGCTGTTAGTGGACACCCTCCTGATTCTACCTCTTCACGCACCCTCCCGGTCACCGCATGCTTACACCTCCAAGCCCTCTGCCAGACCTGTTGTCCGGGGCGCATGCTCACAGTCACACGTGGAAGAGTTAGACAAGAGCACGCAGTTACACTCAGAGTGGGAAGCGGGACTCTCGGCGTCGCAAGAAAAAAAAAAACATTTTTTTCTGCACGCGGTCTCATCCATCAACTCCTACATTACTTAGTCTTCTTACATAACAATGCAGCCAAATACATGTTGAATTAAAAGCCCATTTATAATTCTACTTGAAATACATCTGCTTGCTGGGAACAGATTTTAGAGCTCCAAGCTTCAAATAAGGAGATTTGTAAGAGGGGATTCGATATGGTTAGAATTCCTCTCTTACAGGGTATGAATAAAAGGTTTGAAGTTTCCTACTAGCCCAGTTGTCAATGAAAAGAGTAAAGTCGTTACCAAGGACCGTTGTCATGGCTGAGTTGGCATCAGCGCCCGGAGCCCGGCCACTGAGCATGGTGTGTGCGTGCTGACACGCACCGTGGTCTCTAGAATGATCCGGGAAGACTTGAGCGTCCTTTCTCCACCCTCGCCCGAGACTCGAGACGACGGAAGCCCATGAAGAACTTACAGCCCGCCTGAGATCGTCCTGCCTACAAACTGAGTTACTGCTTTGTCCTAAAAAGTAGTTGTTTTTTTTCCCTATGAGGTTTTTCAGAAATTTACAGGATGCCCATCTTGATATGTGTACAAAAAAAGATAAAAATAAAGGTGCAAAGAAAGTTTAGTATTTTGGAATGGTGCTCTAAAGTTGAATCTGTTGGTATTTGAGTGTTTTTAATGTCACAGAAGATAGTATTGGGTGGCATGTTCTCAGAAGTAACTATTCAGAAATTTTGTTGGAGGTAGAGAATGATACAGAATCCATTTTTGTTGGCGAATGTGGCCTATTGAGAAACTAGTTATGCTATTTTCTAAAACTTCAAATAGACAATGATTTTTTGAAGGTGGGGTATGAACAGCTTGATGATAGGATGTAAGCTATTAACTACCTCTTCTATGAAAAAATGGCCTTTGCCTTGCAATCCATCCATTTAAAAACTGTTGGAAATCTTCCATTTCCTGTCAAACCCCATGTACCAACTCCCCTATCTGTTCGCCCGCAAGGAAGCGGTGTTATAAATGAGACAACCTATTTCCTTCTTACTGAGTTTGTTTACCTTCTCTGTCTGGAGAGCCGAGGCCCCCCTGCCTGGCAGTGCCCACCCTCATCCCCTCGGCCCCGCCCTGGCGGCAGGGAGCCGTCGTCAGACGAGCGTGACAACACCGATAAAACACGTTCGGTGGTGGTGTGCCACCCGCTGCGGGTCCCATTCCTCGTGAACTCAGCAGCGATGCCGAGTACCGAGCACACACTGTGTGCAAAGCTGTGTTCCAGGCTGGGAGGAATCCTTGATGAACGAAGACCCTGAGAAGGCGGTTCCGGGGGTGGGGAGAAAAGCTCCAGGCGGAACATTGAGAGCTCCTAGTGAAGCCCCAGCTGTGGCCTCGCCCACATGCTCTGCAAACGTGCTGGGCTGCGAATGTGCGGGCGGATGCTGTCTGAGGTCCCGCCCCCGCCCCAAAATGCGGATTCTAAAGCACCTGGGTCCCTTCCCGCCTGACTTGCAGTGAGGGCACTGTGTGTTTGGAAGTGGCGGGAGAGACCGAAGCGGGGCCCAGGGACCCCAGGTGGCATGTGAGGCCCCCGGGGACGGGAACGCACCAAAGTGTGCATGAAGGCTTCATTCGAGGCCGCCTTTGGTCTCAAGTCTCACAAACCACAACAGGGGCCCAGGCCCGTCTGCAGTCCCCAGGCACAGCGCCCTGCCCGCCGATTCCCGGCCCCGCTTTGGTTGGGTGGTGACCCGAGTCCCGCCGCGCTCTGCATCACCAGGCCAGCTCGCTTTGGGGTGTGCACCCAGGGAGTCCCTCAGCTGGGTCCCCACATGCTGAGGCTCCTTGTTTCCTCATCCTGAATGTGGCTTTAGGGACTTGGAGTTTTACCCCAGCTTTGTCCAAAGTACGGCCTAGGTAACAGAGGAGATCTGAAAAGGAAAATGCCTGTTACCATGTAGACGACTGAGAAACCCGGCAGAAAGACACCGGGGAGGCCCCAGCATCTCCCGACTTAATTAACTGGGGACCTTTTTTTCGTCCTGTAAACATACTGCGGCGGCTTCTGAAGTGTCTGCATTAGCCAGAGATCATGTCTGATTTCTACACATCCGAGTTCCTTGCACATGTATCCACAGTATATTATTCCTTAAACTGACATGTCCTCCCTGAAGGAGTTCTGGAACCTTCCGCCATCCCTGTAGTCTTCAGCAAGGCACGTAAATTCTTTGAACCTCAGCTTCCTCGCCTGTAACGGTGGGGATGCCCACCTGGGGTTGCTGAGGGAAGGAGGTAATGACATAAAGGCCTGTAACACCTGTGCCTATACATTTCTCCTTTGTCGTGTGCCTGAAAGTGTATTTTGTGCAATTTTAGAATCTGGCCTAAGAGAACTTTTTCCCATTTTTCATAACCAGTCACACGTTTCTGTGTGACTTTGTTTTGTTCTTGATTTTTTCTATTAAAAGCCATGAAAGCTTAGTCTGTTGATTGTGTTGTTGCCAAGGGTGACTCCGCAGAATGTCTCTGTGGACCGTCTGTTGAGGGTGTCGGACCCCCACAGGTGGTAAGAGCTGGCCTTTAATTCTGCAAGCCTGGGGGCTGCAGATCCCTGGAATAAAGTCGTGCAGTAAACTTGCCCTGTCCTGCCATTCCCAAAGTAAGGGGGCTAGCAGCGTAGTTCAGGGGTCAGATATGGCAGCAGGCCGATCCCAGTGTTTCACTGGCTGTTTCCTTTCACCTGACGCGCCCAGCAGAGAGCTCCCCCTGAGACGAGGGACCTTGGTCTTCACCCTTAGCTGCAGGTGGGCTGTGTTTCCGCGGGTGGTGGGCGTGGCCTCTGGGATGCTTGTCCTTTCCCTGGAAGCTTAAGTTCCGGGACATGATGAAACTGGAGCTTTCCTCTTCTGCGTGAACTCGGCGTGTAGCCGGCCCAGGAGCCGCACGTTCCACAAGCCGGGCTTTTCCAAAGGCCCACAGAACCTAAACTCGGATTCGGCTTCTTGAAGATGTCCTTGCTCAGAGAAACAGCCCTTGGCTGGCAGCACTGCTGCCTGGTAAGTGGCGATGACTCTGTTCGGATGTTTTTGGTGCTTGGAGTCGACGTGACCTTCAGGCCTGGGTTTTCTTAGGGTTTTTTGGAAGCTTCGCTGGTTTGGGGGCCCTGAGAACATTCTCCCTAATAAACGGCCTCTTTGGTGCCCCTGCCAGACAGTATCCGGGGGGGGTTTTTTGCTCTTTTTTCTTTTCGGTTTCACTTTTCAGTCACCCACTGTGACTCAAACGACACCTGAGGAATGAGGAGTGACAAGGGACATGTGGGGAGGACACCTGTGGCTGATGTTGGATCATAATTTTCAAATGATGGTCTAACCCAAGAAGTGATTTGTTCCCGTGGGGAGGAAAAATGACATCTCTTCTACACATTTCGGATGAATACACTTCTAGCGTAATAAAAAATATATATTTTCCCTGTAAGCACAGTGCTTGTTTTGCTGGTTCAGTGTCTTTGTCACCAAATGGTCGAGCATATGGCTGCTGCTTCTCTTGGCCATAAGATCTGGAGGGAGAACATTCGGATGACGGGGAGCCCCAGTGATTTATGGGGGCGAGCTTTGCTGGCAGAGGGGAGCGGAGAGCAAAGGCCCCCCGCCTCTGCCCACCATTCAGGAGCACTCCCCTCTACGCACGTTTTACATCGGATGTCCGCCCTGCTGGGTAGAGGGGATTGGAATGCATCTGGAAAAGCGGTTGTTAAGTAATGGAATTTCATCTTAGTGGGCCTTGTTTTCAAAAATTAAATACGACATTCGTTTGAGGGCTCAGAGGACTGAGCGATCAAATGGGGGTGCACACACCCGGCGTCTGTCCCCACCCACGCAAGAACCCGTCTCTGAGGACTGCTGGCGAGTGGTGGGATGCGGGGGTGCCTGTGCGCTGTTCCCACGGCCACGCACCTGCCCCCGGAAGTCGGGGGTCTCCTCCGAGCCACCCGCCTGCTGCCTTGCGGACGTGCTCCACTTGCTCAGGAGCACGTCGGAAACCAGACTCCAGTGGGGCCCCCATGGGGGATGCCACAGGCTCCCACTGGCCTCAGGACAGGCCCAAATCCTCAGCTCAGCTCTCCGTCCCTCCCGATCTGAGGGCTCCTGACCCTCCCACCCCAGCAGGAGCCTGGGGGCCGGCATCCCTGCACCTGTCCCAGGGGAGCAAGGCCCGGCAGGGCGCTGCTCAGACCCCGCTCAGCTCCGGGGAGCTGGGTTCTTGGCGGTCTCCCACAGCCCTGTTGAACAACGCCGATTCCCATCAGGTGGGCAAAGCCTGAGCCCACCTTCTGGCCAAGAACAGGCCTGTGCCAAGCCATAGCGCTTTTTCCATCCAAAACATGCTGAGCACTATCACAAGCCTAATGGGGACCTCACACCTCAGCAGGTAAGAAGCATTCAGTGTGATGCCAGCTTGGAGGGGGCAACCTGGGAAGGCTCCCTGTACGCCAGCCTGAGTTGGAATGGAGCGAAGAAAGGAGAAGACATTCTTTCCTAGGCAGAGGCCTCATCCTATGGGAGGGAGTTAAAAGATCCCTGGGTGTCCTTGGATCTAAAATGAACCCAAAATTGTTCAATTACAGGTTTTGGAGCGGGGTGGGGGTGCCAAAAATGAGACTGAGAGGTAGGTAAGCAAGGCCAAGTTCAACCACAAGGGCCCAGTGTCCCTCCTATGAGAGGTGGCCCCCACGGACTACTGGGAGGTTCAGACATGGGAACGGTGCCATCAGCTCCTGGTTCAGAAAGGAAGGGACAAACCTGGAGGTTGGAAACTCGGTTTTTGCGATGCTCATTCAAAGGAAGCCTGGGCGGGCAGAGGGCAAACGGCCTTTGGCTGAAGGATTCGCAGCCTAAAAACGCTGGCGCAGTCCCAAGGGGCCTTGGGGAGGTTCGAACTAGTGATGGGTGGACGAAGGACGAGTTGGATCCTGGCCTGGGTGAGAAGGGTATCGCCGGTCATTGCACAGGCAAATCTGGGGACCCAGTGACAAGCCTCAGGTGGGCGGTCTGCTCAGGAAGGCGGCCGGGACCCGCAGACAGGTCAGGCTGCTGGCAAAGGAAGACAGCTGCCCGCCGACTCGGACAGTGTCATCCCGAACTGTCCAGGGGCACCCAGCGGAAGCGGTGGGGCCCGAGAGGCTGTGAGGAAGGTGGGGGAGGGGCCGTGAGCCGAGGAGTGTGGGCAGTGGCTAGAAGCAGGAAAAGGGAAGGAAACATTGTCCCCTAGAACCTTCAGAAGGGACCGCAGCCCTGGAGACCCCCCAGGTTAGCCCTGGAAACTCTATGTCTGACTTCCAGCCTACAGAACCCAGATAGTGTATTTATGCTGCTTGGAACTGCAGCGTCTGTGGTCATTTGTTGCAGCAGCTCTGAGTGTGGGGTGCTACGGAACGCCCCAGGGGAGCTAGTTAGTGGGCCGTCGAACACGGGGGCTGGAATCCAGCACCTAAGGCTGGAGGAAGACCTGGGTGTCTGCATGGAGGGGGACAGTGTGGGGGCCCCTGAGGGGGGGCTCAGAATTCAGGAGTATTGAGGGGAAAGGAGAGGAAGAGAAGGCAGGAGAATGGAACCCAGAGGTGGAAAGGGGCGGGGACACCCAGGAGGGGCGGAGCATGTTCCAGGGACACAGAAGTTGGCCGAGTCCCCAGCTGCAGGCCTGGCCTGTGGGAGGTCACTGTGTCCAGGCAGTCCAGCGAACAGGAGGTCAAAGGCCTGGAGGGGGCAGTTGCACGGGGTGGGGCAAGGGGGTGCACCAGCCCGTTCGGACCTGCAGCGAAAGGCCCCCAAAGGCGGTGCCCAGAGCACCGCCTTTACGGTGCTCCTCAGAAAACACGTTCCAGCCAGGTTTCCGGCATGGGGATGCCCCAGGCACACGGCTTGTCAGCGGTCCAGGGATGTCCGGCAGGACCAGCAGCCTTGCCTCTTGTCCCGCAGTCCAGACATTCCTCCTTTGCTCTCCAAACATCGTCCGATCAGGGGAACGGCGTCAGCTGACACGGGCGTGGTTTCTGCCACCGGGTCGTTCTCTGGCACTGCGGTTGCGTCTGCATTCCAGGCAGGGACAGCCGCTGCGGCGAATCCGGCAGCGTGGGGGACGGCGAGGACCTCGAGAGGGTCTCCAAGGCGTCCTGGCTCAGGAGAAGAAGGGGGTGTGGGCCCTGCTCTGCCCTCCGTCAGGGCCTGGGAACCTCACTGACCCCGGTCTTACATCTGCGGGACACACTTAGGAACTGGGGGACTTTTGGTAACCCCCGAAGTCCAGAGATTGTCCTGTGCCCAGGCCCCGCTGCCTGCTCTCGCCTTACCGCAGCCTGTCTCCAGTGCCGGGTGCCACCCCGCTGAGCATGGCCTCCCCGGGGGCCGCCGCCACCCACTCGGAGGGGACGGCCAGTTCCTGGTCGCCTGGGCTTTGACTGACATGCCTGTGGGGCTCCGTGCACATCCAGGGTGGCAGACGCCATCACGGGCCCCCGTCCCTCCTCTGAGTGTTTGCCCCCACCTTCCCGGTCTCCTGCCCGCAGGGCGCCCCCCACCCTCCCTCGATCCTGCGGAGCAGGCTGGTGGGAAGACCCCAAGACCCGAAAGCCGCCAGTCTGGGTCAGGAAGGGAGGGGATGGGACGCAGCATCTGGAGGAAGCAGGGAGTAGGAAGAAGGTCTCACTCGCCTGCACCAGGTGAGAAGAGGGGACAGGGAGTTGGGACACTGGGAAAATAAAACTTCGGCATGTCCCCACGACGAGCAAGTGTGGAAACCAACCAGAGTCCATTTCATTGTCTCCGCGTTCCTCGACCAGGTGCAACGCACCGGCAGCCTGCATGCTGCCCTTGGCCTTCGGCACCGCGTCTTGTCCTGCCATAGGCTGACCTCCTGGGTCCCGGATCCCGGGCCCAGGGCCGCCGTGCAGGTGGCAGGCGCTGTGGGGGTTGGAGGCCACGAAGGACAGCCTCGACCAAGCCCCTGCCCCCGCAGCCACTGGCCATGGGAGTGGCAGTCAGTTGGCAAAACTCTCACAACTCCTTTTTCCTTTGCTCCCTGCATCCAACCTCCCTTCTCTGTCCTTCTCTTAATGTAAGAGGCTAAAAATGGGCCCCCCGTAGAAATTTTGAAGAGTATGAGAGCATAGAGATGAAAATTTAAAATAAAAAGTACCTATAACTCTGGCCCCTGGAAATAACCACTTTCATAAAGTATTCAATTTTATCATCAAACTTTGAAATGTGTTATATCATGAAACTTTTCATGTCATTATTTTTTCTAAAATTCGGGTCTGGGTGGCTGCCCAGGGCCCTATTTTTTTTGCCAATCCCCTGTTCCGAGACGCTTATGTCTTCTCCAAATTTTCACCACCATAGAAAGTGCTGCAGCGAACATCCTAGAGGTGAGTCGTTGAGACTCTGTCTAATTAATTCATTAAGATAAATTCCTAGGGTCGGATCCTGCAGAAATGATGTATTAGACGGGGTGGCTGTATTTCAAGTCATTTGGATGTCGTGTCGTTGGAGACCCCAATGGAACTGGACAACAGTGCAGCTCCCCGAACCCAGGCAGCTGCCTTCACCCCCAAAATCTGACAAAACGAGACAAAAAGGACTTTTATTGTTTCATGTTCATCTCTTTGTCAGTAAGATTGAACCTTTCTAAAATGCTTTAACTCACTTATATTTCATCATTTGGAAAGTTTCTAGTTGTAGCCTTTATCGATTTTCTGCCAAATGTTAATTTTTCCTACAAATTAAATCTGTATGAATTATATTTATTTTCTAAAAACCTTTCTGTCACTTTGTTCTCTTTTCCCCCACTTAGTTTGGCGTTTTGACCTCAGTGTCTTTATCTGCAAAGTGAATCCGTTGGACTAAATGACCTCTTGACCCCAAGGTCATTTCCAGTAGCTCACGTCATCCTCCTGTCCCCCTCCTGTCCCCCTCCCCTCAGCAGCAGCCTGCCCAGGTCTCTAAGCCATTAGTGTAACTCCAGGGAAATCTTGAATTTCACAGGTCTGCCTTTCACACTCCACTAATTAAGTGAGGCCGGCTCCCAGGTGTGCAGGGAGCCAGTCCCTCCCAGGAAAGCGGTCGAGCTGGGCCTCTGGTCTCACACCAGGGACCTGGGTTCGCCCATCTGAGGGCCCCAGGAACGCAGCCTCCGCCGCCGCTGGCCGAGGACAGACAGACCCGCCCACACGTCATGGCCTTAGCCATAGACAGGCATCTGTGATGCAGCCTAATTTACTTTTAAAGAAGAAATGTAGGTCCCAGAACAACGAAAGCCCGCTCAGGCCCGCTGCACACGGATCAAGGCTGCCAGGGTTGGGGGAGCGTGGGGTGCTGGCTGCTAGTGAAAGAGACAAACCGTAGACATGATCTGTCCCTTGTCCTACACACCTGAGCGGCAGAAGAGAACGCTCAAACGCTTTGGCTTTGGCTTTGGCTGTTTCCAGCGGAAGGGGCGGAGGGCACTCCTCTGTAATTACCCGCACCAGGCTCACGCGTTGCGGTCTGCAGAGCGCCGGGGCTGGCCGTCACCGCTGGAGGCCACCCCCCAGGCCCGAGTGCCCCCGCAGCCCAGCTGGGTCCCCAGAGAAGGCTCCCGAATGCAGGCCCTGAGGTCGGTACCTCAGGTCAGGCTCCAGTCACAGGAGAAAAAATATGCTCCTTCTAGATGCTAAGAAGCAGCTCAGAGAGGAGGAGGGACTGCAGGCTGGGGTGGGGGTGCGCAGCGAGGGCAGGGGCTCCGGGAAGGGCCGGACGGGGTGTGGAGGGGCGTTCTCTCAAAGTGGCAGGTAACTTTCCAAACACACACTCTCATGAAGCTTCAGCATTGTCAGCTCCTGAGACTCTGGCGATGGCTCATAAAAAGCCCTATTTAACCATCTTTGAAGGTAAGAAAGCCCAGTGTCCCAGCTGGCCCTGTGGACAAATGGAAGGGGAGGGGGCTTTGGAGTCAGGAAGACCTGGAGCAAGTTAACCCTTCACCTCCCGAGTTCTCGTTCGTCTCGGGGTCCACTGGTGTCGGGGCGTGAGGGGCTCAGTGAGCTCGTGTCGGGGCCCTTTGCTGAGCGCCTGGACCGGCGGGAGCTCAGTAGTCAGTCTCAGTGTCCCTCTGTCTGCGAGTCCGTACAAGGGACAACCCAGGGGCCCGGAGGGGCGGTCAGGCCAGCGTGGTGTGACAGCCAGGGCCACCCTGGGCAGCGGACTCAGAGAGCAGATCGGCACGGAAGGAAGGCGTAGTGCGGGGACATGTGCCTCAAAGGCACCTGAGCCTTTGAAGGCGACCCGCCCGGTGTGCAAAGGGGACAGTGTGGAAAGAGCTGTCACTCGGCCCCCTCCAGGGGGACTGGCGCTGACAGCACCAGCCTTCATCTCCGTGGCTCTCGGCCCAGGTCCATGTCGCAGTATCCCAGCATCATAGGGGCCGGGAGGGCTGTCCCCTGCAGGACAGCTGCCAGAGGGACATGGCGGTCAGAGGACAGGTCTGGCCTCCAATCCTCACCCGTGGCCCATCGGCCCATGGGGTGGGGCAGTGCCGTCTAAGTCACAGAATGGTGGCCTGTGTTCACTGGGATGGCCCCTGGCTGACGTGCTTGGCACAGCATCTGGGACACAGAAACTTTCAGCAGCGGCCAAGGGCAAGGCCAACACCACCTTCAGGGCCATCCCTGTTATTGGGGGAGGGGACCCCGCATGATGTCACTATCATCGAGTGTGTGTGTGTGTGTGTGTGTGTGTGTGTGTGTGTGTGTGTCGAGGCCACCAGCCACAAGCAAGCCTGCGTGTTTAAGCCCCACCCCAGCACTTTCAGGGCCCAAATACCCCCAAGTCCCCTAGCCCTTTCCTTCCCAGTTACTGAATCTAACGGTCAGAGCCGATGGCCGGTCCCTCTGTCTGGTCTCCAGTCTTGCAAGTCCTGGTGTGAACAACAGGCCTCCTGGGGGGAAATCAGGGCCGAGGGGCTGGGGGAGGACGTCGACGTGGAATTCGAGCTGCAGCCACTTTCCAGGGACGTTCGCTGCGCTGGGGAAGAAGTGTAACCTTATATTTTTGCTGCGCCTCACAGGAAAACTTTGCATTTTAAATTAACAGCATGCCCACCGCCAGTATTTGTGGTTACCACCTGTAACGTAAATCTCTTTTAGAGACGTGTGAGAGCAGCATACATAATGAAATATCAACGTGAAACTTGATTTAAAGTGGCTTCTCATTAATATAACAAATGAAGTGTACCCAAATTTGAAAGTATATTCCTTTGGGCCTAATTAAAACACTGAACAAAATAGATGTGGATGTATATTTTAAATGAAGACGTTCAGCAGCCAGAATTAGCTCCAAAATTTCACTCAGGTCGCAGAGTGCCCTGTGCGCGCGCCTGTTCTTACCAACATCACCAAACCTCTGCCCTGGGCTATCTCAAGTAACGCACGCCCGATTTAGTGCCTGCCTGAGGCGGCAGGTGGGCTTTGCTCGGCAAACACGACTCTGCACAGCCCGGGGGGCTTTGCCTGAGCTGCTCTCGGGCCGAGGAGAATCTCTGCGCACCTGGCAGGTGCAGAGGCCTCTGCCCACCCAGGACTTGGCCCCACTTCCGTGAGCCCCAAGGGCAGTCTGGGCAGCACCTCCACAGGGCGTGCCCAGAGCTCAGGAAGGGGTGGGCTCTCCTCCGCCCACCGGGGCATCCGGGAACAGGTGTCTGAGGGTGGCCAGGTGACACAAGGGGAGGACTGGGGTATGGCCGTGAGGTGGCTGGAGGCAGCGACAAAGGAGCGGTCAGTGTGGAAGCGCAGTCTGCTTCCACCGCCCAGTCCAGGGCAGGAGTGAACGCGGCACTTGCCACGTCCCCACCCCTTTGGTGGCAGCAAATGGAGGGGAGCACTCAAAGCCCAGCCTGGGACCCCAGGTGGGAGCCCTGGCACCTGCACTCGAAGTCCTGGCGCAGGGTCGGGGTGGGGAGGAGTGCCTCCCTGGTGGCGATGGTGGTCACCGTCAGAAGATTCCCTAGAGGCCAGGCCACCTGGCAAGAGACCCGAGAGACCCCTTGTCCGTCCACGTGTCCCCGCAGCCACCTGGAACAGGGTCTTGTCCCCAGGCTGTGGACCAGGACTTTGTAACATGGAGCGGCCTCTGCACTTGGTGGGCAAGTCCCTCCTGACCCAGTGGTGGCCCCTGGGGACTGAAGTCGTGAGTGACACACATGTGCTGTGTGTCAGCGTGAAGACACAGCTACTGAAACACAGACTCTGCAAACAGTGACCATGTCTGTGCTGGCTGGCCACCTAGAACTGGGACGGGCCAGCGGGTTGACCCCTCTGCGCCTTCCCTGTGAACGGGGATGCCTCAAGCACCGTGCCCATGTGGGGAGCGACATGCGGACACAGTCCAACACTGCCTAGGAGGTGCTGGTCCCCGAGCTGGTCCTCACCGCCCATCATTATTCCTGTTCCTCCGTGAGCTGCAGCCTGAGACTCCAGTCTGGGGACCCCTGGCAGCTGGAGGACCAGTACAATAACGGACAGGCACACAGTGTCCTGTGATTCGCACCCGCTTCCACGCATCTTCCCTCCTTACAACGCGCAGCAACATCGGCCGGGCTGGTTGGTCTTCCTCCCTCGGCGGAGGATACAGGCTCGGGGGGGTGGACTTGCCCAGCATCACAGCCGCAAGCTCCACCGTGAGGACCTGTCTTTGAGGCCTTGTCCCTCCACCGGGGTGGGGAGGAGGGCCCTTGGAGAACCCCAGAGAAAGCTCTGTGCAGCTCAGAGAGCTCCCACGGCCTCCACGTCCAGGCTCGGAAGAAGACTCGAAGCCAGACCGTGAGACGCAGACGGCGGGGATGACTCCAGGCAGGATCGGCTCCTCAAAGACCCTTCCATCCGGTCAACAGCGGCTTTCCTTCCACACAGTGGCAATGCCCGTTTCCACGGTGACCGGAGGACCCAAGGTCCCAGGTCACAGCTCTCCATTTCTGGGTGATTTGTTGGGAGGCTGGTGGCGGCGACCAAAACCTTGGTATGTCACTGACCACGTGTGAACGGGCGTGTAATTGAGATTTCCAGGCTCGTGGGAATTCCCAGACCTGAGGTATCACACGCAGCCTTTGCTCGGGATGCCTTTTTCCAGGCGGGGCTCGGAAGAGGCCTTGCTGCCTGGGGTCGGCAGCGTCCATGACTCAGGGGGTCGCTTGTGGGTCATGACCCTTCCCCACAAAGAGGCCGAGCGAGCTCCGCTTTGCTGCCCCGCGCCTGGCTGCTCGAGCAGCGGCCCTGAGGGACACCTGTCACTTTACAAGCACCGTCTGCACAGAGCTCAGCTCTGCACAGACCCGGGTTCGGGTGGGGGCAGGGGGACGAGGGCGGGCCGAGTCGAGCAGACTCTGAGGAGAGGCTGAGGGAGGAAAGCTTGGAGGGGTCTCTTCTGTCTGAAAGGCAGCGGCCTGATGGCAGCCTCCAAGGGCAGAGAGGGGCACCGGTTTCTGTCACACAAGGGGAGCTAGCGTTTGACCCCAGGCGTGCGCACAGGACGTCAGGCCCACACCGGGGTTGGGGACCTCAGAGCTCATTGCGCCCCAAGAAACGAGGGGCACAGGGACGCAGCTGGGCTGCAAGGGCTCCTGGGTAGGTTTAAGGCCCGACGAGACGGGAGGCTGTGAAGGGCGGTGGACCAGAGGGACGTGTGGGCCACCAGGCCGCCGAGGCAAAGTCCAGGCTGCCCCTTGCCTTTGCGGGTGCTGCTCCCCTGCCGGGAACGCCCTCGCTCCCACTGTTGACCTTCGAGACTCACCTGTCCTTGAACATGATGTGGATTCGAGGGACATTTCGAAGAGAGCATCTGCAGGACTTGCATCAGGTTGAACTTGGCGTTGAGAGGGACAAGGGAGAGGAAGACGTCGACGGAGGTCAAATGTGTTTGGTGGCGGAGGGCCTGGGGGCTGTGGCTGGTGCAAGTGGTGGGCCAGGGGCCGCGTCTGCGAGGGTCGGGACGCTTCCCTTCCCCTCCAGCAGGCTGAGTTTCCCGTCAGCGACAGTCACAGAAGGCAGCGGGAGTCACCAGGGGAGGACAAGGTGAGGACTCAGGCCGGGCAGTGGTGGCTTGGAAGTCCCTGACATCGCGGGTGGTGAGAACGGGGTCAGGGGGGAGATCTTGGGGCAGGGGAGGCCAGCAGGGGCCAGGCGCCCTCTTCCCCGGCAACTGGAACCTGCCCACAGGGACCTCGGCTTTCTCCGCTGCTCAGGGAGAGACCCGCAGCCCCGGGGTCACACTTTGTGCCTCTGCTCTAACAGAACAGCTTTTAAAGCGCTCCTTGGCATTTGGAAGCTGCTAGCGGGTGGCTTTGGGAGAGCCAGGAGCCAGCTGGGAGTGACGGAACCGGCCGGACAGGCAGCGGCCCAGAGGGTGCTACACGCCCCTGCCTTCAGTTCGCAGAAGAAAACTGGATTCTGCCAGGAGCCGAGGAGAAGGCAGGTAACACGTGCCTGGGCTGCTGCCCTCCGGGGTTGGCGGTCGGGGCTGGGCCTGAGGGGCAGAAGGTGGGAGAGGGAGTCAGACGCCCCTCCCAGGGGCGTGAAGCTGGTGGGGTGGGGGATTCTGGGTTCCGGAGAGAGGGAACAGGGCCGGCAACGGCTACCCAGTGGGGCCGCCCACGCGGGATTCGCTGCTGTCCAAGTGCCTCCGCATCGTGGTGGGGAGGGCGGGCGGAGGCTAAGAGGGAGTGGGGGTGAAGGTGTAAGGGTCTGAGCCGAGTCCCGGGCCCGGGCACCGACCGTCCCTGAGAGGGCTGGGCACGTCTGCAGCCCCTCGGGCCCCAGCGATCGGCGAATGGGATGGGGGGCGGGTGGGGGACATCGGGAGGACATCCACAGGTTGCAGCCACGCCCCAGTGCCCCACTGGAGACCCGTGGGTGACCGGGTGACTGCGGGTGCCTCCCTGCCACCACCAACGGATGCCTGTCACCTGCGCCTCCTGTTCCTAACCCCGTGCCCGGGGCGCGGTGGATGGGCGCGCGAGGCACCGTGCAGGATGGGTAGGAGACGAGCCATCCCTGGTCGGGTCCCTACTCCTGAGGGAGTCAGGTCCCACCTGCGCCCCTGTGTGTGTGTGCTTGACGAAGTCCCCTGCATGTTCGGTGGCAAGCAACCCAGGATTCCGAGATTTTAACCGGCCTCAGGCTTCAAGCTGCACGCGTTGGTTCCTCGGGCTCCTGCTCTCTCTGTGGCTGCGGCACTTTGGCGCACTTTAGAGAGGGTGCCCCTGCACCCCCGCCAGGAGCCTGCCCTGCCTTGGAGCAGGCTGAGTAAGGACCGTGGAGGCCCCGGTGGGGGTGGGGGCGCTTCCCTAGCTGGCCTGGGAGGGGCTGGCAAAGGCGTGGGAATTCCGGGTCAGCTGTGATTGTAATTGGAGGTGGATGGTAACGTTTGGTGAAGTGAAATGTTGCGGATTGAGAGTCTCGAGCCCACCCCTCGCCTTTAGTGTTCGGCTGTCTTTATCCTCGGCAGTGTGTGATTCCCATGTTTCAAAGACAGAGCTTTAAAGGTCCATAAAGCTCCAAAGATTTCAAATAGCCCTTTTAAAAGCACTTTGATGGTTTAAATGCAGGCACATGAATTGCATATCTCTTAAATCGCACAGGGTTTTAAATTGAAGCGAAAATGTCTTTGGCAAGATGGATCGGGGTTTTGTCTTGTGTGGGCCGGGTTTAGAAAAGCGTGTGTAACGTACTCGGGTTGGTGGCGGGAAGGGCAGAAAGAGGAGGCGCTGGGCGCGGGGTGCTGAGACGTCCTGCCTCCGGCCCCACGGCGGCTCTCGGAGCAGAGAGGTGACACCCCGCCCTTCGCGGTCCTCCCAGGCAAGGGCAGGGACGTGGCCACATCCGCCTCCTGCAGGACCACGGGTGGGCTCTGTCCGGGAAGGGCTGCCTGCACCGCCTCGTGCCATCTCTGCCCAGGCCCGTGGTGGGGGAGGGAGTGAATTAGTGAATGATACGAACACCCAATGAGTGTCGCCCTTACCCCTGCAGCCTTGCTATCCCTGCAGCTTGCCCAGAACCTGAAGCGATGACAGATCTTTCCCATCTCTCCGGGTCAACCCTTCCAGAAACGGGGGAGGGGAGGCAGTAGGTGTATGGTGAAAACTCGGGCTTGGGATCGGGCTCACGGGCTTGAACTCCCGCTCTGCCCGTTGTTGTCTGGGTGATCTCTTTAATTCCCAGTGTTCTCATCTATAAAATGGGATCATAGCGGCCTCTCGGCCACTACGGGTTGTGAGGGTTAATCTAGATACACGTAAAGCACTTAGCCAAGGGCCTGGGCCCCGGTACCTTCAAAACAGAGATGGTGATGGCGATGGTAGGGAGGGAGGTGATGGTGGCTTTGGTGACAATGGTGATGGCAACGGTGATGGCTGTCACCCCTCAAGCTCTCTTTCAGCAATCGAGCGTCAGCGTTATCACCCAACCTTTGTGCCTACTGCCTGTGCCATGAGCTTTGGTGCACAGCGCACCCCATGTCACAGTCCTAAAACGTAGGTGGCCCCCACGGGCAGGCACCCTGTCCCTCCCCCACGTCAGCTCTATGGGCAGGAACCAACCAGCTGCAGCCGTGGCAGCTGGTAGTCTTGCAGGGGGTGGGATTACACCTCTCCCCACCCCCAAGAGCATCCCCTCCTCCCAGGCCTGTGAGAGTCGCCTGGTGCTGGGGTGGCTGTTCAGAGAAGCAGGCCCTCCTGCCCTGCTTGGGCACAGGGGCCTTTGCTGGAGAGTTCCCCAGCTGCCAAGGGGTCTTTGAACAGTCTTGGCCTTGGGTATGTGCAAGAGCTAGAAGAGAAGAGGAGAATTCTCTAAACTGTTTCTTAGAAAATAAAATGGGGGATGAGATTCCCCCACCCAAGAGGGGTTTGGGAAGACGGATCTCAGGGGTCGTGCTTCTTCCAGAGAGGCAACGGGGGTGGTGGTGAGCGGGCCCTTTGGCTGGGCCGTGCCCACTCAGACAGCTGCCCATCTCCAGTGCTTCCCTGGAGCCCTTTGCGCAGAAAGAAAAGTCCCCTTGGCCACCCCTCGCCCGCCCCCGGGAGTTCTCGGTCCCTCTCACCTACCCCTCGTTCTATATTTACTCACTCACAGCTGCTCGGCCCGGCCCCAGCTGGGCGGGTGAAGCTCTGGTGGGCAGGCCTCTGACCTGCTTCTTCAAATGTCTCACAACGCCCTGCGCGGACAGCAGAGGGGCCGCCCACGTTGGGTGTCCCCGCGTGCCTGGCACAGCACTCTGCCCGTATCGGGTGCTGGCTACTGCCTGCGGCATTGACGGGCGGCCAGTGGCAGCGGCGAGGTGCATGTCGTCTGCTCAGGGCAGACTCTGGCCTTGCGCTTCCCGACTGCGGTGGCCCCAAATGCCACGTGCACGCACAGGGCCATAGTTCAGTCCGGGCGGGGCCCCTGGCAGCGGCCACGAGAGCTGCGCTGCCTGGCGGCTCCGGAGGTGCTCCTCGGGTCCAAGCCCACCCCGTGGCCCCTGGGGAAACTGCCTCCTCGCTCTCACTAGGAAACTTTGTGATTTTAAGCAATCGATATGATTCGATTTTTAGAAACGAATTCCTCATGCAGTCAGTTTTCATTCCGAATCCAGAAATGCTTCGAATCTCCAAACCCGCCACATCAGAACGTCTGGGTAAAAGTGCTAACTCTTGATTTTACTGCGTGATTCATCGTGCGTTTGGGGGCTGCTGGGGGTGGGGACGGGGCTGGAAAATCCCACCACGGCGCCTGCCCGGCCCTAATCTCTCTCTATTACAGAAATGGATGGCGAGGTGGGGATTGCAGCGCCTATAAATCAGCGTGGAGTTCTGGATAATCTAATGCATTTTTCAAGTGTTGTTCTTGCCGGTTGGCACGCATGGAACTGCTCGGTTGGCACAAACTTGGCAATCAATCTTTCCCCCACCCCTGGCCTCGCCACCACCTCGGAACCCTCCTAATATTTTATACATAAACCAGTTTGGATTCGCAGGGCCTTCCAGCTAGTAAATGCTCGGAAGATTCATCTTTATGGACTAGCAGCCCAGCCTCGTAGCGTCCCAGCTCCTCAGGATGAAAAGGCATTTTATTGGGTGCATGCGCTGCGCTGCATGGGGGTGGCTGCGTGGGGGTGCCACACCCCCATTACCACCCCCTGTGTGCTTTTCCAGGGAGGAGGGACAAGGCCGACGGAGGCCTCAGGGGAGGGGCACTTGGAAAAATGACCCTCTGCTTCTTTCCTTTTGTCCCAAGGCCCTCCCAACAGCTTGCCGGGCTGTGGAGGCTGCCTGAGACCCAGGGGACTGAGGACGCTGGGCTCAGGGCCGTGTCTCTGCACCCGGGGAAGAGGGGCGGGGGATCAAACAGATTCAGCCGGCTGTCCTGGGAGGGGCCTGGCTCCACCAAAGGAAATGAAGACAGTGGCAGTTTCATTTGCTTTAAAGTGCAGCCCTCGTAATAAATGCGCGCAGCAAATGTGCTGAGCAAACACCTCGGCGGTCATCAATATGCGGAGGCTGTTTATTGCCTCATAAACTGGGAAGCGAGTGATATTGTCTCTTAAATCAATGGCTGTGTGGACAGCCGGGCGCTCCAAGAGAGCAGGACCTCCCGGCCGGGCCGGCGCTTGAATTAATGGCCGGAGCGGTGACACAGGGGTGCTTAGTCACTGTGGAGGGAGTTAGGAGCCGTTCCTGAGGACAGGCGCATCCTCAGCGCGTTTCTGTGTCAGGGTGACGGGCCGCGGTGCCTGGGGTGCACAGGGTGCCAGAGACGCCTGGGAGGGAGGAGGCGGGTCTGTCTGTCTGCCTCTCTAGACTGTGGGTCCTCGGGGGTTGTCTGGGTCACCCCTTCAGACGCACAGCACCTTGCGTCAGGAGAGGAGCCGGGGCTGGATGGTGAGACACAGCGGCCGCAGCGGCTGGCGGCTGGTGGCTGGCGTCTGCCGGGCACCCCCAGCTAGCTGGGCTGTTCTTTTGTTGAACAAACACAACTTCACCAAACGCCAACATCGAACAAGGTCACCCTGTGACAGGGGTGGAGAGACCGCAGCAAGGCCACTCGGAAGCATGACTTGAGCTTCTGCAGGCGGAAGACAAGCACACGCTCTACCCCACAAAGTGGCCACACACCCCCCCCTCCCTCTAGGGTGAAGGGCGGCCACTTCTTTCCAGTGACAGCCTGAGCCTCCACCCTGCTCCGCCTCCCACGTGAAACAGTGACGCCCAGTCCCACCCAACGTCACGTTCCCACACCCACCAGCCCGCCCAAACCCTGCAACAACCCCCCACCACACCCTCACTGAGACACCCCAGCTTTCCCATTGGGCTCCATCGCCCTAGTGGCGACAAGTGCCAAAGCCCCAGCTGTGTTCAAATAAATACCCATGTGCTCCCGATGGCTCTGGCTAATGGGCATGGTTCGTGGCATCTGGTTCTGCCAACTCAAACTGGCCATATCTGCACCGGGGACAGGCCCACTGCCATCCACCACCGTAATCACTCCCACCGTTTCCATGACAGCCACCACCATCACTCCCACTGTTTCCTAACAACCGCCACCACCACCACCACTCCCACCGTTTCCATGACAACCGCCAACACCACCATCATTCCCATTTCCATGAGAACCACTGCCGCCACCATCTTTCCAACTGTTTCCATGGCAACCACCACCACCACTATCACTCCCACTATTTCCATGACAACCCCCACCACTATCACTCCCACCATTTCCATGACAACCACAATCACTCCCACTGTTTCCATGACAACCACCACCACCACAATCACTCCCACCATTCCCACCACAGCCGCCACCACCACCATGCTCACTACCACCACCCTGCTGAGTGATTTATGTACGTTGTATTATTTTCTCCTTCTTCGACTCTGTAGGGCAGGTATAGTTACTTCTGTTTTCCCAAATGAGGCCATCTGGCTTGGAGAGGTGAAGTGACTGGCTCAAGATCACTCAACTAGAAGACAGCAGGGCAGGGGTTTGCAATGCCAGTTGGCCAGGGACACTGTAACTCTCCCACAGGCAGAATGCTCCGGTGCCTGGACCAGGGCTCCCTGCCGCCGGCCCCGCTCTGCGCTGCCCCTTTCTTGGAGCTTGGACGGAGCTGCCAGCTGCTGCCTCTGCGACCCTCCCCCGCAACCCTGGCTGACCCCCGTCTGACCGCCAAATTGCCGTGTTTCTTTACGGTAGCTTTGCACGTGTTTGCTCTGGTCTCTTATGTGTGGAATTCATAACCTTACTTGCACAGGAAGATCTCATTTCATTCACATCCAAGCCCTTGAGTCTATCTCCTGGACGCTTCCGTAAGCCAAATGCCGTGAACACAGATTCTTTCCAGAGCCAAGAATAGAAGCTGCCATTTATGACTCTCAATCTATTACTGTGGCCAGCAGGATCTCTTACTGCCCACACCCTTTAAGTCACGACCATATTTGTCTTCACAATTGGCACCTTATTTAGATGCTGCAGAAAGAGGCCCAATTCAAAGTTTCTAATTCAAATTATTTAGGCTATCTGAGAACATACAAAGCATCTGAACTGTGGGTGGAAAATACCCTTTTTACATGCTTGACTAAGTCCAAAAGCGCTTAAAGGATTTTCTTCAATAACAAACAAAATTCACTTCTGCGCCGAGAAAAAAAATACGATACATTTCCACAAAAGCGATGCCCACAGAGAGGAAGTTTCTGCGGCCACGAAACCAGAGGCATTGTGGGAAACGGAACCTGGCTGACACGCAAAGCCTCTTCGGGCTCCGAAGGCAGACGTCAGCAGCGTGCGAAGATCAGGGACTGCGATGAGGCTCATCATAAAGAATTTTAAATGGTTTTTGATGATGCTGAATGTGATGTGGGAACTTTTTCAGGTCGGCCATGGGGCATTTGGCACAGTTCACAGGTACGGCAGCAACCCCAGGGGCTGCGGAGAATCGCGCCTTCTCTTTCCAGTAAGACTGTCCCGTGGTCTGAAGTGGCTTCCAAACATCCTCAAACACGCGTCCCTGCGGCGGCAGTGGCTCCTTCACCGGGCCCTGCGTACTGAGCACTTCCCACCGCAGCGCACACTGCCCAGTGCCCGCAGCCGCTGTCCGTGCCCCCGGGGGGAGGCCTGCTGCAGCCACAGCCCCGGGGGGGGGCGCTCTCCAGGCCCACAGACAGGGGGTCACTCTGTCTGCATCTACCGACCCCATGTCACCGCCTCTCTCGAGAAACGCCAGGGTCAGGGTTCTCCAACTGGGTGGGCACCCGGTAACTTCTCTCTTTCCTCCAAGCAGCATCTGGAATGAGAGGAAACAGTTTTAAAGGCTCCACAGAACAGTTGTCTGGTCGTCTTTGTTCATCGACAGTCTCCCTCCCCAGCAAAGAGGAAAACACAAAAGCAAATGAGAGCAGCCAGCGCGGCCGTCTCCCCGAAGACCCTGGCCAGCTGCCAGCAGGGAGTGCGACGTGGTTGTCATCGATTCCCAGGAGGGGCCTCCTGCTGTCCCCGCTTTTCTGTGTCACAGGGCTGACTCCCACCGGAAACGAAAGCAGCAAAGCCTCCTCTCTCCCTGCCCCTGCCCACCCCGTCACGCCCTCGGAACTCGCCCCCGCTGCGGTGGGTCTGGGCCCTGCAGACCCTTGGCGGGCGCCTGCACCTCACTGAAGTCTCCGACGCTCCATGCAGAAGGCCCGTGGGCCTAACTCGCCCTTCCCCACAGCCCCTCTGCCCCTGCACCCCACACACTCACCTTCACCCCATTCCCCAGCCCACACACAACTTCACTCTGCAGTTACCTACCTGCACCCTCTGCCCCCACCCCTGCCCCACGGTCCCCTCTACCACACACCCCAGCCCCCAGCCCATCCCCCACTGGCCCTGGCCTATATATTTGGACTTGTGGGGAACCAGGCCCTCTGCTCCCCAGGCCCCCACCGCTGAAGGCGGGGGCAGGGCTGAGGAAGTGGGGACTGGGAGAGGGAGGAAAGGCAGGGCCAAGACACATCAGCGCTTCCGCAGCCCCATCAGAAACGCATTGATTTCTGTTACAGCCGTGAGGCCCATCCAATTAAAAATCATCGCCGGCGTGTTCCAAGCCTGTACTCTTGCCAGCGCGCTGACAGCCAGTTGTGTAGAACAGTGCTGTTTGTTCAGGGTGGCCTCACTCCCACAGCCGCAGCACCCCCAGTGCTGGAAGGTCTGAAGGTCTGGTAGGCGACACTGGCCCACACTGAAGCCTTGGGGTAGGGGTTGAAGCCAGGGCCACTTCCCTGGTCTGGGGCTGGAGTCATCACTAAGCCTGTTTTAGGTTTCCCTCTAGGGTTAGCTGGACAGGCCGAGGAAGAGGAAGGAGAGAGGACGATGACCCTGCATGTGAAATCCCCGCCAGGAAAGTCCTTATGAACTGCAGGTGGCGTCGGGGGAAAACTAGGTAGCCTTTAGAAATTGCAGGGCAAACACGCACATCTCTCAGCATGACACGAACATCGAGGATGGGCGAACAGGATGGAGGCAGGACCCACATCTGCCCACGGCGGACTGAGCCTGTACGCGTCCAAGAGACCCATCCGGTGGTGGAGGCAGTGCCGGGGTGGAAAAGACAGGCACCGATATCGGACAGACCCGGGTGTCCGTCCTGGCGCTGCCACTTCGGAGCTGCGTGACCGGAGACAAGACCGTAAGCTCTCTGAAGGCCAGTTGAATGACCTCTACAATGTGGCTAATGTCTTCCTTCAGAGACAGCCTGGCCCCACCCGTGGAAAACCTCTGTAAGAGCACCTGGCAAACACCATGTGATCAACAAACACAATTCTAATGGTGCATCACAGTTCTCTGAAACTTTTGATAATCTTCCTACTATCTATTTGCCCAAGTCTGGAAGTATCTCAAGAGTCTATATTTAACTTTCTCATTTCTGGTTGAGGGTTGCAAAGAAAGAAAATATTCACTGCCGAATCCCACTTTTCTTCCCAGATATACTCTTTTTTTTTTTTTTAAATATTTATTTATTTATTTATTTATCTTTAGAGGGGAAGGGTAGGAGAGAGGGAGAAGGAGAGAAATATCAATGTATGGTTGCCTCTTATGTGTCCCATGCTGGGAACTGGCCTGCAACCCAGGCATGTGCCCTGACTGGGAATCGAACCGCGATCCTTCGGTTCACAGGCCCACGCTCAATCCACTGAGCTACACCAGCCAGGGCCCCAGATATACTCTTTATAAAGTTTCCAAACTCTTCCAGCTGGTCTTTTGAACCCAGATTTCTGGGCGGTCGGTGCCTCTGCTGACTCGGCCACGCGTCTGGTGGGCGGGGCGGTGGTGATCTTCCTCTCCGCCCCCCGCCCCCCACGGTGGGATGGTTCCTTGAGTGCGGTCCTTACGGCGCGGTGGCCTCCCAGGTGTGCATCTTTCACGCTCACCACTTTGCGGTCCCTTTTCTCCGTGTCTCAGTCCCTCGTCTGTTAAGTGGTGATGACAAAAATCGTATCTTCTTCTTGGGATTATTGACCCAGGACGCTGAATTTTGGGGTCCTGCCATCAGATTAACTAACCATTATTTCGTAATAGTGCACCCCTCCAAAATAGCTTTTTCTAAACAGTCACCAAACTATTTCTAACTCAGATTTGAGATCTCATTGTTGGGCCTCCTTGCCAGAACTTGGTATAGTCGATGTTTTTAATTTGTGGTTTTAATTTTCATTTCCCAAGTGATGAATTTCTTGGGGCTCTTTCCTGTGATTATCTTCCATCTATGTATCTTCTTTGGCATTATCTAAAACTTTGGCAAATTGTTCAAGTCTTCTGCCTGGTTTTTAATTGAATTAATTTTTTATTGAGTCTTGAGAGCTTGAAATATATATTCTAGGTACAAGTCCTTTATCATGTAGGTACTTTACGAATATTTTCTACGGTGTTACTTTTCATTTTCTTAACATCTTTCAAAAAGCAGAAGTTTTTAATTTTGATAAAGTTCAATTTATCACCTTTTTTTTGTATGAGTCATGGATTTGGTGCGGTAGCTAAAGCATTCTTTGCCCAAACCAAGGTCACAAATGTTTTTATGTTTTCTTCTAGAAGTTTAACAGCTTTAGGCTTTGTACTGAGGGCCCTGGGCCATTTGGAGTTCATTTCTGTACGTGGGGAGGCGGTTTGGAGGGAGGTTTGTTTTTCAGCATGTGGCTGCCTTGTCGTCCCAGCATCGTTTATTGGGAAGACTCCCCTCACCCTCGTAGAATGGCCTGGGCGCCTCTGTGGGAAATCAGCTGCCCCCCTGCGTGAGGGTCTGTCCTGGGGAGCATCTTGGTTTTCCCAGGATAAGCCTGGGCCGAACTCTCTGCTCCCAGGACACCCACAGCGCTGCTCACTGTCGAATGCTCACCGCAGCCAGTCCTGGTTGCTCTTCCCTCCCCCCCAGTGGGGTGTGGCCGCAGACAAAGGCCATTCTCCCTGAGGCTGGGGGTCAGGAAGCCTATAAAGTAGTACCCACTTACCCCCAGGGGATACATTCTAAGACCCCCAGCGGATGCCGGAAACCACAGATTGTATTGAACCCTACATATACCACGTATTTTTCCTTTACAAGTGTACTGGTGAATGAGGTTCAGTTTATAAATTAGGCACAGTAAGAGATTAACAACAATGACCAATAAAAATATACAATTATAGTCATATACTGTCATGAAAGTTGTGTGAATGTGGTCTCTCTCAGTATCTGATAACTGATCTGATAACCGACTAACTGCTAGGAAGTGTACGCAGCGGTGTCCAAACTTCTGGCGTCTCTGCGCCCGCCACACTGGAAGAAGAAGAGTTGTCTTGGGCCACGTATTCAATACACAAACGCTAACGAAAACAAAGAAATCTCATAATGTTTTAAGTAAATTTACAGTGTGTGTCGGGCCACATTCGTAGCCATCCTGGCCTGCACGTGGTCCTCGGGCCGAGGGTGGGACACTCCTGGTGTGCGGTGTGGATATCTGGACAAAGCGATGACTCACGTCCCAACCCAATGGCGTGAAATTTGATCATGCTACTCAGGGCAGTGCGCAATTTAAAACTTAAGAATTGCTTATTTCTGGAAACTTCCACATAATATTTTTGGGCTGCCTTTGACTGAGGGTGACAGGAGCTGCAGAAATGGAAGCCGTGGAGAAGGCAGGGCGAGGTGGGGTGGGGGGGGACTGTAACTCCCACTCTCTCTCTGGACAGGACTCTGGGTGCCCAGGAGGCTCCGAAACCCTGGCCTGGCTGGAGGGCCCGGGCTCCCCCGCCTCCTCCCACCACCCACCGCCCATCCTCGCCTTCTCTTCATTCCACTCAGCTGGGGCAGCGTCACGAGAAGGTTGATTAGAAAGTCCCGCCTGCCTTTCGGAAACACGGAAGGTCAACCTCTCCCGCAAGGGCCCGGACGGCATGGCGTGGGGGTGCCGCGTGAAGAGAGGACCGTCCGTCAGAGGCGCCTCTCTTATTTCCCTGCAGTTGGGGACTAGACGGAGCCGCGCCCCGCCCTCCACTGGGCCCAGCACCCCGACACCATGGTGTGCTGAACGAAACGACTGGCTGTCCCCGCAGCGGAGGCCCATTTCGTTGGTTTGACCGTTATTGACCTCCAGTGAATCGTCGGCCGAAACACGAGCACAGCAAGGAAAGGCACCGGCGGCACCTGCCACCAGCGCAGGTGTGGGTCCGCTCCCGTCTCCCCCGGGCCGGAGAACCGAAAACAACCACAACGTGTCCCTTTTCAGAGAGAGCTGCTCTTGGCCTGGCCAAGGCCCGGAGGCCGTGCTCCTCACGCTTCCCGCCTCTCTGTCCAGGCTCAGGGGCGGCCTGTAGGACCTTCAGGTGGATGAACGTCGTGCGTTTTGTGTCCAGGAAAAAAAAAACCCATGTTTCCAGGTACTTTTTCCAAAGTGCTACATGCAAAATCATTTTAAAAGGGGGAAGTTTTAATGGAAGTATTTATTTGAGAAACATGTCTACTTTACTCTTCCGTAAGAGCCACAAAGCACTTGGAGTCAGATTACAGACTCCAAAAAACCCCAAAGCAGTCACCTGCGAATTTCCCAGGCTTCCTGCTGAGAACACTTTTTTCACCTAACACCTGTGAACACAGGGCGGGGATGGGGGTGGGGCTCGGATGGGAAATGACTTTCCAAGAGTCTACGAGGTGTTCCGAGAACAGGAGTGTCCGTGGCTCTGTTCTACCCAGTGAACGTCTCAGAATCCGTGAGGCTGAGAGGAGGAGGCATTTGGGATTTTCGGGCTCCCTGCCCGCGTCTCCCTGGCAAGCCAGCTTGGGGTGCGGGAGGAGGTGCTGCGGCTCCCTGCCGCACGGTGGGCGGGGCGGGGGGGCGTGGAAGCCCCAGGCAGCGCTTTGCCATGAGCCACTCGGCGGAGAGGGCTGGAGACCCCCAGGTCAGAAGAGCCCACCTCCCCACACTCGCGGCGACTGGCCTGTGATGACCCGGTAGGTTCCCAGCACGGAGCTTTTTTCTGTTGTCTCGTACCAGTTTTCCAGACAGTCCTTTTCTCCAAATGTCACGACTGAATTAAACACATTTTTCCCAGCTCACTCTCTTCTGTGCTGCGTCTCCGTCCTTCCCCACCTTTGAGGCCAGGAGGTCAGCTCTGGTGAATTTCCATCTGTCTCTTAAGAGGTGTCAGCCACAGAAAAGTGGGAGCGCTACCACGAAAGTGGGTTCCCTCCCTAGTTTTGTGCCTCTGCTGCCCCTGATGCGGAGTTAGAGGGAGCGCTGGCTCTCCCTGGGGCGTGAGCTGTGCGCCCTCCACCCCACCCCGTCCGGCCAGGAACGTGGGACCCCGGAGTCAGCAGCTCAACCGGCCCCGCCCCCTCCCTGCCGGCGCGCAATGTTGCCCTGGGAAGTACGCGGAGCTCATGCTCATTCTTTACGCCGTTATTCTGCCCACTTCTTAGCCTACTTGCGCTGACTTTATTTTTAGGGTGCCCATTGCGACAGCAAGTCCTGAAACTGCTGTGGCTGCTTTCTGAAAATGGCCGTTTTGAACCAGAGTGCAGCCCCGGGAGAAAGCCCTGTCTGCCCACCGCTGTTTGGGTGGTCAGGCCGCCCCGCAGAGGCTTGCCCAAGAGAGCCCAGCAAGGTGCTGGGATATCGAGGGAGTGTCTCTGTGTCTGTCTGAAAATGCTCGCTTCTTCCCCTTTTTAGAGAATTCCCTCCAACGGGAATAAGTTCCCTCCCCTCGAAAAAATGCCAATTAATTTTCAGCAAGTTGCAGCAGTTTTGCTGAATTCGCAGGGCAGGGCGGGCATGGTTAGGGTGGGGGTCTCAGCGGTCCATGCTCGGGGAAGGCATCTGACCGCAGACACATCACCTTCCAAGTGTGCTGACGTCCCCAGCACCAGGCACTGCTAAGGGGCACGCAGGGTCCAGAAGCTGGCGTTGGGACTATGTCCAGAAACACAGTGAAGTTGTTTACCTTCCTGCGCCGAGCAAATGCACCGTGGAGAGGCAGGGGTGCTGGTGCTGGCGTTCCTCAGGCAGGCTGTGACCTTCCAGCCACCATTCAGGTGAAGGCTCTGACATCCTAAGCTCAGGGGACCTTTTGGCTGTGGGCCCTGCTGGTGGAACGTGGTTAGATTTAGAGCTTATAATCGCAAGCATCGAAGTCTTTCTTCTCTGGTGCTTCCTAAAAGGTTGGGGTGCTCCTGCAAGAGGCCCCGCCAGCTTCCCACCTGCCCTCCTTGCCCACACTGTCCGTGGCCCTCTCATCCTGCAGGCCAGGGGCCGCCGGATCAGGTTGGGGTGGGGGGTCAGAGGTCCCACACGCTGTGCCGATCTGATTGCTTCACGGCAATTCCAAGGTGGCCCCAGGACTGCACATGTGACTCAGCTGTCACCAGTTGAGACACAGGGCAAGTCTGTTGATGGGGCTTCTGGGAAAGACTTTTTTCCAGCGAGAAAAACAAAGTCCATTAAGGGAAAAGGCTTCCTACACCTTTGCTTTCTTTCTGCCTTGAAGGCTTTTGTGGGCCGATGGCTTGTGGCTTGGCAGTGCACTGGGGCCTCGAGGCGGCAGGCCTAGGGTGATGTGCTGAGGTTGGGGAGTGGGGCGCCCACCCTGGACCCGCCGCCGGCCTCCAGACTCCCAGCCGCGTGAGCCGATTGCCTCTCTTTATTGCTCAGGGCCGTTGCCTCCTCGGGACGGGAAGAGGCCGGCCCGGAACTCGGAGACAGAGCAGGAGCAGCACTAGAGCCTGGCCGTGATCTCGTGTCAAACTGAAAAGAGGCAGTGGGAGTATACGCTTCTAACTTATCTCCCTGTACATGGCAAGGGCTCGGAACGTGCGCCCCCCACCCCACCCCAGAAGAATGGATCTCTCCCTCTAAACCACTGCCTACAGGTGTCCTGTGCTGGGGACCTGCTCGGCCAGACTGCACCGAGTGATCACTTTCTGGCTTTGTGCAAAGTAATTTGTGAAGCATTAGGCAAAGTATAATCCGCAGACTTGACCATCGTTGGAATTATTTTATCACCATGCAGCCTGAGAGCTGGGAGAGGTGGAGGAGGAAATCGAGAGCCTGAATCCCTGGTGGGGGCTGCAGAAGTCGCCCGTGGCAGGGGGCATCCAGCGTCTGTGGCCACGGGCAGATCATGCTCACTCCGGAAGGGTAGGGGCACCACCTTCTGCAAGCAGAGTCCTGGGGCAGGTGACAGAGTCCTGGCATGTCTGCGTTGACACTCTTCTTGGAGCTTCCTGTCCCTTTAGCTTGTCCCAACCTGTCCTCTACCAGGGAGGCAGCCGCAGCCCCAGAGCCTGGCGGGGGGGCGGGGGTGGGGAGAACCTGCCCTGGGGTGGCGGGGGGATGACTGAGTTTCTGACAGGCCGAGAATGGGTTTCATGCACTCACACATTGCAAATAACAGCAATCCTGCTAAACTGGCCCAGAAGGAAGACAGATGACAGATGATTGATAGGTGGTAGGTAGGTAGGTAGGTAGGTAGACAGATAGATTTTATGCCTAAGATTTTTTGTTTCTAACCTACAGTGCTTCTCCAAACATGCTGGGAGGGTCCCCTGATAGCAGAGGATGCGGCAAACTTCGGGAGATAGGACAGCACTTCCGTTCCCAGCCCCCTGGTAACACGTAGGAGGGACAAGACACACTGCGTGTATCCACCCCGGAGACCGAAAATTGGGACACCCTAACCTGAAGCCACCTCCACTCCTGCACAGTGAGATGTGACTAGCGGCTACGTGGTCTCCTGTCACTTTAATGTTCTTTGCTGTATTTTAGGAATGTTTGCAGTAAGCACGTATTACTTCAATAATCGGAAAAAGATGGAGACGAAAACAAAACGAACACCAAATGAAAGGGAAAGCCCCGAGGGTCAGGCCCAAGGCAGCCTGTCGGAGGGAAGAGGGCACCCTTGGAGTTTCCCGATGGCAGGACACTGGGGGCTGGGGACAGGACAGGCAGGAGTGCGGTCCTTGTTTCGCACCTGACACGCGGCCCCGCCGCACTGCCGCCTCTCCGTCTCCAAGGCCCCGCCCCCTGGCGCAGGAGCCTGTATCTCCCATGGGCATGCACAGGCCTTGTTGTCACACCTGCCCGCACGCTGGCCGGTGCTGCACGCCGGGGCTTCCTCCTTGGGAGTGGCCCCTCTTAGTCCTTCCGGCCACCCATGCTGCCCTCCGGAGAAGTCCCAGGGGTGGAGGGAGCCCATCCATGAGGTCACACTGCCACCCAGCTGCCTTCACGGCACTTCTGCAAGGCCGGAGGGCTGGGTCTCCGCCAAACTCAGCCCCAGCCCTTTCAGCTTTCCTCACCTGTCATGGGCCTTGGAGGTTTTGCACGTGTCGCAGGTGGCAAACCCCACTGTGGTGGGTTCCAGTTTCCCCCAAGCCCACCCAGCCCACTCAGTTTACGAAGTCAGGGCCCAGCAACCCAAGCACTGGAGTACTTCGCCCAAAGCCGCAGGGAGGGTCAGCACTAGGTCCTCAGTGTCTTGGCGCTGAGTCTGATGCTTGGCTGCCTTGGTGAACAGGCCTTACTGAGCTGGGGGCTGCAGCTGGTCCCGTCCGGGCGTGCCGGTGGCTGCGACCCTGCGCGACTGCATTGCAGGTGGCAGAGGAACACATGGTGCTTTTCAATGGTCATTGGACACTTGACATTACTGTTCGACCCTGGCAATGACCCTTCTGCTCTGTTTCTGTGGGTGCGAGTACTCTAGGGACCTCACAGACATGGGCTCACTCAGCGACTGGCTTTGTGTCCCTTTCAACTGGCTTCTTTCACTTAGCATGCTGTCGTCACAGCTCGCCCACGCTGCAGCCCGTGTGAGAACGCCCCCCTTCTTACGGTGAATGACAGCCTGCTGCACGGACAGACCACAGCTTGCTTTCCAGTCGTCCATCCCTGCTGGACAGGAGCTGCTTTCGAGTAGGACGGGGAAGGTGTCTGCCGTCCTACCCACCCAGCCAGCCAGGCAGCTGTGAACTTGGGATAGGGTGTCTCGACCCTTCGGTAATTCTCAGGCTGTACCTCTACGTGTCTAGAGTTACAGACCTTAACGGGAACAACCGTACAATTTGTCAACTCACCGTGAGCTTCATCTCCTACCCTACACACACATGCACGCTCACTCACCGCCTTTGTAATCTGGTTGAGACCCTGGCTCTCCAGTGGTCGTGAGTCCCACAGACCTGAGAGTCACTGCCAAACGGGAGAGGGCCCTCAGCACCCCCCACAGTGAGCCGTGGTCCAGCACAGAGAGGGCAGCACTGCTCTGCCCGCCCCACGCCCCCCATAACGGCCTGTGGCACGGGGAACACAGTGCTGGCTCCTGCATTGCCTAGGAGACGAGACAGCCCGGGGCCTGGCTGTTGTGCCCCTGCCCCCGCCCTGCCCGCCCCGCCCCTGCCCTGCCCGGGGCACCGCACGTCACCCAGCTCGCTCTGCTGGTTCTGGCTCCGTCTCTGGCCTCCTGCTGGTCCCTGAGCTGGAGCCTCTCTGTCCCCAGCCCTCGGCCTGCAGTGTTCGCCCCAGCCTTACTGGACTCCTCTCTGCCCTGCCCCGGTCTCTACCTCCCTGACTCCCCTGCACCTCACCCCCGCTTAGTCGGCGAGGGCCACCTCGACAGAGTTATTTATTGTCTCTCGGTTCTGGAGACTGGAATGGTGGCAGAGCTGGTTCCTGAGGGCCGGGAGACAGGCTCCGTTCCAGGCCTGTCCCCTGATTGGCCACCCTCCTGTTTGCAGAAGGTTCTCCTTGGGTGTGTGTCCGAATTTCCCCTTCTCATAAGGGCACGGTCATGTTGGAGTAGGGGCCTCCGGCACTGGCCTCAGTTTAACCTAATTACCACTTTAAGGCCCTGCCTCGTGTGAGAACTTCAAGGTGTAAATTGGGGGCCCAGGTCAACCTCCACTTACTATAACACCCCCACTCTCCACTTGAACATCCTCTTACCTTTTCTTGGCTTTCCTATTCTTTTTTTTTTTTTTTTAAATTCTCACCCGAGGACATGCTTATTGGTTTTAGAGAGAAAGGAAGGAGGGAGAGAGAGAGGGAGAGAAACATCCAGGTGAGAGAGATACCTGATTGGTTGCCCCCTGTGTGCACCTCCACCAGGACTGAACCCACAACCTAGGCATGTGTCCTGACCGGGAATTGAACCCATGATCTTTTGGTTTATAGGATGACGCTCCAACCAAGTGAGCTACCAGCCAGGGCTTGGCTTTCCTATTCTTTAAAACACACGTTAGACCCTGCAATCACTTCATTCATTTGTTCTTTCCCTCTGACTGTAGCTTCCATCAGGACAGGGGCTTCCTCTCGCCTGGGGGCCCACCCATTTATGGACTGGGTGAGTTTGCCTTTCCCCTGGGCCTCTCAGCACCCCACTCCCCCTTCCAGGGGCAGTGGCAGCCGCCGACCCACCTCTTCCAGGGTCAGTGAGGCAGGGGCAGCCCAAGGCTCACAGCAAACCCGGGGGTGGCCAGAGAGGAGAGACCTGAGCTCCGCCCAGAAAGCCTGGGGGGTCACGGAAGGGCGACGGCTCCTCTTGTTCCTTGTTATCCCCTCGTTGTTTGTCAGGTCTTGGCCAGAAAGGACCAAAGTCCATCACATCGGATTCTTTTAATTCCCATTTTCTCCGATGCCTTCATTAATGATTATTCGTTTTCCATAATAATCTCATTCATTTTTGAAGCATCTTCTGTCTCTCTCAGCCAACATGCCGGGAGCAGGCAAACACCATTACAGCGTGGGGCGGCTGCCGCACGACTGGGCCAAGGCTAGGAAGGGGCTGTTGGGTGGCCAGGCAGAGGCTCTCTGTAGCACCAGCTCCTTCCGGAAGGAAGGGGTCCTCCTTCTGGGGCCGGAGGAGTGAGGAGTTCAGGGGTGGCCCCAAGCAGCCAGGGTTCTACCTGGCGCCTCACAGAATCACCATCACCACAGTCATCGCCACCTTCCCCACCATCATCATCATCACCACCACCATCATCATCATCATCATCATGGCCACCACAGACCCCTCCGGTGGGCCTGAGCACCAGGACTGGGGGCTGGTCAGGCGGGGAGGGGGCTTGGTGCCCAGTGGAGGGCCAGAGGGATGGTCCAGAGACCCTCAGTTTCCCACGGTTCGCCCTGGGAAGCTGTAGACCAGGGGTCTCAAACTCATTTTCACCGGGGGCCACATCAGCCTCGCGGTTGCCTTCAAAGGGCCGAATGTAACTTTAGGACTGTGTAAATGTAACCACTCCTTAACTAGGGGCAGAGATCTTAGTGCTGCCGCCAGGTAGAAACAAGGTGCCGGGCCGGATAAAACAAGGTGGAGGGCCAGATTCGGCCCGCGGGACCTGTGTTTGCCACCTGTGCTGCAGACAATTCGAGAACCCAGGTGTCTTCCAGACACCACTGCTGTCGGAACGCAGAGTGAGGCGGGCAGGGCGAGCCAGGCTTCCTTGACGCTGGCTCCCCGGGGCCTGAGGGTGAGCGGGCAGCTGGTGCCAGACAGCTGGGACCTGGGGCTGCAGTGGACATTCCCAGCCCCTTGGGGCAGGGTGGTCAGGATGTGAAGGCAAAATCCCAAGGGAGATTGTGAGCCCCGGCACCCTGATCCCAGAGCTGCGGCCCTGTGTCCCCACGGGGCGACGGAAGCTGGCGATGGGGAGGCTGGACATCGGAGATGGGGCACGGTGGCTCTGGTGCTCCAGCCGGCACTGAAAGCCCAGGCCGTTCTGTCCACCTATAAGCCAGCGGGGACGGCCCCAGTGCGCATCACCTGTGCCCACCCGCCCTGGACACCGGTAGTGACGGCCAAGCCTCCAGAAGCGCTGGAGTCACACGCTCACGCTAGTGCAGGGGAACGTTCACTGTGCAGGGCGTAGCACATCTGCTGCAGGCGTTCCGAGTCATTTCTGGAAGCCCTGGCAGAGGGTGACCCGGGGGGCGGGTGGGTTGAAACAGAAGGAAACGGCCCTGGCTGTCAGGCTGGCATTTCCAGGACCCTACGAGGAAGCCTCCGCAGCCCGCCGGAGACCTCAGGCCTGGACACTCCAGACCCTCCTTTTTTAAAAGAGTGAACTATAGTTCACTTGCCGCACCATTCGCCCACGGTAAGCGTACGATTCATCTCAGGGCCTCTGCCGACTTCGTTTTTTCCGTCAGGGTGCTGCGGGCCACCCGCTTCCTTCAAAGCATTCCGCTTTGTGGCAGAGCCCCTGACCAAAGGTCCCCAGGGTCCCCGAGACCTTAAGTCACAAGGAGGTATCAGGACAAAAGAGCTGAGCAGGGCCTTCCCCACCGCTCCACCCCGCCCCCCTGGCTTGTTTGAAGGGCACAGACACCGTGTCCTCCAGACACAGTCCGGAAGCCCTGGAGCAGGACGCACACTGAGGGCAGCGACAGGACACAGCAGCGCCACCTGCAGACACAGCGTGGGCCTGTTCCTGGGAACATGGTGGGACAAACTCCCTTCCACAGCCTCTCTCTGTCTCTCCGTCTCTCTCTGTCTCGTGAAACACTTGTTTTGAGATAAACCACCCAGCCCAGACCCGGGGACTCCCTTTCTTCATCCCGTGGCAGCTGAGTCCCTTCCGCCCCATTCCTAGCCGCCCCAGGCCCTGGCACCTCCTTTGACTTTGGGCGCTCTCAGCGAAGGCTGAGAAAGAACCTCTGGCAGGAGGAGCGACAGGGACATGTGCCCTTGGAGCCTGGTGCCCCGGCCAGTCCTCACGGAGCCCACCCACCACCACCGGGCTGTGCGCTGGCACCGGCTCCATGGCGCTCGCGTTATTCATTTGACAACGAGAAACTGACTGTTCTTCTTTGCCTCGACCCCGACAGCTCTGCTAGCGAGGTGAGCGTTGTTTTACGTCTGAAGCGAGTGTTGTCGTGATTGCGGAGACGGCGGTCGTCGGGAAGGTGGTGTCCCAGGAAGAGCGTCAGAGGCCCTGGGCACTTTGTTCTGGAACCTGCCGTAGGGGCCAAATCAGAATTTTAATCCATCGCCTCACCCCTCCGTTTGCTTTTTGGAAGTCAAACCACGTTATCTCTGGATGCCATCGCCTCGTCTGGCCAGTAAACTGCTTCTGTCAAATTTGGGGCTGAGCTGTCAATCGCCTTGGTGATGTCGACACTTCAGCTTAAGGAACATGGACGATACAAATTGCAGTCACAAAACCAGAGGAGCACAAAGTGTAACTTGATTTCTTTACAATTAAAGTCAATTTGTGTCCGGAACCTCATGTCTGTGGCAGAAAACCTCGTTTAGTAAATTGCGGGCGAACTTGGGCAATCTGGTGACGTAGCAGCCGTTTTGTGCTGAAGGGCAGTTAAGATCAAGCTTCTCCCTCCCTTCCCCGGATGGCCTCTCGGGTCTGGGCCGGCGGTGGTTTCCACAGCCTGGTCTGGCAGGTCACAGGTGGGGCCCCTCCCTGGGGCCGCCCGCTCTCACCCTGGCCTCCTGCGTGTGACCTGCTTTGACCGATGGGGCACTAGCGAACGCCAGGCCGTGCGAGCCTTGGAAAGCAGCCGTGCGATTGGACTGACCTGGGCTCCCCCTTCGCCGACGGTAAGAAAGGGAACGCACACACCAGCCCGCCGACCCCCGGGGGAGAAGGAGAGTCGCTGCAGCAGAGATGCTCGCCCCCGGGCCCGGTGGGGGCCTCCCAGGTCAGCCAGGGTGCAGCCGACTCGGGAGCAGGACTGCAGGCACTCGACAGACCTGGCTTCAGGCGAGCTGGGTCCCACAGACACCACCAGGCCCTCGACTATTTGTTACACAGCACTTCAGGGGCAGTCAACGAAGGGTATGCGGTCGCCATAAAATATGAGGTGCTGTGAGCAAGGAAGAGGGGACCGGCAGCTCACAGAATCCCCCACCCTGCTTCTTAATGGGGGTTCGTTTAATTGTGTGATTCTGAGAAATGGCTCAGCTTCTCTGAGTCCCATCGAGCATCTGAAAAACAGGGAGAATGCTGCCAACTGCACGGGGCTGTTCTGAGGACGCTGGGACGGCCCCAGGACGTGTGACCACGTCACGCACGGGCCAGGCGCTCCAGCAGCCGTCTCGCTTGCCCTTCCCCACAGCACCGGGGACGGCGGTCTGGTGGGGCCGCCTCACCGAGCCCCTCTTCCGTGCTCAGTTCGGATGGGCTCTATCTCCACGACGGGACAGGCCTGCCTGAGCGTTCGCCCACGGCACCTGCCGCCCCGGTGGCCCTGTGCTGCGTTGTCCACGTTGGTTTTGGACACGTTTCGTCTTCAGATCCTTTATGGGGGAGATTTAGCATCTGGCAGCATGGCCTCCAGCTGTAAGGGGTCTCTAGCAAGCTTTGTCGCTGGTCTGGGGCAGGGATCTGGCTTTTGGGAGAACAGAGGAAGGGCGTCTGCTTAGAAAGGGGTCACCTCCCTGGGAGAGGGCCCGCGGTCTGTGTCCCCGCAGGGCTGACTACGGGCGTCTCAGTCAGATATGAGCTGGTCGACCGGTCAGCTCTGTCTCTGAACATCCCGAACACACCCGCTCCCCACTGGCCCCGCCGTGCGGCCTCGGGCCAGGCCAGCGGTCCCCTCTGTTCCCCTGTCCCCACCTCCCCCTCCGCAGCCCAAAGACACACCAAATTGGATCTCGCGGTGCCTTGGGTCCTGCCTATGGCTGCCACTGCAGGTGGGATAAATTCCAGATCTTTCTCTTGGCCCAAGGCTTCATGATCTGCCTCCCGATGCCCCGCCCCCGTCCGCACACCGGGTCGGCTTCGGGGCACCCCAGGCCTGCGGTCACACGGGACCCCGGGCTTGCTTCTTACTCTGCCATTGCTGCCTAGAAGTTCTTAATACCTTTTGAACAAGGGTCAGCATTTCCCTGTTGCCCTGGGCCCCATGCTCTGGGTCCTGTCCTCGCCTCCTTCCTCCCGCTGTTCGCCACGCTCCATCCAGCTCTCCCGTCTCCACACACCCACGCTTCTGCCTCCTTCTCCGGGCTCCCCTTGACCCTTCCACACCAGGGTCCCCACACTACCACCAGTTCTCGCACGCACACACGTACACGCACAGTGGTGGTGGGAGACCTGGGGGAGGTGTACGCTGTCCCCAGAGGCCTAGGCCTCGAGCTGCTCTGCCCTCAGACCCACAGCTCCAGGCCGAGAGGGCGGAGGCCGGAGTCCAGGTGGCCCGGGGTGTCCAGCTTGCTTCTGGTGGCCCAGGAGGCACCTTTGAGGTCCAGGGTGAGCTCCTGTTCCTGTCTCATGTTCTGGTTTCTTCTAGAGAAGACCTGGACAGGCATGTAGGTTCGAAGACAAGAAACTACTGTCCTTTATGAAGAGGACTATCGCTGGCCCCAAAGGGCTTGACCTGAGTCCCAGACGTGCGGCAGCTCGATTCTCAAAGCCAGCTGCCCTTGTTCGGCCGCTGTGAGGCGCACCAGAGGTGGTGCACTGAGGTGCTCGTGGGAAGGTCGGGTAGGCCCGGGGCGCAGAGCATGCACAGCGCATGCACAGCGAGCGGTGCTCGATCGGTCATCTTGGTTATGAGTGACAGAACGCACCCTAACTGGCTGAAGTTGAGGGGGAATTAATTATTAGAGTGTATTAAATTAGGTAATCACAGAGACCTTGAGAAGGCTGGAGAAACAGATCAAGCCTGGTCTTCCAGGATCAGCACCTAACATCTGACCAACACCAAATGTCAGGGGCTCAACTCCACTGCAATCTCAGCGGCCACCATCCGCCCCCCAAATGCCGCATCTGCCCTGGGAACTGAGCCGGGCACACGGAGCGGGTTCTGCAGCCATAGTTGCTGTCGTCACCTGAAACTAGGTCTACTCGCCTCCACCAGTGCCAGGGAAACAGAAGCCCCCACTGAGCCTGTTCCCACAGAGCTCGCCTCTGAACGGGGGTCTCACATGTCACGTCTCACTGGTGGACCCTGCGTCCTAGCTGCAAGGGAAGCTGGGACTTGAATCCTGACTTCCATGTAGAGAAGTGAAAACTCATAACATGGGGACCTCCTCACATACAGGAAGGTCATTCAGAAGACAAGGGGCAGCTACAAATGGGATAAGCACAGGCACCAAAATAAAAGGAAACTTCAGAAAATATTCTGCACCTAAGCCGAGGCCTTGCTTGCTCTGTCCAGGCCCATTTGGTGTCAGAGACAGTGGTCACAGGTGCCCCAAGGGGCAACAGTGTGACAGGACTGGTGGTGTGTGTGATTACTGGGCTTGTGTGAAATGGGCACACCCAGGGCTGGGCAGCCTGTGCCAACCAGGGAGGTCTGGAGGGGAGGTCGTGCAGGCCAGACAACCCTGTTACCCAGCTTCCTCGGCTTCTACCAGCCCCTGCTCTGCAGCACCACTGAAGAACGAATTGTGTGCTTTCTCCACCCGGCCGTGCCTGACAGCTGCCCAAGGGAAGTGATGATAAAAATGGTCTTTGTCATCATTTACGTGGGGCCAGGTGCTGAACAAGCACTTTATATCTCATCTCTAAACCCAGTGACCGGTGAGGAAGGTTTAGCACCCTTGATGGGATGACGTGGGTGCGCAGAGAGGCTGGGCCAGTCACACTGTGAGAGCGAGAAGGCAGGATCCAAACCCAGGCCTCAGCCACCACATGGCGCTGTCGCTTACACGCTGAGGACGTGAATTCTCACGGCCTCACTCGCTGCCAACCCACCCACATGGCCCACAGATAAGGCCGCAGCGGGTCACACGGATCAGTCACAGGAGCAGTAGGACAAGACTAGGTTCGCAGGGGAGAGGGTTGTCCTCCAAAGGACAGGGATGTCCCCTGAGGATGTCACAGCGTTGTCCCCACAGAGGACAGGCTGGAAGTAGGGAGGCTCCTTGCTGCCAAACTGTCTGAGGAAGAAAACGAGCCCCTTGGTCTCTGCAGAACAACAGAAACCTTGACCAGAATGTTCCTTCAAGAGCTGAATGAGACCCAAAAGCAGGTCTTGGCAGCGGGGAGGCCCAGAGGCCGGACATAAAACATGCCGGGGCCCCCTGGCCACGGGGCAGGTCTCCAGGGAGAGGGTGCAACCCACTCTTCAGGGTCTGAAGCAAAAATGGCTGAACTTGGACACTGTCCTAGTTCCACCCGAACCACAGCTCGCCGGGTGAACCTGGACCTCGAACAGCAGAAGCTCAGAGCGTGAAGTGCTGCGGCCTTGTTTGCTTGTCTGTCCCTTCCCACTCTGACTTGCTTTTAGGAAAGAATTCGCAGTGGCACCTAAGAAAGCAAAGCATAAACATTTATATAAATATATCTATTTAAAAGCCTCAAGAGAGTGATTAAAAAAAAATCAAGACGAGATCACAATTAGAATGCAAATACACAAGCGTGGGGGGGGGCGATGGTGGGGGGGATGCCGCTTAGGACCCACAGCTGACCTGCAAACGTGGCTTTGAGAGTCTGCGTCCAGGAGGAAAAAGAGAAGCCCTACCAGCTCCGTGACTCACACGCAGCTGCCAGCCTCCCTGCTTCCGCCGGCGTCTTTCCGGGTCAGGCGTCCCGCGTACAGTCTGTCCTCGGGGGGGACCCGCCCCTCCTGCGCGCTCCCTTCCTGTCCTCATTTTCCGTGCCCTTCTCCAGGTTTATTTTCAGCTGCCTTCTCGTTCTGAAGCTGCAGGGGCTGCACAAAGGAGGCCAGGTTCCCTCCTGGCTGCTGCCCACCTCAGGGAAGCGGGCGGGCGGCAGCGCCACCGAGGCTGCCCACCTGAGCGCCCAGCTGGGCGGGGGGCGGGCGGCCAGGTTTGGAGGCGGGTGCGCGGGAGACCTGGGCCTGGACGCAGCCGAGTGGGGTGGAGCGCTGGTTTCTCCTTCAGAGCTGGGGGACTGCTCTGACCTCCCTCATTACTCCTGGCTCGTTTGTAATCAGCTTTTCCATTATCGCGCCGTGAAGCCCTCCCAGAACCGCATTAATTGCCTATGACTACAGCTGGGTGGTTCATTTATTCTTTCTAATTTGGAAGATCCAAATGGTTTAACCCCTATTTCTATTTTAAAAGCCTTGGGGGTTTTGTAAACCCTGGAGGTGCTCAAGTCCAAGGGTCCAGGCACATGCTCACCCAGGTCCGAGCATCACACCTCGCACACGCCCCGGCACACGCAGGGAACACCACTCGGGTCAGCTGTGGGACGGGGAGCAATGTGATCGGACCGGCTGGCGTGAAAGCAACGTTACTGCCATTGCCGCCCTGTCATGGACACCACCACCACCACCATCGGCACCGTCACCTCCGCCATCAGCACCACCCCTCCCCCACCTCCACCACCACCAACATCACCCCCATCGGCACCGTCGCCTCCACCACCCTCACCTCCACGTCCACCACCATCCTCACCGCCGTCTCCACCTCTCCACTTCCGCCACGGTTACATCCCCACCGCCTCCACCCGCCCAGGTGCCTAAGCCTCCACCACAGCCGGGTTCCATCGGCCTCCTCCCGGCTGTGCCCGGCCTTTCTCTCGGAAGCCCCAGCCCCAGCGTGGAGTCGGGAGACGCAGACCTGCTCTTCTCAGTGACCGAACGTCCCCGGGGCGAAGAGCCGAGGGGAGGCCTCTCACAATCCAAGGAGGGTTGAAAGATGAGTGAGTGTGTGTGTGTGTGTGTGTGTGTGGACACACAAGTGCACACACTCATCAGTTAGATAATGAACAACAGAATTTGAAAACAGTCTACTGACACCCCATCGTTTACCTCTTTCTACCTTAAGGAGCAGATCATAAAAAACTGGATTGTGCTGGAGAAAGTGGTTTTCAAACTTGATGAAGCCGGAGAACCCCCGCCCCGGCGGAGGCCAGCGGGGGGGGGGCGTGCTAAGACTTGGGATCTGAGCCCCACCCTGTGTCCCATTCAGTGGGTCTGGGCGGGGCGGGGCCGTCTGCATTGCTGACAGGTGCTGCCGGCCTGGGACCCCACCCGAGACGCAGCACCTTGGATGGAAACGCACCCGCACTCACATGGTGAGCACACACCCACGTGCACACACACACTACAAGCACATAGACACTCGCGGAATGGATCGAGCTTGCATATTAAAATGCCTGCCAAAGTAGAGTGTGAAGAATGTAGAGAAATAAAAAGCAAATAAAGTGGGGAGATGAAGACATACTAAGCTCGTTCACCCAGCTGAGAAAAGCGGCGCGCTGACGCTGGCCGGGACGTGCGGCTGCAGGGGCCCCGCACGGAAAACACGAAGTTCGAGGTAAAAGCAGCATGACCCACCCTCGTGGGGAGCGAAGCAGTTCGAGAGCAGCTGGAATGTGAGCGGGCTCCTCCCAGGAGGCAGGGAGCACCTCCTGGGGGCTGCGCTCCTCCTGGGGAGGGGGAGAGCCGGAAGACACACACTCCTGGTGGCGCGTGACGAGGTGAGCATTGCTGCCACGTCGTGATGCCGCCTCCACCTGCCCCGGACCCAACAAATGCCCGGGGAGCACAGGGCCTCTCCTGGGAGCACCTGCCACTCTGTCCCCAGAGCACACCCGGACCAATTAAATCCTAGTGTCCGGGAGTGCGTGCGACCTGGCGCCCGGCGATTCTAAGGGGCGGCCAAGCCTCCAAGGCCGCAGCTGCAGTGGGCTAGGGCAAGAGGAACCTGGGCCGGCCTCCTCCTCCACGGCTGGCTGTGTGGGTCCGGCACCTGGCGTCTGCGTGCCCTGGTGGCCTCACCTGTGAGGGACGCTTCCTTCCCGGGGTTGCTGTGAGTCACACAGAGAACCTGTGCGAACGTGCCCGAGGCACAGGTGGTGCCCGGCAAAGGGAGACGCTGTTAACTTTAATTTAGGAAACCGAGGCACTCGGCTTTGAGTGCACCTCCGTTGGGGCCCCGATTCCCACCTGGCAGACTGGAGGGCTGGGTGAGAAATGTGTCAGGTTGCTTTGAGCCCCAACACTCTGGGAAAGGCACCCTGGAAGAAAAGACTCAAAAATGAGTCACCTCTTCCCCGAAAGCCTTAAAAAACGGTTGGAATCCACACGTGATGAAACAGAATAAAACAAAATGGGGCACGCGGGCTCCCCAATTATTCCCCTCCCCCCCAGCCCCGCCTGCCCCCCCATTGCTGGTTCCTCTCACTTCAGCAGACGTGTCTTTCAACCTCTTGCCCTTCTTTGTCCCTTTCGTGTCCCAGCTGACCAAGGAGTGACCAGTCCAGGCCAAGACCCCTCGGCCGTGCTGCACACCAGCCAAGGCTGGGAGGCTCTTGAGCCCCAAGAGATGGAGCAGGAGTCCTCGGTCTTGGCCCTGGTGACTTTTGGGGCAGCTCATTCTTTATTTCTGGAGGCCGTCCTGGGTGTTATGGGGTGGTCAGCAGCATCTCTGGCTTCCAGCCACTAGCCTCGAGGAGCGGTGCCCCAGCCACGACAATCAAAGATGTCTCCAGACATGACCGAGTGTCCCCTGGGGGACAGAGCCATGGCCCTCAACCCCCGCCCTTCGAGAGCCACTGACCTGGAGGCCCAGCCCCCTGTCTCGAGGTAGAGAGGAAGAAAGGTGCGCCTTCCCGTGTCAGCATCGATTCGGTTGGCCCCCCTTGGATCTAAAGTCACCCAAGAAAGAGCCGCTCCACAAGGGGCAGACTTGGTTCGACTCAGAGGTGAGCAGGGAGGGAGGAGAGGCGAGGCACCGGAACAAAATGCTCTGCCAAGTGCTCTGCAAAAAGTTGAACTGAAGACCCTGGAACTGAAGCTGGATGAGACCTCGCAGACAGGGATGGAGGGTGAGGGTGGCACCAGCTGTGGGGACAGGTGCCAGGTGCTCCTGCTGCTTTGCAGGGACAGCCCTCCGCCAGGCGCAGCCTGGGGCCCCGGGTATACAGGGTGGCCCTCGGGCTCTCCCCGCCGAGGCTGACCATGCCGTCCAATCCTGGTGCGTGTTCCACTGCCTTCTGGAGAGTTCTTCTCCCAGCATGAAGGATGCGACCCCATTTCGGGAAAATAATACACATTTGTCTCCACCCACACCCCCGGAACGGAGGAGGAGCAGGAGACTCACCAGGGGGTTAATATGGTTAATGGCGGCAGCTGGCGCTTCAGGTAACTTTTCTCATTCAGTTGCTTATTTATGTTTTCTCATTTTTGTACCTGGAACATGCAGTTACTGGGAACAAGGAAAAACAATCACCCAGATACATAAGAAGAAACCCCAAACTGCTGTAAACACCGTTTGGGTCAAAGAGGCTGTAAGAGGGATGGGCGTGTCCGCACCCCGCGGTTGTGGGGAGGGGGCAGGCCCCTGTGTGTGGGTCTAGACTTCGGGAGCGGGTGGATAAGGAGCTCAGACAGCGCCCTGCACCCCTCAGGTGGCGGGTGCGCTGGGTCGGGGGGACACACACCCTGCGGGTCTAGAAACTTCTGGAGCTTCTCAACCTCTCGTGCCTGGGGCGGGACGGAGCACAGACCAGGCGGCTGCGAGCGCACGGCTGTGAGCACACGTGTGGGGCGCGGTGCCAGCGGGGATCTGAAAGGTGCCGTGTGGGTGCCCAGGAGCCCGAGAAGGTCTGGGTCTAGGGGGTGGAGGCTGAGGAAGAAAGAAAACGATGCCGGGGACAGCCTCTGGGCGACAAGGACTCATTCCCTCCCATTTTGCGAGAGACTGCCACGGTGGGCGCGTGCACCCGACTGCAATGAGCCTGCGCCGCGGGGACTGCGTCTCGAAACGGACAGTCGTGATTCTGCCGCCCCACCCGGCGCGGGCGGGACCTGGACTCCGGGAGGGCCGAGCCCCACGCGGGACGCCGCACAGCCTCTGTCCTCCGCGCTCGGTCTCGCACAGACGGCCGCCGGGCCCGGGCTCCGCCGCCCTCTGCTGGGCGGAGCGCGAAGTGCAGCCTCCCTTGGGCGCCACCGCCCGGTGCGGCGGGAAAGGACCCGGTCCTGGAGGGACACGGAAACCTGGCAGGGCTGGCCCGGGAAGTGTGCGAGCGCAGACCGATCTCGGAAGGGAAGGGCCTGACACATGAGGGGAGAGCGCGCGAGGCTGGCCTCCCGCTTCCCCGCGGGTCCCTGCGATGGGGACGTTTGCCGAGCACCTGTGAGCTGAGTGTGGGGAACGGGGAGAGGGGGCGGGAGGCAGAGGAGCAGCACGTGGACCCAGCTCCCCGGGAGCTGCACATTTGTCCCTCTGGTGGCAGAAAGAAAAAGAATGACGCTGTGCCATCCATCCTTCAACAACTTGGGTTTGAACAGCTCGGGTCCACTTATACACACGCCCCCCGCCCCAATAAATACTGCCCACCCTTCGTCTCTGTGGGTTTCACATCCCGGGGTTCAACCAGCCGTGGATGGAACGCTGTTTTCGAATTCCCAACAGCGGATTCCCAACCTGGGACTGAAAAGGCTGTTTTCAATCCGTACCTGGGTGAATCCGCAATGCTAAGAGCCTGCTATAGGTCAGTTTCTCGGGAGTCAAAAGTCATACATGGATTTTCAACTGTGTGGGGTTGGCACCCCAACCCCCATTGTGTTGTTCAAGGGTCAATGGTACTAAAATAAAACAGCTCCTGGCACCCCCACAGGCAATTACCGGGGCTGTAGGAGTTCTCTGTCAGGAACCAGAGGCCGAGACCAAGCATAGGTATTTCTTATTCTGTCACAGTCATTACATTTTAAACACTGAATATTGATTCAGCCAACGTCACTATTAAGTTGTGTTGAAAAGCTAAATGGAAAGCGTTTGCTGTGGGAATGGGGTGAGGAAGAACGAAGTTTTCATAGTCTGTTGTGAGACATATACCCAGAGCTGGAAAATCAAAGGTAAAAAACACAAGCATAAAATTAGGTACAAAGGTATGCACGCATGTGCACACACACACACACACACACCCCCCAGCTACAGGAAGTGAAAGTACGTGCTTTGGGACGGAGGGGAAGGAAAGCAAGGACACCCAAAACAAACTAGTAGAAACATTTGTTCTTTAACCTGATGTATATGTAACTTGGATGGAATCTTACAAACGAAAAAAGGCAGCGGGGAGAAGACTCCACCCAAAAACAGCCAACGTATTCTTCCTCAGTTTTCATAAATGGCAGTGCCTCCTAGAAAAATAAATTGAGAGAGAGAAAGGCAATGACACCCGAATCTTTCCTAAAGCGTGACTCCCCCACATCGGTGCTCCTCTGAGCCTCGGCGGCTTTGCTCTTCCCAATGTCTTGCGCCTGCTCCTCTCCGCTAGCTGAGGATAATCTCCAAATTTTAAACAACACTTGTTAAGGCTTAAGTGAGGGGTTGCAGACAGCCACTGCTTAAAGTAACAGTGTTTACAGACGTTTTCCTTGAAAGTGTTCGGTTGTGAGTCCAGGATTATAGCCACCAGCATCCTTTACAGAAACAGAAATTTTAAAACGTGCTGGTGCATAAAATGTTTTGTGCTGAATTGACCACAAACGCCAAGTCGGGACTTGAGATAACTCCAGAAATAAGAAAGCGACAATGCCGAGATTTGGGTGGTATTTATTTCTATTTATAATACGCACCTTGTCAGCTTCTGAAAAGGATGAGAGGCAGCTTCCAGTAAAAGTCGTGCACAACAAGCTTGCTAAAATGGGAGTAGGAAATCGAAAGCTCACGCAGAAGTGGGAGGGAGCAAAGGTGACACAATTATTGTGACTCAAGGCTAAACCTCAAGCCCAGCTTTCTGGTCACTAAAGCAAGGATGGAAACATGAAGCCTTGCTGAAGTGTCATTATTGGAGGAAAGAAAATAGAGTCCCAAGCAGGGCGGGGGACTTCAGCGTGTCTCCGGTGCTGCGGTGGTGAGGGGGGCCCGGCTCCGCAGCCCCAGGCCAGGTGGGCAGGGAGAGCAGGGCAGTGGGAGCCGCTGCTGTGGGAGGCCTGGGCATGGATGGGGACGCGAGTGGGGCCCGGGGGACCTGCCTGGCCCTGGGCTCCTCCCTGGTCCTTCTTCCCCAGAGAGGCCTGCTACTTCTGTTCATATCCCCAAGCCCCACAAGTGGCAAGGGAGGGATAGTGGGGTGCCAGGGACACTTGGACTGTTGGCCCCTGCGGTGCCAGGTGAAGCCAGGGCTGGGTCAGGGGCCACTGTTATTATCACAGGCAGGACATAAAGCAAGTCATAAACTTTTGCTGGTGGGGGAGCTTGCCTTCAATTTGTAACTTCTGTGAAGAAAGAAAGACAAGCACAATGAAACCAGGCGTGCCTGTATTCGCAGCGGTGGCCGTTCCTCCCTAAGGGGGTCTCCTCTAATTCTTCCCAGCGGAGCCCGGGGGTATGGGTCAGACCCTGTGCTCAGAGCCTGGAAGTCCCCAGAGGGGCCCTGAGGTGCTGCCACCAGCAGGAGCTGACCCTACCTCCCCTGAACCAGAGTGAGTAATGCTGTTTGTGAACAGGAAGATGCCTGTCATGCCAGGACTTGAGAATGGTCCCGGGTGGGTGCTGCGCTGCCGTCCAGAGCCACCTTGTGGTTCAAACATCTCACCCTCGAGAGACGTCACCAGGTCCAGCTGAGTTACAGCTATGCCCTTGGCTTGCGGTTTCTCTCTTTTAAAAAGAGGAAAGCCAGCACCAAGGAGGCCCATTAAAGTGCAGCCCACCAGCCATGCCTGTGTGCTCCCAGCCCTAAGGAGGGCAGGGCTCCTGCTGTCTGGTCCTTTGGGTTTGGGCTCTGCCGCCTCCTGCTGGCCACCTGAGGCAGGTGCCCCACCAGGATGGCCATGGTCCCTCCTTCTGGTCCAGGGGGGTCAAATTCACTTTCACCAGGGGCCATATCAGCCTCGCGGTTACCTTCAAAGGGCTGAAATAATTTTAGGACTGTATACTGTAACTACTCCTTAACTGTTAAGGAGTTGAAATTACAGTCGGCCCCCTGAAGGCGACCACGAGGCTGATGTGGCCCCCGGTGAAAATGAATTCAACACCCCTGTTCTAGTCCATTCTCTTAGTCAGAGTGCCCTCCCCTCCCTCCTCAGTAAACTGGGAGTGCTTAAAGGCGGGCTCTAGTGATCACCATTCCAGACTCTTACTACCTGTGCTTTAGACGAATGAATGAGTGATTGACTGTCAATTTCTTAAGCTCACAAGAACTCCATGGGCTTCCGACTCCTTGTGAGCACAATCCCAACTTTCCTCAGCCAAGGCCTTTTATAAATGGGCTCATGTCCCTCTCCTGCTCCATCCACCAGCTGGCTGGCCTGGCCTCTGGCTCCTGGGCCTCCCCCAAACCTGCCTTTCCTGCCCCTCCCCACAGCTCCAAAGGCTCTCCCTCCCCTGCCCCTTCCAGGTCATTCTCTCAGACAACACCTGTGGGAAGGGACTCTTGTTCACACTTCTTCTCCCCTCAGGTCACTGTCCAAGCGGCCATCTGGGCTGGCAGACGTAGACCCTAACCTTGTCTCCCTCCCAGTTGCAAAGTAAATAACACCTCGGGGACTGGGACGGGTCCGACACACTGAAGTCGTCACCACCGTTTCTGAAAGACTCCCTTGGGGGCTCTGTGTCGTCTCTAATGACTTGGTGTTTGTCCCTGAACCAGCAGCGTCAGCAACCCTGGAACTTTCTAGAAATGCACATTCTCGGGCCTCACCCCAGACCACTGAACTGGGGGCTCTGGGTGGGGACAGGACCTGCGTTCTCACCAGCTCTGGGGTGATTCTGGTTCAGGCTGAGGTCTGAGAACTGCAGGCCCAGGCGGAGCACTGGAGGTGCGGGCCCTCCTTTCTCCACTGGGGGAACCTATGGGCCCTGCTTAGCCCAACTTGGGGCACCCGAGCCTTCTCCTGACCCCCTTCAGATGCTCAGTGTCCCTGAGTGCTCGGGGGTGTGCTTCAACAGTAAAGGTGGGGACTGTCCCCCAGTGATACCTGACTCGCCAGCAGGTGTGGCCTCTGGAGTGCTGGCTGGAGGGGGCTCCCACCTGCTGGGTGACAGATGAAAGATGGGCAACACCTGGAGGCCCAGCAGCAGGCGGAGCGTGCCCGGAAGGGGTGGGTGGAGTGTGTGGTAGGTGGTGCATTCGGGTGTTAGTCAGTATGAACCAACCAACATCAAACTCGGTAAGTCCGGAGTGAGCTCGGACTGGGAGGTCCCAGGAGCTGGCTCCTATGTTGAGCTCTGCACACGTTTAGTTCGCCTTGTCCGCAGCGTGGTGCCGGGGGAGTTCTTCTTGTGCCCACTCGAGAGATGGAGACTGTGGGCCTGCACGGGTCATTTGCCCAAAGGCATCCCAGCTGCAGGTGGAGGGGCCGGGTTTGGGGTTAAGGCTGGGAGGCTGGAGAAGGCTTACAAGGTGGCCCAGGTTGGGGAGGAGCTGGACGTTAAGAGGCTCAGATCTCCCCTGTCCCCACCAGCAGCCCGCCCCCCCCGAAACCCTCTTGGGGAGGGCGGCCTGGTTACATGGGTGAGGTATGATTGTGAAGAATTTTAAAATGTGTGTAATGGGGTTTGTCATAAAGGAGTTTCAGCTGCGAAGTGTTTATTGGCGTGTTGTGGTACTGAATAGAGACTCTTAATAACCCACGATGAGCAAGGATGAGGTTTGGGAAATAACCACCCCGTGGCCAAGGGGGCCGTCCCTAACAGAGAAGAGGGCACAGGGCTGAGCTCACGGGCTGCCCTGGGGACCCCAGAACAGGAAGAGAGGCTTGCAGAATCACTCATTAACACGTCCTCGTGCTAACAGAAAAAGCTGAGGCTAATGTAACCCGCCCATGTGCTGCTCACATGGGACGCCTCTCGGAGAGCTGGGGCTGGTCCTGGGCAGGGACCACACCGGTCAGCCCTGTCTGGACCCCTGCAGAAGCTTCTGCAGCGGGTGTGCCAAGCATCCAAACCCAAGGACACCCACCCAGTCCCGGCCGTGACCTTCTGCCAGCTAAGAAGTTGCAAAGACTTCCCCCAGGTTGGAGGACGTGATCCTTAGCTTACAAACAGGGTCCTGTCTGGCTTTTCCAGGTGTTCTCAGAGCGGGGACTGGGTGTGCGGGGGTGGGTGGGGGGGAACCTGGAAGATAAGGAGATGGAGAAAGTCCAGGTTGAGTCAAGAGACAGAGGTCAAGAGGGAGGTGTGGCATCGCCTTCTGGCGACCTCAGAACAAAACAAGGAGGGAAGTGGAGAGGAGGGGCAACCCAGGGTGGGGAGCGTGTGTGCCCCGGGGCCCACCGGAGGCGCCTCGTGTTTGGCCAGGGTGTGCCTGAAGTTACCAGGTGATTTTAGCATATTTTCTGGGGCTGACCAAACACACACGGGCTTCTTGGGACTCCACTTAATTCAGGAATCGATGGCTGTCCTGGCTGTCTGCCTCCAGCCTGCGCCGTCACTGACCGCCTTCAGACGTGACAGGTAGCCAGCGTGGGGTGCGTGGCTCTGGGGCCACCGGGCAGCCACCAGGAGCAGGTGAGTTAGAAGTCTGGAGCCGCGGAGAATAAAGTCATTGCACGCAGTCGGATGGGTCGGGGCCCGTGAGACTCTCAGCCTGTTGTATATTGAAGGAGAGCTGGTTTTAATTCTAGTTCTTGCGGCCCAGGCACGGAGCGTGGCGTCACACATCGGTACCGGAAGGCAGGGTGTTAACCCGCCAGCCGGCGCTCTCCTACTAACTCCCGCTGTCTCCCGGCAGACACGGCCCGGGAAAACCAACTGACCCGAGGGTTTGTCATGCTAAGTAATTAATGTGTGATGGCACTCTGCTCAAAATAATTTAGTGACAGTGGAAAAGTAAGATATAATGCTGAAGCTTCCGTCAAAGGCACAAATTGGGTAGATTAGGTGGAATTATTGGACTTCTTTCTGGGGCACATTAGGTTCACGGGGACGTGGATGGTGGGTTGGCTTCTCCTTTCTCCAGCGAACAGCTCGGTGTCCCGTGCGCCCCTCCCGTTTCTCCTCAGAGGAGAACAACTCGGGTTGTCTGGCTGCAAACTAGAACTCTCCACCCTCAGAGGCGAGGGAGGAGCCTTACTCCTTTACGGTATTGCCATGCGGCCAATGAGAAGAGGGTGAAGCTTCTCAAAGTGAGAAGTGAAAGGAGCTTCTTTGATGTCTTCTGGTTTTAGAGAAGGCTCCCCCATCTGGGAGCCTGGCCAGGTCCTAGTCAGCAAGACTACCACCTTCTCCCTGATGGGACACAAGGTCACCCTGAGTGATATTTGTCTCTGTGGATCTTCATTCTATCTGTTTCTTCCTGCTCAGTAGCTTAGAGTTGGTGGATGCATTACAATCTTGCTTTTAATTTTTAACCTTTGGACTATCTGGTGATAGGACTGGGAGTTAGAGACCCTGCAAGAGTCCAGGACGCACCTCAGAAACAAATTTTCCATCATTCCGATGCAATTTTTATTTTGAGTTTCGGTGATTAAGGTAAATGCGGTCACGTGGGCAAGAGGTTTCACCGGGAGCTGGATAGGTGGTCTTGGACACGTGCGCCCTGGCCCCATGAGGAAGTCCTTCCCACCTTCTTCCTCTTCCTCCCTACTCCTGCCCTCCTTCCCCCTACCTTCCCCCTTCCTTCCCCCTTCCTTCCTCTTTGTTTCCTTCTTTCCCTCCCTCCTTCCTTCTTTTCCTCCCTCCCTCTCTTCCTTCCTCCCTGTATTTACTAGTGGGCTTATCATGGGCTTAGGCGGGAACCTGAAGGAACCACGCAGGGGCGAATGGCTGCTTCACTCAGGGATGTTGCTGTTTCTCCGGGGTCTCTCCTGATCCTGGTTCTAACCCAGCCCTCACTCCTGCTTCTTCACTAAGATTTGAAATATTGAGAAGTTAAAGCAAAGGCACTCCTGTGAGGAATATGGATCCCACCTCCACTTGTTATTTGTAGATATGTCAGACATGTCGCATTCGGGCGGGCCCTACAGGAACACTTTTGGGTGGGAGATTTGTGCAGCCAGAGCCCCAACTTGCAGGTGCGACGGGCATTCCCCTCCAGCTCCGGAGAAGCCCGGACACGGTGCAATGCCCTCCACACGTCCTGGACGGCCAGGTGGAACTGCCTTTGTCACTTACCGTGTTGGCCAAGTCTCCCTCCGAAACAGGGAGTCAGCCAGCAGACTTGATGGTGAGCTCTTCCCACAGATACTGTACGACAGTCGTTTGTAATAAAATCTATCAAAAGAGGATCAGGGCTGGCCCTTGAGCAAGCTCAGAGCAAAGGGCTTCCTCGATCACTCTCATCTTTGACTCTCATCTTATTTTGGCTTTGCACGAGATTCACCACACTGGAGTCTTCTTGCCTTTGCACCCTCTGTCCCAACTGGAAGACGTCTGAGAAGCTGAGCCACTGCGGAGTGAAGGGACATGGAAGGATCTGGGCCGAGGGGCTGGGGCGGCGACGGCCCATGATGCTGGTGGACGCCCCGCCAGGTGTCCGGATGAGGCTGGCTACCGTTTGGGCTTTGCTCGGAGCAGGAAACAGAGGGAGTTAGGCCCTGCAGCAGAGACAGGTGGAGCAGACAACCAGTAGTAATACATGAAGATTAGCACCTGCCCATCACCCAGCGGGGCAGAGCAAAGGGGCTTTGCAGAGTTCGGCACCACTCAGTAAGAACTGTCAAGTTCAAGCTTTCATTTACACTCAGTTCTGTCAACGTGTTCCTTGCAGACAATGGGCCACACGTGCTAGAGACCCGGGTCTACGGCCGGCGGCCCTGGGTATTCCCTGTGGGTCGTCTGCGTCAGGCTGCGGACCCACCGTCCCACTCTAAGCAGGGGTGCGAGGGGCAGCATGAAGGAGGTTTGGGAGCGTTTTCAGAGGAGCAGGGGGCAGGTGCCCCATAAACACGCCAATCTTCCCCTGTGGCCAGACTGAGCTTAGGAAGGGTGGCTTTTCCCGTCTGTCGTTGAGAACATGTACACACCATCCCATTTTTCTACTATTGTTTTCTTTTTTACTAAGTGATGCCTGACCAAATGACGAAGCCAACGGTCTGGCCCCAATCACTCTGCTAATGCTCGGGGACGAAAGTTGAAACTATACATATGCACTTCTTGGTAACCGTGTTTCTAATTCTCTCCAAAGCTGAGTCACCCGCCATCCAACCAAACGGGCCAACAGCCCCACTCAGTGTTACCAATGAATGTCACAGCTTGCAAGAGACGCTACTCTTCTTTCCCGGATTCACAAAATCACAGCCTTTGGTAATTAATCCTGGAAACGGCAGTAGAGGCCCAAATGTCTGAGAGATTCTGTGACTCTTGGCAGAAAAAAATCCCACTTGAACATGATAAAATACTATAATAATGTGTATTCTGCTACCTTTCGTGAGAAATTTATTTGGAAAAAAATTTTTAATTTTACCTAGCTGATTTTCATTTCTACTTAGCTACTGTATTTGTTTTTGTTTTACTTTTAGAGATAATACATGAAAATGAGGTAAAATAGATAACATTCTCCATGAACCAAACCTAGGAGATTAAATTTTGCCCCAAGTGAAGTAGCTAAATAGTGGATTTTAATTACTTTTGTCCCCATGGACTCCCCCCACCTTAATTTCTTATATTTTCCTCAAGTTGCAACAATTTATTTGCATGTTGAGTTCCTTACTACCCATGAAACTAAGCAAAATGTACAACAGGAAAGATTAGGCACCACTGTTTTTTTTGTTTTGTTTTGTTTTTAAGATTTATTTATTTTTAGAGAGGGGGAAAGAGAAAGAGAGGGAGAGAAACATCAGTGTGTGGTTGCCTCTCGCGCACCCACAACTGGGGACCTGGCCCACAACCCAGGCATGTGCCCTGACTGGGAATTGAACTGGTGACCTTTCAGTTCAGAGGTTGATGCTCAATCCACTGAGCCACACCAGCCAGGGCAGGTGCCACCTTTTGACTGAACAGGTGAACAAAGGTTTTCTCACTGGTCAGCCAGTGTCAGCAAGATACAGTGAGGGTCACCTGCAGCCACACCTCAGCTTCCTGGGCCTGGGTAGCCACGGGCCCCACTGTCATCAGAATCTTGTGTCTTGTGGAGACAGGCCTCTGGGCATCTTTCAAGGTGGTTCCTGTGCCCTATTTTGCATTCCCAGGTCATTCAGCACCCGCAGTTTCTTGGTTCTGAAAATAACAGCAGCCCACGGGTCCATTTTTATGGGACAGCAATAACATGAGACTACATGTTTTTTTTCTTAACTAAATCTCGAGGCCTCGAAAGTCACCCCTTCTCTGCCCACCGAGTTTTCTGTATCTTGCTGTCTCTAACAGCTCTTTGCGGGGCTGGGGTTCTGAATATAAAGCTTAATGCTCAACTGGTGTAAGCAACATTCTTACTGGAAGCTGCCTTAATGTCGGCTTACACGTGGAATGAAAATGGCTCACGCTATCCAGCCTTTGAAAAGTTTCTAGTGTTCAGCCTCCATGAAATGGATTGCTTATGGGGAGATAATGTCTGTTCTATTCCTTTTTAAGTCTGTGAAAAATGTCATCCTGGTTAATAGGGCGATTAAAACTCTTTATGCTCCAGGAGATAAATGTGATTATGTTTGTCATACTCTACCCAAGACAAAGACAGCAAAGAAGGCAAACTTGAACCTCCAGAACATTCCCTCTCTTCCATAGCCAGGGACATTCAGAGCTCAGTACACAGATGGCACTTCACGTAAAGAATAACATTATCTGTTAAACATTTTTCCTTTCCATTACCCAATTTAACAATATGCCTCTGGTATAAAAGGAATAGACAAATGACTGCATCTTCTCATATCTGAGTTCTGAGTGCAAAGAAATGCCGCTACAGTCACACTGATTGTTTTCCTCTTAGTTTTCATCTTCGTTACTTCATTTTTGCTTTTAAAATGCAACCAGAACCTATGCTTGGTGCCTGTTCTTGGAACTCCGCCCCATCAAACTTCCCCGCAAGCGACTCAAGATCATTCCCCTGGGATCCCTGCCATGCCTGGGGGACAGCAGATGTGGGAAGGGTTTGTAAACATTAGGCGAGCCATTCAGTCTGTACTCAGGCCACCCTGCGGGGACAGAGTATGCCGCCACAGCCCCTGGCTCCCTCTTGCCACAGGTCTTTAAGGCCCTGAGAGGAGTCCCTACCCTTAAGGAGCTTACAAGGCAGGAATCTATTAAATAGAATGAAGATTAATAATGATTTCCCCTTTGATTATCTCAGACAAGCTAGAAATTCTCATTTTCCCCTACCCAGTGGAGCGCTTAAAAAAAAAAAATCAATAGCTATTCTCCATCTAAGAAAAATAAAAATCTAGACTCTAAGCTGTACTAGTTGTAGGTAGCCCGCATTGTATCTCTCAGGGTGACCTGGCCTCAGACTAACAATGTGGACAGGAACCCGGTCCATTTTGTTCCAGCTTTGCTTTTCCTCACTTCACTCCAAGCCCAGCGCTGAGGTTATCGAGGAGATGTGAGTGCTGGCTGACCTGAGAGGTGGACCCTGGCAACTGGAGGCTCCCACCCTGGAATTCTTGTCCTCCTGGCTCCCAGAAATGACTGCAAGGACACAGCCTTGAGACAAAGGTGGGACAAGGCGTTGAGACGATATGTACAGTGTGCGTGACTGACGCCAGTGAGGGCCTCCACGTAAGCTTTTAAGATTTGGTGCAGAGGTGCAGAAAAGGAAAGTACTTGGGCTTGCGGCCGCCCAAGGCAAGCCTCGTGAGGCAGTGCCTTCGCTCAGGAAACCTGCCACCCACCCTGTGCCGGGGCCCGCCTCGCCTGCCATCGCTCCCTGCCCTCTGAGTGAGGGGCCATTTTCAGACTCCACCGGGGACACTCCCCAAGAGGCTGTGAAGCAACAGCTAGAAATGCTTTCTTAGCTGAGATTTAGTTAAAGATGAAGATGGGGGAAGAAGAGCTTTTGCTACTCCAAGTACCCTGATCAACTTCACACTTCTTTTCTGTTTAGTCTGGGATTTTCAACAGGTTACATGTGAATCCCAGGGGCTCGTTATACCCACTGAATTAATAATACAGCAGTTTTCACGGGTAAAGTGGTCCAGAGAAACATGTTATGTCGTGCACTTGACATTTCATTTAAAATGTTTCCTTACAACTAAAAGGTTTCATTATAACAGATTAATTTCAAATACACTTTATTAAATCCAATTGCTACTGAGGGCCTGGGCAATGATAAAGAAATTGCATGATTGATATTTAACCAGAGGTTATTTTTTTGGACATACTGATGTATTATTTCTCTTTAAAAATTTTAAATCTCCAATAAAAGTAATTCATTGCAATTAGGCATTATTCTGTGTTCTGTGCGAGCTCATGGAGGACAGAAAGGGTTGCGTGTGTACATAAGAATTTACCAGTTTCGTCAGCAAGGCGGTACTGAGTATTGAGACAATTTCAGGTGACTTTCTAGTTAAAAATACTTGTTAAGGTAGGTGATAATTGGGCTATTTTTACATTGACAACTGAGACAAAACTACAAACTGTCAATATTTAGGAACCCATTTCTCAAAAAACCCATTTGATACCCATGATATCATTATTCTTATTTTAGCACAGCTATACCGTTTCAAGTTCTCATAATCCGTTACTGGCTTCTTGTCTCAAGGTCAGAACGTACAGGATGGAAGGCGAGGTCACCAGGTGCACCGCTAGCTCGCGCCAACCCAGGCGCTCACTCAGAGCCCCGCCCCTGCCCAGGTCCAGGCTTCCCCTGTGAGCCGGTCACTTTGGGTCTGCCCGGCCGGAGCGAGTCTCCCACATTCTGGCAGTCACAGAGGGATAACGAGACCGTTGAAACTCATTTAATTAGACACATTGAGGTACTGCTGCTGGGAGGAGTCCGTTACAAAGATTTTCCATCAGGTACAAAACTCGGTTTCAACTGTTGCAGTCACACACAGAAGGGATTCCCTGGGGATCTCCTCCACACGGAGAAGTTGTCTGCGTCATTATTTTTAAACAGTCTTCTGAACTTTGGGAAAACTCCGTCCTCCCCCCCCCCCCCCCCCACCACACACACACTCACGTGTGAGCGCAGAGCGTGAAAGGCGCTGAACACCCTGAACGCCGTCCAGCCCGTGGTTCAGACAGTAATCTGCACGGCTCCCTGAGCAGGAATCGACGGGTCCCTTCGCTGTCTGGTGTCCTTCCTGTCCTCGGTTGCTTTGGAATTCATCCGCCACGCTCATCTCATTTGGATTTCAGGGCTTCCTCCCACTCAACAGAAGATTCGGCGTTCTTGGGAATAGCTGGAAATATTGACTGCATTTTACTTCGAAAGTCTTTCATCTGAAAGAAGGAAAAAGTCCATCATCCAACGTTAAAAGAAGGGAAAAGAGCCAAACAATCAGAGAGGACGCGGCTGCTGACCGGATGATCCTTCCCTGCCCGAGGCTACAAGAGCAAAGGAGGACCAATACAAGGTGAGCAACTGCGTCCCCGCTACCCCGAAGGAAAAGGAGACACGCCTCTTTTCTTCCTCTAAATAGAAACCCACCGGGCCTTGACATAAAACTCTGCTCTGAATCTGGAACGCAGCGGGCGCTCCGCAGCAGTGACGTGGGCACTGTTGGCTTTCACGTGTAAAGATGCAGCTGAGCACGAGATTTGTCTCGCGAAACCCACGTATACACTCAGGCTGGTCCAACTTAGAAGAATTTTAGAGCCAGAGAGGGGTGGCGAGAAGACACTTACTAGGGGGTTAATGCAAGAATGAATCGATGAATGGCAGGCAAACTAGAACGTTTTTACGTGCCAGCCAGTGTTGAAAGATGTAGGTAGAGGTTTTACCAGGAGAGGTTGGTTTGGTTCTGGGAGTCCGGGCGGGGGCTGGAAGAGCTTCGTATCCGGGGTCACCATGGAGCACCTGGCTCTACTTACAACGCACACGCCCGCAGGGAGGGGAACACTGATTTATGGGAGCTGGATAATGTTTATATAAGATAGTACTAGCCACAGGCTCTTCGGTTCGTCCTTTCTAATCTACACGGTCCTGTACGTGGGTGTTTCAGAAGCACTGCGGCACGGCGCTGCCATTTCCCCTCGGCCGTACCCCAGGTGCGCATGCCAAGGGTACGGATCCCCTCGATGGGGCTGGTGAGGCACCTGGCACTCATCAGCAACTCATTTCTGACAGTGGTGATTTTGAAAGTTGACTAATTTTTTTATGGGGATGCTTATTTATTTTAATTTGAACCTGAATCCTTACTTGGTTTCCAAACTCAGGGTGTGCCTCTTGTTTGGAACTTGTAAATTCATAGGCATTCATTCCGGTCATCTTAGCGTTGCTGTTTGCCACATGGGCTCTGGTAGACCTCTCTGTTCAAATCCTAGTCCGACCCCCGGGAAAGCTGCTTATTGTAAGCAGTAGTTTCCAGGTGTGTGGAATGGACATAATCACCTGCTTACAGGATTGTGAGGCTTAAGAGAGATGATACATATAAAGCACAGCACCTAGCACATGGTAAGTGCTTGATATCATTAACTACTGTCCTTATAGCATCATCAAAATACCTGCGCTGTCCTTCAAGAACACAGCGCACATGGATATAAATATTATGGCATGTTTGTTGAAGGCATTATTTTATAGTTATACACCGTTCTGGTTTAAATATCAACACTAGAAGGTACATAAGGTTACCCACCACATGCAGTCTGTAGGAGGTCCATGCCAACCACGTCGATGGCAGGTCCCAGACACCAGTCTCACAGACACACGTGTCCACAGGGTGTCCAGCCCACTCTTCCACGCAGCTCTCTAGTCTGTACCAGGATGAACCCCTCGTGGAGGTCCTTGACTAGAGGCAGCCCTGCACCTCTGGGGAGGCACTGATTATGCAGGGCTTTTGTTGTCACAGTCACAGGGATCACTACTCTCCTTCTGAGGGGCGTGGATGCTAAATGTCCGGGATGGCGCACGAAGAAAGAACTGCTTTGTCCAAAACACCAAGTGCCACTGTTAAGGGGACGTGCCTGAGACTTTCTGAGCGGAAAGATGCACATCTCACTGGCTAGGGTTTGCAGTGTGCTGCCTGGTTCTTTTCCTTCACTTTTCTGGTTGCACATCTGGAACAACTCAGCCCGATGACAGAGCTTTCAGACGGAGTGCCCAGGAGCCAGCACACGGACAGAATCGTCTGCCGTTCCCCCTTCGCAGCGATAGGGAGCATGGTCAGCTGCCGCGAAGGATGAGCCTGGGACACGCTGCTGAGTCCCGGGCGGGTGAGTGAAGGGTGGCCGCCCTACTTCAGCATGGTTCTGTTCCCGTCTCCTCCTCTCGACACAATTCTTTTCTGTCCTCTCATTTCTCAAGTGCTGTATTATTCACTTGTTCCCAGGGTCCTAAGTGAGTAACTGAACCACTAGAAGGAATCATATCTCAAAAATAGCCCACTAGGAATAGATAGACTTCAGAGCGAGGTAAAGGGAGGGAGGCAAGTGGGATAAAGAACACCATTTAGCCCTCTTCTTTAATTTTGCAGCAGTGGAAATGGAAACCCAGAGTCTACATTTAAGTTATAAACAGGGGCTCAAGTTGCTTTAAACAATGGGACTCCATAGAAGGTTTTAAAGCTTATATTATTTATATTACATGCATAGTAAATGAAAACCTTTGGTTTTTTCACCTATATCAATTTCTGATACGCAGTTCAGAGAAGGTGTTGGTCTTATCAGTGATACTCTTTCCGCAGGCCCACAGAACACCCCCTGCTTAAAAGCGTGCTTGAAAAGATGCAGGGCCTGCGTACATTTCGCAAACCTGGTTATAAATGTACTGCATTCCGCGATAACAATCGCAGCCCCTGCCACAGAATCATCCCCTACTCTGTACCCCAAAAGTCCGGTGAAGATGGGGCATGCTGGGAACTCGTGTCTCCGTCCAGCAAGTCAGTTTTATTCTGAAGCATTTTCTAAACTCTGGGATCCATTCCTTTCCCTCTTAGCGAGGAGGGTTCTCCCAAGGCTACGGACCACTGGGCTATCCCGGGAAGCAGCGCGTCCGTGCACTCTGCACTGCCAGGGGCTGCTCTCCGTAAAGACGACGGCGCGCCCTCAGCACTGAGCCTGTGGCTCCCACAACGGCTTCCTTAAAGCACCAGGGTTCGCGTCCAAAAATTCTGGGTTCTAATATTATCAGAAGGTACCGACATCCAAGGCAGCAGTTCTCAAAGGGAATGTCATGACAGCTGGAAATCTGCCCCTAGTCTGCACATTCTGAAGACCAGATACAATTGACGTTTTAGATATTAGAACAATTCAAGACTGTATCTCTAATAATGTCACTCTCATTCACACTTCAGTAGCTTCCTGAAAGGCCAGAGAGCCAGTACGCCAGGAGTGCAGTATGCGGTATGCTGTACATTCACTACGCATGTCCTGACAGGGAAAAGGAGTGTGAGAACTTTTGGTCTGGTATGTGGTGTGCTGAAAAACTATAAAAAGCTCCAGGATATGCCCCCAATTTAATTAAGTTAAAGAAATCCTTACATCATTGATTCTAATAAATAGGCAGCTACTGGAATTAAAAGCTCCAAGTTTTGAAGCGTCTCTGTCGTGGACCAGCCCAATTTCTGCACTTGCAGGTGTGCTGCTTGCCTCAGGGCTGGGATTAGAATGATGACGAGAGCTTTGTGGGACTGACGGATGAGAAAGCCTTTGGCCATATCAGTTACTACAGCACCAACGATGATTTCAAAGAACCTGGGAATTCAGCTTCTTAATAAATTAAACCAGAATAAAACTATAAATGTTACCTGAACAGAAAAAATAATGTCTGCCACCTGGGATCTCTTACAAGCCAGGCACTGTACCAGGCATCATACTGTTATTTAGCCTTCCAAATTCCTTGCGGCAGAAGTGAAGACCACTTTACACGGAGAAACCAGAGGTCATGGAGGCGAATCCATTCATAGCGACATGGTTTACAATAAGCACAACTGCGTGGTGGGTATCTAGGGCTCTTTCTTGACAGTTACTCTGGTCCTGTGACCTGGGAAGACAGTACCTCCATAACATCTACTATGAGCTGTCACTAAAAATCACTCTAGAAACATATATACCTCTTGCAATGGTGACCATTTTATTTAGAATGGCACGGCAGATCATTACCATCGTCCTACTTGTGGATACAGCAGGGTGCTGTTCTTTACCCTTTTTGAAGTTAGGTAACCGTGTGAGCAGTCCCCGCAAATTGAATGTGAGTAAAAGAAATGCGTGTCACTTCCAGGGCGAAGCATGCATCTACAGGTGCTTGGTTCTCCAGGCCCTTCTTCCCTTTCCCTAGCAATCAGGGAACCCATGTGGCTACGGTGGTACCTCGAGAGCAAGGAAACCTGAGGTACAGAGCTGGCTTGTGGACAGCTTCTCTGGAGCATGGTGTAAACCCAGAGTGGATTTTACATGAGACAGAAACAAACTTTTATTTTAACCCACACATTTGGAGATTGTTTTTTACTGCAGCATAGCCCAACCTATCCTGACACTAATGGTGAAGAGAACTGCAAAATCGGCGTAAGGCATGCTCGGATGCCCTTCAGTATAACATTCGGCCAAAACGTGGCTGAATAAAAACTCAAGGGCTGGACCAAGCAGAAGAGGAACTCTGTGAAGTTGAGCTTAAAGAGCTCTCATAACCACCCTTCCCACTTTTGGGGTGCTGTGACACCGCTTCGTGAGGAATCAGAACAGTTCAAGATGTTTTCGGTGAAATAGCATGGGAACTTGGAGTGGCACAGTAAAGAGTCATTTGTGTGGCACAGATCACTGTCCTGTGTCTACTAATTCAACTAAGCAGAACTAGCTTAGTGTATACAGCAGGCGCTAGTACCCTTCACTTTTGATTAGGCCTGTTGATATCCACGTGGATCCTAAGGTATGATTGAACATATCATATTATTTATTTAATATTCAGTTGCATTAGAAAAGCTAACACACATTTTTAAAATGTCCATTTACTTTCTAAGCTACAAGACTACCATTTAGGTAAAGGTTCACTTTCTCCCAAATGCTCACTGTATCACATGTATAAAGTCTAAAATCTGTAGTAAAGTCAACTGATTTAGGAGTAAAAATGGAAAATGTAATTTTTTCAGATGTATAATCCCTAAAGTACTCATTGAATTGGCCAATTTTTATGACAATGATTAACAACAGGGCACAATTCAAAAGCAAAAGCTTTCCATTAACGTGAGGTAAACTGAGCAACAGGGATGACCCTGGAGCGTGTAGGCCCAGGGCCAAGCCTTTGCCCGATGAGAACAATTTAGAACATGCTTCCTGATTTAAAATGCTAACAGGTCATGTTCTCAGAGGCAGTTCTAAAATGATTTCAATCAGGCTTTATTTTCAGTAACTGAACAATTTTGGGATGTTTCCTTTCTCTGCCAAATAAATGACAGTAATTGTACCACCTCTGATTGTCAGGCCTCTTCCTAAAAGCTTTATATTTTACCGCATTAAACACTTCATAACAGCCACAACCTGATGGCTATTATTTTCATATTTTAACCTGATGATTCTGCTTCTCTGGCATGGGGTGCGCACAGCACTCACACCTCGCACACTCTCACACACACACACACACACGAATGCACAGACCCTACGTGCAGCTACCTTTCCACGATGCCACTGTAAAGGCCCTCTGATAGGCTGTCACAGGAGAGTGAAGACAGCGGATGGCTCTATTACAGAAAGTACTTCTGTACATTTATTTTTACATTGTAGATAAAGTTACAACTTTAAAAAATAGTATATAAATAAATGAAATAGTACGTAAGCCAGCTAGAACAAAAGAATCTATTTCTACAACACAAAAAATACCTATACTCCATATTCTTTTGGGCCAAATGGCAACTACATATAAATTCAAGGTAAGTACTAGTCCATCAGTGGTACAAAAACACCATTGATGCAGTCATTTAGGAACTGTTTAAAAAACAAAACTGGATGCTAAATGAAAGAGCTGGGAGGCTAAACAAACAGGGGAATCATTCTACCCCATCCTGTTCCAACTTTTAGGAATCTAAGTTTATTTTAAAAATTGACACACACAACTTCTATCTCTTCTTCAATAACTCCAGAACGGTAGTTTTAACAACTTTAAAACTTGAGATCCTTCTGAATCCCCCAAAGTGTTTCTGCACTCTTCTTCAGACGAGCCTCTTCCTCAGGGGTCAGGCTGACCTTGATAAGGTCTGTAATACCATTCTCTCCCAGGATACAGGGCACGCTGAGGGACACGTCTTCATTTATTCCGTAGAGACCCTTAATCATAGTGGAAACTGGATGCACTCTCCTAAGATTCTTCAAAATACTTTCTGTTAAATCAGCTACAGAAAGGCCAATGGCCCAAGAAGTATAGCCTTTCCTTTTAATAATCTCATAGGCGCTGGCAATCACATCTTTGTGGACGTCTCTCCACTGCTCAGGATCTTTATCGGTCCCTATATCCGAGTTCAGATGCTTCAGAGGGACGCCCGCGACATTCACTCCACTCCACACGGGAACACTGGAGTCCCCGTGCTCTCCAAGGACCCACCCATGGCAACTTTCGGGGTGGATCCCGAGCTTTTGCCCAATCAAGAAACGAAACCGAGCAGTGTCCAGATTACAACCACTTCCAATAACACGGTTTTGGGGCATTTCACTCAACTTCCAGGCTACGTAAGTTAAGATATCCACTGGATTGGACACAACAATCATCTTGCAGCGCGGACTGTGCTGGATAATATTGGAAATCATGGTTTTAAAGATGGCCACATTTCGCTGGACTAAATTGAGGCGCGTTTCTCCCTTTTCCTGGCGTGCTCCTGCCGTGATAATCACGAGTTTGGAGTTGGCGGTGACAGCGTAATCCTTGCTGGAGACGACGTTGGGCATTTTCATGAACTGACTGCCCTGCTGAAGATCCATGGTCTCGCCCTTCAGTTTGTCTTCCGCAGCATCCACCAGGGCCAGCTCGTCACTCAAGCCTTTCAGCAGGATGCTGATAGCACAGGCCATGCCTACTGACCCAGTCCCTATAATGGACACCTTATTGTGAGGAACGGCCACCTCCGAAGTTAAGTTCTTTATAAGCTCACCCTTGACCGTCGCCATGCTGGACACGGGGGTGACAGACCACGGGCACTGGAGTGGCGTGCGGGCTAGCGGGCGGGGACGTGGTGCCATGCCCAGACTCAGGAAACTCGCTCTTGCAGCGCCCACTCTCCAGCTGGCCCACAGGCGATCCCAGCTCACAGCCATTCGGTCAAAAGGTGAGGGAAGAGAATGGAAGAATGTGGCACGCAAGCTTTCAGGAGCAAAGGAAGAGCGCTTGCGATCTCTTGCTGCCCCTCAGCGTGGCACTGCGTCTGCGCGAGGCTGCGGGCCGTTGGCCGCCCCTCAGCGTGTCACTGCGTCTGCGCGAGGCTGCGGGCCGTTGGCCGCCCCTCAGCGTGTCACTGCGTCTGCGCGAGGCTGCGGGCCGTTGGCTGCCCCTCAGCGTGTCACTGCGTCTGCGCGAGACTGCGGGCTGTTGGCAGCCCTTCAGCATGGCAGTGCGTCTGCGCGAAGCTAAGTCGCACAACCGCCTCTACAAAATACGATACTTCTTGCGTACAAGTTTTACCAACACAAATTCTCTTCGCTATTTACTGTGAATGCTTGGCCGACTCAGGTTTTGTATTTTCAGTGTGTACGCAAGCAGAAATGCTTTCATTCAGTCCAAATGGTTAAACTCTGCACTGGAACATGGCCGAAGAGTGAGAAGCCCTTCTCTGTCCTCCGAAGGTGCCCTGCGCAGTCTCCTTGCGGCCGGGCAGGGCCGGGGCTCTTGCTCTGCACGGGTCCAGTTTGCACGCCTCCTGCCCGGAGAGGCTGGCTTTGCCTCCAGGCCAGCATGCCGCACTCCACAATCCGCTCCACAACCGAGGGTGAGTCCCACCCCAATGCTAAAACTCCTGGGGCGGGGCGGGGCGGGGCAGGGCAGGGCCCTTCCTTTGTCACTCAGAAGGGTAGCCGGTGATTTGTCAAGTACAAAGGTGATGGTGTAGCCTCTATTAGAATGGAAATAGGGCTTGAATGTCCTTAAAGTGGCAAATTTTAACCCGCACCCAGAGAGCACTGATAGAGACAGTAAAGTAAAACACGGCTGACCCTTGAACAGGGGCTTGAACGGCGGGCGCCGGCCCGCAGGTGTGGGGTTCTCCTCGGCTGACCCACGTGGCTCCCACCGCGCTGCTCCAGGGGCAACCCCACTCGCTACCTCCCGCTGCGTTCCTCCGGTCATTCTTAGGAACTTCCGGTTTCTCAGGCCATCGAAATACTTGCCCTAATAAACCCAATGAACTACACCAGTCCAAACACAAGCGGTGCCTTCTCCCCATTTACTGACGGAGTTCGTCAGAACTCTCCGCCCCCTCCCCCCCCCGAGAGCGCAATGGGCTCTCTCCTAATGGGCTCTCGGAGCCCGCAGCTGGCTCCCTCGTGGCCCCGGGGGAAAAGTCAGTTTCAGAATACTGAATCTGCGTAGAATGCATATTTTATATTCAGGACTCGGAAACCTAGCTATCCTCATTCTTCCTGCCACTGAAACGCAGTCCAGGAAGAGAGGAAAAGTGAGCAAAGGAGTCGATGGGCAGTGGACAAGGGGGCAGCCAGCAGAGCTCCTGCAGACTTCCTCCGGCGTCCTCCCGGCACTGGAGCGGCAGGACACCCTGTTTGCAGGGCACAGTCACGCTCTGCGACACAAGAAGTGGCAGGAGCGCCACGCACATGATTTCTCTCCACACTGGCGGTCAGAGCGATGGCCGCCATTTGTCAAATTAATAGCTGGAATTTTCAAAATGATGCCTTTATTTAATAGTGGCCAGCATTTTAGAGGGATCCTTGTAAAAGATCAACTTTTGATAGTTATTTCTTTTATTCCAGTCATAACTGGAAACGTTTTAACCGAATGCCTGTACCCACCTTCTTCCTATAAAGATGCCTTTGACCAGTCGAATCATCTTCCAAGATAAGTGTTCTTGAGGATGAAATTCAAGGACAGAAAGACTCTTAGCTAGATTCTTCTTTCTATAGTAATTTTCTTTGTAGAGTGTGAACCTCTTTAGAAATACAGTATGAGAGCTGCCTCTTCAGTTTTTCCCCTTAACCACAACCAAATCAATTTTGAGGGAAAAAAATACTCTCCAAAATAAAAATACCTCAAACAAAGCAGTGTTTTTAATGTACAGTAAGTCTGGAGATAAGAAGGAGAGAACTAAGGGAGATGAAGAAACGTACCTGACCTCCACAGCAGATTTAGGTCTCCTCAATGACGTGGGAAGCTAAATATAATAAATATAACTAGGCAACTTCCCACCGTAATGACCTTCTTCTGTCTTAGGTGGCTCATTATTCCTTTTGAATGGAAAACCTAACTCAAATTATCTATTCAAAACGCACTATAATATTATAGCTGATGAAAGGATTAAGCCATAGTACTTTTGGTTACATCACTTAGGAGGAATGAAACGGGAAATAAAGATGACCACTGAGCTTCTGGACCAAGAACGAGTACAACCAAGTCCTTCCCCCTTGACACTCACCCCAGCTCCCCCGCCCCTTTTCTATCTAGGAGCCCAGTTCAAGTACAGATGCCCCTTGACTTACAAGGGGGTTATATTCTGATAAAGCTACTGTATGTTGAAAATATCATTAAGTGCAGGAAGATGCATTTCATTAAGGAAAATGCATTTAATACACTTAACCTGCCAAACATCATGGCTTTGCCTAGCCTACCAAAAATGTGCTTGGAATGCTTACATTACCTACAGTGGGGCAAAGTCACCTCATTGTCCTGTCCAGTATCAAAGAGAGTATTGAACTGTACATTGCTAGCCTGGGAAAAAGATCAAAATTCAAATTTTGAAGTACAGTTTTTATTGAATGCATATCACTTTCACACCATCATAAAGTCAAACTATCATAAGTTGGGGACTGTCTGTATTCATTCCATCTTCTCCTCAATCTACAATGCCCTAAGGAGAACTGCTTTGAAATTTTTTTCAAATTTTTAAAATGTATTTATTTTTAGAGAGAGGGTAAGGGAGAAAGAGGAACAGAAACATCAATGTGAGAGAGAAACATCGATTGGTTGCCTTTTACATGCCCCCAACTGGGAATCCGGCCCACAACCCAGGCATGTGCCCTAGTCAGGAATCGGACTGGTGACCTTTGAGTTTGTGGGACAATGCCTAACCCACTGAGCCACATCAGTCACGGCACAGAATTGACGTTTTAAAATCCTATACCACCAAAGTTCTTCATACCTCTCCCTATGATAGGATTTATCACACACAATTAAATGTAATCCAAAAGGGATCACTTCTATGTACCAGGTATCCTTGTCCTCTAGAACAGAGCTTGGTCCGTGAATAGGGATTCAGTAAAAATGTTTATGGTAGAAAAAAATAAGTAGATAACTATAGAACTGAGTTAAGATAGGCTAGAGGGCTAAAAGGTAAGGGGAAAAGGCACTGAATAAAGGGGTAGATAAAATGTGTCTGTTTGGGGTTTCTAAGCAAGGTTGATGTATAAATTTCAGATAAAGCTATTGATAAGCTAAAGATTTTTTAACTATTCTCAAAGCCAATACCTATCATTACCAAGTTAGAACATTAAAAAAAAAAAATTATACAATGCTAGGAACATAGTAAATGCAAAGGCAGAGAGAATATTTTTAACGTTTAAAATTATTTAAAATGTTTTGTTCTTTGGAAAACTTTAAAAAAAATCTATGCAAAAAACCTTTGATTTGCAAAAAAAAAAAAAAAAGTAATTGAGCACAGTGTTAATTCACATTATAAGCTGATCTAAAGTAAAGTAGTCTATAAACTCACCAGCATGCAAGTAGGGCATTATATAAACAATTATTTTAAAAGTCTTCTGATTCGAAAGTCATAAATGCAAATTGTAGTTTTAAAATGAATGAGTGGGCTGTAATTCTGTTGCTCACAGATACTAAAATCTATGTAACTACCTAATCCTTGTGTGGGGGTCTCTACAAATCCAAGCACCTGGACGTATTTGCCTTTAGCAGCAATACTGGGAATGCTGGGGAAGGACAAAAGCAGGGCCACAAAGCCTTGTCTCCTGAACAGAATAAAAGTAAACTGTGAAATCAAAAGGCAACACTGGGATCAACTTCCTATTACGGTATTGAAATACTATAACAAGAACTGTCAAGCTCTATCTAAATCTCTTATTTGTTCTTTAATTTTTTATTTTTAAATCCTCACCTGAGGATACGCTTATTGATTTTAGAGAAAGGGAAAGGGAGGGAGAGAAACATTGATGTGAGAGAGAAACATCAATCAGTTACCTCCTGCAACCTAGGCCTGTGCCCTGACCTGAAATCGAACCTGCAACCTATCAGTTTATGGGTTGATGCACCAACCAACTGAGCCACACCAGCCAGGGCTCGCTTTTGTTCTTTAAAGGCATCATCTTACACATGATTTTTGGTGTAAAAGAACTGCTTGTATTATATTAACCATACAAATGGAAAAAAGGAAGTATTTTAATGTGGAAAAACAAATTAAAATTCCTTAGTATGTGTGTAAACATCCCAAATTGCATCTGAAAATTGAGAAACTTTAATGACAGGGTCTAACTGCATATATGTTTTATTAATTACCTTATTTATTTTCTGCCAGTGGATTAAGTAATGGAAGTAGTACTATAGTCCTCAGTAACAACAGCTTTATTCACCTAAAACAATTGACATGACAAAAATCTTTACTTTCAATTTGAGGTAGAAACTGAAGTTACCTTTATGAACTCAAAACTGCCAAGACAGATTAACTCCCTATCGTAAAGAGTACAAAATTTACTTGCCTCAAGGCATTCAAGGCAAGGAAGGAAGGAGGGTTGGGGCGAGGATGAGCGAGTGCAGGGCTCCGAGGCTATGGAAGAACTGAGTGTGACAAAGGCTTGTGAAAGACCAGCTAGGCTCTTGCCTGAAGCACCACCAACCAGACCGTTCCTTGTGGACGCGCCCTGTGCACTGTAGGAGGTTTAGCAGCATCCCTGGCCTTTATCCACTAGATGCCAGTAGCATCCTGTAGTTCTGACGGCCAAAAGTATCTCCAGACTGTGCCAAACATCTTTCTTTTGGGGGTGAGGGGAGGCAAGACCGCCCCTGGTTGAGAACCAGTGAGTTAGTGAATAAGCAGGGGCCAGATCACAGAGGGACTCAAACCAATTCAAGAAACTCCAACTGTATTCTCAAGGGTAGGAGCCTTTGAAATGAGGGATGTGGCGCGATCAGATTTCATTCAACAGATGTTGACTAAATGCCCCCTCTGTGCTAGACACTGTATCCGGGCTGAGGACATGAGAATGAACGAGGTAAAGGAGGTCTCTGCTCTTTTAGAATTGACACGCTTTTTGTGAAGACAGATAAAACAAGGAAATGGTCGATGTAAGTAATCTCATTTTGCAGTAAGTGCTGTGAAGACAAGGAAACAGGACAGTGTCAGAGAGGAACTGAGTGGCGGGAGTGAGGAGGCCACTTTATTTTAGATCAAATGGCCTGGGGAGCCCCTCTGAGGAGGTGACATAGGCCTGGGTTGAAACCCCGGATGGCGACAGAGCCAGCTGTGCCAAACCTGAGGACAGGGTTTCCCGGACAGAGCGAGAAGAAAGGCCCCCCTCGGACCTAGGACTGGTGGGCATGGCAGTGTGAGCTGGGGGCAGGACGGGAGGGGTGACCGTGCTGCGTCCATGATGTGAGACTTCAGGTGGGGCCACTGAAGGGGTGTAAATAAAGGAGTGGAGGGACAGGACCTAGCTCCATTTTTAAAGTATCTCTGTCTGCTATTGATAGGGGGGCTCGAGAGTTAAAAATTTTAGTTGCTACATTAGATAGGCTTAAGTGAGTAATGCATGTGGAAAGCTGTCATTCCAGGAACTGGAATGCATGACCTACCCGTGGCTCCAGGAGGCCGACCAGCAGCAATTCGGCCCTTGTACCCCAGGGGGTCTGCAAGCGGAGGAGATGGTATCTGAGCCAGTGTGCTCCAGGGAGGGAATGTCCATGACGCAAATAAAGGATTGTTAATCAGCAGATTATTTGATTAACCTTTTTTGCAAACCCCTTACCTACCCCTTTCTCCTCATAGAAAGGTTGTCTTGAGATTAGATGTTAAGATGGTTTTTTAGGGTATATAACCTGCCAACTTCTCAGATTGCTGACATCTGAATACGGCACCCATAAAGATTCAGTCCTTGTCTCTGCTTATTGCTTCTGGGAATGACAGGCAGCGCGAATGCTGACTTTCCTGGTTTTGCCATGTGGAGAAAAAATTCTAAAGGAAGTAAAGGAGAGGTCAGCTTCCTGCCCAGGAAACCATTTCAACACACAGGGCAAAAGATGACTGGAGGCAGATGGAGATGGAAGGAGCCAGGCTGTGTTTCCTAGCAAAGCTAACAGGCAGGACTTGCTCACCGATTAGAGGAAAGGAATGCGGGGAAATGAATGACTTACGATGACTCCGTGCTGGGCTTTGCCTTGAACAGCTGGGGGATGGGAGTGGCGCTTCGTGACACGTGGCAGAGACGGAGGCAGGAGCCCGCCCGCTGGGGAGGAGGTGGGGAACTGGGTCGCCGAGGTGCCGGTGAGCCACGGTGAGGACGTGCAGCAGGCGGCCGTGAGGCGACCCCGGGGTCCGGCCGGAGCTGTGTGCGTGGGCACCCACACGACACGGGTGGTTTTAAGTGCCAGGGACTAGAGGGGAGCACCGAGGGGTGGAGGGCAGCAGAGACCGGCGCAAATGGCTGCTGAGGTCCAAGGTGTCGCAGGAAACTAGACAGTGTTTCGCTGAGGGGAGGGGTCTCGGTTGTGTCAAATGTTGCTCGAGAGGTCAAGGAGCAGAGGGTGAACTCGAGACCTGGATCCGGCCACGCGCGGGACACTGGCGACCCTGGCAACAGCCGCTTCAGGGGTGCTGGGGAAGAAGCTGGGCTGAGGAGGAACAGGGCAGACAGGGCCGAGGGACATTTGCTCTGCGAAGGGAGGCGGACAAACGGGCTGCTGGCCCGAGGCGGCCGAGGAGCGCCGAGAGCGAACTGTCCGGGCGGGAGGAAGCCAGCGCGGGTCTGCGCGCCCCGCGGCAGAGGGGGAAGCCCACGGCCGCACAGGCCCAGGGTAATTTCGGGAGGAAGCTCCTCGGCGGGGCCGCGGGGACGGGAGCAAAGGCGGGGGGCGGGGCGGAGTGGGGGGGAGGTGCGGGAGGACCGCAGAGCGGAGGCGGGGCAGAGGCACGAGGCCCCGGAGGAGCTGCGACTATCCCGGGCGGGCGGGAAGGCGCCGCCACACGCAGGGGCTGCGGGGTGAGAGAGGGGCGAGACTTGGGGACCGACCAGAGACTGTGGCCGGGAGTGGAGGCCAGCTTTTGTCCGCAGGAGCTTCGCGGACGGACGCGCCGCCGTCCACCGAGGGGGACCGGGCGCCGGGCGGGAGTAGGTGACGGTTCGGCGGGGACACACAAGAGGCCCGGAGGACGTCCAGGCCCGGCGTCCAGTCAAGCAGGCCCACGAGCCAGCAGCTCGGGGCCGGGGCCGCAGGGGACCGTCGACCGCGCAGGGGCAGGGACGAAGCCACGGAGCGCGGACCGTGAGGGAGGAACTGCAAGGGCAAAGGCAGGAGTCTCCGCGGAACCGCGCGGGGCAGCGCGTCGGAGGTCGGTGGGACACCGGGGAGAGCCAAACGAGGGTCGGGAAAAATCGCCAAACCAAGACAGAACCGTGAAAGCCCGGCATCCGTTAGCGCAGGAGCGAGAGCGAACGACGAGCGGCGTCACCGCGTCGTCCAGACAGAGCGAAATCGCGTGCGGCGCCGTTCAGAGCACGTTAAAACCGGTTTTTGTTCTTAACCTTCGAACGGTTTCCGTCAGCAAAATTCAGTTCGAGGGAACACTTCCATTTTCCGATACAGGGTGAATGAGGAATAACATGGAAGCGTATCAACATACATAACGTGTTTTCACAGTTCTGGGCGGCCGACAGTGACTAACCCGTAGCAGGTACCTTTTCAACGAAGCTCAAGGGGAAAGCCGGGCTATCGGGCACGGACTCGCGGCCCTCCAGCTGGACAGGTCTGCTTGCCGGTGCCCCGATTTCTACGCTCGGGGTAAGAAATAAGTACAGAGGAAAAGAAAGCCCGAGGGAAGCCAAGGATACCTTTCCCCCGGTGGGACAGGCTGGGAACATTCTTGAGGTGATTAGGCCTGACTTGTGTCAGGCCTTGAACAAGCAGGCTTTTACGGCAGAGCTTATCTTTCTCAGTAATTGTTGCACATTCTCACTTTATAAAACGCCTGGGGCCCTATTTTACTTACAAAGGGGACTGGTGGGTTTTTAAAGAGCTATCCTGGCAATATGCCAGAACAGCTGGTGTCTCTCTCCCTCAGCCCCCAGAAAAAAATGTGCAGTGGTCATTATCGCCCTCTTCAAACTGAGCACAAGTCCCTGTGATGCGTCTCTGTCACCAAATTGCCCCTCCACATCTGCACGGAGCGCCTCACCACGGGGAGGCCAAGCCCATCGGAGCTGCAGGGGGAGGGGAAGGAGGGTTACAGAGACGTTCTTGTGACCTCGGACCTGAGTTGAACTGACACATGGTGCCACTTCCCATTAATTCAAAAATGACTGCAGGGAAATATTCCTCGGTGCTTGAGCCGTTTGAAGGCCCGAGAGCCCGACAGCTGGACCTGTCTGCAAGGCCATGATGACTGAGTGAGTGGGCTGGGCCTTCCAGTAAGCACCGTTCGGAAGGGGAAGCAAGGCCGAGACTGCTGATATCTGGTAATCAGAATAAGAAACTGAAGCTTGACTCCTGGGGGCAGGAGCCGGGCAAGATCTTCGGAAACACCGAAATTAGATTAGGCAAGGACGCAGAAGGGAAATGTTTCGGCTGCTTTCAGACTTCTGAAGATGACTCAGAAGTGGCTAACACTGAATGCTTTGCCAGGAGACTCGGCTTTTGATTTTTGACCTCAATGAATGAAGAATCTAAGCATGAAGTCTATTTCCTTCTTAGGTATCTTAGAAGTTAAAAACTTTTAAGCTTCTCCATAGTCTTTTTTTTTTTAATCCTCACCCAAGGATATGTTTTTATTGATTTTAGAGGGGAGAGAAAGAAACATAGATCAGTTGCAAAGTCAAAAAGAAAGGGATTTGAGTATACTTAGCAGAAGCCCTCAAGTTGGTCATAAAGCAATTAAGAAGCGAGCCTAAATATTAACATAAAAAAGTATGCCTAGAAGCAGCTGGAGAAAATAAATTTTATTAGTATGCATCTGATCCTGACCTAGAGGAAAGGTAAAATATTGCTTGTCTTAAATGCTCTTTCTTAGAACAGGAAAGTCAAATGATAATTTTTAGAGAAATATTTAAAATATATGTTTTATTAAAAAAAAAAAAAAGAGGCCTGAGCTTTTGAGAAAGAAGCAACCTACGTCAGCAGATGAGGAGGCAAGCCCCCCCAATCTCGGATGATTTCCATAAAGCCTTTACAGCAGCGGGGCCTTCAGAGGGACGCAGTCAAAGAAGAAAGGGAGTGCGTTCTATCAGATTGGCAAAAATTTCGGAGTAATAGAAGCCACTAATGGCAAGGGTGCCAGGAAACTTGCATGCACTGTTGATATCTTCTAAATTGTATCAGCTTTCCTGGAGGGCCGTTTAGCAACAGATATCAAAAACATTTTTAACATGCACTTTGATTCAACGATAACAGCTGTCTCTAGGACAAATTTCTTGACCAAGTAAAGTACAAAAAGATGTAAGCCTGCAGAGATTTACTACAGTGTTTAATAGTGAAAAATTACAATCTAAATACTGTTGGCAGGAGACTGATTAAGGAAATGATAATACACAGTAGAGTACCATGTAGTCATTAAAAGTGATGGAGATTTATATACTCTACTGTGCAAAGAGGCTCCTATGGTGATTCAGTGAGGAAAGCTTCCAGTGTGGTGCAGTGAAACATTTATACACGATTACGTGAACGTGCCTATAGAAGGAAGTCCGAAGGGACATTTCTCCTGTAACAGGTGACTGCGACGCTGAGACGTCTGGTAATTCTCTGTCCCTTCTTGTACTTTTCTACATTAATTCTTCTTTTACAAACACTGAGTACAGATCTTTACCAAAGTAAAGGCATTTTGTTTAAAAAAGAAAACACAGGTCCAAAATATATTTTCCTTTAAAAATACCAATATATATAAATAAAGACAAATTCCTCTTATCCCATCGTAAAAGGGCAATAAACAAACAAACAAACAAACCAAAAAACTCCCTTCATTTATAAGTTAATTTTTAAATTTATATCTCTGGAGAATTTAAAGTATTTCACAATAACTAAGGATGTTTTCATTCATACTTTTACTACCATTGAGGTTTTAGCTCCTGTAAGGGCAAAAACTGTAAATTACCTGTAAATTCTACGCGGGGTATCATGAACACGTTACATACAAACTGCAGTAAACATTGGCAATGGGCCATTCTGACCAGTGCTTTGAGGCTACAGCCCCACTTCAAACAAATGTAGAATATGGGTCCACAGGCATAAAAATCTATGAAGTTTCCAATTATATCGATCAGGAATTATTTATCTACTTAAACGTTTTTCCTTCTAAGGGGAGGAAAAAAGAAAACTAACTCTCAATATGTTTACCCTCCTCAGAAATCCTTTCAAGTATTTGTTCCAATTATAATAAAAGGTAAGAAAGTTAACAAGTCATTGTTCTTGAGTAACAAGTAAGTTAACTGTAGGTGGCGTGTTTCCTGTTTTTGGTGCCCGGGGAGCTACCAGTTGGTATCACTGAAGGTCCTGCTGACTGACTGAAGAGCACCGATCCCAGCTCTTCTCTCCACTTAAAACGGCTGCCCTGATGAAAAAGCCTGGCACCACGCCGCGGTGGCGTGGCGCTCGCCGGGCTTGAACGTGCCCACCTCCTAGAGCCATGGACCCGCAATCACTATTCATTCTTTTCATAACTGAGTGACTGTGATAAAATTAATGCTGCCTCCATCACAATCCGCTGATAAAATACCCTAATTCAAAGTGACCGATGAACCCATACTAAGCAATCAGTCCGTGCTTGCCCAAGGCCGGTCAGCAGAGTGAAGGGAAGGTCCCATTTCAAATTCTGGGCACACTCCCTCTGCTCCGGTCTGCTGACAACATAGATCCCACTAGCTCTCCTTTTTTGGAACTTCTGGTTAAATGATATACCACTGTGTAAAATACAAGTTCATATTCATGGTATACATATTCCATGTGAAATAAAATTCCACAATAAATATGAATAAACAAAAAGTACATCCAAAATATTTCTAAGAAACTGAAGGGCTTCTCTTTAAGCATTTTCAACATGTTCCCTTTCAGGCCAGCAGATGTAGCTGTGAATCAACAATATAGGCCCTATAGTATTATAGGGAACATCAGCTGCTCTGGGTCAGCCATTAGATGGCACCCCCTTTTAAAAACAATCTGGGTTTATACTGGAGATTTAATACAACTGAAGGCAGTGACCAACAATTATTTGACCCTGAAACTGATTCTGACCACACCAGTCATCTCGGTTACTTTCTGAGCACACAGACTTGGACTGCTTCTGTTTAACATTTTCTGACTCCTTCCTCGGTCGCCGAAGAATGGCATTTCCCAATAAAAGACAGTGAACAGTGAGAAAAGTTCATCAGTGGGCTTTCCTGTGGGAATCTCATGGTTTTCATCAACTCTCTAAATGAGGAGCTGAAATACACCACATTGCTCTCCACGAGCCTCCGAGCAGGGTCATCCACTGAGAACCTGCTCAGTCTTAAAGCCTAAGACGTCCCTAATAAGTCTACTGGGTGCCTTGTCTTAGCAGATCCTGGCCCCAGGCAGGCCCACAAATGTCTTCTGAATGAACAAGTCAATAAACACTACTGCTTTCAAAAGATGTGGCCCTGACAAAGTGTCAGTGGTTCATTTTTCTGTGAGATGTTTCGGCCATAGAGATCAAATGGATGTGTCTAATGACCTACATGTAGGGAGAGAGTGTATTTGCAATCTCCTTTTTTAGTTAAAGACATTAAGATGCAATATGAAAGGATTCTAAGTATCCTCATATTCAATAGTGTCAATCAGAAAAGAGTATTTCTCCCTCAAATATTTTATTAGGCAGTAATCCTCCTATCAGTCCCATAGAAGTTCACATTCTAGAAACTGAAATAGCACAGTATAGTCCATAAAGCCCAAGTCTGCAAGCATATAATTTAATTTAAATAGCCTAATTTTGTTGTTCTATGAAAATTTGCCTGCACTGTTACTTCAAAACTAAAGGTTAGTCAGGCCAGGAGAAAAGCATCATCTGTTTGTATATCAGTATATTTTGAGTGGAAAGTACAATAATGCCTATGTTTAGTTATGATTAAGCCAAGTGAAAAACTCAGTAATGCCAGTAGTAACTAATAATAATACCTATTACTCCAGCAATTCTCCCCTCCCTTCCCCCTCTACTGAATCACTCCCATCGGCATGCACACATGCCGTTAATTCTCCCAACTTAAAAAATAAACACAGTCTTGGCCTCAACTCCCCCTTCTAAATATGATCCCACTTCTTTCTTTCCCTTTGCAGTGAAACTCGAAAGACTTGCCATGCACGCTGCCTCCAATCTCTCTCCGCCACTCTCATGCGCATCCCCCTCCACCCGGCCGTACCCGTCAATGACTGCGCCGTGTGCCAACTCAGTGGACTGTCAGTGCTGTCTCACCTCCTTGAAAACCCGACACCCAAGGCACCATCCTCCTGACCTTCCCTACCCCCCGCAGTGGGCAAACCTCAGTTGCTCCATTCCTCATCCCCCAACCTCTAACCCTCAGGCGGGCCCAAGAGTTCCTTCCTCGGACCTCTCTACGTTCACTGCCTTAGTGAGGCCATTCTGATCTCATAGCGTGAAGTGCAATCTATATACTAATGAGTCCCAAATTACATCTTCACGTTGCATTCCCCCCCTGAATGCCAACCTTGCGCACGTAACTGCTGGCTTGACTCTCCACTTGGCTACCTAACAGGTGTCTCAAACCGACAGGTCCCAGAAGGAGCCCTGACTTAACCCCCACATCTGCTCCTGCAACACTGGTCCCCATCCAGTTTCCAGCTGCTCAGGCCAAAAGCCTTGGAGACATCCCTGACTTCACTTTTTCTCTCCCATTTTGCATCCAATCTGTAACGGATCTTTATTGCCTCTACCTTCGAAATACGTCCAGGACCTCTTTCCCTCACCTCCCCTGCTGCTACCTGTTCCATTCCACACCACCGTCATTGGCAGCTGTCACAGACAGCCTGGTCCACAGAGCTTCCCATGGGTGGTTTAAAAAAGACAGTCATTCGGAATGGATAGCTTTTTAGCTTGTAGTCTAAATTATATGCATACACGCACGCACAGAGGCTTTTTAAATTTTTCCCATAATGTGTAAATATATTAATAATTTAAATAATAATTTTACAATTCTTTAACTGCTTTAGAAGAACATTTATATACATGGATGTCAAAAAGCATAGAAAGTTGCTCCAAAGTAGATAATTTCACTGAACAAGTAGCTAGTGCCGATTTATATAGAATGAACATTTGCCATGAATTAGTCATTTGTTAATTACATTTGAAGTTCCACCACCTTTAAATATGTAAATTACTTATGTCATTTACTAGTCATGAGGAGTTGCCTAGTTATTAGTAAGAATTTAGTTACCTTCTCTGTTGTCACTTCCAATTTGGATAGTGAACTATACAAATTTGAGAATCAGGAAGATTTGGATGCAGACAGCAGGACAAACATTCCAGACACCAGTTACAGGGCTGTAGTTACTTACACTGTGAACTCCTAAAGCCTTCCAGACAGCGAAGCTGATCACGCCAACGCCACACCACGCGTACAGGGAGCCCCAGCCCAGGGCTCGCAAGGCTAGGGAAGACCCACTCTCCGGGAGAGCAGCGGTTGCCAGGCTCCCCTGCAGGGAAGGCAGAAAGGCTGAGGTGAGAATCAACACTTCAGAAAGAGTAAATATTTGGGGAGTGTTCGAAGTTAATGTAAAAAATAGCGATATCTACAAAAATACCCCCAAAGAAACTGTTCAAATTTATATAAAACCATTTGTAACTTACATTCCTACATTAGTGAGAACGAGCCTTTTCCCAAGTTCCGAACCAAATGTTTATGCCTTTTGAATTGTATATTCATGTTGTTTGCCCACTGAATGTTTCCTTATTTGTATTTTCCTTTATATATTGATATTCTTCAGCCCTTACACCTATGATATGTACTATCCTATTATCCTAGTTTGCTTTACTTTTAAATCCTTGTATTTAGTTTAGTTTTTGTCTTTGATCAAAGATGCATTCTAATGCTTTTAAGCTCACTAAAACTTCCCCTATCCTAAAGTTAGTCATTTCTCTTTTCTGTTAGCTGTATTTTTTTTAAATTGTCTCTTCTATTTACCACTGACTTTATAGTTCATCTGGTATTTATTTTGGTTTTGATGGGAGCCAATGATTCAAGGGAGTTTACTTCTCAAAAAGCTTAGCAACTACCCCACTCTAATTGATTAATCCTTCTCCTCCCAACTTATTAGAGAAACCTGTATAGAGAGATTTATTTATAAGCTATTTTTGTACAACTAACTTGTTATTTATTTTTATGCCAGAATCACATAGGTTTAATTATAGAATAAAAAGTATTTTTTTTATTTTATTTATTCATTTTAGAGAGTGGAAGAGAGGGAGAAAGGGAGGGCGAGAAACATCAATATGTGGTTGCCTCTCACACAGCCCCCCACTGGGGACTTGGCCCGCAACCCAGGGATGTACCCTGACTGGGAATTGAACTGGCGACCCTTTGGTTTGCAGGCCGAGCTCAATCCACTAAGCTACACCAGCCAGGGCTAAAAGGTCTTATCCAGAAAGCATATCATACTCATTACTTTTTCCAAAAATTTCTTTGTTGCTTTTGCCAATTAGGCAAAAGAGAAGGATTCTCTCCTTCTCTTTAATCTTGGGTAATGTAATTATGATGTGCCTTGGTGTGTTCCTCCTTGGGTCCAACTTCTTTGGGACTCTCTGAGCTTCCTGGACTTCCTGGTAGTCTATTTCTGTTACCAGATTGGGGAAGTTCTCCTTTATGATTTGTTCAAATAAGTTTTCCACTTATTGCTCTTCTTCCCCTTCTGGTACCGCTATAATTCAGATGTTGGGACGTTTAAAGATGTCCTGGAGGTTCCTAAACCTCTCCTCATTTTTTTGAATTCTTGTTTCTTTCTTGGTTTCTGTTTGGTTGTTTCTTCCTTCTGGTCCACTCCGTTGATTTGAGTCCCAGTTTTCCTCCCATCTCTATTGGTTACCTGTGCATTTTTCTTCATTTCACTTATTGTAGCCTTCATTTTTTCATCTAATTTGTGAGCAAAATCAACCAATTCTGTGAGCATCCTGATCACCGGGGCTTTGAACTGTATATCTGATAGGTTGGCTATCTCTTTGTCGCTTAGATGAATTGGCTCTGGAGCTTTGATTTGTTCTCCCATTTGAGCCATTTTTGGTGGGTTTTTTTTTTGGGGGGGGGGGTCTGGTTGTGGCTGTTAGGTAGTGAGGGGTGGAGCCTTAGGTGTTCCCCAGGGCAGAGCAGCCCAGTTGCTGGGTAGTGACACTGTATGTGGGGGCGGGGTCCAAGAGGGAACAATGGCACTTGCTCTGCTCTCTCTTGGATTCCAGTCCCTTCCACCGCTTCCCCTTTGTCTGGATTATCTGCGAGAGAAAGTGGGACCACCTTGTCAGCCAGCCGCCTTGCGCAGCCTCACTGGGTCTGCACAGTTGCCACCCCATGCCTGGGGTCCACTAGCCGCTGCCTGCACGCCTGGGATCTGCCAGCTGCTGCTGCCTGCACACCCAGGTCGCCAACCTCCACTTTTTCCTGCCACAACTCCGCCCCTCTTACCAGTGTGGATGAATGGTTGTTGGACTTCCGTACAGTTCAGTTTTCTATCAGTTCTATTGTTTTCTTGTTTCTAAATCTTTGTTGTCCTTAATTTTGATTGTGAGAGGAGGCACAGTGTGTCCACCTACGCCTCCATCCTGGCCGGAAGTCCTCAATTGCTTTTCCTCAAGAAAAACATCTATCTTTCTTTGATACAAAGCAGAGTGCTTTAGTAGTACTTCCCATTTCTTCACACAGTATATGAAAGGGGTATATTCAGGAGTCAAGAGTCAATATTAACAATTTTACTGCTTCAACAAGGATATTCTTAGACAGCCATGTTTTTTTTTTTAAACTGTAAGCACATGGTAATGAAGAACACAATGACTGCTGGTATAGCTTGGGGCCACTGCCTTGATGACACCAAGGCACCAGCAGTCCCCCTGCCCCCATTGCTTCTGTACTGTTAGATCAAATGTCTTAGCATCATTGTGAAAAGTTTTGACTTTATAGACCCCCAAGAGGGTCTCAAGCATCCCCAGCCATCTGTGGACCATAACTGGAAAACCATGTCAGACCATAAAGGGCGTATGTGATCATCAAAACTTAGAACCATAAAGCCAAAAGCAAACTTGTGAACACTTGTGTTTTGTTTTGTTTTTTCCCTGAGAGAGAATTCTTACTTTTCACCAGCTTCTCAAAAAAATCTGTCAAAGGTTAACGTGAAAACTTAAGCTTAGAAATGAACCCAAACTGCTATTAAAGCACCACTATCAGGTCTTACTAATTTTTGCCACAAGATAGATTTCTGCTCTGAAAATAGCCTGTAATATAGGTGGAAATGGCCATGCGGTTCACAGGGATAATCTGGGAAGTTCTGCATAAGCCCTGAGTAATCAGAAGGGGACCCAGATGCACTTTAAACGTGGTCTCTTACCATTACAATGTTCATAAGGCTTAAGTATGGTTATTAGGTTATTAAAGATACGTAGAAATGGAAAGGGATTCAGCTGGTTTTTAATTTTTTTTACATAACACTGTTCTTCTAGAGCAAACATCATATTGTAATTATGTAGTTATTTGTGCGAATATTTATTTAATATCTGTCTCTCACGCCAGATACTTGTTGAAGCAATAAAGTAACAGATACTGTAAACCAGGAGAGGGCAGAGACAAAACAATACCTAAGAACAAGTATCTATGAGCAAATGTGAGGACAGTTTCGCAACTAGGTAAATGCACTACACTTGAACACAACAGTGACTGCTCAGTCTTGCTTTTGGAGTAGGGTTTTCTGCCTGAAGCATGTTACAGTCATTCAGTCAAAATTTACTGAGCACCTACTGTGTGCCAGAGAGTGGGGCTGCAGCAATGCACAAGCACGTATGATCTCTGAATTCAAGGAGCTGACGTGTTTTCCATCCACACTAAAATGCACTTCATTTGGACACATTAGCGTCTCTGAAATAGAAATGCCCCTTGCAATCAATACTGTGTCAAGAGTTTAACTGGCATCACTTTTTCTTTCTTAGTTGCACATGAACTATTGGGGCCTCTTACAACTGATAGTGAATTACCAAGATTTAGATCTAAAAAAATCATGTTGGAAATAGAAAATGTACTGGTTGAGCTTTCAAAGTCCTTTTCTGCTAAAATTTAAGAAAGCACATATTTAAGTACCTCTTTTTAAGAAAGACTTGATTAATTTGTGCACTTCTTGAAATTATGAGGTGTATATAGGTTTGCTTCTAAAAGCACTATGAAAAGCCATGAATATTTTATCTTATCCAAATTTGCTACCATTTACTTGTAAACGATAACAATGCTACACATGGATTTTGGTGTCACAAACCTTATTGAACCATTCAGGGCTTCTCTTTTTAGCCAATGATAATGTTGTAACAAATCCAGCTAGCATTCCTGCGGCAGCAACAGTACCTAGGAAAAGTCCACCTGCCAAGAGTTTTGGGGGTGGGTGGCGGAGGATGGGGAGAGAGATTAAGGAAAGAAAAAAAAAACAAACCCTACAGTTAAAAAGATGTACACAGTTAAATTTTAGGTACTACTTAAATTACATTCAAAATTACTTTTGAAATTCCAGAAATGATGGCTAGGCAGCTCCTGCCTTCATTTATCAGGGATAAATGATAGGGCCTCTGAAATCTGCATGACCTCATGACCTCTAATCTAGTTCCTGAGGTCATTCTGAGATATCATTCCCAAGTACAGAGAATGGGCACAGGGACAGATAGATCTTGAGAATATCATGCTAAGAGAAATAAGTCAGACAAAAAGTCAAGAACCATATGATTTTACTCACAGATAGGATTTAAAACTGAAAGCAACAAATAGCCAAGAACTCATAGACACAGACAACAGTATGGTGGTTACCGGAGGGAGGGTGGAGGGTGGGGGATGGTAAAGGGGTCAAATATAAGATGACAGAAGGAGAGTAGACTTTTTCCTGTGTGGGGAGCACACAATGCAATACACAGATCATGAGTCCCAGAACTGTACATTGAAGCCTACAGGAAAAAGGAGGGCGCGGGAGAAACCGCAGAGGGCATGGGACAAATGCAGCACACAGAACGGCTCGCGGAACCAGTTCCACCCCCAGCCCGCCCCTGCGACCAGGGGAGGCTCCACCCGGCATAAGCACGGACCCACCGGGGCCGCGGGACCCCCAGGTCTAAACTCAAGGGCACACTCAGGCGAATTTCTCCCAGGGCGGGTGACAGCGGGAATGTCCGCTCCGGCGCGGGCAGAGCCCGGGCTGAGCTCGCCCGACCCCCGCAGCTCACCGCACCACACCTTTAACCAGGAAAAGCCGGTCGTCAGTGGATCCCGGAGCCTCCAGCCCGGAGGACCGTTCCCCAGCTTCAGGGCCCGCAGGCCCCATATTCATAATAAAGCCTCCACTACTGTGTCCGGCGACAACTGGGCCCGGCTGGAAGCGGCGGCGAGGTGGAGGAGAAAGGTTCCGCTCTCACTTTCCCGTGTACAACCTGCATATCGGCCCGGGGACCGATCGCCGCCCCCTCACGTTTTCTTTCCCAGCGGCCGGGAGGGGAGACCAGGTAGCTGCACTCGGCGTCCCTAGCCCTCCCCGGGGCGATGTCCGCCAAGGCGGTCTGCGGGTCCTGCCAGCTTGAAGACCCTGGAGCTCGTACGAGGGCTTGGCCAGCGGTAACATCCCACGATTCTAAGAAGTAGGCTTCATTTTTTTAGCTCTGTCGTTTTTCTGGGAAATAGGCGTAAATGACAGGTTCCATCCCTGGAAGAGAGTCAGCTCTTGGGTAACACGCCTCCTTCCCTGCGGAGGGGAGTGAATGGCTATTACAGCTGAACGGACGTGAAGGATACAAGCCGGCAGGGAGAGCAGAGCCTTGAGCGGATCCAGCCTGGAAAGGCTGCAGCCCGCAGACAGGCCCGCTCTGCAGTTTGGGAGCTGATTTGCTAACGGTGGTGGATTCTGTGAATGGCCATTGACAGGAGAAAATCTTTGCAGCCTCTCAAACACTGACACATGACAAAATCTTTTAAAGTGAGGTGACCTGTCACTTGTTCGTTATTCTCAATCAAAAAAAAAAAAGTAATGAACTTGAGGATGGGATGGAAATCTTTATTCATTTTTATTTTTAAATATATTTCATTGATTTTTCTATTACAGTTGTTCCAATTTTTCCCCTTTTGCCCCCTTCCATCTGGTACCCCCATTCCCTCTGGCAGTCCCCTCCCTTAGTTCATGTTCGTGAATCATGCAGATGTTCTTTGGCTACTCCATTTCCTATACTCTTCTCAACATCCCCCTGTCTATTCTGTACCTATCAATTTGTACTTCTTAATCCCTGTACCTTTTCCCCCATTCTCCCCCTTCCCCCTCCCAACTGATAACCCTCCAAATGATCTCCATATCTATGGTGCTGTTTCAGTTCTGCTTGTTTGCTTAATTTGTTTTTTAGATTCAATTGTTGGTAGTTGTGAATTTATTGCCATTTTAATATTCATAGTTTCGATCTTCTTTTTCTTAAGTGAGTCCCTTTAACGTATCATAGAATAACGGCTTGGTGATGATGAACTCCTTTAGCTTTACCTTGTCTGGGAAGCACTTTATCTGCTCTTCAATCTAAATGATAGCTTTGCTGAATAGAGTAATCTAGGTTGTAGGTCTTTGCTTTATATCACTTTGAGTACTTCTTGCCAGCTCCTTCTTGCCTGCAAAGCTTCTTTTGAGAAATCAGCTGACAGTCTTATGGGAACTCCTTTGTGGGTAACTCTCTGCTTTCCTCTTGCTGCTTTTAAGATTCTCTCTTTATCGTTAAGCCTTGGCATTTTAATTATGATGTATCTTGAGGTGGTCCTCTTCACATCCATCTTGTTTGGGACTCTGTGCTTCCTGGACTTATAATGTCTATTTCCTTCACCAAATCAGGGAAGTTTTCTTTCATTATTTTTTCAAATAAGTTTTCAATTTCTTGCTCTTTCTCTTCTCCTTCTGGCACCCCTATGATTCAAATGTTGGTATGTTCAATGTTTTCCCACAGACTCCTTAGCCTATCCTTGTTTTTTGGATTCTTCTTTCTTCTTGCTATTCTGAGTGAATGTTTTTTTCTTCCTTATATTCCAAATCATTGATTTGATTCTCAGCTTCATCCACTCCACTGTTGATTCCCTGTAAATTTTTCTTTATTTCACTTGGTGTAACCTACATTTCTACCTGGGTCTTTTTTATGCTATTGAAGTAGCCAATGAGTTCCTTGAGCATCCTAATAATCAGTGTTTTGAACTCTGCATCTGACAGATTGCTTATCTCCATTTTATTTCATTCTTTTCCAGGAGTTTTGTTCTGTTTTTTTTTTTTTTTTCATTTGGACCATATTGCCTTGTCTGCTCATTTTGGCAGCCTCTCTATGTTTGTTTCTACGTAGTAGGTAGAGCTGCTTTGACTCCCTGTCTTAGCAGAATGGCCTATTATAGAAAAGAGCACCCATAAGTTGGATGGGGTGGAGCCTTAGGTAATCCCCAGGGCAGGGCCACCCATGTGAAATAAGCTGATGGAGTCTCAGATATGGTGTCATGGCTCTGTGGCTCTGTGTGTGGGGAGGGCTCAGAAAGGGGACAGTGCCACTGCCTGGCCTCTGGAGTCTTCTCTGGGATGAAAATATCCCCAAACACTCTCCCTGATGCCAGACATATCAGTTTCTCCCCATTTGCCACTGGTGCCCTTCAAGCTGCTGCCCAGAGGGAGTAAGTCTTGCACTGGAGCCCAGAGGGAGTGAGTCCGAAGTCTTGCAAACCCTTTAAGAAGAGATGCCTGAGAACCCCACAGTTTCTTCTACCACCCCAACCTCCACTGGTTTTACAGCCAGAAATTGTGGGGACTTATCTTCTTGGCACTGGAACCCAGGGCTGGGTGGTCTGGTGTTGGGCTGGGATCCCTTGCTTCTGAGATATCTCTCCCAATTCTTATCCAAAACACGTAGGTGTGGAGCTGCCCATTCTGTCTCTGTGTGTCTGCATGTGTCTCCACCCCTTCTACCCTGCTGGTGAATGTCATTTCTTTAATTCTTTGGTTGTCGGACTCCATACAGCTCAATTTTCTGATGATTCTGGGTGATATTTGTTTTGTAGTTTAGTTGTAATTTTTGCTGTGGTTGTGTGAGAAGGCAAGCTGTGTTTACCTATGCTGCCATCTTGACCAGAGTCCTTTATTCATTTTTATATTCCCTACCTCTCAGTGTATTCCCTAGTCATGCATATTAAATAAATATCGATGAATGAGTGAATGAATGCATCACTTTTTGCATCAGTTAAATGTAATTAGTTGCTCAAACCTGGGCTCAGGTCCTGAGGCACTTTTCAGCTACATGAACTTGGTTGGGTTACTTAGGCTCTCTAGTCCGCAGTTTCTCATCGGTAAAGTAAAGAAACCGATGGTGCCTACCTCATCAGCTTGCTCAGATTAACTTGTTCAACCCAGCTAGTAAGTGGCAGAGCCAGGACTTAGAAGTAGCTCTGTTGAGTCCTCACCCACTGCCCACTGGTCCTCGAGCTGGACCTTGATAACTGGAATCACCTGGAAGGGCTTGTTGGCCACAGACAGCTGGCCCTCACTCCCAGAATTTTGGATTCACTTGCGTTAGGGTGAGGCCCGAGAACTTTCATGTCTAGTAAGTTCCCAGGTGATGCTGATGCTGCGGTTCCAGAGTTGGAGAACATCTCTCTGCCACATTCCTCCAGGTACACCTCTTAAAATCCACTTTAACACTTAGAAAATATGCGGCTTCCTCCTCTCACCCTGTCTTTGCCGTCTCCCCCAAAAGCACAGAAACATTTTATTTTAAGGAGTTTTTTTTTTACTATTTACTGAAAGGAACAGGAGAGAGAGATGATGACATCTTTAAATCTAGGGACAGCACAGCGTCCTGTACTCTACAGCTGTCTCTATTTTGAGACAGTAAGTACAAACCCTGCTTTTATTCTTGAGTTTGCAGCCCACAAATTTCTGCCTTCTTTCTAAATGGCCAAGTGAAAGACAATTTTGCTCCTTCCTACTTTCCCTGAATACAGAGGACGGAGGCGGCAATTAGAGTAAACCAATGGGTAATCTTCGCCTTAGGGGAGCAACTTGCAATTTGAAGATCCTCCCCACCTGCACGCGCCCAAGGAGGAGGGCCTGAGCACTCCTTGGACAGGGCTGGCTTGCAGGAAACTAGAACCCCTTCCTCACTTGCCCCAGGCTCCTGCCGCTTGCTCTGTTCCAGGTACTAGGAGATGAGGGTTCCAGGGCCTGGGACACCTGCAAGGTCCAGGGGTGGGGAGCTCCTGGCCCTGAGATTAGAACCACATTCCAAGCATCCCAAGTTAGAATGCTTAAAGAAAACAGACTTTAAAGACAGTGTTACTCAAGGTCTCGTCTTCTACAGTGCACACAGTTAGGTACCTCAGGTGCCACCTGGGTATCTGACCTGCTTTAGGAACCCCCAAATCTCACACAGCCCGCTTTCTATTGGAAAGCATTATACCAGTTCCAAGGTGACTTGGAAACATTTGGAGCACAGTCTCTACAAAACAGGGACGCTAGTTCTGAAAGAGCAACACAAGCATTTCCCACCGTGGAAACCAGTGATCAGAAGGTTGTGTAGCTTCGGCGCTCTATGCAGTTCGAGCAGGCCTGCCATTTCAGTGGAGGCGTGATTCCCTTTCAGGAGGATGTAACGGAAATTTCTTGCAAGCCAAAGGGGCTGCTGGGAAAGCAAGTTTCTCTGAGACACACTCTGTTGCTATTTTGGTGTTTGTTTTAGCCAGTTGAAGTCTACACCAGTGATGCATCTGACCACATTCTTACTTCAAACATTTTGCCCCTGAAGATTTTATTTCAAATTTCGACAGCTAGAAACCTGCTAATATTCAAGTTCCCAAAACTTGGGTAGCCCTCACTCTAGCTAGTTCCAAATGATGAGTTTTTCTTCCATTTATTTTTAAAACATGTTTTTGAAGTTTCAATTTCTCTCTGCTTACGATATGAAGCTGAATTCTTTCTAAAACCTGACAAGAGTCACATATTGATCATTCTTCTTCCTGCTGCTTGATACAAGATACCTGTCCAAAATATAGTGCAGAGATCTTTCAAAGTAATGGACTAACTAAGTGCGTACATAGAAAAAAAGATCTACTGGACTTTACACTGAATTATTAACAGAAGCTAACTTGAAGGAAGTAGGGAGGTGAAACTTACTAATTCAGTTATTTTCAGCCTTTTTCATCTCATGGCACTCATTAATTACTAAAATTCTGCAGCCATCAAAAATATATTTTTTCTGCTCTGACAAAAAATAGGTATAATTTTGACTGATCTCTAAAAAAATGGTAATTACCTACCCTTGTTGCTCCAAAGTGACTTTTCAAAAAAAAAAATCAGATGTCTATACTTGTATGTAAGGATTTCTGGTGCCAAGAATTAACCAATCAGATACAACCTTATTATGACGTGACCAATAAGATGCAACTCTGTTACATGACCTATATTTTATGGTTCAAGACAGGACTTTTATACCAGAGACAGCTGTTGTCATTTTTTTATCTGACAACCTAAAGGAACAGAGGTCAGTGCCCCTGACTAAATAGTTAAGTATTGGCAAGATTTTAAAATTTGTGCAGCACACAGGTTGAAAATTGCTGTGCTAATTATATATCTTCTACTTTCTGCCTTAAGCAAAATGCTGACCAAAGCAACGTTTTTATATATTTCTATAATATTTGAAAAAGTTTTATCAAGGGACTTGTAATACTTTTGTGAAAAGGACAAAAAGGAAAGGAACGCAGCCCTGGCCAGGTAGCTCGTTCAGAGCGTCACCGTGACAGCAAATCGATGTTTCTCTCCCTCCTTCCCTGTCTCTCTAAAATCAATCAACAAAACTTTAAATAAACAAAGAAAGGAAAGCAATAAAAATACTTTAGAAATATATCACCTTACTTAAAAAATTTTTTTGTTGTTGTTTAAATAGAAATGTTACATAGGCTTCCAGGGTAACTGACCAAACCCTCCAGCAGGATACCCGGTGATGACATTCCTTCTAGGGCAGCAAGGAGGCAGGAGTGAGAAGCGTATGTCATAGGAAAGGACTCTGAGCTGGCCAAGAACCCACACAGAACTTGTATCCCCCAGTTTACCATTCTTACAGCCTCTTGAATTCTTCCCAATAGCTGCTCTGGGCTCCCAGAGTTATAGCTGCTTCGACCTGCACTACAATCGATACAGCGCAATATAAATGGTAAGCGTGGTAATAATTCCTCTTCCCTGAGCTGAAACTAGACTTCCAAAGCTTGAGTCTCATTACTCACTTCCAGCATCTCATTACTTATCTCTGAGAATTGTATTGTATAACTGTCCCTGGTTGAATAATAGAAGTCTGTCTTCATCACGGTAAATGGAAGTTGCCGTTATAGGCTACTTCCTTTCCATTTTTCTTTATTGTAGAGAGTACCTTTCCTATCTCTTCCTATGCCATCAGGTGAGTCATTACTGTTAATGATAAAGCAGAAATCACTTTGAAAGCTGTTGTAGTTCATAAGCCACTAGACATTTTCTTATAAGAGTGGGATGCATATAATTTTCTTTAACTACATTCTTCTATCTTCTCGTGAACATCAAATGTGATTACATATGCTCAGGCATTTTGTAGATTGTCAGGTGTTCTGACAATATAAAGCATTGCTATATTTAGCCCTGTGTGTGTCCCAGTCATGGAAGAGTCCTTTATCGTTGCCAAAAGCGAAATGCATTTCCATCTCTGCATCACCATTTTGCCAGAATTTCGTACTCAGGCACATGTGTTTCGCTTACGTTTCCTAATGAGGTCCACAATATCAACCACGGTGTCATTAATGTTTATTATGTTTATCATGTGTTTATTTTATTAATTATCCTCTCCTATTCTGATGTATTAAGAGTATAAGCTGCAACATTACCAACGTACCGTATAGGACTAATAATATGTATGATAAGAGAGTGACTACGGATTCTAATGAAAGCTTTTGTGATCAAGTACTGCATTTAGATTGATTTGTTTTCATTCATTCAGCGAATATTAACTGGGCGCTGGGTTTCCTGCAGTGAAGTGAAGAGGCACAGCCCTCAGCTGCTTGTGCTTATAATTCCATGGCCCACCTTTTCTAAGGAAGCGAGAGTTTTGTCAAAGCATCCTTTTTATTTCAAACTCTGTGGTTGGTATTCTTTCCAACTGTATTTCTTCTACTTTCTGCATTAATAAGTAAAATGTGGACTAAAGCAACCTTTTTATTTCTTATGAAATCTGCAGTGTGTCCGGTCAGCCCTCTGAATATCCACTGTTATCGTCCATGTGGGGAGAGAGGGCCCAGGAGATCAGTCCGCGCCTGTGCAGAACCTGGGCTGACGGGTCTCAGCATGCAGAGGGGGCGGGGGGGGGGATGGGGTCAGTTCCCAGAAATAGGCTCAGCAACTGAGGCCCTGGCCAATGACTGGGGAGCAGGTAGGCTCATTCTGGGGGACAAAGCACGTGCCTAGGTGGGTCATGGCAAGACAGAGACACAGTCCAGGTGGTCTAGTTGTGAGATGGAATGTAAGGATTTCTAACGAGGTAGCATGGCATCACCTTCAGGCAGGAAGGCTGGCATCACCAAGAGATCCATCCGTGGGTAGCAGCATCCCATCCCTACGCAGAACTGGAGATCCAGAGATGGTAACTGGTCCTTGCAAGGCACAACGCCAGTTAAAATAGCGAGAGCACTGAAATGAGGCCATAGTCAGGAGCCCAGTTATCAGACCCAGATCACCATGGTGTTGAGTCAGTAAGGTGAGTTGTGTGGACCAGGGTCCGCAGACAGCCTGATTCAGGTCAGGATGAAATCTGGACCTGCAGGTGGGAACCGGTTCAGCCCGATGGGGGGAGGACTGGAGGAGAGGGTGGGAAGCAGATGGGTGCCGGCATTCAGGTGTGTGACTTGATCATTTGCAGGAGGGCCTTGTCTTGGGTGGGGGGCTGGAAGCTGGCCTGCATCCTGCATCCTGCTCACTGGGCCTGGTGCCCGAGGCAGGGCTGCCACTGTCCCCAAGAAGGGTCACCTTTTCTCTTCAAAAAAAAAAAAAAAGGCAGCACGTGAGCATAATTGGCTTTGGAAACGTGACATTTAAAACTAGATATTCACGGGCTAGAAGCCAATTTAACATATCCCAACTGATGGGAGTCTATCTTGTACCTCAATGTGTTAAGGCAGAATAAAACATCTTGAGAAAAATCCGAAAGCCTCCAGGCTAGAGTCTCGGAAACACTTTTGTGCTAAAAGTAGTGTGTATAGATTCAAAATGCCTCTGGAATCCAGCAGATAAGTCAGAAAAGTGCTTCTGAAGAGTGTTAGCATGCTTACACCACTTGAATTCACGTTATTTAAATATATATATATGGCCTTTAGACAAATTTTTAAATAATTTTAGCTCACCAACTATTGCACTTTGCATTACAAAAGAAAGGTCTACGGTTACTTCTCTCTGGTCAGTCTATTTCCATTTTAGTCACATATTTAAGAAATTTGACCCCTTTGATTGACTCTCACATATAAAAGGAATAAGCTCTTAGAACATAATTATATAGCATGATAAAATATTTCACTATACAGTAAATTACATGCCATTTAGAAGACTGTTTTATTTAGGTCAACTGTACAGGGCCCAATGCCCTTTTCAAAATGTTCAAAGTGTTTGATGGATTCATTGCTGGGTGCACTATAAATAAAATACGGCCTCGGATTCCAGATGATGAAAATGTGCTAGGGGGACTTCCGGCCAAGATGGAGGCGTAGGTGGACACACTGTGCCTCCTCTCACAACCAAAATTAAGGACAACAAGATTTAGAAACAAGAAAACATCCAGAACTGATAGGAAATTGAACTATATGGAAGTCCAGCAACCATTCATCCAGACGGGTAAGAGGGGTAGTGTCGTGGCAGGAAAAAGTGGAGGTTGGCGGACCCGGGCACACAGGCAGCAGTGGCTGACAGTTCCCAGGCATACAGGTGGCAGCTAGCAGACCCCAGGCACACAGGCAGCTGCTAGTAGACCCCGGGCATGGGGTGGCAACTGTGCAGACCCAGTGAGGCCATGCAAGACAGCTGACTGACCAGGTGGTCCCACATTCATGCATAGATAATCCAGGTGAAGGGGAAGCGGTGGAAAGGACTGGAATTTGAGAGAGAGTAGAGCAAGCACCATTGTTCCCTCGGACCCTGCCCCCGTATACAGTGTCACTACCCAGCAACTGGGCTGCCCCACCCTGGGGAACACCTAAGGCTCCACCCCTCAATACATAAGAGCTGCAACCAGACCACCCCCCCAAAAAAGGCTCAAACCAGAGAACAAATCAAAGCTCCACAGCCAGTTCATCTAAGTAATGAAGAGATAGCCAATCTATCAGATATACAGTTCAAAGCCCTGGTGATCAGGATGCTCACAGAATTGGTTGATTTTGCTCACAAATTAGATGAAAAAATGAAGGCTACAATAAGTGAAATGAAGGAAAATGCACAGGGAACCAATAGAGATGGAAGGAAAATTGGGACTCAAATCAACGGAGTGGACCAGAAGGAAGAAACAAACAACCAAACAAAAAAGAAGGAAGAAACCAGAATTCAAAAAAATAAAGAGAGGCTTAGGAACCTCTGGGACATCTTTAAACATCCCAACATCCAAATTATAGGGGTACCATAAGGGGAAGAGGAAGAGCAACAAGTGGAAAACTTATTTGAACAAATAATAAAGGAGAACTTCCCCAATCTGGCAAAGGAAATAGACTACCAGGAAGTCCAGGAAGCTCAGAGAGTCCCAAAGAAGTTGGACCCAAGGAGGAACACACCAAGGCACATCATAATTACATTAGCCAAGATGACAATGAAGGAGAGAATTCTAGAAGCAGCAAGGGATAAGGGGATAGTCACCTACAAAGGAGTTCCCATCAGACTGTCAGCTGATTTCTCAAAAGAGACCTTCCAGGCAAGAAGGGGCTGGAAAGAAGTATTCCAAGTCATGAAAGTCAAGGACCTACATCCAAGATTGCTTTATCCAGCATAGCTTTTATTTAGAATGGAAGGGAAGATAAAGTGCTTTTCAGATAAGGTCAAGTTCAAGGTGTTCATCATCACCAAGCCCTTATTATATGAAATGTAAAAGGGACTTATCTAAGAAAAAGAAGATAAAAATATGACAGTAAAAAGACAGCAAACTCACAGATATTAACAACCATACCAAAAACGAAAGCAAACTAAGCAAACAATAGAACAGGAACAGAACCACAGAAATGGAGATCACATGGAGGGTTAGCAACAGGGGAGTGGGAGGAGGATAGAGAGGGAAAAGGTACAGAGAATAAGTAGCATAGATGGTAGATAGAAAATAGACTGGAGAAGGGCAAGAATAGTGTGGGAAATGTAGAAGCTAAAGAACTTATGACACATGGACATGAACTAAAGGCAGGGAATGTGGGTGGGAGAGGGTGTGTAGGGTGGAGGGGAATGATGGGGGAGAAATGGGACAACTGTAATAGCATAATCAATAAAATATATTTTTAAAAATGTGCTAGAGTATACATCAAAGCCACCGCCATTAATGATGCCTCATTCAAGGTGATAGAAAGAGCCTGGACTAATCATCTGGAAGCCAAGGTCTAGGTGCCCAGCCCTGCCAGTAAAGGGGGATGATCATCTCCATGCCTCTTAATATGGGCTTCATTTTTCTCCTCCGTAAAATGAGGGACGTATTGAGTAGATCAGCACTCTTCAAAATGTTTCATGGCATGCCAGTTCCAGAAGCAGTTAGACATTCCTTAGGGGAGGGCGGGGGAAGTTTTGTGATCAAATCAGTTTGACAAACAAAATAGAACAAGTTTCTTTGCTTCTCAAAGTCTTCAAAAGAGTAGCAGTAAATGATGATTCCGTAGTTATTGGCCCATGGAGTTCTTCGTTTAGGAGTATCTTGCGCACCATAGAGTATAGTTTGAGAAATACTGAACTAGCTGGTTGCTAGGGTTCTTTGTGCTCCCCCTTCTGTGATCTAGCTACGTTTGGAGAAGGGAGGCTATTCCGCCCAGAGGACAGAGAGCAATGCTTCTCCTTCCTCTTGCAGCTCAAGGTCAGATCTAAAGTGTAATGTCTCTGCTCCGCCTTTAGTGTGAACCAAAGGGCAGTTGAAAGAACAAAGACCAGACTTCACTCAGGGGTGGAGGCTTTAATTCTACGATACTTCAGCCAAAAATAACCCCTCACTCTTCCGTGTCCGATTTAGAGCTCTTCTTCACATTCTAAGATGGAAGAGAGCTGTTTGTCGGGGGGAGGGGAGGGAGAGCCAAAATGGTCATGAATAATCTACTTCATTCCAACCAATTAGGAAAAAAGACACAGTCCCCAAAGCACATTCTGAACTGGTATAGTTGAGAAATCAAAACAGACTGACTTACAGTAGAATTAGACTTACTATTTCAAGCCCTGCTATTTATGTATCCTTATTTGGTTGCTTTTCACAGAGTTGCCTGACTGTGGAAATGAAAGTGACCTTGAGAGGTCATGTAGGAAATCATCTTGTATCCAGAAAGGACGTCACTGAAATTCTCCTGATTACAGATACAGCAGCAGGTCCATCTTGACTCCCGGTTGTGGAGCAACCAGTTGGCCTGGGCACGTTCTGTCTCATCCCTGCATTCCCCTCCAGGAGTCCGCGTGCTGGGGTTCCAGGAGCAGAAGGACCAGAGAAAGTCGGTGATGCGCTACACGCCAACCGCAGCCTCAGTCCCGAGGAAAACGGCTAGACGGAGCTCCACTTGCTGGGGTGTCCACGTTTCCCGGCACACGACCCAGTTGCTCGGGACAAATAAAGAGAACTGGAGCAAGATCACCACTAACCCCAAAGGCAGCCATCTGTAGGCCAGCAACTCTGCCCAGCGGGGGCCCCGCTGATTGCATGGTCCACCCCATCCGCAACCCTCACCGGAGCACGTGTTCCGACGACTCCCTCTCAAACAGCCCCCCTCACAGAAAGCTGATTAACGTTAGACGGTCATCGAACAGCCGCACAGGTGCCTCATGCATCCCATACCCAAGCCCTCCAGACGCCGAGGCCCACCAACAAGCCCCGAGCTGAAGGGCACTCTTACTCGTGGTGAGTTCCACCCTCCAGCCCCGCCCCCAGCCCCTGGTGCATGTCACGCCAGGAGTCATGTCTGACCCGGGTCCTGGCTTCTCCCTGTGCCCTGAGCGGCTGTCCCTCGGCACCCACAACCCGCCTCATCCCTGATGGGTGGGTCCGACAGAGCTCTGGGTAACGCTGTCGGTAGACTTCTGACAAAGTCCCTTCTGCCACGACTTGGACAGTGAGTTTGGTCGTACTCAAAGTGGCGGGGCACCTGTGCCCAGCGTGTTGACTTCTGCATCACCTGGAAGGACGCACCTGAGGCTGCGCTCGCTGCAGGTCTCTCTCCAAAGCCCTGGTTGCACGCGCTTGAGAGCGGCGCTGAGCCGGAGGGTTTGGACGCAGCTGCTCTCTGGTCGCTGAGAGCAGCCGGGTGAACACTGTGCGGTGTGGTGCGGACTGACCCACACAAGAGCTCGCCCTGCCGCCCTGAGATGATTCTTCCCGAAAGGAGCAGCTTATCCTAAACCAGGAGAGGGGGCTGCGCAAAGAGACAGCTATCCCAGGAGAAACTGAGGAAACAAAAACGTAGGGCCCAGGGGTTGGTTCAGCATCAAATAAATATTCATAAAAATTTTACAAAACAGAATGGTCAAGAAATTTTTTGTAAAAGCAGCGTCCTGAGCGGGACTTGTCCTGCAATGTTAAGAAAAAAAAATGCATGATAAATTACACGAAAGTCCTAGCCACAGCACAGAACTGGCTAGCTAGATCCATGGACCAGAGTAGTAAGGACCAAAATGGGCCTAAGTGTATCTAATAGCTTACTAAACAAGATATTTCAAATCAGTGAAGAAAGTAAAATAAAATGATTTGGGAACAACTGGCCAGTTACCTGGAAAAGAGAAGTTTGAATGGGAAAAAATACAGATGATTATTTATTGGAACACATCTTTGAGTTGGGGAAGAACTTTCTAAGCAGGAAACCAAACGAATAAATATAGACTGATTTGATTATGTAACTCTCACAACTGCTCAGTGTAGATTTGCTCAGTTAATTCCATCTTTCCTTCACCCTTGCCTGCCCCTCACTTACTGCTGGGGATGGCCATGTGACCAGTGCTGGCCAATGGAAGTAAGCAAGGGTCAGCTGATATTGTCTTTCCCATCCTTCCTCCTTCTGCTGGGAATGTAGACCTGATGGCTAGTGCTGCAGCAGCCATTTAGTGATCATAAGATGACAAACAAGAGAAGGGCAACAGGGGGCAGAGATGTGAGCCCTCCCACTGTCTGTCTGCGAACCACTTCCAGCTGCTGCCTGTCCGATAGGTGCTTGTTATGTGAGGTAAGTCCTCTTAGTTTAAGCCAGTGGAGTTAGGATTTCTGTAACATAAAGGTCAAATTCATTCCTAACCGAGCCTGAGCTTAAGGCAAAACAGCATATTTTCATAAAAGGAAAAAACAAATCGGGAGTAAATATTTGCAAATACATACCATAAAAGCTAAATTCTTACTAATATAAAGACCTCTATAATAACAGACATTTTATTTACCAATGAAAATGGGCAAAGAATATGAACAGGGTGATTAAAAAAATTTAAATGTCCAATAAATTTATGAAAAAAATTTCAGCTTCACTAATAATCAGAAAAACACAAATTAAAATAACCTTAATGATATATCAGCTATAAACATTGGCACACACTGGAGCAATTATAGTATCTTCTGGAAAGCAATCTGACAAAATGTCGCCACCATCTTGGGAGGCTCATGCCCTTCGGAAATCCGGGCGGCGAAACGGTGAGTGAAGTGCGGAGCGGCGCTCAGTGACGTCCCTGGCAGCGTTGTTGGTGATTGCAAAGTTACGGAAATGGAAGAAATGGGCAATAATGGAGCTCTGCTTAAATAAATTGTAGGATTGTTCCACGTAAAAAAAAAAAAAAAAAAAGTGTCCATTAACCTGCTGCTGCGGAGGCGTATTTTTGACATGCAAAGATGTTCATTGTTCGTTATTAAGCACAGAACAAGTTGAACCACCCCTCAGTAAGGAAGACACTTTGCTATTTTTGTTTCTCTGCATGTTTGTGTAGTTATGTGTGTGAGAAATGGCATGGGGGAAAGCAAATCGAGGCGGTAACACCATCCCTGGGCTTGGTCCACGTTTTAAAATTATTTCTGTAATAAGCATGCATTGCTTTTGAAATACGAAAATCGTTACCGCAGAAATGTTTCTGGATGAGCACAGGGTTGAAATCGAGGGATTAGAAGAATTGACTATTTAATGGGATCCGGCTGAGATGCGCGGAGGTGTCTGCCTCACGCTAAGGCTGTCAGAGCCTTCCCAGGCCTGCGGGCTCCTTCCTCGGCAGGGTGGTTCTTTGAGCACCGTTGGCGTCTTCTGGTGAGAGCTCCTTCAGCGGGCGTCTTCCGAATGGCACGTTTCTGCTTCAGCCAGAGGCTTCCGACCGTTTGGCGTCTCTGCGCCACGCTGGAAGAGTTGTCCTGGGCCACATATTAAATACTCGATGACACGCAATTACAGAAAATCTCATAATGTGTTAAGTAAATTTACGATTTTGTGTTGGGCCACAGTCACAGCCATCCTGGGCTGCATGAAGCCCACAGGCCACAGATTGGACACGCCTGCTAGGCAGTTTGATATAGTGAGCCACGCTAAAGCCAAGCCTTCCAGTTCTAAGGGTCCTTCTGCTCTTTAAGGTGGCTTCGCAGCTCTCTGCTCTGATCAGTACAAGTGACTTAAAGCTGAATTCTTCGAGAGTAATTTTATTTCCCTGATTCCCGAGATTGTTGGGGGTTGAGAAGAGGGGGTTAGGAGGTATGCTTCATGGAAGCCCCTAAGTATTGGCTGAGGGGTAACAGAAGTCCTGTAGAAAAAACAATTAGCATTTTGCTTTTACAGGAGGCAGCTGTGAGAAGGCGGTGAGCAACAGCAGATGGTCTTCGGAGAGCTTGATTCTGTGAATTCCTGTCTGACAGCTTCAAACTTCCTATTCTTCATGTTTCTTAATCTACCAAGCCATGAGCAAGGATTGAGTTTCCTTTACTGTATTTCTCAGTCTCACTTCCGAGTAATACTAAAAGTAACTCTTTCCCTTAAGGCAATTATCAGCATAAGCCTGCAAGAGGCACAAGTGCCAAATTCTCCAGGGTTTCTTTTTTCACGATGGAAAATACTTTAAGCTAAGAGCATGACTGACGATAGGGCAGCAGGTTGTGTGGGAAAATTTATGGTAAGTGTATCTGTCAACCAGGGTCCCGGCAGGAGACGGAAACGGTCCCGGGTGCTTCAACAGAAGACTGTTTTGAACGGAGGGGGACTCTACAGAGGAGCGGGCAGGGTGACGGGGACCAACGAGAGAGGTCAAGGCAGAGGCTACCGCGGTGGGAAACCATTATCAACCCTGGTGGGGGCCCAGGGAGACCTGGGGTCAGACAAAAGGCACTGGCTCTCTGTGGCCGGAGGTGTAGCCTGTAAGGATGTTGCCGCCCCCAGATGCTGGCACCAAAGCAGAAAGAAAAAGACAAGACTTCCCTGCTTCCTGCCCTCTGGTGCGCCCCAGGGCCTCCAGTTGGCCACATCCTAATCAAAGTCAGCTGAAGGGGCCTCACAGAGCTCTCGGGGGGGCCCAGGGAAAGACGGGGAAGGTGGGGAAAGGCTCCGAGGGCACAAGTGGAGAATGGCCAGCTCACTCCCCAAGGAATGTTTTGTTCTTTGTGAGGAGATAACGCCTGGAGGACGATTATGACAACGGTTAGCTCTGCAGCCTCAAGTTCAGCTCTGAATGCTGTCAGGAATCTGTCATTTCCAAGAGGTTAAACAAAAGGGGCAAGCCCAGAGAAATTTTAGAAGAACATACTGCTGTGGACTGAATGTTTGCGTACCCCTAAAATTCACATGCTGGAGCCCTGCCTCCCAGGGTGATGGCGTGTGGAGGGGGGGCCTTTGGGACGTAATTAGGGTTAGCTGAGGCCATGCGGTGGGGGCCTCAGGATGGGATCAGGGTCCTTGTCGGAAGAGGAAGAGGCTCTCCACCACTGGAGGGCACAGCGGGCGGTGGCTGTGTCCGAGCCAGGAAGACAGCCCTCACCAGAACCCGACTGCGCTGGCACCTTGATCTTGGACTGCAGCCTTTCAGCTTCCGGAACAAGGAGAAATGCATTTCCACTGTTTAAGCCCCCCAGCCTGTGGTAGCCGAGCTGATCGGTCATTTACCTAAAACTAAAAATGCACGTATTGAAGACGGTACCATCATTTATCAAGCCCCTGCTCACTGCCAGGCACTGTGCCACGTGCTTTACCCGCACGAGCTCATTTAATTCCCACACCTGTCAGGTAGGTTCTGTTATCCCCATCTGATCCAGGAGGAAGCTGTTGTCCGTAGAGTTAGCCATCTCTTACTCCAGGCCACGCAGCAGGAGAGCGGCTTCCACCTCTGGAGGGCGACTGGCAGCAGGTACGGCGGAGATGCCCGGGGTGCAGGGGGCAGCTGCTGGGGTCCTCAGCCACAGGAGGACTGTGGACCTGAGAGACGACTCGGGGGGCCGGTCGTGCAATAATGTCTGGTTTCTCTCACTGGGGTGATGGGATGATGGGGGGCGCTTGGTAGGTCTTGTTCATCACTGTATCCACCCTCCCTGGTGTAGGGTATGTGCTCAGTAATGTCTGTGAAGTGACTTCACGACCGGCATCTGCTACGATGGACATTTGCGACTCACACTCTTTCTGCCGATCACCTTGCGGTCGGTCACCTTCATTAATGGGAAACACACTTAGCACTTTTAGAGCTGTGGTTTAGAGGCGGGTTTGAACACAGAGAATGGTTGCTGCTTCTGGTCTGGATGACGAAGGCCAGCAGCCCATGAGAGAAGGTTCCATCAGGGCGCTCTGTGAGGGACGTGGCGGAGGCCGCACATCACAGAGACAGACAGTGCTTGGTGCATGTGCAGAGCCGACGACACTTCAGTGTCTGTAAGAGTCGTGGCCTGGACATAGAGGAAGATGGACGGGATTCAACTCCAAGCAGGTAGTGAGGGACTCGAGAAAGTTACCCAGAAACTTCATGGGGGCTCAGGTCTCAACATGCCCCATCAGGCAGGATTTGAAAGAAGTTTCCGAAGATGAGGTCATGCTACCACTCGATCCCAGGCATCTTCAAGATTCGCACCCACTGCAAGGTGAGGACTCGGAGACCTTGCTGTCTAAGGACAAGAAAGGCCACGGGTCCACCCTGGTGCCCGCAGGATCCCTGGGACAAGCGCAGGCTCACACAGGTGTGGTCTCCTCCAGGACTCGGCTGCCCGGCCAGTAAGTGATTCCAACACCTGAAAAGACAGCCCAGGTTTTGGGGAGATATGAGATTATTCCCTCAGCCGGTGAACTATATTTTCAGCCCGAGGAAAGTTTGGAATCGGGCATGGAGATATTGAAGTAAATTAACGCTTACGACTCAGCCTTTTGTATAGTTCAGGAAAACAGTAGAGATCATTGGCAAAATATGGGTGTACAGGTATCAGCATGAGAGATTGTCAGGTCAGGAACTGAAGTTTTATTGGACAACTGAGACATTTTTGTCTGTGAACCACTTGGTGGAGAACTGAATTGCTCGAGATGGAAGATGTTTGAGAACTGAGGTTGGCCCATGCTTGGATTTCACTGTTTGTAATAGAACTGAATGTATTAGAACAAAGACAGACTAGCCCTGTGATTCCAATTTACATTGTGCAATTAAGTAAATGGTTTTAGACTCACGGTTTAAATTAAGTACAAAATTGATTAAGTTTATAAACAAACTGGAATATTTAAATGAACTTGAGAATCACAGTATTTGGAGTTTAATTTATTAGATTTATTACAGTTATTTAAGTACTGACAAAGGCTTTCCTGCTTAGGATAGGCATTTGAAGTAATTCGAAAGAAAAGTGAATATATTAAATTTATAACGAGTTTTATGTATTGAGGGAATTTAATTAACTGAGATGTGAATGGCAGTGATTGTTTAAGGGAGTTTAATCTGTTCGACTAGATATAATTGATCATTATTGAAAGAAAAAGTAAAATTAATTATTCTTGTTTTACTAGATGTGTAAGTAGACTAACAGTTATGATTTGAACTTGGAGGCACGAGGGAAACGCAGTTTGAAAATCTGGGATGACTTCCTGGTCCGCAGTTCCCTACAGCTTCGGCCCGAGACACTCAAGGATCCCTGTGGCTTCATGAGACTGGTGGAGGGGCTGCCCACATGTCCCTGGGGACAAGCAGTGGGAAAGTGCTGTTGCCTCTCTAGAAGGGGTCAGGGACTTACTCTGCTTACAAGGTCAGGAGGAGGGCTGGCTCTGCTTCTGGGACAGAAAGCCATACACGCTCTTCCTAAAAAGAAATGTAGTCAGAGGCAGAGGCCAGCCTTGGATGGAACCAGACCACAGCCGACAGAGCCCCAGATATCTCTCCCCGCCCCTGAACTTGCCCACGGCATGCTCTTGCTCAGATCAGAAACCAGGTCCACCCTGGCTGGTGTGCTTCAGTGGACTGGGCGCCAGCCTGTGAGGTAAAAGGTCACTGGTTGATTCCCAGTCACGGCGCCTGCCTGGGTTGCGGGAGTGTGTTAGGAGCGTATGAGAGGCAACCAATCGCTGTATCTCTCGCACATGGGTATTTCTCTCCCTTTCTGTATCCCTCCCGTCCCCTCTCCCTAAAAATAAATAAATAAAATCTTTTAAAAAAGAAAGCCTCCAGGTCCTAGAGTAAAATTAGCTATTACTCTTTGTCCAGAGCCATGGAGACACCATTGTCACGTAACTCTGCCCCAGGTTCGTGTGGTAACTGGTCTAAAGGAACTACAATCCGTATTTTAAAGGTGATGGGCATCACTCAGCTTCCAACAGTGCACAGCTCGGGGGCCTGACCGGCATGGCAGCAGGTGCACACACCTGGCTGGCGGCCATTAGAAGTGGAGGAGCGCATTTTGAGCCAAGGAGTGAGGCAGCCCCTGAGAAGAGTCAGGGCTGTAAGAACGACATGCTGGTCATATCCCAGTCACCCACTGGGATATTACCACTGGCTTCCCCAGCGGCAATCACACCCGGAGACACGAACTACAAGCAGCATCTCCAAATTGCAGACCGGTCACAAGGCAGAGGACAAGCGTGACATGAATGTGGTGGGTACCTAGTAAGAACCTGTTGGCTTGCGTGGACACCCAGGGGAGACGACTGGCGTCTCAGAGCTGGCCGTGATGAAGTGAGCATGATGCTCTCGTTTCGGAAGAGATCATTCAAGCCTTTTTTCCATTTATTAATTGGATTCTCTCCCTTCTCAACACATACATACATATATTCATTATGTTTTCTTACAGCTTGTCACTTGCTTTTTCATTATTTCATTATTTAATGCTGTTTTAGTAAATGGAAATTCTTAATTTTAATAAAGTCCAATCTTCCACCTTCTCCTTTATATTTAGTGTTTTTTTTTTTTTTTTTTTATGTTCTATTTAAGAACTCTGCTTACTCCAGCTGGTGAAGATGTTGTCCTGGTTACCTTCTAGAAACTGTATTGTTTTACCTTTCACATTCAGGTCTGTGATCCATCTGGAATTGATTTTGGCATGCAAGTAGGGGATTTAGGTTAATTTTCTTCCATATTAATCCACCACCATTTATCGGAAAGACCACCGTTTTTCTGAACTCTGTTATATACTAGTAATCTAGTTATTTCTTTTCACCAATACCGCAGTTATTAAACTTACCTTTATAAAAATCTTCATATCTGGTAGCACGTCTTCCAACACTTTTTCTTCATCACGATCGTTTTTCACTTTTCTTGCCTTTGCATTTCCATATAAAATTTAAAAACAACTTGTCAATTTCCCATAGTCAGAAACCTACAGGCACTTTTGTGTACATGAGGGGATGGCATTGAATCTACTGACTGATTTGGATCAGCCCTTAAAATATTGAGTGTTCTAATCTGCGTACTTGGTATGTTCTTTCACTTATTTAGGTCTGCTTAAAATTCTCTCGGTTCCATTTTGGAGTGCTCAGTGAAAAAGTACTGGTACGTCTTCCCTTTGATTTATTCCAATCCATTTGATGACTCTTGCTGTTACTGTAATGGTAATGTCTTTTAAGCTTCATTTTCTAGTGTTTTTGCTACATCCACACAAGAAGTACAGTGCTCGTATCAGAGCTGTGTTACTGTTGCCCCTTCGAGGGTCACGTGTCTTTTTTCCTCTATTTACTGTTAAGGTTTCCCCCACTTGAATTCTTTGATTTTCATCAGTCTTAGGATGTGCCTGAGTCTGGTTTCCTTTCCTATGTATCTTGCTCAGGGGTCAGGACTTCTCGAATCTGCGGCTTAATGTCTTTCGTTAGTTCTGGGAAACAGTTTCTACCCCATTGTTTCTCCTCTCCCAGAATGTTAACTAAACGTACATTACTACTTTTCACGTGTCTCATAATCTCGTATATCTCTTTCACTCTTTTCTCCATTTCCATACACTTTTTTCCTCTGTGCTTCAATTCAGATGTTTGAACCGATCTTCCAGTTTGCTAATTCTCTCTTCTGCTTTTCACCTACCAGTAAATCTAGGTTTTGAATTCTCAATTCAGGTATTTTTCTTTTCGGTTCTAGAATTGCCATTTAATAATACTTTTTAAATAGATGCCAGTTCTTGGTGAAATCCTCCATACAGGGTAGGGTGCAAATGGGGTTACAGTTGTGAGTATGTGAAACTCGGGGTTTATTCTTGTATTGTTATTTATTAATTATTTTATTGTTTTCCATGTGAACAATTATAGACCTGCCTATGTCCCTCCTGGTTTAATCTATTTCTATGGCCATTTCAGCCATAGTTTTTTTTTAAAGTTTGAGTTTGAGAACCTCAATGTCTGGATCACCTGTGTTTTCCTTTCTATTATCTTGGGCTTTTTTTCTCTCTTGAATTGTGGTCATTGGTCATGTTTTCTGTCATGCCTGGTCATGTGGCTGGAATGACCGACATTGTGTATAATAAATTCTGGAGGGTCTAGGTGATGATTACCATCCTATAGAGGGGGTTTAATTACATTCTGACAAGCAGATCACCTCGACCCAATCGGGAATTGAGCAGACGGGAGCTGAGTTTCAGGTTTTACAAGGGCTCTGAGTCATGCCATCCTCACTCCAGGGTAGGGGGGTAGCCCTTCTGTGGTCTCCGTTGAAAGTTTGGAGTATGTGCTGGGACTCCTCCTTTTCTGGAGGGTCCTGAACTCCAGGTTCTGTCTTCCCAGCACCACAACACCATTAAAAACTTCAGTAGAGCGGTCGCTTCGATTCTACCTATTGGACTATGTCTCCTTACTTTCAAAATAGGTCAGTGGTTTGAGGGGAAACTGCACAGGGAATGTAGGGCTCACTTCTCCAGGATGCTGGCCCCCCAAATCCTTTCTGTTCGATAGCCCTGAAGTCTACATTCGTCTCCTTAGGCCAGTGAGACTCCTGCAGCACTGAGTGATTTGAGTGTCTATCTCCCTCTCTTTGTGCATCTAACTCCATCTCTCTGTCTCACTATTTCTATCCATCTATGTATCTATATCTAAACTATCTGGCTCCCTTCAATGCATTTTATTTCTCTCCAGACCTTGACCTCTTACATCCTGGCTGCTTTGGTTACTCTTCATTGTTTTAATAGCTTTGGAGGCGGTATTTTTATAGCTGGGGTTTTTTGGAGGGCGGGAGAGCTAGTTTGATATCAGCTATTCAGACATAGGTGCAAATAGAGGTTTCCCATTCTTTAATGTTTAGAGAAGAATACTATGTTGTCAGAAATATGCATTATGCAAAGGGACTATTCCTTCTCTCTCGGGATGCTTCTGTGTTTGCGGGGTCTTGCTGCTTGATTCAACATCTGACCTCAGGCAGATCTGGAGAGGCCGACAACTTGGTCCCAGCTTCTGTAACTTCCCATCAGTCCCTGAGGACTTGAAGTTCCTCACATTGATTCTGGGGAACAGAATGGTTTTCCTCGGCTGCTTAGTCACTGCGGCAGCATCAGACGATTACCCAATGGGCAGGGGTCAGCCTTGAAGAGTCCAGTGGGGCAAATATGAGTCCCTGCAGCACAACAAGGGGGCGTGGCTTCAGCAAATGAGTCCCTGATCAGAGACTGTGTCACCGTGCCTAGGGAAACAGTCTCCACAGGAAACAATAATAAAAATAGTATTATATTTAAACTAGGAAGAAATGGTACTTTAGGTATGTAGATTTAAAAATAATATAAAATGACAGAGGAAATGTGCGACAATTCAGCTACTGTGGTTTTAGAGCATTCCTCGCTGCATTCTTTGGGTTAAAGCACCAGGGACCACGGCTGGAAGAAGACGTGAGTGGTCCCTTACTTGTGATGTCCATCCTACGCTAGGAATATTTAGTTGAAATCATTTTAGCATCTTATTTGTTAATCCTAATTCTTTCTAGACATAAGTTTTTCCCCCCATTAGGTAATCTAAACTACTGTTAAAACCAAACTCCACTTCTGAATATGAGGATATAGTTCCCCATAGCCTACATGTGTTTGAATAAGGTTTTGAAACATCTTAAGCCTTTTCTGTAAGTTCAAATGTGAAAATCTGGCACTGCAATCAAACGTTGACACTTTTGGCCTAAGAGCTTTTTCCCTAAGGTGTTACGGTTTCCTTCCGCAGGCTGTTATCACCTCTCACAGCTTTTCTTCTCAATTAATGTGTCTTTGGTGAGAGCAAATGACTCTAATTTTTCTTCAATATTTTCGACTTGTTTTCCACAGGGGTCCAGCAATCACTCACTGCACAGACCCTTTCTAAAATGTGACCTCTTCCTCTGAGCACCGTACGGTCAGATTCCGGAGTTACAGGTGTCTGATGGTGAGCAAGTAAAAAGTGTTTTCAATCCTTTAAAAACAGATTTATTTTAACAATGACTGTCTGCTTTCTGGTAAAGCAAATCAGCCAATCAGAGACAGATTTGGAGGACACAAGGTCAGATGTGGATGCTAGAAAATGCTGGGAAAATGCCCAGAAAAATGCTGGAGTCGGAGCTGGATTGGCCAATCCAGCTCACAGGTATGAAATTGATCTCCCACTCACTTCCTCCATCCTCCGACTTTACACAGACAAAGAACTTTAGTATGCATGTACAGACAACAATTAAAGGTGAATTCAGATAACACTTCTGACCTGGGCCAGAGCTGTGCCTAGAAAAGCCTCCAGGGTGAATTCTGGTTGCCTCAGACCAAGCCCCCTTCCCCCCCTCACCCCCGCAAGCTGGTGGGCAGGCACTCAGAGCTGCCTAGCAGAGGGAAAGTGGCTATTGTCCTTCACTGAAGTCACAATGACCAGGTTATCCTTGCTGCTGCTGCTGCTCAGCAATTATGGCCTGTGCCGGCATCTGAGCATCTGAGCATCTGAGCATGCCCAGCTCGGCCTGCTATTGCCAGGGAATTGCTGCATCTTGACAGACATACAGACGACGGAAATAAAGAGATGGCGGTGCTAGGGATGCCTTGCTGTTTAGGGGCAGCTTCAGAAGAGCCAGGAAGGAATAACACCAAGAAAAGTAAAAAAAACAAACAAACAAACAAACAAAAAAACAAAACATCATGCTTCCTTCATTTCATGGTAAAAGGAAACTCCACTTATTAAAATTCTTCCTACCCTTCAAAGCCAGAGTTTAAAACTAGCTCCTTTAAGAAATCTTCTGGTTGCCCCCACCTGGAGGGAACACTGGCTCCGCTCACAGCCTTCTCATCCTTCTTTGAGGTGGTGTTAACCCTGCGTGCGCCTCATGTGTGTTATCAGGGTGCGAGGTCCTCGGCCAGGGACGGAATGTCCGAAGTCACTCTGTGCCTTCCGTAGCAGTCAGGAAATGCCTGTAAACCAAGTAAGCTCTGATTTCAAATGACATAACTTCTTCCAAGTCTCAGTTTTCTCAGCTATAAAAAGGGGACAGTAACAGTACTTCCCTAGTTGTGCAAAGTGTGAATAATCCAAGTACAGAGGGCAGCGTGCTGCTGAGGACGTGGCACACAAATACACGGATGGGCACGTGTGTACGTATCTATTCTGATAGCGCTGCTGCCGAGCCATCCGAGGGCCGCCTGGCCGGGACAGAGGAAGAGGGAACGCTGCCGGGCACGCTTCCCGGATCTTCTCCCGCACTCTCTCCTTCTGTCTTCTTCTATTTTTTGTGTGTCCTCCTCCCAAGAAAACCTGGCTGAGGGTAAGGAAACCACACAAGGAAGCTTGTTCTGTGTCATCGGATGCGTTTACAAACACTCTCTTGTCACATTATGGAACCTTTCTAGTAACAGATTGTGCTGTTGCTGCCTTTGTTGTCCTCGTGATTCCACTGTCAGTCCTTCGGTTTACAGAAACATCGTTCCATTAAGGAAAGACTCACAGGCTAATTACTGGGCAGATTATACCAGAATGGATCCAGAAGCCTCCTAGGTACCACGCAGAACACGGCAGCCCGGTACACGTTGCTAAGGCACCCTTGCTTGGGTTTCTAGGGTAACTGGCATCTCCAAATCCCCGGGCTTGTATACAGGCTATTCTTAGTATGACGATGACAGTGTGCTCCAGGACCTGGCCATCTGCAACGCTTTTCACTATTCATGGCTTGGCTGCCCTCCTTCGTTGCTGCCCATTCTTTCCTCAAACCCTCACACACTGACCCCACCACTCCTTCAAAGGGCTCCCAGAGGATAGCGCCCCGCCACCGGCTTCCGATGCTGCGCACTCCCGCCAGACCACCACGCAGCTCTGCAGGGGCTCGCACCCGTGAGCACCCTGTTCTTCGGAAACCTGGCTCTCCCTCAGCTTCTTTGGAGTTGCACCCTGGGATCTCTCCTCTCTCACCGATCCTTCCCCGTTAATTTTGCTCGCTCTTGCCCCTGTCCCTTAAATACCAGCATCCCCCACGGTTCTGCCCTGAGCTACATTCTTTTCTTGCTTTATATATGTATTCCCACTTGATTCTGTCCTCTCGAATGCTTGTGAAAATAATGGACCAATGCAGAGAAGTCTAATGGAGAAAATTTTTTAAATCGTACAAAACATCACTGATGACATTTGTTATCTATATTTATGTATATAGTTCCATGATTTTATAAAAATTGGACCACTCTATACATGCATTTGATAGCACACTTTTTAAAGCTCTATAATATGACCCTGACTGGTGTGGATTGAGTACCAGCCTGCGAACCAAGGGGTTGCAAGTTCAATTCCCAGTCAGGGCGCATACCTGGGTAGCAAGCCACGTCCCCAGTAGAGGACCGGCAACCACACATTGATGTTTCTCTTCCTCTCTTTCTGCCTCCCTTCTCCTCTGTCAATATATATATATATATATATATATATGTATATAAGATCTTTAAAAAAAAAAACACCCTCAATAATATGGCTTAACTATTGTAGGTTTTTTACCATCATTTTAGGTATAGCATATTGAATTAGTTCGCTAGTGTTGCCATAACAAAGTACCACAGAATGGTGGCTTAAATAACACAAATTTATTTTCTCAAAGGCTTGGAGGCTTGAAATCCGAGGTCAAGGTGCCCGAGAGGCTGGTTTCTCCCGAGGCCTCTCTCTTCATCTCGTGGACAGGCATCTTTTCTCTGTGTCTTCACATTATCTTCCTCTGCGCATGCCCATGAGGACAGATAGGGCCCACCATGATTAAAGAGCCACATCTCCAGGCCTGACTGCTGTGGCTGAGTGGATTGGGCATCATCCTGTAAACCGAAAGGCTGCCAGTGCAATTCCCAGTCAGGGCATGTGCCTGGGTTGCAGGCTGGGTCCCTGGTTGAGGGCGTACAAGAGACAACCAATCGATGTATCTCTCACACGCTGATATTTCTCTCCCTCTCTTTCTTCCTCCCTTCCCGTCTCTGTAAAAGTAAATAAATAAAATCTTAAAAAAAAAAAAAGACCTCCTCTCCAAATACAGTCACATTCTGAATTACTGGGGATTAGGACTTGAACACAGGGATTTTGAGGGTGCAGGGGACGTACTTCAGCCCACAACACATATATTTTAAAAAGTGATGCTTCATTCATGCCATTTTTTCAAATATTTAAACAATGCTACGGTACTGGCCTTTCACCCTCGGTTTTGAATACCTTGGATTGAGGATGAGTAGAGTTTGAGCAAAGGTCCCGACTAAATCGCCAGCTTCCACCATGAGGCTGCCCACGGTTGGTTATTCGGGTGCCCACGCCAGCAGCAGGTACACCAGGGGTTATTCCTGCGGTGTGGCCCCAGGCTCTGTTGTGTACGCTGTCCTCATGGCGATTCTCCCACTCCGCCTGTGGGCAGTTCGTAGTCACCTTCTGGTCACTGCACTAAACATCGGGGACTGGTCCTCCTGCATCTCTGCATCTCCTTGTCTACAGCACGTGACTGGGACTCGGAGGACGGGTAGATGAGATATAGCTCATCACCGTGACTCGAATTCACCTTGGGTACCTAAGACTTCTCAGGTTCAAACTCGACATTTTTCATATCTTATAGACTTCTTTGTCTGCTTTTTTTCTTCTCAGTTTTCCCCTTCCATACTCTTTTTTTTTTTCCAGCCTACAAGAGCTTTTTCAAAACTTTGCCTCAAGCTCACCAAACACTGCTGTTAATCTAGACATACTGGTTTCGTTGTTGAAATACCAAAGTTAAGACAATGGAATTTTTATTAGCTACTCTCCCTTTAGCCAAGAGGATAGTAAATATTTAACAGAGAAGAGCTGATTGAGATCAGGCAACATGATGAAGTTTTTCTTGTGGTGATGGCTTCACACGTGAACAGAGCCAGGCTGGGGCCTGACAAATATTGACATGTAACTGAGCACTTTACCCTGTTGACACTTTCCTAGGGAGTTACACATGCCTTCTCTCTTTTCCAGGTATTCCTCCTAACCTGGGTTTGATGGCTCTCGTATTTTGCCGACCCTCAATAACCACCCCCACCAATGAAGCGCTGCTCTGTATCTCAGGATGCGGATGCGGCCCTTTCTCCCCAGTGCGGGGCAGGCCAGGAAGGGACTCACGGACTGCGGAATAGGAAATGTCAAAAGGAAAACTCTCTGACACTGGGTGGCTTCTGAAGGATAGATTTTTTTTTTTTTTAGTCTGAGAAAACATATTGTTTGAAAACCCTTGTATTCCTTTCTAAACCAATCTGGTATGGAAGTAAAAAGATGGTCCTGTGTTCTTCAAAATGTATGATGAAATATTGCAGAGTTATGGAAATGTTTGGATGTTGAAATGTAACAGTCTTCCCTGTGTCAATCGTACCGCTTAAGCTCTGGATGCTCCTTTTCTTCTTTCCTCCGCTTTTTTCAGAGAGAACAAATATCCTGAATTTTCTGTTTGGCATCCTCTGAATTTTTTTGAAATTTAGTCTACATATATATAACCACAAATAATATCCCCTGTTATCATTCATATAAAAACATAATACATGTAGGTAACCTTTAGCAAGTTTCTCTTTTTATTCCATATCATTTTTGAAATTTATGTATTCTTATAGTTTCCATTTTTCTATTTCACTCTGCATGGCATTGTGCTGTACGAGTAATCTATAGTTTATCTAGTTTCCCACTAATGGGCAATGGTTCAAATCTTAGTTCTTCTCACCATGAAAAAACACAGCGCTTCCGTGACTGCACTGTACCTGTCTCTTCCGAGCAGCCAGGGGACCTAGGTGAGCGCCGAGTCCGAGAGGCCATCGTTCTGAGTCCAAGAGGGTCCCAGAGGGCCGTCTTTCTCCCTCCTCACCGGCGCTTGGTGGTGCTGCAGCCGGCTTTTCCTTATCATCAACATTTACTGACGTCTGTCTTGGGAAATGGGGAGGGGATTGGAGGGCACAAATCTAAATCCCAGTCTGCTCCAACTTTATCTTTAAATGGAAGTATGAACAGATTCAAGTACTAGTCCCAGGTTTCCAAAAGAAAAGAAATATTGACCAGCGGTTTCATTGGAATGTGCATTGGATAAAAAAATATAAATTTATTTTCTGTATTAAAGGATGCTCGACAAATAGCCCTCTCTTATTTATCCACAGAGGGACTGTAATGACATTGAGTTTTGAATAAATCTGTCTCGTCCCCTCCTGATTTATTAAACTTCCACTCCTAACTGTGACAGTGAACTGCTAGGACTTGGGGGTGAGCTAACCTATGACCTCCTAAGATCCAGACAGGAAGCCAGCACAGGCTCTTCCCCTCTGAGGGGGAGAGGGTGAAGGCCAGAGGCGGAGAAGCTGAGTCAGCCTCAGAGCACTCTCCTGGGGCGGGGGTTGTCTGAGGAATCCCTGAGCCGGGGGCGAAATGGCGGCCTGGGTCTGCATTAGTTTCCCTTGTAGGCAGGACACAACTGAGCAGGAGCCCGCAGAACAGCCATGCAAATCTGCCATGAGATTCCCACCGTGGGACGAGGCAGAACAACGGGTACCTGACTAGCCTTCTCTCCGGAAGTGGTTAAAAACGAATCAGAAGGTACCAGTCACCTGTCCGGGATGTTCGACAACACGTAGAAAGTGGGGCGAGCACCGCAATCAGGTCAGCTCTGTGCCTGCGGGTGTTTTCTGGGCCACGGTGCACCAGCAGAGCAGCTTACGTTCCCATAGCAGTCTCGCTGATCCATGGAGGCAGAAAAACATGTTCTGATAAAGACAGAAATAGATAGAAATAAGCATATACATCTTCCACTAAAAGGAAACAGGCCTCCTTGAAGAGGGGACAGACTGCAGGGCTGGGACAGGGAAAGCACAGGAAGGGCCTGGGACACCCTTTGGGTCAGGCAGGAGGGAAGCAGGTGCTCCTGGGATGACTGGGTCATGTCCTATGAAGGGAGTTAGCTTGAAGGGGCTCTTGCCAGCCAACTCTGGGACAATTTAAATATCAAAATAACTTTATAATAATAGATTACAACCCATTGATATCATAAATGCCTATGAGACCATATTAATATAAACCAACCATTGAATAGAGATATAAATGAGAAAAAAAAAGTTTTCCCTTACCATAGCATGCTGAGAATGGGTGGGGGGCAGGAGGAAAGAGGAAGAGAAGGGTAGGCGAGAGAGAGAGAATGAGGAAGGGAGGAGAGAAGGGAGGGAGGGAGGGAAGGAGGGAGGGAGGAAGGAAGGAAGGAAGGAAGGAAGGAAGGAAGGAAGGAAGGAAGGAAAGAAGTATTAAAATATCACCAATAGATACTAAAATTAGTGGGTAAGAGTTTGATGAAGAACAAGATAGTTACAGTCTTTGTAATTATTAATAACAAGGCAAAAGAATACATTGGGAAATCCTGGTGGAATAATCTTACACTAATGATAGAAATGAACATCACAAATATTGGGACAAACCAACATCACAGGGCTTTTGATTTGATGCTAAGAAAGACACAACATCACTTTACTGACACTCTTCTCAAATGCACTGTATGAGTAATGCAGTAACGTACAGCATACCCTGCCCTGGCTTGCTTGAAGCATTGTCCCATAAACTGAAGGGTCACAGGTTCGATTCCCAGTCAGGACACATGCCCAGTGTCATCTCTCTCTCTCTCTCCCTCTCTCTCTCTCCCTCCCTCAAAGCAATAAAAAAAATTTTTTTAAATGTATGACCTGATTTTTTTCTCAACATATCTAAATGAGCAAAATAGAAAAGTTGGAAACCATCCCAGCTTATTAATAAAACTTATACCTCTGTTGTTCCCGAGAAGATGTAAGATTACTAAAGTATAAGTCATTATGCTATGTTTTGAAATAATTTTAAATTCAGAAATAAGTCTGTACCAAAACAAATTAAAATGTCTCTTATGGTGAAATATTATTATAGGAACAATAAAAAGATATAAAATTGAAAATTTCTAGAAAATATATTTATACTGTTATTGCATTATCTTTAATTAAGAAAATCTATGATATTTTTATACTCCAAATAGAATAATCTTTGGATTCTACTAATATGTAGCAGAGGTTTGTGGGAGAATAAGAACATTATTTTATGAATTAGCAATCTGTCTACTGACCCCTAGGAGAAGCCTTCATGAGTAGAAACTCTCATAAAGGTCTCAATTTTCTTTTGAAAGAAAACGACATGAACAGTGGAAACTTCCGAGAAAAGGGAAAATAAGAATATAATTAACACCTGCATATGAATTTACTGTTTACAAGGCACTTCCATATACAACCAACCTTTGAAGTAAGTAGGTTTCAGTCATTCATTCAATGAGGTTTTTATTTCCCAGAAATGCCAAGGATGCCAAGAAAAGTCTGTTCTTGGACCTGGTTTCCATGTATTCTGAGAATAAATAACGACATCACACACAAGTTGTTTCAGGGGCCAGCTTTTGTTCAGAAGAAGCATAAGACATTTCTCAAAATCTGTTCTTTACAGCGGAGACAAGAGGTTTCTGAAATCCACTTTGGATTCCTTTGGAATTCTTTCTGACTGAGCAGCATTTTTAGTTGAGATAAGTGGTCCTTTGTTTTGCTCAGGTCCTCGGCGGAGCAGGCGGGTGCTGACCGTGCAGATGGAGGTGTTCTGGAAACGGGGATCGGGCTCTCACCTTTGCAACCAACCAGACTCCGGGCTCCGCGGTGAGCTCTCGGGTCCCCTGCTCGGTTTAATTTTAGCAGAGTTGTTCTTCGTCGCTGGTAGGAAGCAGCTCCTTTTACCATTGTTTCCTGCTCTGGTGCGCTTTTGACAAGTCATCAACAAAATAGTTGGTGAGCCTTATCCCTCTCGGTAATTTTTGCTTCTTGGAAATTGAGTGCATACTTTTTTTTTTTTTTTGCCTCTTAATTAACAAGTGTCTGTCTCTGGGTGTCAGTCCTGGCTTGGGCTCCAGGCACATTCCGGATTTACCCAGCACCTGCAGCTGGAAGCGGTGTGTGGACTTGCCTCTTCAAACAAACGTGCTGTCCTCGGAGCGAGCGGCACTGCGGGCCCAGACGCAGCGGGTCTGACCCAGGCGACCATCTCGTGGTTTCGGCTACGCTGCCTGCATGCGCGTGTCCGAAACCTGCTGAGAGCCTGTCCTGGATTTTACTGTGAAGAAATGCCAGACAGACCCAAACTTAGCAACACGGTGCAAAATACATGGCCTATACTCCTCTAAAATGTCAAAAGCAAAGCATTAAAAGAAAGCGGGGCGGCTCTTCCACATTGAAAGGTACTAGAGGGCCCCACTGCGTGAGCGCACGTGCCGTCCTGAACGGGAAACACTGACTGACTGCCAGGGACGTCATGCAGACAATTGCTAAAAGTGGAACTCCGGTTGCGTACATGTGTGTATCTGCATTTGCCTGTAATTACATGAGCCTGAAGAAGGACGTGAACCAAGCTGTTAACATCGGCTACTTGGGAGAGAGTCGGGGTGGGGGTACAGAGGGAAACTACTCTGATTATTTTAAAAAAGCATACAGGGCGAAAGCATGCATGGTGTGATTCTGTTTTTGTTAAATGACGTAGAGGTGCATGTGTGTATAGCTGCATAAATGCATTATATAAGGATGGTCAACAAATGTTAATAATTGTTAAGAGGATGAGAATTTGAACTTTTTCATTTTTAATACTTAGCTGTAATATTTAAAAAATGTTTTTTCAATGCACATGTATTATTTTTCTAACAATACTAAAAAGTAAGTTTTCCTTGCTAAAAAAGGCAAGAAAAAGTCACTTTGGGAAATTACAAGAAAATTTTGGATTCAATTTTTTTCTCTCTCCCCCAGTTTTTCTTGCAGTGCTGAGTTTATTACTTCCAACACCTTAGTGTTTCGACACAGCACGTGCCCGGATGTGCTGAGTGCGTGCAAAAACGGGAAGGGATTGGGGTGTCTGGGTTTCCGAGGAGTTTTGTTGGCGTGGGAGCTTTAGCAGCTACTTCCTGCCATCTCAGGACACTCGGAGGAAATCCCTTTCTGGTGATTTCAAAGTCCTCCCTCTAGGACCATGTCTCTTGGACCTCTCTGTACTTTGAAACTACACCGGGTGCACACTCAGGACCCGAGTGTCTTGCTCCTTCCCCATGGGTAAGACCATACTTCCTCTGGGCTGCCTGGAGGTATTCTGAGAATTACAGAGGTGGGTCTGTGGAATGCTTTGAGCTGTTCAGATGAAAGGAACGAAGCTCTACTTTTGTTGATAACATAACCCCTGGCGTCAGTGGGACCTGTGTCAGATGACAAGGAAAGACCCGCTGGAATCAAAGATAGGGCCCACTGTCCAGGGAGGGTCAGGGTGGGGCTCTAAGTGCTCCTGGTGGTGATGGCTTTGGCAGCAGCTTCAGGAGGGTGGTTGTACAAAGAAGATAAAGAGTTAATGTTTCCTGGCTGGTGTGGCTCAGTGGATTGAGTGCCAGCCTTGGAACCAAAGGGTCACCTGTTTGATTCCCCGTCAGGGCACAAGCCTGGGTTGTGGGCCAGGTCCCCAGTAGGGGGTCCATGAGAGACAATCACACACTGATGTTTCTCTTCCTCTCTTTCTCCCTCCCTTCCCCTCTCTAAAATAAATTAATTAAATCTTTAAAAAAAAGAGTGTCACCTGCTCATTCCACACTTCATAGGTTCCTTCCCCTCCCTGACTTCCCTACCTGACTACCCTAGTGGTGTTTTCTGGAATCCCCTCCCAAGTGAACTACTTGCACTGGAATCTTGCCCCGTCTACTGCAACTAGAAACACCACGTGTTTTTCCACCACGCCCATTCCATGAGATGCTAACCCCTGTTGTTCTGCCTGCCCAATTGTCACAGCCCTGAGAACCTGGGCATTAGTCAGACACGGCACCCTCTTTCCATTACATAGTGGGCTAGGGTAGAAAACGAGGGAATTGGACATATATACTTGGCCTCTAGTCCTGGCTTGGGTACTTACTAGCTGTGAAGCCTTGGGCAAATCACTCAACTTCTCTGATCTTCAGTTTCCTCCTCTGTGAAATAAGGACAGTAATCCTCACCTCGTTGCATTGTCCTCTGGATTTAATGAACTGAATCTATCAGGAGCTAAGATAGGATGCTCCAGAAGAGACCATTATCTTTATTACATTATTTTCTCCCACGATTCACTTTCTCATGCATCTCTGTCTTGTGTCCTGAACTAGACTGTAGCTTCCCCGCCATGCTCAACTTTTCATGCTGCCTCGCATGTGACAGGCATTATATAATTATTCCTTATTTTTCTAAAGCTTTATATCAGAGAAATGCTTTCAGTTCAAGGTTCATTCATGGATTGTTCCTTATTGCGAGGCACTCTCAAAGAATTTTTAGCAGGTCACTCCCTTTCGGAGCCTTGATTGCCTCACAGGCAAAACAGGTGTTTTGGTCAATAGTTCTATTGGGTTGGCCAGAAAGTTTGTTTGGTTTTTCCCCTGTATGATGGCTCTAGTAGTGCTCAGTTGTCTTTAATGTCATCTGAAACAGTTTTGTCAGATTGTATGGTGACAGCTGTCCTATCAGCGTGGGTTAAAAAAAACATATCGAAATTGGTGGATTTTTGTGCAGCCATTGTAATATTGAAGATGGAATAAAAGATGCAACATTTTCAGCATATTAAGCTTTATTATTTCAAGAAAGGTAAAAAAGCAGCAGAAACACAAACCAGATTTGTGCCATGTATGGAAAAGGTGCTCTCCATCTGACTGATGGAACGTGTCAACAGTGGTTTGCGAAGGTTCGTGCTGGAGATTTCTCTCTGGACGGTGCTCCACAGTCAGGTAGACCAGTTGAAACTGACAGTGATCAAATCGAGACATTGAGACCAATCAACGTTGTACCATGTGGGGGACAGCCGACATACTGAAAATATCCAACTCAGTAAGGTTATTGGTGAAAGTGAAAAACGCATCTTTTATTTTATGGGAAGAACCATACGGACCTTTTTGCCGACCCAGTAGATGCACTGAGGTCCTTCTGGCACTAAGTTTGGGACCTGCACGTTCCTTGAAGGCCTGTACTGCATGTTATTCTTCTTTCTGACCCTCAACCCTTAGTACTACGGTGGTCACGAGTTAGTGACTTCCCAGTACATGTGGAATCAATTCCGGACACCTCGCCAGGCCTGTCGCCTCCTAGTCGTGCCTCTTACCACTTGCCCTCTCTCCATTCTGGCCAGTTTGTTTTTGTCTTTGTTTTTGTTTTGTTTTGTTTTGTTTTTGTACCCTTAGAACTTTCCAGGCTTCATCTGTCTCAGGGCCTTTGCACTTGCTGTTTCTCATCATTTGGGCAGAGGAGGCTCTTGCCCAATGCCCCCTCTGCAGACAGACGTCTCTCGCTCCACCTCAGACTACCCCACACCCTTGCTTTTTTTCGTTCTTGTAACTGCTTTCTGAAATTCTGATTTATTTGATTTCATCGTTTGCATTTTACTCACATTTAATGTTTTGGCTCTCTACCTTTCTCTCTGCCCCCGCCCCCCTAATATCTCACATCCTTTCTTACCCCTGCTGCCAAAATAGTACTTGGCACCAACTAGGCCCCTAAATAAGTGCAAAAAGAATGAGTGAACTCTACCATGCCTTAGAGAGTAATTTCTAGGTGGTAAGCCGAAATCTGTGGCTGTCATGCCGGGTTCTAGTGAACTTCTTTAGGTATGGGTGCCACATGAGTTAATTCCTGTAGCTCTGAGTAAACTTGGAGTGGGAAGAGACAGGAATTCCTAAGAGGACAAATGCAAACAGTCACATCAGCTTATCTAGAAACTCACTTGCAATGGGAAATTCAGAGATACGTAAAAAGAAATAATTTGTTTCTTTTTGTTATGAAAATTTCAAATGTAAACGTAAGGAGATGTGGTAGATAAGAACACAGTGAACTCGTGTGCGCACTGTGGTGGATACAGCCCGGAGTGGCCCTCATCCCACTGTCCATGCCCTTGTATCCACAATGCCCTCCCCTGAGTGTGCGGGCAACCTGTGAGCAGTGACTTTCTCACCAACACAACATGGCACATTTGATGTCGCCTCTGTGTGATGACTTTGTGTCATGCATTTTCATCGTGCTAGCAGAGTCATTCTGGGGACTGACTGCCCTGGCTGGTTTGTTGAAGCAAGTGGCGATGCTGGGAAAGCCCAGGTGACAATGACCTGCAGGTGCTCTCGAGGAGCTGAGGGCAGTCTCCCGCTGACAGGCAGCAACAAAGCCAGGCTCTTCCGTCCAGAGTTGCAAGGAGAGGAGTTCTGCCAGTGACCGGGGAGAGTGTGGAAATGGATTTTCCAGCTGAGCTCTTGAGGAGAACGCAGCCTGGCCCAGACCTTGCCAGCAGCTGTGACACCCTGAGCTGACAACCCCGGGAGTCTGGACACCTGATCCACAGAAACTGAGGTAATACATCTGTGTCATTTTAAGCTGCTAAATTCGTGGCAACAGGTAACTAACAAATTTCCACAGTTTGCCAATATTGTTTCATCTATACCATCATGTTTTGTGGAGGAGGCAGGGGGGCTGGAGTATTTTAAAGCACATACAGGGGACTTTTTAAAAAGCATAACCATGATGCTAAAAAAATTAGGTCTTAATTGAGAACAAAAAGGAGTCTTTTTTAAAGGCCATCAAGTCAATGGATCTAGTATATTGATTGGACACCCCGAGAAAAGTGCTCATAATAAAACAGGTAAGAATAACATCCTGCTGCTACCATGAGCCAGAGCACAGGAAAGCACATGAGCCTTCACTAGCAATGTCTGAGGCCTGCCAATTGTTTTCTACAAAGCACAGTACAGCCAGAAAGTATTTAATTGTCCCCCCAGTAGCTCATCCATCGTGCAATATCTAAAACCACTGGAACTCGATTCTGACTGTATGAGGCCCTACACTCAGAATGGACGCTTGTGAATTCCATTTCCAAATTCAGAACTCCTTACAACTTCGTGTCGTTCTCTAATTGCCATCCCCACTGTCCCCCCCTGACCACTGCACCCCAACACTATAGGAAGCTCTCCCCAGCTGGCCTCAGTTCTTTCTTTGGATTAAACCAATCTCTTCTCTCTTTGACACAGCGCTTCGCAGGGGAAATTCTCAGGGTTCCGGGTTCCATCCCATCTCTCCCACAGGAGCGTTCTGAGGCAAATAGTCGGCCGCCCTCGAAGCTGGATACAACAGTGCCTCTCGCAGGGTTGCAGTGCAGATTAGATAAAGAACGTGCGTCAAGTGTAAAGTGCCAACACGGGGGAGGCAGAACCCTTCTCCACAGTTCCCTTTGTTAGTTCCCACCTCCCACTCCCGAGCACCAGAAATGCCCAGCACCGTGCCTCGCCCACCCTCGTCGCGGGGGATGCAGGGATTTGTAGTTTTTTTGGTTCCCAAGTCGTGTTTTCTCTCGCAGCCGGACGGCGAGAGGAAGAACTACACATCCCAGTGGGCCGTGATAGAAAAGTGGGGCTCGGAAAACCGAGCGTCCGCGCTGGCTGCCTTCGCTTTCCGCTTCCCACGGGCTGTGCGGACCCGCGGAGAGCTCAGACCCCTCGGCAAAGCCGGGGAGGGCGCGAGCGCAGGAGCCGATCGGCCAGAACTGTGGGGCAGCGCGGGGCGAGAACGCAGGGGCGATCCCTCTGCGGCCGTTGGGGCTCGAGGGGGAAGGAGAGAAATAAAGCGATCAAATTGTGAGCGCCCGTGTCGGAGAAGTGAGAAAGGGCCCGGGAGGCAGCAACCCACGCAAAAGAAGCGACCGGGTTTGTCCTTCCGCGGGAGGCAGAGGCCGGGGCCGGAAGCGACCCAGACCGCTTCGCTGGCCCCGTGGGAATCTTGGAAACCCGGCCCGAGAGCCCAGTTGGCAGACCCCATCCGGGAGTCCGGCCTGTCTCGTGCAGTCTCTCCCTACACGGTGGCCAGGGCGCCCACCCCATTCCTGGGCAGCAGTAAACCCCCACAACTCGACCGCGCGCCCCGCTGGGGGAGGAAGGGGAAGGGCCGGGGCAGGCTGAGGAGGGTCTCCTCTGCGTGCGGGGTCCTCAGGTCCCCGCAGTTGCAAGGATGGGTGTGCGTGTCTGTGTGTGTGAGTGTGTCCGGAGGCGGCAGCTGCTGCGGGGAATAACACCGGGGGAGAAGCAGGGAGCGCTCGCTGCGGCGGGGCCGAGCCATCCTCCGGCGATGTTGGAGGGAGTGCAGCGCCTTTGCCGGAGCCGAGCGGGGGCGGCTCAGAGGGAACTGGGGCCCGGGACCCCGCCGAGCGGGTGCTGGGCTTCGCGGAGAGGAGGAGGAGCAGGAGGCGGAGCCAGGAGGGCGACGCCTGGGCCACCGCCCACCCGGCCGGCAGGAGGCGGGCCCGCTCCGAGCGCTGCGCGCGCGCCGGGCTGATTCTTGCAAACAAGTGTCTGTGGCGCTCTCCCCGCGGCCCTGGGACGCGCTCCGCCGCCCCCAGGCGGCCCTCCTCGCGCCGAGCCCGGCTCTTATTAGGCAGGAGGGAGCGAGGGAGCCTTTAGCCGCGCAACCCGCGAGCCGCCGCAGCGACCCTCGGCCCGAGCGGCCCGGGCAGCCCCGTGCGGGGGCCGCGGACTCGGCTTGGCTGCCAGGCGCGCCGGCGCGGGGTCGCAGCGCGAGCAGCTCCCGGGCAGTCGCCGAGCCCGCTCCTGACAGAATAACGTGCTTGGTGTCCCCACCCCTGGGAGGGGTTGCCGGTGCCGCGAGCGGCCTCCCAGTTTCCATCTCTTTCTCCCCGGGAGGATTCGCCGCCCGGAGGAAGGATTAGAATTAATCTTGCCGAGGCGTAGAAGTGGCTCCCGAGCCAGCCGGCGCCGCGGCCGCCTCCTCGTGTCCCCTCTGGGCGCAGCGCTCGGGGGTCGGCCGGCCGGAGCGGAGGCACCGCGGGCGAGCCGAGGGCGGCGGGTTCGAGCAAGCGGCGAGCCCGGAGTCGGCCAGGCGGCTCCTCGCGCCCCGCGGGACCCCGGAGCCCGGGCGCGCGGGCTGGAAGCGACTGAGGACCGCCGCGGGCAGCGGGCGAGCACCGTCCCTCCAGGAAGGGGATCCGGCTATGTCCGCTGGGCTCCCCGAGGGGTTAACCTGAGTCTCCTCCGCAAAGTTGTCGCCGAGCTCGGATCCCGCGTAGGGGCCGCGGCGCCGCGGCTCGGGGGGCGGTCGTGGCTCGGCGGGGCCCTCGCGGCCGGGGGGCTTCTGGGGGTGTGCGCCCCACGCCGGCTGCCCTCGCGGATGCCTCCCGGCGGCGGCGGGCCCATGAAAGACTGCGAGTACAGTCAGATCAGCACCCACAGCTCCTCCCCCATGGAGTCGCCCCACAAGAAGAAAATCGCGGCCCGGAGGAAATGGGAGGTTTTCCCGGGAAGGAACAAGTTCTTCTGCAACGGGAGGATCATGATGGCCCGGCAGACTGGCGTCTTCTACCTGACGCTCATCCTCATCCTGGTCACGAGCGGACTCTTCTTCGCCTTCGAGTAAGTGGCGGCGAAAGCTCCCCACGCCGGTTCCCCTCGCCTTCCCCTGCCCTTCCGCTCGTTACTTTCGTTTCTAGAAGCCTTATCTACTGAATATTGTTATGTAATACAAGCCCTTTCTCCCTCTTCTTCTTTTGAAGGTCCCCTGAGATCATGCATTTCTGGGTCGGGCTCTGGGAGCAGCGGGGAGGGGAGTGGGGCACTTGTACGGTGTGCCAGCCTTGTTGCTTCCAGGGGCTGGGTGGCACCTCCCTCCCAGGTGACTGGTTCTTGGCGCTGTCTCTTTTGAGTTTGGAGACCAGCAAAGCAGCCCAGATGTAGCCTGCGGGGAGGGGGATGAGGCCGATTCTCAAGGCAGGGATGGAAAGAATTGACTCCCTTTCTTGCTCACAAGCTGCAAGGCATCTTGTCCAGCTCCGTTGTCTTAATCTTCTGCATTCCATCACCGAGTGATGGAGAGTCTTGGTTATTTTAGGTTGCAAAGCGTAGGCCACTGGATGTGGCCTGGACGGATAATGTCATTTTTTTATTCTCCTTAGTCGTTCACGTTTGAACACAAATGCTGGTTTACTACAGTGTTTCTAAACTGTTCACTTTTTAAAAAAAGTTTCAACAAAATAAATGTTCTGAACAAACACTTTTGCCTCCCCTCCCAAATGTGGGAACAGGTGAAAGGATTTGAGACCTGTTCAGGAGAAGCATGGCCCTGCCTGGCAACTTTCTCCTTCCTGGGACAGCACTTGGGGACCTGGGACAGCACTTGGGGACTTGAGCGCTTTTTTCTGGGAAAAAAGTGCATGCTCGTCTTTGCAGTTTTCAGGAAAATCAAATCGGCCAGTAGCAACTATCCTCCTGCCAACTAATGAAAGATCGTATTTGTTAATGATATTAGATAAAGCAGTTTAACCACATTCCAGAATCAATTTCAGTTGCTCTTATTGGGTCCAACATTTGCAATTCAGCTTCTTATGTAATTCCTGGTATCTTATGCTCAACGAAAGTTGTAGCTCCTTCCCTCCAGAATTAGAAAAGCAATATGTTTCTGGGAGTTCTTTGTGCTTCCCATGTCCTGGTTGTTGTGGGGCCTGATGCCCCGTGGTCCGCTTCTGTTGGGTAGGGTGAGTTAAAACCTTTTGTGTTTCTTTACTGTTGTTTCTGGTAAGTATTAATAGGCTCTGATTTTGTGCCTGGAGTTTGCTATTCCAAATGTTGTTTGAGTGGGAAATGAATGATCTCTTGACAGTGTAACAATGTAATCCTTTTTACTTGAGTCCCTCTGACCCGCTGTGGGGGGGGAAACGTACTGTTTGTGAATGGTGCGCTAAGATGAACAATTTCAATAGGACTGAGTTAGAACAGGTGAGGTGAGAGCTCAGTCTGAGCTACTCGCCTCCCCCAGGTCTTCTCACATACAAGCCCTCCATTGCTGTCTAGGTAACATTTCCAGGTCTCTCCCAGCAGTTTGACTTCTGTGCGCAATTGAGACTAGTTGGGGGAGTCTGTCAGGGAAACTGGGGACAGGAGGGGAAGGTTGTGACAAGGCTTTAGGAATGGCAGGAGAAATGCTGTTCCTTCTGCTGCTGTCCCCATCGGGAGCCACCCCTGAGGCTCCCTACAGACCTGGAGAACCGAGGAGGGGGCCAGATGCGCCCCACGAGTTTGCATTCTGAGATGTAAATTCGGGCACTGAAATGCCATCCTTCTGATGGTGGCTTCATGCTAGGTGGTCCTCTGGAGGCAGAGCAGTCACTGTTGGGTTCCTAACATTAAACAAGTTTTGAAGGGCTCTATATTGGCATTTTTGCCTTTTTGTTTTGTTTCGTTTTAGCAATTTTAAGAGTGGAGAAGATGGGTTGATTTTGTGATTGTGTTGCAGAGCGTCAGCCACAAGTGTCTTTCAGGTGGAATGCTGCATATTCCATTTTGTATATCCCCACTGTATGGTGAGCCCCGCCCCCAGTTACTACTTACCATCTTGTATTTTCCTCATGCAAACATTGCTTTTGACCAAACCAGCATGAATGGATTTTTTCTTCTCCATTTCTGCGTGTGTTTCTTCCGAGAGTTCCCCAAAGTCCTCACTAGCAGGCCGCTGTGGATGTTTTTCTGCATCAGCGTTGTGTTAGCTGAAGGCTGTGGGAATAAACGCATGCACTGGGGTTTTTTAGCTACTACGGGTAGCTCCAGTTTTGTATCAGCTCTGTGTGTCTGTGTGTTTGGTCTCCATGAGGGTTGCTCCTTCAGGCAATTTGACATTTCAGGAAGGTAGGCTCATCCTCGCACGAGGCCTCGGCTGAAAAAAATCACAGGGCTGTTCAGAACATAGAATACGATGGCTTGGCAAAAAAAAGATTTGTCACTGTGTTGTTTCTGAGTCCTTTGTCATTGCTAATTATAGAGGGAAAATAAATAACTTTGGCTAAATGAATTTGATAGAGACTCAGAGAACCAAGTGGTTGCATGCATAGGTAATGAAATACGAATAGGCTAAAAGATAAGAGAGATCAAAAGAAGGCGCTAGGTCTGCTTGCTCCCTGCCTTCCTCTGTCCTTCCTTTACTGTTTATTGAGCACATACGGTGTGGTTGCCTGTTCTGATTAATTTCTTGCCTAGATAACGCGAACATTAGTAGCATTTGTTTTCACACATTCGACTCCATGCCTCCCCATACAGTTACACAGAGGCAGACTCAGAATTTAAAAAGAGGACATGTCACTTCTAAAGTTAGTTTTAGACGTCCCTATGCTGCGACCCTTGCTCCCACCCCACGCCCTCTCACACCCAACTTTGAACAGATGGACAAAGAAGTCCGTCTGAGGGAAATGAACTTGCTGGAATGCAGCAACAGGAATGCTCCTACCTTCAAACCCAGGAGAAAGGCAGGGCAGAAATGATTATCCCCACACTGAAGATGAAGTGACGGGGGCTTGAGAGGCTAAATAGCCACCGAAGATAATGGAGGAGTTGGCGGCAGGGCCTGCGACAGCCGAGCCGTTGCCCTGCACGCCCCACGGTCCTCTTCTCCTCCAGCACAGAATGGTGGGTGCAGGTGGGGAGTTTGGATGGCCAGGTCCCACGATTCTTACCAGAGGTACGACCTTGGGCAGATTATTTCACTTTTTAAAGCCCCCGTTTCCCAATCTAGTAAATGACACTAATAATATCTACCTTTAAATGCTGTGAAGATGAAATGAAAAAGTGTGCTTAGTGTGGTGTCTGATACCTAACAACAAGTGCTCCAGGAACAGAGCCTGTGATTAGAGGAAACCTTAGATGTAGCCTCTCAAGGACTCTGGCATCCCTTCGCTGAGAGCCTTTGAGGGAGGGGGATGTGGGCTAATAATAAGCAGCATGACAGTGGGAGCTTATAGAGCTGAGAACATGCAGAACTGTAGCCTGTGGTTAAAAGGAAGACCTTGGTATGCATCTGAGGAGTGGCTTCGCTCCTGCCCCTTCTGAGCGGCGTCCTGCAGGGATGTCTGGGGACCGTCCTCACCCAGGCCCCTAGAAGGAGCACTGAGCGAGCCTACAAGAAGGGAGAACTGGATTTCATTTCCATTTTTGGAGGTATCATCTTAGAACCATGAAGACAGTAAAGAATGCTCCTGGAAGCAACCTGGTGCAACACTCTGCTCTTTTCCAAGTAGAGCAGGCTGGCTGTCTTTTGGCATCTTTTATTCAACGTATGGAGGACGGATGCAAAGTGGCAGCGTCTCACAGCTGTATTTAAGGGAGGATGCTGGTCGCGGTGTGCCCCAGACAGCCCGCTGCTCTTTGAGGGGCTGGCTCACCAAAGACCCGCTGCACTGTCTTCCGTTTCCCATCCCAAGAACGGCAATGGGAAGAGATGAGTGAACATTATCAATTTTTTTCTCTCTTCTTTCTCACACACACACACACACACACACACACACACACACACAGCCTGCTCTTGTTTCAAGTTGAAAACTTGAAAATAAAGTCTTTGGTCCTGAAATGCTGGCATTTCATAGTCTCTTGATCACAAGGGTGAAGGAAGGAGGCAGACTGGGAGGGGAGAGTAGGTTCCTGTCTCCAGGAGCATCCTGTGCTCCAGATCTTGCACTTGACTGCCTCCCAATTCTGTGTTGTCACCGTGGGCAGGTTGGAGAGGTTACTAGAGCTGAAACACTTGCGAATGTGGGAACACTCTTAAATTTCTCAGCCCTAGAAATCTATGGGTGCTTTCTCTTAAAAAGCCATGTGTGTTTTCCCTCCCTCCCTCCCTCCCTCCTCCCCACCTCTTCCTTTTTCTTCCTTTAGCTATTCGCCTCCAAAACACAGTAAATCCCCACATCCTTGTTGATAGGTTCTGTGAAACCAGTTTTACCATAGGCTGATTCATATAATCAATAAATTCCAACAGCATTTCGTCCACATAATAATGAGTGACATTGAGTGAAGTGGGCACATTTGAAGGGCATGCTGAATTGATGAATAATTGGTAGTCAGTGGGGCTGGGGTTACGTTTGCCTTGAAGATGGAAAAGGGGTTGCATTTCCAACAATTTCTCTCTCACAGATTGGAAACCCCTCATTATCCAGCAGAAGGCACCAGCCTTATAATACGTCAGGATCCCATCTTTGCTCAACTCTCCTGTTCAGAACTGCGTCAAGTTCTCCATCATCTCAGAAAACATCTAGAAAGTGTCCCATATTCTTTTGGCCAAGGGCTGGCCATGCTGCACACTGTAGAGCATCACGAGGTTGGTGGTGGGTGATGGTGATGGCGTCAGGACCACTGAGCGGTCCTCGTCAGCATGGCAGACGGTGTCAAGGACATTTCCTAACCCACCCTGGCCCCACAGGAATTTTAGTTTGCTTCAAAACCTCAGGAATGATCTCTTGCCATGCGTGCACTAACCCACTCATGATGGGCACGAGCCACACACGTCAGCCCTGTGCAGACAAGGACTCCATCTGTTTTACTTGCTGTGGTATCTATCCTGGTGAACAGCAGGCTCTCAGTAAATATTTGTTATTTAACGAAGCAATGGTAATACCAAAACAATGAAAAGTAAATTCTTTGTGTTTCACTTTTTCATTTTGAAAAGTCAGGAACATTAGTAAAATTTATAATGACTAATGTCTTAGAGAACATACTTGTCTTAGAAACTCTGACCATTTCATACAATTCTTCTTAATCCAGAGTCAAATCTCAGCGAGAAAATATAAATTAAGGGCTTTAAAGGAAGTACATGTATCCTTTTGTAGCCAAGGTTATTAGGAAAGAGAAAATAATGATCAATTGATATTTACAATTAGTTACGTTTAGGAATTCCGCTCAGGTAGGGGTTGGGGCCATCTTAGTGCTTTTGTTGACTGCTTCCCGAGATACGGCCTTTTACTTCTGAGGAGCTGTTAGCTGTTATTTTTAGCATTTCCCTCTGTATTTAATGGGCCAGTTTTTGTCCCAGCTGGTTTTCTCTTCATCTTTTGTTTTCCACATCAGAACAAGGACATGCTGAGGTGTGGTTTTCGTGATATTATTCCGGCTTGGAGTTTGCTAAGGCTTCTTGGATCTGTGGATTAATATCTTTCATCAGGTTTAGAAATATTTTTATCCATTATTTCTTCTGTCCCCCTTTCTCTCCTCTCCTGAAACTCCATTTATTTATATCTGACACTGTTTCATGTAGTCCCACACATCTTGGATACTATATTACATTTTTTTCTCTATTTTTCTTTCTGTGTTTCAGTTTGAATAATTCCTATGAGTATGTCTTCAGGTTTACTGATCCTTTTCTCTGTTGTGTCCTGTCTGTGTGGAGCCATTTTTGCTAATACTATTTTTTTATTTTGAACATTTCTATATTTTACAAATAGCATTTTTAAATATAGTTTAAAAATAATGTCCATTCTTCTGCTGAAATTCCCCATCTATTCCTGTCCATATTTTCCACTGGATAATTTAACATTTTTTTTGTAATTATTGTAAAACCCTTGCCTAATGATTTCAGCATCTATATTAACTCTGGGCCTGCTTCTTTTGGCAATTTCTTCTTTTGACGATGGGTTACCTTTTCTCCTCTTTTTGTGTGCCTCATCATTTTTGATAGCGTGACGGGTATTGTGTGTCAAAGAGTTCTAGAGGCTGGCGTCCCTAACCCTAATCCTAAGTAAGGTAAAAGGGCATGCCCTTTTACCGGGTCCCCGGCGAGGGGGCTGAGTCCATGTCAGCATTGAAATGGGTGCGAGCTTTGCCAAAGCGTACTTAAATTCAGCTCATCGCTGACTTTGGGTGTTCCGAGGGCAGCATCGTGACTTTCCCTTTAGCAGGGAGGAGGACCTGAGCTCTGGCAAAACTCCGAAGATTTCTTTACGTCTCACAGCCAGCTCACGGAACTGGAGGATCTCTGCTTTTTAGCCAGACTGCCAGCTTTTTGGGTCACTGGGAAGATTTCTTCGATTCCAGCTTTGCCCCAGCTTTCTGTACCTTGGGAGCTCTCACTGGGCCCTGCAGTCCGGCCCCAGCTTTGGGAGACCGCTGAAGTGCCCTGGGCCAAAGCCCGAGGAAGCTAGGAGAGGTCTGTCCTGCTCCGTGCTGACTCCTGCCTCCTGCCTCGCCCCTGGGGAAGTCTCCATAGGCACCAGGGAAGATGTCCCCCCTCCCCGGCCCTTCCCCCAGCCTTACCTGTTCTCCTGCCGTGTGTTGGTGACGATTCTCCGTGGGAAACAGTTGCCCACTGGGGTAGACTTACTCCGTGTTTGAGGCTCCTTGGAGCTGTAATCCAGGTGGCAGTGCACGTGGGGACACTCACCTTGTTTTGGTTTCTCCTTACTCCTGTCTGTGCTGGATTTCTGTTCTTCCTGGTGCTTTGCTAGCTTTGCTGGGAATGATGGTGGCCCTGGCCCACTTTGGGGAAGGCTTGACACCTTTAGCCTCATTCCCTGATATACTTTATTTGTTTTTAAGATTTTATGTATCTTTACAGAGGGGAAGGGAGGGAGAAAAAAAGGAAGAGAAACATCAATGTGTGACTGCCTCTTGAGCGCCCCCCACTGGGGACCTGGCAGCAACCCAGGCATATGCCCTGACTAGGAATTGAACTGGCAACCCTTTGGTTCACAGGTCCGCACTGAGCCACACCAGCCAGGGCCCCTGATACACTTTAAAAACAGTGTTTTTGGGGTTAAAATGGCTTGTTTGCATTGTTAGAACAATGCAAGTGACTGCGCTTGCAGCTTTCAACTGGTGATTTTTTAAAAACTTAATATTGCGTTTGTTTCTCAGATTGTTAGTGCATGCATATATATATGTATGTATGTATATATATAAAGATTAGTTTTTGTTGGTGCAGTATTTGATTTGTGTCAATATGCCTCATTTATTCTTTATATTCTTTCTCATCTTTCTGTGCTTCTCACTGACTTTGGGACTTACTATCATTTTGTCGGGTAGAATATGCCGGGCTGCCTCCTCATTGGCTTTAAATCCTCCTTACGTGTGTACTGGAAGTAACTATGCCATTCAGACTCAATACTGGAATAGGGTTTAGCAACGGGTTCAATTCTGTTGTGCTTTTACGTAAGGATAAAATATTTATGGGAATGTTAAATCGGCTAATGACTCTGTTCTCAGCTAATCATCGAGGCTGTGTACAGTTGAGAGCAAGGTGTAAAGAAACATGTACCTTCATGATGAGTGAAGGACTTTATCCCACATTTCATCTTCATAATTTAACGTGATGCTAGTTTTCCGTTGATTTTAAAGGAGGGCTTTGGCGTCTCCTCCCTTGTTTACAATGCTTCGCGTTGGGAAGCTCTTCTCTGATCTCCTGCGTAGCTCAGATCTAGCCCCTCAGAGTGCGTCTGACGAAGGTTCTGGTACCAGTCTCTTCCCAGGCAGCTGGCTGTGGCCAACAGTCCTGGTAGAAGGGATTTCCGACCGAAGCAGCCCGCTCCTAGCCCTTCCAGACTCTCCATCTCCTGGTGTAGCACGTGGCAGAGGGAACCTCTTCTTCTGCCATCATCAGGCCCAGGCTGCAGAGGAAGATGACACCTGTGCGTGTGTGCGCGCGTGCATCCCTTTCTCTCAACTCCATGCTTCCTGCCTGTTCAGGGCAGTTGCACTGTCCCTATTTCAGGCCTGTGTTAGCCTCTACCCCTGGGCCCTTCCTTCCCAGCTAAGCGCTAACACAGCCTTGGAATACACGTCCCTGTCCCTCTCTGAAGATTTTTGAAGTAGACTTGCTTTTAACACTGAGGACAATGTCTTAGCATTTAAGCACATTCAGACTGAACAAATCATTGAACAAAAACAGGAATACGGTAATTTCCATACCCGTTTACGCTGGGTTTTCAAGATTGCTGACCTCGAAGTCCGCGGGAGCTGATCTTGCTATTGAGAGCCACCAGGATGTGACTGGTGAACGAAGGGGCCGATAAGGGAGGGCGGAGCCAACGGCCCTCTGGGGCTGGGCGTGGTTGGCCTTGAGATATTCTTATCTGTGGGGGAATGGTGGTCTAACTCCCTTGGGAAGGAGTTTCAGCTCTCTAAGTCTACTGTGCAGTGGTGGTTTCTAGGGGCTTCCCACAAATACAGAGGAAGAGCCCATTTTAACCCAAAACGCCAGAGTGAGTTAGAAGCATTTGTTCTCCTTGCCGGGGGGGGGGGGGGGGGGGGGGGGGAGTTATTGCCTCTCCCCGTACAGGTACTAGAAGTAAAATGATGGGTCTGCGCACTATGTGCTCCTGGCTCCTTCCTTGACAAAGTCTGGGGTCTTTTTTTCACCCACCCCCCACCCCGTTACTTTCAGAGGTGTGAGGGACTGTGACTATTTCTCTTCATTGGAAGCCTTTTCCTCCTTTAGTATCTAGCACGTTCCCTGCTACTGACCTTTTCAGCTCGTTCCCTTTCTCCTGTATTATATCTGTTCTTTCCTCCTTGACCTTCGTTAACTTCGTCCGTCCCCTTCTCCCTTCCTTAGCTTTCTCAGGCGAGTTGGAACCGTCACTCTTGCCTTTAGCCACGCGCCTGTTCTCTGTCTCTCTCCTACTTGCAGCGCCTGCCTTCTAGTCTTACATGGCTTCTTGCCCGTGGAGGTCTCTGCCTGAGTGTCTTCCGATGCCCAGAAAGCAGGTCATTCACAACCAGCTGCACTGCTCGTGGCTGCACCCCCTCGGTAAGGAGAGCACTCTCCTAGTCCCCAGAACTCTCCCTGGAAACAGTCTCCCTTTCACCCTCTCCCACCTGCTGTCAGTCATCACACTCTGGAACCCTCTCCTCGGTCGGTGTCTCTTAGGCTGCGTTCTCCTCTTTCTTTCCAAACTTAATGTGGTTTCAAACACACTCACAAAAGTTTTAACCTTCTTCCCAACTGAAAAAAAAAAATGGAATGTAATTCTTCTCCCCTTGACTACGTATGGTCCAGGCTAGGTTAGAATTGTGATAATGGGTACCCCCCACCCCCCCACTGCCTCTCTCGTGTGTGCTCTCGCTCTCTTGGGACATGCGCCTTTGGAGCCCTGTGCCACGTGACACAGAGACCATGCAGGCAGACCCCAGGGCGCACAGAGGCAGAGGTGCCCACGGGGCAGACCTGTGGGTGAGTGAGCCCTCGCAGGGTCGCACGGTTCCCACGAGCCACCCAGTCAAAGCTGAACGGGGCAGAGGTGAGCTCTCTCCGCCCGGCTCTGCCCGTGTCGCAGGTCCGTGAGCAGAGCGGTGGGGTTATTAGACGGCCATTGTAATTGGAGAGCTCACTACCAGAAACCGTCAAGTGAGGTGGTGCGACTGGTCTGGAGTATGCGACAGTGAGTGTGCGACAGTAAGAACGCTGAAGGTCTGGTGCTGAGGTTGGAGAACTTCTCACAAGTGTGGCCGAGTCCAGGCTCCCGCTTCCCACTCGCCGCCTCCGTTCCGCTGTGCCCAGGGCGGGAGAGGAAGGGCTGCAGCTGGACGCTGCGTCCCCCACTGTGCCGACCCCCGACCTCCTGGAGAGGCGTCCTTCGCCACGTGTGTCCCGGGACAGAAGTTGGAGTCCTGGTGGCTCAGTGACCCTCGTCACCCTGTGCCTGGACCACAGGCCCAGCCTCTTTCCTTGAGTCCCTAACTGTGCAGCACTCGTCACACGCACAGAGATAGACTCCCACACCCACTGTGTGGGAAAGAAAACCCGCATGCACGGAATGGTTAAAACCAGCGTTTTAAAAGCAGACCTCTCTGTTCTTCTCACAACTTATTGAGAGCGATGCCAGTGAAGCTGCTTCTCGAGGGTCTCCAAGATCGAGACCGGTCCTGTCTGTCGACTTGGGAGAGGGTCGAATGCGGGAGCACAGCCAGCTAGGGGTGCCTCTCCGAAACCGCTGTGTCTGAGGAGGCTCGCTCTGCTCCGGGCTGCTGATAAGGCCAAGGGACCCGGCTCACCTGCCCGCCGCGCTCTTGCCCCACCTGAGGTGGTCTCGTGTTTGCAGAGCCCAGCTGCCCCTGCCGCCCCCATGCCCTGGAATGTGACCTTTCGAGTGGGCCCCAGGTTTATGTCATCAACACAGTTTATCATATTTCATGCTACTATTTTGGGGTCTTTTAATGTCATGAATTTCCCATACCCGCATTCTTGATGGCAGATAAGGACATTTTTGAACATATAAGCCAAAGTCAAGTGAAATTCTGCAGCTATATTTAGTCTATTTGCCTTTCTAACCAGAGAGAATTTTTTTACTCAGATTATCTCACATTTATTAACTTGATATAAGCTTTTCTGCTTCCTTTTCAAATCATAACCCGTGCAAATTAAACTCCGGAATGGCCCTACCATGCATTTGAATGGTGAGTGCCGCTCCATTTAGGGGAAATACTGAGTTTGCACTTTTCATTCCTGTTTCATTAGCTATCAGCACATTTTGCACAGGTACTTTAAAAGGTATCATTTGTCTTTTTAAAAGTAAATAGATACTGATAGTTAGAGAGGGCCACCTATCATTCTAAACTTATTATTTGGCCAGGGTCAGTGCTGTTTGTCACCTGAGTTGACCCTAGGCGTGTTTTCAAGAATGAGCTCAAGCTTCCCTGAGTGGGAGCCCTGATCACACCGAAGGGGGAGACACAGTGTGGACATACGCATCTTTCCGCTGGACTAATGTTGTACAATCGCCAAATTGCCGCACACACAGTTAGTGGCTTAAAAATACCACGGGTTGATCACCCTACGGTTCCGCAGGTTAGAAGCCCGACAGGGGTCTCCCTGGGCTGAGCCCCAGGCGTGGGCAGGGCTGCATTCTTTTCCGGTGGTTCTAGGGCAGAGTCCTCTCCGCTGCCTTTTCCAGCTCCTGGAGCGGACCGCTGCCCCGTGCCTCTGTCCTCAGAGCCAGCAACGCCCCCGTCTCTGTGCCTTTCTTCTGGAGTCACAGGTCCCTCTGACCATAGCCAGGAAGAGCTCTCTCCCCTTTGGAACCCACGTGATTAGGCTGGCCCACCCACAGAACCTAGGGCAGTTTCCCCCACCTCAAGGTCTTTATTGCCTCACGAAGTCTCCTTTGCAATGCAAGGTATCACATACCCAAGTTCCAGGAATTAGGGCGTGGACGTCTTTGGGCGGCCAGTGTTCTGTCTGCCACAGCCTTGTCCTTGGAGTTCTTTCTGTGAAACTGGACTTGGCTTGCTGGAGACTTGTCTATATCCTCAAGAAGGGCTTGTTCATCAGACGTCACAGAACGGGTGCATGAAAAGGAGCCGTAGTTCTCTGCAAATTCTGAGGAATTCCCAATGAGAGGAGGTGGAGTATCCGAGGATAGACTGGCCCGGTGCACTTCATGGGTAGGGTCCCCAGGGACGCCGACCCTGAGACAGAGGTTCGTCTGTGGGACTTTACAGGAGGGGCTCTCAGATCAACCCCTGTCAGGGTGAAGGGGGTGGCACTGGGCGGATGCTGTGCAGTCAAGGCTCCTGCTGATGGGCCAGGCGAGGCAGCAGCAGGCCCTTCGCCTGCGCACGGCCGGCCATCGCTGTGAGCACACTGGGAAGGGGGCAGGACCTTGGACGAGGCGACTGTCTGGTTGCAGGCCATTTCCCCAGAGGGCCTTGGCTGACCCTAGAAGATACCAGCATTCCAGCAGCTGGGGGAAGGAATGTCTCCGCCCTGAAATAACAGAAGGTGCGGCGAGGGCAGGAGCGGGTATCTGGCTGGCCATCAGCAGTGTCCACTACAGGTAACGACAGTTCAGTGTTGCACATGGGTCAGCTGCCCAGTGGGCTGGCCCGGGTGCTGGTGGGGACACATCAGCTAATGGCAGGGGGAGGAAGGGAACCCAGCCTGGCAGGCAACAGGTGGGATCGGGGAGGCCTGGTCACTTTATTTGGGAGAGTTTGGAGCCCAGGGGCTATGTCATGGAGGGCAGGGTCTCTGCCCGAGACAGAGCGTCTGTGCCCAGGGGGACCGGTGGGGCCCGAAAGTGCTAGTGAGGCTCCAGTGCAGGGATGTGGGACTAGACTGGGCGCAGACTCAGGGTGGGGCTGTGGCCGGCTAGTGGCCGGCAGGCCGTGAAGGTTGGGCTGTCGCTGCTCTGTCCCCTCCGGGTCTGCCTTGCAGGGCCCGTGAGCCAGCCTGCATTTGGGGGGAGAAAGGGAAGACGAGGCTGGAATCCAGGCTGAGCCTGACATGTAACTAAATTTTTTCTCAGTGAGTGATAAACCTGCCTTCCTAAAGAAATGTTTAAAGACGTCATTGTTTTCCTCCCCTTTCTCCATCTAAGGCATGATCACGGGAGTAATTAGAGAGGCCCTGGAGGGGGCCTTAAAGGAGGACTCTCTCTTTTGAGTTGGGAAGACCGATGGCATGTTTTACAGGAGCGCTGCAGGTTGAATGAAATGGAACTGTTTCTTCTTCATGAGTTTTTCACTCTTCTTTTCCTTTGCTAATATCTCTCCGTCTCTTTACTCCAGAAATATTTGTAGAGTAATCACTGCATGCCGAGCACCAGGGGCTGTGGGTTGGCGATGGTTTGTGTGCTGTGTAAACTGAGGAGCTGTGGTGTGTTGTGAGGGCCAAGGTTGTGTCCCCTGAGTCTCTGTGAGCGCCGTCCTGTGAGATGACGGATAAAGGGGTTGGCATCATCTACTGCGTGCAGTTACCGGTCTGCGCCCTTTCTTCGGACAGGCTTCGATCTTTTCTTGTAACTCCTGCCTTTCCCTCCAAAGATGCTTATTTCAAAAGTAAAAAGCAGTTGTTGTCATGGTCACTTACATGAAGAAAACGGGCCCCACCTCCCCAGAGGGTGCATGGGCTGGAGAGGAAGAAAGAAAGATCTGGAAGCAGCAGCTCTGGTGTCTGCGCATGTCCCCTTTCCGGAGCGGGCCTCTCTGTGGGTGGCAGCAGGCAGCCCAGACAGTGACACCCCCCCTTCCCCCCGCCCCGGGCACGTTCCCTTGCAGGTCTCGTTTGGAGGCCACCCCTGCTCTCCCCCACTCCCCGCCAACCCCTTCGCAGGGACCAGGCGGGCTGGATGGCCCCCGTCCTGGGGCCACTCCCCATGCCTCCTGCTGACGCAGGCCCGGGTGCGCCCCCAACGGAGGCTGGTCAGATTGCTCAGAAGAGGGCCGGGGAGGATGAGGTTTGGTGCAGGAGAGCTTCGCTCAGAGTCAGCTGTGCTGCCTCCATCGGTGCTGGATGAAAGCCTGTCAGAAGCCGTGAGCGCTGGGAAGTGCGTGTGGCCAGCCCCGTTCCCCACCCCCCAACAAATGTAACTGATATTCCAAACTGAATTGAAAAATCGCAAAACTTACGTTTTTCCAGTTGCAAAATTCTGAACAAGCTCATTGAAGCTGCATTTTCTCATTTTTCACACCCTGCCCTGCCGGTGTCCTGAAGTGCCGTGGGGTCGGCCTGTGAGGGCATTCGTGGAGGTCTTGCTCTGGACAGAGCGGCTGGGACAGGGCCCGAGTGCCAGCCGCGGCCCTCGGCCCTTGCTGTGTCCTCCCCTGTGGGAGAACGCTGTCCTCGTTTTCAGTACCATTGTCACCACTGTGCTCCGCACCCCAGGAGGTGGCAGGGGGGTGGTGACCGGATGGCTCCCTACACACCCGACATCCCGAACAGCGTCTTTGTCAAACTTTAGAGAGTGAGCCACACCGAGCAGTCATCACCGAGACCCAGGACACACGCACGTGCGTGCACACTCACTCACACCAGCCGTGAGAGGTTCCGGAAGCAGCACTTCCCCACCGTGTGTCCTGAGCTCCGTTTCAATCAGCCCTGTTGTTGTCTTCTAAACTAGTTCCTTCAAACATGCTTCTGACCCACAGAATTGATTTCATGACCCACGGACTGCACACTGATAAATGCTGGGCCGCAGCCCAGCACCCTGGGCACTGCTGCTGGGTCCCCGGGGTGCCAGGTGCCCGCCCCTCCTCTTTTCACTCCTGCGGGGTCCTCCGCTGCACTCTCCCACTTCCAACCCTGCCCCTCTGAGGCGCACACGTGACCGGCTTTCCGGTCCTGCTCGGACGTGCATGTTCCACGAAGCCTCCCTGACCTGCAGGCGGCGGCCCAGCCGTGTCCCCACAGCACTTCCTCCTGCGTCTTTGGCGCCTGCCCCGTGGGCCATGGCTCACTGTGGCCGCTCTCCTCACTCGCAGGCTGGGAGCGCACTGAGCCCACGGCCTGCCCTCCTGCTCTTCGGCTGCGGGCCTCTGGAAGGAGTGCGCGGTGCATAGCAGGCGCTACATCGGCGCTTCTGGAACTGCATTAAGACAGCCGATGCCCTGGAGTGGAGGGCCAGCCAAAGCCTGCCTTCCGCGCCCTCACGCCCGGGTCTGGGCTCCTGCGGGGTTTTCGAGAGCCTCCTTCCGTATGTATGCATCAGATTGGAAAGCCTTTCACAAGAGGCCTGGAAGTGACCGTCACCAGGAGCCCGGTGTTTGGACATAGAGGTCAAGGACAAATAGAAACATGGGTGTTAGAAAAACAGATGTCTAAATACTTTTTTAGAAGCAAAAAAATTATGTTAAAGTAGGTGCTTTTCAAATCATGCTTTTCTCACGGTTCATGTTGCCCCTAGTCCATCTCCCTGGGAACGGTATTGTTGGAGTTGTACCAGCCGTGCGTGAGGGTCCTTTTCTTTCGGTTGCCGTCAGAGCGTGGTAGAACTGGGGAGGATTCCCGTCTTACAGATGAGGAAACGGGAGGCCCGGGAGGCCAGCTGCCTCTGGCAAGGCCCCTTCTCAACGTCGGTGGGAGGGGGGGTGACGCAGGCAGAGAGGGGCAGTGCGACGTTCTTCGTCCCCCCAGCTGTCAACAGACTGTCCTCGGTGGGAAATGGTGCTGCTCGTTTCTTGTTTTAAGCTTATTTTCCTCCCTGGGAAAAGTGACGTGCGGGCCGTTCTTTCATCCCAAACGTGCAGACGCTGATTTTTCCTCAGGCTGGTGGCGCGTGTACAGTGTTGCTTTCTGACCTGGTCTTCCCGCATCCATCAGGCAGTAACAGTTGTGCTCATCCTTCGTCACAAGTAGGCTCCTCCTCACCGGAGGTCACAGGGTCAGCCTATCTTGGAGCACCTATTTCCATGAGAGGTCTTCGCACGTACGAGGAAGTGCCGATGAATTCCTCATGGGCGCTCTGGGATGAGTGAGGGGTTTTCACAAAACTTCTTCGTTTTTGTCCCTTTCGGCAAATACCACTTCCATGTGGCACAAGCCATAATGAGAGTCAGGAATCTCGTAGGTGATGAACTAAATAAAGCGTGCAGTTTGTGAAATTGGTGACCCTGCAGTCAGGGCAGAAGGGAAGGGTCCCTGGGGTTTGCGTTGTCTACTTTTTTCTTCCACGTTGGGTCCTCACCCAGCCTGAGCTCCTAGGAGAGGGCCCAGGGCGGGTCTGCCCCTTCTCTGCACGCAGGCCCGCAGCAGCGGGACCCAGAACTCCGCGCCAGGGCATCCCTCCTTAAGGATGAAAAAGGGTGCGGGGCTGGTCCGAACTCGGCCCTGCTCTGTCTCCTTCCTTCTGTGGCTGCTCGCACTTCCTGTTTCCGGCAGCCAGCACTGGAGTTAACTTTGGGGTTGCCCACTCACCGGCAAAGAAAGCTCCTTTCTTTTGAGCTGATTAGCGAAGCCGAAGAGCTCATTAGCTTAGCTTAGTTTAGCAAGTATGATCTCATTAGCTAATGTGACACTCTAACACACACAGTGCCGGGGAGGATGAAAGGTGGCCAGGCAGGCGGCAGGGGCGCACCGGAGTGCCGATCTCCCCGTGCAGGGGGAGCCTGCCGGGGCAGCACCAGCACGAGCCGGCACAGACCACCGCAGCGCAGGCCACAAGCCCGAGGCCTGCGTAGGTGCCAGGTGCCAGCAGGGGCTTCCGTGTGCGTTATCTTGCTTAAGCCTCGCACCACCTCCGCAGTAGGCACTGTCGTCCCCCCCTCACGCATGAGAAGACAGACGAAGTCGTCTGTCACGAGAGCCTGCTGTCCATAAAAGCAGTGTTTTCTGAAAGTGGCCAATGGGTGTTGGGCTCTGAAGCAGTCTCTGTCCGCCCCCTGCACCAATGAATGAGTAGTGTTTGGCTTTATTAATATTCCCGGTGCTAACAGAAGCCTTCTCGAGTTTCTCTCCATTTCTGTCGGAGGTGCTGCTGTCTGAGCCTCATTTTTTGCTGAAAAATGGGATGATATCGGCTTCCAACAGCTTCCTGGCAGCTGCCCGAGGGGAGGGCGTACCTGCAGCTTGTGGCGCTGCGCTGGGCTCGTCCTCACCAACCAGAAGCTGGGTCCCTGTCTTTGGTGAGATGGTTTGGTTTTCAACGAGCATTTTGTTTTCACAGTACAGAAAAACTGTGAAAATCAGTACCTGCTTAGTCTGCTTGTCCATATTTCCTCTCTTCCTCAGGTACTCTCTTGCCGTTGATAGATTTCCCCACCAGAAGTTAAGAGGTCATGAATCAGTTCCTCCTGCAGCACCGTCAGCTCGGAAAGCAAGCTCCCCAAGGAACAGAGGCAGTGGGTAAAACCCAGCACCCCGAGTCCGTCGACACCCAGTGCTTACACACAAACTTCAGGAGTGGGGCAGCTCGGCCTCAGGGTGCCCCGAGCAGTGGAGCGGATTCACCTGTGTTTTACTTATTTATTTTCCTGGCTCATTAAAAAATACATATATTCTAAGTAGCTCAGGAACATATTTTCTTAGGGTCTGAATCCAGAAACATGAAACAAGGAGAGAAACCCTTCTGGGAGCCTTTTACACCACGCAGAGCCAGCGCGAAACGTTCCCGAGCGGACTCAAAAATGTGGCGTTCCAGTACGCTCCCCTCTTTTGGAGTGTGGGAACGCGGTCAGCAAACCTGTCCGAGCCTGCGTTAATGATGATGGGGAGGACGGCGTGGAAAGTACGCGGTGGCTTTCACGGGGACCACAGGACATATTTGCATAAGGAACTGAATTGCAAGCCATGATTTCCTCAAACATAAATGATTCTTTCTTAGAACAGCCTGGGAATGCTTCCCCTTTACCAGTGTGGTTCAGGGCTCGGATATAGTGACTGACCTTAAAAATAAAGCAAAGAAATTTCTTGCTTTACTGCAGTTTCTTTGCTTCAATTGCTTACTGTCCAAGCAAAGAAATTTTGTCATGATTTCCTAATGATTTGGTGGTAAGGAGAGGGATTTGCACTTCGCTACGTGCGGATTTAGTCTTAGATGGGGTATCGATTAAGAATTCTGGATAATTATTACTTAGCTCCATTCCCACTCTGACAATCCCAACCTTTTCCTCATTGTTGCTACTTCTAATCGGGATAATAACACCCTTGGATTCATTTGTTGAGTTAAACCTTGTCCTTTTGAGGGACACGCTTTTAAATAGTTCCCAACAGGAGAGGTCACACATTACGCTTGAATCATCCCAGCACCAGAGTGTGCATTAACGCTGCGCTTTCCCACCAGACCTGAGCTCTGAACAGGAAGCTGCCGGCTGCCGCTGGGGGCAGGGAGGGCTGGTGCAGGATTGGATGGGGAGGGAAGGGCACCGGGAAGTGCACAGGAAGGAGAAAGAATGTTGCAAGGATCCTCAAGTCCGAGGGACCCATGTGTCTGCTTGGCCATTCCTGACCCAGTGCTGGGTCCGCAGGTGTATGACTTTAGAAAGATTTTGCTCCAGGAGTTGGATGGAGTTTGGTGCTGCGGGAGAAATTTGGAGTTTGGTGTCTGTTTCAGCCGGGGCTCCCCTGGCAGAGTCCCGATCTCTGCATCACCTACTTACACGGCACCTTCGTGTTGATCTGAGGAAGTCATTCTCTCTTCAAACTGGTTTACATCCAGCTGTGTGAAAATTATATAAATATTTTTATTAAAACAAGACATTCCTCTGCTGGAAAATTATCAAAATAAAGATATAATTCCATGAAGTCTATCATGTAGCCAGTGCCCCTTAACTGTAATGCCTTTGTTCGGTGCGCACACTGTGTGCCTGCACCTGCAGCCCTGCTGTGTGCTGCTCGGGTCTTCCCCACGCCGTTGCTTCAGCAGTGCCAAGCACCCCCCCACCCACCCACCCAATCCCCCGAGCTGACTGCCGGCTGTGCACAAGGACCGCGCCTGTGTGCAGGCAGACAGTCCTGCTGGCCATACTCCTGGGCAGTAGGCATAGGTACGTGCACTGGCTTTTCATGTCAGCAACGCCATTGGCGACCTTGGATTAGCAGTGCCTTGGATTTTTGATAGTGTTTTCATAAATGTAACAAGCACCCATTATGGGCCAGGAACTTTCATACGTCTCACTAGTCCTTGCAGTAAATGGCCCTACGGGGTTCTTGTGGCTCAGAGAGGGTGGGTGACCAGTCCGTAGGCACTAGAACTAGAATGTGGTAAGAACTAGAATGTGGACCCCGAGGTGACCTGCTTTTCCCTCCAGGTGTTGGCTGTGGGCCTGACCCCTCCTGGGGGGCCGGGTAGACGTGTCCCTCAGCAGATCATTGCGGGGCACTGGCTGTCAGTCCAGCACCCGGGTAGCCTGGGGAACAGAGTCCCCCTCTGCCTGTGTGGGGCTGCCGCCCCACCGGGGAGGCTGCCCAAGTCACGAACGAACGCATGGATCGCCCTCAGCATTTTCACTTCCTCTTTCCTTTCCGTCACCGTTGCCGCTACCATCACCATCATCCCATGAAAGGACTCCCCTGGTTTCCTGTGTCCTTGAAGGCCATGCTGGCAGTCCCGGGGGGAGAAGGTCGGTCTTCCCAGTCCCGACGGCTGTTCCAGGAGGTGCAGCAGTGCCTGCTGAACGCTGGGCTCGAGCGTCCCTACTTCCCAAGCTGCCCTGGCAGCTTCTGAGACCTGGGAGCCTGCCTGCGCCTGGTGGCATCTGTTCTTCTTTTCTGTTGTGGGATCCTTGATGTCTCGAAGGTCAGCCAAACGGCAGCCCTCCCTTTGTGTTCACTTCCAGCAAAGGGGGACCCAAGCGAAGGTGAAGTCCGCGATGTCACTGGGGGCTCTTCGGGCCTAAGGGACGCTTCACCAGCAAACCGGCTGGGTTCGTGGCCATGCGTTTTGTTTGAACAAATGGTTTCTGCATGAAGAAGTCCGAGCTAATGTCTGAGAGCCTGCAGACTGTCGAGCCAGATGTAATTTTGAAAAAAACCTCACACAAACTAGTTATTGGGCACCTTAGAAAGAACAGGCTAGGAAGTAAAAGCTAGCTGAACTTGGTGAGGAAGCAGTCACCTTGGGGCGGGCGGCCCCAGTTCCCCCAGTTCCCGCGGAGCCCGCAGGGTGTGACAGGTGAAGGAAGTGGCAGGTGCAGGGTTACCTGCCTGGAGCAGGAGACTGAGTTCTGTCTTTAACACGGCAGACACCCACCCGCCGGAAGGAAGTGGTCCAGGCCAGTGGCCCAGCACAACACAACGGTTGATAGGATTCCTGGGAAGCTTTTTACATCTTTGGGGTCCCACCTTAGACCTGCTGAATCAGGATCCCGGGGCTTGGACAGTGGCGGTGGGCATGGGGGTAAAACACAGGGGATTCTATCTATCGAACTAACTCTACCGATGAGTAAGAAAAGCCAGTCTCCTGAGGTTATGTACCGCCTGACACCGCGTATCTACCATGGTCAAAATGACCACATGGTAGCGATGGAGAAGGGACGAGGCGCTGTCAGGTCAGGACGGGGAGGGACGCTGGGACCGTTAAGGGCAGCCGGAGGAGTTCCTTTGTGTTGCTGGGACAGTTCTGTGTTTTGATTAATCTATACAAGTGATAAAAAGGCCATAAAATTATACCAAAGACATGAAATACATGAGCGTAAGTGAAAAATGATGCAGTCAGCACCGTTTACGGTCTCCCGTTGCACGGTGTCAGCCGACTTCCTTTAGTCTTGTAGGCTGCCACCCTGGGGCCAGGCTGGCTGATGGGCCCCTGCTTCCATAGAAAATAAGATCTGTGAAAGGTCAAGGTTAGAAAATATCACTAAAAGAAGGAAGAGAGAAGTGAAAAGGTTGAGGACTCTCTGTATTATTTTTACTATTGATTGTGTGTCTATAATCGTGTCAAACAAGAAGCTAAAAAGAACTTTCCAGGTGCCTCTGAGGTGCGGCCACTTGGCCAGACCACCCAGTTATTGGACGTGTTGGTGCTTCTCGTGGGTCAGTGTGGGGCTGGGCCGGGGTGGGAAGCTCAGCCCTGGATCTGGAATGTGTGGAACATTCTATCAACGACCGCATAACGGAGTACTCGCTGCAGGGGGATCGTCTCAGCACGGAGCGGTCGCTGCCTCACTGACGTGACCGTGGCCGGCTGGGGAGGGAAGGGCACCACAGCCCCCCAGGAGGGGAAAGAGGCCCACGAGATGCACACACAGGTTAAAATCAGAGCAAAGAGCAGCAGGTCGAGTTTTGGCCACGAAGTTCTGGGCATACATTGGAAGGAGAGCACCCGTGATCGTAAAGGGTTGGAAAATAAGGTCTATAAAATAGAGACAAGGTTATGGAAACCAGTATTTTCTCCCCAGAGGTTACACTTACAGTGGCTCTCAAATGTGTGTTTCAGAGAGCCTGGGCAGGGCGGGGGGAGGGGTGGTGGTGGTTGGCTTGGGGTCAAGGTGAAGGGAAGGTGGTTAGCCCGTGCTACTGGGCGACAGATGGAATTGAGATTCCACAAAGTCTGGGCAGTGCGGGAGAGCGTGACCTGGGGAGGGGATAAGCCCTTTCTGCAGAAGTGTTTGGAATGTCCAGAAGGGCGCCTGGTGTAGGAGGGACTCCTCCGTCAGGACGTGTAGAGCACTGGTCACGTGTGGCCCTTTGGGAAGCTAAGGGTGGTGGCCGGGCAGTTCTCCTGGTCCTCTCCGCCCCCCAGGTTAAGATGTCATCTTTACGACACCAAACGTCTGGAGGACAGAGGCTGTGCTTATGGGATGCCATGCAGGCTCTGTATGCAGAGGGAGAAGCGAGGACCCAGTCCTGTTCCTACCTTGTAGTTTGGGACCTGACGGGCGGATGCGGTTTCCCTGATCCTGTCTGGCCAGCACTCTGGGGTGTGACGTCACTGCGGAGACAATTTGCCTCAGGAAGGAGAAGGTCCTAGTTCATAGTTTTAGAATGACCTCAGATAACATACCGTGTCCTTTCAGTATGATGGGCTTTTTTTTCTTCTTTTTTTGGGTATCTCTCTTTTAAAGCATTTTTTAAAAGTCAGAAGGCAGCCAAAATTTTCTCACATTCAGATACTTAGTGGGAAGGATGTGTGGGTGCTGAGCAGCTTTCGACACTGCATTTTCTAAAATGTCTTTTAATGTCTAAAGCATGTCTCCACGAGACCTCAGGACTCCTGTTTGCGCACGAATGATCCTTCTCGTTCTCTGGGAGTTTTGTGCCTGGACTGGAGCGCCATCCATGGGGCTTTCCTGTGGACGCTCCACTTGCTGTGGGGACAAGTCTTCTGTCTGTTCAGGGCCCCCGAATTCCTTCCTCCCCAGAGACGAGGCTGTGCTGGCGGTGGGTACCACAGGGGTTGCGCCCTCCACATTTCTTTGTGCCCTTACTCACTAGTCCCAGAAGTCAATGCATCACTCACGGCTGTGTGACAACGGCAGTGTGACTCGCTGCCACTTATTGGGGAACCTGCCCGACCTCAGCGATACCTTGAGAGGCTACTCAGTGCTTTACATGTATGTGGATACATGGGGCACTGAGCAAAGGCTCTACAATCAGTAAGAGATTTTGGATGTTCGTATGTTAGTTGCCTTCAAAAACGATATATTAATTGAGCCGCTCAGGTCCACAGAGACGCGCTCGGTATTGCTGCATTCCGTGCTGGAAAGTAACCGGCCACCGAAGCAGACCAGGTCCTTGCCCTCAGGGTGCCTTCAGGGCTGTGTGCATCTGGGTCCTGGGAGAGGCACATGCAGGGGGATCAAGTGGGCAAGGGAGTTACGAGGGGAACACACGGGGAGGAAGTCGGAAACTTGGGGACAGCCTTCAGCCCCTGCAAGTGCGACCCCGCCAGGGGACAGGGGAGGAGGAGTTTGTATAGAAGCGTTCTGTGTGGTCGGCGGATGTAGGGGAAGGTTGGCAGAGCTGCTGGGTGGGAGTCCTGAACTCAGAGTTACAGGACAAAGGGTTCCCAGGGTGGGGCTGGTCTTAGTATTGTCACTGCATTTGGTCATCCACGGGGGCAGCCCTGGAGCCCTGGCCTCCACACACACACTGAGGCAGGTTTCCAAGGGCAGCAGCTGGACCATCCCAGTTCCTCCGCGCTCCCTGCCACAGGAGGTACAGGAGGAAGTCCATTCTCACGCGGCCATGGGAGTGGGGGACGGCCAGCCTGTTCGCCAAGGACTCACATGGGAAAACGTGAAATTAGAGCTGTGATGAACTCGGATGAAAGCGAAGCGTAGGGCGTTAGGATAGGGCGGTGCAGCTATCCAGCCAGCCCGGCGAGGGACGGGCCAGGACAGGCCTCCCCGGGAACTGCGGTCTGAAGGATGAGGCGGAGTGAGCTGGGTAAAGCTGGGGAGTTAGGAGAGCTTGCCTAGGGGCACTTTGCAGGAATTGAAGAGGGTTGGGCAGCAGTGGGCAGCTGTCCCATGGGGGGAGGGATCGAACAGTCTCAGAAGTGCGCTTTCAAATGATAGCTCTGCTTCAAGTACGGGGAGCTGATTAGAGGGGCCAGAGCGCAGTGGGCAGAGGACTGGGGACTGCTGAGGGAAAGCCAGGTGGGGCCTGAACCGGGTATGGCAGAGGCAGTGCAGAGAAGTGGATACAGGGGCGACCTCTTGGAGCAGGTCCAGTTGCCTGGGCTTAGATCGGATTTGGGGATGGGGGTCATGGGTGACTCCCAGGTTCCTGGTTTGAGTACTGACTGGATGGTGGGGTGGGGGGACAGAGCACGCAGATCACTGGGGCTTGTCAAGTCTGGGGTGCTTCTGTCCAGCCTGTGGTTATCTGTGCATTGCAGGCACGGAAGGAGAAGTTTGACCCGAGGGACAGGTCTCCTGGACATGTGGAGGTCGGGCCAAGGAGGGTGTCCCCCGACAGTGAGCAGTGGCAGTGCAGGAGGAGGGTTAGGGAGGGGCTGCTGGGGGCAGGGACAGGGAAGAGGTCAAGGAGGGTGACCCACAGAAATGAATGCCGTGGCTAAAGCGGACAGGCGGGTTTGGTGGCATGGAGGTTGTCGGTGGCCTCACCGAGGGCTGTTTTCCTGGAGCGATGGTGGGGACGCCAGACGGCAGTGGGCTGAGGAATCTGTGGGAGGCAGGAAGCACCAGCTCTTTCAAGTTGGGCCACAAAGGGAAGGACAGTGAGAGCAGCAGCTGGAAGGGGGGATGAGGCTAAGAGGCTTTACTTTTTTTTTTTTTTTTTAATTAGTAGAGACTTGAGTAAAATTGCGAGGATCCAGCTGACTCTGAGGGGAGGAGCAGGGTCTCGGAGAAGGCAGGCAGGGAGGTGGTCCAGAGCTGAGGTGGCGGCCTGGCCTTGGGACAGCGCACTTCTGCCCGGAGTCTGTGGGGAGGCGCAGAGGAAGGCGGACCGCAAGTCTGCAGTCCATCCAGGGTGGTGCTGACAGCGTCCAAGGCCTACTTTAAGTCCCCGTGACGGGCTCTCTGGCCTCTGCCACAGTCCCCGTGCCTCGGCTCTCAGCCTGGATGGTGATAACGCCGTTTCGTATTTGGTACCATGGGCCCCGCTGCACACGAGGAACTCATCCTGTGCGTTTTCAGGGGCTTCTTAAATAAAACAGTGTTTCCTGAAGCGTTGAACATTGGTGACGATGCATTAGGCACAATTAATCCCTAAATACTAAAAGCTGATTGTACCAAGGAAGGGGGAGGGAAGAAGGGGGAGGGAAGAAGAGAAGGAAGGTGGTGAGCCATGTCAGGTGATGGAGTGGAACCAGTCACTGTCCTACCCCGCAGCCTGGTTCAGGTGGGAGTCGCTGTGGAACTGTAAGCGAGCCTGGGGCTGAGTCTGAATGTCCCTCACACTCTAGAAACTTCTACAGTGACTGATTCTCTGCAGGGTGTACCGGGAATGGCAGCCAGGAGCCAGTACCTGCCTCTGGGGGAAGCTGAGCTGTGCCCTCCTTTGCCTGCTTTGGTTCAGCTGCACGAGGAAGAGGCATCGGCGGGGAAAGACACTTTGGTTGCCTCCATCAGCCCACTGACTTCCAAGAACTGGAGACCTGCGCTTGTTAACGTGGCAGAATTCTGAGCTGTGCTGCTTGCCCCTCTCTCGGGAGTCAGGGAGACGGTCTGGAGCTTACTTGGTAAATCGGGACGGCAGGCCCTGTGCACAGAGCGTTGAGTGTTTGGCTTGTTTCTCTAAGAATAAAATCTAAAGCGACTTCAGACACTTGTATGAAGAAGCCGTACAGGTTCACAGAGAGACTGCCGGATCCCCGTCCCAGCTCCGGCCCCGTCCAGCTGGGCGCCCACGGCCAGCTCCCCTGCCATCTCTAGGCTTTCCTGTCCGCACCTATCAACTTACCTGGTGGTCTTTAAGCCGGTCTCCAGCCCTGATGAGCTGAGAAGCTGTCAGGTTGGCATCCTTGGTGGTTAGAGCCGGTTCCTCGTGGTGCCAGTTCTCCCCTCTCCCCTTTGAAATAAAACCAAAATGAATATCTGTGCTGGTTCACGCTCTGACAGGAGGCAGGGAATCTCACGGAAGTGCTGGTACCGTAGTCCAAGGTCGCGGGAGGACACCAGGACAGCAGATGACGGGGAGATGCGGTGGGGCTGAGAGAGCCACGGGCTGCGTGTGTGTGGGGGGGGCATCTACCGCAGCCACCAGCGGACCTGTGGGGTCAGAGAGGACTCGGCGTCCGCGCCTGCAGTCAGTGCTGTTTCTCTTGAGTCCAGTGACGGCCGTAGGAGATTCCTTCACAGCCGCTCTCCTTTTTCGTGTCCTGCTTGGGAAGCCTCCCTCCTGCGGCCTCCGGTTCAGGCTCACGGCCGTCTCTCGGATGCGGAACGGCCCAGTTGGCTGCTGAGTGCTCTCCATTCCTTCTGTCCGTCTGCACCGCAACTTTTCCGGGCATTTTAATAGCATTAGGTTGGTTTCCCATCTCTCTGAGACCTTTGGCTCGCTAGTTACAGCACCTAAGTCACTGCCGTGGGGATTCAAGGACTCACCGGGCCAGGCCCCAGAGAGGGAATGACAGGTGGTGTTGGCGGAGAAGGCGGGGCGCCGAGCAGGCCCCACTGGCTGTCAGGGGAGCCACCCCGAGAATACTTTGGACTTGCTTAGCTTTTCAGCCAACATACCATCCATAATAAATCAATGACTACCTTTAAAAAAGAAGTTTCATTATGTTCTGGGCTGGCAGTAGCTTTAAGTACCATTAGTCCACTTAAGAAATAGGGTCATAAACAGTGTATCGATAGCATCTTTTTTGCCAGTTTGTGAAAGAGCTTTGCAAGGGATGGGAAAGTATTAAAAAAATCACCACTCCCAGATGAATTGCTGGGCAGCGCGCTGTTATATAAAGAATGAACAGGACCCTCACCCAACCTGCTTATTGAATAAAGAAAGGCAATTGGGTAATTTTAGGGCTTTTGTAGAACGGGTGAGATGTGCTTCATGAGAGGAAAGCTTGTCAGAAAAGAGTTGGTCAGAAACACAATGCCCACTTTTTAAAAAATCCTGAATGCTGTTGAAAGACGGAGTAAAAGTTAATGGCAAAAAGAACTCCAAGGGAGGCACAGTTTTCTGACCAAAGACGACATGCTCACTCACCGGGTGATCGTGATGACAGCCAGGCCACGAGCAGCCCTGGCCCCCGGGGGACCTCGCGCCTGCCAGCCGCCGGGAGGGAGGCCAGAGCGCAGGTCCGAGATTTCCGGCCCTGACAAAGCAGACGCCACCGCGGGGGGTGAAGGAGAAGTGCCTTTTGCTCTTTTCTTTCTCTCTTTCCAGTTCCTCTCCCCTCTTTGCCATCCATAACAGCCTTTTTCTTTCCTTGGGAGATTTTTTTTTCTCTTTGCATAAATTTAGGCACACGTTTGCAATGTTTCCAAACTGTATTTTTCTTGGACCGCGCCAAGGCACCGCGAGGAGGCAGGTCAGCGCTGCGCGCAGGGGACTATATAAAGCCGCAAAGTAGGTCACGGCAGTATGTCAGGTACAAGCCAGCGCTGCCGGCCTTTTCTCGGTCGTGGAAACAGTTGATCAGATGGGCCCACGTGGAGTTTTAAGGATTACTCCTTCCATTTCCGGAGACCCTCTCAATTCAATAATTTCACTTGGATGAGAGATAATATGATAGGAAAGGGGAAGGGCTTGTGGGGGAGGCGTTTTTAAATGGGTTTCCTCGAGGTCTGGGCACAATTCCTCGACTAGTGCTGGGGGAGCAGTTCTTGCCTGTCAGTATTTTGACTATGAAACCAGTGAAAGAAGAACCGAAGCCCGAGCCCCGTGCAAAGCAGGGTGCCTGGTGCAGAGAGGGCTGCCCTCACGCTGTCCCCTCTCCTTCCTCCTTGCACAGTCCCCCGAAGCCCGCAGAGTCCCGCAGCCTTGGGGCGAGACTCCACCCGTACAGGCCGGTGTGCGTGGGAAAGGCAAGAAAGGCAATGTGTTACGCAGCATTTAGGACCTTCGCTACGGATGCGCAGTGAGTCCCTTACTTGTCAGGAGGCCAGGACCGCTCATTTACGGAAACTTCAGCCGGAGTTGCATGCTTCTAGGCTGGGACTCCTGGCTGGAGTGAGAGGGGAGGTCCCCTGGATCGGATGACGGGACGACTCAGATGAATTGGTTCATCAAACATCTCTCATTGTCATCAGTCTTACCTTCACTGCCGCCGCCACCAGGACCGGCTGCGAATAGTGTCTGATTAGCTGCACTTGGAAAATGAGGACCATGGCAGGACGGAGCGTATCCGTAGTTACCCCGGCTTGTTGAGGGGCGGGTTCAGTATCCCCAGGCAGATTTTTCTTGGTCCAAAATGCCAAACCCTGTGCCCGGCTGCAGGCACACCACGGGACAAAGCAAGACCCAGCCCATAGTGGAGCAGTGTGGGCTGGCGGTGGGGGCGGAGATGCAGACAACACTAGACAGAGCGGGGTGGGGGTGGGGGGTGGTGACAGGCTCCTGGAACCCATCTGCTGGTTCTCAGCACCATAGGGTGAGGGGCGGAGGGGGGGTTGTCCCCGCCCCATGTCACGTGGCAGCCGGTAGGCAGCGCGTCTTCCCGGGCTCCCGCTTCTCTAGCTTCTTACGTGACTAGAGAACAGTAGCGGAGGAATAGAGGCTGAGGGCGGATGGATATGGGCCCAAGGGTTACCGTCCGAGAAGCAATGCAAACACTATTATCCGCCAGATGTCACCCGTCCGTACCTGTGCGGGGACTGTTCTGGATTGTTTCTTTTAAACTCCGTGTCCATTTCTGGGCTCTGTGCCTCACCTCGCTCATCCCAGACGAAAGTGGACCGAAGGGCCCTGGTTCGCTCTCGGGGAGCTGAACTCTCTCAGCCTCTGGCGCAGGATTCCCGGGGGCAGTCGGCTCGGGTGGGGTGGTGGGAAGGACGCTTACTAGCCTTAACGAAACCTAGTCAGCTGAAAACTTCTCATGGTCATTAACAGTGGACCACACACGATCTCTAGTTTAATGATTTATAAAGACATCTCGAGTTGTAAGGTTTTCCCCCTCATTACCAGGGTGGGCAGGGTGCGCTCTATTCATGATGCGATGGTACCAGGAAGAGAAAAGAGCGCGTGCGAGGCATTGCGGGGGCCTATTCTGTGCTTTTCTGTATCTTGATTGTGCATTTTAAAAATTTTATCCTTTTTCACTCCACATTTTGCACGTTTTCTTGCAGAGCGGAGTGGCTCTTTCCACAGGGTGACCACCCTGGTGGCCTTGTGCCTGCAGAGAGACAGATCCGTGCAGTGAGTTACAGGAAAAACAGCTTACATGTGGGCACTTTACCTCCCCTCTTTTTAAAAAGCCGTTCACCTACTCTTCCTTATGCGTTCTACGTGCGGGTTGATAAGGAAAATATTTTCCAAGGCCAAACAGCTAGCCTTGTGAGGGTATGTATGTGTCAGGACGCACTCAAACCTTCCCTTGAGGCAGCTGGGACCTGTGTGGGTAGAATTTATTGCTGTGGACATTCCTTAGCTTAATAAGGTCCTGAAAATGGCATTGACCTTGAATTCTACTGACTTTTCATGTGACTTTAGGCATTACTTTGTTCTAACCCAAAAACAGATTAAGTGAAGCTCGCTAATAGGAATGGTTTCTTTCTTTCTTTCTTTTTTTTTTTAGATTTTATTTATTTCTTTTTAGATAAAAGAAGTAAATAAATAGAGGGGAAGGGAGGGTGAAAGAGAGGGAGAGAAACATCGATGTGGGAGAGAGACATTGAATCGGTTGCCTCTCACATGCCCCCAATTGGGGACCTGGCCGGTAACCCAGGCCTGTGCCCTGATTGGGAATCGAACCAGCAACTTTATGGTTCGCAGGTGGACACTCAGTCCACTGAGCCACATCAGCCAGGGTAGGAACAGTTTCTAACTAAAGTGTTAAAGACTTTTAATTTTAAATGCAGGAGGACATTTGACATTGTTTCCTTTTACTGGAAAGACTCAGGCTTTTCTTTTGTTTTCTTATTTTTTTTTTTCACGGACAGTGTAAGTCAGGGGTGTTTGACCTGCAGCCCAGGATGGCCATGAATGTGGCTCAACACAAACTCGTAATGTACTTAAAACATTACTTAGTTCCATTACTAAGTTTTATTACTTTGGTATGTACATTTCATATACTAGTGATCACAAACTTGGGACCTACTTGACAATTTTAAAAGATTATCAAAAGGGCCACTGCCTAGTCAGGGTTATTACGTGAGGACTTTTTTGCTTATCTGTGGTAGCGGATATCACAAAAGTTACACACGGACATTTTTTTCCGAACATCAGTTTTCGTTAGTGTTTGTGTATTTAATGTGCGGCCCCCAGACGACGATTCTCCTCCTCCCAGTGTGGCCCAGAGATGCTGACAGGTTGGACAACCCTGGTGGGAATGATTGGAGACCAACGCGATCTGCAGGGAAGTATATGAAATACTTACGAACAAACTGTTTTCTAACTTCTAAAACTTGCTTGGCCTATGAAATTGAATGTAATAAGCCTGATGGTATTTTTAAAATTTCATAATTAAAGCATCCCTTTTATTTAATCTGCACTGGTGAGACTTTACTAAGAGCTACAGGATTTTCTAGGTCTGACCTTTTTTTCAGCAAATGTAACATCTAGGTTAGATTGGGGTGGGGTATTCCGACCTCCAGATACTTGAAGCCTGAAGAGACTTTAAAACATTCACTTGTTACATCAGAGGCTCTTTGGCAGAGACAGTGGCAAATCCCTATTTTGTGAATCAGAAGGAGTCCCAAGCTACAGGGTCACTCCTGAGAAATGTTGCTGAGCCCGTCTGGACTCCGGCCACTCATAGTGCCATCTGTGGATTGGCTGGAAGGCATTGCCCGTGAGCTCCTTGGAAATTCAGGGTCTCAGGCTCCACCCTAGACCGGCAGACTCAGAATCTGCACATAATGAGAGCCCCAGGCAGTTCGTGCACAGGGAAAGGGTCTGGGTCCCGGGGTCAGGTGTCTTGTCCCCGCCTCACAGAGACCCCGACCCGGGGGAGGTTTGAGGTGAGCTGCCTCTCGGCTTGTTTCCTGCAAAACCTGGGTTTGTTTATGCCACCTGGCTTTTCACAGACACAGGCCTTGTACCCTAAACAAATAGACTTCGTTTTCACATCACACAGCACAGTCCCTGAAATAATTTCTGCAGATGTTGGCGAGGCAGCCGCTGTGTGGCATATTTAAACTCAGTCTGCGCTGTTTGAAAATGTGTTGGAAAGAGTTCGGAAGAGGGGAGAAAGCAGACCGCCGAGGGAGACTGCCAGCGACGGGTGACCGACGGGTGACAGCGCAGTGGCGGTGAGGGCTTGGGTTGGCCGTGAAGTGTTTGTTTACTAACTGGGAGGTGCAGATAGGGCAGAGAGGTCTCTGCCCGGCCCCGGCTAAGGGAAACGCTGAGCCCGATTAGGTCACCGTCAAACACAGGGACTGCCCTGTTGTTTTCCCGAGCAGTGTTGAATCACAAGGGGAAGAAGGCCCGGGGAGGGGAGAGCAGGGTCAGCAGGCTTTCCGACGCTGAAACTGTTCCAGCCACCAAAGATCTACACTCAGCGCCTAATCAGCAGGGTCTCAGAGCAAAGTGGGCGCTTTGACTTGTGGTGACCACCACCTAGTGACAGCCTTTCTGGAGGGCTGTTCAATCTGTGGCGAGGCCATGGCGCAGAACCTTCACCACCCGCAGGCATTTCAGTAAAGAGGGGCCACATCCGCTGGAGGTTTGATTTAGGGGAAAACACACAAACCGGAAGCAGGAGTCCTCATCCGCCACCCTTCGGGCCGGCTGGTCACCACGTGCTGTGAGTTTCACCAAACAAACATCTCTCAGGTGCCTCCCCTGCTCCACCGTCCACCCGCCCTGGCCCTGGTCGCAGGCCCAGATTTCTTCTGCTCTTACCTGGGACCGCCGCAGAGCCCACCACACCCCTCCCCAACCCCCACCCACTCTCTCTCTCTAACGCATGGCCAGGCTGTAACCATGCTATCATAGAAACTCTAAAGCAAGATCGTTTTGAATCTTAAAAAAAAACCCACATTATTTTTATTGGAATTGCATTACATTTATAGATTAATTGAGGAAGAATTGACGTTGTTATGTTGTTGAATCCTCCCGTCCGTAGGCTTTTCAAGCCGTCTGCGCCCCCAGGTCTGTCTCAGCTCTCCCCATATGGCTCGTGTCCAGTTCTTGTTACATTTATTCGTAAGAATTCCACTCTGTTGTTCCTATTATACATGGAGGCCTTTTCTTCTAATAGCTCTTCTAGCTGGTTGTCTTTTGCATACACACACGTTACTTATTTCTACCTATGAGTTTGCCCCTACCATCTTACTAAATTCTCTTATGGTTTGAACTGTTTCTTACTGGATTTTTTCTTTCATCGTCCATCACCACATATTTAGCCCCCTTTCCCTTTTACTACCCCTCCCACCCCTTCCCTCTGGTGACCACCTGCTGTTGTCTGTGCCTGTGAGTTTCAGCTTATGTCCCACAGATGAGTGACATCATGCAGTTCTTAGCTTTGTCTGCCTGACTTACTTTGCTTAGCATGGTACTCTCAAGGTCCATCCATGTTGTTGCACGTGGCAGTAGTTCATCTATGGCTGAGTAGTGCTCCGTTGTGCAATACGTATGTGCCACATCGGCTTCATCCAGCCCGCTACTGAAGGACACGGTGGTTGTCTCCACGCCTTGGCCGCCGTGAATAATAATGCTGCAGCGAACATAGGGGTGCATGTGTCTTTGTGAAAAAGCATTTTTGAGGTTTTTGGCTATACCCAGATGGGGGATTGGGGGGTTCTATGGTAATTCTATTCTTAATTTTATGAGGAATTGCCAGACTGTTTTCCATAGTGGCTGTACTAGTAAATGAGGGCTCCTTTCTCTCCACAACCTTGCCAGCACCTGTTATTACCTGTCTGGCTGATAACAGCCATTCTAGCAGGTGTGAGGTGGTATCTCACTGTAGTTTTGATGTGCATTTCCTTAATAGCTGGTGAAGTTGAGCATCTTATTACATATCTGCTGGTCGTTTGCATGTCTTCTTGGGAGAGGTGTCTGTTCAGGTCCTCTGCCCATTTTTTAAATTGGATTGTTTGTTTGGTGTTGCACTGTGTGAATTCCTTATTGGATTCTTTTGCGGGATAGGGGGGCGTTAAGTGATACAAGAATATCACATGCAAGTAGTGATAATTTTACTTCTTTATTTCTGATTTTTAAATCTATAATTTCTCTCTCCCACTCAAGTGTGCTGGCCAGCTCTTCAAGGAGCCATGATAGTGGACATTTTGTCTTGTTCCCAAGTAGTGAAATGCTACCGTTGTGCATGCTGAGTTTTCAGTCGAGATAGGTGTATTCTATTATGCCAGAGAAGCATCCATCACGACTTCATGATTAAGCATCGTCACGGAGGCATCTTTGAAAATTCAGACCCAATCCTGTCACTTCCTGCTTCTCATCCCTCTGAAGAAGAAACACTTCCTCCCTGCATCATCCCGAGGCCCGGGGCCATCTGGCCTTGCCTGGGCAGATGCTATGTTTTGCTCCGCTGTAGGCCACCTGTTCATACAAGGGAGGGAGAAATTTAAGACAGTGTCTGGAGGAAAGGCAGGAAGAGAGAAATCCAGAAGACAAGACAGAAAAATGGGTGAGAGAGGGCCCCGTCTGGAGAGCCAGGGCCCCCGGCGGAAAGGAGAGCGCACAGCGTGGAACTCGTGGGCATGTCAGCCTCGCCCGGGGAGGGCGGTCCCTGCCCTCAGACAAGACGGGGGACGGGCCGTTGGGGGCATTCCCACCCCCTGGCCTGGATTTTCTTGGTGTGATCAGAGGCCAAGTGAGAAGAGATGTGGAGGTTCAGAGTTTGGCAGTGTCACTTCCGAAGTGAAGTAGGAAGGGACCCTGTCTCTAAGGTGTGACAGGATCCCTGGGTCCCTAGGGTCGGAGGCCGTTCATGTTGTGGAGAACCTGCCCCCCGCCTCTGTGGTTTTCCCCACCGGGGCCTAGGAGCATGGGGGTGGTGGGTAGGTGGTGGTGGTTGGCTTCATTCAGGGCGGGGAGATTGAGCAGAGAACCTGCAGGACCAGGAGGCTCGAAAGCCAAAGACACCGGCAAGAGAGAAGCCAAAGCAACGCATCCTGGGGTGCAGGCTGGCAGAGGGAAGTCAGGGGAAGAGGGGTCCACAGGCGTGGGGAGCCGGCCTGTGGACCTGGGTCGGACTTCAGAGACAGCAGGGCTGTCACTCCTGCAGGAGTGAGAGTCAGCCACCTGACAGGAAGCCGGCCCACCTTCTGTTAGAACGTGGGAACGTCGCTTGACCGAGACCCTGCGTAGGGCGTTGTGGCCCCTCAGGACGATGCCTGGTGGGCCTCCAGTCTTCCTCTGCACTAAGCTGTGGCATAAGGGGTGACTCGGAAGCACTCCTGGGGGCGCTGTGTTAGAGCACCACCGAGTTCCTGCCTGGGGGTGGTTCTGCCGCCCACGTGCCCTGTGTTCAGCACCCCCTCAACTTCGTCATTTCTGCCACGAAACCCGTGGAGAACACCGGGAAGCTTCCACAAGGGCAAGGCTGTGATGTGACCAGGCCCTGAAGTCGCCGCTGTGGAGTTCGCTCCCCGCCTCGTCTGGGCCGCATCAGCACGGAGCCCGAAGGGAAAGGGGCTCACACACGGGGCCCGCCCGGCCTCCTGCCGCAGGACCGGCCAGGCAGAGTGGGCTGGGTTTGCCCGGCAGGGGGGTGTTTTTCCAAACTAGCGCTCTGTGAGCTGGTACCAGTCTAAAATTAGCCTGTGAAAAGATAAGCTTTAAGACGTGTTATTAGGTGGAATGACAAGTCATCGAGAGTGAAATTTCCCGTTTAGAAAAAAATCCTGCGCACAGCTGGCGCTCACATCAAAGGGTGCGGTGACCTTCTCAGCTGCTCTTCCCCGGGAGCCCCCGACGTGGGTGGCCGTGTGCCTGTGGGGGCTCCTGGGGGTGAGCACAGGGACGGACCAGTCCTGCTCCGCTGTCACCTTCAGCACAGGCTTGCAGGGGCAGAGACCAGGTCTTTCGCACATTCCCTAGTGACCTTCCCAGCACACGGGTGACGATCCCTGGAGTTAATTACGGCGCGTTCCCGGTCACTGGCTGTTCCGTCTGAACGTTCCGATGTTTCTCCATACATCAGGTCTCCACTCCCTCCCTCGGTTCCGTGTGAGCAGGCAGGGCTTCCTCTTCGGATGCTGCTGTTCGTCGCTCGGAGCTCCTGGCTGGGACTTCACCTGGCGACATTCACCGTCCTGTACCTGGTTGATGGGAGGAGTGAGTCACAGCTCTGCACGCTCAGTACCTTGAATTTCTTCTCTCCACATTGAAGCCATGAGACTGTGTGTCGTGCTTGGGAGGGAGTGGGGAGGGGCGGTGGCTGTTGCCATCGCAATCACTGGAATCTAAATGGCAGTCTGAGCCGCCTCACCCCCAGCCCGTGCTGGCAGCTGGTGGGGGCAGGAGAGGGGGTGGTCTGGAGCCGCCTCCTGTCTTGAGGAAGTTCCTGAGGACTCTGCCTCCTTGGGCCTGTGTGGCGAGCATGTAGGCACAGGGGTCAGCACCCCTGAGTCATGGTTTTCCAACTGAGGGCTGTGACCCCTTACCGGTTATGAAGTCAACTTCGTAAGTTGCCAGTCAGAATTAAGAACGGGAGAGAAGGTCCACCCTGCTGTTTTGTGAGAATTTTGTCTCAGTTGTGTGTGTGAGACGACGGGAAAACGCATTTGTCGCTACAGGTCATGGTGCAGAAGTGAAAGTCACTGCTTTAGATGGATGCTCAGTCTTGAATGAGCTCTTTGGCTTGAGAATTGAAGACTGTTCCTTCTTGTACTCCCTTCTCTCTAGGTGTATGTAACCAAGTCAGGTGCTCAGTGGTTAGTTGGGTGAGGGAGGGAGGGGGGGAGCGCTGATCTCACAGCCTGAGGGATTGCAGTAGGGCAGATCTGGGGACTGTATGTGAGTCCTCAGCATCGTCCTCGGACCCCAGCGGCCGTCTCTCTTCTCCTCCCTTTTCAAAACAATGCCCTGCGTCATCTGGAACCTGCTGCAGCGGAGACTCCCGTAAAGATGGGTAGAGGTGACCAGCTTCAAACCAAAAGCTGATGATCCGAATAGTAAGGAATCAGCAGGAGCAAAGGAGAACATTGGAAAAAATGCTCTCACTAAGGTTTGCGTAATTTCGGCTCAAGAGTTCTTGACTGGGCAATACTGTGTATTGGTTTCCTATCGCTGCTGCGGCGATTTACCGCAAACTCAGTGCCTTGTAGTTCAGAAGCCCAAAATGGGTCTCGCCAGGCGGATGCGGAGAGGCCGGCAGGCTGCATTCCTCCTGGAAACCCTAGGCAGAATCTGCACCCTCGCCCTTTCTAGCATCTAGAAGCTGCCACGGTCCTTGGCTTGTGGCCTCATTCGTCTGTTTTCAGAGCCAGAGATGTTGGACTGAGTCCTTCTCATGCTGCCTTCTCTCTGGTCCTTGCTTCCAATGTTCTCTTCCACCTTTAAGGATGCTTGAGGTTACAACGAACCCACTGGAATAGCCCGGGATACCCTTCTATGTTAAAGCCGACTGTTTAGCAACTGTAATTTCACCTTCAACCTTCATTCCCCTTTGCACGTAACCTGACATATTCACGCGTTCCAGGGATTGGGGCGTGGACAGCTTGTGGGGCCCTCATGCTGCCACCCCATCTGGTCTGTGATTCCATGACTGCCAGTCGCTGGCAGCCCCTGCCAGAGCTTTTGTGTCCGTGGGGCGTGCCGCCGGCCTGGCTCGAGTGCCGGCACAGCCCACAGAGGTGGGGAACGGCTCCGCGCCTGCAGAGCCGGGTCGCTGGCCCAGCAGGAAGGCTGGCCTGGCAGTGGTGTGGTGGGGTTCACTGCACAGACAGGCGGCGGTACGCTCCTGTGCGGGGCGTGCGCAGAGCTGACATAGTGTTTGCTGGTCTACTCGAGAAGCTGTAAGGAGCATCTGTCTTCATCTGGCTCACCTGCTCCCGCCTGCTGGGTTGTACATGGGACTCGGGGTGAGTGAGTGCAGGGGTGGGTCGTGGTACTTGAGAGCCTTTACCAAGCTCTGTGCAGCATTGTTTGAATTTACTGTCCAGAACAGCTGTCCAAGGTCAGTGCCATTACCGTCCGTTTGGAGACAGAGCGAGCAAGTCTCAGAGGGGGCGGGGTTGGGGGGAGGCCAGCGATTTATCCAGCAGATGACTCAGCTGGGGCAGGGACAGGGCCTGGGCTCCAGCCCAGCAGCACACGGAGCAGGGCCATCAGCGCCAGGCTCCGAGCGCTGGGCGGGACTCTCCCTCGTTGGGTCGGCTGCGTGCTCAGGTTTCCCGCCTCCGTTAACGGGGCTGATGGTGCTGGAGTCCACAACCTGTGCAGGAGGCCGTCTCACCGACCGGAAGGAGCCAAGGAGCCGCCCTGGGCCTGAGATTGAGGAAATGGCTGAGGATGAGTGACCTTTATATTTGATGCGACCTAGAGGGCACATTTCCACGTTGTTACCAGTGTGGGTATGTTGAATTCTCTTAACGGTCGAGGGTACCCAGGGTTACTTCAACTCCTTAGAAATGCAGCCTGAACCAGTGGTCACCATAAACCAACCAGTACCCACATTCCCCTTCCGGCCCTGGGATGTCACTCTCATCCTTTCCCTGGGACTCACAGAACTGCTCAGCCAGGAACACTCCAGTGCAGTAAAGGGGCCCGTGCGTGGGCTTGGAAAAGGCCACACGAGGAAAGTTTACCTGCAGTTTCTCTGTGTTTGTGGTGAAATTTACGTAAGACACCATTTGAGGATTCTTAACATTCTAGGTAAACTAGAGAACCTCGTCTCACTCGTGTTGGTGTCTCCGGGACTGGGCGGAGTGGGTGCGCGACGACGGCGTAGACCGAATAATCCCATCAGTCACCCCTTTGTTGCTACAGTGTCATTGTGGTAAGGGACTGCGGGGGGCAGAAGAGAGCAGGGCTGAGCCCGTACGTGACGGAACCTCCTGTCCTGCGGATGTGGTCACCCGCTGCTTTCCTAAGGACGCGAGAAGTGGCGTAGAAGGTGGGGCGGGAACAGAGTTCGCAGGTCGACTGAGGCTGGACTGCGTCCCTGTTTCCTTCGAGTGGTGGCCTTTCAATAGGAGGCGGTTTCTTGGATGATTTCCATTATAATTTCAAATTTGATTTCCTGCGGGATTGAATAAAAGGCGTTAAGACTGCACGGAGGCAGACCTGTTTTGTACTCGAAATGTAATTAGAGCCATTTCCACGTGGCTTTGTGAATGGCAAAACGGCTTTCCTGATCCGTCAACTACCCACAGGAGCCAGCGCTTCGACCTGCGGAGATCACCAACAGAACGTGGGAAAAGGGGAGCAGGAAAAAAAAAAAAGCAGCTCCTCCACGCTTCTCAAAGTTGCCATGTACCCCTGACATTTAAGCATGTGCTATTTTTTGGGACCATTTTTGTGTTTTTGAATCCAGATGGTTGTTCCAAAAGGAGCACTGTCCCTGCTGATCAAGTGGGAAGGAGAGAATAAGTTTGAAAGCTTGAAAATCTGCCTCAGACAGCAGCCCCGCCGCTGCCGTGGGGCCGCGGCCGTCAGGGGCCCACGGTGCCTCGCCTCCCCGGCCAAGTGCGTCTGCGTCTGGGGAAGGCGTTTGCATGGCCCGCGGTCACTTTTCTTGAAGATCCTTCCGCGTGCCTTAGCAGATGGCGAGCTTGCATTTGGGCGTGAGATCCAGCTCGCTGCTGGCACGCTCCCTCTGCTTCCTGAGACGTATTTGGGTGATAGGAATTTATAATTGAATTAAGTTGGCCCTTACAACTAATTATTTTAATTTCGTGTGGGCACACTTCTGCAAGCTGCATACCAAATACCACTGTGTGCCTTTGCTGATGATGGAAGGGGGGCAGCTCTGCTTGGATAGTTTCGTGCCCTCTCGGAACGTGCGTTTTCTTTGCCCCAGTGCAGAGCCTGAGCCTGGTAGGTGCTCACTAAGCAAAGGCAGGAAAGGGTCACAGAACCAGAGGCTTCGGACTCGCAGAGGCTGGGGTGGGATGTTGGGGAACAGCTGTCTAACCTCTGGGGCACTGTGTTGTCCTGGTTGCGGGGCGGTCGGGGGGCAGTGGGGTGGAGCAGGGGAGTTCCAGGTCAGCTCCAGCCCTGAGGATTCTGGCTATGTGACCGGGCTCCTGGAAGGGCGGATTTTGGCACAGCAGCTAGACAGAGTGGCATGTGCAAACACGTGTACAGATGCATCCCTTCCTTATCCAGAGCACAGCTCGTGGCCCTATGACCTTTCCCAGTGGAGATGCTAGCAAATCGTGGCATGACATGTGCTGGGAAGAGGGAGGATGCTTTGATGTCTCCCAGTGGCTGGCTTGCATCTTTCCTGAGAGAGCAGCCAGCTTTTGGGTAAAGGGCGCAGCAGTGACTGGGAGAAGGGCGATCCTGTCCCTGCGGACACGGACTCTGTTCCTGGTAATTGTGTCCGAATGTGACTTAGCCAAGTGTGAGCTTCAGCGTGGCCGGGAGCCGGATGCCAGAGATGAAGCTCGGGGTGTGGCTTTTGACTCCGCCCCGAGATGGTCTAGTGGAATTTAGAAAAATCCGCATCTGAGGTGACAGTCTCTAACAACCAAATGAAGACAGGAAAGAAAAACTACTATAATGAATTGTGAGTAATCTAAAAATAAGCTAGTTTATAAAACATATAGATATAAATTACAGATGTATGTACAGTGGTTCTGTTGTAGTTTGAGTGCAGGGTCATGGAGCCATTCGGATGTGCTGGAGAGACTCCGTGTGGGGGAAGTGGGGCTCCCTCCTGTTTCCCCCTACGGCGGGGGGAGAGCCGCCTTGGGAGCCGCGCGGTGGCTGACGCGGCCCCAGCGTTCTCCGTTCTGCTCTGGGAGTCCCGCGAGGCCCGCCTCTGACACCGTGATGTGCGCTCGGTGGTGGCCTCTTCACACTGGTTCCCACAGTGCTCGGAGGTGCCCTTGCCCATCGTATCCGGGTCCCCGAGGACACGGTTCTCGGGTCACTGGGGCCGTGGGAATAGCCGCCGTCGGGCTTCCTGTGACCATCCTCTGGGTACTTTCCAAATGGAGCTCTCACCCAGTTTCGTTGGGCTCCCCCGATGTTGGTCATGTGGAGGGGGCCCCGTGAAGACGAGCACTCTGCGAGGGTGGGAAGAGCCGGGATGTGTTGGAAAAGGCAGCTCTGGTCTCCTCCCGTCATTGGTCAGTGTCTGTGGCACTGTTTGCTTGACAGAACTGGCCCTGCTCTACAGCCCCGAGGATCCTCGCGGGACGTGTTTCGTGATGGCCCTGTCTGGGTTGGCTGCCGTTTCGGGAGAGGGGCCCCTCTCAGGGTCGCCATTCCTGGACGGCCCGCAAAGCCTTCAGAGACGAGCTTCCTGGGTTCCTCCAGCATCTATCTCCTTTGCTTTGACCTTTATACTAAGACATAACACAGGCTGCCCACGCCATCACTGAGCACAGGGCACCTCCGCTGGTGCGCCTGTGAAGTCTGTCCTCACACGGCAGGAAGCGCCCCATCGGGCCCTTGGAGCGTTTGCCCCACTGTATCCTCACGTGTAACGTGGGGGCTTTCCAGATGGGGAAACGGAGGCTCTGTGCAGTCACCAGGTAGTAGGAGGTAGGCCTGGGGTCTGACTGCTGATCCAGGGAGTGTGTAAACCAGGAAGAAGGCGAGAAAGAGCAAGGGCATGCTGGGGGAAAACGCTAGCCCACGTGGAGATGCGAGTGGGAGGGGAGGGGAGGAGGTGCTCCGGGAAGCTTCGTGGAGTCCATGGTTTTGGGATGAGCCTCGAGGAAAGGATAGGACGTAGACGAGTGTGTGCTTTCTTGACCGTGTCTGTCTCTAGCACTAGACTATAAGCCCAGTATAGAAGAGCAGGGGCCTTCCCCTGCCCCCCCCCCCCACCATCCATGTTTCCTTTCTGCACTGTGGCAGAGAGCCCTGCGCCCAGTGGGTGTGTGCTCAGCCTGCACAGTTTGAATGGACGGCCGGGCTGGGTGTGGATGCGGGGATCTCAGGCGGAGAGGAAAGCACGGGTCTGAGGAGCGGGGGCTGCGGGTGGTTCATGGTTGCTGGTGTCTGGGGCAACGAGAGGGCACTGAGCGGTGACCAGGGGGGCGGGACATGCAGGTTGACCTCACACTGCGGCGGGGGCCTTCGACACCAAGCTGTAGGGTCTGCAGAGCCCAGTTCTGTGAGTCCTGTCCAGGGCTGGCGGTGGGGCCTTGGGTGACTTGGTGCTTCTGATCCTCCATTTCTCCCTTTTGTGTAAGATGGAGATAATGGAGGTACAACCTCAGGTGGTTGTTTGGAAGACGAAATAACGTAAATCCCATCCAGTGTGAAGCACAGTGTGATGCAGAAACGTGTTTGGTAACAGTGCGCTGGTGCTGTTTCTCTGAGCTCGCCATGGGGACGGGGTGGGACTGCGGCTGGGCTGTTAGGGAAGTTACTCTGGCGGTAGCGGCGTGGTTTGGGGTGGAGGCGGAGACCCATAGAAGGTGATGTTCCTGTTAATACTGGGGTAGCCCAGGTGACAAGTCATGAGTGGTGGGTACATGTGCCAGACACCTCACGGGGGCTGAGTCTCCAGGACTCAGTGACTCACTAGGGTGGGGGTGCAAGTTCGCACGTGACTCCCTGGGGGAATAACGATCCCATTCATGGGAAGGTGGGAGCCAGGCAGGTTTGCTCTGGACAGTGATTTTAGTTTCGGTCGTCTTGCTTCCATGATGCCTGTGGAAGGAATTCCCAGATGAGGACATTCCAGAGAGTTAGGAAATGCCGTTCTGGCACTCTGGAGAGAGGTCGGGTGGGTGGGCCTGCAGGGAAATAGCTGCCCCCAGACATCTGCAGGGGGCCCGGCACAGGGGCGGGAGGGTGGAAGACAGGCCTAAGCTCCCAGGGAGGGGCAGCGTGGCCGGGGGTGGGAATCGGGGAGCAAAGGAGGCCTTCACCTTCTGAGGAAGATTCATAATGAGATGTGGCAGCCTCTGAGAAAGGGCAGGGGCCGTGGTCATGCAAGTGACACGGTGACAGCAACTGGCCCTGCTGGTATGACCCTGACCTAAGACCGCAGCTCTTCCCGATGCCACCCAGGCCCTCCCTCCGGCCACTGCGACCTGAAAGGGCCTGGTGGGCCGGGGGCACTGCAGCAGGAACCCCACCAACGCCCTTGCCGCGGGTCCTTGTTTGCCCGTCACACGAAGGTCTACATCGGACAGCACACTTTCATTTTCCGATGGCACCCACGGAGACCCAGCGGGAAACCGAGTCAGGTTAATGGGCGGGTCCCTCCGTAAGGGGGCCAGTTCCCCGCCAGGGGGCACCAGGTCCCCTGTACAGAGGTGCGCGCAGAGGAGCATGGGTGCTGAGCAGGATGCTCCGAGCAGGAGCGTCTGGGACAGGCCCCCATGCCGCCCTCCCCACCCCCACCGTGAACGGTTCGTCTCTGCAGGGAGGTTGAGGCTCTCCGTCTCGTTAAAAGGAAATAATGAGTCCCCTTCCCAGAAAACTTCCACGTGCTTGTCTGTAGCGGTGGGGCCGGCGTCCCCCGGAGACCCCAGCGTAAGAGGCCTTCCCTGAAAGGCCCCGCCTCCGCGTTTTCTGGGTCCTGATAAGATGACCTTCCGCGCCCGCGGGGAAGGCACTCAGATCCGGGTTATCGAAGGCTGCGGGCTCTTCGATGCAATTATATTGCTGATTGCTGAAGGATAATGAATGTGTGTGTTTACAGCTGGGAGAAGTAGTCCTGCGGACGGACGCTGTGATTCATCCTTCCCCGTGTAAATCAATTACGGGATCCTGTGGGCTGGAGTCTTGAAGAAGGGGAAGCACAAGTTGGTTAAATTTACAGACCCTAGTGTTCTGATAGGATGGTATCGTGAAAAAAAAAATCCAGGTCTATCTACTTTCTCAGTATTTGATAAATTATTTGATTTTCTAAAAAGGGATCCAGCTAGTTAGAAGTTGTGTGTACTGAACGATCATGTCCTTTGAAAATTTGTTTCAAATTCCAGCACATGGATCCCCCTCCAGACCTGCTGTAGTGGAGCCTGAGGGTGGGGTCTGCGCACGGGGCCCCTTTTAAGGGCTTCTCACTGGTCCCGGTGTGCAGCAGAGACCGAGAGCTACTGCGCCCCCGTGAGAGTGCTGCCCGGCCTGGAAAACGTCTCCGGTGCAGACCCTAAAATTCTGCTGCCCAGTCTCGGAAACTTGGATTAATAACTGTCCTCTTTCCAGTGGAAATTTACCGACAAGGATTAAATTAACCAACTGTTTTGATTCAAATTAGCTCAGGAAGAGGACTTTCTTCCCAGCCTTTCCCTCAGGTCAGCTGCAGGGAGAGACGGAGGGTTCAGGTAGGGTTCGAGGGGACAGTAACTCATTCTGGAGTGCGTCAGGAACTATTTGGGGGGACGGTCGGTCTGCACAGGTGCAGAGAGGGAAGCGAGAGTGGCCAGAAACCGTGAGGACACCGCCGATGTGAGGGTGCAGGAGGCCGAAGCGGGAGTAGCAGAGGGATGGGGAGGAGCTGACCAGTGGACCGAAGACTAGTTGCAGCTGCTTCAAAATTTGCCCGGGTGAAAGGGCACCCACTTCTGCTGCAAGGTGAATGAATTCTGGGCCGCTTAGGTGGAGCTCGGCGATTATGGCTAATGCTACTGTATTATGTACTTGCAGGTTGCCGACAGAGTAGGTCTGGGATGTTCTCACCACACAGAAGAAGTGGCAGTTATGCCGCTGTGACGGCGCTGTTAGCTGAGGATATGGTGGGAATCACTTTGCAGCGTGTACGTGCATCAAATCAGCACACGGTGCACCTTCAGCTTACACGATGCTACCTGTCAGTTAAATCTCAATCAAGCTGCAAACGCCTTGTCTAAAAACATATTAAAACATTTAAACATTTTAAATGTATTTTAAAATTTTTCAATGGCCGTTGACATACAGTGTTGGTCTCAGGTGTGCAGCACCGTGTTCAGGCATTCGTGCACCTTACCGAGTGGCTCCGCCCCACTCAGGTCTCCCACTCTCGTCCGTCTGACACCGAAGAGCTGTTACAATACCACCGACTGTGTTTCCTGCGCTTTACCTCCCCATGGCAGTTGTCACAGCTGCCAATTTCTGCTGCTTAGTCCCTTCACCTTTCTCACCCATCCCCCCAAGCCCCCTTTCATCTGGCAGCCATCGAAATGCTCCCTGTCTGTGTCTCTGTTTCTGTTTTGTTTGTTCATTTATTTTGTTTTTTAGGATCCACCTGTAAGTGAAATCATGGGGTATTTGTCTTTCTGTGTCTGACTCATTTCACTTAGCATAATACTTTCTAGGTTCACCTGTGTGTCATGTAGTTTTTTTATTGAAGTAAAATATACATAACATAAAATTGACCACATGAACCCTTTCTAAGTATACAGATCAGTGACACTGAGGACCTCGTGTAGTTTTAATTAATCCTATTGTGGAGCATTTCTGAATGTTCAAGAAGAACTGGGAGTGGAAAAGAGTATCATAAGGTATTTACTTGGAACAATATACTTCTTGAACTGGGTGCTGAGTATCACAAACTCAGGCTTTTTGGGGCAAGAAAAAAGCAAGTATTTAAGATAAGAACACTTTATGGAAAGTTCTCATAGATTCTAGAAATAGGATTGTTTTTTATATGAAGTGATTATTTTTATTTTGTTGGAGGAGGAAGGAAATCTCAAAATTAGCCAAACGAGAGAATTTCAGCGATGGTAAGATTACAGTCTCTGGGCTGCATTTGGAAGTCCAGAGAATCAGTGAGACTCCGGGAAGCAAATGCCGGGTGGAAAAGACAGATCTCTGCCTTTTCCATGAGCCGAAGTTAACAAATAGCCCCCGCAGTTCCGCACAGCGCGGCACAGCGAGAAGGCCCCCGTGAGTCTGCAAATGTGAGAGTCACCATAGTTACCTCCCTATTAAATTCTACGTTGCAACGCTGTTGGTAAGACACGCCTGTGCCTTTATTAAAGGCTTGTTCGGGGAAGAAAAAGACTTTTTCCTTTGGCGGTACCACAGGGCTCCTCCCTTAGCCCCGGATGTTGTTTCCAAGTCCCGAAGTCTGGGTGTTGCAGCAGAGGCAGCCACCGTGTTAGCGTCCACGTCGGGGAGTTGGAACACTATTTCCAACCGCGGAGGGAGCCAAAGCCGTGGCATCCGTGGATGCCTTTGGCTGTGGGCGACGGTCGGGAAAGCTCGGGACAAACACAGTTTGTGAGTGATAATTCAAGGTCTTGTGCAGACCGTAGGGAGTTCCAAGAGCTGGATTCATCCAGGGCTGAGCATTCCTGCTGAGTTACCGTCTTCACGCCTTGGAGGATCCCATTGCCAACAAAGAGTCTTTATCGCAGCGGATGTGAGGGTCTTTGAGCGGCTGTTTTGTTTTTTGTTTTTTGTTTTGTTTTTTTTTTTTTTTACATTCTGGCACTTAGGGTTGGCACAGTTCCCCAGCCAAAGAAACTTTGTCGTTTTCCCCGTTTAGTAAAGTCATTTACATCTCTTATTTCTTTCCTTCATTCTCAAAACATCTTCAGGGCCCATAAGCAGCTAAGTTGTAGAGTACTAGAAAAGCTTTTTAAGAATTTGTAGAAGATACAAGAAGTTTTGTAAAGACCGGGAAGGACTGATTCTAAAACATCTTTTACTACAAAGAAGTCAGGGCGGGCACTGATTTCTGGCCTAACTTCCTTCGGGAGGCCGCAAACTAGGCAAATAAGTCATTTGAACGCAGGCACTGAGAGCGCCGGGGACCTGAGCTGTAACCGGTGCGGCTCCCGGGAGCGCAGAGGTGCTGGCCTGAATGAGCATCTCTGGGTGGGTGGGGCGACACGCAGTTTCACCCTCAGAAAGTGCTTCTCTCTGGACTCAGCCCTGTGGAAGGAACAGGAAAAGGGACAGCAGGATCCTCTCCTAGTCCACCCAGGGGGCCATTTTAGAAGGCAAGCTATTCGTACATGAACAATAAAATCACGAAAACTCCATCCTGTGGGATCAAACGGGGGGCCCTGTGGGAAGGAGCGAAGCATCAGCCTGCTTGGGGTTCCTTCGCTCGTTTTAGTCGTCAGGAAGCCTAGATGGGTAGCCGCTGGGAGCAGGAGGGCTACAGCCAGGCTGCCTGGGTTCGAATCCCAGCTCTGCCATTTCCCCGCTGCGCGACCTCAGGTGAACCAGTTCTCTGTGCCCTAGTTTCTACATCTTTAAACGGAGGTGATGATAGAACCTACCCAGGAGGGATTAATTTAGGTCATAAAAGTAAAGTGCCTGGTGCATGGTACGTGGCAGATAAACGTTTGCTATGACGACAGTTATTCTGTAACCTTACCATGTTTATCAGTAAATCCCAACTACCTACGTAAGAGCACTATTGCCAGGGGCGTGTGTAGCTAATTGGACCTCAGGGTTCAAGGGCTTCTCCCAGGGAATCTCCGCAAAGCTTGGTGCCACGTGGGCTGAGGGGCCCAAGAGGTTCCCTGCCCCTCTGAGGGCTCTGAAATTTCAACATGAATGCTTTCAAAGTGGTCACTTCCCCAGACCGTGCATTCGCCGAGCATCAGTGATTTTGTGTCTTGAGGAATGTCCCCTCCAGCCTCAGACTCACACACAGGAGGGGCAGTCTGTATCAGAGTCCCCGAGTGGCGCTCTTCTCCACCCTCCTTCCTCGCCATGGATGTGGGAGGCAGAGGGTGCCGAGAGTTTGGCTTCCAGACGTACACCCTCTGCTGGCTGCATAGCCCAGGACAAGTGTTCTAACTTCTGTACGCCTCCATTTTCTTATCTATGAGACACAGTGATATGCAGGGGCTGACAGTGAATATAACTCAGAAAAACGTGATGAGTGAAAAAGATAAAGGTTATGCAACATGTTACCATGAGGGGCAGCTGAGTGACAGGCACATGGGACCCCTCTGTACTATTTCTGCAACTTCCTGGGAGTCTATTGAGCATGGGTATTCTCTACCAAGTAATTTGCATGGGTTCTCATTTATCCTCCGGTCCTCCCCCACCCCGAGAGGCTGGTACTAGGGTCTCAGATGAGGACTCTGAGTCAAGGGAAGAAGGAGGCACTTACCCAAGGTCGCCTTGAGCAGAGCTGGGCCTGCAGCAGGCCTGTGCCAACCCCTGCGCGGGGCGCCTTGCCTGCTGGGACCGCCAGTGAGCTCCTGCCGTAACGACGGCCTTCAGACACTCGGGGCGGCTCTTCACTCTGTCCTTCGTGCAGGGGACGGGGACCCTTGGCACTTGTCCTGGAACGTGAGTGGACACCAGTTGGTACTGATGTGCAGTGATTTTCGGTGAGCTGGATGCAGCACAGGTTAGCATGTTTGTAACATTTACACCTCACACCAAATTTGGTGGCTTTGTTAATACCTCGAAAGCTGGGAACGGAGTTCAGAGTGGACCTGAGGTCTGTGTATCAGAAACCGTCCATCCACACAGCAGAGCTGTGACTGCGGCCAGTTCAAACTCGGCTCCCACGGGGGGAACACGGCCGCGGTTGCAGACAGAGGCACGCCGTCTTTCCGGAAGCCGAAGGAAGACTGTGGCGTCCCCTCGAAGCAAACGTGCTTCGGTGTACAAATAGCGGCATGGCGCGGCCGTTTATCAGACCCTCCTCGGGGTCCTGTGCCCAGTTTCGTCATTCATTTCCCAGGGGAACATTCACTTGTCGGCAGATGAGGGCTGTGAGTGGCCGAGGCTACAGTTGTAGCTGTCACAACCAGAAACTGCGAGACCAGTGGGGGACCCGCAGTCCTGTGCTTCCGCTAAGTGTGCGAGGATTAGTCCCTTTTCAGGCAGCGGTTCAAGCTTCTCTTTAAAGAGCATCTAATGGTTGGCACTGCTGCCTCCGATGGCCTGGGAGTTTGTGCCAGTGCGGCCTTCCCGGGCGCTCAAAGCTGTGCATCGGCCGCTCTGCGTGTGGAAGACCTGGGTCGGCTTACGGAGCCATCGCTGATGGCAGCCAGGGTCTCACGGCCGTCACCGTGGGGTCTGATCCCTCTCACGTTTACGGTCTCCGCTTTGTAAAGGAGGAACCGGGTTCGCGGGCCCTGCAGGGCTCCTTTCCGGGGATTCACTGCCGAGACCCACTCTGCTCCCCAGTCACAGAGGGCCTGCCCTTGGCAGCCCCCCTGCTGCAGCCCTTCTGCTGCACCCCGTGGGAGAGAACACGCGTGTGACTCTGACCGGACAATGGTCACCACCCATGGCCGCCTTGCATCCAGGCCTCGGTCATCACTACCTCCTGATGCGTCTCCCCCTGCGCCCCCCCACCCCTCCTCCAACCCCGTTCTCAGCACGGCAACAAGAGTGACCTTCTGAGGCACAACCTTGGTCACATCGCTTCTCTGCTCAGCAGGGCCAGGGCTCCGACAGCGGCCGGGAAGGCTCTGTGAGCTCCCCTGTCTGACCCGCCCTCTCCTCGGCCACCCCGGCGCCCAGCGACTCTCCTGTGGCCCCTGCTGCTCCCTTTGGTGGGAATTCTTCCCCTTAGGCATACACATAGCTTCTTCCCGGTCTTCTTTCAGGTGTTCAGTCAAATGTCACCTTCTGCCCCCCCCCCCATGGCCACCCTGTCTACAGTGGAACCCCCCCACTCTCAGAACCCCCCTCCCTACTTTATTTTTAATCCTTTATTCTAATCACTGTGTATATAATATTTTACTTTTTTATATTGCGTACTCCTTCTTTCTTCCAATTAAAATGTAGGCTGCTTGAGGGCAGAATTTTTAAGTCTGTTTTATTTTTTGCCGAATCTCAGTATCAGCAATGGTGCCTAGGAGCTACAGTAGGAGCTCAGTAAATATTTGTCGAATGAATGATGAGTAATACTGTTCCCAATCAGTATTAGTCCCTTGGATGATTAATGTCACGCACCCATTTCCATGTCTCCGGCTGAGCCTGGCACACAGTATGGCCTCGATAAATACCTGGTACCCTCAAGCCACGCACAGGACAGAGGATCTCTGTGTGGGAACTTGAGCTGTTTGCAGGGGGAGAAGCAAGCCATGTGACCTATCAGGGTCTTTACTGGTTTCTGGGGTCTTCAACCATTTCAGTTTTAGCCCAGAAGGAACCTCACATCACAGTGCCCCAGATTTTAATTTCTGCCCCTTGTTTGGCGTCTGCTGATAGTTTCGGGTCTGCAGGTCCATCGCTGGCGGAAGCTGCGAAGAGGCGCCTGGCTGCTCGGCTTTGGGGAAGTGGAGGTGGTAGCCGAGTCGGAAAGAAGACGGCCGTTTTTCTTTTTTTTTTTTCCTGATGTCTTGTGGCTCAGATCTCCCCAGGCTTTGCAGAGTCTGCGTTCTGTCCCCGCAGGTTTCTGGTATTTGAGAAGAGAGCTCTTCAGCTGGCAGTTGTTTCCAGGCAGACACCAAATACTTATTCCCCAATTTCTGTTAATTTGGTTATTTGTTCTCCGGGGCTGTAGCCTCCTCATGCCTGCCGCTTCTGCCAGGGTTAGATTGGCAGCTGTGGTGCGTGGGTGTAAGGAAAGAAGATTTCCTATGTTAATTTCTCTCTGACAAGCACGTGTGCAAATTCAGACACAGCCTCTTGCATAAAAGAAGGATAAAAGGAAATAAAAGTCTCCCTTCTTTAGTGTGTGTGTGTGCGTGTGTGCGTGTGTGTGTATTGTCTCCGCACAGAAAAGACCCCCTGGTTAATGTCGGCCTGTGTTCAACACGTGTATGGACTTCCTTTGCCTCCTCCTCCTACGTGGATTTTGTCAGGAAAGTAGGTCCCGCCTGTCTCCACAGAGGTTTGTTTGTTGATGGAGACCATTGGGGAAGTAACATTGTTAAATGGAAAATGGCATGGAGTAAACTCCACCTGATGACCCACGGGCGCAGAACTGGTAACTACTGACTAGTAGTTGATAATATGTATCGGATTCTCACTCAGTGCCAGGATCTCTGCCTGAAGCTCTGTGCCTGTTTCTCGTTTATTCCTCACGACAAGGAGGTGACATCGATGCTCTTGCAGAGGCAGAGAGTGAGGCTCCGAGAGGTCTTGCTCAAGGTCACACAGCCTCTGAGTAGGAGAAGCTCAGGTTGGAAGCTGGCCATCTGATGTCAGAGGCTCTGTCCTCACTGGACGAACATCCCCTGCCCCAGGAAGTAGGGGAAGGGCGCTTAGTGATATAAAAACGTATTCTGCGTTTAACTCCTGGTCTGCTCTGCCAGTCTTCACACCTAAATGCACACAGTAATAGTATCGTTTACTTTGCAAAAAAATGAAAGTAACTTTGATTGCAGTGGAATGTACGGAGCTTACAGCAGCAGAGTAGACTGGCACAGCCCGCAGCACACAGGTGGAGCCTGGGAAATACTTACGGGAAGAATTTTTGCTGCCCAAAGTTTGATAAGGAATACCAGAATGTCCAGGTTAAACTAGAAAGGAACCTTAGGTAATTCACTACTGTTAGCACAAATTGGCCTGGACAGTCCAGCATGACATATGTTTAAAGAATATTTCAGTTCCACTGTTTAAGAATAAATTGCATTAATTATCGACCATCATTAGTCCCCATGACCATCTAGTTTTCTCTGTGACTGAAAACAGCTCAGCATGTTGAGTGTCATGGCCAGTTGCTGAGCCCTTCCCACGAGCCACAGGAGGACCACACTTGTGCACATGCAAGGAAGGTGAAGGTCAAACCCAGCAGTTCTGTGACTCCTTAGGGTCATGTGTTAGCTTTGCTACTGTAACACACCTTTCTGAAAGGTCACTGGCTTTTAACGAGGAATGTATATTTCTTGCTCATGTAGCATAGTGCTATTGTATGTATGTGTGTGTGTGTGTGTTTTTTTTAATATTTTATTTATTTATCTTTAGAGGGGAAGGGAAGGAGAGAGGGAGAGAAACATCAATGTGCGGTTGCCTCTTGTATGTCCCCTGCTGGAAACTGGCCTGCAACCCAGGCATGTGCCCTGACTGGGAATCGAACCGCGATCCTTTGGTTCGCAGGCCCGCGCTCAATCCACTGAGCTACACCAGCCAGGGCTGTATGTGTGTGTTTTTAAGTCCTCATGAGGATATGTTTATTGATCATAGAGAGAGGGGGAGGGGCTGGGGGGGGAGAGAGAGAGAGAGAGAGAGACATCAATGTGAGAGAGAAACAGTGATTTTGTAGGTACCCCAACCAGGGACTGAACCTGCAACCTAGGCATGTGTCCTGACCCAGGATTGAACCTGCCATCTTTCAGTGTACGGTCCGAGGCTCCAGCCCACTGAGCATCCCGGCCAGGGCCACGGTGCTGCTCTGTGGGCAGCATGGCCTTGCATGGCTTTTCTCCTTCCAGGAGCGGAGCGTGTCTGGACGTGCTGTCCTCCTGGCAGAGGGCGGAGGCAAGATGCCACGTCAAACCGCAACACCGAACGTAGAGCTTCTCCTCTGAAGTGGCAGGTGTCACATCTGTCCACACCCTGTTGGCCAGAGTAGCCCCATAGCCGGTCTGGATGGTGGGGTCAGAGAGGTACATTCCGCCTGCCAGGACGCATCGCAGGTCGTGTGACAGTGTGGGTGTGCGGTCTTCGTGGGGGTGGGGACAGTGGGAGGGGCGAGTTGAACCCCTGGTGACGCTGGCAGTCCGCACCTTCTCTTGGCCTGCCCCCACGTGCCACCTTGGTTTAGGAGCTGGGTCTGCGTCTGGGAATCACACTTGGGCGACTGCTTTCGGAGCTCCTTGCTCTCTGTCCTAGCGCCTGTGCTGTGTCTGTGGGGACTGCGCCAGGAACCGGAGGGAACCGCAGAGCGGTGGATTCTCCAGTTCTCTTGTGTCGGAAGCTTTGAGGACCATCTTGACCTGAGAAGCGTGACCTTGACTTTCAGAATACTTGGGGCCCATGAGTTTGAGTCAGTGAGGTGTCCCTCCAGAGCGAGGCCTTAGGGGGCTCCGGGATAAGAGGGAGCCAGAGCCCAGGGAAGGGGAGGCTACGGGGGGTTGACAGGGATCTCTGTGGGCACTCGCCCCGAGGGAGGCAGGTGGCTGCAGAGCAGAACCCATAGCTGTGGCTTCAGGTTCTGTGCCACGGTCCGGGTGCCGCAGTTAGCCGGATCAACCAGTGGCCGCACAGTGAGATAGGGAGGGAGGCAGGGGAACTCCCCTGGAGGTCACAGCCCTGGAGCGTGGAGGAAACTTCTGTGAGCCCCTTCCCATCTAACCTTAGCTAAACTTTTCAGAGCTACCCGGAGCCAACTTCTTACTTAGAAAATGTAAGCAGCATCGCTTACTCATTGGTTCAGTAGACACTACATTCACAGTGTTCGAAACGCAAAAGGGACAAGAACGCAGGGCAAGGTCTCTGGCCCCGGCTCCCAGCTACTTTCGTTCCACTCCTGTGGCCGTTACTCTTTTCTTGTGTATCTCGAATCTTCCAACAGGTGTTCTGTGGGAACCTGTTTGTTCCTTGGTGCAAGTATTTTGTTACTCAGTATACAACAGGAAAAGGATTTTGTGTTAAGAGGAATGCCTTCACTCCCGGGTTAAATACTGTAAGAAGGTGAAGTTTATGAAAAGAGGCGGTACAGGCCCGCATATTGAGGATTTTAAGGGTTAACATCAGCATTAAGTTAACTCATGATAGAAATCTTGTGTCCTCACGGTGCCTCAGTTTTACTAACTGGAAACTTGGTACGGTGATGCTCCTTGTCCAGCCTCAGAACAGTAGCAGCAGAGCCCCACCGTCGAAGGCAGGCGTAACATACCGGCAGTTATTTGAAAACTTCCCCAGGCGACCTTCATTGATGAGTTTGGTCCCAGAAAGGTGAGTAGGTTCTTAATGGAGTATGAGAGCCTTCCTTCCCCGGGCATCCCGAATCCTTGTGGGCCTGTAACGCCCTCTCTCCTAGATGGCAAAGTAAATACTGTTTCCATTGACCAAGGAGAAGAGGAAAGTTCACAGTGCATCATTCCCCTGGCGCGTTGCCCAGGGCGCTCTTGTCCTGATGGACAGTGTGCCTTTGTGGGCCCTGCGGAGCCAGCCCGCAGCCGCCCTCGGGCCGGCCCTGGCCTCTCTCCGGTTCTCTCTCAGCAGGTGTGCGCTGGGGCCGCCTCCTTGGCCTGCCGCGCTCCTGGTGCGGTTTGTTTGTTGGTTGGTTGGTTGGTTGGTTTTAAAGTAACAGTTCTGAGACTTTTTAAAGGAAGATGTTTCCATAACTTGGCTGAAGAACATCAGTGGGCAAAGGGCAGGCGGTTATTTCCTTTGTTACCAGTTCGAAGTCCACTTAGGGGACTGTCCCCAGATCGCCGGGGGGAGGCTCCCACTGCCAGGGGGAAGGGTCTGGCGGGAGGACCCTATAATGACGAAAGCCAAGTCCTGAAGTAACCATGTGGCCAGAAGTTGGGTTTCACAGGGAGGGAGCAGGACCCCGGGGGAGGGGTCGCTGTGGAAGCCAGAGTCTCAGGCAGCGGGGACTCGGAGTGGCGGGCGGGGGGGGGGGGAGACACAGGTGTGGGGCCTGGGGCTGGGACTGGTGGCCGCCCCAGGGGCCTCCCTGCAAAGGGCTCCTGCTCTGCCCTTCCCGTCACAGCTTACCTGGGTAAGTTGGGTTTACGTGAAACCCTGACAATAATCGCTGTGCGCTGCTGAGGATAAATCGATACGACCCAAAGGGACAGGGATTCTAAGAGTTAATTTTGCCTCTGTTTTCTACCAGATTCTTGCAGCATTTTTGATTAGACAAGGGCCATTATAGTTTATTAAAAAATCAACAAAACCAAGTTGGGCTAGAAATAGATAAAATCTTGGTTCATTTGTCTTGCCCCTGTCTTCTTTCTGTTACATTTCCATTTTATGTGGTTGTCTGGCCAAAACAGTTTCTATTTTTAAAGCCCCAGAGGATGCTTTCAGACTTGAGTTGGAGAGGCCAGCGCTGGCGGGTCAGGGGTGCAGCGCCTCGTTTTGGCCCATCCTCTCATCTCAGTGAGTCCGCATCCCTGGGACTGACGGGCGGCAGGGACTCGGGATTGGGCAGGTGGCTGGTGGGGAAGGCAGGTGGAGTGAACAGCACTTGGATGTGCGGACTGGGCTGACCCCACGTGAGGGGTAGGGGACAGAGCCAGCGAGGAAGAAGGCCAGAGCTGGGAGCTGGGTGAGGAAAGCCAAGAATCCTAAATTAGAACTTGACCTTCCAGGTCCTGATGAAGACATCTGTGCGGGAGGACAAACCCATGCCATTTAAGCCTCTTACCTTGATTCGTAACATTTACATCTCTAGGTGAGGGTGCCGGGCCTCTTGTTCCCGCCCCCTCCCCCTGCCACCGTGGAAGCTTTTCTCCCCAGGGGAGACTTTCAGCTTTGGTCAGCAGCGTTTACAAAATATTTTATTTGATTTCTTTGTAACCATGGCACTTAAATCTGACTTCAAGTAACTTCAAGGATATATTTGGGATAATTGCTAAGTGAAAGTTTGTTCTATCACACAGCTTATCTCTTTACCAAATGAATGTTTTTTCTGTCTTGTTTGTGTGGTTGGTGCGTGGATAAATTAAGTTGAGCACAAATAATTATGAAAACCCTTTTGGTCAATATGAGTTCATTTCAACAAATACTATCTGTCAATTTACAATGCATTCACGTCCACCTACATACACCCATCTGCCCTTCCCCCATCCTATTACCGCCTTCTGTTGAAGTTGTTACTGCGTGTGCTGAACATGAGGCCAAGCACCGTGGACGTACAGGAGGTCAGAGTCTAGTTACGTGCTCGGAACCATGAGAGGACAAGTTAGAAATTTAATAAAACTGTACAACGTGTGGCTTCAGCTATGCGTGCTAGAGTACGATAGATTTTCAGTGTCTTGAAGAGACTGTTCTCCTATTTTTTTTTTAGAAGACACCCTCTTCACGTATTAAAATAATAAAAATGAGAGTGCTTTAATTTACAATTAGCCATTTAGTTCTCACAAACCCTTAAAGGAAAACACTCTGCTCCCCATTTTATGAAAGCGGAGATTCAGGCTCAGAGAAGAGCAGTGACTTGCCCAAGGTCTCACAGCTGTGCTGCAGCGGGGCCAGGTGGGGGAGCGGGGGGAGGACTCACGTGACCCTGAAGGAAGACCCCTTCGCTCCTCCCTTGCACCTCCCAGGCACCCAGGACAGTGGCCTTATCGTAAACAACCACCAACACTTGTCAGCCAGGGAAAGAGACTTCTCCTTGGGTGAGGTTAGGCTCCTAAAGACACAGGAAGTTCAACCTGTGAAAGATTTTTTTTTTTTCCAAATACATTCAAGAGTCTCCCACCAAACCTAGGTCTACTTGAAACAGATTTTGAAAGGAATACAAAGAGGATACATTGTCTGTTATAGGAGTATTATTCAGTGTCCTCTGAAGCCCACTTAAACAATCAGGTTTATTAAGGTATAGTCCACAGAAGGTAAAACTAGCCCGTTTGAAGCGGACAGCTGGATGAGTCTGACAGATACACTCGGTCGTGAAAACGTCTCCACAGGTACAGCCCCTCTGCAGTGCCTCCGCCGCCCGCCCTGGGCAGCCACGCCCCTGCGGTCATTACAGTGTTGCCTTTTCTAGGATTTCATTTCGTTGGAATCGACCACATACAGTCTTTTGTGTCTGGCTTCTTTTACTTCCTTCCTTCCAGCCCACTTTTCATTGTTTGTAGGTTGACTCTTTTAGTCCCAGGGCACATGAACTCCGCTTTACTGTCCAATCAGATAGTGTCACGATTCCTCCTGACTTACCGATGGGAAGATTGACCCAGTTGCCTGGGGCGACTCAGGCACCCAGGCGAACCGCTCCTTGGAAGTGCCCCCCGCTCCCCGCCATGCTGATGGACTTTGATGCCAGAGAGATTGATGGTGTGAACAGCAGCTTTCCCAGTCTCTAACCATGGGATCTCCAGCAGGCTCAGTTTCTCTGGGCTCTGGTGTTCTCACCTCTACAGTGGGGACAATAATAGTTTTCCGACAAGTCAGATGCCCTTGCCGGGGACTGATAAAGTGAGAGTAAGGAAAGTACCCATTTTTGGTATTTCTCAAGCCAAACTAATCTGCAGATTTTTCCATCACGGTTCAGGAGCCTTATCTGATGGTGCTTTTGAGACACGTGGTAACAACTTAAGTAAATATTTATACATGTTAGCAAATAAATGTATTTGAAGAGGAATAGTTCCAAGTCCATGAAATACACTGAGCTAAGAACTAAAGAAAGAAAGAAATACCATATTGTGTCCTGAACTCCAGGAATTCCCGAACACTCACTGTTCTCCTCCTCCTACTTTTGTGTGGACTATTTTCTTTGCACACTGAAGGGTCTGGCACCAGCCAGCCCTACGGTGGGTTAACCCGATTACTTCAAGAGGTGAATAAAAAACCAAAGCAGCGTATAAAAGAGGTCGTATATTTACCGCCAGTCTGTTTGTGCCTTTCGACAGTTGGGCTTTGCCGCCCCTTCTCACATCTGTCATCTGGACTCGGGTCAGCCACCACAGGTGCGCGCATCGCAATAAAACAGAAGGCAGCTGTGCTTTCTAGAAATGTTACCCGAGGAGGTTCTTCACTCACGTTTCCTGAAGGCACGCATCCATCCGTCGTCAGCATTTTGGTTGACCTGGATTTTCACTTCTTACCATATAATGGATCTCTTCATGCGCAAACATGTTCATGTTTTCACTTCACGGCCCTTCTCCTCCGTGGAGAGGCTCTGATGTCGGAAGCCTGGTCTCGTGTCCCTCCGTGCCCGTGCAGCTGGGCTGGGGCCCTCCCTGCGTGCGTGGCCTGACCTGCGGGGGGGGGGGGCGGGGGGGGCGGGCGCTGGGACAGAAGAACCGGAATGCCCGCACCGCACTCATGGTTTCCAAAGAAACCAATTAACCTTTGCTGTGATCTGGACCTTCATCAGAGCTGACACATGCCAGTCCTCGGTGCATCTTTCTTTGGTAAATTTAGCAGAGATTAATATCAGCAGTAATAACAATTTTCAAGGTATTGGGAGAAGTAGCAGATGAAAGAAGAGTGACCTTCTCCGGCTTCCACGTCACGTGTTGTTCTCCAGGGCCGAGAAAGGTGAATGAAGTCTGCGGGCTCCTTCATGGTGAAAGCAGCGTCATTCCGTGAGGTGGACTGTGTGCCCAAAGGGGCCGTGCGTCCCCAGTTCCTGGGACAGTGCCTGGCACACAGTAGGCCCTCCGTTCAGTCAACGTTGATTCAGCAAGTGTGTATGTCACTCAATAAGCACTTATTAGTAAATGAGTAATACATGGAAGGATGAAATAATGGATTCATCCGCAAGACCACAATGAAAAGAATTATTTAAGAGAGCATTAGGTTCAAATAAGCCACACTCAACTCTTCGGGGCAGAAGCATTTCACAGAAATTAAAAACAGAAAGCATAACTTCACGGGCACCTTGTTTCTTGAATATTGATTATTGAAGGTGGGTATACTTTTGAGGGGAAACAAGAAGGCAAGGTAAGGGAACAGAAAGTGCCTGCCGGGGTCCCAAGGGACGAGTGGGGTCCCCGGGACTGTGGGCGCCGGCAGGGAATGTTGGCGGGCTTGGGGCCCGGTGAGTTCTGCTGAGTGGCCCAGACAGTCAAGTCGACCCTGCGGATGCTGGCCGGACTCAGCACAGTGTCGCTCCCAGGTCAGCAGGTTCTGGGGCTGAGGCCGTGGTTCCCCCTGGCCCCTCCCCCTACCACCCCTAACCTCGGACTGGACAGCTTCGAATGTATGTTTTGCCAGTATTTCCAAACTGCCTGCCACCTGTGCTGCCGATTTCTTGATTCTATAAATGGACGCACTCGGAAGGACCTTGGTTTGTCCATGAACTGCTTAGCCCATCCACTTTATAAAACAGCCCATATATCCTCTCTGTGTCCAAGCAATGATATGCCTGAGGTAGGACTTTTTTTTTTTGGCGCTTGCGAGCGCGTGTATATCTTGTGTATGCTCCAGTAATGAAAATTCCCTAATCTAACTATGAATTAAATTTTTTTTTTACATTTTTATTTATTTATTTTTAGAGAGAGAGGAAGGGAAGGAGAAAGTGAGGGAAACATCAATGTGCTGTTGCCTCTCACCAGCCCCCCACTGGGGACCTGGCCTGCAACCCAGGCATGTGCCCTGACTGGGAATCCAACCGGCGACCCTTTGGTCCACAGGCCTGAGCTCAATCCTCTGAGCTGCACCAGCCAGGGCTAATTATGAATTCTTAAGAAAAGATTCAGAACCTTACGCTAACTTTAAAATATAGTAGTTCCTCGTTCGTCTGCACTCTGCAGCCTTTGCTTTTGGTACAGCTTGTGATACCTTAATTTTCTATCCCATCAAGGAGATTCGGGTTTAGATTTTATCACCTACATTAAGAAGGAAGATGTTTGACAAGTCTGAAGATCACTGGAACACGGGAAGTGTTCTCTTTAGTAAAGAAAATGCAGTCGCTCCGCTAAGGAAGAGTAATAAACACAATATTCTGTTTTCCCTACCCCTCTCCCCAACTGCCTGTTATATTTAGTTTTTTGTACGTGATAGAAATCTCCTGTCCTATAAAGCTTCCGTTACGAGGTGGATTTATTTAGGAAGACCGTAGACGTTATGGATCTCGGTACCTCCAGGTTTCCGGGGCATTCTCTTCCGGCAGGAATCCTAGAGGGGTCTCCACTTCTCCTCTCTGCTCCTTAGGTTCATAGGAGACGTTCTGCCTGCGTGTTGGCCTTTCACTTTTGCGCTGTATGACGTCTGAATGACAGGGTACCGGCACCCAGAAACCCTGACACTCCTACATTCAGACCGTCCTTTGATTCCACGGAGTAAAGCGTTGACTTTTTATGAGCTGTTAGCTTCTGTTCTCTCGGGCCCCTCCATGGTGACACTTGAACCGTGTGCTTTAACTTGAAGGCACATTTCACTCAAGCTTGAGGATTTTAAATTTCATCACTTTGTTCTGTACTTAAAAGGACCCTCTAATGACTGGTCCCGGGGCTTAGCCTGGCTAGCGGTCCTCGGCATCAGTGCTGTTCGCTCACTAGGTTCTCGTTGAGCATCTGCTGTGTCCCAGACACAGTGGGAGGTGCCGAAGGTGCAGCTCTTCCCCCGCAGAGACCAGCTGGGTGGTGAGGTGGTCCACGTGAACTTCTTTCAGATTTCATTCATCCTACGGCCATGATTTTTTGTGGGAGGGGACTACAGATGATCCCATGTAAATACTTCTGGTGGCCCATGCATTATTTTCAGTTCTGGCTCTGAAAATAGGCTGGCTTGTTAATTGGCAGGTGTTGCTACAAATGCTTACCTCAAGTGCTTTGCGTACAACATAGGTTGAGGTTTGTCTGTGAGGAATTAAAAAAAATAATTTGTTTAGAAAAAATATTTCTCTCTCATAGGCTGGGCGCGGTGTCTTAGTGCTGCTCCTCCCGTTTCTCAAGTCTAGACTCCCTTTTGTTTTGGGGAAACTGGTTTGTATTCCTGAGATGACCTCAGAGTCCAACCTGGCTGCTCCAGCTCCAGCCATCATATCTGCGTCTCAGCCACCGTGAAGGTCAAGACAAAGAAAGTCAAAGGATGTGCACCTGCCATTTTTAAGCATCGCCTCCTTATTTCCCCTCTATGACCTCAATCTTTGCTATTGGTGAAGGCACTTTTTCAAAGAGTAATTCTCTGTCATTTTCCTAAATACTTCGTGGTAACAGGTCATACTCTTTAATTCTAGAAGATCCCTGCCTGTGACATGTGTATTTCCATAAAATAAAGAAGAAACGTGTAACATAATATTGCTAATTTAAAAAGTACTTTAAAAATACATTTAAATTTATATTTAAAAATAAATACTAATTTAAAAAATACTTAAAAAATACTGATTAAAAAAAATACAAAGATTTCTTGCATGCATCTTCAAACCTGAACTAACACACCTGGAAGCGAACAGACTGAGTGCTCCCATTTTTCCTCCAGCACGTTCAGTGTCTCTGAAAACGCTGACAGTTTTCCCACATTAACGGAGGATTCCTTTGACGGCAGGCCCAGGCCCGCCTAGCACTCTCCTCGGTTAACGCTGCCATTGATGCTGAGTTCCAGTTTAAGTGCTGTCTAGGGCTCCGTCTACACACAATGCTGATTGCGGTTGGCCCCCAAAGCATCCTTGTGTGTGTGCCTTTGGCAGACCTGGGAACGAGGTCGTGGGTTACCTTGGTTGAAAACAGGCCTCAGGTTAGAGGTCACCCACTGCCGCAATCTCACTCACGGCAAATCGAAGAGCTTCACCCTCCGTTTTCCTGGCTGCACGTCCGTGGCCTGCTGTGTCCTGGGAAGTGCTGTCAGGCCACTTGGAAAGGCAGCAGACGGCTTTTAGAAGTGAACCAAGCAGGGCGTTCGCTGCAGTAGCATTTTTGCCCCCGGTTCTTTTTTTTTTTTTTAAAGAGACTATTCTATTTTTTTTTAAACATTTTTTTTTCTTTTTAGATTTTATTTATTTATCTTTAGAGGGAAAGGGAAGGAGAGAGGGAGAGAAACATCAATGTGCGGTTGCCTCTTGTATGTCCCCTGCTGGGAACTGACCTGGCAACCCAGGCATATGCCCTGACTGGGAATCGAACCTGGATCGTTTGGTTCGCAGGCCCGCGCTCAATCCACTGAGCTACACCAGCCAGGGCGCCCCTGGTTCTTGAAGCGTTTCCCAGGCTGCATTGGCAGGAGACTGGGGACCAGGTGACCTGACACGCACAGGCTTGGTCTGCCCGAGCTCAGCCACCGAGCTCAGCCATCGTGTCTCTGGACTCAGGAACCCGAAAGGACAACAGCAAGACAAGGGAGTGTGTGGGCCTTGGAGGGTCAGCGTGCAGGGTTCATGCTGAGGCAAGGTTCCTTCTCATTGCTGACTTTCACCCCCACAACGAAGCAGGCACCTCACTCGTGAGACCCCCCACCCCCTTCCCCGCTAGGCTTTTTGTGGAGAGTGTTTTTCCTCAAGGGCTTTTTCTGAAGTCTGGAGGCCCTGAGAATGCTGGGCTTTTTGTTTGTCTTCGTTTTGTTTTCTAGCTCCTAGAGTTCCAGTGTGTTTGGTGGGGTCCTGCTGGGGGTGGGTGGGGGGCGCATGCTCCGGCTTCCTGACTGCAGCTGCTCGCTCTCCGGCCTCGGGCCACGCAGGGACCATTGCCATTGTCTGCCTGAGGAACAGAATGCAATCTGTCTTACGGTCAGCTGGGCACACAGGCGCCTCTTGTTAGAGAGAAGATGGGCGTGGAGCCCGGCCTGTCCCGGAGGATGAAGCCGCTGGTTCAGGCAGCGAGTCGGAACCGTGCTGGCCATCGGGTGTGTGAGCAGCGGCGTGCTCCGGCTCTCGTCTCGGGGTCAGACGACGTCCTCTGATAGCTGGCCCAGGCCACTCCGCAGCCCCAGGCTGTGACTGGCCAGGGAGAGAGGGGCGTTGACTGCGGGCATCCGATCAAGCACAGAGGAAGTGGGCTTTCGCTGTTTTGGCGGCGGCTCCGTTTCACTCGGGGTTGCCGTCGCTGGCGGGTCGTCGCTGCTGCTGCTCTTGTGGAAATGGCTCCGGTGCTTTAGGAGTAGCCCGCTGCGGGCGACTTGCTCCTTGATTTCTGTGTGCCAGGGAGCGCCCCACCCCATGCCGCCCACTCTGCCCCCCACCCCCAACCCCAGCTCCTGGCCCTGGATTCGGAACGGAGGAGCCTGGTTAGGGTTTGAGCAAAGGCAGTCCCCACCGTGCGTCTGCCCTGTCAGCCTTTCTATTTCGCGATCACTCTCAAAGGCCTAAAAATCCTCCCTTGGCCTTTCCAGTGCGTCTGCTTTCATGCAGGTGCTAATGCTGTCGTGTGCGGTCCAGGCGGCGCTCTCCTCGCTCCTTGTGCAGTTGGAAGAGCTCTGGGGGAGAGGTGAGCACCAAGGCCTGGCCAGTTAACCGGGAGTGAGTCCCGTGCCCGGTGGAACCTTGGTTTGTGGAAAGCGACAGGACGACAGCCGCCCAGCGCAGCGCCCGCAGTTGTTAGGGGCAGCCATGACGGCACTTACTGGCGAGCACGTTAAAAAAACTCTCAGGAATGAAGGCAAAGCGCTGTCATCCCTGTCTTGGCGACTTGTACTTCCTCCAAGTACAGCGTGGGCAGAGAAAGGCATTGATCCACGACAGCCTACTCTTCTAATCACTTTTTTTAAAGTTTGGGAATTTGCTAAGGAAGGAGGAGGTTTAAGGAGAGTGTTGCAATTGCTTGGAAAGTTTGTTTAGCCATTTTGTTTCTGGGCGCCTCTACTTTAAATCCCTGGGAAGTGACGTCGTGGTCAGTGATTCCGTTCGCTGTCTGTACTGGTACAAAACCTGAGGTGTCAGTGACAATCTGTGGGCCCCTCAGCTGGCCGCAGATCGGAACTCGGTGTTGGGCCACAGGGACTTGGCTGGTTTGGCCACGGTGGACGTAAGTGTGGTCCAGACTCACTCCTGCAGCTCAGGGGCGGGAACCATAGTTGGGAACACGAAGTCTGTTTTGTGGACTGGGTTGGTCTAGGTCAGTTGGGAATGATGTTCTCTGTAACCAGAATATGAAATGGGTAATTTGCTCTAAGAATTCTACCGCAGAACTTCCCCGCAATGTTTTAAAATGGACAAGAAGCCTGCACTGTTCTCCCTTTTGGCCTTTGTCAGCGAGTAAGAATGCACAGCAATTAAGTAAAGAGCTCACAATGTTCATGCGAATCTTTACCCATCATCGAAATGTTCTGTCCCTGCTTTTTTCATAAACTCGGTGTTGTACAAGTGTGGTTTTTCTGTCAACTGCTAATAGGTGCATGTTAAAAATTATGCCTGGGCATGGGGTCTCATTGGGGACTGACGTGTAGAGTCTGCATTCTCGGTTCTAGTTGTTCCAGGGGGGTCTCATCCGGTGGCCACTGCCTGGCCCCTCCTGCTCCCTCCCAATCGAATGCAGCTTCGACAGAGGGTCCCCAGGATGGAGCCTCGACCTCCGCGCTGAGCTGTTCGAGTTGTGGGCCTGGGCTTGTCTGTGTCCTGGTGGCAAAGAAGAGCAAATTTGGACAAATTGAAACATGACACCAAAGAAACGAACTCTTAAAACACCGGTGAGCACATTTGCTCGGACTGGCTCTGCAGGGAAGGTGAGCGAACAGCTGGCATCTGTGGTCCCCATACACTTGGGGCTGTTTCTCCTGCCTCTGGAGCCGGTGCCCCTGAGGGTCTGGTTATTGGCATTTATTTGTGTTTAAGCTGAGAGAGGAGAGCTTTTGGAGGGGGGCTGCTGGCAGGAAGGAGGATTATTCAGGGTAATTTTATCTGATTGCTAACAGGTCTTTTTTCCTCTTCATAGTTCCCATGGTGATTTTTTTGTTAAACGTAGCATTGATCTTGTGAGTTTTAATTAGACTCTAATAGTCCCCAGGAGCAGAGAGTGTTGTGAGTTCTTAGTGTCTTCTCTTGTTTAGTGTTTGCTGGTGGCTGGACAACCGGAAACGGGAGAGAATGGGTTCTGTTGGTGTCTGTTACATTGCTTGATGCCCTACCAAGGGCGTCATGGAAGGGAAAAAGTTAATAGTAAGTGATTTTGCTTTTTTCTTCTTGAAAACGTGAATTGAAAATTCTTTTGGGATCACCAAGTGTTTGTGTTTTAGGATTCACACAAGAGGGTAGACTGCAGAGGTCGCCAACCTGTGGCCTCAGCCTGGGAGAGACTGGGGACAGAGGGGTTACTTCAAGGGGTCAAGAGTCCAGTGTCATCTGGGAGCAGTAAACAGCACGCCTTAGCTACCTGCGTGCTCGCATGTTTCCAAGCACACGCAGATCCCACGTGACCAATCAAGCAAATTCAATTAAAAGCATTGCTGAATTCACAGTAGCCATCTAGACTTACATATTTTCTCAATAATCAAGAGATAGCAAAGACACCTACCACCATATGGGGATGCACATCATGTTTTAACGTTAAAAAATAGCTCCTGCCCTGGAAAGGACCGGGAACCGCCATGCTGAACCGTTTATCAGAGTAGCATTGATCCGCGTGTAAACCCAGAGCTACGTGGGATAAAGCCGTTTCTCCAGAAGTGTCCGTGAAAGAACTTTCTGGAAAATAAATCACTGACTCTTGTAATAATGTACCAAATGTGCCTTACGGCGCCTGCTGTTTGTGGCCGACAGCATTTTGTGGCCAACAGCATCCAAATCACTGTTTCGTGGTGGCAGTGCTCCTTGGGAGCAGAGTGAGTTACTTTCGCCTTGGCTTCCCTCCATGCTCCCTTCCCTACCGGAGAGTAGGGAAGGGAGGGAGCCTTTAAGGTTTCCCCAGGTGTTAGGAGGGACAGGAGCTCCTCATTTCCACGGTGGTGGCTGGAAGTTTGGAAACGCAACAAGGAAGCCTGACCAAGCATGTCTAGTGGTCACTCACTGATGGACACTATCTGTCAACCGATGTGGAAGGTGTGGGGGTTTGGAGGGGAGTCTGGAGCAGCAGAGGCAGCCTCAGGATTGGAATCTCCAGAACGAGGAAGCCTGGAGAAGCTGGCAGTTCACAGGTAGCCCGTGCGTCCCTAAACGGGGTGCAGGAGTAGCCACGAGAGGGGGCAGTTAACGGGCAAGACCACCACTTCACTCCTCTGAGTTGACCTGTCCACAAGGCGGCTGTGATGTCCTTTAAAAAGAAGCCTTCCCGTGTCTGCTTCTCCCGAGGTCGCCGTTGATATCTACATGGCAGTTCTTGAATTTCTGTGACTAGGAGTTCTGTTGAAGAAGCTCGCTGCTTGAGGAATAAAAAATAAACTCCCAGAGTTGGAAAGGAATCATTTAGATGCCATCTAATCCATTTTCCCACCGTGTGCAGGAATCCTTCTATAGAAAAGCATCCTGGGAGTCTAAAAGATGCATCGTTATAATCAACAGTCCCAGTTCTTGCTTGCACATTTGACTTACACGGAAGCAGAAAAACATGCCTAAAACGGGGCCTGTGTGTAAACATCCTTTATTTGCTTAATTAGAAAAACGAGGGAGGAGGGGACTCAAAGGGCAGGTGTGCAGGGCAGTGGGGAGACTTGCCACAGGCCTTCTGACCACGGTCTTCTGGTCAGTTATGCTTCTCCCTGTTCATAGAGGTTGGTAGCAACAGGAGGTAGGCAGATAATTCCTGGATCTGTTTTTTCCTGTTTGGACAGTGAATAAAACGAGCATGTGCTCAAGAAGACTCCCTTTCCTGCCTGCTCGCCCCAGCGATTGGCTGAGCAGGAAGCAAAGGCAGGGCTGGTTAAAATGCACACGTGGCTTGTGGTGGAGAATCTGATGTCATTGTTGTGTCCTCTGTGCTTGGAATCCACAACAGCACACACACATTCCAGGGGCCTGGGAAACTCCCAGGTGGCCGCTGCCATGGACTCCGCCTCGTTGAATCTGATTCAACTGTCGCACGGGTTCCAGGCGGCTGGCCGCGAATGTGACAAGGGGGCAGGGGGTCTCCTATGGGGAAAGATGCCTTGAAAAGGCCATCTGCTGTGGGCAGAGTCTCCTGGGCCTCTGTGAATATACTGGATGTGAATTTTTCTTCCTCTTGTTGAATGATGATTATTACTAAAAAAAAAGCTTGAAGAGGGACATCAGGATACAAGTGCAGCAAGACACAGGAAGGAGGCAGACGGCTGCGGGTTTTGGAACTTGGCTTTCCTGAACTCGTATGTGCGGTTTATCGCAGGCCCAGCCCTGTGGCTGCGGCTCCTGTCGTTCCTGATGGTGAAGGCGTTTGGGTCGGTAAAAACCATGCTCCCTAGTCCTGCCTCCTAGTTCTTGGTTCTTTCTGTCACAGCAGCTATGTGTTAGTTTAAATTAGAAGCCCCCTTACAAAGACATTCCTCTAGATTTGAAATACGGATACGAGGGTGTCTAAAGTGTCTGGGGCAGTGTGTACCAAGGGCAGTGCTACCCCAGGTGTAAGGGCAGGGCAGGGAGATGCTAGCCCCAGAGGTACACCTCCCTGCCGCAGAGGCAGAAGAACAGAGAGGGACAGTGGCGGTGGGGCAAGCAGATATGTGGCCAGCCACCCAGTGACACTCTTTTCCATGCCATAAAGGGGACACTGGGAAGTGAAGTTCCCGCACTTTCCAGCCAGCCTCTGTGTCCTCAGCCACAGACGGGGCTTCCAGAACTAGCCCTTTACCTCTCTGAAGCTGCCCACCAGAGCTGCCCATCAGGCCCCTGCCAGAAGCGGGGCAGTTCTGGGTCTTGAGGTCCTTGTACGTTAAGACTCTACAGTTAATTTAGGATAATTTTCATATTTTAGAAAAAAAATCGTAAAAGCCCTGTACGGTGGCATTCTGGTTCAGTCTGTGACGTGGCTCCAAGGGGGGCTTTGTGGGTGGGCACCCGACAGCCTCATTTCCCTCCATCATCCCCACATTCATCACGGCACTGTTCGCAGTGGCCAGGATGCGGAAACAACCTGAACGTCTGTTGAAGGATGAATGAACTTTAAACACGTGGTAGATACCTACAATGGGATGTCGTTCAGCCATAGGAAAGAAGGAAGGCCCGCCATGTGCAACAATATGGACGAACCTGGAGGACATTACGTGAAGTGACATGCACCAGACCCGGAAGGCCAAGTACTATGTGAGACCACGTATGGGAGGAATGTAAACCAGTCATGCTCCGGGAAGCAGAGAGTGGACGGTGGTCGCCTGGGGCCAGGAGGAGGGCGACACGGAGAGTTGCTGTTCTCTGGGCGTCCCGTTTCAGTTATGCCAGTTACGCGAGATGACTGCGCTCCGGAGCCCTGCTGCTCTGCGTGGTGCCTGCAGCTCCCAGCACAGGGCTGTGCGCGGGACAGTTAGTTAAGGGTGTGGACTTCATGTTAGGTGTTCTTACCACGATTTTTAAAAAGGTAGAGTAAGGCCTGGTTGGGTGGCTCAGTTGGCTGGGCATCGTCCCGTACACCAGAAGGTGGCGGGTCTGACCCCCGGTCGGGGCGTGTGTGGTGAGCAACAGATGGACATTTCTCTTTCCCCCTCTCTCTGCCCCCTCCCCCTGCTTCTTCCCTCCCTTCCTTCCTTCCTCTCTCTCTAAAATCAATAAGCATATCCTCAGGTGACGATTAAAAAACAAAACAAAACAAAACAAAACAGGTAGGGCAAAGCTCAAAAATGAAAAACAGTAACAGAAGGACATAATTCCCTCGAGATCCACAACTGCCCATCTCTTTTCTGAGCTCACTGTCGGCTCTGGCCTCTTCCTTCGGCCTCCCCAGCGATGCGATGCGTCTCCTGGTTTTCCGCCACCCCGCCAAGTTAGCTCTCTCCTGTTTGTCTCAGATTCCCCCCGCCCCAGTCACTTCCAAGTGCCCTCCTTAGCTCTGTGGTCTCCGAGTGGGCGGGCACGCCCCGGCCACCTTTGCTCTGCTTGTCCTGACTTAGCGCCCAGGGGTGCTCACTGCAGGCCCCCGAGCTGGCCTCTGCCGTCTCACGGGCAGCTGTGATCCCTTTGAGGATGCCAGCAGCAAAGCCTCCTCCGAGCCCGAAGCCTGTATTATGTTCTCGCTTAGAAGGCGGGCTTTATTTTTCGTTCTCTTTGTTGCTGCCGCACTGTCTTCTTCCACATCAGGGAAGAAAAGCAGTGCAGTCTCTTGTTCTCGGAGTGTTTCCGGGCGGGGCGCAGATTGCTAGGACTTTCCGTAACTGTCTGGCTCTTTTGAGTGAGCGGAAGGAGTTTCGTGTTCTCTGCCTTCTGAAGTTCTCTGTGAGAGCCTCTTTGGAGGATGGAGCCAATCCTTGCTCTGCTGCGTGGCATAATTCTCAGCACCAACAATTTCTGTGTTTCCAGTCTCCCCCGGAGCAACCTGGACAAGACGACGGAGCACCGAGTGCCCGGCGTGGCGTCCCCCAGCCCTGCGCTGCTCTGGCCAGCCTCCCTCCCTTTGGGGGGTGCCCACTGTGAGGTGCTAGACGTGTGCTGTCCCATGCAGATACGGGTGGTGGTTTTAGTTGTTCAGCTGTGACCCTCATACAACTCTTACGAGGAAAATGGTCCTGTTTCATGTCTAAGGAAATTTCCTGAAAGCCCGTAAAGACACCTGAGCTGGGGAGCAGTGTCTTCGCCTGAGCCATCGCTGTGTCAGCTGAGACCGAGGAGGAGGATGCACGTTCCGCGCCAGAGCCCTTGCGCGTGGACAGGCAGACCACCAGGGCGTGAGGGAGGGCTGCCAGCTAGGGCATTCGTCAGGAAGGGCTGCGTGTGGAAAGGGGAGACCTGAGGAAGTAAGACAAGAGCAAATGTCCCAGCCTGCCCTCTGTCTTGTCTCTCGGTGTTTGGAACCTGGCGTCAGTGGGGGTGCTGACGGGTGAGAGTGGGTTCTCGCACCCACAGCCCTGCTCACACATCTGTGCATCGAGAGCTAGGCTTTACTGAACTGGCCCACGCCCCCAGCAGCACCTCACCAGAGGAAGTCATCACTGACCCTCGAGGGAGAATCATCGCCAGTGGAAATAAGCCTCCGGAGTCTGGCCGCCCAAGACCACCAAGCCATGAGGGAGCAGTGAACCCGGTGGAAAGGTGCCTGGCCAGCCTCCCTGGAGCCGGAGGAAACCAGACAGGGGCCTCCCTCCTGCATGGAGAAGCCATCGGCTCCCGGCCCGGTCAGCACTGGACCGAAACTGCCTGAGAGGTCCCAACCCCAACGCGCCCAGCGAGCCACCGAGTTCCGGGGTGATTTATTATTAAACAATAATCGGTCATTCAGCTAGGCAAAAAGGACAATGTGGTTATTTTTCATAAACCCTTATTTACAGTAAGAGGAAAAGAATTGTGAATGTGGACAAATGATAGTGTTGCATACATTCACACTAAAATCTACTTCCTAAGTTATAGACGTTCGAGAAGTAATCCTTAGATCAGCCCATACTATTTATCGAACACCACTATGGACAAAACTGAAAAGAACAATTTAACAGTTTGGTGGTCTGAGTGAACTATATGTAGTCACAGGAGTAGAAAGGGTAAAGAAATGAATTGTTTTAAAAGTGAAGGGAGTGATTCAGCATGTGTAATGAAGAACAAAGGTGGGTGTTAAAATACGTGTACAAACTGAACGTTCTGGGTCACAGGCTTCTCAAGAGCAGGCAGCTATTCCAATAAACTTCTAGAAGCTTTAGAACTTCCAGATTGAAGAGGGATTGTTAACCTGTATTTGAAACAGTGAAATATTTAAATAAGACCTGCATTTCTATGACAGATTTAAAAAATACTTGCTAAGTCAAATTTTTAAAGTTTTATCAGTAGTGTTACGTTTCGATACAATGGATAAAGCTGGTGCGGGGGTTGCTGGGGAGTGGGACAAGAGGGGAGCGGATGTCCGCTCAGCTTGAGAATTATTTAACATCCGCTTGGCTTGAGAATTATTTAACATGTAAGAGCGTGTCAGTCCAAGGTGGCCCCCTTCACCTGGAAGGGACTTCTTTGCATGGGAGGGACGTGATCTCAGTGTGAATGACAGACTCACATCTTTCTGGGGCAGGAGGCCAAAGGCAAAGCCATTCGGTAGGTGAGTCCCATGCACCCAGCACTCTGCTGTGACCTATTCTCCTGCCCCCAGTACAGCTGGCCAGTGCACTGCCTTCTCTGACGGGGCGTTGCGGAGCCTGGACCTGTATGGGTGTGGGTGACTGGGGCCGCACACCACGCTAACAACCATAGCCCTTCACCCAAACGGGTGTCACTCAGGCGGCATCTCTGGCCGGCCGTGCCCTGGGTACCCCTCAGATCGCTTTGTGAAGGAAGCATGATATGTGTGGGACCAGCGTCTGTGACAGCCATCTGGAAGTCGAAGGACAGAGCCTCAGGCAGGATAAGCCAGGTTGTGCTGTGGTAACAGACAACTGCAAAATGTTAGCGACTTATGACAACAGAAGTTTATTTCTTGCTCCAGCCCCATGGCCACTGATGTCAGCTGGAATTCCACTCCACGCTCCTCTCTGGGACCCAAGCTGATGGAGCAACAGCGCCTGCAAGTGTTGACGGCCATGTGGGCAAGGGAGAGTTCTGGAGGGTCCCACCGGCAATTAGATGCTCTGGCCCGGAAGTGGTGCACCTTACTGCCGCTCGCAACTCATTGGCCAGAACTGTTTTCGTGGCTCCACCCAGCCCCCGCCCCCACCCCCATGCAGTCCTCCCAGGTGCCTGTAAGTTGGTGGGGAGGGGCTGGAAATGCCTGGCAGAGGCCCCGATGTCTCCCACAAGCAACTCAAATTACCCCTCCCCACCCTCTTTCTCACCGTGAATCACACCAGGGATGAGACCCAGACCCCACCCAGGAGGCTCTATGACCGTGGGCGTGGCACCTCTGTCAACAGGGAGACGAATATTACTTTGAAGTGTGTTGTCGGGAGGATGGCAGGGCCTGGCACGCAGCAGGTGTTCAGTAAATGATAACTTGTGAGGCACTATCTTCTGAAAAGTTACGGTTTCTAAACAGACACACACACACACACGCAGAGTCTTCCACTGTCTTTCAATTCCGTTTTCCTTAGATCAGCCAGTGCCTGGGATTCTATTCTAAGGCTGGAAAATCAATTCATTTTAAAGGGCTATTCTATTATACACACATTTGGAAAACTGGGAGGGACCAAAATTAGATGTCCAACCATAGGGGAATGATTAAGTAAATAATGGCATATTGACTTTATGAAATGTAATGCCGCATAAAAATAACAAGGAAGATTATATAACAACATGAAAAATGCCCACGACAGCACACCGATGAAAAACGTGTTAAAGTTGTAGGGATTTGCTGGTCACAAGTGTGTTCGATCAGTGCAGTTGGAAAACCCCTGGAAATGAAAACACCAGAAAAGGGGGGGTGTGTTAGAGCTGTAGAATAAAGAATGTTCTTCACTGTTACTTACATGGTTTTAAAATCTATTACTTTACAGACAGGAAAACTTTGGGAAAATAACCTAAAGGCCCTCATTTATTTATGCATGAAAAACTCAAGAAATTTTAAAGTTAGATACGTTAATACCATGGTTGACTTAGGTAAAAATGCTGCAAGATCATGTCTGGTTTCTGAACCCAACGGAAGAAATTGGATCGGAGAGAAATTGAAATGTTTTTAAAAAGCCAAAATAATAGAGCAGTTTGGGCAGTGAAGTGCACACACGCATATATGATGACTTCCAAGTGTGAATATGCCTATAAAGTTTTGCAACATGAAAAATTCTTTAGGAGCAGAAAGCTCTTAAGATGTGGCACTGGCCGGCCTGGAGAGCTGGGTGAGCAGCTGGCCACTCCTGTGGTGGTTACTGGAGGGGGAGGAGGGTGGGGTTGGGGGGCTGGTCACCATGCCAGTCTCCCACAGAGACATGGAGGCCTTGTGTGTGGGAAATGGGTCTCTTTCATTTCTATAATTTCTGGGGTCTATTCCAGTGCCTGACATGGTCTTCAGGATCTCCCAGGGCTCATCTCAAACTCCCATTCTTGTGTTCCGCTCCCCCCCCCCAGGATTTTGATTCAGAGGTCTGGAGTGGGCCCCAGGAATCCGCTTTTAGGCTCTCGCCTTGAGGGGGGACAGGTCTTTGTCCCTGGTAGGGAGGCCTTCCAAGGTGTGTCTGTGAGATGAGCAGGCTAACAAGGCTGGAGAAGAATTCAGCTTTAAATACTTACGTAGCTCTCCTTTCCCTAGTGATCTCTGTCTGCTGGACTTCTGCCCTCCCCCAGCCTCCCCCTCCTGTCCCCCCCCCCCGGACCCCGCAACACACCTGCTTCTCCCCGTGGGCTCCCCTGGAGTGGGGATTTCCTCCGCACAGCCGGCTCCCCGAGCGGGTCACAGCCTCTGTGCAGAAGTGGCTTGCACTGGTTAATTTGTCTCCTGTGAGAAGGAGGAAATTATCACAGGAGGGAGCTATCTAAAATTCAGAGTTGGAGGGCTCGAAATAGCTGGGAAAATGTCTGCCTTTGTGCAGAACACCGAATCCGTTTTGCTGAGCACAGCAGTTGTGAAACACCTGGGGAGTGAAGATGGTCTTGGAAGCTGGAGCAGAGGGAACGAAACACAAGTTTAATTGTTTCAGCCTTTGAAAACACCTCCTCTGAGCCAGCTGCGTCTTTTTGTGGCCAGATCTTGAAGACGCTCAGAAACCTCTGTGTCTCTGTCCCCTCATCTGCGAAGTGGGCGTTCAAGCAGGGCCTCCCTGCGGATCCGAGGACATGCTGTAGATAAAGCACTGGGCGTGGTGCTGCTGTTCTCCTGGTGAGAGAATGCCTGTGGCATTCCTGCAGGTGGGGACAGGGAGGAGCACTGCCCCGCCCACTCTGCCACCAGGGAAGGGGCCTCCTGGTCAGCACTCCTGTCCACAGCCGGGCGGTGGGACCTGAGGAGGCCCTGGTTTCTCTTGTCCCGCAGCCGGAGCCCTGTGGCTAGTGGCGGCTGACAGTGTGGCTGTGGCATCCAGCTAAGTGTGCCCCAACGCTGCTGACCCTCCTCCTGGAGCAGACCTGGGAAATGAGTCCAGGCCTTGGAAGCATCGTACCTTCACCTGGGCATGGGGAGTGGCTATGGGGCTGCAGTGGGCCTTTCGGGGAGAGAGAGGAAGAGAGAGAGAGGGAGAGAGACGTGTTTAACGGACGGCTCGCTTGTCTCCAGGACCTAGGGCTGCAGTTCCCGCTTGACCCAGTGACCCAGCGACTCAGTGGTGTCGAGGCTTGATGCTGGGAGTGGAAAACAATTTTAATGCCAGCATCCACATTTACTATGCGAATTTTTTAAAAAATCAGTCTAGAGGTGCTTTTTCTCCTTTCACTAGGTGGTACTTTTCTGTGAAAAGAAATCGGAAACACATGTCCTAGCAGTAAGGTATTTGAGATACTTATTCTGGAAAAGTGCTGAAGGGTCTAATTGGAGAGGCATGCGTGTGTTTCTTGCAGGTGCGTACAGAGGGCGACTTGGCTTCTAGATGCAGACAAAACCAGCACCGACTCGACACCTGATGGCATCGTTCGGCCGTGCTGTGCTGGACCACGTCTCTCTGTGTACCACTTTTCTGAATAAAATTAAGACTTTGTAGGCACTGGGCTTTGAAAAGCAAAGACAGCAAGGTGAAGGGTGCTTCTGAAAATGTATGGCCCATTTTAAGAGTTGTATTCTCTTTTGATTTTTGAACACATTCCTGTGAATCCATAAATGTAGAAACCGCTCAAGTTAAAGTATATATGATTTTAAACTAATCATAAGAAAAAAGTTACTTGGCTACACAGTTCTTAGTAGGCATATATGGGCAAAGATGGATTACAATAAAGATAAACTTGCAAATAATGGTTTGAAATTCTCTCTATTTCAGGCCTGTATGGAACCACAGCTCTGGGTGAAGGAGCTGTAATGTCTCTTCACATTTAGGAAGTTGTAACACTGTCTTTTGTCTCTAGGATCTTTGTCATTTATTTATGTTGCTGGGATAAACAAGTAAGAGAGGCTTTTCCTACTCTTTTCATTACTATATTAGGAGTGTTATCATACTGTACGAATGCTGTTCACTTTCTTTTGACATAGGCAAGATAATCAGCAATTTCCTGTTGTGTTTTGATGCTGTGAGTTTTATCTTCGTAGACATCAATTAAATACCCTCTGCTGTTCAGTTAATGTATCTGTCTATTTAAATCAATTGACTTTAACACAGAACTCTAGGGTAATTAAAACAGTTCAGTACCACATCCTGGATTGATGAGAAGGTCCTAATTTAGGAGCATATTCTCGAAGACCTTTGCATTAAACATGTGCTCGGGAGTCTGCGATATTTTAAGCCCCAGTCACTTCTACGTGGAAGCAATCATGATGAAGAAAAAGTGGACGATCACAGATTTTGTGTTATGTATTCCCGTAGCGTAAATGTCAGTTATGCCTCAGAATAATAAAACGAACCCTCGCAAACCCACCAGCGAGTCCAAACTGGAGTTCTACCAACACCTGCTTCTCAGACAGCAGTGTGCTCACATGCTCACACTGCTGCCTCTCCCCAGCATTAACCACAATAATAATCTTATTTCCTTTTTTCACACAAGAAGGTAGATTCCGATGCGAGACTTCTGTTTTTGCATTTTATTCTCCTTCCTTGCACTCGTTGTGCTGAGAGTGACTTCCCATGAAGTGGGTGGTGTGCACTTGGACAGGCTGGTTTTCATCGGCCTGCGCGCACGCGGGCTGGTCAAAGAGCGGCCCCCGGGCTCCTTGCGGAGCGGGTCCGAGGGGGGGCGCTGTCAGTTCAGATCGTTCCTGTGCGCTGGGTCTGCTGCTGGCGACTCTCCGAGTTACAGAACCATTAGAAAGTTTAGCTTTGTGTCCTTAACACTTAAACAGTGCCTGGGCCTTAGTAAATGCCTAACCGTGTTCGTTCTATTTAATAATCTAATAAATGCTCGTAGAAAAAAGTTTAGGTGGAAGGCCAGTTCAGGTTCATTTTATTTAAGATCAGTTTAATCATGTGAGGTCAAGTGTATACAAGTACCTATAGAGCGATAGATAACATATTTCTTTAGCTACAAATTATGACGGATCTAGCAAGGGGGTCAGATCAGTGACCCAGTAGCACCAAGGGGTGGTCTGTGGGTGACAAGGTGTCAGCCAGCTGCACGGAGTTGCAGGCCTTTCCTTCCGCGGTCCCACTTTGATCCGTCTGTCAGAAAGGCAGCCCAGACCCTGGAGCGCAGCTTCCTGATTTCAGGTCCTGGCTCAGCCACTGATGGGCTGTGTGATTTTGGGCAAGTTACTTAACCTCTCTGTGTCCCAGTTCCCTATGAAAAATGGGGATATGGCACTGCCTTGACAAGGGTGTTTTGAGGATTGAGTGAGCACAGATGTAGAAAGTCCTTAGACCCACGATTGACGCCTCCTAAGGGACGTGTAAGAATTTGTTATTACTGCCCTAGCTGGGGAGGCTCAGTGGGTTGAGCGCTGGCCTATGAATCAAAGGGTCGCTGGTTTGATTCCCAGTCACGGCACATGCCTGGGTTGTGGGCCAGGCCCCCAGATGGGGGTGCGTGAGAGGCAACCACACATTGATGTTTCTCTCCCTCCCTTTCTCTAAAAAGAAATAAAGTATTTTTAAAAGAGAATTTGTTATTACTTTAGGAGTCTAAAGATTTTTTTCACCATGTTCGTGTTTTCAGCCGGCTGTTGCCCCTCTTTGGGAAACTGGTTCCTCGCATCACACCCAGCAGGGGTGGGGGGGGGCTCCCTCCCAGGGCTCTGGGGTGCCTTCTCGCCAGGAAGGACTTCTGGTTGGAACCTGCTTCCCTCTTCCGTTCCCTGTTTCCTTCAGGTTCTTCTGCTGCAGCGCTCAGAGTTTACCCGGATTTTTAGTACTGCTTTGGCCTCAGGCTTCTGGCTCCTAGGAGGTTGGTTTTCCCTTCTGAGGGTGTAAACGGAAGTGGCAAGGAGGTGTTTCCCCTTGAACCTGAGCACGCCGTCGTGGGGGCAGATGTGCCAGGGAGAGGATTGGCACAATCCCGAGTCTGCGTTAGGTAGCGTTCGCCTGGTGTGCCTCACCGACCCCTCGCTGGTCCCCTTGTGGCGAGAGAAGACCTGGCACCTCCGTGGTGGTGGGATGACAGAGGAATTTCTGTCGTTTCCACTCAAGAAGAATAAAGCAGGGACTTCCACCCTTGTAAGGCAAAGTGGACGGGCCCTCGTCACGTGAGACTGCGTTTCGGAGAGAGGGAGGGCGGGGAGGAAGCAGCAGCTGGTCTTCTCAAGGGCACAAGGGGACCCGGTTGGCTCGCAGTTGCGGGAGGGTCTCCTGGGCAGGAAGAAGCGGCCTGGTTCCCCGGGGACTGGGGAGCAGCGGGAAACGGTGGTGGAACGCCGCTGGGCTCTGCCCAAACCGGAGCCGGGTGATTGAGCACCCCGTCCTGGGGTCCCGATGGCACGCCCCCCCTCCCAGGGCCCCAGCAGGGAGCACCGTCTCCGGAGTCCCGCTCGCAGAGAGGCCTCGTGGTGCAGGAAAAGCATCAGGACAAGCCTGCAGCTCCCGGCTCTCCTGACTCTTGCTTTGGGGTCTGGAGGGAGCATTTTGCTTCAGTAAAACGGGGTTCTTTCCGCTGACCCATCCTCTCCCTCTGTCACGCGTGGCTTTCAAGAGACACGAACTGTTTTCGAAGCAGAGGGCTCTTGGGTCCATGGTGGAACACGGGCGAACGCAGGGAGAGGCCCTGTGGATGGGGAGCAGCCCGCGGTGCTTCCGGACAGCAGACAGACCGCTGGTGGCCGGGAGGGTTGGTTCTAAATTCCTCTCGTCCTGGGAACCTGCCCCGGGCCAGCTGCCACCGTTACCTGGGCCCACCACCGCCGCCGTTTGGGTCAGGTGCCCTTCCGGGGCCCGCGAAGGGAAGTGGTGGAGGAAAAGCTCGCTCCGTGTAAACCGCACTCACTTGGTGTTCCCGATTCTTCTGTCCTCGGTTTCCCTTACTTCTGCCTGCACTTCGGTGAGCTGTCTCCTTCTAAGCAGCCACTGTCACCCTTTCTGGTTGCCCGATGTTTCCCCTTCGGACCCTGACCGTTAGGCAGGCAGGAGTGGCAGAAAGGACATCAAGCAGAAGGCTGTGGCACTTGTCCAGGCGGGAGCTGCTGGCAGCTTGGGCCAGGGTAGCAACTGCGGGGATGCAAGGAGAGAAGTCAAGGTTGACTGTGGCTTGTTGGGTAATGACGACGGACAGTGGCAGCCAGCACAGGCGGCTGACTCTCCAGGAGAGGCCGTGGGACTTCGGGACTTGTTCTGGTGTCCTGACCTGGCGCTGCAGCACACCCACCTCCTCCTCTAATGCTGAATCAATCGGGCACGTGTTCCTCTGTTCCTGAGACTCTCTTCCCTCCGGCTTGGCGCCACACACAGTTCCTGAAAGTACCACACACGCGAGTACGTCCTTGAAGCTCTTTGTTACGTCGTCGTGTCTTTCAACACAGTCTTATTTTCATTGTGCTATTCAAGTTGCTTTTAACTGATCTCATTGTTTAGAAAAAGGAGTGGTGAAAAGAATGGTGTTTATACGTTCCGCATGAGATTTGTGTGGTTTGGACATGCTAAGACAGGCCTGGTCGCGGTGTTCTCCTCCTGCCTTTTTTTAAAAATATATTTTATTGATTGTGCTATTACAGTTGTCCCATTTCTCCCCCATCATTCCCCTCCACCCTGCACACCCCCTCCCACCCACATTCCCCCCCTTTAGTTCATGTCCATGTGTCATAAGTTCTTTAGCTTCTACATTTCCCACACTATTCTTGCCCTCCCCCTGTCTATTTTCTACCCACCGTCTATGCTACTTATTCTCTGTACCTTTTCCCCCCTCTCCTCCTCCCACGCCCCTGTTGCTAATCCTCCATATGATCTCCATTTCTGTGGTTCTGTTCCTGTTCTAGCTGTTTGCTTAGTTTGCTTTTGTTTTAGGTGTGGTTCTTAATAGCTGTGAGTTTGCTGTCTTTTCACTGTCATATTTTTTATCTTCTTTTTCTTGAAAAACAGGGACCTACATCCAACATTGCCCTATCCAGCAAAGCTGTCGTTAGAATGGATGGTCAGATAAAGCGCTTCTAGGATAAGGTCAAGTTCAAGGAGTTCATCATCACCAAGCCCTTATTATATGAAATGTTAAAGGGACTTATCCTCCTGCCTTTTAACTTCACGGTGTGGACGTTGGCTCTTCCGACACAGTCATGCGCCACTAACAACGTTTTGGCCAACAGTGGACCGCATACCTGATGGTGGTCCATAAAATTATAGCGGAACTGAAAAATTCCTCTTGCCTAGTGACATGTAGCTCTCCGAACGTCATAGCGCCAATGCATTACTTGTGCATTGGTGGTGATACTGGGGGACAGTGTGTGTAAAGTCTACGGTGGTGTGCAGTGGCGTCCTAGACCTTCACACTCCCTCACGATGGACTCACCCGAAGTGGCTTCCAGCCCTGCAAGCTCCATTCCTGGTGAGGGCCCTGTATGGGTGTGCCTTTTATCTTGGTTCCCGTATTTTTTACTGTGCTGATTGTACCTTTAGATACACAAATACTTATCATCGAGTAACAGTTGTCCACAGTATGCAGGACAGTGACGTGCCGTGTGGGCTTCTAGCCTCTGGGCCGCGGGCTGTGCCGCGGTGCCAGGCATGTAGAAGGTTGTGCCGTCTGAGTCTGTGTGTGTCACTCTGTGATGTTTGCCCGACGTCATGATTGTCTAGTGATGCACTTCCCAGAACATGTCCCCACCATTAAGTGATGCATGCCTGCAATTCCCATCGTAATTCTTGAACCGGTCCAGTGAATCATTGCTCACTTATTGCCCTGTGAGGGCAGGGACCTTATCTTACTCAGTGCACCGGTGCCAGCCCTTAGAACTGTGCCCGGTGCACGGTAGGAGCTCAGTAAATATTAATGGACTGAATGTGTGAATGAGATGGCCATGAAGCATCCTCCCGCAGGGGGTTGACCTTCCGTTTCTGTAATGTTTACGTCTGTCCCACAGCCTGCGATGAAGCTTTTGTCACACAGAGGGGGCTGGCCAGGGAGGGTACCATGAAGAGGTGTCAGGGAAACCGCTTTGGGTGAGGAGTGTTACCTTTCCACCACATTATAGCCAGAGTCCCCAAATCGGGCAGCAGTGTACGTGTGGGCAGAGAAGAGTCGCATTCGGAGGATGGATCTCAATGAGTTGATTAAGCGAGGCAGGCTTGTTTCTCATAACCTGACCGTGCCTGGCCTGTAACCTTCCCATCGGTACTACTTCACGGAGACAGCACTCAGAAAAAAGTGCTTCACGATCTGGTCTTCCTCAGATTCTGGGAGCTGGAGATTTCTGAGAAATTACTCGAAAATACAAACTTGGCCTCTGACGGAAGCCAGTTAGCAACGCTTGGTTCGAATGCCTGAGTGGAGTGAGGACAAGTGTGGAGAACATTCCGAATGCCTGTGTTTCATTTGCTGTTTCTCCCCTAAAATGATCTACGTTAAGTTCAAGCGAGTCCACACCCTCTTCACAGCCCTTCGGCTCCCCGGCCTCATGGCCTGAGTCGTTGCTCTGGGCATGACCAGTCCTCTGTGTCCTCCAGTCAGGATGTGATGGCCTCCGATGACCCTCCAAGCACACCCAGCCAGATGAGCTGGTCCCCGCGCACCGACTGCATTTGTAATCGCGGTTCTGTCTCCGGGCAGCTTCTCCAGTCCCAGTCTCTTGCCGGGCTCACCAACCCGCAGGGAAATGCACAGTGTGGCCGCACAGAACCGAAGAGACCCTGCCCCCTCCGCCCTTCTTCAACCAGCTCATTTTGAGAAAGATTGCTTCTCTCTCCGCTGACGCTCCGTGAACATTTCGGTGTGAGGTTACGCCCAACCAAGCAGCACTTCTAACACGCGGCGTCTGACTGGCAGCCCAGGGCAGGGCACTGTCTGTCCAGGAAGTTCCCCTTGATGGGAAGCTGCCCTCACCATTGGATGGACGGAATGTACTCTTCGAGTTATTTTTTCTTAACTGGTGACTTGTTTACTTTTGTATAAAATCACAGTGGGAGAACAGGGTGAACGAACGTAGGCTCGCAGTGACAATGATGATGGGCCTCGGCTGAGACGCAGTACAGCCCTTCCACTATTTCATGGTCATGGCCAGCTCACGCCTCGAGTCCCTCCTGCTAGGAGCACGACGCTCGGTGTTCCTGCGAGATGACGTACAGCGGTGGTTCAGGCAGTGGGCCTGTGGGTGGAGCCCTCGGCACCCTTCCCCCTTCTGTGTGTGTGTGCGTGTGTGCGTGTGTGTGTGTGGTGCACGCTTGCTGCGCGAGGAGGCCAGGCTTCTCTATTGGGAGGACTGTAAGCTGAATGATGTACTGTTCTCTTTATCTATTTTCATTTGTAATCTGCTAAAATCTTTCCGTGTGATGAAAAGTACAAAGGCATCCACGGACTTCGGGGTACAAACCCAAGGCGAACAAGACTGGGGTCAGAAACCCTCCCTCCCTTTGCAAATTCCTGACTGCGTTATAATTAGAGATATTGAAGGTGCTAGAAATGGGAGGATTGGCTTCCTTTTAACATAATATAGATGTTGGAATCGGAGACTCTCAGACCTAGGAATGAATCTGAGACCCTAACCCGGTACCGATTCTCCCTGAGGAGGTTCGGGCCTGGGGCAGAGCCAGGCAGAGCCCCGGGGTGCCTGGAGTGTTGCGGGGGACCAGGTCCTCTGCCATCAGGGTGGGGAGCGGCTTCCCTTTCTGCGAAACACCCCCAACCCACCCTCGGGAAGCAGTCTTGTTTGGGGAAAGGTTTCCAGGAGGAAGTGTAGGAGCAAGAAAGTTTGGAATATCATTTCCCTTCTCCTGCTGGTATCTTTCCTTTTATTAAAAATTTTCCTTTCTAAGCCTCAGCCAAGATATTATGTCTTTAGATTCCCCCGTTTGTTTATGTGGTAGGTTTTGTCTCTGTTTTTATCCTGGTTTTCTGGCTCTCCCTGGCCCGTTCTGGACTGAAAAGCATGCTTCTCTCGCATTGATTTTGCGTTGCTGGCAGAAATGTGCAGAGCTCTGGTGACCGAATTTTAAAAGCTAAGCCTTTTACAAAATATCATGTTAAAAAAATCCCACCTGTATCTCCCCTGTTGCTGATTTTTCTCATTTTGGCCCCTAGGAAACAAGGTCACTGTATGTGTGTGCCAGTCAGTGGTAGCTGTCGTTGGCTGCTTTCCGTTACGTGAGGGGCCCTGGGTGTCCCTGGGACTGACTTCAGGCTGTGTGCTGGTGTCTCGGAGAAACAAAGCCCTCCCCTGTGTGAGGGCCGTCACATTGCTACAGCCCGTGATGTCACTCAGCGTGTCCCTACACCTGACCACGTGATGATGCTCCACTGTTACCTGAGTAGTCCGCAGCCCAGTTCCACTTGCCAGGCCGAGCGTCGCGTACCTGCATTATCTCAGGCAGCCGGCAAGTTCCAGTGGACAAATCTTCACGTAAAGTGAAGGCAGCGGACAAGATGAATGTGCATGTTCCTTCCAGCTCTGCAATTCTGCAATTCTGATTCTTGCTCTTGGATGTGTGTTTTAATTCTCCAAGTCAGATCTGAGGTCATTTATATATATTTCTGTTGCTGGTGAAAATGAGTTCTTACGGTGTCACAAGAAAGGAATTTCAGAGGGCGCACACATAGGAGAAGTTCAAACGTGGTGGTGAGGTTTACTGGGGTGAAGGTAAGTGATACACCCCCAGGGATGCAGAGGGTAAGCTGGCTCTGGAAACAACTCCAAGGTCCTTGATAACCCTCCATGCGTGTTCTTGGTTTTAGGAACAAACTGGTCATCATTCAAACTATCCAACCTACTTCCTGCGTCTTTCCCAGGCTTGTGCTGGGCCCTCCTCTGAACCAGTCCCTTTCCTGGACCTTCTGGGGTTCCGCGTCCTCATCCAATCTGATTCTTTTCCCAGATTTTCTCAGGCTACACTCTGCCCCTTTACATCACCCTCTTGGCTCCTACCGTGTGGTGCGTGCGTGTGCTCAGCAGAGGAATTTCCCCCGCCCTCCCCCCCCACCCAGAATGGGGTTCCCCAGGGAGATTCAGCCTGGGATTGCTTGGGGATTAAGCCCCAGGGGCCAGGGTGGAGGAGGTGGCTGTCTCCTGGGGAGGCTCTGAATGCTGCAGCTTCCGAGTGAAGCATGCTTAATGTCAGAGTCCATCTGCTCCCTTCCTTTATTCACACTAGCTAGCTGCCTGGGCTAACGTTTCCGTACTCATATCACCAAGCGCACAGACAGTGCCTGCGAAGTGCTAGGAACTGAGGTCCAGAGACAGAAGGTGTCGATTGCGCTCTCGAGGAGCAGGGTCCAGTGGAGGCGGTGGGAACAGCACGTACCCGTGGAATAGGGGGACATCGTCAGTCTTCAGGTAGCAGCATGTGGCAGGCGCTCTGGGGACTCATGGGGAGAAGGAGGGAAACCCTTCTCGGGGAGGTCGTGCTGGAGGGGCATCTTGAAAGAGAAATGGGATGTAGCCAGGTGACAAGTCGGGCAGGGGTGGAGAGGGTGGGTGAGGCCCAGGGACAGAGTGTGTGAAAGGAGGAAGTGCGCTGCGGAGCTGCCCTGCATGTCAGGCCGAGGTGACCCCGGAGCACAGGGAAGATGGGCCTGGGAGGCTGTTATAACAGCGGCTGCTACTTACCGCCCGCCCAAGCTGAGCTAAATAATTGGGGCTAGCGCCATGTTGCGAGTGAGCACCGTGAAACTTAGGTTAGGTCACTTCCAGGAGGACTCACAAGTAGTCATTAAAAGAGCAACAACATTTGAACTTGGGTCTTTGCAAGACCGAACTTGAAGCTCTTCCCTCCATGCAAACTTCTCTCTCTCTCTCCTTCCTCCCTCCTTCCCTCTCTCCATCCTTCCCTCCCTGTCTGTGTTTGTCTCTGGCCCTCTCAGGGGGTGTAGGAATACCCCTTTGCCCCCTGACCCCGGCTGCCTTGCTAGGGAGCATGGGGCTGGAGGTGACGGGATCCATCTCCGGAGGATTTCGGGCAGGAGTGATACATGCCGAGTAGAGAGGGTGCAGGGAGGATGGCAGCGGCTCTGGACCAGCCTGTCCGTTCCGCTGGGCTGGACTCGCCTCCTTCACAGCCCTGGACAGAGTGCGAGTGGCACTTGGAGCCTGACAGACCCGGTCCTTGGTCTCCCGTCCACCATTAGCCGTTCTTGCAGCCTTAAACCTCAGTTTCTTTGCAAAACTGTGAGGATTAAAGGAAATTAAAATAAGTGGAAAAGTAACATCAGCTTGTCATTACTGGGTCCTTACTACGTGCCTTTGCGGACCCTTGTGCCCTCTGGTCCTCCTAGCACCGTGAGGCGGAGGTGCTTAGCATCACCAGCACACAGACACCGCCTTGTCTGAGTTTGTAAGAGGTGGAGCTCGGGTGGACGCCTAGGTCACAGCACTGAACCTCTACACTTACTGCCTTCGAAGCTGCATGGGGCCTGGTGCCCAGCTGGGAGTCAGAACTTTTATCAATGGGATTCTGGTTTTTGTTCTCATTAGGCAGGGGTACGAGAACCAGGCAGGAGCCATAGGGAGATGGTGGAAGCTGGGCTAGCAGTCTCCTGACTGCCAGCCAAGTGTTTGTCTCTCTCCCCGGGCACCCTCCCACCCTGCCAGGCAGGTGCACAGAGCTGCTTCTCCGCCGGCTCAGCTAGGTCTCCCCGCCCAGCAGCAAGGTGGCCGGGCTGGGAGCCGTGTGCTGGGCTGCCGTCCCTCTGCTTCCTGGTGGAAGTGGACACTTCCTCTGAAGTGCTTTCTCCCCAGTTCAACCCACAGAGGACATCAGACTTAACTTTGTCCCTTCCCAGGGGAAGGCAGTCAGCTTCCCCGCCCCCCATTCACCTGCCCCCACCCCACCCTCAGCACAGATTTCTCTCCAGTTAAAACTCCTGGCAGTTGACAGCTGACCTGCTCCTTAAATCTGGGGGGAGGTGAAATTGGGTTTGGATTGGAGAAACGTTTGCTGAGCCTCTGTCCTCTGCGGTAATGGGACGTCAGGCCTGGGAATCTCCCAGCGTGGAGCTCAGCGAACCAGGCTCCTCCTTGACTTGGACTCAAGCACGGGTTTTGGGTCATTCTCTCCGAGGGTCTTTGCACCTGAAACGCACTTCCCTGGGCTCCCAAAACCCTGAATCGGTGTTGGTTCGAGGGCTGGGGGCTGAGCTCCCTGGAGGGGGAAGGTCACTGAAGGTAAATCTGTGGGAGTGAAGGGGTCGGATGAGTGGTTTCAGAGCTCGCTGTGGCTGCTGGGTGAGGATGGTGCTGGATGGAAGAGCCACAGAAGCAGGCCTGCCCCACGGCCAAGGTGAGCCATGCTGGCCGGGGCTGGAGCTGGCTGCTGGCAGGGGAGACGCACAGGGGAGGAGAGGTCTGCTGGAGGTGGGATGGGAGGGGAAGTGAAAGGAAGGGGGGCTCAAGGGGGGCCCCTAGGGTTCTGGAGGGAGAAGCAGAGCGGGTGGATGGTTCGCCATTTCCCGAAGTGGGGGCGAAGTGGGGACATTGGCGGGTGGGGGGGGGGAAACAGATCTGTTAAGACCTGGGATTGGGAGGGACAGGAAGATTTATGAGGGTCTTAAAAATTACTTTTGGTGCCTCTAAATAGATACGATCACTGTTTATTCAGTTTTTCAATTCTGTTTTATATGCTTGCATTTGAATTAGGAAAACGAGTTGGATAATTTTATCTGCTTAATATTTGACAAGTAATTAAGCAAGTGTGCATTCTATATCTGGATACACGGCACTGTTTGAGGCACCAGGGTCTGCGGGTGACAAAGAGTGGCAGATATGATCCTTGGCCTTAAAAAGCTTTCATCTCATTAAAAAAGCAAGATGTGGCTGTAGGAAACCAACAAATGATTACCAGTTGTAATTATCTAGAAAATTCTAAAGGCAACATGTAATCAAGTAACATGAGTTGCATATAAAATGTTGCTAGAACACACACACGGGAGTTTGAGGCGCGTTCCTTAAACCAAGAGGGTCTCTTGGAAAAGTTGAGTCACGCGTTGGGCTTTGAAGGAAACGCTGACAATGGCCTTGCGTGGAGGACAGGGAAGAGAAGGTGCTGGGGTGAGTAGATGGAGAGGGCGGGAGAGCCACCAAGGAGAAGACCAAGCGGGAGAGAGGGCAGTGGCGATAAGGCTAATAGTGCTGACCGCCCGTCACGGAGTGCCTTATAAATGCCAAGCTGTTGGTGGGAGCGTTACAATAATTATCTTATTTCAATCCTAAGTGCCCCGATTTCCATAGGAGAAAAACGAGGCTTAGAGATATGACTTAATCCAGGTCATGTAACCAATGGTTTGTGCGAGGATCCCAGCCTCACTGCTTTGCGATTTCCATCCTCCGAGACCAGGGGCCAGGGCGCAAGGGGCAGGAGGACGTGAACATGGGCACCTTGCACGAGGGAGGGGCGGGAACCTGAAAACTTTCTGTTTCTGAAGCCGCACGTGTGGCTAGTACCGTCCCTTTGGACCACGTGGTACAGACACAGGCGGGGGGACCACACAGGGGGAGTCAAAGGCTGTGAACACAGCCAGCCTCACTCTTCCTGGGAAGCATTCCAGTCAAGTTAAGAGCATGACAAGGGTGTCCCCTGGAGCGCTGTCACTTAAAATTCTTCTGGAGGCGACAGCCACTTTAATTAGGTAAGGGAATAAAAAAGGAGGAGAAAGAAAGAAAGAGGCAAAGTGATCATTATTTGCCAAAGATGTGATTGTCCATCTTTTTCTGGGGACAGAATCAAAGCTCCAGAGAACCCAAAACTATCAGAGATAAGAGATCTCAGATGGCCAGTTACAGATCTTTTAAAAAATGCTTCCTTAATACAATGAGCAACTAAAAATATAATGAAAGTCATTCAAAATGTTAACCCAATTCCTGAGTGATTTATACCTAGGAATAAACTTTAAAGAAATGTTCAGTACTCATAGGAGGGGAAGCATAAAACCTACTGAGAGATACAAAAGCACATTTGAAAATGGAGAATTATATTGAGTATCTAGATAGAAAGTCCAACATAGGAAAGAGGTCAGTTCTCCCTAAAATTAGTCTGTAAGTTTAGCAGAATTCTAGTGAAATTGCAGCATGATTTTGGGGTGGGAGGCAATTTTTTAAGTAATTTGTGAGTTCTTCTGAAAGAAAAAAATGTATGAGCATATTTTGAATTACTCTAAAAAGTAAGTAATGAGGGCAGAGAGGATGGGGCATTTCTGTTTGTAAATAATTCAGTTATTAAGTTAGTAATCATTAAAGTTGCGTTGTTCTGATTCCAGGAGAGAGAGGTTAATCACATAGAATAAGACCTAAACTACGTACAAATTGATTTTATTATATCAGATAGGTTTATGATACACTTTACATCAAGTCTAGGTAGGTTAAAATTTTAACTTAAGTAAGTGCAAACGTAAAAGCAATAGAAAAGCTATCAGTGACTATATAGTATTGGATGAAGAAGGCAGTTATAAGCATTACAAGAAAGCCAGAAAGATTTGGTAGATTGTACTACATAAAAATGTAAACGCGGGCAAAAACAAACCCTTTTGAATGTAAAGACAACTAAAGGGAAAGTGCTTACAAGATACTTGTTAGAGAAAAGATTCATATCCTGAGCACAAGAAAACAAGGGCATCCCCATGGTAGAAAAACGGGTTGAGAATATGTTGTATAGGCAATTCACGAAAAGGAAATGTAAACAATTAGTCAACGTTAATCAGATAAATGAAAAAGAGAGCCCAGTGTTCGCCTGTTAGACTCACGGGTAACCGTTTAACCAGCAGGTACCATTGCTGGGAACGCGGGCACGGCCGCACGTTCTGGGTGTCTGTGGTGAGCAGCTGAGCCCTGTGCGTCGGAGGTCTAAGGACAAGTCGTGTTCCTGACACCGACGTCTCACTCCAACAATCCATCCTAAGGACACAGTGACTCAACAGTGAGCAAAGGGCTACAGACAAGGCATTTCACTGGAGTTCTGTTTGCAGTCGTCGAAATGCCCAAACCATCCAAATGCTTGTCCAGCATTTCAACGGCAAGTTCCAGAGCAATTGGGGTAGTGACTCTCCTCTTGGTTTTGTCCACTTCTCTGACGTGTCTCCACCTGGTGCCCGTACACTGGTGTCTGCTCTGTTCCCCAGCGCCGTGCCTGTGCCTGGCAGGCCTCTGAAAATGCCATTCAAGCCAGCCCTGCTGTGGCCAGGCCCTTCGGTGTGGGCACTGAGTGTGGCCTGCTGCTCTGGAACCCTGTTTAGGAGGCTGGCACTGCCTGAACCACTGCCCCCCATCTCAAGTTCCCCAGTCCGCCTCCCTGGAACCTTGCCTGAGTTATCACCACGATAATGGCCTATTCCTCTAAGCCTTTTAGCATGTTCTGTCTGAACGTGCCTAGCTCAGTGCGTAACTAGCTCAGTGTGTAAGGAAAGATGGATAAGGTGATGAGGAGGTCAGTAGGTCCAAGAGCTCTGAGACTTGGGGGAAGTTGGTGAGGGGAGGAGGAGCAATTGGGGTTGGTGGCAGGGGAAGGCCTCCCCTGAGGGTGTGTCCTGAAGGTCTGAGCTGCAGCCAGCCAGGCCATGGTCATGGTAAAGGTGCCACTTCCCCACTGAACTTCATCCCTAACACGGGACACTTCTTATTGTATTGTCTCAAAAGAGGGGGCTCCCACTTGTCTCCTCACCCCACACTGCCGCATTCAGGGCTGTGCGCCCACACTGGGGGGCGTGGCCATGCAAATGAAAGGAGGAGAGGTATGTTAAGCAGGACCCTCCGAGGTGAGATTTTATCTCTCGGTGAGGATGGAGCTCGCATTTGGACGTTTTTTCTGTGTCCTTAGAGTCAAGAGCAGGAAGCACATTTATTTCCTGTTCCCACCCAGCACCTGGCACACTGCTTTGCATGTAGCAGGTGCTCACTAAATATTTATGGTATGATTGATTGGGCCAGGTTAGTGTCCCTGGAAAGGGAAAGAAAGATAAATTAGTTGAAAGGCTTCGTAAATGGAAAAACTGTAGGATTTGATGAATACACTTATAATGAGATCATATAGGTTTCCTCTTTTACTTTTTTAATCAACTTCTGTAAATGAGCTGAATGTGAATTTCTACATGAAAATTTAATTTGTTAAACTCAGAAATCAAAGGCTCAAATCAACCATTTTGGCAGGGAGTCACCTGGCTCAGGTCTAAGGTGCGGCAGTGACGGTGGCCTGCCTGTCACTGCGTTAACAGCTCGGGCTCCGCAGACGGGGAGATGACAGGACATTGGGATGGCCGTGGGACAGGCTGAGCGTGAGTGTGACCAGAGTCTGTCAGCGGTATGCAGCTCAGTCATAATGCGGAGGGCTGGACACTTGGATGATCGAATTCTCTCTCGTGTGCATTTGCCATTTTCAGAAGCGCTCAGAGCTCTCCACTGGGCGGCTCAGAGAAGCCAGAGCGCCCCTCCCTGCGGGCCCACCTTCCCCTTCACCGTGACATCAGCCGCTGAGTGTCACCGCATTTATTCCACAGCACAGCCCTCCAGGCGGACACGGTTACTATCCCCACTTCACAGGGAAAGACAACCAGCCCCCCACTTACCTCCTCTCCCACCACCTTGGTCCGAACCACCAGCACCTCCTTCCCAAGTACAGGTCCCTCCTCCCCACATCCCCCCCTGGAACCAGGTGGATCCTTTCCGTAATCAAGCCCCATCTGTCACCTTCTGGCTCAGAACTAGCACCGGGGTCCCGCCTGGACCCCCTGTGCGGCCTCGTCCTGCCTCCCCTGCCCGCACTCTGCGTTCCGGCCACAGCACCTTCCTTTCAGTCCGCAAACCCGAGTGCTGCCCCCCACCTTGGGGCTTCGACTGCCTGTCCCGCCTGCTCCCTGCCCTCCCCCTGCAGCTGTCACTTCCCCAGGGAGGCACAGCCAGTTCTCCGTTTGGAGAGGGAGGCTTGGGGACAGATTCTGCTCTGTCGTAGGTGGCACTGCTGACATAAAAGGAAGCCCAGTTCTTTACCAACTTATTTCATTTGCTGAGTGTCCGAGGATCCTGAGTAGCTGTCCTGTGTCCCTGCTCTGGCTGCTGGGAATGTAACCATCCACCAAGCCAAGTCCTAACCTGCTGTCATGCAGCGTGCAACCTAGGACGATGGAGAAGTAAGTTCACAACAGGACAGGCAGGTGCTGAGAGCCATGGAAGAAAGTGAAGCAGGTGAGGGGCTTGCGAGTGGGGGTGGGGTGGGGCAGGCCTGGAGGAGGGGCTGTGGGCAATGAGGGCACGCTCGGGGGGTATCATCGGAGCAGAGGCCTGGCATATTCTCAGAGCAGCAAGGAAGGCGGTGGCAGGGGACGTGAGGTGTGGGTGGGGTGCATGGGAAAGGACATAAGGACTTCGGGCCGGGTACAGTCCTGTGGGTCCGCTGCAGTTGGGATGGGAAGCCACAGGACGATTTCAGGCAGAGGACCCATGCAGTAGGTTTCAAAGGTTCTCCTGGCACTTGAAAGGGCAGAAGCAGGTTGACTGACTGAGGTGCTCTTGTTAGGTCCCAGCAGAGGTGACAGCACCTGGACGAGGTGGTGTTTTGGAGGTGCAGAGGGGTCTGGCACGAGACTCGGTTTGAGGTAGAGCCCTCGGGCTTTGCTGAGGGACTGGACGTGGGCGTGAGCGGAGTCGCAGGGCCCCAAGGCCGGATCAGGTGTCGCACGCTGTGCCTTTCACTGTGGTCTCCCGTCTGTGCCACGCGCCTTCTTCGAGAAGGTGCCCCATCCCTGTGCCTGGAGCCTCTGGTCCGGGTCGCTCCCTGGGCACCATATTCCCCCTAAGGGCACCTGTCTCAGGGTTTGCTTGTCTGTCAATCAGCGTGCTTAACCAGGGAAGTGCCCTCACCACACCAGGCTCATCAAATCAGGCTCCTCTTCTTTCTCCCCTTCCTCTCCTCCTCCTCCTCCTCCTTCACCGCCTGGTCTTATACCTCTAGTGCCTAGCACAGGGGCAAATAGGTGTGCAACCAATGCCTGAATGAATAAATGAATGAACGAACGAACGAGGCTGAGAGAAGCTAAGAAACTTGCCCAAGTCTTGGAGAGAGGAGGTGGTTTTGACACCACCCCGCACTCATGGAGCTCTCATCTTTCCCACCTGCTGTGGGTGGCTTTAGGGACACTTCTCTCACAAATGCGCTCGCTTGCCCTCTTTTTTACCCCCCTGTCAGTCCCCTCCCTTCCCCTCCCCCCTCCACATGTCATTTTCTGGAACACGGCCCAGCTGATGGCAGCGTTTGTGTGTCACCCTGTGACGGGTGATGGCTCTCTCCTTACAGGAAACCTGCCACATGCGTCCTCTGCCCTGTCAGGGTTGCAGCCTAAAGCAGACCTTCCACTGGGTTTGGGCTTCAGGCATGTTTGCGGGGCCTTCTATTCCCTTTGTGCAAGTTGGAAGAGACATTGGCCTCCCTGAGGCCTCCACAGACGGTCCCTTCTGGGGGTGGACACCCGCTGTCAGCGGAGGGTCCCGCGGAAGGTGGCAGGGTTGGAATGGGGTCACAGCACCCCATAGCGTTCATCGCACGGTGGGAGACAGGGCGGTGGGGCGCCAGGACCCGCGGTCAGGCCCGGTGTGCAGGCAGAATCGGCGACCACTGCAGCCCAGGGGACAGTCTGGGCCTGCTCAGGGTCAAGAGGGAACGGAAGGCAGACCTGTGACCCCCAGGGGTGAGGGACTGTGCGCAACCAGGACACACCTGCCGGGGGAGCTGGGCTCGGAGAGCTGAAGTGACTCCATTCTCCTCCAGCAGCTGATGGCTTCAGCATCCCGGAATTTAAAAGCATGCGGGTCAGATGCATTTTCTAGGGAGAATAATTGGCAGTGGAAGGCTGTGCCAACCCAGGGGCCCTCCGCTGTGAAACGCGCCTTGGAAAAGCTAGAGCTCTGAGCAGGCCCGGGGGCCAGCAGTGCCGTCCGGAGGCTGTGCGGGCCGGTTCTGGACATGTTTTTCCTGTTGGCAAACGTCACTCCCAGCCCAGGGCCGCTGTCCTGTGGGTTGTGGGCTTTTGGGGTACAGAGGTGCCCCTGGAGGCGGCCTCTCGGTGTCTCCAGGCCCTGTTGTCTGGGCAGGAGGACAGCACACGTGGCCATCTGTCCCCGCCTTGAGCTGGCGAGCCTGTGGAAGTTGTCCTTGTCCTTGGTCACTGTCTCTGCACTTCAGTGGCTCCTCTCGGTCAAGCTTAGTCCTCGGCGCTGAGTGTCGGTCTGCGGAGCAGCTTCCTTAGGTGTCCAAGCTCCAACACCGGGAAGGGGCGGAATCAAGGAGTGTGTTTGCATGTGGTTTGGGGTGCCTTGTTTGTGAAGAAGTGGGGTCCCCACAGGACCCCCGAGGGCCCTGGCTGGCCACTGACTCTTGAGTGACCTTGGGCATCTCCTCATCTTCTTTAGAGCTTCAGCTCTAAAATGAGTGGGTTGGACTTGATTATCTTTAAGGAACTTAAAGCCTCTACATTTTTGAAAGGCCAAGGCCAGCGTCGGTACAAGGGCCCTCTCATGCTCTTCGACTGTGAAGGGCGGGGCACTGCTCGCTTGGACATCAAGTAGATGCTTGTCCCTCCCCTGACCTGTCCTGAGCCCTCTGACCCCCCACTGTCCCCCACTGTCCTTGGGGGCCCCTCAGTCCTGATGACAATGGCAGCAGTCACACGGCGCCGTCCCCTCATTGGCACCTCCAGTCCGGAGGGGTAGGCCAGGCATTGTTACTGTCGCCACAGGAATGGTCAGAGAGGAGGACATCCAGGAAACGTGGACTGGACTCCCACGCTCCTGATGCTCTCCCCACAACCAGGCCGGCAGCCCGAGACGCCAGGCAGGTTCCTATAAAGAGGAACGTACGTGACTGACTTTTCTCGGCGATGGTGGCCCCTTTGCACACACCCATTCTCGTAACATCTCTCGTTACAAAGCAGCCCACTTTGTGTCATTAAGGCAGTTTGAAGGGAAATAACTTTTTAAGTATCTAATACATTCAAAGAGAGAAAATGTTAAATTGTGGTCTCGAATCCATTTCACATCCCGAATGCATATCCTGCGTGGGAACAGTGCCAGGGACAGCCACACCGATAGGCAAGAGGTGAAATGCTCACTGACAACTTGAGAGTGTCCTCTTGTCTTCTTGGCCGCAAAAAGAAGCATTTTCCTATCTCGTGTTTCCCTAGAAATAACCTCACTGGAAACTGGTATCTCGGCCTCCCTGTCCCGCTCTGCTCCGCTGTGCTGGCTGGGGCTTCCTGGAGCGCTGCTTTGCTGTGTTCCTCTTTCCTTTTACGGGGGATGTAGGAAAGTCACCCCAAGGAGGCTGACAGTTTTTACCAACACTGTCCCCCCTGCCCTGTCCAAACCTCCTATTCACAGATCTCTTGCCAAGCTCCAAAGAAATGCAGACCTCCGTATTTTGGAGAATTGAAATAAGCACCGATTTTGTTGTCCTGGGTAACGCTGAGAGTGTTTTAAGGTGGACTAACACTGGAGTCGAACACATGCCTCCTGCACGTCCCGTTTCGTTCCTTTAACACACGTGGAGGCCGAGCTCAGAGGAGCCGGGGAGGAGCCGGGGAGGAGCGCAGCGGACGGACGGGAGGTCTGACGGGACGCAGGTTTCATCCGGAGGCGGAGGCAGGAAAACATGGTGCAAGTGGAGGTGTGGAAGGCCGACAGTGCAAACGTTCGGGGAGAGGGCTGAGAAGTCCGGGGTGGGACTGGAAAGCAGCCTGGGGCATAAGAAAAGACGAGGCGTCTGCGGCTCCCCAGGCAGCAGGGAGCAGGTGGAGGATTTGGAGCAGGAAATAACCACCCCCGGTGGGCCCCAGAGCGAGGAAGAGCGTGGTGCTGAAGCCTGACCCTTCCCAGGCCGAGAGGTGTCAGCCCCAGCACCAGCCGAGAGGGAGAGGGAGAAGGAGAAGGGTATGTGGGAACCCAGGGTGGAGGGCTCAGCTGAACCGGCTCTAAGGGGCCGCTGAGGCCACAGAACCAGGGATGTATCGAGGAGAGACAGGATACCGGAGGGGACAGGTAGTGTTGGATACAGAGGACCAGGGGAGAAGGAGACAGAGTGGTGAGCAGTGAGGCTCTGATGGTGGGTGGGGGCGGGGGTGTGACCCTCCTGGGACCGGGGCCGCATCAGTATCACCGTAGGACCGGTGGCCCCTGCGTCCATGCCTGCCCACGGTGGGTGCTCCGCAGGTGGTGTTGCGTTCAGCTCTGATTTGATGCTTGGAGATGGCGCAGACACACGGAGGCTCCGGGGCCCCGGGGACTGGACAGGGAGCAGCCCCCAGGGCGCTGTCTTCTAGCTCGGCCCTCCTGATGTTGTATCTGAGCCCGTTCGGGCTGTGTGACGAAAGCGCCATAGGTCGGGTCGCTCACAAACAACAGAGATTTATTTCTCTCAGTGCTGGAGGCTGGGACGTTCGAGATCAAGGCACCGGCATGGTCCCCCCGTTCTGGAGAGAGCCCACGTCCTGGATCACAGCCGGAGCCATCTCTCTGTGTCCGCACGTGGCCGAAGGACCTAGGCACGCTCTGGGGCCTCTTTCACAAGGGCACTCCTCTCCTTCGTGGAGGACACAGTGACTGGAGGGTGCGGTTGGTGCTCGTTTTAGCCCGTCCAGTGGGTGGTATTTTGGCACAGCAGGGGAGCAGCAGACTAAGATGCAGGGAGGTGTCCCTGTGGCTGCAATGATGCACCTGTCAGCCAAGCAGCCACGAGGATTGTGGGCGAACACCGGAAGCTGGAAGTAAGGGAGGGTCCCCTGCTAGGGCCTTGGAGAGAGCGTGGCCCTGCCAACAGCTGGATTTCAGACGTCTCGCCTCCGGGGCTGCCAGTTTCTATCGCTCTGAGTCACCTGGTTTGTGGCACTTTGTTATGGCAGCCTGAGGAAACCAATACACGTGCCAGCTTGCGTAAGCCTTCAGAGGGCTTCCTGTAACACAGGTCACGGACACCAGACTCCTCATTTCCTTCACCACTTCCTCTTGATCTCGTCTTCTTATCTGCCTTTCGTGTGAACGCAGTGACATCTAACATTTTGTGGTCGTCGGGGCAGGGCAAGTGCAGCAACGCAGAGATCGAGAGGCTGTTCTGTCCGCTGTGAGTAGGACGGATGAGGGAGAGGGTCCAGAAGAGCTGTCGTAAGCCTGTCGCCAGGATGGGGACCCAGCGCCAGGGGGCCTCGGCAGGTGGAGGAGGTGTAGCAGGAAGCCACGAGCCTGCCCAGAGTGGAGTTGGCTAAGGAAGGAGACTGAGATCAAACTACAAAATGACTTCATGACTTTGACCTTCAAGGCTCTCTGATCTGGGAAGTTATTCCTTGTTTTGGAGAGTGGCTGTGACTCTAATGAGAAAAATGGGAAGGCAAACAGTTGTGGGTTCTGTTGCTAACAGGATTAACTGAAGGAATTGGGAAAGGTGGACTTTTTAGGGTTTTCCAGAACGTTAGTAGTCACAGAGAACTTGAAAGGTCTAGATTTGCAAAACTGGTGGGATGCTGGTGCTCATGGATTAGAATTAAGAGTTTTTACCGTCCTGTGAGTATTCCCCACAGGTCATAGCTTGTACTCGGTGGCAGTGGGTCTAATGAAACTGTGTCATTTGGGCGTGGGCAGGATCACAGGTGTGATGTGCGTACCAGGACACGAATCCCATGAGGAAGGACTTGGGAGGTGTAGGTTCTGATGGGTCCATGGCGGCCCGGAACCTCTGTCATGCTTACAGGAGCCTTTAAATCTGGGGTTTGACAACTCGGGATTTGTGAAGACCTCATGGCGGCAGCACCGGCAGGCGGCAGCCCAGGAGAAGCAGTATCCGTGAGCACAGATCGTCCGGGAGTTAGGGGATCAGAGTCAGCACCAGCTCCCAGCTCAACACCCTCGTGTCAGTAGACAAGAACTCTGAGTGTCTGTGGCTTGCCACCAGCCGTCCAAGGCTCTCTGTACCATCCCAGCCAGCCAGCATTGTAAGGCAATTACCACACGAGACGCACTTTCTTCTTACAGCCTGTAACCTAACTGGAGAGGCAAAGCCAACCTCCGTGTTGTGTGTTGAAGACAGCAAGGGCAATGAAGACAGCAGAGTCTTCTGTGAGCCCTTAACTCAGAAAGAAGCTCTTTTTCTTCACCTGTATCCTGGAATAATAATATTTGCCTTGCCCCTGAACTGGTTATCCGAAAACAGTGAAATGCACCACGAATGGTGACGTGTCGTTAGGGATGCGTTCCGGGGTGAGAGCGAGCCTGGGGCGATGTGGAAAGGCGAAGACTGGAAAGGCATCTGCCGTGGGGGTAGATCCGACAGAAGACCTTTGTGGCTGGGGAGGGTGCCCAGGAAGAACGAGCACGAGCGGAGGTGGGAGAGTGTGAGTTACTGGGCTCATCGATCAGATTGATCAGTTTGACTGGAATGGGGAGCAAGTGCACATCTTCCAGCCAGTTTTGGGGTCCAGTCCAAATCAGCGACTCCAGGGATTTGGTGCAGAAAAGTACCATTATCATCATTGCACAGGTGAATTTTCTGTTTCTGGAAGGTCTTTAAGCCACATTATATCTGGGATCTCTTAGCAAATGCGTGTCCCATTGAATGGGGAGAGAAAGAATCTTCCTGAGACAGAAGGAAGATTTGTTCATTCTCCCTCTTATCTCACTGTGTTTATGTCTTTGCCTTGTATAAAAGTTAAAATAAAAAATAGCAACTTCAGATAAAGGTGGTAGTGTAGCCAAAGAGTAGTGCCAAAATAGCTGCTCATTTAAACTCGGGAGGTTATTGATACATTAAAGCTGTCATTCTCATCTGTGTCTCCTTTGCACCGACTTCCATAGCTGTTACGTGGGGATAGCTGAGCAGATTATGACCCCGTATGCTTCACATAAGGATTCCTATGGGTTCTTAATAGCTTTAGTACAGTAGAACTGTGTTTGACATTGTGTTTAGTTGTGGTTAGATGATGTACTCATTTCTGAAAACTTGGAAAGAAAAAAACAGCAAAGGCTGACAACCTGCCCAGTTTTAATCCCATTAGTTCTTAAAACTCTCATAGCTGTGAACTTGACTGGGGAATCCGAGCCCACTTGCGGTGGTGTGTGGGCACCACTGTGGCGTCCCTTTGCTCCAGAGCAGCACTTGGTCTGAACTCTTCAGTCCGGACCGACCTCACCAAGAGGATCCGGTTCCTGCCATTCCCCGTGGACGTGTGTCAGGCAGCCCCCGGGATGGGCGCAGCCACGAAGCCGCCGTGCGCCGTGCTGTGCGGTGTACTGGTTTCTGCTGCTTGGATAACCCTCGGCATATAAGCTGCCACCTGCTTATAATTATGGGATAGTAGATTTTGCTTAAGGAGTGGGAGTTTGAGTTTTGTAACTCTTAGGTCTGAACAGAGTAATTCATTTAATAGTCATTAAGTATTCAGCGAGGACTGGGCATTGTTCTAGGATGGTGTTCGAGCAAGGAACTGGGCAAAATCCTTGCATATTCTAGTAGGGGTAATAGGCAGTAATCCAAGCCACAAATAGTTGCATAATGGAGTGTCACACGATAATTATGACTGTTAAAAGGACATTGAAGAGGGTAAGGCAACAGGCCATGGCCCGGGGAAAAGAAGCTGTTTCAGACGGACTTGTCGGGGAAGGCATCTTCAGTGTCGGGGACGCTGAGCAGAAATATGCAAGAAAGAAGTGAGGGACTGAGACTCCCAAACACCAGGTGACAGAGCCCTCCAGGGGGCGGATTAGCCAGTGCAGAGGCCCCACAGTGGGACAGCACCGGCGTACCTGAGGCATGATGGGAAGGCCAGCATGATGGGGGTGCAGCGGCCAAGGCGGAGGTGCTGGAGGTGAAGCCGGAGAGACAGCCAGGGGCCAGGTCCAGTCAGCCTTCGAGACGACGGTCAGGATGCTAGACTTCGTTCTCAGCATAACAGGAAGTCATTTTTGAAAGTGGCTCGTCTGTTGTGTGGAGAGTGGAGTGTGGGGGGGCATGAGAGGAAACGGCGGGGGGAATGCAGAAACTGTTGCAGGTTTCCTGATGAGAGACCAGAGTGGACTTGACTGGGCCCACGGACGGAGGACATCGAAAATGACTGGAACGAGGAGCATTTGGACAGTTGACGGGAGTGGCTGGCAGGGGGATTTGAGGTGTGCTTGTCGGGGGAGAGAGCTCCACTCTACCTCCCTCAGCCCCCCTACTACCCCCGATGCCCCAGAGTGAACTTGACCCAGGGCACTTGATTCCATGGCCCTTTCTTGAAGATCAAGAGTGAACAAAGCCTCAGGGGCTTTCATGATTTGAAATAAAAATTAAAATTTTAAATGTGATATGTTTTCGGTAAAGATTTTGCTGGCTTTGTATCACCTTTGGAGAAAAAACAAAAAAAAACCCTTTCCTTAGCAACCTTTCAAAACCACAGCAGATGTTCCTTAGAAAAACAAAGTAAATGGCAATTTCCAGCAAGAAGAGACCCATTATCATGGGCTCGTTACGCAGTTCATTATTTCGTGTATTGGAAAGACTGGGTTGAACGTACAGTTTCTTCTGCTGGGTAGGAATCTTAGACGTAATCAGGACAGTTAGTGGTGAAGAGGAGGTAAATAATGAAGATTCAGATTTTCCTTTCCTCAGTTCTGGCATTTGAAATTTTAAATAATTTTCTTGTAGAAACAATACTCAGAGTTGGGTGGGCTCATTTTGGATTTCCTGTTTTCTTTCCCTTTGTTCTGCTTTTATTCTTTCCTTCCTCCAAGGCTGCTTATCAGATTTTTTCCCCTGCAAAAAATAATTCAATATACTTTATGGTTTCTAAATTTTCTAAGACAACTATGCTCTTGCTTTGGGATACTTTTGTGGGGGGGAAATGAGCAAAATTGAAATAACTTGATTAGGGGGGAGTGTCAACTATTTCTTTTTCATAAGTAATTATCCCAGGAATCTGTTCTACTGCAAATTAGCTGTGTCTTTGGATAATTTCTTGATCTCTAAGATGACATGTATAGCCTATGACTAGATGTATTTCATAGTACTGAAATTTAAACTGTGATATTAAAGTATCTGAGAAGATATTTTGCATCTGAGAAGACACGAGGTTATTGAAGAGTGCATTCAAGTGCAGAGTGCTTCCCTGTCTCCAAAGTCAATACCGATTTACTGTGGAATGTGCAGACAACACTAGCACCCTGCGCAGATTATGGATTCAACCTCTTACTGGTACAGGGAGCTGGTAGCTTTGCCTGTAGCAGGGTGTCGATGGTTAGTTTTATGATGAATCTGATTTTATAATAAGATCATCATTCTTCAGCTGACATAAATGTTGTTCATATTCTCCTTTATTGATAAGAATGTAATTTAATAATGTTTCACTTCTTCCACAGAGGAAAACTTTTCCAGACTGTTTAGTACATAGGACTTTATGTTCTGGGCTGGAAGGGATACTGAGGCTAAAATTCAGCCTTTGAGCACACCTGGCCACGCCGGACCTTGGACACTTGTTATTCATCACTCAACATCAGTCATTAATGATAATGGCTGCCATTTATTAACCACCTAGTATGTGTTGTTACCATCCGCTCGATAGTCTAGCGATGTTGTTTTTGTAACAAAGAAACTGAGGCTCTGAGATGGCCCTCTCGGCGGCCACAGGAGGTATCAGCAGGACCAGTGTTCATACGGGTGGAAAGGAGGCTGCAAAGTAGAGGACAGCCTAGCACTTCCCCTTAGAATACGTCCACCCCGTAGGGGAAGACCAAGAAGGTAGTTGTATGGAACAGTGAGAAGACAGCTCAATAGGAGCGAGAACTCTGCAACTGAGTCTGAGCTGATGGCTTCCCCTCAGTGCTGAGAGAAAGCAGCTAAGACAGCAGCCAGACTGGGGTGGTGTCCGTCAGCTCATTGAAGACATACCTTGATCAGAATTTAATTAGTGACTCTTTTGCATGTTCCTATACAGGAGTGGGAGGAGAAGGGTGGTCAGAGCCTGCCTTTGGTGGTAGAGCGTGTGCTGCTCGATCCCAGCCTTCTGAGTATCGTCCTTGCTGCCTGGTACCCGCCTCTCATCACTCACCCACCCTCCAATACGGTGACAGTGAGGGGACCTCAGGTGCCCAGACAGACGCCCATGTTTTGCTGGCGGTGAGCTCTCCACAAGCATCAGCAGTGCTGTCTCTTTGTTTGTTTTACAGCCACATACGTTGTATCAGAATGTTTTTGGTTGAAGGAACAGAAGGGCAGGTTCCCATGGGCTTAGGCAACGTGGAAGTTGCTTGGTTTCCATCAATGGGCACCGGGGGTAGAGTGGTCCAGTGTCCGTTCCCTTGGCGGTTGAGCGGTGAGATCCAGGCAGGCCGTTCCCCTCTGCTGGCCCTGCCTGCCACGTGGACACCTTCACTCTCTGACTGGGCTCCTTGCAGGCCTAGGACGGCTGCTATGTGAGCACCCTCTGCTTCCCGCTTCCCATCCGGTGTCAGATAGACCCTGGCTTCCTGCTGCTGCATGTAAGAGAGAGGAAGGATGTTCCCCGAAGCCTCCAGGAGTCAAATGGGGTTCACACCTGCATTCCTGAGCCAATTACTGGCAAGAGGGGTGGGATTCCTTTTGACCATGCATGCCTACCCTGTGAGCTGAGCCCAGCTCTCCAAGGCACAGGCCCAGTGAGGGTGGAGTTAAACAGTTACAGAGTCAAGAGTGATGTCCATTACAGGAAGGAAGACTCAGAGCCTCCGGTGTTTCCCGATGTGTCTTATTTTCCATCCTCCTAAGCGGGAGTTGGGGCTGATGAGTAGTTCAGTATGTACTGGTACGAAATGAATTACCTAAAATTGTTAGGAGCCAGGTGGTAGACAGTTGGAAATCACAAAAACGTGCTCAGCCTCGTGAGCAATCAAGGAAACGTAAAGTAGGGTGACATGCTGTTTTACGTCCACTGGATTGGCAAAAGGGAGCAAGCGTGACCGTGCAATGCTGGTGACGACGTGTGCAAGGGACAGGACTGCTCACGCACTGCTGGTGGGCACGTAGTCGGGCCACCACTTTGGGGGAAAGCTGGTGTTATCTTGCAAACCGGAAGATGTACCGATCGGTATGTAGCCTTGGACTTAACTCAAGTACGTCTACTACATATGGTATGTATAATTTATAGGATATATACTATATAGGGTATATATACACTTGTAGGATATAGACTAGAAAATGTTTTACAGTTTCTTCAAAATCCTGTTCAGGGAGGCAGGGATGAGAAGTAAAAAAAAGGAAATTGAAAGAGGACTTAGAGGAGCCTTTGTCTGTGTGCAGCAGCGCAAGCGTTCAGTGTCTGCAGCGCTCGGTCCGGATCTGCCCCGGTGCGTGTTTGTGATAAGAGGGCTGCACCAGGAGAGGCTTCCCGGGTCTGAGGGAACGGCGAGTGGAGCCGGGTGGTGAAACGCTGAGCAGGTGAAGTTGAAGCGCAACAGCAGGGCCCGCCTGACTCAGAAACACAGCCGACGAGCTGTTGTGTGGACGGCGTACCTGTCTGGTGATTTCCACTCCTGCTAAATTCCCCCCAGGCCTTGCTGCTCGGCGGGCAGACACCGGCGCTCCTGTGGTTACGGGTTTTTGCCAACTTCGCCCGTAACAGAATCTCTTCATGGCTCGCTGCAGGGCTGAACCCAGAGCTGGCGCAGGTGGGGCTGGCGGGGCGTCCACCTGAATCCGCACCCACTGTAAATCCCCTCTAGGGCCTCTCTGTGTCTCACTCAACATGTACGCCCTAGACCGAGCCCAGCGTTCACACCACTGCCTAACCCCAAGTGACTACATGGGACAGTGTGAGTTTGTCCCTCTCTCACTGTCCCTGTTAGGAGAGTGGAAGGGTTGAACGTGAGATTTCTGGGGTCTCTTTCAGCTCCAGCATTCTGTGACTCGGGGCATCCATTGGTGAAGAGCCACTGGTCCTGCTCCCTGTCCTTGAGTCACACAGGAAGCTCACGTGACCCACTGGCATGACCTCGCTGACGCTGTCATTTGTGCTGTCATTCCCTACAAACATCATTTCTCAGTTGCCTTATACTAATTATATTCCAGGTTCATCTCCAAGAAGTACTCGAATGATAGTGAACTTGGCAACGACAAGCAAGAACTTTCCAGAGCACATTGGATGTAAAACTCAGATGGTGTGCAAACAAGTCCACTCATTTTACCGAGCCTTCATATGCTTGCGTGTGGTCCAGGGGAAATGTTAGTGTGAGCTTTCGCCTGCAGCTAAAGGAAAGCATCCCTCTGGATAGGGGGTAGGAGATACTGCCGTGTTTGCACAGAGCTTCCCAAATCTGCGTCCTTAGGATGAGTGAGGCATTGCCCAATGCTCTAACCTCCCTGCTCCTAAAAGGTTCTCATCCCTCAGTGTCCTGAGTCCGGCCGGCACTGGGTCCGAGTCCACACACAGGCACGTGTCTGGGATGTTGGTTTGGTTTCATTCTCCTCACCCACCCCAGGAGACCCAGCAGGTCCCGTGTTATTTAACACCTTAGCACATGACAATATGGCCGCAGCCCTCCTCCGGAACTTTCTTCTCTTGGCTTTCTGTTGCCAGCCCTTTGGATTCTCTTCCTACTTTCTGACTAGTCTTCTGTGGTTACATTTCTGATTTTCTTTCCCTGCCTGCCTTCCAAAGTCTGCGGATGCGGGCTCCTGCCGTCAGGCATCTTTGTGGTCCCTAGGAGAAGCAAGTGCCCATGCTCGGTGGTGGCAGGGGCCGGGGGGCCTCACGGGAAGCATGGACGGGGGCGGCCTGTGTGGACCGCAGCGGGCACACCAGCCCGTGTCACGTCTACCATCCACCGTGCAATGCAGCGTCCTGCCAGGAAGCCACGCCTATCTGTGGGCCAGACACGGCCACCAGGCCCCAAGTCTCCGGCAGCATCTGTCAACACTTCAGCTACCACACCTCGGTGGCTTGCTGCCCGTGTTTTTGCCATTTCCTTTAAAATTCTTTTTAGTATTAGACATGATATAAATGTTACATTTTTGTCATCGCACTTACCTCTGTGGTTTAGAAATAAAATCATGGAAAGTAGCTGTCCCCAGCTCCACCCTTGCCCCACCCGTCTCCACCTCAGCACCAAGGCCTCGTGCCTCTGGTAACACGGTGTTGCCGGAGTCTGCTTCTAGGGCTCGGGTCCCTGGGGTGTGAGCTGCAGAGCCACACTGCGCAGGCGGGAAGGCCTCCTGGGTCACGCGCCTTACAGATCCTCCCGGGCGGTGGGGCAGATGGCATTTCGAGGCGTGAAGCAGGGAGAGGAGTCGCCCTGTGCCTGGCGTTCTGTGTTCATGTATGTGCTTCCCAGGGTCGTTGTCTGGGAAAGGGCCGACCGTCCCTCGCGGAGGGGAGCGGAGGTGTGGAGAGGGCCTAGCGGTGCAGGGAGAGCGCGGGGGAAGAGCCCTTCATCTAGCAGCACGTCCGCTTGCCTACATCGTAGGCGCCCGGCGTGTTTCATTTCCTTGTTTGTCTACGCGCGTGTGTGCAATGTCATTGTCACGTCCTTCCGTGCCGGGGATTTCTAGAGGACGTCAGTGTGCGCAGCACCTAGCACAAAGTCAGGGACGATGACACTGTAATAATGCTTTTGCTGTCGATCGCGTGCATGAGAGCTGGCGGAGAAGGGGTCCCCGGCGCCTTCTACTGCTCTCGGTTTGCTAGGAACAGACTCGGAGACAACACGGTCTAGAGAGAGGAGCAGTGAACTAGCGTGTTTCAAAAGGCAGTGAGTAATAACCTGCCTTAAACAGTGACAGGCACTGTCTTAAGGGCACCACATGTATTACATCATACATGTACAATGATACAGTTCCCTCTTACCGTAGGCCGGTTACGATCCTCATCGTAGAGCTAAGGAGCCGCAGGCAGAGGGAGGTTAGGTGACTGGCCGAAGCCACAGAGCAAGGAGGCGGGGAGCCAGGATTTCACCGCAGCCGCTTTCGCGAGGGCTCGGCGCCCCTGGCGGCCCGGCGTCTCGGGTGGGCTCCTCGCCAGGCTGACTTGCCCACCCAGGAGCCGTGCGCTTCGCTCAGGGCTGCCTGCCTTTCTGGAACATCCGAGGCTCTGCTCTCAGTCTGCCTGTTTCCTTCCTTAGGGTTTGTACCGTCCTTCTTTCAAAGACGGCACATTTCTGTGTTATGTGGAACGGTTTGTGGCTCATAATACACACCCCCACACACACCAGCCACGGGCTTCTTTGGGGAAAGGGAGTGATAATAAATTAATTGCTTTTTTAGAAGTGGGTGGATTTGTTGGAACAGATCAACATATCTGTCTTTCAATATCTGTGTTTTCTAATTTGTGCACGCATTAGAATTTCAGATTTGACTGCACTAAACATTCTCAAAGCAGTCTTATCATCCGCATTGAGGGATTATATATTTTACGTGTTCCAGTGAAATATTTTCCTAACCTCGGGAAGAGCCAGTGTTTCTGCTTTTGTGTACAACGAGTATGTCATTATCACTGACAAAAAATTCAAAAGGACCCAGAAAAGAAACAAAACCCTAGTGTTTGGGACAATGAACAAGGCTTGTTTGTAACTGTTACATCAGTTTTCCAAACAGTTTACACAGTGCTCCATTAAGTGAGGTGTCCACTTCTAAATAAAGGTCTAGTCGGTGCTCTTCTTCTGGAGGGGACCTCCGCTGGGGACACCAGGAGAGATGGCCCAGCTTATTCTTGCCGTTAAACACAGATTGCTCCTAATAGCTTCCTGCTCTCCGTGAGATGAAAACGGAATTGGCTGTTCAGCCCCATTCTCCTTTTCTCGGAGTCATTAGCTTCCATCAGTGTGCCCTGAAATTGTGGGAGTTGTCACCGGAGAAAAGGCGTTTCACAGCTATGGATGTGGCGGTGGCTCCAAGACTTTCCGGTAAAGCCAGGGCTAGTCGTTTCAGGACTCGGGGTCCAAACTGATAGTCATTCAGCCATTTCTGAGCGGTCCACCCCGTTACCTAAGGTACAATGGCTCCTGATGGAGGTGTGTCCCATCTGGGGCTCTGTCAACAGGAACTCAACCCGAAGCCCTCTTTTTCTTCTGATGTTTATTTTTTGCACTGAACTGAGGACCTCACTAAATGCCACAGACACATCTGCCCACCCATTCATCATCATCATTGTTATTGTATTAAGCACTTGTATATTATATCCATGGTATCATTGTATCCGATTATTGTTATGGGACTGTTACTGCTTTCGTTGTATGAACTAAGAAACTGAGGCTGAGAGAAAGTAGACAGGTGGCCCCAGTTACGTAGCTAGTGGTGGAATCAGAGATCAGAATCCAGGTGTCTTCTGAGTTGAAGACAAGGCTCCTTACCCATCTACCACGGATCTGGAAGGAAACGCCTATTCTCAGCCTCTCATTTTGTGGATGATCAAATCGCGGCTCGGAGGAGAGTGACACGCCAGGGTCTCGGTCCTGTCGGTGGTCTTCAGCCCGGGTGTGCAGCCGTGCGCTTCCTGCTGTGCCCTGGAAGTCTCAGCTGTCACCCTTTCTCTGGACAGTGGCTGGTCACTCACACTAGGAGTCCTGGATGAGTCTGCTTCACCAGAATTGGCTCTGTCTGTAGAAACCAAATGTGTTGAGTTTTCCTGAGCAAGTGTGGCAAATGTAGATTCAGAGATTAAAAGGAAAAAAAAAAAACAGCTGGGACATGACGTAGTGAAGGCAAGCAGGTACGAGTGGATTCTGGGCTCCCGGACTCCTTTCAGGACAAGCAAACGGGCGGGCTCCCAGCCACGCCCTCGCCCCTCGGGCGCCGTGTGGAGTCATTGCCCCTCTGCAAGTGGGACCCTCATCTCCTCTGTAGGGGTTTCCATGCTCACGTTCGGAGCTCTGGCACGACGGAATTTCCCTCCTTTCCACACTCGCGGATCTCCCTCTCTTTCCACGCCCGCCTGTGGTTGCCTTCCCCTGTGCTCAGACACACTCGGCTGTACGCCGCAGAGCGGACCCGGGCACCTGCCCCGCCCTGCCCCACCCCATGGCTGCTGGGGCTTTGGGCTCCCGTGGGAAAGAAGGGGTCCACTTCATGGATCGGTACAGCAGACATCCTCCTGTGAGATCATTATTGTTGTTTAATATTCACAGCTCCCCAAGAAGTCGGATCAGACGGAGTCCCCAGTATAGGACTTGCTGCCTGCTATCAGTAAGAGCAGACATTGTGTGAATGGTCTGTCCAGAAAAAGCCCAACCCTTGTTAATGTAACAAGAATGGTTTGTGTGACATCGGTGTCACCTGGCAGCCAAGGAGAGTGGACTGGAAAGCACATGCGTGAACCATGACGACTTCACTGTACTGGTCAGTGGGTGGTAGATGCTGCTGAGTGAGCATGTGTACTGTGTGGCCGTCACATTCAAGATGACTGAGTGAATAGAGCAACGAATCTGTATTAGATTTTGCGTTAAGCTTGAACATTCCTCCAAGGAAACTAGTCAGATGATTCAGAGGCTGCAGCTGTGGGCAGCTGGTGATTGGCAGCTTCATCACGACAACGCGCCCGCTCCTGCATTGCGCATGAGTCTCGTGCAGAGTATTTTGGCGAAACATTGAATCACCCAGGTGACTGAGCCCCACTACAGCCCAGATTTGGTGCCCTGTGACTTCTGGCTTTTCCCAAAACTAAATCACCTTTGAAAGGGAACAGATTTCAGACCATCGATGAGATTCAGGAAAATAGGACCAGGCAGCTGATGGCAATTGGGAGAACTGTGTGAGGTCCCTACTTTGGAGAGGACTGAGGCGTCATTGTCCTGTGTACAATGTTTCTTGTCTCTTGTATCTTCTTCAACAAATGTCTATTTTTCATAGTGTGTGGCTGGATACCTTCTGGACAGACCTTGTATCTACACACACACAAACACGTATATTTCAAGTAAATGTATACTCATATATAACATACATACAGAAAAGTGTACAAATCATGCGTACAAGTCAATGCATTGTCACAAAGCTGTTGGAGCCATACAGCCCGTACTCAGAGCAGGAACGAGAACGCTCTCAGTACCCCGCAAGTCCTGTCGTGTCCCCGGGGAAGCTGCCTGTCCGTCCCTCAGGAGGAACTGCTCTCCTGCCCTCTAACCTCATGGGTTTACTTTTGCCTGTTTTTGAGCTTTATATAAATGAAACTCATGTTTTTTAAAAATTTATAGTAGTACTCTTTTTTTTTTTTTCTAATTTATAGTAGGTTCTTTCAAGTAAAGAATGGTATTGCATTTACTGGAATGACCGACACTGGTTAATAACGTTGCGCAGGTGTCAGGTGCGCAGTCCCGCGGTGCTCGCCCGGGGCGGGGAGACCGCAGCCCCGGCGGTGTGCTCCTCTTGCCCAGCCCTGCCTGCACGATAGGCCTGTGCTGCTGCGCGCGGCACGTCGGGCACTGCTATCCCTGCTGTGAGCCGTGCCGTCAGAGTGATGGACCACTCGTTGGTACATTCTGCTGGTGGTGAGCATTTGAGGTGTCTTCTGTTTGGGGCTGTTACGCACAGTGTTGCGCTGAGCATCTTGTGTAAGTCGTTGGGGTGCATCAACTAGATTTTGGTCTAAGTTTGCTCTCCTAAGTTACTTGCGTCTCAGAGTTCTGGGAGCACTTTATTGCCCCTGGCATGGGCAGGGGAGGACCCGAGTGCCCTGGTCAGTGCTCTTTCTGCCACCCCCTGACGCCCTCAGTGGACCTGGCCGATCTTCTCCTGCCAGTTACTAATGATCCATAAACATTGGTTGAACAAGCGTTTTGATGAGGGAATGGAGCCTAAAGTCTTGGGCTGCAATGAAAAACAGACAGTGAGGTTGCTTTGTTCTGTTTACCATCATGGTGTCCTATAATGCCACAATGATTGTGCAAGGAAGGACGAGTCAAGGAGGAAAAGGTCAAGTTTGGGGTGCAACCAAGCAAGAGACTCACGGAGCTTATAAAGGGGACCTTCCTGGAGGCTGTGTTGTTGCCAGACACAACGAGATGCATTAAGTTAATAAATATCTAAATCTCACCAGGCGCAATTGTTTTCTTCCCAAGGAAACCTGCTCCCTTTGTTCCTGTCCCGTGTGTCGTACATGGAAACCACAGCACAGAGGTGCCCGGGGGAGAGGGCTGGCAGCAGGGTTCTTCCCTTTTCCTTTGGGAAGGCTTTAGCAAGGCGGTGAGAGTGAGCACTGCGAGTTCCGAGTGGAGAGTAAAGGGGTTATTTATCCTGGGTCGCCCCGGGAACCGGCGTCCCTGGCGTCTGGCGCAGCATTGCTGTGAACTTCAGGGCCAGGCGAGGGCTGCAGTCGTGTCGTGGAGACCTTCGCTGCCCTGAGCACTCCTCGCTGACCCTTCCTCATGAACCGCTCCCCCCAAAGGGAGGAGGGCACTTCCCAAAGAGCCAGGCATCTCCCCTGAGGCACCAGCAGGGCGGTCTGCCATGTGGTGCACCTGGACAGCTTGCGTCAGGTACGCCCAAACCGGCGACCTGCGCTCCTGAGCTGAGACGTCAGCAGGCTCCCATCCGAGCAGGCTCCACCTGCAGGCGCCTGCCCCACCTCGTACTGGGTCTTCGGTCCACACAGCCGAGCCACCGCGGCCCCGCACTCACTATGTTTCAGGCTTTTCCTCTGTGTTTCTCAAGATTTCAAGTGTAGCTGTAGGCGATGCCTGTGTTCTTCCTCAAAGCCCTCATGGCAGCCACAGCTTGAATGGGTGACTGAGGAAGGGCCAGCCGGGAGAGTCACCACAGAGTTGCTGCTGGACGGCGTGAAGCGGTGTGGGTGTGTGTGCATGTGTGCACGAGGGTGAGCATGTGTGTGGGGTGCACATGTGAGCATCTGCGTGTGTGCGTGTGTGCGCACACCTGAGCACTCGGGGACGTGGACACAGTCTGTCAGGAGGACAGGAGGGGCAGCGACCTCGTCGGCCCCCTGTGCACAGCAGGCTGCCCGAAGCCGTGTTTTCTTTCCTGGAGTTGGAGGTCCCCTCCCTGCCTGGGCGGGAGGCCTGGGGGAGCAGACCACCAGCTGCCATTGCTCTCCTTTCCTTTTGCTTCTGCACCAGCCCTGAGGCTAGGCCTGCTTCTGTCTTAAAGAGCTGGCTCTGCTGGGTCTTCCTGCAGCCAGGCTGATTTTTACATTTGCCATTCAAGCAAGTGGCACCTAGCGGCAGTCCCCTAGGGGCACCAGCCTGTAGTGGCCATTGAGCTCCTCAGGGAAGCAGGGGGTGGGGGTGGGGTTTACCAACAACCTGAAACCCCTCGTCACTGAGCCCAGCGCTCGAACAGGCCTGAGGGCTGCGGTGAGGAGTGAGCTGCAATTCACAGGAGACATGAAAGGAATCGTGTGTGACCCCACCCAGGTCCCCCACAGCAGGCCTAAGCGACCTCAGAGCATGCCGGCTCACAGGCGGCCAGTTCTTCCGACCCGTGCCCAGACCCTCCCCCTCTCCCTCCCTGTCCCTTCCTGCCCCGGTCCCCCAACCTTTGCCTAATCCCAGTTCTCTCACACGTGTCGCTTTCACGACACGTGTAGTTTTCAGAATCTATCTCAGAATGTTTCTCCTGGAACCTCAGATGGAAGCCGGGGAGGCCTTTGTCTGCCGGTCCCCCACCTGTACCAGTCTCCGCATCCAATTCCATGGCGAACTCCAGGCACATGCTCTGGGAGCGGCAGGCTTTGCACCTGTGTCGTGTGGGGCCCTCTACTTCACGTGGGGGACAGGTAACAGGAAGGCAAGCCACCCAGCAGCCGTCTGCTCAGGTGACGACTGTGCAGAGGCGCCACCTGGAAGTCTCTCCTGTCACTCTCTGGCTGGGCCTCCAGCCCCCAGCGCTTCCCCGAGGGGCTGCAGCGCTCTGCTGGCTGGCTGATCTGGGGCAGCCGCCTCATTCTGTGAGCAGCGGGGAGGTCAGCGGTCTCAGGAGCATGTGGGGGTAGGGTTGTTTTAAAGAGCCATTTTTATTTACTTTTCCCCAAAGTATGGGGAGCAAACTCTGCACAGTCGCAACTCAGTTTCAGTTCGACTTTTTTATGTTGTGTTTTTCCGGGTCCAATATTACAGCTGTGATCATGTCTTTACTTCAGACTGGCAGCAGAGACAAAGCTTGATGTTTATTCTTATTCCTTTATTTATGTATTTTTGCTTTGACGCGGTCATGGGGAATGATAGCCAATTTGAATAAACGCCAGGGTAAGCAGGGCATGGCACGGAAAAAAGATGCCTTTCTTACCTGAGCCCTTATCTTCAGGTGCTCGCTGAGGGAGTGCCGAGCAGCTTTCCCGTTCCGGTGCGGAGCGTTGAGCTCACGGGGAAGGGAAGGCCCAACTGCGATCTTTTCCTAAAAGGCACTGGCTTGATTGCTGTAGAAACACTGATGCCCTTTACAAGGATTCTGGAGGTAAGGGCCCGGGAGCCAGGAGGCTGGAACTCTCGTCTTGCTCGGGCCCAGGCGCTGTGTGGTCCCCGGCACGGCCCTCCCAGCTGTTCCTCTGTGAAACGGAAGGGTTCCGCTGGCTCGTCACATCAGACACGACAGACTGCCTGCTGGCGCATGGCGCTTTGAGGTCCTGGGGGTAAAAAGCTAACAAACCAGTCCTTGCCCCCACGGACCTCATAAAGTCCTGATCAGAAAGAAAAATAGGAAAATCAGCAATTAGCCTGCAGTGAGGAAAGTGAATGGACGCCCAGGACGTGTGGGTGGCACTAATGAGCTGGCAGTGTCACTCAGGAGCGACGGGGGGGCGGGGGGGGGGGGTGGCACGTCAGCCAAGTTGAAGGGAAGGGGAGGGCATCTATAGGACAAGGGGTGATTTCCAAGGTTGCTTCCAGATCTAAAACGTTGAGTCCAACTGAGGTGTGTGGTGTCTCCGGAACCCAAGGCAGACGGGTGTCCCTGGTGCCGCCCCAGCTCTGCCCTGGTCTGGGGCGGTGGCCCTTGAAATAGGCCCCTCCCCATTCTCACTGGGTGGGGGAGCCCACCAGGAGGCTCAGCTGCTGTAGTTCCTTCAATTCCTGCCCATAATGCGCTTTGGCTGTCTCTTTCTAGGTCTTTCTTCTCCAGCTGTCAGGGCATATAAGTCCTGCTGGAACATGTTTAATTAGAGGTGGCTCGGTAGTCATAGGTTACGCGGGAGATGAGTTCCTGAAGATTTCATATGATTTGAAACTCATATAATTTGAGACAAACTCATTTTTCATAGGAATAAGTTTATACAAAGGGAGATGTGTTCAAAAACATGAATCTACAGACATTTCTTTTGCTTGTTTTGAGCAAAATGTTTAAAATGCACAATATTTATACACAACAATGGTGTTTTATAATGTCTTTCTTTCCAAAGTTACTAACTTTCTAGTGTCTTCCAATACCAACTCTAGCTCTTAATGAACATGCAAACATTTGTATAGAATGTTTTTTTAAAGGTTTTAAATTATAACAGCAGTAAATACTTAAATCACAACACGATAGTCACCAAAATCGCTCACAGACGTTCTGCTACATGGAGCAGAAGTATCGGCCGCAGGGTGCTGGTACAGGTGGTGGCTGGCATCGCTGTTTACCTGCGGACAGAGCACCGAATACCTAGTACCAGACACGGGCGGGACGATAATGTGACGTTGCTGACGATTCACTCCCTGCCAACTTCAAAATTATATGGTTCTTGATAATTTCTTTCATTTAGAGGCATAGGGATCTTTGCACATAAAATGAAGCTTTATTAACGTGTTTAGAATCATACTGTTGCAAATTCACATAAACTCAAACCCTCATCGAGTGTCCCTGCGCTCTGTTGCCAGCGTGTGAGGGGTGGGAGGAGGGAAAGGCAAAACTGCATGAACAGGTGCATGTTTAAAGCCGCAGAATGTTCGAACTCAAGAGCCCGTGGGGGGCAGTTCGTCTGCCTGCATTTACAGATGAGGAAGTGGGGGCCCAGGGAGGTCGAGTCAAGAGTCCACACAGTGAGTCAGGTCTCCTTGGTTGTGTCTCACGGTTTGGCGTTAGGCATCGTAGCTGAGAGTGTGAAGTCACAGTACCCCAGCACAGTGCCAGTCATGGAGTGCGGGCTCAGAGCATTCTGGAGAGCAGCCTGGAGTAGAGGACTCTTGCGGTTTTTACTCTGAACCTCAGCTTCAGAGCAGGAGGCTTCTTCGGTGTGAGAAGAGGCGCCCTTTTCCTGAGAGGCGGGACTCAGGAAGGGAGGTGCTTTTACCACCACACCTCTCTCCCTCCCGGGGACACACCTCTATCCAGCCTGGACCACCCTCCCACCCCCCATCAAGGAACACAGGGAGCAACTAAGATTCCTCCATTGATCGGATCAGACCTCCCAGTCCGTGCACGTTGAGGAATGGTTGCTTTAGAATCACTAAGGCTATTCAATAAAGGAGAAGATTTTGGAGATGGTTGCATTCACCGAATTCACCTGAAAACTGCTTGCATGATAACAGGTCGCACTTAATTAAACATTTCACACAGCTGGGCCGCATAGAGATGCCTTGCTCCGGCATAAGGTGGTCATGAGCTGATCTGCCCTTTTCACTTACGACTTAGATGACCTTTGACAGGTTGCTTGGTGATCGTTTCATCACCTGTTGCGATGAAAGCTCATGGACTTGGGGAAATCAAATGCAGTCTTTGTTTCAGACCCCTGGACCTGCTTACTCAATGCGTTGGTTCCTGCCTGTGTGAATATGAACATTATGTCAGAAGCCAAGCCAGTCAAAGTGGCTTTCACAACCGAACGGGAAATTCCACCATCAGACAATTGGAGTGTAGACCCTGGCACATGACCTCAAATTAAAGCCAGGTGTTGATGTGAAACTGGTGAATCTGTGCTCGCGAACAGGAGTGGTTGGACAGATGTCACTGTCTTCACACCAGCTCTTCCATTAAGTGGGACGGGGTGTCGTCTTGTTGATGGGCCCCGTTGTTCCTTGCCGTTCCCTGCCTCTGTGATCGTAGAGAAACAACTGACCTAGGAAAGATCGGCTTAGAAAAGGAGACTCAGTGGCCTCATTTTGGGTGATGTAGATTTGAAGGGAATTACTTCTTTTCTGGTCTCAAAAAGCTGCCAGAATTTTTGTTTTATTATTTAAAAAGTAATTTAAAAGTTATTTTTTAATGATTCTTAGAAGCCTACTTCCTGTAAATTACTTTTTCCTTCCTTTCTACTTCCTTTCCCTTCCCCACCAACCCCCTTACCTTCTTTCCATCAAGAAAAGGCTTAAAAGACAGGAGACCTTAATCTGTCAGACACTCGGCGTTGATTTCCAGACTGTCTTCTCCGAAGGCTGCGTTCATCTCTGTGCTCCCGCCCGCCCACCGGCAGGAGGGGGGCCGTTCTCTGCTCCTCCCTCCACCCTACCCCCATTCCCCTGTCTCTCTCCCCGACTTCTGCCTCTCCCCCCACCCTCCCTCTCTCAGAAGTCTTAGGGGCATTTGTCAATGCGAGTCTACAAATGCTATTTTTAATTTGCCTTCGTTTGATGACTAGCGGGGTTGATGGCCATTTTAATTTCTTCTGTGGTTCAGGGCTTTCCTGCCTTTTTTGGGGCAGGGGCGGGGCATGTGCTTCATTCTGTTTTAACGTTTATGTATCGTGCGATGTGTGGTCCGAAAATGTCCTTCCCAGCTCATCCCCGTCCACAGTATATTAATGGAAAACCCTCGGACTTTGGCCCGCGGTGAGCTCTTATCTTCCGCCGCCATCGCTCTTGACGTTGTTTTTCTCTCTGTGTCATCAGGAGAATCCTAATGGGGGACTAAGCAGGGAGGGACAGCAATATGTCTAGTCAGCTGCTCTGCGAACCCCACCACGGAAACTTTTGACTGTTTTTCCATGCCACTCACAACAGCGTTAAACCACAGAAGCACAAACATGGGCGTAGCCTGATTCCAGAAAGAATATCCTTTAAACTCACTCAGACGCTGAGCCGCACTGGTAAATGTTTTTCTCTTACCATCTGATATGAAAGGTGGCAATATTTTCTTAGGAAAGGAAAAGGTGGGGCAGGGGAGATGTCTGTGGTACCTAGCCCAGGATTCAAGAAATACAGTGGGTAAATAGAGGATCTTTAGGAAATGCAAGCATAGTTTATGTGTGCTCACTTTATTAACTTCTGTTTATTTGCAGTTTTTTAAGAGGTAGCCATTTTCCAGCTCCCTAGTTTAATTTTAAGGTCTCTTCCATGGCATATGGTTGAGCATAAACTTATGCTTTCTCTTTTCTTATTGGTTCCTTATGAATCTCTCTTTACGTATGAAGAAGTCAGATTGTCTTGGTTATTGTCTCTATAAAATTTTCACATCACCTTGAACATAGCCATTTGGCCTATGGAGAGGTAACTCAGGCTTCAGTTAATTCAAGACAGAGCCCAAAATAATCATTTGCAAGTTTTCCTTCCATCCAGAAGGATCCCTTCATACCACTTGGCTAGTCTGAGCAAGTCACCGATAGAACGTGGATATCGAGGATTACCTTGCTCACCGTGATGCCCTTCTATGCACTGGAAGGAAGAGTATTCCTCTTTATGTGGCACGTGTAATTTCCAAATGTAGTCTGTGCCTGACGGAGCCATTGTGCTAGTCAGCTGTTGCTGTGTAACAAATTATCCCAGAATTTAGCAGCTTAAAACAGCACACTTTTATTATGTCATGTTTCTGGGTCAAATCCAGTGCAGCCTAGCTGTGTCCCCTGGCTCAGAGTGTCCCATGGGGCACAGAAATCAAAGGAGGGCTGAGGCTGCTGTCACCTCAAGGCTTCTGAGCTCACGCACCAGGAGCCTGTTGGCCAGAGGCCACCATCATGAGCTTTGTCACCTGCGCCTCTCCATAGGACAGCATGACAGCAGACTCCTTTCCGAGAGAGCCAGCTGAGAGGTAAAGCCAGAGGGAAGTTGCTGGGTTTTTTTGGAATCTAGTTTTGGAAGCGATACCCCATTACTTTGCCATTTTCTAGAAGCATGTCATCAGGGTCAGCCCCCGCCTCAAGGTGACTGTGATTACTTGGGGACGGGGACCCCTGGAGCCATCAGGAGACTACCTGCCATACTGTGATACTGTGATTTATAGAAAGAAATATATATTTGGCCTTTGTCCACGGTTCCTGGCTGACTGCTTCCAAAACCCTTGGAATTTCCTCAGTGATGAGAGGAACAAAGAGTCTTTTGTTAGTTAAAGAGGTGACTTTGGAAAGCACCTAAGTCGGGGGTGGGGCTGGTAATCAGGAGAGCCAAACATGTGATTAGAGGGTTGGAGCTTTTAGTCCCACCCCCACCCTGAAGTCAGGGACGGGATGGGCTGAAGGATGAATCGGTAATGCCTGTGTAATGAAGCTGCCATAAAACCCCCCAAGGACAGGGCTCTCCAGCCCACAGAGCAAGTGCCAGAATGGAGATCGGAAGCCAGCTGGTGCGACTCCACTGTCTAAGGTCTTCCCACACCACCATGGAACTCTCCCTGGTGGCCCTCTGGACCCACCCCCTCCCCCACCCCTGCCCCAGATTCAAGTGTGGAACTGCGTCGGGGTCTTCTCTCAATGGTCAGTCTGCTTGGTCTTGTCAAGGTGAAGTTCTCAGACTCCAGCAAGGCGGGGGATGGGATGGTACCCCTCCTCAGTCTCTTCCAGAACCTTCTTCACACTCTCCCATTTGTCTTGGCTATTTTTCTTCTTCACACAGGGGTTATTTCAGCATTTAGGAGTCATGCCCACCCTCAGGCTCATGGATGAGGGAAGGGGCTTCCCTATCTGGCCCTCCCTTTGCACCAGCCTCAACGCGGCCCCCTTTCCTCCTCCCTGCCTCAGTGACTGTGGACCCACCTGCTTTGGTGAGGCCGACGTGTATGCACGCCGCTGGCCGAGGGGGCTGGCTCCACTCTGCAGGCCTGTGCGCAGAGCTGAGAGCCAGGTGGTTTGAGAGCCTGTGGATCTGGGACCTGGGGGCCTCCCGCTGGGGCAGGCAGTAGCTTCATTTGCTGGGCCATGGCCGAGTCCTCGGGCTGCGGGGAGAGGGGTGAGGCAGCTGGGGACACTGAGACACTGGGGGCGGCACCTCCGGCAGCCCACCCGGGAGGGTCCTTCTGTGTCAGGACATGAGTACGTACCCGCCTTCCGAAGAGCAGCAGCTCGCAGTATCTGCGGGGTCACAACCCCCTTGGAGCATCAGTGGGCCTTGTCTGCAGAGTGGCCAAGTCATGGCTCGCAGGATCTCCACGGAGCCCCCAGGAGCTGGGCAACCCGAGGCAGGTGCCCATCAGCAGGGGACAGGCTGCCTCTCTGTCCCTGCCTCCTCCCCGACTCTCTGCTCCTCCCGTCTACTTTGGAGGAGAGGCTGAGTTCTCCCTTCATTTGTAGAAGAGCAGTGATTGATACTCCTTGGCTCAGTGTACCCGTTTTCCTATTCAAGGACTCTTAATCCACGAAGCATTTTTGCAGAGCTTGCTATTGTGTTTATTTTTTCTTTTTTTCCATTGTATTTTTCCCATTACCATGTATCCCCTCTACACCCTCTTCCACCCCCACCGCCCCGCAGTCGCCACGCCGCTGTCTGTGCGCCCCTTTCTTTTCCGCTGGATCTTGCGTTGTGTCTAGACAGCACCGACCCCTCTCATCTTAGACAGTGCAGTGGGTCTGTGTCCCCCCAAGGGAAGGAGTCGAAAGCCAAACTGGTGGAAATCTGGTTGAAAAGGTCTTCTAGAACTGTCCAGAATAAAATAAGCACTACATACACAAGATCTTGCCTCTGGGCTAGAGCATTGAAAAAGAAGGCTAGAGCTGCCTTCTTCTCCTTCTCCTCCTCCTTCTTCATCATCGTCCCTGCTTCGTAGATCTCTGTGTTTTGACATCATTAAGTCTCACAAGAGCTTAAGGCATGAAGTGATGGTTTGGCAGGCACGTGACAGCCCTCTCAGGCGATTGTCTCTGGAAATGTGAAAGACCACCCTCAGAACTTGACAGTTCTGGGCTCACCAATTCTGCTGTTTAAACCAACCGGACCGGGTAGCTCAGCCCCCGATGACTGAGGTCCAGGTCTGAGCTGCCTTCAGACTGGTTCCCTTCTCTGGGTGCCACGCCAGCTCCCCAGGGGACGCTCCAGCCTTGCCATCTGCTTGGCAAATTTCCAGGGATGCGGTGGCAGTCATGGGTCCGTCACAGCAGCAACGCCATCCAAAAATTCCACCAGGAGAGCCGGGCCTGACTTCCTTTGCCGGAATCCCTGTTGGTGATCACTCATTAATTATGAGCGATCAGTCATAACAGGCTGTTCCACCCTACCCCGTAAGGCTGTTTCCATAATTTCCCCAGAACTGAAGAATATTATTTTGCCTTTCGACCTCCTTTTTTGAATTTTAACTAACAGTCCTGTTGGCCACTGGGCAGTCCTCAGGAACCCTGTTCTATTTGAAAATGAACCAAGAAGATGTTTATCTATCTCAGAACCGTGTGGCTTCAAAGAAAACTGAAGAGACAATATGAAAGTTTAACCACAGAAAATATACTTGAAAAGTACAACTGGGCGAGGGGGTTGGCGAGAGCATGAACCTGGTCCACAACGCGGGGTCGTCTTCCGTGTTTTCCCGGTAAGTTCTGGGAGTTTCGTAAAAAGGATAGCATTGTACTCGGTCGCATTTGGCAAGAACCCCCGGACTTCCAGGTGTTACCTGGTGCCTGCCACCTGTCCTCTCCGAAGGGTCTGCGTCCCACCTGCCTGGCAGAGTGCGCATTGGGTGGTCCGTTGACTTCCACGCTGGCCACCCTGCCCTCTTCACACGGGAGGCACGTTATTCCCAGGGCCGACCCCGAGAACTTTAGGAAGCTTCTCTTTTTTCACGAACGAGTGGTCTGCTTTAGCTTCACACCCGCCCGAATCCCCCCAGGGCTGAAGCCAGGCTACGAAGGCTGTCTGTGTGGCCCGGATGCGTTTCGAAATCGCGGGAGCAGTCTTCACCGCTCAGGATCAGAGCTTGGTTACCCGGCCCCTGGGGACGCACGCGCTGCTCTGCGTGGAAGTCGTGGAGCTTGGTCTTCATCAGGCGGAACTGGGAAGCAGTGCCCGAGAGGAATGTTCTTACCTTCGGAGCTGAGGAGTCTTAACTCGGGCTCAGGGCTGCTGAGCGGCGGAAGACCCCGTGTGCCCCTGGAGGTGCAGAAACCACACTGTGGCCCGCGCCCCTCCCCCTGTGGCCCCCACACTGGTGGCTGTAGCTTCCCTTGGGCAGCAGCTGGGCTTCAGTCCGTGCTCACAGCAGTCAGGATCCTGCGCTCAGCTGGCTTTTTGGCACGTCCACGGATCGGTCCCTTTCCTGCCCATCTGCTGGCTGTCCATCGCTGCAAGGGGCTGTCACCCGTGGTTCCCGAGCCTGTCTTCTCCCCACACTGGGATATGGCAAGGCGCCATCAGGCTGCATCAAGGGTCAGGTTTCCCAGGCGTTCTCTCCCGAGGTCAAAGGCATCGTATTTCCGTTTTACGTACCATGTGCACTTTTCCAAAGCGCCGTGCCTCTGCTGTTGACACCATGTTGTTTCGTGAGTTTATGACTGAAACAGCCTTGCTCCCCAAACTCGTGTGTGTCTCTGCCTAAACCGTTGGCTGCGCCAGCTTGTGTTTATCCCGTGCTGTTGATTCTAAGAGGTCTGTGATGATGGGTATGTTGAAAACCAAATCTTCGATTCCTCTTCGATCTTAGGGAAATGTCACAAAGGGAAATTTACTCGGTAATTCTTTGTCCTCTGCAAAAGGAAGAAGGAAGGCTAATTGCCCCCTATTCCTGGGGGACAGTAGGCCGAGGGGCACCATGGCGGAATAGGAGCGCGCTCTCGGCAGAAGTCCGGAGTGCACCAGAACGAGTGTGTGCTCCTCCCCACCCATGGCTTCTTCATGTTTTTCAACAGCGTGACGGTCTTCACCGTCCATCATCCCACAGTCCCCACACACAGCTCGGACCCTGACCTCTCAGGCCTGTCTCTGTCTATTAAATTCAATTTAGCAAGGAGTTCTCGAGGGCCTGCTCTGCAGCAGGAAGGGCCTGGGGGGGCTAGGGACGCAGCAGGGACTAAACAGCCCGCAGAGACCCCTCTCCGGATGGTGGCATCCAGGCCAGATATGTCTGATGAGACTGTCTTACTGCTCATCAGTCAGCCATCGGAGGCCTGGAAACAGTCAATACAGGGGAGGCTTTTGTGTCCTTGCTGACGTCCTTCCTCTTTGCCGGTACAACCGCTGTTTGTTTGTTTGTTTGTTTGTGTACCTGTTTTTGTCATTGAGTTGTATGATCGTACTACCCAAAGCAATGTACGGATTCAGCGCAATTCCTATCAAAATGCCAATGTCATTTTTCTCAGAACTAGAACAAATAATCTTAAAATTTCTATAAAATCACAGAAGACACCTGAATAGCCAAAGCAGTCTCGAAAGAAGAATAAAGTTGCACTGTAGAATCAGGCATCTGAAACCTGTGTAGTTTTGTGAACCAGTATCAACTCCAGTAAATTCAATAAAAAGGAGAAAAGAATGAAATCGGAGGTATCATGCTCCCTGACCTCAAACTCTTTGGCAAAGCTATCATAATCAAAACAGTATGGTACTGGCACAAAACCAGACACTTAGATCAATGAAACAGAATAGAGGTCCCAGAAATAAACCCTCACTTATATGGTCATTTAATCTATGACAAAGGAGGTAAAAATATACACGGGAGTAACGGCAGTCTCTTCAACAAGTGGTGTTGAGAAAAATGGACAGATACATGCAAAAAATAAAAAATAAAACTGAACCATTCTCTTACACCATATACAAAAATAAACTCAAAATGGGTTGCAGACTTAAATGTAAGGCTTGCAACCATAAAACTCCTAGAAGAAAGCATAAGAAGTAAACTATTATCTAACATCAGTCTGAGTAATGTCTTTTTGGACACATCTCCTCAAGCAAGGAAATCAGAAAGGGAAAAATAAACACATGGGACTACATCAAACTAAAAAGCTTCTACACCGCAGAGGAAACCATCAACAGAACAAAAGGGCAGTCTCCTGACTGGGGGAGTCTATTCACAAGTCATGTATCCACAGTGAGGGGTTGGTGTCCACACTGCGTAAGGAACTCACACAACTCAAAAACGCAGAGCTCATTTTAAAGTAGAGGAATGCTGGGTTTCCGCCTGTTACTCACACACTAGCCAGAAGCCTCTGCTTTCCTGGATTTTGAATCAGACTCAAAATCACTTGGCAAAAACTGCGAGACACCAGTGTCCCCTAACAAGCCCTCGCACATTCCCAGGGGTAGATGGGCATGCTGGGCTGTGTAATACTTTGATCTGAAGCTTCTGTTTTTGAGCTAGAGATTCCCAGGTTCTCTGTCTACAGTTGGACCTATCTGGTGGTCTGGGGGCCCCGGAGTTACAATAATGACACTGACTTTGTCACATCGGTGCTCTGCAGGCTTCAGGCAAGACCGGGCTGTGTTCGGAGATATCTCTATGGAATGTAGGCCCCTAGCTGTGGAGACCTGCCGGGAAAAACCGGATGCCTGTCTTCTTCGCTCAGTGACCCTCAAAGCTACAGTTGTCAGATGAGAGAGTGGACGAAGATTGTAAAGATGAGCCCATGTAAAGGTTTTGATGGTGTGGCGAGTCCTCTTTATATTCCGCAGATGTATACGGAGCAGATGTATACGGGGCTTTCTCTCACCATCCCTTCCCTCTGCACTTTGAGTTATCCCTTCTAGTTTTCTCTTGTTATGTTTCCCCTCTTTGGTCCCTGGGTCTATTTATTTAAGTTCACTCCTTCCATATAATGTTGTTAGATTCATCATTGTGTGCAATTAGTAAGAAGGGGCTGTGCAAACACTGGGTGCTGTCATGGGGTGTTTTGCGGGGGGGATGGCACTCTTAGGAGTTTTAGGAAATCATCTATTGAGGGGTTTTTTTCCCCATTCTAGTGTTGTGAGTGGATGTTATTTCTGAAATCTCCTTTTTCCCTGTATTTGTCACCAAGTAATGTGTTTATCTTTGCCCTATAATGCTACATTTCTAAGTATGTGATTAAGGAACCAATCATAAAGTTAATGATGCTTATGTCCCTGCCTATAAATGAAAAGTACATTTATTTTACAGTGACTCATATGAAAGGGACAAGGATCATTTTTATTGCAACCCTACACCCTCCATTCTTCACAAGGCTACCCTGTTATTATTTCAGACGTGTGAGTCATTGGCCCCCATTATTTATTATTATTGGCCTTAACTATTTATTATGGAAGTGCGTGGCAGTGAAGACTCTGAGATTTGAAACGATGGATGGACTTTGTGATTTCTGAAACACAGAAATGCTCGAGGAGCGCAGTGTCCATGAAGAAAGGCCACTTCCTGCCTGGCCCTGCTGTGCACAGACCAGTGTTCATGTGCTTGCACTGCCGCACCCACAGGGCAGAACAGAAATGCCCGACCTTGGCCATGTAAGTGGTTACGGTCCTGAGCCACAGTTAACGGCATTTTTTTGGGTGCGCCTCCATGTGCAGGCGAAATATTGACAGATGACTCGAAATGTTCTGATATGGAAATAGATTCTCCACTTTTTGTTCCCAAGGCCACTTGGTTTTAATGTTTCTGCTACATCTTGTTAATACTGTTTTGTTTTTGTTTTTCGGTAAAGCTAACTTTCCCCCAAAGGATGTCCTGTGGAAAAACAGAGACCAGGCCACCCGACAATGAGATCCAGGTTTCCTATCTGAAATGTTTAAGACATTAATTCAGTCCCAGGATTTCTGTCCAAGGAATCAGTTTCACGTCAGATTACAGTGTGTGCGACCTCAGTCGTTCTCTGAATACGAACGCAGAGTTCCCGGAAGCGCAGGCTCCGGGATGTCAGTATCTGCTTGCTGGTAACCTAGTTTTGTCATAATTACTGACAAAACACACTAGCTGCTTGGCCTCAGATAATACAGCACCCAGAAAACAGTCTCGTGTGTAAAAATCAAAGCACAAATCATTGTTTCCTAAGGGCTGGAGCAGACTGCCGCTGGGGCCGAAAGCGCCCCCTGCAGTCTGGGGCAGAGCCGCCCTGTCTCCTTAGAACCTGGAAGGCCCCGCCTGCACCTCCAAGGCACCACGAGTTGACGGCTTGTAACAGGCATATAGACATTCAGTCCTATCACAGTCACACAGCTCACAGCGATGGGCGTGACTCCTAGGAGGGGCCCGTCCCAAAGGCTTTTCTTCTCAGGAGCATGTGTTTGGTCTGACGCCACGACGGTTCATCCCTTTCGCGTTAGGAAAATGCGTGCTCTCAGGTTCTTGCGTGTTTCTGCCCGTCACATCATGGAGACTTAAGACACTCCCAGCCTGCTTCAGGCGTGGCCTCAGGCTGTATGTAGGTCACAGTTCTTCAGACGGAAAGAGGACTCCAGTGGGTAGTGATAGCTCTGGCAGCTGCATCATCCTCTCGTGTTGGGGTTCAGCCCCTTAGGGAAGGAGCGCCCCTCATTACAGACGGCACTCGAACGGGAGACCCCAGCACAGTTGCTCAGAGATGGGAAGGAACCATCGTTCTGCTGCGGTCGGAACTTGGTCCGAGCATTTCCTTCGCTCCTCTTCGCAGGGCTCTAGCCACGAAGCCCTACCAGCGGAGGTGGGTCGGCTGAGGTTCCTTCCCCACTCGTCTCGCCTCCTCCAGCGGCCTAGCGAGCTGTTGCGGGCAGGGTCCGCCTACTCTTTACCAGAAGGACGGCACGCACTCTCTGTTTTTCTGAGCAATGGCTGGAAGGGGTCCGGGCAGCATTAATCTCATCGTTCGCTTAGGGGCGTGAATTCTGCTGCTTTTATGCAGAGTGTTGGCCAGGATTTCAAGGAGAAACCAACAGGGTTCTTGTCACACAGAAACTCATGGGACAGGGGACTGTCACGGAGCACCTCGTATTGCACGAAGTTGTATCAACATCAGGTGTTTCATTGGCTAGGACTTGAGCGTGCAGAGGGGTTCGAGGTTCCAGTTGATGCTAGGAAATGTGTTCATTTGCACTCTCAACTTGGAACCAGGGAGAGTCCACTCCTCCCACACTCAGCTGCGGGTGCCTCCTGGGCAGGGCAGGCCTTTGGCACCTGTTTGAAGAAAGTCACAGGACCTAGAAAGTGAAGGAGACAGAGAAGTGAGTTCTGGACACAAGGTACATTGTTGATGTTGAGAGTTTGACTGATTGGAATTTCCTCTTTTCCATGTGACAGAAAAATTCACTCAGTCAATGGGCCCCATTCATTGAGTTATTCAACAGACGTTTATAGAACACCTACTGGGTATGACACATTGTGCCAGGGGCTGTGAAAGAGACAAGGTAGACAGACAGCACCCAGTCCCACCCTGCAGGACCCCACAAATAGCCACAAGTACCACAGGGAGGGGAAAACAAAAATATCGCAGAGGTTCAGACGAGGAAGCCATCACTTCTGCTTGGGGATGAGGCAAGAGCAACTTCTCACAATGTCTTTGTAAGGCCTTAGAAGTCGCAGAGGCTTTAAGGAGCTGAGATGGGGCACGAGGGCTTTCCAGACATAAGGGCTGGGTGGGCAGGGACCGTTCGGGAAGGCTGAGAGGTCCGCCTGTCCCCGGATGTGAGGAAAGGGGAGTGGGCTGAGGAGGAGGAGAGACCTGTGTGTGTGATGGGATATGGATGCCAGACAAGGCGCTTCAACTTCATTTGGCAGGAAAAGGGGGGTCATTGTGGGCTTTTAAGCAGAGACTGTGAAACTGAGCCGGCAGGGTGGTTTAGGGCAGATTGAAAGGGGAACCTGTGGCAGGCACAGGGCTGAGGTGGCTGCTCCAGCTGTCCCCCGGGGGAAAGGAGCCCAGAGCCACGGGATCCTGTGTAGTCTAGTTCCCGAGATGCCGGGAGTGGGGGACAAAGAGAGGTGGGGGGCGAGGGCTGTGGGCAGGGGAGGGCTGCCCACGCTCTGTGTAAGAAGCGGGAGGGAGGGCAACAGTGCCCGGCAGCAGTGCACTGGGGTTCAGGGGAACTGCTTGCAGACTCAGAGAGCCAGATTTAAACATCTGCCAGGCCCCAAGTGTGCAAAGCCACCTGTGACGCAGTAGCCACGTCAGTGCTGTGCAGCCCCTTCTGCCCTGAGACTCCGGGGGCTGGAAACTGCACCTGGCCAGAGGGGTAGGCGGGGGCGGCTTCACTCGAAGTTGAATCGGAACTCGCCACCACTGTCTCGGACGGTGGTTACTCTCTTAGTTGTCTAAGCGAGACCGTTCGCCGTCCAGTGCCTTGTCGCCTCTGTCTCACAACCAGAAAAGTCCCAGACCCGCCGAGGTTTCACGCAGGGGCAGGAACAGGCACAGGTGTGAAAGGGAGGCCGAAAACGTCGAATTTCAGGCTCACGTGGGATTCCTCCATGCTGGACGACCGGTGCCAGGGTGGGAAGACGCCCTGGCAGGGGGTAGGCGTCCACTTGTCACGGAGGCTCTTCCTCTCTTCCCCTCTTCCCAGAAGGGCTGAGAAAAGTAATAAGCACTCACGTGCAAATGACTTAAAGCACGGTGCAGGGGCTCTGCGGGGGAGACTGTTTCGGGGAACACAAACCTTAGGTTAAAAACACCGACCTCGAATTTTCAGCGTCAGACATCAGCAAGGGCAGCGCAGGTCCTCGTGGGAGGTGGGAAGAGGGTGCGCAGGCGACAGCGAGGACTCTCTGGTGCTGTTGGCCTGGAGAAGTCGGTACCCCCCCGCCCACCCCTACACAGAGCACTTGGGTCAAGAAGAAAGGGTTTAGGACCCGGCTTACTCAGTAACCTGTCTACGGAAGCAAAATTCGAGGTCAACCAAGTTACATTTCAGACCCAAAAGGGACGAACAACCACGGAAACCTAACATATCTATTAAACTGCCTTCCCAGTCCTTGGAGAAGCCACACGGAGCTAAATAAATCACAGCTCAAGCTCCCCGGGCGGGTCACGCCCCTCCGGCCGGTCCGTCCCCGTCGTGCGGCGGTGCAGCTGTGCCCTGGGCGCTGCCGCGGGACAACTGTACCAGCTGTTCCTTGTCCGCGTCGTTAGTGATGATAAAGAGGAAGAACATTGGCCTGTTCTGTTCTCTCCCATCGTTCAAGCAGGCATTCTTCCGTTGATTCGGAATTTAAATTCTGGAAAATTCTCTTCTACACAATCGATCATTTCCCTAACCATTAAAGAAAACACAAACAGGCCACATAGAGTAAATTCTTCTAGACTCAAAAAGGTACGTTAGGGCTAATGTATATGCATCGAAATCTAGTGGAGCCAGGGTCAGTTTTACGCCTTCCGTGTGGACCCTGTTGATTTCTGATTGGGGCACATGTTCAAGGCTCAACACAGGGTAAGGCTGCTTTTCATGTGACAGCAAGACTGTCAGAGACAACGTCATATTTTATGACGCAGATGCTTTCTAATGATCTTCTAGAGTCTGAATTCCTTCACGCTCTAGATATTAACGCCAGGCTGATATCCCAGAGATTTGTTTAATCAATAGACCTGAGTGGTCGATCTGTAACAGCGCTTGTCATGGAGGCTCCGTGTCACGGTCCCGACGTGCCCCCCGAAAAGGTGCTGGTCTCTAGCCCGCTGCCCTGCACCGTCCCTCACAGCGGGAGGGGGGGGGGCAGCCCGGTTTGGATCTGGAGTTCAGTGTAACTGCGATTCTTGCTGTCACTTTATGTTGAATCTCCAAAGGGAAGGTGGTCATTTCCTGACCAGCCTTTTATTCTCTGCGTGTCTCAAGATGAAGTGCAAGTGCTGCCCTAGGCCATGTCTTTCAAAATCTTTCTCGTTGCCAGGACTCACAGAGGTGGGAAAATTCTCCCTTCGCAAGTCCAGGAGTATACACCAAGTGTGTGATTTGCCGGTTCCTGAAATGCTTATTTACCTTGAAGCTTCTCAGTACCTGGAATCATAAAATCATTTTTTTAAGAAAGGCTGGAAGCCCTGTCTTTCTAAAGGATATTAATTATGTTTGTATTTGCCTGAAACACTCAAGGAAAAGCAAAGATTCTTTATATTACACAGAGCAAAATGAGTTGCATCTAAGAAGTTCTTTTCATAATGTGAGTGGTTACTTTTGCAAAGGGGATTTCTTTAGGTCGGACACTTATATACCTATATTTTTCCATTGCACGTTCCTTATATCTTCTTGCCGTCTTTGCCAAATTTGCTTTCCTGAGAGACCCTCTAGAGAGGATGTTAAAAAGGCCCGTCAGTGTCTGGGAGCGTGGGCGGATCACACTGATGCAGGAATGGCAATTAGCAGTTTTTTCTGGTTCCCATGAATCTGGTGAAGAGCAGTCACAACTGGCAGTCCAGCCAGAGTGTGATGTGGTGGTGGTGTTGTGGTTGTGTGTGTGTGTATGTGTTTGGTTCATTTCTGCAGATGGTTGGGGTGGGAGACAGGGAAGAGATGTTAGAAATGCCACCCATCTCTGTCTAAATCACATGATTCTTCTGGAGGCCACCTGCCTGGCAGGAAACCCTGCCGAGTTGTGCTTGGGCTCACCCTCCGCCTTCTTAAACTTGCCGGGGAGTCTCTGGGTTTCTTCGGAGCAGGGAACTCAGGAAAGGCCTCTGGTGTTTGGCTCGCAGCGAGCCCGCCCCGAGTCCACGCCACCTTGCCTCTTTTTAATACCGGGGTTCTAACATGCCAGTTCCTGGTCTTGGCGAAGGGGACCATGGCCTGTGGTCCTCACGGCCTGGATGTCCCCTTGCCATCCCATCAGGGCTCTCACCACCTCCCTGCACAGGGGAGAGGTGCAGCCAACCAGTGCCCCCACGGCTGAGCTCCTGTTCACCTCCTCGTTCTGAGCGATGCTTTCCAAGCCTGTCTTCTCCAGCCCCGTTTTGTCTTCAGTGTCTGGAGCAGGGTCACTGACGAGGTGGGTGGTCTGGGCGGCACTTTCCACTCTGGATGTTATCATTCTGTGATTCCATGGTGCGCGCCTCGAGGCCCATGATGTTGCTGAGTGTGGCAACGACAGACCGACCGTGGTCATTGCACATCCCACCCTTCACTCAGCTCCAGGCTTTGAGCTCATTCTCGCTCGGCCTCTCGCCCGCTCCGTGGCATTGAGGGGCAGTGGCGGTGGGCCAAGGTGTGGCGCTTAAAGCTGCCCTGGCCCCTGGGTCTCCAGGACCCCGCTGGCATAGACGATGGTCTGTCCCCAGGGCCCCTCTCCATGACTCACCGCAGTCGGGCTGCCTGTCTTTTCAGCTCACGGGCCAGGGTCTGCCATGGGAGCCCACATGCCTTCTTGAGGAGCATGAGATCAGAACACCCCAGCCCCCGAAATCCCTTGAATCCTTTTTGGAAACTGGCCTGCAAGTGCATTTCCATAACTCATTAACCTCTTTTGAATAGATTAGCTCCAAAATATTGAAAAATGGTTTTTGCCTTTGGAGGGTGAATTTGCAGTTCTCAGCACCTGGCGCTCGAAGTGGTTTGACCCGGCGAGGGGAGGCCCGCTCTAAGCTGGCGTTTTCTTCTGCTACGCCCTCGCAGGGACGGGCAGGAGGGTCACGCAGATCCACGAGCGGTGTCCGCCGTGCAGAGGGTGCAGGCTCTGAACCCTGACACTGATCGTACGGGCGGGGTGTGTGATTCTTCCGCCAGCATCCTGGCAGGGTGGCGCGGTCATAGCCGAGGGCCTGGGTGGCTGTGACCGGGAAGGGGGCGTTAAATCGTCCACAGGAGAAAATGGCGGGCCTCCCCAGAGGTAAATGCTCAGCACAGATGAATTTGTAATGGAAATTAATTTCGCTTCTCCAAAGTAGCCTTTAGCTCCTTGGAAAGTATAGTGTGCTTACTGTCGATCACTGACATTGTCTTTCCTCTCTTTTTCCCCTCCCCTCCTGCCTGCCCGTCCTGTTGGCAGCTGCCCGTATCTAGCGGTGACAATCACCCCTGCCATTCCCGTGGTTGGTGGCGTTCTGTTCTTCTTTGTGATGGGGACCCTGCTTCGCACCAGCTTCAGCGACCCTGGAGTCCTCCCGCGAGCCACGCCTGATGAAGCTGCCGACCTGGAAAGGCAAATAGGTAACCCCGAAGGTCCGCCCCTAGCCTCTGACCCCTCCCCACCTGTGCTCAGCCCCGGTGTGGAGGCCAGGCTGAGGTGCCCGCGCCAGAGGGGCAGGGCACTGGACGGTGACGAGGACCCGGGGCGGAGTCCCCGAAGGCTCCCTTCGCTCCGCAGCAGGATGAGCTGAGTAGGAGGTGGGATGTAAAGCGGCCAGAGGTAAGGCCCCGGGCTGGCACCCCGGAGGCGGGCATGGGGTGCCCTCAGCCAGGGCATGGCCACCGAGCTCTGCTTCCTGATGTTCCCGTGAAACCCAAGTGTCCAGGTCAGGTGGGAAGGGCTGTGGTTACCGGCTCCTGCTCTCCCTTCCCTTTTATAACCATGGTAGCCTAACTCTGGTCTCCATAGTATGAATCTGGAAGGCTACATCGGAGACTACTGTCTTATTTATGCAGCCTGGGATCCAGAATTTCTTTAGCATGGCATAACAGAGATGTATATTTCTGAGATATATTGAAATGAAATGAAAAAGAGAGCTGTGTCTTGCCCCCAAAACTGTGCATTTGTGAATGCGTAGCTTTGGCGTGGCGCGTGGATAAGCTGACAGGAGCGGTGGAGGGGCCCCGATGACTCTGTGAATGTCCGGGTGGGCACGAGAGGTCCTCGCCCTGTTCCCCCAGTGCCCTGGGCTTCCTCGCCCAGCCTCGCTCAGCCGAGAGGTCCCCGTGTGCACAGGGTAAGGAGGTACCAGTGTGGGCCTTAGATGACAGCGTCTGCCCTGGTCAGCCCTCCCCACGCACTGAAGCACAGCGGTGTCCTTCCCTGAGCACCTGCCTCCACCCTTTGTCCCTGTCTCGTGGGAGGGGAGCAGTGATGGAGTCGATAGTGGGAACGTATGGTGGGTTGTCAGGTGGGCAGCAGCCTTCTTGTGCCCTGAGGTGTGGAAGAAGAGGAAGGAAGATCTCTCTCTTCTGCTGGGGAGACATCTCTTTCTTAGTCATTGCATCTTGGGGTTTCAAGACGGGGTATCAATGCATCATTTAAGGCCTTACATGTATAGCATATTCATAATTTGTAAAAGCTATCATTGAATCTGATCACTTCCAAGCACGTTTGTGGGGAAGAGGTTAAATGGGAGAAAGTGGCAGCTCCAGAGCCTGGAACCCAGGTTTCCTGCGTCTCAGCCCTCGTTCTTTCCAGGTTGTCTTGTCAGAGGAAAGAGAGGGAGAGCAGGCCTGGTGTGTCCTTCCAGGAATAGAACCAGGCCAGTGGACACCTCCTAGTCTGTGTCCACGTCCCCTTAGCGTGCATTCAGTGGCTCGACAATCCTCCCCTCGAGGAGTGCGGCCTGGGCACAGAGCCCAGCCCCCACACTGGTCACAGCCTTGTCCTGCTGCGCTCCTGTTCTCTGTGCCACCTCCCCGGTCGTGTGCGGAGCCTCTGCTGAGTCAGCAAGATTGGCACCCAGCCGTCTGCCTGCCTGCCTGCCCGCCTTACTGATGGATGGGAAGTGCCCCTGGGTCCTCTCTTAGAAACGCAGGCTCCGTGCCCTGGCTGGTGCATCTCAGTGCATTGAGCACGGGCTGCAAACCAAAGAAGGTCGCCAGTTCAATTCCCAGTCAGGGCACACGCCTGGGTTCCAGGCCAGGTCCCCAGTGGGGGCCACGTGAGAGGCAACCACACATTGATGTTTCTCTCCCTCTCTTTCTCCCTCCCTTCCCCTCTGTCTAAAAATAAATAAAATATTTTTAAAAAATTATTAGAAAAAAGAAATGCAGGCTCCACGAGGCAGTTTCCATCCACCCTTATTAATACTGAGGCTGGTCGGCAGCTCACTAAAGCACATTTTATATATGGGTATATATATGTATATGTATATACGCGGGGGCCCCTGTCCTAGGCGCCAGATGTGGGGGGGCTCCGCCCGCAGAGCCCCATCCCTCCATCACGGATGAAAATAAAAACTACCAAGACATGACTGCTTGGGGAGGAAAGGGGTCAAACTCTCAGAGGAGAATGACCCAGAGCCCCTTCCTCACTAGGCTTTTATTGGGTTCCAATACACCGGAATACAGGTTTAACATGTCAAAGAAATCTGAGGGCTTAATCCGAGCCAGTGTTTGTCAGGAAAGGGGGTTGCCAAATTTTGGGAGACATGCTCATTTCCTCCTGGGACCCTTATCATTTAAATGAGAGCACTCTTAGCAAAGCAGGTTTCACAGGACTTTAGGAATTCTTTCTTATGCCCGATCACCCAGGGAGCCGTCCTGGCCCGTACAGGCTGCACCGCTCACCCCCACAGTTTCAGGCTTTAAGCCGATTAGGAAGCAGGAGACATCTCCCAGATGGAAATGAGGACTCGGGCTATGTCAGAATAGCCGGGGGGTGAGGGTCCATCACATCCTCTTTGCTGCAGCCCCCCTGAGTCCTTCCATGAGGCCTCCCAAGTGGTCGCGTCTGGCTTAGGTTGCCCCTCCCATGAGGAGTCTTACCCGTCATTGACTGCCAACCAAGCATTGGGACCAGAGATGGATGAGGCAGAAGCAGTGCTCCTTCCAGGGAGATAAGCTTTGTCTCCTTTGTAGGTCACGTCCTTGTGACAGAACAGACCCAGATGAAGTGGGTCCCTTGGGCTCTTACACAGCCCACCATGGGGTGAGGGTTACAACTCCTGAAACCAGGCTGAACGGTCCACAACATATATGTGTGTGTGTGTGTGTGTGTGTGTGTGTGTGTGTGTGTGTATACATATATATTGCACACAGTTGATAACCTCAGAGCGGTATTTTTCAACGTAACTATTTTTCCTGTAACCAGCATTGCCCTGGTGCCCCCCAGAGACACAGACTTTGTGAGAGAACTGGGGGGCATGAAGGACAAAACCCAGCTGCATTGCCCAGCTGTGAAGGAGGGAGGCGGGGCTGCAGGGACAGACTTGGGCCTGGCAGAAATGACCAGCTCAACACCTCCTCTCCCCAAGGGGTAATGACAACACTGGACCGAACAGTCAGAGCCAGTCATCTCACGGATTTGGGATGGGACCGTACAGAGGAGAGGTTATTGATGAAAAACTACTGAACTTCAGGTGAGAGCAGCTGGCGTCCGTGGCCTTCTGCCGGAGGCTGCTCAGTCCCCACCCTGAATTCCAAGGGGAGGAGGTTCTACCTGCACACCAGCAGCCTCCCTGTCTGAGGGGCTGACTTGATTTGGAGCGGAGAAAGGGAAAAAACGGTAACTGGAAGTCTTACCTCAAGAAATTAGAGAAAGAAGAGCAAGCCAAGCTCAAGGCCAGCAGTAGCAAGGAATTACCAAAGACGAGAGTGGAAGTCAGTGAAAGTAAGTAGAGAAGACCAGGGAGAACAAAAGACAGTTCTTTGAGGTTGACAGAATTGACAAACCTTAATTAATTATACCATCTCCTCCCCCTCAATCCCCAGCCCGCCACTGAGAGAGAGAGAGAGAGAGAGAGAGAGATACAAATGACCAAAATCAGGTATGAAAGCAGGGACATCACCATCAACCCTGCAGAAATTTAAAAAGGATTTTAACTTTATGGTACAAATTAGACAACTTAGATGAATGGACAAATTCTTAGAAAACCACAATGACAAAAAAAAATAAGATTCAAGAAGAAATAGGAAGTCTGAAGAAATCCATAACAAGTAAAGAATTGGTTGTCCATTTGTAAAAAGATGAATCCTTACCTCATACCATATACAAAATTTAATTCAGGAGACTTCCGGCCAAGATGGAGGCGTAGGCGGACACACTGTGCCTCCTCTCACAACCAAAATTGAGGACAACAAATATTTAGAAACAAGAAAACAACCAGAACTTATAGAGAACTGAACTGTACAGAAGTCCAACAACCATTCATCCAGACCGGTAAGAGGGGCGGAGTCGCGGCAGGAGAAAGTGGAGGTGCGGACCCAGGAACGCTGGCAGCAGCGGCTGGCAGTTCCCAGGTGCACAGGCGGCGGCTGGTGGTCCTTGGGCACAGGGGGGCAACTGTGCAGACCCAGTGAGGCCGCACAAAGCGGCTGGCTGACCAGGTGGTCCCACATTCGCGTGCACAGACGGTCCAGGTGGAGGGGAAGTGGCGGAGGGGACTGAATCCAGGAGAGAGCGGAGCGGGCGCCATTGCTCCCTCTCAGGCCCCACCCCCACATACAGCGTCACAACCCAGTGACTGGGCTGCCCCGCACCGGGGAGCGCCAGAGGCTCCACTCTTCACTACGTAACAGCACGCGCACGTGCGCAGATAATCCAGGTGAAGGGGAAGCAGCGGAAAGGGCCGGAGTCCAGGAGAGAGTGGAGCAGGCGCCATTGCTCCTTCTCAGACCCCGCCCCCACCTATAGCGTCACAACCCGGCGACTGGGCTGCCCCACCCTGAGGAACACCTAAGGCTCCACCCCCTCACTACGTAATAGCTGCGACCAGACTAAAACCAAAACAACAACAACAACAACAAAAAAACCCCACCAAAAATGGCTCAAACCGGAAAACAAATAAAAGCCCCAGAGCCAATTCCTCTAAGCAGTGAAGAGATAGCCAACCTGTCAGATGCACAGTTCAAAGCACTGGTCATCAAAATGCTCACAGAATTGGTTGATTTTGCTCACAAACTAGATGAAAAAATGCAGGCTACAATACGTGAAATGAAGGAAGACGCATGGGGAACTGATAGAGATGGAAGGAAAACTCGGACTCAAATCAATGGAGTGGACCAGAAGGAAGAAACTAACAACCAAACAGAAGACGAGGAAGAAACAAGAATTCAAAAAAATGAGGAGAGGCTTAGGAACCTCCGGGACATCGTTAAATGTCCCAACATCCGAATTATAGGGGTCCCAGAAGGGGAAGAAGAACAGCAACGAGTGGAAAACTTATTTGAACAAATAATAAAGGAGAACTTCCCCAATCTGGCAAAGGAAATACACTACCAGGACATCCAGGAAGCTCAGAGAGTCCCAAAGAAGTTGGACCCAAGGAGAAACACACCAAGGCACATCGTAATTACATTAGCCAAGATTCAAATGAAGGAGAGAATTCTAGAAGCAGCAAGGGATAAGGGGACAGTCACCTACAAGGGAGTTCCCATCAGACTGTCAGCTGATTTCTCCAAAGAGACCTTCCAGGCAAGAAGGGGCTGGAAAGAAATATTTGAAATCTTGAAAAGCAGGGACCTACATCCAAAATTGCTCTATCCAGCAAAGCTGTCATTTAGAATGGAAGGGAAGATAAAGTGCTTCTCAGATAAGGTCAAGTTCAAGGAGTTCATCATCACCAAGCCCTTATTATATGAAATGTTAAAGGGACTTATCTAAGAAAAAGAAGATAAAACTATGACAGTGAAAAGACAACAAACTCATAGCTATCAAGAACCACACCTAAAACAAAAGCAAACTAAGCAAACAGCTAGAACAGGAACAGAACCACAGAAATGGAGATCATATGGAGGGTTAGCAACAGGGGCATGGGAGGAGGAGAGAGGGGGAAAAGGTACAGAGAATGAGTAGCATAGATAATGGGAAAAAAATAGACAGGGGGAGGGCAAGAATAGTATGGGAAATGTAGAAGCTAGAAAACTTATGACCCATGGACATGAACTAAAGGGGGGAATGTGGGTGGGAGAGGGTGTGTAGAGTGGAGGGGAATGATGGGGGAGAAATGGGACAACTGTAATAGCATAATCAATAAAATATATTAATAAAATAAAATAAAATAAAATTATTAAGAATGTCAAAAAAAAATTTAATTCAAAATGGATCAGAGACCTAAATATAAAAGCTAAAACTATAGAACTGCTGGAGACAACATAGGAGAAAATTTTCCTGGCCTTGGGCTAGGCATAGAGTTTTTAGATGTGACGCCAAAAGCATGATCTGTAAGAGAAAAATAATGACAAGTTGAATTTAATTAAATTGAAAACCTCGGTACTTCAAAAGATAACATTAAGAAAATGAAAAGACAAGCCACAGAGTGGGAAAAAATATTTGTAAATCGTGCATCTGGCAAAGTATCTTGTTCTTGTCTCTAGAATATATAAAGATCTCTTTCAACTCAATAATAAGATAACAACCCGTGTAAAAATAGATAAAACAGACATTTTATTTATTTATTTTTTTTTTAAAGATTTTTTTTTTCTTTTAGATTTTATTTATTTATCTTTAGAGGGGAAGGGAAGGAGAGAGGGAGAGAAACATCAATGTGTGGTTGCCTCCTGCATGTCCCCTGCCGGGAACTGGCCTGGCAACCCAGGCATGTGCCCTGACTGGGAATCGAACCTCGATTCTTCAGTTCGCAGGCCCGAGCTCAATCCACTGAGCTACACCAGCCAGGGCAGATAAAACAGACATTTTAAAAATAGATAAAAACAGACATTTTTCCAAAGAAGATATCCGAGTGGCCAATAAGCACATAAGGAGATGCTCAGCATCACTGTTGCTAGGGAAATGCAAATCAAAACCGCAGTGAGGTACCACTTCACACCCCCTGGAGTGGCTCTAAGCCAAACCACTGACAGAGACAGATGCCGGTGAGCACAGGAGAAATGGGCACCCACACGCCCGACTGGCGGGGGTGGAAAACGGGGCAGCCCCTCTGGAAACCAGTTCCTCAAAATGCCTCCTGAAGTTGAGCACAGAGGTGCCATATGACCCAGCAAGTCCCTTCCGAAGAATAGGTCCAAGAGAAATGGCAACACGTGTCCTCGTATGTACATTACACCTAACAGCCCCAAACTGGCCCCAACCCCAGCGTCCATCAGCGGGAAAATGGGTGAATGATAAACACGCGGCGTATCCTCAGATAAGATACCACCAAGCCACAAGAAAGAGCCGGTGTTAACATCGCTACAACGTGAACAGGGGTAGACCTTAAAAACATCACGCAGAGGGAGGGGGGCCAGATCGGAAGACCACGTGTTGTGTCTGTGTGAGTCTGTGTACATGAAATGCCCAGAAGGGACAAGTCTTCAGCGATCGGAAGCCGGTCGGGGCTGGCCGGGGCTGGGAGGAGTGGGCGTGGACAGCCACGGTCACGGCAGAGCTTTCTGAAGTCATGAAAGTGCTCTAAAATCAGATTTCAGTGATGGTGGCGCGAGCGAATGAGTTACCCAAAATCTTGCTGTTGCCCACCTACGGTGGATAACAGTTATGGCGTGTAAGTCACGCCACAGCGCATCTGTCAAAAATAAAAGGGAGGAAGGGAGAGAGGAAGGGAGAGAGGAGGAAGGTGGGCTCCCCACGCTCGAGTTGCGTGAGCTTAGGCATGTCGTTCACTTTCGAAATGCCACCCCCGCCGTGTTCTGATCTGTCCATGGGAACAATGACACGCATCCTGCAGGGTTCTCGTCAGGCTGAGCTCCGCGCACGGGAGCGTGTTTGCAGGAGGAATTCTCCTCCTTGCCACCCAGTTCTCTCTCCCCTCGCACACGCACAGCTCCCCAGAAAAAGCGGCCTGCAGCGTGACAGGCGTAAGCGGCAGAGGTGGAACGGTGTGCTCTAATGCTGCACAAGGAGTCCGGCCCTGTATTTCTCGCCCGTGGAACGTAAGATTAGGTCTCAGTGAAATCTTAGCGCGTTTATTTTTATGCGCTGTAACTAAAAAAGGAAAAATAAGATTTGGAAAGTTTTCGTTATTAGGGTTATTAGTTCTAAGTACCCGTAGTGAACCTCTACTTGTGGAGACCTGTGGCAGCCACCGGAAACCAGCCGGCCGAGTGCCGTCATTTGTCACAGATCCGCCGAGGACCTGCACCGCTTCCCATCTGCAGCTTCCCGGAGAGGAGGAGGCATGTCTCAGCGTCTGTTGCAAGTCTCTTGAAACGCCTCCTTTTTTCTGAAAAGCTGCTTTTTTTCTGAAGGTACTGGCTCAGCAACTTGTGTTGCAGCTGAAAAGACAGCAAAGCATGGCAGCAGGGGTCCGGGAGGCCTCGCCGGGGTCCCTGCAGTCCCACTTGGAAACTAAGTCTCCGAAACTCAGTTTTTTAAAGTTCACTCAGGAACAATCAGACACTGAAGCAGCTGGTTTGGGATCAAAGCGTTTCGTTTCAATTAGGGATAGACCTCCCCAGGGATCACATCCGGGAGAAACAGCAGGCTTACCTCCGCTTACCTCCCCGTGCGTGCCTGCATCCTCTCTTCCCCGCCCCTGCACAGGGCTAAGGAGGCGAAAGCCGGGCGTCAGCCTGGGCTGGACAGTGACCTGGTCCTCCTGCTGAGTGCAGGGAACAAGGCTAGTTCCGAAGGGGACTCTCTCCTGTGTCCAAGTAACCCTGGTGTCAAGTGCTCTTGCTTGGTGAGGATGGAATCCGATCAGAGGAAGCTGGGTGGCCTTTAAAATATCTCCTGCGTGAATAATTATCACCTCCACTCTGCACCTTTTGCCGCCCAAGTAGAACACCCCTCTGCTGGACACAGTGCGTGCGTGTGCACACGCGCGTGTGCCTCTTCTCTCTCTGTGTCAGGCCCTCCATCTCTCTCTCCCTCTTCGTCCCTCCTCCCCCTCCTTCTCCACTCCTTCTTCTTCCTCATCTCCTCTTTCCCCTCCTCCCACACTTCTCCTTTCCTCCGTCCCCCTCTCTCACCAGCAGCCCCCCACTCTTTTGGTCCGATCCTCATCCAGCAGTTTTTCTTGCGGTACACAGAACCAATCACCATTGCCAACACTAAACTTTATCTCGCATTGTTTCCTGCATCAGTCCTCAGACTGCATCTCCTGTAGACAGGGGGTTAGGCAGCCTGGCCTAGCGGCTCCTAGATCTGGGGAGGCTGGGGGCCCTGGGCACCCATCGGTGCCGCCCAGAGCTCCGTGGGAACATGGTGAGGGTGTCACCACCAGTTTGACTTGCTAGATGTTTGCCCCCAAAGACACCTTAATGCTGTGTTTCAGACCAGAACCATTATAATTGCAGTTTTAACGACACCGATGGATTTTTGTTGAAGAAAATACTTTTTGAGAACACTGTAAAACCAATTTAAGACCTTCATCCATTTTCTCTATTGCAAAGCTAAACAATTTCCAATGTTTTTCCATTTGCATTTTTATTTTACTAAAATTATTTTTATTGGAGTGATTTCTTTTTCTGCATAAAATTTATAACTGAGGTTTTTTAATTGATCAGGTTTTTTAAAATATCATGAAGGTTGCATTATGAATTTTCTTATAGAACTATTATTTCTACTCAGACAAATTTTTTCTGGTGATTCACTTTTTTACCACGTGTATTTTTTAAGCCATTATTGATTTCTTTTTGTGTTGGTTATTTCTACTGGTAGTATCCACTATAACATTGCTTTAAGTTTTTATGGTTTCTTATTTTTTTGCCTCGCAATCACGCTGTTGGCTGTAGTTGATTTCTGATTAAATCTTCCATATGCTTTGCAGTTGCTTTGTGTACTATATGCTAAATGTCCATACCGAATATACTAAAAAAAAAAAAGAAGACAAAATGGTAGCCATCATAGGTGGTTCATTTGACTGGTTTTGCCAGTTTTCTTTTCAGAAGGTGACATTTTCTGACCATTCCCCCCAGTTCTGACTTGCATCCCCTACTCGCCTCCAAAGCTACCACACGTCATCGGCTGCATCATTTTTGTTTTCCGTGGTCATTCCGGCGTCTCGGGACCCCTCTGCGAGGCCCCAGCACACTGGTCAGAGTGGAGTCACAGCCACCCTCACGGGCCTCACTCCCCTGCTGCCCTCGGCCCTGGTCTGTCCAGAGTTACTGCATCACTAGCTTTTAGACATTCACTTCCAGGCACCCGCGTAAGCACTTACCTATGGCCAAGAAAATACATTGTCCCCTGTGCTTTTCCTGTAAAGTAATTGGTCTGCTGCTCCAGGGTGAGCAGGTAGAATCATATTAATGGCCAGTTTTCATTAAGCACTTCTCTTGCGCCAGGCACCACGTGAGCTCTCTCCGTGGCGATTCGCCTAACACAGCAGCCGCCTCGCTGACGTCCCGTCACTGTGGATGCTCTTGCTCCACTGGTGAGCGAGCTGATGCTCAGGAAGAAGAGTGGTTTGCCGGAGGTATCTGGTAGGAGCTGGGAGTCCAGCGCAGGTCCCTGCTCTGGACCGCAGCACGGCACCGCCTGCCATCTAGTTGTCCTGGGGATATTTCCTGGTTTGCTGGAGTGGGTGGCACGTCCCGTTGCCACCTGACTGTCAGATTGTCATCATCTTGCACCTTCCAGCTCTCCCATCCCATCGGCTTCCTCTCTCACCATGTCCTCGGTGACTAGAAGGCCTGGTCCTCAAACCCTGGGCCCAGGTGGGTGGAGGAGGAAGAAGGAAGGGCAGGGAAATCCCGGACAGCCTAGCACCCCTCCTGGAGCTGCCTGCAGGTGTGGGCCCTTTGTCCGCTGCGAGTGTCCCTGACGTCCAGACTCCCCATGGTGTTCATGAAGGGCCGAAGGAGAGTGGGCAGCGGGGGCGTCCCTCTGTGTCTGAAATATCTTCAGGGAGAGACAAACTGGCATTCTAGGAATAAAAAGAAGTGGATTCCTTACTTGGGGGGAAGTGCTAGAACTGTGCCGTGCACACTGATGTCAGGGAGGCACACTGATGAGCAGTGTGGAGGGGCAGCGGCTCCCGAATCAGAATTCCTCTCTGCCTTTTTATAAAGAAAGCCCAGCCTGGGAGAGCTGGGGACCAGATGTCACAGTCCCAGCGATGGTATTTGGGGAAACGCCGCAAGATTATGACGGGTTTAGTTCTGAGGCAAGGAAGGAACCGGAGATTCTGTTTTTCCAAAGGGTTTGGAAGGGTGGGCGTTTTCCATCCAGGAAGGTCATTGGAGCCTCTACGATTCCTTTTTCCGATAGAAATCCTCATTGGCGAGGACGCACATGGTGTCAGAAGCAAAGCCAGTTTCTGATGCAAACGTGTTGACTTATTTGTGAGGTTAGGACCTGGACACCGTGTGACGGTCCAAGTGGAGAATTAATTATATGCCCAAGACGGCCACCCACAGCTCCGTCTTTGGATGGATGCCCTTTGTAGAGTTGTCTGCTCAGCCCTCCGCTTAGCTTTGTGGGTGGCAAGTGGTAGCTTCCGCCTCCTTACAGGAAAAGAAATGCAGACAAGGGGGAGCTCTTTCACTTGCTGAGGTCACCCTTCCAAGCTCACACCACTCGGAGCCTGGGGCCCTAAATCCCTAAACCCATGGAGGTATTTGAGTGGCTTCTGTGTTGCCTGAACCTACTGGGTGTCTCTCTTAACCTAGTTGACAGTGTGACTTACAATGTGCACGGATGTAGAGGGGGAATGTTTTCTGTAGAACTGGTGAACCCTCTCTGAAAGCAACGGCCCGTCTTCGCTTCCAATGAGCGGAGTCAGTCTCTCTCTCACTCTCGGCACCGATACCACATTCTTTCAAGTGTGTGTTCAATCAGCAAAATGATGGCATAAAGCAGTGTTAACAGGCTTTGCTGAAAAAGAAAAGCAGTGCACTGTAATTATAATCATTCCTATACCCCAGGCCACGGAAAAACGGGGGTGGGGGTGGGGGATGATGAAACAACCAGGGTGGAAAAGGTCACCCGCCAGGGAGCAGGGGAAGCCAGAGGCTGCAAGAAGGGGAAGTGAAGGATCAGATGGCATGCAAGGTGGAAAAATTGGGACCACGTGGTTCAAGAATAAAGCCAAAGGAAAGAGCAGGTGGTCTGGAGCATGTTGATGGAGATGGAAGGCCCACCCTTACCCCGCTGGGGCCGCTGAGGCATTGCCGACGCGTGGAACCCTTCAAGCTAATAAAAGGGCCTTCTGACTCCGGGCCTGCTGGCCTGCTGCAGTGCTCTGAGTGACGGAGCATTCCAGCAATCATGGAGATTGCCCTGCATGACGCCCTCAGTTTACAGACCAGTAAACTGAGGTTTGGAGGGAGACAGGTACAAATCTACCTGTGCTCACACAGAGCTCATTGGTGACAGGCCCAGGACTCCAGCCCTGGGGTCTTTTCTCCACGTCCAGGTCCTACTTCTTGGACTTTCGCTTCTGAAACTGAATCTCTAAATGCTTGCTGCTCAAAGCGAGGTCCAGGGAAGAGCCACATTAAAACCACCTGGGAGCGTTTGGAAAAGCAGAACCTCAGGCCCCAACCCAGAGGCTGAATGAGAGTCTGCCTTCTAAACAAGACTGCAGTGGTTCCGTGAAAGCTGAGAAGCATGGCCTGGGTGCCTTTCCACCTCCCGGCGGTGACCGTGACCATGACTGTGCCGTGACCTGTGACAGAACCTGGGACTTCCTCTCTAACCTCGGCATCTGCTTCCCCTCCTCTTATGCTCTCAGGTCATATTTTTAGGAGTTTGGCTAACTACAGATTCATTCACTTTGAGCGTTCAGTGAATAAGGTGCCTATGAGTGGCATCTTATTCTTTAGTATTACTCATGAATAATAACTATTCTCTTTAGATTATACTTCACCAGTTTCAAAGTCCAGATATGTTTTTCTTAAAAGTATGGTGGGGCATGTCCAGAAGGTATCCAGCCATGTACTATGAAAAATAGAGACATGTATTAAAGAAGACACAAAAGACAAGAAACACTGTACACAGGGCAATGACACCTCAGTCCCCTTCAAAGTAGGCTCCTTGGGACCTCACACAGTTCTCCCAATAGCCATCAGCTGCCCCATCATATTTTCCTGAATCTCATCAATGATCTGAAATTTCTTCCCTTTCAAAGGTGATTTTAGGTTTGGGAAAATCTAGAAGTCACAGGGCACCAAATCTGGGCTGTAGGGGGGCTGAGTCACCTGGGTGATTTGATGTTCCACCAAAACACTCTGCCCGAGATGTGATGCATGAGTAGGTGTTTTGTCCTGATGAAGCTGCCAATCACCAGTTGCCCATAGCTACGGCCTTCTAAATCATCCAGATAGTTTCCATGGGGGAATGTTCAAGCTTAACACAAAATTTGATGCAGATTCATCGCTCTACTTGCTCAGTCATTTTGAATATGAGGGCCACACAGCGCACATGCTCACTCAATGGCACCTACCACCCCCACCAACTCATCATTGTACAGTCATCATCGCTCACACATGCGCATTCCAGTCCTCGCTCCTTGGCTACCAGGTTACCTTGTATTGTTGCGCAAACCATTCTCGTTATATTAACAGGGGGCTGGACTTTTTCCAGACCTTGTCAACTATGTGGTCATGGCTCTATAGCTAAATCGATCCTGAATCCCAGCTCGTCTACTTGCACTGTGACCTTGAGAAGTGTTTTAACTTCTGGACCTTGATTCCACTGTGTGTACAGTACACCCAGTGAGTGCAAAGATCCATTCCAGCATTGTCATTCTGATTCTAGAAATAAGTCCTTCTTCCTCTTTTGGTTGACCATGCAAATCCAAGAATCTAAATAGGTTAGAAGGTTATTTAGCCTGTTCAACTACTTAAACTGAAGGAAAGATACATTCTGTTGGTAATTTTAGAATGCAAAGCTACATACACACCCGTGTAAATTCAGTGAGTAAACTGTAGATGCTGCACAGTAAGTGAGGTATTGAAATGACTCACTGGAATATTATCGTCGTTGTTACTTTAACTCATATCTTGGGAGGATGAAACAAGTGGGTGACACAATAGCTCTTTTGAGCGAAGGCATGAGCCAGTCCGTCAATAAGGTTTCAGAGGGAAGTCACTTCATCCAGGAATCGGCAGGGCGTGTTGGGCTGAGATCCGGCAACACTAGAGCGGGCGCTGGGTGTGAAGGTGCGGGGAGGGAGGCCAGAAAGCTTTTTAGGAAAGAAATCTCCCCAGAGGAGGTGAATCAAAGGAGTGCCTGGAAGTGGGAGGCATTTTCTTATTACAAGTGTGGAGCAGCAGGAAAGGCAGCTCAGGAGCCAGAGGAAACAAAGGACTCGGTGAGCAGGAAGGAAACCGGCCTGGGTGCGGAGGCAGGGGAGGCTGAGCAGGTGCGGGCTAGGGGCCCCCGCCACGCTGGGCAGCAGACGTCAGAAGGGTCGAGTGTTCTAGGGCTTCCTTCTTTTCTTTTGTTTCTTTCCTTTCTTTGCTTGCTCGTTCTTTCTCTCTTTCTTCCGTCCTTCCTTTCTTCCTTTCCTTCTTTCTTTCTTTCTTACTAGGTGGCCATCCCACACTCTGCTTCCTAATAAACATGTACATGTTTCGTGGCTGTGGTCTGAACTAGGGATACGATTCAACCAAGAGCCACTCGCCAAACATGTGGCTCTCGGTGTCTTGTTTGGCCCTTACTGCTGTGGATGCCCCCAGGCTATCAATGTGCTCGCATCCCCCATGGACCCAGAACTTTACAGGCCATCTTCAGGGTCTGTGATATTAATGAAACTGTGCCACGACAGTCACCCATGGGCGCTTGGTTATAACCAAGCCAGCTCACAGTGGGCTTTCTGAGTGAACTTTCTCCTTTTGTTTAGAACTAAATGCTGTGGACAGGGGATTTACAGCCAGTTTTGTGGGGGACGCATCTCCCTTCCCTTCTGTGCCCTCGAAAATGCAAGTCTGAGTTGTGGGAGGCAGAGCAACAGTATTTTGTGTTTCTTGTAGTTAAGTTCTGAGGCTCAGGGCTGTCACCTAGAAACATGAGCAGAGTGCTATCGGCTGTGTTGGACGTGGGCAGTGGGCTCAGCTGTGGTCAGTGCACAGTGATTAGAAGGCGCATGGGACAGGGGACAGAGGAGGTGTAGGGGGTGCCTGCAGGGGGCTGAGGGGGCCCTCCACAGAGGGCTCCCCTTGCCACCACGCAGGGTAAGGGAAAAATTCCTCCCACTTGTCATTTATCCAGATTTCTCTTCCAAGGCCCCTGTAGGGGAAATCTGGCTTACTAGTAGTGAAGACCATTTATTTGGAAACTGTAGATTAACACCTTCTGGAAAACAGAACTCCAAGTGGGCGAATACCATATCACATACCATCGAAATTTGGAGCATGCACTTAAAAAAATCTGTTTTCCTTTAGGGATGGAAACTTGAAGTCCAAGGGTCCTCAAATGAGCTTATGGGTAGGTTGCTCCTTATGCTCAATGGAAATCAATAGACTAGAAAGAGGCTACAATCTCCAGTGGCCCTTACAAAATAAAAGACACCTGGAACGATACCGATCAGCATGTCTGGTAGAAATACAACGTAAACCACATGTGTAATTGCAAATTTTCTAGTAGTGACATTTTAAAAAAATGAAAAAGAACAGGTGGAATTAATTTTAATAATATGTTTTAATCCAGTATATCCAAAATATTATCATTTCAACATGTATTCAGTGTTTAGAAAAGTACGAACTAACCCTTTTACACTCGTTGGTTTCCGTGCTGACTTTTCCGCGTGTTTCACGTGTCCAGCCCCTCTTCATCCAGACCGGCCGCCTGCCGAGTGCCCCGCAGACACCGGAGGTTAGTGGTTCCCATACTGGGCAGCACAGATTTACACAACAAAAAATTGGACCCAAATTGTTATTGGAATCCCTCAGAATTATCGATGTTGTTTATCTTGGTTTGGATTATTTGAAGGCAAAGCTGGGGCGAGTGGTTTTTAACTTCATCATTTTTTGTTTGTTTGTTTTTGAAGAACTTTGTAACATTCACTCCCTCGCTCCCTCCCTCCCTCGTTGAACAGGTATTTGTTGAGTACTTACTGAGCGCTAGGACTGTGGTAATGGTAAATAAAGAGTAGCACTTGTAACAGGTTTCTTCTTCTTCTCTTGGCTTCTGTCAGTGTGACTGTGAACTTATAAACAGCGGAATCATCTGAAATACCTAAACGGATGCATTACTATTGTTCCTTATTAGGATCAAATTCTGTGCTACTTCATTAGGCCACCAGTTCTTAAACTTGAGCGTGCAGCAGGGTCCCCTGAAGTTCCTGCTAAAATGGACGGCTGGGTCCACCTCCAGCGTTCCTGAGGCGGTAGGCCAGGGCTGTGGCCCGATCACTTGAACTTCTGACCAGTCCCCAGGACTTGTTAATGATGCTGGGCTGGAGGTGCACTTGGAGAATCACTTGGGTTAGAGACAGAGTCTCCCCTGAAAGATCCCACACCTTTTATGCATTCCCCACAGCTGAAGGCAGAGTTGAGCATCTCTGGAAAGTTGAACAACCACAAGAGTCACACGTCTTTCAAAGAGGCTAGCTGGGGAATGGGTGGATCGTCTTCCTGTGGTCTGCTTTCTAAGATACAGCTGTAGGGACCCAAGTGGGAAATCTCCTGAGAAACTTAATTAAGAACAACAGCGGGACTGAATGACCCGGTGTGGGCTCATCCGAGGGAAGCTTCCCATGCTTTTGCCCCGGGGACAGCATCACAGGTGATGGCCGAGCAGACCCCTCTCCGAGTAGGCCCCCTGAGTGCAAAGGACTGAGCAGCTGTGGTTGAGCACCGGCCCCAGATTTCCAGAGCTCACGCTTGAACTGGGGGGAGAGAGGTCAAGAAGAGTTACCATGGTTACCAAAGCCTCAGGGTGCCAGAATGTTTGAGACACTCCTTCCACTTCCTGTCTGGGGACAGCTGATCCCTAATGCCAGCTGTAGCCGCTGTCACTCCCAGACAATGTGGGACTGCTGTGTTCCTATGATTTTTGTCAGGGGCTGCTCCAAAGCCAAAACCCTCCCAGGAGGGCCTGTGGGACCAGGCTCTCGTACAGAACTGAGTCTTGTGCACTGACTCAGGTATAATGGGTGCACTTGGGAGGGAGAGTTGGGCCATTTCAGGTTTCGGTGAGGCCAGAACTTTCCGGCTGGGCCCTGGTAACACTCCTGCCAAGTCAGATGGCTGACTTGAATTTTGGAAGCACCCAGAGAAGAGGCCCGCTCTGCCTGGTGACCTCTGACCCTTTGTCTGTGTCTGATACGTGTAAGTTTACCATGGTTCGGGTCTACCTGCATGAACTCGGAATGCCGGCAGTGTTGTCTAAAAAGACAGCATGTATTCTCTCCAAGTCAGAGACCTTTTGTGTAAAGGTGATTGTGAATTCTACCTACAAGGTGGGCAGGTCTCCTCAGTCGACTGGAATTCTGGGCTTTTCAAGCGAGCAGCCGAAGCCTGTGTGCCTGGGACAGGGCTGCCCCTCTGGTCTCCACTGCGACGCTGCTCACCACCGTGCGGAGAAGGAATTGTGGAGAGTCACACGGGAGTGCCTGTGGCTGCCACCCCCTTTCTTCAGCTCCCCGCTTTGGGCAAGACCAGGTTAAGGGCCTGGTCCTTTGCACTCTAAGTCAACCCGTGAATTTATGGGGGCCGCCACCAGAGGGGCAATGAGAGAGAGGGTCGTTTCTCCCCCACTACTTAGTTACCGTTGTTTCAGGACAGACCTGTGACAGACTAGGGGACGGTGGCCTGGTGTGCCGTTCCTCTGTGTCTGCTCCCCTGTGCCTGATGGCGCTGTGTCCACTTCAGAGCATCAGTGCACCATCTTCCGCCCCCACTCCCATTTTCCAGAAAGAGAGGCATTTCCTCTTAGATGCAGATGCCCATCTGTGGCAATCCTGTGAGTGCGAACGAAAAGGTCCAGTTCTTGGAAAAGAACACAGAAATGACACCCATCCCGAACAGGGTGCCTGTGTCACTGTGGCTGGTGTCTCGAGCAGGCTGTCCGACTCGCCCAGCCCTCCTGTAAGAGGACAAGCTCTTGTCGGTGACCGCAAAGAGAGACCTCTGCATGTGTCTCTCAGCGAGTGTGGAGCGTTTCAAACATTTATGTGGCTATTTTTTACCTTGCAATGACATACCTGTAACATTTCATGAAAAATATCCCTGGCTGGCTACTTAGTTAGAAAATTAATGGCTATCAGTAATCAATCCATTTTAAGCTTGGCACATGCTTAGGTCCTGGGGAAAAAATCAAGAGAAGTCCAGCTGGAGGCTGGCGCACTCAAGTGAAACCACTGAGGGCTTTAAAAAAAACCAACAGAAATTTATTTTCTCACAGTTCTGAGGCTACACATCCAAGACCAAGGTGCTGGCAGGTGTGGTTCCCCCTGTTGCCAAGAGAGCTCTTTTTTTTTTAAACAGGGGAACATGGATGAGGGCAGGTGGATGGGGCCAGCTGACCGCTGTGCAGGGTGAGCAGTCTTTGCATCACCGACAACCTGGGCCGGAGGACTCTCCCTGGCGGGTGTCCGTCCTGTGTTTGCAGGGTGTTCAGCAGCAGGTCCCTCCCCAGAACCCACTAGATGTCAACAGCACGCCCATCCCTGAGTTGTGCCAATGACATTGTCTCCTGGCTGGGCCGAGTGCCCCTGGCGGGGGGGGGGGGGGCATGGTCGCCCTGGTGGAGAGAACCAGTGCTATAATGTAAGCTGAGTTTGGGAGCGGGGCTAGGAGGGAATGAAGAGATTAATCACCGGTTGCCATCTGGAAAAAGCAAATCTGATCAAATTTCCAAAAGCCATGAGGATAAGGAAAAGAATTGCCTGAGGAGGTGGTATTTTGGGGTGGGGGTGGGGAGACAGCAAGTAGGAAAAGGGAAGTGATGTTCAGAAACTAGTGGCTGGAAGGGAAATGCAGGGCCCAGACTAGATTTCTCTGGCTGGCAAGGGCGGTGGGTGAGAGTGAGGGGTAACGATTAATGAATGTGGTTGGTGTCGCCCAGGTAACACCTGCTCGGGCCGGAGTTCAACAGGCCAGAAAACAGAGCCCAGAAAGGAGGAGCACGGCTAATGCCTTTGTGGCACAGGCTGTGGTGTTTCCCTGTGTTTCAGATGCTAACGTAATCCTCGGCCATCCTGGGAGGCAGAGGCTGTTGTTAATCTCAGGTTACAGCTGGAGAAACAGAGGCATGGAAAGGTGGTTTACGAAAGTCTCAGCCAGTAAACAGCAGAGCCACCACAGCCACCCTGGTGACCTCTCTGGTTGCCAAGACCACACCCTTCCCTGCTGTGCGCGGGCAGGGTGAGCTGAGGCCCTCCCAGGGTGAAGGACTCTCCCCATTACAGGCAGGGCGCCTCTGAAATCCAGGTGGTCCAGCAAGGTTTGAAAGGAATTTGAAAAATGACCCTAGTTTACAAAAATGTCAGGAATTTGTACGAAGAGTCAAATAGAGTCTCAGGTTTCAAAGGAAAGCTAGAGATGTGAGCAGATAGCTCCGCCCCACGGGCCCCAAGCATGGGAGTGGGAGGGCTAGGCTGCTGCGGAAGTGGGGCTATGAGCAGGAGGTGACCCCCGGGCCTGGGCAGGTCTGGGGGCGGCTGGGGAAGGAGAAGGTTGCCATCCACTGAGCAAAAGATTAGAAAGGAAATAAAGGCTCTTTGTAACGTCCTAAACCAGCACTAGCCAATAGAAATGCACTGGGAGCTACCCATGGAGGCCGCATCTGTCGTTTTAAATGTTCTAGAAGCCACTTCTTAGTCATGAAAGAAAACAGGTGAAATTAATTGTAATAACATTTTTCGTTACCCAGTTCTTCCCAGGGTTATTGTTTGACCATGAAATCCGTATTTAGTGAGTGTTGAGATCTTTTACATTCTTCTTTTTGTACTAAATCTTTCGGATCCGGTGTGGGTTTGACACCTACAACACATCCCGGTTGGGCTGAGATGCAGTCTCGGTGTCCGAGAGTGACACATGGCAGTGGCCACCGTGTTGGACAGCGGTGCCCCAAACTCCCAGCCGCAGTGCTGCCGTCCGGCTGGGGATCACTCCGAGCTTGGCTGTGTCCTTGTCGCCCTGCTTCCCGCTGGCCGCCGGTGTACAGGAATGCAGGCCTGCGGGTCATTTCCCACCGTGGCCCTTTTGCCTTACCAGAGGGAAGCGGTTTCCGAGCCATCTGTCACCCAGCGTGCCCCGACGGGCCATTCAGTGACAGGAATGGCCCATCCAGTGCGCTGACATCCCGCCCTCACCCACTCCGGAGGAAAACAAAACCAATAATAACATCGGTGCTGAAATGGAATTCACGTGTGTGGGAAGGAGGAATTTCTAAAAGGAAGGTAATGGCCCATCAATAAAAAAAGACTGGATCCAGGCTAAGGCCGTGAGAGATGAAGAATTGTGTTTTTGGTTTTATTTCTTGTGTCTGAGATCCTCATTTCAGGTCCTTATGATCCCATTTTTCCAGCTGACAGCGCTCGAGGTGGTTCCAGGGGGTCATTACTAAAATAAAAATGATTGCTATGGCATTCTGCAAAAATTGCCCCGTGAACTTTGGGAGTATGAAGCAATATAGCAGAGTTCAAATGACCCGGACTAGCGATTTTTTCCTCTGCTGCAGTTTCCTTCTCTTTTCTGGCCGAGACGGAGAGGGGGGAGCTTGCTAGAAGAGAAAACGTCTGCAAAAGCGACCTATCTGGGGGCCCCCCGCCCAGCTCGGGTCTCTGGGCACTGGATTCCTGCCTCCCGCTTCCCCGCCCCCCCGCCCCCATGCCCCAACTCCTCCAGAGGAATGAAAGGAAGCGCTTCTGACTCTCATCCTGCTGCAGCCCCCACACACCGACGGGGCAAGGATGGAGCGGTCTGTCAGGCTTTCCCATGAAGCCCTCCTGAGATGAAAGCGGTTAACAACTGCCCTTCCGTGATGATAAATGGTTCTTGGTTTTCTTTCATCAACATTTTAATAACTATTTGCACACTTCAGCAATTATGGACACCGAGAGTCTGATGGTGATTCCAGAAGCTGATTGCAGAGGTGACTCACCGGATGCCACTGGCCGTCAGAGGCAGTGCCATCTCTCTGTGTGACAGGCGGCTTCCTGCCCAGGCACCGGGCCCCCTGGCCGCCTTCTGAACCAGGTGCACAGCCGACGGGGCCGCCGTTGGCTGCCTGCCCCTCTTCACTGACACAGCGCAGCTCCCGGGAGAGGGGACAAAAACCCCACTCTGGAATCAGCCACTTGTCTCTTCCTGCTCGTACGAGTCGCCATTGGCAGCCATGGGGGCTTGTACCAATGGAGGAGGCTGACGAAGTAGGGGCCTGGCCTGGCCTATCTCTGATGGAGAGAGTTCTGCTCCTCTGCCATTGCAGAGGGAACCTTCGTGGGAGAAAAGAGCTATCATATTTCATGGACTCTTCTCATTTCTCTGCTAAAGGATATTCAAATTATTTATTTCACTGTTTTGTGTTTCCTCATTTCAAGCTCCAGTTGTCTTGAATATTATTTTGTAGTACGTCAGTTGTAAATACTTTGCCCAGACAGACGTCTGGAAGGAAAGCTTTTAAAGTCCTGGAATTTGTAGAAGGATCATTAGGAGCTATCTTTCCACATTGTATCAAGGTTTAGAAATGAATGTAGGAACCGAAAGAAGATGACGGAAGGAATCCAATATGAAAGGAAATTGAAATAGAACCCACTTTATAAATTTAAACCTTACTTGAACGCTAAATGAGTTATTTATAATAGTAAAAGAAGCAGGGGCAGCTTAGATGTACAACAATAGAAAAATGGATAAACGACTTGTCATGTACTTCTATGAAGGCTGTTATAAAGGCAGACATCAAGACATTGGTTTCAAAAGTATACAATGACTTATGAAGATGCCCTTGATACAGAGTGAAATGAAAAGATGCAAAGTACAAAATGGTATGTGCATTGCAATCTTAAATATGCTTAAGCAGAGAAAAACTGGAAAGAAAAAATAAAATTTTTTTGTGGTTGGACTGACCACAAACTTTTAATTTTAAATTGTTTTTTAATATGTTTCTGCTGTTCTAAATTCTCTCTGGTGAGCATGTATTACTTTTATAACCAGAAAAAACACACAGGAAGTGTCCTTGCATAAACTCTAATAGGTGTCCTTGCAACACGCAGTTATTAAGGAATCCCACGGACTAGTTTCCTGGCCTTGGCTAATCACGGATCTTCTCTCGGGCCTCATGTCCTCATCTGGATGGTGGGACGCATGGCCTTGCCCGACTCGAGGAAGCACTCCAGGGCACCCTGAAGAGTCTGAAAGCAGCACATTGCTTCTACAAGCAGGACGCGTGGCATCGTCAAACCCACTAGAACATAAGACGTGGGAACGTGGACCAGGCTGTGAGGACACGTGCAGAACCCACGCCCACGGGAAAGTAAGCTGAACAACAGCAGCGTGTAACTGCACATCACAGGAGGACGCTGCGGGGAGCCCAGGTCCTCAGAGCGCGAAGCATCAGCTGATCTGGTGCAAGGACTATTTTTCATAGGAAATTGCTTCCCAGTTGCTGCCGAGGGGCTGGTGCAGACGCCCCAAAGGTTGACGTCTACTCCGCTTCACTCAGAGCCCCGAGCCTGTGAACGGGAGAAGCACACAGAGACGGATGGGGTGGGAGGGAGAGCGAGTTCCGAAGGCTTGGCTTTGCTGCCCGAGTGCTCGTCAGCACCTACTGTCAAACCCCCGAGCGTGGCCAAGGCCAAGGGTTTTGTCGTTAGTGCAGATCAGAATCCCCAGGGAGGCTTAACATTTTACCTGCTTTTTGTTCCTTTTACCACACGTGTCTGACATTCTGATAATTACATCTTTTTATAGACCCATGCGCACCTTCCCCTGGAGATGCTGACTCAGCACTTGGGCTCCCCTCCAGGCACATGGATAACAAAGTCCCGAATGTCAGACCCACCGTCCTACGCTAGGGGGTCCAGGGGGCAGAGTGGCTGCCCTCGGGCTGTAACCTCAGGGACACAAACCATGCGCATGCACCTGGCACTGGGCAGGCGCTCTTACCCCTCTTACCCGTAGCTCTTGAACTGCTGATTTGAATGTGCGCGCTAAACCCATACTGTAGAGAGGGGCTCGGAGACCTACTCTTTTTTCCTAGTATCTGAGGGTTTTCTGGGTTAAGCAAGCAACAAAATAATTTCAGCTCCTGGGCTCAGAGAGCTTTTGGCAGGAAGGGTCAGGAGGTTCAGTTTGCAGGGATCCAGTAACGGGGTGTGGGGCAGGAGGGTGGGCAGCTGCAGCCCGGGGCTTAGTCCTGACGCGTGTGGCTGAACGCCGGTGCAGGTGAGCTGTCCTTTGTCATGAACCTCCCGGTCTGGGCAGTGAGGGAAGGAAGCAGGGCCCAGGATCCCCGGATGCTGAGGACCAATGCGGCTGTGAGAAGGGCAATGCAGTCCCGGTCGCCTCCTGACCACCCGACCAGAAGCTCTGCCAGGGAGAGGGGTCTGCCCTGTCCCCTTTCTGTGCGTGCCCCCAATTTCCCACCATACCTGCTAATCTCTAGAAGTGGAAACTGAATTTGCCTCTCATCCAGTCTGGTCTGACAGACACTGAGTCATTGACCCTCACTGTGGTCACTTTGTAAGCATTGGAAAGAGTACAAAGAAAAACGACCGTGTTATTTTTTTTGTCAAATTCTAGACTGCACCGTTATTGATCACAAGGGGCTTGCTAGTAAATAATTCATCCAAATTCTGTTCCATGCTTGTGCATTTTTATTTCGAGGCACTCACAGTCCTTTGTTAGAGGAGCAGTGAGCAGTAAGGGCAGACAGAGTCACTACTGCCAGTCTTAGGTGCCAAATTTAGGTAAAACTCATCGTTAGCCTTTTTTTAGACCTGGCACCGGACACCTCACAGGTTTGGGCCTTTCGGGGGCGCTGTGGGTTCCCTAAGGCACGAGTGGGGCCCTCGGGCTTCTGTTAGTAAAGGGATGTGGTAACAGAACACGTCCTCAGAGGCGCCTCCCACGTGGGAGTGTTCGAATCATTTCATTTCGATCGCTGTTGAGTTAGGGTGGGGATTTGATGGCGGGCTGGATTTAGGTTAGCAAGCTCTCATTACGTGCTTTCCCTGCAGTGTGCCTTCTTCAGCCCGTTCGCCATCTGCTTGTGGAGTGTTTGGACTAGAGCAAATATGAGAAATGTGTCCACGGACAATGTGTTCACTCCAACTTGGTCACACGCCTTGGAAGGGCACAGAGCAAAGTGGAGTCAAAAAGTTGGGGAACGCGAGCCCTGTGCAGAATCCTACACCCCCAAACAGGAACCTCATTGGTCACGTCTCCAGCCCCTCTTATGTAGATCTGAGGAACCCGGAGGAGTTAAGTCACACCGTGGTGGCAGAGAGGGACCATACAACTGGGTGTCCTGACGCCCAGGGGAATGCTCTTTTTTCCCCTTGCTTTCTCCTGGCACAAAATCTGGCCAGTACTTTGGCAGATGAAAGAGTGCCGTGCCCAGCAGCATGAAAGGCGCTTTTCCTGGAGATAAACGTTACCCCGAGATACTCGGTGTTGTGATCTAATTTTGTGACTTGGCCTCACCTAGCCCCGTGTGGCTGCCAGCAGCCCGGGAGGGAATCAACATCCCTAGAGCTACAAATGGCCTTGGATGAGTCACTCAGCCTCCTTCTTCAAGGGTTTCAAGGTTAGAGGGATGCAAAAAGAATTTTAAAAGCATGGTCCTCACAACCAGTCTTTCGGAGAGGTGGAGAGGACATCTTTTTCAGATTATTGATGAAACCTATGAATTTATCCTTTTTCGAAGCAGCAGAGATGCTTCCATTGACATTTAACTATGAATTGTGGGGAGCAGAAATGATCACAGTCCCTTTTCTAAACATCTCTTTCCAAACTGTTTTAAAAGTAACCTTGTTTCGTTCATTACAAAATAATAGACATATATTGATTGTAGAAACCTTGAAAAACATAAAAAAGAATTCTTTATTTTTAATGAACTTATTTAATTAATCGTAGCAAGTAAGAGATATCCATGTTAACATTTTGGTGTAGCCTTCCAGTACTTTTTCTCTGCATAATATATTTTTACATAAATGTGAGCTCACATTGTACATTATTTTGAAAACAGATTTTTTGTCTCTTAATATATGATGAGCCACTCCACTTCCTCTTTAATAGGTGTGTGGTGGTCCATGACGTGATCATATGTTATAATTCGTTTAACGGCTTCCCTCTTGTTTACATTTAAGTTGCTTTCATTCTAAAAATAAAAAGCAGTATTGCAGACAATGTTCGTGAACATTTCCGTGGGTCAGGTATTTGAAAGTGCTCTTACTGAGCCAAAGGGCACCTGCACTGGTAAGGCTTTGAGACTCATAGCCAACTTGTTCCTCAAAGGGTTAGCTTAATTTATATTCTCACCAAAAGTACACGAGCATTCCTATTCTCCTACCCTCACCAACACTAAATATTCTCATTTAAAATTAACCCTGGACTTCATGTGTTTGAAATTGGGCGAGCATATCAAAAGCTTCTTAAATATATGTACTGACCATAATTTTTTCTTCGTGGGTGCGTTCCCGTTCATCTTTTTTGACCATTTTCTTATTGGAATACTGTTTTTCTCTTTTTCCTAATGATTGGTAGGAGCTCTTTAAAGATATTACCCTTCATTTAATGTGTAACAAACAGGTTCCTACTTTATCATTTGCATTTTGTGGAGTGCTTTGACACAGAGGTTTAAAATTTTCACATAGAGAACTACCCATCTTTACGTGCACTGCTGTTCATGTTTAGGAAGGGCTTCCCCACCCCCAAAATCTGATGAGTCTATGTGTATTTTTAGTTCTTATTTGTTTTTATTTTTTACACTAAAATCTTTTGTATATAAGACTTGAGGTTTGGCGCCCACTTCATATCCCCCCCTTAATGATTAGCTATTTATCCCAGTTCCATTTACTGAATAATCCATGCTTTCCCCACTGATTTAAAATGCTGCATTAGTAAAATTCTGAATCTTACTGAATTTGCATCTGTTTGGGCATGTTCTGTTCTGTTTCGATGTTTTTCTTAAAGATTTTATTTATTTATTTTTAGAGAGAGGGGAAAGGAGGAAGAAAGAGAGGGAGAGAGTCATAGATGTGAGAGAGAAATTTCAATCTGTTGCCTCTCGTACACCCCAGCTGGGTCCCAGCCCGCAGGCCAGGCCTGTGCCCCGACCAGGAACCAAACCAGCGGCTTTTCAGTCTGCAGGTTGGTGCCCAATCCACTGAGCCACACCAGCCAGGGCTGTTTCAGTGTTTTTGAGGGACAGTTATTTCCCCTCAATTTTACTTTTGCAAATATTCTCTCCTGTTTATTCTTCCAAATGAAGCTTACACTCATTTTTCCAGTCTGTCGAAATTTCCCCAAATTATATTGAGATTTTGATTAGTGTTGTAATAGGTACATAAAGCAATCTAGGAAAAATCGACATTTAAAACACAGGGTCTTCCACTCCGGAATATAGAGTGTCTCTTCACATTTTCAAAACCTTAATTCTCTGTATGATTTTATAGTTCTCTTCATATGAGGCCTACTACCATTTTTTCTTAGGTTTATTCCTAGAGTTTCATGATCGTTTTTTCTATTATAAATGGGATTTTACCCCTTAGAGCTTCCAAATGGTTATTGCTAATATTACATATTTAAAAACTTGAAATTTGTATGTAGGTAGATATTGATTGGTTGACTGACACTAGTCAGTGAAGATTCTTATTCATTTTACCCAATCCGCGTTGACCGAAGAAATAAGAGTATATGGTCATAATGGATGGGTGTTTTTTTTCCTTAAAATATAGCGTATTTATAAATACTATGGACTAGTTCTGTACTGCATCCTCGGTGAAGATAAAATCTTAAAACATCGCTATACAGAAGGAGATGGACGCTGGTCCTCACATTCGGGTCCTTGCTAATGCCCTCACATCGGTGCCACTCACGTCAGCGGAAGCCGACCAGACTTTCCTCGTGATGCTGACAAAGCCCGGCCCTGCCCCAGAATGGTTTCCGGTGCCCAGTGTCTCCTCTGTCCTCATCCACTTGTCTTACGTCGTCACAAACCCTGACCCCCAGACTGATCTCTCTCAGGGTCTAACGTGTAGTAGCTTCTGACGAGCCGGGAGCTGTGCCGCAGAAAGAGTTCTACTTTGGCCTTCAGTAGAGGAATTGATTTTCGTTTACACAGCACAGCGGTTTTGTGTGTGTGCTCAGAGAACATTAACAGGATTTGAGGAAAATGAAAACTGTGCAAGGACAAAGCCACCTTTATTTCTTTTTCATTGAAGGGAAAGGCGTTTGCCATCCGTGTGGAAAAATAGAGTACGGCAAGAAGTAAGATGGTCATTAATTTTCATTTTGCTGTAAGCATATTTTGGATTAACCCAGTTAGATAAAATTAAAAAGGGCACAGCTACTAAGCATTTTCTTTTTCTTCTGTCTTTAATTGCATTAATTAGTGAGATATGTATAACAGGCCCCCCCACACACACACACAAAAAAGAGCTTTTGATAACTGTGAACATCATAGCAACTGACAGTTCCAGGTCTTTCCATGAATTACAATACCCCCCGGGTGACAGGCACCCCAATTATCAAAATTTAAATGTGGAGAAACAGGCCAATTATCTCCACTAGATAAAAAAAAGTCCCTCTCTTTGCCAATGCCATTGCTGGTCCTGTTTCCCGGACTGTATGCTTCGGGAACTACTTTCATGAATATTTGGGTTTATTCTCGTGGGATTCTTTTTGCTGTGGCGTGAAGAGTGATGTTTAGCAAGCTGCGGTCATGCTGGTAGCCGTGAGCACTTGTGGCTTGTAATAGAGTTTAATTTAACGGAGACCATGGCTGTTGTCTGTCGGGCATTTTTCAAACTGTGCCCTTTGGAGCCAGAGCACCAGATAAGTGGGTCCTAGAAGCCAGACCTTCACTCTTGCCCCTAGTAGGGTATGTGGTTCTTTCTGAAACGTCCTCTGAGACATTTGGGCCACGCCCAGAGGTAGGTCTTGATATTTGGTCATGTTTGGTTCTGTCCATCAAGACGTTTGGTCCGTGATATATTTTTTAATGCATTCATCCTATAAACCAAGAGTGTAAATAAATGTATGGGCTGTTTGAATGCAGGGGTATTTTCTAAGCGTGGATGTTTTGAATAGGACCAAGGTCAAGGACCTTTTGGCATAGACCAAACGTCTCCGTGAGCAGTTTGGATACAACCAAATGTCTGCTGATCCTCTTGCCTGTTTTAGATATTGAGGTTTTTTTGTATGATTTTCTTTGAACAAAAGCAGTTACTCTGCTGTAAATACCATAAAAATGAACAGTTTGAGAACCTGGCCTGGCTGTTTCATTAAGCGGATTTTCCATCATTAACTAGATAATATCAGCGCTGAGTCATGGCAGCATCTTGGGAAATGGCGCTCACCTCTTCTCTCTAGCGTCTGCGTTCTTGGCCACACCCCCTTAGATTCTCCAGCCAGAGACACTGCAGCTCGCCCCGAGGTTTAGCTGCTGTGTGCATAGTATTTGCCATGGATCCCAGACTGGGCTTTATCAGATGTACACAGGAAGCTTTTCTAAAAATGGTGATTCTTAGCTCCAACCACAGATAAGAATCTTCAGGAGTAAGGAATCTACATATTTTTAAAGCCCCCCCCCCCTCCGCACAGGCAAGCAAATCTGGACATGTGTGCTTGTCAGAGTTCCTCCAAGGAGCGGGGCGGAGACTTCACTGAGCTTCCGTCCTGCTTGCTAACAAGGGTCTGCGTCCACGGCAGTGCTCCTCAAGCCTTTCGCAACCCCTCCCACCGGGACAAATTTCCCCGGGGAGGCAGCATCAGCCCTGGTTGAGAATCACTGCCCTAGGCGATCTTGATCATCAGCCAAGTTTAAGGTCTATCTATTATTAACTGCGATTTGCTTGTACACTTGCATTATGAAAAATCCATACTCTGAGCTCATCTGACCTCCCTAGAACATTAGCCACAGAGGACAGAGGACTTCCCCTCCTCACCACTGTGTTTAGAGCACCCAGAAGACCGTTTAGCACATCCTAGGTACCTAATAAGTAACTGCTCGAAGGCATGCATGAATGACTGAATGAAACCTCCACTCAGCAGCACACGAAGCTCGTTCTCTGAGGCCGCCTTTTTTCTGTTTTTTTAAGGCAGACAGAAAAAGGTTGCTTTGACCAATTCTCAACAAATATTTCCATTGCGTTTTTTTCAATACCTTGTTAACACTCCATCGTCAGGTTCTCTCGGAGCCAGAAGTGCCTGTTAAATTCTCATCTGACGGATGGCTTCTCCTCAGCCCGTTCTCTCCAAGAGGAGGTCCATCCCATAAGCCCTTTGGTGACCAAGTCCAGAAGAAGCCCAGATCCTTTGCGGTCCCAAATGAAATCATGTCCTTCCTCTCGGAACCAGCTTCCCGTGCAGGGAGAGGCCAGGCCAAGCCTGCCCCACTGTGTGAAACGCGGATGTGTCGTTCGAACTCACTTCCCACTCTCTTTGTCTGTCGCAGTCCCCGCTGCCTTGAATTGTTCCCACCACTTACGCCCTCGGTGCTGGTGTGGGGCACACCTGTGAGTCACAACACCATCCGCTCTGTTCTGTTCTCTGCATCACTCCCTCTCAGAGCCAGAAAGCATCCTGCCTGGCCCACTCAGCTCCTCTTACTGCGGGTTTCACAGGCAGCCACTGGCCCCAGCGCGGGCCCCGTGTGCCCTGCTTTGCTCACAAAGGTGGGACCGCCAGGTCCGAGCCTCAGTGGGGCAAGTTTGACCGCCCACCACCACCATGCTGCATCTCTTCATAAGGGATAAGCCCCGGGTGCCCTTCCCGATCCTCAGCCCCAGGACTTTGCAGGAGCCCCCCTCTCGGACCCCTGCAGCCTTCCTCCCTGCATAAAGGAGCCCTCTCCAGGTCTCTGCATCCTTAGATTGTTGCCCTCACTTGAGGGCAAGCCCATTCTCTCTCTCTCTCTCTGTCTCTCTCCACATGGTCCGAGCACTGTGGGGCATGGTGGGTTCATCCCTCTCGACCGCCACCAGTCCTGGCCGAGCTTTGTTTCCAGTCCTCTCTGCCCAGCCCAGAGCGAGTGCCACGCCTGCACTGCACAGTCACGGCCATCGCCCACCTTGTCCCCAGCAGACCCTGATTGTCCCGCCTACTCTCACCTCCTGACCAGCATTGCCTACGCTGGCAGCCACACACCACTCCTGGCCACACGGAAGGGCGTACTCTCGGGTGGCGTGAGAGCCGAGCACGCCGGGGCAAGCCTGGGCTTCCCTGTGCCCGGGCCCTGGTGCCCTTGCTGCGCACGTGGCAGGGCAGCCTCCCAGAGGGGATCCCGGGTGCGGGTTTTCCCCAAACACGGTCTACACAGACCAGGAGCGCCCGAGCCTCAGCCCTTGGCCGCCTTGCCATCTGATGCCTCCTGACACCACCTGCTCCCCCATGTCGCTGCCAGCCAGCTCTCCCCAGGCTAGGCCCCTCCTCCGAGCCCCTGTTCTGTCCCTGCACCTTTCCTCACCCCGTCCTCTCCCGGCCCGCCCCCTGCACCTTCACCCCAACGCCCACTGCTCCCTGCCTTGCGGGGTGGACCAGCCCGAGCTCGGGACTCGTCCTCATCCCCCACCTGCGTCTCGTCTACCTCATCCATCTCTGGTTGACGTTACTGTCGGAGTCCTTCTGGAATGTCCCAACCCCTCTCCATCGCCACAGCCGCCGCACCAGTTTAGGCCAGCGTCTTCGCAGCTTGCATTCCAAACCCTCTCCCAAAGGCCCTGCACCCGTCCTGCTTCTCCCCCACGTCCGTCCGTCCTGCAGACTGCGGTCAGAGAAGTGTTCGTAAATCTCCAACTGTTCACGTTTCTGCACAGCGTGCAACCCTTCTTGGCTTCTGGGTGAGGCTTCTTCAGATAAAAAGAACCAACAAGAGATACCATATTTTTTGCCATGTATAATCCACACTTTTTTGCCTGAATTTTTGAGAGGAAAATAAGGATGTGCATTATACATAGGTAGTACCTGAACTATCTTGTATCTGTTCTTGTGTTTTATAATTATTTATTACATAAAAGTTCTAGTACCATAAATATGTTTTAAAAATAAATGCTACAGTTCCTTTTTAATACAAAAAATAAGTATCTAAATATAAATAAAAATTGAATTAAAAAATTAAAATGAAAGATTTTTTCCCCTGAAAGTTTGGGCCAAAAATATGGGTGCGCATTATACACAAAAAATACGGCTGTGTAGATTTCGTTTTCAGGGACTGGCCCATGGGAGGGTGGGGTTGGTAAGTGTGCCATCTGCAGGGTGGGCTGGAAGGTCAGGCAGGGGCTGAGCTGAAGCCTGGGGTCCCAAGTACTCGGGCAGCAGGCTGGACATGCAGGCAGAACGCCCATGTTGCCGTCTGGTAGAGAATCCCTTCTACTTCGAGGACCCTCAGCCTTGGTCCCAAGGCCTTCGGCTGATAGGGTGAGGCCCGCCCACATTCCAGAAGGTAATCTGCTCTAGTCACGGTCTGCTGACTCAAAGGGCAGACTCATCTGAAAACACCTTGGCAGCAACATTTACCCCGGTGTTGGACCAAACACCTGGGCACGCAGCTTAGCCAAGCTGGCGCAAAACTCACAATCAAACCCGTTTGCACTTTGGACGAAGGCCGGGCTGCTGCATGGCCCCGCGCCGCCCGGTCCCTGCCTTTCTCCTGGACCGTCTGCCACACGCTCCGAGTCCTGGCAGCACTGGCCTCGTGTCACTGCGCAGCTACGCCATCTGCCTCCTGTCCCCAGGCCGCCGGCACACAAGCTGCTCCCTCTGCTTGAAATGCCTCGCTCGCAATTCCCGGTGTGTGTGCTGACTCACACACACGTCTGCAGGGACAGCCCCCTCCCCAACACACACACACACACACACACACACACACACACACAGCCTAGGGATTCCCAACTCACCTGTCCTTCAGATCCTGGGCCAAATGCTACTTAACTTCTTCTGGAAGGAGTCCTCACACCCAGCAGACGCCCCTGCTTCTCTGTTGCAGAGAACATGATGGGCAAGGATGCAGTTAGTTGTGCGGTTATTTCGTTAATATCGGTCACCTCCTCTAGGCCGGAAGCTCCCTGATGGCAGGGGGCAGGTCTGTAGCACCCCACCAGGGCACCTCCAACTCTCAGAGGAGCTGAGCGAGCGAGTGAACACTTTGGAAAAGAGTGACTGGGCCCAACATGCCCTATGTCTTCCACTCCTCGTAGGACGGCCTCTGGCGGACTTGGGCCTCCCTTGCCCATGGCTTCCCCACACCGTCCTTTCTTGTGTTCTTGCTGCTGGCTTTGTGGGCGCTCTCTGCTCCCCCTTGCGATGGGCCCCACAAAGCAGAGGAGGCTCCCGTCTGCCCACCGAGTGGCTCAGGTTGGGAACTCCACCTGCACGAGTCTCACCTGCGGCATCAGTCTCGGTCCGTGAAGACAAATGATCGAGACACATGGATGTAACAAAGCTTTTATCTGGAGGAGGAGGAGGGCTGGGGACTGTCACTCCTTCACGAGCCCGCATGTGCATATTTGTACGGAAACGTCTGTGGAGGCAAAGCTGATGCCAGCTGATGGAATAGTGAGAAAATATTCCCATTTTGACTGTCGTGAGCGGAAAACTAACCATATCTGTAGACGGAGCAGAATTTGCTCTATTCCCCCCACCAGCAACTTAACATAATAGTTGACTTGTCTAAGATCTGACCATGTTCATATTTTCTTAGGCTCTTGGAAGTTTACAGACTGTAAGCCAGGAGACCTGGTTGAGTAGCTCTGATCCACCTTCCTTCACGACGATCAGCCCCGCCAGCGTCGGGAAGTTTGTGTCCCAAATGTCGCAAAGCACCAGTGCAAGGGGCCTCCGGAAAGCTCCAGACCTATTAGCTCTTCAACGGCCGCTGTCCTGCAGCACGGGCCATAGACAGAGGGGTTAAGGCTTGAGTGTGAAGCATCTCGCACTTCCCATGCCATGCACCCTAACGGGGCAGCGCTTTCGCTTCATTCAGGTTGAATGCCTATTGGCAGACGTCCCTCCTGCTCAGGTGACGCTACGTCAGCTGGTGCACGGTCTCCGAAACGTCAGCACCTGAGAAGGCCACTGTTCCGAGTCCTTTTGGTAAAGGATAAGAATCTGAATTTACGTCTTTTGCAAATTGGGATTTTTCTCTTTGCGTTTTAAAGAAGCAGAGTTCATTACTTTATACAGTATCCTCCATGGATAAGGAGGGTAGGTCCAAGATCCCCAGAGGATGCCTGAAACTGAGTGTGTTCCCGAACCCTGTATGGACTGTGGTTTCTTCTCTACGTACATACCTATGATAAAGTTTAATTTATAAATCAGGCACTGTAGGAGATTAACAAGAACTAGTAATAAAATGGATCAATTCTAACAGTATTTTTATGTAATAAAAGTTACACAAATGTGTCTCTCAAAACAGCTTACTGTCCCGTACTCACCCCCCTTCTTTTGACAATGCAAGGTGACTCGGTGTGTACAGGATGGAGGGCTCAGAACGGCGCCCACTTGGACACTGATGGGCCGTTTATTTCTGGAATTTCTCACTTGATGCTTTTGGACCACGGTTGACTGTGGGTAACTGAAACCATGGAAAGCAGACTCACAGCTAAGGGAGACCACTACCTGGTAAAGGTTGATGGTCGTAAAAGTTCCCCTATGTTGTCCCTGCATTTGGGGCAGGAATCAATGAAAAGGCAGACAGGTGGGTCTCTCTGGATGTGAGCTCTGTGATTCCCTCAAGAAACGAAAAGGGCTTGCTTTGGGGAGCCTGGATTCCAAACAGGCACGTGACTTCCCTTTGAGTAAAAGCTCACCGGACAGGCACCTCGTGTCCCTGACCTCACGCTGAGCAGCGCCTTCCTCTCTCCCCAACCCCCAACTCCCCGCCCGGAGGGAGGCCTTGCTGCTGTGTTTCACCTCTCAACGGTTGGGGGTGGGGAGAAAAGGCCACCCCCAACTGTTGTAAGTTTCCTTTCAAGATGCTTGTGTATAAAAATGTCCTTGAGAAATACTGACTTGTATAAACTTGCAGGACTATTAGAGGTCCCCCCCAAAAAAAAAAATTTTAGTGTTCTTTAACCATTAGCTATCGCAGGCTTCAATTACTCTCTTTCTGCAGCAGCATTTAAACCACAAAGAGCAGCGCCAAGAAGCAGAGGCAGAATGGTTGCCAACGGCAAAAGCCAAAAGCCAAATCCCCAGTAACCCGGGGGATAGACAGGAAGGCCACCTCCTGTGCCTCGTGGCGCAGGGCCACGGTGCTCAGCATCCCCGGGGATGAGAAACATTTCAGGAAGGCCGTTGGCATCAGTCTGAACGTGAAAGAGGGACTTCTTTTGTCCTTAGATAGGTATTTGAAGCCCTGGGTTTAAGGCCCCATGATCCCCACCTGTGTTCTGGGCACAGGCCTGCCTGGGCACCTTCGGTCCGGGGTGGCTGGTGAGTGTACCATGCAAAAGAAACGGCAACCTCGGGTCGCCCTGAGGTAGTCGGCAGCCCGCTGTGCCAGGCCCTCCCTGGTGGCTCCGACCAGCTGTGCGGGGTAGGTCTCTGGACCAGCAGCAGCTGAGAACACGCTTTAGAGTAGTGACGGCCTCAGAGGGGCCTGGGGACAGGTGTTTCTGGGGAGGGAGGAGTCCCTGAGCTGTGTGACTCTGCCAGCTGGGCATGGAGGAGTCGGGACACTAGTCCTGTGCATCCCAGCTCACTGCTCCCAACCTGCCAGGACAGTTGGCCTAACATTCAGCAGGCCATTCTTGAGGACCCACTGTGCGCTTGACACTGTGGACATGGCAGTGGGTCAGGCATGGTCCTTGCACTCCAGCAGCCACCAGGGAGACAGGGAGATCAGCCCGGCAGAGGTCTCAGTCTTCCCTCCAGCTGAGAAAAGTCTGTGTCCTTTCTCCTGTGCTCCCTCCCTGCACCAGGCAGCCCCCAACACAGCACTGGCACCTAATGGCCGACACAGCTCCTGACGGAGCAAATAAGTGAGCTAAGTACAGGAACAGCCCAAAGGAGGACATAACCAACTCTGCTGGCAGAGTGTTTTCCAGAGAGCCTTGAGAGGACCTTGCAGGACACAGGCTGTCTACCCAGACGGGGGGCGGGGCGGGGGGCGGAGGAGGTGACGTGGAGGAGGTGTCACATGCAAACGTCTATATGTGCCACCGCGCTGTCTGTTACGGAATGCAAAGAGGCCCCCGTGCCCTGAGCGCAGGCTCTGGGGGGTGGGGGGCTGTGCAGCCAGAGGAGAGGAGCCGGCGGCTCGGAGACTTGCACCTCCCCAGACGCCTGGACGTCTTCACCAGACTTGTGCGTAGGAAGCAGCTCTGGAGCCCTAAGGAGAGCAGACCGGGATGGGGAGGCCAGGAGACCCGCTGCTCCCCAAACACCCCAGCGGACCCCTCGCTCACTGCTCCCCATGAGACATCTCTGTTCGCTCATTTATGGGCCCTCCACCGCCTCTGCTTTATAGTAAATACTCTAAACATCATTTGACTTTTTTTTTTTTTTTTTTTTTTTTTTTTAGTTCTATGGCCCTTTAGTCACCCAGTGATGGCACAGCTGGGCCCTGAATCCAGGTCTTGTGGTTCTTCCATTTCTCCTACCTAAAGAGCTCTCCAAATACTGAGTCGCAGACTTCTGTGATTTGGTTCAGTTCATATGCACCCGTTTGCCATGCCGGTTGAGTTCTAGCCTTCAGCTCACTTTACATCAAAGGTTTAATGTTTCGAAAATGTACTTTGAAACTACAAGATCACTAGCATTTGTCTTAAGGAGCGCCAGCAAATCCTCACTCCTTCACGTGTCTCCCATGCGGAACTAGGCTTTTTAGTAGGCATTCTAGCGTGGGTAAGTGTGCCATCCCTGCTGTGTAGAATATCTCCTTGACAGACCAGTCTTTAAACTTTTCTGATTGGTGATGGTTATTTTTTTAACCTGTATATCTGACTTTCTAGTTTTTCCACCCATGTTTGCAAGAGCTACCCAGACACAGTAGATTTCACAGCTGACATCAGGCTGGGGAGACACCAAGTCCTGATTCCTTCAGGCCTCAGCGGCACCCCGTTGGCAGCGGTAGAGATCTGACCTTATCTGTGAAGGGTTCAAAGCCAGTTAATTCCCCCGGCGCTCTTACAGGAGCGGCCGAGGTCCTCCCTCTTCCCTCCAGCTCAGTGCCGCTCCAGGCGTCTGCCCGATTTAGCGCCGTTCCATAGGGCAGCCCTCTGGGGTGCCACCCAGAGTCCTCGGGATGGCTCCACAGCTGTCCCGTCCTTCCAAGTAGAAGGCTTGTCCTAAGCAGAGGGGCCCGCTCTGCAGACACCTCCTTGCGGCTTCCAGTCACCACGCTCTCTCCCAGTGGATGCTTGGGTGGCCGGAGTGATGGGTGAAGCGGCTTCATGTGAGAAGCTGTGTTCTCTGAGTTTAGCCCCTCACCACACACTCGAGTGATGTGGGCCCAGCACAGAGAGGAATGTGAGGGGAAGGGGTGTGTGATGTGTGGGTGGGGAGGACCCACCGGCCCCCTGAGCAGGGTTCTCAAGCTTCCACGTGCACAAACCCCAGAGGCTCTTGGAAAATGCTGATTCTGCGGCACTAACTCGGGGCGGGGCCCAGAACTAGCTCCCGGGGTAAGCACTGGGATGAGCGGACGCTGCCCGGACCACACTGGAGTGGCAGGCCCTGGCGCAGCAGTCCCCAGCATTGCCACGGAGTCCCGTGCCGGGGGGGCTTCTGAGACCCCCGACACCAGACTGTTTCCCACCAGTGAAATCAGAGTCTTTGTGGGAGGCCCGGAGTGCATGATGGGACTCGTTCGCACCACTTTGGAAATGTACCGAACGTACCTTGCCGTGGTCGCTGCCTGGTGGTGCGTCCTTTAAGTGTGCGTGGGTTAAGATGAGCAGCCACCTTTGGTGTTACCGGCTCTGTTTTGAGGGAACACCATAAAGGGTCCCTGGATTTCCTCCAGCCACCAGGGCCCACCCTGCTGGTGTTGCCGTCACAGAGTCCTGGCTGAAGCCCACACGGACACTCTCTCACTGTTCACCCTCCTCCTGCGGCCTGTTCTGACCTACAGCTGGCTGGCCGCCTCCCCTTCCCTCTCCCCCTCCCCCATTCTCTCTGCACCCTCCTCGGGCTGGGAGGGGCCTCAGTGGGGATGCAACTGCAAGTTCCGCCTTCCCGAAGGGCTCCCAGCCTGCCACCCCTGGAGTTGGCCAGGCGGCTCTGCTGTCCTGGGCCTGCGAAGGGTCCGTGCGTTAGGGGGTTTTCGGAGCTCCCTGGGTGAGTCTAACATGAACTCAGGGATGGGAACCAGGCTGTGAGATAACGTGAAGCTTAAACAGCAGACGTATTTGTATTTTCTTCAGTATTTGCAAAACTGATTCTGAAAAACTAAAAGGTCAGACAATAAACAAAACAAATTATCTTTAAAATATACACTTAGTGATTTTAAATATACATATTTAAATCTATATTCCCCCCTCCATCCAATACCTGGTGTTTTTGAGGAGGCCCGTGGGCACAATGGAGAGATTCTTGAGCTGGGTTTGGAGTCCTCCGTAGGGGAAGGAAACTGTCCCTGATGTCAGTGTCACCCACGGAATCACCGCGTTTTGCCCTGTGTGATGTGCACTTTTCACCCAAACTTTTGAGAGAAAAATAAGGAGGCACACGATACATGGGTATAACACACACATAACGGGGGGTATAACCCATGTATAACGTTCACAGAATGTGGGTGCGCATTGTGCACGGCAACATACAGCGAAGAGGGCAGTGCAGCTGTAACAAGTGAAACCCAACCCTTCGGGTGTTTAGCACTAGGAATTTGGCGCCCATGTAACAGTATGGCCAGTGAGGAGGCAGCCTTCCTGTGCGCGGTCCATCGTTCAGGGCCCCCAGTCTGTTTGTGGCTCCAAGGTGGCCCAGGGGAGGGAGGGGAGGCAGTGGGTGGGGCCCAGGGGAAGTTCCCACCTGCGGGGCTGTGCCACATGTGCTTGCACCTCATTGGCCAGAGCCTGGTCTCGTGGCCTCTCCCACCTGCATGGGTTAGTGAGCGAGGTCCCAAGCCCTGGCGAGGAGCTCCCAGGCTGTGGTGTGGAAGGGCCGGAGCTTGGGCCCCAGCGCCTTTGCGTGACCGGTGTCGGGAGTCTCCCGGAAAGGCGCAGGTGCCTGGAGGCCGGGTGTGGGCCTCGCCCTGGGGAATGGGGACCCCAGGAGCCCCGGGTGCAAGGACCCGCGAAGGTTAAGTGCTCTGTTAAGGGCGTGCGCTCTTTCTGTTCTTTTCTCCACAGATATTGCCAATGGCACCAGTTCAGGGGGGTACCGCCCACCCCCCAGAACCAAAGAAGTCATCATCAACGGCCAGACTGTGAAACTTAAATACTGTTTCACCTGCAAGATTTTCCGGCCCCCTCGTGCCTCTCACTGTAGCCTTTGCGATAACTGCGTAGGTGAGTAGAAGCAGCAACTGCCTGTGCGCCCGCCCCTCCCGTCTGCGCTTGAACGCTGGCCGCTGGCAGAGGGGCTGGCTCCCTGCGAACGGACCTGTGCGAACGAGAGTCAGCTCGTGTGTCTCTTTAATCCTTTGACACTGAACAGCTCAGTAATAGTTAATATGTCCACATCTCTGCCTCCTGCAACGGATCCCCGTTTACCAAGCCTAGCGTCACCAAACTGTGTGTTCATCTTTTACGCCCTGCAATGCCCCCTGTCCCCGTGCAACGTCCCGGGCCTTCTCCCTGAGCCCGTGCACCAGCGTGGGGGGGGGGGGGGATTGCCTGTTCTCTGGAGCTGCCAGGGCAGCGGGCACGGGAAATCAAACCATTTCCCCCCGAGTTCCTCCATTGCCCCATGAGCTGGCTGCAGGTATTTGCCGGTGTGCTTTGCATGGGTCCCCCAGGTACCCTGGAGGTTGGGATGGGGAGATGGAGGCATTTGAAGTGAAGGAGAGAAAAGGGGCAGAGGCCAGGAGACTTCCAGACCTACAGTTAGGGTTGTCGCTCTGCCCAGAGACCACCACGACCTCCCCTGTCTTCTCCCGGGACGGACTAGGGAAATGGGCAGAGGGTACCGAGTGGAGCCCAGGGGCCCTGGGTTGCAAGACTGCCAGGCCACGGCCCCCCGGCTCAGGATTTCCACCACTAACGTGGGTCCCCAGCGCCTTGGGATGAGTTGGCGAGCCCTTCAGGTCGCTCAGACTGAGAGCTGCCAGCCATGCGCGCAGACCATGTTCTTTGCTGGGCTGGAGCTTCTTAGACATGAGGTTGTCAGGAGATGGCAGGAGACCCAAGGCACAGGGAGGGCAGTGAGAACCTGCGAAGTCTTCCTAGGGAAGCCCTCGTCTCTTCAGCCCCGCAGCCCGCCTGTCGGCGAACTGGCCAGGGACATTCCTTGTGCCGGGAAGGGTCCGACGCCTCAGACCAAGCCCGGTCCCCTCGGGAACACGCCATCGATCGCTGCGCACTCTCGTTGAGTCTGTCGGGATGCGTCGTCTCCGTTCTCCGTGGGGAAAATAGAATGTTATCATGTATTTCCTGCTGTGCCAAGCAGTTTTCCCTTTTTTTGTCTGAAATTCACTTTATTCTAACTGTAATCATCCACAATTTGTGAGAAAGTCCAGGATTTTCCTGTCAAGCCTTGTCTTGGTTTTATTAACCTGCATAAATTACTTTTAGCCTTTGCCCCCCCACCCCTGCCCCACCCCGAGTGGAACAGCATATCTTTCCCGGGCCGGAGGCAGCCGGAGGCCTGCAGCCGAGAGCCCGGAACCTGGCCCCGCACGGCCTGGGTGCAGATGCTGCAGCTCCGGGACTCAGGCAGGCGACTTCAGCCCCCTGTGCCTCGGTTTGCTCGTCTCTGCGATGGAGCCCCTTAATGGTGCCTCCCTTCTGGGGGGCGGGGAGAGTAAAGGGTTCAGCGCCAGTACGGCCTCAGAGGGGCGCCTGGGGTACACTGAGACCCTAATCGTGGTGGTTACTGTGGCCACTGCCTCTCCCTTGACATTTTCGATTGGCCTTCTCTGGACCATTTCTTGATCTCTGTAGCCTTGCGCAGGCGGAAGGACCAAACCTGTGCCCGGTGCTTGATGCGAGGGCACATCGGGGTGTCCACAAGGACACATGGCGGCCTTAGCGTGGTTTCCGATACTCTCCCTGGTGACTCCAGCCCCACGCGCTTCGTGAGGACACTCTTAAGCCAAAACATCACAGTGGCTTGAAGAGCTTCAGGGGGACAATCTGTCGGGATGTTCGGTGCCCTTTCTTGGGTTGGAATTCTGATGTCGCCTATAGTATGTGATGGACTGGCATGTGAGTTACGCTTTTTCACGGAAAATCGTGGGTTATTCTGCACACCTTCCCCTGGAGTCGAAGGACGTGGTCGTCCAGTTGGCACTTGTCGGTCGGGCGCTGGTGGCTGTGAACCTGAGGAGGTCGCTGGGCGCCTCCTTCTCTTCGTCGTTCACGAAATGCGCGCCCACAGCTGTCCCTGTTCCTCCCCGTGTGTCCGTTGGCCTCAGTCCTCTGCCGCTGCTTCCTCGTCACGACAGAACTCTCCTCCCCATCGCAGTGTTTCAGCACGCCCTTTGGGTGGCCGTCCAGCGCTCCCTAAAAGGTCATTAATGCCCTCATTTGTTCCCCCCATCGCCCGTAGGCTTACGTGTTCCCTAAAGAACCCCGATCCGTGACTTGGGGTAAAATCCCCGTACCCGTGTTAGACACCGGCCCCAGTGCCCAGTGCACTTCTCCTACGGGGAAACTTTGAGATGACGTCCTCTCTCTCACAGAAACCACCAGCTGAGAAAGAAAGAGCCCCCATCGGTAGTGTCCCGGGGCCACTCGGCAGCCTTTCGGCTAGTGTGCCGTCCAGCACGCCACAGCCAAGTGTGCTGGTGCCCTGTGACCGGGAGGCACGGGACAGCGAAGGGGAAGGAGGGGAGGGGGGAGGTTTGGGGGTGGGTTCAAGAGGAGGAACACTGGACCAAAAGCCCATTGCCAGCTGCTGCCTCTCAGCATCATTTCAGGGTTCTCGGAGGACAGGTGAAGGAGTCATACGGTTGATTTTAAAATAAAGCTACTCACAGCGCTCCCGGAAAAACCACACGGTGGTTCAAAGCTATGCAGCTTTGTTTTTCCTGCTCATTAAGCTACGTTTGGGCCTTTGCTGGGGCCCATTAGCAGACCAGCAAATTGGGCCTTCTGCATTTGGGAAATAGAGGGGAAAGCGGATGTCTCCCACTGAGAAGTGTAATTGCAGAGTTTGCCACTATATTATTTTTAGGTGGAAAGTTTTTATTGAAAGAGTTCTACTCTTTGCAGCCAGGGGAAAACATACAGCAAGGCGAGGTGCGGAAAGCCAGGGTGGGCGCTGGCGGCCTCCTTCCCCTGAACAACCAGTGAACTTGGGCCGGCCCTTCCTAGGCACACAGCGCTTGCAACTGTCGACTGTCCCTTTGCGCTGGGAGAGGGGAGAGGGGAGAGGGGAAATGCAGTTTCCCAGGCAGTTCTGAAGTACAGTTTTCTTTGTGCAGTGAGTTTGAAATGCATGCAGAGTCTCCAAGGGCCTGGAGGTTCGCTGAGGACTGAGGAGGAGCCCTCCCCCTCCCCCCACCCCCCGGGGAGCACACTCAGCTGCAAACACAGAACCTGTTCGCAGACACTAGTGACCTGAGACCCGGGTCTAAAGACAAGCAGGCCCAGGCCTGCGTCCCGGTCCTGTCATCGAAGAAATGGGGACCTGGGCAGGCTGCCACCCCCAACTGTTCCCGTGTCTGTAAAATGGGGTTACCCTGGCACTACCTCCTGGGCGTCTTTCAGGGATTAGGGGAGATGGTGCCCAGCACAGCGCTGCTGCCCGCTGAGGGCTCAGGAAGTGCTTGTCGTTAACACTGTTGTCGTGGGGAACGGACCACGTGAAGGGCTCCCAGACACGGCCTGGAACGTGGGGGCCTCCACAGGGACGGGCGCCGCCTTGTTTTTCTGCACCTGGTAGGGTTCAGGTGATGGGGTGCATGGAAGCGAGTCCCCTCTCTTCCTGCCTTTGTGATCTCTGCGTCTGTCTCCCTCGTTCGTTCTCTGCAAGGTGGTCATCACATCGCTTCCGTCTTTGAATCAGCGTTTGGGTTGTTTGTTCATCCCGGTGACCCCCAGCCGCTGGGCGGTGCAGCCAGCTCTGCTCTCCCAGCGCCCTAGGCCCCTCGGGTCATTCAAGCAGAGTCCCCAAAGAGCCAAGAAGAGAGCGAGCCCCCAGGAGGACCTCTCACCCGGGCTGTGTGCTCGCCCAAGTCCCACCTGAGTCCTTCCCGCTCCCCTGACCAGGGTGACACTTTGGGGGAAGTCTGTCTCTTGATGGGGTCTGGGCCAGTGTCTACCTGCCTCACTTTGACCAGGCAGCTTGGTCTGGAGGCTAAGAGGGGGCCTCTGGACTCAGCAGCCAGCCAGGTCCCAGACTCTGCCTGGTCTGGGGAGGGGGACGCTCTTCGAACTTCTCCCTTGAGCCTGGAGGGGCTGCAAGACAGACAGGAGGTGGCGCAGGGAGTCTCTGGGGAGCCCTCAGCATTGCCAGACTCTTCCGGGGCGGGGGATGGGGGCAGCTGTCCCATTGCCTTCTGTCCTCCCCTTCTGTCATTGCTGGTGTGGGCAGCACAGAGAAGCCCCCCACACACCCTCTGCACAGAGAAAGTGTCCATTGCTCTTGCTTTTGGAAGAGCTTCACCGTCATCTTTGAAAGTCTTTATTGCCCCCTTTCTTTGTAGCTGTGCTCTGTCTCTCCTGGGCGTTGGCGCCTGTCCTCCCTCTGCCCCTCAGTGCCCCCTCCCCGCATCCAGCTGCTTCCTGTGGGAGGCGGGTTCCTGAGCTGGGACCGCAGATATCCCGTGCGTGCGTGCGTGCGTGCGTGTGTTTGCGCTTTGCGCCCCTGCTGCCCAGGGAGCCGTCCCTGCTGCCCAGGGAGCCGTCCCTGCTTCACAGTCGCGTAGCAACTGAGATGTGCATCTGAGATTTACAACGACCGTTGCCCTCCATTCCAAAGTGTGGGCAGGCCTCTGGAGTTGCCTTGTAACTGTTTGGGTATGGCGAGAGGCCCGTTAATGTCCCGCGGGAAAGTCTGTCTTTGGAAGGGAATGGAGTGAGCTGGCATTCGTATCCCACCAGGAGCCAAAACGCACAGGGCTTCACTGACCACCCCTCGTCTCCAGGACCCTGGCTTCTCTCTCACGTGTAATGGGCACCCGCGTGTCAGGCACTGTGCTAACAGCTGGGTGCCTCAAAATAAAAGACTGTCCGCACGGATCATTATATTAAGAGCAGACCAAGGAGAATTCAAGGTGGAATGCATGGGCCAAAGAGGATAATTGTGGTGAAGACTACAGTTAAAAATTTAGTCATCAACATATATGCACCAGATAACATTGCATCAAAATATATAAAGTTTGTTAGAAAATGCACGTGTAACCAAAATGTCCCGAAATGACCGTGATCATGGACACTAAAAAGAGATGTCCTTCAGCTTGGACCCTGTGTCTGACTCTGAAACTCAGAGAGCTGAGATTGGAGGCGTTGTTGGCCGGATGGGGGCCTTTGTGGTCTTCATCCCGTGGTATCGCTCCCACCGTTCTGTCACCTTATGTGGCCAAGAGACTCTGCAGATGCCATTAAGGTTTCTAATTAACTGACCTTAAATTAGGGAGAGGATCCTGGGTTATCCCGGTGGGCCCCCTGGGATCCCAAGAGCCCTTTCGGAGCAAAGATGGAGAGATTCCAAGCAGGAGAAGGCGTTCGCTCACGCTGCTGGTTCAAAGATGGGGGTGGGCGGGGTGCATGGGAGAAGGGGGACGAGGAAGTGAGTCCTGCCGACTGCACAGAGCTTGGAAAGACCAGGATCCGAGTCCACCCAGGACCTGCACCCCGCCTCTGTGATCTTATCTAGGGAGACCCTGAACTGAGCTCCTGACCCATGAAAATCTTGAAGCAATAAATTTGTGTTGCTTAAAGCCAATGCATTTTGGTAATTTGCTCTTCAGCAATAGAAAACTAATGAAGAATATTTTTTTAACTTTTTTTTTTACAAAGGTAACATTTTTTAAAATAATACAACAGTGAATTTTCTACATGAAAGTTAGGAGCAAATTAGGATGTTCACTGTCACTGCTAATGTTTAACCTTTTACAGCTTTACTAACTAATGCAGTAAGATGAGAAAAATATACTTTTCTGTAGATGATGAGAAAACCAACAATAACAGTACCAACACACATTATAACTCGTTTTCTAAGTTTAGGAGACCTATGAGTCACCGCACAAATACATTATAGCGGGGCACCGTGTATCAGGAACCACAGTGGGAATCAGGACGCATCGTCTCCACAAATGTGTTTATACCCGTAACGCAGTACGAGGCCGGGGGAAGGTAAGACGATTCTGAAGTTCAGTTCAGTGACTCAGCCAGCCGCCATGACCAGCCGCACTTGGGGAAGAGAGCGATGCGGCATTGCACGGCGTGAAGTCCCACGTGTGTTCCTAACCCGAAGGTCAAGCTCCAGAAAGTGACTCAGTGGCCCCGCAGGTGCACACGTGTGCACGTGTGTGTGTGAGTGATTTCCGCATCGTCCGTCTCTATTTTCCAAACTCCTCCGGGACCGTGGAAACGCCCAGTTCCCGTGACGAAGGTCCAGCAGTCTGCTGGGCGGAGGCTGTGGGAGTGGAGTAAGTCTATGGGGTGGGGGGCATCTTCAAGAGCCCAGACTTTTCTGTGTGGCCGGCCATTGCGCTGAGTCCCAATGTCCGTGGGAGTTACGGGATTGAAGAAGAGCAAAGGGCCCAGCGGGTAGACAGACAGACAGACACGACGGCAGGACAGAGGCTCAGAGACTGGCCAGGAAGAGGGTGGCCGTCGGCCCAGCAGGGATGTTGGAAAGCGGTGGCAAAGCTGACCTCCTGGACGGTGTCGGGGCTGCCCCTGGGCGGCACGTGGGCCGGGACCGCTGCGTCCGAGGGCTGCTGGACCCCTCACGTCCACCTCTCAGTTTTTCCTTAGTGCCTTTTTGGGCGAAGCAGCAGATGCTGTAACTAGACTTAAAAATATGTCAAACATTCCAATTAATGCTTTCGGATCCAAGCTGCCTGTCGAGCTTCCACCCCGCCCCCCCATCCCCTTCACTGACCCCTCTGCAAAGTTCCTGCACGCCTCGGAAGGGCTGACAGTTGTGTTCTCACCTCTGACTCGAAATGAACACACGCAGCCACGAGATCTTTCAGCTGAAAACAAACGTGCGGTTTTCCTTTTCACGGATAATTTATGGCAGTGCACGGAGGGTTTAATGAGACTCGCAAAATGACAGATAACTCAAGGAATGTTGCCGTCCCTGGGATGGAACGCACACTTTGCTAGACTCAGAGAGCCAGAGCTCCTGCCTCGGCGCTGCAGAAGACCCCAGTTCTCACGAAAGGCTTTATTCATCGGCACAAAGCTCGGAGCCAGGCCTACCCACCTCTACGCAATGTCTATACGACCTCGGGGCACACGTTTTTGCCACTGACTTATTCCTGGTTTTCTTGTAAGCAGCTCAGATGGCTTTAGAAAGAGATGGGTTTTAATGCCATCACTCATGATCGGTGACTCAGTGTTACTAGCTCCAGGGAGAGATGACAGATTCCAAGGAACCTTTCTGACTCATCTGGCGGTGAGCTGACATTCTTTCCCAGAAGCCTTTTCACTTCCTCTTGTGTCAAATTAAAACCATGCCTGGCTGTCAGAGCACTGTTTTCTCGGTCTCTTCCTGCCAGTGCTCATTTCCTGTACTTCACATTGGTCCCCTCCTGTCCCCGGCTATCCCCTAGCTCTTCTCCCAGCTCCACTTTGTCCTCCTGTACCCTGCATGCTGTAGCTGGAGCCACATTCTGTTTCAGCGCAAGAAGCCCGCCCCTTGTCCGGCAAGCTCTTCCTCAACATGCTCTCCCCCCAATAAGATGCCCCGTGTTCTGCTCCCAAGAGTTTCTTCCATAAAAATATAAAATTGCAGAAGAGTCTAGAGATGCTTTTGAGGCAATTCCACAAAGTCTTTAATCTTTCAGAATCACTTATGTCATAATGTGTGTGTTATGGGTATAAGTGCATGTAAGTAGGTATCAATTCCTTGAAATGGAACACCCAGGTCTAGGAGTCTGCATTTTAGCAAACTGCCCAGGGGATTCTTAGGCACGGTCAAGTTTGAGAGCCATAGGGATAGACGTTCTCTGACCCTGTCCAGGTTCCAAGATCAAGGTCAGGCCCTAAGGATGCATTGGGAATGGCTCATCTGTCACAGAGAGCAGTGGCCTGTGACGGAGGGTGGCTGCTTCTAACAGAGCATGGCTAGGATGATTTTCAACCTTGAAAAATTAATATCAATAAATAGCCGCCATCTTTGGAGGCCTGTTGGAAGCCACGCTCTGTAAGATTGATTCATTCAAGAAGGCTGTGTTCCTCCTCTTACCTTAAGGGCATCCTCTCTCTGGGGGTCTGAGAAGGATGTTGATATCATAACAGGGGTAGAAGTCCACAGAGTCCAGGGGAGAAATCAGGCCATGTCTGTGGAACGCCTTGGAAAGCAAGCACTACGGCTAACCCAAGAGTATTTACTCAGTGACTGTTACGTGCAAGTTCAATGCAAGTTAGTATGAGACAGGCTTCCTGCCCTTGACAATTTTTCTGCCTACTCATGAAAAGAAGTATTTGACAAGGTTGTAGCATGCAGGATATCTAATCTGGCCTTAGCATGGTCATGTTAGACCAATTCCCATAAAGGGGAGAAATGGAAGGAAAGGCTAGAAAGGCTGGAAAAATAGAGACAGCCACCCCGAGTCCCCTGCACGCCCAAGACAGAAGGACTAGACTCAGCCACTAGTTCACACATTGACCAGGAAACAGAGATGGTCAGGTTCAGCCTTAAGAGGATTAATTTCACGTGAGCTGTATTAGCCTGCTGTGGCCCAGCGATGCTGTGTAACAAACACTCCCCAAAATCTCTGCCTTTTACCAAACAGCCTTTCTTTTTCTCATGTGCCTGTGGGTCATCTGGGGCAGCCTTGGGGACATGGCAGGGCGTGGCGCCAGGCATCGCTGAGGTCCAGTCTTCTCAAATTTGATCCTGGGACGCAGACTGAAGGGAAAGCGGCATGTCTTCCTCGCGCTGGGTCACTGGGCCATGTGATGGGGCGCCAGCACCTGCAGTGTCTCACGGCTTCTGCTTGACAGCACGTCTGCTTAGACTCCATCATTGACCAAGCAAGGCCCATGACCACGACCACGACCATGACCATGACATGTCAGTGGGCCAGCGCAAGACAGTCTGCCTCAGGAGGGAGAGCGGTGAATACTTCTGAAATAATCCAGTTGATTGCACGCAGGGAGACTTGAAGACCAAAGACCGATTACTTTCTAAGGAGCGGTTTTGTGTCTGATGCGTCTTTCCAAACATACTGCGCCTTACAGCAGGTGTCCAGTCGCCAGTTGTTTCTCTGAGGTGCCTGGCATTGAAATTGGCCTCCAGCAACAGAGATGGGAGTCAGGGATGCAAAGGATGAAACGTGCCTCACCAGCCCCAGAGTTTCTTCTCCCAAGGTGTTTGGGGCTGTGTCAGCTGACCCAGCCACTCTCCGTGGGGCGCTGAACCCCCAGTGTTTCTCAGAACGCCACCCGCCGTGGGCAGGGGTCGGGCAGCGCGGAGCTGGTGAGGGCTGGGTACTGGGGTCGTGAAGTAACCCGCGTGCATGAGTTTTGAAAGCTTAATGCAAGTTTGTTCATTGTTTAAAAAGCCATGAAAATAATTTGGCTTGTTGGAATAGGCTAAGTTTTATTTTATTTCTAAGAGGTTGAAAAGTATTTTAAATAAAGAACTAATGGAAATGGAAACATTATATTGGGGTAAAAATAATAACTCATTTTAAAATCTAGCGATACACCTGTGAAAATGTGATTATTATCTTTTTTGATTAAAGAAGTGGAATGAATACAGAGAAACGTATTTATACTAAAATAGCTCTTTTCAATGAGAATGAGATGGTGTTTTATGACACCGTCACCTAGTTTGGTGAAGCTTTTTCCCTTTTGGAGGTAGTTCTGTATGCGCTCTTTCATTCGCTGCGCACAGCCACCCTGAGCCTTCGTTGGGGTGGGAAGTATCACCCCCATTTGCTACAGAGCTCAGGTGCAGAGAGAGTGGGCACTGGCCCGCCAGCGGATGGCAGGACTCTGGAATTAGTCTAGAAGGCAGCCTCCCAACCCGGAGAAATTTCATGAACCACCGAATCAGGGCAAGCAGAAACGCACCATGGCCTGAAAGTAAGCAACAAGTGGACAAGTAAGATTGTAACATATCAGGAAAGGTAACATCTTCTACCTCAGCCTAGTAGAAAGGCGTTGCTCGCCCAACCACTGAGTCCGCCTGGGCACAGAGCTGTGTGCAGTGTGCAGGGAGAGCGTAGGAAGTTGAGCTGCAGGCAGTCACCAGTCTTTAGAAGCTTATAAAGGCCCCAGGGTGAGCAGAGCAGTGTCCGGCATGACCTAGTTGGGCCCACGCCAAGCCATCGGTACGCTCGGTATGCAAGACGAGGTGCATGTGTAAGTGCTTCACCTTTGCAAAGAGCTCTCCTGTTCCTGTGTGAAGGTGGTGGTGCCCTCCTGCGGTTACACCGTCCGAACATCTTCGTTTCTGGACTGCAGAGGCTCTGCGCACCTTGCGTGGGGCCTCTTCCTCCTGAGGGTCCTGTGGGGCCTGTACGGTCCAAGGAGAGAGTTTAATGAGACGCACACTGGGATCAGAAGGTACCAGAACTCTAATGAGATGCAGCAACTTGAGTGGAAGCAGAGCTCTGAGCATGAGGCCCAGCTCAAGGACTTACCTCCCTGTCCCGTACGGAACACGTTCCCCAAAAGGCCCGGAGGGAGCTCGGCTCCACGAGGACAGACAGGCCGTGGCCCTGCTGCCGCCATGTGGCCCTCTCCAGGGCCTGGCCGGGCACCCACACCCGTGCTCCCAGGGTGCGCTGAGGGCAGGGATTCCTGACCTGGGCGCTGTGGATGGAATTCAGGGCGTCCGTGAACTTGGGTGGGAACAACAATTACATCTTTATTCTCACTAACCTCTTGAGTGCAGTTTAGTAGTTCCTTCAATCGTGGACGTCAGCAACAAACCACGTTAGTAGAGCTCGTCCCCGCCAGAAACCACTTTCGTACGGCATTACAGTTACCAGATCAGTTCTCAGCCCTGTTCCTGCTTCAGAGTTATGGTGGCTGATAACCTGTGGCTCTCGTTATTTACTGTATTAATACAGTACTATGTATTTTACTATATCGTAATTTTCAAATTATTCTCAAAACAGCACTACTGGTTTCTTTTGTCACCTCGCGTATCTCATGCATTTGAAACCATTCTGGGGAGGGGTCCATGGGCTTCATGAGGCCACTCTTAGGGTTCATGGCACAAGAAGGTTAAGAAGCCCTGGTGAAATCTTGTGTAGACTCTTCTTTAATGAAATTCATTGGAGTGACGTTGGTCAGTAGAATTGTACACTTGATGCTACATCACCTGTATCCGGCATCGTGTTCGCCACCGAAAGTCAGATCTCCTTCTGTCACCAAATATTTGACCCGTTTACCCTTTACTGCCCCCACCCCTTCCCTCTGGTGACCACCACTCTGCTGTCTGTGTCTGTGAGTTCTTGTTTGTTCTTTTGTTGCTTTCAGTTTTACATCCCGCGTAGGAGTGAGAGCGTATGTTTCTTGGCTTTTCCTGTCTGACTTGCCTCACTTAGCACGATGCTCTCAAGCTCCATCCGTGCTGTCGCAAACGGCAGCGTTTCACCCTTCTTACGGCGGAGGAGGGTCCCGCTGTGTGTGTGGGCACCACGTCTCTGCCCAGGCTCCTGTCGAGGGCACTTGGGTAATTTCCACGTCTACCCCGCCCAGTCGTCAGAAAACAGGTTGGCAGGAAGCGTCCTCTCCACGCCGCCCGAGGGCCGCCGTGGATTTTTTTCAAGGACGCCATTTCAAAAAGCTCTTCTTTAAATAAAACGAAACTGCACTGGGCTCATTCTCCTTCCGCTGTTTCTTCCCCTTTCTCCGTTTTTCACCCTAAACACAGGTGTGCAACAAACACACACAGAGTTTCCTGCGGGTGGGCAGGCAGGCCCGGACCACCCACCCCGGGGTGCTCTGCTGAGCCTGGTGTTCAGCCCGCTCCCATGTTTTGGTGGTTTTCTGGGAGCATCTGTTTAGCCCTTTGTTACAAAGAAGGGAGCGGGGAGCTCGGCGGCAGGACGCGGTCCCTGTGGCCGGCCCTCTCTCTCCAGCTCGCTCCCAACCAGCTCTCCGTGTTGTTGGGTAAGTAGGTTCGTCCTCAACACTGTTTCACGTTGCTGAGCATTTACTCCTTCGCATGGTTCTTGTCTCGATCCTCCCCTCTGAGAAATACTGGGAAGAAAAGAACCCTTGCCATAGTTAAAGCCTTCCCCCAAGGATAACACAGTATTTTAATTTGAAGCAAACATCATTTGCAGGCCCCACACGGCTTTGTATCGCTTATCTTTCCCCTGAAAGTTGGCAAAAATGAGGCGACATTACCCATTTTATTCCTGACTCTTAGGAGCTAAGTTCATAACAATTTCACGGTAGAGCGGTATGGCCCTCGGCAAGATGGCGCGACAGCGGTTACCCGCTTTCTACCAGGCAGTTCGTGCCTGACAAACCATTGGTTATTACTAACTGATTTATAGGTTTGTTTTTCAGTCCGATTCACTAAACAAAAAAAAAAAAAAAAAATGCATTTTTTCCGTCTTCCATCATGCCGGAGCCTGGCCGTAGGACAGGAAGTGGCCGAGCGTGTGTGCCCCGGTCATGATAAGGCTGCTGCCCGGGGAAGCCGTGGCTCCCGGCGAACGACCCCGCGGGGCTGTGCCCGTGGCTCTGCGAGCACCTCCTCCCCCTGTTTCGGGCATGTCCACCCCCTGGGGGTCGTACGTCAGGCTCCGTGCCCGGTCGGCCCTGGGGAGATGGTGGCGAGTGTGGTTCCCACGGTCCCGCCTGCAAAGGGTTCACAGGTGCCCACGGAGGAACACGGGTGGTTTTGCACACACCTGTGGTACATGGAGGTGACAAACAACGGGGAAGTGCAGGGCAGGTGGGAGCACCTGGGAGGGATTCCTAACCCAGAGGAGGGGCGTCGTCCCTGAGACCTTCAAAGGGTGAGTGCCAGACGTCAGGCAAAGGGAGGCAGCGAGCAAAGAGATGTACCGGGCAGGTCGGAGGAAGACCGGCGGCGGCGAGGCCCAGCGCAGGAGGAGGCAGGCCGGCCCCAGGGACCGGGGGAGGAGGCTGACGTGGAGACTCCGGGCGGAGGAGGCTGAAGGGAGAGGCAGGAGGTGAGCCCTTGCGATCTTATTATCCCCAGGGCACAGGACGTGGGTGACCTTATCAGCGATGTGGTTCAGAACGTGCCCTCCTGTCTGCCTTGCAGAGAGTGACCTGGATGGCGGCAGGACAGGGCCAAGGTGGGAGGGCCGTTGCCCCGGCCGAGGCCCAGTTCCCTGGCTCGGGCTGGGGCAGGGAAGCCGCGTGGACGGGTTCCGGGGATAGCCCAGAGGAGCAGCGGCAGGCCTCGGCGCTTCCTTCCATGGCGGAGTCAGGGCGAGGACGCATGTGTGGGTGTTGGGTTGTTCCCCGTGTTAAAACGAATGCCGTTAATGCCAAATAGAGTTCACGTATTGTAAGTACATCAGGACACGGTGACCCGAGTCTATAAAGTGCGCGACTCAGTTTAGCTGCCCGGAACCCTCTGGCTCTCGGTCCAGAGCGCGATCTGTGGCAGCTTCAACATGGGACGCGGAGCCCATGAAATTGGCTCCCGGGGACAGAACCGCGCACTGCTGGTGTCGGCTGCGAATGGGTGGTTGGTGACTGACGTCAGACGAGTGGAGGAGGAAAAGAGAAAGCGGGGAAAGAAGTGTTAGAAAGTCACAGGAAAAGGAAAGAAAGAAGGGAGGGGAGTGAGTTGGTGGAATGGATGCGGCCACCATGGCGCTGGGCAGCGACGTCCCCCCAGGGCTGCAGGCAGGCAGCGCTGCGACCCAGCTGCTGCTGGACGTGGGGAGACCCCGCCCCGGGAGCCGCAGACCCCCGGTAACTCAGCTCCCTGAATCCACAGCGTTTCCCCATTACCAGCTCTTTACAGTTTACAAAGTACTGCAGGAAGAACGCTAAGAGTTTTTCGGGGGAGCGGGGTGGGCTGTTTAACGTCTTAAACAGCAGGAGTTCTGGCATGCGGCTGGTAGGGGCTGCTTTCAGTCTTGCTTGGAGCGGTGAGTGTCTTCCCTGTCTGCCGGGACCACGGGACAGAGCAGGGGACGTGGACAGGCACCGAGGAGAGACAGTGCCCAGAGGAGGAAACAGATCCTTCAAGGGAGCCCGTGGGTGAGAAGGGACCACCAGGGACAAAGGCTGGGCTCCGGGAGAGCATTTCAGGGAACCGAGGAGGAACGAGAGCCCTGCCCCCACTATGTCAGGGGACCGCAAGGGGACCCCAGAGGCAGATCCAGGCTGGACCAGGGTTCACTGTCCTAGACTTGCTGGCTCCAAGTCATCAGTAATTTCTTGGAGAGAAAAAAAAAAACTGGGAAATAACATTGCAACACCCTTTTTTAGAACTTTTGCCCATAACTTTGTAGGATGAGTCTTCACACTTCTCAGGGGCCTCGGACATTCCCAACAGCATTTTTGGGTGGCACCTGGGGGCCTGGGGGAGGACCCCACCCCTTCCATATTGTTGTCCACAGACAGGTAAACCAGGGAGATCCTGCCCAAGGCAAGAACCTGGAGGGACCTAGAGTGGGAGCGGTGACATAAGCTGCCAGCCCCAGAAGCACAAGCGAGCCTCGTGTCGCTCAGCAGGTCCCATCCCACACTCAGGCCCGTCACTGTGCGAGCCTCACCGTGTGAGGCAGGGCGGGGAGGGCGCCCACACGCCGGGAGGCAGAGGCCTCTCAGACCGCCTCGGTCCTGGGCCCTGCCCCTTGCAGGCTTCCAGTCCGGGGTTTGCGTCTGCGCCGAGGACAGAGCCATCCCTGTGGGACAGACCTCGTTCACAGAGCGCTCACACTGAATGTGCAAAGCCAGAATGCTGACGTCGTCGTTTTCAGCAAACGACTGTGCGACTCGTGTCCCAGGGGCCCACAGGCAGAGCCAGCCCGCCCCCGCCAGCGGTCAGGCGGCCGGGGCGGCCGGGTCAGGACCTGAAGCTCTGTTTACGATCGTGGGATGAGCAATAGAGCGGTCATGGGAAGCAGAGCCCTGCGTGGCCGGCCCCGTGGGGCCTTCTGGGCACGTGAGTCAGATACTGTCCCGTAAGCCTGGCAGACATTTATAGGGGCACTTCGGAGACACACTTTGTTTGGAGATGCTCATGGCTTACAATGGTGCATTGAAAGAAAATGTTCAGGCAGGTCTTTTAAAAACTCTGCATTTACTTTTTAATTTAGAAATTGTTTTCAACAAAAGGAAGCCTATGTGTCTGATGCGATCTTTTGGAAAGTGCATTCCCCACCAATGGGAAAGCCTGAAGGGTAGAATTTCCGGGGCCTCCGGCCATGTTCTCTGCCTGCCCTGGATCAGTGCCCGGGAGTTCAGCCGCAGGGCCAGGGCCCGCCGCAGGAGGGCCACCGTCCCAGGCCCAGTAAAGCAGCCCGGGCCAGAGGAGGACCATCTCAGCCGTGGCTTCTGCTTCCATCCTGCCAGAAGCGCTCGCTCATGGCCGCCTGCGACTCCAACGGCAGCTCCGCGTTAAAAACACTTTTCTTCTGCACCCAGAGAAGTGAGCCACTAGGGGTCACTTCAGGGAAGTCTCCCTCCCTCCGTGGGTCCCCACACGTGCACCTTTTGACCGGCTCCGTCCCCCTTGGCTGTGGCTCCTGCGCGTGTCTCTGAGTGTGCGCGCGCTCCTCTCTGAGTCTCGCCCCCTTGTCCTCCGGGCTTACGTCGCTGGGCCCCACCTCTGCTCAGAGCTCCCGACACGCACACGCACCTGCCTTCTGAACGTGTCTCCACGTGGGGCGCTCAGAGACCTCCCGGATCAGCATTCCTCGCCGTGCCCCTTGCTGAGTGCCAACACTGTCGGTTGGTTGCACGAGGCAAACACCTAAGACTCGTACCTGACTGCTTCCTCTCCATCCTCACCTAACCCATCGCCAGGCTCGGTGTCGATCCACTTCCTTCCCTTCCCCCTGCCGAGGCCAGCTGCCAGGGGCACCGTCTGTCACCTTGCCAAGCAGGGGTCTTCTGGTGGATCCCCCGCCCCCACTATCCACACCTTTCCTCAGCCAGGCTACCCCTACGATCCCCAACGGAATCTGATCACACTGCCCTTCTGCTGGACAGGGCTGTCCTGCTGGCGGCTAATAGGAAGGAGCCACAATGCTGAGCCTCGTCTGCCAGAGCCCAGCCCTGCCATCCCCCCCTGCCCCCCCTCCACCGCTCGGCGGGCACCACACTCCTCACCGACTGGGCTGTGGCCCCCTGGCCTCCTCTCAGTGCCTGGGAATAGCCACAGTCCCCTCTATTCACTCCTGCCCACCTCTCAGGGAGGGCTCCAGGGTGGGTCCTCAGAGACACGCCCCACGCCTTACCCCTCCCACAGGGTCCTGTCCTTCGGCCTCACGGCATCGGCCAGGTTGTCATGGTGCACCACAGGCTTACATGGTGACAGCGTCTGCCCTGTGGAGTGAAACTCCAAGAGGGCGGGCCTTGTCTGTTTCCTGCACCAGGTGTCTCCAGCAGCCCGCCCCCTGCCTGGCATGCCGCTGCTCTGCTCGGTTACTGTCTGTAGAAGGGAGGGAGGGAGGAAGGGAGGGAGGAGAAAAGGGGAACTGGGTATTCCTCTGCCTGTATCTCCCGCCATCTCTCCATTTTACCTTTCTCTCTTTTACAAAGAAGAAAGAAAAAACAGTACATTGCTTTTTTGGCTCTAGGACTAGGTTGGTGTTCTCAACTGAAACCAGAAAGTCTCCTTCCCCCAATCTAAATGAACTAAAACTTGCAGCCCCAGCCTCAAACCTACCGGCACTTCAAAGGAAAAGTCTCAGACTCCAAGAGAAATGATAAATTTTTTAATTAGGTCTGATCAGGAACGCTTAGCAATCCTGATACAGTTTTGGGAGGATGGAAATGACAAAATTGAAAATGACCCACAATGTATTTTAGACCTATTACAGATATAACTTATATATTAATTATTCATCCAACAAATATTAGAGGGCCTGTCCTGTGCCAGCTACCAATTAGAATAAAGCAGAACATTTCCCCTGCACCTCACAGGAAGAAATGCGTTTTCCATTGGAACTTGGTGGACACAGACGCCCAGATCGAGTTTTGTGAAGCCGTATTTAATATGACTACGTGAGAGGCCTTCATGTTTTCTGTTCTATCTTTTTTACGTAGGACCAACTAAATTAATTGCATGACCCGCTACTTAATCCCAGCCCTTCATTTGGGAAACCCCAAATAAAACACAGGCCCTCCCTGTCAGAAAAGCAGCTCTTGTTCTCTGTGGCCAGAGGACTGTGGCAAAGTCCAGCGGAGTGCCAGCCTCAAGCAGCGCTGGGTTCTAGGGTGGGTGCCTCCAGGGCCCGAGTGTGGCACAGTTAGCAGGCCGGTTAGAAGGTAGTACCGCCCTGGCCACTGTGGCTCACTTGGTTGGACCATCGTCCCATACACCGAAAGCTTGTGGGTTCAATTCCTGGTCAGGGCGTGTACCTCGGATGCGGGTGGGGGAGGCAACTGATCACTGTTTCTCTGTCGAATTGATGTTTCTCTCTCTCTCTCTCTCAGCAATGAAAAAAATGTCCTTGGGTAAGGAAAAATTTAATAAGTTTTCAAAAAATAAAAAGAAGGTAGGCACCATTCTGCCAGCCTTGTTAGAACAACTCAACTTGAAAAGTAGTGGTTGAAATTAGTTCCACTTCAGCAAAGTCACCCAGTAGGTCAACCGTGCTTAACCCGGGCCGAAGGGGCTTCAGGAAGTTGCGTGTTAACTGCTGTGTGTGAGTGCAGGAGGGAGGGGACTCGGAGGGGGTTCTTCTTGCCCCGGGGCTCTCCGTGTGCAATGGGTGGTAGCCCGCTGTTACATTTAACCATTCATCACAGCTTCCTCACTGCACCTTGCTCTCAAGAGCATCTGTAAATCCCTTCAGACAAGCCCTTGGAAGCTCTAGCCGTTCATCTGCCACAAACGAGAAAGCCACATTCCCAGGCTGCAACCTGCTTCAGGCAGCGGGCAGTGTGTGCGGGACCCAAGGCTGATGGTGTGCTCTGCCATCGCCGTCTTGAAAATCTTAATCATCTTTTAATAAGATGCCCTGTGGTCTCATTTTGGGGTGGGCCCCCGGCCTGACCGTGAGGCAGAACCTTTGGCCTGTCCTCCTGAGCGCCTTTGTGTCCAGAAGTGCCTAAGGTCCGCTGACCGGACAGTCCTGGCTCGGCCAAGGGCTTGCTCGTTTCATGGGAGCGACGCCGCAAACACGAAAGCAGTGCACTGCGCGTTCAGACCGACCTGCGCGGGAGCGCGTGTGCGGGGCTTCGGAGCTCCTGGCCGCCGGGAGCCGCCGTTCACTTCTGGGCCAAACCTGGGTCTACCAGAGGATCGGTTCTTCTAAATTTTGTAATTACAGAGTTTCTACTGCTCACGCTTGCCAGTACTTCATAGTTTTTACTGAGCTGTAGAGTCACAGGCTTTGAGTTGGAAAGAACCTTTTAGAGCAGGGCCAGCTGCTGCAGCCCGGCAGGCAACTTGCCCAGGTTACGGGCTGAGCTGGCACAAGACCAGGACGCACCATCGGGTTCTCTGTTGAACAACCCCGTGTCCTCTCCGTGGTGCACTGCCAAGCTGTTCTTTTACGACCGCACACTTCCACACACGCTGGGAGTTTACCTGGGGACTCGTTATTTGAACCAGTGCGTACTGGCTGGTGTAATCCTTGTGTGTGGTTGGAGGCGGTGGACCGTTGTGGAAAGCAGAATGGAATGAGGATACAGGCCTGTCTGCTCTAGATGAAGGAGACAGGGCGAGAGCTTGGAGGCGGGGGTCTCCTGGCTCCCGAGGAGCTCAACTCGGAAAGGAGGTAGCTGGGCAGGCAGGTCAAGGCTGCAGCGAGTGGAGAGTGAGCTGCCCCGGGAACACAGGCAAAGGGCTCACGGGCTCTGACTTGCTTTGCGACCCCTCGGGGAGCAGTGTGGACAGACTGGGCACCGCCCTGGGAGATCTTAGAGTGGTTCACGAAAGAGGTGACAGGGGCATGCGCACTGCGGTGGCCTTCCACACAGCGATCGGAGGCATGGAAAAGATAGCAGGAGTGCCGGTAACAACCCTGTGAGCACCCAGCGGGGAGGGCTCGGAGAGAAGGGTGAGGGATGCGTGCGTTCTCTACCGTGAGCAACTGGAAGTGCGGGTGCACCGTGGGCTAAGAAGGGGCGGGTTTGTGAGGAGGAGAGAGGACACGGAGCATCGTGAATTAGCTTCGGACCCTCTGGATGCGAGGCGGCGGTAGGGCAGTCACGTAGAACTGTCTCCCAGGCAGTTGGAAAGGCAGCACGGACTCACCCGAGGAAGATGTCTTCGATGAAAAGTGTCAAGGCGCAAGGGCGGAGCCTGTGGCTTCCAAAGGCACCCTCAGATGGTGCCCTCGTGCGGAGCGGGAACGGCCCCCTCCCAAACCTGGAAGTTTGCGGTAGATCACCAGCCCTTGAACAGAAGGGACGCAGGAGTTCTGGGATCTCGGGCACGGGCCCTGAAGTGCCAATCGCACAGGCAGCTGGAGAAGCAGATCTTCAGGGGGCTGAATGTCTGTGTAGGGTGACAGGTGCCATGAGAATTTGGGGAAGCCCCACAGGTGACTTCTGAGTGGTTAACATCCCCTCTGCCCGTCGGAGTCTGGCTTTGCGTCTGTTCCGTATCACGTGTTGGTACAGCCGGAACTCATTCCAGGAGACCTGGACTGCGCATGAGAACCCGGACTCAGAGTGCGGGCAGGGAGGTGCCCTTCACCGCCAGGGCTCCAGAGCTCCAGAGGGAAGTATCGGAGGGTCTTCTGGCCAAGGCCACCTTTTAGAGAAGGAAAACTGAGGGCTAGTGTGAACATTATAAATTTGAGTATCAGCCTCTTAAAAATATACTCTCCCGGTGAATCTGCCAGAGGAAGAGCATTCGCCCCTCACTCTGCTGCCTAACACTGTGCACAGAATCCGCGAGCACGCAGGCATTCGTGGTCGGCACGAGACACGTGGGGTGTGGGTGGGTGTGGTCCCCGATGGGATAGGACATGGGAAGGCCCCCTGAAAAGTACAAAGCACGTGTGTGTGTTCCTCTCCTGGAGCGGGTCTCACATTCTAACACCACATCCCGGTGATGAAGCCAGGTCTACAGGTTCAACTTCAGAAAAACGAAATGTCTCAGAAGTTTGCAGAGAGGGATGTGGGTTGATAGCCCAAGGTTTGTTTCTCTCCAGATTTGGAAGATCCTTGTTTCCTCCTGTGGAGAATTAAGGAGAACTTCTAGACGTAGTTTCTGGCCCTGCAATTCCACAGTGTGGGCCCAACGCTGAGCGGGGCCGAGGTCGGGTCAGGGAGTGGGGTGGCTCACTGACCCGTGGAGCTGACGTCAGAGGTTCACGACACAGCGAGGGACAGCTGGAGAGGTACTGAGGGCCGTCAGTGGGCCAGGACCAGAGGATACGCAGCAAGCGTGAATGTATGTGCGGTACCGGTTTTATCACAATGACGCCGAGCCCTAGTTCAGCCCCTAAATTCCAGGGAGCTCGGAGACCTGGATGCGGGGCTCTGGTTCTGAGCATCAGGAAGCGGGTGAGAGCAGCAGGCGTGCTGAGAGTGCGGCAGAGGGAACGCAGTTCTCCTGCTGCATTAGAGTTCACTGCTCCGTGTGACGACCTCCGAGCTCCCACATGCGGGAGCTGCGAGATTTCCTTCTGCACCGTAACCGTCCGATGCATTCCCCACCACAGGCCAGAGTCACACGCACTTCTACCGCCCTTCAGTTCTGCATCTCCTGACTGGGTTTACACGGAGAAGTTTTAGGTTTGTTAACAAATGGCGCTAAAACTGGCAGCATCTTAACTCACTGGACGTTGGTGAGGACCCAGGACCAGAAGAATCCATGCAAGTACTAATGAAGCGGAGTCATTTTGCTTCTCATTTTTACAGCCCAGAGGGTCCTGGAGCTTATCTGATTTAACTTTTTGTGGGAGAAGAAACTGGGTCCCCGTGTAGAAGTGACTTACTACATTAAGGCCACAGAATTAGTTAATATGATTTCTCGATTTTGTTCCTCCATGCAATTAAACAGATAGAACTCATTTTCAGAAAAGGAGCTAAGAAGTGGGAGTGGGGGAACCTTCTTCCCCATTACAGCCCTTTGCCCCAAGTAACTAACTCCCCGAGCCCCACAGTCTCGTGAATCGTGTTGCAGGGCAGCGTTGTCAAACCCTTAGTCTCCGTAAGAAGGTTCCGCTCCCTCTGACGTCCACCTTGCTGCGAACACGCCCTCCTGCCTCACCTTTGAGGGCTGCCGGACTGAGGGGGGCATCCCCAGGGCGAGGCAAGTCTTTTCCACAAGTCGCAGAGGCCCGGTCCCCGAACCAGAGGAGTCCCTAGAAGCCACCACACAAGTGGCAGTGCTGGCGTGGCCGCGCTCAGCTCTTGTCCCCGCTCTGCCGAGGTGCCGTGCCTGGAGCTGTGGGTGCCCGCAGGTGCTGCTCCAGGAGAGACAGGCCGGGTGCTCAGGCCTGCCGGGCACCGTGACCAGCAGAGGAACTGGCACAGGAGGCAGCGACGGGGGCTGGTTAGAGTTCAGGTTAACACCTGGTCCCCATGCCAACCCCTCCATCTGTACGTCCCTTGTCTGGGAAATGGGCGTAATAGCATCTACCTTCCCATGTGTCATGGGAACCGAATGACTCAGTTCATGGGGAGTACCGGGGTGGCCGAAAAGTCTGCTACGTTATTTTTTTCCATACGATGGCTCTAGTATTGAGCGCTTATTTGTCTTTAACTTCATTGGAAACAATTTTCTTAGATAGTATTGTGACAGCTGTCCTATCAGCAGCATTTAAAATAATTACCAAAATTGGTGAATTTTTCTGCAGCCCTTTTAATATTGAAGATGGAGAAAGATACACAATGTTTTCAGGTTATTATGCTTTATTATTTCAAGAAAGGTGAAAATGGACTTGAAGTGCAGTGTATGGCGAAGGTGCTGTGACTGATCAAACGTGTCAAATGAAGTGGTGTGCAAAGTTTCTTGGTACTATTGACATTTTAGTCAAATAATTCTCGCTGTGGGGCGGTCCCATGCTCTGGAAGATGTTCAGCAGCACCCCTGACCTCCACCCACCAGAAGCCAAGAGCGGGAGACAGCCAACATACTCAAAATATCCAAATCATTCAAGGTATTGGTGAAAATGAAAAGCATGTCTTTTATTTTACGGACAAAACGTAGCGGACTTTTTGGCCAACCCAGTACTCAGCACGACGCCTGGCACGTAACCAGGACTCAGAAGAGGGTGGAAAAATTGAGAGCAGGAGGGGCACTGAGCACGTGAGGTTGCTTTTCAGGAAACTGACCAGCCATTGAACGTAGTAGCCGAGCTGTTCTAACTTAGATTTCGCTAAAGGTCTTAGAACAGCATGAATTATTCAGTGTCTAAGAATGCAGTCCTCTAATACATCAGCCAGTTAAATATTTACATGTTCCTATTACCTGAATTTATGAATTATGTAGGAACTGTAAAAGCCAGGTGACAATAGGTGCCACTATATCTCAGTAGTCATCGTTCTAAGAAAACAAAAGGCAAAAGTTTTTCTCTTCTTGGAGGTAAAATGTCCTAGATTTATCTGAGACTGTTCTGTCTTCTTTAGGCAGGCCTGTATTGCTACACACTTCCTCTCAGGACTGCCTTCGCTGGTCCCGTAGGGTTTGGGTTGCTGTAGGTTCATTTCCATTTGTTTCCGGATCCTTCTTGCTTCCTTTCTTGAACTCACTGTTAACCCATTCATTATCTAATAACATGTTATTGAGTCTCCATGTATTTGAAGGTTTTCGAGTTTTTTCCTGGAGGTTGGTTTCTAGTTTTAGGCCATTGTGATCTGAGAAGATGCTTGATATGATTTCAGTTCTTCTTGAATTTGTTAAGATTTGTTTTGTGTCCTACTTTGTGGTCTGTGAAAATGATCCATGTGCATTTGAAAATAATGTATATTTTGCTGCTTTGGGGTGAAATGTTCTGTAAATATCAATTAAATCTGTCTGATCTCTAGTGCCGTTCAATGCCACAATAGCCTTGTTGATTCTTTGTTGGAAGGTCTATCCACTGTCAACGGTGGGGTGTTAACATCCCCTGCGATGACTGCATTGCCATCACGCTCTTTCTTAAAGTCCTCCAAGATTTTCCTCAAATGTCCTGGGTTCAAGGAAAAGTCCTTTTCCACTTCATACATTTAAAATCATTTAACTTAATTAAAATTGGATTATCATTCAAATTAGGAGTTTTACGCTTCCTCTGCATATTTACATCTATTATTTCACATACCTCTGAGGGCCCCCTTGGAGAAAGAAGTTGGATTGTTTTCCCCTTCTCCTGGACAAGCTGAGGTGCACACAGTCTTCCCAGAGCTCTCAAGGGCGTGGAGAATTTGGAATTTTCAGCCACCCGTGCTCAACCTGCAGGCTGTGGTTTTTATCCATCTCTGGACCCCACCCCAGAGGGCCTAGACTAGAGCCCCACTTCTGGGAGAGTTCAGACTCTTTACATTTTTGAACACTATATTCAAATACGACATTTGCAAATACTTTCCTTTAATATTTCGGTAGGTTTTTTTCTGTCCTGTCCATTTTTAGTAGTTCTCCATTTCTCCTCCTTTTTAGGGGCTCTTTTTCCTATTTCATCTCTCCCAGAAAGTAAATCTTCCTTTAATCCAGTGATCTGTGTGTCGCTCCGCGTGGTGCCTGCCCACCCTGGGGGCACCTCCCTGACTCCCTGGGGGCACCTCCCTGACTCCCTGGGGGCACCTCCCTGCCTCCCTGGGCCTTCCCTCCTCTGGAAAGTGTGGCGCTGTCGTCGTCAAGGATGAATGAAATGATGATGTAACGGGCACTCAGTGAATGGCAGTTTTAATGATCATTCATAGCACTGTTTTGATTTGTTGTTCGAGTTTTAGGTTGACAAAATAGGACCATAACTCCTCTTCCTCGACCGCGTTTCCCTGGCCACTTTGATGGGACCTCCTTCACCACTTAGACTCTGAGGGCAGCCGACTTTCCAAAACTGGCTGTCTCCATTTGCATCCTCCCCTTAGCCTCTGGGTCTCCCTGTGGCGTCCTGTTAATAAACCCACTGCCTCCCCACTGTTAGCAACACAGGGAGGGTGGAGGCCGCTTCTTTCCTGGAGCCCAACAACTCACACTCACAACTGTCCGCTCAGCTCTTTTAGCCCGAGTCACCACCGTTTGCCAACCCCCAGCATTCTCTGAACAGATTCACATTTCACAGACCCCGCCGATTCCTGTGGTCCGCTTGCTTGCCGGAAGTCTTATGTTTACTGTTATTTCCCAGTGTCTCTGCCTGGCAGCCAGGAACAGTGACCACTTGGGAACCAAAGGCAATTAAAGGTGTGCTTCCTTCTCTCAGGGCGTATTTGTGGAGTGTCTGCTACATGCCAGACACGAACTCACGTGCCAGGGCTACTAGGGTGACGAGAGGTGATTTCTCGCCCCAAGGACTCATCTGGGGAAGGAGAGGAAAATCCACAACTTATCACCGGGCAGCGAGATGCTAACCGAGGTGTGGTCAGGGCCCCCAGCTAACTAACTTAGACCTCACAGGATTAGAGAACCTTCTGGGTGTATCAGCTCCCGATTCCCCACCCCAGGCTCGGTTCCAGTGTGGCCTCTTTTAGGGAGTGGCTCCTAAGAATTCTCCAGAGATGCTGTAGCATAAGACCCCTCCCTTCTGGCAGGATCCAGTCTTCAGAATCAAGGGATGTGGCAACAGCTTCAAAGTGCTTTTCCAAAGATCCTCCCATCACACACGCCCGGCCCTGCCCCACCCACCAGTACAGAGCCGCCGTGGTCCATGTGTCCGCACGGAAATACGCAAACTGACCTCTAATAATAGATGCTTGAAGCGTCTCAGATGTTGTGGCTGCACGCAGCTCGTGGCCAGCTGCTGGGTTCCCTCTCCTCCTGCAGATGTTGTCCCTCCCAGCCAACGAGTGCTCCACTCACTCAGGTCCCGCGGAGCCACGTCGTGTCAGCTGGTGCGCAGCTGCTCTGCCCTTCTTCCCTGGAACCCGAACAACCCCAGTATCACACGCCTCCCCTTCAAAACGCCCCCAGGCAGCTCCTGGGCCTGCCCCACTCCTCAGAATGAGGGCGAATGCATTTAGAGCAGAGGTGTGGGGGGCGGGGGAGCCGCCCCTCATACCGTTTCATCCTTGACCCATAAAGGGAGACGTCGTGTGTGCCGAGAGGGCGGCCCGATTTAACACTGAACTAGGTTTCCCTCTGCTGGGAGTGCCTGCCCGGCTCTGCGGCGTACTCGAGTTTTGGAGTCTGAAAATAAAGCGTCCTCGCCAAGGAAGACAAGGAACTCCTTGGAGCCACGGAGCGCTGCGTGGTGGTTGTTCCTCTTGGTGGTCCTAGCGCTTGGCGCTTGTGGCAGATGTGAAAGGCAGTGGCATGCAGCGGTCAAGAGGTCTGGAGGCGGGCGGAGCTGGGCCCTGTCCCAACCTTACTGCACGTCCCCTTTGTGACGCTGGGCAGTGTGCTTACTCCCACGGGTCCTTCTGGTGGAATGAGGTTTTCTTCACTCATTTGACAGGTATTTAGTAAAGGTTGGGGGTAAAGTTGGCAGATAAAAGCGAATAACTAAGATGATTTTAGATATCAGTGGGGGGGTCCCTGACAGGACTTTCTCATGGATCATCGGATGTGAGGGTCAAGGATGGTGCCTGGGACTCTGGGTCGCACAGAAGGGAGGCGGGAAGTGTGGAGAGGAACGCCTCTGGGGACGGACAACAGGAAGTCCCCCTGGTGTGTCCCCATTGAGATGTCAGTTGGTTCAGCATGAGGCTGTCACTGAAGATGGCATGTGGCCATTTCACTGCCTTCTGTGTGGAGTTGGCACTTGACCTTGGGGTAAAGAGATGGCCCAGTGAGAGGGTGCGTCCATGGAGACAGGAAGAGGCCCAGCCTGAGCCCTTGGTGCAGCCACTGCCAGAAGTCAAGACAGGGGGGTCCCTGAGGAAGAGGGTCAGGGGAGGGGGCCGGGTCGGGAGCCAGAGGGCGTGAGGCCGCCATCAGTCGGTCAGGCCTGGACTCCGGCACGTCCTCGTTCCTCAGGGAGGCCCGTGGAGCCTTCTGCTTCCACCACGTCTCCAACAAACACAAAGGAGGACATGAGACACATTAAAGAAAAGGATTGCTCCACGAGCCTCCATTTTTAGTGGGGTTTTCATCAGCCATGAGAAAGGTTTTAATAAGACAAACTTCCGAGTGGCAACTGCTTTCAGCTCAGACTGCCAGAGGGCCAGGTGTTCCCACCCACACCTGGGACACGGCCACGCCCTCGTGCCCCCCAGGCCCCGTGACTGCGTCTCACGAGCATCACCTGTTGCTCTCACTCCTCTGATTCTCTGCTGTCCTCAGGAAAGCCCAGTCACAGCAGCGTAGCCAATAGTGAGCTTTCCAAGCTAAAAATACAACAACCGCCTGCCCTGCAGAAATGCTTGTCAGGGAGCTGCCAAGACCGTGGCCCACGTGGGGCTCCACAGTGACACGCAGGCCCCCCGAGCCCTGCTGTCTTCTCTGCAGCTGGCGCTCTTAGAGAGGAGGCTTGTCCCCCACCCACTGGGGTCTGGGGACCAGACTCCACAGCTGGATCAGAGGCTCTGTCCTCCACGTGCTCCGCGCCTCACATCTCACTCCCACTTGCTACGTGCTGTGCGAAGAAGAAAAGAGGTCTCTCGGATCGACAGCCTCAGAGTCTTAGGACCATCTGGCTGACTCAGATTTCTTCTCTTTTCGCATCCCTTTGTGTACACCTCGCCATTGCACGCCCACATAGGTCGCTGACGTGGGGCAATGACCTTGTTTTACCCAGGGGTTCACCTTCCAGCAACACATGTGAACTTGCAAGTCACATGGGTCCACCAATCAAAATTACTTTCCTTTGAGCATCGGCGCCTCATAGGCCACTCGGGTGTCGCCAGGACAGGGAGCTCCGAGATTTCTCTTCGGGTCCCCTGCTCGGACCGGCTGCTGCTTGCTAATGTCACTTACAGACTACAGTGACTCGTACAGTTCCTAAGCCAGCGCTGTCTCCAGGTGTCCTGGTGCCCTTTTCAAGACATGAGCTTGCGCTTGACATAAAACACGAGATGAGTGATTTATGACAGGCGACCAGAAAGCAATGACGCTGACTACCTCGTGCGGCTTTGTGATGTGTTGCTGACACGGTGGCACCGCACCTGGCCTGTCTGTGTGTTTTAAAGCGCGTACGGGTAGAAAAAATGTGACAGCTGGGCAGAAGCTAAGCTTGGAGCCCAAGTAAAACGCTAAGCCATATGCCTAGCACCCCCACTCCCCACACAGGCGGTCTGCGGTGAGGGGTGTTAAAACGTCATACTGCCTCCGCTGAGTAGTACAGAAGCGCAGCACCTGGCAGTGACGTTCAAAGGGAGGAACAAATAATCGCGCTCATGGGAATTCCCACGGCGAGAAGACGTGGTTTGCACTCAGGGTACCGAGGGGTAATGGTGCAGGAACGCGCAAAGCAGCGCTCCGTCCGGTACAAAGTGCTGGAGGCGGCCTCCCCATTGGGAAGATGGGATCAGCCCAGAGAAAGGCCTGCCCTCGAGTTCTGGTTTCTCTGCTTCTGAAGTGTGCGGCCCCACGCACACAGTCTGCCTTCTCTCCGAGCCTCGGTTTGCTCACCTGTAAAATAGGGCAGCGTCACCATTTTCCTCATAGGAATGCTTCAAGGCCAAATGTATTTAACGTATGTGACTTCTCTTGACAAACTCTATAGTATCCTGTACGTTTTTTTTAAAAACATCTTCCCAGACATTACTGTATTTAACCCCACAAGGATCCCATAGAATATGCTCATTTTACAGGTAAGGAAGCTGAGAGTTGTGGGCTGAGTGGTCTGGTCACCTGGCACTTGACGATTGCAGTTCCCTTTAAAAACAGTATCGATGCCCCTACAGCTATTGAAAGAGTGGAGACATTTCTTTGGGAACAGTAGTGATTGGGATGGGAGACCAGGGGTCGTCCCTCTGCCCTGTCCCAGGCCCCTTGGGACCTCGCTCCATGTCGCTGGCCATGAGAAGCAGTCACTTAATTCTTAGATGTGCACCCACAACAGGTGGCCAGGCTGCCCCATCCAGCCCAGCACCTAACATCAGAGGAGTTGGTACCATCTTAAGGAAACACTGTTCTGTGAACCAAAGAGGTTTTTGTTTTTTGTTTCTGTTTTTGTCTTTTTTACAAAAGGGTGAAATCTTTACTTTTCTAATTGTAATGAGAATAAACGTATACTCTTTGTTTTTCAGAACAGCCAAGTTCTGTTGAAAGAATGATTATGTTCTTGATATATCTTAATGTTGAGCCCTGCTGTGAGTGGTTAATTTGTAAATACGTAGTATGATGTCGTTTTGTTATATTATTGGAGCATTGGGTGGTGGGGGAGGGGCTCCCGCATGTTAAAAAAAAGCATTTTATTAATTGATTTCCTTTTTTTTTTTCTGCCTCTCATTTCAGAACGGTTTGATCACCACTGTCCCTGGGTAGGCAACTGTGTGGGGAAAAGAAACTACAGATTTTTTTATATGTTTATTTTATCTCTGTCTTTTCTGACAGTCTTTATATTTGCATTCGTTATCACCCACGTCATTCTTCGTAAGTATGCTGGCGGAATCAGATTGCGTATGTAACCGTTTGCCTGACTTTGGTTTTCCGATTTAATTTGATCATTTCGGGCTTTCTCTTTCTCCTCTTCCCCCCGCTCCTGGTCCCCTCCTCACTTCTGGCATGCCCCCATTTCAGTTCTGCCTTCCTCTCTCCCTCCTTACTGCCCTCACTTCCAGTCCCCTTCCCCCATCCTCCCCGGAGCAGCTGCCAGGGGCCCACCTGGGACAGGCTCTCTGTACTTCCAAGACTTTGTCCTGGATACGCTTGTCCCTGCTCCAGCCTCAGCGACTTCACTTTCTCTTCCGCTAAGGGATCCCCTGGAAAAATCGTCCCCAAGCTTTGCACGCTGGGGGATCAGCCCAGAGTACAGAGGGCTTCCATGTTTTTTAATGTGGCGTCTGCTCAAGCAGATCGGTCACCTCCCCGGAAACAGGTGTCTGGGGATAAAGACTGGGTTTCCTTGCACACGATCTACATATCACAGGAACACATTTGATAAGGGGCTCACTTATCTGCTAGGACGCTGGTAAGCCACCCCTGGCATATGAAGGAAGCACCTTGATTAAAAATGAGATTCGGGTATAAATGACTTTATATATATGTATATATATCTACCTAAGCAAACGGCATTGTTTATTCCCCAGTCTGAACGTCATAACCTTGAATTTCGTTTGTCTCTCCGTCATTCACTGTCCTACAATAGGCAGTGATGAGAAGGAAGTTAATTGGCTTTGAGCTATAAATTCAAGCCTGTAAACTTCCATTACAGGGCCATTAGCAACAGTAAAGTCCAACAGAGCCTCTTGGCCACATTCCTGAAATGCAGCCGCCCATTAGCAAGTACAGAGCCTCTTTCTGGAACGTTCCAGAAAGTATCTGAGCACATGCCTTACTTTCTTCCTAAGCAGCAGCGCTGAAACCACAAAGTGGGTGTGGGCTAAGGTGAATTTCCATGGAGTCTGTACGGGGCCCTGGAGAAGTCGGTGGTCAGGAAAGTTTCATGTTAGTTCTTTTAAATACTTGTCAAGTTTGGACATTAAATAGCGTATCCCAAACTTGCATAGGCATTTTAAATCCTCGTTCCCGTTTTTCTCACTGGAATCCTTTCATCTGAATACAATACAGATTTGAAACCTGAGCTTGCGAGTGGTTCCTTGGCGGGGTTGCAGAGGCAGAGTTGGCGGTCGTCAGGGAAGTTTCCCTCCCAGGGGACTGCGGGGAGGGGTGGGGGTTGGTACGCCAGCACGGCCCTGCGGGGGCACCTTTTCTGTCAGTTTTCAGAGTCAGAAACAGCCGAAGTCGCCAGGGTCCTGGCTGTGTGCCAGCAGACAAAGGAATCCGAGGGGAGCAGCAGTTGTGTGTGCTATGGCAGAAATGAGCACTGGTATTCCAGCAGGTGATCCGTGACACCACACACCGGAGTCTGAACGTCACGTTTTTACATCACCGTTAGTAACTGCCGACTACCCTCCCGCACACACCATCACACTGTGTCCGTGGCCTTGCCCCTGCACTCTGGGTACCAAGGGCCTGCTTCCACTCTCGGCCACACACGTGAACTCTGGAAACGCACACACACACACAGCGCAAAGCCCACTGCCTGGCGGTTCACTTCCACCTCCGCTGAAGCTCCACTCAGCCCGGCTCCAGGAAGCAGGATCCTGCTGCGGTCCTTGCTTGCGTGTGGTCAACCCAGTCTTCTGCACAGAAAGCACTCGGAATCCCTCTGCCTGCAAGTGGCCCAAACATTCCGGATGAAAGCAAAGCCAGGAAAGATTTTCCTCTCCTCTTGCTCTGCACCCCAACACCCCCACCCCACCCCCATTTGGTGCATCCTGAGATGCTTTCAGGAGGGGCAAAAGTTTTTATATGGTCCCCATGATCCCCCTAAGACTGCCGCTGGGGGACTGCCCCCTGAGTTCTCCCTGCCAGGTACCAGGCTCTGAGAGCAGGGAGAGTGGGGTGAGGATCCGGTTACCCCAAGGTTCCTGAGCTCATTCTGCCTCAGGCTGCGTCTGCTCAGACATCTGCCGCAGCCCCTCTGCCGAGTTTGCCCTACTGGCCTAGCAGGGGCGAGGAGAGAGCCCTAACTTCCCTTCCCAGTTCTCTCGAGTTGGTGTCCTAACACACGGCACAGCCCTGTGCCTCAGTGAGCACGGGGCTGGGGGTCGGGGGGGAGGGTGGGACTCGCAGAGGGAGAATGGGGAGCCGACCCACTCGCAGCCATCCTGGAGCTGAACGGGGCTGCCTGTTGCACGGAAGGTCTAGGACCCCGCCTCTAACTCCCACGTGACAGCCGCAGAAGCACCAAGTGCCACAGTCCAACTCTACCCGTTTTCCTTGTTCATCTCACTGCCGCCTGGGGGCCAAGCTGCGTCCCCAGACGCATGGCTCCGTGCAGCGCAGTGGGGACCCGGCCTCACCACCAGTTCCTCCTACGGGCTTTTATTCCTAAGAACCACAGTGCCAGTACGTAAACGAAAAATTGCTTCTTGTCGGGTGTGTCTTGATACTCACGTCCTGACAGAGACGTTTGCTGGCACAGACCCTTCTCCCCGAAATGTCTTCCACCGAAGGGCGTCGGTAACAAACCGCACTTCACGCGTCTGTTCGCTCCGAGCGCAGACACGCAGCCTGGCTCCCAGGACATCCGGGGTCGGAGGTTAACAAACTCTGGGAAAACAGTCTTTCCTAAAAGAAGAGGAAAAGATTGCCTACAGTATTCTGTTTTCCTATTAAAACGAGGAAAACAAAGGAGTCATCAGAACTGTAATTTATGGGAAAGTACGCAGACATCCATCTGCTTTTTTTAATTGAAAAAAACATCCCGCAGATGTTGGGTCTAGCGAGGAGTCTGCCATCTTCTTGTTGAATAACGTCAGTGGGTCTCAGTCTCGGGTCCGTGTCCTAGGAGCCGTAGCGCATGGAAAATATAATTACCTGGTTGATTTTGAGACGCCTGTTATTTTGATGTCGATGAGAGAGCTTTCAGCGCGAGGGCTGCTGCGCTGGAGGTGAGTGTGCGGATACTGAACGTCGGTTTTGTTCCCGCAGGCTCACAGCAAACGGGATTCCTCAACGCGCTGAAGGACAGTCCCGCGAGATATCCTTTCTTGTGGTTGCGCTGTTTACAAGGCTGACGTGCTGAGTGTCGGACGACCTTCTGCTCTGCTCCCTCCTCCTCCTGTGCCTTGGCCTGTCCTCTCAGAGATCGTATTCTGTCTCGTTCTGGGATGCGCCCGAAGGGCCCCCGAGTTCACGTGGGTGAGGAGCAGCGTCCCAGCGCTCGCTCTGCGCGGTGACTCGTTGGGCCTTGTCTCAGCGGAAGGGCCCCTGCGCTAGATAACCAAGTGCGACTTCTTGCCCAGCCCCAAACCCATGCCCATGTGTGTTCGATCGGGTTGGTTCAGGCTGCAAGCGGCAGCTTACTCCGTTTGGATCAGTGGGTGGTCCCTACAGAATACGGCCCGTGGGCGTCCCTTTCTTGGTAGGCAGCCACCAGGTGGGAATCCCCTGAGCCTGGAGGTGGATTCTGTCTGGGGGTCCGTTTGGCACTGCTCTGGGCAGGACAGATAATCCGTATTTAGTTTTAGAAACAGAACACCTTTCCACAGCCCTGAATGGACCGAAGATGGTCAATCTCGGGTCGTTCGGTTAATCCCATCCTCTCAAACAGCATGCGTGGGCATGCGCTACATTCTTTTGAACTTCCTGAAAGAAAAAGGTGCACCCATTAAGGTCACGCGTGGGCTCCCGCCCCTCCCCTGTCCACCCGCTGTGTGCACTCACTGGTGTCCCATCAGCCAGCTGGCCCCACCCACCAGCTCCGACTGGGCCCAGCTCTTTCTTCGTCACGTGACCAGGTAGACTAGACTCGCACTTCTCATTATTCCCGGGAGCCATCCTCTTGTGGTAGAGAATCCTTGCAGAATGAAGAGCTTCACTGAGATGTGCACGTCCCATGCGTGCATTCCCGCGGACAGACCAAGGCAGTGACCTCTCGCTGGTCAGAAAGGCTGACCTGAAGCCTGGGGCTTCCATCCGCTCCATTCCCAGGGGTCTTTGGGCTCCCGCTGCTCCACGTGGCTCTCACCAGGCACCCCCAGACACAGCCCCCCTGCTGGAGCAGAGGAGCTGCGTCCAGCTGGGCTGTTGTGGGGTGTTGGCACTGTCCGCGGCAGACATCCCAGCTCACAGATCTTACCACTTCACAATCCTGGCATGAGCCCTAAGGGAAGACAGCAGGGGCAGAAGGTCCTGGACTGGGGTAACATCTTTTCATTCCTGCTCCATCAGAGCTAATCATGAGAGCTGACGCATTTCGTTCAACCCTCCTGTGTCTGTTTTCTGACCCGCCGTAGTCAGCCACTCTGTACTCGGCAGTGCTGCGCGGACGGCATCGACTCTTTGGAGTGCACGTGACAACACTCAGCGCCAAAGCGTTGCTTCCACTCGGGGCAGGAGCGATTTCCGGGAGGCTTCTTTCCGAGGCGGTTTATGCGATGGGCAGGCTCTGCCAGAACCTTCTGTCAGAGCACGTGTGTCTGCTCATTCTCAAGGCTCGGCTGTGCTCGTAATCTGTGTGGTCAAGGGCACTCTGTTCCCCCGAAGGAAGTAGACGGACGTTGCTGATAGAAAGGAAGGGCGGCAACGTGTCCGAAGTGGCGTGCTGACTCTGCTGCAGAAACTGTTTACCTGGACGAGGGAGGAACGCTCTCATTTGGTCCAGAGCAAATCTGAGCTCATTTCCCTTGGAACGGCATTCTCAGGTAGAGATAAAGTTTCCCCCAAGGCCCGGTTTTTGAAAACTCATAAAAATCTCGGCCACTGTCTTTCCAATGGGGCTACATCTAGCCGCTGCCCCTCCACCAACAGCCTGACGTTTCCCCACTTCGGGCTGTGACCTAAAGCGTGACCTCCATGCTTCAGAGCTTGGTGGCCACGACCTGCTCCGGTGGGTGATGGGCCCCCTGCAGCATCCCGACACAGCCTGGGTGCAGGACATTGGCACCTCCAGGCCACAGCCTCTGCCCGCCCTGCTCTGCATGCGCCCAGCCGTTGTAACAAAAAGCTTCCCATTGCTGCTGTAACAAAAAGCCACAATGCAGAGGCCTAGAGCAACGTAAGTTTATTAGCACACAGCTCTGCAGGTCAACATCCAGTAGGCCGGGCTTCTGATTTCTCAAAAGCAGAATAAGTCTTAAGTGTCACGAAGACTCAGAAAATGCCCTTGAGGCGGGTGGAGTCCAGAAGGAAGATGCGCATCCTTCAGGGGAACCAGGGAAGGCGTTGGCAGGTGGCCTCTGCTCGGGGCCTGGAGAGACGGGCGGCAGTCCAACGGGGATGGAGGGGCGAGGCCGCAGGCAGGCCCCCGGTCACTTCCGGGCCATCATCCGAGAGACGCAGACAGCCTGACAGGCATCGTTCTGTTTGAATGGAATCTGGTAGAGAGCTTGCAGTTGGCCGAGTGCCCGCAGAAAAGAAGGACACCATCCGCCTGGTGGAATACTAACACAGGCCGCTCAGGCCTTCCCTGACTCTCGACCTTCAGGGCCCGTCCAAACTGATCTGTTGATCCTCAGAAAACAGATAGGACAGGTGTCCTGGGTTCCCTTGACAGCTGCAGGTTAAGTGACCCCAGTTTACCCACCGCAGTGTTGCCAGAAACAGAGGCCCCTCCTCGCTCCCAGGGAACTGAGACTCCCTGCTGCCCCTCCCCCGTCTGATGGAGGGCGTTTCACGAAGAATAAGCATCGCTGACGTCCCATCAGATCACAAGGTGAGGGGAGAGGTCGTTTGGACTTTAGAATCACCCAAGTAATGCAGGAGCGAATTCTCACCATAAAGAATGTGAAATAGAAAGGCGAGATAAAAGGGAGCATTGCTCTTGTCCCTCTGTGGGAATCCTCGTCAGTTTCTGTGGCTCCTTCCAAGTGCTCTCGTTCTAAGACTGTGAATTCCTATGTACCCATTCAGACATGCGGACCAATATGCTGGGGCAGGGGTGGGGGGTGGGGGGCTGCTTGTACCTAAAAGAGACTGTGCTCTCTGCACTATTCTACCATTTGATTTTTAAACATTTCCATGTCACCATGTACATCAACTTCATTTTTTTCAACTTCTTCATGTAGTTCCAGAGTACAGGTGAACCATCGTGTATTCTATTGTTAGATATTTAGATTTTTTAATTCTTTTACTGCTCAAGAAATAAGGTAGAGGATTTTCTTGTCTGTGCATAAGGGTTAGCATTTCTCTAGGACCAACAACGAGATGTGGGCCCCCTGAGCCGGAAGTTAAGCGTATTTTAAGTGTTGATTGACATGCCACATTGTCCCCTAAAGAGAGCGCACCCATTCACCCTCCCTTTCCCCTCCATCTTCACCCACACTGCTTGTTCCCAGGGCTACGATTTTCGCCAGTGTGATGGGCTGAGAAAAATTCATTGTTTTAATTTCCATTTTCTGGACCAAAATTGGCTTGTACTTCTTTTCATGTTTATTGACCTTTCTTTTTCCTGCAACAGAGGGCCAGTACTGCCCTTTGTCCATATTTTAACTGGACTATTTGTTCTTCTGTTAACACGTTCTTTATGTATTCTTAGTAATAACCTTTTTAAATATCCTTTGCCAATAGTCTCTGCCAATCTGTCACTTATCTGAATGCACAAAAGTGTTTCATTTATTAACAAAGTCAGTCTGTAAATCTCGTACTGCAAAGCTCCTATCCCACACTTTGTGCCTTATATCCTCATCCCAAAATTATGCAAATAATTCCTTCATTTTCCTCTAAAACCTTCATATTTTGTTTCTTCAGCTTGGCACAGTAGTTTCTCTGCAATATAACTTTGTGTATGTGGTGTGAGCTACAGTTTAACTGAATTTTTCTCAAGTGTTTAGTGAAGGGTCTCAGTATAGCTTGTTACTCCGGTCTAGCGGCTCTCAAATATTTTCATCTCAGAACTCCTCTACATTCTTAAAAATTACTGAGGACCCCAAAGAGCTTTGGTTATACAGAGTATATCTATTTCTGTGTGTCATGTTTGAAATTAACACAGAAATTTGTAAAACACGAGAATGCACAAGTGCTCATCCTGTGAGCATGAGTGAGGACAGCTTACATCATATCACGCAGCCTCCAGGACTAGCCTCTGGATGATAGAATGAGGCTGAAGTTGGGAATAACGTTTGGTCGTTGATACCCCGAAAGGATCTTGGGGACCCTAAGGGTCCAGGGCCCACCCTCAAGAACCAGAGGCCTATTCTTCCACCAATGACTGAAACGCCTTCTCCTTCTCACGTGCCCACGAGTCTATTTTGGGTCCCACTACCTTTTTTGTTTGCTAGAAAACTCTTCTCTTGCCCCCACCCCCATGATGCTTTTTTTTTTTTACTTCAAAATGTCTTACTTTTTCTTGTACATTTTCTCTTCTGGGTGAATTTTAGGACCAGCGTGTCTCACTCCAGTTTTAAAAATCCCAGTTGGAATTTTGATTAGCATTACTGTGACTTCACAGAGTGGTTTGGGACAAACTGCACCCTTTTCTGTCCGGTGTAAAGGCTCGTGGGAGAAGAGGAGTCGAGAGACTGGAAGGTGGTGGCCACACGGTCTCGTCTGAAGGGTCCCAGTGACCTTCTGTCCTCAGGGTCTGCCACGTAAGTCAGCGTGAAATCCACAGCCCACGTCCCAGACACAGCGGCGGGCACTCCAGTGACGGGAAGGCCGGGTTCCCCTGTCACTGTCTCGGGACTGTACGGCCATCTAACTGATGAAGATGAGATGCCAACAAGCTCCTGAACCTCAATATTTAAAAGCATCAAGTGCTGATGGAGACATTGAATCCAGAGAACGAAGGGAGGTATCTCCGATACACACCGTTCCATCCACGCTCTTCCTGTAAGTGTGCATTGCCGGTTTCACCGTAATTTTTAGGGAAGAAAAAAAGAAATGATTCCCAACAGCATCTGTTTCTTGTATTGAAATATCAGAACCCCAGACAGGGGCCTGACACAGAGTAAGATGCACAAGGATCCGGGGCACATGCCTGGTGCCCCCCAGGACAATGTCCCTCAAGTCCCCGTGGGGCTCCCGGGGCCTCATCAGCCCAGGGCTAGGAAAGGAGAGGACCCCCAGCAGAGCCTCGGGCGTCAGCATTCCCTGACCACTCTGGGATCCAGGTGACTTTGGTCGATAAGAAAACCCACGTGAAACACACAGATGTTTTAAAATAAATTGCCTCCTGGATTTGGCACTAGGCAAAAAAAAAAAAAAAAAAAAAGTTGTAAGCCTGGCTGCTGGGATTTAAAGAGACAGGCCCGGACGTGTTAACAGAGCCAAGCTCTGTGCCAGGGCAGCTCTGGGGTGTGGGGCCGATGAACGAGGCTTGACGCCCCGGGCAGCCGCAGTCTTGCTGCTCTGAGGTCTGAGGGCCCAAAGGCAACACCTGCCGTGGGACACTGTCATAGTTCGGGACCTTGGGAAGCGTCCGTCTCCCAGAAGTCTGGAGACCGAGCGCCAGCTCTGCTTTGCCGGGAACTGCTGTGTGAGCTCCTGTGAGGGGCTCGAGGGCCCCGAGCCTCGGCATCCTTCCCGCCTGTGAAGTGAAAGGGCTGGGACCGACCGGGACATCTCAACTGGGGTCAGGGCGCGTCCGTGGGGCAGCGTCAGCGCGGCTTTGAATGATGAGGCCCCCTGAGATGATGGGGAAGAAGTGTCTGTGTGCGTTTTTTCCTGAGAAGAAAGTCAGAGCCCAGGAAGGTTAGGATCCGTGATGTCTCACTTTGATGATTCTCCGAGTACTGAGGGGCCCTCCCTGCTGTGCCAACACTGTGTCCATGTCCCTGCACGGCCCTCGCTCACCTTCCCGGGGTGGACAGGCTGCTGTGCAGGCCCCTTCGGGCCGAGGCCAGGGCCCGGCTGGTGCCTAGGAGGGCTCCGAGCTAGCACGGCTGGGCTCGTGCGGGGACTTGACAGGGGCGTCCGCCATCAGCATCTTCAGTGTTTTTTCAATTCCATGATCAGCTCCTGAGCACCTCGGGGGTGACATCTTGGGCCAGGGGCTGCGGGCAATTACAGCCATACCCCTGGCCACAAAGGGGATTCCCTGTCTTACTGGGCTTTGGTGGGTGGAGCGGGGAGGGGGGGGGGACAGGCAGAGGCTGGCAGTGGTAACAGCTTTAATTTGAAACCCGTTTCCAATGCGATAAATATCCAAGTGCTTATGAAATTGGCTCCTAATGGAGTTAGCGACTTCCCTCCCATTTCTCTTTTTTAAAAAAAAAAAACAGTAAATGGATTTTTATACATTTAAGAGAAATTTATATTACTCTTACTCTAGCATAGACGTTTTCAATGCCCAGCTATTGGGTCGGCAAGGAGATGTGTTATTCATATATCTGTACCGCAGTCTGAGAGGATTTGGCGGGGTAGACTCCTTCGGTTGCCACTGGTTCAAGGGTCCCCGACAAGGACCTCCCCCAGCGTGGGGGTGGGGGCGGGGGGGATGAGGGGGATGGTGAGCCTGCCACACCCCGGGGTTCAAACCGTAGCTCCACTATTTCTTAAATCACTTACCTGCTTCCTGCCTCAGTTTACCCATCAGTTAAGTGGGAATCGTGCATCTCCCTGGGTGGGTCGGAGGATTAGGTTAGTCCCTAGGAAGGCTTCGGAACAGCACCTGACACACAGCCTGAGGCCAGCCTTTGTCGTCACCGATGGTGATGGTTGTCCCCGGAGACACCCTGTGGGAGAAGCCAGAGTGGGCTGTGCTTTGCTCCCCGCCTCGAACTCTCGTCGGGTTGGCACAGCAGCGAGCTGACGGTGAAACCGCGTTCTGCTATTTGTAAGATGTTTCTGAAGCACAGGAGATCTTAATATAGAAAGCTGCATTTTTTTCTTTTGTTGTTGCTCTAAACCTTTAAAATTCCACATCTACTGGCAAAACCGTGCCTCCTGGTGGGGGTGATGATGATATTATATGGCTTTAAAAAGGAACAGAACGGGGCAGTGGCCACTTCAAACGCGGCCCTTCGCCTCCACTGTGATGCGGGTGCGTGTGCGGTTGGTACCCGAGGACATTAAGTACATTTGGTCATGACCCTCTTTCTACCTGCGTGGCAGCCGCACAGCTGAACTTTGATTTCTGAGATCAAAGTCCTGCTCTCCGTGGGTTACTCGGTGAATAAATCTTTGCTTCTGGTCTTTATTCTCTTTCCCATCCTTGACCATTTCTTACTTGGTTTCTGAGTCACCTCCTCCCTGATCTTTGTATCCCTTGTCTTTCCCCCAGCCTATGCAAGTTCATTGCCACAGTCACCTCCCTGCACACCCGGCTTCCCTGACTGTGTCTGCCCGCCGTGGACCTCATCATTGTCCCTGGACTCCACCGCTGCTTCCAAACCCGTATGTCCCACGGGTGGGGGCATGAGGCTAGGAGAAGGGATGTCTGTGAGTCCCGACCTGTCAGGAGCCAGTTGAGATAAGGCCCTCCTTGCTACGTGGGCCACTGTCCCCACGCACACACCGGGCCTCCTGCCGTAACCGTTGGCCCTGCTGGGAGAGCAGAAGGGGTTGCCCAGGCTGGCGGCAGCCCTGGGTGGGGGTCTGCTGCTTCCCTGCCTCTCTCCGAACCCCCAGTGACCCTCCCCACCTTTCCCTGTTCACCTGCTTTCCCGAAAGAGCGCTTCGGTTTTCCTCTCCTCCTTCTCCCTCCATGAGCGTCGGCAGGGTCTGCTGGGGGCGTCGGGGGTTGGTGACCTCGAAGACCTCGGCTGTCTCCCTCTGGGCCAGCTGGCGGGTGCAGGAACACTCTTCTCCTGGGGCATCCTCTTAAATCTAGAGTGGCGCTTTTCTGTGAGCTTGCAGTTTCTAGAAGTTTAGACCTTAAAAAAGTGAAGCATCGTCTTCCTCTCCAAGGGCAGACCCACCAGCTTGTCCTGATGTTGACGGTCAGTTAACAGGCAGGAGCCCCTCCATTCCTCCCGTTTTGTACGCGGCCCCGCGTGCCCCGACATGGCATTCTTTAATGAGGACGTAGCACATCGGGGCTGCCCTCGGTCATGCATTCGCTCCTACGGTCTGAAGATGAATTACCTCCAATCCCGTGGGAAAAACCAGTGGTGCTATGTCCCAGTCTGAGCTGTGGCTTCCATCCCTGGGAGCAGGAGGAAGGCGTGAGTGTTTATTTTCTCTGGCCTGTAAGTTATTGTTGGGAGTCGCCTGGTGTATTTTAAACCCCCAGGCCTAAGAAGAGTTTTCTGTTCCCCAAGAATCATCTGTGTCTTGTACATAGAATTTCATAAACGTTTGTGAGACAGAAAAATTCCCGAGTCTTTTCAAGTCGCCACACTCTTGGTTGATTTATCTCTTCTTCTGAAGGATGCCGGCCTTTTTCTCCTCTGGTCATCACGTGTCTGGTGTGGCTGCTCGTCACTCCATGTCTGGCGAGCATCCAGGTGTCAGAGCCTCCTGTGTCGGGGTGGGCCGAGGGGCTGGGAAGGGGCCCCCTAAATAAAAATGACCCTCACCCCCGTGCCACTCTGAGAAATGCCCCCACTGGTAAGGAGCCCACCTGCAGACAGGTGCAGGCAGCCACCCAGGTGTGGAAGGGCCGCCCAGGGAGAAAGCAAGCAGCAAAGATAAACCCTGCCCGGCGACAGCCACCCACGGTCAGCCCCGCAGCAATTCGCTCACAGCCCCGACCTCAGGTTGGGGGAGGAACCTGTTGGTGCTACAGCCGCAGCACTCAGAAGCTAAAATTAGAGTCTGTGATTGAAGTAAGACGCAATACTGAGTCCTTTCTTCCGAGGCCTGGGCCACTGCCACCCCAGCAAGTGTCCTGGTTTTGCTGCCGCACTCGGCAGCCACACCCAGAGCCGTAAGGAGAAGGTGAGGGAGGGCAGGCGGGGGGGGGGGTGGGGGGGCCAGTCAGGGGACCCACGAGGAAGTAAACAGGTCACGTTAGGGGAGCCCCTCCTGCTGCGCTCAAATGCTGAGCAGGCGGCAGTTGAATGGGATGTAGGGCCTGCCCAAGGGGTTCCCCCAGGTTGGGGAGGACACCTCTGCGAGGCCGGGTCTACACAAGAGGCCTAAGCGGGGTCCCACCCAACGCAGCCCCTGGGGCACTCCAGGAGCTCTCCCCCCTGCTTCCGGTTCACGTCCTTGACTCCGGGCCACCGTGCTGGAGGCCGTGGTGTGCTTCTTCTCCGTCTGGTCCATCGTGGGACTCTCGGGCTTCCACACGTACCTGATCAGCTCCAACCAGACGACGAACGAGGATGTAAGTCCTGGCGGTCCGGGGTGTTCTTGGTGCTCAGAGACCCAGAGGGGAGGGGCAAGAGGAGGTCAGGAGCCAAGGTCTTTCGTCCACCTTGCTCCAGACGTGAGCCCCTGGGGGCGAAGAAGGGGCCTGGAAGGTTTCACCCTTCGCTCCAAGCTCCGTGCGGGACGTCTCTCCATGGTCCTGCTGTCTGACCTTGTCGGTTACACAGACACTAAGATCAGCCAAGTGACACCCAGCTCGGAGCCCTGAGGAGGTTCTGTTCTCTTTCTTTTCAGTAGGTTTTTTTTTTTTAAGACTTATTTATTTTTAGAGAGAAGGGCAGGGAGGGAGGAAAAGAAATGTCAATGTGAGAAAGAAGCATCAATCAGTTGCCTCTCGCATGCCCCCCAACCAGGGACCAAACCCACAACCCAGGCATGTGCCCTGACCAGGAATCAAACTGACGACCCCTGGCCCTGCGGAGGGACACCCACCCACTGAGCCACACCCGTCAGGGTCCTTTTCAGTAGGGTGCGAGCCCGTCACCGCTGTCTGCAGGGGCCAGGGCAGGCCGGAATCTGCCTTTCAACGGTCCGAGTCTCTGCGTCCTCTTGGAGGCTCTCGGGGCTCCAAAGTTTACCTTCTGGGCAGGGTTACCTGCCTATTCCCCATGTGGGTGGAGAGGAGCTATAAAAACAGGAAACAGAACGTTGGAACGAGTTGCTTCGTAAGCCTGCTCCTCTTCCATCTAAATATTTAGATTCTGACAGAGTCCCTATCAGTTCATCTCCCTGCCACTCCAGTGGCTGGAAGGGCTGGAGAAAATCGACGCTGGTGACATGCATGCATCAAAGGACTGTTGATGCAGTTATTTACGTTTGGTAGCCGAGAATAATGGAATCCTCGAAAGCATTTTGGTGATACCATGAGGCCGAATTCAGACGACTGTCCTTTGCCCCTTCCGGCCGCCATCCATTCAACCACTCTTCTAGCACAGCAGCCGTGAGTCTGAGAGAAGTCCCCAGTGGCTGATGTGAGCTGGCCTGGGCTGTTCTGTCGCAGAGATAAGAGATTGTCCCCAGAGGTCGTTACCTTCTCCCTAATCTGACCTGCTGTTTTTGGATATTTCCAAATTCGGGATAAACGCCAGTTTTCCTGGAGGGACGCGCCTTCCTTTCTCCTGTTGAAGAAATGAGTAAAGATTATTTGCATTCTCAGTGACTTCTCGTAGTCCAGTTCTCTTCCACTGGGGCCCTGGTGTGAAGGATACTGAGTTATTGACTATCCTTTTCTTTCAGATCAAAGGCTCTTGGTCAAATAAAAGAGGTAAAGAGAATTATAACCCCTACAGCTACGGAAACATCTTCACAAACTGCTGTGTCGCCCTGTGTGGGCCCGTCTCCCCCAGGTAAGACCCCGGCAGCATCGTGCTCTTTCCCCGATTTTGGAAAGCCCACACCTCGCTGTGTGAGTGAGCGCAGGCCTCCCCGGGCGGGGGGGGGGGGGACACAGCCACAGCGGTGGATCAGGTCACACCGCCTGGGTGACTGCGGGGTCAGGTCTCCACTTGGTGCCACAGAGACACGGCCCCCATGAAATAGGCCTGGCTGTTGGCTGTGTTATGCTTGACACACGGAATTTGTATCAAGTTCGGGGGGGATCCCCCAAGGGTCAAATAGGGACACTGAGGCGGGTGACCCGCTTAATCATTGAATGACGCGCATCCCTGGTGGCAGGGAGCCGTGTTTAGCCAGTGAGGGGGCCGGGGCACGAAGTAGGGCGCAGGTAGGAAGCCTGTGGGAAGGAGCGCGAAGGGCTGAGCGGCACAGAAAGGAAACGCAAAAGTAGCTTGGGGGGGAGATCCGTGTGGCTGAAGCGGCGATGGTGAGACGACCGTCCTACGCGTAACGGCGGGAGCTGACAGTTACTGAACGGCACTCGGCTCTGCTCTAAGCACTTCGGGTGTGTGAGCGGGCAGAGCCGCCCTCTCCACCGAGGGAGCAGGCACGGCCACAGCCCGTGTCACGGATGAGGATGCTGAGGCACTCGCAGGGATTCGACGGTGGGCCCAGGCTCCCGCAGCTGCTGAACGCTGCCTGGTCGGGACCCGCTCGGACCCCAGCGTCGGCCGTCACAAGCAGCAGGCGGTTTCCGTTCGGCGCTGTTTGCTACTCTTTATGGATCAGTCACGTCACCACGGACATTCTTTCTTTCACAACGAGGTGAAAACTGCTGTTTTGGCCGAATTGGGGTTGTATTCTTTCCGAAACCCATGTCCCTCTGGACGGGGCATTTCTGGAGAACGGCCCGCCCCTCGGAACCACTCGGATCGCACAGCGACCCCGGGCCGCTGACCTCTGTCACCTGGTCCTCGGGCCCCCCAGAGCTGGCCGGACACTCCTCCCTCTTGCATCCTTCCTTCTCCTCTCTTTGCTGACCCCTCCCAAGCCCTCTGCCCTCGAAAGGGCCAGGGCCTTCCACGGGTGGCGTCCCAGCCAGCCCCGCCCACTGAGCTGTGTCCTTGCTCCAGGCAGGGGCTCGGCGCCATCCGTGTGCCAGACCCGTGCACTTGAGTCCCCTCCGAAACGTTCTTCGACGGCACAGCAATGCGCGTACGAGAGAGAGGGAGAGTGTGTGTGTCTTCCTGTCGCCCAGCAGGAGCTGCAGGCCCCCACTCAGTTCCCTGAGGTGTCCCCAGAAGTGTGGGGACAGCAGGGTGGGAATGGCCAGGTTTGGGGAAAGGGGGCCCTCCTACAACGGTGGCAGGAAGAATGGAAATTGGAAAGACAGAAAGTCCCAAGAGGTGGTCAGGGTCAGGCCCTGTGGGCAGTGCCGCGGGTCAGCCAGCCCTAAGAACTCACCTGGCCAGGGTTGCTGAGCACAGGCCGTGTGGCCAATTCCGCCATGTGCAGCGTCCTGGGCAACGCAGACCCCTCCACGGCAAGTCCTCTGAGTGGGGGAGGGGCTGGGAGGGGGCCTCTGGGTGGGCTTCCCAGGGGAGGGGCCTTTCAGCGATTCGTTCTAAAGGACAAGCAGGAATGGGGTGGGGGAGGCATTGTGGGAGGACAGCAAAGGGAAGAGCCTGTACAGAGGCTCAGAGGTGAGGGCAGAGCCTGGCTTGGGGGGTGGCTGGGGGGCAGGAATGGGGGAATAGGGAGCTGAACGCAAGAGTTGAGACTAGAGGAGCACAGCCAAATCGGGAGGGAGCGGGTTGCCATGGACCACTGTGAGGAGACTTGTGGCACGTGTCAGCCTTGGCTGGTCCATGAAACAGGTTGAACCTGTGGAGTGCAGGCCAGCGACTTCATTGTTCTCCCTGCATCCCTTCAGACACTCTTCGTGACCTAGTTCTTTTCTGCTCCTGGGTGAGGTCCCCTGCAAGTCCCCGAATCTCCCCTGTCACTTAAAAGAACAAAAGGATTCAGGGCACTTTCATGACCTCCCAAATCGAGTCATTCCAGTGAATCAGAACTCCACAGTTCCTCGCAGGTTAACACTGTCCACTCTGCGTTGGGGTGTCCCCCACCTTTTGGGGAGATACCATGCAACCCCCGACGCACCCCTTCAGGACGACTTTTTCCCACGTCGGGCCTTCGCCTCACCTCACCCACCAGCCCCGCCGCCGCAGTGCTCTTCCTCAGTGGGGTGCTAACGGCTCCTTCTCCAAGACTCCTTTTCCTCCTTTGCTCTTTCCACTCTGCCCTTCCTGCCCAGGCTGCTTGGTCTGAGAACCCCTTTGACGCCCTGCGTGGGGGTCCAGCACCTCCCTTTGGCAGACGGAGCTTCCTTGCGCCTGTTGTTTTTTTTTTTTTTCTAACCCTCTGGGATTCAACTGAAACTGAAGCAGAGAGAGTTCCATTCCAAGATCCTGTCCCAAGCACTTTTTAATGGCTTGTTCTTCTGTCACTTGAAGACCTGAAGACAGTAGTTGCGATGATGATTCCTGTCTTCTGCAAGCCCAGCTGACAAGCAGGAGCCTCTGCCAGCAGCCCAGCCCCCGCCCGCCCAGGAGGAGGTGTCGGGGGGCACTTCAGGCATCTTGCAGAAGCTGCCGGAGTGCGGCCTGAGCCCCACTCAGCAGGGGCCACTGCGGGTGCACCCTGTCATTAGCTCAGCCTCCCATTGCCCTTTGCTGTTCTGCCCTTAGACTCAGGGTCAGCACGGAGCCCTCACTCCAGGCAGCTCTTTGGATGGCAAGGTGGAGCTTGACCCCACCTTCGCACCGGGCGGCCCTGCCGCGGAGCCAGGGAAAGATGCCTTTAGAGACATCACTCAGCAAACCCGTCCGTGGACCGTTCTCGTTTCATCAGCGAGTGTTGGCGCAGCTCCTCCTGGCTGCCAGCGGTGGAGACGTGGGGATTAGGAACAGGAGGACTCTGTTCTTCCCTCGTGGAGCTCCCCCCCCCCGTGACGGATGCAGACGTGGGCACAGGCGCTGCCAACAGGGTGGCGCCCAGAGGACTCTGAGCCTCGTGCCCTCTGGGACCAGGGGGGGAAGGGGGAGAAAAGAGGGAGACCGCCCTCCCTCGGGACTTGACTGTGTCAAGTCCCCGCCACACCGGCAGATGGTGAGGCGCACCAGCAGGAGGGTCCCAGGCAGCGCTGAGAGAAGCCAGACAAGGGCCAAAAGCGGGAACAGGGGCAAGCGCCGGGGCTGCAGGGCTTTTGAATCTGGCCGTGAAGAAAGGACAGCGGAGCCCTGACCAGGGTGGCTCCGTGGGTTGGACGTTGTTCCACGAAGCGACAGGTCGCTGGTTTGATTTCCGGTCAGGGTACAGGCCTGGGTTATGGGCCAGGTCCCCAGATGGGGGCGTGAGAGAGGCAGCCGATTGATGTTTCTCTCCCTTTTTTTCCTCTCTCCCTTCCCCTCTCTCTAAAAATAAATAAATACAGTCTAAAAAAAAACAAAAAACAAGGATGGACAGTGGAGCGGGAGGGAAAGCAACTTTGGGTAAGGACAAAACAGTCTGGATAAAACTCCGGAGCCGGTGAAGCTGGGCGCGTGCACCGGGCAGGCGGCCTCTGGCCCCTGCAGTGCGCTGGCAGGTGGCAGGCACTCAGACGCCACTGTGGAGGGGACGAGCCTGCGAGAGCGGAGTGTGCGGCACGGAGGCATGGATTTGCGGCTGGAGGGGAAGGCGGGGGGCAGGTGCGGGAGGCCTGACGGCCAAGCTCAGGAGTCTGGACTGCGTTCGCTGGTGCCGAAGCTCCCGAGGCCGTGCCCGCAGGCAGGGAGCTGTGATCGGGGGCCTCCATGGGGGGCCGTGGACGGGGGGAGGGGGCACAGCAGGAACAGGCGCTGTGGGATTTGAGAACACAGGAGCGACAAAATTTGGGGCCTGCCCGCCCATGCAGGTGACTGGGGTGCATTCCGAGGCGTCTGAGGCAGGCCCGTCCCAGAACGAGGGACCCCGAAAGTGGAAATTAGAACAGCGTTGGTGGCGTCTTTGACTCTCTACTCCCACTCCTGCTCCTTCACTGTTTCATTTTCTCTTGCAGCCTCATTGACAGAAGGGGGTACATCCAGCCTGACACCCCGCAGCCAGCTGCGCCCTCCAATGGGATGTCCGCGTACGGGGCCACACCATCGCAGAGCGACATGGTAGGAGCCTCCTGCAGCAGGGTCCCCCCCATCCCCCCCCCCCCCCGCCACAGTGGCTTCCCTTCGCTTCTCTGTCCGCTAACCCCGCGTAACAGGCCCAGCACACCCAGAACGCTTCCCAAGCCCAGCGACGGAGAGGGGAGGGAGGGCTGTGGCCTCCGCTGAGTGGTGGGTGTGCTAGGGGCTGTGGAGGGGAAGGACACGCAGAATCTCTTCCAGAAGCAGCCTGTGGCGCCCCCTGATGGAAGGCGCCCTTACACAGGGCACGCTGTCGTCTGGGGGACGAGATACTCCGCCCAAGGCAGGGCTGGCGGGCTAGACAATGTCCCCATGTCCCCTTCCGTCCCTTTGCCTCAGTCTGCACTGACTCCCCACCCCTCTTTAGTGCGCCATGGATAGTGCTGCCAGTTCCCCCACTTTCAGCCAAATCTTAGGTCCGCCACGCACAGCTTAGTGCGAATGGTCGGACAGGGTGCTCGTCGCTCCCAGCGGAAGCTGGCCGGAGCCTCTCCAAGGGGGGTCCCAGGCTGTGGCCCTGTGGGAAGGCAGGCTTCGTTTCCAGTCTGCGGGTGGGAGACGCAGGGTGGGTGCGGGGGCCCTCGTGGGCACCTGCAGTCGCAGCCCGGCTGGCCCTGACCGTCATGCCTTCCCGTCCCTGAGGCAGCGGTCCCTCTGTGTCTGGGACAGAGTGCCCCTAAGCTCCGTGGCTCTGTCAGGGGCCCGGCCACGCCGGCCTCCGGCGGTGCTGTGTGCTCTGCATAGACCTGAACCGCCCACAACGCGTTTCTGGGATCAACGTGCCTCTCGAGGTGGACTTGGGGGCAGACAGCCCCCTGGGCCCACGGGTGCTGAGCACGCGGAACTGCAAGGGGAAAGCCAGCAGTGTCCAACCACTCGGGGCTCGGACACACAGCTCAGTCCCTGTAACCGCCCCCCCCCGCCCCCCAGCCGTGTTTACAGATAGGGAGGTGAGGCCCTGCCCCAGGCAGAACTTCCTGGGTTTATTTGTCGGGAGTGGTGTTTTGTTACTGTTTGCTTTGCTTCGCTTTGCTGATGCTCCGTCGTCTTTGAAAGAAAGCGTGCGTACATCAGGCCTTGCTGCTCTGTTCCGCGTGATCCCGGCACATCTTGTGCTGTCTGCACTCGCCGCACAAACAGCCCTTCAGGGTCGCCCTTCTTGTTTCTCGGGGGAGAAAAATCGGGACAGAGAAGAAAGAGATAGGCGCACAGGAAAGGAGATAACGTTTATTGGGCATCAGCTGTGTTCAAGGCCTATGACGATCCGTATCTTGTTTAATCCCAGACCGAGAGGGGACGTGGGCCTGCCTGCTCTCACTTCCCTTTAAGCTTGGAGAGGCTGATCCTCTGCCCACGTGCACACAGCCATTCCCTCGGGGGTCCAAACCCAGTCCGAGGACGCCAGTGCCCACGCCCACTCCACGCCCTGCATCCTCAAGTGCACAGGCGGTGAGGACACGTATGTTCATGCTCTGAGGTCTTTCTCAAGCACCTGCAGATGCTCAACATAAGTCCTGTAAGGACACCGCTCACTGGTACTCCGGCCCTCCATCCATGATCACTTCGCTGTGTGGACAACCCCCTGTTTACTCAGCACCTCTTCCCGAGTCCCTACTGTGTGCTGAGAACTCGACTAGGGGCTAGGGGTGCGAGGTTTGTAGGGGACAGTCCCTCCGCCCTCAAGGTCAGTCATCCGGGACAGGACATAGATAGCGATGCAAAGAAAGATATTGTGAAGTTTCACTAGAACCAACCGCAGATGACTGTGGTCCCCCCCAAAACCAATGACCTTACGTTAGTTTCACCCCGTGACGCCCATAACACTGCTCTCACCATGCTCTGCAGGAGAGTGAGCAGGACGTGGCCTCAGTCACCTGGGCTTGCCTTTCCCAGCTCTGATGCTGGGGCTGATCTTGGACAAGTCGGTTAATCCCAAGAGCCTTGAATTCCTAAAGGAAGGGAGGGAGGGAGGGAAGGAAGGAAAGAAAGAAAGAAGGGATAAGGATGTTCACTTCCCTGGGTAGTGGTCGGAATTGGCTGAGATCCTGTCTGTTTCATCCCCCCATCACCATTCTATAACATTGCTCCTGGCACATAGTAGGTGCTTATTAAACATTCCTTTGAATAAATGTGAAAGTTTCTCTCACTGGGATTTGTTCAACGGACATTCCCAGCGAATATTCATTTGTTCCTGTCTTCCTTTTCTATTCCTTTCTTCCTCCGGTTTTGTTCCGTCTGCAGACGTATCCATCCTGAATGTGGAACTAGGAACTGGAGTCAAGGAGTTCTCTCTAGTGCAGGGACATTGTAGCACAGTGTCACCAAGTGATGGCCTTGGTAGGGTCCAATGATCCATGGGCCCAGACGCCAGAGGTCATGGTCGTTTTACTCATTAAACACTGTAGGCAAAGTGCCTGTGAGCTTTTCTGGGAAATGAAAATTTTTGAGACCTGAAAACAAGTTCTAAAACACAAAAAGAAAACTATAAAATCAAAATTAGTAAATGTTTAATGCCTACAAGACACATGAATATGTCAACTTCATTCATTATTAAATTTAGCACTCGTTAAAGTTTTATTGCATTTTCAAGATGATTTGTAGGTTGATTACGTAGAAATCGTTAGCGATGATGAAGTGAGCGAGCTGCCCGTAGGTAAGTTCAGAAGTGAACGGACAGGGCCCCTCGCACCCTCTATCCCGCCCCGCTGCCGCCTTTGTCACAGGAAGCCCCGGTTCCACTCCGTTTGCAGCTGGGAGAAAGTTTTCTGGTCCCCGGGCTCTTACCCGCAGCTGGGGGCGCTCACACTCGTTAGAAGGTCGTGGGGTGAAAAATGAGTGGTGTTCTGTGTGGCCCCGCAGTTCAGAGCCAGGACTGGAGGGTTGGGGGAGGCAGATCCTACTCCATCCAACAGGGCAGTGACCTGCACCCAGAGCTCGTGGGAGACAGAGGCCCCCTCTCCCAAAGATGCTCAGGCTGGGGGAGTCTGCGCCCCCGGTGATGTGGGCAGAGGAGTGCAGCGTTGGTGGGAGGGCCGCACGCCGGCCGTTCGATCTGGTCAACAGGCCGGCGTCACTGTATGTTTATAGGCTGTTCAGGCACCAAGAGAATGTGCCTCTTGTGATGCCAGTTGTTCTTTATGGGCTTCAGGGATGTGGGTACCAGGTTAACGGGTGGACGTGGAGGCAGGGCTGGCGCGAAGCGGAGTGCGAAGCTTGACCCGCCCCCACCCCTCTTTGAGTTCATTCATGCCCCTGCCTTGCTCAGCGTGGACTCTTTCCCACCCCTTGCCAGCACGTGACCTGCCACGCAGATAACTCTCGCTGACCCTCACAGCCCCATGCGGCTGCTACTGATACTACCCCCTTTTACGGATTAATGCACCTGAGGCTCAGGGCACCTGACTCCTGGCCTGTGCTCGTAGCCCTGCCGGGGACTGCGCGGTAGCCGCGCACACTGGCTGTGTGCGGTGATGCCTCTCCTGCACGCTTTTGATCCTCAACCGTAATCCTCACCCTCTCTCTCCCATCAAATCCGCTCTCGGTAAAATACCTGTTATCAATCATTTGTGTCTCGAAGGGAATTTAAGCCAAATTTCAGGGATATATGAATTTCAGTTGTCAATTAAAGACTTTGCTAGTAAACGCATTTCAGCCTTTAATCATAATAATAATAATAATAATAATATATGCTGGGGTGCTGCAGAATTTCAGTGGTTAGTTTGTGTGCCTTGACCTGAAAAAGGTCGAAAATCGCTGGCCTGCGTCATGGTTGGCCGAGCCTCCTCAGGGGAAGGGCTGGCCGACTGCTGGGCTCGCCCTGGGAGTTCCCTGTCTCCCGGGGGCCGCGTTCTTCCGTTGTGTTGCGCATTGTTGGAATCCGTGCGCCCCACCTGTTTGGGGCAGTTTCGTGTACTCCCTGTGCACAGAGGGGGCACCAGCCCAGTGTCCGTGGTGCATCCCCCCTTGGAACAGAGCCCGTGTCTATGATTCGGGGACGCATTGTGGCCAGCGTTGCCGTGTGCCCAGACACGCACAGTCGTTACCCACTCTGCCCATAGCCAGTACGGAATTGACCTTGGGACCCGGTTTCTGTGGCCAGAGCTTTCGTTGAAGGAGGAACCTTTGGAGACATTTAGATTTAGCACCAGGCTCAGCATGTTCATTTGCAGAGGAAGGAAATGAAATTATTTTATTTTAGGACCACAGTCCAGGCCATTCCTGAGTGATTGGAAAAGTGTTTCTGGGGAAATGCATGCTATTTTAGAAATCAGAGGTAAAGGCTTTAGGTCTTCGATAAACACAATGACGTTGCAGAACAGAAAACCTAGGTAAATAGCTAGCCCTGGCCTCCGAGTACCCACTGAGGTATCATGTGTTATGCCAGACACAGGAAAAGTCACTCTGCACATCCCACCTCACCTACGTCGGGGTCAGGAACGGTGATCTCATGCCCAAGTGGCCTGCCCTCTACTCCAAACACCCAGAGCAAAGCATCACAGAAGTCACAGAGTGACACGTAAGCATGAAAATGGTGCCTGTCACCCCAGCGTGGGCTTTGTCCTCCGAACACCTGTGGGATTCGGAGGTGCCACGCAGGATTAAATGCCAGGTAACCTCCGTGCCCACTCCTGTTTCCCCACGGGGAGGGAGCCTGTGTTGTGACCTAACGCTGAAGCCCTGCGCGTGGGTGTGCAGTGCCACCGCCACTCGTGGGCCCGTTTTCAGTGTGACTCAGCTGATTGTCTAATAATGTAAGTTCACGCGTGGAACGAGGGCCACGGTGTCTGTTGCAGTCTGGCGCTTGCAGCTCTAAAGTTCCCGTGGGATCACGCACCGCACACGAAGATAGGACACAGTTCTTGGAATTTCTTTTTTTTCCTTTTTCCTCTGTGCAGACCATGATTTCCTGTCTTTCCTTAACCTAATTTTTAAATCCCCCTTAATCCAATATCAAAACAGGACTAGACCCAGCAGTTGCATGATTTATGAAACTCGCATCTGGGAAGAACTCTGCATGCATAATCTGAAAAATCAAATATTGTAGGAAAATAACCTACGCAACTTTAAAGGATAATGTGAAATAGAAGAGTAAAAAGGAAGCTCTCCTCCCAACCTGCATTTTAGGTGAATTTTAGACATTGGCAGGGTTTTTATGACTGTAAGTGAGCATTCATAAGACCCCAGGACACAGCGTCAGAGGTGGGCAGAAATGAACAATGCGCAACGTTAATAATTTGACAGAATTGGGGCAAATTGAATAAGGAATTTCATTCATTCTTAATTTGTATAAAGACCATCTAGAAAACTCCATGCTCAGCTTTCAGTAGCAGTTAATCTGTATGCGAGGGTCATTTCAGACATGAAATCAGCTAGGGCGAAATGAAATTCCAGCAGGCGCAGTTCTATTTGTAAATCCACAGAAACAAAAGTGAATTATCTGTGGGCTGTTTTTAAATTGTAACATTAAGTGATAACAATGCCTGTGGCATTCGAACATCAGAAGCCCTAAATGTCTTTGCCGGTTAGATGCCAGCGCTCTGCACAGGCAGGCAGTGAGTCCGCAGCTGTCACTGCAGCTTCCGGTGCCCCCAGCCAGGGCCCCGCACTCAGGTGGCGCTAGGTTGGTGCAGCCAACAGAAGGGGCTTTTCGTAGACACTCTCGCAAGGGGTCAGGTGTCTGTTCTGTTAGGATTCAGCATTTGGATGACTTTGACCCCCAACATGGCAATTTCATGTGGTTCAACCCTGTATTTGATAAACAGGGATTTGTAAAGCGTTGTTTTGGGGAAGGAAAACATAAGTGTCTCAATTTCCTGTTCATAGTAATGAATTGCCATTGTCCAATATCCTGGGGCTTGGTTTTTTTTTTCCTTCAGGTTTTGTAACTGGTGATATCAATTAAAATACCCCCGATGGTGTTCGTGCTGGTATATAAGCCTGCGGAGCTGGGAGAGAAACCAGTACTCGGTGAGGTCTGCCCTACTGGGTGGAGATGAGTCCTCCCAGGGAAAGCCAGGAAGGTGGGGGTGGGGGGGCGGTAGAAAGGCCAAGGTGAGAGGATGGGAAGGAAGAGAAGAGGAAAGCGAAGAGAGGAAAGGAGTGGGAGGGAAATCAACAAGAGGAAAAGATGGAGGGGAAAGAGGGGAAGGAAAGAATCGGTGGGACCAGACAGAAAGCCATCAAGTAGAAAAATGAACGAGAATGAGCAAATAAGAATTGGAAGCAGAGGTGGAAAGGGAGAGGGGTCAGAACACCTTCTCATGGGTCATCTCCATGGGAACCCTGAGATATTGGCCGTCTTCTCCCTCGAAGTTCTCCAGTGGGATCTGCAGCACGAAGGTTCCTCAACCCGCTCTCCTCGGAACTGCGGCCGTGTGCAGGATGAAGAGAGCTCTGACGTTTCAAAAAAGTCAGCTATCTCCTAATCACTGGGTTTCTTCCAAAAAGATGTTTAAAACAAAGTTCATATTACGAGAATTGTACACCCTACTGGGCAGAGTCATCGCCCTGCCCTTGGCTGGACCTGACAGAATCCATCGTGTCCCATCCTGGTGGCCGGTCATGAGCCGAAGGGAGCTCGATGTGGACAGCGTCCTGCCGTGTCGGAGACAGCCTGCTGCCCGGGTGCCCAAGTGGGAGTGATCTTCTCAACGGGAAATCAGCTGAACGCAGCGAGCTATTTTCAAAGTTACGGAATGCAAGCGGGATTTAGACACTTAGGTTCATGGGCGGGGATTGTTCATGAGATGCTTCAGGCTAAATGTTTTCTTTCACATTTTTAACTCTGGTGTCTTACCCCCGGGAAACCGGAGCGAGTTTTCAACAGGGTCCTGGCCCTGTGGCTGAGCATGGATTGGCTGGTTTTTATAAGTCCTTCATCTATCTGGCTGCGGGAAGTGCCAGCAGGAGAGTGCCGAAGAGGACCCAGCTCTGAGGCACCTGAGGCATGCAATTTGGAGCCTTCTTTAAGAAAAAGAAAGCAATACGCCAAACAAAACAACAGGCCAGGAAGGAGGTGGTGGGAGGGGGCCGTGCAAGCCAGCAGCCCTGCACCGAAGCCTCAGAGCTTCCCAGGAAATCCGCCCCCAGGCCCGTGCTGTCTGGTTCAGCCAGCCCAGCAATGTTTCAGCTCAAGTCTCAGCCGGCCCCTCAAATTCCACGTGACCGTCCCGATGAACTTCAGCTCTAAGGACTCAACAAACTACTGTTTGCATCCTTTATTCCAGAAGGTTCTGGTGGCCTGAGTGGAGTGATCAGGGAAAAGGAAAAGGGCAAGTGACCAGGAGAGAGGGAGGGGGAAGGTGAAAACAGGAGGGGAGCCCCTGTCTCCCCTCATCCTTGGGCCTCCTGACCTTGGCAGCCTCCTCCAGCTCTGACCTTGAACATGTTCCCCTGTGAGCCTTAGGGAGCCAGTCCCTAAGACAGAATTGGTCAGTTCGTTTTCAGTTCAAAACTAATAAAGGCTTTCTTTGAGCCAACAGAGACAAGCCCATCTGATTTACGGGTTCATCGTTCCCGAGAGCTGGGGGTGGGTGTGGACGGAGGTGCTGGGATGCGCAAGGGCTGCAGAAGGAAAGGCTGGGGAGCAGGTCTCCGTCACCCAGGAAGGGGCCTGCCCTCCGTGGTGGCATCTGGGCCCCAGGGTCCCTGGAGGGGCTGGCCTGCGGGGAGGGCTATTCTGAGCTGCAGGAAGCAGAGGCAGTCCGGCAGCTCCATCAGTAAGAAGACTAAATGTATTTCCACAAACATTGTGTGCAAAGCACAGCGCATCCAAGGCCCTGGGCTAGTTTCCAGAAGATGTTTAATCACGAAAGCCGCTCCGGTCCGCCTCTGCCCTGTCAAGCCTGAGCCAGCGTGTGCGTGTGGAACTGGATGACAGTGTGGGAGGGAGAGGGAGCCCAGGGCTGGCCAGACCTGCCTGCAGCCCGACAGCAGCAGCGGGCTGCTTGGCCACCCGGTGCGCAGGGCCCCTTCCCCAAGCTGAAATCCCGCAAGAGCGAAGAAAGCGACTCAGTCGCCCTTTGGCAGGGACTGCTGTGACAAAACGATTTGGGGGGTGACTGGGGAAATGTTTGCAGTAAGCGATGGCTAAGGCCTCACAGCCCCTTGCAAGCACCTTTCCCCCGTGGCTGCACAGCATCCGAGGACCCTCCACCCACCGCAGCCCTTTCCCGCCCTTTCCCCAGCTTCTCCGGGGCTTTGAACGTCCCTCAGCTGCGATGAAACGATCATAGAAAAGCCAGGATCCTCCCTGAGACTTGCTTTGCTCTTAACACTCCACTAGGGGTTTGATCTTGGCTGGAACCAAGGTTGGTAAACTTCTAAAACCTGTACCTTGCTTAGACTGGCTCCTCCACCTTCTCATGGAGGCTTGGGGGGCGAGGAGGGTGTGGACCGCCCCTGTAATTTTAGAAAGAAGCCCAGTCAGCTGAGAACGACACAGGAGGGGAGCAGATAAAAGCTTAAGGAACGGCGCCCCGACCTCGGGTGAGCTCTCTTCCCAGAAGGCTGCGTTTGGCAGAACCCGGTTAAGCTCCCGTGCCTGGAGGCGGGTCAGCGAGCAGCTCAGGGGCGCCTCTGGGCAGCAGTGGGTCACACGTCCATCACAAAGCTCTCAGTAACTCGGGAGTTCTGAAAAGGAGAGGGAGGGGTATTGAGACAAGTAACATTTACTGTGCACCTACTGTGTGTCCAATGTGTAGTGAAAAGAGGCTTGCAGTCCAGCAATCCCTGCCCCAAACCCAGATCCCTCCCTTTGCCTTAACTGCAAGGTCTCCATCCGCACCTCAGGGCCTTCATTTGTAAAGACGGAAACGCGGTGTTGTAAGATGTGGAGTAGATGCTGGCTTGTGCTGGAATGTAAGGTCCCGGCACGTTCACCTAACATCCACACCGGTAGGAGAAGCTCTAACAAGTCATCGCACAGAGTCAAGTGCAAGATCGTGAGTCAAGTGCAAGATCGTGAGTGGAGCCTCTTCTAGCTGTTCAGAAGTTTGCTCGTAGCTCGAGGGAAGGGTTTACCAGGGAGTCAGAGATCCACATTCCTTTGGCCGATGAGGGAAGTGAAAGAAATGACACGAGATATAGTATGACTTTAAAACACTTACAAGAAAAGGGAAAACCTTGTAAAAGGTTGGCATTCTCCTTCACAGATTAAAAAACACGACATTAGCTCACCTGGTGATTTTTGAACGTGAGGACAATTTAGCGGGGATTCTGGGGCTGTTACGAACAGTCCGATCAGACCGCAGGAGCTTCTCTGGTCCCAGTGTCTGCCTGTCTGTCTGTCTGCCTTTCTTTCGTTCTTTTGTGGTAAATATACATAATATAAAACTTACCATTTTAACTCGTTCAGGGTACAGTTGTGCGGCATTAAGGTCATTCACACTATTACACAGTCGTCACCACCATTTGTCTCCAGAACTCTTCCTCTTGCAAAACTGAAATGCCAGCCACCCAGGGGTGCCCAGCCTTTTGGCGTCACTGGGCCACACTGGAAGAAGAAGAGTTGTCTTGGGCCACACATTCAATATATTGCGATGTGTAATCACAAAAAATCTCATCGTGTTTTAAGTAAATAAATGAGTGTGCGTTGGGCTGCATTCACAGCCATCCTGGGCCGCATGTGGCTGCCGGTAACTGCTCCTTACTTGTCCTCTTAGGCCCTGGCAAGCAGCATTTTACTTTCTGTCTCTATGAATTTGATTACTCTAGGGACCTCACAGAGGTGGCATCATATGGCATTTGTCCTGGGCTTGTTTCACTCGGTGTGATGTCCTCGAGGCTCACCCGTGCCATAGCCTGTGTGAGAAAGCCCGCCCTTTTCATGGCTCGGTGGTATTCCATTGTGCGTGAGCTCCGCATTTGGTTTATTCATTCATCGGTTGATGGACACTTGGGCCCCTTCCACCTCCCGGCGATCGGGATGATGCTGCGATGAACTTGGGTGTGCAGGCCCCTGTATTTGCAACAATGCAGTAAAAGCGGTTTTCAGCAAACAGGAAACAGCCACTCAGACTGTGGCAGGTCACGAATCAGCCTGTGGCCCTGTCCGTGGGATTATCTCTAGCGAGGTGACGATGGTTGATAAAATCATGGAGGTTTCAAGCGGGGCAAGTCCGTGATCCGTCGGCGGGGTGGTTTTGAAATAAGATCCTGTGAGCCAGGGCTGGGCACCATGGCCTGAGGCTGCATCTCGCTCCCTGGGCACCCATGGGGGACTGTGAGCTTGAGCCGCTCTCCGAGGTGCCAGGTGTCGGGTGTTGCTGCACGCTGGGTGTCTCCAAACGAAGCCGGGCTGCTGGGCACGCTCTCCGCCCCTGGCTAACTGCGGCGTCACTAACGAGTCTCTTTCTCTCTCACATCCTGCCTACCCCACCCCCGCCCCATGCCCCCTTCCCCCCCTCACCCTACGCCATCTCCTCGTCTGGGCTTCTCTCTGCTGGCTCCCTCCTGCGCTCCAGTGCGACCAGGACCAGTGCATTCAAAGCACCAAATTCGTTTTGCAGGCCGCAGCCACCCCGCTGCTGCAGAGCGAGCCCAGCCTCACCAGTGACGAGCTGCACCTACCCGGGAAGCCGGGCCTGGGCACGCCCTGCGCCAGCCTGACGCTCGGGCAGCCCACGCCGCCCTCCTCCATGCCCAACCTCACCGCCGAGGCCGGGCTCACAGACATACTGCCCCTGAAGGAGGAGCACGTGGGCCACCAGTTCCTGACCCCGGAGGAAGCGCCCTCGCCGCCCCGGCTGCTGGCCGGCAGCCCCCTGGCCCACAGCCGCACCGTGCACGTCCTGGGCCTGGCCAGCCAGGACTCCCTGCATGAAGACTCGGTGCGCGGCCTGGTGAAACTCAGCTCCGTGTGACCGCGGCCCGGCCGCCGGGGACTGCAGGCCGCGGGAGCGGGCGGAGGGCAGCTGCCCGCAGCCGCTCTCCCATGACTAAGCGCCATGCTGGCGAGGACGACGCCCCGTCCTGGTCACAAGGACTACGTGGAGGGTCAATGGATCCCCTCCGACGGCAGAGGCAGCAGGACCGCAGCGCTTACAGCTTGGCGTTACCGGCGTTCTCTTCCCAAACTGACGGCTTTGATAACAGTGACATACAGAGGTAGCCATTTTCAGGCATTTGGAACAGGACAGGTGGGCGTGGGGACAGAGGAGCCGGGGGGGGGGGGGGTCTGCCGTCAACGGCTGGGGGAAAGGACAGTGCCTGGATGTCACGCTGTCTGCTTGCTGCTCGTGTGACAGACACACGGAAGGTTTATAAGACTGGTGGCCAGACTGATACTGCACTTACATGTTATGCTACTAATATTTGAAATAGACATGCCATTCCATTTGTTAATTTAAAAAAAAAAAAAGATACCTAAAGGGGAAAAAAATGACCAGATGTGGATTTGCATGCCACGCTATTCTGTTTACAGTGGTGTTGGTATTCAAAAGGAAGTGCTGCTTTCTTTTTTTTCTTTCTTTTTAATTTTGTGAGTTTTCAAGTGCTGTTTAATGGGAAGACAGTGCAAGAAACCAGGACTAATGGACAGTGCCATCGCTGGCCAGCTCGTCTGGCCCCGTCACCCCTGGGTGGGCTGCAGAGGGCTGCTGGGCTTTTACCGAATCAAGAATCAGTTCACCTTCTGTTTAGTAGTCACCCGCGGTCTTGTGTTGTGCCGCACCCACCACAGTCTTCGCCTCCTGTGTGACCACACTGCCTGTGGACAGCCAATAAAGTGACGTCCTCTGTTACTTGGGATCTGTGTGCAGTTGTACTTACCAGCTTAAATGACAACCAAGTCATCGGGATGGCTGCAGAGAGTCTGTTCTTATGGAAGTGTCCCTAGCAAGGAATGGTCCCCAAACCCCCAAAAATCAAACCGTTGAATTGTGGGTACAGATGGGATGATTTCTTAGGTAAGAGAGCCTCCTTTTCCATTATTTGTGCCATTTCTTTCATCATCTCTTTTCGACGCAGTTTTAGCAGAATTTGTTCCACGTTCACAGACTGGCCTAGGGCAATCCCTCTGTGCCACGTAGAGGGGAGCGGATACTTGGGGACAAGGTGTGCCGTGGGGCCATCTTCTCTGCTCTACCTCGTGCTAGTGTGGCACCAGTGCTCGGAGGGTGACCTGCAGTCCTAGTGAAGGTATCAAAAAAGAGGAGAAACCAGCTTAAAGTCTGGGCCGAGATCACATAGATCGTCATTCTTACCTAGACACTCGCCAGAGTGGAATTAAGAAAGTGACCTCTCCATTCGGGCCCACGGGTCATCTGGAAAGGAGCTGGCTGCGCAGGTAGGGAGTAAAGTCGCTGTGGGGGCAGCTGCGGGGCCTGCGAGGACTCTGTCCTTGCTTCTGTCTCCAGATGATAAATCCAACAGCCAGATCGGCTCGGGCTGAAAACCCTGCAGGCTCCTCCAGCCTTGGGAAGACAGGATGCACTGATCGGTGACACAGGAAGCCCCAAGTGATTGGCATTTATGGAAAAGAGCTGTTTCATCTGAGAAAGAGCTGCCATTTTTATATAAAAGAAAAAGAAAGGAGGAAAGAACAAAAAAGCACAATTTTTAGTCGTATTTGGACTAAAGCCAATTCTCCGTAAGTTGAAAAAATAATTTGTGCTGGAAATAACCACAGGACTCTAAGCCACGGCATCTCCCAACCATCTCCGTACAGTGTACCAAATAGAAAATGCGAAAGGTAAACTGTGTGTAGCTATTTGTTTTCTGGACCTCCTAACTACTTGCACACGCTCGGAATTTAGAGTAAGGAGGACAGCATCTCCCCGCCCCTCACAACCACTCGCAGCCGTCAACACCCAGGGATTCTTTTTGCACGCGCTGTCTGAGAGCAAATCGCAACAGCCCCGCCACCTGCCTCCACACTCCCCACCCCTCTCTGCTCCTTCCATCGCACCCCCCCCAGAGCCAGGTGGAGAGCTGGCCCCAGCGAGGGGCGAGGACAGCCCCTTCTCACTGTGGGTCTGTGTGGCCCAGTTCACCCCCAGCTTCTGTCCCTGGAACACAGAGACAGCGGTCTTTGGGGTCTTTCCATTTCCAGCGTTCTCCAATTCAGTGCTTGCTGGTTTCCAGTCACCAACCCTCCTTCCCACCTCCTTGTGAAAAAATCCAAGAAGCAGGAACCATTATTCGTTTGTCTTTACTTGATGAATATTTACATGATATTTATTATCCATCCCCCAGCCCAGCCTGCACCCTGTCCCCAGTACCCACATCATTTATCCAAGAGAGGATGGGGAAGTTTGGTGAAACGAATCAAGGCTGTTCAGGGTCCAAGAGGGAGATATTCACTCAATGAGCCCATTTGCTGGGACAATTAACATCTTAAAACCCCGAACCAGAGAGATACCCACGGCCCTGTGCTCTGGCTTGGAAAAGAATGGAGGGTCGAGGCATGAACGACTGTGCTCCCAGGAGCTCCCTCCTTGCGCTCCGATGGGGGGATGATCTCAGGACAGTGACGTGCCTGGTGAGGGGTCCGCATGTCCCTCGACCTGGTTGATGTAGTTTTCACCGCTGAGTGGCTCCATCTAGCCGTGGCTGGTAGATCTAAATTCTAGCCGGGTGTCCCAGGTTGATTGCATGCTAGCTATAAAAAATAGGATAAATATTTTACCATTCTATTAAAGCTTGGGCCGTTATCAAACATCCACATCCACACTCATTTTCTTCTTTAAAAATTCATCTGCTTTTATTCTCCCAGAAGCCCTCCAGGGATGACAGGCTTCACAGGCGCTCGAAGGCTGAATTTAGCCGGAAAGCCCTGGTCCCTTAGGAAGGACGGTGCATGGAGCCAATAGCCCGCCTCTGAAAGGCGCATTGACGAGGCCCCCTGTGCCTGGGAGAACTGGCCCAGCGTGTGGGTGTGTGCTGTACCCGCTTGAAAAATGCTCATTCCAGCGTTTAAACGGCACTGTTTCAGCCCATGGGAAGGATGGCGTCCCCCGACCCTGCGCCAGCCGAATGCCAGATGCCTGGGCTGGCCCCGGATAACGCGCAGGAGAAGGACTTTGCAGGGCTCTGCCCGGCCCTCTGTGTGCGCCACCGTCTTCACCTGTCGTGTTCAGGGTACCGACTGGGCTTCAAAACAAGAAGCAAGCCCCATTTTAGGAGCCCCGTTCCTGCTCCTGAGTGGGCATGGCTCCTCTCGTGGCTTTGAAAGCCCCAGTCCTGAGCCTTCTCATCTGTTCAACAGCAAGAAAAAATGGGTTCGCCAGGCTGGACAGCAGGCCTCCTGGGCACTGGGGCTTGTGGCGGCATCTCCAGGGAGATTCCGGAACTGCTGGGAAATGCTGAGGCTTTCGAAGGGCACAGCCTGACTAGTCAGTCCCTCTGCAGGTCTCAGAGCCCCCGCACTCCCCACGTCGGTGAATGCATTTCTGTGACTTGACCGTTGTCCCCTGGCACCCACAAACCATCCTCTCCACCAGGAAACCCATGCTTATCCAGCCTGGCTTAGGTTTCTGGGTTAGCTGGAAGGATTGCACAGGTCGTTTAAGGAATGTTTCCAGAGTTCGTCGCCGTTTACTCCTCCACATGAGTGTACCGTGCCCCCGTTTAGTTCTTGATGGGGTAAGAGAAGAGAATAAAGGAGCGAATGTTAGACATACTTTTCTGATTAATGCCTTAAAACTGTTATGAAGCTGAGCCTAGATCAAATGGATGTTTCCATTTTGTATGAAGTACCTTTGAGTTGTGGGAGTCTGGCATATTCTTATCCAAGTGGGAGGGCCTTTCTAGTGACTTCTCATTCCTCCTCGTCCCCCGCACTGGCCTGGAGGTCCGTGTATGGCCTCGTGTGCTGTTTTCCACGAGAAGTGGCCTCTCCTTTGTTCCCTCGAAATGTCTTTCTCTGTCTTATATGAATAACTTATCACTGAGATATTAAATGAGCTGAAGTGTCGTTTTCTTTCAAAGAAACGTCAAAGATGTAACAGGTTGTTTTTGTAAATCAGTAGACCCTCCGTCTACTCGCTCGTCACACACAGTCCTGATAAGACAGTCAAGGTGGATTTTAAAGATGAGTGTTTAGTACCTGAATCCAGACATTAAAAATAATTGGGACGTTGAAGATGAGATCGTTTCCGCAGCAACTGCATTTGCAGCCGCCACAAGACTAGAGAAATGGCCCCACCTGGAATTATTTCTTCAGTCTTACGAACCCAGAAATTGTATACAGAACGGACTGGAAAGCAGATGATCGTGTGCTTTGCAAAGACTTTTCTTCCATCGGTTGTCGACGTTTTAAAAGGTGTTCGGTGTTGCTGGTGAAGGTATGAAGGAACACAGTCTCTTGATTGCCCTGGCTGTTTTAACATGGATGCTGAGGGGCGGTATGGCATCTCCTAGGAAACACGGTTTCTGGGTTCTATACGAATGGAGATGATTTCACCCTGCAATAGAAAAGTAATAACATAAATAATATAATAAAGGTTGAAGCCTTGCTAACCGTTTGCTCAGGGCACTGGGGCATTCTGGGTTGTCATTTCACAAGAGTCCTGCATTGCCGCATAAATGAAAAATAAAGCATTTTAAACTACAAGCACAGTGTACTCAAAGCCCTCGGTCTGAGCAGTGGCGAACATCACACATGACATTGTGTGTGTTCAGAGGTCATTGTGTTCACTGAAGTGCCTTTCATCTTTTAATCAACGTTTGCAGAATTGACCTTGAACCCGAAATAAATTGAAGTATTGTCCTCCTTCAGTAAATACCACTAACGGCCTCAAATATAAACAAGTATTTATAAGACAGATATTGTCACCCTGGCTGGTGTGGCCCAGTGGATTGAGCACAGGCCTGCAAACCAAAGGGTCACTGGTTCGATTCCCAGTCAGGATGCATGCCTGGGTTGTGAGCCAGGTCCCCAGTGGAGAGCATGCAAGAGGCAACCACACACTGATGTTTCTCTCCTTCTCTTTCTCCCTCCCTTCCCCTCTCTCTAAAAATAAGTGAATAAAATCTTTAAAAACAAAAGAGAGATATTGTCAAGGTCAACAGGTGTAGGAAAGAGCGCAACTTTATTGTGTGCAAGGGTCAACTTGCACGCAGTAAGTTTGCACTATGTAGACACCCCTCTGGACAATACCAGGGTTTGCTGATCACGGATACCCACGCTGGTTTCCTGCCGTTGCGACTCTCAACTTCTTCAATTCATAAATGACCGTAGAGCTATACAGACCCTCAACCCCAGAACACATGTTCTTCTTTTCCTCTGCACTGCTACCTTCACTGCCTACCCCAGAATGTAAGGATGGTGGCCAAGAGGTCCCCTCTCGGATCTTTTCCAATTCCCAGGTCCATCCTGCGTGACCCTGGCGAATCACTCTTCCCGGCCATCGTCAGGCACATGCCAGGTCCCAGGCGTAAGGCTTGGACCTCCATCAAAGCCTCTGTCGTCTGGCCCCGGCTGGCGTTGCCGCCTCCTGTGCCTTCTGCCTGCCTCGCCCTCGGCCCACCTCACCCCTCCCCTTGCACGCAGGGCTGCGTGCTCCTCCGCCTGAGCCCTCCCCGGTCTTCACGACCTTGCTCAAGGACCAGCGCCTGCACGAGACCTCTGACAGCCTGAGGGACCCCCTTCCTCAGAACTCCTAAAGTCCTTGGTCCACCATGCGTTTCCGCAAGGTGAGGTATAAGTCACACATCACACATTCACCCTTTTAAAACGTACGGTTCCGTGGGTTCCGGTGTACTCAGCTCTACCACCATCACCGCTAACCAGCCCCATCGCAGCCCCATCGCACCCTGGACCATCTTCACGGACTACCTGTTGCTTCTATTTTCAGGTGAATAGTCTCGGTCCCTGTAAACACCTGCGGGTGACAATGAAATGCTCGGGAAGGCATGGGGCGAGGTTGGTGGAGGCGACCGGGATACAGTGGCCACAGTTCTAGGAGCAGAGACCCAGCCTCGTGGAGCAGACCGCATCCTGAGAGCTAAGGGCCTCCGAGAAAAGCCTTCTCCTCTTTTACCCCCTGACTTGTCCTAGTGGTCAGGAAAGGAAGTTGCTGAGAGGCAAGTCCCTGTGCAGAGAGCACTTGAACTAGGAGCAAGTCCTGCTGGCTGCCCCTGGGCGTCTGGCTCAGCACCACAGGCTCCGCTGGGGCCTCCCCTTCAGTTCTTACGGCAGGGTTACGTATTCTAATTTGGGGTAAAATTGAGGCCTATGATTCCAATAGAAAAAAGAAGTTATAGTATCTAATGTGTATAATTGGGGGATTGCATGCTTTAAATTTTCTTAAATACAAATTTATTAACTGGTTCCATTGACGAGCGTTTGGGGGGCGCACGACACACTCCTAGTCACTGAATAACGCGCATCGCTTTCTGTAGCACGGGATGTAAGTGCCAGGCACTCCCATTTCACAACCATAATCGTTTCTCTCTAGATAATAGACCTTTGGTAAAGAAGATGCCTTTGAAGTAAAACATAAAATGAATGTTTACATGCACCTTTACTTCTAAAGTCAGGTTTTTACTACGAAAGAGAAGTCAATGACACAAGTGCATGAGCAGCATTGTCGACCCCGTTGGAAGGGGCGGGAAGCACCGAGTGTCTCGTCCGGGGCACGCAGGACGTCGAGGTGCCAAGATGTCCTCTCGGTTCTAACACTAACCTACGAGAAGTTCTGCTTTAAAAGGGCAGACACCGTCTCTCCTGTGTTCACCGCTGCCAGTCCCGAGCACAGCCCCACGCTCGTTGCTGGGGCTGATGCCAAGTCAGCGCACGCGCTCCGAACGAGCTAACGGTGTTTGATGAGGTGGCAAAATGACCGATAAATGGACATTCGTGACCTTTCATATCACAAACAAGGCCAATCTGGGATGAAGAGCCAAGAATGAAAAGAGTACAAAGCATATACTCGAAAGTATATGCCATACTCAAGTATATTATAGACTTATATATTAGTACGTACTAGTTTTATATAGTAATACGTATTTTGTGTACTTCTTATTGATGGGTTCATTATATTCCATAAATTAGCTTGAAACTTGGAATCTATTTTTACATAGAAACAAAAATCATGCATAATATTTAAATCGGAGGCCAGACCACAAAATAATCCATAATCTGCCTGAAATAATACTAATGACAGTCGTAGGATCTAAGCACCCCGAAGCACTCCTGAACCCCAAGCTTTCCTAAGTTCTGAGCCCTGAGCCTGGACCCGTGACCCTGGACATCCCGGGTCCCAGACAAGGGACTTTCCGTCGGCTGCTATTTCTGCCCCACTACCAAGCAGATTAAATCCATTTTTGGAAACACATGGAACTCATCAGATTGTTTTTCTATGACTACTAGAAACAAACAAACAAAAACTTAAAAAGGAAAACTTAAATTCCTACTTCCAGAGATTTAAAATCGTTAAGTTCTCTTCCAAGGCATCTCTTGAAAACGAGCTTTTCCTCTTTCCTTAGAGCCTTCAGGAATTTCAGCTGGGATGCGTTTCTGGCAAAAGTTCTAGATGACTCTACAGCTAAATTCAGTTTGACCCGCTTGGGACTGAGAATTTATTTTTCTATTGCTCTCCTGACTCAAAGCACGCGGTGGGTCCTGAGGCAGGTCTGCGGGGTTGGCATTGAACAGCATAGTGGAAAAAATACAGATTATTTTATAAAGCCTTTTGAAAAGGTTTCCTTGACCCTATCAACATTCGGGAAAGATGCAAAGGAGATGACAATATTCAGAGGTCCATCCCGATGTCCCTTTTTGAGAAAGCTGGCCAGCCGATGTTTCTGTTGGCAGCGTCTGTATTTTTTTTTTTTTTTTTTTTATTGCAACCTAGCCTGAGGATTGGAACTTAGGCTGTTAGTTCAGTCTGGAAGCTGTTCTAGAAAACATGGTTTCTGGGGACAATGAGAACAGATGGAGTTAGAGGCCACCAGGATTGTTCTGAACCCATTGTTCTCAGGGAAAGGCAGACTAGGGCTCTCGCTGTCCCTGTGTAACAGCCTTGGATCGACTGTGCTGTGGTCATAGGGGGGTCCTACCACCCAGCGCTCTGCTCTGTCACCAGGATCCTGGGGGTGCCTTAGGAGCTCGTCCTCCCAGATCTGAATGAAAACGAACATTCTGCAGTAAAACCTAGTCCAGGAACACGTCAGCAGGTGACCCTTCTGGGAAGCTCTCGACCCCCTCAAATCCTCCTGTGCCTGGTGTGCAGCACAAGGACAGCCCATGCTTCTGTCCTGTACAGGATGTAAACCGGGGACCTCCGAAAGGAAGAGCCCCCGCCCCACTCCCAGCTGTCAGTTTCCCTGTGATTTGGCACTTCCTTGTGACCAGAGGCTTCTGTGTATTTTCAAAAATTCATTCACGTGTGAGCTTCCTGTCGCTGTGGTTAAAGTATTTTTAAAGTCTGTATTATCCAAAGGAAGGGGCTGGCCCTTGTTTCCGCAAACACCTCGGGATCAGCTCCATCCTGGGGTGGGGGAGGGGAGGTGTCTGTTGCTGAGAAGAATCCCTTAGCGCCTTCCCCAGCACCCTTCACTGCTGGGAAGCAGGGGGTCCCCTCTGAGCTGCTCGGGAGGGCGGGAATCGTCTAAGGGGGGAGCAGAGCTTTTTCTTTCTTTCTTTTTTTTAACAGAATCTACTTCCATTTTTGTAACCCATGGAAACCAACCACGCTACATTCAGTTCTCTGTATTTTGTTTAAAAAGTCAGTGAGTATACGGTAATCCAAAAGAAGACATCAGAAATTATTTGCCTACAGACTCAGTTCTGATGTGGTTTGCAGCTGGTGGGAATCACAGCGGGTTGGGGAAGGCAGAGAGACAGAGCCCACCCTGCTCGCCCAGGCCCCGGCGCCCGGCGGCGGAGAGGAGCAGCAGGCAGCAGCCTGGGCCGAGGCGGGTGCAGTGCCTGCGCGCGACTCGGGAGAAGGTGCTGGAGACCTGCTATTTCCATCTGCTGGGCAACTCACCTGGGACAGGTGTTCATAAGCAGATGGGGACGTGCCGCCGCAAAACCGAGTGAACACGCAGATCTGTGATGTTTACCATGCGAGCAGCACCCTAGGGTGGCAGCGGCCCTCTGGGGTGCGATGGGGTTGCCACGAGCAGATGCAACTGGATGCCGAGAGCCACAGCCTCCCTGAAGACGCTGTGGGGGGACGTCACATCCCCGCAGTGGCCACCGAGCAGAAACGGTGATCAAGGACACCGTGACAAACGCCACACGGATTCGAGAGAAGCCCCCAGCGTGAGGGGTACACTGTGAAGTGACCAGGGAAACCCCTGACAGACTCACCTTCCCTGGCAGCACCTAGACGAACTTCCCAGCTGTGGTGGCTCAGAGTTGGTAAGTGCGTAGTTCTCAGCACTCCACCTTTTTTACAGCACAGCTGTGACTGTGAAGTGTGTACCTGGCACGAAGAGGGCTGGGCCCCCGGCCGCGTGCGGTCTCTCCCTCCGCGGCCTGCGGGGCCGCCCCGGATGAAATCGGCTCCGGGCCCACCGTCCCTTCCGCCTGCTGTCCGCACTCCAGCAGCACCAGCCTCTCCTCCGACACTCGGCCCCTCAGCCGTGGCCCGGGTGGAACCCCTCTCCAGGCATCTGTGGCCCACTTCTTAGCTCAAATCCCTGTAATACACCCAGCCCTCCATCCATCTCCAGACCCTTACTTTGCTTTGTTAATTTTCCACAGCACTTCTTGCTCCTCAACATGATGGTGTACATGTATACCACACTGAAGTTAGTTTTTATCCCATTCCCCGCAACATAAATCCCCTAAAAAGCAGGGACTCTCTGGCTCGCTACTGTATTCCCAGAGCCCAGAGCAATGCCTGGCACACAGTAGGTGCTCATGTTTTTAAATAGATGAAAGACCCTTTTGGTATCCTCACCCAAGGACAGTTTGTTTGTTTGTTTGCTTGCTTTTTAGAGGGAAACATCGATGGGAGAGAAGCGTTGATTGGTTGCCTTCATATTCACCCAGGTCTTCGTGCCAGGACTGGCATGTGCCCTGACCTGGAATCGAACCCACATCCTTTCGGTTATGGGACAACGCTCCAATCATTGAACCACTGGCCAGGGCAGACTTTAATTCAGAAGAAGCCGAGTTTTGCAGTGGCAGGTACTCGGCCCCGGGGCCCGGGGCCCGGTCTGCGGAGGCTGTGCGAGCTGCACCTGTCCCGCCGCCCTGGGCTGCAGTTCCAGAGGCCCATTGGTGTGTGACTTCCCTGCCAGCTTCGGGGGAGTTCGAGAACTCCCAACATCCTGCGTGGGTGGGAAGGATCTTACAGTTTTCTCCTTGATGGATTTTCAGCACAGCCATAGTTGCTGGGGCTTAATGGTGTATCAGTGCCGCTAGGTCCACACACACGTGCGAAGCAGGGGGTGGGGGGAGGGAATAAAAATCCCTGGCCATCTCCCATTCGAGGGCAGGATAAAGCTCCTGCATCACCACCACCTCCCAGGGCGTGAGCTTCGCACAGACACTCTCGGGGATGCTGAATAGATTCTGCAGTCACCTCCGCAGCCCCCTGTCACCAGGACGCAAGGGTGGTAACAGTCCGGCCGGAGTGATTCCTGGCCCCACACTGCCCCAAACCCTGCTGCCTGTTTAGAGCCGTCTCCTGACTTTCTGACCTGCCACTTGAGGGTCAGCAAAGGAAAGCAGGATCGGTAACCTGAGGCCCGCCTTTTAGACCTAGTTTGTTGGCAGCTCTGGTCCAGCGCTGGGAAATCAAAGGAGAGGTAAAAACTGTCCCTAAGGCATGGCTTTGGACAGTCTGCCACCCTGCTTGAGCAGAGGCTCCTCAGGACAGGGACTCTGCCTCCTAATATTTGCAGAGCGAGCAAGGACCAGGCTGGGCCAAGCGTCTTCGGACCCCCTCCACGCTTCGCTGGCAGCTCCCTCTCTCCTTGTCATGCCCTCCCGCCCGCCCTCCCCGGTGGCCACTGGAACCAAAGGGGCACACAAGAGCTCTCTACGATTTCTGCTCAGTTTTGCTAGGAACCCAAAACTGCTCTAAATAATAAAGTCTATTAATTAAACAAAAGCACCAGCTACATGTTCAAGAAAGTGATGATATGATAAAAAGTAAATTGTATACACAGTAGAATGAATCGTGAAACGAACCGAGGACGTTTCCCAAGTGTCTCTCCCATGAAAAGTCGCAGCACCAGCAGGCTCTCTTCCCCGTGGACTGGTGCCCACGATCAGTGCCCAGTTCCCGTCCGAAGACAGGGAGTGGGATGTGATGTCTCAGTCCCTCCGCGTCTCTGAGGAGCCGGGAAAACCAGTTCAGGATTTCCTGGGTTGGGGCTATTTTAGGCTCCCGATCAGTGGCCCAGTTTCCTTTGCGGAGCAAAAGTCCCAGTTAGCCTGCACACATCCAGCTGCCTGGTTTAGAGGGATGTCAGGGCATCTTAGGAGGAAAGGTGTTTGGAAAAGGACCGATTCTACTGCTGCAGGAGGAAGTAACTAAGCCTGAGGCTTCGAGTCCTTTGTGCGTGACTGTCCCCAAGACTGCAGGAAATGGGGCCTTCCTGCCCCTTCACAACGCACGCCTCCTTCGAGCAGCTTTTCGAGAACCTTTCTTCCCCAAGTACACTCTCCTCCACCAAGGACTGGGTTTTCCTAAATCCCTAGCAAGAGCAAGACTTACTACGGATGGTGGGGTGGTGCTGCGCCTCCCCCGCGATGCCCTGTCCCTGTCAAAGTCCCCCCCCTCTCAGGAACTGCTACAGAGAGAAAAGACCTCGCTTTCCAAGTCCCCATCTATGACTTTAAAAGAGGATAAAGCGAGCCCCGGTGGGTGTGACTCGGTTGGTTGGGCATCGTCCTGCGAATTGAAGTCTTGCAGGTTTGACTTCCGGTCAGGGCCCATGTCTAAGTCTCAGGTTTGGTCCCTGGAAGGCAACCGATGAATGTTTCTCTCATACATCGATGTTTGTCTCCCTCTCTTTCTCCCTCCCTTCCTCTCGCTCTCAAAAATCAAAAATTAAATTTAAAAAAATTAAAAAATAAGGATGAAATGATTGTGTAGAGCAACAGAAAATTTGTGGTGGAGAAACTAGGCCTTCCGCAGCTGCACCACGGTGCCGGCCAGTCCCTCTGGCCAAGCCCCTCCCTCCCGGGCCATGCAGAGTGAGGGTAACTTTACTGGGACAATAGTAACTGCATTAAACGTCCCACCCACCAGGATAAGCACTTTCTGTGCATCTTTGCAGTGAATCGTCATAGCAATTCCATGTCACAGGCTCATGGAAGGACGGGAAACCCAAGGTTCCTGCTAAACGGAAAGCGGGGATGAACTTGAGCGCCCCCCAGCCCCAGAGCCCATGCTCTCGCCCCTGCATCAGCAGGTGGGGTTGGGGTTCCCCAAAGAGAACTGCGCTAGTCTGCTCCATCTGCCGTGACAAGAGGCCCCAGGCCGGGCGCCCACACAGATGCCATCTTCTCACGGTGCTGGAGGCTGTACGTCTGAGATCAAGGTGCCTCTGCGGGTGGTCTCTGGCGAGGCCTCCTGTCCTGGCCTGTAGAGGATGCCTTCTTACTGTGTCCCCACACGGCCTCTTCTGTGTGGGGGTGGAGAGAGAGACAGAGCAAGAACTCTTTGGTTCAACTTCCTCTTCTAAGCACGCTATTCCTGCCAGACCAGGGCTCCACTGTTAGGACCTCATTTAACCTCCCCAAAGGCCCAGTCTCCACATACAGTCCTATTAGGGGTTAAGGCTTTCACACCTGAATTTGGGGAACACAGTCAGTCCATAACAGAATCCCTGCACTGTTTGTGAGCCCCCTTGGGGGCGGGTGAAGAATGCAGGTCTGCGTGTCTCCTTCCGGGTGGAGTCAGACTTATGGGGCAGGTTCCGGCACCAGGGGCTCTGGCTTATCAATAAGGAAAATGCTGATTTTCTAATCACCATTCAGATTTTGCTGGAGTAGCCTTCTTTCTTCTACCAGTTTCCGGAAAGACATGAGTTGGTAAAGCAGCAAAGTCCTGTGTGTTGAGGAGCCTGGGCAAACATAAAGACCTTGGGAGTCAGATTCAGGCAGCTCTGAATTCAAGTGCTGATTCCATTGTCTGTGAATTTCGTGACCTCGGGCGGGTTGCTGTGACAGAGGCACGAATGCAAGACAGCTTGCGCCGTGCGCCCAGCCCGTAATAAGAACTCTGAAAACACGAATCATATTGAGACTGTCTGCAGCCCCTGATGTGAAGGCCTGGAAGGAAACCTCCTTCCTCTTGGCCGTGCACTTCTACAACCCCACCCCCTCTCCTAGAGGCCCCCAGGTGTGGCTGTCTGTGCAGCCCCTGCCCATTCGGCGAGCCTGCGGGTGCCAGCGGCCGATTGAACTGGAGCCACGTTTGCCCCCCAGGACTGTCGGGAGCTGGTCTAACCTGCAGGCTGACCTGGCCAGCCTGGCCTGAGAGGCAGCACTGTCACCAGGGCAGAAGCAGAAGGTCTGAGCGGAGCAACTGGTCCTGTCACCACCTTGAGTGGCTTGACACCGGTCACTCCCTCTCTGGTTTTTTGCTTGTCAGCTGCAAAACGGCACTGAGACCCTTGGGTCCCGCTGGGGTGGGGGGCGAGTGTGGTTTGAGACACTGCCCTCCACCTGCTGTGTCTGAGAGCTGGCTGACCAGCAAAGTGCAGCTTCTCGGTCTTCTCACCTCCCAGGTCAGCCCCCAGTGACGAGCAGGGGCCGGCGTGGGCTGGCAGGCAAGGGAGACGGTGGGTGTGGTGCCGTCTAGTAACAGGGGTGCAACTTACGGACCCACCAGCCTCTGATGGACACCAAGCTCTGTCCCTTACTCCCGGAGTACCCCTGGGTGAGCTGCCTGTGTCTGCAGGCCTCCGTTGTTCCCTGTCTGTAGAGCGGGCACCATCCCACGTCCTCGGCAATAGTGCTTAATGGCAGAGAAGGTCCGTGCAGAGCACGTGGCTAAGGCAGCGACTCTTAGCGAGCAGCAGTTGTTATTATCTCCGCCATCGTGACTTGCAGTTAGGGAGGGGGCCGCCCACCCGATGTGAAGGGAACTAACTCCCAGTCCCTGGAAAGGCTCTGGGGTTTCCGGCTGGAGAGGAGGACAAGGGCTGAGCGCCCCAGAACCCTGGCTTCTCCGAGCTGGCCTGTCCTAGCACTTGATGACGGGGTCCCCTCCAGCTAAGGATCCCCTTCCCAAAACTCCCCGTCGCAGACACAGAACACGCAGCACATTTGTTGGATGGGGGTTTCCCTTTGGCAATTCGTTAGCTTCCCTCGGCAGGAGGGGACTTTCCAGTACCACCTCCCTTGGTCGGTTCCTCCACCGGAGAGGAGAGCGAGGAAGCAGATGTGGAAAAGAGCGTTTCTGTTACACAGCCCCTTCCGACCTCTGCTGGACTCCTCCAGATTTAAAAGCTACTGAAGGAGCCCCTGAGACCTCGCTGAGACTAAGTTATCAGCTACCGTGGAGGCCACCCACACCATGGCAACTGAAAACAGCTCATCTGGTGGCCATTTCTTGCTCACAGATGGAGGGGGAAAGACAAAGAAGTAGGAGGCATAGTGGAGAAACCTGGCTCAAAAACTCACCCCATTCAGTCATTAGAGCATCTAACTGGATGGTGCACTCTGATTGGCTTAGCCTGGATTGGAGAGCCAATCACAGGCAAGTAGCATGGGATTACCATGATTGGTTAAGGCTTATTAGAATCCTTCTCCGGGACTGGATTCTGTTAGGAAGGAGGAAGGGAGCATAGCTGTTGGGCAGGTGATTGGCAGCATCCACCACCCAATCTTGAAAGTTGCCTTAAAGCTGACTAGAGTGACCTCTGCCAAGCAGGAGCTTGTGGTGGCCAGAACAAGATCCCCTTTGCAGGGGTAGGCTGTACCTAGGAGAAGTGCACTCAGGCCCAGGTTATTTGCATCTGTGGAGGGAAATGAAATGTCAGGCTTGGGAGGTGTCTGGCCCCTTGGAACTCAGCCCATTATCAGCACCCAGCACTGCTGTGCTGCGCAGGACACCTGCTCTGCCAGGAGGGGCAGGGAATCGGCCGTGCTCTCGCCCCACCCACCTTTCACCCTTCCCTCCACATCTGATTGCTTATGAAAGCTCAGCCCTGGAGGAGTTCTGCCTACCCGGGGCTTCATTAGATGGTCCTCAATCTGTAACAGGTGCCAGAGGACAGAGGTGGCCCTCTGAGGGGGCCCTAAACAACCACCGTCCCAAACGACAACAGATGCCTGCTTCCTGCCTGAACGAGCTCTGCTTGCTCAGAAACGCAATAGCTCATTGACCTGTGCTATCTTTGGAACGACAGTGTCCCAACTAATTGGGAAGGTGTCCATTCAGAGGATCATTTCATTAACTCCTCTCCCTAAAACAGTTCTCTCGGTCAACCTCTGCATGAGAAGAGCCGATGGTTTATGTTTTAGGAGAGAAGAGGTCTTCTCTACCCCAAGGCAGCTGACATCTAAGTCCAGGCTTGCACAATAGCCTGACCTTCGGGGTGGTGACTAAAACGTCTCTCCCATGTCTGTGCTGATGGATCGTTGCTAACTATGCAGAGTTTTGGGCCGAGAAGGATTCCGAGGCTGCCCCAGAAAGAGCCCTGACTGTGTGCCATTTGCAATGTCTGCTATGAGCAACGCCTAGGAATGATGCATATACCATGAACTTGACAAGCCTAGTCTAACCAGCCTCTCTTCAGTGGGCCTCTATAACACACAGGGGTGGGCAAACGTAGGTTTACAGTTGTGAGGACGCAAAACAGAGAGTATATTCTTGTGTTTTTATTTATTAATTATTGTACTATTTAGTTGAGCCACTGTAAGCCTACTTTTGCCCACCCCTGTATTCCAAAGTAAAGACGACAGTTGCTCATACACCAGCTGGACAAAGGCTTCTGTAGAAACAAACCTTTACCCGGACCGAAGAAACCATGGCAATGAATAAGTATTCTCTCCTCCTTATTCTTTTCTCATGCTCGGTGTCTGGTCAAGAATGCTTTTCTGAATTAAGCCTCTTTCTAAGCCCTTGGGTTCTACTGGCATCAGGAAGCCAGCCCTATCTGTGTCTGTCCTTATTACTCTCCTCTGTAAAGATTATGAAATAAATGGCCTATAAACAGGAAAACAAAGATAAAGTCTGAAAACGAGGAGTCCTCGCTGGGTTTGGCCAGCTCCTTTGTGTTTTTGCCATGTGACTCATTTGTGAGGAAAACCTCAAATTGTATTAAATTCATGAGTAATTTGATGGTGCGCAACCAAGGAATGAAGAAATCTTGCAACGCGGCTATGTTTTCCGGGGCTGAGTGACCCGAACAGCGAGTGAGAGCAGCCCTCGTGACCGAACTGGCAGCCCCGGGCCCTGGCTGCATGGCCCCGGCCCCGCAGGGCTCTGAGCAGCAAGGGTGGGCCCCTGTCATTGCAGCCTGGAAAGCAGCCCCGCTTAGCCGGGGCGGGGTGGGGGGGCAGCCAGCTGTTCCCGGAAAAGGGCTTCGATGCTGGATCCATCCCCGTCCCCAGCTGACCTGAAACCAGAGCCCCACACAGAACATCTCCTTGCGTGACAGGAGGTCACACACAGTGGGCTCTGCCGTGTAACGAAGCGGAGCCCTTCCCTCGCCATGTCTGTCCTGCTCAGAGGGAGAAGGGAAGGCAGGCAGGCCAAGAGCAAGGCAGGGGTGGCTGGCTGTCCCCTGAGCCAGACGGGAGACGCAGTGGGCGAGGGAGCAGGAGGCGCGATGGAAAACCCGCCGCCACGAAGGCAGCCGAGTTTCGAACGACTGTGATAAGGCCAGAGCTTTCTTTTCTTTTATACATTTTATTGATTACACCATTACAGCTGTCCCTTTTTTTTCCTCCTCTTCATTGCCCTCCACCCTGCACGCTCCCAGCCTCCCGGATCCCCACCACTACCCTCAGTTCATGTCCATGGGTCGTACATATAAGTTCTGTGGCTTCTCCCTTTCCTATACTGCCAGTAACCTCCCTCTGTCTATTTTGTACCTACCATTTATGCTTCTGATTCCCTGCACTAAAACAAACTAAGCAAACAATAGAACAGGAGCAGAATCACAGAAATGGAGATCACATGGAGGGTTATCAGGCGAGAGCTGTGCTCAGCCGTTGGTAACCTTCTTCCTTTGGAATCAGAGTGGCCCCTTGGAGGTCCGCCGGCTGGATGAGAGATCTGTGGCCCACGGTCCCACAGCTACCAGGCAGCCGTGTTGCCTCCGCCGCACCCAGAGGTGAGTGTGTGGGGCAGGCAGGTGGCGACGGCCCGTAACGAAGATGAAGGGAAGCTTTCTGCTGGAGGATTTCGCTCTGAAGATCTCCAAACTTGTGCACTTTGCTGGAGGGTTCCGTCCCCGCAGGCCCCATGATGTTTTACATCCTAAATTCAATGCCCTAGAATGTACTGAATAGACAGGACAAAATCCATTAGGCTTGTTGATTTATAGCTTTTCAGCATTTAGAAGGAGCAGCTTTTAATGGGAAATTGGTTGTATGCCACAGCCCATTTTAGAAATTTGTCTCAGTTTGCCAGGAAGTGATTTATGCCCTGCTTCCATTACGGCCTCTTTCTGGAAGGAGGGAAAAATACCAACACGGAGCAAAGTCAACGTCCAGTAACTGCGAATCCCGCTGGGCGCGCCCGTGGCCCGTGTCCGTGGGCGCCGCACTGGCCGGGCTGCGTTTCCTTCACCGAACAGCGGTAGCCGTGGCATCTGCCGCACCGTCAGCCCCGGGTCTCTCGCCGAGTGACTCCACCACCATCACACGCGTTCTAGAGTGACTGAGAGGAGGGCTTTGGGGATTAGCCCAAGGTCAGCTAGAGTTCATCTTTGTCATCCCTACTCATTTGTCACTGAAAGCGGCATGTGCTCTGCCTGGCAGGCCTCCCTCGGTCTGGTCTGCGAGCGTGCCCTGCTCTCCTCTCCCCCGACCCCCGGCCTGGGAGGTGGGGCGGGAACACCCCTCTCTCTCCCTCCGCACCTACCCCACCTCCCTACAAGTTTCCCGGCAGTCTCCTCCCTCTTTCACTGTCCTGCTAGTTACTGCCCAGCACCCCCTGGATGGGGTGGGCGTATCCACGTGCAGCAGGTGTGTCGAGCCCCTAACACAGGCCTTGCACACAGTAGGTCCCATGCAAGTAACCGAGGCTGAGCAGGCCTGTGTTAGGGTGGAGCTGTATGCTGTTGCTATAGAGACTTGTCACGAGCCTCTTTGAACTCAAATCCTCTTCCTTATTTCTTATGTATTCTGAAAAGACAGCACAGCAGGAAAGATGCAGAAGACTCTGCCCTGATAAAGAGCTTCTGCCCCTAGTAGTTTAGAAGTCCTGAACTTAGACAATGAAAGCTAGATCGGTCTCGCACCACTCCTGCTAGACGTGTGTAGCTAACTGCTGAACGGAGGCGGCTTTGCTTTCTCTTTCTCACTCATTAAAGTTCTTTAGTGCTCCTATTCTGATTCCACATTTCTTTGATGACACAGGGTTATTTGCGGGAAAAATACAACTCTGTTCAATCATGCCAACCCACTTCCGTTGCCTGCCCACGCCTCCCACCAGCAGGGACAAAGCCCTCGCTTCGGAAATGCGGCGTGGAGGAGGGGCAGGGTGGGCCCTCTCCCCTCCCGCTCCGCGTGGCCCCTTCTTCTTCCGGCGAGCTGTGGAGAGGACAAGCAGGCCGAGGAGGTCGAGTGTTCACTCGGCGGCACCATCCTGCCCTCCCTCGGCTGCCAGTGCCCAGCGGTGGCAGGCGTTTCCTCTGGGAGGTTCTGTAGGGGGTCCTCACCCACGGCCCTTCTGGACCCCACCCAGGCCCGCCAGGGAACATCCCACGGCCTCCTGCTTCTGGGGCGATGGCAGAAGGGCTCAAGTGCAGCTGCCTCCCAGGTGTCCTTGACCTAGCGAAATGCTCACCTCTTGGCGAGACAGCGCCGACTTCGCCGTCAACCTCTCCTCCCACCATTCGTTTTGGGTGGGCACAGCCAGAATGGTAATAAAATAAGGTTTTCCAGACTCCAGAACCAAGGAAAAACCCACCGCCTCCACCCTTTTCAAAGGTCAGGGGAAATTGATTCTTTCATAGAAAGTATGAGGGTAGCTGTTATGTTCATGGAAGAGAGCCAAAGTCAGGAAACACAAAATACCGGTCAATCCTAAAGTGCTTACACTTCATTTGGGAATTAAGCCAAGGACTCGAACGCAGAAGCAAACGCAGTTAGACGCAGAGAGACGAATGTGACTCGGGTGTCTTTTCCCGAATCCGGCTCCGTCTCTCCCGGGACCGAGTGAGGACAACTCATTGAAGATAACGTTTGGAAAACAAAGGCACTGTTAGGGGAAAAAATACATATATCACATCAGGATCTCGGTGATGCCAAAACAGCAGGAAGAAAAACTAGAGGTGAACTTGAGCTTCCAGCAGGAATCTGACAGAGTCAGCACCGAACTCTCCGCGTTTGAAGATGTTATTGGATAGTCTTGAGTAGGTCTGGTCACAAAGATTTACTAATGAGATATTAGTCACAAGGAATCTTGTTCACTCCTTCAGAGATAAAGAGCAACCCCTTCCAAGATGCTACAGGGGACGTGACCATGATCTGCCTGTGATATCCGTTGCCCCCTTGATCACCAGGGTTGGTTCTCGGATGTGGCCGGGGGGTGGGGGGTATGCATCCCCGCCCTCCCTCACTCACCGCGCCGCACGCATCGCTCTGGAATTGGTATGCTCAGTCAGAGAGCACGACCTTCCCCCAAAGGGAAGGACCATTCTTCTGTCCAAACAAGCTCCCCAAACTCCTCAGCCCCGAGAGAACCCTGGCGCGCCGATGCCGTGTGCCGCAGACCTCTGCGCATGGCATGTGGGTCCCTCCTCCCCTGTGCTTTCCTGAGGGAACGCACATTTTCATTCAAGGGGCCTCCTCCACCTCATGCAGCCCATGGATTTTGAGGGGGGTGGACCCCCAAATCGGGGTGATGGTATCTCAGACCATGAAGTGTAGGTTCAGGCACAGAGAATGGCATTCAGTTAATACAGCATCGGCTTAGCAGCAGCCTGTGACCCGGTCTGGGCTGCTAGGACACAGCACAGAGACTGGCTGGAAGAGACCGCCCCTCCCTCTGGGAGCTCGGTGAGTCCTGTTGAGGCAGGAGATGCAACAGGAAATCCAGAGACCCTGCAGCTGTCATCAGTCAGCCTGGGGACACCTGATAGTAATTAGCATTGGGGTTTCCTCCCCAAGTGGCCAGTCAGGGAGGTCTGTGGGAAATCGCATGCGTAGAAGCTTAAGTAAAACCCTACGACGCCTACAGCCAGTCAATAGAAGAGAGCCGTTGCCTGGCCAGCGATGGCCCTCTCCCACATCTTGGGGAGTGTCCTTTCCTTCATAAGTTTCCCGCTTGCTTTGCTGTACAGTATCTGCGTGGTCAGCCCCATTCTGTGTTCATGACCACCGAGAGCCCGGCCCCCGTCTCCATCTGCAGCACTGTGGCTGCCGTGACAACGCCATCAGCCCGAGAGGAGCTGGGATGGGGACGCCGCCCACCCTCCCGGAGGCAGAGGAGAGAAACGAGGAGAGCTAGGCGCACGAGGACACCGTGGAGCCAGGTAACCAGCCGTCCCCGAAGCGGCCCTGACTCTGGCCCCTCCAGAAAAGGCCCTCGGGGGCCAGCCGGTAGCCCGTTTGGTGTTCTGGAACAGTGATTAATGGCATCCTAGTGAGAGCGGTCGTATAATTCACTGTCCAAACTCTGCCGCTTCTCAGAGTGCAAAGGGCACTGTTGGTAATCTAATCATACCAGGGCCACAGAGAGCAACTGGGGCTGTGTCAGGCCAACGGGAATGCTGGGTCACACTAATCTTACTGCTAGAAACCGAACAGGACCCTATTCATCACCTTAAGCTTGAAGAAAACATAAAGTCAGAGTTACTCACAGAGGTAAAGTACTAACCTGATCAGGCCCTTCTTGAATCCCTTCTCCAAACTACAGACAACGCGATCTTTTCAAAACCTAGGTTTGCTCATGCCCTCCCCTGCTTGCATCACCATAAGTGCCCCTGTTCTCTTGGGACAGAGCCTACGAGCATTTGTTTGTGGGTCCTCAAGCCTCTCTGGCCTCCAAAGGGGCTTGGAGAGCCCCTCTGCCTCCCCTGCGCTGGGTCTCCCCCCAGCAAGTCAGCTGGTCACCCTCCGGCTTCCCCCGACCCGGGGCCACATGGGCCGACTCCTTTGCTGCAGCATCTGGCAGGCCTGCTCTCGCCCTTCCTGGTGCTTCTCTTGGCTGTTCAGTGTGGTTACAAGTGAAAAGGGATGTGTCTGTTTTTGTTCTTTGCGGTGTGGCCCCTTGCACAATACCTGGCCACATAGAGACACTCAGAACACATGTGTCTGCTAAATGAACCAGGCCTAGGAGAGAACACAGAAACGAAGGCTGTGGCCGAGCCGGCTTCAGAGATCAAAGTGGCGCCCACCCCAGGGACAGAGTGGCTCTCCCTCATTACGCCTTTGACTCCGCCTTTGACTCCGGGAGCGCTCAGGTTTGCGGCCCCTCCCATGTGGCCATCAAAGGCTCACCTGAGAGGGGGAGGGGAGATGGGCCGCTGGCAGGTGCTTTGAAACCACCCAGTCTGATGCAGCTGCTGAAGGTGCAAGAGGTAAAGTGTTGTGATGTTTCCTTCCTAACCCCTAAGCTGCGAACGGGTGATTTTCTCTTACGCTTTCACTTATCCAAAGGCCGAAGCTGCTTCTCCAATAATTGCCTTCTCTTTTTGGCTGGCACAGTGAAGGTGGAAACCACCTCTCTCATATCTCAGTCTGACAACGAGTGAGTCCTTTGGTGGCACCGCCGTCCGTGGCCTAGACAAGAGAGGAAAGGGAAGTCGTTGTAAACCTTGCTACTCTGTGGTCACACTGATCTTAAACCTGCGTTTAGGGATTCCAGGGCTGCACGCCCTCTGTCATTTCTTTGCTGAGTCCTCTCTTTTCTCTCCCTGTGCTCTTAACGCCAAGGACCCCTGCCAGCTCCTCCTGCAGCGATGTCAGCAAAGGGTTTCTGTCTGCCTCTGGTGGCCTTGGGAGGCTGGGGGAGGGGGGAGTGAACAGAAGCTCAGAGAAGGCACAGCACCCTGGTCGACCTGCAAGTAGACACTGATGCACCCTCAAATTCTCAAAAGTTTTTTTTTTCTTTATCTTTACAAAATCACTGCAAAGACATGGTGGAAGGTGCTACCCCAGGCCCCTCCTATGAAGATCCATTTTTTTAATCCTTCATAAAATTCAGTACCTGGAAAATATTCTCTCTAGAAGTTTTTCTCTAATCTGGCACCGTGGACTGTTCAGCCCGTCACAACCCCGCTTTATGTCCTGAATTAGAGACTTCCAGAATTCGCACTAAATTTAGCCACCTCACCCGGAGCCCCTGGCTTCCGAGCTCCTTCTTATCTCTGTGTTCGCTGCCCTACTTCATACAAGTGTTAATATTTTAAGCCACCTTAAAACGCTTTTTTAAGTAGACAGGGCATAAGTGAAAACCTTCTTTTTCCTAATATTAAAAGATCCTTTAATCTTATGAAACCACATTCTCTTAAGAGAGTAGAATCACATTTTTTTTTAATCCCTGAGAGAGCTGAACTATACTGTGAACTATTACCTTCAGGCCTGTCGTGCAGCCAGCCCCGTTTTCTGTCATCTCCTTTCCTGCGTTCGCCCCTCCTGAGCCAGATGTGTCATCCGGGCTCAGCCCTGGGGGTCCCGCCGGCCCCCAGACACCGAGCCCCAGAGGCTGCCCAGAGCCTGCCAGGCGTCTCCTGTCTGGGCGTGAATGGATATTTTACAGGAAACCTCTGGATGCCCTCCGAGAACTGAGCCCCAGGGTTCACGATCGAAGGGCAAAGGACATTTAGCTCTTGACACAACCTGATAGCAAGGACACCTGTAACCTTGTGAAGCTGCAAACCACGTCAGGGACAGCGCCCAGTTTGACATCCTCCCTGGGGACAGGGTCAGTCGGTCCCCACGCTGGCTGAGCACAGCCCAGCGGGTGAGGCCCGAATCCTCCTCTGCGGGTGGTGGGAGATGCCGCACTCATCACATCCCATCCATTCTCACCAGTGTGACCTCGAACTGTTGAAGCAGCGACTGGATCATCGGGCCGCAGGGGCCAAAGAAGAGGGAGCACGTTCTGTTAGAGCTTGTTGTAACCAAACTGCAAATCAGCGTCCCAGCCCTGAGATGTGCAGTCACTGTTCAGTTCCTCGTCCTACTGAACTGCAAGCTTCATGAAGTCAAGATTCGCTGTCTTACCATCCACAGCCACGTGCACGGCCCCCTGCGAAGAGTACGCGTTCATATGCGTTTGCTGGAAAACTAACCCGCAGAAATAGTCCTCCGTTTTCATTGATTACTACGATTCGTATTGCTTTTCCACAGTGAAACCAATGTCTTCCCCCCTCCATTCCTTTATCTCTGAGTGGCCCCACTGTTGATACATTTCCTGATGCTGAATGCAGGTTGATTCTGCACAGTCATTGACCCAAGCTCGCACACACTGACTCGGTAAGCGGTAAGCCTCTCAGACACACGTCCAGGTATTCCGAGTGCCAGGCCCTCCCCTGTCTCCTCTTCCGAGGGCCTGAGCTGACCCTCCTGGGGTTTCACATGCCCCCACCACTTGTTTAGCATAATCACCAGAATCACAGGCTGTAGAGCGGGATGTCCTGGTATAAATAAAAAGCACTTACTTTTTATTTTTACTTAAAAAGTTTTTATTTATTTTTAGAGAGAGGGGAAGGGAGGGAGAAAGAGAGAGAGAAACACCAGTGTGTGAGTGATATATCGATCAATTGCCTCTCACATGCTCCCAACGGGGGACCTGGCCTGTGACCCTGGCTGGGAATTGAACTGGTGACCCTTTAGTCCACAGGCTGGCACTCAGTCCACTGAGCCACACCAGCCAGGGCTGGAAAGTGCTTTCGGACCGAGACTTGACCTCATGCTGCGGTGAAAGTCTGAAGCCACCGTGTGAACTAGGCCTGGCTAATCTGCCAGAGGAGGAGAGACCGTAAACTGGTCATCGAGCCCCTCCATCGAGACCTGCATAAACCAGCCAACGCCAGCCAACCTGCCAACTGACCACAGACGAGCCCAGCCAGGATCAGCCAGGCCCAGCTCAGACCACAAGAGCTGCCTGGCGTGACTTAAGCAAATGGTTGTTTTTGTAAGACCTTGGGCTTTGGATTATGTGGCGAGTACAGCCTCAAAATTTTTTGACTCTCTTCCACTGAGAGGTGGGATCTATGCCCCTGGACCTGAGTAGACTTTTGACCGTTGCAACTAGAGGGCATCCGAAGTGCCCCTGTGTGACTTGCAAGCCTAGCACACGAAAGGCCAGAAGGTAGCTTCTCCTTTTTCCTCTTGCAATGCTTGTGATGGAGACCCTTCCTCTGGGAACTCCAGCGGCCATGCTCTGAGAAGTCATGTGTAGGTGGTCCAGTCCGCCGTCCCAGCTGAGCCGACTTCAGGTCATCCCAGCTCAGATGTGAGACACGAGGGAGGAAGTGTCTAGCTGGTTGCAGCCCCCGGCCATTCCGGTCTTCTCAGCTGACGTCCCAGACTCGGTGGAGTGGCAGCAAGCCAGCCCTACGCTCTCTCGCGTGGTTTCCGTTCTTATGCTCTTTATTGTTGGGTCAATTCCTATCTTTTTTCTTTTTTCCTGTCTGAAGAATTTTCTTTGACATAGTACAGGTCTGCTGGTGGTGAATTCTTTCATTTTTTATATAGAAGATTTTATTTATTTATTTTCAGAGAGAGGCGAAGAAATCGATCTATTGCCTTTTGTACACGCCCCTACCAGGGACCGAACCTGCAACCTAGACATGTTCCCTGACCGGGAATCCAAACCTTTCGATTTAGGCGATGGTTCTCCAATCAACTGAGCCACACTGGCCAGGGCTTGCCTTCACTTCTGAAAGATATTTCAGTGGGGACAGGACGCCTGGTTGACTTTTTTCTGCTGTCAGTACTTCAGATGTTGCGCCACTGAACTTCTCATTTGCATTGTTTCTGATTAGAAGTCTGCCGTTGCCTTTGTTTCTCTCTTCACAACGTGTCTTTTCTGCCTCTGGCTTCTCTGAGGGTTTCCTCTTTATCCCTGGTTTTCAGCAATTTGGTTAAGATGGATCTTGTTTTCTTCATGTTATCTGTGCTCGAAGTTTGTTGACCTTTTTGGGTCTGTGGATTGATAATTTCACAAGCAAGTTGGAACTCTTTCAACCATGTCTTCTTAAAGCACTTTCTCTGTCCTGCTGTCTCCCGTTCACGGATCCCAGTGACCACAGGTTACTCGGACCGAAGCCGTCCCGCAGCTCACTGGGCATCTGCTCATTTTCAGGCTCTTTCCTTTTCTCTACGGTTTTTTCTTTTAGGCAGTTTCCACTGTTATTTTGAAGTTTACTAATTTTTTGGTAATCTACTCTGGTTATCAATCCCATCCGGTGTATTTCTCATCTCAGACGGTGTAGCTTTCATCCCTGGAAATCTAGTTTGGGTCCTTCCTATATATTCCCTGTCTCTCCTTAGTTTTGCAAACACACAGCTGCAGCGCTGTTTCACTGTCCTTGTCCGGTTCCACCGTCCGTGTCAGCTCTAGGCTCATTCTGATGAATTGTCTTCGTGTTGTGAAGGGCACACGTACGCTTCCTTCCATGCCTGGGAATTTTTGATCGGATGCCAGACATTACGAATTTCATCTTGTTAAATGCTAGATATTTTTGTATTACTATAAGGATTCTTGAATTATTTTTTATACAAGTTACTTGGGAAAGTTTGTCTTTCTGTCTTGTGATTTCCTGGGTGGACTAGAGTCACATTTAACTGTGGGCTCATTATTCCCCACTATTGAGGCAAAGCTCTTCCGAGCGCTCTGCCCAACACCCGGTGAATCATGAGGTTCTTGTCCGGCTTATGGAAACTGGGGCTACTCCGTGCACCGCATTACTATTCAACTAAAATATTAAAAATAACACAGGAATTAAATAAAAGTCAGAACTATCATAAGGTTGCTATCACAAGGAATTATACGTGTATTTGGTAAAACGTTATTTACCAGCTAACACTAGAGTTTCACTGAGAAAAAGAATTGCCCTTGTTTTCAGAAATACCTGGATAGGTCACTGTAGGTGGGAGGCGAGGCTGCCATCTTCCATCTCGAAGGAGACAGTGAGAAAGAGCAAACTGCTCTGCACAGACGCACAGGGGGTATCCGGGGGAAAGTGGAGGAAAGTGGACCAAGCGAGCGGAGAAGGCCAGGGAAGGGAGAGAGGAGTCAGGAGTCACAGGGGGCGGGAGAAACACGGCATCAGACACTCTTGACAAAATAGACAGAATGCCAAGGCTGGGTGTCTGGTACTCACTCTTCAATTCAGTTCCATTTTAACTTCCAGTTTAGATTCAGATGCTGTTATATAAACCTCTCCATGGCCTCAAACTGTCAGTGAAAGTCAGGGACATGAACAGCCTTCCTCAGTGAAAGGCGTTTTGGAAAATGAAGTCATCAAAGTCACGACCAGTTAGGGCGGTCAGGTGAACGTCGGAACGCGGAGATGTTCCATAAACTGAGCTGATTTTCACGGAGTCAAAATTTCAGACCTGGAAGTGACCAGGGAAATGTGGAGTACAGACGACCCTCATCCTACGAATGCCCCAGAATCTGCAGGTGCACGTGGGATGGGGTACAGTTCACTTTTGCTCAAAACCTAAAGTACAGGGTCATTGTCAGCTGACATGTAGGTGAAACAGAATTGACTCCAATTAATGACATCAGCACTGGGTGGTGAGAGTTCAGAGGGGGCGTCTGTCGACAGGACATGGTATAGTGGCCTTACCTGTACCTGGACTCGAGTTCCACCTTTGCAGCTACCCTCGGAATGATCGTTGTTTCGAGTTTGCAGTATCTGATTCTCGATGTTATCTGTTGGCCATGGTAAATATGACACCACGGCGTGGCCCAGAAGGAATATCGTCTTTTCCTCCTCAAGGTTAGATTGTACCTGTGATTTCTTGCTCGAGTTCCAGAGTCACGGACTTGCTGACATTTGCTTAGAATGTGTGTTGCTATTTACAGCAGGCAGAACGGTTTGTTCTAAAAGGGACCCCGTTACCTCCCCCAGAGCCCCTGAGTGTTCTCAGCAAGGCACAGCTCACACTCGGCTTCCAGCAGGTTTTAACGCCCCTCCTGCCTGTCGATCAGCGATCCTGGGAACGAGTTTTCAACCGTGCCCTGGGGTGTTTTTCCTGTGGAAAGGCTCGGACAGCTCCTGCTAGGGAAGGCATACATCTCAGGAACCACTCAACAGATTTTCTGTCTCATCTCATTGACAAGAATTGGGTCCTTTGCCCATGGCCGAGTCACTGGCACAGAATGGAATTCCCAGTATCATTAAGCTAATGAAGAATCACATTCCTGGGACTGGAGTGGGGTGTCCCTCCCTGAAGCACAGTCACCCAACACTGGGAGCGTGAGTCCCCAATCGCACCTGCCACACTTTGCTTTGAATCATCAGCGTTTCCAACAGCATGGGTGTCCGGGGCCACAGAGAGCCCCCGGTGCAGCGGGGAGTGCGAACTCTGAGGAGCTATGAGTGCCCCCCAAGTCAGAGGACAATAAACACAGCAATTGCTGGAGAAGAGGTCACAACTGCCACCAGCCTCCCACAAAGTTGGGGCCCCTGCCAGGGGCTCTCTCACACCCACTCAATGCCGTCTCAGTCACCACAAACGCCACAGGCCACATGGGTAACCTGACAGCCCCTGGTGCCTCCACGGGAAGGTGGGGGGCAAGTTGGGAATGGCACAGGCTCTGGAATTCGCCGGGCCTGGGTGTGAATCCTGGCTTTACCACTGACTAGCTTTGTGACCTCAGGAATGGTATTGACTGTCCGGAAGCCTCCGTCTAAAAATGGAGAAAATAACATCTACTTTATAAGACGCTCCTCAGATTTTTATTCTCATCAGATAAAATCTCTTACACATACTCGGTACTCATTTGATCTAGGACTCTTGAACTTCGATGTTCCTACGAATCACCTGAGAGCCCAGCTAGGCATACCCGTTCCTGGGCCTCACACCCCAGACATCCTGACGGATGCCTCCGAGCCCAGGAACCTGCATTTTCAACAGCTGCCCCTGGTGATTCTGACGCCAGTGACTCGCTGGCCACACACTGAGAAGCACTGAGCTGCAGTGGTGCCAGTGGCCGTGGTGTGGTTACTGTGCTGTGACGTACTAGGTGAACTGTGAGCATGATGAATATCTCATGCAACAGGCAAGTTCATCGTCATGTTAATTATCTATCTATAATTAGCTGCACTCCGTTAAAAATAATTAAATCTGCAGTTTTTGAGGTGTGCCATGGTCCCCTTGGTAAGTGCTACATAATTCCTGGGATATTCCCCTTGCGCAAATCAACCAAGCACATGGACCTCGAGCGGGAGGCCCCTCCCCCGGGGAAGGCAGGCAGCTACCTCTACCTTCGCAGCCAAAACAAGACTCCTCCTGAAACGACCAAGGAGGTCACCTGCATCACCTGCATCCCATCCCTAGCAGACAACCTCTGGCCTGGCCCAGTGAAGAGCGGGACCCCATCTGGCTCTATAATTCCCTCTGTCCAGGTGACGTTCTGCCCCAGGAAAGGTCAAATGCCCAGAAGAACAAAGGTCTCTGCTCCTGCCCGCTCCGCGCTGCACCGACTTCGGCTCCGCCCTCGGTCTCAGGAGGATGTAACACTGCTTATTTCTGATTTCCAGTCCCGGGCTTCCAGCGATGACAGCAGTCTACCCTGAAATCCCTGTTACTGCCAGTGTTGCCAAACTGGAATAGAAAACAGTTTGCAGAAGCTGTGACTGGAAACAAAAGAGCAGGGAAGAGACAAAGCCGCCCAGCCAGCCTCTGACTGCTTAGAAGGAACTTGAAGGACAGTGCAAATGATGAGATTTGCGGGGGAGGGGTGTGTCGGGAAGCGAGTTCTAACGGGTCAGAGGAGGTGTGAGAAGGACAGGGCCGAGGACAAAGCCACGGTCGACCGTGATATGAACAGCACTGGGCTCATCCTGCGTGAGTAAGAGGCACCTGGCCGCAGTTAGATTCATGAAGAAATGGGGTCCAGATGAGCGTGCTCGGCTACTCTTTTCCAAAAGGGTGAACCAAGGTCAAGTGAAATGAGATGAGATGGGAGAGGCTCTGATTAAAATCCAGCGGCTCCCAGGTCTGGCCTGGTGTCGGAATCACTTGGAATGCTGCTTAAAAACCCGGTCCCAGGCACCTCCCCGGCTCCCCCGCCCCAGGGGTTTGATGATCGGGAACATTCGGGAGCTGCCGGCTCGGTGCTTGGCAGAGGTTCCTGGCTGATGGCCTTTTGGGGCAAGAGCATTTCTTCTGCAGACTTTTCTGAGCAGTTAACGCGTTGCCCTATAATTCATTACTCGTGTGTGTGATCAGCCCTCGCAGCCAGCATCACTTTAAGGTCTCTGTGAGCCCCCATCACAGCAAAATACTGAAAGGCACACACAGGCCACTTTAGATGAAGTTTGATCATATGGCTTTGACACTTTTTGTTGTGTGATGGAGCTCATCCAGATACTAAGGAATTTTGGCAAAGTAAAAAATATATATAATTCACAAATAATTTTCTTATGTAATGAAATTTTCATAAACACTAAATTTAACAATGAAAGGAGTTGATCTCATATGGTTTCAGCCATTTAGTTAAATTCTTATTAATTTCGACTTTGAGTCTTTATTGATATAATTTGGATTTCATTATCTGCCCCGGTCTCCATCACTCCGTAGGTGGTGTTGAACAGAGCAAACACTGTTGTAAACACACACACACACACACACACACCCCCTCTGGGAGGTAAATATTACTTTAGAGATGAGATAAAATGCCAGCCACATAAAGTGATTTCTCTGCAATCACACGGCTACTAGGAGGCAGACCAGGACAAAAAGCCAAGCCCTCTCATTCCAAGTGCTGTGCTCTTTCCATTGGAGCAGAGAATGTGCTAGATGGCTTCTGAGCACACACACCTCCTTAAATCGCTACCATTTCCCACATTGTACAAGGCTCATGGGATTTGGCGTCCAAGGCCTTAGGCCTGAGTAAAAGGTAGGCTTGAAACTGGAGAAATGTCAAAGAGTCAGTGCAAACGACAGCAGATGAACTTGGAGCTCACTGCTCATGTGTTGCAGCCAATATCTACTGATTCGTTGTATTTTCAAAGCATGCCGTGCACTGTTCACGACAGAAATTGATTTTGCTAGATCCACAACTAAAGCTATGCCCAGCGGAATGTTTGTTAAAAATGGAAAAGTTACCACCTAATGAAGACAGGAAATAAAATCAAGTGGAAAACAAGGAAGGAAACACAACTTCAGAGCTACACAACGCCCTTCTTGGACGGGAATGGGCTGAAATGGGGATGGGGACAGTGTCGGAGTGTAAGGAGGGGGTGGTCAGATTCTCCACGAGGGGCTCAGGAGGCTCCAGACTCTCCTAGAGCTGCTTCTTCATGGATGAGTGTCCCCCAAACCCCCACCCCAGGCAGCCAGGCAGGGGGCAGCGTGACTTCTGGGTAAGTGACCTATCCGTGTTGCAAGACACAGCCCTGTAGGAACGTCCAGTGGATGGTGGGTTATCAGTGCTGGGATCGGCCCTCCAGGGCCATAGACTCTGTGGTTTCCTAGCTGGTGTCACAGAGCAAGCAGAACAGAGCTTGTCCCCTAAGAGCATATTTGCATCTCGTCGTGGGACTGTGGAGTGGGAGGTCCAGGCTGAGCTCTGTGGAGAAGTCTGGCCGGTGGGAATGTGCATTAAGCATGCCCCTCTTTGCAACACCTTTGGCAATTCCCTCAGCAACCCCCGCCCCCCGCACCACCCCAGGTAACCCATCCCATAATAAGGGGAAGGAACCTCACTCAGCGCAGACCTGTGAAGGAGAATTGCGTCACCAGTTTGCAGACCTTTGCTTCAAGGGTCTCACCCACCAAGGACAAGCCCACCAACCTTTGGAAAGGTCTGAGGGAGACCCAGGGCCACCTGAGGCTTGGGGAGCACGGGTTTCACTTAAATCCTGAGTTCCAGCTCAGACTTCTAAGAAACCTGATTTCAAAAGGAGACCGAAAATGGTGGCCCCAGAAGGTTCTGTTCCGGGTGAAGGAGATGCCAGATGGCAGACAGCGCTGGCAGCCCTGTCCGGACGCAGGGAAGGGGTGCGGCCGAGGGGTCATGGCCGTACAGAGGGCAGTTAGGTGAGTGGGATGTGTGGGCTGCCTGGGGGGGCGGGGCGGGGGAACCAACACGTCCAGCCCCATCCCTGCACCTCAGTAAGGCCAGGGCGAGAGGGGGGACCCTCATCCCGGGACGTGCCAGAGCCGATAGGAAGAGGACAGGAGGGAGTGTTTTTTAAAGTCAAAGAAGTTCAAGTTTCGAAGAAGATGTTTCTTATCCTCAATGTCTGTTCTCCTTTCTCCCATCAGAATTAAATTCTTAACAAAGCACCTCGCCACCCAGAGTAACGACTGCATTTTCCTGCTTCTGCTGCAGCTCAGTGGTGTTTAATGATTGTGTTCCGGCCGGTGGGATCGGCGTGGTTGCCGTGGCTTAGCAACCGGCGGGATCTAGCAAAGCTGCAAACACATAAGCCCACGGTCCCGTATATTTTTGTAGTAAAGCACTGGGAACAACATGCATGTCGGCATCATTAGGGGACTGGATAAACTAATTGTGATGCGTCCATACAAAGCGTAGTCTAAAGCAATTAGTACGTTAGTAAAGACAACAACCAACAGAGAGGCCATTTCTTTTCTCCTGCTTCCAGGATTCGCTCAAACGCAATCGCCTCCCCCACGGACTTCTCCGGCCACCCTAAGTCCCCACTCAGTCCTCCCGCGCCCAGGAGATGCATGGCACCTCCAGGGGTGCACATCCCCACCCACCACGTGGGACCAAGAAGGGCCTCGACATCTTCCCACCTCAGCATCTCATCCCCTAACCCCTCGCTAGGCTCTCAGGGGGTAACTTTTCTGGCTCCATCTGGACTTTGTCTTCCCCTACAACTTCAGGGAGGACAAGGGCCTGTACAATAAGCAAAAATAGATTGGTAGAAAATGATCGAGTCCTGAGTCCAGCGGAGCTAAGTTCAAAGCTCACTTTCCCTATTTACTGCATATGTGATTTGGACCGGTTTCAAACTTCTCTGAGCCTCTGCCCCTTTCCTCTACAAAGTGCAAACAAACTGCCTTTTTGCTAGGCTCTTGTGAGAAGTAAAATCCAATGTGTCCACAGCCTGGTATGCAGTAGGTGCTCACTTAATAGCAATGATCACAGCCGCAGCCAGGCGTCAGTGAAAGCTGCGTGCAGCTCACACACAAAAAAAGTCATTTTGGGACAACCTGAAAGTCCAGGCCTGGGTTTCTATAGCAACGTTTCTTCCTTCTCCAAACCTAACAAACTCCTTCGCAGGCGCAGAAAACTTTCCCATGTGTTAAATGATGATGTTGTTGTTCCCCGCGTGATTTGTTGATCCAAGAGGAGAGGACTTGATCCTTCCCAGCCGCTGTTTGATGTTAACTCCGGAAAAGTTGACTCGGAAGCCTGGCTTCTCCGTCCTGCCTGGAGTGATGCTAACCTCAGGTTCCCCTGCCCGAGCCGAGGTCGGGTGAGTCACTGACAGGCTCTCCTCCTTTGAGTGGCTCCAAGAACACGAAGATGAAGAATTTACCCATGAGGGGGAAAGTGGGAAGAGCAAATAAATGCGTGACAAAGTGCGTCCCGTGGTCAGAGGCCTATCCCGGGATCCTGGGTGGGGACTCAAGGAAGCTCTTTAAATCAGGAACCACCCCAACCCAGCCAGTTCCTCGGGTCGGGGAAACTGCTCCCTTGATCCAAAATTGCTCTTTTTTTCTCTTTCCAACTACACTGTGGGAGCATGAAAACAAATAAATGTGGGGGAGATTTTTCAATCTTGCTGCTTGAGTACAATGTTACGTAAACACATTGTTATTCCTCATCGAACGCATTTTCGTTCTCCTGCATGTAGGAGCCCAAAAGGACAGATGCAGAATCCAAAACACGCTCAATAAAAATGCACCGAATGTTGGAATTAATAAATGGCACCCTGCAGGTAAAACCCCAGGAATCCAATGTCTTGCGAGTTAGTTTTTAATTTATACTTATCGATGTTTTTTACATAATCATTCTGTAAAACCCTGAAATATGTGAAGAGAGTTATGCCTAAAAGTTGAAGTATTCTAAGATTGAGGTTGTGTATATTTACGACACAGTTGTTTCTCTTTAAAAGGAATCATTCAAACTGCAAATATACAAAAAGAGGTCATGTGTGATCATCGCTGGGCATGACGCAGGGGACAGTCATGCTCCTGAGCTTCTGTCCCCAGTCGCAATGCTTAACCTGGCCCTTAAAACTGAGCGTCAAGGGGCCGTGTGTCTGCCCAGCCGGGAAATGTTTTCAGGAAGTTTCTCTTCCTGCCAAGTGGCGAGCAGCTGCACAGGCCCCACCCCAGGCCCCCAGCGAGGAGGAGGAGGAAGAGGCCTGGGGCAGAGGAAGGTGCCTCCCTGGCAGCTGCAGATTTTTGGAGGGAACCGAAGACTCACCGGCGATTAGATTAATCGACATTTCTGTCATTTGAAATATGAACTCAAAAATGTATCCTCCGAAACACAGGAAAAAGACGGCCTGCAAGGAAGTATATCCCAGCACAGAACAAAAGAAGGTCCCAGGGAACCAGACAAAACGTGTGTGCACGTTTGTGTACGTGCACACACGTGCACGCACCAAGACATTTTTAGCAAGCAAAAACAGAGTCTCCTTCTTAGCCAAACCGGACCAAATCGTGTCTTGCTGCGGTAGTTCACATTTTTTAAAAAAGTGGTCAACGAATGGAGACTTCGTAAGCCTTGGGCCAGATTCAGGGCTCAGTGCCCCTGACTTTGGGAGCAGCTGGGTTGTTCCATCTCCACTCACAGCATCCAGTGCCAAGTGGGAGAGTAAACATGTAGTGAAAAGTTTCTGTTCTATTCGTTCCAGCAGTGACTGTTTGAACTGCTCCCTTAAGGCGAACTGTAACCCTGCCTCGCGCCGAGCTGCTCTGCAGAGGTGAGGCTGCCCTCCACTGTCCCCGAGGGGCCCCTTGTCACCCTGGGCTTTCCAGGATCGCTCACCGACAGTTTGCTTACACATGGAGCTCGATCATTTGGAACTTGACACGAATTATTAAATGATTAATTTCTCACAAAGCACACTTACGGAAAATAGGAATCCTCTTGATTGGTGTTAATGAAGTAATACGAATGACATCAGTAGTAAATAGCTAACACGGATGGAGCTCCTGTTACGTACTAGGCACTGCGCAGAGTTATCAGCAGACGTCGCCATCTGGAATCCTCACTGGCACCCTTAGAGATGCGCACCCATCGTCTCAGAGAGGGTACCTAACCCACCCACAGCCACACAGCTCGGAGGGGCAGAGCTGGAATCTGCTAACCCAGACCGCCGGAATCTGGAACTGAAACCCTAAACATAAGGAACCAAACAAGAGCTTTGCTCTTTGTGTTGTTCAAGTGACTTATTTTATTTCAACAAAACATCATCCATCATATTAAAATAATGTCATTAATCCAACTTTTATTAGTTTTGCCATTTCTCTTTTATCTAATTTGTAAATTTTTCTTGGTTTTATAATTATATTACGTCTATCAGTATAAGGCTCACTACCTAGTTTTAGTCTGCTCATATTTAAGTAAGATAAAAAGTAATTTAGGTTGACATCAGATATCAGTAAGAAATTTTTCCTTTAAATAAAGGGTCACCCTGGCTGTGGTTCAGTGGATTGAATGCTAGCCTGCAAACCAAAAGGTTGCCAGTTCGATTCCCAGTCAGGGCACATGCCTGGGTTGCAGGTCAGGTCCCCAGTTGGAGGCGTGGGAGAGGCAACCCATCGATGTATCTCTCGACATTGATGTTTCTCTACCTTTCTCCCTCCCTTTCTCCCTCCCTTCCCCTCTCTCTAAAAATAAATAAATAAAATCTTTTAAAAAAGGGTCCATCCTTTATTTATGTTTTACAAACAGCAATGTAAAAATGTCAACACCTCCGATTCAACACAGGCTTGTCTTTTGTTCGGTGTAAAACACTGATTATTAGAGAACATTCAACCGACAGCTGATAGTTCTGATTTTTCGTTTTTGTTTTCACAAAGCCTTTTCTCCTGAGAGTTTAAGGAGCAGTATGGAAAATTTTCAACAAATTAAGATGTTCCATTACACTATCAACATCCTAAGAGTTGGGGGGAGTTATTAAAATCACATTAACAATGGTCTGGCGTTCCTGTGGTACTTTGCCTCTTAATATTGCAAAACCCTTTTAGATACATTATCGCATTTATCTTTCCATATCCTGAGGAAGTAGGTAGTGGAAAGTCTCTTTGTTACAACCTCGCAAATAGAGAATCTAGGGTACAGGGAGGTTAAATAGGACTCACAGGAGAATTGATGTCAAGTGGTGAGTTTGTACACTCAATCACTTTTAGATCTAATTAGATTTTACATCTCCAGGGAACTCATGTATTGATGCTGAGAAACCATCAGGTGACAAGGTCTCTGCTCTGTGATTGCCTGAGGCTCCCATGATTAGTGGGGTGGAGAGTTCAGGGTCAGGGGCAAGGTTGTGGCTGGAGTTTGGCTTGACCCTGAGCTCTGTCACTCGCTAGCTTTGAGAACTTGGGAAAAACGACAACTTTTGTGGGCCTTGTCTTTCTCATTTATCAAACAGGAATAATTAGAGTCCCTACCTCATGGAGTCAATTTGATAATTAAATAAGATAGTTAAATGCCACCTTTAACTATCCTATTTAAATAACTTATTTAATAGTTAAGTAAGATAAGATACAAAGGCTTAGCACTGACCCCACGAGGGGCCCATGATGAGGAAAGGGGAGGCGTTAGCATCAGCACTGGCAATTGTGCTAACTTGTATTTCTCTTCTTGAGTTGTGCTAATGAGCTTCAGGCATGGAGACCCCACCACCCAAAGCTTAGAAAAACTCCTGCTGAGATGGAGCGTGGAGAAACTTCCAGAGTTTAGGATGCTGTTTACGATGCTTTCAGTCTGAACTCAGGATGCTCTAAACAAGGGGGCTTAATCTCATAAAACAGGAAATTCAGAGGTACCACCCTCTCGGAGTTGGTCAGTTCAAACACCTCAGAATCCTCAAGGATCCGAGTAATTAACATTTCTGCAGCCTGCTATGCTCAACAGGTCAGATTCGCCCCGGGCTCACTCCCTTCTCCTTCCCACGGTGGTTGCCTCTCACGAACAGCGACTGCGGAGTCAAGAGGAGGAGGCAGGGCTGTCTCTTTCTTCTCTGTATTGCAAGAATCAGGGAGACCTGCCCCAGAAGCTTCCAGGTTTCCCCACATGTCTAATTGGCCAGCACTGGTGGTATATTTACTCTAAACCGGTCCCTGGGGCAGAGTCACTGAGATTCTGCTTCTAGGGCTGGAAATGGGACACAGTATAGAGACCTGGACTCCATCAGGGCTTGGTTAGCAAGGAAGAAGCCGGAGTGGCTGCTGGGTGGGCTCCGAACCGTGTCTGTGTTCATCAGGCATCGCCTTGAGTCGAGACAAAAAAAAAAAAAAAAAAAAAAGTGCTTTCTTGAAACTGGGTCTATACGTACATAACCTTGTGCAAAATGGGCCGGCAAGTCAGTTGTAAAAGTAGACATCAATTTCTCATACGCTGCTCTGCGCCTCTGGGGTTCTGTGACAAAGTTTCTAAATAAGAGTTTTCTCTCATAACCGTGCAGCTATCAGAACCCCAAAGTGTAACCGGAAAAGACACCGGTGTTCGGGCTGCCTGTCACTACCAAATCCAATAAGCAATGACAGCGATTGAATCTTTATGGGTGCTTTATTCAGATAGCCAGCGATCTGAGAAGATGGCGGGTTCATACCCTAACGAACCATCTTCCCTTCTCTTTCCTGGCCAGAATTTTTATAAGGGAGGTGGGGGAAGACAAACAAGGTGCGGTGAGGGCTTCCCCCCACCACAACTTCTGCCAGTGGGTGGTTTCACAATAGACATGAAATAGACAAGAAATAGACAAGCAGCCCCGCCTTGGCCAAGGAGATACAAAGGGAACCTCGAAAAGGGGTTTTCTCTCCTGAAAAGAGTATTCACAATCCCCAGGGAGAAACTCTCTCTCTCCTGTTGCCTTGCCTTCCCAGCGGCCCCCACGGCACCACATTCCTGAGCGTCAGTCCCTCCCTCCTTCCCAGTGGGGAAGGGAAGGCCTCTGAGTAGGGAAAACACCAGCTCAGAGTTTGGGGACATTGAGTTTGGGGACACTTCTCTTTGAATGTGTGCAGCAACAGAGGCAACTGACAGCCTGGCGTAATTGTAGAGGTTTCTTGCGGGGGGGGGGGCAGTTGTTGTTTGTTTAATGGGACAATGTCACTGTGAGTTAAGCTTAAATACAAGAAATTTAAAAGTTCTTTTGATTCTTAAAAAAAGAAACACGACTTCAGAATGATTTTAGTTTTCTATTCCCATGAAGAAACAAAGCAAAATGCTTTTAATCTTAAACATATCCTTTTGTAAATTCTAGGATCATGGCCGCAAGGCAGGGATGGAAAACTACCCACAAGTCGCCTCTCCAGTAATCACATCTGTCTACCTCCGCTTTGATCTTCTCAGATGTTACGGGAGAGGCGGGGCAGGGAGTTCCCGGGCTGCAGAAAGCTAGCCCCAGTGAGTCATATCTGTGGGTTGTTTTTTTTCTTCCTGTGAAATTAAGCTTCATTGCAAGCGTGACCTTTGAGACGAGACATAGCATCAGCTGACTGACAAGACAGCTATCAATAGTCCCATCGGACTGTTGAAAAGAGTCGAAAGGGTTACACTAGAAACCGTCACCGTCCTCTGTAAATTGCAAGCTCCCCGTGGATACGACTCCTTGCCACCATGCATTGTCATCCAGGACTAGGCACAGAAACGTCTGCCTCATTGTGCTCCGAAGGCTTCCGGGTTTCAACCCTGCGTGACGTTTTTCCAGGATTAGTAAAGTTTCTCGCTCCTTGAACGTGGACATCGTACCTCAAGGACAGGAATCCCTTTTCCGCCCCTGTAGTTCCTAACACGGCACGCAGGTAGGAGATGCTCCAGCGAGCAAGAAAATACTCACCGAAAAGTAGGCCTGATCCCTAGAGGGCAACATAGTCCAGCACATTAGAGCCCGCCTGGCTGCCGCCAGCACCAGGCGTGGCGACAGCGAGCCAGCGTGTCAGGAATGCAGGAGGCGGTGCCAATACACCAACGGAGCCGGGCTCCAAGCCTGATGGCGGCGGGGCCAGGCAATCCAGGTTTGGGCAGCCGTCCCCTCCCCCAGATTTCAGCGGTCCTGTGTGCGAGTGACAGTGCCTCGCGCATCAGTGCACTGGATCTTGGAACGGCCGTCCACTTTTACACCCAGCCCCCGCCCCACCCTAAGGGCCAGCAGTTTAAAACATCTATACCATCAGGACTATGCCACTTCTGTAGTAAAAATCAACAAGGTAATAATGAACCACCAATGAGAGGGAGCACAAAAAAGTGAACCGAGAAGCAACGTAAGCGCCTAAACATATTCTGTCGTCGCAATAGCTGCCGTTCAACGCCTGTGTACCCGGCGCCTGCCAGCCCCTTTCCTCACGGAAGCTTCCACCCACCATGTGAAGTAGCCACTCAGTGGAATGAGGTGCCCAAGCCGCTCTACGCGGGGATGTCTGCACCGGAGCCACTCGGGGTCCCGCGCCCTTGGCCACCTCACTCCGTCATTACTTATACATTCACTCCTTTAACAAGGGTTTATTAACTAATTACTTACTAGGGGCCCTGAACCCTCCTTGCTGTTGGGGATACAGAGAGGAAGGACACAGTCCCCGCCCTTAAAAGTTCATTTCCCAAAGAAGCCAACAGATGCTGACAGCATGGTCCAACGCGGCCATGACCGAGCAGAGTCACCGAACGCAGAGTGGGAGGGCTCCCAAACCCCTGCAGGAGGAAGTGACAGGAGCAGCCCTGGTGGTGGCCTTAATGACGCTATTCAGCTTACCACCACGTGCCAGAAAATGGTCACGATACTCTGCGGTGGCCACAGGTGCGAACGGGGCCCCTCCCTGGTTTGGCAGTGCCCGCCGCACAGCCACACTGGCCGAGTGGCGTCAGGACAAGGTTTGAAGGGCGCCTGGGAGGAGCAGGCGATCCGAGAAGAGACTGGGGGTGGGGGTGGCGTGGGAGGGTGGAGGGGTTCCAGGCAGAGAGAAGCGGGGGAGGCCCAAGGAAGGTCCCTCCGGCTGGAGCACAGGGCCCAAGTGCAATGGCGATGAGAAGACTAAGGGGCACACAGGGGCCACGTCACAGAGACGGCCTTGTATTCCCTGCTGTGGAGCAGAGATTTTTGTTCTGAAGGACTATGAAGGTGTATGGAAAAACTCTATACCAGGAAATAGTAATATCGTAGGTGTGACTTCATAATACCATCACACCACGTGACAGAGAATGGACTAGAACGCAGGAAGTCTCTGGATGGAAGGACCAGTGAGAGGCTTCCTTTGTCACCCAGGGGACAGACCACCCGGACCTGAGAGGACACAGCCGTGGTGCAGCTGGAAGAAGGGGAAGGGTTCCAGGCTGGTTTCGGAAGTGGAAGAGATTTGATTTGCTCACCAAATGATGACAAGTCAGAAATGCGGGAGAGGCAGGAACGGAGGGTGCCTCCGGGTTCAGGCTTAGGTCACCGGGAGGATGTGACACCACCTCCTCTGAGTAAGCTGCCTGAGGACAGGCGCTGTGGCTGCTTCAGGGCTGGGTGTCAGCGGCGGTCAGTAAGGGTCGTGGAACGGAGGCCGGCACGAGTGCCCGAGGGAGGAATGTGCCTGAAGAACCCGCGTGGGGCGCGGAGGATGGCACTTGTCCTGCGGGAGGCGGTTGGGGGGAGGGGTGCTGCGGTCAGCGACACGCGTGAGCCTGGCGTTCAGAGAGAAGGCCCGGCGGCGCCTCTGCTACCCAAAGAAACCCCAAGCACTGACTCGAAAAGACGTGCGCACCCCAACGTCGGGGCGGCACTATGCGCTGTCGCCAAGGTCCGGAAGCGGCCTAAGTGCCCGTCAGCAGGTGAGTGGATAAGCAAGGGATCCGTATAGACAATGGAGTGCGACTCAGCCACAAGATAGGGCAAAATCTTACCATCTGCAACAACACGGGTGGACCCAAGGAGCATTACGCTAAATGAAGTAAGTCAGGGAGAGCTTTCTCTACCCTATGATTCACTTACGTGTGGACTCCAAAAAACAAAATGAGCAAACAACAACAACAACAAAAAAAAAACAGAAACAAACTCGTAGATACAGGGAACATTTTGATGGTTGCCGGATGGGAGGGGGTTGGGGGGATGGGTGAAAAAAGGGAAGGGATTAAGGGGTACAAATTGCAAGTTATAAAAACAGTCACGGGGATGGAAAGTACAGTGTAGGGAATACAGCCCATAGTCTTGTAATAAACATGCTGTCGGACATGTACCAGATTTATTGGGAGGATCACTCCATGAGTTATAGAAAGTCATATACCTGAAGCGAATATAATATTGTATGTCTGCTGTAATTGAAAAATAAACATTTAGTGTTTCAAAAAAAAGAGAGATCTGGGCCGAAGGTATAGTCTGGGGGGAACATCCACATTCACCTTCAGAGTAAGGAGGACGGAGGACCGACAAGAACCCTGGCCACATCCGGGGCAACACCGGCAAGCGGTGAGAGGGCCAGCAGGGAAACAGGAGCCGGCGGGAACCGGCAGGAGCCGCTTAAAACCAAGAGTAAGAAAGGGGGACGCTGCAGAGTTTCAAGGAGCTGGTGCCACAGGCCCCTGGGAGGCCAAGCGGAATAAGGGCTGGAATGTATACGCTAAATTTAGCAACCCGGAGCGCAGAAGTCGCGTGGCCCTGGCTGGTGAGAGCCGGGAGGTCCCACTGCTGCCTGCCGGCAGGTGAGGCAAGCAGAGCTGAGCGGTGGGGGATGGGGCCTGAGACACACAGCAGGCAGTGGTGTGCGGGGGCTGGCCCGGACAGGCCCGGGGGGACCAGCTTAAACAAGCCACCGTGACAGACTAAATTATGTAAACTCACAAATGGAATAAGTTATACTAAAAGTGAAATGAATAAACACCTACACCTCATCACTTCTTAATGATTTCCATCTTCTAAGCTGTCGAGTTTATTTCCGCCGTCCTGGGGGAGTTCCTACGTGACCAGCGTGGCCATGCACCTCCTCCCAGATCCGAGTTCACCGGTGCCTTGGAGGCCGTTGGCCACTGCGCAAGGATGCGCACCGCGTAGCTGGTGCAGGGCCCTTTCCTTCCAGAGAGCTGGTTGTCAACCTCCGCCAGCCCGCCACTGAAACCACGCCAGGGGTGCCACCCCAAGTGTCCGCCCCAGGGACCAGCCCTGACCTCAGCCAGCCTGGCGAGGCTGGTGGAGCCACCATGCTCCCGAGCTCTACCCAGGATACAGAGGATTTGGGGACAGGGAGGGAGTAGGTGGCAGGGACTGGGGTACAAGTGTCTGGTTTGACACCCAGGGCTGGATTTCGGGGTCAGAAGAAACCCAGGATCAGGGCAGAGGCCATCCTGGTGGACTGGTCACCCCATTGTGTTTGAGTGGGGGTGGGGGCCGCAGCAGACGGACCCCAGGCCCGGCTCCCTGTGGGGAAGGGGACTCAGTTCTCACTGCCTCTGGCCTGGATGACAGGAGCCTGCAAGCAGCTGGGAGTAACCAGGCTGGGGACGGCAGGATCTGACAACCAAGCAGTGGGAAGCGAGATTTACTTATTTAAAAAGAAAAAAAATAAAAACCCATAAAAACAATTTTGAAACCATCTGCCCTGATGGGTAGCATGAATCACTGGTTACACTTGGCAGTGTGCTGAGGGGGCGGAGGGAGTCATGGGAACTGAGGGGCATTGTCAGCAGAGAATCGAAAAAATAATAAGAAAAGCAACTTATTGGCCTGCTTTGTATTATCGCCATATGCGGCAATTGTGAGCAAAGGCGGAGACAAAACCCTGCTCCTTGGGGGAAGCCTGCCCCCACAGCCGCCTGCCGCACAGATGTGGGTTTCTACAGCCTTCTAGGTGAATCCGTTGACTGTATCAGAAGAGCGGACACATTCCCCTTCAGTTTCTTTCTGTGGTGTTCGTTTCGTAGAGTCACTTACTTTTGGAGTGTTGGAGGCATGGTTTGGTTTTCATTCAGACAACAGCAAGTTTCAAGCGTCCCTGATCACTCCCTGTCACTTACGCTTGGAGCTGAAGAGCACTCTTAAGGGTGTAATGGGCTCTTCGGAAAAACAAAGTAGAGAGCCTGGTTTTGTGTGTGCGGCGCAAGAAGTCAAGCTGGTTATGAGTCACCTCTTTCCTATTATTCTAGAACTAGGCCCTGCAGAGCAGAAAGAGCTTTTAAGCATAAAATGGGCTCTTTAAAAAGACATAAGCTTGCAGAATGTGGAAGGGTTGACCTACAAGCAAGTTCTGGGGCATCCTAACTGCGTAACCTCGGACGTCGTCTACGCAAGTGCTCTGGGCCTCGGTTTCTCCATTTCTGAAATGAAGCTGACAGTTTCTGATGGGGTATCATGAGGGTCCCTCGAAACCAGGGCTAGGAAGGGCTGATGCATATTCGGACACTTTCCAGAATCCAATGGGGTGGGGGGGAGCGTGTGCCCAGGGGGAGCACATGCCCAGAGCGAGTGCACGCAGGAGGTTACACGTGGCTTCAGAGCTGGAGCTTCCGTTTGCACGGCAGACACACTGTGCTGTGAAAAGGCCGAGGACAGCAAAGTGAAAACCGCAACTGGACCCTGGGTAACAGCTCAGCGGGGAAAGGAGCCAGGCCAGGGCTCCGGAGGGGTGCGGCGGACCCTAGGACACGAGCAAAAAGGAGGGTCCTGGGGAGCGTTGGTCCTGGGGAGCGTTGGTCCTGGGGAGCGTTGGTCCTGGGGAGGGACCGGGGGGCTGCACGCCTGCCCCGCTCGCAGCCCCTGCGTCAGGCGGGGTCGGTCCAGAAGCAGCTCTGGGAGCCGCGTGGCCGCCGCCGCCTGCCAACTGGCAGACTCGCTTGGTAACCGGGTGACTCTCCTCATTCGCTCTGCTGCATTTTTGAGGAGCGATGTTTCTTCTGTGAAGGGCAGGGCCAGGAACCCTGTGACCGTGCCACGTCTCCCCGGTCCAACAGAAAGCAAACGAGCGCACACCAGTGCCCTCTGGCCTCTTTCCGGAATCCTCCGCGCAGGCACTCGTGCACCGCCGTGCGCAGCTTGGGCTCCGGGCTCTTTCTCTGCTCCTGGAAATGACTGGCTTGTGGTTTCCCCGGGAAGGCGGGCGGGAGGCGGCCAGCCCTCCCAGGCACGGCCCACCTGCCCTTCTCAATGCTGAGAGGGGCTGGGCCTCCCTGCCACGCGCTCCCAGGCCAGACCCTCGTGGAACGAAGGGAGCTCTTCCACCCGGTGCCCAGGCCTTCTCGGTGGAACCGAGGACAGATCAGACGGAAAAGGGCCCGCTCCCCTGCCGACTAGTGCTTAGCGAGCAGGGTGAGGCCGGGAAAGAAGCAGAGCAGGCCGCTTTTTGCTCTTCATGGCAGCTGACACTCCACAGCACTCCGTGTAGGTTTCAGGTGTCCGGCATCGTGGTTAGGCAGTCGTGCACGTGACAGAGCGGGCCCCCCAATATGTCCAGTCCCACTGGGGCCTGTACACAGTTATCACCGTGTTGTTGACCGTATTCTCCGGGCTGTACGTCACCTGGCTGTTTTGCGATGGCCCGTCTGCACCTCGCAGTCCCTTCACCTGTTTCACCCAGCCCCCAGGGCCTCTCCCCTCCCGACCGCCAGTGTGTTCTCTGTGTCTATGAGCCCGTTTCCGCTTTGTTTATTTTTTCTTTCGATCCCGTGTACAAGTGGAACCATCTGGTGTTTGTCTTCCTCAGGCTGACTGATTCCACTTAGCACAGTGCTGCTGACCAGGTTTGGAGAAGCAAGCCATCAGGATGATCCTGTAGTTTAGGTGACTGACCCAGGAGGAGGTCGGGCAGGGAGCCACGAACCTGGTGACTCACTCTTCTCGGCTGGAGAAAAGCGATCTTCCCTCCCAGGTGGAATCCCCCCTTCTCTACAAGTCACCCCCGTGTGTGCACCTGCCTGATTCCAGGGCCCGACCCCTGAGGCCCACTAACGGCTTACATTTCCCACGGGCTTGATGATCTTATGGGCGATTCCTCAAAACGCCGAGGTGAGGCAACATGAAATTTTATCCTGGAAAAGTCTGCAGGTTAGGAAACATGGCCCAGTGCCTTCGATTGGTTCCCGGCGAATTTAGAATCAGCCTCATTACGTTTCAGCTTGTTGCACAAAGTGCCTCTTGTTCTCCAGAAATGATGTCTATGAACCAAGGCAGCATCTCACCAGGCAGAGGAAGGAAGCGAAGTGGGCATCAAGGTTCGTCAACCTTGCCTCGGTCCCCTCCTGAAAGTTGACGCGCTGAGATGTCTAGCATGACTTTGAACGCTCCCGTTCACCTGACGCGAATCTGTAGTTGCTTGGTGTGTGCACTTTTAGGTCCCTTTTTGAGCCAGTTCCTAAACTGGATCAAGGTACTTTCCACTCTGATACTCTGGATCTAAAATAATCTGTGGCGGTGTGTCCCACCCCTGAGCCCTCTCTGAACATTTTCAAATCATCGTTCTGCTCTAGCCCATCAGCTGTCCCTCGGGAGTGGCCAGCGGATGCAGAGAAACACAACCTTCGAGCTCAGCTGAGGCCACAGAGGCCTTTTCTGGGTAAAACCTAGGTAGACGCATAATAAGCCTTGTATCCGAAGCGGGCTCTCTCCCCAGGCCACGTCTAAAAGCCTCTCTGTACAGTGAGGGCACGGAGGAAGTGAACCTTAACCGCAGAGGCTAAAAAAAGTCACACTGGCGTCTACATGTGGCTTTTGTAAATCATTTCAGTTACGTCACATTTCCACCTTGAACACGTGATAATAAGGTCAGGGTTACCCAGCTGAAGGCAGGAAAAAAACCCCGGATGTGTGACCAGATGGCACCTTCCTACACAGTCTGTTTTTCCCTGTGAGCTGACGATGAATCATGTGTTGACATCGTGGGGCCATCCCGTGGCAGACACGGAACAGGCTTCCGGGAGGGAAGGCCTGCGGAGCAGGAATGTGGCCGGAGCAGGGAGGCTCTGACACTGCCTTGTGCAGGCCAGACGGGACGGCTCTCTTTCTCTGTCCTGCCTGGGATTAAACAACCACGTGTCCCAAAGTCACAGCTACTGCCTCGCAACACCGCCCTGTAAAACGTGCTGCACTTAACCTCTTGCAAAACGTAATTACACATGCCAGCGCCCTGAGAGTTTACGTGGAAATGATCCAAATCAACTTAAAATAGTAACAAAGGCTGGGTGTAAACCTGTGATGCAGATTTGTGAAAAGGGACCCGGAGGAAGGCCAAGGGTCACTAAGCCTTCTCAGTTCAGAAGGCGATTGCTCCATTCAGTGGAGAATGTGTTACCCTGAGCCAAGCCCCCGCTCCGACCCTGCCCTCCTCCACGAAGAACCAGGTCGGAGACCCTTCCAGGTGGGTGGATGTTCCCAGTTGTGCCACACGGCAGAAATGAACAGCTATCATGGTGGGGGTTTGAAGCATTAATCTTTTTAAATTAATTTGTTTACCATTTGAATGTACTTCAGTAATTTTCCAGAGGGAAAGGAACTGGGTTAGGCTGGGCAGCGTCCACCCACCACCACGAGCCAAAAACTTCACATCTGCTAATGTTCCATCCTGACTCTCTTGCAAAAAGACTGTAATATTTATTCACAAGGGAGCTTCAGGAACAAGTCGGCCACGAGCCAGGAAAATTTATCGTGGCAGACTCCTTCGTACCAAAAAACTTATGAAGATTCTTGGGCCCATTCTCGTAGTTGACTGGAACTATATTAGCACATTGCTCAGCTAAGCTGTCATTACAAAAATTTTAAAAATAAAAAAGCTTAAGCAAAAGAATTGACCACAACAATGAAAACAATACCCATAGTCCATATGTATTTCCTAGAGGTTTTTAATGAAATAAATACTTTAAGTATCTATTTATGTATTCAGGCACTGTTTAAAGGTAGCATGGCTCTTGTCTCGATGTTATTAAAATGCTTCATTGTAACTTTTTAAGAAGTTCTGACAGCTGCATACATACCAACACCTTCCAGGTCATCTGTCCAGCTGACAGGGGGGTGAGGGTTCCAAGGGGTTAGCTGGCCCTGTTTGTCCTGGGCCACCCGCCTCCCGTCTAAAGCACTGTGGGTGCCCACCTTTCCAGGCTTGGCCATTCTCAGGCCCTTCTCCAGGAAAATGAAATGGAACAAAGACATCTTTCCCATTAGCTGGACTTAAAATATGTAACCTTGGGAGCAGCCAGTGACCATGTGTCCACTCCCCTCCTTCCCCCTTGTGCTGAGGAGCAGGGGAAGTTGGTCTCCAGAAACCACAGAGAAGGCCCTGATTTCTTCCCAGGCTTGTGGCCAGTCCCTCCCCGAGGCCTGGCTGCAGGCTCACTCCTGGTCCTGCCTGACACTCCTGAACCTGGCACCTCACGGGTCGGTTTCACTCCGGTGTTTTCTAGCCCATACAACCAATCACAAGCTCTCCAGCTAGTACAGATTCTTATTTCAGAGTTACATCGTCCCACAGGTTTGCGGTTCCCGGCTTATTGGACATCGGAAGGCTTGCATCTGCTCACGAACCCGGGCTCCGAGGTCCTCCTGCAGAGACTTGGGGTGACATGGCCATGAACCCTGTACATTCTAAGGGTGTGAACTTGGCAGGTTCTTTAGCCTCAAGCATTCTTCATTTCCTAAACTGTAAAATAGAGACAGTAACTAAAAAATAATAATGTGATAAAGTTTGGAAGGCTGGAGCTTTGGGGTTAGCCTCGGGATAAGGTCCCGGCTCAGTCACCTCTCAGAGCCTCAGTGTCTGCATTGGACTCTTTCAAAAATTAGAGAAAAATATAGGTCAACGCACTTGGCATGTGACAAGTCCACTTTTATTACTGTGACTGTTATTGTCACCACTGCTACTGCTCTGCCTTCTCTTCCCAAGGAACTCGAGAGCTCTTGCTAAAGAACAATTCCCTAAATCCAGGGGATCCTCAGAGCGTATTTCTTAAAAGTAAGCTTCTGGCTGTTTCACCTCTCCTGCTCAGCTGGAGGTGTTCAGCTCTGCGGCAGCTCCGGCTGGCTGATCGGGCGTGGGAGCTACCGGACAGGTAGAGGACAGGCTCCCACCATCTTGGAAGAAGAATGCAGCCCGGCGACCACCAGGAGGCTGCTGACTCCGGAGGCAGCCAGTCCCGGACGCCCATCCCCAGGCCCCTTCACCTCCCTGTGAAACCGGGCTGATAACGGCATCAGGGGGCAGAAGAAATGAGGGGGTGGAGTGTATACAGTGGTGCGAGCAGCTAATTACCGAGGCCGCCCCCTCTCGCTCCGGTCCTCCACCTGCTTCAGCAGAAATGGGGTTGTGGCTGGCAGCTGCGCAGTGCGCCTCCGCGTTAGCACGGACCTCTGACGTGTTCTTCCTCCATCAGCGATTTTCCTACGAGGTCATCATTTTAGGGAAAGAGACAAATCAAACCTCCTTCCTTTAACACTTGCTACCTTATTTGGTTTTTTTAGGAACTGAAATTTGCATCCCGTGCAACTTAAAGGGAACAGTTTCGACAGCGCAAATGTGTCTAATGCTCAGCTCATACCAGAATCCCATTTTCTCTTTAATCCCAAGTCACTTTAAAACAGAAGTTAAAGGAGTTTCATTCTAGAAAATTACAAGCGCGCGCACGTGCGCGCGCACACACACACAGTGACACACTCAAGGGTACTGAGCTGAGGTCCTTGGGTGCAGTGGCGGGGGCGGGGGGGGGGTTGGCCATGTGACACCACCCTAGGGCTGTCTGAACTTCCAGAGCTGGGCGAGGCCAGAAGCACACCTGCTACCTCACTGGCTGTCAGGTGGCAGGTGATCAGCTCACCCTGGTTCGTCCAGCACCAACTCAGTTGTAAGTCCAGGGTCCAGGTGACTTCTCGGTCCTGGACAGACTGAGATGGCTGGTCGCCCTGTCGGGTGCTGCTCTGCCCGCCTCGTGTACATCCGACCCTTCCGCCTTACTAGACCTCCGGTCCCTGCCTGCTCCGCCCCATGGACCTTCCTCAAAGGTCCCTTCCTTACCTATACAGCAGAAGGCAAATAAAAGAGCAGAAAGTAAGTGTTGGGAGACATACGCCGGTGAGGCTGGAGACTGTGGCTCTGCACGGCCACGACCTTGGAGTGGGGGGCGCTGGCCCTCCCCAGGCTCCTAGCTCAGGGCCTCCAAAGCAGAAACTCCACTCCCGGAAACAGCAGCACCCAGGGCGTAGCTTTTGGGCAGTGCTTGCTTTCTTGCTTTTATATAAATGTTTTAAAAGCATAGTAATGAAATCAATCAGCACCACTGACACCATTCTACCTTCCTCACCCTTTCCGCTGTCACCAGTGGAGTGGCTGGGGGCGGGGCTTCCCCTTTCCAGCCAGAGGAAACACATTTGCAAAGAAAATGAACCCCAGCAGGAAATTCCTCTTGCCTGGTACTTTTTTTTTTTAAAGCAAACTTTGCTGGGGATGGTGGTTCATTACGCTTATCAAAGTAATACATGCATATAATGTGACAAACTGGAAAAATAGAGAAGGAATACAAAAAACCCACATCATCTCCGAATGGCACCTTTTAAAACACACTGAGTTCCAGCAGGAGCGGCGGACCCCTCCCGGGAGCAGCCTTTGTTCAGATGGTCCCGCTGCCATTCACAGAGCTACCGGCTGCTCAGAACCTTCTGCCTTCCACGGCCTTTTATGCACCAGTGGCCTCAGTGATCATGTTTCCGTCCTCACTCACTGACAGGAGTTCTTGTACTTCAGGACTCTGCCTTTGTGCAGAGCCTCGAGTCAATCCACAGGCACTTGTAGAGCATCTGCGGCCCAGCAGCCACCTCCAGGGGCGGGAAATGCTCAGAAAGAGCGTAAGGAGCTGCACCAGCTGGCGGAGAGAGTGCGTGGGGAGTGGGTAGCCAGGGGCACCTGTCCTAGTCCGGAAGGCTTCCTGGGGACATGGTGCTTAAGCCAAGGCCTGACAAGAGGGTCAGGTGAAGATGGAGAAAGGATGGCCCAGCCCCAAGGGACAGCCTGTGAGGAGGCTCGGAGGCTGGAGGTCCCTGTTTGAGGGGCGGCGTGGAAGGAGGCCAGGGAAACTAAAACATGCAGGGCCAGGAGCCTGAGGCATGAGCTGGAGATGCCAGGGAAGGAGGCAGGACAGACGACCGGGTCTGGGGGTCCATGTTTTGGTTGGCGGCCTTCCACCAAGAGCAATAAGACCTGCCCCGCCGCCCCCACCATCCACAAGGCTCGTCTGCATGGGTGGTCAGGACCCCTGCTGTGAGAACAGGGGTCTGCTGAGAGAGGGTGGGTGTGGGAGACAGTGGCCAGAGGTGAGAAACATCTGGAGAGGGCAAGGGGCAGATGGGTGTGTTCGCAAGCTACCTGGGTGACAGCTTCAGTAGCACCTGGCGACTGATGAAAGGTAGGGCAAGAGTGAGGGACCACGTGACAGGTTCTCTGCAGAAGGAGAGGCCAACGGTCTGGGAGCTGGAAGGACAGCCCCAGGGGCTGTCCTGAAACGCTTCATCATCTCTGAACAAGGGGCCCTGCGTTTTCATTTTGCATCAGGCCTGCGAATGCCAGAGCTGGTCCTGCCCAGGGCGCAGTGTCTTCTACACGTTCATGTAGCATCTTCACTTGGAGGATGGGACTGGAATCCTTTCCAAAGCCTTGAGATGTTAATTTATCCCAACAAGAGGATAAGACAGCCCACTGGGCCCAGCTCAGCGCCGTGTGTATCTGTGAGCGTCTCAGGAACGGTCTGTGATGAAGTTCCCGGGGCACAAGGGAGGCAGAGACCGACTGTTTACCGGTCTGGGAGGTGCTGGGGGGACGGAGGGCATGCTAATAACGTGAGCCTGGAGCTGGCTGCTTGAGTGAAACAGGAATGTCCCTCCCCCAAGTTTCATTTAGGTTAGAAATGCAGGCTAAAAAGTTCCAGCAGCTCAAGCCACAGCTAAATGTGTACGCAGTTTGGCAGCAAAAGACTTTCTATAAGTGAGTGCTTTATTATTTTGTCTGGCTAAGAATTTCACAGGGTGTCTGAATCTCATGCAACACAAAATTTGCTTTTGAAAGAAACTTATTGAAAGTGTTTAAAAAATGTGTGAATATTCCTACACTTGATCTCAGGGAAGAAAAAAGAGAAAGATTTTGTTTGTTTGTTTGTTTGTTTGTTTGTTTGTTTTACCAAAGCTTAAGGTATTACACAATCAACTGATTATTCAAGGAACTGTCTACAGATTTACTAGAATTTCTTTTCCTGGCTTGTAGGCTCTGGACCAAACAATAATTATTACTTTCATTATCAATTGAGAAAATAAACTATTAAAAATAACATATATGGGTTCACCATTCTGAATTTCTTTAAGCATCTTATATCTACTTACAGCTGGCAGATCTACAAAATATTAAAGTTATAGGAAGAGTGGGAGAAATTTGGCAAGCCCCTCCAAGTATTAATAAGGCCACATATTTTGAGGTCAATTTGATCACGTTGTTAACAGAAAGAGCTTTGTAATCAGACAGTTGTAGGTTCAAACCTTGGCTCCCTCTTGGGCAAGTTGCATAACCCACCCCAGCCTCAGTTTCCCCAAATGTAAGTGGAGATAATCCCTACTTCCTATTTGTATTTCGCATGTGGCAATCATTCAATAATTTGAACTTTTAAGCTGTATTTTTAATAGCTGCTAAAGAACAATTAAATGCACAGTGATCTGTGTGAATCTTTGTGAGTTTCCTTAAAAATCAACCTTTACTGTTTTGCTAAGTCATGTGACTCTCGGCAGAAGCCAGTGGCTACTGAGCTCAACTGTCCTGCTTATGACTAAGAGGTGAAGAAATGGGTATTTTCCCTCAAAAGAAAAGAGGTAAAGAGAAGGACTGAGGTGGGGGGTGGGGGGAAAGGGATCAGTGAGCTGGTGTCCCCTGGGGGGCCTCCTGGAACATACCTGGAAGAGTAGGACAGGCTCTGAAGGCCAGTGTCTCCCTGCGTTTATCGCGGATAAAGTGATACTGTTTGTATGGCATTTGCAATGCGCCGTTTCCTGCGGTTGTTGGCACAAAGTACCAGAAACCAGGTGGCTTAAAAGAACAAAAAGGTGTTCTCAGGCAGGATGGGCTTCCCCTGGAGGCTCTGAGGGAGACTCCGTCGCCAGCCTCTCTCCTGGCTCTGGTGTTGCAGGCAATCAGTGACTTTCCTTGGCTTCTAGAAGCTTCCCTCCAGTCTCTCCCTCCATTGTCCCATGGCCGTCCCTCTGCGTGCCTTTGCCTCTCAGCGTGTCTGTCTGTCTGTGTGTCTTCACATAGCCTCCTCCTCTCTGAGTGCCCACTGTCCCTTATACGGACATCAGCTTCTCCTACTCCACTAATTCCACCTGCAACAACCCTACTTCCAAAGAAGGTTGCAGGTATCATGGGTGAGGACTTGAACGTGTCTTTTGGAGGGACACAGTTCAGCCCATTGTAGGCATAGACAAGGTGCAGCTGGAGGACACAGCCGGGCAGCTCTGCTGTCCCCAGGCCTGCTTGGGTACCCTGAGGGCCATCATAGTTGTGACCCATCCTCAGCACACCACCTGGAAAACTCTGGTGTAAACTCTCCTCTGTTCTAGCCTCCCTGCCCCCCCCGCACTCCCTCACACCTGGGGCAAGACGTTCATACTTTATAACGTTTATCCCAAACGCACACCTCATACGACCATGAACCTGACTGAAGGTGCAGGACCCATTCAGGCACCTCCCATGATCCTGCCTGGGACTCACCTGTTCGGGCCGAGCAGCAGGTACATCTGTGTGATGCAGAAGAACACCCAAGGCCGCCGAACTTGCTATCACCAGACATGAAGTCCTGAAACAAACTCTCCTTGTCTGACTCCAGGCTCTAGTGACCTTCTGAGCACAGCTTCCCTTTGCAGGTGGGAAGACAAGGAGAGTCTGGGCAGCTGGAGGACCCTGGAGTCAAGTACTATGGTTCTTACAGTGCAGCGCCTTTCTGGCTGCAACAGGTCAGTCTGTGAGCCACGGTAACGAGGAGTGTGTCCCTGAAAGATAAGATGTTCTCTCCCTCTGCCCCTCTCTCTCTTTCTCTCTCTCTCTCTCAGTGCTCTGACAGTTAGGATAGTCGCTTGCACAGCCAAGAGCTGGGCTCTGTGCCAAGTTAACTCCACCTCGTGAGGCCGTTTTTTGGGAGACAGTCAGCTCCAACTGTGCCTGACAGGTGCCCACCTTCCTGACCTCATGGCTCAGGGGCTTCTTTTCTTTTTTAAAAAAATATACTTATATTTTATTGATTATGCTATTACAGTTGTCCCATTTCCCCCCCATCATTCCCCTCCACCCTGCACACCCACTCCCACCCACATCCCCCCTTTAGTTCATGTCCATGTGTCATAAGTTCTTTAGCTTCTACATTTCCCACACTATTCTTGCCCTCCCCCTGTCTATTTTCTACCCACCGTCTATGCTACTTATTCTCTGTACCTTTTCCCCCCTCTCTCCTCCTCCCACTCCCCTATTGCTAACCCTCCATATGATCTCCATTTCTGTGTTTCTGCTCCTGTTCTAGCTGTTGGCTTAGTTGGCTTTTGTTTTAGGTGTGGTTGTTAATATCTGTGAGTTTGCTGCCTTTTTACTGTCATACTTTTATCTTCTTTTTCTTAGGTAAGTCCCTTTAATATTTCATAGAATAAGGGCTTGGTGATGATGAACTCCTTTAACTTGACCTTACCTGAGAAGCACTTTATCTGCCCTTCCATTCTAAATGACAGCTTCACTGGATAGAGCAATCCTGGATGTAGGTCCTTGCCTTTCATGACTTGGAATACTTCTTTCCAGCCCCTTCTTGCCTGGAAGGTCTCTTTTGAGAAATCAGCTGACAGTCTGATGGGAACTCCTTTGTTGGTGACTGTCCCCTTATCTCTAGCTGCTTCTAGAATTCTCTCCTTCATTTTAATCTTGGCTAATGTAATTATGATGTGCCTTGGTGTGTTCCTCCTTGGGTCCAACTTCTTTGGGACTCTCTGAGCTTCCTGGACTTCCTGGTAGTCTATTTCCTTCACCAGATTGGGGAAGTTCTCCTTTATTATTTGTTCAAATAAGTTTTCCACTTGTTGCTCTTCTTCTTCCCCTTCTGGTACCCCTATAATTTGGATGTTGGGACGTTTAAAGATGTCTCGGAGGTTCCTAAGCCTCTCCTCATTTTTTTGAAATTTTGTTTCTTCCTTGTTTTCTGTTTGGTTGTTTGTTTCTTCCTTCTGGTCCACTCCATTGATTTGAGTCCCAGTTTTCCTCCCACCTCTATTGGTCCCCTGTGCGTTTTCCTTCATTTCACTTAGCGTAGCCTTCATTTTTTCATCTAATTTGTAAGCAAAATCCACCAATTCTGTGAGCATCCTGCTCACCAAGGTTTTGAACTGTGCATCTGATAGGTTGGCTATCTCTTGGTTGTTTAGATGAATTGGCTCTGGGGCTTTGATTTATACTCCCCTTTGAGCCATTTTTGGGTATTTTTTTGGGGGGGGTCTGGTCCTGGTTGTTATGTAGTGAAGGGTGGAGCCTTAGGTGTTCCCCAGGGCGGGGCAGCCCAGTTGCTGGGTAGTGACACTGTATGTGGGGGCGGGGTCCGAGAGGGAACAATGGCGTTTGCTCTGCTCTCTCTTGGATTCCAGTCCCTTCCACTGCTTCCCTGGATTATGCCTGGATTATCTGCATGTGAATGTGAGACCACCTTGTCAGCCAGCCGCCTTGCGCAGCCTCACTGGGTCTACACAGTTGCCACCCCATGCCCGGGGTCCACTAGCCGCCTCCTGTATGCCTGGGGTCTGCCAGCCGCTGCTGCCTGCACACCTGGGTCTACCAACCTCCACTTTTTCCTGCTGGGACTCCGCCCCTCTTACCGGTCTGGATGAATGGTTGTTGGATTTCCATACAGTTCAATTTTTCTATCAGTTCTGCCTGTTTTATTGTTTCTAAATCTTTGTTGTCCTTAATTTTGGTTGTGAGAGGAGGCACAGTGTGTCCACCTATGCCTCCATCTTGGCCAGAACCAGGGGCTTATGTTCTTGGGCAAATTCCCCCTAGTACAATCATTGAGGGTTTCTAGAAGCACAAATGAAAGACACCTAGCAGCCCAGGGCGAGAGGACGGGAGGCACCCAAGCGGAGATGGAGCCAGGCCGGGGGTTGAGAGGACAGAGATAGGCTGAGCAGAGGAAGATGTCGTATGAAGGTGGGGTTGGCAGTGGAGAGAGGGTGACGGATGGATTGAACCTCCCCGGGCAGAGATGGGTCCAGCGCAGGGACAGAGATCAGCCCCAGGAAGGAAGGGGGAGGAAGGCCCTACCCCTGTCTGACACCAGTGTCCGCCACGTGGAAGCTGTTGTGTGAACCACGCCGGGCTCACCTTCTTCCTTCGGTGCATTCGGGGCAGGCCGGGGGTCAGGCAGGGGCACTGTATTACATTTTGTCCTGCATCGGTCTGTGCTATCCCCCTCACCTGGCTGCGAACCTGGTGTGAAGGTGGGCTGTGGGGACAGTGAACATCCCCTGTCTGGCCCGAATGAGCGCCTTCTGCAGGGAGGGTCGGGGATGAGGCTGGACAGGTGGCTCCCAGCCAGGTGGTGGAAGGCTTCCAGGCCACACCAGGAGTTGCTAGAAGAAGGCAGCTTCTAACAGTGAAGTAGCAGAAAGTTCGGTCTCCAACCGTCAGTCACGGGAGGTGGACAACATAGGCGAAGGGAAAAATGTGTATTATTCAGAATCACGGATCCGGGATGATTACTGTAATTTCCTCAATTTTTCAACAAGGACAAGGGAAAAAGTCAAAAGATGCATTCTGGTCCCATTTCTGCTCCTGCATGCATGACCTGAGGCAAACGTCTGCACCTTTCTGCAAGTCAGTTTCCCATCTCCCGAAGGAAGAATCTGATCCCTGCTCGGTCCACTGTGTCCGTGGGAGACCTGCAGACTGCCCCATGCCCTGAGATGGCTTTGGAATTTATGAAAGAGACAAAGTCCATTTAAATAGCATATGAGAGATAAGCCATTTAATTAGATTGGGGGGTGCTGTTTTCCTCCTGTGTGTGGGCGAAAGAGTCCATCGAGAAAATGGTGCATGCGCCTGGCCTTGAATCTCGTCTCCTCCACTGACAGCACCTGTGTCTCCCGGGTCTCTCGGCCCCTGCACCTACCCGCTCCCATCAGTAGAGTGGGGACAGCCAGGGCACACAGGTGTGTGAAGATGATATGCAGTCGGACATGCAGGCTGCCTGATGGAGGAGATATTTGATTCACGTCCATCGCTGTTATTCCAGGGTGGAGCTGGTTTGTTTCTCTTCTCACCTTCCTCTTCCAGGCACTTACAAGGAAATTCACCTTTGCTGGGGGAGAATCAAAGGGCGGGTGAGCCGTTCTCTCCGGGGAAAAATATGGGCCTCCAGTCATTCTCTTTCTTACATAGTTTGGTTCTAGTCTGTTCTATTTAGCCAGACTAGAGCTGTTTAGAATGTGGGGTTTCCGAGCCTCTTCCTTTTCCCTTCTCTGGTTTGTCTTTGGGCTCTCATGATGCGAGGCCCCCCACAACCGGCTGCCCAGTGACTCAGCCTCTCCTCTGTCCCTATTTACATTATTGCAAAATAAGGGCAGTAGAAATATTACTAACCTCAACAGGATGCCATGGCAATTAGCAAATGGATAATTATAGGGCACGCACACATGAAAGCTCTTGATAAAGGTAAATATTATTTTTATAGGAACTCTCAGAAGGAAGATTTTCTTTACGAGAGTCCAGCTGGCGACTGGAGGATGGCCTGGGATCCTGGCTTCTCGGCCCAGGATCCTGGCTCCTCCTCCCAGGATCCTGACCATCCCAACCAGAGGAGACCCATCTCCCTATGAATGTTCTGGGCCAGAGTTCCGCCCCCTTTGCAGCACCAAATGGGGACGATGGAAGTGCCCATTAAATTGGCCAGGACTCCCGGGTAAATGTGAATTTCAGATCAATGGCAAACAATTTTTCTGTATGTTTCATGTAATAGTTGTAAGAGAAGCAGAGCATACTCACTCTAAAAAAAATTATTCATTTTTTATCTTAAATTCAAATATAACTGGATATCCTGTTTTCATTTATTTGGTAGTTTGTGCTAAATCTGGCCACCCACAGGTCCAGTGTTTACGTATCAGCATCTTGGAATCATAACATTTAGACATCACAATAAACAACTCCTGCCTCCAAGAAACGACAGTATCTGTTACTGCTGTGGACGTGAACATGTAACGCAGGTTCCCCACATCAGGCAACGCCCTCCGTAAGGCAGCAGTCTCTCATTGGGCCCGCTCGCCTGGCTGTGCCTTCTAGAGCTGCACTTCTAACAGCCAGGCGGTGTCCTGCCTGTCTGTGTGTCCATCCTGTCAGTGTGTCTATAAATCACAATCTAAAGAGTGTTTCTTTAGCTCTAGCACTTGGTGACAATGAGGAAATATTTGAGAAGCATTGAAACCCACACTCTGTAAGAGATCATTTGGTTGACTTGCATCATCCGTGTTTTCAAGGTCATAGGAAGAGACTGGCAGCCATCTCACTTGTCCCATGTACAGCTTCCCATCCCAGAAACCACTGGGGGTGTGCAGTCAAGCCCAGCAACTCCTCGGTAACCCAGGTCACACTCACTCCGTGCGACCCCATGGCCCCATCTTTGTTTGGGTATCTGCTTGTTGAATTTAGGCCCTGAAGGTAAAGTCTCAGCCTAAGTGTGTTCATCTTCTCAAAGTAGTGAGTGTTTGCTAATGGATTCCAACGGAGGCCTTTAATTTCTTACAAAATTCTCTGAACAGGGTTGACTGTGGAGATTAGCTTTTGATAAAGACAGAGTAGCCTGCTGAGACGAACCCCTAGAGCTAACAAGGAAAAATTCTTTTAATATTTGAAAGCAGTGGAGAGTGACTAAAAGCACGTAGAAACTGGAATGGAGTGTGCCCTGGAAGGAGGGAAACTGTGCCTGGTGGGATCTGGAAGTTCGCAGCTTCTTTTTTCCCCTGAGGAAAGTCCCTGACCCCCGCGGTCCTTACAGGCAGAAAGCAGCAGCCTCACTGGCGTGAAGTAGGTGTAATAAACTGACGAGAGGAGCACAAGGAGTGTGTGCAAATATGTGGGTGCATAGGTGTGAGAGTGAGTGTGTGATTGTGAGAGTATGCGTGTGTTCGTGTGTAGCGCATTGAACCACTCTGCTATGTGGTTCCGTGAGGTATTTGATGTAGAATGATATTCCCTCTAAGTGGACTATGAGAAGTTAAAGACATATATTGAAACCACTAGAGCCACTGCTAAAATAAAATGCAAAGAGGTATAGCTAAAGAGTCCGTAGAGGATTAAAATGGAATGTTACAAATATTTAATGCAAAAGAAAGCAGGGAAGTTAAAATTGGAGAAAGAAAAACAGATGGGACACTTGATAGACGTAAACACAACCGTATCAGACAAGCAAGGCCGAATTACAGGCTGCTACACACTCTGAACCCAGGGGCACAAACAGGACGAAAGAAACAGGGATGAAAACGTACTATGGAGGTTCTAAGCATAGAAAAGCTGGGGTAGCTACATCAATTTTGGATGAAATGGACTCAATGTAGAGTTCAAGGTAAGAAGTATAACTAAAGAGAACGAAGAACATTGCAAAATTACACAAGGACAGCAGATACATCAGGAAGACATAACAAGAGAGAGTGCTTCAGACTGCCCGCAGGAAAAAAAGAAAAAGACCGATAAATGGAGAAGCAGACAGATGCCCAGTCGTGGCTAGAGAGTATAACACCCCCCTCTCTGGAACTGAGAGAACAAGAAGACAACAAAAACTCACCGAGGATATAGATAACTTGAACAACGCTGTCAACCACCCAGACTAACGGACATTCACGCAAGAGCGTGCCCGCAGAGGCGCAGCTCGGGGGTGGCCACTCTCAGCAAGGGCGCGGGACCCAGCCGCCAAGGGAGACCACATGCTGAGTTCCAGCAGCAGTCTCAGTGAATTTGAGAAGGTTAAAACTTAGGGTATGTTCTCCGTCCATAAGTGAATTAAATTAGAAATTAACAGTAATATCTAGAAATGCCTTAAATATTTGGAAATTAAACAGCGTTCTTCTAAGTAACTCCCAAGTCAAATGCAAAATCACAAAGTCAACCAGAAAACGTTTCGAACTGAACGATGATGATAAAAACATGACATGTCAAAACCGAGCAGGGGCGGGTGCTGTGGCTGAAGCAGTGATTAGAGGAAAATTTATAACTTTAAATATTCATATCAGGAAAAAAAGCTTAAAGTCAATTATCCAAGTATCAGTTATTCACCATAAAAACAGAAGAAGATGAGCAAGATGAATCCAAAGCAAGCGAGAGGAAGGAAATACAAATCAGAGCAGAAGTCAGTGAAACTGAAAACAAAAAATAGAAAAAAATGAACAAAACCAGAAGTTGATTCTTTGAAAGGATTAATCAAATTGATAAACCCTAACAAGACTGATTAAGGGGGAAAAAGGAGGAAAAAGACCATTTGTCTTTGTCACAAGTGTTCCCTACAGCCTTCTTTCTTTCTGACCTGAGCTCTGTAGCCCCCCAACAAAGAGAGGGGCAGGAAGAATCCCTGCTTGACCGAATCCGAAAATGGCGCCCGTTCCACAAATCCACGGACACCCTGACGCTCTCCGTGAAACATCGTTACACAGCCCTGCCCTGCCTTCCAAGGTCAGGGCAGCTGAGGGCATTAGTACGCACGCACCTCTCGCCCAGGATAGTACAGGGCACATCCACATCGGTCACTAACATCATCATCGCGAATCCTGAAAACATGGAAAATGTTTTGTTAGATACCTAAGTTCTTAAAAAGTTAAACTGTATTAAGGGAATCATAATTGTCATTTTTATAAGTTTTTAATTCCTTATATAGTCTTAAGTCATAAATCTATAGCATAACTGAATGACCCATGGTTTTATGAAGCGCCAGACTTAAACCTTCAGTGTGCTCAGCACTTTATGGGCATTATCTCAGTCTTCACAGTAACCTTGAAAATATCATTATTACTCCTACTGTGCCGATGAAAACAATGGATGCTCAGTAAGGCTACATGCTTTTTCCAAAGTCTCATTGTCAATAACAACAGAGGGTAGGCACTAGAGGTCACGCAGAAGCTCCCAACTTGGAGGGTGGGAGACACCAGGATGTTGTCGATAAAACTCTGAAGGCCTGTGAAACTGTTTCTAAGTAAGTATAGTATTTATTTTCAAGGGAAAACACCTAGATGCTCCTTTGAAGGTTTACAATCCTTAGAAAATTCAAAGTCACTCCTGGCTGAGTGATCAGTGACTCACTGCCTGGCTGAGGCATCGACATGGAACTATGTCTGGACCGGCTGGTATGGAGAGATTCCTGTTTTGTTTTTCTCATTCAGATACTTCAGGCCCTGATACTTGAAGTGCAGTTCCGAAGATGGCTAATTCCTCTTACAACCCAGAAAAATCAAAATTCTGAAACGACACTCTAGAACCGGTTTTCCCAGGCCTCTCGGACGATGTATATTACAGCAGAGCCCGCTAGCCATCAGTCTGATGTGAGATCATGACCCCATAGTGAAGGCTTAGATGATGCTGTACTAAGCACTTGCTCTACAAGCTTTTATAGTAACACTTACAACATACAAGTGTGATTTGTCTTCCTGGAAAAACCCACTCTCCTATAAATTGAATCATATCTTAGATGCATGATATAGGGGATAGAGACTAGGATTAGAATAAAAAACTTGGGTTCAAAGCCTAGCTTGGCCACTTAACAGCTGAGAAACTGTGGGCAAGTTACTTCATTCTCTGGGCCTCAGTGTCTTCATCTTCAAAATGGGGGTAAAGACACCAACCTCACGGGATGGTTGTAAAGAATAAACAAAGTCATTGTGTAAAGGGCTTACTGCTGTTCCCGGTACAGAAGAGCTTCTCAGGAAAAATATTTTTTTCTTAGCATTTAGGAAACCCTATTGTTTAGAAACCACTATTTCTAAAGTGAAAAATCACTTTTGGTGTATCTTTTATATAAACGTACATTTTCCGAGGCAGGTTTAGCGGCAGTATATCACAGAGCAGGAGTCAGCAAACTTCTATAAGCGGCAGGTAATAAATACTTTGGACTTTGAGGTCAGCTGGTCTCTGTTGACACTACTCAGCTCTGCTGTGCTGGGCAAAAGCCGTCACAGAATCCATACGTGAATGAGCATGGCTGCGTTCCAATAAAACTCGATTTCCAAAGGGAGGTACCAGGCTGGCTGGAGCCAACAGGCCATCGCTCACCAGCCTGCGTTGTAGAAGATCAGACCCACTTGCTGCGGAGTCGTACTGGCTGGTTTCAAGTTCTGACGCTGCCATGTACTAGCTGTGTGACCTTGAGCAAGTGACTTAGCCTCACTGTGTCCCCTCAGCCATAAAATGGGGACAATAATAGTAGTTCCTCATAGGGTGGTTGTATTACGTGAGTTAATAAACCTAAACCCCTTGGCAACACTGCCTGTAACTAAGTGCTCAAACAATGCGATTGTTTCAACTTAAAGCGAGTTACGGCTCTTACATCAGTTAGGATTACCGCATTTTGCCCGCATAATGTGCGCCCGTGTTTAGGTGAGCATTGTACATGGGACTATTATAGCCATTATTATACCCATGGTATGTAATCATTATACCCATGTATAACATGCATCCTTATTTTTGCCTCAAAAATTTGGGGGGGGAGTGCACATGATACATGGCAAAATACAGAGCTAAGTAAGAGAACATCCAAAATTACAAAGGCTTGGTGGACTAGGAGAGGCTTTATTTGGCCCCCAGGTTACTGCAGAGGTGCTAGAGCGGCTGGGCAATGAGCAAGGCCCCCGGCTTCTTCTGCCTTCGGCTTCACCCACCTCAGACTGTGGCTTCCGCTGCTGGATCCTGGCGGGTGCGTGAGTTCTAGCCATCACGCCACGTTCCCCACGGCCATCATGCGGGAGGACAGGAGGCGGGGAAAGAGGAAGGCCCTCCCTCTTTGGACACGTGTACGCACCCCTGCCGCCTATTTCCTACTGGCCCAAACTTAGTCACATGATCACAGGGAGCGGCAAAGGGGGCTGGGAAATGTCATTATTCTGGGTTTCCCCTTGGAGTTCTATTCCTAAGGAGGAAGAGCAGGCATTGGGGAAACCAGGGGTCTCTCGCACAACTGTGCTTTGCAAAACCTGGTATATTAACATCAAAACCCTTAATTTAGCTAGGCCTGCTAGCAGCAAGTGTAAGGTGGCTGATAGAGAAGGGGGAATTTGAAACAGGAAGAAACAGCAAAGAAGGGAAAGAGAGGTGAGGCCGCAGGTTCTTTGGATTTTGTTCATTTGTGGTCAGCTCGTTGTGAGGCGGCCAGGGAGGGTCAGAGCACAAGAACCTTGCTCCACAGCCCTTCTTCTTTGTCACCATTTACAAAGGAGGGAAGATGCTGGCATTTCCTCCCCTCGCTGTTCTCTCCTCCCAACCTGAGCAGGGCAGTGGGTGTGGCCACCAGAGGATCCTGCCCTGCCCCTAGGGGAAATTCCCAGAATCTTGGGGGAGGGGCCCAGCGCTGCTCCTGGGCTCTGCTTGGATGGTGCAACTGCCTTGCCTGTGCAACCACACTCCACCCCCGGCCAACTGTCACCGCTGTCCCAGACAGCCTAGTTCTCCCGCCTCAGCTCGCCTCCAGCTCTTGGGGTAGCGGGTGCAGAGGAGACTCAGCCTTTCCCGCTCTCTCTCCACTCCTTAAGCAGAAGCAGCAGCAGCAGCAGCAGCCCCAGCAGCTTGCTGAGCTAGGCGCCCCTTTTGATAATTACTGTTGGGTCTCCGCTTGGGGAACCAAAGGAGAGAACAAATTTTATCTGCGTCACTCTGATGCATTGAGGTCTGTGACTGGGCGTTTTTAGTAAGATTGGTTTTGCTGTTGCATTTTGTTTTGTTTATAAACAGACTGTGTTGGAGCGTTTTTAAACGGGTTTCTACCTATCAGACCCCTGCAGGGCTAGCTTATGCTGCCGAATTACTTTCTGCACATTCCCAAACTGTGTGTGCAGCTTAAATGAGTTCAGTGAGTCTAAATTACTGATGGAAGTCTCCTATCATTATTCTCTTCCATTCAGAGGAAAGTTTTGTAGTCTCGATACTCACAATGGAAATTGCTTCTCCTAATAGCGAAGCTAAGAATGAACTTAGTCTCTGCCTTTGAATGTCATCCAGTCCCTCTCCGGGACTACGCGGCCAGTCACCTGTTCGCATGGACTGAAAACGCCTGACAAAACCATAAACCGTATGACGAGCCGGGTCCTTGGCATGTTTTCAGTAACTATTTCTTGACTTGATCAATGAGAATCATGATTATGCTAATTAATGGTTTTGAAAGGCCCGTCTTCCCCAACGAGTACTCCTCCAGCACTGGGCGATGCGACACCTTTGCTCTTGGCGTGGACTGTGGGTGCTACATCGGAAATGCGACGAGCTGCCAGTCAGTCCACGGCGACTGCCAATCAGACCGCTTCAAGGACACACTCGACATGCCCACTGGGACGAGCTCCTGCATTGCGAGGGATGAAGACACCTCTTCTCTTCCCAGGGTCTTGGCTGGAAGTCAGCCCAAAGAACATCAACCAGTGACTGCTACAAATTCTGGTCGACATAAGAGACGCTTACTGGTATGATTTCGAAAGACCATTTAACACAAGGTTTGGAAAAAAGAATCCCCCAGGGGTCAACCCCATTGGAAACATCTGAACCCAGAATATTTAACTGGGGTTATCTGGAAACACAAAGAGCAAAATCCCTTTGTAGTGGGATAAACCTTCAATGTCCTCACTTCAATGTCCTCACTCTTAAAAGAGCATTTAATTATTTTCATTACCGAGCGTATAGTGTTTTGCTTTGGCCTCAACCTTGCCGAGAGGATGCTCTGAACTTTTTAATTTCCGGCTACTGTTCTATCCTCACCCAGGGCTACACGGATGGCAGCAGAATCACTTTGGAAACGAATCAGATGAAAGTCACTTTATCAGCCTTGAAATAGAATTTTAAAGCTTTGATAGCCAAGGGGGTCCATTTCTCAAACTCAAGGATCTTAGCTTTGGGGATACCAATGCTATGCTGAAGATATTCCCTATCCCCCCGTTTTTTTATCCATTCCCTTTAACTGTGTTGTGTGTGGGCGTGTCCCCCGCTCCCACCAGACCGCTGCCAGTCCCTGGATGAGCAGAAGCTTTGTCTGTCCCCCTTTTTGGCCCCCACCTCGGCACCCCCAGGGCACAGCACACTCTTTGTCTACACAGCAAATCCACACTGAGTAAATCAAACACTTATTTAATCAAAGAGTTTATTTAATTAATGTGTTTAATCAAATATTATTTAATATCCCTTATTAAAAAAAATAAGGGACATGGCCATCGCGTACTAGTACTTATTTTTTTGCTTGCCTTCTATACTGATTCTGAAGGTGTTCACGAAAATGTTCTGATCGGGGGGCAGCATCAGAGAAATGAGGGGGTGGCCCCAAGGGGCCTGCCTGCACGACCTGCCTCCTGCAGAAGCCTCAGACCTGGTGCCTTTGTTGGGGAGACAACAAAGATTTCATTATTTTTCAAGGTCACATTGTATTATGAAATTCTAGAATGTTGCAAGTGTATCTTTTCCACCAATTGAGGCTGACTTATTCGAATCATTAGTTCATCGTAAAGGCAGGACTAAATCCCAGTCTTCTTATTCCCTAAATCTCTAACTGGTACTTTTTCCTGCTACTACATCACATTGCCCTTAGAGACAGCTGAAAGAAATGAAGAACGTGTGTTTGTTTCTTTTTTAACTAGGAAACTTGTTTGAGGAATGAGTAAGAAAAGTCTTAGTTCCATAGAGAGGGCCATTACACTTACCGATTCATGATAAAAAAAAACTTTCTTTTTCTGACCCAGATTAACTTTGCAAACATAAAAACCGTAAAACCGAAGTCTGTCATCCAAAGAATTTTTGTTCTTACTCTCTAGCACCCTAGGAACTATAAGTTTTCAATGATTTGCTCTAGAAAAATAGCATTTAGCTTATATACATCTTATGAGATGCTTTGAAAAAAGACTAGGCTTCCCCAGATACAGGGTGAGAATACCGTCTTCCTCAAACTTTCCCCACCCCCAAAAAAGTGTAAAAATAGAATTGTTTTTTAAATGAAAGAAAAGTGAAAGGAAACAAATCGAGACGAATTTTGTAATACAGTGAATTGGTGAACAGAGATGAGAAACTGAACAATCACGTGCCATACGTGACCTACTTTAGATCACAAATAAAATCAAATATGAACATAACATATAAAGGTATGTCTTTAGGATAATTTGAATATGGACTGGATATCAGATATTCTGAAGGAATTTATTGTTAATTTTGCTGGGCATGAAAATGGGATATAAGAAAATATCCTTATTTTTAAGATGGGCAGTGAAATATTAAAGGCTGAACAGTTGGGGAGGACAAAAAGCTTTCATTGTTTTTCAGTCTGAGACCAGATTTAAAATACTTTGGCAAAGGGACAAAGTAAAGCATGTATGACAAAATGTTAGCAACTGTACAGTTGAAACGATACTTTTACGAGAATTTATTGTCTTATTCTCTCTCCTTTTCTACACAAAATTGTTATACGTTCTCATGTGAACAATGTTGAAAAGCACATTGCGTGAGGAAAATAGTCTTCTAACTTGACCTTAGATGCCATTTCAGCATTGAATGACTTTTGGTGTAACAGTAAAAATATCTTGATGTGGAAATACTACACTAGCCAGCCGCTGGACAAAAGTTGTGCTTCTCACCTTCTCATAAATAAAAAAAAGATGTCAGAACTTAACAAGAAATTCTATGAACAAAATCAGTATTTCCTTGAATGAGGAAGTATGGCTCGAAGACTTGGCTTTGTAGGAATAAAGGAAGTTCGAGCCTGATGTCTATCTTGAGAATGATTCACATGAGATTCTGAGGCAAGGAGCTCTGTCAGTGTGCCATGAATTCCAGGAATTTGGGGAACCCCCCCCTTTTAAAAGTAATGTCCTTGTACTCTCAGTGCTTCCTTTGTGCATGAATATTTATTTTTAAATTATGTCCGTAGGTAGTTATGCATGTTTGTATGTATATGTATATACAAGGTCTGTCCAGAGAGTTTCCCGCCGCTAGAGATATTATTGAAGAAGATACAAAATACAAGAAACATTGTACATAGGACAATGACACCTCAGTCCCCATCATATTAGGCACATTGGGACCTCACACAGTTCTCCCAATCACCATCAGCTGCCCCACTGTATTTTCCTGAACCTCATCAATGGTCTGAAATCGCTTCCCTTTCCCAGGTGATTTTAGTTTTAGTTCTGGGAAAAGCCAGGAGTCGCAGGTGCCAAATTTGGGTTGCAGGGCTGGGGGTGTTGTGATGAAGCTGCCAATCACCAGTTGCCCATAGTTGTAGTTGTTTTTGTCACATTGCATCTTTCAACTGACAAAGACCATTGAGGCAGTACTCCTTATGAATTGTTTGGCCGGGTGGGGCACACTCGTGACGTACAACACCTGCCCAATCAAAAAGCAGTTAACATGATCTTGATCTTCCTGTGACTTTGCCGCACCTTCTTGGGGTGTGGAGGACCAGGTGACAACCGTTCCATGGGGACAACCGGGACTTCATTTCAGGATCATAGTGTAGACCCACGATTCATCTCCGCTTACGACCTTGAGGACATCGGGTCACTGGTAGTGGTTTGGATCAAGTCATTAGCAACTGCAGCAGCATGTTCCTTCTGCTCTGGAAGCAGAAGCTGTGGAACAAATTTTGCCACGACATGTTTCATGCCAAGCTCCTGCATCAGAATCTCAGACACAGCAGTTTTTGGAATCCCCAGATCAGCCTCTAGTTCTCAGACTGCCAGTCGCCCATCTTTGTTGATTGCAGCTCGCACACGTTCACCATTCTCAGGTGTTCCGCTTGCCGCAGGCCTTCCAGAACGGGGATCACTTCCAATAGGTTCTTGACCATCTTTGGAGCATTTGTGCCACACTTTTATTTGCGCTGAACTTGTTGCATCCTCCCCAAAAGCCTTCTGAATCATCTGAATAGCTTCCACACAGCAATCTGTAAGCTCAACACAAAATTTGGTACAGATTCATTGCTCTACTTGTTCAGTCACTTTGAATGTGACCACACAGCGCACATGCTCACTTAATGGCGTGTACCGCCCCCACTGACTAGTACAGTGAGGTTGCCAGTGTTCACACATTCCTGCATTCCAGTCCACTCTCCTTGGCTGTCAGGTGACATAGATGTTGCACAAACTGTTCTTGTCACATTAACAATGGCTGGAATTTTTCTGGACAGGTGTGTGTGTGTGTGTGTGTGTGTGTGTGTGTGAATTTTATTTCTTGATAGTAGGGGAGGCATTACAAGAGATTTGTTGTGAGAAGGAGGTGGGGGCTGGGTTTGATAAAGATGAGAACCTGTGCTCCGCCATAAGCAACTGATTGTCCTGTCACGGGTGGCACATTGTAAAGATGGGGAACAGGGCGACAGGGACATATTAAAACCTGGAAACCATGGAGAGAACTGAAGATGGCAAGTCCAACGCAGCCACAACATTTGGTCCTGAAGAACCTGACCACAGGCGTGCGGCCCCAGGTGCAGCGGGGTCAGGGCCGCCCCAGGGACAGAAGCCTGGCTGGCAGGGGTCATCAGAGGGGCTGTTGGAGCTCAAGGTGGGGAAGGATGTGCTGCGTTAAAGCTGCTCCCAGATGGGATCATCGCATCCTCCCCCCCTCAGCCGCCACTGAGGGCGTTCAAACAGATGCCACCGAGGGGGGAACCTCCAAGCTGTCACCGTCACCTAGACCCACCTGAACACAGTGGAGGTGAGCTGGTATCAGCTCTGGGACCAGGCTGCTGAGGCCCAAAGTCTGTGCCAGCAACCATGAAGTGGCTTCATCTTTGTGTCTGTTTCCTCAGTTGAATCACGGAGACAATAAAAGACACCTTTCTCCGTGGGTTCCTGTGGCACCGTCCACGTTCTCAGAAGACTTCCGCGATTTCTCCTAATCTTTATGCAGCGCTGAAGAGAGAAACAGAAATAAGAAACACAGAGTCCTAAGACCTTTCCATTTCCTCATTAAAAGCCAGTTATATTTTTACTCTTGGGTTCCATGAAACTTTCCTGTATTCTTCAGCGATAGTTCCCTTTTCAGTTTATGCTAAATCAAGTTAGTTTCAGTTACCTGCGACCGCAGAAGCCTAACTAATACAGATGAAGAAAATCTCAAAGAGCCTCTGAAAATAAAGCAAAGAAATTCAGAAGAGCGGACTAACACAGTGCCGGCATTCGGGGTGACCCTGGCAGCAGACTCCCGCGCTCACGTGACACACCCTCTCTGAGCTTCCCGTTAGAGTGTCGATCGGCGTGCACACAAATGTGTGACCTCGCCATGCTGCAGGCCACTGGGGAGGGGAGAAAACCATGGGCCAGAATGTGGGGGGATTTCCACTGACGTCAGCGTGGATGAGGTTGAGCTGAAAGTCATCTTTTTGAATCGTACCCGTCCTTTCCCTAAGCCAGCACGGTGACGGATGGCCGGAGAGGAGGCCGTAGCTCTGACTCACTGTCATTAGGAGTTCCTATTAATAGTTTGAGAACACTTCTCTGAGCAAGCCAACTTGTCGTTCATGTGTGAAAATAACAAAATGGTCTCAAGAAATGCACCAGCATAGACAGACTTTCCTGAAAACATCATTCAAAGAACAGGAATTCTTTGATGATGATGATAAGTATTGAAACCAGTTGAATACATACATATTTGGGGGAATATGTTTTCAAAATTGACAGAGCAGAAAACTATCCTTAAAAAATATTTATATGAGCAAATACTTAACCTATGTTATAATATAAAAATTAAAGAGCAAAACAAAACAGGGAGAGGGTATGGAAAAAGGAAATCTGTGCATAAGGGGAAAATTTTTTTTAATAACTAGAGAAATTGGTTTTAACCATGTGGCTCTTAAACCTAAAAGTAACCTTGGACTCAAATAGAATGTCTGTCTCCAGATCATTTGAGGAGATGAAAGGAAATGCAATCCAGCATGGGTCCCAGACGACGAGATGAAAACAAAGAAAATAAGAAAGAGGCGTAACAAACAGGAAGCACACGTCGAGAGGACTGAAACAGAACCAGGAGTATCAGTAAGATGATCGGTATTTAATGACACACCAAAACGCACTATAACTGAGTGCTGAATGACGGAGCAGGGTAAAACACCACGCCCATACGCATACAGCTGTGTAAAACATAGACAGAGGAATCTGGAAGGAAAGTAGGAAAACGTTTAAATTAGCTGTGTCAGGATATATGTGACTTTCTTCGGTTTCTTCGTCTTTTTCTAGCGTTTGCAGCTTGTCAACAGTGAACTAGGCAAGGCTCATCACTGCTTGCCGGAGAAACTGACTCCATCTCCCGGTGTGCAGGGCGGGCAGGCGGGCGGGCTGGAGGCCCAGGGAAGAGCTGATGCAGCCGCTGGCAGAATTCTCTCTGCGTGGGGTGGGATGCAGAGTGGGGGATCAGGCTCTTTACCCCTCAAGGCTTTCAACGGATTGTCTGAGGCCCACCCACATTATGGAGGGTAATCTGTTTTACTCAAAGTCTACTGATTCAAATGTTAATCTCATCCAAAAATACCTTCACAGCACCACCTGCACGAGTGTTTCACCAAGTATCTGGGTCCTGAGCCAGGTCGACACGTATCATTAGCCATTAGAGCATCCAGGTGCAGTTGGATGCACCCAGGGCCTGTTCCAGAGTCCCGGCAGCCAGTGGGAGAGGAGGCAGGAGCCCACCTTCAGCCCTGGGGTGGGAAGCGACGCTCTGTGCCCCACCCTCACCACCTATGGAGGGTCCTCCACGCAGGAATACTGCTCATGGGGGGTGCCCCAGAAGCAGAAGCAGAAGCAGAAGCAGCCTTTTAAAAAGACGCTTAGTAGTTATATTGTAAATAGGAAAAAAATGTTTCTTAACAAAAGCATTGCAAGTTCAGCAGCAAGGCCTCCACGAGACTTCGAGAGCCTGAGTCAGGTTAGCCTGGTTCTGTACTCCCTGCAGGAGCCAGTGGCTCCGGGACCCACGTGCCTTCCACCCCCGCCTCTTCCGTGCCAGGTAACTGCACCGCAGGCCACCTAGTCACCCACCCCAGGGACCTGGGCTTCATCCTGGACACCCACTCTGTCCCGCTGCCCACACCAAATCAGTGCCCCAGTCCTGTCATCTCAAAGATCCCTCCGCTCCATCCCTGGGCTTTCATCATCCTGACCCGGGATTTCATCATCTCACCTGGACCTCGACCTGAACCTCGACCTGAACCTCCCAGTTGACCTTTCCTCCCATGTTCCTTCTCTGTCACCTCTAACCAGCTCAACAGCCTCTGTGAGTTGTAAGCCTCCAGAGTTTCTGAAAAACAGCGCACACTCCGTGTTCTGAGCCTTGCTGGTCTGCCTGTCTCCACGTGGGCTCCCAGCGGGTCCGCACTGCTCCAGTTTGCCAGACGTCAGGGACTCGTGACCCAAGGTCGCGACCTGCTGTGATAGAGGTGCTGGGATTGCGTTCTATCCCGCCCCAGACGACGGAAGAATGCGGGACGCCGGGCAAAGGTTGTAAACTACAGAACTTTAAATAAATCTACATTTCCCAACTGAGGATGGAAAATAAAGCTTAGCTTTATTCCGCTTAGCTCAGAATGTCCTTTTGGATGAAATTTTTACTCGGTTTGCCTGTTTGTAGCCCCTGGTGTGTATCCTGTTACCTAAATATACCTCTCCGGCACCCTGCCGTACCTTCTCCTGCATTCCTGCGCACACTTGCTCAGTCATTCGGCAAAACGTTAGGCAGAGTCTCCGGCAGGCGCCAAGTCAGGCACTGAGCATACCCAGATGTGTAAGAAAGGGCTGACATATTATGGTTCACCACCTCCATCAGGTTTTCCTGGCCACAGGCCCGGGGCTGAGTAAGGGTAGTAAGCGCTTGCCACGGGAAGAAGCACCCATCCGACTGGTAGTCTGTGAGCTGAAAGTTGTTATTTGAACATTTTATTGGAATTCCATACCCCCAAAAGGAATACAAGTGTGTTTCTTTCTTTCATCAGGCTGGTGAGAAAGACGAATAGCCAAAACAGGGTCAGCCTCAGAATGAGCTTGTCTGTAACTCTTCATCATTTTAAACGGAACGCAAGAAAGGCACTTCTTCCTCTTGGCAGCTTTTCCTGCTCTGCACGGCAAACTCACCCCCCAGGCCTCTTCCTGTCCCCTCCTTCCCACCCCTCCCTCTCAGCATGGCCATGGGTTACTGAGTCACTGCTCCTCAGCACATATAATGGTGACACGAACTCTCCCAGATACTCGGTAACTGTGAAGAGAAGCACATTTGTGAAGCCTTATTTTGTGGGTAGGATTGTGGCTATGCAACTCTTAGTGTGGAAAATACAGCATCCCAAAGCTTCTCTATAAACATTTTTAAAGTGCAAGACAAATCAAACAGCTTTCTGCATCCTGCTTTCTACTGAATAATCTTAAAATCAAGTGACAATGGCAGCTGGTGCTAACCAAACCAATACTTTGTCTTGATGTACAGTTGACCCGTGAAGAGCGCAGAGGTGAGGGGTGCCCACCTCTCATGCAGCCGAAAATCCCTGCATAACTACAGAGCGGAAGTGGATGACTTAACTCAGTTGCCAAATAGTTTCTTCCTTCTGAAGTGTAAGCTCAGTCTTCATGGCCACAGAATATTTGGATGATCTGGAAATGGAGACAACTGCATTTTGGGGCCCAGCTGCCTTCGTGTGTCCATCTCAACAAAATATCCTTTTCAGCTTCTGTACCGGCAAAGCCCAGTACGGTGTTTTAAAAAACACTACTGATAATCGCTAACAACAAGAATATCTACAGGGGACTAACTTCCCGATCCGGTTCCACTGGATGTTTCAACTGCCTTCTCCTGGCCTCCCGAGTGGCCCCTGTACTCCGGTCACACTGGCCTACCCCTGGTCCTTTCCTGAACCATTCCTACTGCTTTCCTTTCTCGGCCTCATCCTGGGCTTTTATTCTAAAAAAAAAAAAAGGCTCTTTGCTTCTCTCACTGTCTAAATGATTCCTGTCCAGCCATCAGAGATGAAAGCAATGGCCACCTCCTCCTGGCAGCCTCCGCTGTTCACAGTCTTCCCTTCGCAGTCAGAGGGCAAGGACGGTCCTTGAGTGGGGCAGGGGGAGGGGGCCCTCGCTACCGCGGCCCCGGTACATCTTGGCTCTTGCGATCACTTTGTAACCGATCCTTGGGTCATGGAGCACTTTCTTCTAAGATTCGCTCTTAGATCTACAAAGGCTTACCACTGTTAAATGAATTTGGTCACGTCCCTCTCCTGCTTCGAACCTTTAGTTGTAAGGTCTAGGAGGATGAAAGACCTGAAACTCAGGTCCCGAAACACGGCATACTGAGCTCATGCAGACCCCACTCCCGCCTTCCCATGTTGCCCCGACACAGAGAAATATTACACAGAGTGCAACAAAAGTTGTTTTAAATGGGTGGATGAGCTCCGAAGTGAGTGGTAAAGGTATAACTTGAGGTCTCAGGTGTGGGGAGAAGGCAGGAATGATGCCTGGATATGGCCCCCAAAACTAGGGGAGGGACTTCAACCCTTAAGCAAGGGCAGAAGAGCCCACATTATTCAAGGAGCTGGAACTGAGACCCTCAAATACACTAGAGCCAAGGGTGGGCTGTCCTTTCATTTAAAGAAGGCCTAAAAGCTCACCCTACTTTCCCAAGAAAGCAACAATGAAGCGTCCCCTCCCTGACTCCTGGGAGATTCCGATTCCCCCCGTGAACTACTGAAGGTCCAGAGCTGTACCACCTGAGGGTGGGGAGATGAAATCTACTATGCCTTCATTGCATGGGGGTTTCCAAACTAAACATTCAGTAGGAAAATTAGTCTTCAACTGGTAGACTATATCCAAAAGTGGAAGTTAGCGATATGTGGTCAGTCTGGACTACAAACGCTGGGACTTCCCAAGGTACCCGTTTTTAGAAAAGGTTAGGTCTCAAAGATGCAGAGGATGGGTGGATGGATGGTGAAGCATCATGAGGATGTGCCTTGTTGACTGTTCTGTCCCCAGTTATTAGTACAAGTGGTACTGATTACTTATTTTGTTATTGTTGTTCAAGTACAGTTTTCTCCATTCCCCCCCACGCCTCTCCCCCACCCCACCCATCCCCATTTCTCACCCTCAATCCTACCCTCCTTTGCTTTGTCCATGTGTCCTTTGTCCATGTTCCTTGAAAAACACTTCCCTGTTCTTCCCCCATTATCCCTCTCCCCTCTCTCCTCTGGTTACTGTCAGTTTGTTCTTTATTTCAATGACCGTGGTTATATTTTGCTTGCTGATTACTTATTGCTATGTAACAAATTGCCCTTGCCAGTGTGGCTCAGTTGGTTGGAATGTTGGCCCATACACCAAAAGGTTGGGGGTTTGATTTCTGGCCGGGGCGCATACCTAGGTTGCAGGTTCAATTCACGGTCAGGGCATGTATGGGATGCAACCAATCGATGTTTCTCTCTCACATTGATGTTCCTTCCTCCCTCTCTCTGCCTCTCTCTTTCTCAAATCAGTATTTTTTAAATTAAAAAAATTACCCCACTATTTAGCAGCTTGACGCAACAAGCATTTCTGGGGGCATGATTTAGCTCGCTACCTCTGCTTCAAGGTGTCTGATGAGACTGGTCGTCGGGCTGTCAGCCAGGGCTGTGGTCATCTTAAAGCTCACTCACGTGACTGTCGGCAGACCTCAGGTGATCTCGGTGAAACCCAAGCTCACTCATGGTTGTGCAGGTGCACCTCAGCTTCTTGCCATGTGGAACTCTCCAGTGGTTGCTTGGATATCCTCATGACACGGCATGACATGGCATGACACTGGGAATGAAAGAGAAGGAGGGGTGGGCAGGAACCATAGAGCATCCAGGATGGAAACCACAGCTTTTTTATAACCTAACGTTAGTAGTAACATCCATCCCTTCTGCCCTTTCTATTCATTAAAAGCAGTTCCCTAAGCTCAGCCTGCATTCAAGGGGAGGAGATTTTGCAGGGGAATGAATACAAGGGGCAGGGGATCCTTGGAGATTCTCTAGAGGCTGCCTAGCACAAAAGTCTGGTAGACGCTCCACCAAAATGTGTTCAGTGAATGAAAGGGACAGGAACTAGAGAAAGGGGAGTAAAGTGGGGAGAGAATTTCGTAAAGTGCGCTGTGTGTTTAGTTGTGGCAGGTCCTATTTTGGTCCCGATGCCAAGTGCCTGAATATGGCCAACGTAAAGCAGATGCAGAGGGTCCTGGGAAGGGAGCTCTGAAGACTTTGGGGATGGTGAAGTCACGCAGCAGGAAAGCTGCTTACACAAAGCAGCTAAAGAGTAAGTAGCAGGTGACAGCAAACATCTGGCATCGGGCTGGGAGGGTCTTGCACAAAGGGTTTGCCAGGCCAGTCTATATACTCTCTGATAGTGACACAAATTTTGCACATTCGCCACCACTGACCCTCACCCCTTCTTTGCCTCCACCCACTTCTGAGAGCCTCCCTTGAAGAGCGTTGGGCCACGGTCACTAGCATTTCTATTCCAGGTCCATGGTCGGCCCAGAGGTGCAGAAGCCTGGCTGCAGAGGAAGGAAGTCAGACACTGGGCTCCTCCCTAGAACCTCATTGCGATTTGTGGCTTCCTGCTTCTCCAGAGGCGTTAACAGGGAGCCTGCCAGGAGTCGTCCCTGGCACCCAGTGTGAGCTCAGGAAATGTCAGCAGTTGCTGTTACCCAGCCTCGGAGCCACCGTCACCTTAATCGTTTTCTTTCCGTGTACATAGAATTGGTCACTAAGGCTACGCTCTTCGTGTGAAGTATCTCTTGCGTTCACATGTGGACAGATCTGCCGATGTCTAGGATTCTGTTCAGTGCTGTGTGGGAGGGCGAGGGCGGACGGGTGTCAGACTGTGCCCACGGCTGACAGTTTCAGGGTCTGGGAAAGGGCCCCGCGATAGTTCATGTTACCGTTCTATCTACTTGGGAATTTTAAAACTTCCTGCCGTAAGAATTAAAATGACAACAACAAAATTACCTTCCTTGGTGATTCTCTTTTCCGTCCCACTATATAGATGTTTAAAGAAGCGAGGAGATGCTTGATGAGCAGCAATGCTGAGACGCATGCTCCCAGGGAAGGCTGGCGTGTCTAGTCACAGGAGGGCCACGGCGGCCTGCTCCCTCGGCGCCTCTGCCTGGGTCCCCACAGGCTGGGAAATGGACGGGTCACCACCTCACCACCTCGACTGCGGCTTAATTGAGGGGCAGACTCCTGTGAACAAGGCTCAGGAGAGTGACAGCCACTTCGGGATGCCCATTCGTTCTCCTGTAATGGAAGCCGTGCCTGCCGAAATCTCGGGACACTGGAGTCCTTTTGCCAGTAACTTCTCTGCCTCTGGGCAAGCCCTACGGAGTAGACTCTGCACTTGGAATCAGACCGCTGGGGGTTAACGGTGCTCTGCTTGTTTGCTGGAATCGAGCCAAGGTGGCCTGATCCTTCCCGACAAGGTCAGGTTCGGGGTAGGGGCTTGCTGTCACATTGGCCTCTTTTTCTCTGCTCCCAAGGCAGATCAGATACCTCCCACTGAAAGGCACTTCCCTTTCTTCAAGTGCTTTAATACCTTCAATCTCATTATTGTTAGATGCACGGGCTAAGGACCTATTTTATCTCCTTAAGGTGTCTTTGGCTATGTCCGAGCTTATCAACACTGTCCTGATCTTTAAAGCATCTAATGGTCACATGATTCCTAGGGACGCGAAGGGAGTGGGACATTTCAGAATCCTGTGGCTATAAGTACTGTCTATACGATAGAATACCTTCACCCACCAAGACAGGCCTTGTCACCTGTCCCCGTATCCCTCGGGTCAGCCCGCTCCAAAGCTTCCTGCACTCCACTGCCAGATTCACTTTCCAGGAATGTTACTTTAAGATTCTCTCTAATGGTGTCCCATGGCCTCCCAGCATCATAATCCGCCCTCTGTCGATCTTTCTGGCCCTATTTCCCTGAAGACCACCTCTGCCCAAGTAAACCCAGACTCGCTAACATCAGGGGAATGGAGACTGAGCTGTTTCATTGTTGCGTCCTAGTTCACACCGTTCCTGTACCTTGAAGAATTGAAATCCTAACTGTCTTTCAAAACATAGCTCAAATTCCACCTTCTTTTGAAGTCTCCTGATGGTACCAGTCCTAAGCGACAACTCTCTCTTGTGAAAAAACGACGGTCGTCAGGACAGGCGTCTAGGGCGTGCGGCCCGGATAGCCGCACGGGGCCCTGAGCCGGTGGGCTCACACTTGGTCTCATGCTCTGCTGTTGCTGTCCCGAAAGTCTTTTTTTTTTTTTTCCTTCAATAAAAGAATGCCCAAGCCCTGGCCAGCCTGCTCAGTTGGTTGGAGCGTCATCCCACACACCAAAAGTCACGGGTTTGATTCCCGATCAGGGCACATGCCTGGATTTCCAGTTCAATCCCTGGTCGGGGCACGTACAGGGAGGTGACTGATCGATGTTTCTCTCTCACATCTGCCGATAACGACAGTTTTACTCCTTTGCAATTTGGTGCAGGTGTGGGGTGAGGCGGGGTCTCAGGGAGTCACCAGGGTGGGTGAGTGGAGGTCACCAGGTTAATACAGATTCAAACTTGGGGCCCCATGTGGGTGCAGCGCCAGCCCATTTTGGGTCTTCACCCCTCTGACCCGTCTCAGCATGGCTTCTTTTTTGTACCCTCAGTTGTAGCACTTCCGTTTGGGCAGTCTGCGATGGTTTTCCAGGCTGGCGGGTCTGCAATTTAGTTGTGATTTTGATGTGGTCTTGGGAGGGGGTGAGTGCAGTGTCCGCCACCTTCACCAGAACGTTGATTTGAATTTTTATGATGGTTAGCAACATCGAACACCTTTACATACACCTGTAGGCCACTGGGATGATTGGAATGTCTTCTTTGGGAAAATGTCTTTCAGATCCCTTGTGCATTTTTTAATCAAGTTATTTGATTTTTACTGTTGAGTCGTTTGAGTTCCTTTTACATGTTGCATAGTAACCCCTTATGAGACATGTGGTCTGCGAATACTTTCTTCCATCCATCGCTGGCTATTCCCTTTTACCGATGGTTTCCTCTGCTGTACACTTTTCACTTTGACGTGGTCCCACGTGCTTATTTGTGCTTTTCTTGCCTGTGCTTTTGGCGTCATGTCCAAAATATCGCTGCCAGGACCAGTGTCTAGGAACTTCCCTCTGTTTGCTTTTAGAAGTTTTATGGTTTCTGGTCTTATATTTAAGTCTTTAATTCATTTCGAGTTCACTTTTATGATATAAGATAAGGATCTAATTTCATTCTTTGGAAATGTTTAATCATTTTGAAAACATTTTCATTTTGCTCTGAGACTTGTAAATTAAGTAGCCAGACCTAATAACTGTGCCCACTGAGGAAAGGACTTGGATCCCTGTTTTAAGTGACCTGGGCCTGCTCAGAGCATAGGTATTGATTTCCAACAGAGTTAGTAACCACGTTGCAAAATTATTCACGCCCCCCCCCTCATTTTGGCGAATTCTAACTACTGAATATTTATCAGTCTGGTTGTAAACAAAGGATGAATAGTTTATCAATCCTCCCAAAAAACAATTTCTGCCCTACATTTTCTGCCCTAGCTAGTGTGGCTCAGCGGATTGTGCACTGGCCTGTGAACTGAAGGGTCGCCAGTTCGATTCCCAGTCAGGGCCTGGGTTGCAGGCCAGGTCCTTGGTGGGGGACACTCGAGAGGCAACCACACATTGATGTTTCTCTCCCTTTCTCTGTCCCTCCTCCTTTCTAAAAATAAATAAAACCTTTAAAAAATTACATTTGCAAGAAAACATGCTAAAGTACCCTCTCACTGTGCCACTCTAGATGGAGACATTTGAGGCAAGGGACGGTGGCAAGGTGCACTAGCCTGTGGTTTGAGGATGGGGCAGTGCGGTTTGACAGACTCCCCCGAACTGTTCTGCTTTTTCACAGCTTTCCCCTCTTTTTTCCTGAAACCACAAGTTCTCTAAAACAGGTGTTTCTCCCAGTGGTTCTCATGGCAACAGCATGAGGGCTTGGGCTCCATCTGTCTCACGGGAGTGAGTAGGTGGCAGCACTGTTAAGGCCTCTGACCGTGGGAGCAGAGCGGCCGCATTATGCTCCTTATGGCATTTCACAATTTAGGGGAGCGTGACATGCTTTTTGCGTGACTTTGCGCTTATCTGCCGTAGCTCTTGGCACATCGGAGCCTCTCCATGAATGGCCAGTGAGTGCAGTTAAAAGTGGATAGCAGACCACACCAGCTCTGATGAGTGCCATTGCTTCCCGAAACCCAGCCTGTGCCCAGCCCTGCACCAGGCAGGACTCCTGTGCTCGTCACTCCAGTCAATGACCCAACAATTGCTGCCTGAAAACCACACCTGTACAAATGTTGACATGGACAGGGAACTGGTACACAGCACCTGTTTCTAAGAACCGCATGTGTTCCTGAACAATTATTTATTCAATACCTAAAACATGAAGCTCGGAAGTTCTCTATTTTCACAAAGTATAACATTACACTTGTTACTTATTTTGAAACTAATGCAGAACTTGCGTTTGTAAGAATTGTGAGTTTCTGTGCATTTATGAACTTAAAAGGATATTTTGCATTTTGATATTTCCTGACTTAATCACAGATTTAAAGACCTTAGGAAGGAGAAAAACTGCTGAGGAATCTGTGAACATTTCGAGAAACTACAGCAGAGATACTGGATGCATTAGAGGAGAAAGCGGACAATCCAGTGACTGAAGTGAAACGCAGCGAGGGTGAAGGAGAACACTAACGGGAGAGAAGAGTGCGCGGAAAGGAAAAGAAGAAAGAGTGAGCACACACAGCCGCTGGGTGTAATAAGAATTTGAAAAGGTGTAATGTTGTGGGACAGCATATTTGGACATTTGTTACAGACCTGAGAACCACAAGAAGAAACTGAAGCTCGCCGAGTAGACAGTTATTGACAACCATTCATCTTTGTTAGAACGGCACGCTGCTCCAGCCGAAGGTGGTCCCCCCGAATCTTCTACACAAGCCTCAGAGCAGGATCCCGTGACTGAGAACACTGAGGATCAAGAGCAAGGAACCGGCTCGGATTCACACACTTGGTGAGCAGCGGAAGTGACTTTCAAGCCCAGCAATGTCCAAATCCAGGGCCGCCTGCTCACTGCTCAGCGCTCAGCAGCGGGCGGCCTTTCCGATCAGAGGCGGCGGGGAGGAGAAGGGACCGAGGCTGTAATTTGCAGTGCCGGCGATGAACCGTGCTGGTGGCAGCGGACGCCCCGCACTTGTGGTTAGCCAGCACTGTCGCTAGACCTGCCTTCTACGGGGCAGGAGCAGCGTGTGTTCCTGCGTGCCGGCACGCTAGATGGGGCTTGCAGCTTTAAAGGTAACTTTCTGCAGCCTGTGACTTGAGCAATGACACGTGGGCTAGCACCGTGGCCTCTGCTATCCAACCTCGCCTGCTCTCCATGTTACCCCTTCTTGGTGCCCGACCGCTGTCCGTAATTATGTTTCTGAGAACTCATGTCAGTCTGTCCGTAACAGGTCAAAGGAGGAAGGCGATGTCCTAGGGTAAAGTTTTAGGGGCCATCGGGGAATTTAGAGGCTGAAAGCCAACCAGTTAGCCAACACTACCATTACTGCCCGATCTTAATATTCTGTCCCAGCCTGCCGGAAGGCAGGACGACCCAAACCGAGCCAACGGGCTAGTAGTACAGGACCAGGAGCAGACAGTCCTTGTGCAGCCTCATGCCTGCCCGTGTCACCCCTGCCGCAGCCCCACCAGCCTCCAGCCTTTACCTGCCATTACCTATGTCCCTTCACACCTGCTCAGATCCCAGCAGTCAGATCGCAGCTAAATCCAGTCCGGACATCATTTCCCGTTATTACACATGGACAGCGTCTCCCAGACGTTGGCAAGAGGGAAGTGACTTAGTCAACATGGGACCAAAACGAAAGCCAAGCAATTAGCCAAACAACCAAAAAAACCAAAAACCATCCACTTTTATACCTATCAACGGCTAGCTTAACACCAAGGGACAGCCCGATGTAAAATAATCTTTCCCATTTCTCCAAAACCCTTGCCCAGCCTGGTTCTGCATCGGAGCACTTACTGGAGCCTCTGATGTGTTACACACATCATTGTAGCCCATTGCCTGCCCCCACGTGCTTCACAGTCTAAGAGCTGAAGGAGCAGGAACTCTTATCTCCAACAGTGCCTGCACAAGGGGAGGCCTTCGCACACTTACTGTGATTGGAAAGGCACCCAGCACAGCCCTTCCTGATGTTTATTTTCAAGGCCACCCCTGAGGTTCACTTTCACCTCATTTAACTCCTAAAGCGAGAGACCCAGGCTGACATGGGGTCTATATTATTCCCCACTTTTCCCAACCTCCAACACGCATACAGTGAGTGGCCATCACACATTTTTGTCCCATTTCATGTTTTCATGGTTCGATTTCCCACATTAATTTCTCATTAGTTGACCTAGCAGTTGAGATCTGAGCTATTGGAATGTAAGGATAATCTAATTTTGCTAAAGAAAGAAACAAGAATTGTGACTAATATTTATTGAGTGCTTATTATGTACAAAACATCGTGCAAGTCCTCTGAGCTCATTACCTAGCTTAACCCACACAACAAACCCATGAGATAGGCATTGTTATTATCCTCACCCCACTTTGCAGTTCAGGAAACCAAGGATGAAGAGGCAATGCACCTAATGTGACATGGGTTATAACTAACAGTCCAGCTCTGTCGACAGGAAAGTCCACACTTCTAAGGAAGGAAGGAAGGAGAGGGCAGGCAGAAAGAATGGGGACTGTATTTGTGTTTTGCTAAACCATTAAAGCTGTATCCAAGAAACTTCGAGTTTTTAAAAGATGATTTTTAAAAACTCTCATTTCAAGGTGAAAAAGTGAGGTTGGGGCTAGAGAGGTTCTGAGTTCCAATAATGAAGTTATTAATGTCTGCAGTAAAAATAAAAGTGCTATAGCTTCATAAGGATATAGCATTACACCTGCTGCTGAACAAACTCAGGGTGAGGGTTAACTGCGTCATTAGCACAGGCTCTAGGAATCCTTATCGCTCCCTCTCCCTGGCATGAAAAAAGAGCGCAGAGCCGGCACTGGATAGCTCTGCTGCCCCATGCTCTTTTTTTTTCTTTTAAAAGTGCAACCCAAAGCAGTCTGTAAATGCAAATTAAATTCCTTAATCAATTGTGTTCTCACCAATGCAAGAAATGGAAACTCAGGCTGTAGAGGAAATCATTGAACTTGCCTGCATGCCAGGTTCAATGCCAAGGCTCTGGGTTCTGAGGGAGCCCACATAAGGCCTCCTATGCAAGCCCGTCAAAGGAAGGAGGTGGATGGGAGGAACAAAGGGGTGTGAATGGGTGATCCAATGGAAGCTGAAGACAAAACCACCTACTTCCCCAGTTTGCCCAGACTTTTGATCTTGAGTGGAGGCTGCTTTCTCGTTTGGGAGAAGCTGCTGTCCCACTGGGCAGGGTTGTACTTCATGAGATGAGGTGAACCGGCTTCCTCTGTTCTCCTATGCGGAGGGGTGGCTCCTAGCCCTGGTTCTAGTAGTCTGTTCTGACCTTCACAAAACTCCCTTTAAAACCTAAGCTATTTTTAGTTGAAAAATGTTCTTGAGAACTTCGATGAGAGAAGTAGGCTCTTGTCCCTGCTCTAGCCTGATTTGTGGCTGCTTAAGTCATTTAACTACCCTGGTCTTGCCTCTACACCTGTGCATGAGGGGCTCCGCATTTCATCATTCCATGGGCTTGGTGATTGCATCCAAGACAAATGCCAGCCAGGGAGGTGTATTAGCAGGAGCCGGAAGTCAGGCTCACCTGAGGATTACATTAGTGACGGCACTTCCGGGCTCTAAAAAATGGTGCCATAGTATTTTTTACTAACTCAGTACCCTGGGTAAGTGATTTCACTTTCCATTTAATGTTTATTATTCATTTCCATCGGTCATGATGCGTTTGGTGTCTCCACAGTTACTTCTAAACATGAAACCATGACTACAGATACTGTTCAAATAGGAAATGCTTGGACTCTGGTCTTGCTTTCTCGGAGCCAAGTGCCCAGGTGGATCAGTTGCCCGGAACAAGTGAAGGTCAAGTGAAGGTGCACGGGGGTGGCCCTGACTTTGCACCTTGCTGTCAAAACACATGCACGGTTCAACTGTTCCAGGAGAGCTGTGCCCAGTTTTCAGATGTAAAAGAATACGGAAAACTCATTCCTTAAGAGTATTACCCACGTTCAAATGCTGGCTTCTCCACACACTAGTGCGTGCTCTTTTAAGTCAAGATATTTATTTTATTTGTTAAAGTGTGAACTCATTTTACAAATAAAGTAATAAACACATTTTCGAAAAATTCTGACAATGGCATCTGATGAAACTTCAGAAATTTTCTAGATATTTACAACGCATTTCCTACATTTTACACAAATAGATTATGCTCTACATAATGTTCTTTTACCTTTATTAACACCTCTTAAAATAATACCATTTTCTTGTAGGCTTCCTAGAACTTCCTTTGTGTGGATGTCCCATATTTATTGTGACGATCCTTTTTTTTTTCCTATTTACTGAAACGGTCATAAATGTATAGGCAGCTTTCTGTTTGGGATACTAGGGAGCAACGCTTCACCGAAACTCTGTGCTCACTTGGGCAAATCTGGCAGCAGGCTACATTCCTGGAAGGAGAGCTGCTAGGTCCAAGGTTATTGCGGTCGTTTTCAATTTTGATAAGTACGACCAACTCAGCCGAGTTATTTCAGCCAGCCTTGATTTCTTCGTGTCTGTAAACGGTGGACGCCGTAACCTTCTCCAAGGTTTTGTATTAGGATCGAATGAGATTAAGGTACGCAAAAGCCTAGGACACAGTGAGGAGGCTGTAACTACATGGTAACCTCCAGCCTCCCTTCTACTTCCATAACTGTTTATGAATCTCGGCATGAACTGGAGCGTTGGCCATGAACCCCACCAGCAAAACACTTACACAAAACTCTGTGCCCGTCAAACGCCCCCATTTTAAACTCCATGGTTGAATGAAGGTCACTCGTGAAATCTCTGGAGGTCAAATGGAGTGTTTTCAAAAGGGCACAAATTTGTTATTAACAGTCAACCCCGCTTCCCTAGCCCAGTCAGGTGGCCTTGATTTGACAGTGGCTTCTTCCAACGTACACCTGCGCCTGATGATACACCCAGAAGGTGCTGGGCTGACGCACCCACTACGATCCAGCTTCCAGTCGTGACTCTTCTTCTTGCGTGGAAATCTGGCTGCTCAAGTTAAAGCATTCATTTATTACTAAAACCTGTAGGTCCAACCAGGAAGAAAAACATTTTCACAAAAACGTGGAAAATTTTAGACCTCTCATTTCCTATCCACCTTAGGATATGTAGTTGTGTCTTCTTCAAACCTCTGGGAGCCACGAGGCATTTTTAAATTGATGAAAAGTGCAGAAGGAGGTTAATGGGGCACGTGCGAAGGAAGCTCCAGCTGATGCGACCTCCAGGCAGAACCTTCTGGAAGGGCCAGTCGAACCAGGCAGCCATTGCTCCTCTCGGTCCTGGCTGTTTATTTCCCACTCGTTTCACTCAGCCCAGGGCCCAACCGGCCCAACAGCACTGCCGACCCGGGCCTAAGATCGCCTTCGGTCACCGGGTCACCCGGTCCCGGCCCAGGGGACGGGGAGGTACCCACAGCCTCGATCCCCACGCAGCCCCACTCGGGCGGCCGTGTGCGGCGCGGTCGCGAGGGGGACGATCGGGACTCGGGCCCGGCAGGGCGCTCCCCACGGGCGTCCTCGCCGCGCTGAACGTTTCCGCGGGCAGCTCGGCGGGGGCGGGGACCGGGGCGCCGGCCTGACCGTGCGACGCGACCCCGAGCGCCGGGACAAAGGGCGCAGGCGGCGCGGCCCGGGGCGGAGGCTCCGGCGGGGGCGGGGAGCGGGCGCGGAGGCCGGGCCGGCCCAGGGCACCGGGCGCGCTTCCGCCGGCCGCCGCGCGCGCCGCGGTCCATGGGAGGCTCGGCGCCGGGGGCGGGGGCCGCGCAGCCGGGGAGTTTCAGGAACTGGCGGAGCGGGCGGCGGCCGGAGTCGCCGAGCGCCCACACACGGGGCCGAGGCGGAGCTGCCGCCGCGCCGGGGCCCAGCCGCAGCTGCCCTCAGCGTCGCCTGCCCGCCTCGGGTCGACCGCGCGGCGCGGGAGAGGAGCCGGCCGTCCCGGGCCGGGGATCCGCCCGCCATGGCCACCAAGGTGAGGGGCGCGCGGCGCAGGCCCTGGCGGCCCCTCGGCCCCCGGGCGGCGCGGGTTGGGTCGGGGCCGGGGACGCGGAGGAGGCTGAGGGGCCGGCCCGGGGGTCCCCGAAATCCCGGGCTCGGGTCACGCGGGGCGAGAGCGTTCGGGACCCGGGTGGAGGTGCGGGAGGTCGCGGGGCGGGACGGGACCGGACCCCGGGCGTGAGCGGCGCCGCTTGCAAAGTTTGCGCCGGAGCCGGGGCTGCGGCCGGGCGGAGGGAGGGAAAGTTCCCGCAGCCCCAGCTCGCTGCGGGCAGCCGCCCCGGCCCCCGGGGGACCCTGATCACGTCCTCAGCGGTGTCCACTCCGCACAGTTCCGCACGTCCGGCCGCCGCGGACGGGCGCGTCCCCTCCGTCGGCCCGGGCTGCGACCCCCACGCGCCGGCGGGTTTGGGGGCCCGACCCCCGCCGGCGAGGACCCGACGTCTTAAGTTCAGGCCCAGCTCCGGGGGACGGCGGAGCACGCAAATTGAACGCCCGGCGCTTCCATTTCCTTCATTTTTTCTTTTCTTTTTGTTTTTTTTTTTTCTTTTTGTTTTGCTACCTTTTCAGTTTGAATGGTATTTCCAGCGTGAATAAAATACGAAGTGGGAAATGACTGTGCTTTCAATAACGCGTATGCCTGAAAAAGGCCCAGGCCCGAATTACGTGGTGGAACTTGGACTTGTGTTTGGTTATTGGCCAGCAGTGGTGTCTTGCTTATTTTAGGGTATCGCTTGTGGAATTACCGGTCACTGTTTGCCAGCTGAGTCTGCAGGAGTCACCCTTCCCCGCGCCCGTTCCTGGGCCGTTTTCCTTAGTTCTGGGTGTAAACTGCGGAAGCCTGGGCTACGGAGTGAGGACCCCTCCGGCAACTAGTGCAGTGGTTTGATGGATTGTGATGGATGGATTGACTTTCGCAGGTGGTTTTTGTAATAACACCTTCTCAACATCAGCACCCTCTTTCGTGTTCATGTTTGAAATCTTCAAGTTTCTTTTGGGGTGGTGAAAACCTTACGTTTGTTGTTGGGTTTTGGATAGAGAGATAACTTAAGAAAATGGTAAGAAATTTGAAGTCTCGTTGAAAGATCAGATTGGCTAATGTCATTTATTAAGTTTTGTGCTCAGAAACTATCTAGATGCGGTGTTTATTTTTTTTTAAATGGAGATTATTCTCCAAGGAACCTATTGCCTGCTGTCATTTCTTGTTAAAATATTATTGTCTGTGCTCTTCCTTGGTTTTATCAGATGTGATAGAACTTGCTTCCTTTTCAAAACGTATAATTTTGTTTTGATTTTTTTAAAAAACAAAACTGATCTCAAGCTAAGGATTTCTGAGGGAATTTGATTTTGAAGTTAGTTGCCACACATTTCAGAAATCACAGGTTACACGGTCTTATTCTACACTCATCTTGCAACCTTCGGGGCTGTGCGTGGGAAATGCGTATTTGGTGGTGGCCAGTGCTGTGGTATTTCTCGTTCTGGACTACGGTGTGTGCTACCGGCACTGCCCTTTCAGCGGGGCCCAGCCTAGCAGCTGGTGCAGGGGTAGGTCGTGAAAATTTTACTCGACAGGTGCACCTGAACTTAGTTTTTCCCTAAAATAGAGAACGATGCTGGTGGTTGTGCTGAACCCGAGTTGCACGTGTCCCCCCCACGAATACACGCCTCCGAGCATGCGTCAGCACTTCCTCCCGGTGGTCTGTCCTGCTCTGAAGACACAGTCCAGTGACTCTGGCTTTTAGTTTCTGCTGCCTTTCTAATCAGCATTCCACATGGGACCCATTTCCGTGTGTGTGTGTGTGGTGACAAACCACTTCCGTTTTTTTAAAAAAGCAAGAGCAAGGAAGCACATAATAAAAAGGACCCTGACTCAGTTTTCAGGTTTTCCTGCTTCCTGGGGATTCTTGTATCAAACCAAACTCTCATTTTTCAGTTGTTGCCAGAGAGTAACGTTGTCCTTCTTGGCTCCCCTGCACCTGCCACCGCACACCTCGGCCCTTACTTACCAACATCTGAGTGGTTTGGGCTTCGTCCTCCGTTTTGTAATAGGGTATGTGGGGAGAACACACTTTCAGTAACTAGTAGCATCCAGCTTTTTGTAAAATTGAACTCACCTGGCACTTGGGCTCTTGCAGTAAGTGATGGCAAATAAGTACAGTGCCTGGGTGTTTTAGGCAGTGTTGGGTTTCCCTTCGAATTTACCGATGACAGTGGCTTCGGTTCTTTGGATATGATTTCCTTATATATTGTTCTTGTATGTTTTCTGGAAGAGACACTTCCAACTATCATGATTTTTAAAAAATTTTTCTGGTCAGAACAGAAATTATCTTTGAGAGGAAAAGTTTGAATTGGTCAGTTCTTCGCTGCCCCAGGTACTGGTCAGTACCTGCATATTTTACAGGGGTCGATGGTCTGTCCCTTGATTCCGGGGGACACCCAGCGTCCTGGATTCAGCCGTGTCGCTTTGGGACCACTTTGGTCCCCTTTAACAGATGCAGGGAAAGGCTAATGTGAATGGCAGAGTCTTCTTTCCAAGCTTCAGAAGGGTACGTTCTGACACAGTCATATGGTGAACTTGGGGGTAAATTAAGTTTTATTAAATCTTGGGAAAGAAATTTTTTGGTCCATAATTATCAAAAGGCACATAAAGAAAAGAGTTAATGAGAGCTAGTCCATAGCTGTATAGCTTAGTTGTCATTTCCATTTCAAAGTTAACCTTTGGTCACTGACTGGATCCTTTTGTGCTTACCTAGTCACTTTTAGTGGAAACCATTATAACAAGATTCTAAGAGTTCCTCTGGCTTTTTTTTTTTTTTTTTTAACTTTTCTGTCCAGTTCAAATGTCTAAAGTGACACGTTTGTGTTATACTGCTTATGTGGTAGAATTGAGTGGGGATGGAATGTTGAAATACTGCTAGGAAATCAGTGAGTTGCTCAGGACTGTTCACAATAAACATTACAGGGGACAGTTTAGAAAGCAAACTTCGTGGTCTCTCCTAAGCAAAAACCTCTACCTCGGGGAGCGGGGGCGGGCGGGGGGGGGGGGGGTGGAGAATAGAAATGGCCTTCTAAAGAGCATTCAGGGTTAAAGTTGGTTTTGAGAATTTTTTGAAAAATGCTAACCTTTTAATTTTTCGTAACAGCAATATTTTTTAAAGACTCTTAGTGGATGATCTGCACAGCTTTTGTACAGTCAAAGAAAAATTCTGTGACAGTGGAAATGCAGACCAATTTCATATTAAACAAGTAGAAGATTAGAAAGCATAAAAATTTCTGCAAAGTTTTCTTCTGCTCCCTGTTTTTATTTTTATTTATTTTTTTAATCCTCACCTGAGGATATGTTTATTGATTTTGAGAGATACAGAGAGAGAGCGTGCGAGCTGGAGCTTCTCGTGTGTGCCCTGACCGGGGATTGAACTTGCAGCCTTTTGGTGTACAGAACAACGCACCAGCCAGCTGAGTCATTTGCCTAGGGCACTGTTCCCTGTTTTTATATTGGCCATGGGAAAATTAAGTTACAGTTTTACTTAACTGCCCACCTAACATTTTGTAACTTAGCATATGCTGTTTTTTATTTTCTGGAATGCTGTTCTCTGACCTTTCCCCCCAGGTACCTTCTTTTTATACATTCTGTCTCAGTTCAAAACCTCATTTCCCTCTGGAAAGCATTCCTGATCTGCCCAGCCCTAGTGACAGGGTCACACATGTTTCTGCTGCCATTTAAGGTATGTTCCCACGACCAGGGGTTGTCCGCTTTAGGAGGCTGTCAGCCCCAGGGGGCTGGTACTGTGTGTTTGCTCACCTTCCCAGGCTCTGCGATCAGCACGGAGGAGGCTCTCGATAAGCTGTTACTATCCAAGGGAATGCTGACTTTTCTTGCCCCCGTACCTCTCTCTCCCGTTTGAAGTACTGAAAAGATTATCAATTTAGTATGCCGTATCAGCTCTGTAAAGTCAATACACAATAAATAAAAACTCCTCCAAAAAAATAGCAAAAAGATATTCCAATGAGGTAAGTGACTATTAGACAAAACTCTCTCTGACTGTAAGCTTCCGTTCATTTAATTGTGCATTGTAGTAAACTTGTTTTTCAGTACACAGGGAAAATACACACCCGTAGCTGAGGTATTAGCAATGTTTCTTAAATATAATAATTCACTTTTATTAGTGATTACATGAGAAGTTGGTTCTTACGTTTTAAGGTAATTGGAACAAGCTTCATACTTCTGAAACTTTGAAAAGATTTATCTTAACCCATAAGTTGTTAGAAATGTGTTTAATTTTTTGAGTGTTTTTTTTTTAAACAATAACCTTTTTATAAAAAAAGATTTTATTTATTTTATTTTTAGACAGAGGGGAAAGGAGGGAAAAAGAGAAGGAGGAAAACGTCAATGTGTGTTTGCCTCTCACACACCCCCTACAGGGACCTGGCGGGCAACCCAGGCATGCGCCCTGACTGGGAATTGATCCAGCGACCCTGTGGTTCGCAGGCAGGTGCTCAGTCCACTGAGTCACACCAGCCAGGGGGCTCAGTATTTTATTTTTTTAATAATTTTTAATTTTTCAAATACAGTTCACATACAGTATTATATTAGTTTCAGGTGTACAACATAGTAATTAGACATTTATGCAACTTAAAAAGTGATCACCCTGATAAATCTAGTACCCATCTAACACCATGCACAGTTATTACAGTATCATTGACTGCATTCCCTCTGCTGTACTTTACACCCTCGTGACTGTTCGTAACTACCAGTCTGTATTTCGTAACCCTTTCAGCCTTCTCACTCATCCCCCCAGCCTCCATCTGGCAGCTCTCAAAATGTTCTCTATATCTATGAGTTTGTTTCTGTTTTGTTTGTTCTTTTATTTTTAGATTCCACATATAAGTGAAATCGTGTGGTCTTTGTCTTTCTCTGACATTTCACTCAGCACGATACCCTCTAGGTCCGTCCATGGTGTCGAGAATGCTAAGATTCTGTTCTTTTTTACGGCTGAGCCATACTTTATTGAGTGTATGGACCACTTCTTTATCCATTCATCTAGTGGTGGGAACGTAGGTTGCCTCCGTGTCTTGGCTACCGGAAGTAATGCTGCTGTGCGCATCTGGATGGCTATGTCTGTGTGAATCAGAGTTGTGGGGTGCTCCAGGTAAAGACCAGGAGTGGGATTTCCGGGTCCTTCTTTGTCTCTTGTTGTGGCCTTTGCGTTAAAGTCTGTCCTGTCTGGTGTAAGTATTGCTACCCCAGCTTTTTGGTTTTTTTTGATTTCCACTTTCATGAAATATTTTTTTCTCTCCTTTACTCTCAGTCTGCATGTGTCTCTGGATCTGGAGTGAGTCCCTCGCAGGCAGCACGTGCCAGGGTCTCGTTTTCTTATCTGCTCAGGCACCCTGTGTCTTTTAATTAGAGCATGTAATCCATTTGCATTCAAAGTAATTGCTGACAGGTAGTTACTCATATTTTGTTATTCATACCTTTTATCTTTTAAATTTTTTCTTAAAGAAGTCCCTTTAACGTTTCTTGTAATACTGGTTTGGTGATGATAAGCTCCTGTAAGTGTTTCTGGTCGGAGAAGCTCTTTGTGATAGCTTTGCTGGGGAGAGTTATCTTGGGTGTAGGATATTCATCACTTTGGATATTTCATGCCAGTCCCTTCTGGCCTGCAGAGTTACCGTGGAGAAAGCAGCTGGCAGTCTCACGGGAACGCCTCTGTGGGTTGCCGCTTTTAAGATTTTCTCTTTGGGGTTTTAGTTACGATGCACCCTGATGGGGGCCTGTTGGGCTCACCTTTTTTGGGACTCATTGCGTTTCCTGGGCTTGTATGTGTAATTCCCTGGCCAGGTTAGGGAAGTTTTCCATCATTATTTCTTCAGACAGGTTTTCAGTTTGTCGTTGTCTGTCTTCTTCTTCTGGCACCCCCATGATGCAATTATTGATATGCTTGATGTTGTCCCAGAGGCCCCCTAAACTATCTTAACTTTTAGATTCTTTTTGCTGTTTCGGTTGGATGTTTTCTGCTCCCTGATCTTCCAAATCGCTGATTTGGTCACCTGCTCAATCTAATCTACTGTTGAGTCCCTGCGATGTGTTCTTCATTTCAGTTACTGTGTTCTCCGTTTCTGACTGGTTCTTTTTTATGTTTTTCACCTCCATTTTTATGTTTCCTGACTCTTGGCGAAGTTCTCACTGAGATCATTGAGCATCCCTGTAAGCAGTGTTTTGAACTCCGCATCTGGTAGATTGCTTGCCTCCACTTTGTTTAGGTCTTTTTCTGGAGCTTTGCTCTGTCCTTTCACTTGGGACATGTTCTTTGGGTCTCCGCATTTCCTCTGCCTCCCTGCGTTTGTTTCTGTGTCTTGGGTAGAGCTGTTATGTCTCCTAGCCTTGGTAGAGCAGGTTTTTGTAGTAGACGCCCTCCGGGGTCTGGTGGCACAGCCTGCCTGGGTACCTGAGCCAGGTGCACCAGATGCATTTGTTGTGTGAGCCCCCCTGATGTGGTGGAGCCTCAGTTACTGTTGGTGTGTCCGTTGGAGGAATTGACCCTCGGGCTGACGGTTGTGAGGACTGACCGTGACTCCAGTGGAGGAGCTGACCCTGTGGAGCAGGAGTCACTTTGGCGAGGCTCCAGCGCCTGCTGAGTCTGCCCTTCGGATGTGTCATTTGGGGGGGGGCGTTGGGTGATGCTCTGGGGGGTCTGACACTGGCCACTGGGTGTGTTGGTGCTGGGGCCTCTTGGTGCAGGCCAAGGTCAGCTGCTGCCTGTGCCCTGCCCAGGGCCACTTGGTGTGAGCTGCCAGGTGATCTGCACGTGGTTGCCACTGGTGCTGGGCTTGCCTAAGCCACCTGGGAGAGGCTAAGCTGTGCATTGAGGTCAGCTGCCTCTAGTGTCAGGCTTGTGGCTGCTTAGCAAGAGGTAAGGGGCACGCCTAGACCAGCTGCTTGTTTGGGGTTTGTGAACCTTTGAGAGATTTTAGGAAAGTCCTCAGCATGAGCCAAGGCAGGCCGTTTGTATAGAAAAGCTGCTGGAAGTGGCCTGGGTGGGCCTGAAAGTTGGATGGGGTGGGGCCTCAGGGAATCACCAGAGCAGGGCAAACAGTGTTATGAGGTTGATGGAGACTCAGGTGTGGCCAGTATGCAGGCCAGATTGTGGGAGGGCTCAGAAAAGGAGCAATGGTCTCTGCCAGCATTTCTGTTCGGGAGAAAGCTGCCCCTCCAGCCCTCACCCCAAAGGCAGACAATTCATTTCCTCCCCATGCCCCTGGCTCCTTTGGAGCTGCTGCCCCAGTGCGGGAGCTCAGAGCGAGTGAGTCCCAGTAGGTCTGAGCATGGTCCCTTTAGGAGGAATGCCTGGGACTCCAAAAGCCCTCAGTGTCTCTCAGCCACACTCCACGCTGGTTTTCACAGCCAGAAGTTGTGGGGACTTCTCTCCCTGGCACTGAGGCCCTGGGTTGGGGGTTCTGGTGTGGGGCGGGGACCCCTTGTTCCTGTCTCTGCTGTGGGAATTCTCCTCCCGATTTTTAACCCGCATGTGGGTATGGGGCCAGCCCGTCGTGTGTCTCCACCCCTCCTGCCCGTCTCCGTGGGACTTCTTCCGGGTGTCCTTAGTTCTGTGCAGCCGGACTTCAGGTGGCTGTCAGGGGTGATTGCTCTGCAGTTTAGCTGTAATTTTGACGTGGTTGTGGGAGGAGGCAAGCGCAGAATTTATGTACTCTGCCATCTTGACCAGAAGCTCCAAAGCGTGTGTGACAAGTTTGTAGAGTATAGGGTTTTTCCTGCTCACCTTTTTGTTAATGATTGCATCGTGATCAGGGAATCTGGTTGATACTCATAGTGTACCTGAAAATCTGTTGAGGCTAACTTTGTATCCAGCATATGGTCAGAAATGTGCCACCTGTGCATAATACACGTGCTCCCTGACTGATACACACGTGTGTGTTTCGAGTGTGCCCACTAGACTGAACTAATCACACCTTTCACCTCTGTGTCCTTACAAACTCTGATGTCTCTAGGTGACCTTTTCTCTGCTTGTCAGACACGTTAAAATGGTGGGTTTGAAAAAATGCTCTTGAGTTTCGAATTCGTATTATTTTCCAGGTGACTTGAACTTAAAAAAAAAAAAAAAGATTTTATTTATTTTTAGACAGAAGGGAAAGAAACGTTAGTGCGTGGTTGCCTCTCATGCACCCCCTCTGCCACGGAGGACCCAGCTGCAACCCAGGCCTGTGCCCTGACGGGGAATCGAACCTATGCGCCTTTGTTTCACAGGCCTGTGCTCAGTCCACTGAGCCACACCAGCCAGGGCATGACTTGAACTTTTTATCATTATGAAGTACTATTCTTTATAATACACTTTTTTTAAAAGACCATTTTGTCTAAAGTTAACATCACTTTGCTGGCTTTCTTTCCGTAAATATGTGCCGGGTACATTAAAGGCTGTAGCTCCGTTTCCCCTTTTCGTCTAGTCTGGCGGTTCGTCTAGTCTTTGCAGCTGGAGTGTTTTCTCCGCTTTTATTTGTGTTCACTGATACGTTTGGGTTTCTGGCTATCACCTTACAGATTGAGGATTCCCTCCCCCTTGCTTATTTTACTATTTTTTCTCAACTTTTTGGAAGGTTTGTCCCATATGTTACTTTTTTCCCAGTGGTTATCATAGCATGTATGTTACCGTTTCTCAGTGAAAGTCTGAAATTACTCAATATTACTACCCTCCTCCTGAGGGGAAGAGACATTTGGATTCTGAACTCCAGCCATCTACCCCCAAAGAGCCAGTCACTGCCTGGTGTTTGAATTCTCTCTTTTCCACCGCAGGTAGACTTTTTTTTTTACTTTTCATACAGTTAATGTCTATTTAAATTTCATCGCATTTTACTGCATTTTTTGCCTGCTCTTCCTTTTTATATTCCAGTTCTTTCTGGCACCATTTTCCTTCTGCCAAAAGTGAATTCTTTGGGATTTCCATTAGGGAAGCTTTGTTGTTGGTAAATCCCTGACGTGTGAAAATGCAGCTCGCTTTCTTCTTGAAATATATTGTCCTGGGTGGGTAGTATTTTCTCTTGGCCTGTTTGGAGTTGGTAGCCCCCGGTGTCCTCCCAGCTGGCAGAGTCACTGCGAAGGAGTTCGCCGTCCTGGTTAAGATGGTTCCCGTACAGATGATCTGCCCCCCCCCCCCCCCCGCCTGTTCTGAAGACCTTCCCTGGGTCCTCAGTACTTTGCAGCTTCACCGTGGTGGGTCCACGTATGGACTGCATCTACCCGCCTTGGGGTCTCATGGGTGCGTTGGGGCTTTCGGGCGCTCGGGAGCAGCGCGGCTCCGCAGAGCTTTCGGTGCTGCGGCAAACGCACCTGAGAGCGGGGCCGCGTGGCGGCCGTCTGCCACGTGTGGTTACCGCACCGGAGGGACTTTGTTTTTATTTTTAATTTAAGTGGCCACATGTGGCCAACGGCGCCTGTGCTTAGAAGAGCACAGCGGTAGAAAGTCCCAGTGCGGACTGTTTCATGAATATTGCCTCCTCCTTCTCCCCTCCCCTCCCCCCTCCCCTCCCCTCCCCCACCCTCCCCCGGACTCTGGTGGGCGTGGAGAAGTCCGGCAGACACGCAGCTCCTTCATTCTCAGCCTGCTGCCTCTTCTTTGTGCTGCATTCCGGGAAGTTTCTTCGACTCCGACTTCCAGGTCACTGTTCTTCTCTCAGTTGGGCCTAATCTGCTCTTTCATTTTCAGTGAGGTTCTGACTCTAGAGTCCTATTTGGTCCTGTCTCCAATCTGCGTGGTCGTTCTCTGTAGTCTCTCATTCTTTCCTCATTTCAAAGCTGCACTAAAGTGTGGTGAACATTCGTAGTTTGGGTCTGGTAATTCTCGTATTTGAAGTCTGATCTGGCCATCTCTTTCTTCTCCCTGTTCTCACTCATGGTGCCTTGTTTTCTCATGTTTTATGATTTTATTTTACTTTTTTCTGTGAGTTGCTCATTTTCCATGGAACTTCGTCTGAGGGAATTTTAATACCTAAATTGAAGTTACCCCACAGAGACCGTGTCTTCGTTGATGCCAGTCTCCTGGGGACACCGCCTCCCGGGGTCATTCCGAGTTTAGTCCTGGCTAATGTTTTCCCAGCTGCACTGGGCAGCACACACGTGGACCTCGGACTCGGGGGGCATCCCCGTTCTCCTCCTCCTCTGCGTCAGTGCTGGTGTTCCTTGGCTGTTCCCTTTGCACAACAGGCTCTTCCCTGTTGCCCTGATGTCGACGTCCTCTTCAGGCCCCCCCTTCTAGCTCCATACAGGAGGCCTGCCCTGCTCCCCCCAGACTCAGGGCTGCCGGGGTTTGGAGGAGGCCCCTGGGGTAGGACCCTGTCTCCGCACGTGGTTTTCCTCCCAGGGCGTCCCCTCTCAGCCACGGCCTGTGTGGGGCCTTTCCTTTTGCGCTGACCCAACAGTGTCTTTTAAACGGTGTCTGTGCGTATGTCCCTTTTGCTTTTTATATTTTATTCAGCACTTCAGTGTTTCAGCCTGGTGGTGACTAGCCTGTCAGCCTGCCGTGTTTGCCAAGACAAAACCAAGTTAGAGCATCTGTATCACAACAGACTGGGAAGGGAAGGGATGATGCGCGCGCACAGGGTGAGTCTGTTTTTTGGGGAAAAGGGGTGACGAGACAAAGTCGTTCAGCATTTTAGTTGAAACAAAACCTGGAGTCAAGCAATCAGAATAACAGACAGTGCCCTGGCTGGTGTGGCTCAGTGGGTAGGAGCATTGTCCGGGAACCGAAAGGTTTGGGTTCGATTCCCAGTGCAGGCACATCGCGCAGTCCCCGGTCCAGGTGTGTACAGGAGGCAACCCATCAATGCTTCTCTCTCACATCGATGTTTCTCTCTCCCCTTCCTTTCTCTCTTCCTGTTTCCTTAAAAAGCAGTGAAAAAAAAGTCCTTGGGTGAGGATAAAAATAACAGATTGTGGGCATTTCACTTTCTAATTGGTGTTTCTCTCACCCTGCCCCCCTCTGACTCAAAAACACATGTGAGAGATTCAGCCCATTTATCCATTTTCAGGCATTGCAGTGCAGTGCTTAAGGATGTTATTCGTGTGACTCAATTCTTTTAAGTTATTTTTAGTGTCTGAACATTGAGTCCGGTAGTAGTACTACCTGAGCAGGCAGGATCTAAAAGTTGCCTGTGTGTGGTGGTTTGTTAGGTCAAAGAGGTGTGTCATGTTAGGGGTGAGTTAGTGAGGGCGAAAGATGCAGCTTTATTCTAGGAACCGTTGCCCCTCGTCATTCACTGGCTCCTTCATTTGAACCCTGAGCGAGCTCAGTGTCAGGTGGTCAGCTCTACAGGGGACGTCACCTGAAAGGCTTGTCCTCACCCTCGGAAGAGCGTGGTTCCCGGACGTGTTTCTCATCCTGGAGGAGGGCGGGCCCTGGGGCTCCCACGCCCCTCCCGCCAGCAAGCTCAGGGGAGCGGAGTCTTGAAACGTTACTTTTTCTTTAATCCATTCAGTGAATGTTTTAAACATTCTGTCCCATCAGTCTCTTTTACAATACTCAGTACATCAGAGTCGGCTCTTTGTCTTGCAGAGTCCCAGGTGTTGAGGGTAGCAGACATTTCAGTGGCTCCTCTGTGCCTCTTCATGCCGGAAGTAAGGATGCTAGGATTTGGATCCTTGCCCAAGAGAGCTGACATGCGGAAACTGAAGAACTATTTGAAATGCACCAGCTAAATGCCAGTTTAAAACGTTTTAGTATTTCCTAGTGCAAATTCACAGAAGACGGCTTGACACTGGAGAGATATATGAATGTTCATAGCGGTAGTCTGTCTCATGGAGGCTGCACTTAGCAACTTCTTTTTCAGCTCTCAGCCTGCTTTGTAGTCTCAAGGTTTTGAGTAATAAATATTCATCGTTTTAGTAATAAGGAAGAAAACAAGTTCATTTTTTTAAATTAAGAAACTTACTGTCACTAACCAGGCATCTAAAGCAGATACCCAAACTTACCCACTTACTGTTAATTTGTTTTGAATTATACTAAGATGAAAAAAATGTTTTTAATTAGTAAGTAGCATGTCAACAGAAAAAATAGAAAAATGCTAATGAATTCAGGACTACAGATAGAAACTTAGGGATTTATTTTAAGCACTGTATTTTCCTACTACTTCTTCCAACGTATAAAAAGTATTTTTTTAACTTTTAAAAATAACTGAAAATGTAATAAGCAGCACTAAACCTGAAAGCCCTAAAAGTGGCTGCTTTCTAACACAGTTGTGAGCTCACCCGCCTCTCCGCAGCCTTTTGAGGGGGTGGAGCAGCTAAGCCTTTGTGGGTCGGTGGCAGTGGTTTGGTTTTTTTAAATCATTTCTGTATTTTCCCCACCTTCATAATATTTTAGAGTCAAGAGTTAATTTTAAGATTTTTAGAGCCTTTTTGTTGATGTGTCAGGCTTTGTCCTGTGGTTGCCATTTCCCGGTAATTACGTAAAGCGTGTTCAGTATCCTTATAACCAGAAACCCCCAAAAGCTAGAAAATCGGTAGCCCTTAGAGTGCTGACATCTGCAGTTACATTAGATTGAGCCGTCTTAATCGCTTAAAGCCGAGATGATGCCAACAGTTACGGGGTTTCTGATGTTGGTTTTCCGTAAATTCCTGATACTTAAAGGCCACTTCTGGACTGGGCTTTACGGCTGTATCTACTGTCTTAAAACCCACCCGCCTTTCCATTAAGTAAAAACATGCTCTTCCTGTAGTCTGTATGATAAAAGTGATGGGTGGTGAGTCTCCAAAATGCAAGTATTAAACATCCCCTCCCCAGGTCCCCTCTGCTCCGACTCGTCAGGAATCTCTTTTAAAGGAGGTTGTGTATGAAATGGAATAAGCTTCCGTCTGAGAGGGACATCGGACTCTTACTAAAGTGCATCAGTGTTTTACGTGCTCACGTTTCCTGAGCGTTCGGCGTTAGAGAGGGAGCCGCGGTACCTGAGCTGCATCCCCACCCCCTGCCCGGGAACTCCTTGCACCGCACGTTGCTGGGCTCCACTGCAGAGTCTGTGGTTCAGGAGGTGGAGCCCAGAGTCCATTTTTCTACCAGTGCCCAGCTGGTGCTAACGGGCTGGGACCATGCTTTGAGGGCCGCCGTTGTGGAAGATGGGAAAAGCAAAGGAAGGAGAGCACTGGGTTCCGTCCTTCGTTCATCCTTGGAATCTGTGGGGTGAAAGATGGCCGGGCGCTAGAACGCTGTGTGCAGTGAATGCTGCTTCCAGCTTCCAGGACTCTTCGTTCTGACTGGGTTCAGGTGGTGCCGAAAATCGGAATACGGACAGTCTCGCGTAGAAGGAAGCTGTTAGTTTCTCGTCAGCTGTTCTGTGTTGTGTTGATCGGTCGTGTGCATCGTGTGCAGAGCGACCTGACACTGCTGGGGTCGGGGATTGTCACGGGGGCGAGGCCACTGTGGCTGGTCAGGCCTCCTCCTGTGGCTCCGTCAGCCAGGAGGCCTGCGCTGCAGCTCTGTGTGTCTTCGGCTTCCCAGCGGCCAGCCTGCGTCGGTCCGTCCGCGTTGTGCGATACCGTGCACTTTGAAAGCGGCTCTCTGATGATGATTCTTCATTCACTGGGGGGATCATTATGTAAAAGAATCCTGTTTTTGAATTGCTTTATAATTCAGATAATCTGTGATATTTGTGTAAACCCACTCTTTCAATAAAACTAGGAGTACTTTTAATTTCATGGTCTGTGGTTAACATGAGGATATTATTATATGTAAATGCCAGGGGATATTTATGGGAAATGTTAAGTATTCTGCTAAAAATCAGAAGTTTTTCTCCCTGTGAACAGGCTCTCTCCAGAACTTACAAGTACTGTAAGTCAACAATGCACGCACATTTTCCTGTGCTCCGGGGCTTTACAGTCTAACGGGAAACAGACACTTTAATCTCCCCTTAAATGTTACAGTTGCTGCGGTAGCACAGGGTTTGGAGTCAGAAATGTCTCAGATCTATTTTCCTGCATTCACTGTCATTGGAAACCTAGGAGTGAAAATGAATTTAAGTCAATGAAGAGGCCACAGTTTGAAAACTTCATGTAGAAATAAATGCTAGTTGAACACTCTGATCTGCATTCATCGTAACGCAGAAGAGCCATTTCTCTGCCTGCGTGGGTTCGGCTTTAGATAAATGAGAACCTGCGCGGTTGGAGGTCTCTCCGAGAGTTCTTTCCGGTGCGGACTGCCCTGCAGGGCAGGAAGTGCATCTCCAGGCTCCTGTGCTGGGGTCCGAGGTGCTGCCTGGGACTGGTCCCGCGGAGCCAGTGGCTTCAGGGGCCCAGGGAGCAGCATGTGCGTGCAGATTGGCTGCCTTTGTGGCCTGTCTTGTCCCAAATCCTGTGCCTGTGGGCGTGGTGTCTTGGAATGGTTGGAGCGAATCTGCTCCTTTTCATTGTTAGATTGGCAGTTTAGTTAAAATGTCTGAAGTGTTTGGTGTGCTTGGTTGGAAACACCCAGAGTTTGTATTCCAGATTAGGGATTCCCAGCTGCTGAGTTTTCAGGGATCTTTAAGTGGAAATGAGCAAACATTGTTACAGGTTGTGTATCTTCTTCACCTTTGTAACTGTTTAAAAATATATGTAGATTATGACCTTGGCTGGTGTGGCTCAGTGATTTGAGTGCTAGCCTGTGAACCAGAGGGTGGCCGGTTTGATTCCCAGTCAGGGACATGCCTGGGTTGTGAGCCAGGTCCCCAGTGGGGGGCACGTGAGAGACAACCACACATTGATGTTTCTCTTTCTCTCTTCCTCTCTCTGAAAATGGATAAATAAAATCTTTAAAAAATTTATACTCATTTAAAAGGTGTATGTAGATTATGTTACTAATAAAATATGGATATTACAGAATAGTCGTGGGGAATGTAAAGTGCAGCATCGGCAATATGGTCAATGATACTGTAATAACTCTGCATGGAGCCAGGGGGTACCAGATGTTATTGGGATGATCACTTAGTAAGTCATTATACTGCCAGTTGCTGGGTTGTATACCTGAAACTAATGTTGTGTGTCAACTGTAATTGAAAAATAAAAATTATTTAAAGTCAACAAATAAAATATGGATACATTTAAAAATACGAATGACTTCATAGTATCTTTTTGGCATTAAGTTTTTCTAACGAAAGGCACTTTTGTGCAGTTGCTGTTGTTTGTGGGGAATGTGTGTACGTAAGGAATTAATTTTGAGGTGGTTGACTTTGCTCTGATTTGAGGTGGCTGTTACACGAAAGCCCACCTCCCTTCCTAGTGTTTGATTTTCCTTGAGTTCGGTACTCAGAAGAGGTCTTGTTCTGTCTGTCAGTCGCGGTGCGGTGACTGGGCGAGGTCAGTTTCATGGGGCCCTGAGGTTTTGGCGCGGTAGTGGGCACACAGCGTGGGGATGGGGAGTCTAGGGTCAAACCCCGGTCACATCCAGCCACATTGCTTTGGAAAGTTACTTAATGAAGCAGCTTCCTCGTCTGTAAAATGTAAGTAATAATAGGACCTTGTGTGTGATTTTCCATTGTGCCATCCAGATGAGGAAAAAAATAGAACTTTATTTTTCTGTAAAAATTTGTAACAAATTATGTTTCCGTCCTGTTGGGGAAGTAGAACTCTAATGTCTTAGTTCGCAGGCCTCCTTACCCAGGGTTAGGCACGGCGTGTGGGTGGGGTATTTATGTGATGGGGGGGGCGTTTCACACCCCCCCACCTCTCTGCAGAGGGCCCAGGTGTCACCTGCCCTGTGGTCTGCGCCCCCCTCTGTGCCAGCCGTCTCCGCCACTTCCTCGCTGGGCCTGAGGGGGCTGGACCCATTTCGACTCTGTTGCGCTCTCTGCAGAAACTCAGACACTTTCTGTCCTAACGCCAGACACAGCCGCTTCCCTCCGGTCCGTTTGCCGGTGCACTGTGGCTCCCCGGCACCGGGGGACAGTTCCTTCCTGGTCTCACCGCTGTCTCTGGGCTCTGCTCTGTGCTGTCCAGGCTTGGGAGGGGGGTTGGCGGGGGTGGGGAGCGACAGAGGCCTCGCCTCATCTCTCCTGTGCGCTCTTTCTCCCCCCTGGCTTCCATCTGGACCCGAGGTCTCTGTTCTTCGGGCCTTGGGAACCCACAGCCAGGAAGATGTGACTGCTGTGCCCTGTCACCGTCCTCTCCTGAGGCAGCGGGCGCTGCTGGTCTGCGTTCGGAAGGCGGGAGGAAAGATAAGGAGAAACACCCCTGGAGATGAAAAACTAACATTTCAGAGATGTTATCCCTACAAAATGTTCTCAAGAATTAAGTAAAAGTTTACAGAAAGGGCTCACCTAAGTGTCTGTCTTATGGCAGGGGACAGTTGCTAGGGTTGAGCAGAGTTACTCATTTTATTACAGAAATAAACTGTAAATAACCTGGGATCTGTCGGTCCCCAAGGTCCAGGGTCTACCGTAACTGTACTCGAGGGGTTCAAACAAGGTTTTGTAATTTCCCGTCACTCTTGTTGAGATGATGAACTTTTCGATCTGATTCTTATCCCAGACTCTGTTAACCCGCTTCCCCAAATCCCGGTGTCCGGCAATCGGAGGTCGGTTCTTTTTGCCGTTGCCATGGTATGCCGTGTCTACTCTGGTAAATTACCTTTCATGCGTGAAAACAAGATGGAAACGAGGCACAATGTTAGAGCCCTGGAGCGCGAGTGGGACAAACTCAGAGCCCGTTGGCATTGCTGGGAGACCGTGGCGCGGCACCAGCGTGCGTGAGCAGGGCCCATGCAGGGTTCACGGTGCACCATGCACTCCCCAGGACGCCCGCAGTGGGAGGTCGCCGTGCTCTGAGCGGTCCAGCTTCGATAACCTCATGGTGCGTTGCCGGTGACTTCCATTAGAAACAATTTTAAAGCATTGTAATACAGAATCCTAGACTTTTAGACATTATTCCCTATTTGTCTTAACTGTAAACTTTCAGGCAACTTATTTTTTATTGTAGCTTCTCAAAACATTCAACTTATTTTCTTGAACCAGTTACTCTTTCACACTCTTGTTTCATTGTGTAATAATAATTCAGTGCTTTGCCACAGTGATGAGTACAATGGACATTGGCAGGTTCAAGAACCATCTTGGTCCGCGTCTGCGTGTCGCCTGCTGGGTGGGAGCCGCCCCCACAGGGAGCGGCCTGCTCAGTGCAAGAATCCGGTGCCCCACAGGTTTTATGCAGAGCCCAGGGGGCGTCAGGAAAGCTGGTGCGTTGGTCTTGTGGAACACAGGCCGCGTGGTGCCCTCCTGGTAGTGCGTCATAGTGTTGAGATTTGTGGCTGGCTACCTGGGCTTGCTTAGGTTGGAGCAGGGTTCTTGTGGACCCATCAGGCTTTGAGGAGAATTGACGGTGGGTGATGAATTCTGTGTTTGTTCTTTACACTTTTAACTGGATCTGCTGCCATTAGTAAATCAGTATCCTGTGTTGTATCATGATTTATCAGAGGTGCTTCTGTAACATTTTCAGTGGGAAGGTGTCCTAGACAATTACCTACCTAAAACAACAACGCAGTTTACTGAAGTACTGTGGTATAAAGAAAACGATGTCATGGCTCTTTGAATTCAGGGGCTGTTGCAAGTGTAGGACACCTGATGGCTACAGTCGCTTTAGAAGCCTTTTCTTCTCCCTTAGAAGGAGGGGAGGCTGGATCCTGTGAAAAACACACGAGTCCTGCTGGTGGCGATGGGGCATACTCTTTCTTGCCATTCCTCTTTAGCCCATACTCAGTGCTTACTATTATTAGCAACTAACGTTTACTGTAGAGATGCAGAAGAAGTAAAGACAAACAGTTTTCTTCTGGAGGCCCTCACGTGTTTGAGGAAACCACCTAGACAAGACCATATTCAATAAGAAAACGACAGACAGCACCCCCGTCCCGGAGCCTCAGAAGAGCCTCTCCCAGGCTCCCCCCTTGCCTGCTCTCTCCGCGCTGACCCCTCCCTCCCCTCCTGTGTTCTGTGCGTCACACCACGTGCTCCGAGACTGATGCTCTTTCCCATCAGCCACTGAGGGTGGGGGCTCTCGCATGTTTTTGTATCCTCCTGGTGTGATCAGTAGTAGCTAGTCAGTATTTGTTTTTTTTCTGTAAGAGACGCACACCACCTGGGTGTTTTGGGAAGGACCCAGGCTTTACCGGCAGGCAGCCCTGGGTTGCCATCCTGGCTTCACTGCTTTCTTCCTCTGTGATCACAGGCAAAACGAATCGCTCTGTACCCGTGCCGGAGCCTACCGTATTTCCTGCGGGCTGTTAAATGCTCACAAAGTGCAGGGTGGTCCCAAAATAAAGAATGTAAAGAACTGTCCTCTGCTTGGCCCAGTGCTGTGTAATTGCATCGCTGTTGAGAAACACTGGCCAAGGCTAACCCGGCCCTTAGAGCTGGACGTGGTGTTACCTTACAAAATGTGGGGTGGGGGGGGTGCCCAGTGCAGAGGGAGGAAGAGGGGATGGATGTCGTAAGCACTCTACAGTGTTGACCCCAGTGGTGTGTCACTGGGTTGGTGGCGGGGGGGGGGTGTGTGGAGTGGGAGACAGGGTTAGATTTTTAGGGGAGGTTAGATTATGAAGGACCCGAAACACCAGAAAGTGAATCTGAACCTGATCCTGGGTAATCGGAAACTGTTAGGCGTATTTCAGACGTGGCCTGAGCCTGTTTCATCCCAGCCGTGTGCGGAGTTGGCTGGAGGCCAGGAGACGCGGTGGCAGGGGCATCCCTTACGGGGTCGGGACACCCGGCGGCCCTGGGACAGCTGATGTCGCAGAGGGTGCTGGGTGAAGAACGGGGCTGACTTCTAGTTCTTCTGTTCGTTGGTCATCCTGCCTTGAGACAGGCGCCTTGATGGGTGGAGTTGGTACGAGCTGCTGTCCTGTTCCTCCGGCGACCCTGAGCCGAGCCCCTGTGTTAGGGTTGACCTGAAAACTAGGTAGGGTGGTAAGCGAGGTGCCTCAGGCCTGGAGACGCTTAGTCAGTCCCCCTTCGTGGTGCTTCTGATTGGTTTTCCCTTTTTGTCGTGGTTGCCAGTTTGCAGGAAAGATTCGCTGCAGAGGGAAGAGCAGCCTTCCCTGCCTGGTGGGAGGTGCCCCTGAGGACCCTCCCTCCAGGGAGCCTCTCGGTTTTCACACGGGGTTAGGGGGGGTGGGGGGGGGTGGGGGGAGGACAGGGGAGGAATCCCTCCTCTGTCATCTCTTCCCGGGGCCTGGTTGAGTCTCTTTCTTTGAGTAAGTATGGCTCCTGCTTCTACTTTTGGTGCAGTAAACTTCGTTAGCTCTTCAAATTGTATTTTATTTTGCTAACTTAATCTCCTTTGGTAGTCTTATTTTATTCTGTCTTACTGTAGTCTTACACTGTGATACAATGAAAACCAGCTGTAGTTCTGTGGTGAGTTTTATACCAGCTGCATGAATCTGGAGGAGAAGTTGCCCTAAAGAGGAACCACAGATAAAAACCAATCACAAGCGCGCTGGCCTTCCTCCAGGTGTTCCATTTAAAGCCGGCCCTCGTACTCCTCGTGTAACCAGTTGTATGTGTCCTTATGGGTGACCTGAAGAAGAAGCATCTTTTGAGTAGTTTAATTTTATTTTTTAATTACAGTTGACATACAGTATTACATTACTTCCAGGTATACAGCATACTAATTAGACATTCATGTAACTCACAATAAATCCGACGACAGGCATAGTTATTACAATACAATATCACTGACCCTATTCCCTCTGCTGCACTTTGCATCCCCAAGACTGTTCTGTAACTGCCAGTTTGTACTTTGTGACCCTTCCGTCTTTTTCCCCTGTCCCCACAAATCCCGTCCCATATGGCAGCCATCAGAATGTTCTCTGTCTGTTTTGTTTTTTGATTCGTTTGTTTGTTTGTGTTTTAGATTCCAGATCTAAGTGAAATCGTGTGGTCTTCGTCATTCTCTGACATTTCACTCAGCACGATACCCTCTAGGTCCGTCCATGGTGTCGAGAATGCTAAGATTCTGTTCTTTTTTACGGCTGAGCCATACTTTATTGAGTGTATGGACCACTTCTTTATCCATTCATCTAGTGGTGGGAACGTAGGTTGCCTCCGTATCGTGGCTACCGGAAGTTATGCTGCTGTGCGCATCTGGATGGCTATGTCTGTGTGAATCAGAGTTGTGGGGTGCTCCAGGTAAAGACCAGGAGTGGGATTTCCGGGTCCTTCTTTGTCTCTTGTGGTGGCCTTTGCGTTAAAGTCTGCCCTGTCTGGTGTAAGTATTGCTACCCCAGCTTTTAGTTTTTTTTAATTTCCACCTTCATGAAATATTTCTTTCTCTCCCTTTACTCTCAGTCTGCGTGTCTCTGGATCTGGAGTGAGTCTCTCGCCGCGGGCAGTATGGGGGGGGGTGCTTTGTCTCACCTGCTCAGCAGCCCTTGCTGCTTGATGGGGGTGGTGATCCATTCTGTTGATAGGAAGTTACTGCCTTTTGTTATTTATATTTTCCATCTGTTTTCCTCCTTAAAGGTGTCCCTTTAACATTTCTTGTAATACTGGTTTGGTGGTGATGACTCCTTTAGGTTTTTCTTGTCTGGGGAGCTCTTTATCTGTTGATTCTAAATGATAGCTTTGCTGGGTAGAGTTATCTTGGTTATAGATTCTTGCTTTTCATCACTTTGAATATTTCATCGAAACTTTTCTGGCCTGCAAAGTTTCTGTTGAGAAAGAAGCTGATGGTCTGGGACTTCCTTTGTAATAAATGCTTTTCTCTTGCTGCTTTTAAGATTCTCTCTTTGTCTTTAACGTTTGGGCTTTTAATTACAATGTGTCTTGGTACGTGGGCCTCTTTGGCTTCATCTTGTTCGGGACTCACTGTGCTTCCTGGGCTTGTATGTCTATTTCTCTGGCCAGCTTAGGGAAGTTGTCCACCACTGTTTCTTCAGACAGGTTTTTAATTCGTTGCTGTCTCTCTTCTGGTACCCCATGATGCGAATGTTGGTCTGCTTGATGTTGCCCCAGAGGCTCCTTTTACTGTCCTCATGATTTTCAGTTCTTTTTTCTTTTTGCTGTTCTGATTGGGTATTTTCTGCTACCTTATCTCCCAAATTGCTGATTCGATCCTCTACTTCATATAATCTGTTGATTTTCTCTAGCGTATTCTTGATTTTAGTTATTGTAGTCTTCATTTTCGAGTGGCTATTTTTTATGTTTGCCATATCATCTTTATGTTTCCTATCTTTTCATTGAAGTTCTCGCTGAGATCATTGAGCATCGTTGGGATTTTGGATGATTGCCTTTTAGTTACAAACAGACATCTTTATGGTGCTGTACCTTGTTCTTGGGAACACGATGTAATTTATTGATAGACTTGCTTCAGTAAGGTTGCTTATGCTTTTGGTTATCTCTTCTTTTATATTGTTTTCGTTGCTTTTGGAATATTATCCTTCCAATTATTTTTTCAATCAAGTTATTAATTACAGAGAAACTTGATTTTTGCCAGTTTATTTTAAAATTGATAAACTATCACAGTCTAATATTTTTTGAAATGACTGAGCATGAGGGACTCCTCGTGAACGTCGTCGTCAGCATTGCTGGATCAGCCCCACCTGCACTCACGCCACAGGAGTGGAGGGGTGTTGCTGGTTGAGCACCCCCGCAGGTGGGTCTGGCTCTTGAATGATCTGGTGAAGGAACAGATTGCAGAGCCACTTTCTGTGGGAATAAGCAACCCAGCACTCAGCATTTTCCCTTGAGCTCCAAGGCTAGTCCAGAGACCTCGGTGGGCTGGAAAGACGGAAGTTGTGCAACAGTTTTAGCACGCGCGGCACGTACGTGTGTGTACATGCAACACTCAGAAAGCTCAAAGGTAGATGACAGCTAGCATTTACGGGGCCTCTTGGCCCATCACTGTTCTAAGCACTTTATAGTTACTGCTCCATTTATCATTTGTGTCACGAGGCTCTTCCTGTTATCTTTATCTTATTCTTGAGGCATTTCAGAGACGAAGCTTTACGGAATTCGGCCCAGTTGAACCTGTGTGGTCTGGCCTCAAAGCCAGCTCCGTGGCTGTGTTGCCAGTAATCACATTTACTGTCCCTGTTGTGGGGGGATGAAAAGCACGGTCGGTATACAGTACGGGGGCCCGGCGGTGGCAGCTCAGACAGACACTGGTACTGGAGTGCATGCAGGCTCTCTCCCAGTGGTCTCTGGGGCTCGGAAGGCAACTGTGTGGGCGTATGGTTTTGTTGTTGCTGTAGTTTTTGTTTGTTTTTTACAGTGCACATCTTTTTACAATCAGGAAAACAATAAAGCTGTTTTAATCTGGGGTAGGGGAAGGTTGTTTTCTTAATCACAGGGGATGGGTTTTCATGTGCTTTGCCCTGGAGGTTGAGGAGTAGCCTTGTAGCTGTGGGAGAGAGCGAGGTAAACGTGCTGGTGTGAAGGACCTGAGATTGATCACCTGCGTCGTGCGTGTAGAACAGTGTAAGTGCTGCGGTTCTGAGTGGTTCTGTGTGTATGTGCAGGCACAGGTGCGGTGCACGATGGCCTGGAGGGCCCCGTCAAATCTATTGGCTCTTGTGTCCTTTGGCAGAAGAGGAACATTTTTTAACCTTTCCTTTTTAAACTTCATTATGTTGCTTTTGTTATTGCTATAAAGTGTGTGAGTGTGTGTGTGTGTGTGTCTCTCTCTCTCTCTCTCTCTCTCTCTCTCTCTCGCAGGACACAGAATGAGCACAGCAGGAATATGTAGCCTCTAATACAGATTCTGTTTGCCTTCCAGTCACCTTCTGAGTTAAACTTTGGGACATCTTGTGCTTTGTTCTAACCAGGGAAGAGTCTCTATACTAGACTGCAGTATTTTCAACAGGATTTTGAGCCTCCTAAGAGAGGTACAAGACAGTGCTTTCAAATTTTCTTTTTTCTGCCCTGGCTGGTCTAGCTCACTGGATTGAGCGCGGGCCTGTGAACCAAAGGATCGCGGTTCGATTCCCAGTCAGGGCACATGCCTGGGTTGCAGGCCAGTTCCCAGTGGGGGACACATGAGAGGCAACCATACATTGATATTTCTCTCCCTCTCTCCTACCCTTCCCCTCTAAAGATAAATAAATAAATAAATTTTAAAAAATTTTCTTTTTTCTCTTTTTTTCTTTAAATTAGGCAATAGGTTCGTGCTAAAAGCAAGACACTAGCCCTGGCTTGTGTGGCTCAGTGGATTGAGTGCCGGCCTGCAAACCAAAGGTTGGCTGGTTGATTCCCAGTCAGGGCACATGCCTGGGTTGTGGGCCAGTTGCCCAGTAGGGGGCACACGAGAGGCAACTGCACATTGATGTTTGTCTCCCTCTCTTTCTTTCCCCCTCCCCGTCTCTAAAAACAAAACAAATAAAATCTTAAAAGACAGGCAATTGTCGCTTAAAAAATATAAGACACTAAAACGGTACAAAGGGGCTAAGACTGAAAAAAAACCCTCTCCTGCACCCCCCCCCGCCCACCTCCCAGGGCAGCTGTCATCTCTGCAGAGGTGTTCTGTGCACAGATAAGCAAATGTATTTTGTTTTTTACACACATGGTGTGTATTGCTTTATTTTCTCACATATGATGGGGAACCCAAGAAAGACAGAATTTATTTATAAAAACTGTGTATTCTCACATGTTTAAATGTCAGTCGCCTTCCAGGTTCTTTCCATTTGATGTAATACGGCTATCAAAACTTTTTCCAGCCCTGGCTGGTGTAGGTCAGTGGATTGAGCGCGGGCCTGCGAACCAAACGATCCAGGTTCGATTCCCAGCCAGGGCACATGCCTGGGTTGCAGGCCAGTTCCCAGCAGGGGACACATGAGAGGCAACCATACATTGATATTTCTCTCCCTCTCTCTTTCCTACCCTTCTCCTCTAAAAATAAATAAATAAATAAAATATTTATAAAAAATATAAAAAAAAAAAAACTTTTTCCACTCCTCAAAACAATTTTTGAACTCATTGATTTTAATGTCTTTTAGTTCTTCTGCTTTTTTTTTTTGTTTGTTTGTTTCACCTCTTCCACATCAGCAAAATGTTTCCCTTTGAGGACTTTTTTTCATCCTGAAAAACAAAAAAAAAAAAGTCACTCAGGGCAAGATAGGTGAATAGGGACTTTCGGCCAAGATGGAGGCGTAGGTGGACACACTGTGCCTCCTCGCACAACCAAAATTAAGGGCAACAAAGATTTAGAAACAAGAAAGCAACCAGAACTGATGGAAAATTGAAGTGTACGAAAGTCTGACAACCATTCATCCAGACTGGTAAGAGGGGCAGAGTTGAGGCAGGAAAAAGTGGAGGTTGGTGGACCCGGGCGCACAGGCAGCAGCTGGCAGACCCTGGGCATGGGGTGACAATGGTTCAGACCCAGTGAGGCCACGCAAGGCAGCTGGCTGACCAGGTGGTCCCACATTCACGCACAGATAATCCAGGTGAAGGGGAAGCAGTGGAAGGGACTGGAATCCAAGAGAGAGCAGAGCAAACGCCATTGTTCCCTCTCGGACCCCACCCCCATATACAGTGTCACTACCCAGCAACTGGGCTGCCCTGCCCTGGGGAACACCTAAGGCTCCACCCTTTACTACATAACAGCCACGACCAGACCCCCCCCCAAAAAAAAAAATGGCTGAAATGGGAGAACAGATCAAGGCCCCAGAGCCAATTCATCTAAGCAGTGAAGAGATAGCCAGCTTATCAGATGAACAGTTCAAAGCCCTGGTGATCAGGATGCTCACAGAATTGGTTGATTTTTCTCACAAATTAGATGAAAAAATGAAGGCTACAATACGTGAAATGAAGGAAAACACACAGGGAACCAATAGAGATGGGAGGAAAACTGGGACTCAAATCAATGGAGTGGACCAGAAGGAAGAAACAAACATCCAATCAGAAAAGAATGAAGAAACAAGAATTCAAAAAAAATGAGAGGCTTAGAAATCTCCAGGACATATTTAACGTCCCAACATCTGAATTATAGGGGTACCAGAAGGGGAAGAGGAAGAGCAACAAGTGGAAAACTTATTTGAACAAATAATAAAGGAGAACTTCCCCAATCTGGCAAAGGAAATAGATTTCCAGGAAGTCCAGGGAAGCTCAGAGAGTCCCAAAGAAGTTGGACCCAAGGAGGAACACACCAAGGCACATCATAATTACATTAGCCAAGATTCAAATGAAGGAGAGAATTCTAGAAGCAGTAAGGGATAAGGGGACAGTCACCTACAAAGGAGTTCCCATCAGACTGTCAGCTGATTTCTCAAAAGAGACCTTACAGGCAAGAAGGGGCTGGAAAGAAGTATTCCAAGTCATGAAAGACAAGGAGCTACATCCAAGATTGCTCTATCCAGCAAAGCTGTCATTTAGAATGGAAGGACAGATAAAGTGCTTCTCAGATAAGGTCAAGTTCAAGGAGTTCATCATCACCAAGCTCTTATTCTATGAAATGTTAAAGGGACTTATCTAAGAAAAAGAAGATAAAAATATGACAGTGAAAAGACAGCAAACTCACAGATATTAACAACCACACCTAAAACAAAAGCAAACTGAGCAAACAGCTAGAACAGGAACAGAACCACAGAAATGGAGATCACATGGAGGGTTAGCAACAGGGGAGTGGGAGGAGGAGAGAGGGGGAAAAGGTACAGAGAATAAGTAGCATAGACGGTGGGTAGAAAATAGACAGGAGGAGGGCAAGAATAGTGTGGGAAATGTAGAAGCTAAAGAACTTATGACACATGGACATGAACTAAAGGGGGGGAATGTGGGTGGGAGGGGGTGTGCAGGGTGGAGGGGAATGATGGGGGAGAAATGGGACAACTGTAATAGCATAATCAATGAAATATATTTTAAAAAAGGTGAATAGGGAGGGTGGGGCATGGCGTGGGCGTCAGATCGTTTTAGGGCAAAAACTGCTGAACACTCAGTAGGGTGCAGGCAGGTGTGCTGGTAAATCACACATGATGAAATGGGCCAGTGCATTGAAAGAGTCTTCAGCAAAAATTCACTGAAGCTGAACACAGCCCCTCACAACACCGCCATCTGGTGCACTGGTACAGATGGGTTCCTAGAACTCTCACCTGGTGGGGCAAGCCTGTCCTGGGAGGGGCCCGCCCTCCAGAGACAATTCCAGGGTGGTTTTTTTAGTCTCCCGTCATGTGCACATCCAAACAAACAAGGAGCACACCCTCATTCTTCCTTGTTGCACACGGTGCTCCATCGTGTGGAGGTTCCCTACTTTCCTGACCAGTCCCGCCCCGTAGGCTGCGCGTCTGGTCCTTTGTTCTTGCGGCAGTGCTGCTGAGAACAAGCTTTTACATAGTCATTTTGCACAACAGTGCGTGTTTCCAGACGCCAAAGCCCCAGAGGCCGCGTCTGTGAGTAAGAGCGTGAGTGCGTGTGTTCCCACAGGTGCTGCTTGAGGGCCCCCCTCCCCCATCCGCACCTGGGACGCCTGTTTCCTGGGACTTCCACCCTCACCGGCGCGTTGTGCTCGCCGGAGTTTTGTCTTTTTGTCATCCTGATAGGTGAAAAGTGGTATTTATTTAGTTTTATGAGTGAGGCTTTACATTTTTAAGAGCTATTTTTACTTTATTTTTACACTGATTTGTAGGTAGCATTTATAGAGTCGGGGAGCCAACCTGTAATCTGTGATAGGAGTTGCAGGTATTTTTCCCACTTATTTATTTTTATCTTGTTTGTATTGGCTTTTGCCAGGCAAGGCAGGCATATTTCACTTTGGGTGAAGAGAAACTTCATCCCCTCTTTCTTTTAAGAACTTGAGGATTTTGTTTCATAGCCGAAGTCCTCCCCTACTGTAAGATTACTTTAAAAATTCTCTTAACATTTCCTGTGGTACTTTTTATAGTTTCCACAAAAACCTTTTTATTATGAAGAATCTTAAACATATTCAAAAGTAGAATAGTGTCATGAAGCCATTACCCAACTTGAGCAACTACTGACTCACCTGTTCCATCCAGACCCCATCCACTTCCCTCTCTGGACCCTTTATATTTGAAGAAATACCAGCTGTTTTATCACTTCATCTGTAAATATTTTAGCGTCAATCACTAAAGATGGGGAGTCCTTTAAAAATGTAATTACAGTACCATTTTGGTACCTGAAAGTTGAATACTTTCCAGTATCATACACCTCTTAAGTATTCAAATTTCTAGTTGTCTCAAATATCATAATCTTTTCTGTTGGGCTCAGAATCCAAACAGTGTGTACATTGCAGTTGTGATAGATATTCTCAGGCTCTTAATTTATAGATTCCTTTACTTGTGCTCCTCCTCCTCCCCCCTCCCATGGCTTGATCCTGTCTTTTGGAATTATTTGTTAGAAAAAATGATTCTTTACCCTTCTGTGTCTGGATTTGCTTATAGCATCCTCATTGCACAGTTTTATATATTCCTCTGTAGTTCCTGTAAATTGGCATTAGGAGGATCTACAGTGTAGAATATTAGGAAATAATACTCTAATTTCTTTCCAGTATATTTCATAATTAGCATTGTATTCCACCAGAAGGCAAATAATTTCTGGTTGTCTTTTGGATGCACTATGGTTAGGTGTATTAAATTATTAGAGGTCGAATATTAATATTACCATATAATCTAATAATATTAATTAGAGGATAATAATTCCCTTTTCATCTTTGTCCTCAAGGTTCACCCAAGTTTTTGCATATTTCAGAATTTCCTTTTTTAAGGCTGACTAATATCCCCTTGTACAAGGGTGGACAGAAGCAGGTTTACTCTTGTCAGTACATGAAACATGGAGTTCATTCTTCTACTTACTCACGATTGTATTGTCTATTTGCACTGCAGCTGTAAACACACTTTTGCCCACCTATATGTATACACCACGCTTTCTCTATCCACTCACCTGTCGGAGGACATCACGCTCATTCCCTGCCTGGGCTGCTGTGAGCGGTGCCGCGGCGAACGCAGGGAGTGCCGACATCTCCTGGAGGTGTGGCTCGGTGCCTTCAGGTGGAGGAACCCGGAGTGGGGTTCTGGGCCACACGGCGGTTCCGGTTTGTTTGTGTGTGTGTTTGTGTGTGTGTTTGTTTTTAGAGATCTTTAGACTGTATTCCACAGCGGCTGCACCAGTTTGCGTTAGCTGGAATGTTTTTATAAAGAGAGACTTCTTTCTTGCCTGCTACTCCACTGGTTTGCGGTACAGTTTCTAAAGGAGAGGCAGGATAAATGCCAGCTTTTTCACCGTACTTACCAGTTTGCAGAATGAATTGGTTCCCTAGTGTCCTATAAAGGTGCTCGCTTAGTTTTGTCATTTTGAACTCATGGGTTTAAGCAAATTTGATGTTTCAGTCCTTGACATTGTTGATGCCCATATTGTCCTTAGGGCAGCAAGCTGCTCTGTAAGCTGGAGCCTGGCCCTCTGACTCAGCCATCGTGGGCTGTGCGGCCACCATGGGCTGTGCGGCCGTGGCCTCCCCCGTATCTGGTGAGGAAAGACGGTCCGAGCCCATCTTGTACGTCTAGGTTTCGTTCTTGGTTTTTTCCCCCCTGGAACACGGAATCAGCCATTTCTCTAAGTAAATTTGACTTCTTTTAGTGGAAAATGCTATTTGGAGATTTCATTCTGGGCACTAAGTGTGTGAATATGTACTTCCTTCCTTCCTTTTTTTTTTTTAGATGTCTTTTTCCATCTTGGAATTTATTTTGGTGTAAGGCATTCGTTTTATTTGTTTTGTTCCAGAGAGCTACTCACTTACTGTAAAACAGTGTAATGCCACCTTTATCATACTGCTACATGTGTATGTCTTTGGAACTAGTCGTGCGGATTTTACTTTTTCTAGTCTCTGCTTGGTTTGGGGGGGGGGGGTTTGGTGAAAACATTTTTTTGGCTATTTTTGTATATTTATATGTCTAAATGGATTTTAGGATTAGTTTGTTCAGTTTCAGGAAAAAGGGAAACTTGTTTATATTTTCATCAGAAACATTGGAGAGCGCGCTGCTGTCTCGATGACCGTGGGCCTTTCCTCCTGGGGACGTGGAGAGGCTGTTTGCCCGAATCGGTGGTGGTGCGCAGCCGGCCGCCCCCGAGCGCGGTGCCGTGAAACAGCTCGTGCCTGCTGTTTCTGCAGGTGGTTCTCGTGGTCTGGAAAGCCCGGCTGAGGCTGGGGGGTCTCAGGTGGCCTCGCCCACATGTTGGGGGGCGCACCTTGTACAGCCAGGAGGCTGAGGTCAGACTGTGTTCTCTCCGGCCGGGGCGAACCTCTGCCCGGTCACAGAGGCGCTCCTGCCGTGGGAGCAGCAAGACTCCCCCCCCACCCCCCACCCCCATGTAGTGCAAGCGCTTTTCAGGCCTTTGCTTGCGTCACATCTGCTGCCACTCTGTTGGCTACAGCAGGCACGTGACCAAGTCTGGAGGCAGGAGGGGGAAAGCAGCCTTCTCTTCTCTAAGCTGGGGGAGTGGCAGTCGTCGGGGTGGGCAGGTTCCTTGTGGCTGTTTTTATAGATAATCTGTAATACTTCCCAGTTTTTTCCAATTTTCTGTCTCTTAGGAACATCTAAGTCTTTTTCCAGATCAGGCTTACACGCCTCTTTCGTGTACTCCTACAATACGTGTTTCATCTTTCGAAGCTACTGTAGATGGTGTCTTCCCCCCCACCCCCGCCCTCCATTTTAACAGGGAATTCCTGGGCAGGTGACACCTGTAGCAGGTGAAAGCAGGAGAACAGCAAGAGAAACACAGTGAGGACTCGCACTCCCACTCCTGTGCTTGTCCACTCATTTTCCTCTCCCATCTGTTCAGGTAACAAATTCTAAAATAATTTACGTACTGCTGCTTTCTGGAAATACTGGCAAATATGAATATTCTTCTACCTATGAACAAGGTAGCATACGATGTGCCCTGTTCTGCAGCTTGCTTTCCTCACTTGATGATGTCTTCATTCCATGCCAGTGCGTGGAGGCTGTTCTTAATTTTTTTTTATCGCTACATAGTATTCCCTTGTGATGACATTCCTAGGTTTATTTAACCAGTCGCCTATTAGTGGACGCTACGGTTATATTGCGAACAGTACTACAGTAAATAGCCTTCTACGCCTGGTCACAGGCGCATCTAGAGGGTGGATTTCCAAAATGAGACTTCTGGGTCAAAGGGTAGAAGAATCTCTGAAACTGTATTGAAGTCGCATTTCTCACTTATCACATCCCTAAAAATCCAAAAGTCAGCTAATGGAGTCTGTTTGTGAGCCTATGGAGAAGAACCATTACTTTCACATCTACCGCTGGTAGAGGTTTAAATGGTACAGCCCCCAATGGGGGGAGATCCAACATCATCTACCAAGTTAATTTTTCTTTCTGTGTGAAGTCGAGTATTTTTCCCCACGTGTTTATGGGCCGTTTATATTTTTCTATGAACTCTTTGTTCCTCTGCCCATTTTCGTGTTGGGTTGCCTATGGTTTTCTTGACTTCGGGAAGCTCTGTATGTATTAGATTAACCTTTGTGATTTGAATTGCAAAGATTCTTTCCTGTATAACTCATGTCTTACATATTACTGATTTTCGTATGATGACTTTGTTCCCAGCCACCTTGGAGGAGTCAGCAGATTATGACTTATGGTCAAAATCCAGCCTGCCGTTTTGTTTTTTTTCTTGTAGATAACGTTCTTTGGAGCACAGCCATACCTGTTTGCTGACATGCCGTCTGTGATGGTTTTTGCACTATCACAGCAGCAGAGACAGATTTGCATGGCCTGCAGACCTTAAAGTATTCATTGTCCGGTTCTTTACAGAAAAAGAAAAACCGACCCCAATTTAAAGCAACCACATGTTTTTGTATGATGCAGTTGTTTTGACTTGACCCTAAAAATAAGCCAGTAAAACTTCTCATGTGCGTGTGTGTGCACCTTTAATAATGAAACTGGGAAGCCATGGGTAGAGCAGGCAAGGCGTACGTGGGTGTCAGAAGTGTCTGTTTTGACACGTGACGTGGTCATAGTGATGTTGTGTGTGATGTGGCCAGTGGGTTCCCACCACGTCGAGAGATTTGTTGAGATGCTTTTGTCTGACTGTTCTTCTCTGCACTGCCTAAAGAAGCTGCGGACCGGGTGGCCTTGGCACTCTCCCCGAATCACCCTGGTCCCCAGCAGCTCGGTTACCACGTGGCCTCAGTTCAGAGGCTTTGCTGGGTCCGAGCCCTCTCCTGGGTCCACTCAGCCGCTCTGCCAGAGTGGAACGCGGGGGGAGTGTGGGAAGGGGATGGCACAGTTTGGTTGCTTATTCGTGTTTAGAACTTCTTCCCTTTGGGATTAAGTAACTGCCTTTGTTACACTGAGATTTAAGATTATTCTGTTTCTCAGAAATTTATATTCCTGTACTCAATGACGTTCTATTTACATTTCTATTTATTTTAGAAATTTCCCAGACCGTTCATCTCATTTACCACTAGTTAAAAAGTTCCTTTAAGCACATCATTTCGTCAGGATGCCAGGTCTAAACCCATTCTAGGAAAAACATTCTTAAAGAACATATTAATTTCATCGGTAGCTTATTTTTGAAAAATTTGCATAAGAAAAGTCAATTTTTCAGCCATTCTCAATGGCTGCTGCCAGTGCTTTAGAGAAATATCTCCTTTTGGGGAAGATCTTGACTAGAGCAGCTGTTGAAATAGGACCTTGACAGGACCGTGTCTTCTCTACTAGGTTGTGACTGGATCGTTAAACACGCTGCATGTGTTCAAGGAGGTAGACTGACTTCATTTTCTTCCTTCGAAATTTCGAGGGCACCACACCCGAAACATGGTAATTAATTGACCTATGGCCTCTTGGACAGAGTTCCTTATCTTGGACCCTGGAGATACTACATTAAAAAAAATTTTTTTGAAGATTTTATTTAGTTATTTTTAGAGAGAGGGGAAGGGAGAGAGAAAGAGGATGAGAAACATCAGCTGGTTGCCTCTGTACGTACCCCTACTGGGAACCAAACTGGCAACCCAGGCACGTGCCCTGGCCGGGAATAGAACCAGTAACCTTTTGCTTTGCAGGATAGGATGATGCCCAACCAACCAGTTGAGCCACACAGGTCAGGGCCCACTTTAACAGTTTTAAATGAAGCAGGTGAAACTATGGAAGGCATGCTTATCAGGCTTTCTGATGACTTAGCAGGAAAGACTAAGGGATAATTGGACAGTGGCTTCAGAATTCAGAAAACTCTTAGTAGATAGGAGCAGTGGGCTGAATAGAACAAGACAAAATTTTACAGGGCTGTTTAAGAGTCTATATTTGATTCAAAACACCAACTGAGCAAGCACAAAAGCAATTAAAATCACAGACTGATATAAATTGAAAAGCATTACGCCTTAGCCACTTGCAACAGGGACAAGTACACATGCATATATTAATGTTATATACCAGTGCTCAGGCTGTTAGAGTAAGTTCTTTGTCTTTTGATGATCTTGATGGCTAGGCAAAGGTGATAAACAGGAAGGCATTAAATATCTAAGATTTTTATAAAAAGCCAAATGAATATGCTTACGTAAAACGAGCTTGTCATTTAAAAAGGGAAACTAGTTATATAGAAATATTACCTGCACCCCAAGCTTCACCTCTCACAGGTGTCAGATTAATAACAAATCCTTCAGTCTCTTGGATTTCTGAGGGTTTACTTCTTGAGTGTCTCTTGAAAAGAAGAGAGAGCTCCATTTCTGAAGATTTGCTACCTTTTTCCAAGACTTGGTTGTGATTTATGTAAAATCAAAGAAGCAATTACTTAGAAGTGGGAGCTTGTGTTCTGCATTCTAACCCCTGTGTGGACTTAGTTGCTACCAGTTTTTTTGTTTGTGGTTTTTTCTATTTTGAACTGTTTCATTCTCTATTGTTCATTTTAGGTTCTAGGGTTTTTTTGTTTTGTTTTGGTTTGGGATTTTTTCCCTTCCAAAGAGGAATTATCCAGTGTTTTTCTTTAATTTAGAATGTTTCTTAGTAAGTTCTTTCATTTGGCATCGCTGGTTTGTGTCAACTTGAGCTCTCAGTTGCAAGTGACCGGATGGGACCTCCTGTTAGCTAAAGCACAAAAGGAGGTCCTTTGGCTCCTGTGACTGAAAAGTGCCCAAGGGGAGAAGTAGCTCGAAGGCCTCCCAGGGGTCTCATCCGCAGGCTGCTTCCCTCCGCAGCCTCCCCTGCCCCCTCGTTTCTGCCTTCCCCTCCCCTGGATTTTTCCAACTTCCTCATACCTCAGCTCCTTAGCCGCTGGCAACATTGTCGTAGAAAAAGACCAGTCTCCCCAGCATTGGCAGCACTTTCTTTTTCTCCCCCTTTATTCTTATTGTTGACACTATTATATTTGCCCCCATCTCCCCCCTCCGTCCGCCTCCACCCATCGCCCGCCCCCCCCCCCTCCGGCCGTCAGCACGCTGCTGTCTAAGGGTCCGGCCTCTGGGTTCTTGGGCTGACCCTCCACCGTCTTTCACCCACCGCCCCCTCCCTGCTCCCTCCGACAGCTGTCAGGCTGCTCCCTGGGTCCGCGCCTCTGCTTCTGTTTCGTTCGTCAGTTTATTCTGTTCGTGAGATTCCACCGCTGGGTGAGATCACAGTTGTCTTTCTCCGCCTGGCTCATTTCACTCAGTGTCGTGTTCTCCGGGCCCCTGCTGTCACAGAGGGTAAGATTTCCTTCTCTGCACTGCCACGCGTGGCACCCCACTGTGTGGATGTACCAGAGCTTCCGATCCACTCGTCTGCTCGTGGCACCGGGGCTGTTAACAGATCTGGGCCACTGTACACGCTGCAGTGAACGCAGGGGTGCGTGCATTCTTTCAAATTGATGTTTCGGGGTTCTTGGGGTGTATGTCCAGAAGTGGGGTTGCTGGTCATAAGGCAGTTCCGTTTCTAGTTTTTTGAGGAGATTCCAGACCTTTTTCCACAGTGGCTGCACCAGTCTGCATTCCCACCAACAGCGCACGAGGGTCCCCTTCTCTCCACACCCCCGCCAGCACTTGCTGATTTTTTGATGGTAGCCATTCTGGCAGGTGTGAGGTGGTATCTCACTGTGGTTTTAATTTGCATCTCGCTGATGGTTCGTGACATTGAGCATTTTCTCACCTGTCTGTTGGCCCTCTGCGTGTCCTCTTAGCAGAAGTGTCTGTTCGGGTCCTTGGCCCATTTTTTTAGTTGGGTTGTTCATCTTCCTGGTGTTGAGTTGTATGAGTTCTTTCTGTATTTTGGAAATCGCATCCCTTTCTGGGAAAGAGTTCCGATTATCCCTGTTGGGGTTATCTGCTCACCAACTGCTTGGAGCCAAGACAGAAAGCATTTCCAGAAGAAGGATGGGGGTGGACAAGACAACAGATGTCTACAAAATAGGTCAAAAAGCATGGATATTTTTGTGCCTCTCTCTCTCCTCCCGAAAGGAAGCGTGTGCTAAGGATGATGGGTTATGCACATGCCAGGCAGGTGTGGGGTGGCTCACTCAGTACTCCAGACGTTGGCTGAGAGGTTCTGAATCCCCGGATGTCTGTTCCCCGTAGGTAGACGGTGGGACTTAAAGTGCGAGATCGCTGCCTGCCAGCCACTCACCTTGTCTGTAGTAATCGCAGCTGCACTCAGCGTATGTTGCAGTTACCTACCGATTAGGAACCATGTGGACATTTAGCTGTTGAAAATAAGTCATTTCTTAAAAGTATAACTAACACTAGAAAAGCGGTCTAGAAAAACAACGTTTTTTTTCAAAGGCTATATCAAAAGTGGGTAGGTTGGCAGTTGGGGTCAGGGTCCACATTTTAGGTTTCGGACACACTGCGTGGGGAGAGGGAGAGGTGCGAGGGGACGGTGAGGGGAGACCGAGGGGACGGTGAGGGGAGACCGAGGGGAGGCAGGCAGGTGGAAGCCAAACGCAGGGACAGGAAAGGGAAGCAGGCGGTGGGAGACCACGTCCAGAGCTCCTCCGTGCCGAAGGCTTCCGGTCATCCCTAAGCTCTAGAAGGATGATTGCTTCTCCAAAATGAACAAACAGAACGGGAGCAGACTCACTGACACACAGGAGCAGACCAGACCGAGGGTTGTCGGAGGGGCGGGGGTTGGGGAGCTGGGTGGAGAAGGTGGAGGCACTGAGAAGCGCAGGTGGGCAGTCACGGAGCGGTCCCGGGGATGCGCAGTGCAGCGCAGGGAGCACGGTCAGCGATACGGTGATAACTGTGTGTGGGTCCGGGCGGGGCCGCGTCGTGAAGTGTGTGGTTGTCTAAGCACTATGCTGTGTACCTGAAACTGATACAAAATAATATTGAGTGCAAGCTGGAATTGAAAAAACGGTGCTGGCGAGGATGTGGAGGGAGGGGAACCCGTGTGCACTGTTGGTGGGAGTGCAGGCTGCTGCGGCCACTGTGGACAGCAGTGTGGAGACACCTCAGAAAACTAAAAATGGATCTGCCTTTTGACCCAGTGATCCCACTTCCGGGAATATATCCCAAGGAACCGAAAACACTAATTCAGAAGAACATAAGCACCCCTATGTTCATTGCAGCGTTATTTACAACTGCCAAGTTATGGAAGCAGCCCAAGTGTCCATCAGTAGGTGAGTGGGTAGGACAACTATGGGACATTTACACAGTGGAATTCTGCTCCACCATAAAAAAGAAGAAAATTTTACCCTTTGCAACAGCATGGATGGACCCGGAGAACACTGTGCTAAGTGAAATTAGCCAGTCACAGAGAGACAGATACCATATGGTTTCACTCGTATGCGGAATGTAATGAACACACTGAACTAACAAGTGAAATAGGGACAGACTCACAGATGGAGAGAGAGCAGGATGACAGCTAGTGGGGGGGGTGGGGGGGCTGCATTAAGCACAGAGGAAAAAGGACTCATGGACGTGGACAACAGTGTGGTGATTGCTGGGGGGAGGGGGCCTAAGGGCCCTAATGCTAATGGGAAAAATACAGTAAAGGTAAAACATTAAAAAAAAGGAAAATTTAAAATTTGAAAGAAAGAGAAAATAATTGCTCCCCTAGACTGCTCAGTTATTTTTTCTGTTGACATTCTCGTTCAAGGATGTGCTTTTAAATCTTTTTGTTCTTCAAAATTTTTCTCATTTCTAATTTTCAAGAAGCATCTCTGGATAAGAAAAAGTCCTAAATCAGCATTTTAAATAAACCTACTATGTTTATGCACATTGTTTCCATGGGTAAATGTTCAGTAACATTTAAATGTGTAAGAGTTTCCATTGTTTTGTTCCTGACATTCTGTTTCACCAAGTTGTAAATTGGGTAAACAAGAGGTTTTGGTATCCGGTATTTGGGATTAGTTGGAGTTAGCGGGATTAAAAACAATTTGTTAACTGGGGTTCCTGAGAAACAATAAGAAAGCGTGGGGCTGGATCAGCGCACCAGGCCCCGCCCAGGACGCTTGCGGGGACCCCCTGCCTGTCCTCATCGCACAGGGACCAAGGTTGGTAGGGTATGTTTTTTAAAAGTATTCTGCAACGCCGCAAGCAGAGTTTCGCATACTTTGGCAGCTGCATGAGAAGACACCTCGGCGCAGTTTTGTGTCCTTTGTAAGGACCTGAGGAAAAGTAATGCTGGTTTGCAGGATTCTCTGCCTGCAGCCTGCTCTTCTCAAACCCCGCCCCCCCAGCCCCCGCCCCAGCCTCTCTCTAGAGATGCAAGTAAGGGGTCAGGTGCCCTTTCTTGACTGACAGACTGTACACTGCCATTCGTTTCTTACCGGCGTTTTATTATGAAAACTCTCAAACATGTCGAAAAGTTTACACCATTTTTCATTGAACACCGTACACTCACCGTCCAGATTCTATAAATAGCATTTACTGTGCCTGCTTTATCTCGTGTTTGTCCATCAGCATATCTTACTGTTTTTGCTGCATTCCAAAGAAATTACTCTCGGGTTTTTCCTTATCTTCTATTAGCTATGAACCCTAACCCTTGGGGTGAGGGTTTCGGGCACCTGTGAGCAAGTGTGCGGAAGCCACTGCGGGCCGCGGCCCCGAGCTGTTCCTGCCGCTCGGCGGGTGCGGAGCAACACTCGCTGCTGCGTGCCCTGAGGGACACTTCAGTTTGCCTCTAGGGACAGTTACTTGTAAAGTACAGCAGTTGTTTTTAGGTATGTGTGAGCCCCGATTTAGAAGATGGACTTCCTGCTATAAGATAGTCCATGTAAGACGTTTTTGAAGTGGTTAAAAAGGATAGATTTAATTATGTATCATAAAAGTATATATGAAATACGTTCTTTACAGCGGTGATTCTCTCTCTTGGAAGACACATGTAGCAGCGGTCCAAGGAAACCCACATTTATGGGTTGGTGCCTCAAGGGTCCTCTTAAGGAAGAGGCTGGAAGAGCCACCCCCACATCAACCGGCATGGCTTCCCTGTGGTCTGTCTGCTGTGAAATTAAGCTTTCGTTGCAGGAAGCAGTTTGACACTTGCAGCTGTTCAGGTGACCTGGCCGGTCTGCACAGGCCCGTGGGTCGTCGCACAGTGGGCCGTGTCGTGGCGGGGGGTGAGCGCACCCTGCATTCTGGGTCTGCTTGGCGGCTGGGCGTGGTGCATTGTGGGAATTTGTCCCAGTGATGCTAGATAAGGCATAGCGAGAGTCTCAGTGGCAAGGGGGTCGGTAATCTAAAACCGTGTGACTCTTTGATGTGTGCACGTATCTGTATGTCCATACGCGTATCTCTTCGGTCCCTGAGCGGGAGTGTCCCCAGATGAACAAAAGCCGCACCTCCCCTCCTAACCTCCTGAAACGGAGGGGCACGCCTTTTCCCCTTGGCGAAATGGGGGTATTCTCAGCACTTTGGGGGGCTGATCTCTAAAGGCAGTGGGGCAGCTGCCAGCAGCCTCCCCTGTCCCAGAACGGAACAGGGGCTGTCACCCTGGTGTGTGTCCTCCCTCCTCACGCACACGAGGGTTGGGGACTCGTTTCGGTGACATGTCTTCCTTTCTTCCCTGCAGCCGCGGCCACTGTCCGGAAGTGTTCTGTTCACACCGGCATGTTTACAACGTGAACTTAAAGGTTGTTTGTCTTGTACCAAGTTTACATTTGAACTTCCTTTCCTCCCCACTCCCAACAGGCTCGGGTCATGTATGACTTTGCTGCGGAGCCTGGAAATAACGAACTGACGGTCAGCGAAGGGGAGATCATCACGATTACAAACCCGGTGAGAAAACTGCGTCCCTTAAGGACTTATTTTTTAGGATTTTTTTTTAACAAGTTGATCGCTCAAACCCACATGAATTTTTCCCTCTTGCTTACGAAGTAGTGATGATAAAGTAAGAGTGCGTATTTACAAACATTGAGAAAAGGGCAGCCCCCGAAAGATGGCTGGGTGGGGTCCTGGCAGACAGAAGTGGAGAGAAACACCCCCCCCACATCAGAGGGGCCGAGATTAGAAAGTATGCAGTGTTTCTTAGACGCCTCAGCTGCCATTTGACAGCCTGTGAGTCGGGGGCTTGGCTAAATGCTCTGCGTGGTCTCTTTAATGTATTCCCCCCAGGAGCTCTGTGAGGTCCGTATCCTTTATCTCTTTTTACAAATGAGGGTAGTGAGACTGAGGGAAGTTAAGGAATTTGCCCCACAATTTGCCCCATTCTGCTTGTAAGCAGCGACACGAGGATTCAGAGCCGCGTCTGCCTGGCCTGTAAGCCGCTGCTTCGCCCTCTCTGCTGGGGAGCGCTGCGTGTGATCCTGGGTCCCGGGCGTGCAGGCCGTGCGGACCAGTGGGCTCAGAGCGCTGGCTCTTACAGCCAGACCCAACAGGACGTGTGCGCGGACTTGGACTTCATCGGCTCAGTGGTGGGCTCATTCCAGGGTTTGCCTGGTGCTCGTGGTTGGCGGTGGCGTGGCGGGTGGCAGGGTGAGACCTGCACTTCAGGGAAGTGACCCTAGCAGAGCTGCGCCGAGTGGAGTGGGGTCCGCGGACAGGGCTGTGGGCCGTACGTAGCAGCAGTAGGGGCGGGAAGGAGATGGCTAAGGAGGCTGCGGAGCGTCGGACCCAAGGCCTTGGTGCCTGACCCCAGATGCTGTGGGCGAGAAGAGAGTCCAGGACGCCTGAGGTTTTTGTGCTTTACGTCTGAGCCAGAGCCGGGCTTATTAACGTACGTAAGTCTGGAAGCAAGAGTAAAGGAGGTTACTTTCAGATGTGTTGAGTTGGAAGAACAGTAAATAATCACCCTTGGCCTGTGGCTTTGCATCGGATTAAAAGTGGACATGCAGAGCTGGGGAGGAGGGCTGGGACAGGCCGACCCCCCGACACCTCTGACGGGTAGCACGGAGGAAGGCGCCCGATAGCCGACGGGACTCTGGGAAGCGAGGAGGAGGGGTGACCAAGAGGGCAGTGGTTTCTTAATATTGACGGTATTTCTAAAACCTATTTTATGTTTATTTTAAATTTTTTTATTGTTGTTCCATTACCCTGGAATGGGGACCTGAAGTGGTCCCCGATTCCCCCCCATGTTACTCTCCCCGCCCTGTCCCTCCCATTTAATTCCCCGCCCCCCATCGTCCTTGTCCGTGGGTCCTTTATACCATCCATGTTCCTTGACTTGACCTTCCCCTCCTTCCCCCCATCGTCCCCCTCCCCTCTGGTCACTGTCAGTTTGTTCCTTATTTCCGTGTCTCTTATTTTATGTTTTAGACACAGAAAGATTGCTGGGTAGAAGTACTTGTATTTTGCCTTGTATAATGAGCATGTTTTGCCCAAATTTTAGAGGGAAAAATAAGGATGAGCATTACACATGGGTACAGTGATTACATACCATGGGTCTAATAATCCCATGTGTAATGGGCACAAAAATGTGGGTGCTCATTATACACGGCAAAATACGGTGTATACAGTTTTATAAAATATGCTAAGTGTATATAAGTAAATGGGTTTTGTTTTCAATCATAGGAAAAAATCAGATTGTCTACCCATCTCATTTTTTAAAATGAAGAAGTGTTCTTCATACCACAGAAGAAACAGTATTGTCTTTAAGCTGGTATTGTCAAAAGTGGACAAAGTTGTGGCTTAAAGTGATTTCTTTAAAAGAATATTTCATGTAGATTCAGGTAGTTATTAACTAATTAGGGCACGCTCTATGCACTTAACTCTTACTATTTTAAGGGGGGAAATTGGGACTTTGCCGAGATAATAGATTGAAAAATAGGAATCCTGGTATGGACTACTTTATTATTTAGTTCACTTAATGTTATTCAGAAGAGCCGAGGAACCCTGGGTCAGTAGTTAGCGTTCCCTAAACGGCATGCAATCCCAAAGCTTAACGGCTTAAACCACCAGGAGTCTGCAAGTCGCTGGCTGGTTCCCCCTGACCTGGGCTCTTTCAGGAGCCTGCTGTCGTCGCCTGGGTCCCAGGGGCCTAATGTGGCCTCACTCGCCTGTCCGGCTGGGCTCCTGCTGGGGGTGGCCGGCTTTGGGTGGGGCAGTGGGCAGATTGGGCCCCGTCTGCCTCATCGTCTAGCAGCCCGGATGCATTCCCATGGCAGCTCTTTGCGGGGAAGGCCGTCTGCAGTGCGCAGAGCCTCTCGAGGCCAGGGTCTGAGCTCCCCGCTCCATTGCCACCTCATTCTGTGGGCCCAGGTGGTCACACAGGGCGGCGTAGACTCGGGAGGCGGGGTGTGCGCTCTGCTTTTTGACCCTGGAGCTGCCGGTCAGCTTTGTGACACCCGCCCCCCCCCACACACACACGCGCACAGAGCAGGACCCAGAGAGCGACTCCGTGGCCGTGGCGTCGTGTTAGTGGGCTGCTTCCAGTCCCTGGTCACTTACCGTTGAAGTTTGGTGGCCCTTTTTAGATGATACGATTTTCTGGAGTAAAGAGAAGGCTTAAAAATGTTAAATTTTGAACTTAGTTTTATAGGAATAAGAAGATTAGTGTTCATTGCTTTTCGTGTATGACAATTCACAAAGCAAAATTTCTGCAGGAAATTCCAACTGCAGTCTTTTTTTCTTCCTTTTTTTTTAAAAAAAAAATGTTTCTTAGGATGTTGGTGGAGGCTGGCTGGAAGGACGAAACAGCAGAGGAGAGCGAGGCCTGGTCCCCACAGACTATGTCGAGGTAAGAACTCCCCGTTACGTACTGGTGCCGCCCGGTCTTCGTCAGACATCTTTGCATGAATCGCCAACCTAAAGAGCAAACTGGAAGAGAGCAGCTTTTTTTAAATTAAAAATTGTTCATTGTAAAAGTAGTACCTGCTAATTACATAAAATGTGGGGAATACGTTGAAGTAGAACTAAGAAAAATACTATCTGTAGACCCAAGCTCCAAAGAGTGACTCCTAATATTTAGATTAAGTTCTTTCCAAGGATAGCAATGTTTCATTATCCTGGATACAAGTCTCTATTGTTCGTTTGCTTATATTGTGTAATAGCTGCTGCCTGCAATAGCTTCTGTTTGCTGAAGAATTGACTCGCACAGTTTTAAGTAGTTTTTTTTTTGAAGTAGCTTATTCTCCCTGTGCTAATTTAGGACACACCTCCCAGCTCCTTCCCCCATTCCCGCACGCAGACAGGGGGTGTGAAAGGAGCTGCTGTGAGAACCATTGCCTGGTTGAAGTTCTAGTACGATAGATGCCAAGGACAGGGTTACACCCTGAATGAATGAAGCTCCCAGCCTGGGTCACACCCACTCAGCCGCAAACCCTCTTGCGCGTCAGCCTCCTGGCGCCCCCTGCTGGTTGTCTGTAGCTCACTCAAAACTAAGGACCTGGTATAGGTGAGCTTGCCTCATCTGCAAGGATAGAAACTAAGGTTGCCTGGTGCCCTGTGGTAAAATCCGAGTGAGAGCAAGAATAAAGGTACCTACAGCTCCCCTCCAGGAGAGAGGAACAGTGCCATGGGAAGGTGTTCCCCTGCGTGCTGCCTGTAGCACCTGTTCCTGATTGGGAGTTGGGGTAGGAAGTTGCGAACCCTCTGGAGAAGGTGGTGAAATCTGTAGCCCCTCTCAGGATTCTACAGATCGACAAGAATGAGGACACTCGGAGGATTTAAGTAGATACTGGCATGAATTGCATTCTCTGGTGTTCTGCATATTTACACAAAGGACTCATTATAGATGATCCTCGGTTTTTCAGAATATGAACCTCTTTCCCATAATAAATGACAGTTCTTACTTGTGCTTAGGGACTCTGACTCTGAAATAACTCTAATCCGTGAAAATAATCGTGCTTCTCTCTGACATTCAGATTTTACCCAGTGATGGAAAAGACCCATTTTCTTGTGGAAATTCAGTGGCTGACCAAGCCTTCCTTGATTCTCTCTCAGCGAGTACAGCTCACACTAATTCATCAGCTGCCAACAGTAACAACCAGGTGAGTTTTACTCATCCCGCTGGGTGTGGCTGCCTTTCCAGAGAGCAAAGTGCATTTGGGAACGCTCATGATACGTTGTAGCTGTTAGATGTTTGTGTGGCATTTTTGTTGCGTATTAACAAAGAACTTGCTTGTTGAACCTGCAAAAGACTGTTTATAAAGGTGATTATAAGAGAAAAGGCAAGGTGTTCATCAAGGGCCGCCTTTCAGCGTCTGGCAGGATCTGAACGCAGACCCGGTGATTGCGAACACCCCGTCAAGCGAGGGCATGGAGAGAGAGGAGGGGGCAGTGTCGAAGCCTGGGCTGGATCGGAGCGCTCGTCCGACCTCGGCCGTCACTTGCGCTCTCGGCTGGAGCGTCCTTGTTCGCAGGCGCAACACAAGTAAAAGTGACCACGACTGCGGCACTCAGCACTTGGTACTGTTGTATTGCTTCTAGAAAACTTGGAAGAGCGGGATAATTTGAGAAAATGGCAGTGAAATTTTACATTGATGTTGATGAAAATAGGGTCAGTTTAGGTGATGCTTCCTCGTTCAGTTATTGCTAATTGATTCCCCACCGCGAGTGACGACAAGAGCACTGAGAGGATGGAGAGCAGAACACTGTCACCGCTTGCATCTTCAGAATGAGAGCACTTTAGGGAATGTTCTTTCTTTCTTTCTTTTTTTATTATTTTTAGAGAAGGAGGAAGAGAGGGAGGGAAACATCAATGTGTGCTTGCCTCTCGCACGCCCCCCACTGGGGGCCTGACCTGGCCCGCAACCCAGGCACGTGCCAGGAATCGAACCTGTGACCCTTTGGTTTGCAAGCTGGCACTCAGTCCACTGAGCCACACCAGCCGGGGCATGTTGTTTCTTGGTACTTTTTCAACTTACTTAGGTTGTGTGTGCCTCTGTTTCCTCGTTAGTGAAGCCTCATAGAATTGTTGGAAAGAGTACATGGAGAGCAGTCCTGAAGTGTTCCGACCGGTACTTAGTACTTAGTAGGGCTTTGATCTGATGAGTGTTCGTTACAGTTATCTTACGCACCGCTGCGTCTGCCCTAAGACAGTCGGGGCGGGGCCTCCTGCAGGGTCCTGAAGCCTGCAAAGAGGAGGAGTGTGGAGGAAGCGGCCCCTGTCCTACCCGTTGGACCGGTCGGTGGACACTGACCAGTGCATGGTAGGAAACTGTGTGAGAATTCATCTGAATTTGAGGTGGGACTAGGTACTTTTCCACCCTCAGTTATGTTTCTGTGATTCCTCAACGTACCTGGTCCTTACATATTAGGCTGCAGCCCAACTGGCCGTTCTGCAGATTCGCCTCGTGCTACGCCCCCTTTTCTCTGTGTCCTTGCCCTCTTCCGAGAGTGACAGGGTGACTCCTTCCATCTTTCAGAAGGCTGCCCATCCCTCCAGGCTGAGCTTGAGTAGCACAGCCTTCAGAAGTCTTTGTGTTTTTCCTTCTCCCCTTTGCTTCCTCCTCATTCTTTCCGCACTGTTTGTGACGCTTACAAATTACATCACTCACCTGTGAGCTTGGTGACAGGCAGGGCTCTTGTCCCATTGTTTCCATTTTTGTGACCTGTAGCGGCTTTGCATCGTAACAGAGTGCTCTGCCAACGTTGGGATCATTTTTGCGTTCGGTCACAAGTACATCAGAAGGCACTTAGAGTGGGACATGCTTTGAGGTTTGCTGATGCCCCCCGAACCCCCGCCTCCCCCGTGAAGGAGGTCTGTGTGCTCAGCGCAGGCGGCAGGAGCGGGCCCCCAGCCTGTTGCTCTGCCTTCTGCGGGGCTGCCCGTCCAAAACAGTTAGTTCTCTTCCAGAAAAGCCTCTGGGGTGGTTATTATTTTTAACTGTGCAGAGAGTAAACAAATGCTGTAAGTTAAGTGGGCATTTAGGAATATAACATCTTTTTAATAGGCAGAGATTCTCAATGTAATGATATTTGTTATAAAGGAATTTTTATTGTTTAAGAGATGAGGAAGGCAATAATAGTACTTCCATGTTAGAACTACATTTTGCTTTCTCATATTTCAAAAAAAAAAAAAAAAATCAATGTTAGGCCATTTGAAAGCCATTTTGTAGCCCATGTTGAAATAAATCCGTAAAAGAAGACTTCACAAAAGTATTAAGTTTGGTGATTATTTCATTATCTCGAATAAGGCCTGTAATGCTATTTGACCTCTAATAATTGCTTATTGAGATTTCCTCTTACAAAACCCTGATTGAAAAGGTTCTCTCCATCCCCCAAGCCCTGCTCCTACCCCCAGCTGAATCCTTCCAGTGTGACGTCCCAGGGCTTTGTAAGGGAGGTTGTGTACATCCATTGTAGGTTTTGTTGACACTGTTCTTCAAAACTGCTCTAGGCTGGCCGTGCTGACGCCTGTCGCTTTGCTGGTCACGGGCCCTGGCCTTCTATGAGGCAGCTTTGTGCATCTGGGGAAGCTTTCAGAACTACACGCCAGTGAAATTGATTGTTGAGGCTGGTTTTGGTGCTTGTTTCTGTCTAACGGGAGACAGTTGACAAAACCAAAGGGTTTGTTTTGGTTTTTACCTTAAACAGCTGTGACAAAGGGCCAGTCAGCATTGCCACGTACACAGCCCATTTTCCGAAGAGGCAAATCCACCAAGAAGCAAATGGTCTTCTGCTATTTCTAGCATCATCCTGCTTGGTACATAAAGCTACCTGCTTTAAAACTGTGTGCTAATAAAGTAAGTAAACTGTCTAGGCTAGTGCAAGTAGTATCCATTTTCTAAGGTAAATTTTTATTTTCTTTTTTTTAAGGTTTTATTTATTTATTTTTAGAGAGAGGAGAAGGGGAAGAGAAAGAAAGGGAGAGAAACATCATTGTGTGGTTGCCTCTCAGGCACCCCCTACTGGGGACCTGGCCTGCAGCTCAGGCATGTGCCCTAGCCTGGGAATCGAACTGGTGACCCTCTGGTTCACAGGCCGGCACTAATTCCACTGAGCCACACCAGCCAGGGCAGATTTTAATTTTCTTTATTTAAAAAGTGAATATCTGGTATTGACATCTGTGGGTTCACAGTGTAGACTAACAAAGGATTTGGTAAGCCATTTAAGTTTGCAGTTAGTATTGATGTAGCTGGTGAGCAATGGATTTAATCTGTTTTAGTAACCGAGCCTCATTTTCAAAAGAACGTATAGGTTTTATATTTCTGTTACTGTTTTTGTGAAGTCAGTAGAGGTTCATCTATAGAATTAGGTGGTGTCCTTTGAGCAAATATAAGGAACAAAGCAGGAAATTTTACAGTTCTGGTGTGTTGTGAGCTGCAACGGTTAAGCTTTTTGCATCGGAGAGTCGCATACCCTCTGGGGGCTCCTCCAGAAAGCGAGCCGTGTCAGAGACTGACTGGCGTGTTCTTGGGTGTAGGAAGCACAGTATTTGCTTCTGATTCCTGCTTCCTGTCACAGTGGGCCCGTGGTTTTTAAATGTTGGATACGTGAGCAGTGTCGGGTAGACTTTGGTCAGAGGCTTTGCAAAACAAAAAGAAGCTGTAGTAACCTCAGCCTTCACAAAACAGGTAACTTTCCATTCATTTTTAGTGTGCGCCCCTGCACACAAAACAGTCTTGCCCCCGGCAGTTTCTAGTTCCAGAATGCCAGCCTGCCTCCTTCCCTTCCCATCCAGAGACCCTTTCCTAGGGTCTGGCAGTGAGACAGGCCATGGCCCCCTGGGCCAAATGACCGCATGACACGCAGGATGTCAATGTGTGTGGCCAAGGGCGCTGCGGGAGTTTCCTTACGTGGCAATAAGGTGGACCCTCGAACGCCTCTCAGGCCTCGCCCCCAAGACAACAGTGTCGCAGGAAGCAAGCCCTTGGTTAGGGACCCCTCTTACCTGGGTGAACTTACCCACCTGAATGGTCTTGCTGACCCGTATTAAACTCGGGGTGTCCTCTGAAAGGAGCCAGGTGGATGGTGGGAGCTGTGACCCCCCCATCACCGTCTTTTGAGCCTCCGTGTGTCCTTGGTGCTCTCGTTTGCCGGCTTGGCAGGACGCGGCCTGGATGAAACACATTATCTGCTCCGTTAGCCCTCAGATCTGGGTCGCCGGAGGGCTGACCCAGTTCAGGCAGCCGCAGAGGAAGAGCGGCGCCCCTTGCCCATCTCGTCCTCTTCCCCCAGCCCGCTCTCCGGGAGCCGTGCTCAGGGTCTGGGCAGTGAACGCTGCTCTTCTCAGACTGCGTCTTGTCCCCTTGCTGGCGAACCAGGGAGTCGTTCCCCAACGAGCTCTTGCTTAGGTCTCGCTGCTTGTTCCCTGACACCTGTTGTCAGAAGCAGGAGTGTGATGCTTACTGGTCCAGGTCCCCCAAGGATGCCATATATGAAGCAAAGTGTAACAAAACCAGAACCTATCAGGTTTATGATCAGCAGCTGCAGGCTAGCGTTTTTGTATTTTTTAAAGGAATTTGGTAAATAACCTTTTATCTTTATAGAAACAGTACATACGCGCTGGAAAAAATTAGGAAATTCAAACTAGCTAAAAGAAAAGCACTCTGAGGAGCACACACGGAGGGCTCAGAGACATGAAAAGATGCTCAGCGTCACTAGCCATCAGAGAGACACAAATTGAAACCACAATGAGATGCCACTTCACACCGGTCAGAATGGCCATCATAACCGAATCAACAAACAACAAGTGCTGGGGAGGATGTGGAGAAGGGAACCCTAGGGCACTGTTGGTGGGAATGCAGACTGGTGCAGCCACTGTGGAATTTCCTCAGAAGACGAAAAATGGAACTGTCTTTTGACCCAGCAATTCCACTGCTGGGATTATATCCTAAGAACCCTGAAACACCAATCGGGAAGAACTTATGCACCCCAATGTTCATAGCAGCACAATTTACAATAGCCAAGTGCTGGAAGCAACCTAAGTGCCCATCAGTAAACGAATGGATCAAAAAACTGTGGTGCATTTACACAATGGAACACTACGTAGCAGAGAGAAAGAAGGAGCTCCTACCCTTTGGGACAGCATGGATGGAACTGGGGAGCATCATGCTAAGTGAAATAAGCCAGGCGGGGAGGGACAGATACCATATGATCTCACCTTTAAGTGGAACATAATCAACAAAAGAAAAAAGCAAACAGTATAACCAGAGACATAGAAATGAAGAACAATTTGACAGTAACCAGAGGGGAGGGGGGAGGGGATAATGGGGGGAAGGGTTTTCAGGAACTACTATAAAGGACACAGGGACAAAACCAAGGGGGAAGGTGGGAACAAGGGAGGGAGGTGGGTTTGGCTGGAGTGGGGGGGATGCAGACAACTGTAATTGAACAACAGTAAAATAATTTTTTAAAAAAGAAAAGCACCCCAGTCCCACCTCCCACTGCTATTTACTCCTTGGTCCGCGTCTCGTTTTCGCTGTGCGGACGTGGGTACGTGCGTGTGTCCCTAGGGGCCATCTGCGGCAGTGCCTGCTGCTTGTAGCCTTTTAAAAGTTGATCATCCTTCTCATTAAATTTTTACCTCACGTAACATCTAGGCCAATTTTAATGTTCCCAACTGACCCGAGAATGTCCTTTTCAAGTTTGTTAGTGAGCTAGTGTCCAATCTAGGACCAAGCTAATTACATCCGGTTATGTCCAGAATGTCTCTGTGAGTTCCTTTTTTCATCGCTGTTCCTGCTTTTTAAAAAAATTCTGACTTAGCCAGTTGTCCTGTTAAATTCCTATCTTTTGGGTTTGCCTGCTTGTTCCTTTCCGTATTAAGTTGTTCCTCTATCCTTATAAACTGGAAGTTGCACGTAAAGGCCGGAAGGATTCAGATCGAACATTCGGGCTGAGCTTGCGTCATAGCTGATCTCGTGAAGTTAGGCGTGCTGCACCACATCAGAAGACGTAAGGTCCGGCCAGGCCACCGTTGCCGATCGGAATGACCGGGGGTCAGGATGATTGATGGCAGCCCGGTGCCTCCGTTGTCTGGTTACATTTTCCGCACATGGCCGTAAAGCAGTCTGCGTGGTGTTGTGTAACGCTGGTCGCCGTCCACCTGATGGGTCAGCACCAGCTGACGGCCCATGCCTGCCTGAATCGGCGACGTCGTTTCCTCCACATTCACTGAGCTGGCTTGCTTCCGGAACGCAGCCCTTTCCTCCGTCAGCCGAAGCTAGGTAGCTGCCTCGAAAGAGGTTCTGATGGAATTCAATAGAAACGTTTGACTCGTTCCCTTTAATTTTGCCAGTTTCCAAAGTTAGAAGTTGTTCCAAAAGCTACCTCGAACAGTGATGAATGAGTTTTTCTATCTTTCTTTTTTTTACTCTTACTAGGAACCGGTGGATTTACCGGATTGTTTTTTTCTTTATGATTAATATTGTCACCTCTCGGGGGCCCGTTCACAACGTTTCCTCTGTCTCACCAATACCTAAAAGTTTCCCTACTCCTCAGTGTTGTTAGCGTTATCATCTGTGTTATTGCCGGGTCAGCTTGATCGATCTTTCTCTTGTTATGGGTCATATTTTCTTGCTTCTTTTCATGCCTGGTGATTTTTCATTGGATGCCAGACATTTGGGACTCTTACCTTGTATGCTGGTGGTGTGGTCCCACCAGTATTCTTTATCCTTGTTCTGGCATACAGGTAATTACTCAGAAGCAGTTTAATTCTTTTGGGTCTTATTTTTTAAATTGTTCAAAGTGGGACCAGAGCGACATTTTGGACCTTTTGCCCGTCCATCAAGGCCAAACCAGTTTTAGTTCTGTGCCCAGTGCCGCACGAACGAGGAGGGTTTCCAGTCCTGGCCGGTGGGCAGAGCCCCGTGTGAGGGATGGACACTGAGCCTCTCGGCTGGCGTTTCCTTGCCCGCATGCGCTGGTCAGTGCTGCGCCGGCGACCTGGGGTCCCCCTCAGTCGGTCACATCTCCCCGCTCAGCCCTCTGCCCCAGGCTCCCAGCCGTCTCTGCTGGGCTTGGTGTGGGCTGCCCGCCCCAGAGCCGTGGCCTGGGAAGCCTCTCCAGGCAGGGCCAAGTCCTGCGGTGCCCCATGGCCCAGGGTTTGGAAACGGTTTCACATGTTCTGTGTCGTTTCTGTTTTCTAGTTCAAGTACAGGTGTAAACTGTGTCCTGGTTACTCCATCTTGATTGCCTACTTTGCGTGTTAATTGATTTCTAAAACCAAGTTTAGCTACATCTATAAAACAGAAATAATACCACCGCTAATAATACCAAACGATGCCAGTTGGACCACGAGAGAGTCGCACCTGAGAAGTGCGTTCTCATAACCGCCCCTACGAGCGTTAGATGACGGCAGTGACTTTCCTGATAGATCGCTGTGGCGCTGGGGTTCGAAACCTGGAAGTTAGGCTCCAAAGCCGGCTCTCAACAGCGATGCCAGTTGGGCCACTGCCTGGCTTCGCGGGAGGTTGCCTGTTATCAGTGTCCTGTTCTCACGACGATGCTGCGTACTGAGCCAGGCAGAGTCGCGGGAGCACACGCCGAAAGCCCTTTGCCTCCCGGGTCCACAGCCCGGACAGTCTGTTCTGTGCTCTCGGCCGAGCTCGGCAGGTCCCGTCTGTCGTGGCTCTGTGGTTGTCTCGCGTCAGCCCGGCGGCTCTGCTCGTCGCGTCTGGGCTCTCATGTGTCTGGTGGCTGTGGAAGCAAAAGGTTCAATGTCTTAACGTTTTTCAAAGCTTGGCTGTGTTACTTCTCTGGAGTTTCTTCCGTTGGCTGGGTGACTTGCATGATACTTGTTCCATTCCTTCTGTGCTGCACATAATTGTTTCTAGTGCTTCAGAGATGCCGCGTTATGACAGCAGTCTCAGAACACACGCGAAGGCGCTGACGATAACCCGCTGCTGTGCCTTCGGGGCTCTGCTTTCTGCACGTGGCGTGTGTGAGTGGGGGGCATGCTAGAACTTTCTGGTGGACTTAGCCCTGCTGTGAACTTGCTGTTTTCAGTGAAAAGCTTTGGTATACTCTTTTTTCCCCCTGCACTTACTGAGTGCCTTTTTTATTTTAAGGTGGATATTTTGGCTCAGATTCGTTGTGTTGAAAGTCTCAGCCAGTCACCACCTTCTTCATCTTCTCCTTCTCCTTCCTCTTCTGTAAATAAGGTAAAATTCAACTTGAATACAAGAGGAAAGAACCATTTAAGACCCCTAGAAGTAATTCCTTTTTCTCGGTTAGGTCCTGGTTTCAGGTAAAGCATACCTTGTGTCAGGTATCTGACGCAGCTCATCAGGCCTGTGGAACATTGGGAATTGCAGAGTTGGCAAGGGCTTGTGCCCGAACAGGGGGGCGAAGAGAAGTAGGAACTAACTGTTGGGTACACCGGGGAGAGGGAAGAGAGCTGGCAGAAAGCCAAGAAGAGGCGCCTCAGGGTTTGAAACCGTAGGGAGGAGGATGGGACTTCTGGCCAGGATGGAGGCATAGGTGGACACACTGTGCCTCCTCTCACAACCAAAATTAAGGACAACAAAAATTTAGAACCAAAAAAAGAACCAGAACTGTTAGAAAGTTGAATTATACGAAAGTCCGACAACGATTCACCCAGACTGGTAAGAGGGGTGGAGTTGATGGCTGGTGGAGAGGGATTGCAGCAGGAAAAAGTAGTGGCTAGTGGTCCCTGACCCACAGGCGGCAGTTGGCACACCCCAGGCTCACAGGCCGCGGTTACCAGATGCGGGGAGGCAAGGAGCAGACCCAGCGAGGCGCACAAGGCGGCTGACCGGGGTCACACATTCGCTTGCAGATAAACCAGGTGAAAATGGGCAGAGAGACAGACTGCACAACCCAGGGCCCCAACGCTGGGAAATAAAGCCTAAAAGCACCCATTGAAAACACTTGTGGGGGTCGAGGTGCCGGGAGAGACTCCCAGCCTCACAGAGGGGACTGAAATCTGAGAGAGAGCATAGCAAGCACCATTGTTCCCTCTCGGACCCCACCCCCACATACAGCGTCACAACTCTGCGACTGGGTTGCCCCAGCCTGGTGAACACCTAAGGCTCCACCCCTCATACGTAACAGGCACGACCAGACGGAAAAAAAGTGGTTCAAATGGAAGAACAAATCAAACCATCAGGGCCAATACTTTTAAGTGACCAAGAGATAGCCAACCTATCAGATGCACAGTTCAAAGCACTGGTGATCAGGATGCTCACAGAATTGGTTGATTTTGGTTGCAAGTTAGATGAGAAAATGAAGGCTACACTAAGTGAAATGAAGGAAAATGCACAGGGAACCAATAGTGATGGGAAGAAAACTAGGACTCAGATCAACGGTGTGGACCAGAAGGAAGAAATAAACAACCAAACAGAAAAGAAGGAAGAAACAAGAATTCAAAAACATGAGGAGAGGCTTGGGAACCTCCGGGACATCTTTAAATGTCCCAACATCCGAATTATAGGCATACCAGAAGGGGAAGAGGAAGAGCAACAAGTGAAAAACTTATTTGAACAAATAATAAAGGAGAACTTCCCCAATCTGGCAAAGGAAATAGACTTTCAGGAAGCTCAGAGAGTCCCAAAGAAGTTGGACCCAAGGAAGAACACACCAAGGCACATCATAATTACGTTAGCCAAGATTAAAATGAAGAGAATTCTAGAAGCAGCAAGTGTTACAAAGGAGTTGCCATCAGACTGTCAGCTGATTTCTCAAAAGAGACCTTCCAGGCAAGAAGGGGCTGGAAAGAAGTATTCCAAGTCATGAAAGACAAGGAGCCATATCCAAGATTACTCTATCCAGCAAAGCTTTCATTTAGAATGGAAGGGCAGATAAAGTGCTTCTTCAATAAGGTCAAGTTCAAGGAGTTCATCATCACCAAGCCCTTATTCTATGAAATGTTAAAGGGACTTATCTAAGAAAAAGAAGATAAAAAATATGAACAGTAAAATGACAGCAAACTCACATTTATTAATGACCACACCTAAAACAAAAGCAAACTGAGCAAACAGCTAGAACAGGAACAGAACCACAGAAATGGAGATCACATGGAGGGTTATCAGCAGGGGAGTGGGAGGAGGAGAGAGGGGGGAAAAGGTACAGAGAATAAGTAGCATAGACGGTGGGTAGAAAATAGACAGGGGGAGGGCAAGAATAGTGTGGGAAATGTAGAAGCTAAAGAACTTATGACCCATGGACATGAACTAAAGGGGGGGGAATGTGAGTGGGAGTGGGTGTGCGTGGTGGAGGGGAATGAAGGGGAGAAATGGGACAACTGTAATAGCATAATAAAATAAAAGAACAAAAAAAATTTTAGGGTGATGGAATTAGTCTATGCTTTGTGGTGGTAGTTACATAACTGTGTTTGTCAAATGTCAAAAAAGAAATTTTACTGTATAAAGGTGAATTTTACTGTACATACATTTTACTTCAACAAATCCAATTTTTAAAAATTGAAAAGAAAAAGAAGCCGTACGGAGGAGCGGAGTGGGTCCGTGCGTGTCCTGCGCCTGCACGTGAGGGACCAGGGGCTTACCGGGGTGGATAGCACAGAAGTCAGAGGCCAAAGGCTTGTTATTGAGCCGGCCACCGCAGCCCGGTTTGTTACAGTGGGGTCAGGCTTTGAGGAAACCAAGGTCCCAGTGTTTAGCGCTCAGAAAATGTCTGTGTCAGGGCCCAGAGAATTAGGGGTGACCGTTGAACATAAGGTGGAACAGTTCTCTCTTCTCCCTCTTTCATTTAAGTATCTGAAGGAAACAGATCTTTGGCTAGAGATAGAAAACATCTTAAACGCTTGTTATTACCTCTTTAATGTGATCTGGCACTGCAACCAGTTGGAAATAGGCCTTTTCGATCTTTTCCTCCAAAGCATAAAACAGTAGGTATACTGGCCATATTGGGTTTTGTTGGAAGAAGTGCCAGTTCTCATTCTTTTCTCTGTATTCTAGACGGCCCCTCCACGTAACAAGGTGACCGCTCCTGAAGTCACACTGTGTGCTGGGTATTGTGTTAAGTGCTTTGTGTATGTTGTGTCATTTAATCTTTACAAAACTCCCACGAGGAAGTTAAAGTTATTGCGCCCATTGTATAAGCGTGGAAACTAAGGGAGATGGAGTCCCTTGGACAAGTTCATCCAGCTTGTGAGTGGGAAAGCCGGGATTTAATCCCAGACAGACAGCTCTGGGGCCCAAGTTGTTAAGCACTGTACCCATGAGAAATTTACTTGAATCAAATTCCGTCGAATCTGCGATCCCTGGATTTAAAATTCACCCAGTGGACCGGTATTCTTTTTCTTTTAATCTTCACCCGAGGACATTTTTCTTTTCATTGTTATTAGAGAAAAAGGAAGGGAGGGAGGGAGGAAAAGAGGGCGGGGGAGAGAGGAACATTGATGTGAGAGAGAGAGACATGTATTAATTGCCTCCCATATGTGCCTCCACCAGGGATCGAACCCACAACCTTTTGGTATTCGGGATGACTCTCCAACCAGCTGAGCCCCCGCCCCCAGCCAGAGCGGACCAGGATTCTTATCCTTGCCCTTGTGTCTCTTACAAATATGCATTCGTAAGGTGCACAGCTTTCCTAGGATGGTCCTCTCAGGGACACCCATCACTGCCCACCCCGTCTAGGGTCTGGGCTGGTCTGGGGTCTTGCTTGGTGTGCAGGCAGGTACAAGCCAGTCTGCTTTCTGCAGAAACTCGGTCTGTGCTTTAATCCTCTCAGTGGATATATTGAAATACTTCTCATGCTATAAAGGCAGCGTAAACGCATTTCTCTCCGTTTTGTGAGGCTACGATTGCTTTTCACTCAAGAGCGCTGAATCGGCAAATGTGCGGACGAGGTGCTCCTGGCCTTATGGGGCGTTTGATTTGGTTGGCACAGGGTGAGGCGAAGAGTCAGACGTAATCAGCAGGCTCAGCAAAAGACAGAGGAAAATGCATTTGCGATAGAGATTCAGACAGACACACTTCGGGAGTGTTTTCATTTGACGAGTACTTAATTTACTAAGCCCTTACTACGTGCCAGGTCCCATGTTCATAGGCAGCAGGGAGTCACTTGTGACTGAGGGACACAGCCCTTCTCCGTGTGCCCTGCATGCGACCTGGCGGAGTGCAGAGACAGACGATAGTATATACAAACTGTTTGCTGGAGCTACCAGCATTCGCTGAAATTTCGGGCATTGAAAACTTCGGTGATTTCATGGTGAATAACCGTGAACCGCCTTCTGAACGTTACCGTTGACATCTCCCTGTTCTTGCTTCATCACACATCTGCCCATCCCTCTTTCCGTCCGTGCCTGTCTGCACCCTCCGCCTTCTCTGCAGTGCGCTGATGCCGATTTGCGACGTGGAGGCATGCTTATTCTAAGAGTGTGGTGGCGTCAGGTGCTGAAAACCGCTTGCTGTGTGATCGACCAGGGCAGGTTGTCTCCCGAGAAGAGACTCGGGTTGGTGTGCACGAGGGAGACCCGACCTCCCTGTTAAGTAGGGACGGTGTTATGAAGGTCAGATGTCTGACACAGAATAATGTATATTCCACACAAGTGATCAAGAACATCATTCTGAACCAGTTTAAGTAAAAAAAAATTTTTTTTGAGACCTTGCCACTTTATGTAAGACGTTTTGAGAGTCATTGGGGGAAATAGTTTGTGAATAAGATGGGCTCATACCCGACCTAATAGTAGGAGTGACCACCTGATACGCAAATAACTCCACGGAAGACCGACTTTGGGAGGGCGTGTGGATGGGGCAGTGTGAGCGGGCAGGCTCCGGGACCAGGGCCCTTGGAGCAGTGGGACTCGGACAAAACTGAGCAGCACGAGGGAGAGGCTGTGTGCACCGACAGAGGGAATAGCACGAGCGGAGGCGTGGATGCAGGGAAACTGGAGGCCGAGGGACAGAAGTGGAGGTTAGCCGCAGGGCGAGTGGGGCGTGTCCTGGGAGGAAGAGTGGGACGGACGGGGCGGGTGGACTGAGAGCTTGCAGTTTATTCCATGGCCAGTGAGAGCGGTGAAGGGTGTTTAACACCATGCCGTTGAGAATCAGGAGGGGTTTGGTGCCCCAGAGGGAGGCGGAGGAGGAGGACATCTGTGGACAGACAGGAGAGAGGGAGGAAAGCTGGAAATAAGCCGAGAAGAGGTGCCTTGGGGTCGCGACTTAGGGAGGAGTAGAATGGGTTTGTGTGTGACCTGCGCCTGCAGGTGGGGGACAAAGGAGGCTTGGGGTGGGGGGGCGCGGTGTAAGCAAAGAAGGCAGAGGCCAAAGGGTGGGAAGGGTGGGGGGTGGAGAGAGAGACTCTGACAGGCTGTGTGAGCTGGGCGTAGCTGCCGATATTAGGGGAGGGTCCTGGGGGAGGGTCCTGGAGATCGGGGCAGGTCGTCAGAGAATGGGAAGCCAGTGCAAGAAAAGTCAGCGAGAGAAGCTGAAGGGGTTTTCCTCCCGTGGGGTTTGGAAAGATTTATGAGCAGGAGTCAGATTGAAACAAGATAGAGGGAATGTTCCAGGAAAAAGAACAAAAGTCAGATGGCGAGAAGCCAACAATTACTAGATTTGCCTACAGGGATTTTATAACCTAGATAGAGAGCCAAGATCATATATATAGACAAATAATACAGCCCTTTTTCCAAGCAATTTGTAAACCAAGTGGTTTTAAAGAGAATTATCATGTTACGTGTTTTTGTCCTAAGTGTTAATTTTTTAGGACATTTGCTATGAACAGCTCACATTCGATTTTCCCCTCAGTATTGATGAAAGTCTTCCTTTGACAGTTTGCTAACACTTACAGTCTTGTTGTCATGGCAACACTGGGCTTTTACTCCTCCTGTTGGTCTAGTTTATAACCCTCTGCTCTTTGCGGTTTACTTCATTCAGTTCTGTCAGTCTTTCCAAATCTGAGACAGGCCGCCCGGGTTCACATTCCAGCTGAGGTTGCCTGGCTAGAAAGAGGCAGAGCTGGGACTCGAACTCCTAACCCAACCTGGGGGGCCACTCTGCTCTGGACTGTGCTGCCCTCAGTGTCTGCCTGCATTTCCGGTGTCCTTTAAGAGGAGCTTGAAGGTGTCATCTTGGAAGCCACGGGCCTGAGAAGTTCAGTCGGATATTTGAAATGTCTCTGCTATTAACGTTTGACTTTGAGTGAAATCACTAGTAACTTCATTTTTTCCCTCGAGGGTATAAAGAGACGTTGGAATGAAGTCATACCCCCACACGTAAAACACATTCTCTGTTTGCGATGCCTCTGGTCTGGGGCACCAGCTCGCCGCCCATCTGCCAGTCCGTGCAGCGTAGCGCGAGACCAGCGTTTCCGGGCTGCGCAACAGCAGGGAGGGAGGTCACTCCCAGCTTGGCAGAGTTTCTGGTGAAGCCCTCAGCCCTCACTCCCCCCTCCCTCTTCCCTTCTCTCCCGCGCTCTCTGTCTCCCCTACACCACATTTTGTTCATGTGAGAAAGAAGGCTCCAGTGAGGGGGAAACTTTGCTATCCCCTTTTCCTGCGTAAACAGATTCAACATCGAAAAAGGCAGTATTTGTTTTCCCTGAATTTATCTGTAAATTTAAGCTGATGGAAATGAAAATCAACACATTTTTTAAAATTCGACACTCTAAAGCTAAAGTCCAGATTGTTTTAGGTTTAAAATATTCAGCTGATGCCCAAGGTCACGTGTAAAAATAAACCAGTAGAAGATGTCATGCTGAAGTGCTGATGGTACCCTGGGCGGCGGGCTCCGCGGCGGCTCGGTGCTAGCACAGGCAGGGTGTTAGTCGCAGCAGAGCCTGGAAGAGGGCCCCAGTCCTGTGCCGGATGAAGGGGACGTTTCAGATCAGCAGGGGAGAGCGGGTCATCCCTTAAATGACGGGACAGCAGATAGACTGACAGAAAAACTTAAGCTGGATTCCTATATTACTACTTCTTTCTTTAAATCCTCACCCGAGGATATGGTTATTGGTTTGAGAGAGAGAGGAAGAAGGAGAGAGAAAGAGGATCACTGATGGGGGAGACATCAATTAGTTGCCTCCCGTACGTGCCCCTGACTGGGGACCGAACCTGCATAGGATGATGGTCCAACCAGCTGAGCCACATGGCCAGGCGTGGATGATTTCTCATACCAAAGTAAATTCCGGACAGACTGAAGATTTAAAAATTTTAAATCAAGGAAACAAGCAAGCTGGGTTTGACTCCTGGGCGGGTGCAGCAGGGCTGAAAGGTGGGCCCCAGGAGCTCTTACTGTAGAGTTCCTCGAAACTGGGTACCATGTGTTGCCTGTTCAAAATTTTATTTATTGTAATATTTAGCTCTGGCTGGTGTGGCTCAGTGGATTGAGCTCTGGACTGCAAAGTGGAAAAGTTTGCCATTTCGATTCCCAGTCAGGGCACATGCCTGGGTCGCAGGCCAAGTCCCCAGTAGGGGGCGCATGAGAGGCAACCTCACATTGACGTTTCTGTCCCTCTCTTTCTCCCTCCCTTCTCCTAAAAATAAATAAAATATTTTTTAAAATAATAATTAAACTATAAAATGACAAGAATAATGGGAGAAAAGTACTTCAAAATAACTTTGGGGTAAGGTAGCCCCCTTTTGTGGAAGACAGAACTCCTTAGCATGTAAGAGTGTAAGAATGTAACTAACTGTACAGCCTCTTCGGAGAACAGTGGGACAGAATCCACTGATGATCAATGCACAGTCTCAGGAGGCCAGCAGACTTTCTCGGGGAATTTCACATGGGCCCGGTGGGCGTGTGGGGAAGGGGTTCCCAGGGCATGCGTTGCAGCCTTATTTACGGAGCAAAGCACTGAAAACCAGCTAAGTGAGCATCACCACGTGCTGGTTCATCACGGGGAGCAAACACGGTGGGGCCTGCAGCCGCGTGAAGAAAGACGCCATCTGTGCGCGCTGGCACCCTGCGGAGGAGTGCGTGCGGGCTCCTGGGCGGGGAAAAGCGGAAGTGCCGAGCAGAAAGTGGCATTTGGGCTCACTGACATGTTTCAGGGCACAAAGGGCCTCTGTGGGGGAGGGTGTTTGAGGGAGTGCGTACGAGGAATCGGTTAGGGAATGGTCATCTCTGAAGGAATGACTGGCCTCTTAAGGCAGTAGGCGTATTTTTATTTATTTTTTTATCCCAACCCAAGGTCTTTTTTTAAAGTGCCTGTCTTTTTATTCTGTTTGAGGTTTTGTACTTTTTAAACTGGGGATGTATTACTTTTTCAAATAAAAAAAAATGCTAGTAAAAATATAACTGATTGCTCTAAGTCAGTTAATAAAACATCCTTATTATTGGCGTGTATAATCTCACAAACGATGTTAAATGAAACAAACAAGTTGCAGAGGAATACATACAGTATAATGTTGTTCAGTTCCGTTTTGAAGGTATGAAAGTTATTTATGAACGTGGGCGTACGCGGTGGAAGTACATAAACGCACACGGGAAGGACGGTGGTTCAGGAAGCAGTGACTCGGGGAAGGAAGAAGCTTGGGAGGGAGGGGGTGCTAGTCCAACACTTTGTGTGTCTCTGGCTGTCAACTCCTAAGCAAATACGGCAGAATGCGTTAACATCAATCAAATCAGGTTAACGCTGCTTTCTGTGCCCTCCTCCATGTTTAACATTTTCATTTAAAATGTTTTATTTTAAATTTCTATTGATTTTTCTAAATTTTTTTATTATTTTTGGAAAGGGAGGGGGAGAAGTGTCAGTGTGTTGTTGCCTCTCATGTGCCCCCTACTGGGGGACCTGGCCCACAACCCAGGCCTGTGTCTTGACTGGGAATTGAACCCACGACCCTTTGGTTCTCAGGCCAGCGCTCAGTCCACTGAGCCACACGAGCTAGGGCCGTATTGATTTCTTTCAACATCCCTACTGTATTCAATTGTTCTGTAACTCCTACTGAAGTGAGTAATGCTTTCTAGAAATCACAAATAGTCTTTCTTTCTGACCCCTGACAACAGGTCGGCAGTGGCAGTGACCCCTGGTCAGCCTGGAGTGCCTCCAAACCTGGAAATTGGGACAGCACGGACGGCTGGGGGGCCAAGCCGGAGGGGACGGCAGCTCCGAGAAGCACTGCCAATAACTGGGACAGCGCCTTCGGTCACCCCCAGGCCTACCCGGGACCAGGTGAGGAAGGGGCTCAGCCGGCGCCGGGGCCCGCCCTCAGCATGACTAGGGCACCCGAGGTGCAACGGATTCTGATCGCAGGAACTGCTCTCAGGGGCACCCGTTCACTCGCAGCAGGCCCTGCGCCTGGGCCCGAGGTGGGTCATCGTTACCTCCCACCCGGAGTCCAGTCTCCGTCATCTGGCCGGGCTCGCAAAGCAAGAGAACGCTAAACTCTCGGCAGTTAACACACATTTATTTGCTTTTAAGTCTTGGGCTCAAAAACGTGTGTACGGATCAAATACGGTTTATCACCTGCCAGTTTATGTTCTCTGACTTAACTGTTGCATCTTTTCCTTAACCACCTGTTTGACTCCCAGGCTATTAATGGAAATACTGAGGCAGGAAGGAATTTCTAGAAGGGGAAACCGTTCAGGAATTAAGGAAGGGCATTTGTGTCTGTTCTGAAATGAAGTAGAAAGGTAAAATAAAAACCTGCTCATCACGTAATTTATGACCCCACACGAGCACGTTGTGCCGGAGTCAAACGTGCTCCCTGGCGAGGGACTCGCCCGCAGGGACCATGAAGGGCACGGGGCTGGCTCCAAGCTCCCTCTGGAAGGGGCCGGCCCGTCGGCAGACCCGGGACACATGGGCTACGTGCACTTGGGAGGCCAGACCACTGCCCTTCAAGGTTCTGTAGGGACGCGGCGTGGCGCGGCGTGGGAGCCTCGGCCCAGATCCTTCAGCTACTTCTGTTCTTTTTGTTTTGACATTTGTCTGTCAGGGTGGTGCTCTGAGGGCAGAGATCGGGGGCTGTTTCCTGTCACATGCCAAAAGGACGCATCAGACCAGGGGTGGGGGGGCGGAGGCCCAGACCGTGGACAAGGAGGGAAGCAGGAAAGCCGGCGGCGGCAGCCGTTCCCACCACCACGATTCTGTCTGTCAGGCTGCTGGTGCTGCTCCGCGACTCCTGGTCTCTCGTTTCTTCCTTCCCCTTTCCCTTCGTCCCTGTCCTGTTTCTCTCCGCCTGTCCCCTCCTTGCCCTTCCCTCACCTTTATTACTGTGAACATTAAACAATTCCTTCTCAGAGCTTTCCCCTCATACCGTTTGACCTCCCCAGTCCAGGTATTTGATCCGCTTGTTTGCAAGTTTGCAAAGCTGGATTTGTCAGCGTATAGGCCCTGGAAGGCCTTCCCTTGGGTTCGTGTAGCGTTTTTACAGTCTGCATTCGCGTGAAGTTACTTGGACAGACGGTCCTCCTCAAGCCGCTTCTGCCTTGTCTTTTGCGCTAAAAGTCTGGATTCCAGCCTTACGCCGCCTGCAGAGCCTGTCCCCCTGCCGTCCGCGCTGCACTCCAGGGCACGCCCTTTCTTGCCCTGTCGGTGCTTCCACCCAGTCCCTAGTTACGAGCGGAAAGTTGAGTCGTTCCCTTTGCATTTTGTTTCTCTTCGCTGACCGTGTCCCGCGCCCACCCCCAGCCACTGGTGACGATGACGACTGGGACGAGGACTGGGACGACCCCAAGTCGTCCTCTCCCTACTTCAAGGACCCCGAGGCGGCCGAAGCGGGAGGCGCGCAGCGCGGGAACAGCCGTCCTGGCGCCTCGTCCATGAAGCTGCCACTCAACAAGTAGGTTCCGGGGTGTCGGGAGGCGGGGGCTCTGTGCGGGAACAGACGGGAGGGACGAAGAGGCGCTTCTCTTCTCGGCGGTTTGTGAAGCTTTGCCTTCGGCTCACTTTTCCTTGGATCTTAGCTCGGTAGCTTATTACAGTTTTTTATCTTTTCGTTTTAAAGGAAACACTCGTTCCGTTTAATGATCTGCAGACACTATTTTAGCTTTATCAACTCCATGACATATTAAGGTTTCATGGCTGATGTCACAGGAAAGTTAAAAGTAGTAACACTTTTCAGCGTTTTACTCGCACGTGTCGCTTGCCGTATTGCCAGGCCTCGTGCAACGCGGTTGGCATGCATTCTCATGCGACCCTCCCGTGCCTTTGCAGTACATACAGTCTCCGTTTTGTATGTGGGGGAAACTGAGGCCCAGGGAGGTTAAGTAACTGCCCCGCCTCACACACAGGGGTAAGTGATCCGGTCAGGGGTTCCGGTCCAGTCCCTCAGTCTCCTGAGCTGTGTGCTCTACACGCGCTTCATGTGTTTAAGACTTGGTTTGCGCCTGGATTTCCTTAAATTAAAAAGCGGACGTTTCGAGCGGTACTTGTAGACCTGCTGCGTCCCAGGAGGGCATGCGGTCGGCGTGGACAGGGCGCCGCAGCCTTCCCCGGGGCGAGTGCCGGTGAGTCTGCGGTTCACACCGGTGCCGCTCGAAGGAGACGTGGCGGGTGCCCTGCAGGAGACTCTCCAAGACTCCTACAACAGTGGTGTTCAAAGTAATCTTATTTTCTGAAGTCACTGATGCTTTTTCTCGATGTTCCAAGTCCGTGATTCAAAGCAGATACCAAAGAATGTTAATTTGCGTCCGGAAAAAAAGTTGTAAATATAACGTTTGCCATACACAGGGTCTGGCACAAACAACAACCCTTTTTAACGCAAAACCCTTTATTACAGAATCGTAAGCATGTGATTCTGCACACCATAGGACATTTTAGGTGAGACGTTCCAATTAAAACTATGAATCGTTGCGCCCGTGCTGTTGCCCTCCCCACCACGCTCAGGCAGGCCTGCCTTCTGCCAGGCGCTGTGTATCTAGGTCTCGGGCTCTCGGTCTGGGCCTGCACGCATGCGCGTACGTTTCCGAAGTCCTCCGAGTCCCCTTAGTGTGTTTAGCATCAGTGACTGTCATCTTTCAGCTGCCCACTTTTCCTCCCTCTCTGTCTAGTTTATCCCACTATGTATTTTTATGCTCAGTTGCTTGTATGATAAAAAGTAGTCTTTGTTGTTGACAGTGTCCTGTTTCTTAGAGTCAAATTTGAAGTTTTCAGTGTGGTCCGCAGTGATGTATGTTACCCTCTGTTTAAACCCGAATACAGAGTACACTTAAAACCCGTTAAGACAGAATGAGCCTCTTCGTCCTTGTTTGGAAGTGAGGAAGCGGAGACAGAGTCACATGACCGGCCAAGTTTCCGTAGCTGGAAAGTGAGGTGGCGGCGGCGCCCAGGCCTCAGGCTCCCCCCTCCAGTGTTCCCCTCCCACCGCCCGCCACGCGGGCCGGGGAAGGTTGGACGACCTGTCTGAACCTCCGTTTCCTCATCTCTTAAGTGAGGGGGTTGGCTTGAAGAATTTTCTGCTCTAAAATTTCGTTCCAGGTTGAAACGAAATCAGAGCAGTCCCAGTTTGCATCTGCAAAAATTCTTGCAGCCCAAATTTACCCTGCCTTCTTCAGAAGTAACGCTTCGGGTGGCTGCGTGTCGGTCCCGGCTTTTCTCCGGTTTTAGAAATTTGCTTTGGGCTTAGATTTGGTTTCTGGAAGTAGCCAATTTTATTATGTTCCAGGGCTCTTAAGAAGAAGACTGGTTTCCTTTTGTATCTCATAAACTGTTCTTATTTTTCTTGTGGCAATTCCACCAGAAAACAGCACCAGTCCTTATGAACAATGGCAGTTTCTATGGGGTGACTGTGGCTTCCCTGAGGGAGTGTGTTGAAAGGCAGCTTTAATTCGGATGCAGAGGTGCCTGTGGGTGGCCATTGCCGTGCTTGGGGACATCTGCTTTGTGACCCGAAGGGCGTTTTTCTGGTCTGCCCTTCACTCTTTGTGGGGTGACAGAGGGTTTCAGATCCGGTTAAGCAAATAGAACACCATAAGTATCACACCTTCTGGAGTCACACGGCTCTTACCAGATAGCACCTAATGAAGTGACGAGTTGGCCAGCTAACAGTCTGATTACATCAGGTTTCATTTACCACAGTTTCCTAGTTCTAGTCCATCTGAAAGACAGCAAGGTTAAAATGGTTGGGTTAAGTAAACGTGGACGAGAGCTGCATCATTCTTCTAAAGAAAGACCTAACGCTCACAAGCCATTTGTCCTCATGATTAGGTTTCCTGGATTCGCAAAACCGGGGATGGAACAGTATTTGTTGGCTAAGCAACTAGCAAAACCCAAAGAGAAAATTCCTATCATTGTAAGTTTGTTCATTTTTATTTATTCACTCTGCTTCCAATTAAGCTCTTCTGTGTGCTTTAAAGTTAAGAGGATTGTTAGTCATTTGGAAAACAGTTTTAAATACATTTAATGCTCCAAATAACGAACAGTATGTGTGAGTATTTCGAGAGTACTAAAGATAACTAACATAAAGTAATGCCTGTTCTTTATGTTGTTTAGATATTCTCTGCCTTTCAGACTTAGTAATTGAACCAACACCACCACCAGTACCTGTATTTTTCTAATCATTTTTCATCTCTGAGTTGTCTTGAAGTATCTTTTATGTGCCGCATTTCTACCAGCCACGTAGAGTGAGCTAATAAACCCAGATCAAATATTTAGGTTTCTTCCTGGCAAAGTACATGCATGTTATCAGAACGAAGTGCCTGTTCCATGATGTCGGTAATAATTAGCCTTTCTTCCAGCAAACCAGCCCTCAGGTCAGAATAAGGAGCTAGCAGGTAGAAGCTGGGAGTTAAGGACACGTTAAGAATATCTGTCCTAGAGTAACTTGGTTGTTAGGGTCACCCGAACGTCGGTTGCTGGTAGACTGCCCGTCTAAGCATCAGACAGCTGGTGTTCCCGGATGAAATTCCGGCAGAGGGAACGGTGGCTGTCTTCTGGCCCCGTGGACTCCGCCCTGTAGCCATAAGGTGGGTGAACCTTGGGTGAAATCGCTGCGGACTCAGAGGAGGAAGAGGGAACATCCGGTTTACTCTGTAGTCTCTGGGTCCCGGGAAACTGGAGAAAATTCTAAGAATGATATTGGACCTATTTTATTACTTGTTCCTGCAACTTTGAAACCTAGAAATCTCCAGAAAGAAGGGACGTGACCAAGATCCCTTCTTTTTCTTCTTTCCCCAAATCAAATTTGGGGTAATTGTCTTAGATAATCTAAGGCAGATATTCTTAATGATGTCACTCGATTAAAATTATTTTCATTTCCTTTTTCTTCAGACTTTTTGGTAAATACTGAACATGTATCATTGCTCTTTTCATTAAATTTAAATCTCCACGCAGTTAAGAGCCCAGGGCCCCGCCCCTCGGATTCTCAGAGGGGACTTGGTCACAGCATGGCAGTGGTGGAACAGAACTGAAGGACCCCAGGGTTTGGGGCCCGAATGTCTTCGGAAGAACCGGGCCATGGTCCCTGCAGGCAGCCTTGCCTGCGTGGGCTTCCTGCGTGGAAAAGGAGGCCCGGGGAAGCTATCACGTTTTCAGGAAACTGCGAGAAAGCAGACCTGCTCTTTGCTCTTAAGGCACAGCAATGCCCGCCCCCCCCCGCCCACCACCACCACCACTAATAAAATGTGACCTCTGGGTATTGAGCCCTTGTAGGTCAGAATTGCCACTCTTGGTCCCAGTCACAGTGACAGGTCCCCCAAAGGCTCCTCTGAGAGACTCTGCTCTGTAGCTTGAAGACGTTTCTGGGTCTGGGCTCATCCTCGAGGGGTGGGGGATGGGCAGAGTAGCTCTTTGTCTGAGACCTTCTCTTTGGTCTCACTAAAATTCCCCAGACCCCAGCCATCGTCCTGACCTAGTAACCTCTGAACTTGCATACCCCACCCCGTTTTCTCTCCCTTCCACCTTTAGAAAGAGTTGGGACTAGGTGTCCAGAAAATGAGAGTGTTGACAAAGTTTGATGGCAGCTTGACATCGTTCAGATATACGAGGGTTTGATTTTCTATTTCACGAACTCTCAGCCTGTGACAGATAGGAAACTTTTTTAAAAAGTAGACCTTTATACATATAACTAAGACAGCTGGACTGGAGAGAGAGAGAGTGTCCCCTCCTGCCCCGCAGGGACGGGGAAGTCGGCCTCCACTCCATACAGCCCATGTGGCCACAGGAGGAGCAGCGGGTGTGGCCGGCAGTTGTGCGGGACGACCTCAGCAGAACTGAGGGCATTTGGGTGACTTCTCAAACAAGGGCAAGAATGACCCCCAGAGGACTTTGGGTCATAATGAAAACCGTTGCATTCTCAGTTTTGACTCTCGTTTGATGCATCAGTTTCGCTCGCTGTTTCTCCTTGTGACAAATGTAACTCTCCCCGGCGCCCTGTGCAGGTCGGAGATTACGGCCCGATGTGGGTTTACCCTACCTCCACCTTCGACTGCGTGGTAGCGGACCCCAGGAAAGGCTCCAAAATGTACGGGCTGAAGAGCTACATCGAGTACCAGCTGACGCCCACTGTGAGTACCCGAGGCGTCGAACGACAGTCCCGCTGCTGCCACTAGTTGCTAGTTACCGGCATTTTTCTTCATTTTCTCTAATTGGCGTTGTAACTTTCTCTTCTCTTTCCCTTGTTTTGTAGAATACTAATCGATCTGTAAACCACAGGTATAAGCACTTTGACTGGTTATACGAACGTCTCCTGGTTAAGTTCGGGACAGCCATTCCAATCCCTTCTCTTCCAGACAAGCAAGTCACAGGTGAGCGGGCGTGACCCTGGACTCGGGATGCCGAGTGCAAGGCCGCGGCGAGCGTTTCCCGGTGGGAATCGTTACGGCATTTTCCGTCCTCCGGAGCAGCCAGACGTAGGGGTCTGGAAGCGGTAGCCCATACGGCTGTGCGTGGCGCACGTGTACTTGGAGGTTACCTGAGCACCTAACAGAGCGTCGTAAGATTTCCCGTCGGAGGTCTTGGACGCGTGTCTCCCATTCTAGCAGCCATTGCGTCGTTATTGCTGCGCCCTTTCCTGTGGAAGAAACACGCGAGCTTTTTAAATGTGAAAAATGGCACCTGAGGAAATGGCAGCGGTCCTCACGGCCTGGCGTGGGAATGAGAGTCCATGGCCCGGCCGATGCGCGCACGCGTGCAGTCCAGGTGCAGGGTTTTCATTGGAAGAAGGGTGCGAGCCTCAGGGCGCAGCCGCGGGGAGTTGCCCGGTGTTCTGCTCAGTTATTTATGTGACTGTTTGCACTTGGATGTTTCTATTTTCCGTTGATCGTTAGCCTCTCCTCTTTCCTGTTGAGTTAAGGTGTCGAGTGTCCCCACCAGCGCGACCCCAGGTAATCTGGTCAGGGACGCACGGTGCTGCCAGAGCCCCTTGCAGGTGCGCGGTCAGAGAGTGAATGTTGCTGTGTCGGTCCTGAGAACTGCCGTTGGTTTTTGTTTAATCTCCTAGTGCATGGAGCCCGGAGTATCAGTACTCAGGACTCAGTATGTTTGTCTTGGAATCACAGTTTACAAAGAAGCCGAGCCTTACTAAGGATCGGAAATAGTTTTAAGATGTAGCTAGAAATTTTTCAGGTAAATGAAACTGGTAGGTATGGAAAGGAAAGGGTTAAAGATGAGTGTGCGGCTTCAAAGGTCTGAGCCAGACAGGCCTCTAAGACACGTGGACGTCAACAGGCTAACGGAGACGGATACGCGGTGAGAAGAAACGTGGGTGGGGTCTGAACGAGGGGAGAGCGGACGGGGTTTGATCCTCCTCGCTCGTGAGAGTTGAGACGGTTCAAAGAGGAGCTGACAGCCCTAAGCAGCCAGACGGCCGAGCCTGCTGCGGATTCTTTCCGTGCCGCAGTGAAGTGCCCCCTGCGAGCCGGTGGCTGCGCTGCGCTGTCTCGGCTCAGAGACGGCGTCTCGGCTCAGAGACAGCGCTGAACGCGCTCTGCCCGGTGGTGCGGAGGAGCGGTCGGAGCCTGGGCCACAGCTTGCTCTGGTCCGCGGTGAGATGCGGACCGCTACTCTGTAGTTAGAGTTGGTAGCCTTAGGAGGAGAACGTCATGCTCCTTGAACCTTCACTTTGTTGTATGTTTTATGTTTCTCTGAGCTTCTTTGAGGAGATGGAAACATTTGTTTTTAAACAGTTTTGATTTTTTTTTAAACTTTGAAGTTTCAAGTTGTCCCAGCGGAGTGGAGAGTGGGGCTGGGGCTGTGTGCCACGTGGTAAGCGGGTCCTCGCCCTTGTCTGGGCGACTCCTGAGCGGGCGCAGTTGAGCGGAAGCCCGTCGGGGGGCCAAGCCAGTGTGCGCTGCTGCCTCCGTCCACTCCAGGGCGTCACTGTCCCCCTGGTTCCGTGCCCGGTTCACATGGTCACAGGCCTGCCTTTTGTCCTTCTGCTGTTTTCAATTCAGCTTTTTTTTCTTCAATTTTTATTTCAATTGTTGATCTTGTACAGTTTTCTGTCTTTTATTCTCACCCCAACCCACCACTCCAGCCCTCCCCAAAATTCAGCTTTAAAAAAAAAAATTTAGATTTCTTTCCATGAAAACGTCAGTCTGCCTTTCTCCGTATTTTCAAATCTCAGTTTGTTTCCTGAATGTTATTCTCTCCTTTACCAACTTGATGGGCCCAGTTTGTGAGTGGTGAAGTGAATGGAGATTTCTCAGATCCCTTAGGTTGAATACATTGTTTGTTCTAAATCGGATAACAGCGCGCTATTGTAAAGCATCATAGAGTCATGGTTCTACTCCCATGTTAAGGTTTGTTTCTTTAAAAAAAAAAAAAACAAAAAACGTTCAGGCCTGCAGCCAGGGCTGCGTCCTAGAGAAGCCAGAAAGCGGCAGCCCCCTCTGAAGAGAGCTGAGCTTTGATTCACTGGCTGGGACGCGCGCCGAGGAAGCGGAGAGCACAGAAGCTACTTCATCCCCCCTCGTCCTGCCCGTGAGGCCACAAGGTCGCTATTATGTCAACTTCCCTCTCACTGAAACCCTGGGGGACGGAAGGAATGCCCAGTCGATGACGTCCCGGCCCTTCCGTGGGCTGCCCGTCGGTCCACGGGCGCCCCGACTGGGAACGGAACCGAGACCCTCTGGTTCGCAGGTCTGCGCTCGGTCCACTGAGCCGCACCAGCCAGGGCCGGAGTGAATTTTTCACACCCGTGACTGTATCTCCCACTTCAAAGTTTTCACTTGATTCTTTCTTTAAGGATTTCTGTCTTAAGAATCTCTATCTGTTGATTCCTTGTCATACTTTTCTTTAATTTTGTGAACATGGCTCCCTTGAGTTCTTTGAAAATATTTATAGAAGCTTCTTTGTCTGCTGTTGTGGTTTCGTCTGCTCAGTTCAACATCCGGCAGCGCTTAGGGGCGGTTTCCCTGGACTGCTTTTCCCTCAGTGCTCGTCATACTTGGCAATCTCTAATTTTTTGTCGAACCCTGAATGAACATTTGGGAGAATGTATTTTAGCAATTCTGGATTCTGATTTTTCTCTCTGAAGGCGGTTGTTTCTGCTCTATTTTTGTTTGTTTGTTTTGTAAGTAGCTTGTCTGGGCTAAATTTCTGAAATTTGTCTCTCCTGCAGCTCAAGTATTACTATTATTATTGGTGGTGCTGGTGGTGGTGGTGGTGGTGGTATTTCAGACTCGGCTCCCTGGGGTTCGCCGGGGTCTGTGTGTGCTGGCGTGTGCTCCCTCGGGCCGTTCAGACTCTGTCCGCTGCCCGTGGTCCTGCCTGTGAGCGGGGGAGCACACTCGGAGCTCCAGTCATTTTCAGGTTAGCCCTGGTTTCCGCTCTCTCGAGGCCCTTCCGTGTCTCCTTCCCGTGCGTGCAGCCTCGGAGTTGGCCGCCCGTGCGTGCCTGGCTCACACCGCGTCACGTCTCCACGGTGCCTGCCTCAGCCTCAGCCTGGCGTGTCCTGGCTCAGCCGTGTCACCTGGGCTGGTGGAGCTGCTGGCGCCCCCCGTGCACCAGCCTCTGGGCGGTCACCGCCCCTGCTGTGCGTGGGCATCTCCCACCGCTGCAGGTCTGCCCGTCTTCACGGCCCGCACCACCCTGGCAGAGCCCCGTGTCGACCAGGCAGAGGGTCGGGAGGTCGGGGGTGGGGAGACAGGGCCTGCCCCCAGCCACAACGCCAGATGTCCACTGTGCGTGCCTGCTGGTCAGCAGTTTTGCAAACACAAACACGTCTCAGAGGGCCGTTTGCCCGCGGCTGATTTCCAGAGCACTGACTGTGTTGTCTGGGTTTCGAGTTATTTTGCGGGGACTGGACTGGCTGGCTGCCTCCTTGACCGTAACTGCAATTTCCATCTCCAGGAAATTGCCTTTTAACTGTCGGCGACTCTGGGTGGCAGGCTTATAAAACCCTCCGTGTTCACCTGGTGTTCAGTGTGTCAGTCTTGTTAAGCTCATTTTCCACTTTTAAAACAGAAATAGGCTGCATTAAGCTGTTTTAGGATGGTCATAAGTTCCAGAATAGCAGCTTTCGTTATTGCATTGGTGGAAAAATTGCTTTTTCTATTTTCATTTTAAGTAATTTACAGAACAAAATGAAAAAATCTATAGTCCTGAGTTACTTTGCATAAATTTAACAAATTTATATGTCCGAGATTATATTGCACTTGGTCACATTTTTATAAATACAGAAATTTCATGTACTTTGTAAGAAATACTTACTAAATTCAACTATATCACCCCTTACTTGCCTATAGGGCTTAATATGGCCACGTACTACTTTATAAGAAAGAGAAAGTTTATCATATTGAAATAAGATTTACTTGTAATTTATAAGTACTCTAGGGATCCTTGGAGAAAGTAGCACTGTGAAGCTGTAGTAGCCTTGTCACAATGAGAAGGTTTGTTAATTTGTCGAGTCGGAATTTCGTTCTGACTTGTGTAAGCGGAAAAGTCCGCTGCGCCGTTCCTGCGGGTCTCCGAGCAGGCGCTGTGCGGCTCACCCTGGGTGGGTCGGCGGCGCACCCCAGGTTGACGCTTCCCTGAACGACTCTCCCCCAGGGAGACTCTCTCCCAGGGAGCCGTTAGCCATGCCAGCAGCCCTCGGCTGTGGTAGCGGTAATACGTTTGAGACAAACCGCTGCATCCTTCTCGGCGTGTCCCTTGCAGGTCGCTTTGAAGAAGAATTCATCAAAATGCGCATGGAGAGGCTTCAGGCGTGGATGACCAGGATGTGCCGCCACCCCGTGATTTCAGAAAGTGAAGTTTTCCAGCAGTTTCTAAATTTCCGGGATGAAAAGGTAGGACATCTATTATGACAGGCTCAGTGTGTGTTGGGAGTGTCCCATTCACACCAGTTTTATGTCTGGAAAGAGTTGGAATCGCATTGGTTAGTTGGGTGTTTCTCATCTCCGCCGCCGCCGCCACTGCCGAGGGGCTCAGAACCGAAATCACGCTGCGGGCAGGTGGTCACAAAGGGCGAAAGACCCGCTCGCCAGGCCGCTTTCCGTCAGCAGGGAGCGGGTCGGTCCCGAGTCGCTGCACAGCGTGAAGCGTGCGCTAGGCGCGGCGTCTGCTCCTAGGTACTTAAAAAAAAAAGAGAGAGAGAGAGAGAGGTTAGACCCCCAAGCTACTCAGGGTATTATTAGTGTGAAGCGAGGGAAATGGAGTAAGTGATTTTTTATGATCCCATCGTGACCTTACAGTGTAATGCATTTTGAAAGGAAAAGTAGATTCGGAATTGAACCATTCTTCTCAAAGCAAAGCTGTTTTTCCAGAATTGTAGTTGTGAGTCCAAAGTAAAGGTGACCTGTGGGCAGTCTTTTTTTGCCAATGGTCACCTGTTCTTTTTTGATAATTAAAGGAATGTTGGCAGTTGGGCATCTCATTATTGTCTGAGAAGACAGTTTTCTCTCGCAATAAGCTTTTAATGCACTGTCTATGGTATTTTCGCTAAACATGTTTTCTCCATAGTTGTCTCATAACAATTATTGCATATCCTGGAAAATAAGAAGAAAAGCAAAAGTTAGCTCAGATGCCAACAGATACAGCATACATTATGATCCTAGACAGTCATGAAATGATTTTTGTGTTTGATTCTGTGCAGTAGAATATTGTATACCTTGTTGAAACTTTCAGACAGAGATACACATTTTTGCTAAATTTCTTTGTAGTACTTTTTCCTACTTTTAAAGTGACTACATTTACAATAATAAGCCTAGATATTAGGGCTGTGTGTTTTTATAGACATATGCATATACTTAACATAATATAAATATTTGGGCCTTATTTTCAGTTATTCCTTATTTCGAGAATTGACAGGCTCATTTGAGCATGTTGTATGTAACCAGGCTGGGAATTAAAAAAAAATGAGGTGTTTTAGCATTTCTTTATGAATTTGTGTCTACCATAGGTCTGGCCTTACAGACAGCTCTGGAAAACTCTAGTTTGTCTGGTAGGATGTGCTGTTTGGTCCCAGGATGTCAGATTGCTATATTGGGTTCTTTGTGTTGTGTAAGTCAGTTTTGTTACTTTGTAGTTACAAAAGCTCCCTCCAAGGTTATTGCTTTCCTGCTGACTCACAGGACTTTAACAAGGGTTTATTTGATGACTTTGGCAAGGATTTGATTTAGAAAACACTTCAAAAGTTCATGTTTTGTGCAGAATATTATTAAAAATAATAATCTAGCCCTGGCTGGTGTGGCTCAGTGGATTGAGCACTGGCCTGCGAACCAAAGGGTTGCTGGTTCAATTCCCAGTCAGGACACAGGCCCGGCTTGCGTGCGGGCCAGGTCCCCAGTAGGGGGCGTGCAAGAGGCAACCCCACATTGATGTCTCTCTCCCTCTCTCCCTCCATTCCCCTCTCTCTAAAAATAAATAAATAAATCTTTTTTAAAAAATTAAGAACTTCCATTTATCAGCAGAAGCCATTACAAGTGAAAAACAAGGATATGAACATATATAACCAAGGGCTGGATTTTAGAATATATGAAAACCCACATAAGATAATCATCCCAGTTTTATAAAAAAAAAGTAGATTTAGTAATGTACTTCCCAAAAGAAAGTATCTGAATCCTCACCAAATGTATTTTTAAAGTACTTAATCTCATTAATAATCAAGGAAATGCACATTGAAACCACAGTGGACCCCACCGCACACTCACCAGAAACTCTGCCCCGCCGAGCGTCCTCTCGGTGGGAGGAGTGGCTGCTGGGACTCACGCATGGCTGGTGGGCGTGGAAGTGGGTAAGACCGTTTGGAAACCAGTCTCACGTTACCTGCCGAAGTTCAGCAATTTTCCACTCCCGTGTCTACACCTAATGGCATATATACATCTGATACGTGATATACGATACATACACTGTGTACACAGCAGCTTCGTTCACAACTCGTCGGGGGCCAGGAGTGACCGCCAGGCTCAGCGCAGGTGGAGGGAGAAGCCAGACACACACGCACACGGAATGTGTAGCACGGAGTTTTGACTCGTTTAAGAAAAAACAGCGAAATTGTAGTTTAGGGACTCGTGCCTTGGTGGTGAACCCTGCAGAACAGTGAGGAAATGACCGCCATTAAAGAAGAGGGGGTGATGTTACCTTGTTGGGGAGGGATGTATCGGGGGTCACGAGGGGCTTCTGGAACGCGAGCGCCGTCCCTGTCGTCACCTTGCTGGTAGTGACGCAGGCTTTCACTCCGAGAGAGTTCCTTGCCTGGCTGTCGTTGCACAGGGCACTTTTCTGTGTATGTGCGTGTATGTTATCCATGTGTTACAGGAGTAGGATTTTAAAACTGGCTCAGAATGTGTGTTCATGTCTTGTATTTTAGAAAAGCTTTAACCTTTTTTTAGAACTAAACCACCTAAAATTTTGAGGTGCTTGGTCACAGTTCGTAGGGTGTGTTTCTACTCCCCGTGTTTGGACTGGTAGCTCTTGGGAAAGGAATCGTGCCTGGGTCACCTCACCCAGCAAGGCCTTGGCTCACAGGGAGTGTGCGGTGCAGGGGGGCCTTGTTCACGTGCGGGATGACGTGTGAGGTGTGTGGGCGCTGGCCCACGGCGCGGAGGGGCTAGCGTGGGGCCTGCTGCGCCCTGAGAAGGCGCAAGGCACATGGCCAGTGAGCTGCATCTGCTCGGGAACCGTGCGGGACCGGTCTGGCCCTGCTCGCAGACTCTTTGCTCACGGCTGTCCTGTTCGCAGGAATGGAAGACTGGGAAGAGGAAGGCCGAGAAGGATGAGCTGGTGGGCGTTATGATATTCTCCACCATGGAACCGGAGGCCCCTGACTTGGACCTGACAGAAATGTAAGCAGTACTGCCAAGCTTGCCTTCTCCTGCACGGGGTCCGCCTCCTTGGCCCCAGGCCTGGCCAGCACGGCCGGAGTGGCACCCAGACTGTCTGACTGAGTGTAGGAAGTGAGCGGGGCTTGTAGTCAGAGGACAAGGACAGCGTCACCAGTGCGTGAAAGCACATCTTTCCAGCCAGAACCCAGAGGGAGGCCTGCTTCCTTTTCTCCCTGAAGTCCGTGGTTCAGAGCTGACCCAGTAAGCCGGTCCTTATTCCCAGCAAGGTGTGGTGGAGCAGAGCGGCCCAGAGCCAGGCCACGCCCACACCCCGGTCCTCGGAGCAGGCTCACTGTGGACACTGCCTGGAAGGAAACGGTCCTGACCTGCTTTTCTGGGCTCTTTTTTGTTGTTTTTAACCACGGCATTTTTTTTTTTAAATGTAGGCTTGGTTGGAAATCTGGAGTGGTTTCTTTTCTATATAAGGACTAATAGAAAGGCTTGAGGTTTATTTTAAGAAACTTTTCTTGTGAAATCATTGCTTACGTGTCACCAAAAATATAAGTGAGAAAAAAAAAAAAAAACAGTCTTCCAACTACCCAGAGAGAAAGATCAGTGTTCATATTTTGGTCCACGTCATAATCTTCCAAACCCTCCTCTCAACGTATGTATGCATCTGAAGGAAGAATTGTTTAAACAAAAAGGAACATTCTCCTTTATAATCTTTTTTTTTAATCTCAGTATTATAGTGATTTTTTTTTCAGGTTGGTAAATAAATACTTTTTACATCGTTAAAGAACTGGCACGTTCGGTACCACCTCAGATCAGCGATTTTCAACCCCTGTCCTCTCGTGGCGCACCTGAGCTAATTACTGAAACTGCGACACTCTACACGCAATGCCTTTTTTGCTGATCTGACAAAAACAGGTGTAATTCTTATTAATTCACACCAAATGGCTATTGTGTTGGCTGTTGCCATTGTTTTCGTGTGACAATCTAAGGGGCACGGACTAGATGGTCAGGTGTTGGGTGTTTTACAAATTCTTGTGACGCACCAGTTGAAAATCGCTGCCTTGGGTGGTTGTGCATCCAGGTTATCTCTGTGATTGGCTGTTGGAAAGAATGAATACCTGCCGTTAGCAAGCCACATTATTGTTTTATGGGTTTGAGGGTACCTCCCATGATTGAATTTCACGAAATAAAATACTCGAGACATGAGGGTTTTTTTAGAATAATTTTATTTACCATTCACAAGCCGTTGAGGGGGAAAGGAAGCAGAGTACAATATGAATGACACTTGGCTAAGTATTCCTTTGAAAACCTGCCTCGAGCCTGTTTTAATGCCAGTCCCCTTAAAGGGCAGTAATTAGAAGCCAAGAAAACAAGGGCCCGTGGTTATGTGCGGGCGCCTGACGCTGGGCGTTGGTTGGTAGCTAAGTCCAGGCCGCGCCTCCTTGTGGTGTCCCCCGCAGAGAGCAGAAGTGCGAGGCCGTGGGCAAGTTCACCAAGGCCATGGATGACGGCGTGAAGGAGCTGCTGACCGTGGGGCAGGAGCACTGGAAGCGATGCACAGGACGTGAGTGCGCCGCCGGTCTGGGGCGGCGGGGCCGGTGCCGCCGTGCGGCCGTCGTCACAGGGAGGGGCACCCGACGCCTCGCACCGAGTTGCGTTTCGTGACCCGGGGCCCATGTCCTTCCCCGGCTCCTGGATGAAGCCCACTCCTCAGTCCTCGTTGAGTGGCGGGCAGTGGGCTCGAACCAAGCCAGTCAGGAGCGCTCCTCAGAAAACACTGCGCCCGCCTGAATAGTTCGGTGCTTTGGGGCGCTGCAGTCCGTGGAAAATGACTCTTTTCTGCGTGCTTACAGAAAGCCTGTGGTTATTTCTAATCTCATGGTCCTACCTCTTAATCCTCATCCATTGGTAAGATGCTGATGTGGCTGAAGGCCCTGACTTTTAGGAAGAACCGGTGCAGCTGGTAGAAAAGCTAAGACAGGTCCGCCTGGGGCACTACTGAGGGCACGTGGCACCGTCAGCCACGGCCCCCTGCCTGCTGATTCCCCGTCCTCGCGGGTTTCTTGTCCCCCGACCTCCCTTCATCTGCGGGCTGTCATTCCGCTGAGCCGGGTTCCCTGTGTCCCCGAGAAGCGCGCCGCCCTGGGGGCAGATGGCCACCTGGAAACAGGTGTCCGGCTGTGGGGCCTGCCCGGCATCCCCCCGTCCCTCCTGAAGACGCAGGGCAGAGACGTGTTTACGGGGACCGTACACAGATGCAAAGAAAACCGCCCAAGCTGCAGAGACTTTTCTTTAGGAAGTTCTCCGCAGTGCCCCGAGGGTTCCAGAGTTTCAGCGCGAGAAGGAACCTTAGAGAGCAGTTGGTCAGCCTGCTTAGTTTGCAGATGAGAAGGCTCAGGTCACTCCTCCCTGGTCCTTCGAAGTTCCGCTGCCTTTTTCCCCCCACACCTCAGTGCTTTCAGGGTTTTATTTTGTTTCGTTTTGCAAATCATCATCCACGCGTATGTAACAGGGTGGGGAGAGCAATGTAATTGGAATCCGTGGGACCCTGGGCAGGGCACCTTACTTACCTGACCATTATTTTCCTAACCCGTGAGGCCAGGGAGGGTCCCTGGGGTGCCCGAGCGGAGTGGTCTCCTCAAGCGCCCTGCACACTAAGCACCGTCTTCTGATGAGCTGCTGGCCCACTGGGACTCCACGTGCTGGGTGGGAACGTGGGCAGTGGCGGCGGTGTGAGCAACAGCATCCACCATTCGTTGCACAGGTGGCTCCTTACAGAGCGAAAGAATCAATTCTTAAAAATCTGTAATTTAAAAAAAACCAGTTATTAAAGAACATAGACTGTTTTGAGTCACTTCACATGTCTGTTATTAAAGAAAGTAATGGGTTTTAGAAAATAGTTGAATAGTTGAAATGCCCTCTCGGTTTGCTCAGAGGACTAGCCGACAGCTGCTTTCTTTTTCTCTGTAGCGTTACCCAAGGAGTATCAGAAGATAGGCAAGGCCTTGCAGAGCTTAGCGACGGTGTTCAGCTCCAGTGGCTATCAAGGTGCGTGTGTCTTCGTTCCTTTACTCCCGGGGCTGTAGTGTCTTACCCAGCCCGACGTCCCTCTTCGGGCCCCGCAGACGGACAGGGACTCTGCAGGTGAGCGCCGTTGGCATTGGCTCGGGCTGGCTGGGCTGCCCCACTCAGGGCTTTGGCAGCTTCACCTTTTGAGAAGAGAGGGGGGTTGTCAGTTGTGTTTTCTTGCTCGCTCCTTTGCCCGTTTTTTTGCACAGCTCTTGTGTTTTAGTGAAACGGGTGGCCTCACACGTAGCCCCCCCGGCCCTGCTTCTGTCTCGGCCAGACTGAGGTCAAGTCAGGTCTGCCCCTTACCAAGGCCAGACTTCATCCAGGTCATTGGAGGAAAAAATTTTGAATAACAGATTCACGTTGTCTTAATTCTCTCCATAACACATAAGCTTTCTACTTAGCCCACGTCGTATGGGCTGAAATACCTGAGATGTTTCAGGTTCGCCGTGTGTTTACATTGATAACACTTAGGAGAACAGTTCATTGCTTTCCCTTATAGTTTTAATTTGCCCTTGGGAGCAGGCAGGAAGTAAAAGTATTTAAGTGAATGGCGTCTATTAAATGTATGTCCTAGCAGTCACAGAAATGACAGAATTGGTGCTTTCGCCAAGGTGTTCATCCTGACACCCAGGGAACATGGGTCTCTGGATGCCCGCGTGTGAGTTGCAGAAATAAGAAATCAGTGTCATCCAAATTTGAGATTTGGGGCTCCCGTATAGTATAGGAGGAACTCAGGTCCCCATTGACTAGCTTCTTCCATGTCGAGGGAGATGAAAGTCGGCGGTGATGAGTACAGTTTCTTACCTCCTCACGGCCCCGTGCTCGGATGCGCGGGCGTCTTGGGGCAGTGCCGCTCGGGCACAGAGCGGTGACAGGCGCTCTGCGTTCCTCAGGGTGAACAGGACTGCCCGTGTCCCCCAGCAGTGCACGCGCTGCCGTGGGAACGCTGCCGAGGCGGTGGCCCCGCGCAGGCCCGGGAAGTGTTTCGTGTTCCCGTGGACGGCCGTGGACATAGCACTGACACGCATGTTTCAGTGGGCGTCTGTGGGGAAGGGAGGGACAGGTGTAGGGGCTAGACTTCTGACCGTGTCTTTTTCCCGTAGTTTTGACTTTGGAAACGTGAGTGTTGGACGTAATTATTAGAAAACAAATTCAAGTCAAAATGTTTTTAAAAATTCCTAATAAACAAAGGCAAAATAAAACAAATGGCTTGATACATGAAGATGAAGGCATAACCTCATAAAGAGGAATTGCTTCCAATCACCTTAAAACACCGTATTTTGACTATACATCCTTAATAGCAGATGCCTTGTGGTGTAAAAAACTGCAAAGAAATTTTAAATTATTTTCAGTAGTGCTGTGACTAGCAATGTAATACTGGTATTGTGACCCCAGAAATTCTAAAGTTACTTTACGTGTTATAAGGGAAAGCAAATACGTAACTGTATTACTGTTGTTATCTCTAACACTTAAGATTTTTAAATAAGAGATAAAAACCAAAAGTTTTAAAATATATTCAGAAAACCCTGTAGTCCTAATTTTGAAGTGGAGATACCAGTATGAGTTCACTTGTGTTTTTCTCTTTTAAAAACACGAGTTCGCTTTGCTCTGTTGACTGAAAAGACCTAGGACAAATGACCCACCCACCCAGTGGGAAGCGCGCCCCCCTGCCCGCCGCATCACCCACATGGTGATCTATAGACACCGGGTTCCACCAGACAAGCCGGGTTCCTGTCCAGCCAAAGAACTCGGACTCCAATTTGGAGGGCCTGCCACCGACTGACCAGTGAAGGAAGATCTGAGCATTAGTGCAAATAATAATCGCACTTCATTCGTTGGAATGACGCATGCCAGTGTGTTTAAGTCCATGTTTAATGCGGTGGCAGTTCGGCAAATGTTCATCTCGTTTACCTTGAGAGCGTGGTGGGGGGGTCAGCTCTCATTCTAAGAACTGTAAAGAGGAGGGATCGAACACTTAGCCTGCGCCTCCCAGGCTCCTGTACCTCGAGGTTAGCCACACAGCCGGTGAAGGAAAGCTCCTCGGAGTAGAAGTGCTTCGGCTCGTGAGGAGTGGCAGGAGTGGATGGAAGGGCACCGTGTGTGCAGACCCATGCTAAAACAGGACCCAGACAGCGGTCCTCAGATGTGGCTTCCCACGTCACACACAGCGGAAGTGACTAGGAGTGTGTCCCCTGAACCTGAACAAGCCTCTAGATCTAAGTAGTGTGAAGAAAATACGAGGAGCATGGGCTGGGCTGTATGTAGCGGCAGAGACGGTGGGTCCCGGCGCAAATGGCCCGGTTTCCTCCGCACACCCGAGGAGGATGCTCTGCGTGAAAGGGAGCGGGGGGAGGGGCCTGTGGGTCTACGAAACACGTGCGCTTCGTGCCACGTAGACATTTCTGCACCCCAGTCCAAGCACCAGCGTGACTTGAGACAGCAGAAAGCTGCACGGTGACGGATACGTCAGGGACAGTTGTCTTGTCTTAATCGTGCTGTGGTGGTGTCCTTATACTCTGGGTAAAATTTGTAGATGGGATGTTACGTGGCCCGTGCAGGGGGAGGTGGGAGTGGACGGTGCAGGCGAAAAATACCGCCCGTGAACTGCCCACGGGGAAGCTGGGTGATGGGTAGATGGGGATTCCTTATACTGTCTGTCGAGTTTTGAAAGTGTGAGGTTTTCTACAATAAGATGTTTAAGTCAAGTGAATGGAAAACAGCCTAGCTTACAGCCGCCGAACACTGTGACGACTTTCAGGTGAAACGGACCTCAACGACGCGATAACAGAAGCGGGGAAGACTTACGAAGAGATCGCCAGCCTCGTGGCTGAACAGGTATTAGCCGTGACCCCTCAGTTCCAGTCCACATTTCATTTAAAGTTGGTTTCAGACACACTTTCCCAGTGGCTGTCCCCTTCCGTTCTTCCAAATCTTTGTTAGTTGTATTTGGTAATAGTGTTTCGTAGGTTAAGCTAAAGGGATGGATAAAGTTGTCATCAGGAAATGTAAAAGAACGCCTTCCAGTGTCAAGAGCCCGAATCTGTCCTTGGCCCTCAGGGGTCAGAAAGCGAGGAAGGCGCCCTGCCCCTGCCCACGGCGGAGCCCCGCCCCTGTCCACGGCGGGCTCTGCTAAGCCTCAGTTTCCTCGGCTGGGGAACGGCGACCGTGGCACCTGCCTAGTGAGGAGCTCGGGATCCGGCAGCTAATGCGGAGAAGGCACCTGCCGCGGGCCCCGCCCAGAACGCGTCTTTGTCACAGAGCGTGGCGCAGACGGGGCGCTCAGCAGCCGGTCTCACTTCCCCCCGCAGGAGTGAGTTCCTGCGAGGGGGCAGCTGTCCGCGTTGCTTCAGATCCCTACACTAAAGCAGCAAAAACAAAGACGCGTTTTTTCCAGTGACTTTTTAAAACGTGTACACGTGTGCCTGTGGACACACGCACACGTCGTTAACTGCTCTCTGATACTTGTAAAAAAGACTAACTCTCAGACCTGTGTGTGACGTAGCTGTAAAAATTATAATTCAGGAAAACGAGAACTGTTAAAGTTGTCACTTAGAATGATTCCTAGATTTTTTAAATACTCTTTATATTCTCTGTTAGAATTTAGACATTTAAACTTCAACATCTTATTTTCTTGTGTGTAAACGTACAGTCCTAAGTAGGTGTTTTGGTGTTATTTTTCCTCGGGGTGTAATATTTTGGGCCACCTCAAACTAGCTGATTTCCCCAACCAACTAAAAAATTGCTTGATGTTTCATCATTTTCTGTACACGCTCTGGTTGAAGGCATAGTCGGTTTTGGGGGTTATTTTCTTGTAGGAAAACTGACCTGAAAGCTTCACACTCAACACAGTACCGGGAGGATTTGGCTCATACGGTCCCCAGATAAAAGCTTCCTTTCCCTTGATTGTCTGAATTCCTTGGCCAGTTTCAACCAACCTGTGTCTTGTTACAGCCAAAGAAAGACCTCCACTTCCTGATGGAGTGTAACCACGAATACAAGGGGTTCCTCGGCTGCTTCCCTGACATCATCGGCGCGCACAAGGTAGCTCGACGTGCAGGTTCCCCGAAGGCGGTGGGCCGGGCGGACCCGCCAGCCGCCCCTGTGTCGGGAGGGCTTTCCGGAGCCCCCGGAAGTCCGGGAGTGTTTAAATAGCAGGGTCCGGTCACATAGTTTGGATAGAGGAGCAGTTTTTAGTTTCTTTTATTCCGTGAAAAGATTGTTTTGGTGGAACTAAGAATATGAAAAGTTTCTCTTTATCCATTTAGTTAGGTATCAAACAAAATAATCCGAATGTTTGAAATTCAAGGCGACAGCAGGAACAGTCTCCCCCGCATCGGCGCGATGCTGCTGAGGGTCCTCAGAGACCCTCCCCGTCAGACGGGCTGAGGTGTCCTTCCCTGAGCCCCGCAGCGGGCTCCCCAGCGAGAGTGGGGTGGTCACTGCTGGTGCTGTCTGTTCATCCATTTCAGTGAAGAGGAGACTGTCATCCCCGTCAAAAAGGCATTTTTAAACTAAATTTAACAACCGGCTTCGGTTGTCCTCACATTGCAGTCCTGGTTAATGTTTTCCCTGTGCCAGAATTGTGTATGACCTCGGAACGTGGGGTATTTTATCAGCAGTAGTACTCAAGGACGTTGTCACGTACTCGGATTTACTGGGAAGCTCTCTGCAAAGGACTGGGCTGTGTCCATTTTAGCATCTGCCTTTCTCATCACAGCGTGAGGAGGCCGCATAGGTAAATTAGAAAGTTCGTGCAGCTCAGATAACTTGATGTAAAACTCTGAACACTTGCTCATCCATTTGTCCGAATCTTCGCTATTTCAAATCTTGTCTCAGTGACCTGGGAACGCTGTGTCTCTTTGAGACGGTGACTTTGTTTCCTTCGTTGTATGTCATCACATTTCAGTGAAACGGAAAAAGTAAAGTTAATCAAATTAAAATCTCAGTCAAAAACGTACCACAGAGCAGTAGCTTGTTGTGGGAATCCGCGCCAGCAGGGTCAGCGTTCCAGGCGGCGGGAGCCCGAGGCGCCCACGAGAGCGGAGGCGTTCTTTCCAGACGGCCGGGAATAACGGGCGCTGGGAGGCCCTGCGGCTGGGGCCTCGGGCGGCTGTCACCGCCGCTCCCGTCACAGCGGTGACTTAAACCCACTCGGCGCGTCTTTCAGAGAGCACGGTGCAAAGCTCAGCCTTCTGCCTGGCAGCGCACGTGCACCCGCCAGCTGGTGAAACCCTCCCCGTTCGCGCGGGAGAGACAGCGAGTGCTCGCTCCGCGAACGACTGTGTCCGCCCAGCGCCTGCGCACGCCCAGCGCCTGCCGTCCTGCGCACGCCCAGCGCCTGCCGTCCTGCGCCCCCTCCTCTGATCCAGGCCGTGGCTTACACGTGTCCCGGACCAGAGTGCTGCCTGGTGTCCCACCTCGTCGTAACGTCAAACTGCAAATCTGAGCTCAGTTACATTTTTCAAGTGACCTAAAAGAAGCCGTATATAGATGCTTTCCTATGTTTTTATCTTGGGGGAAGTTTTCTGTTCAACAGCAAGTCAATTATAAAAGATAGTGCATTGTTATAGTTCAAATTGATGACTAATCCTTTCAGCTTTGTTTTACTGATGCCATTTCATTTCCATAATTCACAGGGAGCAATAGAAAAAGTGAAAGAAAGTGATAAATTGGTTGCAACCAGTAAAATCACCCCACAGGACAAACAGAACATGGTGAAGCGTGTCGGCACGATGTCTTATGCTTTACAAGGTAAGAAGGTTTCCTTGTAGCTGGTGGAGGCTGACTTTCCCTGCAGTAAATTACTGTTCCCAAATGTGGACAGCAATTAAATAAGAGCTGATTTACACTGTCCTAGCAAGGAAGGACAGTTTAAACCGTTGTTTGCAGGATCTCCTAGCGACAGCGAAGATGCCTTTACAGCCTGAATATCAGTGTCTCTCATAATGCCGTGTTAGGTCCCTGGGTTCAGCTCCTTCTGGGTGTCCATGGCCTCCACGCCCAGGACCGTGGCATGCAGAGGAGTGTGGCGGTAGCAGGTGGGCACAGTTCGCTAGTAAGAGGAGGATACTAATTTCTACGTAGTTGAGTGTTTGCCGGCACGCAGGGAGCAGGGATGGGTTTTTCCTGTTCTGGAGGGCAGGTAGAGTATTCGAGGGCAAAGGAGAAAGGGGAAGGGCGCTCTAGTCTGACGAGAAGCACAGACCTCAAGGGCGGGACGGGGCCGAGTCGTTGGCCACGGGAGGAAAACCTGCCTGCGGCTCACTGGGATAGGTGGAGGGCCTCGAGAGCCAGGTGGAAGGGTCTAGACTGGATGTGGGCGTTGGGAAGTCGGCAGAAGGTTCTGGTGAGGGGCAAAAGGGCAGCGCTCCGGGGAGAAGGGTGTGCTGGTTGCACGGGACACGCTGGCGGGGCGGGGGTTGGTCCCACCGGCCAGCCCGCAGCCACTGCCCGGGCCGTCGGAGGCTCCAGGGGCCCAAAGAAGAGGCAGTGCTGGGGGAAGAGAACGGACGCGTTTGCAAGCTTCTCCCAGGAGCAGCCCCCGGGGCTGGAGAGCTCTCGGGAGAAAGACGACGTGCGCAAGACTCCCAGAACCCAGACAAGAGCGGGGTGGGGAACCCTGAGTGCCGACGGGGCTTTCGAAGGGTTTGAAATAGGGAATCGGTGTTGAACTTGTGTTTGGGGTTATCCACTTAGGTGAATGAAGAGCTTTGTACAACTTGAGACAACTTAATGTGGACCTCAGCGCAGTTAGCTCTTCATGGGAATCGACACTGGCGGTTGGCTTTCTGGGCCTGGAGTGCAAGGGCGAGGCAGGTGGACCAGTGGTTGTGGGGTGGGGGAGGCTCTGATGAGTAGGCCTCTGCAGGTCGTGGTTGGCGGCGGGCGGGCGGGGGGCCGTGCCATCGAGAGACACCTTCCAGTAGGGACTCGTTGCTGAGTGGATCTGTCCAGCGAAGATGAAGCGTGGCCATCAAACCTTCTCCCCCATTAAGGGGGAGGATTTCGGGTGGCCCTGGTGTTCAGGGCCGGTGAAGCCCCGTGACTGCGTCCACGCATCAGCCCGCCTTCCAGAGGCACCTCGAGAGACCTGCCTAGGCCGTTGTCACTGTGCCCCGAGGAGCAGGGTGCTGTCCCCGGGTACCTTGCTGGCTCCACCGTAAACAGACTTGAATGTCTGAACTGTTGCCATCTGCAGAGAGAATGACGACCAAGTCGGTGACCTGCCCAGTCTCTGGTCACAGCAGTCGTCCGCATCTGGGTGATCGATCACCTGCCTGGGGTTTCGCAGTATTTGATGTGCAAAGCACAGAAGTCATCCACCTCCTGGAAAGTGGTGTTTGCCCTTCGCTGTTCAGGTTGTTTCCTAGCCTCTTTATAAAGTGATTTCTCAGGCGCTGGCACTGCCCTGAGGCCGACCAGAGTGGACCTGGCTGGTGATGAATGGTCGCCGAGCAGAGAAGCCAGGGGTCGCTCTGAAGTCTGGGGGGCACTGACTGAGCTGTTGGTTTTGGTTGCAGCCGAGATGAACCACTTTCACAGTAACCGGATCTACGACTACAACAGCGTCATCCGCCTGTACCTGGAGCAGCAGGTGCAGTTCTACGAGACGGTGAGTCGGCCCTCCGCCCGGCCGTCTGCGCCCACCGGGCAGGGTTCCCGCTCCGTGCTTTGTCAGGCTAATCTGTCTGTACTTTTTAATCCTGGGATTAAACCCGAACAGGCTGTAAATATTGAGTAGGGTTTATTTTAATCTCTTAATTACTGCTGCCTTTCCTTTTTAAATAACACTGGGTTTTTTAAAAACCAAAGAAAAAGTATCCTTTTGAAGAAGGGGTCTTGAGGCTAGTGACAGGCCCCAGGAAGACTGGCTTGTGTAGCTCCCCGAGCTCCCTCGCCAATCTGCGCCTGGGAGCGCAGCTGGACCGATGAGGTCACCCTGCCCCCGCAGGCCTGGCCGGAAGGAGCCTGGCACCTCAGGCACCACCGGCCGTCTCTGTGAATGGGGCCTCACAGTGTGCCACCGGGAGGGTGACGAAATTAAAGGGAGAGCGCAGCCTTCAGTACTTCCATTCAGAGAACAAGAAGGAAAGCGTCAGCTTTCGTGCCCCTGTGTGGCAGTTTCGTTGTTTGCCGGAGTGTCCAGGAAACAGCTCCAGCGTGTCAGCGGACACTCAGCCCTCTGAGGACAGGCTCTGTAACTGCGTGACCGCCCGCGTGTTGGCGCCATGCTTCTCACTCGGTTCTCCACTTTCTTCTTGACGTCGTCTCCCGTGTGCATGTTCAGGGGTGATAGTAGGCAAGCCCCGAACACACGCCATGCGCGTGTTGTCTCTGGACTCGACACTACCAACAGTGTCTGTCTGTCTGTCTCCACCAGCAAATTCTGGGAAGGCCGCAGTGTGCCCAGCGCACGTTGTGAACTATGAGTAGGAGACAGGTAGTTTTGGAGACAAACGTACGGAAAGAACTCCGGGAAGCAGCGTGCTCCCCGAGGTGTGCTCGGGGCCCCTGGGCCGCGCACCACACACGTGTAACTGATGGGGGCTGTCGGACGGCTGCCTGGCCCCCTGAGTTAGAGTAGCTGGTGCCTGTGTTCTGGGTGAGAGAGGAGGGGCAGCTCTGAAAACTCTAACCGTGTTTGTTTGTTAAATAATTCTCAAGCCCAGGCGGGGTTTAATTGTTAATGTCGTCGTAAGTCAGAAGAGTGAACTATGTATTCAGTCACTGTCCTTGTTCAACCTAACACAGTTACTAAAATGTGCGTATCTGTCCAGGGAGCAGACGTTTACTGAGTGTTATATACTGAGCACTTACTGCAAATGCTCAGGACCCAGGGGCGACGAAGGCATCTCACGGAGTGCATCGTCACCTGCCTGCCGGACAGCAGCAGCCTTGGGAGGGCGGTGGCGCTGCCCCCCAGGGTAGTGGCAGAGGGGCGTGCCCCTCGGCTGGGTCTCAGGAGTTCATAGATGGACTGATTTCCTGCGTCACCGGACAGTCTTGAAATGCTGCCTGGGACAGAGGGGGGCCGTGTGGGGGGGGTCGGGGGAGGGGAGCCGGCGCTCTCCCTGCCAGCGCAGCCGCTTAAGACGCTGGGCTGGTGCCCGAGCTGCCTGGATGCACGGACCCCAGGGCTTGAAATTGCCGCCGTGCTTTTAGCTCCGAAGAGAGAAACAACAGAATGCTCCGACGTCGCAACGGAGGCGGTATCTCAGAATTTCTCTGTTTTTCACCAGATTGCAGAAAAGCTGAGGCAGGCCCTCGGCCGCTTCCCGGTCATGTAGGAGAGAACGGGACGTGAAGAAACCTCCGAGTGCTTCCTTCCGACTCGGGCACCGCGGTTCAATATTCCCCCCGTCGTCCAAAAGAAAGGAAAGAAAGGACACCAAAAAACCAATGGAGTCGCAGAGAACCGACACTTACCTTATTAGCAGCCTGAATGCATCGGTTATGCCATCGCCTTTTCGTTTCTCCGTCTGTTATTCAAGCCGGTGGAGATCGTTTCTATTTTTGGAAAGTACTTAAAATTACCAAAATTTTGAATGGAAAATTGGAGGTTTCCCCGCCGATATTTTATATAAGAGTGTAATTTTTAGGTCACCCGTAATCTTCCGGTTCTTACCCAAGGTCAGATAATTACTAATTGCTTTCTTAAAAATATGAAATATGCCAGAATAAAAGAATATGTTTGTATATATTTTTATAATTCTTTTCAGTGCTTTGAGATTCCTGTCTCTCTTGGAAAATCGACATGCCTTTTTCACTGACACAAACGTGTAAGACTCAGTGCTCGTGGTTTTCAGGAGAGGGAGCCGGGGGGGGGGGGCCCGGGCCGCGGGGGCTGCAGCTGGGCCCTGAGCTCCGGGCTCTCGGGAACTTTCTCAAGTGTCATCCGAGAGGGGTGCCTTCTCCCTGCGTGCCTCCTTCTTCCTAAGCACGGCAGGCTTTGCTGCGCTGGGGGCAGTCCGTGGGAACAGTTGGGGTCAAGTTTCAAATACTCTGACTCTGCCCCCTCCGACCCCCCACCCCCCACGCTCAGGAAGGAGTGTGCCAGGGTGGGTGTGGGGGGACGGACAGACTCCTCCGGAGCTTTTGACCTGCTTTAGTCTCCGGCTGCCCGGTCAGGCGCAATGGGAAGTGAGAGCAGGATTTGTCGCTTGACCCGGGGGCCGGTTGGTAGCGTCTGAAAAGATGAGAAACACAGCTCCGTGGGCCCCTGGCATCCCCTCCAAACAGAAAAGCTTAGGGACTGAAGGACGGCCACCTGAGTACTGTGCGCTAATCCCGGCCTGGCGGCGTTCTTCCTGACTGTGCCTCGGGCTGCAGGCAGAGTCCCCCTGGACACCGGGACTCCAGGTAGTGGCCTGAAGCGCAGCCGCCGAGTCCGCAGACCGGCAGCTTCCCCTGCGGCCCAGGGCCCCGCCCTGCACACTTGCCTTACCTGCGCCCCAGGCTGTTGCTTTTCTGGCCTGGCGCTGCCTTCCGGAAAGGGGGACGCTGGGCCTGAAATCAGTGAAACCAAAAACTACGTAGGAGGGGAGATCAGACGGACAAGAAGGAGAACTCCGTGTTCTTCAGTTTCACGGGTTTTTGTTAATGTTTTATAAGTAATTTTCCCTACCTGATTTTTTCTTTTATAAAATCTAATAGAACAGTGTTTATGATACACCATTTAATATATGTACAAATTGTAAAGAATATGTATAAATGTTTACACAAATGTAAGAGCATGTAGAAGCCAACATATAAACAAATTGTTTAAAAAGCTGTACAGTAAATTCTCAAAACACTTTTTCAAAACATTTTTTGGTGTCCCTGTGTGATGTTTTAAAAAATCGTTGCTGCTGGTTGCCCTCTGCTGGAAGTAGTCCCCCCAGGGCCATGGGTGCAGGCTGGGAGGGGGTAGTGTCTCTGGAGTGGGGACCACGGGCGTTGGGGCCGCTTCCTCACGCAACCTCACGCAACCTCACGGCGCCTGCAGCGCCCACTCGGGCCGGGTCTCGTAACCATTCCCATTCAGTCTCTACTGTGGCGCAGTAGCTGCTTCTCGAAAGGAGAGTAGTTACCTGCAGGGGTGGCAGGGCTTGGCCCCCCTACACCCTAAAGGCCTGTGCCGTGATTCGCCTACGGGCCCGCCGGAGGCTCCAAACCACCTCCCTCGCTGCCTGCCACCCTACTCCAGGCACATGGGACCTGCAGGTTCGTGGCCCCACAGGGGAGCTGCTTGCACGGCAGCCTGGACCTCTGGCGAAGCTTTGCCTCGTCCCGGACCCCACGCCAGCGTCTGTACCCTGTGGCTCAGTCAGCTTGACACGTGCAGTTCACCACCACACGGCGTCCAGCTCCTACGTGCTGCCATCAGGACGAGGAAGGGGCAGGGAAGGGAAGAGGGAGTCTGGACCCCCAGAACAGCGAAGCCGCCCGTGAGCCGGGAAGCGCACAGGGAGTTCGAAAGTGGAAAGTTACCCAGTGGGTGCTGACACTCAGCAGACTCTCCTCCAAGTGGCACAATGTTAACGACCTGGTGTACACTTCATTCTCTCCGGGCTCAGAAGCATCATACGGTTCTTGCATGTTGATGTTCCGACTTTTAATTGTTTGTGTCAACCCTTAGGTATCACAGAAGAGCTGTGTGTATGGGATAATTACAGTTTTTACAAATCTTGACAGTGTAGAAAGGGTGGGTATTTGGAACGGAGATCTGGAAGAGGGCCGGCAGGGGGCGCTCAGGCCCGGGAAGCGGGACAGGGGCTGTCAGATCAGTGTCTGCTTGTGCACAGGGCATGTGATTATGAGGGACGTTTATCAGAAAACTGTATTTTCTGCGTTTTTTAACAAAACGGGCTTGCTGTAATGTCAAACCCTTTTTCACTATTAGAACAATTGCATTTCCCAAACCATCTGCTCCCCGACGTCCGTTAGCTCTGACTGCCCCCAAGCACCGGTTCTGCCCACACTCGCAGCTGGCGGTTCCTGCTGTGTGGTCGCCCCATGTCACAGGCGTCGTCAAAGCTCGAAGACCGTCCTTTCGGCGGAGGACCACAGGTCTGTGTTGTGTGTGGGGCGCCCTGGGCTCCGGTTGCCAGGCTGGGGCCGCCACCTGTCACCATGAACAAGTCATGTGAGCTCTTAATTTCTGGTCGTAGCGTCACTCACCTCACGGGGCGTCTTCACGTGAATGCGCGGAAAAGTGTTCTGCCGGTCTTCCTAGGCGACTCCAAACTGACTGTCTGGTCTCCCTCCTTTCTCTCTCTCCTCTCCTGTGCTTTGCCCGTCAAATCCTGCCCACCTCGGCCTCCCAGAATGCTGATTGCTGTCTCCTGGGCTCGGGGAGACCGTGAACCTCTGTTTGGTTTCTCCTCCTGTCCTGAGCCTGGCATCTGCCTTCAAGCAGTAATTTGGGGCCTCCGCGAAGGGTGTCACACGTGAAAGACCTGTGAGGGCTCCAGGCCGGCCCCTGCGGGCGCCCGGGGTCTCCGGGCACAGAGCTGCGCTCGGGCTTGAACTCCTTCCTGCCATCAGTGCCCGGCAGCCTGCTGGCGTCCGCACGCGTGTGTTTGGACAATGACACTGGCCAGCTGGCCGGACCTCTTCCCCTCCCAACACCCGGAAGGCTTGCTCGTAATTAGTTAAATAAGCTTTCTCGGCCTCTCAGTGCCAAGACTGTTCAGGAAGCTGTGAGGATGTACATTAGACACCACTTTCTCCACCCTCTCTCTTCATTCCGCTGTAACTTTCCCCACTCTTTCCAAAGCCCTTCGTACGCAAATGGAAAACTCCACAGCGAGTCACCCAGGGCGGGCAGCTCTGAAGGCAGATGCACCTTTTCAGGAGAAGGGCTCTGTCCTCAGGTTTCTCCCTCCTGCGGCCCAAGGCTGAGGGGGGCCCTTTGGTCGGCGGCACTTCCCAGAGCCATTCTGAGCAGAAGGCGCTCGCGGCTGCTCCCCGACGGAAGCGCTGGGTCTTGTTCAGACAGCGTCCTGGGTCATCAGTGGGAACCTTTGAGGACTAACCGAGAACGGACTTCCCATCCACTGGTGAGATTACTCATCCCTCCCTTTTCAGGACATCCCTTCAGGCGCCGGAGAAGGAAGGAGAAAAACCAACTACGGAGAGAGAACAGGATGCGGCTGATGGCACCTGTGATAAAAATCTGGTTTGGTGAGGAAACGGACATCTGAGAGTGACCCTCTGCTGCGTCACCCACACCAGTTAAGAAGCTGATAGAAGACACAAACCTTTTCCCCAGAAAAAGTGGACAAAAGGCACAGGAGCAATTTGCCTGCAGTTGCAGGTGATTCATTAATACGTACCCCTCCCAGTACTGCATGCACCTCAGGCCAGGAATTCCTATTTCAGAAGCAAGTTAGAAGGAGCTGATGACAAAACACCTCTAAGGGAGTTTGGGAAATTAATCACCTGCAAACATATTTCCAAGGACATGACGACATGAACAGCCAGCATCATGCAAAAGAAAGCGATGAAGAACCAAGGCTCCCCAAAGAAATTGCTTAACTCACCGGGGTGGGTTCTCCTGTTAGAGATACACTGTCTGTTCATGCTGGTGGTTTCCCACTCTGTTTGGGTGTGTGGCACGGGAAGAATAAACCCTTCTGAACTGCAGTGGATTGATCCATCTGGAAAGGATTTAAACACACCAACAGAAGAATTCAAGCTCACGGAAGTGGTTTGCTTTTGCAAATTTTCATTTTGTTTGGCTTCCTCCTGTGGGTGGGTCATTTTCCAAATGGCACATTTGCAAACCCTCCTGCTTCACGAAGGCAACGTATTTTCAGACATCTGGTTGAGGGAGCATGGAAGAGGGATTGCAGCAGTCAGGACGGGCCGCTGCAGCTCGAGCTACGTAACAAACAGCCCCGAGCTCAGGGGCTCAGCGTGGCAGGAGTTTCTTTCTCTTGCTCCTGCAGCCTCGTCTCTCTCCGAGGCCATCTCTCTCCCAGCTGCTGGCTCAGTGCCCTAAGCGGAGCCTCTTTATGTCACCACTTACTCCACTGTCACCATGGAAGCACATGCATTGCTCCCAATTACCTTCCTACGGACAAAGCAGGTCCCATACTGATGCCCGATTTTATGGAGTCGGAGTACAGGCCATCGGTGGACCCGGGGCAATGAGGAGCCAGCAATGATAAACGTCGTAATGTCTGCTCAGGGACAACTGCAACGTGCTTGAAAATGCAATGAATTTTGAGGAACTGCTATGGGAACAGCTCTGCCCCGGGGCAGGGAGGCAGGTGCCACATGAGCATGTGTGGGGGTCTGGGTCACCGGGGCTGCTGGAGCCCGCTGAGTGCACCCGTGTCTGCGTGGCATGCGTCGCCGGAGCTGCCGGGCCACGGTGATGGCGTCGGGCCAGCTCCTGTGCAGTTCTGAGAGGTTACAGTCCGGTGCACTCCGCCGCTCCAGGTGCGTCGTGAGACAAGCTGAAACGAGCCTAAATCTAGTGACAGCAACCTGAGTGCGTAAGTCCAGTCCTGTGTGTGTGTGCATGTGTGCATGCGTGTGTGTGTGTGTGTGTGTGTGTAAAGATGAACTTCCGAACAACCATCCTATTAAGGCTCCCTGACACCCCTCCTGATGCCGGAAAGGCCAGGCTGCCCCTAGGAGCTGGGTGACGTGACTTCAGGCTCACCTGCCTGCGTGGCTGTCCCTTACCCCCGAGGGGGGCAGTGGCCAAGAGGTACAGCTGTGTCTGAGGTGAGTGACGCTGGAGAACTGAAAGGAGTCGCTTGCTTTCCTCCCAGCAGGCCGGGGCCGGCTCACGGGGCCGGGCAGGGCAGCCATCCCCCGGCCCAGGCTGCCTGCAGGGGAGAGCACAGAGCCGGCCTCCCCGAAGGCCAGCCTCACGAGCCTCCTCCTCCAGCTTTTCCCAGGAGTGTAGCTGCTCAGTTGTCCTTGTGTCACCAGACCGTGAGAACGAAAGATGGCGGCATGTGTCCCCGGCACTGCCATTTGTCCTGTGTCTGCTTAAGAGGCCCAGTTTCCCAGCCATCGCCAAGGAGGCACCCATGCGTCCTTCATCCCTTCACTCAGCAGGGACTCGCTGAAAGCCAGGTGCTGGGGGTCCAACGGTCACTGCAGGGATGTTGTCCTGGCTCTCCTGTTCCCTGCCTTTTCCGAGTATCAACGCACTTAATTCTCACGACTTCTCGGTGCAAAGGAGGAAGAGTCAGGCCCCGGGGAGTTCGGTATCTGAGTTGCTCGAGGGCGCCCCTTGTGGAAAGGGTAGACGCAGGACCCAGACCAGGAGGTCAGGGTTCCGAGGCCTTACATCGGCAGGGCCGTGTCTGAGGGAAGGCAGCCGAGGAGAGCCCAGACGCCTGTGGGTTCGAAGAGGGAAAAGAACAGGGACACATGGCGGGCGGGGGCGGTGGGGGGGGCGTGCGGCCAGATCCCTCCTCGGGGTCACATGGAGGCTGAAGAAAGTTGAGAAGGACCCGGCCAGTGGCCATTGGCACCTCGAGCTGGGGCTTGGCATAGTCACGGGACCAAGTGGGGAGGGCAGGCCTGGAGCTCAGGGCTGTTAAAAGAGTGGCAGGCGGAGGACCGCAAGGGCGGAGGGGGACTGCACCCAAGTGCCATCGGAAGCCGAGACGGGGGTTACATGACTCACATGTGTGCTTTACAGCAAGGAGAGGAAGCTGGAGGCCAGTTACAGCCAGTGTCCAGCGACAGGGCAGCCACAGTGGTCAAGAGGAGAGAGGGGCCCAGGTGAGGCTTACCTGACTTGGTATGGAATTGACAGCTCTGCCCAGACATCTCCAGCTTGCTTCGAACCCCCCCAAACAGTGCTGGAAAACACCCACAGTCTTGCCGACTGGTTTCGCTGTCAGTTCCTGACCTCTGCAAAGGGCCACAGTGAGAGGTGATCTGGGATGGGGGGAGGGCCCCTCTTTGCGATGGGAGGCACTGGAGCACATTTGTACCCTGCTGGGAACAACCCAGGAGAGAGGGAGAGACGGGTGGCACAGTGGGGTGAGGGGAGGAACAAAGTCCTTGGGGGGAGAGGACTGTCAGGGTCCCAGCGTGTGTGGAGGGAGCAGACACCTGCCCTCAGCCACTGCACTTGTGGCTCCAGAAGGTGAGGCTCCACCTCCGCAGGGACACAGCCTGAGGCCAGGCCAGCTGCCGAGGGCGGGGCTGGAGGGCTCGGATGTGGGGCAGAGGAGCAGCTGGTTGGAATGACTGTCTCCCAGGAAGGAGCTAAAAACTGCACCACTTTCCGGGACTCACAGGCAGGGAGCCCCGAGGCCATGAGGGTGACATTCCTAGGCCTGTCCGTGCCTGCCTGTGCTCTTGAAAATCCTTTTACCACTAAAAAAAAACCCCCACAAAAACAAACAAAAAAACCCAGAACTTCTCGGAGCAATGATTCATTCTGGTCAAAGAGCAGAAAATGTACAAGATGAGCCGGATGCTGTCCCACCAGAAGCGCAGATGGACAGAAGGCCAGGGGACCGGTCAAAAGGACCAGGGCCGAGCTTGCAGAGGTCCCCACGGGCCGGAGAGGGACATGTGGGTCATTGGTGCGGCCAAGCGTGTACTGGGCCGGAACACACCAAATGCACTTAAACTCGATCGTGAGTTCATGATGAAAGTAAGTTTTTTAAAAAACACTAAATTAATTGGCCACCATTGGAGGATTTTAATGAACCAATTCACTGAATTCAAAATAGCTCATTATTTTGAATACTAGCAGATGAAGGGGAAGAGTCCTATTCTATTCGTTTTGTTTGTTACCACTCAGTAAACCAGCCGTAGGTGGGAATTTTCTGTTCACGGAATTTCAGCTCCCGGGGCCGGAGGCGTGACCGACCGGAGCGGAGTGTTCAGGGGAGGACATGGACGGCACCGATGTATGACCCGTGGCTGCTGCATCAGGAGGGGGGACAGTCAGATGTGTGCCTCCTGACGGGGAGAACACACCCCCACCCAGGAGACAGAGTCTGCTCCGGCTTCTAGGCTGATGCCAAGGGCAAAGGGACGCGGAGCGACACCAGAGGGACACGCACAGCGAGTGCCCCGCGCAGGAGCGCCGGGCACGCAGCCCAGTCTTCCGGCGAGTGGATGCAAAGGAAGGATAATGGAGGGAGGGAGACAGGTACCAGCAGGGGCTTGCTTGTGTGAATCACGCAGACAGACGGAGGGGAAAGCGGCCCTTACGAGACAGTTGGCAGCGTGAACACTAGCTGCTAATACTGAATAGTTACTTTTTAGGAAATGACACCAGTGTGCAAGGCTACACTGTCTCTCCAGCAAGGTCAAGGGGAGGAAAGGCGCTGAACAAGTCCGTGGGTGGCTGAGGTCTCGGGAGTGAATGAATCAGCTAATTAGGGGGATGAGAATATTGGTTTCTTGCTTTATATTCACAGTGTTGTGAACATCTCATGAAATACATATAAAAAAGTACTTTGAAAAGCCATGAAGTTTTATTTAAAAATTAGAGCTGTGGATGGTGCCACCACTGCCCCAGGGTCAACACCGGGCTCCTTTCCGGTCCCGTTTGCCTGTCACCCGGTCAGGCGCCACCAGCTGCCTTCCGCCGATCGAAGACCTTGCTCTGCTTTCTTCACCCTCTGCTCCGACACCTGGCTGCGCCCCGGCCCCCAGGTCCCGAGTCCCCACAGCCAAGCTGACTCTCCTGCGGTGGCTGATGGAACTGGCCCCCTCTTCCTTCCTAACCTCCTCTCTCCCCATCTCAGGGGCTGGGTGTCCCCAGGCTCTCCCCCCTCAGAGGGCTCCACCTGTTTTCCCAGGCGGCCCTGCTGGGTTAGGTATCAGAGCTGAGCTGACTTTTTCATCTGTGTTGACTTTCTCAAGATCGGTTACTTTCTCCATCTGCTCAACGTGCCAGTGCCTGGTGACCCTCGGCCTGCCGAGGGGGTGTGTCTGTCCGGACGGTGCTTCCTCTGCACCCGTGTTGGCCGCCCCCCTCCGAACCACAGGGCAGAGACCTGGAAGCCCAGCAGCTCTCCTCGCACTCAGCCAGTCCTCAGAGGGCGCGCGGTGCTCAGCTCCCTGAGCCCAACATGCACCCTGCGATGTCGCTGAGGTCAGGGCAGAGCTAACAGCTTAAGTACATTGTTTAATTGGCAACCGTTCTTCTTCCTCAGTGGCACGTCACATATTGGTTCATCTCACCACTGATCGTCTTAGATTCTGCAAGCTGCAAAGCTCAAGTGCTGGTCTCGACTGTAGGAACCTTGCTGAAATGTGTGCGGTGGGCCACGGTGCAGAGCTTTGAATTACGTGACAGCAGGGGAGGCAGGCAAGAGGAAGAGGGACAAAGTGTGAGAGACTTACGCCCCTCCTTAGGATCTTACACCTAATTTGAGAAACAGGGTTAGGAGAAAAGAAACCTAAAAACACTTCTCCGGGGCCACGTGAGCCGGGGAGTGTCGGAGCGCACGTCTGTGAATCTGAGTGAGTGTGAACCTCAGTGTTCCGGCAAGGCTTCACGGAAGGAGGGAGCTTGGAGTGTAAAGGAAAGAAAAGTCAGCCAAAGGCTGCTGTGCCTCACTAACGGGCACATGGTTCTCACGGGGAAGGAATGTCTCCATTTTACAGCGAGAGAAACCGCGCGTACAGCTCATGAGCATCACGTCACCCCCGGGCTGCCCGTTGGTTCTTACTGAATTTGCGAGTGAGGGGCAGAGGGCTCTGAACGGTCTGCGTCTCTTGCCGGTTGTTCACGTTTCTTATTCCCGGAATGGTCACCTGGGAGGCTGTCCACGGAGGCTCGAATGTCCGGTCCTTCCTGCACGTCCGCAAGGGTGGTGCCCTGGGGGCCTGCTTGGCTCTGCTGCCTCCGCAACACCCCCGAGAGCCTTGGTTCGACCCTCGGTGGTCCTCTCAGGGTGAGCGGAATGCGGAGAGAGAGGAATCAGGCTGGTGTGAGGGGCCCGAGGGCGGTCTTTGGGGAGGGGGAGAAGCTACCCAACACATCCATTACCGGGGAGGGAAATGCAACCTCCATACCCATCCAAACGGCGATTCCAGAGAAGCCTCCGCCCGGGCGGGTGTGTCCTGACAGGCCAGAGAGAACCCAGTGTTAAGAGAGGCCCTTCCTGCCTGTCCTTAGCTGCGAGGTCATCCTGGGATGCACCAGCAGGTCAGCAGATGGAGCCCGGATGCGCTGGTGTCTGCAGAGGTGAGCACAGACTGGCCTGCTGTAGCATCTGCCCCTGAGTCCCGGACTCTACTCAACAAAGCGGGGTGTGGGGGTGGGTGCAAGCTGGAGGGCAAAGGATCCCCTTCGCTCCCCACCCACCAGCACCTCACTGTTGCCCCCACTTGTTACTTCCTAAACTTTCAGCCCTTAACTCCTCTGACCCCACCCCCGCAAGGGTCATTCAGTAATGACAAGTCTAGAGACAGAGGTCTCAGTCTCTGGGAGACAACGCGCCTTGACCTCCATGAAAAGCTAGTAAAAGACAACATTTATCTAGCACTTTCCACTCAGCACGCTCTCCCCAAGCCCCTTAAGCGAATTAGCTGGATCCTCCCCTCAACCTTACTAAGTAGGTAATTATTCCGCCTCACCCGCAGGGCAACTGAGGCACAGGAAGTTGAACTGACCCGCCCAGCGGCGCCGAAGTGGACCCGAGAGGCCGGCGCGCCGCACCCTGGCGGGACTGGGAGGGCGGCTGCCGCCCGGAGGCTCCAGCCCCCCAGCTCAGCCGGCCGGGCTGCCCATATAAGGCCCTGGCGGCCGCGCGGATTTCAGGATCATTCGGACACCCCGCGGACAGCAGCCGCCGCCTCCGCGGCCAGGAATGCGCGGCATCTTCCTCCCTGGCGGCCCACCGCCGGGAGGGCTTCTCCGCCACACCCGGGCCCACGGCTAGCGGCGATAGAACCGACGCCGGGCCTCCCTGCGCGCCGGCTCCCGGGCCGGGCCTCGCCGCTGGGGGGAGCGCGGCGCCCGGGCGGAGCGGGGCCGGGAGGCGTGGGGCGGCGCGCGCCCTCACCTGCCCCGGGCTGCCAGGCGGAGGAGGCGGAGGAGGAGGCGGAGGCGGCGCGGAAGCGCCGGGAGGGGCCTGCCGGAGCCTCTGCACAAAGTGAAACTCCTGGAAGTTGCGGACGCCGGGAGCGTGGCGGACGCGGCCCGGGCGCCCATGGCTCTGAGCAAAGGGCTGCGGCTGCTCCGGCGACTGGAGGCCGCGGGCGACAGCAGTGTCCTGTTGGAGGCGCGGGGCCGCGGGGACTGCCTGCTCTTCGAAGCCGGCACGGTGGCCACGCTCGGTGAGTGCCTGCGACCTAGCCGAGGGGCTTGGGGCTGGGGCCGCGCCCCTGTGTCTCCTGTCCGGTGCGGCGGCGGGTGGGGGGCAAGGAAGGGACACCTGTAAAACAGGGCTCTGCCTTGCTGAGACTTAGAGACAGGGGCACCTTCTTTCCCCGAAGTGACCTGTCCCGGGCTGGGCGGAGACCGCCGGGCGTGAGGGTTGGGGGCTGGCTTGTTTGAATGAAATGGCCCAGGGGACGCAGGAGAGCGCTTGGTCTGGGCCCAGTGCACGCCGGCCGCGGGGTTCTGTTCTTGGAGAGCCGCCTCTGGCCTTCGATGCCCGGTGCTCCTGCGGGACTCGGTACAGATTCCTGAGGGTCGGAGCGGGCTGACGGCGGAGCCAGCTGGCCCATGTGCCTGGCGCTCTTGTTCTTCCGCACCTGTTGATGAAGCCCTTTGGTATGCGTTGGCTAGCTTCACTCCCAGCGGGGATGGGGACAGAATCACCGTAGCATAGACTCGGAGAAACCGCCGATGCCCACTTTGTGTGTGTTACCGGGTGCTGCTGAGCTGAGCCGAGCCGGCTTCCACTCCCGGGGACGCTGCGAATGAGTGATGCCCACAGGGTCCCGTCCTCAGCAACCTGCTCGGCCCGGTGGACTCGTTTCAGTGGCTTCCTTTATGGCCTCAAGCCGCCTCATATTGGGTCTTCCTCTTCCTGCCGATGGCGCCTTTGCCTCACACAAATACTTGGCAGAGAGGCGTCCGTGCTGCAAAGCCTAGAACTCGGAGGCGGATACACTTCGTGAGGACTCCACCCTCAAGGAGGGTGTTTTTGAGTCAGAGCCAAGCGCACATGTTTCACATGGGGCTTCAGGAAGTCTTTAGACTGCCATTGTGCCAAGGGCTTGAGAGACCATCTCCTTTATTTTTATAATTCTACAAAAGAGCTGTTACTACCCCCATATTACAGATGAATAAACTGAGGCCTGAAGAGGCTAAGAAGCTTGCTTGCCCAGAGTGGCACATCTCTACCTGACTCCTGTGTGGCTATTCTGGAGTCACTGACCCCTGGTCCCGTGTGTTGTGGCTAACGTTTGCCATGGAAGCCTAGGTGACACCAAAGTGAGCGAAACAGGGTCAGGGTGTTAGAACCTTAAACTTGACCCCTGGAGAATAGGCTTCCAGCAGGTGTCCAGCTGCTGCATAGTCTCTTGTTCGTAGCTGAGCAGAGGGTGGTCACTTGTCCCTTAGGTGGTGGGCGACCGGTGCCCTCGCTTCCACGCTTTGTGAATATCTCCAGTCTTTTGCTCGCGTTCGCATGCATTGGTTCTTCAGTTAGTATCTGTGTCCGAGAAAGACCATCTCTTCTGGTTCCCCTTCCCGAATAATTTCATTAGCATACAGTTAGGGGCTTGTTTTCCATCACGGGGTTTCTGAAAGGTCTCCAGTTTTTCGAGAACCATAAGTGGGCAGCAAATGGCGGATTAGATTATCATCAGGTTATTCCAACTTGTGCTCGGTCCTGAGAAGTCCACGTTTGGTCATTTGCTAAGGTCTTGTGAGGAAACCGCAGAAATTTCCGTTCCATTTTAGATGGCTGCTTCACACTGCCTTGCCCAGAGCTGAGAGATTAATTTCACGGTACAAAACCGCAGCTCCATCAAAGAGATTAAGATATCCCTCAGCTGGATTACAGCGTTAAACCAGATTCATACATAGTTCAGTTCCTTTGAAGCCACTGGGAGAAAGAGACTTTTCAAAAGGGAAGATTTACAAGTGCTTTAGGGAAGTAATGTCATGCGTATTTTCAACGGGAGATTAGGCTGGGGCTGAAGTGCATGTGCTTTATGTTGGTGATGACAGTGCAGGGATGGAAGGGCCCCCGCGCCACCCCCCTTTGTCACCTGGCCTAGCATTCAGGTTTCCGTAGACCTGGGGCTGAGCACTTCCTTTTTAAAGTCCGTTTTTCTCAATTAAGTACAAGTGGTTTTTAAAAGCAGCTGTAGCATTTGGTGGCATTGCTGGTCATGAGAAGGACTGTAAGAGCCTCCATTAATACAAAGGTGTCGTCTCAGACTCTTTTTTTTTTTAATTTTAATATATTTTATTAATTGTTCAATTTTTCTTCCCTTTATTCCCCTCTGCCTTGTAATCCCCTCCCACCAGCATCTACCCCCATTAGTTCATGACTATCAATCATACATATAACTTCTTTGACTTCTCCATTTCCTATGCTGTTCTTAACCTTCCCCTATCCATTTTGCACCTACAATTTATAATTCTTATTTCCTATACCTTTTCCTCCTCTCTCCCCATCCACTCCCCCACTGATAATTCTCCCTATGATCTCTATTTCTATGATTCTGTTCTTTTTTTTTTTTAATCAGTATTTTTTAACTGTTGATATTGTACAGTATTGTTCAGACTCTTAAAGGGCCCTAAACACGCCCAGTCTGCCAGGATGGCTCTCACTGGAAACCTCTGTCTGTGTTCCGAAGGCCTTGCTTTTTTGCTTGCCTTTCCTCGACAAGGTAGAGAATGCTTTCATTCCCCGCCCCCGCCCCCCAAGAAGGTAGCAATGCCTGCTTTTGTGTGGGGCAGTATACCTGTGGCTGCCCACCTAGCTGGCGGCGGAAATCCTGACTAGTCACTCTTTCTGGGAGGGTCAAGGTTGGGGCAGTTTCCTTTTGCACTTGGGCTGTGGTTCCCTGGGATGGATGGGTCTCCCCCGTGAGGAGCGAGAGGCCAGGGAGACTTCAGTGGAGGGTTTCCTCCTACATGAATAGTGGCTTTTCCCGGCCACGAGTGGGCCTCCGTCCTGCCCAGCTCTGGGGCAGACTCGAGGTGCCGCTGCTTTTATGGGAGCAGCAGGAGGGGGCGGGGGTGGGGAGGGATGGCATCCAGCCCCCGGGAAGCACAGCTCTTTTAGGCACATTGAACCCCATAAGGATCCCAGCTTGAAAAGACCTCCCCGTGGAAGGGCTCACCTGGAATTGCTTCGTGTTTTCAGGCGAGGCCTGGACATGGCCAGGGGCTTGAACTGGGCTCTGAGTTCAGGAGAAACAAATGATCCTTGATTGGTGGGTTGCTGGCTCCGGCCCTTCCGAGCCAACGTACCAGGTCATCGAGCCAGCCAGCCAGCCAGCCAGCCGGGGGCCGCTGGAGGAATCCTTCCCAGTTCTGCTGATACAAGAATTCGCTGGAGAATTTAACTTTAACGTGGAGCGGTGGGAACAGGAGTTCCGGAGGCAGAAAAGCCGCACACGTTGCCACCCATTTCAGAGGTTTTTGGAGAGCTTTCCCCAGGACCTGGCCGACTAGCAGAGGCTTCTCAGGTGTAGGTGAAAAGTCACAGGGCACAACCATTCCCTGTGGCCTGCAACCCCACAGCGAGGGGACAGAAGTGTCCTGGTATACCCATTGGGACAAAAAGTACTTGCTGTCCTAGTGTCTGTCTTTTAGACTCAGTGTGTGCAAGATGAAGGGGAATGGCCTATTGTTCATGGAAGTTACCCACCTGCAGAGCCAGCACCCATGTTCCAAAGTTCGGTGTTCTCCCAGCAGCCCCCAGGAGGGGTGGCCTGGGACGTTTGTACCTGCGTTTGGGAGCTGGTGCAGCCCCACCCACCCTGGCTTGCTGTTGAACAGGCAGCGGGGGTGGAGGGTGGAAGGAGGGTTGGGAGACTTCATTAAAGAGTGAGTGTCCCTGAATTAATCACTCCGAGCTCCTGGGGGAAAGTTTCTCTGTAAACACTGGGGCTGTGTTTACACAGAGGCCAGGCTTTGTTTGAACTGGAGCTACAGGAGGCTTCCTCTGAACAGCTGCCTGGGTCCCTTTCCCTAGCTTTGTGGCCCAGATTTATTTGGTCAGTGGCTTGAAGTTTGACCTGTTGAAGACCGCCTGAGAGAGTCCCAGGAGCGGCCGGTTGTCCTTGCTCCTGGGTGAAGGCTGAAGCGCAGGCCGGCCAGGGGGGGCGCTCCAGGTTCCTGACTCGGGGCAGCCGAGCCACAGCGGCCGGCCTGGTGGCCTCCAGGGCTCCGGTTCGAATCCTGCCTTCTGGAGGTTTGTTCGGCATGGCGTTTACAAAAATGCGGACTGCGCCAGTGTGGGCTTCTGCCTGCGGTTGTGGTGACTCGCTGGTGGGAATGTGATTTCAAGTCTTGCCGGGGTTCTTTTGGGGGTTTCAACCTTTAACTGTGGAAATTTAAAAACGCGCACAAAAGTGGAAGGGAAGGTGAATTCTCAGGTACCTGTCTGTCACTCAGCCTTCGCAGTCATCAATACCCTCCATATCTCTTACCCACGCCTATGGTTTTTTTTATGAAAAATGAATCTCCTAAAATTTAGTTGGCTCCATGCCAAACGAGATTGCTATTTGGCTTGGCCCCTCCCCCACTGTCTGCCTAGCATTTGCACGTGCAAGTTCAACATCTGTTTGACAGATTTCAGTGTGACCAATAGCAGCGGTGATGTCGGGAACTGATTCTGAGATTCTGGCCAGGACGCAGTTTTGAGAGCGAAGTGCTTGCGTGGGAAGAGTAAACCGCAGTGTGGAAGGGTGGGCTGTCCCTCCCAGGGGGTGACACTGATGGGCTCAGGGGAGACAGTCACTTCTCTCACCGGAGTGAGCAGTGGGGCGGAGGGCCGTGTCCACCTGCCATTTGTGCTCCCCGTCTGGACCACACCCCGGGACACAGGTGCCCAGGGCCCTGGCCCCTGCACCCCAGGGGGTGTCTGCTCTGGCCCTGGGGAGGGGGGGTGGGTGGGACTGGACACACACTGGCTGGGGTGTCCTCAGGTGTGTGCACGAGGCCCCTGCCAGGGTGGGTGGAGCCCGGAGAGCAGAGGTCACTGGCATGATGCTGGGGTGCGGTGGGGGCAGCTCCCCACACCGGCTGATCCTGGGCCTGGTGCTCCAGTTCATCACCGGGGTGTACTTCTCAAACTGAGAGGATGGAGCATATTTTGTTTCCTCGTTTGTTAGCTTGACCTAAAACTTAAAAATAGCTCGACATACGGGTGCAGGGCTCCACGGTGAGGACTGTCAGGCAGACAGACTGACGGGCCGCATCCGAAGGTCTCGAGTGTGAGTGGGGCGCGGTCCCGAGTGTGTGCGCCCGGCGCCCTGCAGGAATGCATCTTCCTGGTCCTGTTTGCTTGTTCTGGGGGGCCTCTGCCGAGCGGGGGGATTTATTGTGCTTGGCACCTGACTTGGACGCTGGGCACCTGCTGTGGGCCTGGTAGCGTGCCCCGGCTGGGAAGGCCAGGGGCGTTCGGCCATGTCCCGGGGAGGCGCAGGCAGCCCTCCTGGCACAGAAAGCTGGCGGGTTACCATTTGCTTGTACAGCTTCCCGGCTCAGAAGTGACTTGGGCTGGGGGGTGGTTCACTCCAAGCATGGAGGGCCGGGCCGGCAGCTCCTTCCCGTGGCCCAGTTCACGGCAGCTATTCCAAAGCACGGATGCCAGACTTAAATTTAAGGCAGCTTCTTGAGGATGTGGGACTCCTCCGGAGAGGCTTCTGTAATGTCGTGGGAGCTGGCACTTAATTCTATTCCTGCATCTGTGCCTCCCTGTGCGGCCTCCTCCCGCTCAGATGCGGGGGCCTGGCCAGCCGGCCCTCCCGGAGCTCCCAGAACCCCCGGGGTCCTGGTCCAGCCCAAGGGCAGACGCTGTGCTCCACTCTCCGACTCCGATTCTTCCTTGTGGGTTTTCAACGAAACCGTGCCCTCCCTGAGAGCTGGGCCTCATCTTCTGCCTCTTCTGCTGCGTGACAAGATCTAAGGTGACGGTCAAGGCAAAACGGACAGTAAGAAATGACAGGGGACTTTCCTGTGTCCTTTACCATGGTGTGAGGTCACAGGGAGCAGGACATGCGTGCTGGTGTGGGATGTGAGGAGTGGGGTGGGAGAGGGCGGAGTGTTCCAGCTGATGCTCAGACCCAGGGTGGGACCGGGCTGGTCCAGACCTAAGCTGAGCCTCTCTGCAGCCGCCGCCTTTCCGTGTTCAGCGCGTGTTGACTGAGTAGGGATTGGTGGTCGTGATCTCCACGAAGAAACAGCTGCTTCCCCGTCCTCACGTCTGGCCCTGGAAGGCAGTGGTACCACCCCACACCCTCCACCTGCGTGTTCTCCCACGTCTTGGGCAGCAGAGACAGGACCTGAATTCTGGCTCTGGCTGCTCTTGGGTTGCTTTTTTTTTTTTAAATCTTGGGGGAATATAGTTAATCCTTCCAGACCTCAGCTCCTAATCTGAAAACAAATGAAGGATAACCTGTATTGCCTTTCTACTCTTTCTACTGAGATTCCTTGTGGCTTAAAATAAAAGCTTAAACACTATGCACAAGCAAATTAGACACACCACTACTTCACATACCTAGTTAAAATGATAAGGATTAAGAAGTGCAAATTGGCAGTTGCAGAATAGTCACGGGGAAATCAAGTGCCACGTAGGAACAGAGTGAGCAGTCCCCAGCGACTGTGCATGGTGTCGGGTGGGTGTCCAGTGTCTTGGGAGGTCACCTAGAAAGTTGTGTAAATGAGCGTACACCTGCGACTAACGTCATATTGGCACACCAACTGTAATAGAAGCATGAGAAATTATTAAAATTTAAAAAGCGTCACAGATGCACACACACACACGATTGTAAGCTAGCCAGAAGTTTGAAGGTTGGGAGAAATTACCTGGCACACAAAATCCGAGATGGCGCGGATCTTATTCCGAGCTTAACCCAGGAATCTGATGCTCTGCGTTTCTTAGTGGATACTTTGCGAATCAGTTAAAATGCATGAGAATACCTGTCCTTCCCTCTGCTTCTTCCTTATAGCCAGCAAACATACGTAAATAAGTAAATAAATAGGCAAGCCGTGACCGTTTGAGTTTAAATTAGGAACTCAAAGTACCATATGTATTAACATAGCATCAACTGTGCTAGTTCAGTAGCTCCTTTAGCCGATTCCTATTAATATCCACTGCGATTCCTAACTGCCTTTCGTCATACTGTGTGACTTTTTGTTTGATAATCTGGGCTGGAGCAGAGAGTTGGTGGGTCTGGGAGCGTGTGGTCTTTTCTTAGCTTCCCGTTTCACTGACTGCGGCTGCGTGAACTTGGCATCAGCAGGAATCTCGTCCATGGGGGATAAATACCGTGTGTTGGAAACGTCTCTTTAAGCAGAGGAGACAGTCCCTGCAGCTCCCGCTGCTGCCGGGTTCAGCGACGGAGGTCAGGCGGGGCGGAGCTGGATCCTGCTGGCAGCAAGGAGTGAGCAGAATGCTGCTGTCCGTCCCCCGTACTGTGGCCCAGTGGAGCCGTGACCGTCCCGCCCCGGCCTGTCCCAACAATGGGTTCCTTCGGTGTGGATGAAGAAAGGAATGTTGGGAAACGAGGGCTGGAAATAACTGGCCCCCTGCCCCGGCTGAGCCAGGCCCTCCTACCGAAGTCCCCCTGCTGTGCATCTGCTTGTCTTCTCACCGGACCACAGGGAGGGGGGAGCCCCTGAACCCCCAGGGGGGCGCAGAGGTCAGACACACCTTCCAGAGGCACAGGGGGACCAGCAGTGGAGCTGCAAGACTGCAATTCCACGTCCGAGGTTTTTGTCTCTTAAGTGGACGGATGGAATCTTCTGTTTCTCATTTCCAAGGGCTCCTGCCACTTCCCCCAGACGGACTACGAAACAGTGTTTTGGGGTAAGGACCGAGACGTTTTATCTGGTAGTGGAACTTGATTTTAATCAGGGCGCTATCTACCTACCTATATCATCCGTTTAAGTTTTGCTGATTATTGACAGGGGAAGAGGCGTGGTTTTCATAAGGATGTTAAAAAGATTGAAGATACCAAAGACCCCAGGGAGCCTGTGGTGGGGACACGGGGGAAGTCCACCCAGCTGTGTGTGTGTGTGTGTGTGTGTGTGTGTGTGTGTGTGTGTATGAGAGAGAGAGAGAGAGAGAGAGAGAGAGAGAGAGAGAGAGAGAACGCCCCCTTCCAGCCCCACCCGGCTTTCCAGGCTCCGACTGTGGGTCTGAACCTGTCCAGAGGGGGCGCTTTTTCCCAATTCCTCACGTGGGCTGGAGGCTGCCCTGGAGAAAAAGAGTCGTCGGTAAAGGCTTTTTTCTAACGTGTGTGGTTGTAATAAAATTCTCAGTCCAACCGCGGAACCGGCGTTGGCACCTCTGCCGCTCAGGAACCAGGCCCATGGAGGGAGAAACGGCCGTGAGAAACCTCCGCCTGCGGAGGGGCGGCTCCGGCCTCGGGGTTTTGGGGTCTGTGTCCTGGCTGCCGCAGCACGCCCCCTCTCTAGGTATCCGGTTCAGTTTGCTGATGGAAAAATGAGGTTCCGGAGAGCCCGTTAGAATTTTGTCTGAGAGAGAACGCAAACCCAGGAGGCAGACTCGAGGCGGGATCCTGTGTGGAGAAGGTGGGGGGAGCTTTAGAGGGAGAGGTGTGGGGCGGTGGTTCGGTCACCACCCGCGTCCTGGGCCCTCTAGGAGAGTCCCTCGTTGTGTGGCTTCTGTCTCCCCCTGCCCTGAGCACTCTCCAGCCTTTCGGGCGCAGAGGATAAGATTCGTACACTTAGAAAATGCAGGAGACAGACCCCAAAGCAGCCAGAGTGCAGTGATGCCCCGTCTAACACTCCAGGAGATGGACGGACCGACGGACACATGCGTGCACACAGCAGCGAGGGCGGGTAGGGGGATGAGGCTGGGGGACGTGGATGGTGTTGGAGCTGGGGGATAGGTGTTCGGTTGTCCATCGGACTCGTTGGATGAATAAGCCGACTGCTCTTCAGCCGCAGCAGATAAGACCTGACGGGTTTTTCCCAGAAGCCATCATTAGTCAGAGGCAGTGATGGGGAAAAGACTCCGCTCCCAGGGACGGCAGTTTCTGGGCATAAACACGACAAACTACATAAGGCCTAAAAGAAGAAAGGTATAAAACTTTACTGAAGCACCAAATAAGTGAAAAGGTATACCGTATTTTGGGGATAGGAACATCAACGATGTAAATACATTAGTTCTCTAATTAATCTATAAATGCACATATCTGAGTAAAATCCGTTAAATTCCAGTTAATAGGAGTTTGAACTAAAACTTAATGGGCTGGCTTTAAAGTGTATCTGGGGCTCTCCCCAGCCCCCACTTAGATGTATTCTTACTGTATTTTGGTTCATGGTGGCCCGTACGATGGGGCACCATGAACAAGGACGGCCAGGCACCCTAATCCTGCCGCCTTCCTCAGCCCCAGGCAAACCACCAACCAGTCCTGACCACTCTCTTCAGGTACAGGCCCTGGCCCGGTAGCTCAGTTGGTTAGAGCATTGTCCTGATACGCCAAGGTTGCGGGTTCAATCCCCAGTCAGGGCACAGACAAGAATCAAGCAATGAATGCATCAACAAGTGGAACAGCAAACCGATGTCGCCCTCCCTCTCTCTTCCTATCTAGCTATGAAATGTAAATATAAGTGTAAAATGTAATATAAATGTAAAAAAACATGGCCTGCTCTCTCTGGGACGGGCAGTCGCCACCCAGCAGGTCTCCCGCTGCCACACCTGCCGCACGTCCCTGGTCCCCGCACAGTCCCCGTGCAGCCTCCGTCCCGGCCCAGGCTCCTTCTCCAGCCTCCCAGTGCATTTCATGGGCTCACTGCCCTGCGTAGCCCCCGCCCCCCCCACAGTGCTCTCTCCCCAGACCTCTGCCTGGCCGCCTCCCCTCATTCAGGCTGAGCGTGGTGACGGTGGTGAGACCTTCCCCAGCCACCCTCGCAGGACTAGCCCGGGGCCTGTGCTGCATCTCTTCCATCACCGGTTTCCTTGTCTTCGTAGCAGGTGTCAGCGGAATCACCTTCTCTATTTGCTCGCACCGTCTGTTGCCGGTGAGAATGCAGGCTCCTGGGAGCGGAGTGCCGTGGGGTGTCCGTGTCCCCAGAAAGATTCACTCAAGTCCTAGCCCCTGGTAGCAGACTGTGACTTCATTTACAAAGAGGATCTTTGCAGACCTACTTGAGATGCAGATTAGGATAAGGCCCTACCCAAGTGGGGTGAGCCCTTCATCCACCAGGGCACAGACTAGAAGAGGAGCGGGGATCCCAGGGGGCCACCAATTCTGTTTCCAGATCTTCAAGCTGGTTATGTGGGTGTGATCATGCTGTGGGAATTCTTAGGGTTTGTTCATTTTCCTGTATGTGTTATACTCCATATTAAAAAACTGTCAGGCGTTTTTCTTGTATGACTTCGGAGTTCTACGCTTTGCTTAGAAAGGCTTTTCGTACCATGAATCGGTGAAAGCTTCTCCTGTATTTTCTTCCGATACTTTTAGAGCTGGCTTCCTTTACCTTTAACTCTTACACACCTCTAGAATTTATTCTACTGTATGGTATAACGTAGGGCTCTTTTTCCCTTCCACGGGAGAATCCGACATCTGTTGAACTCTCTAGATGACTCTGCTTAGCGTAAAAATGACCTTAACTAGTTTGCTTCTAGTTAACTAGAGGGAAGGACCTTGAGTGAATGAACGAAAAGCCCCTGATGAGGACAGGGGACACCAGGCTTAGTGCTTCCTGAAGTGGGACAGCTGTGGGACCTGGGCATGCCCCGGGTGAACCCTGGAATCTGTATAGACCTTTGGGGCCTTTGTAGGGATATGGGCTCCTATGGGCACGGGGCTTTAAGCCGGGACAAGTTAGTCACCAACACAGCTCTTCCCCAAAGAAAAGGTGCAAATGGCCAGGGCAGGCGAGCCCACCTTGCCGGCGGCTCTGCCTCGCTCTGAAATAGGTGCTCGATGGGTGAATGTGGCGGATTCTTAGTTCTGCTCCCTTTTTCCTGCCGTCTGCTGTGATTCGGGCGGGGAGGCACCCGGTGACAAACGGTGCCCTCTCTTAGTCACCCCTCCCTCCCGGCCCCACAGCTCGGCCCTCGCACCTGTCCCTCTCCCCGTGGGCTGACCCCTCTCCTGGAGCTCACCTGGCTCTCTGGTGCGCCCGCTCCCTGGGCCAACCCCTCAGGCTTCAGGACAGCCCAGACCTGCCTCGTCCTGTGTGTCCTGGGCAGGACACACCCGCTCAGGTTCCTGCCCACCAGCCTGCTCGGTGCTGGGAACTGGGGGACAGGGCTGGGGGGCGGGAGGCAGGAGGGGCAGGACCAGGAGTGCCCAGGACCAAAGCATCCTTCTCCGCTTCTTTTGTCCTTGAGCCCCTCAGAACCACTGCCCGGAGACCTCTGCAGCCCACCAAGACCTCGTCTGTGGACGCCCAGACCCACCACTGTTCACTCCCTCGCACCCTCTCTGCCCTCCTTCTGTTGCTTGGCTCCCGGTCCACGGGGACGGGCCCTCCCTGCACGGTCTCCACTCTGTGCACCGCACTCTCCTCCGTGCTTGCGGGGCGGCGCCCCGGCCGCAGCAGCCCCACTGCCCTCTGCTCCACGCACGCGCTGAGAAACACAAGGCATGGGCTTGTCTGTGGCGGCCCCAGAGAGCGTTTGCAGCGCAGCCAGGGAATCTTACTACAGTGGCCTGGTCCCAGGTCTCCGCTGCTCTCCAGGACGACTGCTTACAGCACTCCAGCCTTCAGGGCCCGGCCCCTCCCAGCTAAGGATTTCGCTTCCTATTCCACTGAGAGTGGGCGGGCGGATAGAGAGAACTGGCCCCAGCCTCATCACCTCGTCTGGGCACACAGACGAGGTGATGAGGCTGGGGCAGTTCTCTCTATCCGCCCGCCCACTCTCAGAGGAATAGGAAGCGAAATCCTTAGCTGGGAGGGGCCGGGGCCTGAAGGCTGGAGTGCTGTCAGCAGTCGTCCTGGGAGAGCAGCGGAGACCTGGGCCCCAGGCCACTGTAGTCTAGATTCCCTGGACTGCGCTGCAAACCGCTCTCTGGACCCCACCCCCTTCCCTCCTTCCCTGTGGGGACCGGGGCGTGCAGGCGTGCTGTCCCCACTCCCCCCAGCCACTCCCCGTTCTCCCGGATGCAGGGCCAGCCAGGCCGTGGTCCCTGCCAGGCCCCTGAAGCCCTTCACTACCTGCCGGTCCCACGCAGGGCTGACCACCATCCGGCAGCGATCACGCTCCCTTCCTGCTGCTTCTCTGGGTCCTGTCCCTGCCTTTCTGCTGTTTCCCGAGGGCCTAGAGCAACGCCCACCGCCAGCACACAGCTGGCATCTGGAAGTGATGGAACTGGCATGTGGGAGGCTGACTTCCCCTCCCCCCGCTGCCCCGCCGCTGCGCATGTAGCATAAGAAGATAATGCATGGGTCACACCACGTGGCTTCTGAAGGGGTGTGTGCGCATATATGCATACACGTGGAAATAGGGCTTCCGTGGGAGGAAGGTCGCATGGAGGCGAGGTCGTAGCAGAGCTGGGTGTGCGGGGGGCGGGCATTCAGCTGGCCCGAACCTGAACCTGAGTGAGGAAGAGGAGAGGGGAAGCACCCGGGACTGGTCTGGCTGGTCCCTTGGCGAAGAAACTGGGGAAGAAGCTGGGGTGGAACCTCCAGCCCCAGCCCAGGCCCGGACCTGCCTTGTTAGTCATCGGGAGCGAACCGAAGGGCCTGCCGCAGGAGGAAGGGGCGCCCCTGGCCTTGGGCCAGCAGGCATCCCTTGTGGGGTGGGAAGAGCCTGGGCCCGGGAGTAGGGTCCGTGGCCAGGCCATGACCCATTGCCCGCGAGGATCTGTCCTCGCCACCCCCCCGCCCCACCCAGGTCTAAAGAGAGCGTGTGCACATCTGAGGAGAGAGGTATTTTTACGCCTCACTCCGTTCCCCGTAGCTGCCCCGCCTGGTGCTGTGAGGAACTGCTGATGGAGCTGGGGTCCCCGTCGTCCCTGGTCCCTGGTCAGCCCGGTGCATATTCAGCACTGTGTCAGGGCTGAATTAAGACCTTGATTTCCTCTCTTTTAAGGGGAAAAAACTGCGAAGGCTCCATGTCCAGCTCTGCACTCGAGCCCTGTTGTCCAAGCCGCTGGCCAGCTCCTTCAGCCCAGTAACCTCAGCCACTGCTGACCTCGGCGCAGGGTGGGGGTGCCCTGCAGATGTTTTTCCAGCTGTGGCCGCAGGAGAGGATACATTTCCCCCCTTATTTTCTCTGGCTGCGTTGCGCACTGCAGCGCAGCTTGGTGGGAGGCGGTGCATTTGCTTAGGTAATGCTTTTTTGAGGACCCCCTCCCCGCTGGCTCTTCTGCGCAGCCTGGACATTTCGGGGAGGGAGGCAGGGAGGCGGCGGGAGGGCAGGCAAGTTTCCTCGCAGGCTGACGTGTCAGCCCCGTTGGCTTTTGTCTTGGCTCCGCAGCTTCTGTTTCAAGACTGCTGTTTTGATTTCCACTGCGCTTAGCAACGCCCCAGCAGCCTCTGACCGCCCAGGAAAACCATTGTCTCTCTAAAGAGCTGCTTTAGCTCCCAACTGATAACTCTGGAAGGAACAGCCCCCAGCCGGTCTTAGCTGAGCTCAGAATGAGCACACGATGGAGACAGTGACCTTGATCTGGACGATTCTAGCCTCTGGAGACCCTGAAATACAAGAGGGTGGTTTAATATTCTGTACAAGAATGCAGCCACAAATGGCACCTCAGTCTTGGGCCGTCTGCTTTGTTAACTTGACCTACTTGTTTTTCTGACCTTCGGGCTGGGCTTTGCTGGAATTTCCTTATAGTGTGTTACTGTGGAAACTTTGATGAAAGAGAAAAAAGAAAATACGAAAGAAAGAAGCGCGTGTGGTCAGTGTGAGTAGTGATGTGGGCTGGCTGTGTGCCGACCAGGAACTCGGCCTGTGGGCCCCGGGATTTGGGAAGCAGGCTCGGGCCACTTCAGGGACAGCTGCCCCAGCCTCGGCGTGTCTGACCACAGCACTGTCCTGGGAACCAGAATCCATGGCCAAGCTGGCTCTGCTCTGAGGCAGGACACTGGTCCCCCTGCAGGCCACTCAAGTGGAGGCTGATTCTTTTCCGCTTCACGTGGCCCCCTGGGCCCGGGGGTGGGATGTGTGTCCCCTGAGCCCCTCTGCGCCCTGTCCAGACCCTCTGCTTCCCTCCTCCATAACAGCACTCAACTTCAATCTCATGCACAGCACCCCTCAGGGGGTCTTTCTAGGCCCCTCGAAACGTCCAAATGGCCATCACCCCTCTGGGACCCAGGATGGGGCCACAGCGTGCTGGTGGGGTGTGGTGGGACACGGGGGGGGGTGGCATTCTCCTCCAGAGGTGTCCTCACAGCAGCCCTGTAAGTCCCCACACAATCTGGAGGCCCCCCAGCGCGCTCCCTCGCATGGCAGGGTTCTTCTTGGTCCAGACCCTTCCACCAGTCAGGTCTGTTTCTATCATTAGCCATGTTGTCCAATAACACGGACAGCTCTTACCAGGTCACCAGGGAAACGGGGCTAGAAAGGGAGCTTAAGGTCAGGCTCTCTGGCAGGCGGCGCTAAGCCTTTGCCCACACGTACGAGGAACCAGGTCACCTACCGCCTTCCCCAAACTCGCCCGGTTCCGTGGAGATTTGGCCTTCCTCCTCGGTCAGTCTCCGCAGCTGCCGAGTCCCACCCTCGCTGGTGCCGTCCGTCGCCCTGGTGAGCCTTCTGCTGACCTTGGCCTTGGGCTCCCTGACCTCCCCTCCTCCTCCGGGGAGTGTGTCCGCCACCCCGGCTCAGCCTCTCACTCCACAGCCACCACCGGTGTCAAACGTCCCTGCCTCGTCTTCCACCGCGGTCTTCTCAGCTCCTCCCTCAGCGATCCAACTCCAGCCCCCCCTGCCCGTCCTGGGGCTGCAGTCCCTTGAACCACTGCCCTGCACAGTCCTGCCCTGCCCCCCGCCTCTGCTCTCCGCTCGCCCCCCTCACCTGCACCCTCCCACCCTCCCCTGCTCCGCCCTTGCTTGGTCCTACTCACCAGGTACAACCATGGTTAGAGGTTTCCGGAAGCTACCCACTACCACGCGGCCCGAGCTCGTCGTCACGTCATGGTCCCTAAGTCCAGGCGGGCCCTGCAATTGCTTCTGCACTCAGCCCACTCTCCCACCATCCCCCACGGCTAGTTTTTCCCACCTTCCCTCCCACCCCCCCATCTTCCTCCCCCTCCCCTTTCTCTTAGCTGGTAGAGCTGCTTCTCCTGGCATGGAGAGGGTGGAAGCAAGCAGGAGAGAACTTGCGCAGTTACCGCCCACCCACGTCTGTCCCTTCTGTCCCGTTAGCCGTGGACAGGCTGTGTGAGATTAGGGTGAGTGCCCCCTGCCCGCCCCCCGCCACATCGGTGCTCACCCACTTCGTCCGAGGCGGGGCCCCAGCAGGGCTGCCTCGGTCCTGCTGGGCAGCCTCTCCCTGATCCTCTCCACCCTCCGCCCGCGTGCAAGCTGGGGGTGAGCCCCCCTCCCCGGGAAGGCTTTCGGCCTCACTGTCCTCTCCACAGCCTCCCCGTTTCTCTCCTCTCTCTACACACACGCACAGGTGCACACACGCACACGTGCACACACGCACACGTGCACACATGCACACGGAATTGCCTCTACTCGCCGTCCCCATTTGCTCTCCCTCTTCATTACGGTTTTGCTCCTCAACTTTACTGAACTGCTCCTCAGGGGCTCGCCAAGCCCTAACTAAAGTGACAGGCACTCACTTTGTCATAGGACACAGGGCAGCGGCCCACCCCGCTGACCCCTCCACCTCCCTGACACGCTCCCGCCCCCAGGCTTGCAGGACACCACTCACTGCTGGATTTCTGGCACCTTTTTGGCCGTGTGGCTTCAGCCTCCCTGACCTGCGACCACCCTGTCCCCTGCCCTCCCTCCTCCCCGGATGATCTGCCCCAGTCTCAGGAGGCTGTACACCTCCTATCTGCCGGGGGCATCCAGGCTGTGTCTTAGCCGGCCTTCTCTGCGGGGCTCCAGGCCGGCACCGGCCCCGGCGTCTCCACAGGTGCCCGCAGCTACGTCACTGGCTTGTCCAGCCTCAGCTCCCACCGCTGCACCCACACCTGTCCTGTCGGCCCTCACCATCACGGGTGACAGCCACTCATCCTCTTAGGGGTTTGGGAGACAGACTGGGCGTCGTCCTTGAACCCTGTCTTCCCCTCCTGTCCCACATCCAGTCTCCCACAGGTCCTTGGGTTCTGCTTTCAAAACGTGCAGATATTTAATGGTGTTAAGGAATTATGCTTAAGTTTTTTTAGATGTGATAATGATATTGAGGTTATGTGTTTAGAAAGAACCCTGCCCTGGTTGGGTAGCTCCGTTGGTTAGAACGTCACCCTGATAGACCAAGGTTGTGGGTTCGATCCCCGGTCAGGGCCCATACAAGAAGCAACCAATGAATGCATCAATAAGTGGAACAACGTTCGGTGTTTCTCTGTGTCGGTGAAAAAAATCAATCATTAAAAAAGGACACTTACCTTTTGGGGATTCTTACTGAAATATTTGTAGGTGAAATGATAGGAAGTCTGGGGTTTACTTAGACTTCTAATAATCTAAGGCAGCAGTTCTCACCAAGAGGACTCAGCGAAACACAGATTTCCGGGTCTCAGGCCCAGAGTCTCCGAGTCAGCTCGGCTCGGAAGGGGCCTGCTCATCTGTTTCTAATGCTGGACGAGGCTTACTGTCCAAGGGCTGTGTGCTGAGGCCCAAGGGTGCTCGTGGTGGGGGCGGGCAACAAATGAGACAAGGCGCGGAGCCCGAGCTGGTGCTGGAGCTGGTGGGCGCGTGGTGGGCGAGTGCATAGGGCCCATCACACACCCTGCGCTTTCCTTCGGAGGGTCCCGTAATGAAAGTGTGTGAGTGTTTCCAGACTTCTCAGCACCGATCCAGGGGGCATCCCCTCTCGTCTGAGTTGCCGTGGTCTCCTTGCTGTTTCCTTGTACCCCTCTGGGATCTGTTCTCAATACAGCAGCCAAAGGGACCCCAAAATCCTGCAAGGGCCCCCTTACCCCCAGGGAAGTCCCAAGTTCTTTTATGACCTAGAAAGCTGTTTATAATGTGCCTCCATCCCGAGTCCTCTGTCGGACACACTGCTCTTCTCTGGTTCTGGAAAGCGTCCGCCTCAGGACCTTTGCACGTGTTCTGTTGGGCCCACAGTGCTCCCGAATCTTCACTCAGCCTGCCCTCTCTCCTCCTTCTGGTCTGCATTCAGGTCGCCATTGTGGGGAGGCCTTCTCGAACCACAAAATTTCACACACACGCACACACAGGCGCACCCCACACCCTGCACCCCACTTCATACCCCCACTGCTTTGCTCACTTCCCCTCCTTAGCTCACGTCACTGTCTATATTGCGCTTACCGACCTTGTCTCTCCGCCCTGGCAGGGGACTCACACGGTACCTGGCGCCGAGTAGGCCCCACCACTCCGCTGCCTTCATGAGGGGCCTCGGCTGTGCCCCTCTCCAGGGTCCCACCCACTGGGTTGGCCTCCACTGTCACCCATCCGTGACACATGTCCCAGCTTTGCCGCAGCCCCGCGCCTGCCTGGCTGACTCTGTTGTGCTCAGGCTGCCGCCTGCGTGGTTCGCTGCTGGATCCGGTGCCCAGCCCCCGTAGGCTCCTGCGTGCCTGCTCGAGAATGAATGGCGGCATCCCAGGGCCAAGATGTGGGTGAGGAAGAGGATGGGAGGGTAGACGAGAGGCCTTTCCTTAGCAAGCTGGAGGATCCTGGCCAGTGGCAGGGGAAGCAAACACATTCTCAGAGGCAAACCCCACAGGAAATGCAACAAAGGTGTGGAAGGCGGGAATGTTCTTTTCCTAGACAATAAGCAGGAAGGACAAGAGTTGCAAACGGGCCGCCAAGTGCGGTCTGCAGAGGTGTGTGTGCCGCCCACACGGTGCCTGAAATAGGCTCGGCTGCTTGTCCCACTGGAAAACCAGGATGGCCTATTTCTCTCGAAAAGCTGGAGGCCTGCAGGCACGGCTGGCACGCCCACCTGGGGCAGCGGGCTGGAACTGACTGGCCGCAACCCCCCGGGGGGTATGTCCTTCGTCCCCCCACCCCCCAGCACTGTCATTCACTCCTCACCTGCTCGGTGCCTGCAGATACTTGATTTGGAAGCTCCTTTTTTGTTTGTTTGTTTTAACATTTTATTTATTTAAGAGAGAGGAAGGGAGAAAGAAAGAGGGAGAGAAACATCAATATGTGGTTGCCTCTTGAACGCCCCCTACTGGGGACCTGGCCTGCAACCCACGTCTGCCAGGCTGGAAGCTTTTTTTTGAACAAAAGGGATTTCTCCTTCCTTCAGACCTAATGAGGAAATAGAGTTGTTTGGGACCAACAGGGGTCGAGGGTGGTTTTGGGACAGGCCATCTGCAAGGCTGGGCCTGGGGGAGTGTGGGGACCTGTATCACAGGGGTGGGTTAGAAGGAGCCCCAGAGCCCTGGCTGATGTGGCTCAGTGGATTGAGTGCCGGCCTGCGAACCACAGGGACACCAGTTCAAATCCCAGTCAGGGCACATGCCTAAGTTGCAGCCAGGTCCCCAGAAGCGGGTGTGTGAGAGGCAACCACACATTAATGTTTCTCTCCCTCTCTTCCTCCCTTCCTCTCTGTCTAAAAATAAATAAATAAAATCTTTAAAAGCAAAAAAAAAAAAGAAGAAGAAGAAGAAGGAGCCTTGGAGAGGGAGACATCAAGAAAAGAAAAGCAGCTTCCTGCAGAGACGGTTCGAAGGGGAGTCTGGGCTTTGAAAGGACTGGGTCACTGGTGGAAAGATTACTAAGTGTTACGGGTTCAAATGTGTCCCCAACATCATACGTTGAAGTCCCAGCTCCCCATACCTAAGAACGTGACCTTATTTGGAAATAGGGTCATTGGAGATGCAATTAGTGGAGAGGAGGTCATGCTGGAGTAGGGTGACTTCAAATCCAATGGGACAGGTGTCCTTACCGGAAGAGGAGGGACACACAGATGCGCAGGGAGGAGGTGGCCGTGTGGCGGTGGAGGCAGAGGCTGGAGTGATGCCGCTCAGGCCAGGGGCGACCGCTGCCCCCGGAAGCTGGTACGATGAGGCAGGGAGCCCAGCCCTGCGCACCCAGGCTCTGCACCCTTGCTTCCTTGCCGCAGCCCCCAGGACGGTGAGATGATCACTGTCACTCCGAGAAACCTGGTTTGTGGTGGGAAACCGCACCTTCTCACAGGAGGATCTCGGCCCCCAACCTCCAAGGTCCCCACGTGCCTCGAGCCGTTGCAGAGACAGTCCGTTGGGGGATGTTTATGTCGGGGCGTCCACGTCCACAGGCTTCAAACGGGACCAGGCGACCCGCAGAGGGGTGCTTGTTTTTGCATAGGGAGATGAAAAGTCTCTTTCCCCGAGTTTGTTCCCTGATGCTGGTGATGTGTGCACTTGCCCTCCGAGTGGGGCGAGTGGTCAGTGTGTTTCCACAGCCTCTCCTGTGGTCACGCCCCGTGTCCAAAGTGTGGATCGGACCACAGCCCCGGGCCGAGCGGTTTCCTTCTGTTCTGTTGGGTGCACAGAATGCTCTCATTCCACGGCAACCGACCCAGTCGTACTTGGCTTGAAGGTTGTCGGGAGGTGGTGTGAAGTCAAAACATACATATTTCGTGTGTGTCAGAATCATCCTCTTGCACGTACCCCCTTGTCTGCTGCGCCGAGGCCGGGGGGTTGCCCGGTGACCGCTCCCTGGCTCTGCTCGCAGCCCCTGTGGACATGCAAATGCCACGTAGGGCCTCGTACGTGGCCTGACGGGGGGGCACCCACCGCCACCTGTGAGGTGGGGGTTTCACAGGACTTACCTGTCCTCCAGCAGGGAGGGGCCTGTTTCCAGGGGGACTCCCTAGGCCCCTGGCAGTGCTGGTCCCTTAACAGGGGGCTTGCCATCGCCTCTGTGCAGAGGACGTTGTTCATCTCGGTGGCCGGGAGCAGATGGGAGGGCCTGGGAGGATGCCTTGTCCCCTTGGCCACGGTCATTGTGGGAGCAGGGTCCCGTGGGCTCGCAGGAGCGTGTTGGGTCTGCCCGTGGGCCCCGAGGCTGTCCACGTCCTAAGCCGCAGCTCCTGGGAATGGTCCCTTACCTGGTAAAAGGGACTTCACTTCTGTGATTAAGTTAATTAAGAGCCTTGGGCTGGGGAGGTTATCCTGCGTGGTGTGGGTGGGCCCAGTGTAGCACAAGGGACTTTAAAAGATGGGGAGGGAGGCGGGAGGGAGAGAAGCAGATGCGAAGGGGGAGTGGCCAGAGCACCCTGGTGACTGGCTTTAGAGAGGGTGGGGGGCCAGCAGCCAGTGTGGCCCGCAGAAGCTAGACAGACCCGGGGAATGGATTCTCTCCTGGGGCTTCCAGAAGGAACAGTCCTGTGGACATGTTGGTTTTAACCCCGTGAGACCATTTCTGTAGGGCCATGGATGGGTGATGTTCTGAGTGGCGGACTCAGGGTCATTGGTTACAGCAGCGGTCAGAGACGGAAGGTATTCCACTGCCCCCCTGCTCCGAGGACCGAGGGGATGGAGTGGGCGGGACTGTGGCCTCCCGGTCCTTTTCATAATTATCTGTAGGTTTCTCTGCCCCTGTCCCACCCCCCAAAAAAAACCCAATCGGAAAAATTCAGTGAGTACTGGGGTAGAACTGTAATTTGTTAAACTGGTTCTTATAAAACTGGCTCTTTCCCGTGTCACCAACCTGAGATTCTGATGGAAACTGTGGACCTAGCCCCACGAAACTGCACGTCCGGAAACACGTGCACACGACTGTGGAGATGACAGGGGTTCTCCCCAAAGCCCTGCGTGTGGCTGCCGGGTGTCCCGGCCTTCCCCGTCCCCCCGGGAGAGCCTTTGTACTCAGTGACTCCCATGGACACAAGGTGGCTGCCTCCTGGGAAGTCTCCTTGTGGCATTTGCCAGGCCCCGTATGAGGCTCTGCCCATGTTTCTAGTTTGTTCTGTGCCCTGGGGCACATGCCCGGAGAAGGGTCTAAAGCCTGCCCCCAGAATAGCCAGCAGAGGGGTCGGGGCTCTCTACCCCTGAGGGTCCTTCCTTTGCTTTCACACCAGCCTGTGACTTGCCCTGGGCTTAGGGGGCCACTGCTGAAGTGGGGGGTGCTCTGCTCATGCAGCGTGCCTTGGGGTTCGTTGTCCAGGGCCTGGGACATCTGGACACCACCTGCTCAGCGTAGCAGGTCCCTGGGGGCATGGGCACTGCAGAGCGAAGCCTCCAGGGGCGTCCTTAGGAGCGGACTCAGCTGGGAACGATGATGTCTCATTCCTGTTTCTGAGCACGTGGACCGTGGCACAGGGTGACAAGCTCAGGCCCCAGGTACCTGCTTCCAGCTGGAAACCGGTGCCTCCTGCCAACCCTGTGCCCCTCACCCTCTCCAGCCCCCAGGAAGTGGTGGGCGCTTCCAGAGAGCGAGCTCCCCGTGGGGAGAGCGCAATCTCGGCTGCCTGGGGATTCGCTGATTATGAAACCCTCACACGCGTTCCTGGAGGCCGAGCCATTGTCTCTGCGTTTTCTTTTCCGAGTGGGTGGGGAGCCGGTGCAAGGCTGCGGTGCGTGAACTCCGAAGGGGAACTCAAGCTGACGGTGTCTGTGATGTGTTTGTCCCCCAGCCCCGGAGGAGAAGGAGGTCATCAGAGGCCAGTACGGGAAGCTCACGGACGCTTACGGCTGCCTGGGGGAGCTCAGGCTGAAATCCGGTGAGTGTCCCCTCCCCCGAGCCGCCGCTGTCAGAACGCCTGCCAGCTTATGTCGCTTTGGAAGGACTGCTGGATTCAGGCGTGGTGTTTTAACTGTGAGGAGCTTGTAAACGTTTGTTCTGTTGAGCCCGCTCCTCCATGCCGGCAAGGTCAAGGTGAGTGCAGCCTGGTTCTCACCTGTCTACGGTGCTTCCAGCCTTGGGTGCAAAGAAAGCTCACCTTTGTTGTTTGCCAGTGAGCACCCCCACCCCCAGCATCAGTACGGGGGAGGGGGCGGTTGGCCCAGGGGGTTGTTTGTCATTTACAAGGGACCTGTCCTCTAGGAGGGGTGGATGCCAGAAGTCCCAGGCCCCCTGGACAGTCTAGGCATGTGTTTGCGGGAGGGGCCTGGGCACTGTTGGCCAGGAAAGAAAAGCCACCGGGACCCGGGGCCGTGGGGGGAGGGGGAACCTGGAGGAAAGGAAAGTGCATCACAAAACCCGCCTGGTCTCACTGGAAGAGGCAGAGAGCGGACAGGAACACATGGGCTTCCTTGCTCAGGGTGAGATCGAGGAGCCAAGCCAAGCCGTCAGCCAGGCTGTCCTTGGGGGTTGCACCCTCCCCAGGGGGCCACTGAGCCACCTCCGCACTCCTGGACCTCAGGGAGGCCCTGGTGCCACCATGTCCTTCCCTCTGTCTCAGCCAGCTCATTTCTGTGGGTCCCACCCAGTGTTCGCAGAGAGGCTTGGAGCCCCGGCCAGAGCTGGGTGGCGTTCCTGATTCTCAGTCCCACTGGGAAGGGCTGTGAGCATTCGGGCACAGTGGCTGAGCCCGGCCATCTCTGCCACTGTTCTCAGGGACGGAGGACGGTGAAAGCGGCCGGAACAGCGCCGGCGCTGGCCAGGGCTTTTCGGGGTCTTTTGTGGGATGATGTTTCCTGTGCTATGACGACAACATGGCTGATTTCTAAACAGCACTTAGGAAAAGCACTCAGCCCCCACCCAACAGAGTGTGCGTGTTCAATGTCCGCTTTGTGCCAGGGGCTACGTACGCGTCACCTTACTTAATCCTGCAGAGGCTAAGCAGTGTGGAGACCCTGAGTCACAGGAAAGCAGACAGGCCCAGGGGAGCAAAGTCACTGGCCTGAAGGAGCCCAGCCAGGCTCCCGGCCCAGATCTGGCTGCCCCGAAACGCTTGCTGTTTCCAAGAAAACGTGCTGCCCGTCCAGGGTTTTCTGTAGGGTGCCTCCCCACCCACCCTCCACAGAGATCTTGCCGAGGTCACAAAAATCCCTGCGGCCCTGGCCTCGATGGGGATGACGTGAGGATGGTAGGTGGCCTCACAGGGCGCTCCGCCTGGATGAGGCCCTGTGTGAGTGTCGTAGCTGTGAACTCAGCTCTCCCAGCAGCCTGGGAGGTCGGTGCTGTGCTTACCCCCTCTGCAGACTCGGGGTGGGTGGGGGGAGACACTCGGGGAGCTACCTGCTGGGAGTGACTGGCAGTGTTTTCCTTGTACTTAATTAAATGATGCATTTTACATCAGAAGGGGGCCTGGATTCAGGGCAGAGCCGTAACTGGCCCGAGGTCAGGCAGTTCAGGTGTCACGCTTTCTGGCCCCGGGGGCTGCTTTCTGCCCCCAGGCTGCTCTGTCTGAAAGGGCAGAAGGTTGAGCATGCCCACCCCATCCCAGGGGGAAGCATTTTTTTCCTGGGCGGTCATCTGAGGTCAGCTGTAGGAAATGCATCCCCACCAGGAAGGGAGATAGCCCCTGGAAGAACATTGTCACCATGAGCTGGGTGCCTGCAGGGTGCCCGGCCCAGGGGCAGTGTCCTTGGGCCGGGGGTGTGGAGGGAAGTGACCAGCTCCTGGGGCTGTCTAGTCAAAGCCCTCTTCCTTCCCTTCCTGCAGCCAGCAGCCTGTCCCAGTGCTGAGGAGGGAGGGAGGGAACGCAGCCTCAGGTAGGGGGGTGGAGACTAGCTGAGAAGAGCCTCAGGGAGCCGGCCCCCATTCTGGTGGCCTCTGAATGCCCCCAGGCGCTCCTGCCGTCCAGGGGGTCTCTGTCCAGGGCAGGCTGAAAGGGCCTCTGTGGGGGGTGAGGGCGGTGGGATGAGGTTGGCCTTTGGAATGTTGGGAAGACTTGGCTTTTGCAACGCGTTTCTGAATGTGACCTGGGGTGTCTGGAGCAGGGAGCGGTTGGGCCTCATCAAGGACTTGTTCGGATCCACGCTGGTTGCAGTGAGGAGCACTTGGCTTTGACTTGATTGCCTTTTCCTTCTGTGAGCCCCTAACCCCAGGCTGGATCTGTTCTCTTTGCTTTGTTTTGCTTTGTTTTCCCTCATCTGCATACTTCACCTTCTGGTGGCCACCAGGACGACCCTTCTGGGCGGGGGACGGGTGTGGGGGGGTGGGGAGGTGGCCTCCCTTTTGACTTTTTAGGCTGCTGTGCTCCCTGCAGAGGAAGAGCCCTTCCCTCAGGCTCTACCTTGGGGGCAGGTTGTTCCGTTTGCTCCCACCCACGGGCAAATAGCCTTTCATGTTGGAAAGGAAGGAACATGCACGAAAATTGCCTGAAAGCTTTCCTTACCTCAGGTTCCTAGGTGTTCACAGGGAGCTCACAGTCCCACCTTCCTCCCTGAAATGCCAGCGGAGGGGGCGGAACCCCACAGTCCGTGGGCCACTGGGCTTCCCAGGGACCACATAGCGTGGAGCACAGAAGGTGGGAGTGCAGCAGTGACCAGAGTTTGTCCCCGGATGTCAGGGGTGTGACTTGCTTCTAACCCGAGTGCTCGAGGCCTCCCCGTTCCAAGGCCTTGGGCCGAACGCATCGAGGTCTGTCAGGCATCGCATCTGCGGGACTGTGCCCGGCCCAGCCTGTGGGGCAGCGTGGCAGCCCTGTCCCCTGTCTCCAGACAGCCCTCCTGGCTCAGTCCCGGCTGCCCAACAGGCTGGCCTCTGAGTTCCTTTGCTCTCCTGAGGGCTGTGGGCCCACCTGTAAAACCAGGAAAACCCCTCAATTCTCTCTTACGCTGTTCCTAAGAGGTTTCCGTGACAGAACAGGCACTGGGTGGGAGGGGACTGCCGGCAGAGGGGTCCCTCTGATGGAACCGGTGTGGGGTCAAGGGCGCAGGCTGAGTACCTGTGCAGCCTTGACTCCTGATAAATATGCGCAGGCTCACTGAGTTCACTTCTCTGGGCTGTCCCTTCAGAAGGCAAAGTCTGGAGAGGGGGGTTTGACAGTCTTTTGGGATTCAGGGTATGCAGTGTTCTGCAGCAAGTCCAGAGGTGCGCTGGCCTCCATCAGTCTCAGAATAATTTATTTGAATACCTATAACTTTGCCCTGCCTGGTGTGGCTCAGTGGACTGAGTGCCAGCCTGCAAACCAAAGGGTCACCAGTTTGATTCCCAGTCAGGGCACATGCCTGGGTTGTGGGCCAGGTCCCTAGTTGGGGGCGTGCAAGAGGCAATCACACATCGATGTTTCACCCGCTCTCTTTCCCATTCCCTCCCCCTCTCTCTGGAAATAAATAAGTAAAAATCTTTAAAAAGAAAAAAAAACTATACCCAGTGGTATGCTGGCAAATATTTGACATCCAGCTCTCTGGGGAATTTCCACGGTGTAACCAGGCAGACCCTGGATGGTTGCCGCCTACCAGCCGGAGTGGGGACAGCGTGTGTACCACTGGCTGTCGTGAGCTGCCCAACGGCCAGCCCTGCGCAGCACACCCCGCTCTCACAGTCTAGGAAGGGGAGGCGAGAGAGCCCCCCGAGACGGTGCCACCTGGCTACGGAGGCACCAGAATTCTGAGTGAGTGTTAGGACGGGGAGGGGAGGGGGTTTGGGGAGCCCCTGGCCAAAGCTCCTCCCTTCCCACAGGGACAGCCCGGAGTCCGGGGTCCTTGGTTTGCAGACGGAAGTTGGAGAATGTGTGTGAGCAGGAATGTGGATCAGGCGGCCCCTGCGCAGCCCGGGGCTCAGCAGGGCAGGAGCCTGGCCGGGGAGGGTCGCCGAGCTGAGCAAACACGGAGAAATGCCAGCACAGGGGAGCAGCGCTCTGGGAGGACACGCCCGGCATTGTCCCTAAACAAGTGGCATTGTGTCTGCCTCGGCCCAGTGCCAGCCCTCCCCTGCCGCATGGCAGATGGCCGCAGCTAGATAGGACTGGACCCTGGGGCTGCAGGACTTGGGGAGCCGGGGGGCCGCTCCGATGCAGAGGCGGGTTTTGAAGGCGTCCTCTTGAAGGGAAGGATTTCTGAGTTGATGCTGAGGTTCGGGAGTTAGTTTGTTTCGTTGTTGTAAAACGTACAGGAGCTAAACTTTAGCAGTTTAACCGTGTTACGTGTACAGTTCAGTGGCATGGAGGGCATTCACGCTGTTGGGCACCGTCTGCCTGCAGAGGGGCTGTCGCCTTCCCACACTGGGACTCGGCCCACGAAGCTCTAGGTGCTGAGGTGGTGCGGTCCCGGCTGCAGCCGGAGTTACCTGGGCTGGGCGCCTCCTGCCCTCTGGAAGGGTGTACGTGTGTGCCTGTGTGTGCCTGTGTGTGCCTGTGTGTACATGTGTGCACCTGTGTGAGAGAGTGCATGTGTGTTTGTGTCTGCTGTGTCTTTGGCCTGTGACCCATTGCTTGCGCTCCCCGCCGCCCCACCTGACTCTGGCCAGCACCCTCTGGCCTGGTGCGGTGTGGCTTTGGCCAGAGCCCCGGAACCAGAGTGTTTGAGCTGGAAGGACCTGGAGACCATCTGGCGCCCCACCCCCGAGGCCCAGGGAGCCGGGAGACCTGCCGCTCAGGCCACTGCAGGTGGCGGAGCTCGAGCCCTGTCTTCTGCTGCCAGGCCGAGTGGCAGCTTGTCTGTCCCTCCCTACGAGATCCTTGCTGGTTTCAAGTCCCCCGACACAGCCCCTCCCCAAGCCCAGTTTACTTCTTGCCGATGAGAAAACTGACCCTGTCCCACTACTGTAAAAACAAAGCTTGGCCCCTGTGCTCCAGGTGAGCATCAGAGGAGGGACCTGCTCACACAGCTGCACAGGTGGGTCCCACTGGCCTCACCCTTCTCCCCTAGAGATACCTCTGGGGGGACACGGCCAACACTACCCTGACAGGTGGGCTCAGGGGCAGCAACCCCCCACAGCCTGGTGCTAGGCTAGGACCAGGACCCTTCCCTCCCTTCAGAGCCTCTCGGGGCCTGTGTCTCCCTTTGTATAAAGTGGGGCAAAAATGGACCCGCCCCCCGCCCCGGGGGCAGCTGGGAGGAAGTGTGGGGGCCGGTGCTGAGCACCCAGAGCACGGCTGTGAGAGCCAGCTGTCGTCAAAGCGCCCTGCTCCCAGGCCCCCACGTGACTCTTACCCGCCCGCCCCTCTCCCAGCGCTCAGCCCAGCTCTGGGAGGGGGCGGCTCTGTCCTTCGTTCTTGTTTATTCGAAGAGCCTTGGCGGCCTGCCTGTTCCAAACACCCCCTTGCCACACCCTGCCCAGGAAGTGCCCGCAGTCTTCACAGCAGCCTGGGACTCTGGCCAGGGACTCGGTCCCCCACGCAGAGGCTGGGAGGACTCGGATGCAGAGACGGAAAGTAAAATTCTCCACGCCTCTCCTCGCACCCACGCCCCTCAGAGTCTAATCTTAGGGCTGGAAGCCTGGGGCACAAGGGCTGTCCTCCGGGCTCCCAGGGGACCGCCCCTGGACTCTGCTTCCCCTGACTGCGCCCGCGGGGTGAGGCAGACGGGACTCCGTCGGTCCCAGCCCAGGCTGTGGGAGTAGTGGTGTGCGAGAGGCTGTCGTGTGAGGATGTCAACTCCACATGAACCCACCTGTCTTCCAGAAATGATGCCTGTTCGACTTAAAAAACTCAGCCCCTGACACCTGTCGCCGCCTGCAGCCTAGGTGTGCTTTCAGAGTGGTCTCCTGACCACGGGCATCAAGGTGGACCCCCGCCCCTGCCCCAGCAGTAGGCATGGTACAAGCGGTGACTTATTTATCAATAATAAAAGAATAATAAAAACCAGATGTGACCTGACCGGGCAGCGCTCTCCTTCCTGTTAAGTGTGAGGAGGGGCGGGGGAGGGCGAGTGGTGGAACTGGCGGTCCTAGGGGTCTTTTATCGGTGTCCAGAGATCTAAGAACACTGACCGCCATTGCTCCGGCGATGGCCGCTGACGACTGGGAGTAGACCTTGCTGTGAACGGGGTAGGAGAAGCGTCCTGTGGGCCAGGCCCATGTCACCCCCGAAGGCTAATCCGTCGCCCACATTACCTCTTGGGCCCTCTGAAACATTCTCCTGAAACAGAGGAGGGCAGGGCGCTGTCCCCACCGTCCCCTGAGCCTTGCCGTGACCTGGACTCACGCAGCACCTTGTGTGCCAGGTGTCTGCTGGGCAGTGGGGGGCGCAGAACAGAAAACATCCGGGGGCAGTGTGGTGGTGGCTACGCCCGGTGCTGCCCTGCGGGCCCCAGTCTACTGAGGACATGGGAGGGGGTGGGGGGCAGGGAGGGTGTGAGCTCGGCCTGCGACGAGGGCTGACCGGGATGCGCTCCGTATGTACACAGAAGGGGCAATCAACCATGTCTGTGGAGAGCAGGGTCGGCTCCTCAGAGGAGGTGCTGCTGAGATGAGCCCACAGGGTGGGGCGTCCTCCTGGTGCCGGGGAGTGGGGTGGGGAGGGGCAGGCAGGATGGCCCTGACCAGCAGTGGGGGGGCTCACGCTGCTCTGGGGGTGCAGGTGAGTGGGCTCAGGAGGGGTCGTGGAAGGCCTTGCTGGGCTGGCGGGGCAGGGGGGTATCCGGGGCAGAGGCAGCGTTGTGGGCGAAGGCCCAGGGGCGGGGGGCATATGGCATGTTGAGGAGCTGCAGAGCCCAGCCCGGAATGGCTGCGGGACCCTGGTGTCCCTACGTGGGGCCGGGGGGCGGTGCGAGGGGTTCCCATTTCAGTTCTTGGGGAGCGGGAGCCATGGAAGGGTTTAAGTGGAGGAGGGAGGGCTGCCATGAGGTGAGTTCGGGAGGCCGTTCCAGGGACAGAGCTTGGAGGACGGACGTCAGCTGGAGGCCTGGAGCCAGGCGGTGGCTGGGGACTCATGGGGAGCATGGCTCTGAGAGGCTTTGGGCAGCAGACAGGGGAGAGGGCGCGGGCGGGGAAGGCTCCAGGGCAGTGACCCTCAGCCCCCGACAGGCGGCAGCCTCACCTGGGGCGTGTTAGAACGCGTGTTAGCCCCCAGGGGGCGCTGCTGCCAGTCTGGGCCACGTGCAGAACCACAGCTCAGACTGGCAGGGGGATTCCTGAGTTCACGGGCCCACGTGGCAGGGGGATTCCCGAGGCTCTGAGTCGAGGCATTTGGGGTACCAGAGGATGCGTGGGAGTCGTGAACAGAAACTCTCGCAGTGGCTGCAAGAACTGGGCCGTTGGGGCCCCTCCCTGCGAGCCACCCCCGGTGGTCCTAAGCCCTCCTGTCTGCTTCCCCCCGCAGGTGACGCGTCCCTGAGCTTCCTGGTTTTGGTGACAGGCTGCACGTCGGTGGGCAGAATCCCGGAGGCGGAGATCTACAAAATCACCGCCACCGACTTTTACCCTCTGCAGGAAGAGGCCAAGGAGGAGGACCGGCTCACGGCCCTCAGGAAGATCCTCAACTCGGGCGTCTTCTACTTCGCGTGGCCCAGCGACGGGTCCCGCTTCGACCTCACTGTCCGGGCACAGAAGCAGGGCGATGACAGCCACGAGTGGGGGAACGCCTTCTTCTGGTGAGGCCCGGGGCCCCGCGTCTCCTGCCCCCGGGTCACGGGGCGGGCAGGTTCTGGTTGGCCCCTGTGTGCTTGACCTTTGCCTTATGTCATCGCCGTGGGTCACCTCTGGGCCAGCTTGCTCTCCGAGCAGTGGGAACTCCACAGTCCCCAGCCCTGGGGTCAGGGAGGGCTTCAAAGTGGCAGATTTGGGCCGTAGGTAAAAGGCATGAAGCCACCGTCCACCGGGCGCCTCCTCGGTGCCGGGGCCTGCGCCCTGTTCTCTGCTGTCTTCTCAGCCGTGCTGGTCCCGCTCTGCGGGCAGACACCACGCTCATGTCCCAAGTTCTCCTTGGGGAATATTCTCGTTATCTTCATGGGCATCTGCGAGGTGGGGTCTGTTAACCCCATTTTACAGGTAAGGAGACTGAGGCTTGACCAAGTGAGGGAATTCGAACCAGGCATTCTGGCTCCAGACCCCAAACCGGCCCCAACAGTGGGGAAACTGAGTCACCCTGCCGCGGTGATGCCGTCACGTGATAAGACATGTCCTGCAGCCCGGAGAGAGCTGGCTGGATTTCTGCTAGCGAGCGTCACCCCAGTGCTCCCGGACACAGCTGGGTGTGGACAGCCCCGTGGGTGTGTGGATGCCCGTGGCCCTCTCTGGGCGCCGGGGGAACGGCTGCAATGGCTCCCGGTGCGCAGCCTGGGCCGTCAGGCTGAGGTGCCGCCCCCTCAGATGTACCAGGAGGCGTGTGAGAAGCGAGGCAGAAGCCGAAGTGGTACAAGTCCTGCTGCAGAGGTGGTTCTGGTGCGCCTTACATCAGGGGTGCTCCTAGAACTCCAGTGTGTACCTGCGGGCTACCCCAGTTCCCCAGCCCTAACACGGGGTGGGCGGCCCACCGACGTCCTTCGCTGGGGCCCTGTCCCTCTGCCCAGAGGAAGTCAAAGGTCACCGGATGAATGTCCTTTCCTTGGTGATTCAGAGGCCTCCCGCGGTAGGAATCCCTGGCTTCTGCTTGGGGAAAACGGGGCTTTACCCGTCCTTCCATCGTCGCCCCCAGATCTTCTCAGGTTCCCCGGGTCTGAGCGTCCCAGGCAGTGCCGTGCTCCTACTTTAAAACACCTGTGGCTCTGCTGCTGGTCTCATTGGGATGCAGCTCTGACTCAGCAGGTCGGGGCTGGGGCCCAAGACTCGCGTTTCCAGCAAGGTGGAGATGGAGGCCCTCGGGGCTCAACTCCCAGGACCCGGTCCAGGGGTGGTGGTTCTGTGTCTCAGCAGCTGCACCTGCAGCTGGGCTTAAGGACGGGGGTTTTGTGCGAAGGTCTCGGAGCCATTTTCGGCGGGGACTACCGGGGAGCAGAGGGGACATGTCTCCGAGGCTGTGACCTTCCCTGGGGACACCGCAGGGCTGGAGGGGTGTCGGGACTCGGATGCCCCACCTGCGGAGCTGCCCTTCTCTGGCCAGCGCTGTGACCGCACAAAACTGGAAAGGCGAAGCAGAGGTTCACCAAGTGGAGGTTCAGAGGGGCTTGGGAAGGGGAGAGCTCGGTGGACACCAGGCTCTGTTTGGAGCTGAGGGGAGGCAGTGGCGACTCTGGAGGGTGCCAGGCCGCTGGGCCGTACCCCTGGGTGTGGTGTGTGGGCTCACGGAACTGACCACAATTGTCGGCCCTGGCTGAGCGGTCACGGGCCTGATTCCCTAACCCGCCATTTGGGATGCCGTGTCCGCGCCCGAGTCTGAAGTCACATGGGGTCAACGCTGAGTGTGGCTGAGGGAGAGCTGATGGAGGGGTGAAGTCGTTTTTCCGGACTGGTGATCGGCTCCCGCTGATGATTGCTTCCCAGTCCAAGCAGGCCTGGGAGGGAAGGCGGAGAGCTGCTTCCTTTTCTGGCTCCTCCCTCGAGGGTGTGAGCCGTCCGCCCACCGAGGCTCAGGCCAGTGTGACTGCACGCAGGCCTTACTCAGAGCCGTCCATTGGGCAGAAGTCTCCTTCTGACCCCTGGTGACCGGTGGGGGCCATGGCTGTGTGGCTGGAAGACTCTAGATGCTTGGCGCCTTGCCTTCATGCCACGTGCGGATTTCAAGCATGTGTGACTAAGGCTGGTTTATTATCGGAACGGCAGGGAGGGATGCAGGAGAGGGGGATGTTTCTGCCCGGCAGCGCTCACGGTCCGCACTTGGCCGGCGGGCGGGCACTGGGGTTCTGAGAGCTCGGCGGTGGGGGCAGTGGGGCCCCTCCCCGAGGGGGTCTCGGCCCCCAGGGGGAAGTGGCCTTGCTCACACTCGGGGAGACCGGCCTAAGAGCTGGGGATCACTGCTCCTTAGAGAGGCCGCCTGACATGTCAGGGCTCACGGCCCACTCCTCCCGAAACGGGAAAGCGCTGCTGTCTTGGAGGAGGGGTCAAGGGCAGGGCACTGCCCTCTACCGGGCAGGCCGAGAAGTCCGTTACGTTTTTTCCGTAAAATAAATGACACATTTTTCATTTTCACCAATAACTTGATTGGTTTGGGTATTTTGAGTATGTTACCAGTCTCCTACTATTGGCGTCCGGGGGTGCTGCCCTGCACCTTCCGGTGCATCCGACAGCCCCACAGCACAGGGTTCCTCGGCCAGAAGGTCACCAGCACCAAGAAACCTCCCAGACCGCTTTCACACGTTCGAGTGGCCGCAGCACCTTCTCCACCCACGGCACAGGTTTTTTTGTGCTTCGGTGGCGTTTTCACTTGTCTTGAGGTAATAATAAAGCATAGTAATGCTGAAAATGTCGTCTGTTTTCTCCCAGCTCCAGTATTAAAATGGCTGCGCAGAAATTCACCGATTTTGGTCAGTTTTTTTAAACACATGCTGACATGACAGCTGTCACAACACAATCTAACAAAATTGTTTCAAATGCAGATAAAGACAACTAAGCACTACTAGAGCCATTGTGTGGGGAAAAACGTAACAGACTTTTTGGCCAGCCACGATAGATTTGCTTCGTGCCCACAAGAGGGAGTCTCGCATGACAGTTCTGCCTCCCTGGGAGCCTGTTAGTGGCCTCCGAATGGCACCGTTCGGGTCCCCTGCACGTGCCACATGGAGCCCAGAAGCATCCCAGGGTGTCCGGGTGTCCCTGCACCCCCGCTGAGCCCTCACGTCTCCTAGCCACCACTTGCTCTCTCAGTGAGCTCAAGGGGGTGTTGGGAGGCCGAGCGAGCGGGAGCGGAGAGGCGGGTGTGGACGCATAGGTGAGCTGTACAGGTAGGACCTCAGCACGAGAGGCACAGCCCCCCAGCTCCGTGCTGCCGCTTCCTGCCTATGACCTTGGGCAAGTGGGTACTGCCCTTCACTGTGCCTCAGTTTCTTTACCTGTAAAATGGGTGAGTGATAATACCTGTCACGTAGCGCCGTTTCAAGCAAATCAGTCCATCCCGAGCATGCACTCACACTTGATAAATGGGGGCCGTTATGTCCATCATTACATCAGGGGTCTCCAGAGGGCCAGGACCATCCGCCGCGTGTGGTCGTATGGAACTTACATTACGTTTTACTTCTAGCTCATCCTCTTTTACTTGTTCGGGATTGCTTTGTAACTCACCTCATGGGATATGGATGTAATTTAAATGAGCACGGATATATTTAATATGATTATTTTCATTATTATTATGTAATCGCAAAACACGATCAAGTTTTTACTGATGGGACTCCCAGCGAAAAACGCACAGCGGCCCCAGGAGAGGACGCCTGCCCTTTCCTGCGGCACCTGTCCCCGGGGCCCTGCCTGGTGTCCCCGAGCCCGCCTGGCGCTGAGAGGGAGTGCTGCCCCGCAGGCCTCCTCCCGGCCCGCCCCGAGGCAAGGTTTCTGGGAGGGTGCGAGGGGACCCAAGTCACTCCATTTTGCAGGAACCAGCTGCTGCACATGCCCCTGCGGCAGCACCAGGTGAGCTGCTGTGACTGGCTGCTGAAGGTCATCTGCGGCGTGGTGGCCATCCGCACCGTGTACGCCTCGCACAAGCAGGCCAAAGCCTGCCTCATCTCGCGCATCAGCTGCGAACGCGCCGGCGCTCGCTTCCACATCCGCGGCGTGAACGATGATGGCCACGTGTCCAACTTCGTGGAGACGGAGCAGGTCAGTGCCCAGGCGGGTCCTGGCCCCAGGGGTTCAGAGGGGATGTGTTTCCGGTGGAGGGCGGTCGAGGCGGTTAGTTTTCGATAAGCACAGCTCCTCGCTCTGATTGGAGAACAGAGCGAGTCACGGGGGGCTGGGGGGTGCTGCCCACAAACGTGGCCTGTGCTTTGCGTGCGGGGAAAATACCGCCTCCCTGAGGTATTTTCGGCGAACAGAAGCAGGATTTGGCCAGGATGCTGCCAGGCGGCAGTCATGCAGAGAGAGCAGCCGACGACGGGTGAACCCATAGAATTTACAAATCCCGAGACGCGAACCAGGAAGCAACAGCCCTGTTTCGTTCCACGTCAGCCAGAGCCTCACCCTGGAAGCAGCAGTCTCAGCACCCGGGCGCGGCGAGGTCTGCCTGCTCAGTGGGCGTCGCTTTCGGCGCCGGGGACTGGACCATCTGCTGAATTCCCCATTGATTGGTTTCCTAAAGTCTGTCCTCGTTCCTAGAGGTGCGGTCTCACAACGGCCGTTTTTCTCCCTGACTTGCCGTGAGGAGGATAACGCCTCCCCTGCGGCCTGGCAGGCGGACTAAATGTCAGGAGGTGACGCCCCAGGAGGGGACGCCCATGGAAGGCACAGGTGCAGTGTGGCTGCTGGTGTGCAGCCGCAAGCACCTGTGTTTACTTAGCGGCTGCGGCCTCGCGTCCCCTCCGGCTGCCTGTGGCCGGGAGAGGGGGTGCCTAGGAGGCTGCAGGCAATTTAATTCGGCGCGGATGGGAGCGCCTGGCTTCTGCACGTGAGCTGCCGCCTGTTCAGGCTTCCAGACGCACAGAGGTGAGGACGGTCCCCTTGACTTAGATGCTGAGTGGGAGGACCTTCGAACAGGGGCCTTAAGATGAGCAGCAGGGCCAGTTTCTTGCCTGTGACGTCTCGCAATGTCTGCGCTCCTGGATATAGACGAGGCAGATAAATAAATATCTGGTTTAAACTGACAGGGAGGAAACAGTGCCCCTAAATGGAGGCCTCTGCCCCCGACCCTGTACAGTCTTCGTGATGAAAATGACTTGCTTTTGTTCTCATACCTCCCCTTCTGCTCTGCTGTGGGGGGGCAGGGGCCAGGGCGACCGACGCATGCCGTCAGAGAGCCCCCGGACAGCGTGCCCACCTGGGCATGTGGGGGGAGAAGGCTGCTCCTGGGGGAGGGGAGGATTCAGCTCCCAGAGCCGATTGCAGGGGTGTCCCATTTGGCAACACTGGAGCAAACCCGGGGCCTCTCAGCTGAGTCTGTGAGCCTGCTGCTGGGACGCAGCAGGGGCAAGACGGAGAGCTGGCCCTGGCGGCGTGCTCACCCTTGTCCCCTGGGGTGCCTCCCACAGCCGGTACCCACTGTGAGAGCCCTGCCCGGGGAGGAGGGAGAGACAGCAGCGCACTTGCGGGCAGGGCGGGGCCGGTGTGCTGCGAGGGCCCTGCCAGGCGGGGCGTGCGCGGGAGGGGAAGCCGGAGTCAGAACCGGCGAGCGGGAAGGCGTGTGCTCCTGTGGGAAAGCGTCCTGGGGGTGGGTGTGGGTGGTGCCCGGGGACCCAGCGCAGCCTGCTGGGGGTGGGCCCCTCCCCGAAGCCCACCCAGTGACTGTAATCTGCCGTGGGCGCCTTGTCCTCTCCCTGTGTAAGAGCGCCGCTTGCACCCCGTCTGGAATCCTGGTGTGGTTTCGTAGGCACTTTGCAGCGGCAGAGGCGCTTTGGCTGGTCTAAGTGGGGTTTTTTAAACACCCAAGTCTCTAAGTGGAATACATATTTCACTGTGTTCCTGCCAAGTGGCAGCGCTGTGGTCCTCCCTCCCGGCCACCTGCCCTGAAGGCACTTCTAAGGAGAAGTCAGGGGTTGGAGCCTTGGGAGCACACTCAGCTCGCCGGTCCAGGGAGCATGAGAGAAACCTGCCTGTGGCCCTGTCCCCAGTGCGCCCGGCCAGGCCGCGGTGGTCTGATGGGGCCACGGGGGCCGGCTCATCCTGCTCGAGTTGGCGCAGCCTCGATTGTGAGCCCCGGGTTGGGGTGGTGTCGTGGGGCCGAGTGCACCCCCTGGATGGTGTTGCTGGTGGAGAGAGAGCAGACTGTGCATGGCCTCCTGAGGCCTCAGGCTGAGGGGTTCAGTGGGCAGAAGGGTTGATGCCTCCAGGTAGCACACTGTTGCCTGCTTCGTGAGCTGACGCTTAAAGAAATGGCAGCCTTTGAAACTGAGTGTCCTCGCCTGAGGGGGCAGGCAGCATCTTGGAGGAAATGAGTGCCGAGCTTGGAGTGGGAAGGAGTGGGAAGGAGCCTTGGCTGGGGCAGTTGGGCCCTCCTGGTGGTTGCCTGCAGGTGAGCACTGGGGGCGGGGGGGGGGGGCCCTGCTTTGGAAATGAGACCCCTCGGGCCAAGCCCTCGGCTGTTTGGGCCCAGAAGTCCTGTGTTAAGTGCAGGAGGGCAGCTGACAGATTGCTTTGCTGGGGTCCTTCTCAGACACACACCGGGACTAGGCAAAGGGCAGGCGGCTCCCCGGTGGCAGCTGGGCTGCCCCTGAACGCGCTGCTCAGGGAGAGCAAAGGCTTCCGACACCGCCCACTTCTGCCTCGTGGGAGCCCGGTCCCTGCTGGAGGACAGCTTTTCTCCCCCGAGGCAAGCTGTGTGAGCGCGTGATGTGTGTGGGGGGGGTGCTTTGTGTACATGCACACGTGTGAGCATTTGTGTTGCGTGTGCACGTGTACACGGCATCCCAGTCTTGCCGGGAGGAAGCCTTGAGTCAGACCTGGTGGGCTCGTTCTGCAGCCGTGACTCACTCACCAGGCAGAAAAACGGAACCTCCGAGGCCCCTCCGTGCGCCTCCCGCAGGAAAACACTGGGTGGATCCTGGGCTGCTGCAGACAAGGCCCTGCTGAAGCTGGGGAGGTTAGGATGGCTCTGCAGGTCCTCTCAGGAAGGCGGGCTTGGAAAGGATTGTCAACACCTTGTCTGGACATAGCGGTTCAGCAGAAAGCCCGCTGGATACGAGGGCATATGCCCAGCCGGGGGGCTTCCTGCTTTGTCCTGCTTTGTCCCTTTCTCTTTGTGGCCACTGGGACTCTGCTCCCAGTGCTCTGTGAGAGGGCTGCTCAGAGGGGCCAGGTCCAGGGGGTCCCGGGCCTGATGTGGCCACCGCACAGCCACAGCGGACGCCCTTCTTCCCGAATCACGGCTGCTCTGCGTCCCCCCCCCCAGCCTGCTCTCTGTCCTGTCCCACACCCCTCTTTCCGCGGCCTAAGCTCTGTCCCTTGGTGCTGTGACCCCTGCCCAGCCCCTCCCTTTCCGGTGCGGGGCCTCTTCCACACTCAAGGGCAGCACTTGCCTGGCAGGAAGAACTCACACTCCCTCGGTTACTCTCCTCTCCGTGACCAGGTGACAGAGGGGGGAGCTGAGGCTGGAACGTTCGCAGACTCATCCTGCTGGGCAAAGGGGAGGGGGGCCCATGCTGGTGTCACCCCGGGGCCCACACGCCGACCTGCTCTCACTGACCCTCCTGCCCCCTCCCCCAGGGGCCCTCAGTTAAAATCTCAGCTGCCGGGCGTCCAGTCTTCCGGTGGTTAAACCCACGTTCTTCACCCAGAAGGGCAGCAACCGCGATTCCGTCAGGAGTCCGAGGATCAGCTTCGAACTGTCACCTTGGGGCTGAGAAGGTGACATCCTACTAAGAGGATGGGACACAGAACCGAAATGTTCTCGTGTGGGAGGGAGAAATGGAGCCCTCGGGAGGCGGCTGTTCTTCTGGCCCCCGGGGCGGGGTCTGGACCGCCGGGGGTTCTCTGATGCCGGCCCCCCACAAGTTCCTGCTCACGGGGCGTGAGGGCTGACACGGGCAGCGGTGTTGTCACCACGTGCTCCTCAAAGTAAAGGGTGACTGTCCCCCAGCAGAAATCAGGTCCTGGGCACTGTGAAGGGTCGTCTTCTGGAGAAGTGCTGGCTGAGCTGCTTTCCGGGGGGGCGGGGGCCGGCCCTGCCCGCAGCCACTTACGCAGCCGCCTGCGACATCACTGTCAGCAGAACGATGGAGGGTGGTGACCAGTTGGCTGGCAGTCGGCATCTGGACGCAGGCAGCACGTTCCCAGCCCAGAGCTCGTCCCCTCCGGAGAGCCGGGGATGGAATGTCAGCCCCGCAGCGCAGCTCACCCGGCGTGCTTGCTCCCCGCGGTCCGGGAGCCCGCGGTCTAATGTTCAAGTCCTCCGCCGCGGGATTACTAATGCATGGGGACCTGAGCGCGATCTAGCCCGTGGAAAGCTACCCGGTGAGGGAGCGGGCTGGTAAGAAGTGGAAAGGACCGGCAGCGGCGCCCAGGCCGGCCCTGCCAGGCCAGGGTAGAGTTACTCAGATAAAGGGCAGTGCATCTGAGAACGGCCACAGCCCCCCCTCGCGATGCTCGGGCCTGTACTTTCCGTCCCTTTCAAACTCCCTCACGCAGCCGGCCGTGTCAGGGGCGGCCTGCAGGCAGATGAGGGGTCGGTTCACTCTGCGATAATGGGGGTACGGGGGGAGGAGACATGGCCTCTAACGTGTAAGTACCCCGTGTCTGCTCAGGTGATGTCACGCTGGGAGCCTGTGGCAGCCGAGTTGTGTGTGTTGACTCAGTAAGCGGCAGGTTTAAAGGACACAGTGGCTGAGGGCCAGGACCAGCTGCAAGTTCAAGTGCAGCCTCAACTCGTGCTGCCAAATACAGGGCTGACGAGTGCCCTCAGTGGCGCCTTTGGCTATGGCTTGTCTGGTTCTTCCCTCCAGCCCTTTTCCCGCTGCCCCGGAAAGCAGGGCTCTGAGGCAGATCGTGGTTAAATCCTGGCACTCACTTGCTTCTCCTCCCAAAACGGGGTGGCAGGCTTTACTGGGCCTTTCCGGGAGCTCCACGAGGCGGAGGGAGTTCCCTGCCGGCTGCCCAGACCCTGGCAGCCCGGCCAGCAGCCAGCATGCCCACCAGCGCGCTGGCCGGCCTGGGGATCGGGCAGCCGCACGGGCCCAAAGTCCGCTGTCTGCCCTTCGTTCCGGTGTCGGGTCTCAGGCGGCCGGATCCCGTTACCGGCCCGGGACCTAGGGTTTCACTGAAGAATACTCTCCTTTCTGTTTCCTTGTGGTGCAGACGATTTACATGGATGACGGCGTGTCGTCCTTTGTCCAGATCAGAGGCTCCGTCCCGCTGTTTTGGGAGCAGCCAGGGCTACAGGTAGGTGATCAAAAAGCAGCGCCTCTGTGTTTGTTGCTGCTCTTCTCCCTGCCGTCTCGTCGGGCCGCCTGTGGCGGTTTCTTTGGACTTTGTTTCTTTCACGGCACAGTTTCTGGTCTTTTCCGTCAGCCCATTCAGATTGAGCTGAGCCGTCACAGTACGCGCGCAAGCGTGTGTGTGTGTGTGTGTGTGTGTGTGTGCGTGTGCAGCAACGTGCACATCGTGTGTGATTCTCCGATCTTGGGCTCACTGCTGCCGCAGCTGAAGGGGGAGGGTCTTTGTTGGCAGCGAACCACGTAGCACAATTGAACGGCGTTACTTAAGTTAGACCCACATCCGGTGTACCGGGAGCGTGGTTAAAGGTGCGTTTTTGAGAGACTGGCTGTCCCGGAGGGCTTTACGAGGCCGGGGGCCAGGTCTGGCGTGTGGAGGTGCCTGTGTGTGGTGTGGCCACGTGAGAATTGCACAGAGCTTTCCCATGATTTCTAAAAATACCCCTTGCCGTCCAAAACAGCTCTGGCCAGCGCCAGAGGCATTCGGCGGCCGGTCTCCCGGGAGGAGCTGGTGGGCGGGCGCCCTGCGTTCCAAGAACGCACTTGTCATTGTCATCAACGGAAGGGCCCTGCCTCACTCCCGGAGTTCCTGGGGTGGGGGCACAGCCGAGTGGACTCGCGCTCCCTCAGCTCCAATCCCAGACCTTCCTCCCTGGCCTGAGGGGATGCGGTGTGCTCAGCAGACCTCCTCTGCCCGGCCTCTGTCCCCTTGGCTGTTGTTACGCCAGCAGTTGGGTCCCCAGCTGATGCCTGAAGAGGCTCAGAGCCGTCCCCCGGGCCCTTGGGGGTGTTTGACACGGCTGGTTCTTGCCCGGCCCTTGACTTCACCCCATGTTGCCATAGGTACATTGCCCTTGTGTATGTCACCGCGCTGCCACCGACAGACATGGTAATGAAGCGTGTCAGCTCTTAGAGCAAGGCGGACGGATGAGTGTCTCATTCGGGCTCTGAGTTCTGTGGGTGGGGAGGAGGCTTCGTGAACATTCCGTCTCTCCGTTGGAAAGGAATGACTGGGATGACAACTGCGGACAGCTGGTGGCATTAAGGGGTGGCAGAGAGAAGCACTGCTGAGGACGGTCAGATCACGGAACATTCCTCTGGAGCACGTCCCGGCGGGGGGGGGGGTGGGAGAGTGTGTGTGTGTGTGTGTGTGTGTTTGTTTTAGGGGCCTCATTGAGATGTAATTTACGCACCTAACCTTCATTCACGGAAAGCGCCCTTGGATCCCGAGCACTTCCCGAGTTGTGTGGCCGTCGCTGTAACACATTTCAGACACTTCCGCCTCGTCTGAAACCCCGTCCCCTCATGCGGTGGCTCCCCGTCCCCTCCCAGCCCTCCCGGAGGCCTCGGCAGCTGCTCAGCCACCTCTGTCTGCACAGAGGGGCCCCCTCTGGGCAGTCCAAAGCAGTGTTTGGAACCTAATTTCTTTAGATTCGGAGTTTTCCCTCCGAAACTTCTGGAGCTCTGTCTGCGTTTAGAAGGAAAAACGCGGCGCTCCAGGGAGTGGGGTGCAGCAGGGAAGGGGGAAGCCACGTCAGGAAGTGACGCACTGGGGGCGCGGTCACGACAGGGTCTTGGAATTCGGGGAGGACGCTCTGAGACGCGTCCATCTCCCCCAGGTGCGGTCCCGCTCGCAGGGTCGGAGGGCGGAGCGCAAGGCCGGGCTCTGGGGTGGCTGCGCTGGTGAGCGCGTGCCCCCTGCCGTGCGCTCTGTCTGCATCCGGGTTGTGCGGCCCCGGAGCAGGTCTGGCTCTGCGGACCTTGCAGCTCCTTGGCCGTGCTCAGTCGGAATCCTAGGACCCTCCGTGTTCCGGTCGCCCTCTTCTAAAAACAGAGCAAAACTCACCGTCGTTCCCTCTTTAAAGCTGATCTCCGGCGGCCCCTCCCCTGACACAGTCCGACCCTGCCGTGGGACAGCCAGCCGTGTCCGGACCCTGGCACTGCTTCTCCGGAGCTTGCACAGTTCCTTCCAAGTATGTTTCGAAAGGCTCTGTTCCCTGGCCGGTGTGGCTTAGTTGGCTGGAGTGTCATCCCATAACTGAAAGGTTGCAGGTTCGATTCCCAGTCAGGGCACAGGCCCAGGTTGCAGGGTCAGTCCCCAGCCTAGGCACAGGATTCCCGGTTCGGGTGTGTGCGGGAAGGCAAGCTATCGATGCTTCCCTCTGGAATCGATGTTTCTCTCTGTCCCTCCCTCCGTCTCCAAAAACAGTGAAAAAAAGTTCTCAGGTGAGGATTTAAAAAAATAGTCTTTGTGTTCATTGATCTTATTAAGGATTTGCTAACCTTTGTGTCTAATACCCCCACGTGTACTGTCTAAACACCACCCATCATCACAGAGAAATCAGGTCGCCTCCACGGGGGGCCAGCGGGGCTGCTCCCGGGGGGCGGTCCGTGGCCTCTTTCACTGAGCTGTGTGAATAGCAAGCTCGGAGATTGATTCTGGTTGTCTGTCTCCATTTTGAACTTTTCCCCTTTCTTCTTCATTTAGGTTATATTAAACGTGAGAATATTTTTGGGTGGAAGGCTTGCCTTTTAAGTTGCAGTGCGGCCCCCTCTTGGGGCTGCCCCAGGGAAGCTGAGCCTTGTGGGAAGGGGGGCAGGTGGGGGAGGGGATGGTTGGGTGACGCCTAGTTTGCAAATTTCCACAGCAATGAGGGTCGGGGGGAGCCTGTACTAGAAACTCCTAGACACCAAGGCCACTTCTAGCAACTGTGTCCCTTGAACACTTTCATCCTTGCTGTGTTAGTAGGTTGTACGGTTTATAAATAGCCACGTTGAAATTTTACCCCGCAAGCTAATTGCTGTCCTGGAAGAGTTAGTGATAGAGTGTGCATTTTATACATCGTTAGTCCGTCGAAGACTTTGCCCCCCTTGTCACGTAACAGCCTTCTTCCTACGGAACACGCTTATCCAGCACCTGTCTTGCAAAGGGGAATGCTGTCTGCATGTTGAAGCTCCCCATGGCTAGGCCGGCTGGAGGCAGAGGCCGAGCAGAGTGCTTCCCCGCCCCTCCCACCTCGCCTGCATTCCCCTCCCCCCTCAAACGCTGTTTACTCAGCCCTTGGATGCTGGGCGCTGTATGTGCCTATTTGAATGGCTGTATCGTCCTTTGTTGCGACATGTAAGATGGCTTGTAGAACCACAATTTCAAATAATGAAGAGCCCTGGCCAGTGCGGCTCAGTAGCTTGGTTTGTGGTCCCATAGCACCAATCTGAAAGGTTGTGGGTCCAAGCCCCAGTCAAGGCATGTGCAGGAGGCAACCCATTGATGCGTGTCTCTCGCATTGATGTTTCTCCTCCTCCTTTCCTCCTCCCTCTCCAAAAAAACAGTGGGAAATAAAGGTCTTCAGTGAGGTTAAAAAACGAAAAAATTAAAATTAGAATAATGAGGAGGCTGGGGTAGGGGAAAAAAATACCTACAATGGGAATGAGCTGAAGCAGGATACAGTTGCTTACGCGCTCTGGCCGTGGGTCTCATGTGTGACACAAAGTTCCAGGCTTAAGGCAACCACGGCTGAAAGCAGGTCGCTCTTCATGTGACAGAGAGCGCAGACCACGAAGTGATACAGACCTGGGCTCTAGTTCAAGTTCTGACTCTCCTGCCCAGGAACCGAAAGCGTCTGAAAAGCTCTTATCTCAAAAACTGTTTTTCATTTCAAACATGAAGTTCCTATTTCAAAAAAAGGAGAGACGTTCTCCCTTTCTTTGCTATGCCTCAGTTTACTGTTCTGTAAACTGGGGTCAACAATACCGTCCTCAGGGTTATGGAGAAGATTAAACACGGTAACGTGGATTGGAATTTCGCACGGTATCTAAAAGCGAGAAAGCACCGAAAAGGCCGCTGTTAACATTACTGACGTGAGTCACAACATCGAGGAGACAAAAGCCCAGGTTGCATTAGGAGAAGCGGGACTGTTCGCATCTGGAAAGCGGAATGAGAGCTTCCCCTGTGTCCCCCTGAGGACACTGGGGTGCAGTGACAGTGTCCTCCTGCCTCTATCACTATGATCTCTATCACAGATCAGTCTCCTAGGCTGTTCCATCTCCCAGCCCTCACCAACGCCAGGAATAAGCTGTTTATCCCATAGACGCTCATTGAGCATCTGGGGTTACAGGAGGCATAGTCCTTGGCATCAGGTACAGCGTCTGGGAGGAACAGACAGGGTACAACAGCGTTGTGTGCGTAGAGCCCGTGAAAGGGGCGGCTCCGGGGAGGGCCACTCAGCCAGGCCGAGGGGCTGTGTCTGAGCTGACTTGGGAAGGCTGGGGCAGAATCAGCAGGCAAGGAGGGGAGGCCTCGCTGAGGGAGCTGTGGGGGCAGGTGTTACAGCTGCTTAGTGCCTGGCAGACGAGGGGAGGATTCTGGTCTGGCTGCCTGCAGTCCGAGGCGTGGGGCTTGGCAGGAAGTGGGATGGGAAAGGCAGGCTTGTCCGTTCTGCTGAGGAGGTTGCACCTCCCTGCCCAGACTTTGCGGCACATTGGAGTCACCTGGTGCCCAGGCTGCACGACAGCCTGATTACATCGCAGTGTTGGGGCGGGAGCCAGGCGTGCGTACTTTGTGAAAACCCCTAGGGGACTGCCACACTCAGGAAGGGCTGGGGACCAAGCAGGGGTATGCCGATAAACCAGTTTTCTGAGGCCCAGGGTAAGAGGTTCGTTCGATGTGCAGCATTTGCCCATGACTGTGGTATAAACGCTCCCATCAGGGCCAATTTCAAGCCACCAGCTTGTTGCCCCTGAACTTGGCGTTGGGAAGAGAGATGCGCACAGCGCCCTTTGTGGGGCTCTCTGAAGTGCCGGTGTGGACTCCGGGCCAACTGACAGCCACGCGTCCTCGGGACTGCGGTTACCCTCTGGGCCACTGTCCCTGCGTCTGTGGTCTGTAGGAGCGAAGTGAGGACTTCAGATGGGAGAGACTGTCCAAGCGTCCGCCCGGCCGCGGGAGGAGGGTGGGTGAAGGAGAAGGAGGGAGACGACAGACAGCATCTCACTCAGTCCCGGTGCGCCGGTGCCAACGGCGGCTTCGTTCCAGCCCCCAACGGGCGCTCCTCCTCGAGGCTTCTGACACACCGTGGCCTCGGAGCTACGTGACACCGGAGAGGACCGAGGCGGGTCAGGGTTGGAGTGGACAGGGGGAGGGGGCAGGGTGGGGGAGGCGGGCTGCTGCATCCCGGCTGGTCCCCGCCCCATCCCCGAGTGCCCCCGTTGCGGCATCTCGCCCTGCTACACCGCTTGTTCTGGGTAGGGGCACGGTCTCCGTCGGATGAATGTGCACTTGTCGGGCAGTCTCGATGGAAACCTGGAAGTGTGTTTCCAGGTCTTTCCTTGGCTTTCCCATTGTGGGGAGGCATCCAGGGCAGGGAATTCAGGGTCCCCCATCTCTCCCCGGCCTTTCTATGGCAGCACCCAGGGCCGTGCAGAGGTGGGTGTCGGGGTGTGCTCACTGACTCCATCCGGTAACGCACTTTTCTTGTGGTGGGAGGAGCTCGAGCCCAGAGGTTGGACACTGCCAGGCCAGGTCACCTGCGGCCGAAATTCCTGTTTGAAGAGAGACGTTGGGCTGTGACCTGGGGAGGGACAGTTAGGGACAGTTAGACACGTCCAGTAACCGGACGGTCACAGCTGAAATCCAGGCCTCCAAACCCCCTTACGACGTTCCCCTGGGGACAACCCCCAAAACAGCTGCATCTCCCTGAAGCAGGGGGAGAGTTCTGGTGACGAAGGACAGACAGACAGACAGACAAGGAGCAGCCACGCCTTCTCTAGGGTTTCAGCCCTCAGGGAGCTCAGGGAGCTGCGAGGAGAATGCAGACCCGATTTCCACAGGAACCCAGAAAACCAGACGGGCGCTGCCTTGCCGGGGAGTGCCGGGCTCTGCCGTCCTCCCGGTCCCGGTCCCGGTCCCGGGTGGGGAGCGCTCTTGGAAGCAGGGAGCTCACATCCCCAGCCAGGTGTGGACGGCCCCCGGAAAGCGGGCCGGAACGAATGCGGCCACACCATGAAGGCCTTTCGGTGGAGCCGCCTTCGAAAGTCCCCAGGGTTTCTCGGGGCCAAAAGGGGCCTGGGGCTTTGTTTATAGACTCACGCGGACAGGCAAACCCAGCCCCAGACACCCCCTCACCCCACCCCGACCTGCTGCTGGGAAGCCCGTTTTCTAGGCGGGTGCTCTCCTCAGGTGGGCAGAGGGATGGCTGCGTTACCTGTGGAGTGAAGGGCTGCGGGGGAACACTTGATACGCGTTCAGAGTAACTGCATCTGATCCCGCGGGCGCATCCTCCAGCGGCACCATTTTCGTGACGCTCAGTGACAACAAGACTGAGCAGTACGTGTTAAGGAGCGATCTCGAAATAGCCTCAGACCTGCAGCCAAGTTGGCAGAGCAGTAGAGAGAACTGCTGTGTCCTTCACCCAGAGGCACTGAGTGCCACCATCTGGCCACACACACACACACACACACACACTCACACACACTCACACACACACTCTCACTCACGCGTGCGCGCAAGCTGTCATGTTCTGAACCGCCGAGAGGAGGTTGTTAACGCCTCGTCTCTTAACGCGTTGTCCCGTCGGGCTGTTTCTCCTAAGAGCAGAGACCCAGTCTGACGTCCCCGCAGTCCAGGGACACGTGCAGGCAGTGTGACGTCGGCACAGCGCCTCCATCTGACCTGCGGCCCGCATTCCGATCAGTCGGTCGTCTGGGCGATGCCTGTCTCGGCACCACCCGCCCCGCCCCGCCCCCGCCAGGATGACGTCGCAGTTAGCTGTCACATCTCCGGTCTCCTGGAGTCTCAGTCCCTTCCTCCACCTTCCTTCTCTGGTGGCACCGGCCTTTTTGGAGAACACTGGCTGCCTTTTTCGCTAAAGGGAAAGTGCTTCATCCTGGCGTTCCCTGCTGTTTCGTCACGGCCAGGTTCGGGGTCTCGATCCCTGATGCCATGTCCTTCTCGGGGTGTCCCTCTGCCCCTGCTTAGTGATGGGAGTTTCGGTCCCCCGGGCAGGGTGCTGCTCAGCGCCTTCACTTACAGTGAGCACCTTTTGCTTGTCAACCAATGCGCGTCCTGTGGGGGACGCTCCGAGGCCCAGCCAGCATCCTGCCCCCCACCGGACCCTCCCCAGCAGTCGTGGCCGACTCGGGGCTTTCGCTGGGCGATTGTTGGCTCGACCATCGTGGCTGTAAGATGGTGACTCCCCTCCACTCCCTCCACACCCGTCAGGGGGTGTCTTCCTCCAGGGAAGAGCCCTCCCTTCTGCTCCATCCGCCCGCCCACCATCCGCCCGCCCAGCCACCCATGAACCCGGCCGGTGCCGGGGCTCCCCTCTGCGCAGGTCTGTGCGTGGGCTCCCACCCACCCGTCACGTCACAGTCCATCACGGTCCTTAACTAGTTCCGTGCTCGAAATGTCCCAGGTCTGTTCCGAGAGAGCCCTTCCAGGCTGGCTCCAGTGACGGTATGCAGTTTTAAGCTTGTTTTTTAAACTTCCAGTGTTCAGTAGCCAGTTCTGCATAATGAGGCACATTCGTTTGCAGGTGGTTAACACCTCAAGTTTCAGGGGCACTCGAGGGCCTCGTTGTTGTAGAGGACGCTGGGACCAGGTCTCTCTCCTGTTGGCATGGCTGCACCTCTCACCACAGAAGCGTCTGTGGCTCTGACTCGGGCCTCGCGGTCTTACCCCCCCAGTTTCTCTTCTCTCTGCAGAAGGATCCAGTGGTGTGGTCTGTGCTGCAGTTTGGACTGGGCTGCAGCAGCGCCTGAGTTAGGCTGAGGGGCTGGAGTTCAAGGCCTGGCCTTCCTGGGCTGGGAGGGGCCTCCGAGGGGCCTAGGAAAGCACTGCTGGAGGCCTGGCAGGCAGCTTGTGGGCTGGGGTGGGGTGGGGTGGGGTGGGGGTGGGGGGACACCACCACTTCCTGGGCTCACAGAGCATCGGGAGTCACTGGTGTGGTTTCTCTTTGTTTTAGGTCGGCTCCCATCATCTGAGACTCAACAGAGGCCTGGAAGCCAACGCCCCTGCTTTTGACAAGTAAGGTCTCCTGACACTCTCCTAAGCCTCTCCTCCTCAGGGGTCAAGGTCCTCTGACACCATGCTAAGCCTCTCCTCCTCAGGGGTCAAGGTCATCTGACACCATGCTAAGCCTGTCCTCCTTTGGGGTCTGTCTGCCATCAGATACTAGCATAGGGGACAGCACAGGGGAGGGTCCCTCACCCTGGATTTAAATTCGCCCTTTACTTTGTTCCTTTGCAAAAGGGAGTTTCCAGAATGAGATTTTCACCTGCTCTCAGGTTCCCTGAAGGTTCAGTAGTAAATGTGCAGGTAACACTTGGAATTATCTTATCAGTTCCTTCTGTAATGAGGCTTTATCCTTTTGCCCTGGTTAGTAAGGGATCATCTAAATAATAGGATATTGGTAGTAGCTATTTGGTTTTGTTTTAAAAGTAACAGTCATAGGTTTTTTTTATCCTGGCTGGTGTGGCTCACTGGATTGAGTGCCAGCCTTCGAACTAAGGGGTCACTGAGTCTACGGCCCTGCCACCCTGAACGTGCCCGATCTTGTCTGATCTCAAAAGCTAAGTAGGGTCGGGCCTGGTTAGTACTTGAATGGGAGACCAAGGGGTCACTGATTTGATTCTCAGCCAGGGCGCGTGCCTGGGTGATGGGCCAGGTCCCTGGTTGGGGGCCGTGTGAGAGGCAACCAGTCAATGTATCTCTCACACATCAATATTTCTCTCCCTCTCTTTTTCCTTCCCTCCCCCTCTCTCTAAAAAGAAATAAAATCTTTTTTTAAAACAAGTAACATTCATAGGTTTTAAAAGTCAGCGCATTGAAAGGTATAAAGTGAGAAGTAAAAGTACCCTAACTTCCATTGCCCACTGCTAGGGATTTTACTCTTAGTTTTCTTCATGTATCACTCTAGAAAAGAATTGGCATATACATAGTTCATGTTGTAAAACACAAATTGAATCATACCACAGTATTTTGCAGTTTGCTTAGGAGAAGCCATTGCTAACCTGAGCTGTTAGTAATTTGAACTTGAATAGTTAATAGCTTCCTAAAATGTCTGCTTTTTTAATCTAAATACTAAGTTTAAAGATTATGTTAGAGGCTGTCATAAAATTTCAAAAAGTAATTTTGTGTTTTAATCACTGTGCTGGAAGCTCCGTGTGGACTTGCAGCGTGTTCGTGGCCGCCCCCACCGCCCCCACCGCCCGCGCGAGCGGGCGAGGCCCCGGCTGGGCTTTCCCTGGGAGGAGGTGTGTGACCTCATCCAGAACGGGCGCTGCCTTTTCTTCCCGAACACGGTCGCAGTGGTCTGCGCGGGGTGCGTGTGGGCTGCTTTCGGTTGGCCTTGATCTCCATTAAGTGTTCGGAGGAAGTGGTGAACATAGAACGAAAATGAAATTCTTCCTGAGTCGGCCGCAAGCAAACCAGAAGGGGCGCGCTGGGCTTGTTTAAAAAACCTTCATGTCTGTATGGCCTTTTTAAAACAAAATTGGGAACATTCCATAGACATAGCTTTAAATCCGTGTGTGTGTGTGTGTGTGTGTGTGTGTGTGTGTACTTGAGAGCGTAAGCCCTCTCCTTTTTCGCACTCACTTCTTCCCTAAATCTGAGGGTGAACTCGGTCTCCTCTGCGAATCACCACGCACCCTCCTGAGACCATACGCCCTTTTGCAGGAAGCAACCGCCTCAGATTCGGGCTCCCAGTCACCCCGATTCCCCATGCCCCTGACTGGGAGGCAGGACCGGCTCTGAGCCCTCTCCGGCCCCTGCTGGAGGAGCTGCCTGGATGTCCCGACAGCTGCTGACCGGGCCGCTGTCGTTGCAGAGCAGTTTGGAAATGAGTGTTTGGGAGTAAGGCCCCAGGTTTCTCCAACAGACCATGATGGAGCACCGTGGGCCCTCGGGGAACAGGGCTGTGTCACCCCGGGGTGGGGGGTGCCCCAGATCTCTGGGGCTTCACAGGGCCATGAAGAGTCTGTCAGTTCTTCTGTGTGTCTGGCCCAGAGTAAGTCCCTCCACCCACCCTCGCACCGAAGCCCTTCCCGTGGGTAGCTCTGACACCCACAGAGCGCTCGTCCTCAGCACCGTACCGGCTCCCTGGGTTACACGCTGTCATTCTGCCGTCTGTCTGCCGTATTTGCAGTAAGGGGGTGTTTTGAGCAGGCCATGGGCTGTGCGGCGTCATACAGTTCTGATGACAGTGTTAGCCTCTCACTGGGTGGTGCCCCGTGTCACCTCCAGGGGACAGTGAAGCTGCTCCATCCGCCCTCCCTCCCTTTGCGGGGGTTTAACTGTCAGTCCCTCCGCTATGCCGAGCTGGAGGAGGATGTGCCAGAGGGAACTCTGACTCCTCAGTGTCCTGAAAATCGCCCCGTTTCCCGAGGTGCTCCGTGTGACAGTAGCAGATGGGTAGAAAGTGTAAACAAAAGACCCTAAGTGCACAGGGCCACTGAGGCCAGGGGTAGCCTTAACTCTCGCTGCCCTTGGAGTGGACTCCAAGCCTCTGTCCCTTACAGCCCGTGAAATGAGTCTTTCAATTTATTGTTAATCAATAGTTCAATTTATCAATACATTGAAAGGAGAACCAACTCCCACCTGACAGCACCGGACTTGTCACGGCCACCCACCTTTTAGTCCTCGCACCCATTCTTCACAGGAGGAGGATTAATTAGCTTTACGGTGCGGATGAAGGAGCTGGCGCAGAGCGGGAGTCGTGTGACCAGGGCTGTTGGGGCTGGTGCGTGAGTGCTGAGTCCTTCGGAGCCTTGGGGTTTGGAGCCAGCTGGGATGTGCATGCGGGCATCGGTCAGGGGGACATCAGACATCAGCCTTCTTTCTGATAAGTTTGCGCTGTGGCTTGGTCTCGGCTTGGGTGTGTGGCCACGGTGGGCTTCCTCACACTTCGCCCCCAAATCAAGGGTGCCGTCTCAGGGCCGGGCAGCTCAGACGTCCCTCCAGAGCAGAGCCTGCTCTTCGGTCCACGTGCCAGGCCTCAGGTCATCAGGTCAGGGTGCCCCGTCCCCGGGCGGGCAGACCCGAAAGAGCAGGCAGGAGGGCCAGGCTGGGAACGTTCCGTTCGTCCCGGCAGCCTCACCCGGGGTGGCCCGTGCACTGCTCTGGGGACGGAGCGGAGCCGGCGGGAGCCCCTGAGTCCTCCGATCTCTCCCGTCCCTACATCTCCCCGAGAGGGACCGCGGGGCAGGCAGGGCTGCCCGGAGCGCTGCTCTGGGGAGGTCCGTCCACACAGGCAGGCGTCCTCAGCTGGTCAGCCGAGAGACCCAAGCTGCCCACTTCCGAATCATGTTCTTCTGCCCAGTGCTGCTGCTCAGAGGTGGTAGGAGAGTGTTTCTTCTCTAATGGGGGATGATTGTGCCCGGGCTGCGTGGCTCAGCTGGCTGGCGCGTCGTCCTGTAACTGAAGGGTTGCGGGTCCGGTTCCCGGTCTGGGCCCCAGCGGGAGGCAGCCCATCAGTGATTCTCTCTCTCCCTTCTTCTCTCTCCAAAAGCAAGGAAGAAACTGTCCTCCGGTGAGGATTTGTTACAAAGTGTTCCTTGCCGATAAGTTTTAAATTTATTTATAAAATAAACATTGTAGAAATTTGTAAAATAATGAAATGTTTAAAGAAGAAAAAAGTTTAAGTTACATAAAATCCCACCCCTTTGAACATCACGGTACGTTATGTCCTGGTCTTTTTTCTATATTTGGGTGTAAAAATGGCCCTATTGAATTAGTTTTCTATCTGCTTTTTACATTGCATCTTTTTCGTATGCTTTTCTGAATACTACATTTAAACATTTCTATCCTTGAAATTATAAAGTTACTTTTCAAAAGTTGGTGACGAAAGATATAATCTCCCCCTGATATTGCAACATAGGTATTTTTAACATGGTCTCTGACACACAAATAACTTTCCTGAAGACTGGAATTTTGCTGTGCCGTCTTGTTTGGGTTAAACCTCGTAAAAGGCAGCACTCGGGTAAAAGTCGGACCCGGGGGCGGACCGCTGTCCTGCCAGGCTGTGGTTTGCAGGGCCTGCGGTGTACCGAGTGGAGCAGAGTAATTTCACAGACACGCACATGGCGTTTCGCAGGCTCCGTTGATAAAGCCAAGCCAGCTGTCCCAGATGTGATGGGGCGCTTTATAGAAGGTCCTTCCTCTGGTGTGTTGGGTTTATTTATTCCTTCTGTTTGTTTGTTTTTTAAGATTTTATTCTTTTACTTTTAGAAAGGGAGACAGTGAGGGAGAGAAACATCCGTGTGCGGTTGCCTCTCACGCACCCTCTCCTCGGAGGGCCTGGCCTGCAACCCAGGCATGTGCCTGACTGGGAATTGAACCTGGTTCCTAGGGCAGCGCTCAATCCACCGGGCCACACCAGCCAGGGAAGCGTATTTATTCTTGGCCAGAGCCTTCCATGCAGAGGCTCGGGCCAGAACTGAGTGCCCAGTGAGCCCTTTCCGCCCACTCTCCCCTCAAAGGCGGGGCCGTCCGTGTCCTGGGGACGCGGGGTCACAGTGCCGCCCGGCTCTGTTGCAGGCATATGGTACTTCTGAAGGAGCAGTATGGGAAGCAAGTGGTCGTGAACCTGCTGGGGAGCAGAGGTGGCGAGGAGGTGCTCAACAGGGCCTTCAAGGTAAACGCACAGGGCGTGGGCATGCGCTGGAAGGGGGGCAGCTGGGGCCCCTGCTCTCCAGAGGCAGGCTCCCTGGCGGGGCGGGGCGGGTGGCGGGAAACGATATTGCAGAGCTCACCGAGTTTGGGGAGGTCTTTCCTCACCGGAGCTCCAGCCCCAGGTGATTCGGGCTCCTGACCTGACGGCCAGGAGAATTTGCTCCGAATCCAAACAGGTTGCCTTCGTCTCCGGCTGCATTTCCCGCAGAGCCTCCCACTGGATGGACGTGCACACACACTCACATGCACGCACACGTGCGCACGAATGTTTGGGCTTCCCCCCGGGGCACCCCTGACCTGCTCAGCGGCTCGAGCTCCCCATCCTCCCTTGCCCCGGCCAGCTGCGGGCCGCACCTCCTGGCCAGCTCGCACGTGCCCCTGCAGTGTGCGGGAAGTGGCCCTTCAGAGCCCCCGACTGTTTCAGACAAGCAACTTACACCATTCCCGCCTGCTAACCTGGAGCCCTCCATCCTCCCCCGACGTTTGAGCTGCCCCGAAGCAGCTTCCTGTGCCCGTGGGCTCCCTGGGGCTTCCCAGCCTGGGGTCAGGGGCCTGTGGGAAGAAACCCTGGGCCGGGGAGGAAGCAATCGGAGTAAAAGCCCTGCCCCCCGCTTCCCCTCCCCTCACCACCACCCTGGTCTCTGCTGTTCCCAGTGTATCCAGTCCTCTGCGTCAGGGAGAAGTTCCAGAAGGGGCCTCCCCAGTCCTTTTCCCATCTCCCACGGCCCCCACTTAGTGGAGAAAAGCCCTCTGGCCGTTCCCAGACCTAGGACGCCCCTGACGGCGAGAGTTTGAAGTCAGACCTCACCTCAGGAGCAGCGGTGTTCCCTGTGCCCCTGACCCCTGGCTCGCTGAACCCTGCCAGGCGCCCACTTCACTCTGCTTAGGAAAGCCATGCACTTGGAGCAGACTTTCCAGTTGGCCAGACCTGCTTTTCCTGTTTGGTTGTTGCCACTAGCAACGAGCTTGAGAAATCTCTCCCTTCTACCCATCTTGGCAGCGGTGTTGGCAGCTTCTTGTAAGGAAAAAGAAAAAGGGGGAAGCCACCCCAAGAATCTCTTTCTCCTTTATGTCTTGAGATACGGGGAGGGATGTCCTCAGCACCTGTCAGCTGCTGCAAGTACCTCCTGTACGCACGGGCTCTCTTGTCACAGGAGGGGCTGCGAATGCAGCGGTCCCACGGCCCAGGCCGGGGAGGGCCAGCTCCTGGGTAGGAGGGAGGCAGGAGGCCCGACTGGGTGTCAGGTGGAGCCAGCTCCCGCCGCCCACCAGCCCTGTGATGCTGAGGTCCACGCACCTGCCTGCCGCCAGCCTGAGACCTGGCGGTGACCAGGCCCCAGGGGGGCGAGGCGCTCGCTCCGGAGCGTAAAGCCACCGAGCAGCACGCTGTTGGGTTCAGCTGACCCGATTCTCGTAGCAAGACTCTCGGGACGGTGGCCCCGGGCATCGGTTTGCACTCTGGCCCAGGGTGCACGGGTGCCCTGACTCATGGGGGCCAGGCGGCCGGAAGTCCTTCTGGTCCTTTGGAGTCATTGGAGGCTCTGGACAAGTCTGACCTGAGGCTGTGGGGGTGGGGCGGGGCGGGGCGGGGTTCGGGCCCTGAGCCGAGCCTCTGGAAGGCCGCCAGGTTTCCTGTACCTCGGGCCTGGAGAGGGAGCTGAGGAGCGACCAGTGAGGTTCCTCGTGTGGAAGGGAAGCCTCTGCCAAGAGCGCCCAGAGGCCCCCTGGGAGGCTCAGCGCCGTCGGAGCACACCCACCTGGAGGCTGGTGCCTGTCTGGCTGGGACTGGGCACCAGGCAACCTCGAGCTGGACTGTGAGCTCCCAGCCTGCTGCACCGCCCTGTGCCTCAGGGGCCTGTGGCACTTGGTGCCGAGGACACAGCCCTTTCCCTCGCCAGCACCTGGGAGAGCCCTGCGGGAGGGTGATGGCGGAGCAGGGCCGGGGGGCTTCCCAGGAGGGCCCCACCTGCCCTGGCTGTCTTTTGCCCAAGCTGGACCCTCTGTAGGCAAGATGCTCCTTGTGGGTCTGTGGGTTTGCTCCGTGCTCGCCTTTCGGGGTCGGGGCTGGTGAACTGCTGGGGCCGCCGTGCGCCCTGCACCCCGCTGAGCGGTGGGTCCGGCCCCGCAGGCTGCAGCTGCGACAGGTTTGCTGTCCCTGCCCTGCCTCGCTGGTCCCCTGCCACTCTCTCCCTCTCCCCTTTCAGAAGTTGCTCTGGGCTTCTTGCCACGCCGGTGACACGCCTATGATAAACTTTGACTTCCATCAGTTTGCCAAAGGTGGGAAGCTCGAGAAGTTGGAGAACCTTCTGAGGCCCCAGTTACAGCTGCACTGGGACGACTTCGACGTGTTCACCAAGGGCGAGGGTGTGAGTCCACGGTGAGTCTCCGCCCCCCCGCCGCGCCGTCTCCCTGCGGGGCCGGGCTGCGGGGGGGCCGGGGCGCGGGCTCGGGGTTCCGCTCAGACGTGCTTTTGAATTCGGTGACTAGGCAGTGGAGCATGTTAAGTGGACTCGTCAAGGGGGCTGGGTTGCCACGTGGAGCCACGGTAACCACAGAACTTGTCCGGACGGTGACGAAAACCGTTGAGGGCGCAGGGGAGCCGCCCTCAGGGATGCGGGGAAACTGGGACGCGGGTTTCCCTGCTCGGAGCCCGGCAGGAAAAGGAGGCCCCGAGTCCTCAAATCGCAACGCAGTCGGGCCTCCTCGCTCCCAGATTCCGCGGTTGCGGTGGTGCCGCTCCCTAAAATGGGTTTGTGAACCCGCACTCACGGCACGTGCTCAGAACGGCGAGAGCCCTGTCGCCCACGGCGCCTGCTCTGGTCAGGCGCTGCCTTTCTGCTCAGCTCTCGTGCTGCCCCCGGGGTCCTTCCCGCCATCCTAACGCCGCGTTCTCATGTCTTGGGGCACTTCGCCGGCCGTTTCTCTGTCCAGAGCGGCCCCCGGCGTCGTGGTGGGGGCCGTCTAGGGGCCCTCCGCGTGGGGAGGGCGGGGCGTGCCTTGAGGGGAGGAGCCCCGCTCCGCGGTGGGAGTGTCCTGGGCGGCGAGTTCAATGAGTGACCGGCGTGCGCTCAGCGCGGGTCTGGAAACAGAAGCGCCCACAGGCGAGATTCTGTGTCCATCGGTTGATGGGAACGTGTGACCAGCGGCTCACGGGGACCTGGCCCGACTTTCCCAGGAGCAGCGGTCCGCGTACGTGCTCGTGGTCCAGTTCCCCGGGTGTCCACAGCGACTTCCGAGAACGTGACCCCGGGGAATCGCCCGCAAGAGTGGGCGGTGTTTGCGGTGCCCCCGGGGTGTGTGCCCTGGGGTCTGCCTGCCACCCAGCAGTGCGGGGCTCCATCGGGATGAAAACGGGGCCCCCGTGAGCTGCTAAGGCGGGGCGCACGTCGTTGGCGGGGGTCCACCGTCAAACATGCGCTGCCACCGTTGCCGCCCCGACACGACCTGTCGCCATTTATCTCCGGCCGCCCCCCTCAGTTTTCAGAAAGGCGCTCTGCGGACGAACTGCCTCGACTGCCTGGACCGAACCAACACCGTGCAGAGCTTCATCGCCCTTGAGGTCTGTGCCTGCCGCGGCCCTCGGGGCACCTGTGTCGCACCCCTGCCTTCGGTGGGGCCAGATGGGGGCGTCCCTGGGCTCACTGTCTCACGGTGGGGAGGTGGGATGGGGCGCCAGGTGTCTGGAGAGAGGGTCTCTGGGGGCTGGGCTGCCTCTGGCCGAACGTAGGCATACCTGTCATGGGTCTCAGACGTCGTGGCCCAGGGGCACCCTGGGGACCAGTGATTCTAGAAGGCCTGTTGTGAACGAACCACTGGGCTGATGACGTGAGCCTGGCTGGAGGCCTCAGAGGGAAGCCCCAGGCTGTCTGTGTGCCAGGTGACCTCTCCTGGCTCCCTGGGTGCTGGAGGCGTGGGGTCCAAGTACTGCCCTGGCTTCCTGTCCAGTCCCCTGGTGGTTGGTTGGGCGCAGGGTGTCGGGAGTGAGGGGGCCAGAGGAGGGCTGGGTGGGATGATAAAGATAAGTGGGGGCCCCGTTCTGTGCTGCAGAGGCCCCTCCTCCTCTGGAGGGGTGCAGGGTGCTCCACCATCTGCCAGGTAAGGAACCCACACGGGGATGTGAGGAGGCGGCCGTGGAGAGGCTTCCAGGTGAGAGGTCAATGACAGCTGTCCCTGACTCCTCCCCCAGGTCCTTCACCTGCAGCTCGAGAGCCTGCGGCTGAATTCAAAGCCCATTGCCGACCGCTTCGTGGAGTCCTTCAAAGCCATGTGGTCTCTGAATGGGCACAGCCTGAGCAAGATGTTCACGGGCAGCCGGGCCCTGGAGGGGAAGGCCAAGGTAGCGACAGGCCGAGGGGGAGGGGGAGGGCCGGGGCCGGCGTGGACCCCTCTCACGGCCTGTGGGCCGGCTCCCGGCAGGTGGGGAAGCTGAAGGATGGGGCCCGGTCCGTGTCTCGCACCATCCAGTCCAACTTCTTCGACGGGGTGAAGCAGGAAGCCATCAAACTGCTGCTGGTCGGGGACGTCTACACCGAGGAGTCTGAAGACAAAGGAAGGATGCTTCTGGACAACACGGCCCTGCTGGGTACGAGGGGGCCCTTTCCACTTGCATGCCATGCAGAGGGGGTGGGGGGGATTCTAGCCAGCCCTTCCCGCCGCCCTCGTGTAATCCCAGAGGGCTGTGGCAGACACTCCCCTGATCCTCGGGGCAGACAGAGGGAGCAACTCTGCTCTGCACTTGGCTGTGACTTGAGCTTGACCTGTTGACCTAAGCAGCTTGCAGCTGTGTTTTGTCCTCCTTTGTGGGATGGTCAGTCACGTGGGGCCACAGGAGGCAGCAGAGGAGAGGCTCCGGAAAAACCAAGTTCTTTGTACCCACAGGTGCTGGAGATGGGGGGTGGGGAGGGGCTCGGGGGCGGGGCCCTGCACCCAGGTGGTCGGGAGGCAGAGAGCAGGGTCCTGGGAAGTGCTTAGGTGGGGCCTTTGTCCAGGTCTCTGCAGGGAAGACTCGCAGGGCGAGCGGTTTAGGATCGGCCAGTTCCAATGGTCCCAGTGGGCTCTGGGCCGTAGACATGGGTGCTCACTGGCCAGTGTCTGGTCCTGGGAGGACGGAGCAGAGGGGCGCCGCCGCCTCTGGGGGTGCAGGCAGGAGAGGGGAGGCCTGAGCCCGGGCTGGCTGGTTTTCACATCACCCACGTCCTCTCGGCTTCTTCACAACAGCCAGGGTGTGGAAGCAGCCTGCGTGTCCATCCACACACGGATGGGCAAAGATGTGCTGTAGCTACCGGGGAATACTACTCAGCCGTAAACAAGATGAAATGGCGCCATTTGCAACAACATGGAGGAATCTTGAGGGTGTTAGGCTGGGTGACATGAGCTGGATGGAAAGAAACAAAGCCGTCTGATTTCATATGGATTGTAAAAGAAGCACAAAACAAAAGCCACCTCATAGATATGGGCAATAGAATGCTGGTTACCAGGGAGTGGGGGAGGGGAGGGGAGGGGTAAAGGGGGACAGTTGTGCAGTGACAGACGGAAACCAGACTTGGGGGTGACACGCAATGGTGCGTACAGATGGCATTTGCGTCTGTCCCCGCCCCCCCCCACCGGAAGCAGGGCCGCCCAGGAAAGCTGAAAGGAGCCCTGAGCAGGACAGTGAGTCTCGTGTGGCAGCAAGGAAGATGTGGTTTAGCTTTGGGCTAAGTCACTAGCTTAGAGAATGGGACGTATTTGGGGGAGCTAGGGATGGGCATGGTTCAGGGTAACGGCGTTTTAAAGCCTGGAGACCAGGTTCAGACAAAGCACATCGGGTGTGCAGGATGGGAGGTGGGGAATGCGCGATGGGAGTAAGATATGCACGTTCTTACGTATTTGAAACACGGTAGGTCGCAGTGCCTCCTCGCTCAAATTCCCCCCCAGGCCGTGGCGGGGATGCTGAGTGGGTGTGAGGCGCTGTGACCTGGTGTCGCAGCCTCTGTGGCCCTGGCTGGGAACAGGCGTGGACAGGGGCTCCCTGGTCCTGCATTTTTGGGACTCCACCGCCAGAGTGCCACAGCGGGGCGTCCTGGTCCTCGTGGGTGGCAGCCTCTTCCTACCCGGGCCCGTGTCTGCGGCACAGGCAGCTGTGTCCTGCGGGCGGAGACCCCGTCCGTGTTTCTGGCAGACGCAGGCGGACGCCCTTCCATGTGCCCCCACAGTGACTCCCCGGGTCCTGAGAGCGATGCTGGAGCGCCAGTCGGAGTTCACCTACTCCAAGCAGACCCGAGTCGCCGTGGGGACCTGGAACGTGAACGGTGGAAAGCAGTTCCGCAGCAACCTCCTGGGCACAGCCGAGCTGGCTGACTGGCTGCTGGACGCGCCCGGGCCCCAGGGTGAGTGCGGTGGCTTCTGCCGAAGCAAAGCGGGTTCCAGGGAGCCCTCGGGCTGACCTTTCCAGTGGCGGCTGGCTTGGGAAATTGAGTGTGTGGCCTTCTCGCTCCTTCGGGGTATAAAAAGCCCCATCCACGCTCCGCCTTTCCAGAGCGCACGCACCTGGCCAATCAACCGTCTGACGCCTCCTCCCGTCCAAACATTCAGAAAGGTCATCAAAGCGGTGAATCTGTCTTCTCTCCTCACACAGGCAGATTTTGCGGTTTTTAGTCTTGACTTTTAGAACCTTTTGTCTAAGGAGGGCGAGCCGCCCTCCGGAAGAGCCAGCCCAGGGGTCATGACCCTGCTGGCCAAGGACACCTGGTCCGGCCTTGCCCCAGCCGGCTTCGCGTCTCTGTGAACAGCCGCTTCAGGTTGTCACGAACTTGTGTTCCTTTTCAGGAGGAAATAATTCCAGACTTGACAGCCCACCTTTTGTCCCAGGTCTTGCTAGGTAATGGTGAAGGGCCTCAGAACTCAGGACTCGAAGAATAAGTCGATTTCCTCCCGTTAACCCAGTTGCCTTGCTCCCTCCGGCTTCCTTGGGTCCTGGAGGAGACTGGAGATACCGTTCTCTGAGCCACGTGCCGGCAGGCCCCTTCCCCACGGTGGCAGGCACAGTTCGCACCCCCTTGCCGCCTTGGCGGGGGCAGGGTAGCTCGAGTCCGCAATGGGGGGCGTCACTGGGACTTGGTGCCATTCTGACTGCCCCACCCCCCCAGCAGGCCCTGTACATGCGGAGTGCATGAGCACCCCCTGGGCCCAAGAGACTCCCCACACTTGTGCTACAATGGCCAGTCTTCACTTGCCTGCAGGAAGAGGGTGGGCGCCGACTCGAGCTGGCTCTCACTGCGCAGGGGCTTTCCGGGGCAGAGGGCTCGCCAGGGCTCCCGCTAAAACTCGCCACATTCAGGAGCTAGAAGGAGCTGTGGTGACGGTTGCCCAGCACATCAGAGGAACAGTGTTTTTTTCTTAAAAAAAAAAAAAGAAGGAAGGAGGGAAACTCTGTGCCAGGTAGGCTCGAGGTTCCTGGCTGGGCCGTGTGGCCAGCGGGAAAGCGCGCTGATGGCCTGGCGTTTGGGATGGAGTGGGAGTTGGTGGGGAGAAGGGGGCGCGGAATTACACGCTCCTGCTGGCTTGGGCCACTGAGTGTCAGTGGAATGCGACTGGAGGGGCAGCCGGCCAGTGGCTGCAGGGTCCCTGTCCGAGGGGACAGAAGGAATGCCCTCCCCTGCTGTGTTTCCTGTGAGCCGGGAGCGTCTTTAGCAGATGTCATCAGATGTCATCGGAGCTCCAGTGGGGCTTGTTTTCCCTTCTCCGAGCCCCCACAGTGGGGCTTGTTTTCCCTTCTCCGAGCCCCCGGGGCAGGACCACCCAGTCAGCCATTAGCTTTGGAAGCTGGGCCCAGCCCGGGGAAGTGCTGGCTCCAACAAGCATGAGACAGTGCCCGCCCCTGTCACCTGGGGTCTGGCTGGGGGGATGGCGGGATGCCCCTGGCAGTGGGACTTCCACGTGTGGCCTCTGGTTGATGCTTCGAGACCCCCGAGAGGTGCAGTCGAGTGCCCCAGAATGGAGACAGGGAAAGGCCCAGTGCACAGTGGGAGCCGAGGGAAGGTGGGCCCTTGCTCTGGATGAGGGCCCCTGGGCGGCGGAACACCTGGGCCCACAGGCCCACGCCCCAGCCAGCACAGCCTCGGTGGGCCTGATTCCTTTACCTGCCGCTTGCCTCCAGATGACAGCAGCCCAGCCGACATCTTTGCCGTGGGGTTCGAAGAAATGGTGGAGCTGAGCGCAGGGAATATCGTCAATGCCAGGTAAGTGGCCGGGTGCAGCAGAGTGACGTGAAAACCACCGAGACCAGAGCTTCCCAAGCCAGGTGCGGGCGCACGGCCACCTGTGTCTGAACCTGCCAGCCTCGCCCCTTGCTGTGGAGGGACCGCTGAGTGTCCTTTTCCCTGCCAGCTGAGGGAATGGGAGCAGGGCGGGTACGAGCACAGCCCCTGAGGTGCTACCCTGCCAGGCGTGCAGGCTGCTCCTTGCTGTGAGCGGCAGGTGGCCTGGAGGGTGCGGCTGGGGGCCAGCAGGGAGCCGCGGTGAGAAAGCAGGGCTGCGGGAGGAGGGCCCTCGCTTCTCTCCACCACTGGATTCACACTGGGCACGGAGTCAACCTGCTGCGGCTTTATCTCAGGAATGTCCCGAACAAACAGTAAAACCAGACTGGGAGGGGGGCTCCCAGGAGCCAGGGTCCCCTGCTGGGCCCCAGGCGGTAGGGCTGGGGACTCTGCATCCTGATGCGTGTGGCACCACCAGAAGTAAAGACCAGCCCCGGGGCCGAGTGGAGGCCTGGCCCCACGAGGCACTCGGCCTGCCCTCGCTCATGCTCAGGACGAGCTCAGGACTAGAGGCTTTGTAGGTGGGCTCGCCCGCTGCCGCCCGGCCGACGGTCACCGGCGCCGCTGTGTTTTCCTTCCCCAGCACCACCAACCGGAAGATGTGGGGGGAGCAGCTGCAGAAAGCCATCTCGCGCTCTCATAGGTACATCCTCCTGACTTCGGCACAGCTGGTGGGCGTCTGCCTTTACATCTTTGTGCGCCCGTACCACGTCCCGTTCATCAGGTGAGAACCTTGAGTCTCCCAGCATCTGGGGGAACGGGGATTGTTGGCAGGTTTTGTTCCGACTTCCTCCTCTGCCTGCAACAGGAATCTCGACCCGCCATTCGTTCTTCCAGATGAATGGAAGAAAACCCCCAAGGAGAAACTGGGCTGAATGGAATACTGTCTGGCAACGAGCAGACCCGCAATGGGGACCTTCTAGCTTAGGAAGCTGAACTCTTTCTTTCTTTCTTTTTAATTTTATTTATTTATTTTTACAGAGAGGGGAAGGAAGGGAGAAAGAAGGAGAGAAACATTGTGATGTATCGGTTGCCTCTTGCATGCCCCCAGCTGGGGTCCTGGCCTACAACCCAGGCATATGCCCTGACTGGGAATCGAACCAGTGACCTTTCCATTCACAGGCCGGCACTCAATCCACTGAGCCACACCAGCCAGGATGGAAGCTGAACCCTTTTAGGAGTGTTATTGTACATGGCCACTGTCACCTAAGCTCGGCTGTGCACTAGGAAAGGGAGGCCTTATTGAAATTTAAAACAGGAAATCTCTGACCAAGAGCTGAGTAACTCATCAGGAAATCGCAGTTCTTTTGACTGTTTTAAAAAGAAATCTAGCCCTGGCTGGTGTGGCTCAGTGGATTGAATGCTGGCCTGGGAACCAAAGGGTCGCTGGTTCCATTCCCAGTCGGGGCACATGGCAGAGTTGTGAGCCAGGTCCCCAGCAGGGGGCACATGAGAGGCAACTGCACATTGATGTTTCTCATCCTCTCTTCCTCCCTCCCTTCCTCTCTCTCTAAAAATAAATAAATAAACAAATCTAAAATTAAAAAATAAAAGACAACATACTTTAAAACATAAATTAAAAGAAATCTAAATAAGATGTGGGCAGGAAGCCTCTACAGCAGGTGTGGCTTCTGTGTATGCTTCAGTCTGTGGTCTCACCTGTGCACTCATATGTCACTCACATGCATTATAAGCAATCCTGGCCTTAAACATGTGATGACCTGAGGGCATCTCCTGGGCTTTGCAGGGAAGCCAGGTGGGGAGAGGTTGGTGGTAGGGTCCATGCAGTCTCTGCTGGCAGTGAGAACCCGGAACAGCAAGCAAGGATGGAGGTGGGTCAGCTTCGGGGCCTCTTTGTGGGGTGCTTTTGTGAGCGCAGAGCCCTCCAGAGGCGCGGCTGCCAACCCCGGGGCAGCTGCCGACAGTGCGCGGAAGAGGTCAGGAGAGACCTCGGTGTCGATGGCGGTCGCGCTGGTCGCTGTGTGGCTTGGCGGCCGGGACGTGATCCGACAGCTCTGAGCGGGTGGCTCTGCAATGCTCCGAGCCACAGCCCGGCTCTTCTCCGAGCAGACGCGCTTCCCTGGAGCCGCTGAGAAGCACGTGCTCGTTGTGTGTTCCAGGGACGTGGCCATCGACACGGTGAAGACGGGCATGGGAGGCAAGGCCGGCAACAAAGGTGCCGTGGGCATCCGCTTCCAGTTCCACAGCACCAGCTTCTGCTTCGTGTGCAGCCACCTGACGGCCGGGCAGTCCCAGGTGAAGGAGAGGAACGAGGACTACAGGGAGATCACGCAGAAGCTGAGTTTCCCCATGGTGAGCGTGGGCGGCAGTGGGGGGTGGCAGTGGGGGGCGGCCCCTGGTGGTGCTGGGGGCGGGGAAGGGGCGCGTCACTAGCTTCTGCGCTCCGGCCAGCCCCCACCCCGGGTGGGTTTCTCAGCTGCTCGTCCAGGCAGGCGCTGCAGGGAGGAGGAGGCGGGGCCCCTGCCCGTGGGGACTGCGTGCTGGGGGAGGGCGGGGACCCGGGCTGGTACGGCAGAGGCGAGCCCAGGGCAGCCAGCCTGGAGGCTCGGTCCCCATCTTCATACATCTCTCCAGTGCCCTCAAGTACCCTGCATTTTCCACGTGCGTTTTCTGATCTTCTGTCTAGTTCAAGTGTGTGGAATGGGGAAGGGAATCTGTGTCCTTGCTTTGTCCAGGCTGATGAGGAACGTTTGAACCCTCACAGCACAAGACTCGGTTTTCTTGAGAGTCACAGTCCTGGTACACGTCCTGCTGTGGCTCCGATAAGACCGCCCAGCCCATTGTAGAAAGTACTGAATGTTTGTTTGACTCCTGGGCCCTGGATTGCCCATCTATCTGGTCACACAGTCGCCAATAACATGCATCACGCTGCCCTCTAGTGGTGATTTAGAGGTGTTCATTCTGAAGCCACCAGGTTTTCCTTTTCAAGTTCAGATTTGAACGTTCTCTGTTCTGTGCAAACTTGTGGCCCGCACACCTCCAGCTGGTGCTAACCAACCACCTGTTTCCCGGCTGTGAGGATGCCCTCCAGCTGTTCTCACCACAGTGTCTGCACCAGCGCTGGTGAGGTCCCGGGGCTCTTCCATGGGGGGGCCAGATCCCCCAAAACTGACATTTCGTTTCCTAGGCTACATGAGCACTCTAGGCAAAATTCCTTCATTTTCGTTAATGAGTGCTGTAATCCTTGTTGTAGTTTTTATTTGCTGAATAAAAGAAGACACAAACGAGTTGGGAAACTGACGTTTTGTCATTTTCTAGACATTCTGCATGTTTTCTTTGTGTGTCTTATGTAATTTTTAAAAAGCCCAGCCTTTTCACTAGAAAGTGCTGTTCTGAAGTACACTCAGAATAATCATGTCCTATTCAAAGTAGGACACATTCAAAGTAAAAGATAAGATATAGCTCCTTCTTCAACAACAGAAGTAGTGAACATACCTATAAGGTAATACTCTACACCTGCACGGTCCAGTAGAGTAGCCACTAGCCACACATAGCTATTTAAATTTGAATCAGTCAAAATGAAATAAAGCAAAACTCCCTCGGTTGCCCCGGCCACATTTCGGGGGCTCAGCGGCTGGGGGCCCCAGTCTCGGGCAGCGCGGAGGTCAGTGCCCCCAGCACTGCAGAAGGTTCTGCGGGGCAGTGTTGCCCTGACAACAGTCTTCTCTGGCTGTGACCATGTCAGCCTCTGCCCCGACAGCTGTCACAGGCCGGGGGGAGCAGGTTGCTGCACCGAGTAGCAGGACAGACACATATTTTGGAGCCAAGTTCAGACTTTGTCTTTGTCACATCCTACTACTGGTACAGGCTTCAGCAAGCTTTTCTGAACTTTTTCTTTTTCAATATAAAAAAGCCAGTAGCATGTGCTGCCCAGGGCTGCTGTGAGGAAGTGCATTCCCGGAACAGAGCCCAGCCCTGGCAGACGGTTGATGGGTAGCAGCTGCTGTTGCTGGGATTCTCGGTGTGGGGTGGGGCGAAGACCTGGGCTTCCAGGTCAGAGTGACTGGGCGGGGCAGCGAAGGAGGGTCACCAGATGAAAATGCATGAAATCCATGAAGTTTTACGAAGTTGCACGTCCTGAGCCACTTTACTGATTTCCTGAAAGCCCATCCTCCCAACAGGAAATGTTCGGGCAATCCATCTTGGGATGTAGGCGTAAAAGCAGAGAACAGCATGATTACTGAGCGCGGCTGAGGCACCCAGGTCAGAGCTGGAGCTTCCTCCGAACCGCAGAGAAATGCTACCGCATAAAATTGCCAAGTTAGCCGTGTAGAAGCTCCTCGATAGGTTTGTGGGTGAAGGAAATGGAGGATGTTCTAGTAGGAGACTTTCTTAAGGAACATTTCGAGGAAGTGCATCTTTCTGTCCCCTGCGTGGGGAGGCTTTCTCCCCCCCCCCACCCTCCCTGCGAGATGGGCCGGAATGACCGGGATCTCCTTTACAATGCAGGGAAGAAACATCTTTTCTCACGACTACGTGTTCTGGTGCGGCGATTTCAACTACCGCATCGATCTCACTTACGAAGAAGTCTTCTATTTTGTGAAACGCCAAGACTGGAAGAAACTTCTGGAATTTGATCAGCTGCAGCTGCAGAAGTCCAGTGGGAAGGTCAGTTGTGCTTCTAAAGCAATTTTAGCAGCTGCTGCAGTAGGGAAGGATCTCCTCAGCGTGCGTGCTCCTGTCCGGCAGATCAGGTTCCGGGAGTGGGCTGAACAAGGGTTGTGACGTTGCAGGACATGCGTGTGGCCTCCGACATTGGAGCAATGCGAGGGTCTCCTCACACACACTTCCTGTCCCTCTCCAACCGGGCGGTGTTTGGGCCTAGGTGTCCTTCATGGCAGGGGGTGGGGGGGTGCCGTGGCTCTACGAAAGCACACCGCAGGCACCCCAGCCAGCTGCAGGAGCCAGTGACAGTGGGAGACTCTGCCACCACCAGAACCTGTGCTCTGTGGGTGGGAGTGTCCCTTACTCTGTCAAACCAGAAAGTAGCTGCGCTCAGTTGAGTCACCATGGCTTGGAACGGCCCCGCCTCTGAGCGCCCCGCTGAGTGAGGATGGAGAAGCTTGTGTCCAAAAGTCCACCCACTCACACTCACGTGCAAGCCTCGTAGGGACTGCTGTACTTCAGACGCCGTGGGGCGCTTTAGGCCCTGCTCAAAACACTTGGATATCTCTGTTTCCCGCTAGACCAGTATCTAATAATACATAGTTTACACCCCAGTTTGTATGGTTAACTCTCAAGACTCTCCTACAAATTGGTTATTATTAATATACTCATTTTATCTTATTTTTTTTAAATTTTACTTATTTATTTTAGACAGAGGGGAAGGGAGGGAGAAAGCGAGGAAGAGAAACATCAATGTGTCATTGCCTCTCACACGCCCCCTACTGGGGACCTAATGGGGCCTGCAACCCAGGCATGGGCCCTGAGCAGGAATCAAAGAAGCGACCCTTTGGTTCGCAGGCTGGCGCTCAATCCACTGAGCCACACCAGCTGGGGCTGATATACCCATTTTATAGACAAGAAAACTGAGGCTAGGGTCACATAACTCATCCAAAGTCACGTGGGTCAGTACTAGAGTCGCAATGCCATCCCGGATTCAAACAGCGCATTCCCCCTCTCTGGGACCCGTGTGCAGTTTTTAGTGCCTCCTAAGGCTGCGACGTGATTGGAAGGAATCACGTGTGGGGCCTGTGCTCACTTCCGAACGGTCACACCTGCCAGCCCCCAGCTCTTGCTGTTGGCGTCGGTCGGTGCCGTCAGCCCCCCGCAGGCTGGGCTGAGGTGCAGTAACTGCCAGCACCTTTGGGGAATGCTGCTGGTCACCCACGTAAGCGTAGGGGGGCAGGTGCAGGTGTTCCTCCGGGCATTCTGCACCCGCCCCCCTCGACCCTGCCAGCGATGTGGACGCTGAGGGGGGCCGGGTGGGGGAATGCACCATGCCATAGCTTCCTCGGACAGATTTGTTTTCCTCCTGCTGATACTCTCCACACCCCTCCGCTCACACGCTGAGGGCACGCAGCGCTCCTGGGTCTGCCCTGGCACAGGGGCTGGATCTGGGGCTACACGGAGACAGAGGAGAGTTTGCCTTCAGTTCTGGGCTTCTGTTTACTCCGTGCACTTAGTTAACAAACATCGGTTAAGGCCTTACTGGGTATGGGCAGGCGTGGCCAGGCCCGGAATGTGCGCCCTTGCCTCGTGCTGTCCCTCCCCGTGGGGCCGACAAGCAGACGCTGTGCTAGGTGGCGGTCGGGGGAGACCCAGGGGTGGGAGTCAGGGAGCAGAACTAACAGTCAGTCCTGTGTTGCTGATGAAAAGGCGCACGCATGTCCAGGTTTACACATGTTCGTGAACACAGTGCAGGTCCCGTGACTGTTGGGAGCGCAGCGCCTTGCAGCGGGCCCTCTGGTTTTGTACGTAACGTACGGAATCAGGGAACCGCGGTGGTCCTGTGACTTCTTTTTCTCCCACTAGATCTTTAAAGACTTTCACGAAGGCACCATCAATTTTGGACCCACCTACAAGTATGATGTCGGCTCCGCTGCCTACGATACTAGCGACAAGTGCCGCACCCCTGCCTGGACGGACCGCGTCCTGTGGTGGAGGAAGAGGCACCCCTTTGACAGGACAGGTGCGTGTGACGGGTGCGCTTCCAGAGCTGGGGGGGCGCGCGGTGCTCGTCCCGGGGAGGGGACATCCCGCCGATTCAGCCCAGTGCCCTTTGTTGCATAAAGAACAACCCAAAGCCGCACGGAGTCGTCCCAGATGTTAGGCCCTAAGCTTCGGAAGTTGTGCTTTGGGGGAGCTCCCCTCTGTCCTCCTTCTAGAGACTGATCTGCAGAGGGACCTGGGCCTGACCGTCCCCATCCCTGCCCCACAGCCGCGCGCCCTGCCACCCTGCCTTCCTTTGGCTGTGGACAGGGAGCAGGAGAGAAGCCACGCGGTCCCCCTTCCCTGCCCTCCTCACCCCCGCATGCGCGCCATCCAGGCCACTCTGCGCGACCGCACCCTCACTGCGGAAGCCCCCATTCCAACTGAATGTGGGAAAGAGAAGAGCCTGTTATCGGCCCGCTTCAGCGTGTCTTGAACACTGAGTGATGCCCAGGGAGGACATGGGCTTGATTTAAGATCAGACCACCTGCAGACTGGTGCACAAACAACTGAACTCCTGTGGCGAGACGCCTCTGCAGATGGAAAAGATGCACTTTGTTCTGTGTGCACATCCGTGTGGCCCCAGGGCACCGAGAGGCCTTCGTATTCTCGGCCTCGGCCTCCCCCGCTGCACAGGGGGCTGCAGACCTGCTCTGTCCCCGTGCCCTGGGACAGAAACCCTGCAGCGTGACTCCTGTGCCCCACCCCCCACTGTGCCCCCCTGGGGAGATGCAGGCGGGGCGCGTGTCCTGGCTTGGACAGCCCCGTGGGAGGAGGTTTTCACCCCAGGTCCAGGTCCAAGGCCACCCTGGTGTGGTTTCCAGCCCCAGGGGCGAGAGCGAATGAGGGGGACACGCGTGGCGTCCGTCCCTGCCGAACGGGCTCCGTAGTCGGCGTTCGTGCGCGTTGACGCAATGCTGTGTTGTCTGTGGGTCTCTCGATTGGCATCCTGGGAGCAGCCGGAGAAGTCAGCCTCCTAGACAGCGACCTGGATGCTGACCCCAAGGTCAGACACACCTGGTCTCCCGGCACCCTCAGGTATTACGGCCGAGCGGAGCTGCAGGCGTCCGATCACAGGTATGGTTGTCGCCACCGTGGCACGCGGTGCTCTGCTGCTCCCCACGGGGAGCAACAGGCTGTCACTGTCAGAGTGAGTGTGCGTGTGTGCGAGAGAGAGAGAGAGAGAGAGAGAGATACAGCGAAGGACAAACAGCCGGGCACCCAGCACCAGGAACTAACGAGCTAGCATCCTGTCATCCCTCCGTCTCACAAATGACGTTATTTATGAAAATGCCAAAGACACAACTTAAAATATTTTGTCACTTAAAGTCGCACAAGTGATGTCATCGTGCACCTGGCTTTTTTGCTGCGTAACGTTTTTGGGACACAGTCGCATCGCTGTTCCACCCCCGGCTCGTCCGTTTGTGGCTGCGGTTTGGCCCCACAGTCGGCACACCCCTGGAACTGACCCGCTCCTCGATGACGAGTGTTTTTCCTCACGTGTCACAGACGCCGCAGGGGTTCGCGGTTCTAAATGCTCTGGGCCGTGGGGCTGGCCCGAGCGTCCTGCGTTGTTAAGGATGGGCCACAACCGCAGAGCCCTGTCCGCTCTCTGTGCACTGGGACCGGCCACAGAGGGGCGGCCACAGAGGGAGACCACCCTTACAGGCCCAGGGGATGGCATTTCAGGGCGTCGGCGGGTTTGATCTCCCCGTGGCTGCTGCCGAAAGAGCGCATTCATTCCAACTTTCACGGGGAAGGGACGGAGGAGGAGAGCTGGTGGTCAGCCCACAGGTCTCAGTCTTGAGATACTTGTCGTGCTTCAGAAACCTGTTGTGGAAAACACGCACCTGGAGATGACCCTTGGGAAATCTTCAGACTCAGGACTCTGCGGTTTGCTAGCTCAGCGCAGGCCCTTAGCAGTGCTCATTTGAACACTGTTTATCGAGGGGCCTGATGTGTGGGGCCCTGTTCCGGGCGCTGAGGGGAAGCGGAGAACAAAACAGAGGAGGCCGTGCTCTCGTGGAAATCTCTAGTGAGGATGGACAGACAATAAACAAACATAAGTGCTGTGGAGGAGAAGACAGTGGTGGCGGGTCAGACGAGGGGTTGGTGCTGTTGTACACCCGGTGGTCAGGGACTGCTGCTCGGACACACTGACCTTGGCCCTGTGCCCTGAAGGACAGACCGTGGGAGGCATGTGGGTGTCGTGGGCAGGGGCAGCGGGGCAGCGGGGGGAGGAGGTCGTTCCAGGGTGGAGCGTTGTGCTCAGTGAGCACACAGCAAGCCCTTTGCATCTGCATCACGCCTTACTCTTCCCCCATTACGGACAAGTTCGATTGTCCCCGCAGCGTTGTAACCATCAGCCTTGTGCACAGATCTTGGTCTGAATCCCTGGTCGTTCCTTAGAACAGAGTCCTAGAGTTCAGATGAAACGAGACGAGCATTTCTGAGATTTTTAGTGCAGATTGCCAAAATAGCCCCCGGAAGAGCTTGGCCACCCCACCCCCGCCCCCCTGCCAGCAAAGGGAGGACAGATGCCCCCCCCCGACCCCCGCATCCGCAGCAGTGCTGGCGATTACCAGGTGCAAAATCTTGGCTGGTGGCTGGTGGCTGCGTGTGTTTTCTCTCCCCTCATCCTGCAATAAAAATGTCAGGATAGCACTGAGGTTGGGGAGGACGAAGACTGGAGCCCCAGGAGGGGGCCAGGGGGCGGCAGCGCCTCTGGGGGCCACAGCAGAGGCCGCGGTGGTCCCCGTCCACGGCGGGGCTGTGGGGCTGCGGCAGGGGCTGCGCTGCGGTCGCGTCCCAGGCTAACGGCTGCCCGTCTTCCCTCCGTGTCTAACGCAGACCCGTGCTGGCCATCGTGGAGGTGGAAGTTCAAGAAGTGGACATGGGTGCTCGGGAGCGGGTGTTCCAGGAAGTGTCCTCTTTCCAGGGCCCCCTGGACGCCACCGTTGTCGTCAACCTTCAGTCGCCGACCTTAGAGGAGCAAAACGAGTTTCCCGAGGATGTGCGCACCGAACTCATGCAGACCTTGGGGAGTTACGGGACGATTGTTCTTGTCAGGTGACCACCGCCCCAGCAGGCGTGGGCTCCAGGGCCGGCGACCTCATGGACCTGGGGGAGCTGCGCAGTCCAGTCCCTCTCGGGGGTGACAGGACCCATTTTCTTTATTCCAGGATCAACCAAGGGCAGATGCTGGTGACTTTTGCAGACAGTCACTCGGCTCTCAGCGTCCTCGACGTGGACGGTATGAAGGTGAGTCGTGCTGGTCACCCGTGGAGTGGGGGCTTCTTACTGGTCTTCACAGGGTCACGTAGGCACCGCCGGAGGGCAGGGCTAGGACACTGCATCTGGTGTCTAACTCTGGTATCTTTGCTGAGGTGTCTAATGTCCAGCCCTGGTTACTTGCAGAATTTGGGAGAACGAGTGAGTTTTAGAGTCCAGGTCCCGCCAAGTGTCTGGTCCGTCTTCGCTCACACCTCCGTGGGGGAGTGTGGCGGTCTTTCTCCCTAGAGTGTGTGCTTTGGAATCAGCGGCTCAGCTAGCTTCCACTTCGATAATATCCTGAGTTTAAACTCACACGGGACGAAGAGCCGAAGGTGGTAGTTCGACTTTTATTGAGACCGCATGCGAGCCCGCTGAGGTCTGGACGCTCCGCATTTCTTGATACGCCCGAGTCTGCGTGGGCAGCAGCCCCGGGGTCCTGGGGGGCTGCCCGGCCCCCCGCTCACTCGGGCCACACGCTGTCCCTCGGCAGGTGAAAGGCAGGGCGGTGAAGATCCGGCCGAAGACCAAGGACTGGCTCAAAGGTCTGCAGGAGGAGATCGCCCGGAAGCGGGACAGCTCGGCCTCCGTGTCGCCCACGGCCAACTCCTGCCTGCTGGAGGAGAACTTCGACTTCACAAGCTTGGACTACGAGTCAGAAGGTGAGCGGCCGGGAGGCCTTCTCGGCCGGGATGGCGAGGCAGGCGGGCGGGCGGGCAGGGGTTCCCCTCCAAACTGGTGGGAGGCGGTGAAGAGCCCTTCCGGGACCCGGCCTCAGAACGGTCATGGAAGGCGCTCAAAGTGCGCTCCTTCCCGAGCAGCGAGGCGGGCGGTGCTCGTGTGCAGGGCAGTACGTGACCTGGTAAATAGGGTCTGGGGACGCCGAAACTCACCTTGAAAACAGTGGTTGTGGGGATGTCAGCGGCTGGAGTTTGGTCCCCATCCCAGGCACGAACGGAACTGGGGCCCCGTCCCTGCTCGCATGGGGGCCCGCTGGCCGCTGTGCCGGGGTGTCCCTGCACGAACCGCGGGGCTTGCTGTCGAAGCGGAGCACCCCGTGGAAGGCCGTGCCCTTCCACCCTCACTGTTTCCGTGACTCTCTTGTTCCCCAAGGGGATATTCTCGAAGATGATGAGGACTATTTGGATGAAATAAACCAGACTGTGGTCTCAGACGGTGACCTGGCGGGGGACGACCTTCCCGATGCTTCCAGCTCCACGGCGGCGGCACCACCCAGCAAGTGCCCGGCACTAACCAAGAAGAAGCAGCACCCCACCTACAAAGGTAGCTTGGACCTTTGTTTTCTCGGCACTGGGTTCTCTCTCTGTCTCAGCGTCTGGCATCAGGCCACGGTCAAGCGCGCCTGTCCCCTGAGAGGGCACAGCACGCAGTCACGGCCAGCGGTAGGCACCGGGCTCTGGGAAGGTAGCAGCTACCCGCACGCCGATTTTCTCTAGTGATTTGTGTCATCTGTACAATTCTTGGTGCCCCATAATATCCCGGATTCCTAATTCCTGTTTCTCCTGTGTATTCAAATAGCCACAGCTCCGAACTGGTTTTACATTTGACTTTTCTTCCTCTCCAAAACTTTTCTGATTCAGCCCCGGAAGGGACATTCAGTTCCTGCGTCCTGAGTCACGGGTCTGATGTTTCCCACTTAGAACATTACGTGGCGCACTAATGATTGCATACAGTACATAACTTTACACGTGTCGTTAACGATACTCCGGCACGTCAGCTTCGTCACATCACTGTGGACTGAAGAGGGACCGAGGTCATACGGATCGAACTGCGTGGCCCTATGCTATACCGTGTAGTGACTCTTTCAAATGGTTTAAATAAAGCCCGCGCGCATTCCTGGGCTGGAGAGAGAGGTTCCCGTTTCAGCCCCAGGCCCCTCCCCCCCCGCCCCGCCCGCCGCAGCCACGAATGCGTTGCAGCTGCCGGGCTTGTGCCTCCTGTCGGAGGGGCGCTGTACCCAGCTGATGCGGGAGCTTAGCCAGCAGGTGTCAGGACCCTTTGCGCTGGGGCAGAAACAGAGAACAGGTGAAAGTGAGTTCAGGGGCTTCCCAGGGAAGGTGTGCTGTGAGGAGAGGTGCGAAGACCCCCAAGTCCCTCTGACTAGATAGTGGCTCCAAAGCTGGTTCAGAGCCCGGCTGCTTGACCCGCTGGGACGTACAGGTTTTCGAGCCCCATCTCCTGGAGATGTGGGTTGTGGGGGGTGCCTGGGAATCCCGGGTGATAGAGATGCACAGCCAGGTGCACTGGGGACCAGCAGCCTTCGTCTGTGCACCCGGTCGCTCTGTCATTGCTCGTCCACCAGAGGGCTCCTGCCCTGGAGTGGGAGTGGCTGAAGGGACGTGCCCCTCAGACAAGAGGCGGCCAGCATCCCAGCCACTGCTCAAGGGGAGGCAGATGCGAGAGCAGCCCCTCTGAGTGAGGCCCAGAGCAGCGGCTGGGCGGGCTGCCTGGCCCCCGGGCGGGCACGAGGGGTCTCCTCCCTCCCTCCGGGTGCTCAGACGTCCCCGCTGGGAGGAGAGCCCCCACTCCTCCCAGCTTAGCCTTCGATCGCATGGGGCGCAGCTGTGGATTGGAGGATGGCGTGTCCGAGCGAAAACTAAATGAACCGGGCCGTGTTGCATGCGAGAGAAAACCTCCAGGAGCATCTCGGCTTACGGCACCCTAGTAATCCATGGCACGCCAGAGTTTTTTAAGCATATTTTCTATTTTTCTGAGTATGTAAATAAAAGATTTAAACGTCACGTACTTTTGTTCTGAACTTAGATGTGACGAACGCACATATAGTAAAACACAGCAGTCGCTTCCTCGGGCTGCTCTCAGCCGCTGCCGGATTTGGCAGGACAGGTCAGGACAGTGAACTCCTGTGAAGTGGCGGGCCCTGGGCCACCGTGTTTCGGACTCACTGGTGCTTGGGGACACTCCGTAGCAGGCGCCTGTCACTGGACGGCAGGCTGCTCAGGGCAGAGGGGTGACTTTACTCTCGGCTTCCCGGACCATTGCCCTGTTTTCAGAGTGAGGGCCGCGCGGTGGGGGCCGTGGTTTTCGGCGGTCCCCTCCCGTCCGGGTGGGCATCCTGTCGATCGTTTCAGAAGGAAACACACCCGTCTGCACTTCGGCAGGGGCGTCCAGCCTGAGGCCCACGGGCCGCACGCGGCCCAACACAAAATGGTAAATTTTCTTAAAACAGGATGAGATTGTTTGTGATTGCATGTCACAGTGTATTTAACATGTGGCCCCAGACAACTCTTCTTCTTCCAGTGTGGCCCAGAGACGCCAAAAGGCTGGACACCCCTGTGCGTTTTCGTGTCTCTCATGTCTGGACACCAGATATTACCGAGGGTTCCCGAATGTTCCCGGCAGGCACTGGGTGTCCTTCCCTGCCCACGCCGGCTGTCCTGTGGGGACTCCTCCTGCCACAGGTGGCTCTGTGCACACCTGAGCCTGACCCCCACTCACCGTGCTCGCCTTCCGCCATGCCCTCAGGTGACGCCGACCTGGCGGAGTTAAAGCAGGAGCTGGAAGCTGTTGGGGACCGCCACCGTTCTCCAAGTAGGTCTCTGTCGGTTCCCAATAGGCCTCGGCCGCCTCGCCCACCGCAGAGACCCCCCCCTCCAAGTAAGACTTCGCTGCTTGGGGCTTCCGCGCCGGCTGGGTTTAATAACCGCCTGTTTCCTGCTACTGAACCATCGGCTGTGAATCACCTCCCGCCTTCGCTGCCCACTGCGCGTGCGCCGCCCACTGCGCATGCGCCCTCCTCGGGCTCCTTTTGGGTTAAACCCACGACCTGTTGGAGATGCCGGACGCGGCTGCGTTTCTCGCGGCTCGTTCACCGGTCCCTTTGTGAAGCTGCTCTCGGTCCCCCTGTCGCTGCGCTTTCTCCAGGCTGCTCTCTGCTCCGCCCCTCGGAGCCCCGAAACCTGGGGTGCCAGCCAAGCTGAGCGGGGGAGGGTTTTAGTGTCCTCCCCACCCCTGCCCCAGCGAGGCTTTCAGAATCTTCTCCCCTCAACCTCTCCACTGAGCACACCCGGGTGCCCCGACGTGCAGGGCGAACGCAGGCCCGCCCTCACCGGGCGTCTTTCTGTCCGTGAGTCCAGGCCTGCCCACCTCAGGCCTTCTGCCTGGGGCCTGCCGACGAGCGCGCCCCAGCCCAGGGCTCCGTGCAGACCGCTTCTCCTCCTGGCTCCCCCAAAAACGGTGGTTAGCCCACCGAACTTGCATTACTAACCGCAAAGTAAAGTTGTGACGTGCTTCTGATCAGGTTCTAGTTACCTCTGCTGTTTCCTTCTCCACCCCCACCCCCCGAAATGTGACGATTAGACGCAGGTTTTGCTAAGGTCTTGCTTTCCGCGTTGGGCTCGGCTCTGTCTGCATCACAGGGGTGATCAATGGCAAGCCAGACACACACGGTGTTCTTACGCATGTGTTTCAGTTTTCCGAGTGGATACTCAGAAAATGAAATATAAGTAAAAATTTTACATGTTATATCCTTTTGTGGAAACTTTACAAATATAAATACGAATCATTCAATTTTTAATTTCACCTGGCTACCTAGAGATAATAGCTATAAAAAAGACTTTCAGCTCCATGATGAGCGTAAAATGACAAAAAGGAGGGAAAAAAAGATTTCCAGCCTTTTGACGATGATGTAGATGCACATTTACAGGCAATCTTTAATTTTCACATTTTTTACAAAGTTGGTGTCCGTTTTCTTCGGTCATGAGTTTTCGTCTAGTGTGTGTGTCGTTAAAGGTTCTGGACTGTGACTTGTTCTTTACAGCTGCAGGATAATTGAAGAGATCGTTCCCCTGCTTCGGGGTTTGTTAGATCTTGTCCTCGAAACGGTTGAAAAATTTGGTCTTAGTAACAGTAGTGTATTTTAAACCACTTAAAATGAACTGACCTCTGTACCCGGTTTGAACCCCCGGGATAGTAGGTTAACATTTACATGGAAATCATGCATTTCCAAGGGGGCTAAATGGCGATGGGAAGAAAATACAGTAAAGATTACATGGTTTAGAAAAGAAAGAAAACGCTTTTCCAGAGAGGCTCCATTGACAGGAAGACGCGGTTAGAGAATCCCAGACACCCAGTGGCCCCGGTGGGGGCCCCAGGCCCGTGCACGCTCAAACGCTGCCGGCCTCTCCGGCCCCCTGGGCCCCAGGCCCCCCCAGCCAGCCTTGCTGTCAGCGGCTGGGAACCTGCCTGGAGGCAGCCAGCGACGTCACTGAGACAGAGCCTGTCCCTGTTGGTTTTTACAGCGGGCTTCATGGTGAAAAAGTCGGCTTCGGACGTGTCCATCTCCTCCGGCACCCACGGGCAGTACTCAATTTTGCAGACAGCGAAGCTTCTGCCAGGAGCGCCTCAGCAAGCAGTAAGTTCTGTGCTCAGCTCCCAGCAAAGCCCAGACATCTCAGACCCATAGGGTTGGCCCCTACGATCCCCCGGGATCGCCCCTCTTCCGTGAATGCATCGGCGGCTATCTCTTTAACCCTCCACCTGCCCACCAGTGCATCCCTGAACCCCTTAACTTAGGAGCAGATCTTTCATGGGCTTTGAAATGGTCATGCAGGGCATTGGAGAGGAAGCACGTTGGTGAAAAATCCAAGTGTCCCTCCCTGGGAGGCAGGATTGCTGGTTTCTAGGCTCACCTGTTTCTCTCTCTTCCGATGCTTGACTTTGACCTTGGCGTGTAGAGCAGTGCTTGGTAGAAGGGAAAACAGGAAAAATTTAGATCCATTGTCTGGATAAAATTATGATCATCCTGCAGTCAAGTTAGCTGAGAGAAAAGGCTTAAAAAAAGATCCAGTGGGCCTGAATAATGCCGTAGGTGGTAGTAATAATTCGATTGGTAGGGTTTTAGCGGTGCAGAGTTCCGGAGGCTGGCACTGAGCTGCAAGGCTGTAGTGAAGGTCGAAGGGATCGAGGCGAGGGCAGAGAAGCCGGGTGCTGGGTGGAAGCTGGCGCGGCCCAGGAAGGCACAGAGAGCTGGGGCGGGCGCTCGCTCAGCCGCAGCAGGGGCAGGGGCTGACCGCTCGCTCCTCCGTGGTTTACAGGAAAGAAGGCAGGTCATCAGAGGGGACCCAGAGGTTTGGGTGAGGAGGTAGAAAAGGCACTTTTGAGTAAGCTTACCTGGCAGGTGTTTTCATGACTCAGCCGGGCCGAGTTTGATGGGCTTCGTGGCTCTTCCCTGGTTCTTGAAATAAAGGGAGCAGATGGCTTGCAAAAGCCTGACACCACCTGCCTGGGGAGACAGGGCCTCTGCTCTAAACACCGTGGCCTCGCTCTTCTTGGAGTGTGAGTGCCCGCGGGGGAAACAGGCTCAGGCGGGACTGGGTGTCAATCACCGTTTGATGGCACTCCTGGGTACACATCAGGGGGCGGTGAACCGGCCGGGTGCGGCTATTTTCCTACCGGTGGTAACACGCTCCTCTTCCTCATTCTGTCCTCAAGCCCAAAGCTAGGACTGGGATAAGTAAACCCTACAATGTCAAGCAGATCAAAACCACCAACGCTCAAGAGGCGGAAGCAGCAATCCGGTGCCTCCTGGAAGCCAGAGGAGGTAGGTGTCCCTGGGCTCCCCTCCCAGAGAGGAAAACCTTACCCCCCTTTCCTCTCTATCTTCCCCCTAAAAGCGCTGGGAAGAGAAAGTAACTTTTTTTTTCTAAAGGCAGTATTCAATGAAAGCACCCACTAGCGACATTTTGTAAAAGTCCACACTAAGATTTATTGTCCTTTCAAAGTTATATGTTTAAAACTCAATCTGTATATGAAAGGAACCCGAGGATTATTAAGCAGCACTTAAGGCAGATTGAAATAAGCAAAAATGAATTTTGGAAAAGGTTAATGCCCCAGGCACTAACTCGTTCTGCAGTTAGACCAGGTAGTTGGGAACACACCCATGTCTGAAACGTAAAACCCACCTTGGAAACCGCCAGCAATTGTACGTGCTCTGCTGGCGGGCACACTGCCGGTCGGTTTAATTGCTGTTACTTCACTTAAATCACAGTAACCACGTTTTACCCTGGAATCCCCTTCATGCATTCAAAGTCACCGTAACTAACTCGTGATTTTGGGAAGGAGAGGTCATGCCCTCCGAAAAGCCACGTGCGATCCCAGGCACCTGGCCTGCGTTTAGTCAGGCCATCTCGCCGATTTGGAATTTCCGTGTGACATCGAAGGAGGGCGTCAGTGATGAGGGTGCGAAACACTTGCCAGCCAACATCGTCACAAGTGGCTTCTTATTTGAATTTACTTTATTTTATTTTTTTAAAGATTGTATTTATGGCCCTGGCTGGTGTAGCTCAGTGGATTGAGCACGGGCCTGTGAACCAAAGGATCGCGGTTCGATTCCCAGTCAGGGCACATGCCTGGGTTGCAGGCCAGTTCCCAGCATGGGACACATAAGAGGCAACCACACATTGATATTTCTCTCCCTCTTCCCTCTCTCCTACCCTTCCCCTCTAAAGATAAATAAATAAAATCTTAAAAAAAAAAAAAGATTGTATTTATGTATTTTTAGACAGAGGGTAAAGGAGGGAGACCGGGAGAGAAACATCGACGTGCGGTTGCCTCTTGCGTGCCCCCTACTGGGGAGCTGGCCTGCAACCCAGACATGTGCCCTGACTGGGAATTGAACTGGCGACCTTTTGTTTCTCAGTCCAGTGCTCGATCCACTGAGCCACACCAGCCAGGGTCTATTTAAATTTATTTTAAAAGAAGTACTTACTTTTTATTTTAAAATATAACTACAGCTTGTATACAACCACTGAAGTGTCCATCAGTTGGTAAAGGGCCGAAATATGGTGTGGCCATACAGAGGGATATTACTCAGCCATAAAAAAGAGTAGAGCCCTAATACATGCTGTCCTGCGGGTGAATCTCGAAAACAGTGTGTTGTGTGCACACGCACACGCACACGCACGCATTCCGTTGATACGAAGTGCGCAGAACAGGCCGATCTTCGGAGACAAGAAGCTGTGGTGTTTGCAGGACTGCAGAGAGGAGGGATTGGGGAGCGAGGGCCGTGGGCCCGCATGGAGTTCCTCTGGGGCGATGCAGGCTCTCTGGAATCGGACATGGCGATGGCTGCAGAACTTCGTGAATACACAAAACACCACTGATTATAGTCTTTAAAAGGGCATATTTTGTGGTATGTGGATCATATTGCTGTTTTTTTAAAGAAAATTCTATGGATGGAGAGGTTAGGAGAGGTTTGCGGTTTGAGATCAACCTGGAGTCTGAACTTCACCTTCCCTTGGTCATGGGCCCTGCGGAGATTATGAGGAGTTGCAGATCATCTCCCATGAGAAACGCACGTACCAATAAGTTTTTGTGTGTGATGCTAGGGTGTCACTGATCCCCCATCAAGACCACCCAGGGACGCAGCTCACCATCCCTGTTGGGTAGGGGGGGCATGAGAAGCTGGGGGCAGAACCTAGCCAGTTGTCCTGACAACCCTCAAACATCCTCTTTTTAAGAAATAAGAAAACGCACGGCACTGGTAAAGGACCCTCAGGCTGTAGCCCACGTAAAGGTCACACCACACACCAAATTGCACACTTCTGCCCTGCATTTGTCTGTTTCAGGCGCCCCAGGAGAAGCCCTAGATGCCATGGCCCTGAGGGACCAGGGGTCTTCAAAACCAGAGCCCACAGCAGGGGTGGCCCCGCTCCTGCCCCGTCGGCCAGCACCCAGAGTCCCTGCCATCAAGAAGCCAACCTTGAGGAGGACCGGGAAGGTAAGAACTGGTCGCATCAGCCTCTTACTCCCGCGTCTTGTTAGATAACAGTCAGGTCTCCGTTGAGTCTGCTCTCCGTAAACAGTCACGGGCCCCTGCTACGGCCCCATCCTTGAGGGACATGCTTGGCAGTTGCTTCTCCTCCGTGTCCCTGGTTCCAGCCGAGCAGAAAAACCAGGAATGTTTCACCACGGCAGGAACAGCTTGGAGGGGTCACACTCTCTGTGCATCCCGGTTGAGCCCCCCCATAGAACTAACTGCCTGCTTCCAAGCGCTCCCGTCCTTCCCGTGTGCGTGCTCGGTCTGTCCTGTGTGCGCCGTTTCACGTGGACCGGTGCTGTGTGCATTAGAAGAACACTAACCGGCTCCTAGGTGGGCAGTGCTGGCCTCGGACGCTGGGGGTCCACAGCTTCTCTCGCCACGACTTTTCTTGCAGATTGTGTTCTGCTCTCGCTCTCAAGCTTCTCAGCCTTGCTTGCTGCTTCAGAGACATGAGTTTGTCAGGACAGTAGCGGCCCAAAGACTGGCACCTCTAGAGGCGTCTGGATCTTCTGTTTGACCTCGGTGTTCTGGGGCCGGACACTCGGTAACCCCGGCTGGTCGTGACAGATGAGTGCTGCTTTGCCACTGGTGGGCGCGTGAGCCTCGGCCTGGGCGCCGCGTTCACACCGAGCTCGCTGTCCCCTCCGTCCACCTTGGCTCCTTGCATCTGTCTTCTTCCTCCTTTTCCTGTGTACTCTTTTCGTCTCCTCTCTTAAAAGCCAGGTGCAGAAACCGGTTCCTTTTCCCAGCTGGCTGGCTGCACAACAGCGCCAGGCAGAGGCTGCTGGAGAAGGGACTGTGTTTGCCGTCATTTCCTAAAGAGCCAAACGAAACGCTGAAAGGCCAAAGCTGTTACATAGTAGCCGTTTTGGTACAAAAGCTTCCTCTGCACTGTGCCGTTTTTGTCTTTGGGATGGTTTTGAATTAGAAGCAAGGAAGTAAGGAGTCTCTGTGAAATTTTCCATTCTTCTGTATCTACATATCAAGATTCAAGGAGCAAGGGTATCCGTTAATCCTTTAATTAGCCTAATATTGGAACATACCATATTTTGCTATGTATAGTACATACTGTTTTGTCCAAAATTTTTTTTAACAATTTCACTTTGTCTTTAAAAAAAAAATTATTTCTATTTAGACAGAGGGGAAGGAAGGGAAGAAGAGAGGGCGAGAAACATCAATATGGGATTGCCTCTCGTGCACCCCCTACTGGGGATCTGGCCCACAACCCAGGCATGTGCCCTGATTGGGAATCAAACCAGTGACCCTCGGGTTCACAGGCTGGTGCTCAATCCAGCGCTCAATCCAGCGCTCAATCCACTGAGCCACACCAGCCAGGGCCGCCCAGATTTTTGAGGGGAAAAATAAGGATGCTTATTATACATGGGCAGTACTTGAAATATCTTGTATCTGTTCTCATGTTATGTAGTCATTTGTTACATAAAATTTCTTGTACCCTATGTTCAAAATACATGCTAAAATTCCTTTATAATAAAAAAACAAGTATCTAAATATAAATTCATTAATTAGTTAATTAATTAAAAAATTAAAACGAAAGATTTTTTTTTTTCCTGAAAGTTTGGGCCAAAAATGAGGGTGTGCATTATACATGGCAAAATACAGTACCTGACTTCTGTGTGAACTATTAAAGCTGAGGCCTGAAATGGAGAGATTTGGAGTGGTTTGCTTTCAATAAGGAGGGCGGAGTACCTCCTTGCCTAAGGGACAAAGGAAAACCTGTCTCAGATTACTCGCCATGGCCCTGGTTTTCAAGTTTCCACTCGCACTGCTTTGGACCTGCTGGTACGCTTTGATCAGGGTGTGTGCGCTTCTGCCGTGTTTTTTCGTGCCTGGCCGCACTGCTGCATCCTCGACATTCTCAAATCTCAAATTTGCTAGAATGTTCCGCTTCGCCCCTGCCTGCTCCTGGCTGACACCATCCGAGTGCTGAGTTCCCCCCTCCCCGCCACTGGCTACTTACTTACTCTGTCGTGCCTTTTCTCAGCCCACGTCACCAGAAGAACCACCAGGGCAACAGACTGTCCATTTTACAATCGGGCCCCCCGAGACAAGCCTTGAAGCCCCTCCTCTCGTGGCGGTCCCTCCTGTTCCCAAACCAAGAACACTGCATCCTGGGAAAGGTGCCGAGAGGGGGCCCAGCGTGGAACAGCCAGCCGTGGAACAGCCAGCAGAGGGTGAGGCCCCTGCTGTGGCTTCCCTCCTGGAAGTCCCGCCCCTTGCGCCCCAGGTGCCCCCGAGGAGGAAGAAGTCTGCCCCCGCGGCCTTCCACCTGCAGGTTCTGCAGACACACGGCCAGCTCCTCCAGGGGCTCAGCAGCGACGGCCCCCCTGCACACCAGCCTGACCGGAGCGCGCTCTTTCCACAGCCAGCTTTTCCGGGCCCTTCATCAGCTGCGAGCCCCCAAAATGATGGCCCCAAAGAGCCAAAGCCAGAGGCGGCCCCCCTGCTGGGTGATTGTCAGGACCCCTTCTGGAGCCTTCTCCACCACCCTAACCTGTTGCATAACACCTGGCTCTCCAAGAGCTCTGAGCCCCTGGCCCCGGGGACCAGGAACCTCGGAAGGGTGCACACGGCCCCGCTGCAACTCAGCGGCTCAGCTGCCCAGGAGCCACCACGAGAGCACAGGCAAAAAGACTTCGGTCACTGGGCGACCGTCAGTGACAAGGACAAGAGGACAGTGCTGGAGGTGTTTGACCCGCTGGCGGAAACCTGAGTGGGCACCGTGGACAGCGCGCTCGTGGGGTGTGCGCCTTCCTCCCTTACACGTCGCTGTCCAGAGGCAGGCCCCTGGGCCTCGACGCCCTGGTCAAAAGCGACCCCTCTTTAGGGCACGCTGAGAAGAGGTCTGTACCTCTGCCACTCTTGTGCCATGTACAGGAGTCCTGTCTCGTATTCAATAAGATGACTCTTCAGCCACCGAGCAATGTTTCATTCCGGACTTGTGCGTTTCAAGTTCCCTCTCAGGGGTTCGGGGAACTGCCCGTCGGGGTCAGTGTGTGGATTTGAGAAAAGCGAGTTAGCTGAGGATGCCGAAGAAGTTCCCTCCCGTCGAATTTTAAATGGCTGTTCCATGTATGTGTGTGCGTGATGTTTTTTAATTTTGTCTGCACTTCGCAGGTTGGGATGGTTTTTTTGGTGCGCCACCCGGAGGTCGATGCACAAAGTGAGGATCACACTGAGAGGTGGTTGGGACCAGTAGGAGCTGGCCCTGGCCGCTTGACACCAGGTTTAAAAAAGTCAGAGCAGCGGCACACAGGTTGATCGAGCAACTGGGCTGTGCATTCCCTGTGTGAGCCCTTGGGTGTACGGGTGTTAACCTTGACCGGGCGGGAGACGGTGTCCACGCTCCGGGTTCTGGAGCTTTTGCCATCACCTTAACCCGAGCTCAAACCCGCTCGAGACTTTTGCGCCCTGTCTCGGATGTGCGTGCCCCATAAACTGGTACCATCCTGCGCCCTGGGGCGCCACTTCCACCAGGGTTTGCACACTGTCCGTCCCCTTTTAAAGGAGAGTTGTAAATCCTGTTCTTTCCTTATGCCGCGTACCTGGTGCAAGCGCAAATGGGAAGACTCTCCCGGGCACTGCTGCTGGTCCTCACAGTTGTGATACGATGAATGTTTGCTTTAGGTCTGCCCGGCCGCAGCGTCAGGAGGGCAAGTACCACATGTCCCTTACACCGGAAACCCCAGCACAAGCGTTTCTGGGTTTGCTTCTCTATGTATACCATTAGGTTTATCTTTTACCTGCGTTTTTTCTGTGCATCTCCAACACCACTCTTGCCTAGTAAATCAGTTAAAAAGACATCACCATGCTGTTCTACATTTTAAAAATAATGCTGTAAGGTCTAGAGTATCATTTGGAGCAGATACGTTTTTTGCTAATAAGTAGTTGACTGGCGAGATCTCAGCGTGTCCCGTGACTCTGTCACCCCCGCCGCGACCAGGGAACTCCTGTACACGATGCGGACATCGGGGCGCAGGAGCCATCTTGCCGGGGGGCCCGCTCTCTCTCTTTTGCTCAGACCTCTGCGTTTTCAGAGTCATCTCTCACTGACATTCACAAGACACACTGCAGATTATTTAAATCTGGCACTGGGGACAAAACAAAACCGCCCCATCGTCTCATTTCACCTGGAAACTGATCAAAGACAAAGGTATTGGTGACCCAGCAGATACACAGAGAGTCCCTGAGCGGAGCGCTCATTCCTGGCCCCAGGTGATCAGCATACCTTCTGTAGTAAGCGCTCCATCTGTATCGTTTTTGCCTCTCTAACCAACGCAAACAAACAACTTAGCCCTTGAAAGCGTTAGAGGGAGAAAGCAAGCAAGCTGGGGGTAGTGGGCTCGCAGCAGCTCGGTGACTGGCCGGCATGCCGAGGGTGCAGTTGGACGACGGGAGCAACGATCTCTTCATTCAAATGCGCTTTTCTCTATAACCTTTTCTCCCCCACTGAAAAGGAGGTGAATTTGAAAGTAGAAATGTGACAAGCAGTCGGAAAAGCAGGGTAAAGGCGCTGCCGTGACACTCGCCCGTCATGCTGGGGATATGCCTGGTTCTTGGCTTTCTTCTTTGTTCCAGAAAGCCACCAGCCAGGAGTGGTTCAGGGAACAGGGTTTCAGTTAAGACGGGTGCCCGCCACACAAGTGGCACTTGAGAACCTGACGATGAGTAGCGACCCACAGAACTATGCGGACCTCAGGAGACAGGTCACAAGAAAAATGACAAGTAGTTTATCATGAAGAATTGAACAAATGTTATGTGATTGTGGGTGTTCGAGGTTAGTGAACACATAGAGTTGCGCATACAGGGTTCTCACACCAACATTCTCTTTAAAAAAAGACAATTGGAATTCCTTGTTTTTCAAACCAACGCTCCCGAGACGGTGGGTTTCCTAGGCTAGCAGCAGTCCATTGAATGGTCTCCACAGTGAGCCTCTGCCATCTTGGGGATTTCATTCTGTGGTTTTTGTATTTTTTGGTTTTCTTTGATGCCCCCACACAGGGCTTTTTCTTGTGACCTTGTGGTTCATTTCATTACTTTTCTGTAAGACATTACGGTTCACTGCGGAGTGTTGTAAACTCGGTACTTTACAATTCAACATCATCTCTATCACTCCAAGTTACTCTTCTCCCTTTTACAACATAATCTCCAAGTTCTTGCGTATTTTTAAAACTTGTTCCAGTAAATAGCCCTGGCTGGTGTGGCTCAGTGGAATGAGCGCCGGCACCAGCAAACCAAAGGGTCACTGGTTTGATTCCCAGTCTAGGGTACATGCTTGGGTTGTGGGCCAGGTCCCCAGTAGGGGGCGTGTCAGAGGCAACCACACATTAGTGTTTCTCTCCCTCTCTTCTCCCTCCCTTCCCTTCTTGCTAAAACATAAAATCTTTTATAATTTGTTCCAGTACATGATTGAAATTAAAATATCTGCCTAAGCAATTCCTGTAAAAATTTTCAAGTTGTTGAAATTCAAGACACTTAATAAAATTCTCTTAACGTGCATAAGCAAAGAAATGTATTAAAACATTCTCTTTATAATGAAGTGATTTCATCAGAAAGGGGAACTGCAAAAATTATTTATTGACTGACTTGGCAATTACTAAAAACTTTGTAATGTTTATTTGAAGTGTTAGTTTGTACTGAAATTGTAAAAAAAAACCTATTAAAAATTTTTTAAATGGGTTTATTTCTTTTTAGATACGATGAACACCTTGGGATGTCTTTTTTGGCTAGCGTTCTGTTCTGGATGAAATGTGACTACTGGTTATTCCTCTGTTCGAATTTTTGTTTTCGGTTCTTTTTTGAACCATCAGACTTAAGTTGAAAAAACATAAACATAATTTGGTTGATAATTTATGACTTGAATAATGCCAGTTGGGACCACTCGGATAACATGTATAATAACTTTATGCTACAATATCTGTAAGACGTGAGACATGCTAGAATTTTTTTCTAGCATTTCTCTAGCATTCCTTTTCTAGAGGGTCTTATAGCAAACTTATAAAATCTTAGACTGCTGTATCGGTTTGAGAACATTACTGCGTAGAGGAGGGAGAAGAGAGTCAACACTCCTCAAGTTCTGTCTAGGTTTGTTTTCGGCTACTGTACACACAGAATATGTATTATAATTGTTCTCTGATGACTTCCAGGAATGAGACTATACTGGCAATCTCAAAATAATAAAGATGGCTAGTCCTTCTTGACCAGTAAGTACCACTTAGAAGTCATTTGACCTGAAGGCACAGCCCTGGGACTTGGTGGGGAGGGAGGAAACAACTGGTTACAGCACCTCTTCCCAGGCGGTGGGACAGAGAGGTTTGCAACTCAGCCTTTTCCGAGGCCAGCCGTTTGTGTCTGTAGACTCGCCTCTGACTCGGCGAGGTCGGAGTGCACAGATGAGAGCCTGTGAACAGCAGGGCAGGAAAGATTGGCAAGGCGAGGGTGAAGAACTCGACAAGTAGCGAAATGAATTTAGGTACTTGGAAAGGATGCTAGCTGATGGGAAAGAACTTCAGAGGGCCCTAAATGACGATTTAGGATTTCATTCTATAGACAATAAAAGTAGTGGGTAACAGATACTTAAATCTCTGTGTTAGAGTGGTTAAGGTTTCAGGCTTCGTCTGGGCTAATAGAAACTCTTCAAAGCACCTCGAATGTAGTTTATAACTAGGGTAGGGGCCCAATATCGCCTTCCCGGGGGATGGTTTTACTATACCATTTATTAAATAACAAACCATTGCTCTCACTTTCTTTAATTAGGTTTCTCAAGGAATGATTCAGTTTTATAGACATTTGGAAATAACGTTGGGGTCTATCTATCCTTTCCATTGCTTTAAAAAATTTTGTCAGCCTTAAAAACATTTTTCATTAACTTCCTTAATTTGCACCCTTCTCCTGCATTCTGTTTAATTTTTTTCCTTTTCCTAATCTCCTAATTAAAAATAGCACTGGGCTCTGGCTGGTGTGCCTCAGCTGGAGCATCGTCCTGTGCACTGAAAGGTTGCCAGTTGGACCCCGGGTTGGGTAACCAATCGATGTTTCTCACATCAGTCATCAGTGTTTCTCTCTCTCTCTCTCTCTCTCTCTCTCTCTCTCTCTCTCTCTCTCTCTCTCTCTCCCCCCCTCTCCCCCACCTCTTCCTCTTTCTCTAGAAGCAATGAAAAAATGTCCTCAAATGAGGGGGGAAAAAAGCATGGGGTACCATCATTTCTGGGCCCCATTATTTTCAGTCTTTCTTACTTCACAATAAAAACATTTAAAGTTAAGTATTTCCCCCTGATTATAGCTCTGACTGCACCTTACAAATTTTGGCATGAACTGTTCCCCTTTTCATTAATTTCTAGATTGTTACTTTTATTTTCTCTTTGATCCAGGAAAGACTGCATAACTTTCCAGGAGTTAAGGGTTTGGTTTGTTCGGCATTTTTAAATTGTTAACGCCTAATTTTATTGGATTATGATCTGAAACTATGGCCTATATAAACATCCACTTTTAAAATTTTATTAAGGTGTGCCGTGTGGTCAAATGCAGGGTTGCTTTTTGAAGTGATTCCATCAGTATAAAATAAAAACGTTTTGTAGTCCCCGGGCACAGACGTGTGGGTGTTGGAGATTCGGTGGGTCAGCTCCTCTGCCCTCCGCCCCCCCCCACCCCCCGTGGAGCAGGCCCTTCCGCGAGGCAGATCTGCGTGGGGATGGGTGTGAGCCCTAGCAGGGGTGGCCAGCCCACGGGCCGCATGCAGCCCAGGATGGCCAAGAATACGGCCCAACACAAACTTGTAAATTTACTTAAAATCTTTTTTTTTTTTTTTTTGCTCATCAGTTTTGGTTAGTGCTTGTGTATTTAATGTGTGGCCCAAGACAACTCCTCTTCTCCCAGCGTGGCCCAGGGACACCTCTGGCCCAGGTTCCAGCTCCATTGCCACGGCCTCCCCTTGTTCTTACCAAGATTCCTTAGATTGTATTAGGTAAACGCTTCTCCGTCTGTGGTCTTTTGACTGCTCTCTGCACACTGGGTTGCCCTTGCCAACCTGGACCAGCCAGCGTAACGCCCGCCCCAGGGAGAGGCTCTCCCACGCTCCCGCTGTGCCCTCCCAGAACTCCTGCCCCCGGGGGCTCTGCTCCGTGCCGCCGGTCTGCCTGCCGGACTGGACCCGCGCTGCACTGCCCGGCTTCACTGAACTTGGCTACCCCATCAAGCAAACCCTCCTACCTGTCTCCTTAGGGTGTCCTGGCTATTCTTGACCTTTTGTAATTCTGTTGAAATTTTAGAGTGAGTTCGTCAAGTTCCTTTTTAAAAAATAAAACCTAGCCCTGGCCGGTGTAGCTTGGTTGGATGGAGGATCATCCTGTAGACCAAAGGGTCAAGGGTCTGATCCCTGGTCAGGGGTGTGCGAGAGGCAACCAGTCAATGTTTCTCTCTCGTATCGAAGTGTCTCTGTCTCTGTCTCTCTCTTCCCGTCCTTCTCTCTAAACACAATGAAAGCAAATTAAAAAAAAAATAAAACCTATTGGAATTTTTGACTGGGACCACGTGGAACAGAATAGGCAACTTTACAATACTGACTCTTCAATGTAAAGAGTCAGAGGTTTATTTCTCCATTTAAGGATTTTATGAATGTTTCTTGCAGTTTTTAACTTGTCTAAAAAAGTTTCAAACATATATGGAATTAGAGGGAACAGTTTGAACTCTAACCACCAGAATTTAATAGTAATTAATATTTTGCTATATTTGCTTTCTTTTTTCCTTTGCTCAAAGATTTTAAAGCAATTCTGCTATCAGGATTAACAGACTTAAATACTTTAAATATGTGTCTCTATAACATTTTCTTTTGTAATTTTAATAGCATAATTATATATAACAGCTAACAGTAATCATTACTCTAAATTTCAGTTGTTTTGCTAGTGTACTTAAGTATAAGGTTTTTTATGTATTGGCTGCCTCTCATAAAATTCAAGCAACCTCTCATAAAATTCTCACTTACGGTACTTTAATACACCTAATATGCTATCAGTTATAAGACACACCATTTATATCCTGTTATTCTTAAGAAGGTGTTACGGTTTTACTTTTTGTGTCCCCACAGAACTCCTATTGAACCCTTAACCCCAAAGATGATGGTGTTAGGAGGTAAGGACTTGAGGAGGTACTTAGGTCATGATGGGATTAAGGTCCTTGTAAAAGTGACCCCACGGAGATCCCTCATCCCTTCCCCCAGGCGAGGATGTGGGGAGAAGCTCCCAGCTATGAACTAGGAAGAGGGTCCAGAAGGTGACAACAGTGCTGGCGGCATCTTGTTCTTGGACACGGATGTTTACTTCCGGGTCACCCTGATTTTGTACGTATAGCCCTTTGCAGTCCCAGCTTATCGAACTGTGGGGTTATCAGACTCTGTTGGTAGTCTAATAACGTTGGACCTTGAGCCCCCTCGCTTTGGGAATTTGCCAGAACCTCAGCGGAGTTTCATAGTCGCTTCTTTTGGCTCTGCCCACAACCTCGTGTGGGGCCTTGCACAAAGACGCCCAGCCAAGGAGGGCGAGTGGGCTGTGTGCTGGTGGAAGACAGCCCTTGTTACAAATTACCTGACCATGGGGGACAATTTTTGGTGATAGTCTGCACAGAGGGACTGCCAAATATGGTCGTGGCCTCCCTGCCCCAAGCGAAAGTAGTTTTGACTGCTGGTCTCTCTGGCTTCTTGTTTTTTCCTTTTTCTTTTATTGTTTTTTTGTCAGTAACTCTCTGTTTTCTTGTTAGCACTTTGATCTATTAAAACCATTTAACCCAGATTTTTTGGATATCTTTACAGGGAGGCTGGAATCCAAATCACCAAGCCTGCTATTACTGAAAGCAGAAGTCTATGATAAGTTTTAAGATTTCTGTTTCACCAGCATTACAACTTACTTTTATTATTCTAAGGTATACTCTAGCTTATGTTGCAATGACTTGAGTGATATGGCTCTGATGTGGACTTTGACTTCTGTAGAGCCTTCTTTTTAGAGTGAATTAGGTACCAAAAAAACTCACAAAAACTCAGTGTTGTGACAAGTACAAAAAGGTAAAAATTCACCTAGAATCTACCCAGAAATTATCATTCTAGAACTTGTTCTATGTGTAACATACAGTAAAATGCTAGACAAATAATATGTGTCACTGGGTTCATATAACAAGCATTAAGTGTAAGTGACCTGAAATTAGCCTCAGCGGATGGAACTGGGACAGATAACAGTGTCTCCTGAGCTCCTCCGGGCCTGAGCGTGTCGGGCCGTTACCTTTGAACTCGTTTGATTTAGAGTTCAGTATTTTCATCCTTTATTCTTGTCTATGCCTACATTTAATCAATAAGCAAATTTGAGAGAAGAGGCGCCTGGGTCCCTTTTCTCTGAGAATGTGTTGACAGTGTCTGTCTATTGCCTCTTTTGGTTGAATAACTCATCTATTATTTTCCAATTGTTTTATTTTCCTCCTGCATCCATTATGTTCTGCATCCTCGTTTAAGAGGAGGATTTTCTTCCGTGTCTCTATTCCTTGATGTGTATTTTTAATTTTTACTTATTGATTTTAGACAGAGAAGAGACATTGATTTTGTTCCACTTACTCATGCATTCATTGGGTGCTTCTTGTATGTGCCCTGACTGGGGATTGAACCTGCAACTTGGGCATATTGGGCTGGTACTCTCACCTACGGAGCTACCCGGCCAGGGCCCCGTGATGTGGCTTCTCCTCTATTCTGTAACTGTGCTGACTTGGTTTGCAGTCTGTTTCCATGGTTCTGCCCTTTGCCCTCTTCATCACTCTCTGCTGCCGTTGGTCGGGCCTCGCATTTGCTTTCGGACCCAAACCTCCAGCTGTCGTTATCTGCTTGTTTGGTTTTGCTTTGTTACACTGTCATGCTTTCTCTTCATCTTGATTTCGTACAATAAACTGCATCCAGACCAGCTTGCCTTAATGAACGACATCCCCTTTGATCTCAGGCTGCTTCTGGTCCACCCGATAAAGGACAGTACTGCTCATTGTCCTTTTATCTGAGGGTGGGAAGGGGCAAGGGATGCCTCCGTAGCACAGCCTGGGCAGCCTTGTCCTTGCTTTGTTAGGCAATCTGGCCTCGCCGCCCTCTTCTGCAGTTTTATTACCAGGTCCACTTCATTTACTCCCATCGGGGCTTCAGAAAACAAAGCTTTGTTGTTTCGGTTTGCTTTTCTAGCTTTTTTTTTTTTTTTTTAAATATATTTTATTGGTTATGCTATTACAGTTGTCCCATTTCTCCCCCATCATTCCCCTCCACCCTACACACCCTCTCCCACCCACATTCCCTTTAGTTCATGTCCATGTGTCATAAGTTCTTTAGCTTCTACATTTCCCGCACTATTCTTGCTCTCCCCCTGTCTATTTTCTACCCACCATCTATGCTACTTATTCTCTGTACCTTTTCCCCCTCTCTCCTCCTCTCACGCCCCTGTTGCTAATCCTCCATATGATCTCCATTTCTGTGGTTCTGTTCCTGTTCTAGCTGTTTGCTTAGTTTGCTTTTGTTTTAGGTGTGGTTCTTAATAGCTGTGAGTTTGCTGTCTTTTCACTGTCATATTTTTATCTTCTTTTTCTTAGATAAGTCCCTTTAACATTTCGTATAATAAGGGCTTGGTGATGATGAACTCCTTGAACTTGACCTTATCTGAGAAGCACTTTATCTGTCCATCCATTCTAAATGACAGCTTTGCTGGATACAGCAATTTTGGATGTAGGTCCCTGCTTTTCAAGATTTCAAATATTTCTTTCCAGCCCCTTCTTGCCTGCAAGGTCTCTTTTGAGAAATCAGCTGACAGTCTGATGGGAACTCCTTTGTAGGTGACTGTCCCCTTCTCCCTTGCTGCTTCTAGAATTCTCTGCTTCATTTGAATCTTGGCTAATGTAATTACGATGTGCCTTGGTGTGTTCCTCCTTGGGTCCAACTTCTTTGGGACTCTCTGAGCTTCCTGGACATCCTGGTAATCTATTTCCTTTGCCAGATTGGGGAAATTCTCCTTTATTATTTGTTCAAATAAGTTTTCCACTTGTTGCTCTTCTTCTTCCCCTTCTGGGACCCCTATAATTCAGATGTTGGGACGTTTAATGATGTCCCGGAGGTTCCTAAGCCTCTCCTCATTTTGTTGAATTCTTGTTTCTTCCTCGTTTTCTATTTGGTTGTTAGTTTCTTCCTTCTGGTCCACTTCATTGATTTGAGTCCCAGTTTTCCTTCCATCTCTATCAGTTCCCCATGCATCTTCCTTCATTTCACGTATTGTAGCCTGCATTTTTTCATCTAATTTGTGAGCAAAATCAACCAATTCTGTGAGCATTTTGATGACCAGTGCTTTGAACTGTGCATCTGATAGGTTGGCTATCTCTTCACTGCTTAGAGGAATTGGCTCTGGGGTTTTGATTGTTTCTCCGGTTTGAGCCATTTTTGGTGGGTTTTTTGTTTTGTTTTGTTTTGGTTTTAGTCTGGTCGCGGCTATTACGTATGAGGGGTGGAGCCTTAGGTGTTCCTCAGGGCGGGGCAGCCCATTCGCTGGGATGTGACGCTTTAGGTGGGGGCGGGGTCCAAGAGGGAACAATGGTGCCCGTTCCACTCTCTCCTGGACTCCGGTCCTTTCCGCCGCTTCCCCTTCACCTGAATTATCTGCGCACGCGCGCGTGCTGTTACATAGTGAGGGGTGGAGCCTCAGCCGCTCCCCAGTGCGGGGCAGCCCAGTCGCTGGGTTGTGACGCTGTATGTGGGGGCGGGGTCTGAGAGGGAACAATGGCGCCCGCTCTGCTCTCTCCTGGATTCAGTCCCTTCCGCCACTTCCCCTCTGCCTGGACCGTCTGCGCGTGCGAATGTGGGACCACCTGGTCAGCCAGCAGCCCTGTGCGGCCTCACTGGTTCTGCACAGTTGCCCCCCTGTGCCCGGGGTCCGCCAGCTGCTGCCTGTGCACCTGGGAACTGCCAGCTGCTGCTGCTTGCGCTCCCGCACCTCCACCTTCTCCCTCCGCGACTCCGCCCCTCCTACCGGTCTGGATGAATGGTTGTTGGATTTCCGTAAAGTTCAATTTTCTATCAGTTCTGGTTGTTTTCTTGTTTCTAAATATTTGTTGTCCTTAATTTTGGTTGTGAGAGGAGGCACAGTGTGTCCGCCTATGCCTCCATCTTGGCCGGAAGTCCTGCTTTTTTAGCTTTAAAAAAAAAAAATAACCCACATTTCCAATGTGAGATGAGGTTTCCCACCTTAAGGCTTTTTCCTTAACTTTGCTCAGCACCGCCTCTCCCTTTTTTCTATCGAATAGGGAACGATGATCAAAATCTTCAAGGTCGTATTGATTAACCTTCTTCCCTAATATCACTTACTTTTCTAAGCCATCATTTTTCAAAGTTAATAGCAGTAGCTTTTTTAATCTTTTGTTGTTGTTGTTGCTGATGGATTTTTTTTTCTGGTTTTCCTTTTTTCTATTTTTTTCTTTTTAATTAGGTATAGCAGGGAGAGAAGTTCTAAGGTCAGCTTGGAAATCCTAGACTGTTTTTGCTGTCTCTCTTCATCAGCTTTTAAAGTTAATGGTGCAGAATGTTCTATGAAAATATCGCAATGTAAACATGCATAGATTTTCACAGCCAGCACTGGGTTTAACCTTCACTCTCAGCTTCGAGACCATGGGCTACTTTTAAGATTTGTCTTTTTTTTAATGCTTAGCTTTGTTATCTCTAAAATATGGCTGATACAGCTACCTCTTATTCTAATGTAAAACAACACTTGGAACACAGGTACTCAGTAAGCACTCACCGGATCACAGTTTTACTTTTCTGTGAGGATGAGGAACCCATCGGAAGGTTCTCACAGTCCAGGCCGGCCGTGAAAACCTGCATTGGAGGCTGTGGCAGGAGAAATGCGAAAGCATTCTGGTACCTTCTGAGCAGATGGCATGGAATTCGGTGCTTAATCATACGTGCAGAAGTCAAAACAATTGAAAAGGGTCCTGCTTGAATGAAATGTAATGAATTGTCTGAAAGAGAAACAGGAGACATAGTCTCGATTGACGATAAACAAAGTATGAAATTCTCATGAGCCTTCAGTGTTTCAAAAACAGTGTTTCCATTGATTTGTATCATCTTCAGTTTTGTTAAGTGTCTTCCGGTTTTCATTGTGCAAATATTCCACCTCCTTGGTTAAATTTATTCTTAGGTATGTTATTCTTTTTTATGCATCATAAAGGGGATTGTTTTTCTTAATGTTTTCTGAAGTGTTTAGAAATACATTTTTGTACACTATTTTTGTTTCCTGCGAATTTACTGTTTTATGTATTCTAAAAAGTTTTCTGAGTCGTTGGAGTTTTATATATGTCATCAGCAAATGCAGTGCCATTTCATTGTTAGATCGTTTCCTCTGTTTGTTTGTTTGTTTGTTTGTTTTAATTTCTTTTTCTTCTTCTTAAAGCAAGTCCTTTCATTTGTTGCAGTTCTGATTTGGAGTTAACAAACTCCTTTAGCTTTTTTGAGTCTGGGAAGCTCCTTATTTCTCCTTCGATTTTAAATGATAGCCTTGCTGGGTAAAGTAGCCTTGGTTGTAGGTGCTTACTTTTCATCACCTTGAATATTTAATGCCCCACATCCTTCTGGCCTGAAATGTGTCTGTTGAGAAATCTGATGACAGGCTAATAATTGGTGCTCCCTTGTATGTAACTACATGCTCTTCTCTTATTGCTTTTAGGATTCTTTAAGCTTTGTCATTTTAATTCTGATCTGTCTTGGCATAGGCCTCTTTGGGTCCAACTTATTTGGGACTCTCTGAGCTTCCCGGAGTTGTGTGACCTTTTCCTTCATCAGTTAGGGAAGTTTTCAGCCATTATCAAGTCCCATCCCTTACTCACTCTCCCTGCTTCTGGCGTTCCCATGATGCAGACATCGTTACATTTCATGTTGTCCAAAATGTTTCTTAAACTCTTCTCATTTTAAAAAAATTATTTTTAAATTTTTGCTGCTCTGCCTGGGTGTTTTATCCACCTTGTCGTCCAAAACACTGGTTCTATCCTCTGCTTCATCTAACCTACCATTTATTCCTTCCAGTGTATTATTTATCTCAGATATTGCGTTCTTTCTTTCTGACTAGTCCTTTTTTATGATTTCTATGTCTTTTTTTTTTTCATGCTGTTGAGCCTCCTTATAATCATTACTCTAAACTCTCCATCTGATAAATCGCATGCTTCCATTTCATCTAGCTCTTCTGGAGAATTCTCTTGTTCTTTCATTTGGGGTCTATTTCTCTGTCTTCTCATTTTGGCTGCTGCCTTGTATTTTCTGCCTTAGATGTTAAACCAATCAAACTTATGGCTTGATGGTATCCCCTAGGTCCCTTATGCTATATTTACTTTTTTCATTCTTTTTTCTTTTTGCTCCTCTGATTGGATAAATTTCACTTTGACTTTGCTGATCCTTTCTTTCACATGATCTAATCTGCCATTTGAACGCTTCTGTTGGATTTTTCCATTCAGTGATTATATTCATCTCTGTGACTTCTATCTAGTACTTATATTTTCAACGTCTTTGTTGAAATTCTCACTGTTTATGCATTATTCTTCTCACCTTGGTGAGCTTTATCATTTTGAACTTTTTAGCAGGCAAATGACTTCTATTTCATTAAGGTCTGTTTCTGAAGTTTTATCTTGTACTTTTGATTGGACCATATCGCTCTTTCTTCACTTTCCGAGGCAACATGTTGATTTCTGTGCGGTAGATAAAACAGCCGCTTCTCCCTGTCCTGACCTATGTGGTCTCATGTCTCGTGCAGGGGATGAACCTCGTCATTCGGCCCACCGAGCTTTTGGTGGTCTCTCAAATCTCCATGGTTGTCCAAGCCACCTTCTTTGTTCTCAGCAGCTCCCCGCAGCTGAGGGTCCTCCAAGGCCTGTCGGTGCTCCAAGGGGGAGGATCTCTGTCGGCACCTAGATACAGGCTGCTTGGAAGCTGGATGCTCAGGCAGCAGCTTTGAAAGTGCACAAATAGATCTCTTTCCCGAACAGCCCAGGAGGTGAGTGTCTCTGCCTGCCTCCATTGCAGGACTGTTTGTTTGCTCAAGTCTCATGAGACCCACAAACACAAGCCTCACTGGCTGTGAGAGCCTGGTGGTCAAGGGGTACCTTCCCTGGGCAGCAGTCACAAAAGCTGGGGGCCCAGACGGACACATGTGTGGGCTCCTTCTAGGGCGATACCAGCGACTAGGAGTGGGCAAGCAGGAGGAGGCAGAGATGGCACCCACTGGCCTCACCAGTCTCCGGAGAGGATGGCAGTCACCGTTGAGATGTGTGCTAACTCAGAAGCTGGCCCTGAGAGGGGGCGGATGTCACGGTGTATAAACAGTCCTCCTTCGGGGAAGGACTGGGAGCTGGGCCTGTCTCTGCTGCCCTGCACTGGGTGCCGTGGAGACAGCCATGGCGCGTCCTTGCAGGGCCATTCGGAACTGCTCCTTTCTTTGTTGTACGCTTGTGGGTCTCATGGACGTAACCCCCGTTGGCTTTCAGAGCTTCGGGGGTCCAGCCTTCGGGCGGACGTCCTAGGCGGGGTGCTCGACGTTGGGTTCAAAGCCTTCTTTCCTCAGGGAGAAACCGAGCCGTGCCCCCTGCCCGTTGCACCTCACTGTGCCGGACGGGGGCTCGGGGTGCACGGCGTCGCAGCCCTTCCTGGCCCGACCTGGGCGTCTTCTCGCTCACTCCGCGGGCAGGAGTTGCTCGGCTGCTGCCTGCCCGTCCTCCAGAGGGACCTGCTCCGTGCGCAGTGTCCATGTGGCGTCCACGGGAGCAGGTGAGTTCAGGAGCCCCTGCGTCACCATCTGCTTAGAACGTTTTGGTCTAATCACCCCAGGGGTCAAGAGAGTCCGAAACCTGCATGGCAGGTGGACGTGCGGCACAAACCGTTTCTGCGTGGGGGGTGCGTTCACATCCAGGCACCCTCGCGGTCCCAGGAATCAGCGCATGCGGGCCCTGCATGGTGAACTAGCCTTACGCTCCAGAGGTGACGTTTGGGTCACACTGCGGACCAGAGCTCCGGGCAGCGTACTGCGCCCAGGCGCTGGCACCGGAGTCACACCCCGCGGCGCGGCGCTGTTTCTAGACTCTTCGGGCCAAGCTGGGGGCAGATTGAGACCTGGGGTTTCTGCCAGAACGGCTTGTTTTACGTCTGAAAGTGCTTAGATACGACACTGATCTATGTCTTCTGCTCCATTAGGGTAATCATAATAAAATGTCACTTTTCACAGAGCACATTGCTACTGGATGTGAAGTGAACAGCTGTGGGGAGTGTCCGACCTCCAACGCGAGGGCACAAGCAGCTGCGGTAAATACTTTCAAGTGTGACATTTATTGAACATGTTTAAACAGACATACATAATTTTTGTACAAAATGTCAGTAGAAACAAAATCACACAATGTGTTTGATATTACAAGGGAATAAAAATTCAGAAAGGTGTGCCTCAAACTCCAGTGTCAGGAATTAGAGTTTGCGGGCACTGTGAATTATGAACCACGTGCCAAAGAAACAGACACCCCGCTGTACGGCTCTCACAACAGGAAATACGCGCTGGCGCCCCCCACCCCGCCCCGGCCCCCTCCACCGTCTTCTGGTTGTCAGCGGAACCTTGGCCGAATGGCTGAGATGCTTCGAGAAAGGAATCATGGCCCTCTGATCCAGTCTGTGGTGACATTTAATTTAAACTCTGGGGGAAGAGGACTCGGGGCCCTGGAAATCCGGGTTAACGGCGGAACCTAGTAGGTCTGGGGACACATGACAAAGAAAGGGACGGGCTGCAAGGAGGGATAACTGACTGCACTTTCTTTCTGGCCGCTGTGGTGGTGGGTTTTGGGACACCCATATTCTGTCTAACCGATCTGGTTTCAAAGAGAAGGAAAGTGACTTTTCACATGAGGGAAAGGCAACGTGAAGCCTCGCTTGAAATTTTTTCCAGAAAAGATACTCATGTAAACCTCATGAAACTTGGAGAACCATTTTGTTGATGGTCTAACTTTAAAACTATGTCAAGTACATGTGCTTTCGTACTTCATGTTCTTAAAAGTGTTTTTCAGGTAATGATTATTTTAAAAACAGTGACTTAAATCTCACAAAACTGATGTGCTGAAACTGTGTACATTATATCCATTTCATAGGCAGAATAAAAAGTGTTACACGACTTGCCTGAAAAACTCTAGCAACTCAGTCCTACCCCAGCTGTCTCTCCCAGGCTTTAGTTTGAAAGCACAGCTGCAATGGCGATACTGAGATTTTAAGGGGGGGCGTTTCAGTGCATCGCTGGGAGGTTGATGAACAGTGGTTTCAACCACGGCTTGTCTGCCATGGCTCCCAGAAAACAGAGAAAGAAAGTGAACCAGACGCACCTGCCTCTTCTCCCCACGTCACCCCGTCAGCCACGTGCACTGCTGTTGGCTGAGCATCGCGTTCGTTCCCTGCGTCCGCCTAACAGCGCAAGTGACGTGGCTAAGTCACTAGTGAGGTTGCTGCGTTACTAAACCATCGGATGTCGATGGGGCGCACCGATGGCCCCAGTTTACCTCCGGATTTTGTACTCTGCTTTAGCTCCGACTGTCCCATTCTACGAAGGTCTGTTATCTTCAAAGTGGCAAACGTAAGATGGACACGACCCAGCCATCCACGCCTGGTGTACACCCAAGAGAATGGGAAACACACACCCGCACCCAAACAGGCATGTGAACGTTCGGAGCAGCCAGACAGCCGACAAACTGGACAGACCCCACGCGCCCGTCACCTGGTGCCTGCGTGAGTAAGCGGGGCCTGGCCCTGCGACGGAGTGGCGCTTGGACGCGGAAGGCAGTGAGGCGCTGGTGCGTGCCACCGTGCCGATGAGCCTTGGAAGCACTGCGCTGAGAGGGAGAAGCCAGGCCCAGAAAGGCACGGACCATATGATTCCCTTTACACGCGATGTCCGAAGTTGGCAAGTCCACAGACACAGCGTAGGCTGGTGTTTGCCAGGGTGCAGGGGGAAAGTGGGAAGGGACGACTGCGGATGGCGATGGGGTTACTTGGGGGAGGACAGAAAGTTCTGAAATTAGATCGTGGTGATTATTGCACAACTCTGTAAATATACTAAAAAAAAAATCAATGAACTCTAAAGTGTGAATTTTATGGTAGGAGAATTATATCTCAATAATGTCATTTTAAAAAAAAGTTATCAACACAATTTCCTATTCTCACATGCTGGAAGTCAAACGAGCAAGAAAGAAAGGTATATTTTATTAAGCCTACAGAGAATCTGAGAATCTTGATACTAAGTATTGCTAGTATATGTAATGGTTTAGAGTAGTTTCATTTGACACTGATCAGTAATAGATTAGCTACTTTATCTGGGAAAAATTATAAGTATATGTAGTTAAAGTCTGGAAAGACTATAAGCTGGATTTCTAAAAAAATTTGTTCTAAAAAAATTGTTCTCGGCAATAAGAAAATAAAAACTTAGGAGGAGCTGACCCAGCAGGTCTAACAGCTGACATGTCGGACAGAGGTTTGCACTCACATGCTTGTAAAAATTACAGCGCATGGAAACCCAGAGCGGAAACATAGTCTTTTATGTTCTAGCTCATTCCCCTCCCCATTCTGGGTTTCTCCAGTTGGCACTGTTCTGTGAGCTGATGAGCACTCCCCCTGCAGGAAGCCATCAGTGCTCGTCCAGCACAAGTCGGAGGCAGTCACAGGTGACAAAAGCCATCCTCTACCCAGAGCAGCTTGCTCCCCAGGGACGACACTGCAGAACAACACCTGGCACACACGGGCTTCCCTGAAATCGAGAGCCCGGTCCAGCCCTCGGGTGTCCGGTCGCCAGCCCTGCACCTGAGCTTCACAGAGCGTCCACTTGGCCGCCGCGCGCTCCGGGCCACACGGTGCCAGGGTGACTAGTTTGCACGGTCGTTTAGAGAGGGAACGAGAACACCAAGCTTCCAGCACTGTGCTCACGTGACAAATGGGGGACAGCTGTCAGTTCTCAAGGTCTTTGGCTAAAGTGTCACGGATGAATTGTAAGGTACGCTGGTACAAAAAAGCATCCTTTTTCCGTGGTTTACAGATGTTCAAATGGTTAACATCCACAGGAATCAGCTCTCCAATGCCTAAATCTGAAGAAAACAGAGGTGTCAGTAACGTCTAAGGAGAAACTCCTCCCCCATCGATATCGCCAGAGGCCAGGCTGGCAGTGTTCTAAGTGTTGATTTGGCTGGGATTCGGGACTCTTACGGGAACTTGAAGGTTCGCGTTTGATTAATCGTGCCAGAATGGATTCTCGGCAAGTACAATTGTCACTTATGCTTTTCATAAATTCTTCATATGCCTTCTGGCCTACTTCCTAATCCAACAGTGAATGGGGCCTGAGCTGGACCATCTTCCAAACCTGGGTATCCTTGCAGGTTATTACGAAATCATTCCACTCTTCTTGCAACCACCCCTTTTCCTAGAGTTTGTATTATGAACTTGATAATGAGCTCCCCGTCCTGATAAAAAACTGGGAACGTCTCACAGGGGATCCGTTCCATCTACGACTTGGTGCTCAAGATGTCCGGTGAGCCTCCCAGAGCTGCCTAGACGCGCTCACGAGGCCGGCAGGAGGCGGGCGTCCCAGCGTCATGGAAGGAGGCGCAGGCAGAGTTCTGGCGAGGCCATGTCACCACAACAGCTGCTCCATGATGTTCCCAGTGCTAACTCTGCTAACTCTGGCTCTAAGCTCCCGAAGTCCCTTTTTTTTTTTTTTTTTGCTGCTTTTCAGACACCCAGCAGCTGTCCCTGGATCTCTTTGAGTTCTTCAACTACTGAAGAGTAACACAGTGTACTACTTGGAGGTAAACCGTCTCTAGGTTTCACTAGACTATTTGGTCTTTTTCGTTTTATTTAGATACTATGTAATGAAGTTAGGACAAAACTTACTATGCAAACCAAAGAACCATCTGGCAAGTGCTCCACCTGCACACTGTCCCTGGCTGCAGGGAGCTCTGAGAGCTCCCGGGACAGCCCCTAACCCAGCCTCGACGGGGATCAGAAAAGGGCCTAACACGCAAGCTCAGTCGTTCCAGGGAGCGACAGGTCGGGCTCACCTACCGCGCGCAGGGTGACAGGGGAGGCTGTAAAGAGAGTGAGGATTCGGGCCCTACTCCCAAAGCGCCTGTGATACAGGACAGGACGCTGCAGTGGCAGGTGCTGTTCGCTCCCCCAGCCTCAGGACCATGCAGAGACAGCGCCAACGCCTGCGTCCCTTCGGTTGATCTGTGTTAAAGTCTCTACCCACGCTCTCAGCCCAGCTGGCAGAGGGCTTTGCATTCTTACCTTAATGCAACAGAGCTCACGGTTGATGGCTAATTTGGAGTTAGCCAATTCACCTTTGCCATCAGATCAATTAAATGAAGGGAGGAGAGGGGTAATACCGAGGTAATGTGTTTGCAAGAAATTTTAACCTATGGCTGAAAAGAACAATAGAACTAGAATCTACATCTTCCTAACACTGAGAAACTAAATATAAAAGTAGTTGCTTCTAATCGAATGCCAGGTACCACCAACCACGGCCAACAACAGAGGGCGTACCTGCTGACTCCACGGGCACCACCTGGAGTTTGATCATGCTGCCAATGGAGGTTGGAAGAGTTTCGACAAAATTCAGCACCTGAAAGTTCTTGTCTTTAGCAAACTTCAGAAAGTCATCCTGTAGTGCTTTAAGTGCAGGAGAATCTGTAAAATTACCGAGAACAAGACTGTGACAAGTTCTGTTTACCCAATTCATAAGAAAATACATTAACCTTCCAAATTTAGAGAGAAAATTAGGTTCTAATTTGAGAAGGTGGCTCATTTAATTTATCTCCTTCCTAAGAAGCCCCTAAGATGAGAGTCGAGGGCTCACACCCACGCAGAGGCCAGGGTGAGGGGGAGGGTCTTCCCACATCACTGGCTGGCAGGAAGCAGTCCACAGGCCGTCTTGTGTGCGGGACTCGGGTCCCCCAGGGTGGTGGCCGGCACACGCACCCACCGCAAAGCACAGCTTCCCACCACCACAGCCTGTCCACAGTCACGGAGCGCCCAACCCTTTCTGTCCCTCCGCTTCGGCTAGAACGGGGCCACCAAGAGGCACCAGACAGAGAGGGAGGCCGGCAAGCTACCAGAGACGGACCCGAGGGGCAAACAGAAAACAAACCTGGGCAGGGAACAGACACAGAAGAACTGAAAAAAATCCACCAATTTGTACCTTTAGAGTGATTTCAAACGATAATAGATCAAAGAACAAGAAAGAGCTTATGGAAAATGAAATTTGACTGCAAAAATTAAGATTCAACAAAAGGTTCTCAGCGGAAGAGAGTCAAATAACTCTCTATAAAGGTAAGAGAAAATATGAATAAAATGACTTCTGTCATATTAAGGCTCAAGACAAGGGGCTCCAAATTCTGATCAACAGGTATGCCAGAAAAAAAATGCATACAATTGAAACAAATAATAGTTAATATGGCAAAAATCTGCAAAGCTTATGTGTACTTTAACAGTTGATAATTTTCCAAACTCATGGAAAAAAGCTATTAACTGGTCATTTGAAATTATACAGCAAAACATATAACTTTTTAAATTTTAAATATTTAACATAGTAGAGCCATTGTTCTAGTTGAACAAACAATGGCCGAAGACAAAGAGGGAAGGTACCAAAGAAAAATCAAACGCAAACAGAAAGCTCTGCCTGGCGAGGTAAGCACTACCCTTGCTGAGCTCTTTGACTTCCAGAGACGGAAAGAGGAGGTAGCGGACGTTCACGGAGTACTCCGCCAGGTGGGATCCGTGGTGGGGGACGCTGTAGAAGATGATCCCTCGGGTGTTGTTTACGACAGGACTCATTTCCGGCTTCTGGGAGGCTTCCAACAGCATCTTTTTGACAAGAAGACCTAGCCACAGAGAAGGAAGGAAAACAACGCATACGCTTCCCTCCGTTATTCCTAAAACCCCAAAAAGGCAAAACAGAAACACAGAACAAGAGCTGCTGTCTTTAAAAAGTTTCAGCAATAGTTCTCTGCAGTCCAGTAACCGGGGCTTAGAACGTCGGCACTGGGTAGCTCTCCTGATCCCTTAGATCAGAACCTTCCCCACAGACAGGCAGTGTTCTAGAAACCCCTTCGCGAGGCAGGGCACCTGTCACAGGCTGCACTGTCCCACAGGAGGCGTACCCAGGCTGCTAGTGGGGTGTCCACCAGAGACTCGAAAATGCAGCCAGCCGCCAGTCTCCCCCCTGGCCCCCCCCCACAGCAGCCCACTGATGGCCCCTCCCTTAGGATGGTATTAACATTCCAAAAACACAGTCCCATAAAGCCCACCATGCAAAACAAAGCTTCATGGGAAAATGCACCCAGCAGGGCACCTCTGTCTCCCCCACCGGGCTTGGAGCCAGTGGTGAGACACAGAAGTCACACAGATGGGGACAGTGCCTCTCTGAGGACACCAAAGGCGACATCTGCTTTCCTCTCAGCAGGACGCCAGGCCTCAGTGGCAGTCCTGAGCGTTTCGCAAACAAACTAGGCAGCGGCTGCAGAAGTGGGTTGGGGAGAGGGCTGGGAGGAGCGGGCGTCCCTTAGCCAGCAGGCACTGGGAGCCACGGAGCGGCAGCAGATGGCGGCAGGGCCAAGGGAAGCGGGCACGCAGGGGCCGGGGCTGTGGGCACTCGAGCACTGCTGGGCTCTGCGACGGTTGGGGTGCAGGGAAGGAGGGCAGCCCTGGGACCAGCCGGGAGTCGTTACAGGCAAGGCTTGCAGAAGCCAGGGGCTGCGTCTGATGTTTGTTCGTTAGGACCACATGAAAGCATTACGTGGTCAAACTCACATCCCTTTTCTGTGTGGTGTGTTACTAGTTGTCCCCTTCTAGAAACAGAAATAGCACGGAACGAGAGTAGTAATTTAAAAACTCCTAGCTATAGCCAAAAACATTTATCTGGGGGGAAAGGGTCACTCGAAGTAAGACAGGTGCAGGGAGTGAGGTTAGCCTGAACAGCTGGCAACGCGTACTTTGCAGAAATGAGACAGACTCACCTCCCATGCTGTGTGACACCCAAATCATCGGCCTGTCCCCAACACCAGCAGCTCTGAGCTTCCTAAGAAGTTCTTTGCTCCTGAATGCAATGGACTTTCTGAGCAAAATGAAAACAGGCATGACAGGCGGCTACTGACGTCCTGAAAATTTTGCTATCCAATTTTTAAAGCAAGAACTTGTGTTTACTGGACCAATGCTACATGCTGCATTTGGAGTCAGGAATACCCCGCTCTCTCTGCTCGATTTCTGCAGCGGCTCGCTCCCTTGCTAACTCAGTCATACTCGCCCAAGTGGGAACGCCGCAGCTCCCAACCAGCCCTTCATTTACTAAACAAGCACCGTTGCAGCATCTGCCACGAGTCTGGCAATTTTCACAGGTCAAAGGCAAATCTCACACCAACTGCCCACACCACTTGGGACATGTGTCCTTTCTCATTATGTGGCCTGACACCAAGGCCTCGCCTCTTTTGTGATCGACCTACATGAAGGCATCTGTCGTTGCTGCTGAGTCATTGCTTGTATCAATATTTATGCTGAAAACAACACTGGTTTGTTACTTAGAAATACCAAAACGCTATTACAATCAGAGAATTCAAAGTAAGTAATTTTCAAAAAAGAGAACTTCAAAACTATCTGGTCCAGTAGTTTCAAACTATTTACCTGTAGAATCCTTTCTTCAAAATAAGGCTTGTCACAGTTCCTCGGAGTGACACAGGGGAGGAGCCCTGGGGTCTGGTCTGCTGGCCCTCACACCCTTCCTCCCGCCCCTAGGTGGGGCCGTTGAGACCCCCCACCCACCCACCCCGATTCAGGCCGGTCCCTCAACTTGCAGACCAAGTTCCCAGGCAAGCTAAGTGACTTGTCTGGGACCTCCCGTGAGTCAGAGGTGGAAGTGGCTATCATCTGGGTCCTGGGCCCGGAAGGCCAGCGTCCCTCCTGCACATACAATGGCACACGTGACATGCACATGACCTAAGGAGGCTGTATGACTCCGCATCGTTCTCTTTGCTTCCTTTAGCCAGTGTGACTGAACACAAAGCCAAGAGGGCCGCGTTTACTCCCAGGAGTAAAGGAGACTTCGTTACAGGGTCCGCGGTCCTCACTATTCCAGGAGTTCTGAGTGAGCCCCCGGGAGGCGCCCACCATCTCCGCTCTGCCTAAGCCTTATTTCGCTAACTCACTTGTAGAAGAAAGAGAAGAAGGTTAGAAAACCCTGTCTGTGACACCCAGGTGCCCTCCGCCCCGGAGGGCCCTCCCCAAGCTGCCCCTCCCTTACCTTTCCATAGGGCACCGCGCTCTCCAGTCGCTAAGGCTGGTGTCGTACTCCACAGATATGATTCGCAGAGCAGGACAGTCTCCTGCCAGCCACGACTGTGTGACATAAGAGGTACAAAGGGACGTATGAGCTTCCACTGCCCAGTGACTTCCTGCTCGTTCAAATTCCAACTACAGGACCCCTGCAATGTTGGTGACGAAAGAGCACCCTGGAGCAAGGTGTGCAGGTGACTGGAAAAACAGCTCCAGCATCTTGTCTGTCCACACCTCTGGTCACCAGGTGCTGAAGGCCAACGCAAGTGCCAAGAGAACACCCTCAGTTTAATCCTCAATAGCCAAAGCAAGGCCTGTTTTTGAGTCCAGCTCAGACTGGCTTTCTGAAAGCATTTATAGAAAACTACGATCTCAAAACAGAGCTGCCTGATGGTTAGGGATTCGCCCTGAGAACTTGGAGACTCAAGTCCAAGTCCCCCTCCCTGTTCTCTGTGGACCTGGGGTCTGTCGCCGTCCCCACACTTCCGTGTCGCCAGAGAGAGCAAAGGGTTCTTGGTGCCTCGCGAGGCTCTGTGAAGGTGGGTGAGCAGCAGCGGGACAAAGCCCTGGACACTGTGTTCACGTATCTAGTGCATCGGTTTCCACTGAGCGTGAGACAAGTTCCATTCAGTGAATTCGCCTCAGGGTTAGGGCTCTTCGGAAGAAATAATGTCCAAGAAACCCGAAGGAGAATTGCTTCTTCAAGGTCTATTTTTAAAATTATTGAAGTCATAGAACTAGCCAACTACCATGAATGACATATATTATTATATCTTTTTTAATATATTTTATCGATTATGCTATTACAGTTGTCCCATTTCTTCCCCATCACTCCCCTCCACCCTGCACACCCTCTCCCACCCACATTCCCCCCATTTTGTTCATGTCCATGTGTCATAAGTTCTTTAGCTTCTACATTTCCCACACTATTCTTGCCCTCCCCCTATTTTCTACTCACCGTCTAGGCTACTTATTCTCTGTACCTTTTCCCCGTCTCTCCTCCTCCCACGCCCCTGTTGCTAACCTTCCATGTGATCTCCATTTCTGTGGTTCTGTTCCTTTTCTAGCTGTTTGCTTAGTTTGCTTTTGTTTTAGGTGTGGTTCTTAATAGCTGTGAGTTTGCTGTCTTTTCACTGTCATATTTTTTATCTTCTTTTTCTTAGATAAGTCCCTTTAACATCTCATATAATAAGGACTTGGTGATGATGAACTCCTTGAACTTGACCTTATCTGAGAAGCACTTTATCTGCCCTTCCATTCTAAATGTCAGCTTTGCTGGATAGAGCAATTTTGGATGTAGCTCCTTGCCTTTCATGACTTGGAATACTTCTTTCCAGCCCCTTCTTGCCTGGAAGGTCTCTTTTGAGAAATCAGCTGACAGTCTGATGGGAACTCCTTTGTAGGTGACTGTCCCCTTATCCCTTGCTGCTTCTAGAATTCTCTCGTTCATTTTCATCTTGGCTAATGTAATTATGATGTGCCTTGATGTGTTCCTCCTTGGGTCCAACTTCTTTGGGACTCTCTGAGCTTCCTGGACTTCCTGGAAGTCTATTTCCTTTGCCAGATTGGGGAAGTTCTCCTTTATTATTTGTTCAAGTAAGTTTTCCACTTGTTGCTCCTCTTCTTCCCCTTCTGGTACCCCTATAATTCAGAAGTTGGGATGTTTAAGGATGTCCTGGAGGTTCCTAATCCTCTCATTTTTTGAATCCTTGTTTCTTCATTCTTTTCTGTTTGGTTGTTTCTTTCTTCCTTCTGGTTCACTCCATTGATTTGAGTTCCAGTTTTCCTCCCATCACTATTGGTTCCTTGTGCATTTTCCTTCATTTCACTTATTGTAACCTTCATTTGTTCATCTAATTTGTGAGCAAAATCAACCAATTCTGTGAGCATCCTGATCACCAGGGCTTTGAACTGTGTATCTGATAGGTTGGCTATCTCTTGGTCACTTAGATGAATTGGCTCTGGGGCTTTGATTTCTTCTCCTGTTTGTGCCATTTTTGGTATTTTTTTTGGTCTGGTCACGGCTGTTACATATTGAGGGGTGGAGCCTTAGGTGTTCCCAGCCCAGTTGCTGGGTAGTGATGCTGCATGTGGGGGTGGAGTCCAAGGGAACAGTGGTGCTTGCTCTGCTCTCTCTCGGATTCCAGTCCCTTCTGCTGCTTCCCCTTCACCTGGATTATCTGTGCATGAATGTGGGACCGCCTGGTCAGCCAGCCACCCTGAGCAGCCTCACTGGGTCTGCTCAGTTGCCACCTCGTGCCTGGAGTCTGCTAGCCACTGCCTGTATGCCTGGGATCTGCCAGCTGCTGCTGCCTACGTACCTGGGTCCGCCAAGCTCCACTCTTTCCTGCCGCAACTCCACCCCTCTTACTGGTCAGGATGAATGGCTGTTGGACTTCCGTACAGTTCAACTTTCTATCAGTCCTGGTTGTTTTCTTGCTTCTAAATCTTTGTTGTCCTTCATTTTGGTTGTGCGAGGAGGCACAGTGTGTCCACCTATGCCCCCATCTTGGCCGGAAGTATATTATTAAATTTTTAATGGAGGTAAATGATGACTGACCCTCCCCCTGCATCTGTCTTATTGGAATATTCTGAGTCATGGGCTGTCCCCCAAGTTACGCAACGCGGGGAGACGAGCCCAGCTGCTCGTGTGACACCCACAAGTGCTCCTACGGGAGAGCAGAGCTGCAGGGAAGCACCCCAGGAGGAGAGAGAAGCGGGTCCCGAGGCCCCGTGGCCTGTGAGCGTCAGCCGCATCCTTACCTTGGGCCAGCACGTTGTGTACCTGCTCTCGTCCTCCGAAACCTTTTCCGCTAGAACCTCGTCACTGTCCTGCTGGCGCCACGTTTTGAACGCTGCTCCCATAAGGCCGTGAATAAAAAGGACATCTGCTTTAATGGGCTGACTACCAGGGAAAGAGTTTTAAAAAGAAGAACACACACATTATTGTTTTGGCAAGAATCTACTCAGCACACTCTGTGGATGGTGCTTAGCGGGTTTATATGACACATAATAAAAATTAAGGCAAGCTCGGGGAGCGGAGGTTTGCTGCAGGGCCTGACAAGGAATTCTGGCAGAGAGCACACTCACTGCTCTGTAAAAACGGGGGCGGGTGCAGCCAGGCGGACCCACCAGAACCAACCACCACAGTTTACTGATCGGTGAGGTGGCAGACGTCAGATGACCCTCTGAAGAATTCCATGAGAACATTCCACAAATCAGTAAAAGTATTTTTTTTTTAAAAGACTATGCTAGTGTCATTTCAGAGTCAGCGTGCATAAAAGATTTTAAAAAGTTATCAAGGATGATGTTTATCAGAAATAGAGCAAATGACACTTTCAAGTAACAGTCTCCAGATATGACATTTAAAAAATATGTAGGTAGGGTACTGCTTGCATCTATTTATAGGGTACACACAATTACGCAACACACAAATACCGTAGTATTTTCTTTACAAATTGGAATTAAGTAGGCAATTAATTTTTCAAATTAAAAAAGTTTTTGCTGTTTTTTGAGGTAATAAAGTGCCTGACAGAAATCCAAGAAATATGTAACTTTTTTGTTGTGGTCCTTTCTGCAGTTACGGTTTCAGCAATGACACAGCTGGAAACAGTGACCGGAAGTAATCCTGAGGAAGAGCAGGAGTGAAATTTATCACAACTTATTCCTTCCGGTTCGTGCTTTTAACCTGGCCCACACTCTCCCCACTCCCTGGAGGTCTAGGCCCAGGCTAGTTCGGTTGCTTGCATATAAGTCATAATGTCCTATCTCCTTCCCATCCAGGTTGACCTCTACAGTCCAAATCAGAAGTTAAATCTACGTGGAAAGTGCTGTGAAACAAAGAAATATGCCCACGAAGTTTAAGTGCGACACATTGTAAAAGGTGAACGCAACCTTCCTGAACGTAAGCCCTGATGCAAAATAACCCGATGCCTTAGCTACTTCCATACTTTTGTGCCAGCCTGCCTTCTTTGGAGGTGATTTTGGATAAACTGTTTTAGTAAATAAGGTGTGTGACTTATCTGTAAGGAATCTAACTCCTCCAAATTCTTAGAGATAAGTTAAATGTTAAGCCCGCCAGGCATCCACCCCCAGGGGGACGGGGCTCTCTCCCCACCTGGTGCGACACTGGGGGTGGAGCACGTACACGCCATCCTGGTACTTCTCCCGCACCGTGTCTCGGTCCAGGTTTGCCAGGGTCCTGGCAGCATGCGAGGCTGCCATGATGTGCGGGGACTTCACGGCCTCTGCCAGGATGGAGACCCAGCCTGGGGGAGAGAACGCACCTTCTCAGTCCCGGCTCGAGTCCGACTCATCTGGCCGAGAGGTCTCAGGCTGAAGGTGATGGCCGACAGGCGAGCCTCAGCGTCTGCCTACCCGGAGAAGCCCCACCGCTCCACCTGCATTCTTCCCGAAGGTCCTCTGGGTCCCCCGCCACAACGCCGTGACGGTCCCCGCCAGGCCCCGCTCAGGGGTCTCAAAGCAGGTAGGAGGGGTTCAAAAGGAATTTTATTTAGAAAATCTAACAAAAGTTGCAAGTATTAGAGATGAGGTCATAAACGGTAAGAAAAATCGTATTTTGCTTTTAGCAAGAATTATGAAACTCGGTGACTTTATACCAGTTATTTCTTCCTGATTGGCAGTCATATTCTCAGCCTTTAACGCATGTGGGGAAATTATTTTTTAATAATGAGCTTGCTTAATAGATAAAAAATCTTGGAAAACCTGGGATTCAAGGAGGGAAAAAATTTTTAAAGAGAGACAAAGCCGTACAATTTCATGTATTTTGTATGTTTTTGGTTTTTACAACAATGTCTTTAGGCACATAAGTACGTATGAAAGTGCATGGGTGCGTATACACCCCCCCGACCCCCACAGAGGTCTGGAAAGAGGCACCCGATAGCGTTAGAAGGGAACTGGGATTGGAGAGGGCCCCACAAAAAGGTGGGTCTGATGTCATCTGTGTTCCCTGAAGTATGTGTAAGTATATAAATAATGCTGAAATAAAACAGAATATGGGCCTTCGGACCAGAGAGACCTGGGCTCAAGTTTCTGTCTCCTGCCCACCTGCTGTGGCGCCTCAGTCAAGTCACGTGGCTCCTCGGAGCTGGAAGAGGATCCTAAAAATGCAGTCTACATGGAACGGCCTCTGAGCAGGCCCAGCAGGCACCCCAGAGAGCAGCTGTCCCCACGCCCTCCTCCCCCTCGTTGGGCCTACGAGTGCAGCTGGCCGCGGTGACAGGCGGCCAGTGTTTCGTAGTCCGAAAGGAGTTTCAGACCCAGTAACTCCTTAACGTTGATGTGCACATCTGTACTACCAGAAAATCCCTCTTCAGAATCTATTAGAGAGTGTTTTGTAATAATAAGGATGTTCTAAAACTCTACCTGTCGAGATATACAAGTATGTTGCTGGTACGTGCAACAATATGAAGTAATGGTTAACGGAGTCGCGAGACTCCGAGAGGCGAGAGAAAGCACAGCACAGGCCATCTCTGGGACGAAGCATTTTCACCACGTCTGAGACGCTTCTGCACCTCGTACATAACAATGGGTGTCCCTTGGAAAAGTTGTGTCTTCCTTTAATATTTAGTGTTTTTAAATGATGTAACCTCTGAATACATGTACACTGTGAAAACAAACAAACAGCGCTCAACAGTGGAAGTCCCACCGGACACTCCCATCGTTCCCCACTCCGTTTACAGCAGAATAGGACGGAAATGAGGAAAAGGTTACGACCAGCGTGGAAGTTTCCACCTTAAGAATCTGTAGCCTGGCCGGGCAGTTCTGGTGGTGGGAGTGTCGTCCCAATACGCTCAGTTGGCGGGTTCAGTCCTGGTCAGGGCACGTACAGGAGTCAACCAATGAATGCATACGTAAATGCAACAGCAAATCAATGTTTTTCTCTCTTCCCCACTAAAATAAGTCAATTAAAAAAAATTTAAAGAATCTACAAAAATAGGAACAAATGAAACTTATAGGAAAGGGGACCAAATATATACACAGTGACAGAAGATGAGCGGACTTTGGGTGCTGGGCACAGAACACAACATAGACCGCGCATCGCAGAAACGTGTGCTCGAAGCCAAACGACCCTGTTACCCAATGTCACCCCGCTCAATTTAATTAAAAAAACATAGTAAGTGGTCCTTTATAGAGTTCGCTGACCCCTCCTCTGATCAAAAGACACTCTTAAATGTGAATTCGTAATTTATGTAAATGAATTTATATAAATTCATATGTAAAAATAAGAACAGGTGGATATGCAGCTGACCCTTGAACAAGGAGGGGGCTGGGGCACTGACCCTCGCCTGCCCCACGCAGTCGAAAATCCATGGATAACTGCAGACTCCTCGAAAACTGAAGTCGTCCCTCAGTATCTGCAAGGGACTTGGTTCCGGGACCCCCTGCAGAGGCCAACAGCCACAGATGCTCAAGTCCCCTGTATAAAACGGGGCAGGTCAACGCATACACCGGTGGATCTAAAACAGTGCAGGTATTTACTGAAAAACACCCGTGTGTAAGTGGACACTTCGAACCTGTGTTATTGAAGGGTCAACTATAATGCAGTTGTATGTATGTGATGTGTGTGTGTGTGTATGTATATATCACCTACCTTTTTCTACTGAAAAAGCAAAGAATAAAGACACCCTAGGAGCAATAAGTACACATAGTACCCGGATCCGGGTCTCTGGTCATCATTTCTATCAAACATATAAACAGTTAGATGGCCATCGGAAAAACTGCTCTCCTGTGACTGTCCGCACACTGAGTATCTTAGGTGTGGGTTACCCACGCATCTAGAGCAATTCCTTGCTAAAATGACATCCTCTAAGCAAAGTTTTCAGTCTGTTGCAAAATTACCGTATCATGAGGGATGGAGGTAGGAACACAGAAGACTGGGCCCGAAATACTCGGCATATGGCGCTGTTACCTGAGCGCACGATAGCTGGGTGAAGGTGTTCGTTCAAAGCCATGTTGCCGATGATGCGCAGGATGTTTCTCTGCACGTTCGGGTAGTCCCTGTGGAGGCGGTACAGCCTCTGAAGCAGCTGCAAGCCTCCGTGTGCTTCGATTTTATCGCAGTGTGTGGATATCTGGCACAACAAGTCCATGGAAGCTCACTTAATGTCGCATAAACTCACTCAGGTAAAAGAAAGCCAAAGGAAATGTGTGCGTTAAGGTAAGGGGACAAAACTGACCAAGTCATTATGTCTGCCAAGGTCACTGGCATGGCCTTGCCTCTTCCCATCACTGATTTACTCACTGTCCCGTCACTAGTGACACCATGTCACTCACTTATGTGCAACCATTACCATCCTCTCCATTTTCATAAATTTCACCACATTGTACATGCATTTAGAAGTATGCCTTTTGGACATCGCGGGACGCACGTCATAACCTGAGAGGCGTCCGGAGCTCCACGCGCCGTATTTTGTGCAGCGGATGCACCTGCTGCTTCAGAAACTGGACGCGGACCGCAAAAACTCAAGCTAGTCGTCCCGCATCCCCTGCTGCAGCCCCATACGAACCCAGCTTTGTCCCTGACTCCTAATTCCACAGCAGGGACCTAACATGACCAGAAAGCGCCGTGCTTCTGAGCTGACTCTAACGGTTCCCAAAATTAAACGGGAGAGTTTACAACATCTAGGAGGACGCTTCTCACCACGTGGGAACCTCTTGCAGTGGCCTCACTGGGCACGTCTGGTACAAACGCCAGTTCCCGGGCTCCACCCCATATCTGCACATTCAGACTGCTACAGGTGAGCGGGGAAAGTGCACTTCCTGAGTGGTTAACGAGCTTCCTGGGTGATTTCTACGCACTGATGTTTGAATACCACAGAGTCCGTTATTTTTTCCTTTTTTTAAACCAAACTGTGATCACAATAAAAAAGTTGCCATAATACCAAGAAATCTGAAAATCACTGATACGTGCTATGGTTACAATTTGGTCATTCAAATATTTTCCACCATGATACATCTCTGACAGACGTTTTCATGGAAATTAACTACCTGATAACATTACTTGTAAAAGTGATCTGAGAAAGGCTGAAGACAGCATACCTCAAAGGTAAATGTATTTAGACAATGCTCTGCTTTCTTTGTGTGCAATTAAGATTACATCCATTTTTAGAAAAACTTCGTGAGATGAAATTCATGTATTGGTGCTAAATCATTTTTTATCAATTTGAACAATCAAATGGGGGGAAAAGCAGAAATTGAAAAACAACCCAAGAGCTTCTTTTATACTAAATGAGGATGATTTCCCTTGAATAAGCATGCATATTCATAATTTTGTGATAAAAATAAAACACATTTGAAAGGGTAGTTTACCTCAGAATGTCTTACTAAAGCTTCTAAACAGAACATTTCCACTGTCGCGGAAGGAACTTCTCCAAAGCTCTCGGCATAAGGAAGTCCATTTCCTCCAAAACACCATAAACCACCCTGAAAGTGAGATAATTAAAACTTTTACTTAAAAAAAAGAAAATGACTACGCCCTGGCCACTGTGGATCCGTGGATTAAGTGCCGGCCTGCAAGCCAACAGGTGGCTGGTTCACCTCTGAGTCAGAGCGCAGGCCTGGGTTTCGGGCCAGGTCCCCAGGAGGGGGCGTGTGAGAGGCAACTAATCGATGTTCTCTCGCACATCAATGTTTCTGTCCCTCCCTTTCTCCATCCCTTCTCCCCTCTCTAAAAAGTAAATAAAATCTTTTTTTTAATGACTAATATTTTTTGGACAAAAAAAATCTCTGCACTATACACAGTATTATAAAGGACTAATACATAGGACTCTAAATATTATGGGAACATTAATTATGTAAACCGTGGCTTACTAGGATAGAAAACATGGAATTATCCCTAGAAGAGAACGATCTCTGGGTCTCCATTCTTTCCCCTTTGTACCTGAAAGTGCAAAGTACTAATACGCAATTCCTTACGTGCAAGAAAAGCCGGGGTTGATCACAATGTTCTAGGGACAGATTACGCTAGCCGAGTCTACTTAAAGTCTATTAATCGAGATGATAAAAAAGCGAAAAGCATTGAAAAAAATTAAAGGCAATGATGACACAGGTCATGCAGTTTTTAATCCTTCCCAAACCGAAATCCAAGTCCGTATGGAAGAAAAAAAGAAAAAGGGAAATTTTATGAAACAGAATAGTGAGGAAAAGTCCTAATCGATATTAAAAACATGTAAGAATAAAGTGGGGAAAGAACATTTCAACTCTTACCACAGATTAAGGGCGAATGTCACTAATATGCTATGATCTCCTACCAATCAGTGAGAAAAATACCCACAGTGCTATGGAAAATGAGCAGCCATCATAAAAGAAAGTCCTCAGGGGAAGAAATACAGCACCTCTAAAATACATGAAGTGATGCCCAGCACCACCCCCAACGAGGGGCATGCGTGGCCGAACCGCGCCAGGAAGGGACGTTCGTCCACCCGTCTCCCCGTTCTCCCGAGCACCTGGCCCCGGGCAGGCACACGCCAGGGGCCAGCTCCTCAGTTCCTGCGGCCCTGGCGCAACGCCCTGGAACGCGTGGGCACTCGGAAACGTTTACGGGCTGAACAGGGGAGCTGACCTTCTGCGCGGCCAGGCTCTGACTGCTTTCGCTCAGAGCCAAAGACGTAAAATACCGGATACACTCATCCAGATCCGTCTGGGGTAAGGAAGCCAGCAGGCATCTGAGCTCTTCCTCAATGGAGGAATCCTGAAATAAAAGGAAAATAAATTCTTCACAATTAAGCTCAACAACTGAATGAAACAAAAGGTACCGAAAGACTCTACGCCAAAAAAGCAAACAACAAGCAAAAAAACAGATAAATTAGTGCTTTTTAGTCTCAAAAAAAGTCACCAACCCAGATAAACAGAGGACTGTTTGATTTTGAATTCTATATTTCCGTGTCCGCTATCTCCATCGGACAGACTTACTGCAAAGTGTAACTGCGTTTTAACCTCATAGGCTACTTCACATCTTGATTCAAAACGAAAGTTACTGCCTGATTTTCCCTAATAATTTATATCTAGTCTATCTATTTTTTCTGTTTTTCAAAAACTGACAGCAACTTTTCAGATTTTCATTTTCTAGTCTAGGAAAGGTACTCAAGAAGCATGCTCAAACGTCTGTATTACGGATTAAAAATTGGTATCTCTGTGTATTCATACGTTAATAACTGGGTAGCGGTTCTCCAGCTGTGTCTTGTACCTCAGGAGACATGTAGCACTATCTGGAAACACTCTGGTTGTCACAATTTGGGATTGCTACTGGAATCTAATGAAAAGAGGCCAGGGATGCTGTTAAACACCCTACAAGGCACAGCCTCCAACAAAAATATTATTTGGCCAAAAATGTCAATAGTGTTGAAGTTGAGAAAAACTCATCTAAAAACCACCTTAGATCAAGGGAGCGATTCATGGATGCTGACACGCCATGAAGTTACCCTCTGGGGTAAGAGACCCCTAGTACCAAAAATGGAAAATGATACAAGAGAAACAGCATTCCTGAGGAATCAAGAACTCTGTGTGCGAAAACTACAATCTCAGGTTGACCTCGTTTACCTGCTTATAAAAAGTAGCCAACGAACTGCTTTTCGAGTGTTTATTCTGCACCCACAGACTGTGTATCAACCCTTTCCTCACTCGCTGGATTATTTTACTTACTTACTTCTTTTAAAGACGGTAAAGGAGGCGGAGGGAGGAAGAAGCGAAGATCGCTGTCTCTGCTGCGCGCCAGGCCGATGAGCGTTCTCAGGTCGCAGGCCTGAGCCACCGTCCGGTACTGGTAGTCTGCGGCAAGAGTCTGCGGTCAGCGGCCAGCTGCCGTGCAAGAGTTGTAGGCACGCATGGACAGCCTACTCGAAAGCAGTCTGATTTTTACATTACACGTTTGCCCTCCCCACGTATTTTTCAGAACCACCACGTCAGTAAGCTGCATAGGCAGCATTTCCATATCCGGTCTCACAGTTTCCCTCACTACACATCCAACACCTGGGCACATCAGGGTCTCACTAACGTTTTTGAGAAGAGGAACCTCAAATGTGAAAACTGATAGGTCAGAACCAATTTAACTTCTCTTTTAAGAACGATTCTAGCGTTCAAAAGCTGTCTCGATCGCTACCCCAAAACCCTGCGATTGCATCTCGGGCCATGGTCCCTGGTAGCAGGAAGAGGCCTTCCCTCCCTCTCGCCCACAGACAGGCTGAGGCTCCGGACGGGCTTTGCTCTAGCCTTCCAGCCTCGAGGCTCCACTCCTTACGCACTTCTGCAGAGAGCGCGCTTGTGTTCCCCCAGATCCACGTGTTGAAACCTAACCCCCAGTGTCCTGGTATTTGGAGGAATGGCCTTCAGGGGTGGTTCCGCCATGATGGTGCTCTTATAAAAGAGACCCCAGAGGCCCTGGCTGGTGTAGCTCAGTGGATTGAGCTCGGGCCCGCGAACCAAAGGATCACGGTTCGATTCCCAGTCAGGGCACATGCCTGGGTTGCAGACCAGTTCCCAGCATGGGGCACACAAGAGGCAACCGTACATTGATATTTCTTTCCCTCTTCCTCTCTCCTATCCTTTCTTTCCCTCTTCCTCTCTCCTATCCTTCCCATCTAAAGATAAATAAATTTAAAAAAAAATTTAGAAAAAGAAAAAAAAAGAAAAGAGACCCCAGAGAGCTGCCCTATCCCTTCTGGCAGGTGAGGAAACAAAGAAAAGATGGCCAGCTATGAACCAAGACACAGGTCCCACCGGACACCAACTCCGCTGGCCCCCAATCTAGGACTTCCGGCCTCCGGAAGTGTAAGAAAGACATTTCTGTTGTTTATAAGCCCCTGGTTTAGATACTTTGTTACAGCAGCCCAAACTAAGAAATGTATCAAAACAAAATTCCAGCCACTGCAGCAGACACTCTTTTTAACAGTGGCAGCCCATAACCTGGGTGAGTTCAAGATCAAGTGGGGAACTTTTCAAAATGTACATGCCAGGGCTCCAACCCTGATTTTTCTGATACAGTAAGTCCAAACTGGAGTCCTAGAAGGCAGATTTTGAAAAAGATCTTTATTCTAAGTTTGCATGAACATGAAGTAGGTTTATATTTACTTTATAAAGTGTAATTACAGCCACCAATCAATTGACTAGTTAACTTATATGGAGGCAGAGATCTTATTCTGAGTCTTAACTTTCTTTGAGAACATTATTATTTTCTGTTTACTCACTTTTATGACACGAAACTAGTCACAGAATGTGCATTAGTCTCTGTACTAGAATTAGAGCAGATCTGAGCTCCAGGCTCATGTATTTTTACTGCAAAACTTGTGAGTTTTAAACATAATTATTTTAAATATCCCTTAAAATGACATATACACACAAATTAGATACATTTGACTAATTATTAGTATCAGAGCCAATTGTCAAGTCAAAGCAAATATAATTGTGTGGCAGCAAGCTATTAAAATATATTCTATTACCTGTTGCGGACCGTTCAGCCTGGTTTCAGGAGTTGTAACCCTCACCCCATGGTGGGCTGTGTAAGAGCCCAAGGGACCCACTTCATCTGGGTCTGTTCTGTCACAAGGACGTGACCTACTAAGGAGACAAAGCTTATTTCCCTGGCAGGAGCACTGCTTTTGCCTCATCCATCTCTGGCCCCATTGCTTGGTTGGCAGTCAATGACGGGTAAGACTCCTCATGGGAGGGGCAACCTAAGCCAGATGCAACCACTTGGGAGGCCTCATGGAAGGACTCGGGGGATTGCAGCAAAGAGGATGTGATGGACCCTCGCCCCCCGGCTATTCTGACATAGCCCGAGTCCCCATTTCCATCTGGGAGATGTCTCCTGCTTCCTAATCGGCTTAAAGCCTGAAACTGTGGGGGTGAGCGGTGCAGCCCTGTGCTGGCCAGGACGGTTCCCTGGGTGATCTGGACATAAGAAAGAATTCCTAAAGTCCTGTGAAACTTGCTTTGCTAAGAGTGCTCTCCCTTAGGTGATAAGTGTCCCAGGAGGAAATGAGTATGTCTCCCAAAGTCTGGCAACCCCCCTTCCTGACAAACACTGGCTCAGATTAAGCCCTCAGATTTCTTTGACATGTTAAACTTGTATTCCGGTGTATTGGAGCCCAATAAAAGCCTAGTGAGGAAGGGGCTCTGGGTCATTCTCCTCTGAGAGTTTGACCACCTTTCCTTTCCAAGCAGAAGATGTCTTGGTAGTTTTTATTTTCATCCGTGACAGAGGGATGGGGCTCTGTGGGCGGAGCCCCCCCACATCTGGCGCCCAGGACAGGGTCCCCTGCAATTACCTAAGAACTGCCCCCCACCAAAAAAAAGTAAATACAACATCAGGCCATAACTATCAGAGTCAAGAGTTTCTGGAATCAAGCAGAACTCTGTTCTCGTACAAAGTTACACACATAAATCACCCTCGGTCTGGAGGTGGTTCTTATCAAGCATGTTTGGTTACCAGGCTAGGCGGTTTTCAATGGAGTTCCCTTTTTAATTTCTGGAAATATTTTCAATACATGTTTAAATCGCCTGAATGATTTTCCTTCCTTGAAACCTCATTCCCTTCTCGTTTCTATGAGAAACAGAGAGCTGGCTGCTGGAGGGCCACGCGTTCAGGGTCATTACCATGCCAGTGGTGGGCCTCCGACATTGCCTGCACGGCCTGCCATCGGGCTGACGGGTCGTCCGACTTACTCCTCCGCAGGAGCAGCCACGAGGCGCACTCGTGGTCCTCCACGTCAGCTGTGCTGAAAGTGTCTTTGCACCGAGAAGAAGAGACAGTATGAGCAACGCGAACAGGTAGAAACAACATTCCTAACTTCCCATTTCTTCAGTGTGGTCGTTTATAAGAATTTGAAATCTAAAATAGGAGAGTTAGATCTACTTCCATGTATTGATGTTAACTAATACGTTTATTCTCAGTTCTGTTGTATTATTTTTAACTTTATTCTTATTGTTGACACTATTATATTTGCCCCCATCTCCCCCCTCCGTCCGCCTCCACCCATCGCCCGCCCCCCCCTCCCTCCGGCCATCAGCACGCTGCTGTCTAAGGGTCCGGCCTCTGGGTTCTTGGGCCGACCCTCCACCGTCTTTCACCCACCGCCCCCTCCCTGCTCCCTCCGACAGCTGTCAGGCTGCTCCCTGGGTCCGCGCCTCTGCTTCTGTTTCGTTCGTCAGTTTATTCTGTTCGTGAGATTCCACCGCTGGGTGAGATCACAGTTGTCTTTCTCCGCCTGGCTCATTTCACTCAGTGTCGTGTTCTCCAGGCCCCTGCTGTCACAGAGGGTAAGGTTTCCTTCTCTGCACGGCCACGCGTGTCACCCCACTGTGTGGATGTACCAGAGCTTCCGATCCACTCGTCTGCTCGTGGCACCGGGGCTGTTAACAGATCTGGGCCACTGTACACGCTGCAGTGAACGCAGGGGTGCGTGCATTCTTTCAAATTGATGTTTCGGGGTTCTTGGGGTGTATGCCCAGAAGTGGGGTTGCTGGTCATAAGGCAGTTCCGTTTCTAGTTTTTTGAGGAGATTCCAGACCTTTTTCCACAGTGGCTGCACCAGTCTGCATTCCCACCAACAGTGCATGAGGGTCCCCTTCTCTCCACACCCCCGCCAGCACTTGCTGATTTACTGATGGTAGCCATTCTGGCAGGTGTGAGGTGGTATCTCACTGTGGTTTTAATTTGCATCTCTCTGATGGTTAGTGACATTGAGCATTTTCTCACATGTCTGTTGGCCATCTGTATGTCCTCGTTGGAGAAATGTCTATTCAGATCTTTTGCCCATTTTTTAAATTAAGACTTTCTGTCTTCCCGGTGTTGAGTTGTGTAAGTTCTTTATATATTTAGGAAATTAACTCTCTATCAGATGTATCATTGGCAAATACGTTCTCCTATACAGTAGGTTCCCTTTTCACTTTGTTGATGGTTTCTTTTGCTGTGCAGCTTTTTTGTTTGATGTAGTCCCATTTTTTTTCCTTTGTTTCCCTTGCCCTAGGAGATACATCAGCAAAAATATTGCTGTAAGAGATGTCTGAGATTTTACTGCCTGTGTTTTCTTCTAGGATTTTTATGGTTTGAGTCTTACATTTAAGTCATTTATCCATTGTGGGTTTATTCTTATGTATGGTATGTCAAATTATTTTTTATATTTATTGTGTGTATTATCTATGTGCTTTTGTTTGATAGACTGTGTTGCTTTTACTACTACACTATGTGGTCTTTTTTTTTTTCTTTTTCCCTAAAAAACTTTTCACTATAGAAAATATCAAACATGGAAGAACTGAAAGAATAATACATTAATATCCATATGCCTACTACAGCTAGATTCAATAACTGTTATTTTGCCATATTTGTTCATTCTATACGCATGTCTATGTATTTTTTTTCTAAACTATGTGAAAGGAAGTTGCAGACATGGCTTTTACCCTTCCACAGTTCACACTGACTCTCCTAAAAATAAGCCTGCATTCTCCCATGTATAATCACAGTGTCTGCCCTGGCTGGTGTGGCTTAGTGGATTGAGTGCCGGCCTGCAAACCAACAGATCGCAGGTTCAATTCCCAGTCAGGGCACGTGCCTGAGTTGTGGGCCAGTTCCCCAGCTGGGGACATGTGAGAGGCAACCTACAGGCACATCAATGTTTCTCTCCCTCTTTTTCTCCCTCCCTTCCTCTCTCTCAAAATAAAATATTTTTAAAAAAATCACAATGCCATTGTAGCACCAGAGAACACTAACAAAGATTCTCTGAAATCATCTAAAATCCAGTCTAATGCCATATTCAAATTCCTCCAGTTGTCCCAAAAATATATTTAGAGTCGTTTTATAAAACCAGGATTTAAGTCTTTTTAGTCTCTTTTAATTCTAGAAAGGTTTCCCACCTTTTCACTTTCATGATTTCAAGTTTGTAAGGAGATCTGGTCAGCTCTTTTACAGCTAGCTCCACACTGCAGGGTTGCTGGTTGTGAAATCTACATTTTTGGTGCAATATTCTCATTATGAGAAAGCATGGAAGAGATTCACCAACAGATTTGAAATTCCAAAGAGGGTATACTTAGTCTTAATATTTATTTACAAATATCTAACAATAATGTATCCTCAAAGATGGAAGGAAAAAATGTCCAAGGAGTCAAGCTTTAAAATTAAATATAGCCTAAAAGAATAATGTTACTCAGTTTTTCACTGTGATAATAAACATCAGCATGTGAGATGGAAAAATGTCTTGGGTGCACCATCGGATTTGACTTTCAGAATACTGGTCAGGCCTCCCAGTGAAATATTTGGTACTTACCAGCAAACGGACCCCGTAATATCTTGGCCGAGGTTGCCAATACTTTTCTTACTGCTTTGTGAAGCTCTTTTCTTGCCTGGTAGGTGAGTCCTAAAGTGATTACAAAGTTAAATGACACTAAATATGTACTCGTAATGCCAAGCTCCAATACTTCAAACAGAAATATAAACTAAAATCCATGATTTTTCAAAAAGAAAATATAAAATAGCATATTCTGTTTCTATCGTCACTGTCAAAGCAGCTGAAATCATTATGGAACACAGAGCTCTAAATCCCAAAACAAGATTGCTCTCAAAGTCAGGGAAAGGTAAAAAAGAAAACACTAACGCTAACAAAAACCCTCATGTGCAACACAGTCTTAGCTACTTTCAGGAAAATTTCCCCTAAAAATAGTCCCTTTCAAACTAAAACTTGGAGCTCTGTAGCTGAGATTAAGCTTCACTCTACAGATGAATTACAAGCACGAAAACTGTAATCGAGATAGCGCACCATAAAAGCACGCTGCAATACAGGAAGGTGAAGTCACAGCACACACAGGCAGTGTGTCAGGGCGGAGCAGTGCACCTGCCCCACGCAGGGGTCGCAACGCACCAGCAGGCACCCACAGCCGTGAGGCGGGTGTGGCGACTCACCGCGACACCCCCATCTCGATGGGAAGATACTCCTCTGCACTAGACTTTCCTGTCCGCCCAGCTGTCGTCTGATTGCTAACTGGGTTTCCATGTGACCTAACTATGGCAAAGAGGAATGTCCTGACCAGTAAAGCCAGCTTTTCTAGTCTTTATGGCCCATCTTTTCCCTCTGTAATTAAGTTTGTATTCATATTTATAAATGCATCCCATCAGTCCAGTGTCCATAATGAACAAACCCCTTAAATCGGAAGTATCTCTGAGTTAAGTGACAAAATCAGGTTTTTATGTTTGCCAAACTGAGGGCCAGCCTCTGAACTCACGGTCCCCACTAAGGTGTGGAACTGCAAGTTCAGACTAAAACAGCCAGCTGGCTTTCACTTCATTTAGTTAGGAGAGAGCAGCAAACCTGAGTTAAACGTGGAAGTCAAAAATCTGGGCTTCAATGAACTCTTCAAGAACTTGGTTCTCACAGGGTTTTGTGATTCTTAGAGCTAACGGGACAAATGTTACTAATACTGTAAGTATTCATTTTAAAATTAAATAACTAGCTCCCATTTTTCCCAATGATGAGATAACTTTATCAACTTACCATAATTTTCTCTTTTATCTAAAGAAACTGTGGGCACATATATATATGACTTCATTTTTTCTCTTTCTACAACTTGAGAATCTAATGTCAAAGACTTCTTCAGGGCCAGAACTTCATATGTAAGAAATAAAGAGCCTCTTAAAAAGAAACAAAAAATTCATCAAAAATAGATGATATAAATAATGTAATACAAGAGTTACTCTTTTATTAAGCTTTAAATAGTTAACTTTTTTCAAGAAATGTAATATATGTACAGTAATGTGCATGTACCATGTATTACACATACATAAGAAAAATATATTTAAAGGTACACACACATTTCAGTTAACAAATAATAATACCTACATTACCATATCCAGGTCAAAAAAAAAAAAAAACCAAACAGTAAGTACCCAGAAGCCCACACTGTGTCCCTTCCTGATCCTGACACACTCTCTCATCTCTATAGCTAATCATTATTATGACTTTTATTATAGTAATACTCTTACTTTTCTTTATATTGGGTTGGCCCAAAAGTTCATTCTGTTTTTTCTATACATTGGCTCTAGTAGTGAACACTTAGTTGTCTTTAACGTCATTCGAAACAATTTTGTAAGACTGTACTGTGACAGCTGTCATATCAGCATGCATTTTTAAGAAACATCAAAATTGGTGAATTTTTGTATAGCCATTGTAATATTGAAGCTATTAAGAAAATAAGACAATAAGCAACATTTTTGGCATATTATGCTTTATCATTTCAAGAAAGGTAAAAATGCAGCTGGAACACAAAAAAAGATTTGTGCAGTGTGTGGAGACAGTGCCGTGACTGATCAAACATGTCAAAAGTGTAGACCAGTTGAAGTCGATAGCGATCAAATCAAGACATTAATTGAGAACAATCAACATTATACCACACAGGAGGTTGCCATCATATTCAAAATATCCAAATCAATAAAGTCATTGGTGAGAATGAAAAGTGTGCTTTTTATTTTATGGAAAACACTAAATGGACCTTTTGGCCATCCCAGTAGTTTACCATCTACACACGCGTCCGTCAACAACATCTTGTTTGCCTGTGACCTTCACAGGAACGGAGTCGCACTGCATGTATCCTTGTGTTCAGCCCCCTTCCTCTGAGATTCATCCATGCCGCTGCGTGCATAAAGCTCATGCAGTCACACTTCCATAAGGCTGCAATTCATCCACCGTACGAATGCACCGCAACTTCTTTGTCCACGCTACCCCAGACGGGTGTTTAGGGGATTTCTGGTCAGAGTCCATTACAGACAATACTGCTACCACCCGTCACACACATCTACACTGCGCACGCGTGTTTACGTTCCTCTAGGGTACGTATCTAGAAGCAGAATTACAGACTTTCTGACAGCACATATATTGTTCAACTTGACTAGCTAATGCCAAACTGTTTTTTCAAAAAGAGTGGTCACTTTGGACTCCGTCACCAGCATAAGGACGTTGCTCCTCTCCTCAGAGTTATACCTGAAGCCCATTTTAAATGTAACGTACAGTGCTGTTTGTCACATACCCCCAAATGCAGGTGTTGTTTCCCCAAATCAGACTGACCTGCACGCTCCCTCAACCCAGACACAAAGGCCGCGCTCCGTCTGGAGTCAGAGCTTAGCGACAGCAGCTGTGCTAGCCCTTCTCCGGAGCGCCCTCCCCTGCAGCAGAAGCAGGTAAGGCGGAAAGGCCAGACACTGGCCAGCACCAGAGGAAGGGAGGGAAGGCTGGAGAGAATTCTCTTCCCTCTTGGGGACCCATCTGAGCAGCCAAGGAGAGCGAATGTGTTCAGTACTTTTACCATGCTTTCCGTGAAATACAAAATTTCTTTACTAAAAATTGTGTGATTAATTTCCACGCTATTCCTGACTTACAATATCATGGAGAAATGTGTGTATTTGGATAAAATGCCAAATACATCTCCTTTACCATTTTAGCATCTAAGTGTTGACTTCGCATTTACACCAGTGAAAGAGTACCACTAACAAAAACACTAGAGCAGTATCAGATGTGCATTAAACACGCACAGGGTCCGGCAGAGGGAACGCCACCGAGTGTGGTTGGTAGGGTACGTGAATGTCCCGCACGAGATGGACAGCAGTTTGAACATTTCGCCTAAAATGGCACATGGTGTGCTTGAGCGTGATATTGTTACGCTACAGAAGTACACGCTTACGGTTTTGTAATAGATTTTTATGTAATAAAAAAGGCGCATTATTTATGCCGAAGCCTGTATATATATCACAGCCTCCTCCAAAAACAAGGAAAAAACAGAATGAAAGTGCAATTTTCGGAAAGTCACTCCGTTCGTCGGGCAAGTGCCTGTGAAACAGCAAGCGACGGGCGAGGTCATCCCTGCCGTTTTCCCAGTCGGCCTCGATTTCCTCCCATGAGGGCTTCCTGGTGACTCATAAGATTTCCAAAAATTATTGTGACAGTAGTGGATTTTTACTTTTTCCACCCACTTTAGAATCTGAGACAAGATGTGATTTTAGGCGTGTGGAAGCTACTTAGTGCGTCCCTGCTCTGTCCCTATCGTTCACTTGGACCCAAGAGAAACCAAGACCTGGACGGTGAAGTAGCCGTAGCTCCTACCGAAGTGGCAGAACCCGTGATTAACCAGTGATGAACCCGCCCAATTCCAAAGTCCATACCCGCCTCACTCCTCCATGCCACCCGTCAATCACTTCCACTGAGATTTCAATTAGCATTACAATGAAGTTAATTTCACCGTTGATACTTACCCTAAAATAAGTGATCCAGTAAACTTTATTATATTTCCTTCAAAAAGGAAAAAAAGGGTCAATGTAATGAATTTCATGTTAAAAACGTGACCAGAAATAGGCATGTTCAGATAAGAAGTTATTGATATTTTTCCATTAACATAGGCAGCTGCTATCAACACAAGGCTTGCTATCCCCAGGCAGAAACGAAGGAACCAGTAAGCACTGGGTACAAACACAGAACCTGTGTGTGTTTCACACTCATTCTCCCCTTCCTCCGCCCCCACCCCAGCCAGCAGAGGCCCCAGTTCCCACGGCCCTGCTGGGACTGCCACTGAATGCCAACTCCAGGGGACCAACTTCCCTCCTGACTCCTTTTAATTCACAAACAGGTAAAGGCACAGGGACATTGCTCCCCACTGCACCAGATGTCATCCTTGTGTTTGGACTCAGGACTCATTTTGGTGGTGGCAAGACAACCCGCTTTGGCATGATTTATATGATTCCTTGGATTACGAAAGAAAAACGGACTCAAACATAAACTTGCAAGACATGGCCCATGTGAGCGGATCTCAAGAAGACGGTAAAAACACCTGGCGCTTAGTAGGTATTAAAAGTAAACCTCTGACAACTGAAAGATGATCTAGGCCAATCTTCTCATTTTACAAATAAAGATTAGTGGTAAATACAGATTTACTAATAAAGACAGATTAGTGCTAGATGCTGAGCTACCCTGCTCACCACTGAACTCCCAGAACCTATCATACACGCAGGGCACTGCGTTTTGCAGGGGCTTAATAAATAGCTGCTGAATGAGAATGCGGTAACACTTAAGTTGGCTTCACAAGGACTAGTATGAATCTGCGAGGAAACACGGGGGAGGGAGAGGACTCCCAAGAAAGAGGAGTGTGCCTGGCTCTGGGCCTACCAGTGTGGGATGGACCATTAGCCCAGAAGAGACATAAATCAATCTATCAGAAACTATTGTTTAACCAGTACTCACTGATATCTTTCCAGTACGTGTTGCTTTTTGGAGGAGGATTTGAGGTTCCTATTCTTCTACACCAGATGACACAATAAGCAGCCAGGGTCATTCTGTGTATTTAAGACAATTATAAGAAATTTAGTGTAGCATCTAATTAAAAACATATCTTTTACTCATTAGAACATGTCACAATCACAGTGGACTGCCCACAGAATTAGATTTTTCAAGACTAGGAAAACAATATTTCGTTAAAAAAGTATTCCTCTCTTGATTTATTTCTACGTAACTTTAGTTTTGAATACCATTACAAGTATGTTGTTATTAAATTCCTAGTTAGTTATTGCTGGTGTAGAGAAGTATATTTTCATTCAGAAATCTTCCTGAAGACCATTTTTCTTTTCAGTTTACTGAGTAATCCTTCTCTTTCCCATTGATTTGTGATCATTCCTTTTACCTTATAAATTTGTGTCTGTGTATACACACACATGTACACACAAACATACATGTTTTTGTTTTGTTTCTGGCTGGCTATTCTGTTCCACTGATCTCTTTTTGTACCCCTATCACCGTGTTTTAAGTGCTACAGTTTTATATATTTTGACAGCATTAATCCTCTGTCTCAAACTTTTTTGTAGCTATCTATGTCAGTTTACTCTTCCTGATAAATATTGCAATCATTTTGCCAGGAGCACTCGTTCCTCCCCAGAGCCACCAAAGTCGAACAGTCTGTGAGCTCTGAAGGCCATTTCTGACACCACCCAACCAAAGTGGCTCCTCCAACCACTGTATCACATCTCCACCTGAAACCTCTTTGTCAACTGATTTCAGTGTCTCTGTCCCCTCACTACAATCAGTTATTTGTTTACCATTGTAACCCCAGTGTCTAGACTAGTGTCCTGCACATATTCGGTGCACAAAAATCTTTGTGGAACAAATGAATGGAGGTTTGAAATCTGGATGATTCGGAGAAACAGGAAGAAAAGCAGGCTTTGAAGTGAGGGTGAAAGAGAAGTAGCAGCTCAGTTTCAGAGGAGACATTCAGAGCAGCACAGGGCAGGCGTCGAGTCGGCTCCCAGAGCGCAAGAGTGCAGGGAGGCGCGAGGCGATGGAACTGCTGAGACGGTCAAGGAGAGAAGAATGCTTGCAAAAAGGAAAGAATCCTTGGGAAGAGCTGGGCAGATTAAAGAGAGAGCGCCCGCAAAATACATAGAAACCAAGGGGAGAGAAAAGATTTGAGGGATAGAAAAAGGAAGTAAGTGGAAAAGCTGAGTTCCTAAATCATATAAAAACACGAAGTAAAAAGCCGTATGAGCTCAACTGGGAAGTACAATTTACCTAAGGAACAGAAAGCAAGAACCTCATCTCCACTGGTAAAAACAGAGAGAGTGAGCTCAGTTAAAATGCAGACCAAAATTCAGGAAGGAGTTAATTTTAGAATCACCTAGGGTCTCCCACTTAAAACGTCCGTTACCGGATTTAGAGAGTTATCAGCATGTAATCTATTCAACCTCCAGCAGCAGAGCTAGAATCTGAGGTCTGGAAGGTCCCAGTTTGAATGGACACTGTTTCATCCTCCTTGTTATCATCATTCCGTCACTACAGCGCCCGGGTTGATGGCACCCGCACGCGCTCTTGGGTCTCAGGGAGGAACCTGAGAGGAACGGTTAACCGGAATGGGTGGGCTGCCAAGGCTGCGAGAGGCCCTCACGCCCGGCGGAGGGTCAGTGAGTCAGTCGAGGCCGCCCGTCCACGCGGGGGCGCCCCGGCCGTTCCCCAGCCAAGCCCCGTCGCCATTCGTCCGTCTCCCAGCCTTGCTGGGTTTCGCTGACGTCTTGGCTCCCCCCGCAGGAGCCCGGGCTCGGCTTCCTACCTGCCGGCACGCGGACTAGGCCTCCCCGCAGCTGCTCACGGAGGACCAGGTCACCAAGGAGACCACTTTTCTCTGCCGCGCCCCGCCCGCGCCCTCCTCCCAGCGGCGGGCGGCACGTGACCCCGCCCCCAGCGCTCCTGGCTCCGCCCCCTCGGCCCCGCCCCCGCCCGTCTCCCACCCACTCGGGGTCGCCGGCGTGATGACGTAACGGGCGCTGGCGTACTCTGTCGGCGACGCGAAGGTGCTGGTGGGTCTGTAGGTGGAGGTACGAGGCGTCTGCTCCCGTAGCGAGAGGGGCGAGTAGGGTCCGCAAGAGATGGAGGGGTCCACAAGAAAGTGAGGAGAGGGTGGAGAGATCGAGAAACCTGTCCTCCAGGTGTTGGGGTCCATGGCGGTGTCCCGCACCGTCTCCGGGCCTTTCGGACGAGGCCGGGCGGCTGGGCTGCAGTAGTTGAACCGTGAATGAACTTTGGGGAGGCATTGCTCCGCGACCGTTTGTAGAAGCTTGAGGGTTAGGTTGACGTGCTCTGGGTGGGTGTTTTTCTTTTTAGCGTAGATCTTTGGGGAACGTCATTTATTTGGTAAGAGAACACAAGTTCGGAGACCTGGCTTGTACCCATTCGGGGGACGGGCGTGGGGGTAAAGCTACTGCTTAATCTCTTCCAAGGCTTCTATTCAGTATGTAATTTTTCCGGCCCATTTCAGAGCTATATTCTGTGATTCCTGTCTCTCAGAATCTTATTTTTCATCATACTCCTGACGGGGAAGAGAGGTCTTTCAACTAATGTTTTAAAAACTGGACTGGACACAGCGGTGTGGTTAAGCCACTTGGCTTTCACGAGGGTTAGGTAGAATTTGTTTGCAAATAAGGTTTATATATTAATATTCTAATAGACTCATGATACATTTTTTAAAGTTTGAAATATGTACGTTTTCTTAATATTAGTGCCATGTTTTTCAGACTTGAAATGTTGCTAGTATTTCATATTTTGCCTCATTCCAGAGGTAAATCTCCAAAGTGTGTTAAAGTTGATGCTTTTGAATTTTATGTCACCTTATTCCTTTTATTAGCATTTGTAAGGTCGTCGGCATCGTCTGACTGAGGAAAAGATGGTCAACGTCTTGAAAGGAGTGCTTATAGAATGGTTAGTAGTTTTGGTACTGAATGAAGGTTTTGTTTTGGGTTTTTTTTTTTTTTTTCATTAATACAGTACTTACTTGTCTTTCCTCTGTCAAACCCTGAGCCATCCACTTTCGCCGGGCTGCCTAGGGAGGTACAGGAGCAGGGACATACAGGGCAGGCAACACGTGGGGAAAGAACTGTGGGAGGTGGTGACAGCTTGTTCACATGGTGAAGAGGATGAGAAAAGCCACCATCTTGGCCACCGAGAGAGCAAAGCCCAGGGTGGCGGTGGCGGAGGGGAAGAGCCGTTGCTTCAGAGAACGTTCCTGGCATAAGCAATGATGAGGCTCCCAAATTCCAGCCCCAGAGCCTGCGACCCCTATTGTGGCGTCCCAGCCCCAATGAACTTGGCCGCTGTGTCAATGTCTCTTGAAATGGCACCGGTTTGGAAAGCTTGCAGCTAGAAATCAGCGAGGTCAGGGGACGTGGAGCTGCCGAGCTGCTCAGTCCTCCTCTCCTACGTTCGCTTTAGCACCCCTGCAGGTAGTGACTGTCTCTGCAGCTGAGTGGGGCTCCTGACGGGGGTGTGGGGGGCGGGGGTGGAGACAAGCCTGGCTGTGGCAGGAGAGCTGCTCCCAGTGCGGAGAAGACAGAAGGGCCTTAATGAGTTTTTTTTTTTAATTCTTTTTTCTCTTAAGATGGGAGTGAGTTGAGATTTTCAGCTTCTGCACTTCATTTCGCTTACTTCCATGACAAGTATGGCAGATTTTGTTGCTGTTTCCTCCTGGTGCCAGATTTCAGCGTCTCTGCTGAGCGATGTAATTGGCAGTATATCCACCATGTGTTGGTCAGAGGCAGCATATTCGTTAGGTTAGGCCTCTTTGGAGGAACAGTGCTGCTGTTCTAGAACCACCAGGGGGTGACTAAAATTGTTGGCGAAGGTGCGGAGGGTGCCAGTGGAGTCAGACCAAACCTTGGTTCAGCCCCCTTGCAGTACTTGTGCTGACTAGGAAAGCACTCAGAGCCGAGACTCGAACTCTAAGAGAAAGTTTACTTAGAAAGTCAGAAAGCAGAAACTCTTGGTTTCCACATCCCTTTCCAGTTCCGGTGCTGTCCCTGCTCTTTGTAGCAGGGTTTCCCAGGAGACCTGTCTGTGCTCACTGTCTGTAATCTCTTTCCTCCCATTCTGAAACCCACCTCCATCAGGCCTTCTCCCCAGTGACTGCCACAGCCGCCCTTGCCAAGTGCAGCGACCCCCTGAATCCAGTAGGTGATTCTCAGTCCTTACCTCCCTCAGTACTCTCAGTACTGCACCTCGTGACGGTGGTTGGCACACTCGATCCCGTCCTCTCCCCGGACATCCTTTGTTCACTTGGCCTCCAGGGCTCTGCATGCTTTCTTCCTACCTCAGTGGTCACTTCTTTATCATCTGATTTGCCGACCTGTCCTTTCTAACCTTTTGGTGTTAGGGTGTCCAAGGCTTGGTCAGAGTCCAAGGACCAAGGACCAAGCCTTGGACTCTGCTCTCTACCTACGCTTGTCCCTTGTCCTGGCTTTAAATGCCCCGTATATACTGATGACTGACTTTTACACTTCAGTCTGGACCTCACTGCTGAAATCCAGAATTGTATATGTAGTTTCTTACTCAACCCTGTCACTTGGGTGCCAGTACGCATCTCAGATGTAACATGCTTAAAACCAAACTCTTGATCTTACCAGCAAACCTGTTTTTCCCTCATTCTCCTCATTTCAGTAAAAGACAACTCCAACCTTCCATTTGCTTGGACTGAGAATTTGAGAGTCTCAGTTCTTCTCTTTCAAACTTTGAGTCTAGTCTCAGCACATTATTTGGCTTTCTATGCAGCGGATGTCTAGAATTCCACCACTTCTCATCCTCACTGTCCCCACCTGGGTCCAGATCATGTACATCTCTTGCCTGGATCACTGCAGGCACCTCCTAATTGGTCTCCCCGTCTCCAGCCTCGCCTCCACCGCCATCCCTCCCCATCCTGTCTTTTTCAGCCCAGCATGCACTATGATCCCTACATTGAAAACTTAAGACAGTTGGTAAGTTAAGTCATAAGTCCCTAAAAAAGCCAAAGTCCCTAAAATCATCTTCAGGGCCCTGTATCATCTGGAGCAGTTTTAACTTTCTGACCTTTCTCCCACTACTCTCCCTTCGGTGGCCCCTCTCCAGCAACCTTGGCCTTGCTGTTCCCTCTGCCAAGGACACTCTCCCCCCACATCACCACATACACGGCTTGTTTACACCTCCTCCTGGGGTTGGTTCACATTCACCTGCTCAGTTAAGGCCTTCCTTCACTCCCATATTTGCACTCGCAAGGTCCCGTCACTTTCAACGTTGCCATTTCTCTGTGCCTAGCATATGGTACGTACTTAATAAAGATTTATTGAATGAGTGAGTAAAACTTAAAATAGCAAATTTACTACTTCTGAACAAATCAATTCCATACACTGGTATGGCCATTGTAATACTGCAGCCATAGAATGTAACTGAGTTTTGCCAAACCTGAGTGAATAGGTGTAACCCTAAGTGTTCTGCACTGGAGTGTAAGGTAAACATACTAGAAACTAAATTTAAAACCTGTGTCAGTTCTGACACAGGTACATCTGTTTGTTTATTCACATCATTTTACATCAGTGAATTGTTAGCAAGGTCATTTTAGTGATAAGTTGAAAGTAAATAAAATCATTAGGAAGCCTTCACTTTATTAATAGTTAATATGCTGTGAACCACACTCGTTTAGTGATTAGAGTAAATCTTTTACTGTGTTGGCTTCACTTACACCTATGTTTGTACTTAAAAGAAGTAAAACTTATTTGTATTGTCTTCTTTAAATTACACTCACCTTTTGAATTAAATTATCTTTGTAATTGATGTTGACATTAGTCAAGAAACCGAATAATTGTGTAAGATATTTTTCTTTAAGAATTAAAACTCTCCCCTGGCTGTTATGGCTTAGGGGATTGAGTGCCGGCCTGCTAACAAAAGGGTCACTGGTTCGATTCCCAATCAGGGCACATCCCTGGGTGGGCCAGGCGTGTGAGAAGCAACCTCACATTGATGTTTTTCGCCTTCTCTTCCTCCTTTCCCCCCCTCAAAAAATAAATAAAATCTTTAAAAAAAAAAATTAAAAATCTATGCAGCTTGACATTGCTATATTAATTTTTTGCTAAACACATTATTGTATATTAGATCGAAAGAGTGTCCTTTGTTGTGATTCAAGGCTTTTATGAAAAAGACATACTTCAGTAAATCCAAGAAATTATATCCCTCTTTCCCTTATGAATATCCTATTTATTCCAAACTAAAGCCACAAATAAACAGACTTGAGTTTGGATCTCTTCTTTGAGCTCAGTATTCTCAGAGAGATTTTGTTAGGATTTTCTTTAAAGATCTGAATGATTGTTCAGACTTACATGGTTCAGAATTTTAAGAAAGAGGGAAAAAACTTGGGTACCTACTGCAGACCAAATACTTATCCTTGGCATTTTTTCCTCCTTTAATTTCCACAATGATTCTGTATGTAGGCTCACTTTGAGGCTTTGGGAGGCTCAGTACATTTTAAGGTCACACAAGTAAGCGATAAAGGCAGGGTTGAATCCAAATCTGCCTCTAGCTGTACACCCCATTTTATCAGAGTGACAATTTGACTGGTTTTGTACATTAATTTGTCATTGGCAAGGTGGTGAAAAGCTATGGGCAGTTTAAATGTAACGGTGGTGGACGAGTGAGGAAATTCATTTTTAAAATCAGTTGAGGCTGTGATTCTAGGCCCTAGTAACTACAAGGCTTTGAGCATTACTTTTTCACTTGCCAATGACAAATCATTCTTTTAAAATATTATCATTGGCCTCTTTCTCTTAAACTTGCTCTAACAGTTCTAAAATGAAGCTACATCTATAAATCATCAACACTTAAGGCAGAGTGGGAGTGAGGGTTGAGGACTTTTTAAATTAACCTAAATGTTCTACATGCTCAAAATTCTGATCACTCAGGTTCCAGTATAATTCGAAGTTAAAGTTTCTCCTCACCGTATGTTCCCTACAGTGACCCTGCCATGAAGCAGTTTCTGCTGTACTTGGATGAGTCAAATGCCCTGGGGAAGAAGTTCATCATTCAAGACATCGACGACACACATGTCTTCGTGATAGCAGAGTTGGTTAATGTCCTCCAGGAACGAGTAGGTGAACTAATGGACCAAAATGCTTTTTCTCTTACCCAGAAGTGAAAATATTAAATATTGACCACGTCGGAAGTCAAAGTAACAGATGCGAGAGAGACTGTCACCATTTAGTATCTCGTGTGACAAGTTAGACTTAGAGAATTGCTGAGAAGCATGCCATGGGAAAGACTGGGGTATCATTTGTGCAGAAGAAAGCCCCCAAACTGCTTTTTTTTCTTGTTCTGTCTTTGTCAATACACTTGCCCTAAAATTTAAAAAAAGAAAAAAAAGTTTTAAACAGTTGGCTATAATTTGACTCTTATTGTCCTTTATTGAAATATAAATGTAAATGGTTTTTCTACCTTTTTAATGCCAATTTAATACATTAAGAATATAATTTTTAGTCCTGGCTGGTGTAGCTCAGTGGATTGAGCATGGGCTGCAAACCGAAGGGTCACCGGTTCAATTCTCAGTCAGGGCACATGCCTGGGTTGCAGGCCAGGTCCCCAGTGGGGGCCCCATGAGAGGCAACCGCACATTGATGTTTCTCTCCCTCTCTTCTTTCCTCCCTTCCCCTCTCTCTAAAAATAAATAAACTCTTTTAAAAAATACATAATTTTTATTCTTATGAAAATATGATTTTTTATTATCAGTCTAGCCTAGATTCTTATTTTGCTTGTTCCTATAAGTAACTGTTAATTTTGTAGTGTGGATATGGTTGGTTCTGTTTCAACTAGAAACTTCAGAGAAGTTTTTAATCAAAGTATAACATACATACAGAAAATGCCCAAGTCATGAATGTTCAAGTCTTAGAATTTTCACAAACCGAAGCCCCCAGATGAAGAAAATGACAGTTCCCACCACCCCAGAAGCCTTTTTCCTGGATCACCCCAGGGTGCACACTGCCAACCTCGGGCAGCACCGCTGGGCTCACCGTTAACTTCGTGTCAGCGCAGCCACGCGGCATGCGTCCCCTCCGGGTGTCCCTGCTCAGCACCGTGTGTGGGCGTCACCCATGCCGGGGCGCAGCATGGCGCAGCTGCCCTGAAGCAGCGTGGGGTTGTGCTGTGTGGGTCTGCTCAGATGTGCACTTTTTTCAGTAAATGCTATAAATGTATTTTCCTTAGGATTTTCTTTTCTCTAGCTTATTTTATTGTAAGAATAGAGTATGTAATCCAAATAACTTACAAAATGTGTGTTAGTCAACTGCTTGTTATTGGCTTCCAGCAGTTAAGTTTTGGGGGAGTCACAATAGATGGATTTTCAACTGTGCAGGAGTTGGTGCCTCTCCCCACCCCCACTCCTATTGTTCAAGGGCCAACTAGTTTTTTCATTCTCATTGCTGTACAGTAGGTGTCCCATTGTTTGCCTCAACCACACTAGAGATGTTTTGGTTAATAAATAAAGCAGTCCTAAAAATTTAAGAACTATACATTCATGCAACTTCAGTTTGAACTTGATATACATACATCAAGAAACCTTAGCACTATCGTGTTATCACACTAATTTTTCTCTAGTGGCAGAATGTGTACAACAGTATTGCATTTGTTTGAGAAAAGAGATGGAAGTACAGAATCTAATTGCAAATGTACTGGCATTACTTACATTGATATCCTGTTGTTATTATAATAGCTTCTTCAGTTCATTCACTCCTTCACTTACTCATTCAAAAAACAATTAAGTACCCACCCCGTCCTAGTGCAAAGGGTAGTTCTTTAAAAGGTGCCCTGGCTGGCAGGATCGGTGTGTTGTGACTGCGACAGACAATTCACAGGGACTGCAGAAGTCCTGGGGAGAAAAAGGGAGGCGTGGCCACTCTCTGAGTGAGAGAGAGTACCCTGACCCCTGCCTGGACGGCTTTTATTGCTTTTCTGGGCGCATTACATTGAGGGTGGTCCTCATTTACTATGCACAGTTTTACTGCAGGTGATTGCCTTTTACAGATAACAAAGGAAAGAATGTTGCTAATTACTTGGAAGAGAAGGATGTTGCAAACCAAGGGAAAAAGTGGTTGAACTGGTTACACTCCATACTTGGGAGGTTTAGCACAGATTTTAGGAAGTTACTTTAGAGATATGCAGGAAACATTTGCTGCCTCAACCCAGGGCGAGGGAGTTTTAGCAAAAGCAAGTCTCGTAGCAGCCTCAGTACAATGCAGGCCCGATTCCCCACTGGAAAACCCATCTGTGGGCGTGGGTCCTATGTGCTGGACCTCGATTCTCACTGGCTTTTCCGAGTGGGAGCTGGGCTATGTTCCCACGCCACATGGAACGGTTCCCTATATCAAGCAACAGAACAACAGTGAAGAATTGTTTAAACAATAAAGTTTAATTGTCCAATATAACAATTATAACTCCAGATATAACAAGTTTGGAGACAGTTCCAGGTGATTCGGCCTGCTTGTCATCCTAATAACGTTGGCTTTTCGTTCCCGGCGTACTGCCTCACCATCCCCAGACCGTGGCTGCCACTCCAAGGGGCCGTATTCACAGCAGCAGCCCAGACAAGGAAAGGAAGGCTCCACTTGCCAGCAGAGAAAATAACAAAAAACAAAAAATCTTCGCCCAGGTGTAACTTTTTATAAGGGAGAAAAGTCTTTCCCAGAACCTTCCCCCTTATCTATCCCTAGACTACTCGTTGGCGAAGAGGAATAGAATAGTAACTGACTTAGATCAGTGATTCTCAACCTTTAAAATCACTGGGGTTTTCCAAATAACAGTGTAGATACTGTTTGGTCCACGTGGAGCTTAGTTCCCTGCAGTGAGTATGGGCTGCACTTGGGGACTTGCTTCCGAAGAGTGGATTTGGACTGGGTGCAAGGGCAACTGACCGCACAGTGGAGAAACCTGGAAAACACCGCCTTAGGCAGGTGATCAGGACGTCACGGGTAAGTCGTGTTGAGAACGTGTACCCCTAGTGTGATGTGATTGATGAGAAGGGCGCTTCACCCTGACCGGTGCGGCTCGGTTGGGCATCATCCTGCGAAGCGCAGGTCGCCAGTTTAATGCCTAGGTTACGGGATCGGTGCCCCGTCGGGGTGCGTGCAAGAGACAATGGACTGATGCTTCTCTCCCTCTCCTCCTTTCCACTCGCTCTAAAAAGTAAATTAACTTTTTTTTAAAGAATAAAAACTTACTTTTTTTTTTTTTTTTTAAAGAAAAAGGGTTCTTCACCTCTGTGGTTTTCTTCCTAAAAAACAGTAACCCCGGTCTTACCATGAGAAAAGCCTCAGACCACCACAGATTCCAGGGAATTCTACAAAACACTTGGCCGGTGCTCCTGAAAACCACGAAGGTCGTGTAAAACAGGGCAAGACTGAAAAACAGATCGGAATAGGCTAGGGAGAGATGACAACTAACGGTGCAGCTGTGTCCCAAACTGAATCCCTGTATCCAGGGACAGCGAGGGGGCGCTAGCTGAAATCTAAGAAAATCCGTGTAAAGTCTGCCCTCGTTATCAATGTTCTGTCTGCTTTTGTATGTCCTTGAAGATTTCCATCAAAAGTTTCTAAATGAATATTCTAGTACATAATACCCTTACATTTGTTTCAATAAAAAACGGTGTATTATAATGGTTAATGGCCTGAATTTCGGTATCAAGAATTCTGATTGAATTTCAGTTTTGGTTATTTGTGGCAAGTTACTGAACTTTATCAGTTCTTGGTTCCATTTTCTAAAATGTAGCTAATAATAATCATGACAACACCTCCTGGGGTGGTTTTGAAGATCAAGCAGGATAAAGTGTGTGACGCGCACCGTGAGAGCACATGGCCCACATCACAGTAAGTGGGCTCTGTTTGGGGAGTCTTTCCCCCGCCCTCCCTCGGTCAGGCGGTGGTTACGTTGTGGCCCTTCTCACAGAACACACCCTCATACAGGGCAGGACAAAACAGGTTTGCAGCTCGTGTGGAAAATGTGATACAGTAATTAGTGCAGAAATAAACTTCCCCATACTCGTGACTGGAAACCTACTTTTGCCCCCACCCTGAAGAACAGAATCAGCTTAACACCAACTCTTCGAATCAGCCTTGAAAAGTTCCGACAGCTGACCTGTAGTGCCACAGGCTGCCAGCAGGCAGTGCCCTGCAGAGAGACTTCCAAGTGCGCGAGACACCAGTCGAGGTTATTTTAAAGTAATTACACTTCAGGGACGGGGAGCACATGGCCTTCTCTGCTCCTGCGCTCTCTGGGTGAGCGCCCCTTTTTAGGGGTCCTCAGCACCCCCAGGCCCCACCAGCCCTGTCTGATGAACAGAATGCTTTCTGTCCCCCTCCCTCTGCACCCACCCCACCCCCGCCTGCCCAGCCAGGAGCCTCAGGCTCACTGCAATGGAGGCCTCTGCCCAGGAAGCCAAGCCAAGCTGGTGGCTGCTCCCTTAGTTTTCATGGATGCCCTGACCTGTGTCCACAGTGCACTCTGAGAAGCAGTGGCCCCACTGCAGCAAGTTCCCTGTCCTCCAGGGGAGCCCCCATTTCCCTCTCCACCTCCACCACAGGTGTCTGAGGCCGCAGAGCCCTGATAAACCAGGCCTGGTGCGCAGGTGGGCAGCCCCAGCCTCCCAGGAGCCCCCTTCAAACCGAATCAGAGTCGCTTTTCAGTGCGTTTCCCAGGGGCTTCCTCCACACCTTCAAGCTGAAGGAGAACGTTGACGAAGGAGCCACCCTGGGACAAGGGAGAGATTGGAAAGCTCATTTGGGGGGGCCACAAGAAGAGCAGATTAAGGGGTCAGACGAGGGCCTTCCCAGCACTCACCGTGGAGCCCTTAATCAACCTAGTGCCTTTCAAGCGTGTGACTTGAATCGCGCCCCCAATTCCGGGAGAATCCTGGGTGCGGTGAAGAGGCTTTCTACTGTCACCCGGTCCAGAGAGGGGTCCGTGCGCCTTTACCGAAATGAAGCCCGGCCCGTTACTGCACAGGAGATGGGGTCTGCATTGAGTTAGTAAAAAAGACAGAAATGCGAGATGTCGCAACTGACGCGGGGAAAGCACGGAGCTGCGGCGCCGTGCCCGGCCTCTGTGCCACTCGGGAAGGGAGGCAGGGGCCTGGCCTGGCCGCCGGTGGAGCTGTTGGGTGAAGACGAGGCCGCCCCTTCTTGCACTGGAGCTCTGTCCCCACTGACCCCGGCAGCAGAACGCCCCCACGCGCGCAGCGCCCGGGAACCCGCGGCGCAGGAGGGCGAGGACAGGCCGGCAGGGCTGCTGGCCGCTGCCTCCCCGCTCACTCGCGGTCCCTTAGGCCGGGCCGGTCAGGGAAGCGACATCGTTCGAGGGTCTCAAAGACGCAGTGACGGAATGTATCCTCCTCTCTGTTCCTGGCCTAGTAGCAAGAGGAGGAGTCAGCCGTTGAGGGAGCACGGAGAAATCGGCCCCGCTTCTAGGAACGCGTGGCGCCGTGTGTGGGCAGCGCGAGGGACCAAACTCCTGCCATGCAGCAGGCCCGGCCCGTCTGACACCTCGGCCACAAGGGGAGACCGGAGCCTTTACCCGGTGTGCGGCGATCCGCCCACGGCTGGGGGCCCAGCAGGGGGCAGGAAGACATCTCTCTAACGGGCTCCTGCCTTCGCCAAGGACACTGTGGAGGCCTTCTGAAAACGGGGGAGGCGGCAGGGTGCAGAGACCTCCCGAACACAGAAAGCCAGGACCGGTGTGTGAGAAGAAAGAGAACCCTCCAGGGTCCCGAACGCGGGCAGCTGTGCCAGTGTTTAATGACATAGCGCACGGGCCTGGAGCTCCAGAAGCTGGGGGCTGGGCTGTAAAGCGGGAAGAGGTCCGTGGAGTCGCACGGACGCTCAGGCCCCAAGCCTTCTCCCAAAGGAAAGTCCTAATTCTGATCGCAGAACGCTGAGGGCGGTGGAAAGTCCGACTGCAGCTGCTGCAAAGCCCAGTCCTGGCCCGTCTGCCGCTTATTCCCACGCAGTCTTCCCCTCCTCCATCAGCGGTGTGCAAGGAGAAGGGCATGCCCTTCTCTGGGCCCAACTAATTTTTCAGTGGCCGCTGCTCTTTTTTCTTACTATTATTCACGCAGCAGTTCTGCGAGCTGCTCCAGCAAGTTAATCGAACCCAAAGAGAGCAGTCTACGGGAACCTCTGATTTACAGCCAGTGGGTTGGGAGCTGGGGTGAGCCCTGGACTTGTGACTGGCATCCCAAGCGGGGCTGGGCGGGTGGGCAGGCTTGCAGGACTGAGCCCTCCCCCTGTGGAATCTGACGCTACCTCTGGGTAGACAGTGTCAGAATTTAGTTAAATTTTTGGCCGGTAACAGAATCACTTATTGGTATGGGGAACCCTTTCTCCCCACACTGAAATTCGGTTGCAGAACACCCAAAGAGTCACTAACCTGCAGATCTAAGAAGCTGACGAAACTGCAGGATGGATACAAGGAACAGCCACACTGACACCCAAAATAGTCAAAACGCTGAAACCAAAGATAAAGAAAACTCTTCAAAAGCAGCCAGAGGGAAAAACATACTCATCACATACATCATGAAAAACAGTGAAGGCCAGAAGACAATGGAAACCCATCTTTAAATTGTTGAAAGTGAAAGAACAAATTAGAATTCTAAAAATATCCATCAAGACTGAAGTCAAAGTGAAAACATTTTCAGACAGACAAAAGCTTGGAGGCTTGGCGTCCGCAGACCTGTCTTACAAGAAATCCAAAAAGACGTCCTTCAGGCTGAGGGGAGTGAGCGCACCTGAAGAAAGGCTGGATCTGCTGGGAGGAATGAGGAGCGCCAGAGAGACAGACAGAGTGAACAGATGGGAAAGTATAAAAGGCCTTAAAAAGACTGCTTTTCTTTTTTTCCCTGGCCATCTCTCTTTCCTTTCCCCCAGCACAGAAACTCGGGCATTGGAGGAGGTAAGGCTGAGAGGGAGAGGGCGTGCTGTACAGAACAGAGCGGCGGGATGCCCCCAGGGTTCCGGAAGGTGGCGTGGCGGAGGGACAGGAACACTGCAGAGACCGTCGTTGTGGGGTGCCCTGGTGACTGAGGATGTGGGGGAGAGAGGGAATGATGTCACGCGGAGGCGCTGGTGGCGGAGAAAGCCGCAGTGCAGAGGTGGTAAGGGGAGGCGGGGAGAGTGGTTGGGAACTGGCTACATTGAGCAAGTTAACAGGTTGAGCAAATAAGTAAACATGCTGAGGGTGATAGGAGCCAGGTTTCTCGTTGTCCGAAAAGAGATTTACAAACGGGGAAAGGGGGAAAGCTAGAAAGAACACAGGAGTATTCGTTGTAATTGGAAATATGATATCAGCTCATGACAAACATGTAATCTGTAATCTATCCAGATAGTTCTAGAAATAATTATAAATGTGTGTGTGTGCACAAAAATTTCCTCTGTCTCCTGAAAGGGCCTAGAAGCAATGACACCCTCCCAGCAAAAGCCCCAGCTCTTGGTCTCTAAATGCTGCCCTACCCTAAAAAGGCCAGAGTCTTTGCAGAAATGGCGGATTCCGGAGCTGGAGCAGAGAAAGTGTAAGATGAGTAAGGGCACAGAAGATTTGACAACTTTGTCAGTCCGTCTGATATTTACAGAACACTTCACCCCACAAAGGCAGAATCCTCATTCTTTTCAAGTGCACATGCAACAGCCACCGCACAGAGCGCACGCTGGCGCGAAAGCCACGTCTCAACAAAATTCAAAGGACAGGAAAAAAAAGAAAACATACATTAGACATGTCAGGGATGAAAGAGGGGATATTGGTACAGAGTCTATAGACTAAAAGCGTAATGAAGAAAACTGACAGAGGATTTTATGCCATTTTGAAGGCTTAGGTGAAATACATAAATTTCTTGAAAAAATAAAATTTATCAAAACCAATACAGGATAAAATAGAAAAGCTGAAAAGTCTTACGCTGTTAAAGAAATGGAATGTTTAAGTTAAAAATCTTCCCAAAAATAAAACTCCAGGCCCGGTTGAAATACGATCAAACATTTAGAAGGGAAATTATTCCATTCACATAAACTCTGAGAAAATAGTAGAGGTGAGAACAGTTCCCAACTCATTTTATGAGGCCAACATAATCCTGACACCAAACCTAGACAAATACCACCAGAAAAATTATCAGCTAAAGTGTCTCATGAGAATATTGCCCAATGGAATCTAGCAATGTACAAGAAGGAGATGTTTACTTTCTAAAATCAGCAATGTAGCACTGGCCGGATACTTAGCTGGTTAAAACGTCATCCCAATAGGCCAAGACTGCAGGTTCCATACCTGGTCAGGGCCCACAGAAGAATCAGCCAATAAAGGCATAAATAAGTGGAACGGCAAATCAGTGTCTCTCTCTCTCTTTCCACCTGCCTCTTTCAAATCAATTGTAAAAATCACCAATATATAAAACAAAGATAATACATCATGATCGTTGGAGCAAAGTTATTTCAACATCCAAAAATCAATTGGTATGACTTACAGCATTAATATAGGAGAAAACCATATGATCATCAAATACATGCAGAAAAAGTATGCTGAAAAAAATGAACACTTGTCCATGATTTTAAAAAACCCTCCACGAACTAGAAAAATATGGGAACTTCTTCGATCTGATAACTGCATCCATTGAAATGACTACAATTAATATATACCAGCAAAAAAGGAGAATGCTTCACCCCCTAAAATGGGAACAAGGCAAGAATATCCACTTTTATCATCTCTAATCATTGTTGTACTTAAGTCCTAGCCAGCACAGTAAGTCAAGAAAAAGAAATAACAGGCATTGCACATTGTAAAGGAAAAGGTTAAACTGTTTTATTCACAGACATGATTATGTCGAAAACCTTATAAAATCTGTAAAAAGGCAATAATCGAATTTAACAGTCATAGGATACAAGATCAGTAAACAAAAATTTAATGGTCTATACTACCAATGAAAAATTGAAAAATGAAATATTAGAAATACCTTTTATAATAACATTAAAATATCAAAACATAGGAAATAGATTTATCATATATCTCAGTTTCCTCACCTATAAAATAAAGATCATAGCAGTTCCTCCCTCATATAGCTGTTAGGGTTAAATGAATATTTTTTAATTTAATTTTTAATTTTTAATTTTTTAATTATATTTCATGGATCATGCTATTCTGTGGCCCTAATTTTTCCCCCTTTGCCCCCCTCCACCCAGTGCCCTCCACTCCCTCAGGCAATCCCCCCACCATTGTTCATGTCCATGGGTCAAGGTCTTTGGCTACTCTGTTTTCTATACTGTAGCTCACATCCCCATGGCTATTCTGTAATTACCTACTTGCACTTCTTAATCTCCTCACCTCCTCACCCATTCACTGACCCCCACCCCTGCCCCAATGTGGCAACCTTCTGGTAACTAACTTCTTTTCACTTGCTTTTAAGAGTGTCTCTTTAACCTTTGGTCTTTTAATTATGATGTGTCTTGCATCCATCATAATTGAGACTCTCTACACTTCCTGGACTTGGGTGTCTATTTCCTTCACCAATTTAGGAAAGTTTTCTTTCACCATTTTTTTTTTCAGGTAGATTTCCGATTTCTTGCTCTTTCTCTTTTCCTTCTGGTACCCCCATGAGATGACTGTTGGACCTCTTGAAGTTGTCCCAGAGGCTGTTCATACTATCCTCATTTTTTCTGATTCTTTTTTCTTCTTGTTCTGCATGGTTGTTTTTTGATTCCTATGTTCCAAATCCTTGATTTGATTCTCGGCTTCCTCCCTTCCATGGTTGTTTCCCTGTGAATTGTTCTTTATTTCAATTAGTGTGTCCTTCATTTCTGACTGGGTCTTTTTTATGCTGCTGAGGTCCTCACTAAGTTCTTTGAGCATCCTTATAACCAATGGTTTGAACTCTGCATCTGAGAGATTGCTTATCTCCTTTTCCTTTAGCTTTTTTTCTGGACTTTTGACCTGTTCTTTCATTTGGGCCATGTTTCTTTGTCTCCTCATTTTGGCAGCTTCCCTGTCTTTGTTGCTATGTATTAGGTAGAGCTGCTTTGACTCTGTGTCTGGTAGTGTGGTCTAACATAGTCGGCGCCCTGTAGGGTCCAGTGGCACAGCTTCCCCTATCACTCAAGCTGGGTACTCAAGGTGCGCCCTTTTTGTGGACTGAGTACACCCTGGTTTTGTAGCTGAGCCTTGCTTGCTTTTGGCAGATCAATGCGAGGTATATACCCCAGGCCAGTCAGCTGCAAAGACTGGCAGTGACTGTGGCTACTGACCACCATCCTCCACCCTCAATGCAGGATCAACTGTGCAGAGGCAGGGTGGTGGTGCTCTGACGGGGTCTGTAGCTGTCCACTGAGTGTGCTGGCCCTGAGGTTTCCCAGTGGTCTAGATCAGGGTTAGCCCCACCTGTGTTTCACACAGGGTGCCCTGCCTGAGCTGTAAAGCAATCTGAAATGGCTGCTACCTGTGCTGGACTTGGAGAGTCTCAGGTGAAGCCAAGCTGTGACTCTACTCTAGCTGCAGCTGGGGTTCACCGAAGTCACCTGTTGCTTGTTTGATAGGATTTAGGAGCCAAAACCAGCCATTCTTATGGAAAAGCAGCTTGGGGTGGGGCAGAGCCTTTGTGGCTCTCCATGGTGGGTCACACAGTGTCAGCCAGGTTGATGGAGTCTCAGACATGGCACCAGCCTGTAGGCTCTGTGTGGGGGGAGGGCTCAGCAAAGGGACAATGGCCTTTGCTCGCCCTGAAGCCGGACACTTTAGTCTCTCTCTGTACACTGCTGGTGCCCTTCAAGCTGCCACCCCGGTGCTGGAGCTCAGAGGGAGCGAGTCTGAGTAGGTGAGTCCGTGTGTGGGTTCCCCAAGAGGAACTGCTCAGGGCTCCAGCAGCCTCCTCCACTGACTCAGTGCCTGCTGGTTTTCACAGCCGGAAGTTGTGGGGACTTGTCTTCCTGGCACTGGAACCCTGGGCTTTGGGGCCTGGTCTGGGTCTGGGACTCCTCGCTCCTGAGATATCCCTCCTGAATTTTTATCCGTGTGGGTGTGGGGCCAGCCCGTTCCATGTCTGCGCCCCTCCTGCCAGTTCCTTGATGGATGCAGTTTCTTCAATTCCCTAGTTGTCAGACTCCCCTTCAACTCGATTTCTGACGGTTCTGAGTGATGGTTGTTCTATATTTTAGTTGTGCTTTTGATGTGGTTGTGTGAAGAGGTGAGCCATCTCTGCCTACATTGCCATCTTGACTGGAAGCCCTAAATGAGTATTTTTAAACATTTAGAATACAGCCAGGTAGGCCGTAAGTCCTGTATAAATGTTAACCCAAATCTCAGTGTGCAATGCTGATCATTTGTAACGTGAATGGAAGATGTAATATGGATTTTTAAAAATTAGCACTTCATGTGAAATCTCTCCCCTGCCACAAAGAAGGAATGTGTGACCTACTGAACATGTGACAGTGTAATAAATAACATCTATCACAATTTTGAGTCTTGACCGCGTCCGCTGTCGTGGTACTGAACGAGTTGCTCCAGTAGGTGGAGCTCTGACCCAGAGTTTGAAAAGCACAGGCACTATTGTCTGCTTTGGGGATCCAGACCCTCTGTGGCTTGGAATGCATCTGTCCTTCCTTTGCTCTCCGTGTGCTGTGGGTGAAATAAAATGCTGCTACAAACTATATCTTTTTCCGAGAAGTAGTAAATTGGAATAAAGGAACTGGTTTTAAATTTCAGACTTAATTTTTACCAGAGAAATAATGCAAAAAAAGGCGGGGCGGGGGCGATTTTCTACTTTATAAAAATCCACAGTTGGGCATTCCAAACAGGATCGCTGTGCATTTTCTCTTGCTTTGGCACCGTGTATAGGAATATTGACAGTCCTTTTTGGCCGCAGACCTCACATTTGCCTGTGTGCTTGCACACCTCCTCCACCATCACACAGAAATAAAAGCCCCCCCACAGACTCTGGAGAGTCGCCTTCATCGGTAAGAGCCTTTTCTGTTGTTCTGTTTCCATGTCCATCAAATTCAAAATATTTCTCCTATTTTCTTTTGATTCGTTCTTAACTGAGGTAGTCTTCAGAAGTGCTGCTTTTGTTCTTATTGGGGTATATTTGACAATGAAAAATTGCATATACTGAAGGTATACAATTTGATGATTTGATGCACATATGCACTGTGAAATAATCACCACATTTGAGATAATTAACATATCCATCTCTTCAGATAGTTACCACTTTAGCAAGAGCTGTTGTAGATACGTTTGATCACCACAGAAAAGCGATAGAGTATTTTAGACTAAAAGTAGTATTTTCCCCACCAACACCAATATCCTAACATGGATCTTCATTCCTAAAGCTCGTTGTGTAGTGCTAGCATTATGAGTTTTACATTTTTGTCATTTATCTCACAGTTGTCCTTGAAGAGCTTGATTTAAAATCCAGTCAACGGAAGGGGACATGTCTCACTAATTTCAGGTTGCTAGGCAACTAGTCTACTTCTCCCCAGCATCTCTTGTAATGTTCAGGATATGCAGGAAGGTTAGCAGAAAGTATGTGCCACTTCAGACATAAATATATCCAATAGAATCCTTTCCAGGAAAACTATCCAATCTGTGGACTTTGTGTTATCTTATTTCTCCAAGCCAACTTCCTATTCCATTTCTCAGTCTCATGAAGACAGAGAAAATTGATAGTTAGAATTTTTCTTTAGAGAAATGAATGGCTGTCAATGTGAATTTCGCTTCTCATCTTCTGAAATTTTTCATGTAAGACCTAAGTTTTTCTTAAAACTCATATCAAAGCCAAATATTTTTCAGTGTCTTGCCAATTTATATTCATTATTATCACTGTATGTGTTTAGATTTGCAAGCCCAGAACTCCAGAAGCTGATGATTTCCTGTAGAATATCTTGCCTATAATTATATGTACTGAATTTGCAATAATTAGGTACCTTGGTATGTGACATGAAAACCATTTAGAGATACAGAATTTTCATCTCATATTTTTACTTCTTAAAATTATAATTAAAAGGCCTAAAGATAGTACTAATTATTAAAATAGATGATGATAAAAATCTTTAACTTTATTAATGGCTTTATTTAAAAGATCAGAGAATATCAAGAGAAAACTAGTCCAGTCACCTTTCCAACTGAGCCTTGACTATCAATCACACCTCACGCACCTCCCAAGTAGCTGCCCAGTCTATTTATTCTTGAATACCTCTCCTTATCCCTTCACTTTAAAGTATCCAGAAATAAATGCTAGTTAACATGTGAACATTTTCTACGTGGTTAGTGTCCTTTTATTCCAAACAATTATAGATTTCACAGGAACTTCTATTCATTCATCATTTATCCATGCATCCATCCATCTATCAATTTGCTTATTCATTCATTCAGTGAGCCCTCACACATATAATCACTACTTGCCACTGTTCTAGGCACCAGAGATGGGGGTGTAATAGTAAACACCAGACATTATCTTTTCTAGAGGCCTGACAAAACGACATTCATTTTGTGCTCCAGTAGCAGTCACATGGAGGTATTCCTGGTTGGAGGTCAGCTCTCTGTCAGGAAAGATTCAGAAACCCAGGCCTTTTCCATCCAGTGGCTTTGCTCTCTGGGGCCTCAAGTTCTTTGCATCGGGCTGGCAGCCAGTGGGGGGAGACAAGCACACGCACTTCTCAGCTGACTCGGTCTCAGAAGTTGCTTCTCACATTCCATCGGGGAGCATGGGTCACACGGCCATGCCTGGGCAGGGAGGGGTGTGTGTCTGTTGGGGAAGGTTGTTCCTGTCCTGGCAGAGACCTCCTAGTTACGGCGCTTACCATATGGAAAGGCTTTAGGCAGACGATTACCCATCTCTGCTATAATATCCCAAACCTGCATTATTTTTGAGTAAGTTGACTTCAGTGTAGGCAAATCATTGCTGGGACTCATTTCATCTGTTGTCTGATACTTAGATGGTACTTAACTACTTAAATCTTTCAGAGATTCTCTTCCTCTACCTAGATTTTTATATTAACAAAAGTTACTGAGTATCTAATAAGTGATTTTCTTTGAGGCTTAACGCTTAAGGAAATAGGTACGACTTAGTATCTGTATCCACTGGTCCTACTGGTAAACATCTGGGAAGATTTTCCAGCTAGCGAGAGGAAAACCAACCTAAAATTGCTTAAGCACCAATGGAATGTCTCATCGGAGAGAACGGGAGGTTCTGAGACAGTCCACGTGCGTGAATACACACCAGGGTTGGACTCCGGTGAGTCAGAGCGGCCTCCAGGCCGGTTCCCCGCGCCTGACGTCTTCCCTGCAGGCTGGCTCCTCCCCATCCACGGTCACAGAATGGAAGCAACGGCCCCGGCCTCCCCAGCCACGTCCCGAGAAGCAGCCCTTGGACTTACTTGGGCCTTCTTCCCAGTTAACAATTTAAGACCCCAAAGCTCCAGAGAGCTTTTCTTTTAAAAATAAAGTAGGTTACATCTACTCATATGTACCATTTTATAAATGAAAACTGAGAAAACTTAAAAATACTTACTTCATTTATGATAATAAACTTTTATGTGTTAACATCAATCACACATTTTCATGAAAAAAGAGACAACTGTTTTCCAAATTGAAAATTCTGGAGAGAAGAGCGGCGTTGTTTTACAGTTTTTTAGAAATTGCTGTTGACTCCTAGCTTGCTTGAGGGCAGGTCGGTTCTCATATCTGCGTCTGCGCTTGGCCCGCTGTGTCTTGTACATCACGTAACCTCTGGAAAAGACCAGTACACGTTCAGGAGAGAATGAGATGAAAAAAGCAAATGGCATCTTAGTACTACCGTAACACAGACCCCTCAGATCCCTGGAACAGGGGGTCCTTATATTTCCTTTCTAGAACTGAGAAGCTGTTTCCAGAAGCCTTCCCTAGCAGACTACCCTCGTGTACATTTATCACTTGCCTATGTCTAAAGAAAGGGTCGAGCTGGCAGGATCGGCTTACACCAATGATTCTGTCACGCGCATCAGAATCACCTGGAGAGTGTGTTCAGACACAGCTTGCTCGGCCACCAACTCCAGGGTTTCTGATTCGGGAAGTTTGGGGTGGGGACTGAGAAGGGGCATGTCTCACAAGGCCCAGGTGCTGCTTCTGGTGGTCCAGGGACCCCCTGTGAGAACCCAAGGCTCAGACCAGTCCGGGGGCAGGGCAGCCCGGCTTCCTGGAGCTCATTGGCGCATGGAGGACACAGATAGCTTTGTAAGTTGGGGTTCACTAGCGAGCAGGGAGGGACAATGGCTGCTGGTACAACTGTGTTTGTGGCACTTATGTTCTCAGAAAGAGACTCCTCGTGTTAGACTCCTCCAAAACAGAGAAATACTTTAATATTTGTCCTGTTAGTGACTTTTCACTGGTTATCAAGTGCATCTTGGTTTCATGGGCAAGTGAGGGAAAAGGTGAGTGTGGGAGGAGGGAAAGAAAAGGAAAGAATAGAGATAGAAATTTAATTTTACAATGCCATCTCTCCTCCTTTACAGCCTTCCTGGCTTAGGAAACCTAAAATGGATGAATTTGCTCTGGAGGCAGTAAATGCAGCTGCTTTTGAAGTGAATTTGAGGGTGGTCTGCTCCCTGCAAACTTACTTTGCTACTTCATATTTTCAGAAGTGTACTGAGGTCTAAAAATGCACGCAGCTCAGCCCCATAGCCCCTCTCGGTTAACCTTGCTCTTCACGTTGACATGGCTTGGTAAAGTGAAATATTCCTCGTGGTAGGCCCGTGTAAATATTCCAAACAGTAGAGAAGCCACGGGGTAGGGAAAGGCCCTACGTCCTTCTCTCTGTACCAGCGTCGCTGAAAAAGCTGTAGAATTTTAGAGATGGAAAGGATCGAGGACCAGTGCTCCCTTCCTCCCCGTTTTACAGACTGAGGAATGAAGGCTGCAGGGATGGAGTATTGTGCCCCCACTCACAGCCACCGAGTGGTGGTCTGAAGACAACCCAGGCCTTGTGACCCTGTCTGTGCTTTAGTTCTGACAAGCTCTTCCGTGTGGTGGCTAAAACAGAAACAAGATACCACAAGGAGGTTACAGAGAAATAACAGGCAAGCCCGAAGTGTTTGAGGTGCTTGGTATTTGAGTGAAGCAGGTTTCACTCTTTGTGCTTCAGCTGGGAGCCTTAACACCCCGATGGGCTTCAGTCCCAAGCCTTGCAGCCCACCGCCCCCAATGCCAGGGCTCTCGTTCCGGCCGCTTCTCGGACAGGAGCCAGCCTCCTGAGGTTTGCGTCAAACGTGGCCTTAGCACAGCCCCGGGACGGCCAGGCCAGCTTCCCCTGACCAGCCGCAGATGCAGGCCACAGATTCTATCTGCCCTGCTGCCTCCCAGCCCTGGGCCAGCTGATCTCTTGTACGTCATTCATCATTCCACCTCTTCCCAGAGACCAGTGAGGCAGTCTCAGGACATTGCTAGGAAAAACGAAAAGTTTACCCGAGACAATGGTGTCTGCCTGCTTTAAGAGTTGCTGAACTAAGGCTACTGCAGCCCCTTTCGGAAGACCATTGACTGCTCTGCTTAAAGAAAAATGGTGCCTAACTACATGTACCTACTCAGGCAGGGTCTGGTCGGGACTCAGGGCTGCCTCGAGGGCCCACCTGAACAAGGAAAGGATTCGGAGGAAGGAGGATGGAGCTTTGCCTGGGGGCAAAGTAGGGCAGCCTGCTCACCTCTTCTCCTGGATGGGGGGCACGGTAGGGGGGAGAAAGAGACGACTCTAAAAACTCTCTTTGTTAAAGGCCAAGTGCTGGCCAGTCCCAGGTGCAGGCCCCAGAGTGCATCCGCTCTGCTCTGCAGGTCTCTGAAGGGAGGGCCCTGGGACAGCAGAGCAGATACTTCCTGTCTTTTCCTTTCTGAGTGAGCTAAGCAGTACTCCCGGTCCTAGACGAGGGGGCGTAGGTGTCACAGTTGCTCAGGAGGCACTCTGCGAGACTGGGCGAGGAAGCAGCTGGCTGAGGAAGACCCTGCCACGGCCCTCTGGGTGTCCAGCTCAGCTCGCCAGAGTCAAAGCAGAGGCATATGTGGGCTCACGCTGACCACCGCCCTGGTGGGCCATCCTCTTGCAAGGTTCTCCCCTATCTGCACCAAACCCCCTTCCAGCAACCCCCCTCCCACACTGACTCTCGATTTGGGCAGTGCTTGGTCCAAAGTAGCAGCTCAACAATTAAAAAGTAGTACTATGCCCGCATGATCCTATTCACCCTATTCTTCTGTCTCTTTCCAGGTTTAGCATTCTTATTGTCTTTAGTAGCTGCTTTTAAAACTGTATAACATCATAATACAGCTTCCAGAGTCCTTGCCATCCCGGTCACCCTTCCTAGGTTGGGCCGCCACGTATCCTTCTTGAAACTCGACTGCGGTCATGTGCTGAACTGAGAGGAACAGCTGGGTCATGGCAGTTCCTCCTCATCCTGAATGCTGTCTTTTTTTAGTGCAGCCTAAGCTGGCACTGGCATTTTTGGCTCTCAGGATCTGTGGAAAGACAAAAGGTTTGCATCTTATTCTCCAAAAGCTCTAGCTCCTTTGCCATGGACACCTTCCATGTTCCTACATCCAGGGCCCAGTTTCCTGATCCCTGTGCTGAAAGTCTTGGTGGCTGAGGGACTTGAGTTGGCAGAAGCTGGGCTCTGAATTATGTCATTGGCAGGAAGCAGAGGAGAGGTGAACAGGGAGGCCGGGTGACAGGAAGGCGGGCAAGAGGACCTGAGAGGAGAGTTTGGATCTTCAGTATCTGGATGTCTTAGAGTAACATGAAGGGGAACAGGGCTGGGCGGACCAGCCCGGGCGCCCAGCTGTGATTTCTGATGCCTTGTGACTTCAGGCCCAGCCCGAGTCACGCAGTGGTGCCCAACCACCACCCTAGGCCTGTACTTTTTCCTAGGTACACAGCCAAATACACTGATGAGCATAAAACATTTATGTCCCAACCTAATTGTCGGACTGTTATCACGATGCCTATCAGATCCAATGTGAGCTCTGAGCTCATTGCGTGACGCAAGTCAAGGCAGATGTGACAATAGCATTGTTTTCAAAGAAAGGTCACACATCGCTCAGAAGTTTTGGGAGCTTGATCAGGGTAGTAAGAAGTTTGTCTCAAAGTTGAACTTAGAGCTGAAAGGACTTCCAGTTACTAGGCCTAGTCATGAATGAGAGGCACTGTCTTCTAGTGATTACTATCTAACCATTATTATGGATTGGTTCAATTTCTTCAAATGTGTTGCCAAATTTTCTAATATTTAAAAGTCTTTTAAATAAAACAAAATGAGAATTGTTGGACGAGTGGGATTTCAAAGGCCAGTGGAAGGGTCCCCATTGCCAAATCTCCTTCCTAATGGCTCCCAGCTGCCTCAAATCTCCAAATGAGAGGCAATCATTTTCACTTCCTAATTAGAAAGACTTTTTTTAAAGCCTCAAATGTAGATTCACAACATATTTAATGAATGAGCCTTCACGTTAAAATATCTTAAGGAAACCACGTTCATCCTGGAAAGGCGGAGAGAGACTAGATCCCTAACAGGTGGTGGTGGGTAAGACGGGGGCTCAGGGCACCCACCAAGACTCTCAGGCAACAGAAAAACTAGTGAAAACAAGAACCAGTAAGGCACAGTGTTTGGCCCGCAGTGAGCATTTCACAAACCTGAGCTGTCATCTTTGGCTGAGCACCTATTCTGTATCAGGTACTATATGAAGTACTTACATGAAGCATTTAGTTCTTTCAACAGCCCTGGGAGGTAGTAAAGGAAGCAGAATGTATGGATCAAGAAGCATCCTGTTCTTGTGGCCACTTGCTGGGTAGTGGCGGAAGCAAGGTTTCAGTGCAGACACCAAATGCTCCAAAGACCATTCCCACAACCACAGACATGGTGGGGGTGGGGGGTGACCCCAGAGGCAGGACACAACCTCGAGGGCCTTTGTGGACGTGCTGGAAGTTCGCTGCCTGTGTGCCTCCCTGTTCTGGGGTGTAAGAGATTTTACACACGTGGGCCTCAGGAAAAACTGTGCTGTCCGGGGAAGACTGGTTTCCAGGTCAATACTTTTCATTTTGCATAAGAAAGAACACCTGTGTTGCTCAGTGCTGATGGGATTTGTTACATAATTTCTATACTGTTACACAGATTGTTAAGTCAAGAAAGTTCTTCCAATGCGTATTTTCATCTTTATTCCTTTAGTAATTCTTTACAGTTTGACAGTAGGGTGAGATTTTAAAAATTTTCTCTGAGTCCTGCCCTGGCCCATGTGGCCTGCGCAATGAAAGGTCGAAGGTTCGAATCCTGGTCAGGGCACATACATGGGTTGTGGGTTGGAGGTTTTTCTCTTTCCCTTCTACCATGTTTAGCATAATATTGAGCTCTCAGTTGACGCACAATGCTCAACACACTGGAGTAAAGATTATCTTTTATGTTTAAGATACTCTAAGACCTAACTGTATTTTTTTCTTCAAGGTTTCAAAATTAATTTTAGGGGTGTCATTGTTATCAAATAAGGCTGATAGCAATACTTCTATTAAATACATCATACTTATGTGTACACATGCATGCATGAGGCAAATATTGCAAGGTTAAAAGTCATGTGTTTGTTTTTTTTTTTTAATTAAAAAATCTAGGTAGCACTCGCCAACACTTGTGAAATCTTAGGCATGGAATTTCAGAATTTAAGGACTCAGTCTAACTTTCAATGCTTTCTGACACTAAGCCGATTCGAGATGCGGCAATTAGACAAAACAGGAAAAAGTTCTGATCCCTTAGGAAGAGGGGCTGCTGCACTCAACGGCATAGGGCATTCTGTGTCTCCAGCCAAGGAAGAAAGGGATGGCGATCCCGCCGATCTCCAAAAAGAACTGCACCCATGCGGACGGCCAGGCCCTCAGCAAGGCTGCTCGAGTCCAGGATGGGAAACGCCGCTCGCTGGGCAGAAAGTTTCCAACCGTGGCGGGCCCTTAGTGCGGTGGGGGGTGGGGGGTGGGGGGTGGGGGGTGCGGGCGGCCCGGAGCGCCTCCCCGTGTGCACTGAAAGGACGCCGTGGGGTCTTTCCTCCGCTGCAGCAACCGCAAGGAGATGCGCTGCGACCGCCGCCACCGGAGACACTTCGGCGACCGTCTCCACGGGCAGACACGTGGCTTCGTGGTCCAGCAGGTCTGGGCTCCCAGCGGTTCCCAAGTGGAGGCTGTGGCGGAGCCACCTCCGGCTCCCACGAAGTTGGGGCCGCGCCGAGGTCCCGACCCCGCGGTCCCGACCCCGCCGCGCGCGGAGGGCTGTGCGGCCGGCGGGTCGGGGTCGGGCCGGGCTAGTTCAGCTGTTCCCACTGCGGTCCGGAAAGTGGCGCAGGCGTGAGGGGCGAGGGCTGCGCGGTGGGCGCGAGGGTTGGAGGGTCTGGGGGGGTGGGCTCCCCACGTGGGAGCAGGTGGCGGCCGGGAGGCGGGGCCGCCTCCCCAGCCCGGAGCGCCGGCGGGGGCTGGGGAGGGGGCGCGGGGGGCGTTCGCAGCCCGGCGCGAGGGCTCGAGGCCGGCCGTGAGGCGCCTGCCAACCGCTCCGGGTCACGTGGCGCGGTCACGTGGCGCGCAGCCCGGCTCAACAGCGGCGGGGCCGAGGGAGGCGGAGACTCGCCGGAGACGTGGGGGGAGGCGGCGGCGGCGGCGGCGGCGGCGGCGCGAGGCTGCTGCAGGCGGAGAGGCTCGGAGGAGCGCGGAGCTGCCGCACGGCCGCCGGGAGGTGAGGCGGGCAGGGGCCGCCGTCCCCATCGCCCTCGCGTACGGGGAGGCGGCGGGGTCCGGCGCTGCCCGGGGCGCTCTCCGAGCCGGGCCAGCGCCTGTCCCCTCCAGGCGGGTGCAGGGGACCCGAGCCCCGGCCTGGCCCCTCTGCGGGGCGCGGCGGGGGCGAGGCGGGAGCACGGCGGGCGGCGCCCCGGGCCGGGCGGGGGGGGGGGGCGGCGGCGGGCGGGCCGTCTGGGGGCCTCTCCGGATGGCGCGTGGGGAGAGGGTGGCGGATGCCCGTGCTCCGGCGCTGCCCGCTGTTGAGCTGTTTTCGCCTTTTGTTTCAGCGTATCAGAAAATGGGGCGAAAGAGGAGCTTGGTGTGCGTGTGCGTGTGTGTAAATCAGGAGGCGTTTGGCTTGAAGCCATTTTTTTTGTTACTTGTGGAGCCAGAAAATCCCTTGAAACGGTTTCCCCGGGGAGACGGGGCTGTGCTCCTCCTCTTCCTCCCCGGCGTCTGGATGGAGTGGATTTCCCTCCAGCCCGTGCCCACCTTGTCGTCCTCCAGGCCGCCTGCCTTCTTTCCTCCATCCCCTTCCTGCTGCCCACCTCCGTGACGCCCGGGGCGAGCCGGGCGCCCGCGCAGCGGCCCGGTCACCTGTCGTGGCAGCTGCCTGGAAATGCTGGCGCTCCTGCTGCCTGGTCTGGCAAATCACGGGGATTCCGCTCAGAGCAGCAGCCCTTCCTCTCTTTCCCCCGCGCTACACAACGGAGTGCACGGTGCTGGGTCTGAAGTTGGGCACCGCTTGGGCAACTAGCAGCGAGAGGTGTCTACGTTCCCCCGTCCCAGCACTGCAAGGGTGAAAAGGTGAGGGCCACCTAGCTTTGGGGAGGGAACTAGGGTGACCCTGTCCTAGTGTGGGTGGATGCGACTTGCCTGCTAAATTGCCAGGGTGAGCAGGAAGTCTCCTAACACTTCTCTTCTCGGGGACGATTAACTCCCCTCGCTGGGAGCTGTTTCCTGGATTTCTCTATTTGGGGACTCCGCCTCTTGGTGTTTTGCAGTGGTTCAGCAGGTTTACTTAAGGATACCCAGTAGACAGGGTTTTTTAGAAAGCACGGGGAAAGTAATTTATTTCTAAGGTTTTGAAGAATGTAAATACCCCTCTTTGCGGGAAGTGTGTGTGTGGGGGGGTCCCTTTCTTCACGCCTCTTTCTCTGGGTCTGGGGTTTCCATTTCTCAGTAGTCAGAGTTTGTTTCTTGCAGGCAAGGCCCCTGGGAATGGCGCTGTGGCCCCGGAGTGCTCACCACCAGGCCCCACAGCGGCAGACTGCTGGGGTGGGGGTGTGACGAGTGTGAAGTGACAGGGCACCTTGCACAGAGCCACACTGCAGTCCGGAGAGCCACCACCTCGCCTCCAGCCCGGCGGTCCTCCTGCCTGGCTGCCTCGCAGGGCACTTTGCAAGTGGATGTCGACCTTGTGCCGTGAGAGCCACATTCAGACTCGTGGGATCTCAGGCATCCGCACTTCATTTCTCCATAGTTTACTGTCATGGAAACGAGTATGTAAGTGAATGTAGTAGCCACACCTAGTGTTCAGTTCTCCAGTTTAAAGACTAGTGCTGAATTTGTATGAAAGAGTTGTTAGAGAATGCGAATTTCCTTTAAGAATGTTAAGTGCTCTCTCAGGGGGTTGTGAAAGTGGCAGTTTTCCTGTGATGGGAGGGGGTGTTGTTGACCTCTAGAGTTAGAAGTATGCAACTTACTGAATTAGAGGGATCATATAGGGCACAGATTTTAACACAATGGAGCTTTCAGACATGGGAGCAGAATGGAAAGCCATGATTGCTTTCTGTGCCTGACACATAATAATAGAATGTGTCTGCCACTATATATTTTAAAACAATGACTTCTTCATTTAGAAAAGACGTGTGTACAGTATTGAACTTTCTCATTTTCATACGGAAGTATAAGAGTGGCAGTTTCGTTATTCACACTTTTTCCCACCAAAACTCTTAGGTAGAAAAAAATTTTTTTGAATCCATAAAATGATATTTGGTACATGAAACCTGTTTAACATCGAACCATCCGACATTGGTACTGAGATCCCAAGTAAGGAAAGACTCCTAGAGAGGGCAACCTTCCTTTAGGTGGATTTCAGCCCGCTCATTAGATGTCGTGTAGCACAGAGGGCGACACCCAGGTTTTCTTTTTGGTTTTAATGCAGATTCGCTGAGTATTGGAATTCAGGAATGTTTATTGAGTGCGTATCTTGTGCATGGCTAAGGGAGGACAGTGTTCTTTATCTGTGCCACTGTTTACAATATCCATTACAGTGTTTCCTGTTCTCTTCTGTGGATGAAGAAAGATTGAACATGGACTGAATGGCCCACCGATGCATGTGATTCATCAAATGCATTAAAGATTGGGCAAAACTTTTATTAAAACGCTTTGATTTAGTTATTGCATAGGTTTCCATTTAGGATTCTGTGAAGTAATTTCAATATTACCAAAAACTTTGCTGAAGTTATATATTTGCCCTTAGTGAGACTGCTGAGACTGCAGGGACTGTGCAATTAAAATGTCAAATTTCTTTTAACGTGGCTGGGTAATGTTAATTTAGTTAATAAATTTTAACATACTAAATTTTTTCATGATTAGATATATACATAACATGAAATTTACCATCTTAACCACTTTTAAGTGTTCAGTTCAGTGGCGTTAAGTACATTTACATTGCTGTCCAACGATCACCACCATCCACTTTCCAGAACTTTTTAATATTCCTAAACTGAAACTTTGTATTAGTACCCCTTGAACAATAACTTCCCCATCCCCTCCTTTCCTGGCCCCTGGCAACCACCATCCCACTTCTCTGTCTCTGAGTTTGACTGTCTAGGGACCTCGTAGAAGTGGAATCTACAGTGTCTGTCCTTTTGTGACTGGCTTACTTCATTAAGTTTGGTGTCTTAAGGATTCTGTCATGTTGTCATGTTTCAGGATTTTCTTTTAAGGCTGAATAATAAACCATTATATGTGCATACTGTATTTTGTTTATAAACATTTCACAGTTTAACATGTTAAATGTTAACAACCATGGTAACGTCATGATGATAGGAGCTCTCACTGCAAATTACAGATACCTTTGTTAAATTAAAACAGGAAAACAAATTAGGTAATGTACAGTCTCTTTTAAAATATAGGACCCATTGGGGATAAAACTAATATGTATGTTATGCCCTTGTTGGGTCCCGTCATTTCCCTTCCATGTGGATAGTGACATATGGTACATCTTTCTGAAATTTGTGGCTCATGCAGATGATATTTTTTGTTTCCCAGCTGATGTTATAATGGTGATATGTTTGCTGTGTGGAAGAGTATATGGAACTTACCCCGAGGTAGTATAGATTGTATAGGAAGGGTGGGAATAATGTCTGATTATTTCCCTGTATTTACTACTTCCCCAAATCATAAGTCAATTCCTTAGCATCCCCCTGCGGTGGTGGATGAGGGCTTTTTCTTTTTGTGTGTATCTTTACGAACTCCTCTATTAGTGTATGTGATGTTTCAGTCCTTTCAGTTATTATCCTTTTGATGCTCAAATTGCCCTCTCTTTGGGCAGACAGGCTTAGTCAGGTTGCCTTCAAGTCCTCTAGTAACCTGTGGTAGTTTCCTTGATTTCCGTCTGGTATGATACGTTTCAGACATCTCGTACCCTTCCTGTTCAGATTCAGAGTCAGAACAGACCAATTTATTAAGAAGAAAAAAAGGAAAAATAAATGACCAATAAGTAGTAAAATAGTCAATTTCACTAGTAATTAAAGAAATGAAATTAAAAGCAAAAATAAGGTACCATTTGTTACAGATTTAATGTGTCTTCTGCAGATTCATATATTGAAGCTTAATCCCTTTGAGGGGAGGTAATTAGGGTCAGGTCAGGTCATGAGGGTGGAGCCTCATGATGGGGTTAGTGGCCTTATAAGAAAAGACAGCAGAGAGCTTTTGTCCCCTACCCGCTGCTTTCCCTCCCCACAGGTCGTATACTAAGAAGAGGTTGTACGAACACAGAGCCAAATGGCAGCTGCCTTCAAGCTAAGAGGAGCGGCCTCAGAGTGAAACCTACGTGTTGGCATCTTAATCTTGAACTTCTCAGCCTCCAGAATTGTGAGAAATTAATTTCTGTTGTTGAAGCCATTTCAGTCTATGGTATTTGTTGTGGCAACCCAAGCCAAAGAAGATAAAATATTTTCAAATATTTTTCAAATATTATATTGGTAATATAATTTAGACTCAATTTAGACCTTGCTAGTTGTGAAACAATTTGATAAAGTTTAACATAAAGTATTATATTGTTGTGATTACTTCTGCTAATGCTTCTCTCAGTAACCTTAATATTTGGGCACTTCCCATTTGGCAGTGTTAATAGGGATGACAGTAATTCCCAGGGCTGGTGAAGATGGAGGGAAATGTGTACTTTCAGTCTCAGTAGAGGTATAAATTAATACATCGTTTTAAATAGCTGCTATTATGTATCAGAATGTAAAATTTGCATAGTCTTTTAACTCAGCAAGTCCTCATTTAGGAGTTTATCCTAAAGGAATAATAGGAAAAGTTAGCAAAAAGATGTACATAGTAAAGAACTATTTACAATAGAACATATACTTATATAGTAAGTAACCTTAAATAAGGAACTGAGTAATTAGATGATGGTACTTTCATTGTATGCAGCCATTGAGTGTGGCGATACGGTTCTATATTAACCAGCGTGGAAGGATACCCATGATATATTATTGGGTGAAAAAGGGGGGTTACAGAATTGTAGGCATAGGGCACAGCAGTTACTTATAACGTAGACATAGCAGATGATGAACAACTAGGCTGTGGTGGCCAAGAACCAGGGCTTCAAGGCTCTAGGCTTCAGGAATCATCTAATGGAAAGTCTTTTTCAGTTGTCACAGTCTCATTCTCAGGTCAAAAGATGCAGTTTTCCTGGAGAAAGAGTATGATTGGCCTAGTTTGGGTAATTTGCCCACCTTTTGTTGTGTGTGTGTGTGTATGTGTGTATGTGTATGTGTGTAGAATTGCTCTCAGTTGACAGTCCTACAGACACCATGTGGAATGGAGGAGGAGTCGCAAAGAGAGCTGGAGGTGCTTTTAACTAAAAAAGGGAAGACAAGGATGTTAAGGTGGTCCATGACGTGGGCTGTGAAAAAATTCACAGAGCTAAGTAACTGTAGAGAATAAAGATTTTATCCACTCTCCAAGAAAGGAGAGGGGCATGATTTGGAGAGATACACCAGCCTTGAGGGGTGGGGGCTTTGAGCTTTCATTGGATTATAATTGGATTAAAAAGGGTGGGGGGTTGCCATTGTGTGGCCTCTGGGCTGTTGGAGTGTTGTAACCTGAGGTTGCAGTTTGTTCCGATGTTATCTTTCGCCTGTGGCCATAGGGAGTGGTTAGTTCTGTTCTTGCTTCCAGTAATTTCCAGTCCTGGGGACAAGCTCAGAAGAATAAAATGTTAGTCATGTTTAACCAGGTCACAGGCCTGCTAGGCAAATGGTTCCATGATAGCAAAAGGGGCTGGCTTTGTCCTTTCATTCCCTTCTCTGGTTTTAAGATGGCTTTATTTTTAATGACCTGGTCCGGTTCTGGTTCTGGGGAGTAGGGATGAAGTTCTCTTTTTCTGTAACTACTTCCTGCGGATTGTGGACATTGAGTTGTCCCTGCCTGTGGATCCAAGTGTGGGTCATTAAGAGGGAGAGGGTGGAACTGGACAGCCCAGAAGGCGAGAGCCGTAGATGGGGTCGTTTGCAAAATGAGTCTCCTAGAGCTTAGACACTTTGTTGGATGAAAGATGTAAGATACCTTAGGAAACACGATCGGTTGAGCAACAATAAAGAGAAGAGCTGCAATAGGACTTAGAAAAGGAGTCAGCCAAGACAACCAGAGCCAGATGTTGGTTTTAAAACTCCACGAGTTAAATTCTCCTGTGGTTCCTTCTTTATAGAATTTGTTGGTTTTGTCAGTGATATTTCTTAGATTATTTTGTATTTTTCCAGATTGGTCATTAAGCACAGCACAGGTCCCTCCCTGGTTAGCTGTTAGTAAGTCTAGGGCTCGCCTGTTCTGTGGGATTACTTCTGCTAGGGAAGTGATTTGTTCTTGTAGGGTATTAATTTGGTTGGCTACATCAATTATTTGTTGAGTTACTTCTAAGGATAGTCGCTGGGCCATGAAAATGGAGTTTAAAAGGCCTCCGATGCCAGTTCTACTCCGGCTAGAATGCCAATTATGATGATTATAGCTAAGGCCCCCCTTTGACTCTTGTGGGTTGGGAGTGCAAGGGGAGAGGTATGCTGTCAGTGACTAGGGTGACTTTGGGAATAATATAAGCGGGAGTAGAAGTGCCTGTCCAATTAGTAGGTAAGCAGGGATGGGCCTTATCCCCACAGAAGAAGTAGGTGTAGTTTTTTGAGTTTAGGCCAATATCAATCATGATATTAAAGTAGGGCTTGGATAATTTTTTTACTGGCTGCCTCAACACCCTCTCCCCTAACAGGTGGTAGCTAGGGCCATTCCCCCCAGTGGGGGTAGGCATGCAGTGTGAGCTGGGATAGAAGAGGAATTGAAGGCCCAGTTGAAGGAAAGAATAGTGGAGTCTCAGCCAACATCATAATTTGGGGCGTGGATTCTGAGGTCCTGTACTAGTCGATGGGAGCCGTCTGATTTCCTGCGTTGTGAGGACAGATGGTGGGTCTTCATCAGCCTGATTTCAGAGACATGGTAATGAGGGGTTTGAGTCCCTTGAGGGCCTCTAGCTTAATTGGGTATTGTGAGCGGCAAGGAAAGTGTGTGGGACCTTTCATGCGGATAGTGATGGGCTGTATGTGATGTGCCCTCCCAGGAATGTTGGTGTTCCAGACACTCCTATTTATAACCTCAGAGGGAATGGAATTCAGGAGGGAGGCTGGGGTTGAGGAAATTCTCAACAGTCCTAGGAAAGAAGCCTGAGGGTGTAGAAGAATCTGAGTACCTAGCTTAGTCATTAAATCTCTTCTGAGGGGAGGGGTGAGACAATTAGGAATTGCTAAGAATGAGTGAGTGAAGACCAGATCTCCCAGAGCGCAGAGGCCGAGGGTTTGTAGGGTAGCCTGAGGGCTTCCCTCCACCCCTGTTTTGGAGGTAGGAGAGGGAGACATAGAGCCCAAAAACCCAGGGAGAGCAGTAGCTCCGGTATCCGTTAAGAATCGGTTAGCTTTCCTGCAACCGAGTCACCCAGGCTCGGCCATGCTGATGGTGCGGAGTGGAGCCTGCCTGGGGCGGTCAGTCCATGCCTGCAGGAGACAGAGGAGGGCCGAGGGTGTAGAGGGAGCCCCTCGAGGAGGGCCTGCCGGTTCCAGAAGGGGAGTTCCATCTCCCCCCTTGAGGAGAGGGCAGTCCTTCCAGGGCCCCAACTTTTTGCAAAATGAGCATGTCCCAGTGGTTGCCACTTTTTCTTTGGGCACTTTTTGCTCCAGTGACCCTTTTGTTCTCAGTTGAAGCAGTTTAGGGCCCCAGTGCTGCTGGTGGCTGTCCTTGCTCCCTGTAGAGCCCCCTCAATTGCTGAGGCTACCATTTGGAAAACCTGTTTTTTTTGCTCCTGGGGTTGTTGTCAATCTCTTAACCTTTTCTTCTCTTGTCTGTCCTCATCATGATTGTTAAAGACTTTGAAAGCCAGATCAGCTGGCTCTGATTGTGGGGTCCGAGGACCCTCTTCTAGCTTTTGGAGTGGGCGCTGAATGTCTGGGGCTGACTGGGAGATGCAGTACATTGCTAGGGTAGTCTGGCCCTCCCTAGAATTGAGGTCTAGGTTAGTGCAGAGGCGAAAAGCCTCCGAGAGCCTAGAGAGGAAAAGAGCAGGGTTCTCATCTGGCCCTTGAGTGATTCCCTTAACCTTGCTGCAGTTAACAGGCTTAGTAGTAGCTGATTCAGTCCCTTTATGAGGCAGGAGAGTGTGTGATCCCGTTTACTACGGTTGGGAAGTTAGTTTTGTCGTCCAACAGGGGTCCTGGTCAGGGACAGCTGTGGCGCCGGTGGGGCATAAGTATTAAGCTGTTTCTGATTTAGGTTGTTCCCATGCTCCTGTGTCTTGGCCCAGATATGGCCTCTCTCTCCCAAATTGGTACATGTAGGAAAGGTACTATGAATGTCTCTCCAGGAGAGGTCACAGGAATGAGTGAGATACTCAAACTCCTTTGTGAACTTCACTGGGTTTGCCAAAAAACTGCCAAGTCTGACCTCAATTTGGGAGAGGTCTGGCATTGAAAAGGGAGCCTGGACCTGAATAATCCCCTCTGATTCAGCAACCTCATGGGGAGGGAACTGGGTTTCAGGCTTGGGAGGTTCCTGAAAGAGACAGCCTGAGCAGGTGTGGCTGGGAGAAACCCAGTCTTTAGGGGGGTCGGGGAGAGAGGTCTGAGGAGAAGTAGGGAGAGGAGATGGAAGGGGTGCTGAAGAGTCATGTGATGGGGGATATGGAGGAGGAAGTGCAAAGAGGGGGAGATGGTCTGAATCTTGGGACGATGGAGGAGGAAGGGAAGTAGTATAAGTAAGCCTGTGGGACAGGAAGTGCCGAGATCAGGATGGCAAGAGAGTTAAAAAAGTCCTGAATGTAAGGAACCTCATACCATTCTCAGGGCAACGACAGTGTGGGTTGAGTTGGAGGATATCGTATTATAGTTAAGTGATCCGTTCATGGGCCAGACTTCCTGGTCATCCAGGTTGTGCGGAGGCCAGGCTGTGTTGCACTAGAAAATCAAGTGCTTGGGCTTGAGGTTGGTAAGTCCCCGAGCCTTCAAGTTCTTAAGTAGACAACCCAACGGGGAGTCCTTGGGTGGGGTTGATTGAATATTGCCCTGTGGTGAGAGCTGCAAGAAAGAAAAGGGAAGGATATCTTAGGAATGAGAACAGCGGAGAGCTGGGGGTGGGGAACATTTCAGAGGACATCCCCAACTCAAATGACCTAGAGGTTGAGCCTGAGGGCAGACCGAACACAAGGTTCTGCCTCAGAGCCAGGTGTGCCTGGGCCCAGAGCACAGACCCATCCAGCAGGGGGATGGTTGGAGGCGTCCTTTCCAGCTGAAACCCTGTGAAAGTAATAGACCCAGTGCCTGGTAGACCCAGTACTGGGGTTTATGACAGTCAGATGAGGGGATGAGCTACCACTCTTGATAGGATATTTTCGTCCTGAGATTCAGAGAAACTTGTCTGGTCGCTGGCTGAGAAGATGGGTGAGGAGGAGGATCAGAGTCCTCTCTCTGAACCTCACAGAGGCAGGGGTAGGGGGGTTAACCCGGGTTGAGCTTCCGCCTGCCACCCCTCCCCTAGTCACCAGTCTCAAGAGGTCAGAGGACAGGGAGAAATAGAGAATGTCCTCGTATGGGTCACCAGCATGTTAAGGCGGTCAGTGACGTGGACCATGAAAGAATTCACAGACCAAAGAAAGTGTAGAGAAGAAAGATTTTATCCACTCCCCAAGAAAGGAGAGAGGCATGGTACGGACCAGCCTTGAGGAGTGGGGGCTTTGAGCTTTCAGTGGATTATAATGGGATTAAAAAGGGTGGGGGGGGTTGCCATTGTGTGGCCCCTGGGCTGTTGGAGTGTCGTAAACTTAGTGCAGTTTGTTCCGATGTTATCTTCTGCCTGTGGCCGTAGGGAGTGGTTAGTTCTGTTCTTGCTTCCAGTAATTTCCAGTCCCGGGGACAAGCTCAGAAGAGTAAAATGTTAGTCATGTTTAACCAGGCCACAGGCCTGCTAGGCAAATGGTGCCACGATAGCAGACGGGGCTGGCTTTGTCCTTTTGAAGGGAATAGAAATAGGTGGCCCACTACATACTCAGACGAGATCGGGCCGCTCGGGGTGGTGTGGCTGTGGACGCCACTACAGAGTCAGTTAAAGTTAAATAAGCTCTTTGCTCAGAAATGTTGAATTAATTGCCACATCTCCATAAATTACTGTAAATTCTGATAAATTTTGTACATTGTTTTTCTTTTAACATTGCTTTTAGGACCTATACCGGTGGGTCCATTATTTGGTTTCTTGCTTTCTTAGAAAGTGATGGGTCAAAATGAAAATTTTGTAATGTTCATGGATTTTTTAAAATTATGATATTTTTCCTTTTAAATATGGTTAATTCAAAATCATACATATTTCTCTGATATCATTAAATAGAAATATAAGTCTTTGTGTGGTATCAAGGATACCTACCTTTGAGAGAAAGAGTATTTTAAGAATAGAATTGAAAAGTAGTGTTTATGAGAAGCTTCCACTAGTAGCGGTGTAGTAGGTTGCACAGGGTGGAAAATTATTCTGTAGGTGTGCATGCAAAGTGCTGTGCAGATAATATAGACTTATTGGAGTATCTTTCTTGCTGTTGTTGTTTTAATCAAAAGCATAATTATAGTCAAATGGATGTGAAAGAGCTTTGAGAAAGATAACACTATAATTTAAGATACTAATTTCTCACTTTTTAAAATTTAAAGACTCAATTTAGACCTTGATGGATGTGAAAGAATTTAGAAATGCGTAATATAAGATATGTTGTTGTTATAGTCATTTCTGCTAGTCCTTCTTCTGGCAGTGTTAATACTTGGACACTTTCTGTCAGTATAAAGTTAGTTGTATCAGATCTGTTCGTGTCTGGTTAGGGCTAAAAAGTTCGGCTTTTTCGTTAGTAATTTTTATGACAGAAGTCTCAGCCTTTACTTTTAAGTCTCAGCTGTTGACCCAGCTAGTTACTGGTTGGCACTTTTATATCCGCTCTCAGAAATTGTTGCTCAGTTTTCAAGTTCCACTTAAATGTCATAGACTTTTATAGGTTCATAATTTTTTCATCCTATTGACTGTTGCTTTCACCAATTTCTTGTGAAACAAAAGGAAGATTACTGTAACTATGAGGCAGTTATTTCTGATTTGTGTGTGTGTAATTTTCAGTCTCTGGCAAGGAGAATCGAGAGTCATGTGTAGAGCGTCCGCTTGGTTTGTTCACAGTATCCACTATCTACTTCTTGTATTCATTTATGTAGCCAAAGAATGGAATTAGTTTTTGTTTTTTCTCTGAATACTATATTACACCTTTAGGTCACAGTGAGCTTGCTGGAGACACCCGCGTGAACTGTCATGTTTTACAAGCCACGTCTTAGAGCACCTTCACAACAGAAGATCAGGGACCAGAGTTTTTAAACAATATCCTGTGAGAAATCACCTGCAACATCCCGTTTTTCCATTCTTTTTATTCACGTATTCAACAAATAAAGTTTGACTGAGAAAAAAAAAAGAGTCATGTGTGGAAAACCCATTCAGAACCCTTCTTCCCGGTTGTTGTCCCCTACAGACTCCCTTCTTCGCCTTTGGCCCTAGGGGAGGCACATGGCATTGTTAATGGATCCCTGCAATAGATAGTAGTTTCAGAGGTCCTTGACGAGCTGTAGGCTGAACCTAGTTAGCACTGGGAGAATTTTAATAGAGTAAAAAGTTGATCAGCGGTGATGTGACCAGATGCTGAGACGATACAGGATTGTGTTAAGGGCATGATCAGTTTCTTAAGCTTCAGACAATCCTCTTAGCTACAAAACCAGATGAACAAATTCAACTCCGTTGGTTAGTGTAGCAAAACATGCATCGTAAGAAGTTAGCTTGTACTGTGTGCGAAAACCGTGGTCAGCCAGGGCTGACATTTCAGGTGGGCAGAGTTGTGGTTCAAATTGTTAAATAATCAGAAAGCTTTAACTGTGTGTTAACATTTGTCAGGTTAGAGAAGAATACCTTCAAAAAATTCTCCTTAGCTTTAAACGATCTGAGAGAAAGGAGTTTGAGTAGCGTGTGTTGTGGGCACAGCAGGTGGGTGAATGGGGTTAACACTCAGGTTGTGTTTTGCGCTGCTGCTCAGTAGTTTAAACCTTCTGCATTTTTGTTCTTGTCATGTTTTCTCATGAAATGAGAAACCCAGTTTTGTGTTTCCTGTGTAAAAAGTTAACTTTCATGAATTAATTTTCATACCTGAATAATGAAATAAATTCTGTAATACTTTTTTTTTAAAATATTTTATTTATTTAGTTTTGGAGAGAAGGGAAGGGAGAGAGAGAGGGAGAGAAACGTCAGTGCGTGGTTGCCTCTCACATGCCCCCACTAGGGACCTGGCCTGCAACCCAGGCATGTGCCCTGACTGGGAATCAAACCTGTGACCCTTTGGTTCTCAGGTCTGTGCTCAATGCACTGAGCTACACCAGCCAGGGCAAATTCTGTAATATTTAAAATACTTGGAATAAAATACAACTCTTAGCAAAAGGTAGGAAGCTCACAGTTTTTTCGCGTTATTTCAGTCGTAGCAGTTTTTAGTACTGTGGCCGAAGTGTGGGCGCGGTGGCACACGTGCTGTCATCTCCTTACCCAGCTTCGATCCCGAGGGACTTGGGAATAAATTCGGTCGTGTAGGACGGGGGTGCTGCCCAGAAGCTGCCCACTAGAGCTTCCTAGAGCATCAGTTCCCAACCTTCTTGGCTTTATGGCATCCTGTTTGTGTTTGATCTTGTACCCCCCTCCTCCTCACCATTCTAACGGCTTCCCAAGCCAGGACTCTTATCAGTGGAGAGCAAAGTGCTGATACGTGAGGTCCACAAAAAATTGCCATGATTCAGTTTTACATAATTGTATCAACCTTTAATTTTCACCAATCACTACCAAACCTTTTTTGGACCATTGACAAACAGCGTGATTACATTACTGTGCGGTATAGATTTATTTACACTTTTGATAAGTTAAACTTCATGTTTTGAAAAAATTTGTGGTGCAGTAGAGTGTATCGGATTTGTATCTTATGTGTATTTATGTGTAAGACGTGTGATAAAGAAACATTAAGTACCTTTTAAGTCCCTTCTAGGCTGAAAATGCTTCTCTTTACGGAGCTAGATAACAGAAGAAACAGTGTTTATAAGGTGCTTTGAAGGCAGCCTTCTGTGAATTTATTGTAAATTGTAAATCAGTAGAGAAGACCCAAGGTTGACTGATGGTTCAGAAATGACATATCATATTTAATTCGGAGGGCCATGGGATATCAGGGTCTTCCCTTTCTTAGCTTTGGCTGACTAATGGCCATAGACATGGACTCTCCGTGGCTGTCCTGTGCCCGTGTTCAGATGGTGAAGTTCTTTCTCTTTCACATGGCGCAGAAAGACGCGCATGTGCTCGGCTTTGGGGAGTTGATCTGTTTCTAGTGTATACACAACAGCCGTAACTTTTTGTGGGAAATAGGGTTAGCATTGTTACGTGAAAGGTGCCAGTAATCTCTGGAGGTCAATGGAAGCCAGTTACTTCAACCTTTTAATTTCAGTCAGTTATTACCGAATCTTCTACTAGATCGTTAATGACTAGCAAAATTGGTTTGAGTTGATCCTCTTTTGGTTCTTTTTTTTTTTTTTTTTAAATATTTATTTATTTATTTATCTTTAGAGGGGAAGGGTAGGAGAGAGGGAGAAGGAGAGAAATATCAATGTACGGTTGCCTCCTATGCGTCCCATGCTGGGAACTGGCCTGCAACCCAGGCATGTGCCCTGACTGGGAATCGAACCGCGATCCCTTGGTTCACAGGCCCGCGCTCAATCCACTGAGCTACACCAGCCAGGGCCTCTTTTGGTTCTTTTAAGAGGTAAAGTGGACCCAAGTTGTCTGGAGAAGGAGGTGTACTGGGGGGTCTGGATTCATTCACAAATTAAATCATGAACAAGCTTCTAGAAGTTAAGATTTGGTTTAATTCCTTTTTCCTCATTTTGTGTTTATCTGGTCTTAAGTACTGTCTGTTACCACGTAATGTTACTTTGAAAACTGAACTATATTGTAGCATAGGAAGCTCCAGGCAAGTAAGGCGATAGAAATCTGCTTAATTTTCTGGAAGAAGATAATAAATAAACTGGGATGCAAACTTTCAGCTACTGAATTTTTAGTCTCATGGTTTTAACCATGGTCACAGTCTTCTCTTTGGAAAATGTTCGTTTCCTGGCCTCTATATCGTTTTATGTGTGGCTTTTCAGTGTCACATGAGATTTACAGTTCTCTGCTTAATTTTTAACATGGTAATATAACTAATATTAATTTTTTCTCTTTTTTTAATCCTTACCTGAGGACATGCTTATTGGTTTTAGAAAGCGGGGAAAGGAGAGAGGGAGGTAGAGAAATATGGATGCAAAAAGAGAAATTTCGATTGTTTGCCTTTCCCCCGCACCCCCATGGGGACCGAATCTGCATTCTAGGCATATGCCCTGACCAGGAATCAAATCTGTGGCCTTTTGGCGTACAGTAGGGCGCTCCAACCAAGTGGGCCCTACCAGCCAGGGCCTAATATTAATTCTTAATATGATTCCAACTCTGTCTTCATATAAACTATTAGTATTATGGGGACATCTTGAATGAAGTATATTCTAAATTTAAATTTAAAAACACAAAAATAACAAAACCCAAAACATTACTAAGGTAGGTTGGTTCTAATATAAACTACCAACTGAGTTACATGTAACTGTATTTTATTTAAAGATGCTTTTTCTTTGAATAGGTGAGTATCTCTCTCCAGGTAAAAGAGGCTTCAGGTGGAACGTGACTCCCCACCTGTGGTGAATACTTTTCTCCTTTTTTTCTGTTCATCTGATTGGTGCAGAAATTTGAGTCTAGTTTGACATGCAAGGTCTTTGCACGACTTAGTCTTTTCTTAGGACTCCCACTTCTGGTTGTGGTTTGACTTACTTTCACTGTTGTGGGCACTGAGTAGCCAAGCTTGACATACCGGACTCTTTATAAAGAGAAGAGTTTGGATTCTAGAAAGGAGACTTTGGTTAAACAGTGGTCAGACAAACAGAAATGAGTTGCTTCTGGGGAAAGCTGCCTTGAAGATCCACTTCTTCTAGCAGAGCGCTCAGGTTAGGGGGAATCAGTGGAAAGGGGAAACCATGTTCAAGGAGACTCTGAATTTGAGTTCGGACATGTCATAGATTTGAAACGTGTGAAAGCAGTTGTAGCAGATGCAGCACCTAGGCATGTAGCCTCCACCCCCTTAATAACATTTTACTGTGTTATGGATATTAACCCTTTTTCTTGTGTGTGTGTTATAAATATTTTCCCAGTTTGTTGGTTGCCTGTCAACTCTCTGTTCATGATATATATTGATAAATAAAAGTGTAAGTTTTCTATGTAGTCAAATCTATCAATCTTTTTTCCCCCATAGTTTCTACTTTGATGGTTTGCTTAGAAAGTCTTCCTGTAGATATTTTTCCCTTTTATTCCTTTTTTCCCTCTCCTTTTCCTCTCCCCCACTCCCTCTTCTTTCCTGCTACCCCTACCTCTCCCCTCCCTTCTCCACTCCTCTTCTCTTTGAAGCAGACAGGTTTTTAAACTTTTTAAAATGAACTTTTTATTTCAGAATAATTTTTGATTTACAGAAAAAGTGCAAAGATAGTACAGAGCATTTCCATATACTCTTCATCCAATTTCCCCTAAAGTTAACATCCTATGTAACTATAGAACACTAGTCAGACCTTAAGAAATTAACATTGGTGCCCTGGCCAGTGTGGCTCAGTTGGTTGGTCGTCATCCTGCAGATTGAAAGGTCACGGTTTGATTCCTGAGCAGGGCACATGGCCTGGGTTGCAGGCCAGTCCTCAGTCGGGGCATGTGCGAGAGGCAACTGATTGATGTTTCTCTCCATTTCTCTCTCCCTCCCTTCCCCCCTCTCTACAAATAAATAAATAAATAAAATCTTTAAAAAATTAAAGAAATTAACATTGGTGCATTGTTCTTAACTAAACTCTAGACTTCGTTAAGATTTCACCAGTTTTTCCACTGATCTCCTTTTCCTAGGGTGCCAAACTGCATTAAACGGGGTGGATTTAAAGAGGCCAAACCACTCATAGCAACATGGCCTGTAGAGTAGCTGTGCTTAAAACACTGCATTAGTGTAGGGTGTGACAGTGTTTTCCATATCGGTTACGTTGGTCTCATGACACACATCTGCCCCGGGATCTGTCTCGGCGGTGCAGCGGTTCTGCACGTGTGGGGCCACACGGAGCTTGTCCAGACAGTCGGTTGCTGCTTCCCTTTTCCCACGCAGGGTGATTCCCTGGGATGTCTTTGCTCGTGCACCGTCACCGCGTTCTTCCTCGGCCTGGGCCAGAGTGGGCCGTCAGGATATGTTGCTGATTTTCAGTCTTGAAGAGAAAAGCTTCCCCACTGTGAGGAAGCGCACATCAAAGTCAAGCCCAGAGCATCACTACTTTCGCCCTCCAGAGCCAGTCTTCTAACTTTATTGCCTGGATGAAGTGTGTTGGATCTAATGAGAAAAAAACGTGGCTGGCATGTGTAAGTGCATGTCTTACTGTTTGGATAGGTTTGAAACTCTGCAGCTTGTTTGCCCATCTCTGCCCTTGCCGTAGGTGGAGACGGATCGACGGAATTAAGAGGCTGGGAGGCCAGGCAGGAAGTTAGGTAGAACGAATGCCATGTTGGTAGCTTCATGCCTATGCTGCCTGATAAAAAATGGCAAAAGCAGGAAGGCCTTAGTTGCCTCTGCACTAACTATCTGCAGGCTTCACAGCTCATGCTCCTCTGTGTGAGCTGGGCTAGGCTTTCTCCTGGGTAACTGATAGCTTCTACTTGTGCATTCAAACCTATCTCTTTTCTTAACCTTTTCTGCCTTGGACGCGCACCCCTCTGCCCCAAGCAGTGAGAGTAGGAATGCCGTGTATGCCCGAGGAATAGAGGTCACTCAGTGAAGGAGCAGAGGAGAGACTCTGGCTTTGCTTTTTACAGATCTATAAGGCAATTTCTGTAGATTTGTTATAGTCCATACCAGCTATTGGGGAGCCTCCAGCCAAGTCACAAGTAAGTCAGAAATAGAATTTTTACAGTAGACGTGTCTGTAAGTAGGAGTCGGTCTTCCCCCCCCAGAGTTTTTCTTGGTGGCATGTAACTTTTTTCATTGCAAGTAATATTCCTTTCAAATGTAGAACACATAGTCCACCAAGCCTTTTCCTACATGTGCCATTTATGTCAAGCACACATTTTCTTATTTTATGAAGAAACCAAGGCCAAGGTGTCTGCCGTGAAGAAGTACTGGGTATAAAGGTAGAATTTCATCTAGTCAGAGGGGTCAGAGATGGCTTTGCTGAGAAAATGTGGACGTTTGGTGAGGGAGATCCCTTTTCATGCTGCGCCTCCTAATCCCATGTTTAAGGATTTCGTTCTTTATTGCAAGAGTAGAGCCATTGGAGGTTTCAGTACTGGGGTGTGGCAGGAGGACAGTGAGCTATAGTTAAGCTGCCCCTTCTAAAAGAAAACCTTGGCTTAGCATTCTTGAATCAAGTTTAATTTGCTGAGTAGGCAAGGAGCTATCAGTGGTTAAGGCCCTGGTGATTAGCAGGTGCACTCAGAAAGCACAGAGGAGCATTTCTGCTTAGAATCCGATGAAGTCAACGATATAGATTCTTTTCTTCTTGCCTGTGTGTGTGTGTGTGCGTCTGTGTGTATACACACCTTTGATGTTTTCTAACTTTGGTGCATTTGTGAATAGTCATTCTCTTAATGTTTGATTATTAGGTTAAAAAATTACAGCAAGAAATCTGTGTTAGGTTTATCAAAACAGGATGGATGGCTTCATTATAAATAAACTTTTAAGGAGGTAGTAATGTGTCTGAAATTGAACTTTTAGCATCTACAAAGGTTTTTCTCCAGGTTTGATATGGTAAGATGTGCTCTGAAGCTGATGCATATGGATATATTAGAAAACTGGATTACATCCCAGTGTCGTCCGGCGGGGAACCTACTTGAACCATAGAGTGGAACTGCGGTGGAAGTGCAGGGCTCCTGTAATTATATCAGGATGTGATGCAGTCCCTCCCTATGTTTATTAATTAGTGGAGTTGTAATGAGACTTTCCCCCCATGCTTTCAAGGATGCTGATCAGTGGGCATCTGGGCAGGATTTTCGTTGTGTTTGGGAGCCTTCTGTGTACAGGTGGGAGGGATTTGTGTTTCAGGTGGCGGCAGGTGAGCCTCCCGCCAAGTTAGCATGATGGGAACAAGACTCTTCTGGGTTGCCATCTGCTTATGGCTGATAGGAAACCAGCAGTGACTTTGGAGGAGTTTATGTTGAAATACTTAGGAATTAGTAATGTTAAGACCGTGCTGATCAGGTACTGGGAGGCGGGGGGAAATTGACTGTGTGGAGTGTTGTCATTATTACTAATTTCAAGAGACAGCTGCTTGGGCTCAACAGTCCCCACCCCACCCCCCAGAACCACGGCTCTTTTCCGCCCACCCAAGCCAGCCCCAGTTCTGCACTAAGTTGCCCATGGCCGGGGGGCACCTTGTTATGACTGTCAGATGTAGCATCATGCATACTGCTTGCCGCTGAGGAGACCCAGTCTGCCTTTGTAGCCCTTTTAATATGTCACGTATTTTTGTTTGTTTTTTAAAATTGTAAAATACACAAAAATTATCATTTTAATCATTCACAAAGTGTGAAGTTCAGTGGCATCGAGTACATTTATCTTGTCGTGCAGCCATCATGGTGGTGTTCAGCCAAGTCCTTTTACACACAGCTGTCCCTTCATCCCTCAGGGGACTGGCTCCAGGGACCCCACGGACACCGAAACCCACCGATGCTCAGTTCCTCGTGTACAGCGGTGTGGTGTTTGCATATAAATTATGTTTGTACGTAGGCTACCGCAGGGTATGCCTGCAGTCACTTCATTTGTGATTGATTGTAGTGCGTGTAGTGTGCAGACTCAAGTTGTGCTTTTTTTGTTTTCTTGTTTTTATTTTTTTAACCCTCACCACAGGGCATTTTTTTTCCCATTGCTTTGAGAGAGAGGGGAAGAGGGAGAAAAGAGAAAGAAACATCGGTGTGAGAGAGAGATATCGATTGGTTGCCTCCGTGCATGCCCTGACCACAGACTGAACGTGCAACCTAGGCATGCATGTGCCCTGACCGGGAATGGAACCTGCAGCCTTTCAGTATACAGGACGACACTCCAACCAACTGAGTCCCACCAGGCAGGGCAAGTTTTGCTTTTTGGAACACTCTGACTTTTTTTTTTTTTTTTAATATTTTCAGTCTGCGGTTGGTTGAATTCATGGATGCTAAACGTGTGCATGTGGCGGGCTGACTACAGGGGAAAAAAGACTGACTCTTACTTGTAGGAGATCTGCTATAAAACTTCTGTTTCTACTGACTGACTTGTAACTCCGTTGGAGGCTCTCCAATATTATCTACTGATTTTCGCTGTAGTTGGTATGGACTTAAAAAACAGTGGGTGCTTCCTTCTGTGTACTAAAACATATAAAAATACCATCAGCATGCTCTGTCTAATGTGATGTCCTTTTGGGTTTTAAGCTCCAGTTCACTTTCTTTCCATGTGGGAGTTGACGAGGTGAAGTGGAGGTGCTGTGCCCCCATTTCTCTGAGTTTGGTTTGCTGCTCTTGGACCTGGGAAGCTCTGCTGTCCAAACATACAGAGTTTTGATGGCATCTGAAAACTTTGCACTGTCTCTTCTGAATTATACTTTAAAGTCAGGGTGTGGAACAGAGAACAGCTAACTTCCCCTTAACATAGCATTATTAGGAAGGTTAACTGGAGGAGTTGACCTGTGGTGGCCTGGTGAGGATGCGTGAGTTTGGAGTTACCCTGTTCAGCCTCGGCCACAGAAGCCGGTTCTAAGGTACCGCTTGCCTCCCTCTGGCTTGCAGCCCCTGCTGGGTTTAGTCTGCCTGTAGCTTTCTATCTTGCCTCTTTTGAAAGAGCCGACAGAAAGGAGTGTAAAGCCTTCTGTTAATTAGGAGATTCTTGGTTAGAGTAAGAGCTAGCTGAACTCACCTATGCAAAAAAGGGGGAGTTGGTATTTATTGGGAGGATTCTGGGCTGTCTACTGAAAGCTGGGCAGGGAAATAGAGGCTGTAATGCCATAGGGACAGGTCTGGAAAGCTCCTTCTTTCCTCTTTCCCCATCTCAGCTTCCCCTCAGCACGGACGGGTCTCTGCAACGCCCCCACCCATGAGGCGGGCATGGCTACCAATCCCCCCCTCCCTTTTTTTAATGTTACGACCCAAGTGTCTTGAGAGACACTCTTCTGTGTTCCAGAAAATTCTGGAATTCTGGGAAGAAGTGATGAGTGGTCTTAGAAAGTGGTGACTCTTATGGCAAATGTGGGGGAGGCTAGGACATCTGTACTATGAGTTCACAAGGTGTGAGGTTAACAATCATGAAAGGCCCGCCAGGCTGTGAAAGCAACTAAACTTTGCATTAGAATGAGACCAAAGCAAAACAATAAAGCCCAAAAGTAAACCAAAACACAACACTACTACCACCACCACTGCCAAGTAGGTTGGGGAGATGAACCTGCTGAACAAATTCTGGAATTTTTAAAAAAATAAATCTTTTTTAATAAAATAAATGGTAGCCTATTTTCATATCAGCATTGTTTGAACTCAGAGAAATTGTCACCAAAGTTTTATAAGTACAGTAACTTGATGTGGGGATATATTCCAAAAAACTCAAGTATAAAAAAATATTTTTAATTAAATTATTTAAATGCATGGGATTCCTGTTATTAGAAGGAATCCTTTTAGAAATGTTCCTCTAAAATCCACTAATTGAACTTTGTAAATTTGAATCTTTCCGCATCCCATTCACTTCGATCAGAAAGTACCAGCGGATTGTCCTTCCTGTCTCTCATCGTCTCGTCTGGGTCACCCGTTCATCGGCAGATCACACACTGCACTGATTTCTGAGGAAGTGAAAAGGAGCTGTTCCTCTTTTAGTTGTGCGGTCACTTACCCAGATCCCCTCATATGAATCAGAACCCTCCGTGAATTGAAATTCAGTGAAGATTGAACTCCCCGTGTAAGTCAGGAGCCTGTACGCACCCGTCCAGGGAGATGCGAAAGCCTCACTCAGTGAGGGCACGGTGACGAAGGAGCGGGCTGACAGCCCTGGGTATCAGTGCCGTTCGGGAGTTCACGAATGTATTGGTTTGGCGTCTTTTCAGATGTGCAGCATCTACTTTATTTGCACATGTCATAAAGGTGGTTTAGTGCCCATTTGATTTATTAATGTATTTAAAGTGACAGCTCAAACTGTTTTTCCTCCTCAGAACATGTGGATTGTATGGAAGGATGACTTATTACTGGAGCTGAGGGGGATTCAGACGAGCATCTGAGTAAACATTGCTGCCATGGAAGACAGCCCTGGAAGGCTCTCTCGCATGCCCCTCACTCTACTAAATTTCCTCCTTTCAAAAGGGTAGGAGACGTTTGCTGCTGCTTTAAAAGACGTAAAAGCCAAGTGGTATTCTAAAAGAGCACAGAAAGAGCCCTGCTGTGGATTGAGAATTAGGAGCGCTGCGTGCAGGTTGTGGGGAACCCTTTATCCCCCGTGGCCTTTCTGTTCTTCTGTGGGCCTCTTTCTCGGGGCCGGAGGGATGCCCCGGAAATGTCATGTCTTAAATAGGCTGTCTTGAGCCGTGCTTCTCATTAAAAAGGCAGCGCCAGGGAGCTCTGGGGATGGGGGAACCCAGTGCCTTCAAAGTGACATCAGAAGTAATAATGTAAAAACAGAAAAAAGGTTACATGTCCCTTGTGACAACACAGAAAAAAATCTAATATTGTAAATTTCACAGGGCACTACCTTTAGCTTGCTTATAAAGCATTGTTACATTCTTAAGAGCCTTTTTATAAATGTCGCCTTTGACCTTTATTAGTTGATAAAGGCGATAAAGGATGGAGCAAAAAGTCATCCATTCACAGACAGGAAACGGAGTTTGGGAGAAGCTGTGCACATTTGAGACCTCCCAGCCGTTACCTAGCGGGCCTGCCGGAGCCCAGCCTCTGGTGCCTGGTCAGATTCGTTTTCCATCTCACTTTATCCACCAATCCTTTTAAAAGAAATTTTATTTGATGATAGATTTATTTACTTTAGAGCCCAGCCCCTCCCACAAAAGAGTTGAGGTAGCTTAAAAGCAGTGAGTAAGAAGGAAGTTAGGTGGATAGAAAATTTTGGCTCAAGTGAGTTTCTTCTTAAATTTCGAAATTGAATGTAAGAGAAAAACTGTTAATTTGATTAAAGTTGAGTCCTCTGGGAACCCAGAACTCCCCACCAGATTTTAGGTTAGGATTGAGCCCAAATTTAGGATTGTATGAATGGAGAAAGCAGTAACAAGTAAGGGAGCTTTGCGGTCACCTTAGCTTTTGGTCTTTTGGTGTTATACTTAGTGCATCAGTTTTTTATTTTCTTATAAATTTAAGCATAAAAAGTAGCAAAATATTACAGTCCATTTGTAAGATAGAGGAAACCCACCTGTAGTTTCCACCATTATTAGAACTTAATATTTAAGTAAAGAAATACTTAATTTCTTAAGCAATTTTATTTACTTAAGAAATTTTATTAAGTAAATTTACTTAAGTAATTTTATTTAAGCAATAAAGAATTACTTAAGAAATACTTAAGAAGGAGTACTTAAGTAAAGCATTCTTTTGAATTCTTTCCTCATACACATTTTTCAGTTATAATCAAGATTACAAACACCTGTATGCTTTTTTAGATTTAACATAGCATATGAATTTTTTATGTTTCCATATGGTCTTCATAATTATATTTTTTACAGTGGTAAAATATATATAACAAAGTTTACTATTTTAACCATTTTAAAGTGTACAGTTCAAGTGTCATTAAGAACATTCACACTGTTGTGCAAAACATCATTTCCACCCATCTCCAGAGCTTTTGTTGTCTTCCGAGACTGGAAATGTGGACCCGTTAAATAATAATTTCCCATTTCAGTCCACCCCCACCCCAGATCCGGCTCTTGGCCACCACCCTTCTACTCTGTGTCTGCATTTGACCACTCTGGGACCTCATATAAGTGAAGTCACACAGTATTTGCCCTTTGGTGTTTGACTTATTTCATTTTGCATGATGTCTTCAAGTTTAGCACGTTATAGCACATATTAGAATTTTTTTCTTTTTAAGGCTAAATAATATTCCACTGTATTTGTATTCCACATTTTATTTATCCATTTATGTGTTGATGGACACTTGGATGATTATACTTTTTTGAAGACTGTAATTTCATCAAGCAGATAAATCATAATATACATCAGTGTTTGATTAGTATTGGGTATTTGGGTTGCTTCTAATTTGGGGCTATTAAAATAAAGGTAGACAGCTGTACTACTTTTTTGTCCTTATTTTGAATGGATTATACAAATACTGATGTTCAGTTTTGGTTGCTATTTACTTAGAGTTTAGGTTGAGTTTTTGGATGAAGAGAATATAGGTGCATGTAATAAAATGCCTTAAAAATAAACAAAATGCTTTAATTTAGTGAGGAAGTACCATCTAAAGAATTCTTAAGTCACCCATCAGAGTGCTGCTTCAATGAGAGAGCCTAGTGCAATGGTGTATGTTGTCAGAAATGATTGAAGTTCCAGTAGTTGAACTGGTCTCAAAACAACATTCAAGGAGAGTCTATGGGCTGATAACAGATTATACACCTATGTAAGAATGAAACATGGGCAGTGCCGAAACTGTAATTTTCATAAGACCTAGTGGTCATTCTGGGGAAGAATTGTTATCTCTGTTCCTGTTTTCATCGATGTGAATCATTGGCATGTCTGTGAATACAGAGCTAGCATGAAAGATGTGTGTGACTCTTGCCCACAGATCTTATATCCAGTTTGGCATGGCAGCACATCGGACAGAAAACCTAAGCAAACTGGGTGAGAAGAGAAGTTGGTCTGGGTTCATACAGCATAATCAAAGGCAGACTTCACATGCTTTTTAGACAGTTGTTAGATCGAGGGAGGGGGAAGCCCTAAGAGGATTTCGGAAGAGCGTCCTCAGTTTGAGGTCCTGCCCTCCCTCCCTCCTGCTGCTGGTGTGTTAGGCCTTATGTATGGGTCATGGACATCTGATAGGAAATCTTGAAGATCATCAGGGAATTTCACCCCTTTGCCAGTCGGCTTGTTGCTGTGGCAGTCCAGAGTTAACTGGAGTGTTGCTTTGCTGCCCACGGATGCACCCAAGGGGCCCACCAGGTTGAACTCCTGTTTTCCTCTCTAGCCCAGGGCGAGGGGATGGCCATAGCCATTAGCCCTGTAGTTGAAGGTGGTGTGCTTGCCTTTGCCTGGCTGAAGTAAGGCTCTCCGGGACTTTTCTATCAATCTAACTCCATCTGCTCCGTGTCTTCTAGAAGTTCCTCAAGGGCCCGTCCAAGGCCTGTCTTTGTTTTCTGCAGATTGTTTTTTGTACTTTTATATTTGATCATTTTCATGGGAATTTGGGAAAGAGAGTAGTAAACATAGCGCTCATTCATCATCTTGAATTTATTCTGCGTACATATTTTCCCATTTTACTGAACTCTCTTAATAGTACTAATTTCATTCAGTTCTGTTGGGTTTTCCAGATGGAAAATTATATTATTTGTACATATAATGATTTTTGCCTCTTTCCTTTTATATGACTCCCCCGTCCACCCCGTCATGATGCACTTCCTGGAATTTCTAGAGTGATATTGAATAACATATTGGTGGACATCTTTGATGAATTCTCACCTTAGCCAGACTGCCTTTAGCACTGTTGGTTTTAATTACTTTCTGCTTACTGCCAAATGGCTTTCTGGAAAGATGGACTGGAATTGGAGTGTGTGCGTCACCCACATCCTCAGTATTGAGTGACCAGAGTATTGGGAAGATTACTCCCATTAATGGTTCTTTCATTTTAACATTAAATTTGGGTTTGGTCATTTGTTATTTCCTCTAGAAATTCTGGGGTCCATGAGAACAGAGTTGGCCTAGATTCATAAATCATTTTATTCACATCAAATAAGTATATATAACTTTCCCTTCCTATCCCAAAGCAACATGGGTGTGGAGTAGAAATTACTGTTAATCCTGGCAACACAGTTTTTAGTGGAAAAATGTATGGGCCTTGGAGTCAGATATCAAATACTAACTCTATTACTAGTAGCCTGGTCATTTTTGATAAGCCGAACTGAAACTTTGAGCCTTGGTTCGGTCATTTGTAAAATGGGGATTTTACTATCTCACAGGGAGGCTGTGGATGTGGAGTAAGATGAGAAATGGGCCCTTAGTAATCAGAAATCATTAGTTTTTGCTCTCTGCCTCTTTTTCCCCAGTGGCTTATTAACATACCAAGGCCATTCAGTAACAATTGGTGAGGATTTTGGTAGACTTTCATTTTGATCAGAGATAAAAGTTTTACCTTTTTTTTTTTTTAAAGATTTTTATTTATTTATCTTTAGAGGGGAAGGGTAGGAGAGAGGGAGAGAAATATCACTGTATGGTTGCCTCTTGTGTGTCCCATGCTGGGAACTGGCCTGCAACCCAGGCATGTGCCCTGACTGGGAATCGAACCGCGATCCTCTGGTTCGCAGGCCCGCGCTAAAAGTTTTACCTTTTTCCCCATGATTCTTTGTCCTATTTCAATTTTCAGATTAAAATTGGAGCAAATGATGATTGTTTTTACATCTCCTTTATTTCATTTCGTTTTATTTTTATATACTGATTTAGAGGACAGAGGAAGGGAGGGAGCATGGGGGGTGAGGGAGGGGAGAGAGAGAATGAATGTTGGTTCTCGTATTTGTGCTAACTGGGGATCGAGCCCACAGTCTTGGTGCATCTGGATAATGCCCTAGCCAGCTGAGCTACCCAGTCAGGGCTTTTACATATCATTTTAGTAATGTACTTGCTTCCATATTTTTAAAATTGCTTAATGGGTAGAATATAAATGAAATTACAGTAGCAATTTCTAGCATTTATCGAGCAATTATAACTATGTGGCAGGAAGTTAATTAAGGTACTCGGTATACATTTATTTAGTCTTCCCAACAATCCCATTTTATAGGAAACTGAGGTACAGAGAGGTCACCCAGTTCGGGAGTGTGGCCCAGGCTACACACACAGTTGCAGTCTGACGCTGGGGCTGAGCAGGTAACTGCTGCGGCCACTGGCCTGCCTTCTTGGTCCTGAAGGGTTGGTTCCTTTATTGTATATTCCTGAAGCCTGTTCTGTTGCATGTGTGTGTGTTTGTAGACAGACAGATGTAGAAAACATAATCTGGGTTTTTAAGTAAGCTAATTATTATGATGTTAGATAGCAAGTGCCAAATATAGAACATTCGTATCTATTGACTACGGTCATTCTAATCTGTAGCATTAAGACTTTTTTCTTTCTTAGGCAGTATAATTTTATTTATTCCTCCTTGACATTGCCATCCAGATGTGAACCTTTTACTATTTCTGTAGAACCTTGGTTTAACTCTATCTTAGATTATAATTAAGTCTTTATTATTGGGATAGTTAAAAAATATTTATTATTTTAGAAAACTGAAGTCTATACTCGTTAAACAGTACACTCCCATGCTCCTGTCAATCACCATTATAATTTCTCTTTGATTTTTAAAAAGATTTTATTTATTTTTAGAGAGAGGGGAAGGAAGGGAGAAAGAGAGGGAGGGAAGCATTGATGTGAGAGAGAAACATTGATCTGTTGCCTCATGTGCCCCCCAACCGGGGACCTGGCCTGCAATCTAGTCATGTGCCCTGACCACGGATTGAACGAGTGACCTTTTGGTTTGTGGAGTTACACCCAGCCCACTGAGCCACATCCGTCAGGGCTGTCTCTGGTTTTGACTACTCAGAGTGTCTCACGTATGTCGAATCACACAGGTTTTTTTTTTTTTTTTCTGACACTTATTTCACTTAGCACAATGCCCTCAAGGTTCATCCATGTTGTATCATATGTCAGAATGTCCTTCTGTTGATGTAAGCATGTCCAAATCTATAGAAAATTTATAGTGAGAGTATATTTGCACCAAACAGAGGACACACCTGGAATTAAGATCTCAACAGAGTTAGAAAAATCCTGCCCATAATGACAGTATGCAGCTTCTACTGGGTATTTGGAATTACGGGGGGGAATGTAAGGAAGATTACATGAAAGTGGGAGAAAGCAAGGCAGGGATTGTATTACAGGATTGTCAGCAAGATTATGTGCTTTCTTGAGGGTGGTCGTGCTTCTGCTTCCTCGGAGTCTGAAAAAGGCATTTCAAAGGTGTGTTAACCTAGATGCACAGAGACAGTGGACGGGGCTTGCTTAAGGCAAAGATATTTACTAGGGAAGTTACAGGCCTGAGTTACGACTCCAGCCATGACCTGCCCAGGTAAGAACATGAGATCAGATCAGCCTGTGAGGTTGCTTTTGGTTAGATTTGTTATAGAGCCCCTTTTCGTGCACACTTCTTAAGGCTGAATAATATTCCACTTTGTGGATATATAGCATTTTGCTTATTCCTTCATCTGTTGATGAACACTTGGGTTGCTTCCATGTTATTATTTTGATATTCTTTTCAGCATCATTCACATCAGTAAGTTCTCCTTTCTTTGGCCCAAGTTTGAACTCTTTCCTTTGTTGTTGTTCTTTTTTTTTTTTTTTTTTTGCTTTGCTATTAACACCATCTTCTTAAGATCCTACACTGGCTTTTTGTTGCCAGGAATCAGTCATTCGGTCAGGATTCTGTCAGCTCTGCCCCAGAGCACTTTGCTGGCTGATGGCTACAGCATTTATCTCGTGGCATTGAAGTCTCTCTGTTCCCCACCTCCTCCCACCGGTACAGGGAGCTCCTCCGGCAGGTACCGGACCTCGCTGGACTTTGCTTCCTCGCCCCACCCCGGGCCCGAGCCAGTGCTGGGCACTCAGCGAACACTTCTTGCTGGAGTGTCCCTTGGCTGCTTTCCTCATTTTGTAATTCACTTTGTATTCTTGCAGCTAAAATTAACACACATCATCTGTTGATTCGATGCTTGCCTTTAAAGAAAACCCCCAGCCTTCTTCGGCTTTGTGTATTTCTTCCCGGAAGTGTGGATCCTTCACTGATGAAGCGTTTGGATTAGAACTAATTAACGCCAGCCTCCCTTGAGCTTCACTGTGGCATCTTTCGAGGCTGCCTTCACTTTTTGTCTCAGTTTATATATACACCAGCTGATTGTAAATATAATCTGTGATTGGTTTTCTTAGTACGGACCGTTTTCTGGCAGTCTCTGCTCTTTCCTATTTTGTTTCTTTTGTTATTAATTGTTGCTTATCATGTGGTGCCGAGAAAGCATTTGAGTCCTTATCAGGTGGGTGGCTATTTAGGTCCAGCTTCCTCAGGGTTGTGTCGCAAGTCACATAAGAGGAAGGGCAGGGAAATGTTTAACTCATATGCTTTGTCTCTTGCAGCTCAGTTTTTTTCTCTCTAGAAATCTTGAAAGAGTGGCAATCATTCAGGTATAGCTATGCTCCTAAAGTTAAAAAAGGGTTCTGAAAAGTTGTACTTTAAAGTTAGAAACCAGTGAAGACGATCCTGTGTTTGGAAAACTTGTTGGAAGGCTACATCTGAGATCTGTTGGTGTGAGCTTCAGGCGAGACAGAGAGCATGTGCAAGGGGCGGGGAGCAGGGGTAGGGTAAGTCATTGAAAGGGTTCATTGTGCAGCGGAGACTTGAAAAGTATTTGCAGAAAACAATTTAAAACCTTTGTTTCTAAGTTAGAAATTTAGGAGTGCAGTTTAGAAGTAAAAGGGTAAAGTACTAAGGGATTAATTCAACAATTGTTGATAGGCTGTCGGTAAGTCACAGGTAGATGCTACCCTCAGGGAGTAAGCAGTCTAGTAATGCGTTTCATGTGATGAGGATGGCAGGTGTGTTCCAGGAAGCGAGAAGAATACATTCTGCATTAGGAGTTACCAGTGGTCACCAACATTTCACCATCATATTCTTCTTTCTATTATTTTCTCTTTTTGCCTCAGAAATGACTGTGATCTTACGAATAGCCAAGGCGTTTTGTTCAGTGTAAGGTAATGGTATTAATAGCTCATGTTTGTTCTGTACCTTGACCCTTGAACAATGAGGGGGTTAGGGTAGCAACCCTGCCCCCTGCACAGTGGAAAATCTGTTTATAACTTTTGACTTCGCCGAAACTCTGCAGTCAGCCCTTCACATTCAGAGTCAACCAACCGCAGGGTGAAAACAGTATTTTTTTCTATCTGTGATTGGTTGAATCCATCGGTGCATCACCTGCAGATACTGAGAGCTGACTGTATATTTATTTACTGGAAAAAATCCATGGAAGTGGACCGTCACAGTTCAAACCTGTGTTGTTCAAGGGTCAGTTGTACTTACATGTGCTTCGTGTGGAGCTCCATGACAGAGAGGATGGGGGTGGAGGAGAGGAGGATCTGGTCGTGAGCTCGGTGGGACCCTGGCATTCTAGGTCAGGCCAAGAGTTGCCACAGAGGAGACAGAGAGAGCATTCAAGAGGGAGGAGGAAGGCCAACAGGGAGCTCCTGCTAAGATCGTAAAACTCATTTAAAATCCCCAACTGCTGTATGAGATAGTGCTGTCATAATCCCAGGTTACAGGTGGGGAAACTGAGACCTTAAGCGGTTAAATAGTATAGGCCCTAGTCACGCAGTGAGGAACAAATGGTGGAGCCAGGACTTGAAGTCAGGCATTTAGATCCAGAGACCCCCTTCTTCACCACTGCTGCCTCCTGGGTTTACAAGTGTTGCTTCACCCAGGTGTGATTTCAGCCAAGGACAAAGGAACGTGCCAGTTTGCGTAACTTTATCTTAGGTGTAGATGCATCGTTCTCAGTACATGTTTTATACTTCATCTTAGCCAGCCCACCGAGAATCAACAGCACGTTTTAAATATTGAAAAATAGCTTACGGACTTTGATTAGTGTGTTTTAGACACACAGGGAACTCAGAACCTGTGCGTGGGAATCTGGTCAAACTCCATCATTTTACCTGTGGAGAGAGTGGGTGCCATTGCTGTTGAGGGACTTATCCAAGACCTCAACTGCAACATGAACTTCAGTCTCTTGGCTCCAAGGTCAGAGTTTTTCCCACTGCACATTGCCCTTGGAACTCATTTTCTTTTACAGAGTGTTGCTACTGAAAGTTAGGTAGAGTTGGAAGGAATATGTAAGATGCTAAAAATGCACTTGTCAAGATCACCAGTAACCTCCAAGGAGCCGTATCCAGGGTCTTCATCCATCTTGAACTTTTAGCAGAGCCTCTCTTTGCTTGGCTGTGAGGGCTTCACTTCCTGTTGGCTTTCTTGCTTGCTTGACTGTTCTTTCTCTGTCTCTGCTGGTTTCTCCACCTTGGTCTGACCTGGAATGTTGGGGTCCCACAGGGCTCACCACTAGACCCTCTTCTCCGTCTTCGCCCTCTCTCCGACTGACTCTCTCTTTCTTTTAGTGAACGCATCTTCATGGGGGTGACCCTTAAGTTACAAACTCTAGTCCAGACTTCTCTTCTGAGGTTCAGATTCATGTGTCCAGCTTCTTGCTTGACCTTGACATTTGGCTTTCACAGACAATGCAAACTTAACCTTTCAAGTGGAACTGCTTCCATAGGCCCATGCAGTCCCCTCCCCTACCCAGTTCTTCACCTTGCCACCACCAACTGGCAGTCATTCATGATGATAACAGTAAGAGCTGACATTTGTTGAGAGGTTTTTATGTCCCAGACACCTCCTTAACAGGCGCTACATGAATTAACTCAATCAGTAGTACTGTGAGATAGATGATGATAGTAATAGTAGTAAGAATAGATTCTATAGCTCCTAGTACATACCAGGCACCATTTTACTAAGCATGTGATAAATACTAACTCTCTGAGTCCTCACAAATCCACGAGGTAGATACTGTTACTATCCCAGATTGACAGATAATATCAGCAACTGGAGCACTGATGCACTTACTTCACACAGCACTCAAGGTCCCTCGGCCAGTAAGTGGTGGCTAGAGCTGGGAGTCCAGTGCCACAGAGACAGAGTATGTACACTGTGCCAGTACTGAATTTTACTGTGTTTATCCCCATTTCACAACCAAGGAGGCGATTCCACTATTTCCTGTCCCACATCTAGTTCATCAGAAATTCTGATTCTCACTCCAGGACCTGCCTCCAGGCTGCTCTCTTCTCCCTCTGTCCAGTGAGCTGCTTAGTTCAGGCCACCGTTGGCCGGCCCTGGATCTCCTCAACAGCCTTCCACCTGTGTTTTCTGCGTTCACATCTTCCCCCTGCAGATCTCGCCTACATTTCAGCAATGCTGGTCCTGAAATGAAATGAGAACATTTCAGTCCACTGCTTAAAACTGTTGAGTGGCTTCCCACTGCACTCAGTTAAATACAAGCTCCCTTCTGTGATCAACAAGGCCCCCCCTACACTTTATCTTACACCCTTGTTTTCCACTGTCCCACCAAAGTCTTTCCTACCTCTTAGCTCTAGCACGGCCATTCCCCATCGGGAGACTCCCCAGCCCAGCTCTCCATGCTTCTTTGGTCTCCACTGTAGTCCTTTCTCAGAGGACCACCTTCCCTTATCGCCCCTTGTAGGGTTCGTTCTTCTCTGCACAGCACTTACCGCCAACAGCAATAACTTGATTATTTACATCTCTTCCCTTTGCTGCTGTTCCCCCCATTTGATTGCAAGCTCCCTGTGGGCTAGAGCTCCACAAATATTTGTTGAAAGAAACAAACACAGGTTCAATTTTAGGCTGAAAGTCTAAAATTAGACTGAAAGTTTTAGACTTAAAACTTTTTCAAGTTTTCCAGTTGGAAAATGTGTTTTGAGTTCCAAAAGAGCTGAATCCGGACTGGAACACAGCCGTCCACTAAGCAGTGGAATGCTCATACAGCTTTGCCACTTCCGGAACACACAGACTGCAAGAGTCCTAGGGCATGTACAGCTGCGATTTTAGTCACCTCACTCTTAAACCACCCTTTTTCCTCATGCACCACAGAACTTGAACCTTATGAGACTGCTGCCGCCAACACCATCGTGATGCTGGGGTTTTTGTGGCCGGGGTAAGGAAACCAGGCAGGGGAGCACTCACCCATGATGAGGGGCTGTGCCGGACAGTGTTTCGCCTGTCCCTGCTTGTGAAAGGCTATGGTTAGGTGACTTTAAGGCCCCAGTCTGACACCAACTTTGAATCTCTTGCCTCTGATTTACAAATTAAACACCACGTCAAGACATCTGGACAGTCACGACTTTCTTTAGCTCCTTCTTGATGCCTGCCCTATCCCTCTGTGGCTCTGTCATTGTCCCTAGGGATTCTTTAATGGCAAGTTCTTTTACTTTTTTCAATGACCCATTCTCTCAGGATGAGGTCCAAGAAACGTGCCTCATGAGAATTTCTATAGTGAGCAAAAAGATGGAATTTGGGCTAATTTTAGTAAATAGGCAATAACTGTTAGCAGATTAATTAAGATCTTGTTTGTAGTTCTGCTGCGGAGGACAATAAATTAGTAGCTTATTTAGGTCTCTGTGACTCCCAGAGAACTGTCATTCTGTGAAAGCACTGAATGAGGGTGGTCCCCTGCTATGAGATGAGGGAGGAGCTGTTCACACAAACCTTCCAGATTGGAGCTCATTATCTCTCACTGAGCAGGAGTGAAGGCTGTAATGAACTAGGGAGACCTTGCTTTTAAAGCAACAAAAACCACATGTTCTTAGTTGACAATGGGAGGGTAAACATGACCCTAATTAATGACTGTTTCAATTGTTCAGTGGTCCTAAGCTCATAGTTTAGACAGGTAACAGTAAACCCATACAGATGGGCCCAACTTGCAAAACTCAGACCATAGGATCCCCTTTCCACAGCAATCTTTGTTTTAAAATTTGGAATAACTGACCCTGGCTGGTGTGGCTCAGTGGATTGGTTGCCTGCCTGCAAACCAAAGGGTTGCTGGTTCGATTCCCAGTCAGGGCACATAACCTGGGTTGCAGGCCAGGTCCCCAGTAGGGGGTGTGTGACAGGCAACCACACATTGATGTTTCTCTCCCTGTCTTTCTCCCTCTCTTCCCTTCTCTCTAAAAATAAGTAAATAAAATATTTTTTTTTAAAGATTTTATTTATTTATCTTTAGAGGGGAAGGGAAGGAGAGATGGAGAGAAATATCAATGTATGGTTGCTTTTCGTGTGTCCCCTGCTAAGAACTGTCGCTGGGAACTGTCCTGCAACCCAGGCATGTGCCCTGACTGGGAATCGAACCGCAATCCTTTAGTTCGCAGGCCCGCGCTCAATCCACTGAGCTATACCAGCCAGGGCAGTAAATAAAATCTTTAAAAAAATAAAATAAAATTTGGAATAACTGGGAAGTGATGGGTGTAAAGCAGCACTTTCTTAGCAAAAGCACCGAGGTGTTTCTGTTAGCAAATAGTGAAGGCCTAAGGTATCATAATCTACAAATATTCCTCTACTTGGCTTTTCTCAGTCTTGAATGTCACCTTGACCAACCCACAGGTAGGGAGGTCAGGGAAATGGGATTTGTCCTTACACACTGAAGAGTATTGGGGAAAGTACTGGCGGGGTTAGAGGCCAAGTACATTGTGGGTTAAAATGGCTTTTATGGACTGGCCTGTGTAGTGGTGATAATGCTTATGACATTACCTCTTTAGAATTATTTAGTCACAGTTAAGAACAAACAGATGTTAACACATGCAGTGTGTGGATTAATCAGGGAAGTTCGTACTAGGGCCACCAGGAGTGAGGATCCTTGGCCACGGATGCAAGAACCGTCTCTTCCTCTGCTGCTTTTCCAGTTGTGGGTGAGCTCCAAGTGGACTGCGAAGGAACTTACTTTTGTGTCACTCTGGGCTTGGTGATTCTCACTTTCTGGTGGCCTAGAGAATAACTTTGGGCATTTGCGTGGGAACTAGTTCTCTGCACCTTGGGTTCAGATTTGATACCAGTACGCCTCATGATTCTCAGGCTGTGGAGAGTTCGCTTCAGCAAAGCCAGTATTCCGAAACTATCCACTGCTTTCTGCAGTAGTCCCAGGTGTGTGGGTACCAGAAATGTCCCTTTCTTTTCTGGCAGCAGTTACCTCTGTGGTTTTTCTGGTCCATCTCAAGCTCTGCTTTCTTCACTCGGAGACCATCCTTTCAGAGCCCCTCCTTCTCTACCTCCTGGAGCCCCCCACAGCCTTGGATCTGTGGGCCCTAGTTTGTGTTGGGCCTTCTCAACAAGAGGCAGAGGCAGAGGCAAGTGTGGGCTCCCTGGTCTTGCGCTAAGTTCGTTATCCTAGGTGTGGAGTGACACAGCTTGAAGGGATCTCAAGTCCGCTGCTTGTCAATCGAGTGGGCTGCACTGTCCTTGCTGTAGGTGAAGTGCTGGGCGAAGAGTAGGGTCTGTTTTCACAGCGCAGTCCTGTGAGACCCTGTAAGGTGTGCAGTCTTAGTGTGCAGGACAGTGAGCTGCATCGACGCTGCAGCCTCATAAAGAAACGGCGAGACCCAGCCCCGGGCCTCTCCCTTCAGTGGTGCTGGCGTAGTAGTACATTTAGAGAATTTAGAGGGAGAATGTAGAATAAATATTGTGGGTTTTTTGCCCCTTGCTTTAAATGTAAAATGATCCAGCATTTTCCAAAAGACGTTTTTATTTTTGGAACTAAAAGATGTATTTATGCTTCTGTTGATTGAATTGATTGAAATGGATAATTTTAAAGACACACGCTTAGTTCTTTCCTAGCATTTTACATTGGTAACACTTTTTGCCTGATTTAATTTGAGAAAACTTTGTATCATTGGTTTAGAAGAACATTGCTCTGACAGTAAGAGTTTTTTCTTCTCGATCATTTTACCTGTTTTATTACTGTATTTTGTTTTTAATAGATGCCAGCAAGTATCTATTTGGACCTGATCATCTATTTATTTATTATTCTGATTTCCCCTCTCTCTTTTAAATACTTAGTTGAACAAACACTTGTGGAGGGCGCCATGTCAGGCCTGGTGAAAGGGACGGGTAGGTCACAGTCCCTGTGATAAGGAGCTGTGTGGGCGAGGTTAGCTTTCCTTTCCGCAGACTGGGATGAGGGGAGGGCACTGGACATGGTTTTTGATAATGTGGAACAATTAATAGCTGTTCAGAATACATGTTTTCCACCATCTAGCTGAAACTTTTAAAAATAGTGTGAGTTTACATATAAACATGATTTAGCCCAGGTATGGTAGAACGATGTGCTCTTTTCCCCTTCTCCGTTATATTCTGATCTCACTGTCATGGAATAAAATAAGAGATGGCACTAATGGGTTCAGTAAATACTTCCTAGCTTAAGCATATGCCGCTCTGTTCGCATCCATGAGGAACGTCTGTAACACATGTCTTAAATGGTGCAAAAATTAGTTTCAGATGATTTCACTAGTATTTAATTTCAGATGATTATGTTAACAAAGAAAAACAGAGACTTTACCTCTCCCTGCCCAGTCATTTGACACCGGCGTAACTGTGACAGTGTCCTTGGCCGGTCTTCTTTCGTCACCTCTAGAATGACGTGGGTCCCCCTGTGATCTTGCTGAGACACGCAGCAGACTTATTCATCCTCATCCAAAAGGCTCTAAAATGCAGCAAACAGCTGTGAACACTTGGTACTTGCTTGGCTTGGAATTTAGCAGGTGAACCTCCGTACCTAGAAAGTCGTTCCCTGGCTCCGTAGGACTGTTACGTCAGATGGTGCTGTGGAGTGAGGTGATGCCTCTTTATGACCAGGCTAAATGTGAGGCGTTAACCATGGGGGCAGAAAAGAGATGCGTCCTGGAAGATGTTAGGGTTTGGCTTTCTCAGTAATGGGGGGGTCAAAATGGACAATTTAGCCAGTGAGAAAATGGCGTGCTTTTCTTATATATTCTATCATTTCCTTTTATTTAGCAACTTGAATGTTCATTGTTGAGAGGTAGGCCTTGGTGTGAACTTTAATTAGGATGACAGTGCAACATTAATCTTGTGGTAGCAAGCCTATTGTAATAGGAGTGCATTTAAGGAAAGGAAACCTTGTATATTATAAAGTGAATAATCAAAGGCATGCCAAGTGCAGGTACTATGCTTTTATGCCATTGTATCAATTTTTTTTGGAGGGGTAGCTTTTTAATTTTTGATACTTTCCACTGGTCATTTATTACCTTATTTTTTTCTCGTTATTTAAAAGCATCTTCATTTTTCTTCACCAGGAATTAATTTTCTTAGCTTTTTGGAATAAGTGGCTTCCTGTATGTAGATTTTATTTTTATTATGAAAATTAGTTTCTTATAGAAATTCTCCCATGAATTTAGAAACTCTCCCTTTGTGCCAAGGGAGAAAGCCGTGGTCAGGAGGAGTCCTCACACAATTTGATTCCTCCTTCCATGGCGCCCTTAGTGCCTGTGTCACTGCGGAAACTATTGGCACAGGCCCTGGCTGCGAGGACAGAGCTGGAAGCCCAGCCGTGCTTAGGAAGGTGGCCGTAGTTAATTGAAGATGTGATTTTTGTGTTGGAAGCCCTGAGCCGACTTCAGGTTAGCAGGAGGCAGTCTTACATTCTAATGGTATTTGAAAGGCGCACTGTTATCATGCGGTGCACATTTTAACTGTTTAAATTTGGAGAGAGAAGCTGTCATTTGTCATATAAATTAGAAAGGCAAGGGTGTATTTTATCCATAGTTTCTCCCCTGTTTAGCACGGAGGCCAGATGTAAGGCACTCAGTGTTTGTTCAGTGAATGAATAGACAGATGTATGGATAAGTAGTTGGTTTTAATTTTTTTTGTATTTTTTAAATATTTTATTTGAAAAGAAACAGTAGCAATATGTTAAATCTGAGAAAAATAGCCACTTTGAATCCTTTGTGCTCCCAATGCTGGAGTAAGTGATTGGGAGGGAAATGGATTATCACATGGGGCTGGGATGAGCTGCCTCAGCTTCAGAATGTTCTGGAAAGGAGATTAAAAAAGAGCAGTTTCTAGAGCAGGATGGTGCCACGGGGGTCTGCCCCTCACTGTCTGAGGGAATGCCAAGCGGCTATGCCTCGGTCTCCCAGCTCCGCCAGCCAGCTAAGGCCGAACCCTGGCTGGTGCGACGGCTGCTGGTGTGGCCGTTCAGAGAGGGCCACGTTCACCAGCAAGGTGGCTGTGTGGGGCAGCTGTGTGGGACAGCACCGTGGGCCTCCATGGCTGTGGACCCCAGGGCCAGTGCTGTCATGGACCATGGCCAGTGTCCTCGGCCTCACCAGCCTCTATGGCTTCGTCTCCTACCCGCTTGCCTCCATCCTGCTCTCCTTGCTCTGGATTCTCAGGGTGGGAGGAGGTGGAACAAACATTTTAAGTCATGAAGACCTTTCTTTACAGGTCATCTCCTCAGAGGCCTCTTTATCCACATCCGGTTCTGGACACTGCTCCAGGGCATGGCGCACTCTCCTGAAATGGGGGCAGATGTGGCTTTTCTAAAACACCAGGTTGGGAAGACTGGTGTCAGAAAGTGACAACGTGTAGTCTTAGTTTTTAAATTGTTGAACTCACTGCTTGTTCTAGAACGTTACAAATAACTTCATTGATAAATATCAGAAGGTGAAGAGCCTGTACTGCTTAGGTTAAATGAAGCACGAGACACTTTATGGAGTTTTTCCCTACCTTAAAGCATACCCCCTGACTGTTGTGTATGCAAAATCGCCAAGTTTTGACCTCTGGAGAGCTGGGACTGAGGCTTAGCCTTCTGTAATTTTCTTGCATTTACACTAGGGTTCTAAATACGGAGAGGACTCTTTGTTCACATCCTAAGAACTAATTAATAACAGTTAATATTGATTGTCCTATATGCCAGGCACTGTGACTTGTATGTTTTACACCCATTGTCTCAGGTGATTCTAGCAATATTCTTGTGGAGTTGATGTTGTTATTGTCCCTGCTTGGTGAACCTAAAGTTCCAGAGGAGGCTGAGCTCCGAAAAGGCAGAGCCAGGATTCGAATACAGGCCTCTTTACTTGCTCTTGCTGTATTGACTGAGTGTTCTTTTTCAGGGCCCAGCCTTCCCTTCTACTGACCACTGTTTTCAAGTATGAGTGGTGTCCTGTCAGTTCCATTTCACCGAGTTACAGCTGTCATGTTCACTTAAAAAAATAAATGCAAGTTCTTTCCAAAATACGTATCATGAAGATTAAACAGACTGGATGTTTTTAAGCTTAAAAAAAAATGGCAGAAGGAGTAAGAAACAATCTCATTTGTTTCTATGCATTTAACTGGTATCTGAAAGAGGTAATTCAGACTTTGAACTCCTAAGTTGAAGTCCCTGCCTTAATTTCTGTATTTACAGAACCAGCCTAAGTAGTGAGATCTTCTTTCCCATCCTGGTTTTTACCCTTCTGTCACTCCAAAGGGATGACAGGAACAGATGGCAGCATTTCACGGGTAACCAGAAGGTGGTAGGGAGATCCGAGAGCACGCTGTAGGGCCCTTACCTTGTTTGTTAACCATTCTGATTGAGAGCCGTGCTTTTTAGGAAGAATGGGAAGGACACCTCTGTCTATTTGATGCATAGCACATTTTGGACCACCTTATTACCCTAGCTGTCGAAAAATCATTTTTACTGAATTGTCCTTTAATATTAAGTTTTATTCATATTTGTTATAGGAAATAAGTGTAAGTCCTGTTGCACATTCATGTGAGATTGTCATAGATGTTATCCTTTCCCTCATCTGGTGGCCCTCTGTGGTATGCTGCAATGATGACATTTTTTCAGCATTTAATAATAGGGAAAACACTGTCTTTCCTGGGTAGCTAGACAGTTTTCTAATTTCTGATAAGAAGATTTCTATAAGACAGTCTGAGTCTCCTTTTTCCCTGATTGCAAGCATACTGAAGGCCAAGGTTTTTGTTCTTAGTGTTAACATTTTTGCTGTGTTTTTTTTTCTTGACTTTTTATAAGATGATAATGTTATTTTGTTTTGTATGCATTTTTTATAAAGTGCTTTAAATTCTTTCTGGAGAGAGTCATGTTTTTAATAGCTTGATTAAAACAGTAGTACATATTCATTAAGTATTTATTTGCTTTGAGTTTAATGCTTATTGACACTGCAACCTCTTTAACCACTAATTCCTGTTGATTTTTCTTTCTTGTTTAGTCCTGTGCCATACTGAACGTCTCTAAATTTAGGTATACAAATACTGTTTTATTTAAGATCTTGATGTGGTAGTATCAAAACTTGAAGGAAGCAATTGATTTGTTTCTTTGAAAAGCTAAGTTTTTGATAATGACTGAATGAATCCCTTCTGAGGACCTGGGTGATACAAATCATTGCCTGAAACCAAGTCTCATGCTCATTAGCTCCAGCTATGATGATAGCACTTAATTGAAATGTGGTTTAAGGGAAGATTTGGATCATTATCCTTTTTCCTGCCGCCCAACGTCTAGCCTTTTATTTGCAGTTTTCTGGGAAGAGGGGTTACTCCATTGATCAGATAGGAGCACAGTGGAGATTTAAACTCTGCAGTTCCTTTTCTCATGTTTTATTTGTGCAAGTACTTGACAGCACTATGAATTAACTGGATTTTCCTGCTACTTTTCACTTTCGTTAGTGTTACTGCAACAACAGCCACTGGAAGGAGGCGTCTGGATCCCTGTGAGGGATGAATCCCATTTCACATCTATCCTATCTCAGTTTTGAATCCTTTTAGCAATTTCATATGCAGGACATTATGTCAGCACATGAAAATCTACAGAGATGTGCATATCTGTAAGTGCTAAGGGATAGCGAGTGGTGTGGCAGGTCCTAATCCAGCTACTTTGAGCTTCATTTTACTAATTTGTAACTCTCTCCCACATATGGTTATTGTTACAATGAAAGGGAGCAATTAAAAAAAATCTTGAAGCATTATGCCTGCTTACAGCCAATAATAATTGAATTAGAATAATCATTTCCAAGCCCTTGTTGATGGTCCCCTTATTTCCTGATCTCTATGTATAACCGAATTCCTGTGGAAAACAGCTCTGCGATACAGAATTTGACAAGATTGGGCTTGTGCTCTGAATCTTATGATTTCATTGTAGCGTAGCACAACTGATCATTTGTTTCCAACAATGGAACCTCCACTTCATTCATCTCATTTCCTGTACATGAGGTTTCCTATGCCATATCTCTTACTTGAATTTGATTGCACTTTGAAGCTGTGTGCTTGTCACGAATCTGTTTGCTAAGTTATATTACACAAATGATAGTACTACACTCCTAAACTATCTTCTATAACCGATAGAAGCACCAACAGAAGTAAGCATTATGTTCTTCCATCTTCCAGTCATCCGTCAGAACTAATTTCTGAAGTTCAGATTGGTCGCCTTATCATTGTGAAATAGTCTCCCGCCCTTTCTTCTGCTCCTACAGGTTTTTCCTTGCCGCGTTCCTCAGGACTGTCTTTCTCTCCAGCCAGTCCCGGCCTGGCTTTCATGTTGGCTGCTGCTTCTTCCCTCATCTGCTCTGAGCATCCCCTGCTTTGATTACTTACTTGGTTTCAGCTCTCGCTCACCTTTGGGATGATTTCTAAATCCACATCTGAATATGGTAGGTGATGGAGTGTGGAGCCCTTCTGGAAATGGAGTTGACCAGATATTTTGGACCCCTCCAGCTATAACCACTTTCAGTGGAAATATTGGAGAAGATAAAACAAACATCCTTTGGTCACATTTATTGCAGGAAAATGAGAAACCCACCAAGTGGGGCGCTGGCTGGGTAACTCAGTTGGTTAGAGCATCCTTCCAGTATGCCAAAGTTGCAGGTTCGATCCGTGGTCAGGGCACATACAAAAATCAATGAATGCATAAACAAGTGGAACAACAAATCGATGTTTCTCTATCTCTCTGTACCTTCCTTCTCCATCCCTTCTCTCTCTAAAATAGATTAAAAAAAAGAAAAGGTACCCACCAAGTGGTGAAAAAAGAGCAAGAGGAGTGAGCATTCCTGAGAGGGAGAGGGAGAGAAGGAACCGATACTAAGGGACCTCTGCTGATACCAGGGACCTAGATTTCAGGGAACAGAGTTTCGTTTGGACCTCTCTAAAGGGCTAGGGTCGGGTTGAGGAGAGAACATCCATTAGCAAAGGGAGAAGGCTTCTTAGCTTTAAATAAAAGTCTCTTGAATCTCTTGGGGTTGGGATTTGAATTTATGCTAACTGTGTGGTCTAGAAAACCCCAAGCTGAGAAACTCATCTTAATGTTTCTGGGTTGGAGGAACCCAAGGACTTGGCAGAAGTAAACACAGATTCCTTCTAGAACAAAGCCCCCCACAACCCACTGATTATGAGAAGTGTGAGCAAGGTAAAAAAAAAAGTTACTAAGGGAATGAGAGTCCCCTTCAAGTCACGTATTATGTGCCATTTGTTCCATCCACTCATCCGTTAATTCCTCAAATTTTTACCCATCACTCGTTATGCACTAGGCACTAATCTCAGTGCTGGGTATAATAGCACAACATTCTATGCGGGAAATGAGTATTGGGCTATTGACCAGAGGATTTGTACACTTGCTTGGCCCAGGACCTGCCCTCTTTAGGGCTCCGAGTCACTGCCAGAAAACTCTGTGCTTTGCCGGGACCAATTTGAAAACGATTGATTTATGTCAGTTCATTTATTTTACAGATGAGAAAACTGAGACCATGGTGTCGAACCACTTAGTTAATGCCCAAGGTATGACTCTCAGGTTCCTTGTCTTTAGAATGGGGATAATAGTACCATTGTTTTCCACAAATATGCCAATTCCTCCTTCCCGTGCCCCTAAAAGTCACAGATGGTACAGGGACTCAGTACTCTCGGTTTTCAGACTAAATGCGTTTCTGCTGCTGGTTTGACTCCATGAGATCTTTTATTGTTCAAGCCCACGCAGAGTCTCACACTTTTACTCTTAATTGTCCTCTGATTATTTCATGTTTGTGAATTTGCTTCCATAGGTAGATTGTGAACCGTTTAAGTTCAGGGACCGGGTATAGTATTTTTATATTAACTTTGTATTATCTAGTCTTGGGCTGGCTACTTGGTAGCTGTGTTACACTTGTTAGTTGTTGCCTGATTAAATGTGTGATGCCATTGTTACGAGGAAATGAACATATTTCTGTCCAAAAACGTATTATGGTCATTACGTGAGAGTTACGGTGAAGCGGGAGAACATTTTTGCTGTTTTTTTGTGATACAAACCTCTGTCTCCGGCTCTTTCCCTCCCTGGCTGGAAAGAGAGTTCCCACCCGATTTCCTGCTGCAGTGCCCTTTACAGCCCCGGGCCACCCATTCACTCGGTGCCGGGCACATTTGTGAGTGCCGCTCCCTAAGCTGGGGTGCTCTGTGTGTTGGTTATTGAATAGCTCACAACTGCTTGTGTGTGGCCCCAAGCCACACATGTTCAGAATTGGGAATGTGTCCATTTGTGTGGGCACTGGGCCATCCGTTAGCTCTGGTCCCCTGCCTCCCTGTCCCAGTGCGTGACCTGCATAGACATTCGGGCATGCTCTCCGCGTCTGCCTTGTCCCTCTGTTGTCCAGAGGTCAGGCACTTCTGCTCACCATTGGGACCAGGAAGGAATCCATGGAAGGTATCCCGCCCATAGAGCCCAGCTAAGGCTGGGCCCTAGCCAGGACTCTGCTGTCTGTGCGGTGGCTGGCCGCGTTTCTGCTACCCATTTGAGCCCCTTCTGTGTGAAAGATGTGGAAATGCCAGGGGATTTTTTCTGCAAGTAAAAAAGATGGCAGCAGATGTGAAAACAAATTTTCTCATCATAATGTAAATTGGTGTTTTGTTTTCATTTTAGTTGAACAATATATAGGTATTCATGAAAATATTTGGCTGTAAAAAATTAAGAAAAATAACAAACTGCCTTTGTCTGTTAAAATCCAATTTAGTTCTTTGAAAAGAACTGTTAGTTATAAAAATTACTGAAATTTATGTTAGTATTAAAATAAGCTTTAAAAGTTTTAAGTAATAATTCAGAAGATATATTAAAATTCAGATTTACTATAATCAGTTGTGTTCTTTTTGTACATATATGGTAATTTTGGGGAAAGTGGAATGGGGTCGTGGAACTAATGCACAGTTATTTTGTCACATCCTTTATTTTTTCTCTGACAGCTATTTCTATGTGTTTTCTTTTTTGTAAAGGATGCTGTTTATATTTTGTATTTCCGCTTTAGCAGTGACCAAGAGGGTAATTTCTTCACTAACCTAAACTTGTTTATTCTTGTCTGTGTGCTAGATTGTAACCAGTTTTGAGTTTCTTGTGTTGCTGTGCACCTGTGAAAAGATCCTGTATCCCTGGTATTCCTAGTAAACTTCAGATGATGAGGTCACCTGAACATTGCAAAAGGGACATTGGCAGAAGTGTGGGGGATAGTTTTAGCCACTTGCAACTTGGTATTGTAATGGTATTAATATTTCAAAACAAATTTTATTATATTTCATTTGGCGTATTTACTGTCATCCAGACGACCGTGTTTTAGGTGACTGGAACTTAGCCTTCTAAGAGCCCCAGATTCTCAGCTTTTTAAATGGAAAATTTCCAAAATAAGCAATTTCCTTCTTAATTAGAGGATAGTGGATATAATAGAACCAGTAGTTTACCATTCAGGGTCATCTGTTTATTTCATGAGGACACAGCGAAGCTTTTGGAAGGAGTTACCATTTTGGGCTTCTTCCTACATTTAATTGTTACTTATTCAGCAAATATTGAGCGCTTTCCTAGGTGTGAAAATACAGTGATTAAGGTGTATTTCTTGCTCTCAGAGGTTCACAGTATTATAGGAAAGGTGGACCAGGCTAAAAAAGTTTCAGGGAAGGCAATTTGGGGGTATACAGGTTTGGAGTCCCAGTAGACCTGAATTCAACTATGGGGTGAATGAAGTTGTATTGAACTCTGTCTAGTGTTTGTATGACCAGAGTTCAATGCACGCGTGAGTCTGTTTATAGATTTCCTGTAGTTTACTAGCCTATAAAAGAATGTAATTTATAACATTCTTAGGGAAGCATTTTTATTCTTACATAGCATCATTTATTCTTCAGGGAAAATATTTGTAACACCATGTACACCATAAAAACACTTCTATTCGACTGAACATACATTTATTGAATTAATAGCTTGATGAACAGGCATATGAAAATCCTTACCCTCAAGTGACTACCAGGTTAACAGGGAGAATAGGGGCTCAGATATCTGTAATATGGTAGAAAATTGGATGAGCGACTTACGAAAAATAGAAGAGTATACTGTGAAGATTGAATTCAACAAATCCATACCCAGTAGGGAGAAGCTGGCAATGATGTACGGAGTGGGTGGTTTTGAAGATGCATCAGGAAAGGTGGCTAACATTGGGGGGTTTGGGGTGAGCTTTGTAATCAGCAGAACAAACTTGAGGCTTGGTATGCAAGCAGAAACTATACTTCGAAAGGAGCATAATTTTTATAGCAGACAGAGTTGTAAGATAGGCTCTACAGATAGGCATGGAGCCATTCTGTGAAGGGCCTTGAATGCCGAGGTGAGGAAGGTATCTTTAGGCAGTTTATGAGGTCGACTGTGGTGAATGTTATTCCTGGGGTGAACCCACTTGGGTTACAGTCTGATACTTCCTTTATATGCCATCGGATTTGCTAATGCTCTGTTTATGATTTATATCATATTCATTTTGTATCATATTCATGGATGGTATTTCCTTTCATTTTATTTTTTTAATATTTATTTATTATGTAGTTATTTATTATTGTATTTTTTCCATCACCATTTATCCCCCTTATACCTTCTATTCTTACACTCTCCATACCTGGTGTTGGCATTGAGGTATAATGGCCTCATGGGATTAAACTAATAAGCGGGGGTTAATAAATTTGAAAAAGCGGGTGTTACTGCTTTTTCTTTTCTCTGGATGAGTTTGTGATTCTGCAATAATCTGTTTTCTGAATGTTTGTAGAACTTATCTGTAGAATATCTGGACTTGATGTGTATTTTGTAGGATGATTTTAACTTAGTCATTTTCTTTAGTGGTTATGGCACAATTTAAACTTTATCTTTCTTAAGTTAGTTTTGTTAAATTACATTTGCTAGGAATTTATTTGTTTAATATATTTTCAAACTTTTTTTTTTAATATTTATTTATTTATTTATCTTTAGAGGGGAAGGGTAGGAGAGAGGGAGAAGGAGAGAAATATCAATGTATGGTTGCCTCTCATGTGTCCCATGCTGGGAACTGGCCTGCAACCCAGGCATGTGCCCTGACTGGGAATCGAACCGCGATCCCTCCTTGGTTCACAGGCCCGCGCTCAATCCACTGAGCTACACCAGCCAGGGCTATTTTCAAACTTTTTAGCATCAAATCGTTCGTGGTATTCTTCTGCCTTCGTAATCTTGTAATCTTCGCTCCCCCTAGAGTGACGCCCCCTTTCCATCCCCGGCACTGTTTATGTGTGCCTCCCTTTTCTTTGTCTTGCCGGAGGTTTGTGTCTTTGATTCTGTTTTTTGAAGAGTCAGCATTTGGCTTTGTTTAGACTCTCTAATGTTACTTTTTCTACTTTATGAGTTTCTGTTTTTTATCTTTATTATCTCTTTTCTTTACTCTCTTTTGGTTTATGCTGTACTTTTTCATCGAGCATTTAGCTTCTTCATTTATAACATTTCTTCTTTTTCAATTATAAACATAAAAGGAATTTTTTGCAAAGTGCTACTTCTGTAGCTGACAAATTTTGGTATGTAGTGTTTTAATAAATATTCAGTATTTTAAACTTTCCATTATGATTTCTTCTTCTATAAGTTATTTAGAAATGTGCTTGTTTAAAAGTTTTTAACAGTTTTATAATTTATATTTTCACAAGTGCCTTTAATTTAATAGCTTTGTAGTCATACCATAAGGTCTGTATAACACTCATTCTTTGAAATATGTTGAGACTCTCCAGATGGTAAATTTTTGTTAATGTTGAGAAGGCTATGCATTCTCCGAATTGGATACAAGATTCTATGAACTGTATGCTCTTTAAGACCAAGTTTGTTCATTGTGACATTCATAGTTTCTGAACGTTTACTATTTTTTCCACCTTGATCTATAAGTAATTGAGAAAGCTGATTGAAATCTCAAACCTACTTTAATGGTGGATAACTCATTTCTTGCCATCAGTTTTGGCTTTGTACGTTTCAAGGTTATTTCATTAGGTGTTTATCAGGTAAGAGTTTTGATGTGTTCCAGGTGAACAGGACTGTTTATTATACTCTGTGGTTCTCTCCTTTATTCCTTATTCACTACCTTTGCCTTGAAATATCTGTTCAATATGAGTGTAATGACCCCAGCTTTCTCTTGTTTTCCGTGTAAATGGTATATCTTCCTTTTTAATCCTTTTATTTCCATTCCTAACGTGATCTCAGGTTTTAGGTATGTCTTGTATGAGAGACGTCTGCTTCGCAGACAGCTGAAGTACCTACCTTATAATAACAAAATACTTCTAAGTCCTCCCTCCTGTTTCTTGTGTCATTGCTTTTACTTTCTCGCTTACAAATAAGCACACGTAGCACGTATGCACGTATATTACCGAGTGCATTTTTTTGGTATTATTATTTTAAACTGTTATCTGTCAGATCAATTAAGAATAAGAAAAATACATGTTTTTATTTTACCTTTATTTTACCTTTTAAAAGGGGGAGAGTGCCCCCCCTTTGTGTAGATCTGAGTTTTTGACCTATATCATTTTTCTTCTTCCTGAAGAACTTCTTTTAACATTTTTGCAAGGTATATGTCAAGTGGCAACAATTTTTTTTCAGTTTTTGTTTGAGAAAGTCTTTATTTGATTTTCACTTTTGAAGGGTAATTTTACATGTACAAAATTCTAGGTTGGTGGTTTGGTTTTCAGTCTTTTTTCTGTTTGCTTTCGGTTTTGGAGTTTTCTGTAAGAGATATCCTGGAGCTCAGAGATTCTTGCCTCAGCTGTGTCCAGTCTACTAACAAGCTTGTCAGAGACATTCTTCATTTCTGTTACGGTATTTTCAATTTCTAGCATTTTAATTTTTTTTTCTAAAATTTCCATATATCCTCACGTGCTATCTACTTTATCCACTAGAGCCCTTAGCATATTAAACATAGTGGCTTTAAATTCCTGGTCTGATAATTTCAAAATCCCTGCCATTTCCGAGTCTGGGTATGATGCTTACTCCTGGCTCTTCAAACTGTGATTTTTGCCTTTTAGTATGCCTCGTAATATTTTTCTTGATAGCTGGATATGATGTACTGAAAAAGAACTGATGTAAATAGGCTCTTAGTACTGTGATAAGGTGTGGAGGGAAGGGAAGTACTCTGCAGTCCTGTGATTACATCTCCATCTGTATATGTATGTGTGTGAACATATTTATTGGGGTGAAAAGTGCATAACAGATCTTGCCATTTCTCCGTGTACAGTTCTATAGTGTTAAGTATATTCGCTTTGTGTTGCAACTAGTCTTCAGAACTTTTTATCTTACAAAACTGAAACTCCATACCCATTAAGCAACAACTCCCCGTTCTTCCCTCCCTGTAGTGCTAGGACATCCCCTTCTCCTTTCTGTTTCTGTGAATTTGACTGCTCTAGGTTTTTCATGCGAATGGAATCACACAGTGTTTGTCTTTCTGTGACTGGCTTACGTAGCGTGTCCTCAAGGTTCCTCCATGTTGTGGTATTTGTTAGGGTATAGGATATCCTTTTTAGGCCTAGTAACATGTGGTATTTGTTAGGATATAGGATATCCTTTTTAGGCCTAGTAACATGCCTTTCTATGTATATAGCACATTTTGTTTATCCATTTATCTAGTGATGGACACTTGGGTTGCTTCCACCTCTTGGCTATTATGAGTAATGCTGTTATGAACAAGGGTATGCAAGTATCTCTTCAAGATCTTGCTTTCAGTACTTTGGGTTATACACTCAAATGGAGTTGCCGGATGATATGGTATGTTCTTTTTATTTTTAGGGTTAGTTAATGCCTTGATCACCTACCATACTTACCATTTCTTTTAAGTGGTAAGACCATCTAAGATGTACTGTTTTAACAACTGTCAAGTGTGTGATAGCGTCATTAACTATGATTGCCCTGATTTAACATGACACCCTCAGAACCTCCGGTGTCGGTGTGTTCGTGCACCTTTGTTTCTGGGCTGTCATCAGACATTTTCCTCCCTTCCTCCCACCTCCTCTCTGAAGGATGGGTTGGCTAGAGGGAGCTGGAGTTGGTCAGTTAGGCTCCGATAAAATCCTGACTGGTTAGGCCCAGGTTAAATAGTTTTTATTGAGGGCAGGCTTTCTTAAAAAGAGCAGAATGCTCTGGTGTATTTCAGAATGACTCCTTTCTCCAATACTTACTGTGAGGACCTGGTGAGCTCCTGGAGGTAAAACTCACCAAGTCTAGGATCTCCAGTGGCTGGGTCTCCCTTAAATTTTTCTCCCTCAGACTTGCCTACTGGAAGCCTGCTATAGTTCATCAATTACAGTTTCCCTACACTAGCACTGGTTCCCATATAGGTTTTACCTTATTGATTTATGCTCTGGTAAATGTAATTCTTTGTATTATTAGCCTTTTGGTATCTCCATTTTTTGCCCTGTTATGAATCTCAGAAGAGTTGACGATTCCATTTTTTGGTTTTCCCAGCTTTTAACCTGTTAGGATACAGTTGTGATTTTCAGGTTCTGTGTCAGATCAGAACCCAGAAATCCAAACCTAATGATTTTAAATTCTGTTTACGTTCATTTCAGTTTCTGAAGGCTTAAAATCTAAATTTGTTATTTATGCTGACAAGTTGTGATGACTTTCCTTTGTATGTTTGGTAATTTTTGATTTGTAACTGATTTTTGGTTGAACCTCATCTGTGGGAATCCTTAGGTCCTAAACTGGGAATGTTTCCTTCATGTAAGATTTGCATTGCTCCGACCTAGAACCACAGAGTCCTACAAGTCGGGGGCATTTTTAGTTTCCTCTGTGGGCCCTGCTGAATTTGGGGGACTCAGTCCCTCCACCAGGAGGTTGGACCCAGTTTGTACATGTGATAGGGTGACCAACTGTCTGTCATGCCTAGAACTCTCTAACGTGAGGGCTTTCCTGGAATGTGGGACTTTCAGTGGTAGCACTGGGACAGTTGTGGGTAAATTGGGACAATTAGGCACCCTGATTCTGATTCCAGCGCTTATATTAGCATTTGTTCAGACAATTTCGGACAAACATATCTTATAGCTGCATTTCCAGGATAACTGACTTTCTCATATGTTTATTGTTAAGGCAGTCAGTGACGTGGGCTGTGAAAGAATTCACAAAGTAAAGTATAGAGAATAAAGTTTTTATCCGCTCCCCAAGAAAGGAGAGGGGCATAGTATGGACCAGCCTTGAGGAGTGGGAGCTTTGAGCTTTCAATGGATTATAATGGGATTAAAAAGGGTGGGGGGGTTGCCATTGTGTGGCCCCTGGGCTGTTGGAGTGTCGTAAACTTAGTGCAGTTTGTTCCGATGTTATCTTCCGCCTGTGGCTATAGGGAGTGGTTAGTTCTGTTCTTGCTTCCAGTAATTTCCAGTCTCGGGGACAAGCTCAGAAGAGTAAAATGTTAGTCATGTTTAACCAGGCCACAGGCCTGCTAGGCAAATGGTGCCACGATAGCAGACGGGGCTGGCTTTGTCCTTGCATTTACATGTGCGTCATGTGCCTTCCTTGGAGATTTCTCATACTTTTCTGGAAGTCCAGCAGGTTGTTGTAATTTACCCAAGATCTATAGCAGTGGGCAGGCCCTTCAGAATATCCTGGAAGTATCTTCCGGCCAAGATGGGAGGTAGGTGGACACACTGTGCCTCCTCTCACAACCAAAATTAAGGACAACAAAAATTTAGAACCAAAAAAACAATCAGAACAGATAGAAAATTTAATTGTACAGAAGTCCTACAATGATTTACCCAGACCAGTAAGAGGGGCGGAGTCGGCGGCCAGCAAAGAGGGATCTTGGCAGGAAAAAGCAGTGGCTAGTGGTCCCAGACCCCACAGGTGGCGGTTGGCACACCCCAGGTGCACAGGTGGTGGCAGACCAAGCAAGGCGCACAAGGTGGCCAACCGCAGTCACATATTCGCATGCAGATAAACCAGGTAAATGGGCAGCAAGACAGACTGTGCAACCCAGGGCCCTAGCACCTGGAAATAAAGCTTAAAAGCACCAATTGAAAACACTTGTGGGGGTTGAAGTACTGGGAGAGACTCCTAGCCTCATAGGAGAGCTTGTTGGAGAGACCCATAGGGTCCTACGTACACAAGCCCACCCACACGGAAATCATCATCAAAAGGGCCCAATTTGCTTGGGGAAAGCAGCGGAAGGGACTGGAATCCGAGAGAGAGCGGAGCAAGTGCCATTGTTCCCTCTTGGACCCCGCCCCCACATACAGTGTCACAACCCAGCAACTGGGCTGCCCTGCCCTGGGGAATACCTAAGGCTCTGCCCCTTACTATGTAACAACAGCAACCAGAGACACCCCCCCCCCCGCAAAAAAAATTGGTTCATATGGGAGAACAGATCAAAGCCCCAGAGCCGATTCATCTAAGCGACCAAGAGATAGCCAGCCTATCAGAGGCATAGTTCAAAGCACTGGTGATCAGGATGCTCACAGAATTGGTTGATTTTGTTTGCAAATTAGATGAACAAATGAAGGCTATAATAAGTGAAATGAAGGAAAACGCACAGGGAACCAATAGTGATGAGAGAAAAACTGGAACTCAAATCAATGGAGTGGACCAGAAGGAAGGAAGAAACAAGAATTAAAAAAAAATGAGAGGCTTAGGAGCCTCCAGGACACCTTTAAATGTCCCAACATCCGAATTATAAGGGTACCAGAAGGGGAAGAAGAAGAGCAACAAGTGGAAAACTTATTTGAACAAGTAATAAAGGAGAACTTCCCCAATCTGGCAAAGGAAATAGACTACCAGGAAGTCCAGGAAGCTCAGAGAGTCCCAAAGAAGTTGGACCCAAGGAGGAACACACCAAGGCACATCATAATTACACTAGCCAAGATGAAAATGAAGGAGAGAATTCTAGAAGCAGCAAGGGATAAGGGGACAGTCATCTACAAAGGAGTTCCTATCAGACTGTCAGCTGATTTTTCAAAAGAGACCTTCCAGGCAAGAAGGGGCTGGAAAGATGTATTCCAAGTCATGAAAGTCAAGGACCTACATCTGAGATTGCTCTATCCAGTGAAGCTTTCCTTTAGAATGGAAGGGAAGATAAAGCGCTTCTCGAATAAGGTCAAGTTCAAGGAGTTCATCATCACCAAGCCCTTATTATATGAAATGTTAAAAGGACTTATCTAAGAAAAAGAAAATAAAAAATAGGACAGTAAAAAGACAGCAAACTCACAGATATTAACAACCACACCTAAAACAAAAACAAGCTGAGCAAACAGCTAGAACAGGAACAGAACCACAGAAATGGAGATCACATGGAGGGTTAGCAATAGGGGAGTGGGAGGAGGAGAGAGGGGGAAAAGGTACAGAGAATGAGTAGCATAGACGGTGGGTAGAAAATAGACAGGAGGAGGGCAAGAATAGTGTGGGAAATGTAGAAGCTAAAGAACTTAAGACTCATGGACATGAACTAAAGGTGGGGAATGTGGGTGGGAGAGGGTGTGCAGGGTGGAGGAGAATGATGGGGGGAAATGGGACAACTGTAATAGCATAATCAATAAAGTATATTAAAAAAAAGAATATCCTTGAAGTGTAACCTTTAATTTCACTTTTTAATTAAGTTGAGAACATGTTCAATGTCATGCTGTAGTCTTCTACAGTATAATTAGTATTGTGTTTGTGTCTGTGCCAGTATTTACTGAACCAATATTACATTTTGGACATAAAGGTTATTTCAGATTTTTCACTTCTAAAATGCTGAGGGGAAAATCCTTCTAAATCTCTGTACAATCCAGTATTATTTCCTTATGATAAATTTCCAAGAGTAGAATTGCTGAATCAAAAGGTTTGTAACATTTTATGCCTTTTAAATTATATCACCAAATAGGTCTCTCTCTCATTTCTCTGCACCGTACATGACATTGGAAATTATCATTTCTTTTAGTCTTTGTCACTTTGATAAATGAAATGCCCTCCTTTTCAAATTAAGGCACATGACTTTTGATAACATTGAGCGCTGTGTATGGTACCACAGTGCTTTACCACCTAAGTTTCAGGAGTGGATTCATTCTTAGAAGTATCTAGTCCTCATTCTTTTGTAGACTAGCAATCCAGCTGTTTATTTTACAGCCTCCACACCCTCCTCCCCCTCCTCTCTCTGTACAGATAATTAGGTGCTTATGTTCTCAGAACTGGCTATTGAAGCCATGTGCAGAAAGTGGAGAGGGGGCAACTTTCTCTCAAAGTGTGCCTGTTCGCTGTTCTCTGAGCATTGCGGTGGACCCACGGCTTCTGCGTTGAATTGTTTCACTCACGTGGCTGCAATGCCTGTCAGCCCAGATGTTCGGGAGACCTGGATTCTGAATGGTTGGTGTTGACCCAGGCTTCATAAAGAACTCATTTAGTCAGCATTTATTGTTTACCTTTTCCTTAGAAGACTGCTGGGGTTCTGTAGCATACGTAGTGCCTTATCGAACACTTAATTAAATGCAGTACTGCTGGGTACTGCAGCTAGGATAAAAATGGGAGTCTGGAAGCTTGGGGTTTAGTAGGTATGATGAATTAAACAGAGAAATACTTCTATCATAAGCAGAGAAGACCCTTGCCACGTGAGCCTGTAGAGTGCTCAGTGTATCGTATCTAAAGGAGCTGCTGCTGTTTTTGACTAAGACAACTCTGGTGGAATACATCTCTGAAATTTACAGTGCAAGTCGATGGGAAAATGATTTGATAGCTGACACAACTGTGGTAAGAATGCATCTTTGGAATAAGCCAGGGCATGACCATGCATGCGTGTCTTTTTTATTTTTAAAGATTTTGTTTAGTTTTAGAGAGAGAGGAAGGGAGTGTTACAGAACAGATGGGGGGGTGTACAATATATTATTACCAAAGGGAGCCCCCCTTTTTCTGGGGGTTCCCCCTCTCTACTAGGTTCTCTTTGCCTGCACCCAGAGGAAAGACATCTCTCAATGCCAGAGATTGGTGAAAAGGAAAGGAATTGTTTATTTAAAAGTTATACGGACTTAGAAGAATGACTTTTTAAAATTAACTTTTTAAAGATTTTATTTATCTTTAGAAGGGAAGGAGAGAGGGAGATATCAGTGTATGGTTGCCTCTCGTGTGTCCCATGCTGGGAACGGTCCTGCAACCCAGGCATGTGCCCTGACTGGGAATCCAACTACGGTCCTTTGGTTCGCAGGCCTGCGCTCAATCCACTGAGCTACACCAGCCAGGGCCCGAGTAATGACTTAATGTCTTCATTAAAATACATTAAAGTTCTTTAGAGTACTCACAGACGCACACAGTCCTTCCTTCTCCCTCTGCCCTAGTCTGGGGTACCGTATCTCAGGAAAAGAAGTAGAGGTCCGTGATTCAGGCTCCCAGCACCATCACCTGTGTTGCCACCACGATCTCCAGTTAATCCAGAACCATGTGGCACCTTCTCATGGCCCACCAGCAAGAATCCTTTCACCCCTTTCTTCCAGGCAAAGTCTCTCCTGCTTCCGAAGCCATGTGGCAAAAAGGAGCATCCCAAAGCCTCGTGGTCCTGACTCTCCCCGAAACCACAGGATCCCCACTCTGCCAAAGCCGTGTAGTTCTCCCTTCTGCTGCCACAGCCATGTGGTCCTCTCTTGGCGCTGTGTGTGGGTTTAAATCCCAGCACCAGTTTTCCTTTGCAGCCCCATTTCCGACTCCTCCTCCAATCAGTTACACCTGCCAGCATTGCTGTATTCTTCCAACTTTATTGGGCTGCCATAGTAAGTCTGAGCAGGTGTGGCCCCGTGGCATGGAGCCAGTCTTCTCCAAGCTCTTATGCAGGCTCTGTAACCAGGGGGAGTTGCCTCCCAGTTATATCTTGGGTGGAAGTCGCTTCCATCCCTCTGGCTCAAAACACAGCCACAGCTCTATTTAACATGTCCGTGAAACTGGTTAAAGGTTATAGATATGATAAAAGACCATGCCAGAGGTTAGCTGCAAAGCTGTTGCTATACAAAACAGCTCTCAGTGGTCCTGCTCCATGTGTCTCATCCCCCAGCTCTATTTGGGGCCCCCCTCTTGGCTGCACCCTGTTACAGGAGGAAGAGAGAGGGAGAGAAACATGAATGAGAGAGGGTAACATCGCTTGGTTGCCTCTCATATATGTCCCAACCATGGGTGAACCCACAACCCATGCTTGTGCCCTCACCGGGAATGGAAAGGGACACCATTCAGTTTACAGCACAACGCCCACCCACCTGACCCAAACTGGTCAGGGCATCCATGCATGTCTGCAGTCATTTTCTCTCTAGCATGTTTTGAGAATGATAAGTATGCACACACACACTTATTAAGACATAGTTATGATTAAGTTTCATTATTTTTGCAGGGGTGTTGTGAAATTTCTGCGTAAGTGTCATTTCCCTGTGTGTGTAGGTAGCCACGTGACAATGACTACTGAGAGTATTCCTGCCTTAAAAGGCAGTTTTGGAAGGCAGATGTGAACTAGCCTCTAGGCAGCTGTTGAAGCTCCTTAGGAACCAGTTAGAACAGCCTTGGACTCTGGATATTTGTGGGTTGTGGAAAATCCCCCAGAGGAAGGAGTAATTGTAATTAGAGTCAGGTCATCTTAGATACTTCAGTTAAAAAAGGAAAGTAGAGTTCAGGTTATGTTGCCATCCATGCAAAAGGGAAGCGATGGGAGATGTGGGGTTGGAGAGAGCCCCCTCTCTCTCCCCTGCCAGGGGTAGAGCTGAATCTAAGACAGTAGCTGACTGTGGCTGCAGAGCTGCCGTTCCTAGAGTAGAAATTAGGATGTGTTTAATGTGTATCACCAACCAGGAAAACTCATTACCCCCTTCTCTCCAACCCATGAACAAGTCTGTAGTCAAAAGCTTGAAGTTTAGATGTTTGGAATATTTTATTGGAAAAGTTTCTACTCTGTTTTTTTCCTGCTCTGTATTCATCTAACATCTATATATATTTCCCAAAAACCTACTTTTTTAAAACAATTTTTTAAGAGTGAAGTTTTTAAATTTTTTTAATTGAATTGATTGGGGTGACATTGGTTAATAAAAATTTTCAAAGATTTTATTTATTTATTTATTTTTAGAGAGAGGGGAAAGGAGGGAGAAAGAGAGGGAGAGAAACGGTGATTGGCTGCCTCTCACACCCCCAACTGGGGACCTGGTCTGCAACCCAGGCATGTGCCCTAATTGGGAATTGAACTGGCATCCTCTCTGTCTGCAGCCTGGCACTCAGTCCACTGAGCCACACCAGCCGGAGTGGTTAATAGAATTATACAGGTTTCAGGTATTCAGTTCTGTAATACATCATCTGTGTACGTACCCTCTTCTACCTCCCCCGCCCACCCCCTTTCCCTCTTGTAATCACCATGCCGCTGTGTCCATGAGGTTTCCTTTTTAATGTACTTTTTCGCTGCTCATCTCAATCACTCTTGTATTCTTTAGAAAGAAATAGAACTATATTCTGAAATTTTCTTTTATCAAATATTCTCTTATCTCCATTTATTATTATTAATATGCATTTTCTTTGTGGATATACGCTTAGCTTGAGAACTGAAATAACATTTTTGATACTTTATTGGGATTTTCTAGATTGGATATAATAATTTAAAAAGTTCTTGTTAGTAATTTGTTTAAAAATCCCAGAGGCACGAGTGCCTAACATAGCTCACAGCTTGTTAAACCTGTTTACTGTGGGGCATTGGGTTGGCCAGAAATTTCGTCTGTGCAGTAGGGCAGGTACAGAAGGTCACCAGGGTGGAAAGCCCCAGGTGCCTACCAATGGGCAAAACAGGGAAAGCAAGGACCTCGCCCCCAAGGTAGCCTTTCCTCCCCTGGCATAGCCCTGGTCATTAGGTTCAGCATCTCCGACCTTTCGTATCGCTGGTCATGTGGTTTAGATCCCCCTGACTTTTCCTCCCTGGGGATATCATTTAGGCCTCAGTCGTGTTTCCGCTTCAGGCCCAGAAAAGAAGCAAAACCAGACAAACTACACCACAGCTGACCTCAGAAACAGCTGCGTTGACTAATAGCCCCCCGCCCTGACACGGTCCAGTCCGTGGAGACCAGGACCCTAAAAGGACACACCTGGAGAGCTGACGCACAGTCTGTTGAGATCCTCCCTTGGGACCTCTCCTAAAATCGCCGCCCTTAGAAGCCCATGGGAAAGAGGACCCAGCACACTCCCCGCCCAGCCCCTTCCCTCTCCCCTTCCCTTCTTCTTTCCCCCAGGAGAGTTACCATTACCTTCCTTTTTCCCGAGTTCCAAAGGCCCTTGTTTTGCCTCTGTAACTTATTTCCTGAACCCATTTCTTCTACTGCTCACTTCCTTTACCTCTGTGACTTTCCAAATAAACTTTCTCTTAGAGTTTAAGTCTTGGCTGTGAATTCTTTGCAGTCAAGAACAAGTGAGGTTGCTGAACCAAGGTTTGGTCTGACTCCACCTGTCTAATACCTGGTGCCATGCTCACCTCCGACATTTCCTGAGAGATTTTGGTTGTTTCGATTCATTGACACGTTACACACACACACACACACACACACACACACACACACACACGTAAAATGAGTCATCTGAATTAGCGTGTCTCAGGGAAAGTATGTGTAGCTGCTGCCTCGCTCCTGCCTGCCTCCTCCTACTTTTGGTGAGCACCGAGTTTATGCTAAGCTTTACTCCAGCAACGAGAAAGATGGGTGCAGAGTGCAGTGTGATAAAACTGGTACAGAAGTTCGTGCAAGGTGCTCTGAGAAGTGGCACAGGAGAGGAGGTGCCAGTGTAGGTAGGTTTTTTAGTTTTAGTTTTTGTTTTTAGAGAAAGAGAGGTAGGGGGAGAAAGAGACATTGATTTGTTGTTCCAGGTATTTGTACATTCGTTGGTTGATTCTTGTATGTGCTCTGACTGGAATTGAACCCACGTTGAACCTACAACCTTGGTGTATCAGGATGATACTCTAACCAACTGAGCCACCCAGCCAGGGCATGGAGGTGGGTTTCAAAGGAAGTGTTCCATCCTGGCAAGGGGGCAGCAGGAGTGGAGACATGATGGAAAGGAAGAACACAGAACTTCGGGGGAGAGGGTGTGGCCAGATACGATGATAGTAACAGGCTGGATATGGAGGCTGTGGCAGGAGAAGAGGGCAAGTTGATATTAGATCAGAAAGGGTCTTGTTAGCACTTGATCATAGATCAGTGAGTTCTCAAATCCTGGTTCCCAGACCAGCTGCATTAGCATTTCTTGAGAACTTGTTAGAAATGCAAATACCTGGACCCAGCCCTGGACTTTCAGGGTCAGGTATTTTGGGTGGGGCTAGGCTGTTTCACCGACCCTCTCAGGGCCTGCCCGGGCCAGGAAAAGAAGAGTCAAGGCGCTTTGAGCAGCCTTGAATTTTGTAAAGGTCACTCTGAGGGTCCTTTGGAAGGTGGGATGGTATGGGGTAGTTAAGGACTGAGTCATTGGTGTTTTTTGTGTGGGGTGCAGGTCTGGATTGAAGGCAGTAGGAAGGAGGAGAGGATGGATTTGCTAGAGGTAGATTTTGTAGGACTTTATTGCTACTAGACAGTTTAAAAACGGAGAAGACAGCTGTGCTTTGCTCTGCGACCTGGCCCAAATCATAGATGGAGGGGTTTTAAAGGCCCTTGCTGCCTTGTATGTTTAGGGAATATCTTTTCCTGATAATGAAAAAACCAGTTCAGGTAACTTGCCTGAGCTTCTTCAGTCTTCTTTGGGACGTTGCTGGCTTAACCAGAATGAGGGGTCAAATTGCACATTCAGGGGGGCCCAGAGTCTTAGAAAGGATGGTAAGCTGTGGGAAAACGGGGGCAATGATTTCATTAAGATATTCCCAGCTACTGGCAAATTTAATAAACAGTACATGGCACGCAGACTTATGTTGTACGTTGTCTCTAAGTTGGCGAGGTATACCCTTCTGCTATTTGAATTTTACCAGTCACTAGCTCCATTTGGTATATGTAAGTATGAAGATGGGTCTCCAATTTCAGTTATAGCCATTATTCTGTTAGAAGCTTTATTCTTCAGTATTTTTAAGGTTGTTTTTTTTTTTTTTTTTTTTTTTTTTTTGTATCTGTTTTGTTTTACAGATTTCTAAGACTCCAGGGCCTTCAAGCTGTGGTTAAGCAGATGGTTCCTGAAACGACTGGGAAAGCATACGCTTTGTGCACCAGTTGAAGAGTCTATGCCTGCGTATATTTAACACCTCTCTATGCACACACACTTATTCAAGAAGACAGGCTCATTCTGGTGCACACCTGAAGCATTCTACAACTAATGAAAATTAATTTAAGAATCAGATGGAGCAACCTGACACCACTGGGCTCAGGAGCCCAGGGAGAAAAATACATCACTAATGGCCAATTTTCCATGTGGTCTTCACGGGTAAAGAAAGTTTGCAAAAAGAAGAAAAAAAAAACCTTGCACAGATCAAGCCTCAAAAATACCTCTCCAGTTTGAAGAAGGAGCTAAGTGAGACGGTGACCAAGGGAGAAGCGTGGTTTCACACGTGGCCGGTGGGGTCAGGCCGCGCTCTCTGCACTTCCCTTCTCAGTGGATCTGGTGATTTGGACAGACTTCACAGTTCCGGACTGACAGGCGCCTCTTGCTGTGAGCATGTGACTGGACGGGAGCCGGCTCCGGTTCGATGGGACAAGCCAGAACAGTGAACCGGCTCCTTTGCCCTTTTCAGTCGACCGCGTCCGAGAGATTTTAATTTATTATTTCCCTTTCTTTTTCTGTGCAGGATAATATCTTAGGTAGCAGTTGAAACCAATAATCACAAAATATCAAGGAACATCCAGGCACAGCTTCCTTTCCTTGTTCTGTCTGTGTGGACTTTGAAACATTCTCTGAATGTGAACAGGAAAGGGTTCATCAGCAAAACGTGGGGAAGGACCCAACTCGTGCTTGTGTTTTTGTTTTAAGGGACTCTCTTCTGTTGAGTCCAAGAAGACTTGCATATATAAGGGGAGGATTCCTTGGTGGGTTTAATTCTGAGTTTAGTTTTTATTTCCTTCAAGATGAAAAAATATGTGATTTTTAGAAGCCCAAAGGGGAGAAGTTAGACGAGGGAAGGGAGGAAGGAGACAGACGAACTCCTGCAGCGAGGCTTCATTTTGTCAGCAAGAGGAGTTAGGCTTCACCTGAGGCAAACACTTGGACCGTTTTCAGGGCTTTGGAACGTTCTGGCTCTGCGGAGTGAAGGGCCTTTCCCTCTCCACTTCCATGGCACTGAGGGCTGTGTGGGCCTGCGGAGGGGCAGTCAGATAGAGCCCAGCGCTCCCTGGGACACGGCAACCTGCCAGGAGGCCTGGCTGGGCTCCGAGGTGGGGCATTTTGGGTTCTGACAAGTGGGAAAGTCGTCTTCTCTTCCTAAGCGTGGATTGCTGTCTGCACAAACTCTGGTGGTTCTGCACGGTTTGTGTGCCTTTTTTCCCCTTTATGCAATCTTTTTCAGCTTTAGCAGCAGAAATTTGTCTAGTTGAGAAAGCATGCCAGAGAATGGCTTCAGAAAGAGGATGATCCCATGTTCTGTCTCTGCATCTGAACTTTCGAAGAGAGAAAATTCCAGCTCGAGGGATTCTTAAAGCCTTAAGTTACTTGAAATCTATGTATTTGCAACCCTTGGTCTCTGGAATCACATTACGCTAAACTGGAATCTCAGGCTGAATGAGAATAATAACCAAGTCGAGTCAAAAGAAGAAAACTCGGTTTCTTGATCACCACATACTAACAACGCTCTTTCTCCAGAGGGTCAGCCCACTGTTCCTCCAAGGACTTGAAAATAAGAGGGGACTCCACATTTTTTTAAGCATAACCTTTTCTTACCAGACTGCCATCATCTTTTATAGAGGAATTTTTTCACTATGCATTTGGTGGATCTTTATAAAATACTGACCTTCTAATTAGATCCAGGTCAATCTTAAAGGGGGTGAGGGAAAACAACGCAAGCCAACTACAAAAGTAGAATAAATCAATGAAAGGAATTGGTTTAAAACTTTTCGGCATTCAGCATTACTTTTTAAGTAAAATAGTTCACTGAAAAAAAGTATGTATGCAGCGGTGGAACAGGGGCCAGTCCTTTGCAGTGACTCTAATATCCTCTGCCTGTCCTGGAAGGGGCGCGTCCCCAAGAGCGAGAAGGAAAAGCCTGTGTGCAGGAGGCGCTACTACGAGGAGGGCTGGCTGGCCACGGGAAACGGCCGGGGCGTCGTCGGCGTGACCTTCACCTCGAGCCACTGCCGCCGGGACAGGAACACTCCGCAGAGAATTAACTTCAACCTGCGGGGTCACAATAGCGAGGTGAGCCGGGGCTTCCTTTCGCTGTTCGGTCACTTCTGCGGGTAGTTTTGAGCATTCTGCTCTACCCCCCACCCCTACCACCTCTCTCCCTTCCGTGGACTCGAAACTTACTTCGCTGCAGTTTCTTAGATTTGCCCCCATGTGAGTGAGACTTTGCAAAGTGTGACTTCTGTCTTCGGTTTTGGTGGGAAAGTTCCAGGGCAGATACAGCGCCCATTGCTTAGTTACCAGATCTTCACCCTGTTCCACCACGATGAGCAACCCCGTGTTCCACCTGACATGCCCCGCAACATCCAGCGAGAGAGTGCCGGGGGTCGGGAATGGGCCCTGGCCTTAGGGCAGGACTCAGGTGTGATGTCAGCTCTAATGATCTGATGTCACAACCGGGAAACTTGGGACTGTTTTTCTTTTGGAAAACGATTTCTTACAGATATTATTGCTGTCATGCAAGTGAGTCATGGCTAGGACTGATTTTTTATTTAAGGGGATTGCCTTTACTTAGGAGCAGATAGGTGGTCGTGGTGTTTGGTGGAAGAGTTGATTTCATTATAGGGACACGTCACTGTAGGAATGGTCTCACCTGGATTCTTGGATTTGGTTACTTCTCTGAGAAGGTTTCCTGGCTCGGTTTCTTCCCTGTTGCTCCCCATCCTTGCTTGCCCCTTGTGCTCTGAGCAGCCTTCTGTGGGTATACCGCTAATGACAGTTACCTGCTGTGTGGGTTGGTAAACTTACTGGAAGATTGTCTGTTCTCGTGGTCTTCCTCACCTCACATTCTTTAAAAGTCATTTATTTTAATTACCTTTAACTCATTAACCCACTTCAGTATGGCTTTTCCCCTCCCCCTCAAAGTGAAGTGGTCGCATTCCCAGTGACTTCACATTGCTATAAACCCACAGGTTATTTGATTGCAGTTGATGTATGGTGGCGTTCAGTGGAGTTGAAATGTCACTTTCTCTTGCTTTCCAGGATGCCACCCTCTTTGGATTTTCCTCGTACCTTCATGCCCTCCGCCTTTCATCCTTCCACCTCCTTAAGTGCCAGGGGGCCCCAGGCATGCATCTTTTTCTAGGTGGTCTAAGCTGGTCTCGAATCTACCTATACCCTGGTGACTCCCAAATCTGTATCTCCCACTTACCTTCAGACTCTCCTTCCAGACTCCATTCTTTGACTTGACCTGTGAAATGCAGAATTGGATGTCAGTTACTAGGCATCTCAAACTGCAGGTCACCCAAGAGAATTCACTTTCCTGCTGCCCCTTCAGCCACCAGACCTGCTTCACCCTCTGTCTTCCCCCAGGGAGCAACCAGCCAGTGAGGCTGCAACACAGAAGTCACCCTGCCCCCTCTCTCTTTTCCCAGTTTAGTTATTAGATGCGGTATCCGCTGTATCTGACTTCTGAGTGATGTCTGGGACATGCCTCCCTCTCTCTCCTCCTACATCTTCACAGGTCTTTGGTCTGAAACTCTGCTGCTTAACCTATTGTGGAGGGCTCTGCTTAAGAGTATATATTTGTATTTAGTTTCTTGAGTGTTAAAATAGTTTTTAAATGTACTTTATCTTTTCTCTTTCCTAGAAACACTATATGACATGTCACAATTCCAAAACGAGTGGAAATTTCTAGGTGATAATGTTCTCTTTTGCAGTTGAATCTTAGGTTTCTGTTGTGTTCGTGATAAGTCTGAAAACCTGGATTTGGCCTTCAACTCCTTCCTGTGCTTTACCCTCCTTTCTAGAAGACCCAGAGCTACTGGGGGTTGCCAGGCCTGGTCCTGTCTTTGCATCACTATGCTTGGTGAAAATCAACTTTCTTAAACTTAGGAGAGATTTGAAAACCACTTTGAATTTTAAAACATTTATACGGGGTTTTAACATATTTAAGGATCTGTACACTAATTCCAGTAAGAAAGTTTGGCTAACTTTGGGTTAAAGCCACTGAAAAGTCACTGCAAATTTTTTATCTTCGAGTACAGTCTTTATAAAAAGTGAATTTCAGTAGGCTTGTGTCACAGTGATGCCTGTAAGGGAGGACTGTGTTTTGTTTCCTGTGGCGATGACCCGTTTTCTGCACCAGCCCCCCCTTCCCCCCTTTCCTGGTTTTCTGTGTCTCCGTTCCATGAAGTTCTAGCTCTATCACTTAACTAGTTGGGGCGGTCCTGGGTAAGTCATTAGTTTACTAACGGTTAAATTGAAATAATAATTCCCTTATTTCAGAGTTGTTGTGAGAATGTATTTTTGATAGAGCTTTGAAAATGGTGAATGCCATATATAATGATGTTAAAGCACCTCACAATCCTTATAATAGCATTAATACCCTTAATTACAGTTACCAGTCTGACTTATGAAGCCAGAAACAATGCTTTTTTTTTAAAATTTCTGTTTCACACTTAAGATTTGAACACACAGGCAGTCAGCAGATAATTGCCTGCATCTCTGACACGTGTGCTGAATGCACGTGCTTTTGCCACTGTGGAGCAGGCTGAGTCATGGATTTTGCCTCATGGAGTCCATAGCCCAGCAGTGGAGTGAGGTGTGGACCTGGATATCTCTGCTCTGTCTGCAGTTACATTTCAATTAAGTACAGAAAGGAAGCTTTGGGCTATTGGAGGAATTAAGGGTGAAGGTTTGCACCACAAAGCTTTTTTTTTTTTTTTTTTTTAATTTTTTTTTTTTTAGATTATTTATTTATCTTTAGAGGGGAAGGGTAGGAGAGAGGGAGAGGGAGAGAAATATCAATGTATGGTTGCCTCTCGAGTGTGTCCCCTGCTGGGAACTGGCCTGCAACCCAGGCATGTGCCCTGACTGGGAATCGAACCTCGATCCTCTGGTTCGCAGGCCCGCGCTCAATCCACTGAGCTACACCAGCCAGGGCTTGCACCACAAAGCTTTTTTGAGGGGGGTACTGGGTGGGGGGCTTGGGGCATAAGCTAAATCTTAAAACCCCTTCAGTTCTGTAAACACTGAGAACCCACATGAGGCTGGACACTGCCAGGCTTTTTGGTGCCATGACGATGAAGAAGGAGCTGTTTCTGCCCAGCTGACCTGCCCGTCAGAGGACGGATATTGTGGGTTGCGTGGAAATAATGCTGCTGCTGCTAACAGTCGCCGGATTTCATATGGCCGCGGTTTTCTAAGTGCTTTATGTGTGGTATTTTGTTTAACCGTCATAACAACTCTCTACAGTTTTGTTTCATTATCCCTGCTATGCCTTTGAAGAATCTGTCTTTCAGGGATATTATGGAAGTTGTCCAAGGTATAGAGTTGGATGATGGAGATGGCAGACCTAGGTTTCAATTCATGTCTCTGTGTTTTTCATTCTGCAAGACACTGCTTCAGAAAAGGTGAACCATAATGGGCCCAGACACAGTTACCCATGACTGCGGCATGGGTTTTGGACAGTGAAGGGTTTGGTGAGGAGGCGTAGGAGAGTAGTGCAGGGCAAAGCTGGGTTGGGGGACTGTACTCCGAATAGTTGTGATAAGAAAAAAATAACAATAAATGTTCATGGGATGAAAGAAGGCAATGCTTTTGCTTTGGGTTGCATTCTAGGACTTAGAAGACTTGTATTCAAATAGAAGTATTAAAAAAATTGAATGTGAGTATAAAAATTATTATTCAGTTCAGTGCATTTGTCCACAATTGTGGATATCTGAGAGTTGATAGCATTGGATGTCTTTAATTTATTATGGATATAATAGTTTCCAAGAAATAGCCTATAAACATTAGTCACTGTGATTCTATGATAGTGTATGAATGCACCTAGTTAGATTCTTGAGATAAGAGTGTAACCAATTATTAATAGATGGAAGGTGTTAAGAAACATCTTTTAAATGTATTTTATGAATTTTTATCTTCATTAGGGAACTGGTCTAGCAGAGAGGAAGAGAGAGGAGTATTTTGGTATATTAAGGTCAGAATTTTGTTTCACCTAAAGTGATTTAATCTGTTTTTGTACCAAAGCTCAGTAGTGTGAGTTAATTTTTATCATAGTAATACTTACACAAGAATAAATGCTAATAATGAAAAATAGCAGTGTTCTAACTCTGGTTCCCTTCCTGTCTGCCTTCTCCCAAGGGCTTATATTATTTTCTTTTCAATTAATCAGTTTTGGGATTTGGGCTCTTGACTATTTTCCTGTCTTGGAAAGTGAAGATTTGGCTCTCCTCTTTCTGAGTCATTCAGTCCAACTTTGCCCTGCTACCTAGTCATCCCAATATTACTCTGTTGTAATAATGGTTCACTCATAATTAGTATTTACATTTTTTAAACCCTACCAACATTATGCCCAGTTGAACTAAGTAGAGTACTATGGCTATATTTCCTTTATTATTCAACCTTTTTCCTCATGATAAAAATTGTGTTTTGCTTTTTTGCAATGGTTTCATTTCTTTACCTATTGTGAATCTTATATCTTCAGTATATTTCTACACATTCAAATCAATAAGACGATTTCTCAGTTCTTTTTGTTATTTTCCTGGAGATGTCCATCTTGGAGTCCTTTGTCCTCCTGCTCTCTCCGGGTTGGTTCCTCAATGGGCCTCACCCAGTGGGCCTGTGTGCAGCTGACTTCCTGAACTACCTTTTCTCATCGTCTTGGGAATTTCTTTGTCCCTTATTTCTGCTGGATCCCTTATTTTTTGTGTCTTGTATCTTTTTCTTTCTTGGTATAACAAATTCTTTTTCGTTGCGGTATACTCTTCAAGATCTAAGAAAGAATTTGTAAGTCATGAGTTTTAAGATTTGTACAAGGGGGACCAAAAAGAAAAAAAGCAGAATTATCTTCTGAAGGGCGGGTCCCCTGCAGTACAGGCCTCCTGGCTAAGTGAGTGTTCTAGGATCCCATCTGTATCAATGCACCAGTTGGTGTTGTTGTGAGAGGCTGCATTTGACTTCAGTGAATTTTTTCGAAGACTCTTTCAATGTGTTTGCCCATCTCACGATGGGTGGTTTACGAGCGCACCTGCCCATACCATGCTGAGTGTTGAGCAGTTTTTAACCAAAAATGGCATGATCCTTGTACCCCATTCCCCCAATCTCACCCCCAGTGACTTAATTTTTTTGTTTCCCCGGATGAAAAAGGTCCTTAAAGGGAAATGTTTTGTATATATATGGAAGAGGTGAAACAAATGACAGAAGCACTAAAAGATATCAACATTGATGAGTTCAAAAACTGCTTTGAGCAGTAGAAAAAATATCTCAATAGCTGTATTGCATCAAATGGAGAGTACTTGGAAGGTGACTGAAGTTTCACTGTGTAAGAATAAATACACAATTTTTTATATTCCAGGGTTTTCTTGGGGTCCCCCCTCATATATATTTTTGTTCTGCTGTTGGGAAGCCAGGTATGTGGATGGCTGATTTACATTACATGTAGATTTTTGACTTCGAGGGAGGCAGGGCCCCTGACTCCCATGTCGCTGAAGAGCCCACTTATGTCTAATTCTGCCTCATTCTTTGACACGGACACCGGCTCGCGTCTGTGGCATTATGGTGTGTCTGTGGCATTATGGATGAGACGAGATCTATTCACATGGACTACCAGGTCCTGTGGAGGAAAAGGGACGGCATGGCCACTCTCTCAAGGGGAGAGCGCCCTGACCCTTGCCTTGACAGGCTTTTATTGGGTTTCAGTTTGCACAGGAATACAGGTAAAGCTCCTTAACCATTGTTAGGCAGTAAGGATCAAACAATAGATCACATACAAAGAACTACAAGGGCTTATTCTGAGTCAGGGTCTGTTAGCTAAAGAGCTACAAAACTTTGGGAAACAAACTCATTTCCTGCTCGGACCCTTATCATTTAATTGAGAGCATTCCTAGCAAAGCAGGTTTCACAGGATTTTATGTATTCTTCCTCAGGCCTCATCACCTGGGAAACCCACCCTTTCCAGCACAGGGCTGCACAGCCCTCTGTCACTGTTTCAGGCTTAAGTCAGGCAGGGGAAGCAAGGCAGCCAAGAGATTAGGAGACTTCTCCCAGACAGAATGAGGACTCAGGCTATGTCAAAGCTGAGGGGTGAGGGTCCATCACCCCCTTTCTCTATAGCCCCTTAAGTCCTTCCCTGGGACCTCCCCATGATCGTGCCTAGTTAGGTCTTTCCCTTTTGGGGAATCTTACCTGTCACTGACTAACTGATCCAGCATTGGGGGCCAGTTATGGATGAAGCAGAAGGAGCAGAAGCAGCGCTCCTGCCAGGGAGATAAGCTTTGTGTCCTCGGTGGCTTATGGTCTGAAGGTCGCTCACTCGGCCTTAGCCATGGGGGGGTTACAGCTCCTGAAACCCAGCAGGGCGGTTCCCAACAATTCTTGGTTGATTGTTTGGCTAGGTATCGATTTCTAGGTTGGTTCCTTAGGAATTTTGAAGCCTTTTTTATAATTTTCAAACCTGCAGAAAGTTATTCTTGAAAGGCATGGTAAAGAGTCCAGACCAGACTCTGTTTGAATCCTAGCTTTAAGTACATTATTTAATTTCTCTGTATTATAATCATCTCATTTGTGAGATAGGTTTACAAATAGTACTTTCCTCATACACGGTTTGATATAATGGTTAAATGAGTTACTGCATGTAAAGCATTTAGAACAGTGCCTAGACCTTATGAGAACTTTGTCAAATTGGCCACTTACTATTATTATTTGAAATCCTTTATATGTGACCTTTTTAAAAGAAGTGACGTTTCGGCATCTGATCTTTTTCCTAGATATTGTGAAATTTTGTGGTGATGTTTAAAAGTCATGCACTGTAAAGCTGTTTGGCACCTCTCTGTATGTTTTGGGGGCGGGGGTTCAACTTACAGGCTTTCTTGTGGAATACTCGGAGAACCAGCTGTTTTGTTGCTGACGGCCAAACGTCAGCATCCAATCATGGTTCTTTGCAGTGGTTTAGTTTTTCTAGATAAGGCCCTTCCAATCCCATGCCTGCGAATTTACTCCTGCTGCCAGCATTCTGAGGGTGCGAGGCAGGGCGCGTGTGCATGTGTGTGCTAAGGGGAGGTAGTGATAGGACGGGGAGGAGCTCATACTTACTGAGTCCTTCCCGTGTAGCTGTAACTCATTTAATCCTGACAGCAACTCTGTGACTTTGAACTTACTTATTTTTAAATTTATTTTTATTCTCACCCGAGGACATTTTTTTCATTGCTTTTAGAGAGCGAGGAAGGGGGAGAGGAAGGGGAGAGAGAAACATTGATGTGAGAGAGAAACATCAATTGGTTGCCTCCTATACATTTCCGGACCAGGGATCACATGCGCTCAGGCCAGGGATCAGACCTGCAACCTAGGTATTACATGCTCTGACTGGGAATTGAACCCGAAACTCTTTGGTTAGGGGCCAATGCTCCAACCATTTGAGCCACACCGTCCAGGGCTGAACCTATTATTACCGTCATTTTATGGATTAGGAAACTGAGTTTACGGAGATGTTCAGCAGCTTGTCCAAGGTAACATATCTCTCCCCTAATCGACGGAGCAGAGACTGAACCCAGCAACCCCGCAGATTCTACACTCTTAATGCCTCAGAAAATCACCTCTGTTTTCATTCTTGTCACAGCCTTTGCTGTGTCCAGTGTCCCCAAGGCTGGATTGGATTCTCTGGGTCATTCTGCCAAGGGAATGAGCCTTCAGTGTCAGGTGCTGTGGGGAAGAATTGCCCGATTATGTTACAATAGCTGTGGCTCTGAAGGAGTGAGCATCGTCCAGCTGTGTGGATGCCGGGGCTGGCCTGTGCTGCGAGTGGCTTTGCACCAGACCTTCTGGTTTAAGCCCCGCCTTTGCCTCTTCCAGAGCCGGAAAGCCTTTCCAGGCTTGCTTCTGCTAGGCACCTCTCTGCAGGCACTCAGGCCTCACCCCGCTCTGGGAAGCCCGTTGCCACTCATCCATTTTCTGGCTTCTGTGTTGTGGCTTGGGCACCCTTGAAGATGGTTTCGTGTTTGTTTTCATGCTCCTTGTGAGGGTGTCTAAGAGAAGGAGTGGAAATCATCTTTATTTTGACATCTTAAATGAGAATTCTCCTGTTAAGATATTTAAAAGGTTCTTAAGGGCATTGAAAGTAGATTTATTTCCCTAAATAAAACCAGAATATAATAGAATTATCTTTTATTTGGAAAACAGAATTTGTCAAAATAATGTCAAAATTGTTCATCTTTTCGTTAGTAATTTGTTTAATTTTTTTCCCTCATAGACATAAACTATGTCTGAAAGTAACTTAAATACATGGAAAGTTACTGTCTTTTGGGTGTGTTTTTGATAGCAAGGATGAGAGAGGAATATGGGTACAAGGCAGTAATTTCTTTGGTAATAGCCTCCTAGGGAAGCAGCTTTAAGCTACATCATGTCAGAATGGGAATGAATGAGGTTATTATTGAAGTCCTGGGCAAATAAATATTTTCCTGACACTAGCATCTGTTTGTGACTTATTAATAGGTGAACCTATGGATTCTTGAGCCAGACTGCTTGGGTTTGAGCTGGGCCCCTTTCTGTATGAGTTGGGACAAGTCACGTATTTCTTTGTGCATGGTTACCTTACCTATATGGGAACATAACACCTGCCTCCTAACCTGCTTGTAGCGACTACAAGATACAGCTCATTTTCTTCGTTCTTGTTTGATTGTTACTAGACTCATCATCTTCTGCTTTTTTTTTTTTTTTGCTGCTGAAACAGTGGCGCCATGGCCTCTCTGCTGAGAAATGGCCTCTTGATCACAAAATATGGGAATGGAGTGTGAGGCAGGAGACAGGTGAGGAGTTAGAAGCAGGGTTCATTCAGGGTGTTCCAGCTGGAAGGGAGGTTGGGCTTGTGCTACTAGTTTTGTTACAAGTTTGGGATTCTGGGATGCTAGGCACCTCATTTGTTACCTCCGTATCTGCAAGGCATTCTTGACTCATCTTAAGCAGAGCTTGTTCACCCTGCCCACTTCCAACCTAGTCCACAGAACGTGACTCACAGACTTGGGTGTACGTGGAGCCATCTAGTCCTCCGTCAACAGAGGGGCCATTAGGCATAATGCAGAAATGGATCCCCAGTGCACTGCACAGGGCATGTCATAGTCTAACTATAGGTTTTTGTCTAAAGTTGGTGAAAGTCATCTCTTCAGGATATGGCCTGGGATGGGGTAGGGAGGGTAGGAAGGGAGCAAGAACAGGGAGTCTGTGCCACGCGGCAGTTCGGTGTTTCTGATTGGTTCCACCCACACGCTTGACTCTGAACGTCTAAAACAAACACGCCTGTGTGTTTTGCCCAGCGTTATGCTGCTGGGTGTTTTTATTGTACCTTCTGGCAACCTACATTTGGTTTCTCTTCCTCGTTGTTGCTGTTTTATGGAATTCTTACTGGCATTTGTGTTTTTTATCACTTGGCCTAGATAGATTTGATCTACTAAAATACAGAGGAAATTGTCTTGTCCTAGGGACCTTTCTTTATTCTGAAATAATCCTCCTGTTCAAGCTTACTTCCCATATTTCTTTCTCCTTCCTGTATATAATCCTAACAGAATTCAAAACAAACACCAGTGCTGTCTGTATTAGCTGCATTCTCTTTCTTTGCTTCTTAATTTTTTAAATTAAATTTATTGGGGTGGCATTGGTTAATAAGATCATACAGGTTTCAAGTGTCCATTTCTGTGATACATGATCTGTATATTGTATTGTGTGCCTACCACCCAAAGTCAACTCATCTTCCATCACCATATGTATGGCTGCATTTACCCTTTATTATCCTCCTCACCCCCTTCCCTCTGGTATCCACCGTACTGTTGTCTGTGTCTGTGAGTTTCAGTTCTATATCCCACATATGAGTGAAATCATATGGTTCTTAAGCTTCTTAAATTTTTAGAGGTTAAAGAAGTATTTGTTCATCAGATCTTTAATATAGGAAATAACCTTGGAAATAACATCGTCATTAAGGTATATTTTGTAAACTCAGTAGCAGAAATAAATGTTTAATGGCCTTGTTTTTAAGATAATGTAAGTTAATGTTTGGACTTGGGGAATATATTTTATTCAAGCAGAATTTAAAAACAAGAGTTTAAAAGCTGTTGTTTCCATTATGTCTGTTGGCCATCTGTGTGTCCTCTTTGGAGAAGTTTCTACTCAGGTTCTTTGGCCATTTTCTAATTGGATAATTTTTGTTATTGTTGAGTTTTACAAGTTCTTTATATATTTTAGATATTAACCCCTTATCAGAGTTATCATTGGCAATGTTTTCTGTGGGAGGGCACTTTAAAACCATGCAAGTATTCTGTTGCTTATCAAAATTTTCTCCCTAGATTTATTGTCCATTGATGATTCTTGCTCGAAACCTTCTCTATTATAATGGTTGCAGACTGGTGATTTTCAGCTTCAATACTCCCTCCATAGAATGTTGCTGGTGGACACGAGCTCCCCTGTTTGTTCATTCATTCATCTGTTCATCCATCCATCCATCCATCCATCCATCCATCCATCCATCCATGCATCCAGCCATCTATCCATCCATCTATTCTATCCACCTTCCTAACCAGTATGAACTTACTGGTTTTCTCTTTTTTCAGTGCTTAATAACTTAATTATTTATACCCAATTTTGCTCAAAATTTTCCAGATTTGGCCATCAGAAGACCCTTCTGGCTGATGTGTCCTAATGCACTCTAGTCATTGGAAGTGCCCCTTTCTAACATAGCAGTATGTTCCAGCCTGATCTCGTACTCACCCTGTCCTAGATCTGCTAACAGTCATTTCTCCAAGGAGAAATGCTTTAAAAAAATTTTTTTTGGGTGGGAGGAGTATAGTATTAGAAACCAAGATCTGGCCTCTAGGTGCGCTCATTGTTTCTGGGGTATCATTGCAACTAGGCCCTTGCAATAGATACATACCTACAGATATACATGTACATACGTACCGTAGAAGTCTGGCCCACTCAGGAGACAGAGACCACACAGCAGGCTGAGTAACTGTAAGAAATAAGGAAAGTCTCTGTGATTCTCTAGGGCTGAGGAAGAGGACCCAAGGAAGGACAAGCTTGGAAGGGGTTCAGATCTCAATAGAGAAGGTGTAGTTCATCTTAACAGCACAGACAGCCAGACTGGAGCTGGTCTGGAGGCAAGAGATACACAACCCTCTGGAGTGTAGGGAGAGCAGTAGGCGGTCCCCAGCTGGTGGTGTGGTACGCAGGGGTTCCCGGGGCAGAGGGCTCTCAAAGGAAAGTGTCATGTAGGGCTTTGAGGAGGAGGGCTTGCAGAGGAATGATTGCTCAGTGCGAGCCTCCGGCCATAGGCAGCTGGGAGTACAGGCGGTGGTCAGGGGCTCTGGTTTCTGTGTCTAGTACATTGTGGAAAGGTTGTCACCAGGCCAAAGCTGCTTGGTCACAGGAGGGGATGTGTTCTGGGCCAGTGGCTGGGGCAGATGGTACTGGATTTCTTCCCACCCACACAGCATCCCCCACCCCCAAGACCCCTGGATTGCAGGGAGCCTTTGTCTTCCTGCAGTGTCCCTCCAGTGCCCTCTGCTAAGAAAACCTAACATTGTGCTCACATTAAAGGAGAAACACTTAACTGAATTGCATTGTTTATTACAGAGCAGACATCGAAGGGCACACTTGGAGTTGTTGGGAGGTGATTAACATGTATACGTATACATGTACACATGCATGTATGTGTGTTTTAGAAATCATGAGTCTACACCAGTGTTTCCAATTCCAGATCACCCCCTCGACTTCCCCATTTCATATTTGTGTTTTTTTCTTACATAGTTTGCTCATTCTCATAATACATATAAAGTAATTTCAGAACTTCTTCACTCATGCAAATACTAAAAACAAATGTATGGAAAAGATCTTATGGACCTTGGTGTCCCTGGAATTCATATGTGAGGCTCTAACCCCCAGCGTAGTGGTGTTTGGAGATGGGCCCTGTGGGAGGTGATTAGGGTTAGGTAGGGTCATGAGGGTGAGGCTGTCATGATGGGGTTACTGCCTTTGTTGGAAGAGACACCAGAGGGTTTGCTTTGCCCCTAGTGCACAGTGTAGAGGTCATGTGGGCACACAGCGAGACACTGACCGTCCAGAAGCCTCATTATTAAACCTGCCTTGCTGGCACCTTGATTTTGGACTTCCAGCCTCCAGAACTATGAGAAATAAAATTTTGGCTGTGTAAGCTGCTCAGTCCACGGTGTTTTGTTATTGGCAGCCTGAGCTAAGACAAGAATTCAGAATCTGCCCGCAGTTCTGCCCAAAATGCTAGGTGTTCATGGTGAAGTAGGGGTTGTCTTCAGTTGCTCAGATTCATTCTCTACTTCTTCAGTGTGGGTGACGAGTTTATTTGAAATGCAGTTGGGTTCATTTGTTTCATTTTTGTTTCAGATTTTGGATCTTTCCTCTTTTCTTGCCTATTGATTTTATGTTTTGAATATGTGGAACACTAATATACATTAAAAAGTGAAAAGACACACAAGGAGATGTACTCACACTCCTTCCCTTATTCCTCCCACCCCCTCCACCAATCTTACAGGTACTTCATTCCTTTCTAGTTTATTTTTTCTCTTACCTTCTGTAATGTGCATGTGTGTGTGTGTGTCGACAAAAGAGGGCATAATATATGTGTCATTTTGCCTGTTTTATTGAGATATAATTGACATATAATACTGTATTAGTTTTATATGTGTGTATGTGTATACGTGTGTGTATGCTTTTTTGTACTTTTCTTTTCCACTGAACACCTGGCAGTGACTCCATGTCAGCTCATGCAAGTCATTCTCCTCCTTTTTTCTCAGCTCACAGCACTCCACTGTATGTGTGCACCAGAGTTTACCCAGTCTCCAAGTTTAAATATTTAGGGATTGTAATTTAGTTTGCCAGGTGTCATATTTAGTTTGTAATTTTAAGTAATGCTGCAGTGAATAATTCGTGCATATGTATTTTCGTGTTGTTGGAGATATCTGGAGGGTAGTGTCTTAGAAATGGGATTGCCATGTTGAAGTGTGAAAATGCATGTAGTGTTGTTAAGATATTGCCAAAGTCCCTTCCATAATGATTAAAGCATTTTGCATTCCCACCAGCAATGTATGAAAATACCCTTTTCTCCCCAGCTTCACCAACAGAGAATATTATCAAGCTTTAAACTTTTGCCAGTCTGCTAGATAAGAAATGACACCTTTGCCCTGGCCAGGTTGCTCATTTGGTTGGCCATCCCATACACCAAAAGATTGCAGGTTTGATCCCAGGTCAGGGCACATACTTAGGTTTCGTGCTTGACCCCGGGTTGGGACATGTATGGGAGGCAACCCATCGATGTCTCTCTCTCACACCGATGTCTGTGTCTGTCTGTCTGTCTGTCTGTCTCTCTCTCTCATCAGTAATAAAATACTGGGGAGGTGAGACTTAAAAAATAAAAGAAATTATATCTTAGTATAGTTTTAATTTGGATATCATTTATTATAAGTGAAGTTTCAAATATTTTCAAATATTTGAGGACCATTTTTATACCTTATGATTTGTCTATTTGCATCTTTTATCCATTTTTCTATAGGATTTTAAATCACTTTGCCTTCTTCAAATTTTAAAAGTTCTTTGTTTATTGGGACTATATTAATCTTATATTTGTGACATGGGTTAGAAATGTTTTCTTTCAGTTTATTATTTATCTTTCGACTTTGCTTATTATGTTTTTGCCACACAGAAGTTTACAGTTTTTTTAAGATTTTATTTATTTACTTTTAGAAAGGGGGAGAGAGAGAGAAAGAGGGAGAGAAACATCAATGTGTGGTTGCCTCTCATGCATCCCCCCACCAAGGACCTGGCCCACAACTCAGCCATGTGCCCTGACTAGGAACAGAAGCGGCGACCCTTTGGTTCACAGGCCAGTGCTCAATCCACTGAGCTACACCAGCCAGGGCACAATTTTTTTTTTTTTTTATCTGGTCAAACTTCCTAGGTTTTTGGCTTCTGGATTTTGAGTCGTAATTTGAAAGCCTTTTTCTATACCTTGGTTATGGAGGAATTCACCCATATTTTCTCTAGGTTCAGGAAAAGACTTGAGACAAAATATTGCTAGTGAGAAAATCAACATATCCTTTGTGCTTGTGGAATCTTTCATCCATGACTTTCTTACAACAGAATAAACAGTAATTAAGCGCTCTTAGACCTGCTAGGCAAGATGGGTTTTAAGTTCCTTCTGCAAGGAGATAAACTAAAGAACAAAGAGATTGCCGTTTAAGTAAAGTTAGAATTTCAGTGACAGAATTGAGAATGTAACTCGTTAAAAAAAAAAAACCAAAAAACCCTTTGATTTCTTCTGTTTCGAGTTCATCCCTAAGACCAGTCAATCCATTCCTTCAGAGATTCTTGTCTGTTAAGTGGGTCTTCCTCCTTAAGGGGTTCTTCCTGATCTCACAGAGCATTTTGCCAGGGCTGATCAGCGTCTTACTTAGAGCTCTGCCCACGTTACCACAGGGCCGAGGCCATCTGGAGAGAGGGTGCGGGCCGTGACTTTTCTTAGCTTGTTCTCTCTCACCCAGGCTGAATGAGAGGCTTGGAACAAGGAATACCTCTCTGTGTGGAGCAGGCGGGGGGCTCAGGCAGAGGCCCTCAGATCCCCTTTTTTTGGTAAGAGATTTGTGTGAAAGGGCCCCTCTTCCAAATGAGCTCCCAGCAGTCCAGAGCCTGGGAGAGGGCAGGTTCCCCTCAGCTACTGAATAATGGAAAACAATGTGGTAATGTAGTGATTCATTCTCATGCAGTGAAAAATGAAGACGGAGGCCAGGGGGCAGTGAGTTCATAGAGCAACGAGCTGATTCAGAGCCACTGTTTTTTTTTTGTTTGTTTGTTTGTTTTTTAAGATTTTATTTATTTATTTTTAGGGAGAGGGCAAGGGAGGGAGAAAGGAGAGGAACATTGAAGTGTGAGAGATACATTGATCAGTTGCCTCTCACAGACCCCCAACTGGGGACCTGGCCCACAACTCAGGCATGTGCCCTGACTGGGAATCGAACCAGTGGCCTTTTGGTTTGCAGGCTGGCACTCAGTCCACTGAGCAACACCAGCCAGGGCTGCCCTTGTCTTTTTAACTTCCCATGTGATGCAGGACTGGAAAGGAGGAGGAAGCCTTGGCTGCTTTTCCAGCTCTAATGGTCACTGGATGTGTGACCCTCAACATCTACTTTCTGACCTTTAGTTTTCTTTGTCTTAAAAACCAGGTGGTCTATAAGAATTTTCCCAGTTCTAAGGTTCTGAATTCTAGTTCATTTTCTACTTTTAATTTGTTTGTTACATTATCCAAACTACTAAGCACTTTTTAGTCTTTGTTGCTTTTCTTTTTAAATCAAACTTCACATCTTCCTAAAAGTTTCTTTTTGAACACTTTTTGGTTTCAAGAATATTGCTCACCCCTGGTCTGGTGGCTCGCTTGGAGCACCATCCTGTGTACCAAAAGGCTGTGGGTACCATTCCTGGTCAGGGCACATACCTAGGTTGTGGGATGTACAGGAGGCAATCAATAAATGTTGCTTTTTCACATGGTTGTTTCTCTCTCAAATCACTTTTTTAAAAACATATCCTCAGGTGAGGATTAACAAAATAGAATATTACTCAAATAATTTGATTGCACTTGACATTTTGTCATTTCTGTTTAAGTGCAAGCTCCATGGGATCAGGGACATGGTTTTGGCACGTTAAAGTAAAAGGCAAATAGTGTATTTCTTCTTGGTGTGGCTTAGTTCTATCTAGAAGGGAAAAACAATTGTAGGGGCTTAGTCTCGTTGAGGTAGGCCTTAATGTTTCAGGTTTATTACCACATACATCAGTACTGGACTGTTTCATGGCCCTAAATTGCACCTTCTGTAACTATGGCCAAAGGTCATGAAAATTTATTGTTGTGTGTAGAAAGGATGGAAAGTGTGGCTTGATCTTTACAGATCCATTTCAGCAACTTGAAAAAAAAACACACTTAAAATATGGTAATGAATTCATACTAAAATCATGTTCTGTATGTCTCCATGTCCTAGTCCCCCCCAGCTGATGTTCTGCTGTTTCGCTTGTATAATGGGATTTCTTTTATGTCTGAAGAATGGAGAATTTAATTATTGAAAAAAAATTTATTCTCAGCTGGTCTGACATTTATTAGGAATGTTTGACCCTGTTGTTGAGCAGCTATTTTATTTTTTCTATATGGAAAAAGAGCCAATTAAATTTTCAAAGATAGGACCCAGAGCCAGATGTTCTCTAAGATTTAGCCCACGCCCCTTTTGTAATGATCAAGGGAACAAAACAATTCGTGTCACCACGTAAACAGTCAGTGATTATCACTGACTATTATTATAGATTTAGTTTAATCTGGAAGAGGGGGATCACAAGACTTTCGTGTAGTATGAAGTTCCTTTAAGTTCCAAGGACTTACAATAATTACTATAAATGGAAGTCTTTTCTGAATAGATTGATGCCTGGAGAGTCAACTTTTCATATTTTTTCTAGTGAAGGCAAATTGTGGCAATTGTTTTCCTGTTGACATTTTTAAAAATTAAAAAAAAAACTCTGGAAGATATTTTCACCCTAAGTTTTCATTCAACTCATTTGAAAAACTGCTAAGCATCTTCTGTGTGTCAGCTGCCATGCTAAATGCCGTGGTTATAGGAGCGCACAGATTGAACATCTTTTATTAATTATGATGCATATAGTCACGAGTATAGAAAAAAACTACGAATATTGACTTAAGCAGTTAGTAAAAGGAATATATTGGCTCATGGAACTAAAACCATCCAAGGGATATCAGGCTTAAGTCATTACTTGACCCAGTGGGACCACGTGTTTCTTCATCTCCCTACGTCTATGTTGGCTTCACAAGTTGGCTCATTCAACATGGTTCCCTTGGGAACCCCAGGCTGACAGTCTCCCATTTTTCCCTCCAATGAAAAAAACACAGACCGTTGTTCTCCAATGAAAGTTCTGGGTTTGACTCTTATTATATGGAGTTAGTCATGTGCCCAAACCTGAACCAGTTACTGTTGCCAAAGGGAGGCAAAGCTCTGATTGACAGGCCTGAGCCATGGAGGTGGGCGGAATCATCCCTTTTCCAGCATGAAGGTTAAGAGCAGGGATTAGTGTTTCCCAGGGGAAAATCAAGGCTCTGCCCTAGAAACGGAACGAATGAAGTCACAGATTACCAGTGCCTGCCATACAGCCTCTTCCTTCCTAGCCCACGGCCTAGTGCAGGAAGACAGAGTTTCAGCAGCAGTGACCATCAATGTTCTGTGGTAGAGAAAATTCCCGCTGAAGTGGGCGCATCAACAGGAGCACTTCTGTACAGGTCTTACTTTAAAGGGTAACAAATAAAAAGTGGACACTTAAAATTACATGTTTAAAGAAAACAGAATTTGATGAAGGAGTGTGGCAATTAGCCTTATTTTGGATTGTCTCAGACAGGAAACTCGTTGAGTCAGCACCTGTCAGCTTCTTCTGGGCCAGGTCTATGCTCGGGCTGGGCAGTGACGTCTCACCTCCACATACCTGGGAGCAGTTAGCACGCTGCATTTCTGTATAATGGGCGTGGGTTCCGTATCATGGCATTGAGGCAGCCACCTTATGTTGCACCTTCTGTGGGGGAGAGAGGTGAGTGGCTGCAAGATGAGGTCTGTACAGGGATCCGAATCACTGCCCCAACGCAGAGCCAGGACTGCAGAGGGACCAGAGAATGGAAGAGGGGACTTTGGAGATGGAGGGGAGATTACAGGACATTCCTGGACCACGCGGCTTTTGAGGTTGGCCTTGATTGTGATGGAGGTTTCTCCTGACTGGAGCACCGCCTCATTCGTCTAAGATCTCCCCTCCAGGGAGTCCTTGAGGACTGCCATTCTCGTGTAGGTATACGCGCTCCTAGGTGGGGATCTCCATGCTCACTTGTGAGGACTGTCCTGCGAGGTGTCCCAGAGTTCAGGGAACATTAATCCTGTGGCCAGGTGAGCGTAGTTGGGGCAGATCGCCTCAGCATGAAGTGGAGCTGGCAGGGAGGACAGAAGCAGGGGGTGGTCTGGCCTGGACCTGGGGGCATCTGCTTGTCCTCTGTGTCCCCACCACCTTGATGTTGAAACCGCAGTGGCCACTAGTAGGCATATTCAGAGATCTGTAATTTCATTTGGTGGAGTCTTGGTAATTTGATGACTAATGAAAATGCATTTTTCTAGGTAAGTTTATGAGAACTATTTTGTATTTATTTAGCTTCTAGACTCAACAAACCTCAAATGGTAATGTAGACATTCAACTGTAGGGCTACTCCTAACTGTTGAGTACAAATTATGTTTACTGAATTAAGCCCTCATAAATTCAGTTTTATTTTCTTAAGTTTGTTCCTGAGTCACTGAGTGTTCTTCCTGAGTGTTCTGTCACTGTGTGTGCACGCGTGTTAGGGAGGAGCCGGGGCAGAGTGGTGCGTGTGCACAAGCACACGTGCACACATGTGGGTATTATTCCTCTTCCAGGAAGGAAGTGGTTTCACAGAGGAGTCTGGACCTTTTCTCCAACCATCTCCTGCAGCTGAGTTGGCCCTGTGCCTGCTGTGAACATGCCTCTCTCTCATCACCTGGATACCTGATGTTGGTTTTGGGGACTCTGCTCAGTCCTTTCTTTTTCCTGAATGCCTCAGCCGTTTGGACTAGTGGTCCCAGAGAGACCTCCCACCTTTGCACGCAGTGACTCTGCAGTCACTCATCACTTACTGCTTATAGAACTCACTTGCTGGGCATAGAACTCATTGCTTTGTATTATTTTTAGGGATGTACACGGACCATCCTTCCCTGGTTTCTGCTGTTTGAGTTAGAGCCTTGGAGGGATGGCTCAGCTACTGGAGATGCAGGAATGAAGTCAGACCGAAGAGTTAACAAGTTTTAAGGCTATCTCTGTGTTAAAGGCATGCATGAGAAAGGGCTGCACTTTGGAAAGATCAGTGTACATAAGCTGATATCATTTACCAGCATGAGTCACATCTTCACTCTGTTGTTCATTTTGCGCATAGTTTAGATCTGAGTCCTGAAAACTGGTGATCTGCCTGGGTTTTCTGTGGAGGGAAAATATCCCGTGTGGCTGATTCATTCGGGAAAGTGATTGCAGAGCCGACTTGGTACCTTTAGCATGTAGGGCTCCTCAAATAAGGAAACGACTGATTATATATGTTTTAGGTTCTACTTATTTACTTAAGGGAATGGAGGGAGAAAGAGAGAGGGAGAAACATGGATGTGAGAGAAAAACATTGCTCTTTCTTTCTCACATGAGCCCCGACCAGGGACCGAACCCACAACCTAGTCATGTGCCCTGACCAGGAATCAGAACAGCCGCCTTCCACTTGGTGGCATGCCCAGCCAGCTGAGCCACAGACAGTCAGGGCTGTGTTTTGGTTTTGGTGTCTGATGCTTTCAAGTGAAAGTGCAGGCTGGTATGTTCAGTGCTCATATTACTAACCTTTTGACATGGTGAATTAAGGCACATATTATAAAGAATTGAGGATTTGGAGTCAGACATTGCACCACCTCTTAGTTCTAACGTTAGCTGTATAATCTTCAACATGGCTCCTTAGCTGTGAAGCAGGGATTATAAAATCATATAGGGCTGTTATGAGGATTAAGTAGGATTATGTACGCTTGTCTCATATATAAAGTATGTAGTACATTGTTTGAGTCTGAGAAGATACCCAATAAGTGGTAGCTGCCAGGCTTCCTGTAGTGAACGAGATAAAAATAAACTATGTTTTGAGGCCAAAATTTTATATTTGGGGATATTTCTTCACAATTATCATTCCAGAAAATCACCAGAATACGGGTTTGATGCGCATATCTGTGAACATAGAACTGTGTCTGCCGGCAGCCCCTCTTCTCGGGACTGCGCCACTAGACAGCACCAGGTGGGGAGGAGCTGTGCCCCCTGCAGCCACTGCAGGGGGAAAGGAGGTTTCTTGGTGATGGCATACTCTAGCCGGGGGTGTCAGACTCATTTTCACCGGGGGCCACATCAGCCTTGCGGTGGCCTTCAAAGGGCCAAATGTAACTTTAGGACTGTGCAAATGTAACCACTCCTTAGCTAGGGGCAAGGAGCTCGGTGCTGCCGCCAGGTCGAAACAAGGTGCCGGGCCGGATAAAACAAGGTGGAGGGCCCGGTTTGGCCCATGGCCTTGTGTTTGCACCTGTGTCCTAGAGGCTCACAGACAGCTGACTCCAGGGGGCTGGAGTTGTGCATGAATTGTGCTCACGCAAGTGGGGCTGCCTTGGAGCTGCCTGTGAGCGGGGGTGGGCTTTGGGCGTTGTCTGTGAAGGGGCGGGGATCTGACTCCAGAGGTGAGGTCTACTCTAGCTCCTGTCAGAGGGCTGAGCTAAAGTAGAGCTCCGGTTCTGCTTGAAACCCAGTCCAAAAGGATGGTGGTGATTTTACTTCTCCAAACTTTGGCCGGTTAACCTCATTGTTGGTGTGCTTTTTCTTTTTTTGTGTTTCTAATCAAACAAAACATAACTTAGGGTAATGCTAGGGAGTGTCAAGGAGCATGATGAGGAAAAGACTAAGGGCTCTTGACTAGCTTTTTTTTTTTAATCTGTCAACAAACAGTTTGACTTAAAATGCAAACACTAATAACCTGAAGTCTCTGGAGAAAATACTAATAAAGAGTTGTTCCTAGCGCTCTGTCTAGCTCACCAAATATAAAAAGGACCTTTGTGGTCTTCCTTTCGTACCAGAAGGTCCAGCGTTAAGGGTCCTAAAGATTCATTTAGGCAGAGTACTTAACGATTCAGGAGCGGCCTAGAGTTTCAGCTTTTGCTGGAGCAAAACCCCTTTAGTCACTCCTTTCCCTTCTTCCATCCTAGAATAGGGCTCACATTTCACCCTTTCCTCATCACTGAGGTAATTAGGGTTCCATAATTCTCTGATCTTTGCTGTGTGCTAATTTGACATTGGACTTTTAAGTTGAATGTGTGTGCATGCTTTTCTAAATTTGGAAATAAAGTATGACCACAGCTGTAGCAAGCATGCAGGATAAAGTTCATTGTGCAATTCCAGAATGTAGAAATGTCAGGTAAATTTTTTTCCTTTCCTTGGAAACTAACTTTTTGCTGTAACTTTTTTCCTAAAGTAAGCCATTAAAATAAAATATGGTTTATACAGTTTTCAACAAATTGGAAATTCTTATTTTCTTGTACTGCAAGGGTAATTGACATTAATGATATGCTGCTAAGGCATTACAATATTCCAAAGTGTTTTCTGAGTCATTAAAAAAAGATTATCTTAAACAGTTTTGTAGTTCATTGCATTTTATTGCACTATAATTAATTGAAAAGTAGAGATTTGTATATCTCATATATATATGAGAACTTTGCCATTTAAAAAGTGATACATGGTCCATTAACACATATATTTCACTATAAATATGGGAATATAAAATATATGCATACATTCCTAATCCAGTTGCTTCTTTCCATTTTGCAAACCCTGGTGTGAAGCACCATGGGCTGTGGTTTGGGTTGGACACTGACCTAATTGGTCACCCGCTTCTCATCTGGTCTTAGCTTTAGCGTACCAATGGCCAGAGCAATATTCCCAAATATTAGGAAGTCCCTGCGCCCTCTGACTTGATTAGTCCCTGCCCTGCCTCTTACTTCCTCTTGCCCTCCCCGAGGCACAGTCCTGCATGCTGACCTCCTTCTAGGCCTGAGCCCAGTGGTCTTCCTGTGAGTTGGTCCTTCTCACACTTAGATTCTACTTTATTCAAGGTTGCTTCCCCAGAGAGGCCATCCCTGACCACCAAGTCATGCATTACCCTTTCTTCTGCTTCTGGCCTGTCCAATTAGATATTTTTCTGATAAAATTTGGGTTATCGTACCTCTCTGATAAAGAATTTAAAGGGCCTTTCTAAATTATCTCATCAGTTGCAGACTCTCTTACCCGGACTTCTTTCATGATATGCTCTCTCATTTGAACATTTGTGTTTTCTACAATATATAGTATCCCTTCTCTTGCTGAGATGCTGAGCAACTTACTTGTGCAGATTAGCCCCAGGGAGAGGAACGCTGGCTGTTAAGCTACAATGGTGGCATTTCATATAATTGATGGTTATACATACTGTGTTCTTAAAAGATGAAGAGGACTTCCGGCCAAGATGGAGGCATAGGTGGACGCACTGTGCCTCCTCTCACAACCAAAATTAAGGACAATAAATATTTAGAAGCAACCAGAACTGATAGAAAATTGAACTGTGCGGAAGTCCAACAACCATTCGTCCAGACCGGTAAGAGGGGTGGAGTTGCGGCAGGAAAAAGTGTAGGTGCAGACCCCAGGCATGGGGTGGCAACTGTGCAGACCCAGTGAAGCTGCGCATGGCGGCTGGCTGACCAGGTGGTCCCACATTTCACAGATAATCCAGGCAAAGGGGAAGGGGTGGAGGGGACTGGAATCCGAGAGAGAGCGGAGCAAGTGCCATTGTTCCCTCTTGGACCCTGCCGCCACATACAGCGTCGCTACCCAGCAACTGGGCTGCCCTGCCCTGGGGAACACCTAAGGCTTCACCCCTCACTATGTAACAGCCGCGACAAGACCAAAAAAAAAAAAAAAACAAAAATGGGTCAAACTGGAGAACAAATGAAAGCCCCAGAGCCAATTCCTCTAAGCAATGAAGAGATAGCCAACCTATCAGATGCACAGTTCAAAGCCCTGGTGATCAGGATGCTTGCAAAATTGGTTGATTTTGCTCACAAATTAGATGAAAAAATGAAGGCTACAATAACTGAAATGAAGGAAAAATGAAATAACTGAAAATGAAGGAAATCCCCCAGACTTCAGACTACCAGGTAGTTCAGGGATTGTCTGCATTGACAAAGTTGAATTTGTCATTTGTAAGGATTAAGTAGTATCTTTTCATGTAGCTGTGCCATTATTTGTTTAAGCATTTGTTCACTGGGAGCATTTAAAAATATTGTACAGTTTTCCATGAGTGAATATGTGTTGCTCTCTTTGTATAAATATTTTTGGGATTTTTTTTTAAAGATATGGTTTCAAAAATGGGATTAATAGGGATTAGTGATTTGAGTTATTAAACAGTTTTGTTGTGCCCTGGCAGGTGCGGCTCAGTGGGTTGGAGCATTGTCCCATAACGAAAAGGTTATGGGTTTGATTCCGTCAGGGCACACACCTAGGTTTTGGATTTGATCCCCGGTCCAGGTGTGTACAGGAGGCAGCTGATCAGTGCTTCTCTCTCACATCAATGTTTCTCTCTTTCACTTGCCCTTCATCTAAAAAAGCTATGAAAAAATGTCCTCGAATGACGATAAAAAAATTGTTGTATATTTTCAGATTTTTTTCCCAGAATGATTGGCAAAATGATGATCACCAGATCTTTAAGAAGCCTTCTGGAGTCTAGAATTTCTAGGTCATGTGGACTCTTATTTCTTTGTGTCTAACAAAGGGTATAAAGTGGTACATTATGGTTTCAGTTTTCACTTCTTCATTCAATAATTGGGTTGAAATTTTAAAATAATATCAATGTGTCATCTGCGTAGACTGATATTGCTTCTTTAATTTTTGGAATCTAGTAAATTTTTATATGTTGTATTCATCACGTTTTCTCCACCCATTAAAATATTGGGTTTAAATAACAAAGAAAAGGCAAGTAAGATTTTTCGCTTTCAAAATATTCTGTTATTTGTATTTATTTAATTTTCCTGATAAATTTTACTATCACTTTTTTACTCTTATTAATCAGGGCTGCAGAAATCAGATTCTAGCTGATGAGGGGAAAAGAATTTCAGGTCCCAAATAAGGAAGAGCCAGCTAGAAATCTTTTACACAGGATTGGTGTTGATCGTGGCAAGCGGTCTGCCTGCTCCCGACCACCTGGCTCAGTACCGTGGCTGCTTCTCCCATCCCCGCTGCCTGGGCACTGCCGATGGTTTTCCACTGAGAGCTCGGTGATGCTTCAGACCTGCACAGTAGCTGGGCGCGTGTCTCCCCTGCTGTGTGTAGTGTTCTAGATAGAATCTTCATGGGTCTGTCCATTTGTCTTTAACTCCCATTAGGGCTTTATAATTTTTTTTTAGATTGCTTAAATCCTACTTTAAGTTAATGCCCCCAAATTACTCTTGCTGTAGATGTGATTGCTTTACAGTTTCATTTGTAGGTCCTATAGCTATATATAATTAATTAAAAAATTTGAAGTCATACAATAATAAACATTCAGTATATATTAGTACTGTGTAAATTGAAAGCAGTGTGCTTAGTGAAGTTTGTCATGCATTCTCTTTACCTGAAAATACCTTTCCAACTTCTGGCTGCGAGTTTCTGGCTTCTTTAATAAGTTGAGCCATCTCTTTATTGAGTACTGTTTGTGTAGAGACAGATAACAAGAACGTGAAAATGCTGAGTTGCTCGTTAGTTAACATGTTCAAAAACAATGGTACTTGTATTTTCCGTCTTCACATTTTAGATCCTTGAGATTCTTAAAGCCCCATAAGCACTAAAATTTCTTCTTTCCTGGAGATTGAAACAATGTGAATTCTCTAACAATAAAACTCTTCTAAATAAAGCCTCTGACACTGGGGTTCTCTGAAGTAGTTTTATTTTGTATGGGCACTTCACTGTCCGGATTAGCTGTAGTGGTTGCTATAGAAATTGGCTCCAGAATGTTCAGAGGGCCCCTTCGTTGACCCAGGAGACGCTGTGTCCTTACCCCAAGGGTCGTTTGGAGCAGAGTGCTCTACCACTGCTGTTTGCTAAGGAGCACTTCTTGGATTTGGCAGGTAATTATATAACCATTGCACCTTAGGGATTTTATAATACTAGAGGTTATTATGTCTTTATTTCCCTCAGTATTTGCATTCTTGGAGAAACGTATTTCATAATTGGTAATTGTCAGAAAGAGTGAGTGAGCTAGTAGGGTAGAAGCTGAAGTGTGAGTAACCGTTTTGTGTTTTAACTTCCTTCAGTTCATCTCTGAGGTATTTGGAGAGCATCCCACCGCATGACGTCAGTACTAAGCAGTAGCAGCCATAGTACCTTCTGGTATGGGATAGGCCGACATTTTCCATTCTGTGTACATCGTCTTAACTACGTTTGCTAACTGTTAACCACCATGAACATACGCGAAGCTCTGTCTCTGACGGACTTTGAGTGTGTGTAATAGGTAGACTTAGCAGAGTGTCAGTTTTCTTATTTTATCACTTAAAAAAGAAGCCCACCAAAGTACTTGTTGAGGCAAGTTGTCGATAAATGTGAATAAAGATAAAACATTTGTCCTCATGATGCTCATTGGCAAGTATAAATAAAATTGCCATACAGTGAAACAGTTGGGTAGAGGTCTGTAGGTGTTTTGGAAGCACAGAGGAGACTATGAGGGAATTCCCCAGGCGGGGGTTCAGGCCAGCTGAACTACAAGCAGTTTTGAAGGGTACCTAGAAGTCTGCGAGACTTGTTTGGGAGTTGGCCTCGGAGGGGAGGACGTGGAGGAGTGCTGGGGCCTTGCGTACCAAGTAAGGGACGGTGCCGTCCCATTGATGGAGCAGCAGTTGAAGCAGGGCCTGATGCTGATGTGTTTGCATTTGCAGAAGCTCTGTTTGTGCCGCGTAGGTTCCGAATTGAAGGAGAGGAGGGGCCGGGCACTGGGCCTCGGCCTCGCAGGTGTCTGGGCACAGAGGGTATGCTCAGGCCATGGCCATGGAATGAAGAGGGTAAATCTCAGAGATGGGGGGAGTCAAAATACAGGATTGCTGATAGGGTTGATGTGGATGACAACCGAGGCAAAACTCAGAATGATTCTTGAACTTCTGAATGGATGTGATTGATGAAGGGAAACACTGTGTAAACTTCATTTTGAGACACGCATTTGAGGATCGGGTGAGATATCCTTTAAAAACTCAGGTTCAGATTTAATACGGAACAAGTGGATGAACCTCAAGAACATTATACCAAGTGAAAGAAGGCAGACGCGAATGGCTACATACACAGTACATGGTTTCATTCATATGAAACCCTAGAAAAGGCAGCGCTGATAATCTCTAGCGTCAGACAGCTGATCACTGGTTGTCTGGGGGATTGAGTGGGTGGATATGCGTTAGGATATCTGGGTTAAAATTCATTGAAAGGTACACTTTAATATGTGTATTTTACTGTATGTGAATTATACAACAATAAAGTCGATTTATAAAAACTCGAGTTCAAGAGACAGGTCTTGACAACAGATAAGTAAACATTTGGGAGTTAGAAGGGTTTGGGTTGGCGTTGCAGTTCCAGGACTGGATGAGATCATGTAAGCCAAGGATGAGGATGCAAAAGGCCAAAGAACACAAGCTGGGGCACACCAGCCTTGAAGGCTGAGGGACACCAGGGGAAGGAAGAGGAGCCTTTTTAGGATTAGGGGTGCAGATGGACCGGAGGACGGTGACACGAATTCAAGGAAAAGAATTCCATGGGTGGAGGGGGCTAGAAGTTTCAATCACTGCAAAAGTGTCAAGATGGGGACTATAGGATTCGGCAGTTGGGAGGTCATTGTTGTTTCAGGATCGTGGTGGCTGATTGCACATGTTGAGGTGAAACCACTGAAGGGTGAAGAAGACAAAGCAGGCCATTCTTTGGAAGGGGGTTTTGGCTGAGAATGCAGCCCAAAAAACAGGGCAGGTACATGGGTGGGGGCGTCAGGGTCCAGTTCTTGACAGTTTCAAGATCCTTTTATCTTTTGTAGGTAGAGAGGCTCTGGTGGAAAAGGCCAGATTTCAGTTAGAGGGAGTCAGTGGACAAGGCCCTGAAGAGACCAGCGGGTCAGATTTTGAGACAAGGAGACCCCCCGCCTTCCTCTGGAAGCAGAGGGACAGAAGTATAAGGGTGGATGTACATGTAGACCTGTTTAGGCGGGCATGGAAGGCAGGGAGCAGGGCAGAGGGACAGGAGTGGGGGGCATGGTGGAGCTTTGAAATAGCTCCTAGACGATGGAAAAGGGACCTGGCCAAGGATGAGCAAAGGACAATTGAGAAAAAGCTAATCTCGGGGGCTCTAACTGGAGAGGCTGTCATTTCTCCAGCTGTGCCCAGCTTTTTGGAAAAACAGGTTTTTGTCACTAACACTGCCCAAGATAACTAGATAACCAGGTTAACGTTTTCTTCGGTCTGGTTACTAAGAGGCATTACTTCACATGCTGGTGGATGTAGTCACCACCTGCAGTGTAGTACCCAGCTTCCAGGGAGTGGGGACATCATCCAGGAAGGGGGACGTCACGGGCCCTTTGCTTCATCCCCATCTGTGACCCACACACAACAGAGGTAAGATTGGTAGGAGTTCGTATTTGTGATTGACTTTGTGGCTCTCTGAATAAAGGTCTTGTTTAGCTAGATATTAGAGCCTTCTGCCTGAGAATATGCCTTCTTGCCCTCCCTGCCTTATGGAGATACAATTGACGTAGAACATTGCGTAAGTTTAAGGTATACAATGTAATGATTTCATACCTGTGTCTGTGTATTGCAAAGCGACCATCCCAGTAAGGTTAATCATACGTTCATTCATCACCTCACATGGTTTCAATTTTTTTTATTTTTGTTGGTGATAACTTTTTTTAAAGCATTTTTTTTTCCTTTTCTTTAGATTTTATTTATTTATCTTTAGAGGGGAAGGGAAGGAGAGAGGGAGAGAAACATCAATGTGCGGTTGCCTCTTGTATGTCCCCTGACGGGAACTGGCCTGGCAACCCAGGCATGTGCCCTGACTGGGAATCGAACCGCGATCTTTCGGTTCGCAGGCCCGCGCTCAATCCACTGAGCTACACCAGCCAGGGCTCTGTTGGTGATAACTTTTAAGATCTCTCTTAGCAACTGTCACATATACAATACACAATTAGCTGTAGTGCCCATGTGTTACATTACATGCCCAGGACTTACTCATCTTGTAACTGGAAGTTTGTACCCTCTGACCATATTTACCCAGTTGTCACTTCCCATAATGCTTTTTTAAATGAAAATAGTGAAGGGATTAGCAGTTGGTGTACCCATCTGAGACCCTGTGTGACTCGTGACCACAGGACCCCAGATGCCAGTAGTTCTATCACATCAGTAGAGAAAGAGCTGTGGTTTCTGCTGTTGGTTTGTCACTGGCCCCGAGAGCCGTGGTTTTTGTTGTGATCCTGTGCTCAGGAAAGGAAGCATCTCCTGGAACCTCACATGCTTCTCTGGTTGGAGGCCGGGCCCTGTCCTACTGTGAGCACTGCCTGGCGCAATTCACCGGGAGCTCCTTGCACGCCTGGCCTTTTTCAGTTGCTGGGTTAGTGGGCAAAACAAGGCAGGGGGCTTTCAGGACCATCTTTGCTGCCTCCTGGACTCTCTGACCTGCTGATTGATTTTTTGTAAGATGTAGGACCTCGGTGATTTGCTATATTAAAAAAATGTGGATTTCTGAAGACCCACTGATTGGAGTCCTGGTTATACTACTTAGTGAGGAGTGAGGTTGGGCTACCACTAACCCTTCTGCACGTGGCGTTCACTTCTGGGAGCCAGGTTACGATTGTGACTGTCCTGCCTGCCATGGGGGAATGCCGTGGGCAAGAAACACGAGGGTCTGAGCGACACGCTTTGAAAAATGTAAAGCACCACACGAATGTGCGTTGTTTTTAATGTTGTTAAAGGTTCTGAGAAGACCCTGATTTCCAGCTTTTCAACCGTTCCCATGCCACCTCAAGATCACTTTCTCAGCATCTTCTCTGTAAAGCCATGTGGGGGTGTGGGTGGAGGAGGAAAGAGCAATTGGTCCTGAGAAACTCTGATAATTTTTAAAGATTTTTTTATTAATTTATCTTTAGAGAGAGAGAGGAGAGGAAAGAGACAGAGACCGAGAGAGAAACCTTGATTTACTGTTCCACTTATTTATGCGTTCACTGGTTGATTCTTGTAGGTGCCCTGACTAGGGATCAAACCTGCAACCTTGGCACGTAAGGGATGACACTAACCAACTGAGCTCCCTGCCAGGGCCTGATAAGTTTTTAAAAATAAAGACTTTGCTATACAATGGAATACCACTCAGCTGTAAAAAAAAAAAAAAGAAGAAGAAGAAGAAGAAGAAAATCTTACCCTTTGCTACAGCGTGGATGGACCTAGAGAGAATTATGCTAAGTGAAAAATAAATTAAAAAAAAAGAATTACTGAGCTAGAGGAAAAAACTTATTAAAAAAAGATTTTACTTGTTTTTAGAGAGGAGAAGGGTGAAAGAGAGGGAGAGAAACATCAGTGTGTGAGAGATGCATCGATTGGTTGCCTCTGGCACACCCCCAGCTGGGGACCTGGCCCGCAACTCAGACATGTTTCCTGACTGGGAATTGAACCGGCAGCCTTTCAGTTTGCAGGCTGGTTCTCAGTCCACTGAGCCATACCAGCCAGGGCTGAAACCTATATAATTTTATTAACTAATGTTACCTCAGTAAATTTAATTAAAAAAAAGACTTGGTTAAATTAAGAAAATGATATATATGAACTCTTTTTAGAGGCAAAAGTCACTTTAAATGTATATTTAAGTGTGCTTTGTGATTATTGTGTCAGAATTGTGCTCAGAATGCTCTATCCTGTCACTACTAAGATATTTTATTTCTTTAAACAAGCCTGTCAGTCATCAAGGTGTGTGTGTGTGTGTGTGTGTGTGTGTGTGTGTGTGTGTGTAAAACTTGATTTGAATTGGTCTATTTGGGAAACAATGACTCACATGGATTTATACCTTGCTAAGGCAGCACCTGTTTTGTAAAGAAATCTTCAGGGTGAAGCACTTGTCAGCATCATTGTGGGTCACAAGAGGTAACAGATTTTGAGTTCTTGCAGTAAAAGAAGTGTCCTTTATAGGCAGGTCACATTTCCTTAGCAAAAGACCCTGAGAAATGGCTCTGTCTTCATATGGCTTTTCCTGGAGGGTGGGAGACACAGCTTCCCTCATTTGTTTTCATTTGTGTGGATTTTGGTGCAGCCCCCGCTGTCCTGCTCCCATGTACCTAGGGCAGACAGAAAATGGAATCTCTCTGTTTCATGTTGCCTGCTGGTGGAACTTGGGGAGACTCTTCCTCTTCTTTTAATAGGAGAAAAAAATCTTTCTTTGGTAATCATTGCTGTCTTCCTTCCTAGGTATATCAGAGACAGATAATGTAGTCCCTAACTTGTCAATTAAAAATGTCTAGAACTTATCCTCTCTTTTCAGTTAAATAGACCTTGGCACTAAAGGTTTACGTTTCGTCTAATTATGTGATGTACTTCTCTATGGGGTTGACTCCTGCAGATTATCTTTTAGTTTCTTGTTCAGCTCTTGTCCTTTGCTTGTTCATTTCATCTGGTGTTGGGGACACGGTAACTGTTGAGCCCTGCTGGACTAAGGGTTAAAATTAACTTTTATTTTGATAAAACAGAGTAGTTGAAGGCTTTGCCCCTCTCCTCTTTTTTTCTCCTCCCAAAATGGGAGGCTGGGAATTACAGATATCATGCCCAGCACAAGGTGCCTGAGCAGTACTGTTTACTGTTTCTGGTACCACATTCTGCATTGTAGGTGTCCATCTGTCCATCCTTGAGTCTTTGGCAGGAAATGGAAACCTCCAGGAACTGATAGTACCTCAATTTACCTTCTTCTGCCCAAGAGGATGTATTACTATATATTATGTGCCTTAAGAATCATTCTTCCAAGTTGATACAGCTTTCTGAGTGATGTAGAAGATGGAATAAAGAAGAATACTGTTGGCATGCAGTGACAGCAACTAGAATGTGGCCTTTATGAAGAACTGGGTTCTGTTACAAAGTGAGTGGGCAGTGATGACAGAAAATTGGGTAGAAGGGGAAGAAAGAAAGCCATTAATATTTATTTGGCAGGTGTTTGTTACTCATACATTTACCAAATGCTGGAAGAGGTGGGAGGTTATAAGAACAATATTTCACAGGCTCTGAGCAGGCAAAATAGGATTTGAGCAAGTGAAACCCTGTCCAGTAAAGCGGTCTAGTAAAAGGTGCAGCCCACGTGGTCATTTCCCTGCCAGCCATCAGCCTACTGCTGCATTTATGTTGCAGAATGACTTTCAATGTAATTATTGATACAGTTGGACCAAGGTCTACCATTTTGCTGTTCTCTATTTGTCTCACCCCCTTTTTATTTGGTTCCTCTGAACCTCTTTTCTTGCCTTCTCTTGTATTAACTGAAAAAATTTTTTCTTTGTTTTTAAAAAAAGATTGTATTTACTTATTTTAGAGACAGGGGAAGGGAGGGAGAAAGAGAGGGAGAGAAATATCAGTGTGTGAGAGATAACATAGGTCGGTTGCGTCTTGCACGCCCCCAAATGGGGACCTGCCCTGCAACCTAGGCTTGTATCCTGACTGGGTATAGAACTCGTGACCTTTTTGGTTTGCAGGCCGGCACTCAGTCCACTGAGCCACACCAGCCGGGGCCTGAAAAAAATTTTAGTACGTCTTTTAAACTTTTCTGTTGGTTTTCAGTTCTGTTTCTTTGCTGTTCCCCCCCACCCCCAGTGGTTTTAAGGTTACGGTAGTCCTCCCCTTATCCATGTTTTCACTTTTCAGTTTTAATTAAGCTTAGTCAACTGTGGTCCGAAAATATTACATGGAAAATTCTAGAAATAAACAATTCGTAATTTTTTTTAAACATTAACTCACAATACTACATTAGTTTTAGGTGTATAGCATAGTGATTCAATATTTATATAATCATACAGTGATGACTGCAAGTCAAGTCATCTTCTGTCACGATCAAAGTTGTTATAGTATTAGCAACTCAAGTTTTAAATTGTGCACTGTTCCGAGTCTGTGGTGAGCTCCCGCACCACCCCACTCTGTTCCTCCCCAGACGTGAATCGTCCTTTTGTCCAGCATCTCCCTGCTGTGTGTACCCGCCCACCTGTTAGCCGCTTAGTAGTGCAGCGCTGCGTCCAAGTCAGCCCTGTAGTGGCCCGACGCCACGTCGCCGTGCCTGTGCCATTCACCTCGCTTCGTCCCAGCGTCTAGGCACCGCACCATCTCACAGCCTCACAGGAAGAGTGAGCACGGTACAGTGAGGTGTTCCTGTAACCGTCATTACAGTGTCTTGTTATGTTTTGTCTTATTGCCGTTACGCTCTTACTGTGCCTAATTCATAAATTAAACTTTATCGTAGGTTGTGTGTATAGAAAAATATATATATATAGGGTTCAGTGCTAGCCATAGTTTCAGGCATCCATTGCAGGTCTTGGAATAGTTACCCTACGTATAAGGAGGAACTACTGTATAGCATCATCTTGGATTTATCACAACATACTTTACGTTCGTATTGACTTTGGATAAAATACAGGAGCCTTGCAGAGTATAGTTCTGTTTATCCCTCTCTGAGTCGAACTGCTGTTGCCATGGAGTTTTGCCTTTTACTGAGTGAGATTGGGACTATTGGTGGGTTTTGAGCAGAGAAGTGTCATGAGTAGCTATCGCTATGGACAATACATCCAGATCCACTGATTATTTGAATAGAGTAGTATTAAATTATAGTTTTCATAAAAACGATGAGCAGAGTGTTTTTCACTGTTTAAAAAGAGCCACATGTTGCCGCTTAGTGCTGAGAGAGATGAACTATGGGTCCCTGAAAGAGAACCTCAAAAGGCCACTCAATCAATATTCTGGATTGCCTGGCTTTTCATTAGTTTTGCCTTAATTGGTGGATTAGTGTTATATTTAATTTAATCAAAAATGAATCCCTAGTTTATAATTTGTTCCTCAAATCTATTAGCATTTTAAGTGTTTACCTCTTTTAGAGGTGCAGGCTGCTTATTTTCTTTTTAAAAATTATATTATGTAAAGACTGGGAACTGAACAGAAATGTCTGAAGTTAAAGGTAAGGAAGTCTCTTGGTACATGAGAGGCTGGTTGTCTGTTATCACTGCCACATTTATTCCATGTTTTCTTTCTAACAAAGCATGTGTACTCCAAATTCTAAAAACTTCCTCCTGACTATAGAGCTTAACTTACAGATGAGTCTGTTTGTTCCATCTACTTCTCCTTATGGCTTAGAACATTTTCCTGTCACCAACATAAAACTGTAGGTGGCTTACTCACTTTGCCTCAAGAATATTCTAGCTGCACAGCTCTGAACATTTCTCCGTTGGTTGACAATCTCGTTTGAGATGACTGTTATTGGATTCTACACGGAAGATCCCATAGCGCATGGAAACAGCTCTGTTGCATAACTGTCCTGTGTCTAAAAATAATGCTTAAGTAGCATCAGCGCTTACCCAGGGATAGGAACCGCACTCTGTTGGTTATTCGTACTGACTCTGACCGCAGGCTGGCTTCCAGGATGTCCTGCCAGATGATCCCTTATAGAAAACACCACGCCTGTGCCAGCGAAGTCTGATACCGTTGTAGTCCCTGATAGCGCAGCAGGCGGGCTGTGCATGTTGTCTGTCCGGGTCTGACTGCCAACACGGAGAGATTCCATAGTCGGCTTCGTGCTTCTCTGAGGTCTGCGGTGCCTGAGGTTGTTGGTTGTCTGTCTGCACTTAACCCATATACAGAAAGCGTTGTGTAGTAAATCAGGCTCAGAGAAAGTCACGTGCAGAGTCATAGCCTCTGCGTTAGGAGCAGGGTGTGTTTCCATACTATGTGCTGTTTGGAAGTGCGTAATACCCCCTTTTTTGTCTGTTTTATCACATGAAAAACTGTGGACCCTCTTGCTGTAATATGTAGAAGGTTACATCTAATTTGCAGAACCTAAAAGTAGGCAGATAATTTCTCTGGGATTGAGATGTGGAAATTCTGAGATGATTTCATTAGAGAATGTGCTAACATATCACAGATTGTACAAAGGAACCAATAGCTGCATCTGAATCACTGTTACATTTTTGAGAGCACCTATTTTTTTTATTCATCTAAGAGTGCCAGATAGATTTTTATCTATTGTTATTTCAGCTTCTGTTTCCATTTGGATTAAAGATATGACAGTCCTATCTTTGTTTTTACTAAGTCTGTACACATGGGTATTGGCCTCTTACTTTAATGAGTGCATATTAAAACAATGACATAATGTCACACTAAAAGAAAAATGCAGCTTTGTTTAGGAATGCACAGCATTTCTCTTCATTTGGGTGCCAATCAAAGGCAATTATGAATTATCAGAACTTCACCTGCTCATTGACTAATACACTCTCTTAGAATTTTTTCTCATTCTAATCACATTCCAGGGAAGTTTTTAAATTTAGAAAGGATGAATAAGAGTTCAAATGTTGTGGAAAATATTTTGATAATATTTAGGAGCTGTCCACTTGTGGTTTTATATCTAGCAGGAAGTTAAATATAAAAATATAAAATTAATTAAGGCAGAGAGTTAGAGGAAAGAATACTGATTTGGGAGTCACCATATAAGGGTTCTTATTTGTCTCAGCCTTACTTGTAAAATCTAAAATAAGTCTTTTATTTTCTCTTAGCTTCTTCAGTTACCTTCCTTACCTTTGGATTTTTAAAAAAGATTTTGTTTATTTACTTTTAGAGAAAGGGGAAGGGAGTAAGAAAGAGAGGGTGGGAACCATCGATGTGCTAGAGAAACATCAATTGGTTGCCTTTCGTGGGCCCCCAGTCTGGGGACCTGCCCTACAATCCAGGCATGTGCCGTGACTGGGAATAAAACCAACCTTTAGGTTCACAGGCCAGCGTTCAATCCACTGAGCCACAACAGCCAGGGCCCCTTTGGGTTTTTTTAAAATATTTTTTGTTGAGACACACACACACACACACACACACACACACACACACACTCAATCACTCTCTCTCTCTCTCTCTCTCTCTCACCCCTTTAGTATTTCCTGTAGTTAATGTTTATAGGAGGTAAATTCAGTTCTTATATTGCAGAAAATGCCTTTACTTCATCCTTACTCTTTCTGGTATTTCATCCTCACTCTTTCTGTGTATGGAATTCTAAGTTAACAGTGGTTTTTCCTCAGACTTTGCAAGTATGACTTTATTGCTTTCCTACTAGTCATTGTTACTATTAAGAAGTCCACCGCCAGTCCAATGATCATTTCCTTTTAACTCTTTTCATTTTTTTCTCATTCAAGATTTTCTCTTTATCTTTGATGTTTTTTAGCCTCACTATAATCTAACTAGAAGATACTTATTTTTATCCAGTCTGCTTGGCACACCTGTGCACTTCCAGTACCAAGAGTTGTATCTTCAATTCCGGAATTGAAGATTCCAATTCCAATTCCGGAATTGAAGATATGACTCTTCATTGTTAGCATAAGTTATAATTGTTAGCATAAGTTATAATATTGCTTCCCACTACCATTCCTTTTAGCTTTATTTCTGGAAATACCCTTAGAATATGCTTCTTTTTTTAAAATACATTTTATTGAAAAAAAAGGTAATTATGCTATTACACTTGTCCCATTTCTCCCCCATCATTCCCCTCCACCCTGCACACCCCCTCCCACCCACATTCCCCCCCTTTAGTTCATGTCCATGTGTCATAAGCTCTTTAGCTTCTACATTTCCCACACTATTCTTGCCCTTCCCCTGTCTATTTTCTACCCACCGTCTAGGCTACTTATTTTCTGTACCTTTTCCCCCTCTCTTCTCCCACTCCCCTGTTGCTAACCCTCCATGTGATCTCCATTTCTGTGGTTCTGTTCCTGTTCTAGCTGTTTGCTCAGCTTGTTTTTGTTTTAGGTGTGGTTGTTAATATCTGTGAGTTTGCTGTCTTTTTACTGTCCTATTTTTTATCTTCTTTTTCTTAGATAAGTCCTTTTAACATTTCATATAATAAGGGCTTGGTGATAATGAACTCCTTGAACTTGACCTTATTTGAGAAGCGCTTTATCTTCCCTTCCATTCTAAATGAAAGCTTCACTGGATAGAGCAATCTCAGATGTAGGTCCTTGACTTTCATGACTTGGAATACATCTTTCCAGCCCCTTCTTGCCTGTAAGGTCTCTTTTGAGAAATCAGCTGACAGTCTGATGGGAACTCCTTTGTAGGTGACTGTCCCCTTATCCCTTGCTGCTTCTAGAATTCTCTGCTTCATTTTAATCTTGGCTAATGTAATTATGATGTGCCTTGATGTGTTCCTCCTTGGGTCCAACTTCTTTGGGACTCTCTGAGCTTCCTGGACTTCCTGGTAGTCTATTTCCTTCGCCAGATTGGGGAAGTTCTCCTTTATTATTTGTTCAAATCAGTTTTCCACTTGTTGCTCTTCCTCTTCCCCTTCTGGTACCCCTATAATTCGGATGTTGGGATGTTTCAAGATGTCCCGGAGGTTCCTAAGCCTCTCCTCATTTTTTTGAATTCTTGTTTCTTCCTTGTTTTCTGTTTGGTTGTTTGTTTCTTCCTTCTGGTCCACTCCATTGATTCGAGTTCCAGTTTTTCTCCCATCACTATTGGTTCCCTGTGCATTTTCCTTCATTTAAGTTATTGTAGCCTTCATTTGTTCATCTAATTTGCAACCAAAATCAACCAATTTTGCAAGCATTTTGATCACCAGGGCTTTGAACTGTGCATCTGACAGGTTGGCTATCTCTTCGTGGCTTAGAGGAATCGGCTCTGGGGCTTTGATCTGTTCTCCCATTTGAACCATTTTTTGGGGGGGGCGGGGGGCGGGTCGCAGCTGTTACATAGTGAGGGGCAGAACTTTAGGTGTTCCCCAGGGCAGGGCAGCCCAGTTGCTGGGTTGTGACGCCGTATGTGGGGGCAGGGTCCGAGAGGGAACAATGGCACTTGCTCCGCTCTCTCTTGGATTCCAGTCCCTTCCGCTGTTTCCCCTTTGCCTGGATTATCTGTGTGCGAATGTGGGACCGGCTCGTCAGCCAGCCACCTTGCGTGTTCTCACTGGGTCTCCCCATTGCCACCCCATGCCCAGGGTCCGCTAGCTGCTGCCTGTACACCTGGGATCTGCAAGCCGCTGCCTGCGTGCCCAGGTCCACGAACCTCCACTTTTTCCTGCCACGACCCCACCTCTCTTACCGGTCTGGATGAATGGTTGTCAGAAGGGACTTCTGTACAGTTCAACTTTTTATCAGTTCTGCTTGTTTTCTTGTTTCTAAATCTTTGTTGTCCTTAATTTCGGTTGTGCGAGGAGGCACAGTGTGTCCACCTACACCTCCATCTTGGCCAGAAGTTCTAGAATATGTTTCTTCTCACCTGTTAAGTTGCTTGACTCTGTGTATAAGAGGTCTGTCCAGAAAGTATCCAGCAATGTAATATGAAAAATAGAGACATTTATTAAAGAAGATACAAGATACAGAGACATTGTACATAGGACAATGACATCTCAGTCCCCTTCATAGTAGATACCTTGGGAATCTCACAGTTCTCTCAGTTGCCATCAGCTGCCCCGTCGTATTTTCCTTATCAACAATCTGAAATCTCTTCCCTTTCAAAGGTGATTTTAATTTTGGGAAGAGGCAGAAGTCACAGGGCACCAAATCTGGACTGTACGGGGACTAAGTCACCTGGGTGGTTTGATGTTTTGCCAAAAAACTCTGCATGAGACATGATGTATGAGTGGGGGCATTGTGGTGATGAAGCTGCCAATCATCAGCTGCCCATAGCTGCTGCCTTCTGAATCATCTGGATAGTTTCCGTGGAGGAATGTTCCGGCTCGGTGCAAAATCTGATGCAGATTCGTTGCTCTACTCTCAGTCGTTTTGAATGCAATGACCACACAGTACACAGGCACACTCAACAGTATCTACTGTCCCACTGACTAGTACAGGTGAAGTGGTCATTGTTCACACATGCGCAAACAGGTTACATCCATGTTGTGTAAACTGTTCCTGTTATATTAACAGTGATTGGACTTTATCTGGACAGACCTTGTATTTTATTTCTTTTTCTATAGTCCAAGCAAGATTCTACGTAGAAGCTTGATTTTCTGTTTGTGCCGTGTGTTGAGTTTCTCGCATCTAAGGACCATATTTTTCATTTTCAGGATTTTGAATAGATTTTTATTTTCAGGTCTACCACTTGATTTATTATCTGACTGATTTTGTTTCAAAAAATTGGGGGGGTGATATTTTTCTTTTATGTTTCTTTAAAGGTTTTAACACATTAATATTAAAGTCATTTTCAGTTTGCCATGTTTTCATCTTGCCAGGAGTGACTATCAGGTTGTTGAGTTTTTGTCAGACTTCCCTGAAGTTGGTTTCCCTCTTGTGTGTTGGGTTTTTAGTTTCGCCTGTCTGAAGTGGGAATCTTTGTCCCTCTCTCTGCCTGCTCCTCTACCTAGGTAGTGGTTTTGCTGTTGTCGTACCCCACACCAGGCCCTCAACTTAGAAGCAGATCTTAATTGGAAGGTTCAGCTCTTATTCCTGATACTGAGGATAAGACAGATCTGTTCCCTTGGCCGTGTTTAGACCGAAAGCTCTGCTTCCTCCTGCTGCTCAAGGTGTCAACTTTATCTCAGCCACAACCCCCAGCAGTGGTCACAGAAGCCCTTCTTTCCACAGATGACATGTGCTTCATCCAGCCCGTGTGGTTTAATGCACTGAGTCTTGCTCTGAACCATTTGCCCTCATCTTCACCCTGTTCGGCCACGCTTGTGCCTTTGGCTGTGGTTCCACCTCAGGCCCCTACCCTATGGCCTATGTTTTTGTTTATGTGTCTTATTTCTCTAGTTTGTAAACATGACTGATGTTCTCCCTTCTTCTCCCCCTCCTTCCCTCCCTTCCTAAAAATATTTTATCTGTCATTGCTACATTTACAGTAGTGAGTGGTATTTAAAACCTGAACTCAGAAGGCATCCTGTCCACAAATTCTTAGTTTCCTCATTTTTACTAAGTAATCTTGAAGATTCCTTCCAGCTCCAAAAATTCTAACTTCCCCATGGACCAGCAGCAGTGAGAGAAGTTATCTGGTAATGACGTGTTTGGCATATTACAATCAGCCCGATTAGTTTCTAGTCCTTATGGATCTGCGCCAAACAGGCTCATGAATTATTGATCTAAAAAGATGTCCAAAGTGTTGTGGCCTCTGCAGAAGTTTTTCAAGCTATTATTTGCCTTCTCAGTTATTATATTCCATGCTGGACTTCGCTTTTGTAGGAAAGACAAAAGCACAACCTCTGTAACCCATAGGAGTTCTTACCGACTTGCTGGCCACTGTCTCCTTGTCTCCCCCCCACATCCATCTCCGTCCTCTGCATGACTTCATAAATCTGGATGCTTCCAGAAACAGCTACATAAGAACCCAGGGTTGGTTTTCATTCTTTACGAAGAAGTAGTAATATGTTTCCCAGCGATGTGGCTGTTCCAGCGTGGCCCAAAGGGTACTTGAGAAGGGACGGAGAGGGGTCATTCAGAAGGAGGTAGAATTTCCTTGTCCACGATTCTGAAGTCTCTTCCTGGTGATCACTGGAGCTGTTTGTGTTTTACAAATAATGTTTAATGAAGAACTGTAAAAATCGCCATTAATGTTTTTTGAAAAATAAATAAGCAAGGAAGCAGCCATATGGTATCTGTTTAAAACTGGAGGTCAGAGTCTGTTTTAAAAAACAGACTTACAGAAAGGCTGAACACAAACCGAAACATTCCCCACACTTTAACAAAAGTAATATTGAGCCATTCATGGCTAAATTTTAAAATTAGTCTGAAGAATTTAAAACTTTTATAAATGGCACATTAAATTTGGCAAGCAGAAATTCCAAGGATCTATAAATTTGATCCCAGTCCAATGGTTCTTAGTGATTCTGTTACAATTACCCTTCTCAGCAGAAGGAGGAATTGCAGACGACTCCAGTGTTTAGAGAACCAGGTGCTGCTGGAGAAGAGAGGGTGAGGGCCTGGCACTGGGAAGGAAGGAAGGAAGGAAGGAAGCCAAGGAAGTGTAGGTGATTATGGGGGCGGGCTGGGCCCTCAGGGGACCTGGAGGAGAAGGTGGAGCTGCTGTGGCCCCAGTGGCCGTGTGTCTGCCCTGTGACTGTGGCCCCTGACTGACACACAGAAGTGCTGCTACCTGGCCTTCAGAACACCTGGTCCTCAAAACTGACGTCAAAAGCGAATAACATCTCAAGAGAAAATTGGAACTATCCATGAATTTCCTGTTGATGATTCTGTTTCCTCTTGATTGGTTTATGTGTAAAATAAAAGACCATGTGTAAAGTCATTAGAATTGTTTTGCATGAGAAATTATGATTATTAATGCTAAAATGATTTGTAATAGAATTGAGTTGTTCTTTTTAGTTTAACTGCTTGATTCAACCTAATGTTCTTAGCCCTCTTGAACAGCATCTGATAAGCCTTTTGTCATATGGTTAAAGCATATCAGGAAATCATCTATCTCCAATAGTCTCTTATGGCATTTGCGAATTGGGCTAATTAGCTTAGTTGGTTAAAACACTCTGTCAGAGAGAGCAGAGTGTTGCTTCAGCCCCTGCACGGGCCAGTTAATTTCTTTACGTTTTCTGAGCACGGTCTTGGTCCCTGAAGAGGAGCGGATCCTCACACTGCTTTCACCAGGACGGCTCCCGGTGTGTGACTGGAGCATAGTGCGTATGCCAGGACCATTTTCATTAAAACACATGCGCTTTTTTTCCAAGTACGCAATTATATAGTTGCCCTGGTGGGACAGGTAAGGAGTTAAATGTTAAATAAGATTTTATCTTTGCAGTATTTATTTGTACAGTATTCAGCAGATTATTTGTTCATTTCATAACATACAGAGAATCGTTATCATGTGGTTCTAGGTCTCTTTGTGACCATAACTTTGCAGAAAAATGTACCATGATGTAGTTTGATCTGATCTGAAGGTACTTGTTATTTTATTTTATAAACAAAGAGCCACTGTAGAAAAGTGGTGCCAAATTGCTCGGTATCTCCTTTTGTATTTTATCTGAATCAAAAATGCAAATATATTTTCATTGAAAGGTCATGATTTTAACCTCAGGATAGCCCTTGTTTGTGCAGCTTTTATTTTGTTACAATGGCTTATGATGAATTTTACAAAGAAGGAAATTTGAGCCTTTGAGAGGCTTTTTTAGTTAGCCTCTTCCATCAGGGGAGGCCAGGGCAGGAATAGGATCCTGAGACTTCGGGTATCCACCTAGGTGGATAACTTTGTTATCTCTTGCATCAGGACATCTTCACTTGGGACTTTCAAAGGTGGGAGCTGAGTGAGTTTCTAGTATGTTTTTAAAAGCAAGGCACAGAATAAATGATGCTGCCATTTGGTTTTGAAATGTCACCCATGTATGCTCTTACACACATAGATTCTCTCTGGAAGGAAATACAGGACCCCCTGGGTAACCATGGTTGCCTCTGATTGTGGGAAATGGTGCAGCGGTAACAAAATGTTGGTAGGGTCAGATGGCAGCTCTAGCCTTGGGCAACTGATTTAAAGTCTCTAAGTCTCAGTGCTCTCTTCCAGAAAGTGGGAATGTGGTGGACATCTGTTCCGTTTGCTGTGCAGTGTCCATCTACCTTTCATGTCAGCCCTCCCCTCCGCTGTGGCCCCTGCTAGGGTTCCAGGGCAGCCACAGGGGTTCCATGACCTGACCAGCTTAGACTTGCATTTCCCTGGCCAGCAGTGAGTGGCTCAGGAACGGAGTCATGACTTTGGTTAGCACATCTAAAAGTGAAATTCTTGTTCTTCCCCCTGGACTTGAATGAGAAGAAGATGTGAGGTTTGGGGTAGCAGTCACCCACATTCTAACCTCAGGAGCTGGACGTAAAGCCAACCTGGAGGAAAGCGTGGAGCCTGGAGTGACGGGTGGGACCTGCACCCAGGCTGCTCCTGGAGCTCATTCTGCCCTGGCTCCTGACTAGACTCCTCCTCACTTACGTAAGCCGATCAAGTCGCGTTTTGGCTTTGGTTTTTTCTCGTCGTGTATGTCAGAGAACAAAATCCCAACAGGTACAGGACAGCAGCCTTCAAATTTTAGGATTAGCGGATGATTAAATGGCATTTATCTATGAAGTGTGGTGCTTGGCATGTAGGAAGCACTCAGTGGTAATTTTTAGAATATTTAGTCAGGAGGTCACCTCCCATTTCTCTAATCATTTGCTCTCAGGTGAAATTAGAGGCTGCAGGAGTGCTTATAACCAGGTATACAGTTTTTTAGCCTGACACAAATATACTCTTTCTGTTCAAAGCCAAATACTTTCTTAAGATAAAATACAAGTCTCTCTGACATACTACAGCCAAGAATCACTAACTATACTCAGGTTTTAGAGTTAATTTAAATCCCCTATTGTTTTCACACTTCAAAACAAACAAACAACAAAAACAAATCCATTTTATCTGCTAATTAAAAAAAGAATCTGTGTTGAGTAACTTAAAAAAACAAACGAAGAGCTCAACAGTAACACAACAAGCAAGGACTGATCAGCCCTTCGGAAGATCACAGCCCCTCATGATGGCATGGGTTTTGACTGCCTTTCCTCCTCCTCCTTCAGCTCCTCCAAGGCAGAAAAATCAGAAGATCAAGCTACTATAGAGACAGAAAAAAATTTAAGCTGTTAACATTGAACCACAAAATCTACTGGACTATATAATATCACAAATACCATTGTTGGTTTTCTGACATCTCAGCAGTCTCCTAAAAGTGCAGTGTGGCATATTTTTTAAAGATGAAATTTAATTAAAAATCAATTTCTAATTTGAGAATTTGAGTAGCATGAGATAATATAAAAGGCCCTGAGTGCTTTGACAATGGTTGAGAGTCATTGTTCTTAATAAATAGAAATGAACTCTGAAATGACAGGCATTGTGTACACTCTAGCTAACCTGCTTTTTAAATAAAATGGTTCTATTGAGCATGGAGCTCATGGCCCCCATCTGCAATAATCTCAACACTTTTTCCTTCAGGACTTCTCTGTGATCATCTCATCCCAAACACTGTATTTCTAAAGTGTTGGGTTTTTCATTACCAGTAAGTACAATATACAGTACATAGTTCTTGTTTACATTGCTTCATTACTTTTAGATTCTGAAAATGTAGCTGTAGTGAATTAGTGAGAAAACATTAGGCATCAATCTAAATAAGTGGGAAATCAAGGTGATAGATTATTTTCATGCAGTAATGACGTTGTTGATAGCATTCTGCGTCAGCTTGCTCTGTTGCATTAGCTTGCTCTACCGATACACCCGAGATGCTGCTCAGATGGAAAGAACCTGAAGACTGAAGTAGATGATTAGTTGAGTAGGACTGGAGCTTAACTGTAAATAAATGGCAAGTGAGGTTCTTACGGAGAAAGTTCTTTGATAGAAAATGTAGAGTCTGATAATGGTCGGAAGAGGAACTGCAGCAATGCTAGGTTTTCCTTTCATGGCTCTCACTATGTTGCAGGCACTGTGCTAAGCCCCCTTTGTGTACTAACCCACTGAATCTTCTCAGCAGTCCCCGGAGGCGGGGGCCGTGACCACCCCAATCGGGTGGCAGCAGAGGCATGGGGGTTCGAGGCGATTGCTCCGGGCACCTAGTTAGGAAGTATGACCAGAGGGTGGGAGCGTTCCTCTGGTGAGCCCCAGGGCCAGAGAGTTGCAGGGAGCTGCCGCCGCCGCCGTGGAGACTCTGAATGAATGGTTAGAGGGCAGCACGCACCTTCATCTTCATTGCCCTGGGTGGCTTTGCACTTGGACCAGACCTGAATGCCACCCCAGGCTTGACAATATGGGAAATTCTTGAAGAACAATTTGTTCGTTCTACTTAGAGCTATGGAGTTTATTTCCACATGGTAATACTTAATGGAATTAATGTTTTTCAAGGAAAGGACATTTGGATTAACAGGTTGTGGCAACCGCAGGTGTCTGAATAGTTAACTCTTCTAAGGAGCTGCCTTTAACCTCCTCGGTCCACAAAGAATTTTCCTTAGGGTTTATTTATAATGCTTATTTACCAACTGCCTTATAATGCAGCATGCTTTTAATTATTCTTCAAGTTGATACATTCGTCAGATTTTTATTGAGACCCTACTGTGTTTCACTCATCGGAGATACAGATTTTAAGACCAAACTGGTCCTTGAAGACTGGGCAGGTTCCATGTGGGCAGAGAGACAAGGGGATCTTACTAAATGAGAATAGCACATACAGTTCAGAGATGAGCAGGAGAAAGGCTTTTTTTCTTTTAGGTTGTAAGACGCATCAAACGAGGAAACTGGGAAGGTCCGCGTGACTTGTCCTGCTGCTTGGGAGCCTGGACCGCGCGGACGGTTTCTGGGCTTACTTGGCAGGGCCGTTGTGCTGCTGTTGGTGGCAGAGCCGAGCGGAGGCCTGCTGAGGTGCAGACGGGGACTAGAAGGAGATGTAGCAGGCGTTTTCCAGGGGCGGGTTGGTGGCGTGGATGTGTTGCAGGTGCGAGTGGCGTTTGGTGGGTTGCATTGATTTTCTGAGAACAGGAACGCAATTGGGTGAAGAGTTTTAAAATTCGAAGGAGATAATTACTTTATCAGTCTTCTGGGTTCAGCTCCCCAGTTTTGGATTCTGTCGTGGGAGCTCCGCCAGGGAAAAGAGCAGAGTTGCCACAGGGACCGATGAGGTCAGGAGTGCTGCTTTCAGCCCGCTGGTGACTTAGTCACAGTTCATTCCTTAAATTCTCCATGGAATTCCAAATACTGTTTTAATTTTAATGCCTTGAAAGGGTCAGAGTTGTTTATAGGTGCATCGTCCTTTCCAACAATACTAATACAATGAACACAGGAAATACCATACCGTACCAGCTGTCATTACATAGGAGTTTCTGGTTTCAGCTTGTCAGCCGTGAATTTATTCATGAGCATTACCTCCTAGGAGGCAATTATATTTCTGTTTTGAAACGGGTCTGAAGTGTAACATTCTCTCAGAGTAGCTTGCTTATTAAGGCTATTTTTGGTGTGTTTACATACTTACCAGGGTGTTTTTCTCTCTTTAAAATTGTAGCCTTGCTATGCTTACCTAACCACTGACTCCTTTGCTTTGGCGATAACATGAAGTTAGGAAACTATTATGCTGAACCAATGTTTCTTAGCCCTTAAACAGCATCTCTGTGTTTAGCGGCCGTGCCTTAAATAACTTTACTTGTTCTACATCACACCTTTCAAGCAGAGCAGATTATCGGGGGAAATGCGCCTGGCCCAGGTTGTTCAGGGCTGCTCTGAAGGGCATGGCAATTTGGTACAGGCTCTGTGTCCACAGTTGGGATAACTGAAGAGAACTTGGGGCTACGTGAATGACTTTCTGTCTGATGCGAATCCAGGCCCCGTGCCAGGCTCCAGAGAGAAAGACCAAGCCGACAGCTGCGCTTGCCCTTGAGCTTGTCCGGTGAGGAAGACTGGGCATGCCACACGGTGGGCCCTTCGGGGGTCAGAGTCTGAGACGGCTTCCCGAAGGTGGCATGTTGTACCTTCATGTTGTACCTCATCTGCACATTTCGCTCTGATTCTTGGCGATTTCAGGGAGTGACTGCAGGCAGAAAGATAGGTCCTTCATTTTTTTTTACTTGACAGTGAGTTATGCTCTCAAGGTTGTATTTTTTTCTGACTTCCTCTATGCATCTAAAAAGCAAGCGCGGCACTGTAATTTTATCTGAGACTCAGCTCTTGAACTGGGAGCATTTTGGATTTTAGGAGGTGTGTGATACACACACCACGGAGTGTGAGAGTCTCCTCGCAGGGCTGGGGGACCCTGCAGTCAAACGTGAGCGTCTCCGCAGAGCTTGCCGAGTGGGGCGGGTGGGGGTCTAACTGAGCTGGTGCCAGTTCGGGACCGTTCACAGCCAGATGAATCGGTTCAGGTTTTGCCATCAGACGAGTTAGTGAAAAATACTAGGTTTTCGGAGGTTTTTAGAGTTCAGAATTGTGGACTTACATTCCAGACATAGGACTCTGCTTTTATTTTTCTTCATCTTTCATGGACTTGATGTTCATTAGAGTTGTAGGGCATTAGGTTAGAATGTGGAGGTGGAATGGCTGGTTTTGTGACTTGCTGTGTGGAATGAATTCTGTGTTCTGAGCTATGGAAGTAAATTGCTACCAAGAAGACCAATTCAGGTATATTATTCTTTAGTAACGATAATAGTATAGTTTCATTTATCTTTCTAAAAGCTCAAATTATGAAGTACTCTTAATGCAACTCTGCGTAGAACAAAGTGTCTCTTTATAGTTTATTTGGATTCGGCACCACCACATTTGAGCATGTGCAGCGCGGTGAGGTCTCCCTTACCAGACAGCAAGCTCTTTCTGGGTAGGGAACCTGGAATTTTCTCTCTTTGTCACTGGCATCCGGCATAGCGGACACTCACGTACATGTCTGTAGGAGAAGCAAAAGGAGGAGGAGGTGGGGATACTGTTCTGGCTTGATGCTGGCGCATCCCGGTCTCACAAGTTCTTCAGAACCTACCAGGGATGTCACGGAGCTCTCTTGCCTTACTAACTGTCCTGAGCACAACTTCTAAGAAACAGATTCAGGGAACTCATCTGACTGGCTGCTGCTCTGGAGTTCGGGAACACTTGCTTACATCTGTATGTGTCTATTTAGTTTTGGGCTCTCTCTAGGGACCCTGTGCCTACTGATCCTTGAGAAGTGGAGGGCAAGAAATTGGGTTCAGAAGTTATGGGGACTTCCTTCCTCCTTGAGTTGGAAAGCCAGCCTTCTAGCACTGCACACCTCGCTATGGTGGAGTTTCTGCTCTTTTTCTCCATCTGTGATAGTGGTCCAGGCAGCAGGGTGGGCGAGAAGGAACTTTGGATCCCAGCAGACCAGAGACTGAATCCTTGATGTGTCGTTCTTTATTCGTTTCTTTTTTGTGACTTACCTTGAATCTCTGAGCCAGGTTCTCACCTCTGAAATGATACTGATTAGTAGATATGCTCTACCTCACAGGCCTGCGGTCAGGATGAAGTGAGATACTTTTGATAGTGGCGTACAGGACATGCCACTTAGTAAGCCTAGATGATTGTGGTTCTCATTCATCACTGACGGTCCTTTCATGCGCCCTGAGACAGTGAGTAGTTCTCACTGGTATTTACTGGAGAAGTTGAGATGTCATTACAGTAAGGGTTGAGCTGTTAATTGCAAAAATGTCCTTTTCACATACATGAGTCCCGTACCATAATTAACACCATTAACCTTGTGAAGTCAAAAGGAGATCTTGAGAAGCAAAGAGGGGCAGTGCCCAAAACGGAATGAGAAGTCGGGTTCAAGAATCAAGATCACAGCTAATTTAGCCACCAATAGGTTATAAGAAGCATTTGCTGGAGCAGTTTGGCAGATTGTGTTGAATCTAGGACAAAATTCAACCCATCTCATCCTGGATCATTTATACTGCTCAGTACCCACCTCAAAGTCCCATGACCATTAAGGTGTAGGACATAGCCCTGGCTGGTGTGACTCAGTTGGTTGGAGCATCATCCTGTGAACCAAAAGATTGTGGGTTTAATTCCTGATTAGGGTGCATAAGAGACAGCAATCAATCAGAGTGTGTGTGTGTGTGTGTGTGTGTGTGTGTGTGTGTGTTCCTAAAAGCAATGGGGGAAAAATGTCCAGGTAAGGGTTAAAAAGAAAGGTGTAGAACCTAGACTCAAACCCAGTCTAGTGACTTCAGGCATGGAGTATTCTATGCTATCACCTTACTCTTACTTAAAATAAGACCACCTGCCCAGCACACATTCATGTCAATGATAAGACATTACTGTGTTAATTCTAGGAAATCTTCCATCCTGTTTCCCTGCCGGTGACATAGGAATGATTATATCTACTATTTTTTATGCTAATGTGATGAGGATTATAATGGAGTAATTGAAGCAGAAGTGACACACAGCAATTTTACGCATATTTTAGCTATTAATTAACAAGGTGTGGATTTACATAATTTAGACTGGGATAGTGCCTGTTTTGCAGGCCATGTATAATTAATCTGGGGATGAACCTTATCAAGATGAATAGGACGGACAGATAACACCCAGGAGATTTTGACCTCCAGGATGGGGTGACAGGTAAGTCCACAGTAACTGGGAGCTGTGCTTTGAGCTGTACTTGCAAGGCCCCAGGCATGCGGGAGAGCACAGTCAGACCACTCCGAGTGTGCAGGTGGAGATGGAGTGAAAACCTGGAGACGGCTTCCCAGGGCACAGGGGTTCAGTGGGAGAGTGGTGTGGTAACTGGGGACTGTCAAAGGGAGTTTGTATTTGATCTTCAGGATGAAGATCAAATGATGGCTTTCAGCAGAGCGAATTAGATGGACATATCTGGTGAACCCCCTTTTAAAAAAGTTCCAAAGAGGGTGACTGTCTTCTGGGGTGTAATGTGGCGTGGATAAGACTTGGAAGAAAACGAGAGTAAAAGAAGTAGCAGGATTTGGTGGATAATACATGGGTGATTGCTACGGCAGAACCAAAGTTATCACAAGACTGTGGTTAGAGGAGGGGTGGCCAGCAGTGGCGGCTAAGTCTGGTTGGTGGGATGCGGGGGCTCTGGTCGGGTTCTGTGAGCTGTGTCTTAGCCTTCTGAATTGCATTGACAGTCTGTTTCTTTAAAATAGATCATCTCAAATATCGGAACACAATTTTTTTCTAGCATAGGAAGCCAATTCTTTTATTCCCTGAATATAGCGCACATCATGACAAGGTAGTTTAATTGCGAAAATTTGACTTTTAGCATAACAACAACATGCTTTTTTAGTATTTACTTTGGTATCTTATTAGTTGGCAGTGGTTGGTTCCCCCAAGGGTGTCCAACCTTTTGATGTCTCTGGGCCACACTGGAAGAAGAGTTGTCTTGGGCCAGACATTAAATGCATCGCAGCACATAATCACACACACACAAAATCTCATCGTGTTTTAAGTAAACACGCTTTTGTGTTGGGCCGCATTCACAGCCATCCTGGGCTGTACGCGGTCCGCGAACCACAGGTTGGACACCCCTGCTTAGACCAAGTGTCTTAATTTGTTTGACAGGTCGTTAACCAGCTGTCTTAAGTCAGGATGAGGCGACATTATCATCCCAACCGGGATGAGTAGCTGACTCCATATCCCATCTTAGGCATCAGACCTGAACGTACCCTTATTAGTTGTGGCTGATGGGTTCTGGGAGCACGACATGCCAGGGCCTGTGGGACCGAGGTGCGTGTTGATTCCAAGCAGAGTCAAGGGCTCATCTCACAAGTGTTCGTGGGTCTGTAACATGAAGGGACTGCAAAATCAAACAGTCTGCTTGGGAAACTTCCCAGAGGTAGCTTCAGAAATTCTGAAACTAATTCCAGATTGTGTCTCCCAGTACCCAGCCCCCAAGTCAGGCGTTCAGTTGGGGTAAGAGTTGGTTGACTAAAAGAAACAAACAATACTTTATCTGAAAAGCGGTCGCCCTCACCTGCCTCAGGGGATTCTGTTGTGAATGGAGGTTCTATCTGAGTAAACCACTCAGTAATTTCTAAGAAAAATGGAAAAAGTGCATGATCACCTACTGGCCTTCTACCTCCACTGCCCCCGCTCCCCCGCCACCTAAAATCACCATCTTGATAAAAACATCAGGGGTTTATGCTGACAGTTCACTACAGGCATAGCACTCTAAGACTGTTCTTACTGACTTTCCCTTGTATCTGGCTACCGTTACATATAACATCTACAGTCAGGGCTTCCAGCTCTGTCCCCTTGAATTAAGTTGTGCCTAATTAAAGGTGCTTTTGCTCAAAACAAGAAACTGTGGCAGAAAGAGCATGGATTCTGGAGTAGGCAGGCTCTGGCTTTAAATCTTTTCTTCTAGCTTAGTAAATGTGTCCCTTTGAGCAAGCTGCTCTTAGGACCTCAGATTCTTCCGTGACATGGTGATATCACCTGCCTCAAATAGTTGTAAAGATGAAATTAACATGTATATAAATATTAAATATACATATTAGTTATAGCCTAATATATGTTGTCTAATTATATACGAATATACATTATACAGTCATACAGTTTATGTATCATTTAGTATAGTGTTTGGTACGTAAAGTTCCTTATCTGATGCTAATTTTTGTTCTCCCTTCTTCCCCACAAGTATTGCCTTCAGATATGGTGCCATACAGCTCAGCTTTTATGTCAGTCAGGAAAATCTCACAAATACATTGTATAATGTTTTGATTATAAAGACTGCAACCAACCAGCTGAAATACTCATTCTAAACATTGTGTTTAACTAGCCACAACTGTCAGATCATTACCCTTGTTAATTACAAGTTTTTGTTATCAATTTCAGATAATGTTAGTATCTGAATTAGAATAATAAATTTGGTATTTCAGTGCTCAGATCTTAATAAAACATTGATTTCTCAAAATTCAACGAAGCCAAAATTTGTTAAACATAGAGGATGTCCAGTCTTTCGTGGTGACAAAACGAAGTTTACATGGTCATAAAAGACAGGTACTCCAGCCCTCCTGTAGGAGAACAGCGCTTGTGGAAGGCATTCATAGGTGCTAATGCGGCAATCTGGTAAATTCTCTTCTTACTGCTTTAATATACATATAAATTTATTTTTAAACAAAATAATATATTACACACGTAACATTTCATGTCTAGCAAGGAAACGTCACTCTCTGGACTCTAGTTTTGTATAGCTACAGAGTTCAGGTAGGGCGTTCCTTATTCAGAAAGGGCAGTATATGGTAGTGGTCAAGCGCCCACACAAAAGCCAGATGACCTGGGTTAAAAATCTGATGCAGTCATTTAGGAGCCGAACAACCTTGGGCAAGTTCCTAAACCTCTTTTCTCTGTATTCTTATTTGCAAAATCAGGGCAGTAATAGTGACTGTCTGGTGGGGTTTATGGAAGGACTAAAGGGGTGGACACCCAGGACGTGCTTAGAGTTGCATCTAGCACAGAGTTAGCTGTTTTTAAAGCTTTGAGAACTGGGGCAGAGTCAGTTTTGTTTTTTATTTCATCTCATAGTGATTACAGAAATAAACAGGAAAGACTGAGAGAAAGCAGCCAAAATGGGAAAATGTTGTACAAGCAGAGGGTGAAACGAGGCAGAAACTTCACGTGGTGCAGTTGGGAGAGCGGGTGCGGCCAGAGGGCCCGGAGCCGAGGGGCGGTCGCGCTCCACATCGCGAACGTGCAGCCGTGTTTAGAGCTTTCGGAGCAGGTGCGTGGCCTCACACCAAGGGCGAATCACAAATTGGAGACCACGTCTCATCCGGGACATCCAAGTTACTGTGTGCCTTGTGTATCAAACGGCCACCTGCCAGTCACATTTATTGTGACCTCGCTTCGTGAAGTTCCCAGCACAGCACACCATGATGGCCTTATTTTAAGGGCTTAAGAAATTGGGCCTAGAAGGTGGTTGGTTAATCCAAAGAAAAGAAGAGAGAGAAAAGTTGGTTAAAACAGTGAATCGTTAAAGAATGGTGCATGGATACCGTATACATTTTACTCTAACGTAAAGTGTTCTTTCTGAGTAGCAGATGAACCAGTAAGTAGTGTTTCCACGTGTTTACCACATGGATGCCGTGATATTTTTTCCATTGTCCAAGGCCTGTGCTGCTTGCTATGAAACACAGCACTGCCAGCGTTTTAGTCAAGAAAGGTTCAGGTGGGAGTTCAGGTGGTCTTCCTTTCACATGCGCGCGCACACGCATATACATGGATGTAATGCACAGACCACACAGTTCACCTATTGAAAGTTTTCACATACTGTGAATGGTTGCAGCCATTTACTGTGAGCAGGATTCTGAGGCCTCTGGGAAAGGACAGGTAACAAAGTACACAGTCTCCAGATTATCGTCTCTAATTCTTGACAGTTGTGTCACATTCACTTAATTCAACTGAAATCTTCTTTTTAGTGACCTGCCTTGAATCTTTGCAAATTTTACTTAGTCTTCACAGTTAAATCCATATTCATGAACCTGCATGTGATCAACTCAAACTGATTCTCCCAACAAATGAATTCTGTAGTTCATCAGTTCTGCTGTCTTATTTAGTACATTTTTAACATGTTACTTGGAGAGAATTGCTGCTTTAAGAGATTCGAGTGTCTAAAATGGTTTAGCCAGAGTAAATATAAATAATGACATCTTTCTTGTTTTCTAGCTATTATAGCAAATTGCTGAATTCCATCTAATTCATAGAGTAATTCAGACTTAGTAATTTCTATGCTTAACTAGCAAATAATTAGCCTTGAAATTTTGTTTATATAGAAGACTGGTGATGAAATTGATCTTATCTGTCATTATAAAATGCTCAGAAAAAAATAATGCACTCATTTTCTAATGAATCAAACAAAGCCCTTATCACAGGTATAGTTACTTGATTGTTTAACAAGGCAAACACCTGAAAAATAAAACTTTCTAAATAGCTTTCTGAAGTCATTGAGGTAAATTAACTCTGTAAATCATGCCCAGTTAGTACCATAGTTGAAATCTTACTAGGACCAATATAGCACAGACTGGACTAGACAGGCCTGCTGTCTCTCTGAGTTCTGTGGTGATGGCCGAGGTGACACTTCCTAACACTGGGCAGCTGCAGAGGCACAGGCCTTCTGTCACTGTGTCCAGGGTTCAGTTTCTCTGATCCCTTTTCTGAGATTTGAAAAGGAATGTCCCAACTCAAGATGATGTGGTTTGCTGAGTCATCGCTTTAAAAAGAGATAGGAAGCCCAAATAAACAATTTCATAATTTTGCAAGCGAGGGTATGTTTTTGCTGAAAGTATCTTACTTAATAGGCAAAAGATTTCATGCACTCAACTACTTCCTGCAACTAAAATCAATAAAGGCCAACTTTTCCCTGAGATAAAAATGACAACTTTTTCTCCTTGTAGTTCCCATGTAGATCGAAGAAATGCATTTGGGAATTTCATTGTACAAATAATTTCTTAGGTTTTAATTAATTGCAACATTCTGTAAAATGGTGTATGAATCATGTGGTATGCCTCTCTCCTTGGAGTTGGCAAACAGTGCTTTTGACAAGATGTCTATTATTCAGTATGGGTTTGGCCAGAAGATAGAGCCAAGTGGTACCCCTCCTACTGCACGTGTAGAAAGACCCTTTGGTTTAAGATTAAGAGTTTCTGTTGGATAGTGTAGCCTGGTTCAGGTCTGTTGAACAAAAATTGAACATGAGCCAGCATCTAAGCTGGGTAGGGTTTTTTTTTGTTTGTTTTAATAGTGTTACAACATGTTTAATTGTGTAAGTCACTCGTGTGCGTAGTGAGAAATAAAGAAGCCTGTGAAGTGAAATGTCCTCTTTAGTGTCTGGAGAAGTAGCCATTGATAACAGTTTGGTGTTCCTTGTGAATTTTTGCTGTGCACGCAAGAATAGGCAAAAAGATATAACATGTTCACAAATGTATATAGCTTTTTAGAGAACAATTGGAACATGGAACACCTGATCAGCAGCTCGCTTTTAGAGAAACAAACTGCATGTGAACGTCTTTGCTTGTTGGTATACTGATAAAAGAAAAAAAGATTTAAAAAAGAATAATTGTTATTCAAATAAATGAATGTGTCATTATTTAATTACTTCCCCATGTATGGGTCGATGTTTACATTGTTTTGTCCTTATCGATTTGTTATCATCTTCAACTTTAAAAAAAGCAACAACCTGGATTCTAGTATTTTTTTTGTCACTCCCTACAGTATGGGAACTGCTCCTAGCTAGGAGCAAATAACTACAAATTGCACTGTGGGCTTCTTCCTAAGTTAACTTTATGCTCTATTATTACAAATAGCTACATTATTGCACTGTGGACTTTGTCCCACAGTTAACTTTATGCAGCTAAGTGTTCATACCTCATTTGAACAGAAGGTTGACCCCGCCTTGGTAAGTTGGGCCTCTCAATCTTTATGCTCTATTTCATGGAATATATTTGTAGCTGGAGTACCTCTAGAGACCATCTACAGGGTGGGGCTTATGCAACAGTTTCCTAGATAAGGAAAAGTCATTACTCTGCCTACCAGATGGGAAAATTCACTCGCAGCAGGAAAAGGAGCAAACTGAACGCTAAGATAGCAGCCTGCGTACCAGGGAATTGCACAGTCAGAAGATTGAGAGGAGGAAAACAACCATTTGTCAGATGGTTTTGTGGAGATTGAAAACTCAAGAGTGAAGAATTTCAATTACTGCGTTTATTTTACTTTGGGTACTATATTTTAAAATAGGAATAAAATGGAAATATTTGAAGCAAACAGCAGCATGGACACAGCTGTAACGTAAGGGTTTCTTAGTGCAGTGTCCATGTGTGTTTATGTTTGTGGACAGGTAGGGGATTAGAGTGTTGCCATTTATTTGCTTTTGTAAAATTTAAAATAACCATAATGAAGTATTTTATTACAGAATGGGAATAAAGTAGCTGTATCTTGAAGAATTGGATAATGTATAGCCCTTGTATACAGCAAGGGCATTAGCAGTTATTCTGCCGCCTTTTAATAATTGCACACAGAAAGTACATCATGCCCACAGGAGAGGGTGACAAGGGGCTGTGGCTTAAGTCAAACGGTCATTAGCAGTTTGGCCAGTATTGTTCAAAGCAGTTTTCTCTTAGCAACAGCATTTTTCCTTAACATAAAATTTGGAATGGACTAGAAATACTGAATGGCAGAGGCTTTGGAGTGTATTTCCACACCTGGTGGAGAAGACATGGAGTTCCTGGATGAAGGGGAATGAGTCGGGTCCGGGCTGGGCTGCCTGCTTTGCAGCGTGCACTGCTGTGTTCGAGGGCCGCAGTTGTGTCTCGTCTTTGCCGGCACTGGGCGTTACTTATTGTGATGGCTTCTGTCGTTATTTTTGCTTATGAATAGATGCTTAGTTGCATCTGTGGGGATTAGGTGTGCTTCCCCTGCAGTGTAAGGAAGTGCCACCAGAGCAGGCTTTTTTCTCCCCTCCTCTCACCATGTACTTCTAGGTCCTAGAACATTGCCTGGAATGTGGCCGGCACACAGTAAATATCTGTTGAGTGAAGTAACAACATGTGCCTAACTGTACCTTATACAAATAGGGATTCGAATCACATAATAGGAAGCCCAGAGGTAAGAAGCTGCTGCTGTTTTTCAGAAGCCTGCGCTCAGCAGCATCTCTGTGGTTCTCTTGGTCTTTTCCTCGCGGTCACAGGTAGATGCCGCCTGTAGCTCCAGTACATTAGAGGAGAAGGCCCGAGACCGCAGGATTGATGGCTTTGACACATTTCTGCTCACATTTCATCGGCCACAACTATGTCATAGGGTCTCTCCTGACCACAAGGGGGGCCTTGGAAATCAGCTGAGGTTGACAAGGATGTAGCAGGTTGGGAACGGATGGTGGGTAAGCTGTTCCCCATTCTACACTGCCAGCGTACCTGTTTGTTTACTTGTGTGTTTGTTCACTAGGGAAACCAAGCTTTTCTCCGTAGTATGTATTTATTTAGCATTTTCTCTTAATTCTTTGTTGTATTTGATAGACACATTTTCTCTGTTTTGTTCTGACTTTTTACATTTACTAATTTAGCAATTTTAGCTAGTACTAGTTACATCTCGCATATCCCAAAACAGGGAATTTATGGCCTCTTATAACTGAAAAGCCCTGGGTTCATCTGGCTTTGGGCACATTGCAGTCCACACATGTGGGTGGGGTCTTCAGCTCCTCGTTCTCCGCGTGCTGACTGTATTCTTTTGTCGGCTTCTTCCGTGGTAGGTGGTTTTTGATAGCCCCAGGCTTCCATGACCTCAGCAGCTCACACTGCCAGGTAAAAAGGAGACCCTCTGTCCCTAATGGCCGACGGGTCAAGTTCCCCTAGTAGTGGCCACCGTTGGCCAGCCCGAGTCGTGGTTCTTTCGGCAGCCAGCTGGCCAGGAGGCACAATGCAAGGCAGTGCTGGCAGGAGCATGGCCGCAGGAGGAGCGGCGGCTCCCTCCTTCGGGGGAATTGAGAGTGCTGGGCACAGAGAAATGGGGGTGTCGGCTGCAGGCCCAGCTACCCGCAGGCATGCGTTTCTGCAGCTGAGTCTGCTGTCCTTGGATTTTTCTCCTGTCTCCTCAACGCTTAGACGCTGTACCTGTGCAGTTCTGTTGTATGCAGATGGGCTGTGTTGGATGTTTCTGTTCTTTGCTGAGTCCTCCTGGAGTTGCTCTGAAATGGGACGTGGGTAAGGTGTACAGCGCTGGCTCTTGACCCGATTGCCAGCTTCTCATCATGGCTCCAGCCACTGCAGCTGTGAGACTTGAGCAACTTTTTTTTTAAATATATTTTATTGATTATGTTATTACAGTTGTCCCGTTTCTCCCCCATCATTCCCCCCACCCTGCACACCCTCTCCCACCCACATTCCCCCCCTTTAGTTCATGTCCTTGTGTCATAAGTTCTTTAGCTTCTACATTTCCCACACTATTCTTGCCCTCCCCCTGTCTATTTTCTACCCACCGTCTATGCTACTCATTCTCTGTACCTTTTCCCCCCTCTCTCCTCCTCCCACACCCCTGTTGCTAACCCTCCATATGATCTCCATTTCTGTGGTTCTGTTCCTGTTCTAGCTGTTTGCTTAGTTTGCTTTTGTTTTAGGTGTGGTTCTTAATAGCTGTGAGTTTGCTGTCTTTTCATTGTCAATCTTCCTGGGCCTCTGCTTTCTCATTACTAACAGTAGGGATGATACTTCGTGCTAGTAGAGGAGTCCTCAGAGTTGAGTGAGCAGATGCATGTAGCACAGTTGGGGAGCCAGGCAGAGCGTTGGCCCCAGTGAACGGCAGCCGTGGTGTTATTACCGTGACCATGAGGAGTGTCCCCGCTCTCTCGGGCCCGGCCGGGCCCGGCACATCTGTTGTGCGAAGGGCGGGGCCCTGGCGCTCTCTGCCCTTTTTGCTCTCACAGTAACTTCATCACTTGCTTATTCTTGGCAAGAATCATTTTTGCTTATAGGCAACTCAGATGATTAAGAAACATTTGTAAAAAGCTTAACTCTGCATGACTTTGAGACAAGATCATTTTTACAAATCAAGTAAATACTGTGGTAATCAGCTTATGCTTTGTTTACATCAGGTGCAGTACTTTTAAAAGGGCAGAGTCAAAAGAAGTCATTATTATGAAATGGATCCTTTGAATATTCTGAAGGGACCAAATTTAATATGTTTTCTAATTTTTATGTAGTCATATATTTTTATATATGAATTGTGTAAGGAATTTATTTTGTAAAAAGTGTGCAACAGGAAGAAGACAAATACCTTTTGTAATCCCATCTCCTAGAGCTAAAACTGCTGTTTACGTTGGGGTATTTACTTGAGGCTGCCTTTCTGTACACACACATACACTATAATATAACCTAAGATGTTTCACTTAATAAATAGCCACAAATAGGAGAGATTTTGTTTGAAAACAAAACCAAAATGTCTTGTTTTAACTTCCTCGCAAAGGCACATGCCTTTTTCTTAAGCACAGTCATTCAGAATCCCAGCGAGCTGGGCTGAGCCTGTGCGGTGTGTTCTGATGGGTGCGGAACCGGAGGTGGTGAGGCTTCGGGCTATGCTATTTTTACGCCACGTTAACTAGGGGCTGAGAAGAGCGCATCATGGTGGGATTGCGGAGCGGACGTCATCAGGAAAAGTGAGACTGTTTGCTTACCAGGAGAGAAATTTTTAACAGTAAGATTTTTTTTTCATGGAGGCAGCGTACTACATGAGAACTATCATAACAATTTGCAAGTCAGATTCTGGAAGTGAAAAAGATAGATATAAATGTTCTGCTGAGTAGTGAGGGCAGATCCAATCCCAGAAAACTAGCAAGTATCAGGTCTGTACGGGGCCTTACTCTTCGTGCTCCAGCAAGTCCAGTGGGTTGTAGGGAAGGAAAAGCGTCTTTCCTTTACCCACCTCAGGTTCTCAGCTGGGTCTCTTCACAAAAGACAGGCGATAAGAGGAAAACATACACATTTTATGAATATACTCTTTACATGACACAAAACCCTTTGTAAGGAAACGAGAGCTGAAGACATGGTTTAACCTGAGTGTTTTTATAGTGGGTTTGATAAAGAGTGGGGGCTGGCGGGAATGCGATACAGGACAGAAGGGCCATGGGCTGAGGGGCCCTATTTGGCGGAAGCTCAGCAAGCCCTGTCCTCTCGGACTTCTCCCATGTCCCTCCTCTTCTGACATGAGGACACGCCTGTCCTCTGGGCGCCTCTCACCGGGGTCTTGTGTCCTGCTTCAGGAATGAAGGATGAGGGAAGGTCAGGAGAGTCCTTCCTGTACCCGTCGTTTCTCAGATTCCTCCCATTTAAAATGTTCAGTATGCCAACAGGTGGCATATTTTGGGGTGGTACGTCCTGAACCCTGTCAGCAGACTTCACAGGTACCTAGTACCCTTGCCACACTAGCCAAAGGCCTCCCACCTTCTTCGGATGTACACCGTATTTCAAGGTGTACAACAGAATGATTCCATATTCGCATATGTTGTGAAATAATCACAGTAAGTCTAGTTGTATTCATCACCTTAAGTACAAAAAATATTTTTTTCTTGTTATGAGAACATTTAAGATCTACACTCTTAGCAGCCTTCTGATGCGCAGTACACCGCTCTGTGTTGCATCCCATGACTGTTGATTTTGTAACTTGAGAGGTGGGTTTTTGGCTACTGAGTTGCATGAGTTCTTTATGTATTTTAGATATTAACCCCTTAGCAGACACATACTTTGCAAATATTTTCCCCCTTTCAGTAGGGTTTTTTTTTTCACCTATGTAGAAGCTTTTTAGTTTGTCTTAGTCCCACCTGTTTATTTTTGCTTTTGTTCCCTTTACTTTTGAGTCAGGTCTAAAAAAATCATCACCAAGACCAATGTCAAGGAGTTTTACCTGTCTATGTTTTCTTCTAGGAGTTTTATAGTTTTACATTTAAGTCTTCAATTCGTTTCAAATTACATTTTGCGTATGGTATAAGACGGGCTTTAGAGCCTGACCAGCCAGGGTCATTTCTGGCTCTCCCCCCACGTGCAGAGAGATCTGGAACAAAGTGATGAACACCTCTAAGCCGCAGTTTTCTGTCTTTACAATGGGATGGTCCTACTTACCCCAGAGGTTTTGCATGAGGATTGAACGAGGTGATACAGAGAAGAACCTAGCAGTGGCAAGTCCAGAATGAATGGTAATTATTCTCGTTAGCAGTCTCTCTCTCTGCGGTAGTCCTGTCAGTTAGGTGTTAGTCCCTGTCTGACAGATGAGGAAACTGAGGCTCAGGGAGGTTATGTAACTCACTCAGCCGCGTGTCCCATTTTTGATCAGCAGTGCTCATGATGGAATAGAATTGACTCTTGTTTTTCTAGTTTAGAGGTTGCTGAATTTTTCGGTCATCCAAGCTGCCTTTGATGATTCCCGTCCGAAAGAACGTTGTGGTTGCATCTGTCAGCAGGTTGCAGATGTGTGTGGGATAATGGATCCTTCAGCAAAGTGGAGAAAAGTTGGGCTTTAATAAATAGTGACATACAACTAAATGCAAGTAGAGAGTTATTAAAATTGAATTTAGGTTATAAAAGGATTCAAAATGTATTTCAGGTAATTGAAGTTATTAACTGAGCCAGTGTTGAGTTGTATGCAGAAATACACAAACAGTTGACCCTTGAACAACACAAACTGGAAACCTCCGCTTAATGGGCAACTTTTTTTCAATAAATACTGTGAATGTATTTTCTGTTCCTTACGATTTTCTTAAAAATGTTTTCTTTTCTCTAGCTTAATACAGATATAATAGATATGATCATAAAAAGTATGTGTTAATCAGCTTTTATGTTATCAGTAAGGCTATTAGTAGTTAAGATTCTGGACAGTCAGAAGTTATATGAGGATTTTTGATTGTGTGGAGGTGGGGACCCCTAACCCTTGTGTTGTTTAAGGATCAACAGTACACAGGAAATCAAACAAATACTTTGAAGAGAGAATCCTGAATGTTACATATGTTAGAGAATGTGTAATTACAGTTTTCTGTTTGTAGCTGCTCATAAGCTCCCTCCAGTTTTCACTCTAAAAGGGAAAACTGGGCCGAGTAGAAGTTGCTTGCCTGTTGAAGGCACTCTGGATCATCAGCATTAGCGGGGAGTGCTCAGGTTCCCCTGGCCGTGGTGTGTAGGGACATCTAACAAGTCCTTTCCTGCAGACTTCTGACTTGGGAAGCCTCCCCGCAGTCTCTCCGCTGCTTCTGGGGCTCTCTACATGGATTCCTAGCATCATCAAGCTGAGCTCATTGTGTAATTACTCACCTGCCTGTCCAGCGCGCCCACCCCCCGCACCCACAGCCCTTCGGGGTGTTTGAGCCAAGTGCCACCCTTAGCCGTCTCTCTGGCTCCAGCATGGCGCCTGCTATAGGATGGATGCTTGTTAGATGGAAGAAGTACCTTGGACTCCTCCATTTTAATTGGGGTGCAGCCCCTTGTCATTTGCCTGTTAATTGTGTAGTTGAGCAAACATAGTACTTTAGTAAGTAATTGCGTTGTTAGAAATGACTTAAGTCAGCCTGGTCATAATTTTGCTGATGCTGAATTTCATTTCTAGCCTTTTAAAGTATGAAATAATTATACTGGATTTGATGAGAAACACAGCCAGATTTTTGCTCTCGTAGTTTGTATTTCTTTTGCGTATTCTGTGTATTGTATAATTTAAAAAGAGTGATGATACAATAGTTCAGTTCTTAACATAGAACCATTGATGGGACAGTATGGCTGTGTACTGAAGCAAGCAAAACTAAGGTCTCAGTGAGGCCCTTTTATGGAGAAAACCTGCAGGTAGCTCCAGGTTGACCAGTTTTTCTCTGGAAATAAACAAGCACTGCATAAAACGTGGTGAATGAAGTACTGCGCTGTTTACTTTTACCTGTTGAACATGTTCTAAGTGTAAAGTGTCCCACAACCTGAGAAGTGAGAAGTGAATGTTCGACAGTGGGGGGAGGGGCAGAGCCGGAGCTCTGCAGGGCTTCCTTCATCAGGAGGCCCTCCTTCATCAGGAGGCCCTCCCGGGGCCCCGTGTGGGGTGAAGCCCTGGGGTGCGGCCTTTGCAACAGGGAGCCGTCAGCTCTCCTCGTCCTAGACGCTCGCTCGTCCTCAGCCTGTGGCTTACCTGAGCTGGGCCTGCTCACTGATTGCATTTCAAGTGCTGGTCTTCCAACTTGCACTGCATGTTGCCATTGTCCTAGCAGGTGGAGACTGCACCCCCTCACTCTGTTCTTCTGTTTTGCTTTTTAAGATGTGTAAGACTTCTTTACAATTCTGAGTGACTGTGTGATCTTTGTAAAAGTATCTCCGTCTGTTTCCCAGGGTGGTTGAAATTAATCACCCAAAAGCAGTGTGGTATTCTGGACTAATTTTTAGGAGCCTGAACCTTAGTGGTAACTCTACGGAGAAGTCATAGAAAGATGTTACATAAAATTTTAGTGTATGTTGTCTGTGCAAAATGCTCCCTGACTGATGAGGACGTTATGAAGGCTCCCATGGATATCCTGAGAAGTTAAATAAAATTCTTTAGCTGCTTGGAGCTTCAGAAGCCCGGACACTACCTGGAATCTAGTTTTAAGGGGCCCTCCCATAAGTGACTCATACCTTCCATATGATATTATCTTCCTAATAAATATGTCTTTAACAAACTGAAATGGAACCAAATACACAGTGTTTTCAAGGTATCACAGATACTCCGGCAATAATTTTTAAAGTGCCAGTCTCCCTGCCTTTTAACCGGGAAATGAAAGAAAGGTCAGTTAATTTTAATATGACAATGATTTTTCTGTACTGAATACACCATCTTCACATTTGTTTTCTCATAGACGTCATTCCTCACTCAATTTTGTGATACAAATAATTTTGAAGCGATAGCCATGGTCAACACTAGCTGCTAATTGAATAAGAGAAAAAACGAATCTGTAACTCCGTCCATGTGCTCTCTTTTCCACTTTTTCAGTTCAAACAACTGAGCATTGCCAGTGGGGAGGGCTGTGCCAGGCACAAGGACTCTGAGGGTTCCAGCACAGCGTGGCATAGGGGCCCCAGCTCAGTTGGGGGAGGGTGACTGAGAAGTGGTGGGGACCAGGGGCACAGGCTACCCTGGCAGGACGAGCTTCCTGTGGGAGGGAGGTCAGCTCAGCTGCAGCTTGCTCATTGAAGGTGGTCCTCGGCATGTAGTTCGTCTCCTCTGTGCCACCAGACAGAGCAGCCAGCAGCAGCTGGCTGGTGCCTTCATGCAGTAATCTCCCCCTAGTATCCCTCATCCGACAGAAAGCTGTGCCAGTTCTTGGAGCTCTCGTGCCCTCTCCGATTGAGACAGACCTTTAGGAAAGCCATCCAAGGATTCTATTGAAGATCAGTCCGTGGTGTCATTGAAGGAGCGCTCCTGTCAGTTTCCTTAAGGAAGTCCAAGTTGGTTCATAAGAGCTTTGTTAAGGAGCCACTCTTCCCTAGCAACAGGTCTTGTGATGTGGGGACAGGAGCAAGAAGAAGGGTGTTCTCTCTGTCCATGAGTTTGTGGTTTAGATTAAATACAAAATACCAAAATGCGAAATCATTTGAAAACATTAATGTGTGCACAGAGGATGACAGGAAATGGAATTGTTGGAAGGGGGTGTGTGGAACTGGAAAATACGGTATGTCATGATGTGCTAGATGTTTTTTGCGGGGGGTGAATTTTTAAGCTTTGCAGGATATTGCACTTGGAATGGGTATGTTGTAGTTGACCAGATAGAATCCAGTGAGTCAAAATATTAGAGGTAGAAGGATCCTCGGAAATACCTAGGCCACCTTCATTTGTTCCAGACAACAAAGATTCAGAGGGCTAAAGCCCAGACTGGAACTCAGATGTGCTGTTGTCAGCTCAGAACAGTGTCCCCGTCCTGGGCTTGCTCTGCTTACTCAGCTGGGAGGGCGGCTTCAGGTGGGGTCCGGAGTTGGGCTGGAGTTGGGCTGTCTGAGGGGGAGCTAAGGGTTTATCTTCAGTTGGCAGTGAAACAACCTTGGCTAGAGATTGAATGTGGGGGCGGTGTGTTTGGAGTGATGCCATTTCCGATCCAGTGCTCAGTATATACTGGGCTACGAGGGGTTTTAAAGAGCAGGATGCTGAGGTCCTGCTATGTCAGCTGCTCTGAGAACTGAAGAGGAGCATCTTGGAAATTAATATGGTAGATTAAATGTAACTGATGACGAAAGTACACAGCTAGTTGGCAAGGTTTTTACAATATTTAAAATGTAAATTTTTCTATAATTTACATTTATTAAGTGTAATAAAAATAAATTTTGATGATTTTCATCAAAATAGCCATTAACTACTTTAATAATTGAATTTTCCTTTAGCAAATTTAGTAGGAGATTAGCAATAGGTAGATACATAGATACTTAAAAGTTTAAGATCAGCAATCTCCCGCCCTCACTCTACACACTTGTTGTATTTGAAGCCGTAACATCACTGATATCGTGAGCACATTTAATTTTAATTTGTAGTCTTTGGAGTTGGATGGTAATACAACTAGAGGTCCTCTAGTTCGAACCCAGTAAACCCCCTGGTCACATCCGTTGGCTGTCAGGCCTCCGCCTAAACCCTGTCCGGTGCTCCAGGCAACTTTTAGAGATTACCCTTCTGTTGACTGACAGCACCCCTTGTTAGAAAGTTCTCTTTCATAGTGCGCATAGGGCTTCTTATAATTTGTGCTTATGTCTCCTACTTCTGTCCCAAGATTTTATTTTTGTTTTCTCAGAACATTTTGCATAGCTGTAGACAGTCAAAAGTCTTAGACTAGGAATTTCTAATTTAAAACAGTAGGATCATCAAATCATTGTGCCCTGATTTATTTAAGTTGGAAAACACACTGGACAAGGCATGAAAGTACCCGGTTCCTGGCTCCTGCTCTGCCTCTTGCCAGTTGGGTACTTTGGGCCAGTTATCCTGTCCAGATCTGCTTCCTTTTCTGCAAAGTGAAGATGATCGTGCCTCCTCCAGGCACCAGGCCATGGGGCCCTTTTGAGAATTGGATCCTCTGGTAGTCTATCCATTTCTTCACAGGTATAAGAGGTTAACTCCCTTGTTTTAAAATGAGACATTTAAATAAATTTTATTGATTGCTTTTTAGAGAGAGAGAAGAAGTGGGGAGAGAAAGTGAGAGAGATAAGGAGGGGGAAGGGTGAAAAGGGGGGGAGAGAGAGAGAAACATCTGTTTGTTGTTCTACTTATTTATGCATTCATTGGTTGTTTCTTGTATGTGCCTTGACTGGAGTTTGAACCTGCAGCCTTTGCATATGGGGATGAAACTCTGACCAACTGAGCAACCTGGCCAGGGCAGAATGGGACATTATGAATTATAAATATGATGACTTAGCAGGGGCTTGGGTAACAAAGCACAATGATATAAAAACAGATGATGCTTTCTGGCAAGTCTTGAAACCCCATGAATATGGTTGGTTGACAATTTAGTTTTTGCTTTTTTATATTTACTATAGAAACAGGAAAGAGATTTTAAGAAGTTCAAGAATAAAGAAAATATATAAGTTATATTGAGGAGGCTAAACATATTTGTTGGCTTAAATTAACACCATATACCTCTTGATTTGAGCTGGTATTCCTGCTGCAAATTAAAATTAAATCTAAATGCAAGGGGGAAAATACTATTTGCTAATAATTTGTGGGTTAATGTATTTTTTTATTCAAAACACTTTATTCTCTGTTTTGAGGTTACCTGATTCTACTCTTTTGGTACTTCAAATAACTTGCTTCATTTGCAGCTGTATTGGCACCTAAGTTTTCTTGTTTGCTTTGCTTGCAGAGAATCCTTTCCTGAAATTAGAAATAGCCCTTCCCGATCCCAGAACCCTTACACAGCGGGTAGGCGGAAATGGATGTTAGAACGGCGTCTCAACCCAGAGCAGCGCTGGGGGACACAGAACTGAGAGGGAGGCAGAGCGGGGAGAAATGTGACGCGCACAGAGGGACTCTGACTAGATGAGAAACCCACACACGCAAATGGAAGGGCTCGTACTGCCATCAGAGTAGCAGACACGGTGCCTTTTTTCGTTTCCTTTCCCTTTGTAAAACCAAACAGTAAGTCCATTTTTAATCACTAGATCATTTTATTTTTTAAAGTGGATTTTATTGATTATGCTCTTACAGTTGTACCAATTCTCCCTTTGCCCCCCTTCACCCGGTATTCCCCTTCCCTCCAGCGATTCCCCACTCCTTAGTGCATGTCCGTGGGTCGTACATAGAAGTACTTTGGCCTGTCAAATGCCTATATTATTTTTAATCTCCCCCTATTTTGTACCTACTAATTATCCTTCTTTATTTTTAGAGAGAGGGGAAGGGAAGGAGAAAGAGAGGGAGAGAAACATCACTGTGCGGTTGCCTCTTGCATGCCCCCTACTGGGGACCTGGCCTGCAGCACAGGCATGTGCCTTGACTGGGAATAGAACCTGCCACTCTTTGCTTCACAGGCCGGCACTTAGTCCACTGAGCAACACCAGCCGGGGCCTCAGTTATGGTTCTGAATCCCTGCACCTTTTGCCCCATTCCCCCCTCCCCCCTCCCAACCGATAACCCTCCAAATGATCTTCGAATCTATGGTTCTGTTTCTGTTCTTAGCTTATTTGCTTAGTTTGTTTTTGTTTTTTAGATTCATTGGTTGATACTTGTGAGTTTGTTGTCATTTTAATGTTCAGTGTTAATCTTTTGTTGTCATTTTAATGTTCAGTTTTAATCTTTAAGAAAAATGAGACTCTTTAACATTTCATATAATAGGGCTTGGTGATGATGAACTCTTCCTTTAATTTGACCTTATCTGGGAAACTGGGAAACACTGTATCTGCCCTTCCATTCTAAATGATAGCTTTGTTGGATAGAGTAATCTTGGATGTAGGTCCTTGCCTTTCATGACTTCAAATACTTCTTTCCAGCCCCTTCTCGCCTGCAAGGTTTCTTTTGAGAAATCAGTTGATAGTCCTATGGAAACTCCTTTGTAGGTAACTCTCTGGCTTTCTCTGGATGCTTTTAAGATTCTCTATATCTTTAACATTTGGCATTTCCATTATGACGTGTCTTGGTATGTACATCTTTGGGTTCTTTGGGACTCTCTGTGCTTCCTGAACTTGTATGTCTATTTCCTTTCCTTTGCCAAGTTAGGGAAGTTCTCTTTTATTATTCTTTGAAATAAGTTTTCCATTTCTTAGTAGTCTTCTTCCTCTGGCATCCCTGTGATTCAGATGTTGGCTCTTTTGGAGCTGTCCCAGAGTCGTCTTAAACTCTCCTCATTTTTTAAAAAATTTTTGTTTTCTTCATTTTGTTGTAGTTGCATGAATGTTTATTTCTTTTCTTATGTTCCAAATCGTTTATTTGAATCCCATTTATTTGAATGTCTATTTTGTACCTACCAATTATGCTTCTTTATTTATTTTTAGAGAAAGGGGGAGGGAGGGAGAAAGAGAGGGAGAGAAACATCAATGTGTGGTTACCTCTCTCACCCCGAACTGGGGGGCCTGGCCCACAACCCAGGCATGTGCCCTACTGGGAATCGAACCAGCAACTCTTTGCTTCACAGTCCAGCTCTCAGTCTACTGAGCCATGCCAGCCAGGGCTTAAAGTACACATGTTTTAAAAAGAATAACATCCTTAAGCAGCTTTCCATTACCAACAGGATACAGTCTAAGACCTTTAGTCTTCCTAATGGAAGATGCTGTTGGATCTGCTTAATGCTTGTAAAGGTTACACCAAGGGAACAAGTATTACATTTCCTTTGTTTATATCAGAGGAGTACAAAGATCAACTAAGTTGAGACTTAAACACACAGCGCTAAGTGTTCTCAAATGTTAATGTTAGCTATTCAAATAAATGTGGAGAAGTGTTTCACTGTGCTTTTAGTTAGCATTTCCTAATGACTAATTATGTTGAGTATCTTTTCATGTGTTTATTTGCCATCTGTATGTCTTCTTTGGTGAAGGGTCCATTCACATCTTCTACCTTTTAGAAAAGAATACATTGTTTTTATTTCTGAGTTTTAAGATTCAAACCAAGTTTATCACATGCATTGCATTAGGTTGATATGTCTTTTAAATTTTTTCACCTATAGGTTCTTCATTTCTTTATTTTTCTTACATTAGGAAAACCCAGAACATGAGAAAGTCTATAGGATAAATGGAGTTTCCTAATTACATCCCCAGGATGTTGTTTAATATGTTTTTTCATCTTCTGTATTTTCTGTAAACTAATTATTTAGGTGTAGAGACTTCAAGCTTGATTATCTTTTCTATTTTTTGGTATTGCTTTGGTACTACATGGGTAGCATCCATCAGGAGGTATATAATATATGATTATCTGCCTTTTTTTGTGATATTAAAATTGATCAGTTAGTTAGGGCTTATTAGTTTGATTTGTTCACACTACAGCCCATCAACCTTTCACCCAGTGATTTTAGTAACCATTGAAAGCTTTGCCTAGAGCCATTGTTTTATTAGTGATTACAAAATGATGATATCCTAGATTCGTCAATTCTTTATTATTTGTTTACTGGAATACTTATAGCAAGGAAACTTTGCCTCATCAATTATTTGGTTATAGGGTACTGTTTGTAAGTAATAGCAGAATAAATGTTGCCAATTTTCAGAGTAATAAATTACCATTTTCAAAGGTTAATAGTGAGCATTTAATTTTTTTAGGACCATCATGAACTCATGGTTTTTAGCATACATGAATTTTCAGCATACTTGTCTCAGTGCTTTGCACTAATTCTTTTTGGTGCTCCAATTGTCCCATCCTTGGTCACTGGAAGCTCCTTCGGGATGGTTCTAGAGGCCTTTTGGTACCTGTTTTGCCCTTTGGAATAACAGGATATCCCAAGCTCATCTAACGTGTTGATTCTTTTCATGTCAAAGGCTATTGACCCACTGTAGTAGCAACAAGCATACCTAGATCTTAGTTTCTTGAGTCTAGCACCCAGATCTTGGTCTTTCATACTAATTTCCAGGAAAAGAAACCAGGTCTCTGTGGAGAAATGTCTAATTTAAAGAGTGGGGCAGGAAATACACATGAAGAGTCTGGAACATCTTGTAGTGTCAGAAAAATAAGGTAGTGCTAAAAACACACACACAGTAAACACAAACATCAAATAGGGGAGGGGACATGTCAAAGGGAGACCAGGAGCCAACTGAAAGAGCTGCCAATAGCCAAAGTTGGAACAACTGGAGCAACAGAATAAATGAAGTGGTATTGGGTTATAACCCAAACTGTAAAGTAAACATCCATGTGTCTGCGCTGATCAAAGTAAGTGTAATCGAGGAGAACAGACAACTCTCACTGGCAGAAGAGTTGTAATTAAGGTAGATAACCCTCTGTCAGGTGTGGCTGCTTATGGTCAGTTCAGTACAGCGTAGAAAGGAGGAAGAAGTGACTTTACAGCGAAGAAACTTGACTAACTCCATTTCAGCCTGGTGAACAAAGGTAGTATCAACAGTGGTGAGTCATGTTGAAAGTATGTACCATTGATACGATGTGATGAGAAGGGCTGTTCACCTCTGTACTCATTCTCCCAAAACGCATAACTCCAACTAATCATGAGAAGACATCGGACAAATCCTAGTAGGGATATCCAGCAAAATACTTTGGAGTCCTTGATACTGTCAAGGTCACCAAAAACAAGAAAAGACAGAAAAATTATCATAGTCAAGAGGAGCCTAAGGAAACATGATGACTAGATGTGATGTTCTAGATGGGATCCTGGAACAGGAAAAGGACACTAGATTAAAATTAAGGAAATCTGGGGACTTCCAGCCAAGATGGAGGCATAGGTAGATTCGGTACACTTTGCCTCCTTGCACCACTGAAAGAAGGGCAACAACAGATTTAAAAACAAAAAATAACCAATACTTCCAGAAAATTGAAATGTATGGAAGTACAACAACCAAGGAGTCGAAGAAGAACCATTCATCCAGACTGTTAAGAGGGACGGCGATGGGCAGCCAGGGTGGAGAGGACCTGTGGCAAGGCAGCAGCTGGAGGACTAGGTGGGCAAGGTGGTGACTGGCGCACCAGTTGGTCCCACATTTGCATGCAGATAACCAGAAAGAACAACTGGGGAGCAAGACAGACCATGCAAGTCAGGGTTCCAATGGCGAAATAAAGCCTCAAAAATAAAACCTCTGTCTGTAAAACCTGTGAAGGTTGCAGGGTCAGGAGAGACTCCCAGCCTCAAAGGAGAGTTTGTTGGAGAGACCCACAGGGTCCTAGAACATACACAAACCCACCCAGCTGGGAATCAGCACCAGAAGGGCCCAGTTTGCTTGTGGGTAGTGGGAAAAGGAACTGAAAGCCAGCAAAGAGCTGAGCAAGTGGCACTGTTCCCTCTTGGACCCCTCTCCCACGTACAGCGCCACAACACAGTGATGCAGGTTGCCCTGCCCTGGCGAATACCTAAGGCTCTGTCCCTTATTACATAGCAGGTGCACCAAGACAAAGAAAATATGGCCCAAATGAAAGAACAGATCAAAACTTCAAAAATAGAACTAAGCAATAAAGAGATAGCCAACCTATCAGATGCACAGTTCAAAACCCTGGTAATCAAGATACTCATAGAAGTGGTTGAGTATGGTGGCAAAATGGAGGAAAAAGTGAAGGCTATGCAAAGTGAAATGAAGAGAAATATACAGGGAACCAACAGTGAAGGTTAGGAAACCGGAACTCAAATCAACAGTTTGGAGCAGAAGGAAAAAATAAACATTCAACTAGAATAGAATGAAGAAACAAGAATTCAAAGAAAGGAGGAGAGGCTTAAGAGAACCTCCAGGTAAACTTTAAACATTCCAACATCTGAATCATAGGGTTGCCAGAAGGAGAAAAGGAAGAGCAAGAAATTGAAAACTTATTTGAAAAAATAATGAAGGAGAACTTCCCCAATCTGGCAAACAAAATAGACTCCCCAAAGTCCAGGAAGCTTAGAAAGTCCCAAAGAAGTGGGACCCAAGGAAGCACACACCAAGGCACATCATAATCACATTACCCAAGATTAAAGGTAAGGAGAGAATCTTAAAAGCAGCAAGAGAAAAGGAGACAGTTACTTACAAAGGAGTTCCCATGAGATGATCAGCTGATTTCTCAAAGGAAACCTTGCAGGCAAGAAGGGGCTGGAAAGAAGTATTCAAAGTCATGAAAGGCAAGGACCTACATCCAAGATGACTCTCTCCAGCAAAGCTGTCATTTAGAATGGAAGGGCAGATAAAGTGTTTCCCAGATAAGGTCAAATTAAAGGAAGAGTTCATCATCACCTAGCCCTCATTATATGAAATGTTAAAGGGACTTATCTAAGAACAAGAAGACTATCAAAAATATGAAGAGTAAAATAACAACAGATTCACAACTATCAACAACAGGACCTAAAAACAAAAACAAACTAAGCAAACAACTAGAACAGGAACAGAATCACAGAAATGGAGATCACATGGAGGCTTATCAGTGGGGAGGAGGGAGGGAGAAGTGGGTAAAATGTACAGGGAATAAGTAGCATAAATGGTAGGTACAAAATACACAGGGGGAGGTTAAGAATAGTACAGGATAGTACAGGAAACAGAGAAGCCAAAGAACTCACACGTGCAACCCATGGACATGAACTAAGGTCTGGGAAATGCTGGTGGGAGGGTGGGGTGCAGGGCAGAGAGGAATAGAGGGGAGGGAAAAATGGGACAACTGTAATAGCATAATAAAGTATATTTTAAAATAAAATTAAATTAAGGAAATTCGAATAAAGGATGAAATTTAGTGAATAATAATGTACCCATTATTAGTTTATTAATTGTGATAAACTATACTGTGTAAGATGTTAACAATAGGGGATTTGGTGTGGGGCATATGGAATCACTGCTCTATGTGGGCAATTTTCTAAAGCTCTTCTAAAATTTAAAGTTTATTAGAAATCTAAAAAGTTGTTTACCCTTTGGCAATGACTGCAAGAGCTAATGTTTATATAGTGCATCAGTGTGTCTTCAAACACAAGTATAATTTCTGTCTTTGAATTTCTTCTCTACTTTCTAGTTGGGCAAGGCGATTATTATTAATTTTTTCTGTGAACATTAAGCTCATGCATCACAGAAGCACTGCGTCTCCACCCAGATCCTGCCCCATAACACACACACACACACACACACACACACACACACACACAGCTGGTGGGCCTGAGGGAAGGGAGGGAAGCCTCCCTTGGCTGACCTGGACTCAGGCAGTAGACAGTGTCATTATGTGGGTGGAGAGCTCTGGGAGGGGGCAGCCTCAGGGGAAAGTAGATCAGAGAACTCTTGGGGACTTGCTTAGCAGAGTCATCTGTTAGGTATCCAGGGAGAGGTTTTAGGTAGAGTTGGAATAAGTTCACTGAAGATAAATTCAGGGTCAGGGAAGGCGGTGGGGGGTGTGGGGCAATAAAAAAGTTAAGAGAATGAGTAAACTATGGTATATTCAGACATTGGCTTCTATGTAGTAGTAGAAATACATGAGTTAGAGCCACACTTGTCAAAAGCATGACTTTTGCTACATAATGCTGAGTTAAAGACTACACAGAGTATTTTAAAGCTTAAAAACAGGCAGAAATGGTCATTTTTAAGCTGGATCATGGGTACATCGAAAGTTACTGTCCCAGTTGTTTTTTTCTTGGTGTATGTTAACATTTTTCTATAATACTTAAAATTTAAAAAGAAATAACAAAATCATGAAGTAAGAATCAGTAAGATATATAGGTATACAAATGCATTTGAATTTAAGACATGACGCGCCAGGAGAGCGTTTTATCTCAGAGGAGGGGACCGAGGTGCAGGAAGAACACACAGCGCTCTTGATAACCCTGCCAATGTTTTCGTAAGTGGAACGCGGAGCATACTTTAGGATGAATTTTTTCTTTAAACTTTTATCTGTATCATAAATATTGCCAAGACACTTTTTTAAAGTTTCTTTTTAAGGTGGAAAAGATATTCACCTTTTCTCAGCTTTACTCTTTAAGTCTGTAAAATGGGAAGGTTTTATCAATGGTGATACCTTGTTCTGAGATATTTGTGAAGATAAAATGAGTGAAGGTATGTGAAAATGACTTGTTAACCATTAATTACTATTGCTGAAAGAAACTGTTCGAAGTCCCTGTCAAAGAAGTTTGAAAAGCTGGAATATGTCCATTGTGGGAGGGTTAGGAAATACAGGAAATTCTAATAAAAATCACAGTAACCCACCACCACTTGCTACCATTAAGTTTCTTCCTTTTTACTATGGTTTTTGTTTTCTCTCGGAACAAGAACTTGTTGACGCAGTTGTTTTTCAGAACATTTCTGCATTGCAGAAGTCTGACGACAAGAATATATGCTTATTAAGAAAAAGCGAGGTGGCTTCTCTGAGCGTTACACCAGGTGCTCCTTGAGGGCAGGGCATCTCGTCCACCTGCACGTGTCACCGGGAGGAGCAAGCAGGTGGTGCTGAGTGATTGATGGCCATGACCAATGTAGTGGAATTTGGTAATGGAGATAAGTGTCCCAAAGAGGATCAAGGGACTGGGTCTCTGGCTTGTACCCCGACTCATCTTGAACCTGTTACGTGACCATCCGTGAAGCCTTCACCGCCAGGTGCCAAGGCCAGAGAGGTGTTCTGGGCCAAAAGTGGCAGGAAATGTGTGGGGATGTTGGTTTTTAAGGTACAGAGTTGGTTGGGTGGGAAGTGCAAGAGACAGAATGTGGGTCTAGAAAGAAGGGCTGTCTTTCAGAAGAAGAAACCGTAGACATAGGTACTGTGCTGAACCAGACTTAGGCTCTGGAAGTCTTGGCTCACAAGTAAATAATACAGAGCTCTCACTAATTGAATATGTGCTGTGTGCCTGGCACTGGTCTAAGGTCCTTTCTCATACTCCTCACAACTCTAGAAGGGTATGCTGCTCTTCCCCAGCCCTGGCCAACCCGGAGAGGGGCGCTGAGTAGGTCCACTGTTGCCCGAAGCCATGCCGTGTCCCGGACCTTCCTGCTGGTGCGCTGGTTTGGAAACCGCTGTTCCCGGTGAACTTCTTCCAGCCTCTAGTTTAAGATGCTCTTGGTTGTTTGTTTAAATGACCTAATGTATCCAAAAATAAACTGGCACTCATTTTGTTTTTCTTGAACAATTGAACTTACTGCTTTTTCACTTAATAAATTACAGAGTAAGAAGAACCAAGTGGTAATAATAAGAATCATTTACAGGGATTTACTACTTGAACAGTTTGTATTAACATTCATTCGAATTACATTCTTTTTCAGTTGAGGGAAATATTTCTGAATATGGATAATACTGGCCATTCACTGAGGTGGTTTCTCATATATTTCTATAAAATATAAATGATATATTTATCTACACCATTTGAAGGGTTCTTGCTTAAAATGATGAACATCCTTGAGTTGGGTTAACTGACACAGTTTTGTTCTCCCTAAAAATAGTTTTAGGTGTCAGAAATGATGTGACTTATTTAGGGCATTAGATCACAGCCTAGATAGGCTTTCAGCAGACCTGCCCTATATTTTTAGTATAGATTTCTCTACTTTTAATAGTCCTCAATGTTTATTTATAACAATACCTATAAAATAATAGAATATCTTATATTAAGAGAAAGCAACAGGCTGGCATTTTTCTTTTTTAAATAATCAAAGACTAGGTCAAAACTTAACTTGCCCTCTGTCTTTTTGGTGGAAGAAGACGCCTTTCAGCTAACAGCCTCAACATTTCCGTGCCCAGTGTAAACCTGAGCCCCACTTTCCTTTAAAAGGGAAGGAAAGTTCTGCCTCAGAATGCCTGGGCACCCTGCATTCTGCCACATAATTTGGGCGACTGAGAACCCAGCTGGCCTGCTAGTTGGTAATTCCTCAACACTCTGGTATGTTGTGACTTTGCCAAATAGACTGGAGGGATCCGAAGAACAGGAAGTGAGCTGCCGGGAGATAAGGCAGACAGCTACACACTGTAGAGGAGAGAGGAAATGAGAATACTCATCCAGGGAAACGACGTTAGCAGCTTGACTTTATTTTTAAACCCAGAATTGTTGGAAAGGTTTTTTCCCCTAAGGTAGGGGTGCCACCCACTTACTTAGTTTTACTCATTAGCACTCACGGCAAAGAAGTGTGTATGGGGACTGCGTTTCCATTTAAAGCTGCATCTCAGCTGGTCAGGAATTACGAAGGGATGCACCGAGTCTGTGAACTTTTGGTTTACCCTACAACTACCCCTGTATTCTCCTAAGACCAAGAAATCTTTGACATTAGAAATAACTTTCAAATATTTCTTACCTCTGCTCTTCTGTGTTTGTCCTGCTGTGATTATGCTGGCTGTTTTCATGAAGAAGAGGGGTTCGATTATTCATGTGAATGAAATATGCAACCCTACCTAGATGTTAAAGCAACAAGGCAAAAGTATAGAAAAGGCAACTAGCCTCTGTGCTCTCAAATGTGATGCCTCGGCACCAAGTACTGTTCCGTAAGGAAGATCATGGTAGATGAGTGGTTGCTGTGTGAAGAGAGTTCAAAACTGATAAGAAGGAGTATCATGGTATTTGTCGTGTTCCATCCAATGGCAGTCATTCTGGAGACTGTCAGTGATTGTGGGTGTACATGCTGAGCCTGCGGCTTTGGGGACCGAACGGTAGCAGCACACGCTTTTGTGGATCGCAAGGCCAAATCCTTGCTGGGTCCGAAAGAACTTTATAAAAATGACACGTTCACTGTATTTAAAGGCTTTTGTTGCTGTGTTGGTTTTACTATTTTTAAAAAATTAGATCAGTAATTTAGAGAATTTTAAAAACTAGACTTCAAAAAGTGCATCTGGACTTGTTGCCCCGCCATCCACCTGTGTCCAGGGCCCTCCTGCGTGTGTTCACAACTCACTGCAGATAGAGCATGAGATTATGTCCATTTGGTGAACTGAGCTCTACAAGGACAGTGTGTCTTAGCGCCTAACACTCTGTAATAGGCAGGCTGGCAGTATTAGCTGTTAAAAAGACTTTGAGAGTTGAAAATAACGTGCTTGAAATACTAGTTCTCAATAATGTTTTATAGTTCAAAGATATTACTGAATAAGGATCATAACTTCTAATTCTGTATTACTCTGGCACAGTGTATTCAAATCACTGCATGTTGGTGTTCAAAGATGATCATGACTGTCCCTTTGCTCACTGCAGCACAGCTCAGCCGGGAGCGGGGGTGTGCAGCAGCAGTTACCACCCACTCAGGTGGTGGGGTGGGGGGCGAGCGCTTCGTGTGCAGAGCTGGGGCTGAGCGAGGCAGCACTCTCTCAGCAGAGGGGCGGCTGGACGGGGGTGCTGACAGGTGTCGGTGTCCGCATCTGTGGACGTTGTCTTTGGCGCGGGAGCCGTCAACTAGGTTAGATTTGACCGGTGCCTGCCATGTCTCAGGATTGCAACCTCATAGCTGTCTGATTTTTGCAGAATTTTAAAGAACAGCTACAGTATTTACATTTTAAGTGGGTAAGCATTCCCTCTCGGAAAATTTGAGGAGTTTGTTATGCATCTTACAACTAATACTAATACCACTAAGCGCAGCGGACCAAGGCTGGGAACCACTGCTAGCACTCTGGGGCCTTGAAAACAAACTTAAAGACCTAAAATCGTGGTGCTCGTGGCACAGCTTTGAGAAGTGGCTGGATTCTGTGTTGGTCTGTGTTTTGGACACACACGGGCGTGAGGAGGGGTCTGGTCATTGTGGGTCCTTGACAGTCTGTCATTGTACAGTTGACCCTGGAACAACACAGGTTTGAACTGCATGGGTCCACTTGTAGGCGGGTTTTTTCCAATAAATACCTGTATGTAGTCAGCCCTCAGTATCTCCCAGGTTTTGCATCCATGGATTCCACCAACCACAGATACAGGTGGCCAACTGTGTGCGTTGATCTATGCCACTTTATATGGAGGCCTTGGGCATCCATGGATTTTGCTATTTATAGCAGCCCAGGAATAGTTTTTGGGAAGTGAAAAGGTGTAGGTGGATTTTGGACTGTGAGTGGGGCCGGTGCTTCTAGCCCCCTCATTGTTCAAGGGTCAGCTGTGTAAGTTAGAATTGGGAGACCATTTACACAGGTGCCACATGTTCACAGCGGTTTTTAGTTTATTAGGCACAAAGCCCTGGAAGGAGATGGGATTCGAAAGTGTCTTATGAATATTAGGTGTGCTCTTGCTGCTTAAGGATAGTCCGAGTTTGACAGACACGTGTCAGTATATGCCCACGTATCGGTGGATGTTCTGGCTCCCAGCTGGACTTTTCCCAAGAGCAGGGCCGGGTCTTCTCCAGTTTCATATTGGTCACAGCATCACACAGTGTGAACCTAAGTGTGAGCTCAGTGTCGGACTGAAGGCCTTACGTAATTCAGCATGGTCACCAGCATGGGCCCGTCGGGTGACACTCAGGGAACGCGCACCGCAGTGACCACGGGGAGTTGATTTTGTGGCTCCTGTGCTCCCTTCAGAGTCCTGTGTCCTTAGAGGTGTGCCTGGGCTCTGCGAGGGCTGTCATCAGGCATTTACCTAATCTGCAGACCACCTACCAGAGGGCCTGCCTTCTAGATGAGGGAGTGATGGTTAAGAAAGATGAAAGTTATTATCCAGATTCAGAATTTTTCAAATTTAAAAATTAAATTTTTATACTCTAACGTTTTGAAACTTATCGTTTCTTCCTATTTCCTCTGTGGTAAATTCTAAACACTTAGTAGATATTTTTAAAGTGTATGCTTTCCAAATTGGCCATGTTTTAGATGGTGAACTGTTTGAAAATAACAGTCTAGAAAAGATACGGAAAATTTCATGTTGGAAGGAAAATGAAATTAAATAGGCCTCATCCCTTCTTTCTGTACTAAATAAGTAATACTCTGATTCAAATGAAGTACACAACGATCTTGTGAAAAATGTTTTGCCATCACACGGGACTGGCAGATGAGAGATCCTTGCACTTGTGAGAGGCAAGGCTGGATTCAGACGGCCTCGGGGTCTCTGGTTTTACAGTGACGGGCACTCTCCTGCTGCACCTCACCATTTGCTCAGGTGTCTGTCTGCTCCTTGCCAGGAAGCCTTTGTGTGGGTCTGGTTCCCTGCAGCTCTGCCGTGTGTGGGGGCTGTGCCCTGTCCCCTCCACTGACTGAGCTCCACAACCTCCCCCAGGCTTTGCTTTCAACCATGCATTCTGTTTAGTTCTGAAGTTTGATCTCTTCGTGGGCGTAATCCTGGCCCGCTGGCTCACTTCCTGTGGTAACCATCTTCTTGGTTGTTTCTAGGTTGTGCTGGTGAGGTGGAATGAGCCATACCAGAAGCTGGCCACGTGCGATGCGGACGGAGGGATATTTGTGTGGATTCAGTATGAAGGAAGGTGGTCTGTGGAACTGGTCAATGACCGAGGGGCTCAGGTGAGTGGGCCACAGCATCCTCCAGGGACAGGCTGCCAGAGGGACCGCACAGACCACGAGTTCCAGGGCAGATGACACTCTTTCCAGAAGTAGGTGGAATAGAAATGAAGGAAACTAGAACCCCGCTTTTCATGCTTTGTGAGTATATTGCTGTAAAAAGAGAAAGATCGGATTTCCTGCTCCTCGCCTGTGCTGCTGTTGCGGGACCGCTCCAAGTTTTAAAGCTTTAATTAAATCAGTGAAATCATTTTGACACTCGGCGTCGTGATTGCCTGTTAAACTCGGATCCTCTGAAGTACTTCCGACGCATCACGTTTTGCTCCCTTTCACGAGGCATTTTCCCTGTGTTGTAATCTTCATGGCTCTCTCACGGGGAGCGCCACAAGACTGTTCCTCACAACCCACTCACCATGCTGAGGTTGCAGCACTTTCTTCTCGCAGGTTTCAATTAGCGAGGCCACCTGTGGTCCTCCCTCAGCTCTTCCTTTCTGATACCAATTTGTCTGGCTCAGAGGAAAACAATTGCTCCAGGGACGCCCTGCTGAGCTGTGCCATTCTGAAAACCGGCTCCCTGGAGCCTTCCGGCTGCTGGGGCGGCTCTGCCCTTCCTCCTACGGGAGGATGGGCCGCACTCAGGGAGCGCCTCCCGAGCTTAAGGACTCAAGTCCCAGCCCAGAGATTTAACCCAAGGAGGGCTTCAGAACAGAGTCCGCAGGGACCTTTATTGATGAGGGGTTTCTTAGACTGTTCTCCTCTCCTGGAATGGCTTCCCTGTGGCAGCCTTTATATATCTCCGAGGAAAGGAGGATTCTCACCCTCTTCTGTCGCTCCGTTGCTTAAATAAGCTACGACCCCCCAAAGTTTGAAAGATAGCGATCAGTGAAGTGACATAAAGTTGCAAGGAGTGAAGATCTCATTAGCAGTTATTATTAGCAGACTGCGCATCTTTATAAGATGTCATCACAGAAGACAAACCTACCTCTGGGTAAAACTAGAACTTTCTTTTTCTGAGAGTTTATTTGGTAGGGTAAATGTAATGATTTTGACTGACTCTGAGAAGGTCACATCCGTTTCCTGCCTACCCCCCAGAGTGAAAAAGGAAGAGGTAGAACCCGCCCTGTGGCTGCTGGCTAGCCTTTGGCATAGAGCCGCAGATGGGGAAATCCTCACGACTGTGAGAAGTTCGTGTTGCGGGGCCAGGGGCCGGGGGTGGCGGGGAGTGGTCAAGAGCATGAGCCCTGGAGTCAGACCACACAGGTCAAGAATCTCACTCGATGACTTGTTAGTGGAATATATTGCTCTGTGCCTCAGTTTCCTCATCCGCAACATAGGGACTCTAACGGAACCTGCCTCGGAGGATCACTAGGACCAAATAAGACTGAATGTGGAAAGTGCTTATAGGACTTCCGCAGATGAGAGTCCCCACGAGTTGTTAGAGTATATATAGAATACTCTATAGAGTTTCCTGTAACCTCATAGTTATGAGGCACTACTACCTCCTAGCACCCACGCACAGACCCCACCTGCCCTAGAATAGTAGCCACACTGTCAACATCAAAGACCAACTTCAGGTCTTGCGGCAGCACCTCTTCATGGCTTTCTGTAGGGTGGGTGGAGACGTACCTGAATTTGCCCATCAGTGTCTCTGAAGTACTCTTAATTCTGCCCACCAGAATGTGAAGGAACTCTTTTTCCTTAGAAAGGCGCAGTGGTCCGGTGAGACGTGTTTTCAGTGGGATGGCAAGAAGTCTTTAAAGTGTTACGCAGAGAAATAAAGTGAAGGGGAGCTGGGGTGCCAGCTCAGTGCCTGGCCTTTTCATGTGTTACCTCTCGGTCCCCACGGGCACCCGTTCCGAAGCCGTTGTTATTCTCAGTTAATGGTGGCCAAGAAACAGGTCAGGGAGGTTCAGTAACTTGCTAAAGCCAGAATTTGAACCCAGGTTTCAGCCCAAACACTCGATCACACACACTGTCTTGTTCCCCAACAAGAAACTATTTGCTCTATTAGAAATGTGTTTATTCATGGTATATTGATAAGACATACTGTTCTAAACTTTTTTTGTGCTAATAATACTGTTTAATTGGCTTATGTTTTTATTCCTGCATTGTGACTGCCCAGTCTTACTTAATTCTTTCAGTTCTGAGTGTATGTGTGGCATGTTGCATATTCTAAGATACAGGCTTTAGGTGGGAGATACCTGAGAGATCTCCCCCCTGCCCCTCCTTATTTCTCAAATGTGGCCACAGTAGGGTAGCACTCTGTGCACTTTCCCTCTGACATGGGACATAACGCCCAGGAAAGGTGCCTTCTGGCATCAAGGGACAAAAGACCACTGAATCTGGAGAAACCTGACTCTTGATCAACAAAGCTTTTGGAGAAAGACCTTGATCAAAAAGGAGAAATGTGAAAATTAATAAGCAGAAACTTCACTTGAAATGGAGTTGAGAGATTGAAAGAACTTTCACGCATAGCTCACTCAACATACAGGTCTGACCCCACTGGAAGAGAGGTATCTGCATCTCCCACAGGAAGTGATCTTACCTGACTGCATCAGCAGGAGGACGGGAAGAGTCCTCCTGCTCCAGGAACAGCTCAGCCAATGGGAGGCGGCCATAGCCCAGCCCATGAGAAGTCACCGCCCTCGGAACTTCCAGTTTCCTCCGTGGAGTCTTCGTTGACCACAGCCTCACCCCATTCCGAAGTCCGTAAGAGAGGAGCTGCCTTCCTCTCCTTGGTTTCTCCGGGCCTGTGTGTCGTTCACCGCTAGCCTGCATGTCAGGAATGGCGATTCTTTGTTGTTCCCAAGTAAACACATCTGGCCGGCTGTTCGTTAAAGTTCAACATCACAAAAAAGAGCTTTGGCTTCAGAACTGTTGGAGTCCTGACTGGCAGTCTGCGCGAGGAGGGAACCTTCTGTCACCCCTGTAGCAGCTGTGTGGTCTCTGCCACCTCCGTATTCCGCAGCTTTGCTTGTCCTTTAGAATTTGGTGCAAACAGGCCTGTTAGAGAAGAGAAAGGAAGGGTGAGTTCAGACCTGGAAGTGAATGAGCTTACCTGGACCATGGAACATCTGGAAGCACCTAGAATCTCCCAAATGCCTGTGCCTGCGAGTCATACCAAAGTAATCACTGTATCTTGCGATCCGATTCATATTTTTTATATAGTTTTAGTTGTGTTGAAGTCAGATCTTCATTTGAGTAAAGAACATCCCGTTCTGTTGGTGATGAATCAGCTGGTTGAATACGCAGTGACTCTGTACACCTGAACCAGTGTCTGGTGGGAAGAGGGACAGGTTTACGACTTGGAACGGGGATGTCCTTGAGATCTCCTTAGAGAAAAATAATACTTTCTAGAAGCAATGACAGGACATCCTTGTTATATAGCATTCCTTTCATTAAGACAAAGTAATTGAACATCTGGCAAAAACTAAGTCCCACATGAACAACTTCTTTTTTAGGAAATATTGAGTCCTTTAGTTCAAAATGGAGTGTGGAACAGTACATAGTTTTACAGTATTAGTCACCAAGGGTGGTCTGATGAAAAGCTGCCTCAGGCTGCTGCTCGGCTGCAGCGGACCCCTGTCCGAGGATGCTCACCAGCGAGTGAGGCGGGAGCACCGCAGCCCTCCAAAGCCAGCCAGTGGAAGGGCCTTGCTCCCTCCTTCCTTTACAGCGTTTGGTGCTGAGTCTCCCGTGTTCGTTTTTCCAGTTGTAGTACATTCTTATCACCCTGTGCTTACCTGATTTACTACATCAAACTAGTTCATGTGAACATCCTGTGTTAGAATTCTTTGTGAGTGTGAGATTGGTTGTGTCTCGGACAACATTCTTTTCCAGGCTGTACGTTTCAGCCCATTACTAAGATGATTTTCCTTTTAGTACAAGTATTTTCCAAGGCAAATAAGTTAAAATGCATGTAAATAAGAACATTATTTTTGCAAAATGAAAACTTTCAAATTTTATTGCAGAATTAATGTGTTTTAAGTTCTTAAGAAAACATGTCTCTAAAGCATGTTTTAAGTTCTTAAGAAAAACTAGATAGTGTAATTGGTCAAAACATAAAGTGGGTAAAACCAAGATTTTGAGTTTACCAAATGAACCTTTTTTCAGTAACTTCAAACCAGCTAGAAGTTCAAGAGCTATCTAACAAATCACTGCCATTGTCACAATGGAGACATTGCTGATCACTTGGTGTAAACTCACAACCCCCGCTGGGAAACCGGCAAAAAGTTCATGTCCCTTTGATGTGTCTTCATTTATTTTTTTATTATTTGAAATGTGATCTATCCAAGTAATGTCACAAATTTTAAAGAAAAGTTGAAACATTTTTAAGTATAAACAATGGTGAGCACTATAAATACCAATTTTTTTTTTTTTTTAGTTAGAAAAGATGGAAAAGAAAAGGCAATATATATAAACTGAGAAAGTAACTTACGATGTTAAGAAACCGGACTAGATACAACAATAATTAGAATAAATACAAATGGACTAAATTCACAAATGAAAAGATAAAGCTTGACAGATTATATTTTTAAAAACATAGCTATATGCTGTTAAGAACCACACCTAAAATTTAAATATGCAAGTTTAAAGTAAAAGGATGGAAAAGATATTTTGGGCAAATAGCAAGGAATAAAGAAAGCTGATGTAGCTAAAACAGGCTTTAAAAAGACAGAAAGCAATATTTGGTTTATAGAGAATTACCAACCACATCATGATAAAAGCTGTGGTTTATGAGGAAACTATTTTAAATATGTGTGCACCTACTAATAACAGCCTCAAAGTATATGAAGAAAACGGACAGAACTGAAAGGGAAATTTGATAAATTAATTGATATACCAGAAGGTTTCAACAAAAACACAAATCAGCAAAGATATAGAAGACCTGATTAACACAACAAGCTTGACCAATTGGATACATTCACATTCTGAATCCACGAATTAGAGAACATACATTTTTCTCAAACACACAGAACATTTACAAAAATTGATCATGTTCTAGGGTTCCACAGCCTTTTCTGTGATGGTGCAGATAGTAAATGTTTTAAAAGATTTTATTTATTTTAATTTTTTAAGTATATTTTCTTGATTATGCTATTATAGTTGTCCTATTTTTTTCTCCCCTTTATTCCCCTCCCCTGCCCCTCCCCCAACATTCCCCACCTTAGTTATAATATCCATGGGTCATACATACAAGTTCTTTGGCTTTTCCATTTCCTATTCTATTCTTAGCCTCCCCCTGTATAATTTGTACCTACCGATAACTCTTCCTATTCTCTATACCTTTACCCCATTCTCCTCCTTCCCCCTCCCTGCTGATAACCCTCCATGTGATCTCCATCTCTGTGATTCTGTTACTGTTCTAGTTGTTTGCTTAGTTTGTTTTTGTTTTTAGGTTCAGTTATTGATAGTTGTGAGTTTGTTGTCCTTTTTAATGTTCATATTTTTTATCTTCTTTTTCTTAGATAAGTCCCTTTAACATTTCATATAATAAGGGCTTGTGATGATGAACTCCTTTAACTTGACTTTCTCTGGGAAGCCCTTTATCTGCCCTTCCATTCTAAATGATAGCTTTGCTGGAGAGAGTCATCTTGGATGTAGGTCCTTACCTTTCATGACTTGGAATACTTCTTTCCAGCCCCTTCTTGCCTGCAAGGTTTCCTTTGAGAAATCAGCTGATCATCTCATGGGAACTCCTTTGTAGGTAACCGTCTCCTTTTCTCTTGCTGCTTTTAAGATTCTCTCCTTATCTTTAATCTTGGGTAATGTGATTATGATGTGCCTTGGTGTGTGCTTCCTTGGGTCCCACTTCTTTGGGACTCACTGAGCTTCCTGAACTTCGTGGAAGTCTGTTTTGTTTGTCAGATTGGGGAAGTTCTCCTTCATTATTTTTTCAAATAAGTTTTCAATTTCTTGCTCTTCCTTTTCTCCTTCTGGCAACCCTATGATTTGGATGTTAGAACGTTGAAAGTTACCCCAGAGGTTCCTAAGCCTCTCCTCATATTTTTGAATTTTTGTTTCTTCATTCTGTTCTGGTCAAATGTTTATTTCTTCCTTCTGCTCCAAACTGTTGATTTGAGTTCTGGTTTCCTAACCTTCACTGTTGGTTCCCTGTATATTTCTCTTCATTTCACTTTGCATAGCCTTCACTTTTTCCTCCATTTTGCGACCGTACTCAACCATTTCTACAAGCATCTTGATTACCAGGGTTTTGAACTATGCATCTGATAAGTTGGCTATCTCTTTATCGCTTAGTTCTGTTTTTCGAGCTTTGATCTGTTCTTTCATTTGGGCAATATTTCTTTATCTTGGCACATGTTACATAGTACAGGGAGGGGCCTTAGGTGTTCACCAGGGTGGGAAAACTCATATCACTCCGTTGTGGCGCTGTATGTGGGGGAGGGGTCAGATAGGGAACAATGCCACTTGCTGGCTCAAGGCTGGCTTTCAGTTACTTCCCCCAGTATCCACAAGCAAACTGGGCCCCTCTGATACTGATTCCCAGCTGTGGGTGGGTTTGTGTATGTTCCAGGACCCTGTGGGTCTCTGCAACAAGATCTCCTGTGAGGCTAGGAGTCTTTCCCGCTGCCACAACCCCCACAGATTTTTACAGACAGAGGTTTTGAGGCTTTACTTTCCCACACTGGGACCCTGGGTTGCACAGTCTGTCTCGCTGCCCAGTTCCTCCTGGTTTATCTGCACAGAAATGTGAGACTGCCAGCTGCCGCCTTGCTCACCCAGTCCTCACCCAGTCCTCTAGCTGCTGCCTTGCCATGTGTCCTCTCCACCCTGGCTGCCTGTTGTTGCCCCTCTTAACATTCTGGGTGAATGTTTCTTCTTTAACTCCTTGGTTGTTGGACTTCCATACGGTTCTATTTTCTGGCAGATCTGGTTGGTTTTTTTGTTTTTAAATTTGTTGTTGTCCTTTTTTTGGTTGTGCGAGGAGGCAGCCCAAACTCCCATCTTGGCCAGAAGTCTATTTATTTATTTTTAGAGAGGAGGAACGGAGGGAGAAAAACATTGATATGTGAGAGAAACAAAGATCTGTTGCCTCTCACATACACCAAACAGAGGACCTGGCCCCCAACCCAGGCATGTACCCTGCCTGGAAATCAAACTGGCGACCTTTAGGTTTGCAGGCTTGCAGTTAGTCCACTGAGCCTCACCAGCCAGGACCAGAGAGTAAATATTCAAGGCTTTGTGGACTAGGAGCCAAAATTGAGGTTATTATGTAAATACTGCATAACAGGAAAGAAAATGGATTTCCAGAATACTTTTTTTTAATTTAAGTTATTTTATTGTTGTTCAGTTACTGTTGTCTGCATTTCCCCCCCATCGCTCTCCCCCACCCTAGCCAATCCCACCTCTCTCCCTTGCTTCCACCCCTGCCCCCTTGGTTTTTCCATGTGTCCTTTATAGTAGTTCCTGAAAACCCTTCCCCCCATTATCCCCTCCCACCCCCTCCTCTGGTTACCATCAGATTTTTCTTAATTTCAGTGTCTCTGGTTCTGTTTTGCATGTTTTTTTTTTCTTTTGTTGATTAGGTTCCAGTTAAAGGTATATGGTACTTGTCCCTCACCGCCTGGCTTATTTCACTTAGCATAATGCTCTCCAGTTCCATCCATGCTGTTGCAAAGGGTAGGAGCTCCTTCTTTCTCTCTGCTGTGTAGTGTTCCATTGTGTAAATGTACCACAGTTTTTTGATTCGCTCATTTACTGATGGGCACTTAGGTTGCTTCCAGCACTTGGCTGTTGTAAATTGTACTGCTGTGAACATTGGGGTGCATAGGTTCTTTTGAATTGGTTTTTCAGGATTCTTAGAGTATAATCCCAGCAGTGGAATTGCTGGGTCAAAAGTCAGATCCATTTTTAGTTTTCTGAGGAAATTCCATACTGTTTTCCACAGTGGCTGCACCAGTCTGCATTCCCGCCAACAGTGCACTAGGGTTCCCTTTACTCCGCATCCTCACCAACACTCGTTTGTTGATGTGTTTATGATGTCCATTCTGACCCATGTGAAGTGGTATCTCATTGTGGTTTTAATTTGCATCTTTGATGGTTAGTGATGCTGAGGATCTTTTCATGTGTCTCTGGGCCCTCTGTATGTCCTTCTTGGAGAAGTATCTGTTCAAGTCTTTTGCCCACTTTTTAATTGTTTTTTTTTTGTCTTCCTAGAGTGGAGTCCTGTGAGTTCTTTATATATTTTGGAGATAAACCCTTGTTGGAGGTATCATTGGCAAATATGTTTTCCCATGTAGTTGGTTCTCTTTTCATTTTAATGCTGTTTTCTTTAGCCAGGCAGAAGCTTTTTAAGTTTATGAGGTCCCATTTGTTATTCTTTCCTTTATGTCCCATGCTTTAGGGGACATATCAGGGAAGGTATTGCTACATGGGATGTCTGAAAATTTCCTGCCGATGTTTTCCTCTATGACCTTATGGTGTCACAACTTGTATTTAAGTCTTTTATGCACCTTGAATTTATTTTGTGTATGGTGTAAGTTGGTGGTCAAGTTCAATTTTTTGCATGTAGCTGTCCAGACCTCCCAACACCATTTGTTGAAGAGGCCAGAATACTTTTATTGATAAAATTTAAAACTGCATTTATGGATCCTAAAGTTTGAGTTAGCTATATAATTTCACATATAACAAAATATCATTCTTCTATTTGTTTTTTTCTCAGCCATTTTAAACCATTCTTAGTTTGTAGGTTATACAAAAATGGGTGGCAGGATTGAGTCGGCCTACTGGCCACAGTTTGCCAGTCCCTGTTTTAGGGCCTAAGTAAAACCTCAAGAGAATTCACTTGGCAGGTATCATGATTATAGACCATGATTTCTGAGCACAGTGCAGCTTGCTTAGAAGTTAATAACAAAAAGATAAATTTAAGAAATTTTTGTATATTTAGTTACTTTAAAATGCATTATTACATAACTCAAGGGTTAAATAATAAATTTAACAGAAATTTATAAAATCCTAGGTCTGAATGATGATGAAATCACATATGAAATTTGTGAGACAGGATTTAAGTGGTGATATGAGACAAGTATGTATGTTCAGTTATTTATATTAGAAAGAAATAAAACTATTCTATAATGTAAGGATCATCAGCCAGATAAGTGTCTACCTTCCTTACAAAGGTACCAAATGAACAACAGGAAAGCCAGTGAAAATAGGAAGATAATTTTTTAAAGTGGAAATTAATGCAATAGGAAGAAAATGATACAGTAGAGGAGATCAACATACACAAAATTTGATCTTTGGAAACAAATTAACAAAATAGACAAGCTGCTGTCAAGACTGATTACAAAAGAGAAAACTAAACAGTTTTATGAATGAGAAGTTGGGCGTGACTGTAAGAAAAGTAAGTGACAAGGTAGTCAAAGGTAAATTTAAAATGCCTACGTAGTTCAACAGTAGGAAAGAAGTCTTTGACAAATGTGCTAAAACAACTGAATATCTGCATTGTTTTTAAAAAGTACCTTAATTCACACCTCATATCCTTCACAAAAATTAACCCTAAGGGAGTTACAGATATAAATGTAAAAGTTAAACTTCTAGAAACGTTGCATTTGCAATCCTAGGTTAGGTAAAAGTTCCTCAGATTGGACACAAAAAGAATGAATCAAAAGAAAAAAATTGATATTGGACTTCATCAAATTTAAAGCCTTTATTCTTTGAAAGATAGGACTGAGAAAATGAAAAGGCAAAGCACAGAGCGGGAGAGATTATCTGCAGCGGGTGTTTCTGACAAAGGGTTGTATTTAGAATTTTTATATCACGAGAAGCCGTGATGAAGATCACGGATTTACATCACGTGATGAAGAAGCCATGATGAAGATTTAGAATTTTTTCATCACATTACAAGCTGACTGCTTGACGCATGAGGTCTGTCCAGAAAGTATCCACCCATGTAATACGAAAAATGGAGCCATTTTTTGAAAAAGATACAAGATATAAGAAACATTGTACATAAGACAATGACACTTCGGTCCCCTTCCGAGTAGGCACCTCACACAGTTGTCCCAGTCACCATCAGCTGCCTGTCATGTTTCCCTGAATGTCATCGATGGTCTGAAGTCTCTTCCCTTTCAAAGGTGATTTTTTGTGAAAAGCCAGAAGTCACAGGGCACCAAATCTGGGCTGTAGAGGGGCTGAGTCACCTGGGTAGTTTGATGTTTTGCCAAAACACTCTGCACCAGACATGATGCATGAGCAGATGTGTTGTCATGATGAAGCTGCCAATCACCAGTTGTCCATAGCTGCGGCCTTCTGAATCATCCAAATAGTTTCCGTTGAGGAATGTTCAAACTTAACGCAAATTGATGCAGGTCATTGCTCTGCTCATTCAGTCATTTTGAATGTGACGGCCACACAGTGCACATGCTCACTCAGTAGTGTCTACTGTCCACTGACCAGTACAGCGAAGTCATCACTGTTTACACATGCACATTCCAGTCCACTCTCCTTGGCTGCCAGGTGACGTAAATGTCACACAAACTGTTCTCATTATGTTAACAATGGCTGGACTTTTTCCAGACAGACCTCATGTATATATAGATGATATATATATAAATGTATATGACAAGGAATTTGAACAGACATGTCCAAATGATGATGTACAAATGATCAATAAGCACACGAAATCATGCTCAACATACTAGTCATTGTCAAAATGCATATTAAAACATAGCGTACCACTACACAGCAACTAGGATGGCTGAGTCAAAAGACCGACAACACGAAGTGTTGGTAGTGCTCGTACTCAGATGTACTGCTGTTGGGGATGTGAAATGGTATAACCACTTTGAAACCCAGCTTGGTGGTTTCCTATACAGTTCAACATAACCTACACATACCAACCAACAATTAATGCTACTTCTAGGTGTTTACTCAAGAGGAAGGAAACCATCTGTCTACAAAAGGCCTCGCTGATTGTGGTTATCCTACATGCTTATTTTTTCTGTAAAATGGGCATGATGATAATACCTCCCACGGATGGTCTTGATGAGGTTTATTAACTCGTGTGAAGCACTTAGCACCACACTGACATGTGCTTCCCAAATGATGTCTTTTACATTATATAGTATTGTTTAATACATATGGTATATATATTTATATTCTCTTTAAAGCCATCTTGATCTTAGCCAAAGGCTAAGTTAATGATTATATCTAGTCTTTGGTACAGGTACTTTCCCTTTAAGATTACAAATTGCCCACTTTTGTCTGTGTGTGTCTCAAAGGTGAGTGATTTCACTTGGAGCCATGATGGGACTCAAGCGCTTATTTCATATCGAGATGGATTTGTCCTGGTCGGTTCTGTCAGTGGACAAAGACATTGGTCATCTGAAATCAACTTGGAAAGTCAAATCACATGTGGCATATGGACTCCTGATGACCAACAGGTAATGCCTCTTGAATATGGGTGTGTAATGTTAAAGCTGCGATCGCTGAGGAGGAAAGCAGTTAAGTATTATCACAGGGAAGAAGGGGTAGGGGTAGGGGAGTTGGCTCCAGATCCTTTTAAAGAATCACAAAGGGAAAAGAGCAATGACAGTGTCCAGGTAAATATTAAAACAAAAATTTGAAATGAACCATAGATTGGAGAAATAATATTTCCCGCCAACATGTTAAACGTTGAGTTAACATTGTAATTACGGAATGTTGAGACAAATCTGTTTTAAAACTATATACATAGCCAATTGACAAATGTATAATGGACATAAATAATAATTTACAAAGGAAGTTCAACTTGTCAGTAATTATATGGCGGAAAAGTATTCTCAGGGAAAAAATGCAAAATATCATAGGTTATATTTTCACTTATTAGCAAAAGTAGTAATAAACTGATACAGATGTTTTACTGAATATCGATAAGAGTAAAATCAACCCTGGCTGGTATGGTTCAGTGGATTGAGTGCAGGCCTGCAAAGCAAAGGGTCGCAGATTTGATTCCCAGTCAGGGGACATGCCTGGGTTGCAGGCCAGGTCCCTGGTAGGGGGTGCACGAGAGGCAACCTCACACTGATGTTTCTCTCCCTTTCTCCCTCCCTTCCCCTCTCTCTAAAAATAAATAAGATCTTTTAGAAAAAGAGTATAAGCAAATAAGTATTCTCATTCATTACTAGTAACAATGTATATTTTAGACATTTGAGGAAGCATATTGGTATAAGAGTATGTCAAAACCCTTAAAAATTATCATCTACTTTGACCTAGTAATATACTTTAGGAATTTATCTGGAAGAAACAAAGGGAAGAAAACAACAGTTCTTTATGATAGTAAAAATTTGGCAACAGCCTATTTCTCTAAAAATAGGATGGTTAAGTAATCACTTAAAATATTACATAGTAGTTCTGTAAATTGTAGATTGTGGTTACAAAGATGGTGTCATAACCTGGAAGAGCTCTTACGATACAATGTTAAGTGGAAAAGTCATAATTCGAGGCAGTGCACGTGGTACGATTACCACATCATAAACACCCAGGAGAAACTGGAAGGAAGTTAGTCCAAATGCCATGCACATATTGTGATTTTATGGTAATGAGCTTCTGAGTCATGTTTTAAAGTATAACTTCAAAAAATTTTTCTTTGGTGCATGTTCTACTTTCATGATAAAACAATATACAATAACCTAGTAAAATTATAGATTGATAAATGATTTTTAAATATAGTATTTACTAGTTAAACCTTTGTAAATATAAAACTTGTATTTTCCAAGTACAGCAGAATCCATAAAATGCCAAAAATTTTATACCAGAAGTTACAGTATAATATTGGTAAAAGCAGGTAGTATAATATGGAACCATAACTTTTATTTTGAGCCACTTTTTTTTTTTTACTAAATTGCTTTTTTCTAGTCACTATATGTTTCATGTTTCCATTTTTTTAAAGTGGCCAATATTTTTTCTTTTTTCTCTAGCTTAGTGTTGAGAGAATTATAGAAAGATATTCTCAGTTCCACATTTCTTCCCTTATCCAAAGTCTTCTAATTATCCAGTAACATATATCCATAGGAGGCATTTGGATATACGTATTATGACATTTAGTTTTGTAGGTTTTTACTGTCCCTCAAGTCTCCCGAAAGGGAGACGTGCCACAGTCCGCTGTGTAACCTTGCGTGGGCACCGAACCTTTCCCTGAGTTTCTTCCTCTGTGATGCGGGCTCTGGAATATTTATTTCCTGCCTAATTCCCAAGACTTTCGTAACGATCCAAAGAGAACAGAAGTGAGATCGCTTAACAACAGATAAGTGGAAGTCTTGGCTTTACCTTCTGCCCTCGCCTAGTGTGACGGAACCTGTGAGGCTCTTGGCACAGTCCCCCCTGATGAGGTGTGCCAGCCAGTGTCCCCAACAGACAGCATACCTTAAGTGTGACAGGTATCAGTCCTAGAGGTGCTGGGCACACAGCAAATGAGACATGGTGCCTGCCTCTGAGGTACAAGGGACTTGTTGAGGAAACAGATCGTAGCATCCTGTGCTGTATCCTGGAACAGTTGCTAAGGTAGCAGGCAGCATGGCGTCATGGGCGTGGTGGGGAAGATGGGCTGCAGATTCCAAGCTGGGCTCTGGGACTTGGTTCTTCAGACCCATTGGCAAGCTGAGAGAGTGGCTTTAGCCGGTGGTTGGGCTCCTGGCCCACAGCCTCTGTCCCAATGGCTGCCTTCCCTGGTTCTGTACTTGGGGCTTATAGGTAAGAGTTGTTCAGGGACATTGGTCACTGTCTTTTTTAAAAAGATACTGAATCAATGAAGATTCCTGGAAGAACTGAACACAGAGAAGAGAGGTATGGGGTACTCTTGTTGATCGTATTTGAACCGAGTCAGGGAAAAGTAATACACCTTTTATCATCTTTGTCGCTCTTTCATTTCTGTTTCTTGTTTGGAAATTATTAATGAAAAGAGAGAATGAAAACAGCTCAAAGTTTGTAATGTATGTTTAGAGTGGTGGCTCCGGAGTCTCAAGGTGTGGACTGCAAGAAGCCACTGTGTCTCTTCCGGTTCCCTGGACAACCTCCTGCCCTTAGCGTAGAGTAGTTATACAGCCTCCAGGACGAAGCCGCTTCCTCACATGTGGAGACAGCTCTGGTCATAAAGGGATTGTAGGCCGCTTCCCGTTAACTTTTTAAAATATAAGCAGTGAGTTTGAAATCCAGCTCTTTTCCTATTTGTCACATATTTTCTTTTCTCTGGAATGGTGATTTATATAGTCTTTGGAAGTTGCTGACAACTCCGTATCAAATGGAAATTGGGAACCCTTTCTCTGGAAAACTGTGCTCATACATGCTCATGATTTCGTGTATCACTTTGCATAAAATTTTGGACGCTCATAGGATTCCATCCATGGATTCTCCCCCTTCAAATCCTGATCTAGATAGTTTGGAGATGACATTTGTGATAATGTTCCCCAACTTTTTATTATGCACATATTCAGACATTATAAAAAGCTTGAAAGAATATACCGTCCTTAAATTCAACAGCTAACATTTGTCGAATCTGTGCTCTCCCTCTTCCCTCCCTCCACACGTTTTTTTATAGTACTACTTTTGAAAGTAAGTTGTAGACCTCATGGCATATTACCACGCATGTCCTAAGATTAAGGTCATTCTATATTATCACAACTAAAAATTAGCGCTGATATTATCTGATACTCAGACTATCTTTATATTTTCCTAGTTGTTACAAGAATGTATTTTATAGACTTTATTTTTAGTTTCTTTGATATTTGGAACCAGGATCAGTTTTGTTTATGTACAGTCATTGATTATTACATCTTTAGTCTAAAATAGAGTCCTCTCTCTGAAAATTTTTTGTAATATTGCCTTTACAATGAATTCAGTGTGGTTACCTTATCAAATGTTCCATGCTTTGGATGTCACTGATTGTTTACTTGTAGTATCATTTAACTTCTCCTAGCATCTGTATTTCCTATAAAATATAAGGTAGATCTACATTAGATTTGGATTAAGCAATTTTGGTACTATATAGATGACATCATATTCTTCATACTTAACTACAGTAAAAGGTGTATAATGTCATGTTTGCTGAGTTTGATGGAACCTTTGGAAAAACAAAATTATTTTTCACAGCATATTCTTAATTTCATCTACATTCATAGCTAATTTTTTCAACTGATGTGTTTTAGGCTAAATTTGTCTCTCATTAAATTGCAAGAAGTGCCTGTGACCCTAACTGGAGTTTACATAGTAACTGAGGATTCTATCTTAGTCTGCTTGGCTTCCATAACAGATTTCCTCAGGCTTGTCGGGCTTAAACAGCAGACATTTATTTCTCACAGTTCTGGAGGCTGGAAGTTTAAGATCAAGGTGTTGGCAGGTTTGATTTCTCTTTGAGGCCTGTCTCCCTGACAGTGGTTTGGTCTAGCACAATGGTTTAAGAGGTCTCCAGAATCTCTGAATAGGCTCATTGGGGAGGGACTTTTTTATACAAAGCTAGTCCACTAAGGCTAGGTCAGTGGCTGTTTTTTCTTAATGCACAAACACCAACACAGAGAATCAAGGAAAATGGAAAAAATAGGGAAATATATCCCAAACAAAGGTAAAACATAAAATCTCTAGAGGCTGGCCCCAGTAAAGTGGAGATACATGATTTTTAGGACAGAGAATTCGAAGTAGAAATTATAAAGGTGCTTAATGAGGTCAGAAGAAAAATGCATAAACAAAGTGAGAATTTCAACACAACACAGAGACAAAACCGTTTTTCAAAATTAGAAATTATGGAGCTGAAGAATACAGTAACTGAAATGAAAAATTCACAAATGGTTTCAGCATCAGATCAAGCAGCAGATTAGATCAAGCCAAAGAAAGATCAGCGAACACAAAGACAGGTATATCCAATCAGAGGAGTGAAAAGGGAAAAAAAGTGAGACAGAGTGAAGAAAGCTTAAGGAACTTTTGGGATCTCTATCCACTGGACAAATGTATGCATTTGGGACTCCCAGGAGGAGAAGAGAGAGAGAGAGAAAAGAACAGAAAGCTTATTCCAAGAAATAATGGTAGAAAACTTCCCAAATATGAGAACTATAAGTTGTTTTATGAAAGCCTCGTGGTAACTACCAAGAAAATACCTATAGAAGATGGATAAAAGAAAAAGGAATGAAAGCGTATGAATACAAAAAAAAATCAATGGAACACAAGTGGAGATGGCAAGAGAAGAGAAGATGGACAAAAGAACTACAAGACTCACAGAAAACAATGAACAAAAAAGCGGTAGTCCTTTTCTACCAATAATTACTTCAAATGTAAATAAGTTAAACTCCTCAATCAAAATACACAGTTAGCTGAATGGATTTTTAAAACTCCAGCAAAATCCAGCTGTATGCTACCTGCAGGAGACTCACTTTAGATTTAAGATCATATATAGGCTGAAAGCGAAGAGATGGAAAAGATATTTTATACAAATGGTAGCCAAAAAAGCAGTGGTGACTGTATTTATAGCAGACAAAAGAGACAGTCAAAAACTGTCACAAGAGACAAAGAAAGACATGTAATGGTAAAAGGATCAACTCATCAGGAAGATAGAACAATTATAAATATATATGCATGTAATAGTGTCTGAATATATAAAACACTAAATATATGAAGCAAAGTTTGACAGAACTGTAAGGAGAAATATAGTAATGGTAGGAGACTTTAGTACCTCACGTTTGATGGATAGAACGTTCAGACAGAAAATCCATAAAGAAATAATAGACTTTAACAACAGTATAAACCAAATGGACCTAACAAAGATACTGAACAGAAGTAGAATATATATATTCATTCTTCTCAAAAGCACAAGGAACATTCTCCAGGATGAATCATGTGTTGGGTCACAAAACAAAGGGCGGGAGGCAGGGATGGGTGGGGTGGGGGTCGTGGTGGGGGGAAATGGAGACAACTGGACTTGAACAACAATTAAACATTATTTAAAAAAGAATAAATTTAAGAAGACTGAAAGCATATCAGGAACATTTTTTTTATCAAAATGGATTGAAACTAAATGATTAACATAAGGAATACATGAAAATTCACAAATATGTGGAAATTAAAAATTATAAATTAACCAAATGGTTAAAGAAGTCAGAAGGGAAATTAGAAAAATGTTGAGACAAAATGAAAACACAATATACCAAAACTTACAGGATGTAGTAAAAGCAGCACTAAGGGGACAGTTTATAGCAATAAACACTATATATATAAAAAGAAAGATTTCAAACAATCTAACTTTACACATCAAGGAACTAGAAAAAGAGAAAACTTAGCCCAATATTAGCAGAAGGAAGGAAAAAACAATTAGAGCAGAAATAAAATGATACAGAAAAATAGAAAAAATAACAAAACTTTAAGAGTTGAGTTTTTTGAAAAGAGCAACAAAATTGAAAAACTTAGCTAGACTAAAAAAGATGACTCAGATAAAATCAGAAATGAAAGAGGAGGCATAATAACTGATGTCACAGAAGTAGTAAGTATCATTAGAAACTACTATGAACAATTATATTCTAACAAATTGGATAATCTAGTTGAAACATAATTTTGTAGAGAATAGAATCTATCCAGACTGAATCATGAAGAAATAGAAAATCTGAACAGACTTATAATTAGTAAGGAGATTGAATCAGTAATCAAAAACCTCCCAAGAAAGGAAATGCCAGGACCAGATGGCTTTTCTGGTGACTTCTGCCAAACATTTAAAGAAGAATTAACACTATTTCTTCTCAATCTCTTCCAAAAACTCAAAGAGAAAGGAGTACTTTCAAATTCATTTTTTGAGTCCAGAATTACCCTGATACCAAAGCCAGACAAAGACACTTTAAGAACAAGAAAATTACCAATGTGTCTGATGATTGTACATGCAAAAATCCTCAACAAAATACTAGCAGACTTAAGTGAACTGCACATTAAAAGAATGATACACAATAATCAAGTTGGTTTTATCCTTGGGATACAAGGACAATCAGCATATGAAAATGAATATGCTGCATTAACAGGATTAGCACGAGAACCACAACATCATCTCAGTAGATTCAGAAAAAGCATTTAACAGAATTCAGAACCCTTTTATGATTAAAAAAAACTCAACAAACTAGGAATAGAAAGAAAAGACTTCAACATGATACAAGACATATGAAAATTCCACAGCTAATGTCATCCTCAATGGTAAAAAACTGAAATCTCTTCCTCTATTGTCAGGAACAAGATGAGGATGCTTGCTCTCTCGACTTGTAGTCAACATAGTACTGGAAGTCTTAACCGGAACAGTTAGGCAAGAAAAATAAAAGGCATTGAAATAGGAAAGGAAGAAGTAGAACTATTTCTGTTTGCAAAAGGCATTTTCTTGTATGTAGAAATTCCTAAGGACCCCCCCCACACACACACACAATCCCTGCTAGAATAAATGAATTCAGTAAAGTTGGAGGATACAAAATCAGTATACAAAAATTAGTTGCATTTGTATTTACTAGCAGTGAACTATCTGAAAAGGAAATTAAGAAAATATTATTTATAATAACATCAAAAATAATAAAATATTTAAGAATAAACTTAACCAAGGAGCTGAAAGATTTGTACACTGAAAACCACAAAATGTTGATGAAGGAAATTATAGAAGACACAAATAAATGAAAAGACATTTTGTGTGTTAGTGGAGTGGAAGACTTAAATTATTGAAATGTTCATATTACTTAAAGTGATTCACAGATTCAAGGCAATACATATAAAGTCCAAATGGCATTTTTTAAATAAGTTTTAAAAATCCTAAAATTTAAATGAAACCACAAAGGACTAAGAATGGCCAACACAATCTTGAGAAAGAAGAATAGAGCCGGAGGAATCACATGTCCTAGTTTCAAATATACAAAGGTGCACTAAATAAAACAGTATGATATTGGTATAGACACAGACATAGGGACCAATAGAATAGTATAGAGAACCATGCAATTAGCCCATGCATATACAGACAAAAGATCTGCAGCCAGGGTGCCAGGGATGCCCAATGGGAAAAGGTAGTCTCTTTAACAAATGGTGCTAGGAAAAGTATGTATGATCATGGGGAAAAAATGAAATTTGAGCCTTGTCTTTGTTTTTTATTCTTAGACGTTATTTATTTATTTTTGAGAGAGGGGAAGGGAGGGAGAAAGAGAAGGAAAGAAACATCAGTGTGTGGTTGCCTCTCACGTGCCCCGCACTGGGGACCTGGCCCGTAACCCAGGTGTGTGCCCTGGCTGGGAATGGAACCAGCGACCCTTTGGTTCGCAGGCCTGCACTCAATCCACTGAGCCACACCAGCCAGGGCCAAGCCTTGTCTTATGCCATATAAAAAAAGACATTGACACCGTAAAGCTCCTAGAAAATAAACACTGGGGAAAATTTGATGACATTGGTCTTAGCAGTGATTTCTTGGATATGACACCAAAAGCTAGGTAGTAACAGCAAAATGAGATAAGTAGGACTACATTAAACTAACTTTTTTTTGCACAGCACAGAAAATAATTAACAGTGAAAAGGTAACTTCTGGAATAGGAGAAAATATTGGCAAACCATATATCTGATAAGTGTTTAATATCCAAAATATGTAGGGAGCTCCTTCAGTTCAACATCAAAAAACAAAACAAGCTCTGACCGGTGTGGCTCAGTTGGTTAGGCATCGTCCTGCAAGGCAAGAAGTTGCTGATTCTGTTCTCAGTCAGGGCACATGCCTGGGTTAGGGGTTCGGTTCCCGGACAGGGTGCATACAGAGGGCAGCCAATCAGTGTTTCTCTCTTGAATTGATGTTTTTCTCCTTCTCTTTCTCCCTTCCTTCCCCTCTCTCTAAAATAAATAAATAGAGATTATAGTCGCAGTTTAAAAAACAAAATACCAAACAAGCAGAATTAAATTGGGCAAAGGATTAGAATAGACATTTCTCCCAAGAAGACATGCTGTAACCAACAAATATGTGAAAGATGCTCATCACTAATCACTGCGCAAGCACATATCAAAATCAGAAACAGATACCACCTCAAACTGTCAGGATGGCAAAAAAAAAGAAAAGCGTTGGTGAGGACGTAGAGAAATTAGAACCCTTGCACGCTGTCGGTAGGAATGTAAAATGTTGCAGCCATTATGGAAAACAGAGTGGAGATTCCTCAAAAAATTAAAAGTAGAGCCAACATATGACCCAGAAATCCCACTTGGGGGTACTTATCCAATAGAATTGAAAGTAGGGCCTGAAAGAGATGGGTACACGTGATATTCATTGCAGTATCATTCACAATAGCCAAGGTGTGGGACCAACCTAAATGTTCATCAACAAAAAAATACTACGCATTTCTCAATATATGAAAATACCAATTTCTTCCTGTGCCTGCTAATGAACTTCTTCAACAAAAGGGCTAACAGGAAATAGTTTTCTGGTCTAAGGAGAGTGAAAGGCTCCTGACCAGCCAGCAGCCAGCAGGGTGCAGAGCAGTGGAGGAAGCAGACCCGACAGCACCGTGACTGGTGTCAGAGGTAAAGAAAACCCCACACTGGTTCGAGGTCAGGGCAGATCGTAACCAAGAGTAACCGCTCCAACAGGAAGAGAGTCGAGCATGACCTGAACTCGACTCCATCCGTGCCGAGGCCACTGAGCGTCTTAAAGGGAGAGCTGGGCAGTAGGACATGGGGAGGCAGGAGGGGATGCAGGCAGAGTGGAAATCCGCAAAAAGCAGGAGGCAGGTGTCCCAATGGGATTAGGCCATCTGGGTTTACTAACCGGTATTTATCGAAGCTAGGGACCTACCCTCCCACAGAGGCTGGAAAACGGGCACCCGTTGTCAGGTGTTGTCTGGAACAAACAGCATATGCTTTTGGCAACCTTGAGCTTTTCCAGGCAAGAACTTAACAGGGCTGGAATTGTCACCCCTAGCAACAGAGCCTTGAGTCAACAGAACCATGCAAGTGTTTGTTCAAGTGTGTGTGTGTGTGTGTGTGTGTGTGTGTGTGTGTGTGTGAAATCATTTGTGATGAGAATCTATTGCAGTAGTTTTCTAGGCCAAAGTTCAGGCCTAGTCAAGAAGAGGGCCCAGCAGGGGTTGCCTAGAATTTGGTCTGTCACTGGTAGTAGCACACATGTCACCTCCCTCCAGTGTGACACAAGGATGTATGTCAGTGCCAAGGGTAGGGATCTCAGAGCAGAAATGCCACCCTAGTAAGCTCGGTTTTGGAGGTCAGCCATCTGGACAAACATGGTGTACATGCAGGGGTTCTGCATCAACACCGAAGCCATTATCATGCAGTGGTATTAATAAAGGCGTATGAAGAAACTGTAACACTAAATTCCCTAGAAACTGACTCCAAAATAAATTTAGACCCCTAATACATTACACTGTTTTATCGTGGTAAGAACACCTAACATGAAGTCCACACCCTTAACAAACTGTCCCGCGCACAGCCCTGTGCTGGGAGCTGCAGGCACCACGCAGAGCAGCAGGGCTCCGGAGCGCAGTCATCTTGCGTAACTGAAACTTCAGACCCATTAAACAGCAACTCCCTGTGTCCCTCCCTTCATTCCAGCTCCCTGCCTCTATGGGTTTGATCGTCTTAGATTCCTCATGTAAGTGAGATCATGCAGTATCTGGCCTTCGGTGACTGGATTATTTCATTTAGCATAATGCCCTTGAGGTTTATCCGCTCATTCAGCCTTATGAATTATCCCCAATCTGGCAAAGGAAATAGACTACCAGGAAGTCCAGGAAGCTCAGAGAGTCCCAAAGAAGTTGGACCCAAGGAGGAACACGCCAAGGCACATCGTAATTACATTAGCCAAGATTAAAATGAAGCAGAGAATTCTAGAAGCAGCAAGGGATAAGGGGATAGTCACCTACAAAGGAGTCCTCATCAGACTGTCAGCTGATTTCTCAAAAGAGACCTTCCAGGCAAGAAGGGGCTAGAAAAAAATATTTGAAGTCTTGAAAAGCAGGGACCTACATCCAAAATTGCTCTATCCAGCAAAGCTTTCATTTAGAATGGAAGGGCAGATAAAGTGCTTCTCAGATAAGGTCAAGTTCAAGGAGTTCATCATCACCAAGCCCTTATTCTATGAAATGTTAAAGGGACTTATCTAAGAAAAAGAAGATAAAACTATGACAGTGAAAAGACAGCAAACTCACAGCTATTAAGAACCACACCTAAAACAAAAGCAAACTAAGCAAACAGCTAGAACAGGAACAGAACCACAGAAATGGAGATCATATGGAGGTTTAGCAACAGGGGAGTGGGAGGAGAAGAGAGGAGGAAAGGTACAGAGAATAAGTAGCCTAGACGGTGGGTAGAAAATAGGGAGGGCAAGAATAGTGTGGGAAATGTAGAAGCTAAAGAACTTATGACACATGGACGTGAACTAAAGGGGGGGAATGTGGGTGGGAGGGGGTGTGCAGGGTGGAGGGGAATGATGGGGGAGAAATGGGACAACCGTAATAGCATAATCAATAAAATATTTTTAAAAAATTAAAAAAGGCTGAATTAAACATATACATTACATACAAGTAAGGTTATCTCATTAGAAGTGATTGGGCATAAATAGAACTTGTAGTGGAGATTTTTTAAAATTTGATTTCAGGTTGTACTAGTGTTCTTCGGTTATTTGTGACATACTTGTTCCAAAACAGAGTAACTCTTTCCCTCATTGCTTCACAAGTAGACTGCTAGTGCTGGTTTTTTCCTTCTCTCAAATCTTATAGCATATTATCTTCCCAGGAGAGCTGCGGTTGGAACTGGTTAATGGTGGGGAGCTGGAGAGGGGGGCTGGCTTTTTGTTCCATTTTACCTTACTGTAACGTTGAGCACTGGTAACTCATTAAGTCACTGGCCCCTTATCCAGGAATTACGTGTCTGTTCTATTGTCTGGTATGTGTTCCTCTAAAATGAAAAAATGTGGGTGGGATTCAAAAGAGACTTCAGTGCGGAGGTGCTTCCCCTGCCTTCGTAAACGCTTACTGCCATGTGTCATCTACCATGACAGGCCCTAGGGAGATGGCAGTGAGCAGAGCAGGCATTGTCCAGCCCTCAAAAGCTTACCGTCTAGTGTGGGAGTCAGAGACCAAGTAGTCACGCAGCACAGACAGAGGGGTGAGGGTTGCACCCGCAAGACATGGGCACCCTAAGAACCAACACGGAGGGCTCGGGGGACTCCTTGCCTGTGTCTGTGTGAAGAGTGACTGTTTGCTAATGAGCTGTCAGTATTAAAACAAACAGCCGTAAGTGATAAATGGTAAGGGACCCCTTCGGTCAGCACCAAGGTACAGGCTGCTCTTCAGGACATGCCTGAACCCATGAGTGAGTCCCCCACACCACGTTCCTTACAGTGTGGGGTTCCAGCATACCTGTTTAATGTGAAATATATAAGTCACACACTGCAGTTGAAGTTACAGGAAGTCATATTCTGTATTTATCATCATTTCAAACTGCTTTCCAGCATTCAGTGTCTGCCTTTCCAGAGTTTCAGCAGAGTTCCTGTTGGTTTTGTCTGTGTTAAATTCTTTAAGTTGCATGCACTGATAAATTCATCATTTCCCCTGGGGAAAGTTTTGGCCTTTTTTTTTAGCTTTCAGTCATTAAAATGTAGATCACGTTTAAAGGAATATTGAATAGAAAGTGATTTAACAGCTCTGTAAATTCTGTGAGCTTATTACTACTTAAATGAAATATATTTTCCTTTGCAATTAATTTAATTTCTTAGTTTAGTTATCACAAGAAACTATTCCTTAGCTCACAGACTCATGTTTCATAGTTCAGAACACACGTCAGTGACAGACTTCCATGGAATTCACCCCAAAGACATTCCAAGATCATTTTGTTCTCTGAAGGATAGCAGCCTTCTTTATCTCCTCACATTCTTTCCTGGAATCATAATTTCTGCAGCGACCTGCATATGCCTTCATTCTTTGTTCAGCCACACCAGACTTACAGGAAGCCGCAACCGCAGGGATACGAGGCCGGCCCCAGCAAGATGAAACTGCAGATGCTTGGGCAGAAGGCTGTGCCTCCGAAGTTTGGTCAGAGCCCTGGAAGACTTGGTGGTTGTATTCTCAACACCACCATCCTTCCAGATGGAGAAATGGATGATGCTCCCTCAGTGAATCTGTCTTAATCATCAGCATTTATGTCCTGTTGATAAAATTTGCCTTTTGATTGTTACTTTAGTTCATTAAAAAAAAAACACTTACTGAGTGTCTATTGTATACCCAAAGCAGTAACAGCTGTGAACAGTCTTTGCCCTCAAGCTTAGTGTTATAATTTTATTTTTTAAATTTTTTTGAAGATTGTATTTATTTATTTTTAGAGAGGGGGGAAGGAAGGAGACAGAGAGGGAAAGAAACAATGAGTGGTTGCCTCTCTTGTACCCTCACTGGGGACCCAGCCTGCAACCCAGGCATGTGCCCTGATTGGGAATCAAACCAGCGACCTTTTGGTTTGCAGGCCAGCACTCAATCCACTGAGCCACACCAGTCAGGGCCTTAGTGTTATAATTTTAATAGCAAAAAGAGGCAAGAATGTGAAAAGCCTTAAATCCTCATCTTTCTAATGAGATAGCCCTGGCTTGACCACTTAACTTTGTCAGCTTGACTCCTCTCAGGCTGTTTCTGCATCTGTAAAATGGAAATAGTTTGCTTGGTTGTCACAATGAGTTGCTCAGGGTGGAGAGATCTCATTAGACACAAAAGGTAGAAAGTTTCAACGGCAGTGGGTGCAGACCGCAAGGCCCACCACACAACACAGAAGGTAATAGCATGCTCCCTGTGGGGGTCCTGCTGCCCAGCCTCAGGATTCCCCTTGGGGACATCAGCTGGCTAGTACCCCTGGTCAGGGAGATGCTTTTGAGCTGCTCTGATAGAAGGGGTTACTCCCACCTGCCTTCCTCTGCCCTGGCTGCTCTGCCCTGAGCCTGTCCCATCCCTCAGCATGGCCGAGTGGGCCATTCCTTAGGGCCAGCCTCAGCACAGCACAGGCGTGCGAGCTTCGTTCCAGCATCGCTGGTACTTGACTCAGGATCATTCTGACAGGTAAGAAGGTAAAGCTTTCAGTATAGTGCTTAGCACAAAATCAGCACTTCATGAAGATATAAATACTGTAAATACATTATAACATTAATTATTAATACAGTAATGCCATTCTTACAGTGAAATAAAATGTTAGACAAACCCTTTCAGGATCATCTTTTCCCAGTATGGTTAGATAACATGCTTACATAACCAAATGTACTTTCTCTTGGGTTAAACATACACCTAAGTTTTGTCTTCCAAATTTGAGAAATTCTTAACAACAAACCTCTGCTGCTGCTTTATTTTCCAGAAGAATAAATAAATATTACCCTCTTAACTCTCCTCCTCCAACCCAAGAAAACAAAACAACTCACAAAAAGTGAAACTGGGATGTTGCTAGTATTGTTTGATAACGTCCACACAACATAAGGAATATATTTATTGCGCTGCTAGTCACATTCGGGTATGAGGGAGGACTAAAATTCTTGCGGTAACACCCAGCTAAATTTTCTCTACTCAAAGCTCTGTTTACCCCCTCAGTTACTCAACTGGTCTGTGTTTTTAGTTCTAAATACAGTTTGCCTTTCTAAACAAGTCGGGGCGATGAGGTTCGCGGGAAGAGGAGGCCCTTGCTCCCTGGTCATCAGCAGTCCTGGTCCTCGCTTGCAGGTGCTTTTTGGCACGGCCGACGGGCAGGTGATCGTCATGGACTGCCACGGCAGGATGCTGGCCCATGTCCTCCTGCACGAGTCTGACGGCATCCTGAGCATGTCTTGGAACTACCCTGCCTTCCTGGTGGAGGACAGCAGCGAGAGCGACACGGATTCCGACGACTACTCCCCTCCCCAAGGTAGCTTGCTGCTCCGAGGGCGTCGAGCCCGTTTGGGGGAAGGAGGGGACAGGTCTGCCACAGGCTCACCGCCCTGACTTACTGGGCAGCTCTGTGAGCGAGTGCAAGGCCAGTCCGCCTGATCCCTGCTCCTGATTGGACAGTCTTCTCGCCACCGTCCCCTTTCTCACCTTCGCTGGTCAGGAGGATGAAGTGCCATGGGCTTAGGTTTTGCTCGCTGGAAAATGAGATTTTATGGCCTCTTCTGTGTCCCTGGGGAGTGGTGGGAATAAAGAGAGCTGGAGGTGAGACCTGCTGTGCTATCGTGATGACTCAGAATGCGGGGTCCCACATCCCCGATGCTGTTAAAGCCCGTAGCTTTAGTGTGTGAGAAAAGGATCGTTACTTCTGCCCATAGTGAAGTGAAGGCCAGCACGTTGGGCAGATACCCACGCCCCTGTCTTTATTTCGGGCAGGAGCGCTGCCCTCTCTCAGTTCCGAAGAACCGACCCCCCACCCCCTCACCCCCTCACCCCCTCACCCCCTCACCTCCACCTCCCCACAAGCCTCACGGTGACACTAAACCAGATTAGTTGGCATCTGAGTTTTCACACGTTTAGAGCACTAGTGGAAGATTGTTTCAGACTTGGAGGTGGTTTTGGACTGCAGCCTCTCTCACCCCGCGCAGTGCTGTGCCCGTAAATGTGCGACAGGCTCCGTGAAAGGCTCACGGTTGGTGTGGCTGTCACCAGCCAGCGTCGGCACTCGGAACTGGCCTGCCCGGGGCCTGGCTCTTCCTCGGTGTCCCAGTCCCTGCACCACCTCTTTTTTTTTCCCTTTTTTTTAACAAAACGAAATCGTGTTATGAAATAGTGGAAGGGACAGCTGCCCAATTGGAAGTGGTCACACTGCTGCAGGACTTGTCCTCAGCCTGGACAGCTGTGCCCCCGCTGCACGCCTAGTGCCCTTCATGGTCCGAGGCACACGCTGGGCGATGCTTGCCCTTTCCCGTGACTGTGAGTCAGGCTGGTCCCATGAAGGGCTGGTTTGGGGAAGTCTTTAAAGTCACCCCTCAGCAGCACCTGCCCCATTGGCACCAGGGTTATAAAACAGTTTCATCCCTCTCCCCACCGTTCTTCTACAAGGTGGGACAAAAGTTAGTTTACAGTCTAAACCTAAAAGTATGTTTACAGAACCAAGTCCATTCTTGTATTATTTATTAATTAATGTATAATTTCCCATATGAACAACTGTAAACATACTTGAGCCCCACCCTGAATGTTATAGGACATTCAGATGTTACATTTACCTACCATGAGAGACATACAACACATTAGCACCCAAGTTAACACACTTTTCACACATTTCACCATCATGCATCCCAGGGTTCTTTGGTGAGCACCCTCCGTGGGCTGTGAAGTTGGAAGTGGTGTACAGTGGTGCTTTATTTGGTAGCATCCCAGTCCAGTGTCCGATCTACACTGTCAGGCAGTTTTCAAGACCCTCCAAAGATTGCAGCTTCGTGGCCCTGGATTTTGGTTGTGTGCTTATTATCTCTTTTTTACTCAGTACTTTCATGCCCACAGATGGTCCAGCAGCGTATCCAATCCCGGTGCAGAACATCAAACCTCTGCTCACTGTCAGCTTCACCTCGGGGGACATCAGCTTAATGAACAGCTATGATGACTTGTCTCCTACTATCATTCGCTCAGGACTGAAAGGTACAGAGGCTGCATATGGCCCCAGTCCCCAGGATCAGCCTTCCAGGCTGGGCGCCGCACACCCAGTACTTACTGATTCTTGTCCCCTGCAGTGACCTCTTTCTGACGCAAGGCAGTCTGTTGGTAAAGGCCCTTTCCTTTCACTCCTCTGTCTGACAAGTGGCTCCCTGGTCTTGCCTAGAGGAGGGGTTGCTGACCATCAGTCTCCATCTTCCCCCCTCTTCTCCCACTACAACAAGAGGGCCCCTCCCCCCCCCCCCGCCCGGTGCGTGGTTGTTTGCTTCGGGCTGACACTGCGTCCGCAGAGTATTGGACAGCAGCCCCTGCTGTTCTTGAGGCAGCAGACGGTGCATGAGACACATTTCCACGGAAGCCCTTGTAATTTGAAGGCTTATTAAGGGACTGATTGTTGTGCAGTAAAGTTACCATGGCAGACTTACAGAAGTCCCAGAATTACCCCACTGAAGCATTGATATGAAGGCCAGCAGTCCAATGCTGATACCTTCCTGACAGCCATTGTGAAATGCTGTGACCTCAAGAGAAAAGCAGTGTCCACAGGCATTTAGAGTGGTCTGAATTTTCCAGTTTGAGAATACTACCAATTGTGTGGCCTTGATGAGTTTTTGTGTGTGTTTTTTTAAATAAGTCTCTTTTCATGGTTGAATTGTGTAATGTAAATAGAAATCCCGGGGCCTACTTTAGTCCTTGATGTTCTAGGGACCGAATACAATCTGAGTGGGAGGTGGGGGCAAACCAGAACATTCAGTTTAACTTGCTACTGTCATTCGGAACTGGCCATCAGACCAGAGTCCTATCTGTGTGCCGCTGCATCGTGGCTGAGTTGTTCAGGAATCACAGGGAAATAGAAAATTAAGGCCATATACCTAACCGCTGATTGGCTGCAATGCACCTTACTTGCCTGTACATCCCCCTGCCCCTAACTACTTAGTGATTGTGTTTTTAAACTAGAGAATATTTGTAGAAGCAAGTTACACTCCATTTGTGGGTATCCCGTTTTGCTGTTTCAAAACTGTAAGTGTACAATTTGTTTAGCCTGTAGACTCCTTAGGAACATGAACCAGGTAAGAAGTCTTTCTTTATACTGCAAATGAGCTGTTAGGAGCTGAGTATTTTTTGTGTGTGATGATGGTGAGCTCAAATTTCTTGGGCTTTTTCTGAATTTTTCTGTACTTTATGGAACTCAAATACAGGGATGGTCATTATCAATTAAATTATCCCATATATTTAGTAATTTAAGCTCTATTTTTTTTCCTTCAAAATTCTATTTTCAAAACTTTTAACCAAGTTTATTCATTTAATCAGAACCAGTGTCTGGTCTGAAATCCTGGACTTTGTTCTCTACTAAATATCTGATCAGGGCTAAAAAGAACACAGCTACCACTTAATTTCCTTTTTATTCTTTATAGGGCGAATTCTTCTGATTTTTTTTACTAATTTGCCTACATATGAAAACGTTATTTTTTATTCCTTGAATGTATTATTTTTTTCTCTGTTTATCAGACTAGATTGTATTGGAGCATTTTCAACACATTCCCATCAAATTTGCAGCAAAGGATCAGGAACACATGTGATTTAGGAAGATGACCCAAAGTAGCCCTCACAAATGTGAAATTTTTTGACTCCAGTTTTATTTTAATGCCTATCCTGTATCCACTTAGTCTTTCTCTGTTACTGTCTCAAAAATTATCATCAGAGAACTCCCAGTGAAGAAAGGTACTTAACAATATTCTTTAGTTTATCACCAACACCGTAATTATGTCATGTGCAAAGGAACTTAGAATGCCCCATAGCTGGTCCCCATGACCAGCCCCTTTTCCTTGCTACCTATCAAACTCTGCCTTCACGGTGTGTGTGGGGGGGGTGTGAACAAGCAGCCTGGGGTCTGGCCACCTGCCACTGCATACAAGCATAGCACAAGGATTGGTGGAGAAGGAAAAAAGTTTTTATTAACAGGGTACCCAATTGAGCAGGGAGCATGGCTGGGAGCATCTTTGCTCCAAGCCAACATCTTCCTCAAGACACAGAAATTCCCTTGTTCCCAGAAAGACAGAAATCCAAACCCATGCCCAGAAGTTCTCCGTCATGATTATCTGTCCATTTTGGAGCCCCAGGTGGCTGCACAAATGGGTGTCTGTCTCTCCAGCTTCCAGGTTCTCCTGCTCTGGGGTGCACACCTGTGGGTTCCAGCATCACCATTGCCTCTCTTAGCTTCTTCTCTCTCTCTCCTGGGACCAGGGTGCCCTGCCTGGTCACTGCAGCTGGTCATGCCAGGGGTTCAGTCCACTGGGCCCCAGCATGCAAAGCTACCCACACCCCTGGTGCCTAAGAACTTTCCTGGCCCATGCATCCGTGCCCATGGGGTCCACGAACGTTCCGTGCCCCGCCCTAACCAGGGACGAGGAAGAGAGTGAGCTCCTGCACACCCACCCATGTAGATCTTTCCCACCAAATCCTGCACGCTGTGGGAGTGTCCAAATACCAACCAGTTCTGGCCAGTGTCTGCTGTTTGTCAGCCCCACAGAGTCTTTGCCCCTCTTTTAGCCGCCCTTTTCCAGAGGGGGCAGGAGTTTTCACAGCTGCACATAGAAGCGCAAGCATCTCGGCCCGATGGGGCATCCGGCCCCGCTGCCCACGGAGGCTCTGTGCAGCCTGTGTCACGGGACCACTCAGCTGCTGCGGCAGGGCACCCAGGTCTGCACAGCCAGGTAGGCTTTGTTTATAGTTGCCCCAGTGTTAAAAAACAGACCCATGCGGGGACGTGATATGCTATTACCGAATGGACCCCCCTTCTTCTCCCAGGGTCCTCCTGTACTAGGTTCACCTTGCCCTCTGCCAGGCAGTGACATCTCTCAATGCCAGAGATTGGTGAAAAGGAAAGGAATTATTTATTCGAAGGTTATACGGACAGAGTAATGACTTAATGTCTTCATTAAGATCCCAGCACACATACAGTCCTTCCTTCCCCCCTTGGCCCAGTCTGGGGTACCGTATCTCAGGAAAAGGAAGAGAAGTCCGTGGCTCAGGCAGCCCCCGGTTCTTCCCAGTAATCCCTGCTCAGCTGGCAGGCCTCCGGGATTCCCAGCACCATCAGCTGCGTCACTGGTACGATCTCCAGTTCTTAATACAAATCCTTACGGCACCTGCTCCTGGTCCACCAGCAAGAGTCCTTTCACCCTTTCCTTTCCCACAGCGTCTCTCCTGCATTCTTCCGAACTGCTGAGAGAGAGCTCTGGATCGCTGCTACATCTTGCTTTTCAGCTTCCTAAGCTGTGTGGCAAAGGGAGTCCCAAAGCCACATGGTCCCAGCCAACTCCAAGCTCTCACGCAGGTGCTGTAACCGGGGGGAGTTGCTTCCTAGTGACATCGTGGGTGGAAGTCACTCCCATCTCCCTGGCTTAAAGCATGGCCACAGCTATTTAACATGTCCGTGAAACTGGTTAAAAGTTATAGATATGTTAAATGACCATGCCAGAGGTTAGCTGCAAAACAGCTCTCAGTGGCCCTGCTCCATGTGTTCAGACTTGTGGGGGTGAGGACATCATATATATATATATAATTTTTTTAAGTATTTCCTGGACACTCTGAGTTCTGGATCCCATTACAAATCCCTTTTTAAGCCACCCACCCACCCCCGGCTGTATCCTGTTACATCAAGGCACGGAAGCCTCTCAGACCCCAGGTCCTTTCAGTCCCAGGCTGCATTTGGCACTTCCTGTAACTCCTTCCCTTCTGGCGGCGGGGGTGGCAGCGAGGGGAAGGATTGGCTTTCTGCTGCCCCCCATATCTGGCCAGACCCCTCTGTTCTATGTGAATGGGAGTGGTGAGGGATGGTTTTGCTTTGCAAATGTTTCCCGAGCAAGCTGTGCCTAAATGAAAAATCTGAGAATACTAAATTTGGGGACTTTTTATCATGAATCATAGATTGGTTTACCTTATTTGTTGTCTTGTTTTGTTTTGTTCCACTTTTACTCTTTCTTGAGATGTAGGAGAGGAAAAACTTTTCCTTCTACCCATCTGAGGTTCTGCAACTGGGACCCTGTAAAGTAGACCAGCAAACAGGCGGACAAGAGAAAAACAAAGTGTTTGACTTGGGCATTGTACTCAACTCAGGGAAGCACTCGGAGATGAATAACTCACAGGGTGGTTAGAACGTGGGATTACATAGCATGTTAACCAAAGAATAATACATTTTAGACAAGTAGCAAAAGAAGGAAAAAGACTACATTTCTAGGGCAGCAAATGGTGGGAACTAATGCAAGATAAGGGCTAGTTCATACAGTTTGTTTTGTAGGTTTTTCTGGTGCCTTTTCCAGATTGATAAGGGCCTAACTCAGTCTCCAGGTATTCATTTATGTCCTTCCTGGTGGCAGGTCACACACATTTACAAACTTAGGTCTTGCTCTTAGGTAAATCAGGAGAGGCAGAGAGCTTGTCTTGTATCTGCCTATTCTCAAAATAATCCTTATGCCAATGAGGCATGTTTTGGGTGGCACATTCTGGTACCCTTCAATGAAAAATAATTTCTTCAGGAGTTCAGAAGTTCTCTGATGGAAACAGTGTGTCTCTGTTAGTAAAGCAAGCTTTCAAAAGCACGTCCCTTCACCCACTTTCCCTTATAAAGGAATTCAAACTCAAGACTTTGTTTCTTTGTTTTGCGGAATTTCCTTTTTATCATTTCATTGAGCACTGAGTTTGAGGTTCAGAGGTTTTGGTGTCAGCGCAGCTGCCTGCTCGCACGCTGTTGGCTCCTGAGGTTTCTCTGGTTGTCCTCACCGACAGACACTTTTTTTCAGTCCTTACTGTGCTCACTAACAGCACTCTCATTAAAGAAAACACTTTACCTGCTCCTTTACCATCACACGTGTCACTGCTTTGTCCTCTCTCCTTTTCTCTGTCTGTACACAGACGCACATGCGCGCACACGTCTGATGACTCACAAAAAGGTGAATCTTTAACATGGACGTTTAAGGGGGAAAGACCTGCGTGAGCCTCCGGCTCCCAGCCGGCGGCTCCAAAACGTGTGGAGTCCGGAGGAAACGTGGTTCTTTCCCCACCAAAGCCTGGCCGCCTCCCTGCCGCCCAGCAGCGGTGCCACGTGGGGCTCTCGTTGCCACCGAAGAACTGAAGTTTCCCATCGCTGGCTGCATATATAACTTTGACCCTCCAGGCTTTTACCAAAAAGACTCCTAAGATTGTCTGGCCAAAGTACAATGGAGTAGTGTAGTTTTGCTGATTTTCTTTGTGTAAAATGTTAAAGAGACAAGAATCCACACACACCTCATAATCATCAAGAAAACTCAGTGTTTCAGGGGCCTCTTTTGTGCTTCAGATTGCCACATCCCAGAGACTATGCTAAGGAATAGTGAAAAGAGGCTCCTGGATAAAGTGTTAGTTAGTTCATTCCTTCTAAGTCATATTTAAAAAAATTTTTGGAGCTTCAAGAAATGAAATTTATTACCGAGACATTGGGCAAAGATATCAGGGACTGTTGTCCAAGATAAGTCAGGCATAGCTTACCAAAATTTTCGTACAACAAATGTGCTGTCCTGACCACACCTGGACTTCTGTGTCCTTGCCTCTTCCTCATTATAGTGACATCTAGAAATTGAATATTTTATTTTTCTTTCATTCTTCTCCAGTTAAAACTCCAGAGCTAGGAATTCAGCCCCTGAGAGTACCCCTGTACCCCTGGTCGAAATTTAACAACTCGATGTTTTTCTTTCTTAGTCCTACTCACAAATTCTTCACATCAGGGTGTTACTAGGGAACCTACTTCCCCGATGACTGGCGTCCCTGTCGTGTGCATCAGGACTGGTTCATGCTGTCAGAGGAACCAGACCCTGCTGCGCCCCTTGATGTCATTACTAGTACAAGTGTTAGAATAAGAATGGCCTGATTATTGTGGAACTCACTCCTTTTGAAAGACTGGCTTGCCTTTGTAGACTGTAACCATCTCAGGATGACTTTATAACTCTGTTAAATGCACTCTGAAAGGGTCAGGAGGCTTCACCCAGAAGTAAATGATAGATTTATTCAAGGGTCCTAGGGTTTGTAAGTTAGAAACACAGCTAGGCAATGCCTACGCTGTTCAAACAGAGAAAGGAAAGCTGAGAGTTCTTATGGTAAAAAGTATGTTCTTGAAAAGAACCGGTCCTGCATTCTTAACCCCTGCACTGGCCCAACGTGTTAATTTTCAGATGCACGGTGGTCCAGACAGTGGGACAGTTTCCTCTCGAGGTCATTCAGATGGTCGTCCAAGGGTCTGGTGTGTGTTCAGGCATTGATGCACAGTGGCCCGCGGGGCATCCAGCCATCGATGCAGGACTGGACAGCCCAGAAGGTTAAGTTCCCGGGCTTGTTAAAGCAGCAGTAGAACCGTTTCCTTATGTCTCAGCCTACTTCGTTGAATAATTTAGCAGCTCGACCACAGTGACTCCGTTGAATTTATTTACACTGTTCCTCTACTGTGTCAAAGAAGTCCCTGAGCGTTTGCTTGTAAAGGCTTGGGCTCATTCTTATCGCAGACGGCCCCACCTAATAAACAGAACCATCTTCAAATGCTCAGGGCTCGTCTTTGAGCAGCCTCTGAATGTGATTGTGTGTCTGGGTCGACCTGTGGGGACACGGTTCACTGTTCTTTTGGGAATAGACAAAATGCAAAGGTTCTTATTAAAATGAATTTTAAAAGAAGAATGATTCAGGTATTCACTCACCCACTAACCAGAATGGGTCAACTGAGGAGCCTTGGGACTTCAGTGTTCCTGTCTTCAGTCTTCACTGCAGTATTGCAGTGGCGTTTCTGCCCGAAACAATGGTAGACTCCATTCTTTTTGTTAGGCTCCTCCTTTGGACTTACTTGTGCTTCCAGAGGTACCATCCTGAGGAGGTCATTTCAGTTTCGTCCTCAGGCTGAGGCTCTCCGCCGGAGTGGCCCAGGCCTCTAGGCGTCGGGGGCACACTCGAGCGTGTACACAAGCCCTCTCGCTTCCCCTGTCGTCTTTTTAAAGTCTGTTCCATGTTATGTATTTCATTCTTTTAAGTTATTTTTCGTTTGCACTCAACCTTATTCATATCCGTTTATAAGAAAAAGCAGGATAAAATTTCTTTTTTTGATGTTTTCACTCTCTGAAGTTGTAGAGTTTTTTCATTTGGTGCCTGTTGGAGCTACTTCCACCCGCCCTCTGCTACCACTGTCTCTAGTTTCTGTCTGTGGCTGACTCGACAAGCAAGCTCTGGCTTCCCTCGGTCGGTCGGGAGAGTTGTCTTGTCCCAGGGTTACTGTCCAGTCTCCAAGGGAAGTTCAGTGCCTCGGTGACCTCTGAATGGTTGGTGCTCTTGTCAGCACCAGTGGGACACGTGAATAAGGGAGATGCCATGATCATGTGCGACCTGTTGGAGCCCAGGAGCTGCTGAATTCTAGACCCAGCTGTCATGGACATCCCTGCCCAGACTCTCTGCAGAATGGGCCCCTGCGTTCCAGACTTTGGGGACTCTGTGTAAGCCGCAGGTGGTCTTAGGGTGTCGAGGAAGAGAAACTATACTGTAAATCTCATAGTACTAACAGCTTGTTTTCCCAGCAGGAATAAGTAACTGGCTCCCACTGGGATTGGGCAAACCATTTAAGGGCCATTTGCTGTAGGCACTGAAAGGCGGAGGAGGGCGTCGCATCCCCAGCGTGGACATTTCCCTGACCCACTACCACCCGGCAGAAGTATTTGTCTTTTTCTACGCCCCACGCAACATCGTCAGCTGTTGGATAAGAGTCAAGGCCTTCATAGCAGATACATCCTTTTCCTCCCCATTATCTGCCCAGTGGTGCACAGAAATCAAATGAGTACAAAATTAGGCTTCGCTCTGGATTTGCTTTCTACTTCTGGTGTTTTTAATGTCTTTGAGTCATCTCTGGGAGTAGGGGGCACAGCAGTGGGCAGAACACTTAGGACGTACAGTCATAGGTTTTATTATCTTCCCTGTTCTCCCAGACTTCTGCAAGTCCTATTTTGGAAATACTGGCTTAGAGCTAGATAGTTAACATGCCAGCTTTGTCATATATGATCTCCGCCTGATTTAGTTATGTTTCGGGGGAACTGCAGTTCCTGTCTAAGTAATAAACATCTGTTCTTAACAGAGTCTCTGTTGCCTTCAGAGAAATGGGTAGCTCAGGTCTTCAAGACAGAAAAGGGGAGAACCACCATTAACATTTGCTCAGCACCTCTGTTTTTAGCTACCTAAGTAAATGTTCAGAGAGGGTCAGGTCTTCAGGCCAACCATTTCTTCTTTGTGATTTCAGAGGTGGTGGCCCAGTGGTGCACGCAGGGAGACCTCCTGGCAGTTGCTGGTATGGAATGGCAAACCCAGCTTGGTGACCTTCCCAACGGCCCTCTCCTGAAGAGCGCCATGGTCAAGTTCTACAATGTTCGTGGGGAGCACATCTTCACACTGGACACTCTTGTGCAAGTAAGGATGTGTGGAGGGCTGGCACTGTGATGCCCTGTGCTAGTGCGCCCGCAGTCTCGCTTAAATACGCACGAGGTGGTTACACTTACTGGCATTGTCTCTGACAGCTTGTAATCCTTTGTTGATTTTAACTAAATTACGGGGTATGGACCAGGAAAACTAGGAAGAAAGACATTTTTGCCTTTTAACCAAAATATTTTCTTTCATTGTTGAGTCAAATGAGTGGACAGTAAGCAGAGTGAAATGGTGTTTATCATCAGTCCGAAGTAGAAATCAGAAACATGCAGAAGCTGAATCTTCATTTATTCACTCTGATTTTATGCTTGTTAGGTCAGTAATATAGTTCTCTATTTCAGCTAAGTTACTGTTAACTGCGTTTAAAAGCTTAAAGGTCTTTAAGAAAGTGTGCACAGGTGGGTCCCTTTCTATTTGTTTTTATGTTCCAGAAATCTTCGGACCAGCTCATTTCTTGTCTAGGTCAGTTATAGTGAATTCTCAGTGGAGTGTACTGGAGAGTGAGCTGCAAGTGAGTTGACAGTGGGTGGGGGTGATAATAAACAAGGGACCTGTGTTCCAACCTTACCCAGCTCATCAGAGAGGCAGGTGTACCAGGCAGGGAGATTTTGTAATTAGATGCAGGCATTGATTATTTAAATATATCTTTATTTAAAATTGTAGTAAAATATACATCGCATAAAATTTACTATCTTAACCATTTTTAAGTGTACAGTTTAATCGTGTTAAGTGTATTGCACTGTGGTGTAACCAATCTCGAACTTTTTTACCTTGTAAAACTGAAACTTGATACCATTCTGTTTCTGTGAATCTGACTACTCTACATACCTCATACACCTGGAACCACACGCACAGTGTCTGCCTTTCTGTGACTGCCCTATTTCACTGAGCATAGTGTCCTCAGGGCCCACCCACGTTACAGCATCTGTCAGAATCCCCCTCCTTTTTCAGGCTGAAGTAATACGCCATTTTATTTACATATGTATGTAAAGGGTTTCTTCCACCTTTTGGCTGTTAGAGATCATACTGCTGTGAAGAGGGGTGTACAAATATGTCTTTAAAACACTGCTTCAAGTTCTTCTGGATAAATACCCAGTAGGCTTTGCGCATCACATGGTGGCCCTATTTCTAATGTTTTGAGAAATCGCCATGCGGTTTTCCATGGCAGCTGCGCCATTTTTACATTCCCAGTAATGCCCAAGTTGTACTTCACATCCTCACCAACCCTTCTTGTTGTTTGTGTTCTTGTGATATTTTTTCTTTTATTGATTCTAGAGATGTGGGAAGAGAGGGAGAGAAAGAAACATTGATGCGGGAGAGAAGGTTCCCTCTCCTAAGCACCCCAACTGGGGACAAGCCCCACAACCCAGGCATGTGCCCCGCCCAGAATCCGAGCCGTCAGTCTCTGGCTTTGCAGGACAGCGCCCAGCCACCTGAGCCACGGCCGGGGCTCTGCGTTTTTTTATAGTAGCCATCCTTACGGTGTGAGGGTTTGATTTGTATTTCCCTGATAATTGTGTTGAGCATCTTTTGATAGGCTTTTTCATCTGCTTACTGGCCATTTTTGCTTCTTTGGAGAGATGTCTCTTTGAGACCCTTGCCAAGTTTTTGTTGGATTATTTGGTTTTTTGTTGTTGAGTTAAGAATTTAAATGTCCCTTTTGACAACGCAGTATCCTCTGTGGACAAATAAGCATACCTTGTTCGCTCAAGTACCCGGCAAACATATTTTAAGGGGCTGCTGTGTGGCTGGCACTAAGCTCCAGTACAGGAGCTAATGTACAGGAATATGACGCAGGAACCAGGAAAGACAAGAAGCTGAAATGAAGTCCCAGCCCAGGCTTGAGAGGGTGAGACTTTAAAGTGAGTCAGTGCTGTCTGTGCCTTCTCCACAGTCCCTGGAGGCAGAAGTGATACAGATTGCCTGACGTTGTTAGGGATTGGAACGATGAAAGCAGCAGAAAGACAGAGAAGGAGATTGAGGTAGCTGCGGGGGGTGTTGTGATTTCTGGGTGGGTGGGTAGATAGATGGAGGCTTTCTGATCTCAGACTGGGAAGTGTGAAGTCATGACAAAGCGCGTTCAGGAAGAAGTGATGAAAACAGCATGGGAATTTGTGGTTGGATAAGAAATTCAAATCCCTATTCCTGATTTAGAAGTGACGTAGTTTGAAGTGATGAAGCAAACATGCCAGGGAAGAGCGAAAGTGGAGTTGAGTTGAGACCATTAGTGTGAGGCCGAGGTATATGGCAAAATACGCGTAGGTCCCGGAGTCCCTGCAGGTTTGGGACTGAAGGAGGGTTAACCTTGTTCACCGTTTGACCCCTCCGCTAGTGCATTGCCTGGGTGTTCGGTAAGCATGCATCCAGTGGGCTGATGGATGGACAGTTGTCAGCATATGATTTTTATGGTTCTTCCTGTTGGTCACTTGAACCGATGGGCCAGGTGCCCTTCTCATCAGGTCTCATTCCAGCTTTCTACCCATTGCCTAAACGGAAGACAAGTAGCAGAGGATGGGAATTTCAGCTCTTTCTGAGGGAACGAGGCCTTCGCGTTCATCAGGACGTTTGTGAACGGTCATGTGAAGCACACAAGTGCCCGCAGCATGGTCTGTTGTTCCCTCTGACGCAAGGCGCCCTTCCTTGCCGCGCCTTCTGCTCCCTCCACAGGGAGAGTCTGTCCTGCCGTCTCAGCTAGGGAGAAGCCACCCTCCTTCCTGCCAGGCCAGCCGCACTCCTTTGTAAGCCTGCCCAGCGCCTCCGCCCTTCTTCTCCAGGAACCTTCAGGCTCCTGGATGCCTCTGGCACGTGTTACACTTTTCTGTCCACTTGTTTTATTTTCCGAAAGTGAAAGGCTATGTTTTCTTCATTTTTATTATTATTATTTTTTTTGATTTTTGCTATGCCCAGAACATAATAAGGCCTCAGTGGCCTTTAACCCTGGGGAAAGGTCTCATCCCCTGTGACACGAAGGTGCCGTGGGTCTTGTATTTATACTGCCTGGGTTTGGGGATAAGAGAGGGGCTTGGCCTAGCTGCCTTCAGGGCAGAATACCCACGCAGCCTCTCAGCATTTAAATACGTTACTGATGCTTTTTAGTTTTCATTTGAAGGTCCATTTCAACCACTGAAAAAATTGCCTTAATAATATAAAGTTAAATGATGATGCCACTAAAAATCAAGTAAAATATTAATTATGTATAGTACCAACTTACTCTTCTGTGGAATGATTCTAAAATCACGTTACCTGTGCTGTGCTATTCAAGGAGTCCAAAGGCAAAGACATTTTTATAGCAGGAAGGAAGTTAGGCAATTTATTGAGCTGTTCGTAAAAAAGAAATACAGTTGAGAATGAATAATTAATTTCCAAGTTAATTAGATTGTAGGTTACTGTGTACAAAGCCGTTCGTGGCCCAGCACAAACTTGTGGCAGCCTCAGCTCTAAAATGGATTCTCCTGATTTACTCATGATAGCGATGCCTGTGGCTGAAACTCTTGTAAGGAAATGTACTATAATTGATTTTCCTTTCCTGTCTACCTTTTGTAATTTAAAATCCCGTACTTTATCTCATTAGCTGTTTTCCGTGACTGTCCGTATACGGATCGTCTGACACAGATTCTCAGAGCTGGCACTACGGGCTGAGACTTGCTGACTTCGGTGGTGGGGTCCGGGTTGTTGTTTGGTCAGTTAGTTTTGTTTTAGTTTTGTGAACTTTTTCTTGCATTAAAGGCAGGTGAGAGGGGTCCCCTTTTATTCTGTAAGGTTTAATTATTGATGTAAGATATTTGGGTAGAAAATCAAGAGAGAAGGGTCCTGGCCAGGTAGCTCGGTTGGAGCATCATCGTGGTCCACCAAGGCAACACATGCAGAAGGTAACCCGTGAACACCTGGGTAGGTGAGAGCTGCAAGTTGATGCTCCTCTCCCTCCCTCCCTCCCTCTCCCCCTCCCTCTCTCTCTCTCTCCCTCCCTCTCTTCTCTCTCCCCCTTTCTCCCCTGACCCTACTTTCTCTCTCTAAAAATCAATAAATAAGAGAGAAGGAAGAAGAAGAAGGTAGGTGTGGGAATTGAAAAATCAAATAAGAGATTGCATTTGTGGTCATAGACTTCTACGCTCTTGAAGGAGAATCTTTAGAAAAAGTATGTTTGCCTCCTTTTGTCGAAGATTAAATCTGCCTGTTCTCATGAAGCTGCCATAGGTGCGCTTTTCCTGTTTTTTGTACACAGATGAGAAAGTCCTTCCCCGGATTATCTGCTTACACAATACAAAGTGGTATATTCTTATAAAACTGAAATTTGGGTCACTGAATCCCAAGCTAGTTTTAATTACTGTAACTTAGTTGGTGGTCAAACCAACACAATTTGTTGATGACCAGTCACCAGCTTAGTTAGTTTGACAGTGCACTGTTCTAGAAAGCTTTCCTCCTTTGCATGTGCTCGTACAAGCATTCAGCATCCCCTTCTCCTGGGGCTCTGAGACCGTCCTGTGCACTGGTTCCAAGACAGACACCCCCAGCTTCCTCAGGGGGCTGCAGAAGGGACGGCCAGACTGCCGTGACCTTCACAGGGATGGGACCCCTCCGTGGGCTAGGCAGCGGAGCCTCCGCCCAGGTCCCTTTGTCCCCCCACCCTCCACTCTGCTGCAGAGACCGTGCGCATGGGTGGCCTCGTTCTCTCTCGCTCTCACTCTCTGACCCTTTTGTTGTCTATTGACTTTAATTTTGCTTGATCAGCTTAACTTTAATATGGGAAGGACACCCTGCTTTGTATTTCCTTAAATTTTTAGAAGACTTCATTCAACTCACTACTGTATACAAAAAATAGTCAAATAGTGAGGAAGCTTTCATTCCAGTTAAAAATTAGATAAATAAGCTCCCTTATCCTAACCAAGTTCTCTCCACAGCATTTCCACCCCCTGCCTGTACAGAGCAGTCCGAACAATACTGAGATATTTCTCCCCTCTTCTCCCTCCGAACGTCAGCGCCCCAGGGCGGGAATCTCTTTCTCACACCCAGGGTCTGTCTGGCCCGTTGTGCACATTGAACAGAGCTGTGCTGAACGACTGACCGGCAGCCGACGGGCTGAATAAGCGACTGGACGGGTGCGGTGGCCTCTCTCGCAGAGTGGCAGGGGATAGGATCGGGAGGTACGCAGCACGTCTTCGGGCGCCATGAGGAGTTGAGGCTGGCCATCGACCACTCCGTCCCATCGTGCTGCGTCAGGGGAGTGACGGGGGCAAACTAGCCTGCCCTCACTTTAAATGGCCCAGCTCTAGCAGTGAGAGGGAGGCGCGGGCACCTCAGTAACAGGTGTGCCTCATTTCACGGCCCTCGCTTTTTTATGCTTCGCTTTATTGACCTTCACAGATGATAGGTTGTTGGTTGTTTTTTTTTTTTTTTTTTTTTTACAAATTCAAGGGAAGACACTCCACCACCAGCAAAAAGATTGTGCCGCTCTTCATTGCACTTGCTTTACTGCGGCGGCCTGGACCCAAACCCGTAGTACCTCTGAGATGCGCCTGTGCGTTCACCGTTTCCCTGCCCCTGGCTCACGCCCCTTGCTGTTCCGTCACACTCGCAGAGCACTGGGCAGCCTCCTCGCCGACTCCCACCGGCAGGCAGCTCACTTTGTTGCCCTTTGCCTCCGATGTGGATGCACAAAATATGTGAACTTCCTACACAAATTAGGATTTTAATGTTCTCCATTTCACAGTTCTAGCCATCACTCCTAAAAATGGTTCTGTTGTGTGATCTGAGAAAGACTGTCCGAGCTTTCCTCTGGCACACAGCAGCCGTCCAGACAGAAGCATTGACTGGCTGCTGTTGGGTGTGAGTGTCCCCTGGGGTGCCCCCAGCTTTATTAGACTTCACCGTTTGGTGCCTTTCTCTTCTGGAAGTGATCCTGGGAGGTGGGGGTCCTAGGGAGGGACAGAGCTCTGTGGGCGAGGACCGCGGGCAGGCAGACTCTGGTCCTGGAGGACCTGGTGGCAGCAGTTGCTGACTAGGGCAGTATGTCAAGACATAGCTCTGGTGAGAGCCCCGCACCTCACATCTGCAAGAACAGGTAGTCCCTGGTCCTTAGAGTCTTCCTCGAATTTCCTCAACAGCATATTTTGTCACCAGGCCTTTGCCAGCTGGAGTCCCGGAAAGCAGCATAGGGACGTGAGCATCAATAGGAAATGACACTAGGAAAGTAAGATGACATGAGATGAAAAGACTTACGTGTACGCATGTGTCTGTCTGTCTGTCTCTCCCCGCCCCCAGCTTTATTTCTATATAATTGACACTTAACACTAAGCATGTTTAAGGTGTACAACACCTGGATTTGATACAATTATACATTGCAACACGATTCCACCTTTGTTACCTAACACCTTCATCACATCACATCACATCGCCACCATTGCTTCTTTCTGGTGAGGAAATGTTGGATCTTCTCTCTCAGCAACTGCGAGTGAATGGTCCTGTATATTATAACTGCAACACCGTGCTGTGCATTAGATCCCAAGCAAAAGGACTTTCTATAGGCTTAGAGGACTCGGCGGGATCCCGAGATCGTGGCTTATTAATATAAGCACAGCCTCGGGCTCTACTATCATTACAATAATCAATTTCCCTACCCTTTGCGACAGCATGGATGGAACTGGAGAGCATCATGCTAAGTGAAATAAGCCAGGCGGTGAAAGACAAATACCATATGATCTCACCTTTAACAGGAACCTAATCAACAAAACAAACAAGCATAATATAACCAAAGACACTGAAATTGACAACAGGCTGACAGTCACAACCCGCTGAGAGAGGGGAGAAGGGAGGGAATTTCAGGGGAAAAGGGGAAGGGTTTAGAGCAACAAGTAGAAAGGACACAAGTGGACAAAAACTATGGGGGTGGCAATGAGAGGGAGGTGGGGAGGGCTGGGGTGGGAGTAAAAGACAGAAAATTGTACAAGAACAACAATTAAAATAAAAATTTTAAAAAAGGAAAAATAATCAGTTTCCTCACACCAGAGAAATGTCAGAATCTTCAGACAAGAGGGGCAGCTTTCGCTGTTTGTGAACTCTTCCTTATTTTTCTAATGCAGCCCTAATTGTGGCAAAGGTACCAGTATCTACTTTATACCTTACTGTCGTACAGGGAAGACATGCCAAAAAAACTGGAGTAAGCGAGCAGCCCTCTCGCCCCATGCTGGGGTGCACCGTCGCTGGCTGGGGCAAGCCAGTGGATGCCGTGCCCCACGGTGCTTCCCTAGGCATCCTTGTCCTGCTTGTAGGAGACAGCATTTCCCAACGACCGCGCTGCAAGCAACAGTTTTTCCTTTGAGGCCCTGCCGGGTTCACCCCTCCAGGCTGCAGGACTGCAGCTCTTCTCTGCTGGCCCCAGCCTTTGGTCCTCTCAGGTCCTTCCACTCCTCCTCGTGAAGAGCCGTGTCTCCCTCCTCGACGCCGTGCCCGGTCGGGGTGGCACAGCCCTTCCTCACCCTCTCCGTGTGCCCCAGGCCGTTAGGTGCTCAGCTGAGAGTGCTGCTTGGCTACCTTCTCTCCCCTCGTGGGCCCCCGTGACCTGCGGGTTCTTTCCTGCCATAGCGAATCATTGCTGTCCTTGTCCATTTGCCGTTTATGCAGCCTCGGTCCCCTCTGGTCTGTGAGCCTTCTCTACAGACACGTGGTTTGGTTTGCTTTGCTTCTGAGGAAGATAGCCTGAGCAGAGGGATTAAGGAGAGCCCGAAAGGAGAATCTGGGCTCGTTTCTTTGTCTGTGACTGGCAGTTTAAGTTTTGGGGGGACATCACACGTGTTCACCAGGCTCGTCCTCACACTGACACTAGGGGCAGTAAGAGGAGCGTCAGCTGCGGGAACGGGCAAGGGCCAGCTCTTCTGCGGGAACCAGGCTCCTGGGCTGTCTGTGCGCTTCAGCCCCTCCTGTGTCCAATGGGAGTGAGGGCACCTGCACAGGAGGGTGGGAGGGTTGAAAGAGATGATGTGCGTGCTTGTTAACACAACTGAAGGTGCTATTGGAAGGTACTAAGTTTTTAAGGCACAATCGTTACTTTTGTTACAATAGGTAGTGATAACACCCATAAATGTAACAGGGTTTTAATCCAGTTCGAAGGTCTGTGTACCTGGTTTAAATTCCTTTGTGCAAAGATATAAGAGATACATACTTACCATAGTGACAGTCTCATAGAAGACCCTCCCAAAACATGTAATCACATCACAGATGTGGGTACTACTGAAAGCAGAACCAGCGGGAGGGAGGGGACTTGAGGGCGAACATGGGTGGTCCCTGCCCTGTAACCGTTGGCATGGCAGGTGGAGGGGCTCAAACTAATGGGAAGTCGGAGGAGGAAGGGTCTGGGATTTCTGTGGCCAGTCCCATCCGGGAGGTTGTGCTAGTTGAAAACTGTTCTTCATTAACTCGAGCTCTAGGTTGTAAATATCGTAGGAGACACAGGGTTGGGATTGGGGGAGGCAGTATGTCTTTAAGATTAATCATGATTTTGGTACAGATGGAACCTCTGTCCTGATCTGCACTTACAGGGGTTGATGATACCAAAGAAAATTTTTTACGCATCTTTATATGTTGCCTGTACTATTTTCAGCACTGAGTAGTCTTGCTCTGAATTAACAGGCCTCTCTATGGGGTCTTCCCTCTGTGCGGGGTCCTCTTGTACGGAGGCGCATCGTGGAACTGCTCTGGAAGCCCCCAGACTTGAACCCCAGGCTCCAGGGTCCTCCTCCAGGGGCTTTGGCTATCCCACGCAGCGGCTGCCCAGCCCCTCCCTGGTGGAAATGGGAGCTGAATTATCTTCAGCCTGGCAGTTTGTTGTGAAGTTGAAACCAGGATTAGCTGACCCCGGGGGCTATTTCAGGCAAATATCTTCATGTGTTCCTTTTATCTCAATGTTTGTCACTAAAATGTTGTGAAAATTCTGGTTCTGTCATTCATATAAAAGATCTGGTATCCCCACTTCTGATCTTTGAAACCCCTCAAGACCTCATTAAATTAGAACTCCATCTGTCTGGATCAGAATGAACAAATTCTCTCACTGCCTCTCCATCACAGCCCTTCACTTCTCTCTTCCTCAGCTGATCTCACTCGGATGGCTCCCCTGAGCCTTGAGTTTGTTGGTACAAGCCATTTCTACATGTACATTTGTATGTCAGCCTGACTTTCCAGAGCAAGTGATGGCCGCACACCCCTTGAGAGGCCGTCACAGGAACTGTGCTCCTCTCCCTTTCCCCTTCCAGGTAGCTCTCCACTTTCTCTCGGCCCCATCAGCTCGGCAACGGCGAAGAATAGCAGGGACTTGACGTGTGTGGGTTAGATGCCAGGGACACTTGGGCATCTCTCGTCTCCTTTAATTTTCACAGCTCCCACTGACTCATGAGAAAGTAGATTTGCAGGGATTATGTAATAGCCCCCAAGAGGTCACACAGCTTCTGCCCCAAATCCAGTGTTGATTTGACTCTAAAATGCTCCCTATCAGGACAAAAGGGGAGGGCCATCTGGTCCACCTCCTCACCACCAGCCCAAGCCATGGGAGCCACCACCAGTGATTTGGAGACCCAGATAATGACAGCTTCAGTAAGGAATATGGATTACCGAGCCCCAGGCTGATTGCATCTTCTGGTAGAAAGGTTGTTACACAGAGCTATGTTACATTTTGTGGCACCAATTTAAATGAGATAATACATGTAAAAGAACTTCGTGAAACTATTCCAATACTCTGTGCTTAGGATCTAACCACTTTTCAGTGAAAGTAATGAACTTTCATAGTGCAGTATTAAGCATTCTCTCTTGTACTTACTAAAACCAGTATCTCAAAAACTACGAGGTTACTTTATTTTGCTTGAGACAAGCATGCATGGTCTTTCTTTGCTTTTAAGAGCAGAAGCTTTCATGAGGTCTCCCTTCACTTTCTGGCAGCGCCCCATCATCTCCATCTGCTGGGGCCACCGGGACTCCAGGCTGCTGATGGCGTCAGGCCCGGCCCTGTACGTGGTACGTGTGGAGCACCGGGTGTCCAGCCTGCAGCTGTTGTGCCAGCAGGCCATTGCCAGCGCCCTGCGAGAGGACAAAGATGTCAGCAAGTTGGCTCTGCCCCCCCGCCTCTGCTCCTACCTCTCCACTGCCTTCATCCCCACTATCAAGGTAGGGCCTTCCTCCCGCCCTTCCCCCTCCCACTCCCTCTCCTCCTCTTCCTCTCCACCCCTGCAGAAAGGAGGACAAAGACAGGGAAGGTGGCTGGTAACCCAGAGCAGGAGCACAGACATCATCTGCCCTTGACCAGAGTGTCTGGGTGGAGAAGGCGCGGCCCTGCAGGGTTCCGCCACGCTGTTCCGCACGTGCATCGTCTTCAGTGTGTCCACGAGGGCCTCTCCTCGTGGAGTGGGCGTTGGCTGTGTCCTGGCAAAGACAGCCTCTGAGCTGGAGTGCTGTGTCCTCCGGACAACCAGTCTGTCTTACTCAGTCCTGAATTCCTGGCAGATGCTGCTGCTGCCGTTCCCACTTGAAAAAGCAGGAAACATGTTTCCAGAAGTTGAGTACCGTCCGCCATAGCTATGTAGGGGAACGGGCAGGACTGAACCCCGGGCCCAGCTTTAGGCCCTGCCACCCTCACCGCTGTGCTGAGGAGGAGCAGCCCCCGCCCGCACTCGCTGTCAGCCCTCTGCATACTGATCGTGACTCGAAAACCGCCCTGTGTCTGTGATAGTGTGTGGTATGTGCCTGCCAGGGGCTGTTCAGGTGTGGGTCTCCCTTTACCCTTAGCTTCTGTTCTGCATTCCTTTCTTTGTGTTCCGGCTCTGCTTCTGAGTATTAGATTGACTCGTTGATTACTTTTTTCTAGAACATCAGAGTTTTAGAATCTCTTTGTGATTTTTTTTTTTAAGTTGCTTTGCAATCTTGCTTCTGTGCCAGTAATTCTCAAGCTGGCTGCACATGAGAATTACCCGGGGAGTTTTTGGAATGTATACATGCCAAGGCCCAGCCCCCGGAGATTCCAGTTTCATTGTCTGAGTTGGGATCTTGGCTCAGGTGTTTTTTTTTTTTAGAGCTCCCACGTTATTCTGACGTCCACCCAGGGCTACAAATTACTATTTAATGCACATCGTTAACCACCCCTAGTCGGGCTACCAGGCAGTGCTCTGTTAGAGTTAGCAGTGAGCCCACGCTCTCTCTTCTCTATCGTGTTCTGCCTCCAGCCCCCAATTCCAGACCCCAACAACATGCGAGACTTTGTCAGCTACCCTTCGGCGGGCAACGAGCGTCTGCATTGCACCATGAAGCGCACAGAGGACGACCCGGAGGTGGGCGGCCCATGCTACACCCTCTACCTGGAGTACCTGGGTGGGCTTGTGCCTATCCTCAAGGGGCGGCGCATCAGCAAGCTGCGGCCAGAGTTTGTCATCATGGACCCCCGGACGGATAGCAAATCAGGTGGGCCCCCTCACCGCCTGACGACCTAGTCGTCAGGTGTGGTTCCTGACAACCCATGACACAAGAACACCCGATTTTGGAAAGTAAGCCTGTGTGGGCTCGCGTGGGACATCCTCAGAGATACTCCGTTTCCAAAATCCTATTGACGTTAGCAGTTCTCGAAACATACTATTCGATGGGGCTTTTAACAGCATTCCAGGAGGCTTGCTGTGGTGGGGGCTGTCTGTGAAGGGGAAGCTGGCACAGGGCTCCAGAGTGACAGCTTCCCCTTCCAGAGGGTAGTGCTCAGTGCCGGCCTGGGAGTGCTGTGGAGACCACCTGCACATCACAGAGAGGTCGGTCTCTGTCCCCCACCCCCAGCCAACGACAGAATTGAAACTCGCAACTGTGCAGCCTGCTCCTCGGCCTCCTGCTGCAGTCCTACTTCTGTCCCTCAGACTGTGGGCTGATTTTTAGCCGATTACCAAGGAAAATTCCTTACTCCTTTGTAAAGGTCTTGCATGATGAGTAAGTCCTTCCTTCTAGAATCCTCCCCTCTGCCTGAACGTCATCACTCAGGTGTCCTCAAGGTGCTCCCTGCACACATGTCTCTGCAGCTCTGCTTTGGGAGCCTCCAGAGGGAAGGACCTTGTCCTTTTCGTCTGTTCCGACTGTGCCTGCCCAGAGTCCTCAGCCAGTGACTGTTGAGGCCTGAGTGCCCGTCATCAGTACCTGCCAGTTGAGACATTTTGCTTCCCCCTGTGAAATTTTGCCCAGCCCCAGCAGCAGGCTGAGCGGCATTGTCCTCTGTGCCTCTCACCTGCCAACTGAGCTGCTGGGATCCTGGGAAGCACACAGTAGTCTTTCTGGGGCTCTATCTGCCCCCAAATCCTGAGGTCCTGGAGGGAGAGAACCGAGTCATCTCTGTGCCCCCAGTGCCTGGCAAGGGCCTGATCTTGAAACAACAGGAGTTAAATTAGGTCTGTTTGCGTTAGTTTCATACTGGTCCTTCCCACACCTCAACTCCCATTCATTCTCCTTCCCAGCAGCCTGTGCCCCTCGTTACGTCTCGGAAGGCACTGTGACGTGTGTTACGGCCAGAGTTATCCCTAGTGTCACAGTGCCGTGGGCTCACTTGCCCCCTCCAGTATTTAATTGGATTTCTTTTTTTTTGCCCTTTGAGTCATGTGATGAACTTGTACCAAGAGCAGGGAGGCTGAGCAGAAGAAATGAGGACTGGCAGGGAGGCAGGTGGAGAAGAGGGGAGAGGAGGTTCAGAAGGAAGGAAGCAAAGTGAGAAATCCAGGAGGGCAGTGGGTGTGAACTCAGAAGGAAAACATGGTTTGGGGGGTGGAGGAGGAGGGGAGTCATCGATGCTTAGAGGTGACTGAAGGAGGGGGCATGGCTGGAAGTGGCCAAAGGAGGGAAGGATGTGTGAAAGGTAATGAACCGCAGCATGCATCTCGTCTTCTCATCCAGCGTCATTGTCCCTAAGGTTCCTCCCGTGTATACAGTTTCATGAAACCTGCTCTCGCGTGAAGTGTTGAAGGAAACCAATGTGAAGAGCTTGCTTCGGTCCCCATGGGGGCCCACGTCCCACTAGAAACAGGGCAGGAGAGGCAGGCAGGTGTGCTGGAGAGCACCGAAGTCAGGGCGGGAGCCCGGCCACTGCCCCAGCACCGCCTCCTTGGCGTTCCCTCTCAGCGCGCTGCACACGCATCCCGCCTTGGCTGCTCACAGTCCGTGGGGGAGAGGTGCTTTATTTTCGTAATTGGAAGAGTGGAAATGGTGTCGAGCAGAGTAAATCAGCAATACGTATTCAGCGCTGGTTTGTACAGGGTCCCCGAGTCTCCCGTGTCAGGAAGAAATGCCAGGTGTCTGCTCTCAAGCAGTTATAATCCCCTCTGGGTGATAAGACAGCTTAACACTTGGGAAATTTAATAAAAAAAGTCAAGATTTAAATACCTCAGGACAAAAATAGCAGACATGTCACAAGGCAGAATATGACTAATTGCCAACGGAATGGTATAAGGGAACTGGTTCAGGGGAGGATAAGCTTCCAGACTCTCAGAAGCCAGGAATTTCTCATCGAGAGAAGCGGATCGAGTTGAGCCTCCGCGTCATTGTTCCCCCACCTCCCTGCAGGTCACCTGGGATGCTCTAGGCCTGCCCCTTATGTCCCTCCATTCAGCAGGGCTGGGGGGGGGGCCTAGAAGTCTGTGACTTAATGGGTGCCCAGGTGACATATGCTCTAGTGTGTGAGCTCCTAGATGAGCGGTCCCTAGCCTTGCCTGCTCGTGGGAACCCCTGGGAGCGGTAGCAGTCAGCAGTGCCCACCCCCACGCCCCAGAATTCTGCTGTGGTTGGCGTGGGATGCAGCCAGGCAGCAGAGCACGGGCCGCATTTCTCGGTCAGGAAGTACGGGTCAAGTCCCTGGGGTTGTTTTCCTCTCCGTGGCTACAGCAGAAGGCGAGACGAGCAGCTCCTTGCCCTGGGGAGTTTACATACTAATTGGGGAGACAGACGAGAAATTAGTGGTGAGTGCTTCTGTCCTCCCCCCATTCACATTCATATGTGGAAATCCTAATGCCCAGTGTGACCATATTCGGAGGTCAGTTACTAGATCATGACGTTAGTGCCTTACAAAAGTAACTTCAGAAAGATGCCAGCCCCTTCTGCCATGTGAGGCCACAGCAAGAAGTCAGCAGTCTACAACCCAGAGAGGTCCGTGACTAGACTCCGACCATGCTGGTACCCTGGTCTCAGACTTCCAGCCTCCAGAAGTGTGTGAGATAAGTTTTGTTGTTTGTAAGTTACTCAGTATGTGATAGCAGCCCGGAGAGTCCACAACGTGAGTCATGGAAAAAAGCAATGGTATGGCGCATAGCATTTGTGGCATTAGCGAAAAGGTCAGGGAATAAGTGGACGATGCCCTGCTGAGTTTCCTCAAGTCAGTAAACTGCCTCTGTATTTATGGACATGTGGAAGCGTTCTGTGGCCTTATCTGTATGTTTGAATTGTAGCCAAGCTTCCTCTGATCCAGTGATTCCTAAATTAACTCATGTGAGCACTGCTCAGGGCACGCGAACGAAGCCTTTCATTTGAACGAACTCAGAGGCACACCACTGTCACTTGCTGGAGCCGAGACTTGTGCCTTCTGAGTCTGTGAGTGGCTTAACAAGGGCTGCTGTAGCAACCCCCCCCCCCCCCCGACTGGGTGTCAGCAGCCTCTTCCACACCTCGTGGCCGGCTGCTCTGCTCTGCCTCCAGCGGCCTCAGAGAGGCCCCTGTGCCCAGATGTCACCTCCATGTGTTCAGAAATATAGAGATCAATTTGGATTAACAAACTCATCCTTTCAAGTGCAATCAGACCTTTTGACCAGTAAATTCACTCCCCTATAAATTATTTCACTGTGATTGAATGATTTGTCTTTTTTATTTTGTGGCAAGGTTCTTCGAGCCTTGAGAGAGAATGAGGCTTTAGTCAGCAAAACAGAGTGATTTTTGAAGAATGAGGTGCTCTTAGTGAGGGCAGACCTGGGGAGCAGGGCAGAGCAGGGATTGGGGTAGTGGAAGGATGTGAGGGGGTGTGAGGAAGGAAGGCGACAAAGGAGAAGGGATTTCGAGGAGGCTGGCAGGCATGAACTTCACTTGCTCAGCAGCTTCATGACGGCTCCACCTTGGCGTGCCTTGCCTTCGGCTGTGGGGCCTCTCGTCCTCCGCCTGATGTGCAGTTCGCAGAGTTCGCTTGTTGAGTGTCTCCTCTGCAGGCTCTCTCAGCGGAACCCAGGCTGCCTGAGGGTCCTGTAGCACAGAACATCCCTGCAGCCGTGCAGGCAGCTCCATCGTGGGGTAGCATGCCCCTGATGGGGCGCCTCGGCAGACCGTGCTGCAAGACAGACTAGACAGCCTTGGCAGGTCTCTGGTCCAGGCAGGCCCTGAGCCAGCGGGGGCCTTCCCGGGTCCCAGGTCGGAAGCACGTTCTTTCAGCAGTCAGTGACTCAGTAAGCCCCTCACTCAGGTTCTGGGTGGCCCGCAAGCCTGTGACGCCTGGCGTGTCATGAAGACGACTGTGGAGCCGTTTGGGTTTCAGCTGTTGTCACAGTAAAGTGCCCAACTATTTTGTACATTCCAGGGTATTAAAATACCATGCCTATTCTGATAAGTGTAGAAGTAATTGCCTACTTTTGCTTAGAAAATGTAGTAATAGCATAAAAATGTCAAAGGAAGACAAAGCTTTACTCCTTCCTGTTTCACTTTCTAGACTTGAAATGACGGCCTGTGGAGTCATTCTGCCCTGCAGTTTCTAGTAATGGTCACTGTTAGGGTCTAACGTCACTTCCCTTAAACTTGCTGGTTGGTGTCTTACCAGATGAACTCTACGGAAACAGCCTGATGTCTGCCATGGTCGACAGCTGCAACTGCTCAGATTCCAGCGACATCGAACTGAGCGATGACTGGGCTGCCAAGAAATCTCCCAAAATCTCCCAAGCGAGCAAGTCACCCAAACTCCCACGGTAATCTTGCTTCAGTTTCTTATTCCGTATACAATTCTGTCCTTCTTTTCTCCTGTTCATATAGCAAAAGCAGGCGGGAGGGACTTGGTTAAGTTAAGGGGCCTGGCTCCTAAGAATGTGACACCCATGGGTGACTCCTGGCAGCTGAAGGGATGTGCCAGGAGCGCCTTCCCTGCTCTGGGTGCCTGACCCTCCTGCCTTGTCTCTGCAGGATCAACATCGAGGCCCGGAAGTCTCCCAAGCTGTCCCGAGCTGCCCAGGAGATGTCCAGGTCCCCACGGTTGCCCATCCGCAAGCCCTCTGTCAGCTCGCCCAGCCTGACACGAAGAGAGCTTCCCTTTGACGACATCACTCAGGTAGTGTCTGGGTTCTGGGTCGGTCACGTGCACGGATGCGCCACAGTCCTGCTTCCCCTCCCTAGTGCGTGCTTGGGGCTGGCCGGACCCTTGCAACCCCCTCTCTGTGCCTGTCCCGTGGCTCCAGGCACTGGCGTAGATAACTAGAGCCTGTTTGCCCCCTCACCACCCCTGCCTCCAGGCAGGCCCATTGCCTCGGCTCCACGTCCCACAGACATGCTTGCACCCCAAGACGTCTCGCCTCTCACCGCCCCCCCATGGGGCAGAGCCTCCCCTGCCTCTTTTTGCCTTTGTGCCTTTGCTCTGCCTGAGCCGCTGGAAGCCTCCATGCTTCCAGACCTAACTTCACCTCCTCCTCCGGGAAGGCTTCCTTCCTGCTCAGCCACAGTAACTCCAAAGCCTCTTATTTCTCAGTGACTTCCTTGTATGCAAATAATTACCCACTTTATCTTCATCATTAGGGCACAGGGTCTTCGGGGAGCTGTGTTTCATTCAGCTTCATGATGGCCCTTGCACACGCACGTGCAGGCATGGCTGGGCACAGTGGTAGCTGTTTAAATTCTTTTGACTTCATTGACTGAGAAAACAGACAAGTGGGTGGTTTCGGGATGGTGTCAGTGCAGCTGATACTTCCAGGGGAAACACCAAGGATAAAAATGGACTCAGGGCCAGATACCCTCTGCAGTCCAGTGATGCTGGGAACGGAGAGGCGAAGGTAAAGGAGCCGCAACCCTTCACGGCCTTTTGAACGGACACGCGTGCAGACACACTGAGACTTGTCTGCTTCACACTCCCAGCCTGAGGAGCACAGCTTGGTGCACCTCCGTTTAAAAGTGGGTGCCCGACATGCTGCAGTTTGCCTCTGATGTTCAAAGAGATGGAATGAAGTAGGGAATGTGCGTTTCCGCCTGTAAAACACCTGTGGCTTTTTAAGCAGTAAGTGTGTATTTAATAGGAAATATGGAAATAGTGATGTTTCTTTCCTTTTCTCCTCCTACAGCACAACTATCTTGCTCAGGTTACGTCTAATATCTGGGGAACCAAATTTAAGATCGTGGGCTTGGCTCCTTTCCTGCCGACCAACCTCGGTGCAGGTAAGGCCACATCCGGTTCTTTGCTGTCCCAGTTGGAACTCAGACCAAGAAAAATAATTTCAACCTTTGAGGGCCGAGAGTAGAAAATGAGCTGATTGAAATAAAAAAATTAGCATGCATCTTATATCCAAATTTTGACTCCAGCCACTGTGACTTCAACAAAAAGTAGATAAGTCACTCAAATTGGGGGGTTCTTTTTGCCGGTAGTGCTTTTATTTTTTAAAAATATCACCCCCAACTTATTAAAAAAAATGACAGAAATAGCCAAAATCTCTATCAAAGTTCTTGGAGGTTTCTGGCTGTTTTGACTTCTGGCCGTTCACTGTTGGCAGATTTTGGTACCAGTGTCCTTAGGTTCTTGAGTGAAAAGAAATTCCTGAAGAAAGCATTAGACTATAAGAAGATCCTGGCTGACTGTGAGCACAGCTTAGTGGCGAATCTTTATAGATGTCATTTCTAAGTGCCAAATAAATGTCCTGTCCATGAAAGTGTGGACCAGTGAGGAAGACAGAAGCAAGGGAGTCCAAAACCGGGCTAGAACCCAGGGTTCGTGTTCCCAGCCATGCTCCGGATGGCTGGAACGGGAGGTACTCACTGGTCGTGGTTGCTCAGAGACAGGACGGTGTGGAATGGCAGGAGGCCCTTTGCAATGCACCTTCCTCCGGATGGGCACGTCCTGTGGGCCCAGGGGCTGTATCGTGCCCCCACCTTGCCAGACCACTTGATCATTTAATATGCACACGTGTCCCTGGAAAGCCAGCTTAGCCAGGCAAGGTCCACCTGTGGCTGGTGGCCCTATCTGGAATGCACTGTGTAACCTACTAGAAATGATTTTTGAAAAATTCCGAATCTGCCTAAGAGTTGTTTCAGGCACTCTTCAATCCTTTAAAATAAATTATTCTTGCAAATCAGATGTTAAAAAGACCCATTGCTTACTAGTGCTGCGTTTGGATTCTCCGTTTTGAGGTTTCTCAGCTAACAGAAAAAGAGAACAAACATGAAACCTGAAACTGACCTAGGAAAGAACAGTAGACTGTCCCTGTACATAACGCAGACAAACCTTGGAAAATTTTCCAAGCCCCGCAGACTCTCTGATGAACGCAAAGGCTGTCCCTCAGTTATTCAGCAGCGCCCTCCTGATGTGTACAGTTGATTCTAACCGTCACGGTGCATGGGGCACGATTACCCACCTCGGTCAGCTGAGAACTTCAGCCATCTGCCCCGGCAAACCCTGAAGAAAGGAATGGAGGTCAGAACTGATTCCATGGGTCTCTTCGTTCTGCCCTTTTCCTTGGGTGCTGGGTAGATCCACAAGTCCGTCAGCAGGGCCTTCAGACGAGAGGGCTCGTAGGTGCCTCTGAGGCCCGTGTTGCTCCCACGTGAGGAATCTGAGTGCCCGAGACCAAAGCTGTCTGTGGGGCTGCAGCGGAATCCCTGTCCAGATCGCTGACCTCTTTAAAAAGAGTGTTCGGGCTGTGACTATTCATTTGTCAAGCCAAGAGTTTTCCACTTGATTCTACTGAAGAAAGGAAATTAAGTCTTGGGTTCTGGAAGGTATATTACATACAGCACCCTATTAAATAATCTTTGACACTCTAGTGGATTTAAGAAGTAAGTGCTATTCACATACTGGATAATTTGTTTCCTGCAATTAAAATAATTAGCCATGTAATTTTTTCATTTTGAATTCATTGTATTTATTAATTTTAAAAACATGGAATAAATTCAGACAATTTAGAATAGTACAGTGAAATCTCTCATTCACACTCCCAGCCACCTACTTTTTTTACCCTAGAAACAACTGATGTTACTTTCTTAATTCCTCCTGAGATTTTCTTTTTTTTATCCTCACCTGAGGATATTTTTTCATCGCTTTTTAGAGAGAGAGGAGGGAGAGACAGAAACATTGATGTGAGATAGAAACATCAATTAGTCATCCCCCACCCCGTATGCACCCCGACCAGGGACCGAACCTGCTACTCAGGCATGTGCCCTGACTAGAATTGAACCCGCAGCCTTTCGGTTTAAGGGATGATGCTCTAACCAGCTGAGCCGCACTGGACAGGGCCCTCCTGAGATTTTTTTTATTTTATTTCTGTTTGCTCATATGAATGACAAAGAATAGCATTTTAACACATCAGCTCTGAAGCTATGAAACGATCCAGAATTTTAAAACCAAAAGTCACACTCTCTTCCATGGGCAGTAGAAGAGAGCACATGAGTAATACTCTGACGACCACTGGGTCAGAATGCCGTCTGTCTCAGCGCACCCCGGTCCGAGCGCCAGCCTTATGCAGAACTTCAAAAAAGAAGACCAGCTGCGCGGTGGGAGTGCCGGCAGCGGGCCGCCAGGCCTTCGGGATGGCAGCTCTGGAGAGAGAATCGGGCTTATCTCAACAGAGCAGTGGAACCGGCAGCAGCAATAAGAGAACTTCTACATAGCTCACAGGAAGCGTACTGAACAGAAAAATTGACAGGCAACCTCATCCTGATTTTAACCTACTGCGAAACTTAAATTCACATTCATTGTTTTTTAACTTATTTTGTCTCCTCTAAATATTTTAGTTCCAACCTGGGTTTTTTCCTTGAATATCCCTGTTATTCAAGTGAGTCTAAGTGTTTAAAGAGATCATGTGGAAGTTCCTGATAAGTCTCTCTACTGATTATGAAATTGCAATTGGAGTCACTAAGAATCCAGTCCTGAATAAAGGCAGCGTCGTATTCCTGCCCGATCCATGTCGCCCCTTAGCTCATAGTCACTCTCAACAGCTCCTTGGTGGCCCCAGGTTGCCCTGAGCTTGGCAGTGTGGTTATCACAGCTGTTTTCATTAGATGATCCTTCTGATTTACAAATGAGGGGTTTTTTTTAAACATACCTGTCATGTTCCAGCTCATTACAAAAAAGAGTTTATAGGTTTTTTGACATTTCGAATGTGTGGTTCAACAGACAAACCATTGGCAAAGTGGCTGGGCTAGACCAAAGATTTGGTGTCCCTGAACCCGGGCATGGCTGGGGGGTGGCCGGGCATGCCCAGGGAGAGGTGGAGAGCGTCGCCCAGCCCGGCCCTGCCTGTGCACGCCTGTGCTCTCAAGGCAGGGAAACTGCCACCCCTTCCTCTCGCTGGGGTCCTGGCGACTCCTGGGTTCTCGTGCTCCTGTCTCTGCTGACCGTCCCTCCTCCTCCCGCCAGTGATCTACAAAACCAGCCTCCTGCACCTCCAGCCTCGGCAGATGACCATTTATCTCCCGGAGGTTCGGAAGATCTCCATGGAGTACGTGAACTTGCCTGTTTTCAACCCGAACGTGTTCAGTGAAGATGAAGACGACTTACCAGGTATGTCCGCACATGTTACCTGGTTTGTCGTGAGCCTTCTCGTAATGGGTTGTGACGGGGCAGAGTGGCTGTTGCTTCGCAGCCTCTTTGGGAGCTTCCCAAGAGAAGTCTGAAAGTGGGAGGGACAGACCAAAGGGCAGGCCCCTCCAGGTGAGGAGGGGGCCGCCTTAGTGAGCAAGGAACTGGCGAGGCTTACTGGGGTGGTTGTAAGACTGGCAGGTTTCCGCACCCACTGCCAGGATCTTAAAAGTCTGTGTGGAGGCCCTGACTGGGACCAGCCGCATATGCCATCCGCATAGTCTCAAAGCCATGTTTCTGTCTCAAGGCTGGGTCCTTACAGTAGCTCCTAGGGGTGGGAAGGGCGAAGAGTGCGCGTTCTGGGGGCAGGGGTGGGGAGCCGCTGGTCGCCTGGGCCCAGCTCTCAAGTCAGCGGGTGGTGGGCCCGTCTCCTGGGTGACCTCCAACAGGATTACAGTGTGCCAGCCTGGGCCTGCTGCCTCTTTGGGAAAGTACGACTTCTCCGCGAGGTTGCTGGATGTGGTGGCATGACACCGGAGAAAGGTCACGTGCCGTCAGTCACTGGGGGAAGAGGGAAGCGGCCAGCGCACGGACTGAGGTGGCCGCGTGCCTCCCGATCACAGAGCCCACACAGCAGTCCTCCTAGCCGTGCACAGGCACCGAAAGGTCAGGGGCTGTCAGGACTCGATCGCATCAGAACCGCACCCCAGCCTTGTTGACCCTGGGCTAGCCTTCATCCTTTCAGTCCCTGCTTAGAGCAGGGCATCGCTTGAATGACCCCGTGATGCCCACAGAGCCTAGTACCTCCAGGCCAAAAACCTGTGCATTTAAACACCTCCCAGCACGGAGTACACGTCTCAGTGTACAGAAGCCCAGTCTGAGTTAAAGCTAAAATCTGGCACACGTGTTTAAAATCCCAGGTTACAAAATTTTCCAATATCTGTAGTGATTCCTAGAGGGGGACCTTTTTTGATTCATATATTTGAATGATTTCTCATCAGTCTGCCAGTTACTTGTGTGTAACTCTTTTCAAGGAAGTCCCCCTTCAGTGTTGTGAACACTGGAGAGACTCCCCTCCTTTCACCCAGGCAAGGTTCTGAGAGGCTCTGGCTTCTGAGCCACAGGAGCCCTGCGTTCTCCTTTGTCTGAGGACCTGCGGTCCTTGCAGTGGGACAGGGAGGGACATGCACTCCATTTAGGCTCTGAGCTTGGGGAAATGGCTTACCTTCTCTCAGCCCAGGTTTTTACCTATCAAATGATCTGCCCTGTGCTTCCTGACAGGAGCCATCATAGGTGGAACCCGTGTTCTAGACTCCCGCAGTCCTAATGTAAGAGGTTTGCAATCACACAAACCTGCAGCGGGGTGGAGCCCCGCCCATCTGAGCCCCGCGCACCCAGTCCCCTGCTGTTTCAGCATCTTGGATGTGGAGGTCTCCCTTACATGGTCCCCTGCACGCCCTCCCTGCTCTCTAATGCTCTGCGGTTCCTGCTGCTGCCATTGCTGTCTGTGGTCCCAGGGAGAGGAGGCAACACTTTGTCTCAGGACTTACACTTAACACTGGGGTACGGCAAAGAGACTGTCCTTTAGCAGGGACGATGCCTGCCCTCCCAGGGAGAGAACGTCGGGAAGAGGGGTCTGAACAGGGACAGTAGAAAAGTTGAGACAGGGCCCAGACTCGTGCAGCCAGGCGGGAGTACATCTCACTAGTGGACCAGGGTGGGGGGCATCTCTTACACGCACCAAGGATGGGCTCAGCTTTTGATGAACCAGTTGGCCTCATTCTGTAGTTCTGGTGAAAGATCATCCAGCTTTATAATGACCTTGTTAAATCCTAGTTCCTGCTTAGTGCTGGTCACCACACAGTACTCATAGAGGCCCAGGTGAGCAAGTTGCTCGATGGGCCCTTTAGACCGCGCGGTACAGAGTAGGGCTCTGACACTTGCCAGTGTGCACAGGTCATTGCTCAGGTGTGTGCTGAGGTCCTGCCACGCGCAGACAAAATGTGTCTGCAGGGTTTCTCATTCAGTGTGGCTCCACCTTACGTACTGTTTGCAATGCTGAAAACATAAATTAAGAAATGAGCTTTCCCCTAATCTGCAGATTTGCTGAGGATTCTTTTCATTGGTTTCTTCACTCCATTTCACATGGTTCTATTTCTAGGAACTTAATTTACATAGGATTATCAGATACAAGTATGCCGTCTGCTACAGTCACATCCCACAGTGACCAACATTACCGTGGATAAACCTACTTGGAATATCATGAGTAAAACTGTCTTTAAACAATTAAGTGTCTGCCACAGTACATTTGAGCACATGGTACCAAACTGAGAAGGCTCAAGTGTGTTCATTGGAAAGCCCTGACAATGCCCTTAGCTAAGGGGCAGCCGGCGGGTTGCCCTGCCGGACCCACCAATTGCCTGGGCGCCCTTCCAGAAACATCAGAGAAGCCTTATGTAACTTGTGTGAACAGTCCAACTCTCCCCAAGCAAAGACATCTCCATCTATAGCAATTTCACTTTGTATGCAAAAGACTAGATGAGTTGAGAGGTTTATTTCTTACTCGGACCGTTTCATGGCACATTTTTGTAAGCAGCTTGTTTTTCTCACTTCCAGTGACGGGAGCATCTGGCGTGCCTGAGAACAACCCACCCTGTACCGTGAACATCCCTATCGCACCCATCCACAGCTCCGCGCAGGCTATGTCCCCCACACAGAGTATCGGCCTGGTGCAGTCCCTGCTGGCCAATCAGAACGTGCAGCTGGACGTCTTGACCAATCAGACCACCACTGTGGGCGCAGCTGAGCATGCAAGTGAGAATGCCAGCCAGTACCCAGTCTCCAGCCGCTACTCCAGCCCTGGACAGGTGATCTTCGGCGGAGTGGAGATGGGCCGTGTGGTCCCAAGCGCCCCGCAGCTGCCCCTGCCGCCACCCATGCCGGGGGCGGTCCCGCTGTCAGTGGTGGAGCTGGGAGACCGTGATCACGAGCACCTGCAGAAGCCAGCCAGGGCGCTGCGACCCATGCAGCTGACTGCCGAGGGGGACGCCGTGGTTTTCGGTGCCGCCCAGGAGGTCCAAGTGGCCAAGTTGAACCCCCCACCACCCTACCCAGGAACCATCCCTGCCGCCCCCACCACCGCAGCGCCGCCACCCCCGCAGCCCCCCGTGGATGTGTGCTTGAAGAAGGGCGACTTCTCCCTGTACCCCACTGCGGTGCATTACCAGCCGCCCCTGGGCTACGAGCGGATCACCACCTTCGACAGCAGCGGCAACGTGGAGGAGGTGTGCCGGCCCCGGACGCGGATGCTGTGCTCGCAGAACAGCTACACACCCCCTGGCCCTGGCAGCGCGGCCACCTTGAGGCTCACCGCCACAGAGAAGAGGGTGCCCCAGCCCTGCACCAGCGCCACCCTGAACCGTCTGACGGTCCCGCGTTACTCTATCCCCGCTGGAGACCCACCCCCGTATCCTGACCTGGCTGGCCCACTCGTCCCGGGCCGGGTGGCGGCACAGCGGCTGGACAGCAGCCTCATCCATGCCACGCTGCGCAGGAATAACCGCGATGTGGTGCTCAAGGCTGCCGCTCCACCTGAGCCCCCACGGGCCCTGCCACAGCACCTGGCCAAGCCCAAGGGCCCGGCGCAGTTCCCCATGCGACCCCAGGCCGCCCTCTACACCTGCAGCCAGTGCAGCGGCGGGGGGGCAGCAGGGCGGCCCGAGCCGGGCGCGGGGGCTGCACACGCAGCTGGCACCTCCCCGCTGGCCTCACAGTCGCAGTCATCCTACAGCCTCCTGAGCCCGCCCGACGGCGCCCGCGAGCGCACCGACTATGTCAACTCAGCCTTCACTGAGGACGAGGCGCTAGCCCAGCACTCGCCAGTGGAGAAGCCCCTGAGGCACCCTGTGCTGCCTGAAGCCACTGTGGCTATGAAACGGCCGCCCCCTTACCATTGGGACACTCTGCTGGGGGAGGACATTTGGGTGCCTCAGGAAAGGACAGGACAGTCTGGAGTGTCCAACCCGCTGAAATTGTCCCCTCTGGTGGTAGGTCAGAGCCAGCACCTGGATGTGTCCCGAGTGCCATTTGTCTCCCCTAAGTCTCCCACCAGCCCTACTGCCAATTTCCAGACAGGTTACGGGATGGGAGTGCCGTATCCTGGAAGCTACACCAACCCTCCTTTGCCAGGAGTGCAGGCTCCCTGCTCCCCAAAAGGCACCCTGTCTCCAACACAGTTTGTGCAGCAGGAGCCCGCTGTGGTCCTGCAGCCGGCCTACCCGCCCAGCCTGTCCTACTGCACCTTGCCACCCATGTATCCTGGAAGCAGCACGTGCTCAAGTTTACAGCTGCCGTCCATCGCCTTGCACCCCTGGAATTCGTACAGTGCGTGCCCGCCCATGCAGAACCCCCAGGGCACTCTCCCTCCCAAGGCACACTTGCTTGTGGAGAAGCCCCTCGTGTCCCCACCACCCTCTGACCTCCAAAGCCACCTGGGGGCAGAGGTGATGGTAGAGACCACAGACAACTTCCAGGAGGTTCTCTCCCTGACGGAAAGCCCAGTTCCCCAGCGGACAGAGAAATTTGGAAAGAAGAACCGGAAGCGCCTGGACAGCCGAGCAGAGGAAGGAAACGTCCAGGCCATCACTGAGGGCAAGGTGAAGAAGGAGGCTCGGACTTTGAGCGACTTTAATTCCCTGATCTCCAGCCCCCGCCTGGGGAGAGAGAAGAAGAAAGTGAAGAGTCAGAAAGACCAGCTGAAGTCGAAGAAGCTGAATAAGACGAACGAGTTCCAGGACAGCTCGGAGAGCGAGCCGGAGCTGTTCATCAGCGGGGACGAGCTGATGAACCAGAGCCAGTGCAGCAAGAAGGGCTGGAAGAGCAAGAGGAGCCTGCGGACGGCCAGCGAGCTGGAGGAGTTCAAGTGCCGGAAGGCCAGCGAGAGGGAGGACGGCCGGCTGGGCAGCCAGGGCTTCGTGTACGTCATGGCCAACAAGCAGCCTCTCTGGAATGAAGCCACCCAGGTGTACCAGCTGGACTTCGGGGGGCGTGTGACCCAGGAGTCGGCCAAGAACTTCCAGATCGAGCTGGAGGGGCGGCAGGTAAGGGTGTCCCAGGGCCTGGCCAGAACCGGGGCTTCCTGGTCTTCAGCAGGTCCCTGTGGGTTTTTCGAACTGCGTGAAGGGTCTCGGTGCTTCGGCCTTTGAGGAGCGTTTTCCAAAGGCCACCTGGGAAATGTGGAAAACCACTGATCCTCTTGGATGGGGCCAGGCTAAGTGGGGGTGCTCTGGGCTCGAACTCGTACCCCGCTTCCCGCTCCTCTGAGTGTTATCAGTAGTCACCGGTTCCTTGGCGGTGCCAGTGAATACGGTACAGCTGAGCCACGGGGTAGGGTTTAATTACATTCCTTTCTTATTGTATAGCTTTTCCCTAGAAAAGCTATTTTTGTTTATATTTATTTATCTGTAGTGTATAGGGATTCCCGAGATGTAATAATCACCCAGTGTGTCTGCTTATTTCTCCGTGTATTTGTTGTCGAGCCATTCCTTCGTTCTGTGGCAGCATGGGAATCTCCTCCTGGTACAGTTAGACACTGGGGGGGATTTGTCAGTCCCTCCTGTTCCGCCCCAGTCACTTCTGTAGCCCTGCTGCGGAGCTCTTTCTCTGGGACCACCCGTCTCCCCTATCCCGGGAGTTCCCTTCACCGCCCACATTTAAATCTCATTTTCATTAATTGACACGACAAGTATTTATTGAGCACCTGCTCTGTGCTTGGCAATCTTTTCAGCAAGGAATTGGCAGGCTGGACTGCTGCTTCCTCTTTTTATCAAGTTCTGTTGTGACAGACACAGCCACACCCATCCGAGTAGGCATTCTCTGTGGCTGCTTTCACCCTGTAGCAGCAGAGTTGGGTATTTGTGGTGGGCCTGGCCTGTGGCTCAGTTGGCTGGAGCGTCATCCTGCACACTGAAAGGTTGCTGGTTTGATTCCAGGTCAGGACATGTATGGGAGGCAACCAGTTAATGTTTCTCTCTCACATTGATGTTTCTCTCTCTCTCTTCCTCCCTTCCTCTCTCCGTCTAAAAACCACTTCAAAAATTTTTTTAAAGATCACAAATTCATGTACGTAATATAACTGTCGCAATCACGTGGCGGTCCCCGTGAGTCCCGAAAGGACAGCGGAAAGCAGGCTTGGGAGGCGAGCGCAGTGGGAAGGAGGTGTGCTGGGCTCTCTCTCCGCAGTGACGTTTGGCAGGGACAGTCGGTATTTCTCTTGAGCCTCTTTCATCTATGGATTCTTTTTTCTGCTTTCTCCTGTCTTTTTCTTTGTGAGGAAACCACTTCATCTGACTGGCGGAGCTTCTCACACCCTGAATTTTGCTCACTGCCTTCCCCCCTGTGTTGTTCAACATGTTTTCTGCCCCTCGGTTTCTGACAAACTCGTAGGTAGGTGCAGAAGCCTTGGCAGAAGCGCCTCGCGGACCGTGCTGTCTGCCTCCGTCGGGAGCCGCGCACTCCTGGTCGCCCTGTCCCACCTGGCTTTCCTTTAACGTCTTCGCTTCCATCCCCGCCCCCTCCTCAGGTGATGCAGTTTGGAAGGATCGATGGCAACGCGTACATTCTGGACTTCCAGTACCCCTTCTCAGCCGTGCAGGCCTTTGCGGTTGCCCTGGCCAACGTAACGCAGCGCCTCAAGTGAAAAGACGGCTCGCGGTGCAGCAAGAGACAAAGGACCCTTTTCGGAGAGGTCCGGTCCACATGCTGGAGGAGCCCACATGGGGTGCAGGGGCCTGGGGGAGCGGAAGACAAGAGCCAACTGGAAAAGTCTGTCAGGCCCAGGGGAGGGCACTGACCTTTAGCGTTGTCATTTCTTTGGGCTTTTATTATTCCTTATTATCTTTCTTCTTTCTTTTTAATCAAGCAAAACAGAATATGGGAGAATGGTGTATGGAAGCAAAGGGGCCAGGCACCTGGTGATTTTTTAGAAATGTGCTTGCTTGTGGTCACATCCCACTGGGATTGCTCACGCCAGCTGTGGCCCCAGGGCCCCCGGCAGGAAGACAGACTGCCTTGTGTAGCCTCCTATCCTTTCAGACGCGAGGAGCGTGCATTCTTCTCATTCTCCACAACATCCCTAGTGGGAAAACAAAAAACTTTTTTAAAAAACACAACCAAAAATTCTAAAGGTACAGGTTCTCTTGGGGGCCAACATGTCATTCACACATACTGCGTCACTACCCCAAAGGTGACTTGGTTAATGAAAGGTGTTTTGGTAAATGCACTGTTTGACTAATAAAAGTAGGCTTTTCATGGGGGTGCTGTTACCAGGTGTGAACATGATGTGCCCCCGATGGTGCGGGGGAAGGGGAAGGAAGGGGTGCTGGGTGCGGAAGAGTCCCCCGCACGTGTACAAGGGCTGTGCTCCTCTCGGGAGGACGTTTACACGCCACTAGTTTTATAACACATCAGAATCCCACAGGCTTGGTTCGTCTGTCCGACTGGAGAAGGCAGGGGACAGACATGGACCGGTCCCAGCGCATGAGTGGGGGCAGCAGCTTTCTCGGTGAGAGCCCCGGGGGGCCGCTTGCTGAGAAGCAGCGTTTATCTCTTTTCCCCTTCATCGCTGGGTCCGGAACGGTGACCGGAAACCTGGTCCTTCCCATCAGACCACGCCGTCCCGCACTCCTACAAACACTGGCGCTGCCGCTTTGAAAGCGCTCCTTTCCTCTTCTCAGCTACGTTCGAGTTCAGTTGACTAGAAATGTGTGCAACAGATCAGAAATGTAAGCAAAAAATCTTCAGTATTCGCCAGGGCAGGAAGAGAGAAGCTCTTTCACGCAAGTCCCACAGTCTTCCCGAGGAAACAGTCGCTCGTTAGCTGTGTGGTCTGTTCGCTAAAGCGGTGAACCACTGGGGCAGCCAGGTTCAAATCACAGTGTTTAGGGTAGTTGGCTGCCTGCTGTTCGTTAATTACAAAAAAAAAAAAAAAAAAAACAAACCCCACAGAGGTTACCTCTTCCCACCTCACCTCATCCTCAGGGGACACCGTGGGCAGTGTCCGGCCCTGGGGACAAGACCCAGTCCATTGCTTTCAGTTCAGTGCGATGTTTAGGGCAGGAGCACAAGAGCTCCCTAAGTTTGGGTTTTGTTTGAAAACAGAAAAGTGGAAAATGACTGCAGAAAATCATTTCAAAAAATTCTTCTAATTCCCTACTTTGACTTTAAAATATTTTTTTATTTTTTAAAAAATATCTTTTAAGTCCCTGTCTTGGTTTAAAAATTAGAGGAGAGACTGTTTCGTTCTTTTCCCAGAGCAGCCTGCCGTCCATCACCCACCATTCTCTCCAGCCCCTAAAGAAACAGAGGAGGATTTGAATAGGGTGAGGACATCACCCAGCTGGGGCCAGAGCTTCCCATCTTCTTCTAGTTCAAAACAGTGGACCTGGTTCTTGGTGGGTAAATTCTTCCAAAAAGAATGTAGTGATGCGTTCAGATTTAAATAATCCTTTTATGTGAGTTTTTGTAGTTTGAAATGATGTTTCAGTGGTTACTATTAGTTGTGCAATATGATTATAACCTATTTCTAAAATAATTTAAATGCAATTCTCTGTTTTACTGTCCAAGAGAAAATTATTTATCTTGCTTTAATAGTGTTCTTAGGAATTTCTGTGTTACTATGTACTGGTAAGTTATGCCCATGCTATTATTTATTTAGGAAAATAGTTTGCTTGTAATGATTTACTGGATAGCAGTATATTTTGCTGCAAGAAATAAAGAGGATACAATAGGGCCTTTTTTTTTTTTTTTTGTGGGTTTTCTTTTTCTGGACTGTTTATAACCTTTTCTAATTGGGAAAATTTTTTTCTGGGTTTTTTGGGTTTTCCATTTTGCTTTTTCTGTGCTGTTGATTATATACAAAGATTTCTTTGAGAAAATATATCCGAAAATATTTTCCCTACTTTTGCATATTTTATTTTTAATTAAAAATAAAAGGTGATATGAAATGAGAGAAGACTTATTACAATGAGACTAGCAAGAGAAAGAATTATTAATGATAAGTTTCAGTTTTTAAAATTCTGATTGGGCCCTGGCTGGTGTAGCTCAGTGGATTGAGTGCCGGCCTGCAGACCAAAAGGTCGCCAGTTCGATTTCTCAGTCAGGGCACAGGCCAGGGTTGCAGGCCAGGTCCCCAGTAGGGGGCGCGTGAGAGGCAACCACACTGATGTTTCTTCCCCTTTCTCCTTCCTTTCCTCTCTCTCTAAAAATAAATTTTAAAAATCTTTAAAAAAAAAAAAATACATTAAAAATTTTAAATAAATAAATAAATTTCTGATTGTTTTTTGAGATATAAAGACCATGAAAGGGGATATTTTTTAGAACTTAGTAAGAGCAAATATAGGGGCAAATCCTTGGAATTAGTGCTACTACAAATACATGTGAGAAGAAGACATGAGTGTCTGTAACAACTGATTAACTAAACTTACTAAGTCCTTAGCCCACTGCCCAACAAGCAGTCTCCCCACGTGGAGACAGAGGCCTCCATCCTGGATGCTTTGCGCAGGCGAGTGAGCCTCTGAGCGAGCAGCCGCCCCGGCCCGCCCCGCCCCGAGGAGCAGGTAATTTCAGACGTGATGGTGATGCCTTTGCTTATTTTAAAAATGGTTTTCAGTCTCAACTTGTTAAATACTACTAAAGTCAGTACTTTCAGCAGCAGAATTCTGTATGCTTTATGTTTATCAGTAGTTTATGAATATTAAGAAACCTCATTGAATCCCTACATTTAAAAATATTAGCCCAGTAAACAGTCAACTACATGAAAACTCCATGCCTTTTTGAGGGAAGCAGTATATTAACAAACATAAAAACCAATTTTAAATTTGTTGTAACTGTAACTTTATGAAACCAAAGGCATAGATTGTATACACGTTCTCCACTGACTGACTGTTCTGAAAAAACCGGTGGAAAGAAAGCAGAAATGTCACAGCTCTGACGGCAGTACCGTTCAGGGCCGTGCGGAGTAGCACTCTTCATCCACGGCCACCGTGCCCTTGTCGAGTGTCCCACGAGGACATGCAGGCACATGTACGTCGGTCCTGCCGTCAGAGCAGAAAGTCAGGAGACCCAGGATCGAGCCCGCCCCACTGCAGTGTTGCGGGGAGACTGCGGGCCTCCATCTGTCCATCTGCGAGATGAAGGGGCCGCCTGGACAGTTTCCAAACTCCTGTCCATTCCTCCTTCCACTGTACACACTCAGCAGGTATGTTTCAAAACCTGGCCATTTTGTAGAGAAATGTTTCTTTTCCTGTGTTAATGAGCTATCTACTGAACGTAAGTCAGGGAATTTAAAATAATATCTTTAGAAGATTCACCTCTAGAAAAATGCACCTGGAATTGTGTTTGTTTTCATGAAATCGCACAAAAGCACCAATTCCAGATAAGTCAGAGGAGCCTCCCCACAGGTGTGCCCTGCTCAGTGGCCACTCTTGGGAACAGCCCTAAAAACAGTCACCACCTGCCCCAAGGACCACAGAGTGGGTTGAGAAAGGGCGAAGGCGTGTAGGCCGAGGCTGCCTGGGACTCTTGGGCGTGCGCTGTGGTGCCGGCCGTCTCCAGGTGGAGGTCCGGGGAGGGAGCCCCTGTGTCCTTGTGCGGGCCATCTGTCACGTGGCCAAGTCCACAGTGTGAGCAAAGTTAGTTGAGACAGATGTGCCAAAAATGTTTGAGTTCTTGAGATTTTCTACTGGAACACAGCTCAGAACTTCATCATTGTATTTTCTATCTCCGACTGATAAAACTCTGAAGGGTTGTAGCTTATTTTGATTTCATTTCTTTGGCTTTGTGCAATTTTCTTGTAACTTTACTTGTACCTGTATTTTCTGTTGACAAGTTCTTTTAAAGGGGAGGGGGAGGGTTCTGAGATCTCGTCTATTGTAGATAGAATGTTTTCTTCGGTGGTGTAGAGAAGCACGGGCTACGCGTTTGACTGGAAAAGGCACTGCGTTATTTACCAAAGGGGCGTTGGTTTTGCGTTTGTTTATGGATGCATTGTTTTGGTACTGGAAATTTGGACGCAATTGCTGAGTTTCTCACCGCTGGCCATTTCTTTCCCCTTGTTTTGTTCTAAACTGCAAGTGCACCGTGCCGGGCGCAGGCCCCAGACCAGCCAGACCAGCAATCCATCCTCGTCCAGACCCTGGGGATGGCGTGCCGCCCGCTCGTGCCGGCTCGTTTGTTTTCGGTCCGTCGGTTCTGCACCCCGCTCTGTTCTACTTTCCAAGCAAGACCTGTCGAGGTGCCCAGTTGCATTCTAATGAGCTCACCCCGAACTGCCTCTCTTCTTATGTATCTTGTGTGTTAGACCGTGAGGGAGATGTTCTAGAAGGCATTCATGGTTTGCATTTAACATGGTGCAGTTTGTCCAACTTCTTTTCTGTCTTTATTATTGAAATGGATTAATCTTATTTTCTTCTTGATGATTTGAAATTGTAAGAATTGTCCAGCTATTGCTTAATAAAATTTTGCAGATCAAAAAAATCCGATTGCCTGTGTCCAGAAATCACCAGTCCCCATTGGTACGACCCACCCCCCAATCACTTCTTTGATCCCTGGGTTACTGCCAGTGGCTGAAACCCTGAGATTCTTATCATTGTTGCTCTTTTGGGGAGGTCAGGGGTTGGGCTCTCTCACTGATGGGTTGGGTTGAGCTTGTGTTTGTTTCTTGTAAGAGGACCACCCATTCAGGATGCAGCTGTTCTGGCACCTACAAAATCAGAGGTGCCAATACACTGACACCTTCCTTGCTACTTTGTAGCACACTTACTAAACCTGGGTCTGTAAGTGCTAATATAACTTAATTGTTGTTATTACCGATGAGTCTCAGTGCCCCACCTCATTCTGCCCAGGGGCGGGAGAGTGGGGCTGGGGCTCACAGGAGGCTCATCGGGAAACACGGGGCCTCGTGCACCTCTACAGAACTACCCCCTTGCTTTTCTCAGAGGTGCAGGACCTGCCCCTCTCAGAACATGCAGTCACTCAGCTTTGGGAGACAACTTCAAACCACTGTCAACACTCAAATTCTAAGCATGCGTTAAGTCTTAAAATAATCATAGGACCATAAATCTGTGCTTTAAATAGTAGCAGTCATGCAAGGCTACCTGACCTGAATTTTGTATAAGAATCCAAACATCTCTTACGGGAGTTTGTGAACTTCATCAATATTCATTGTACCTTTATCACTTACACCAGGTGGTGAGTAAACCTGGTGGAAAATACATCCCCACTCTCCCCCTCCACCAAAAAGCAAGGGACCAACACCCTCACAGCAGGCTGGGGCTGGGTCTCTGCCAAAGAGCCATGTCTAGGGTCACTGTCCCCACCGTCAGCTTCGGGGCCATTCGTTCAGTGCGAGTCAGCATCTCCAGAAGAGATTGGTTTTTAAAGCCCTGGGAAGAAAACTTAGCAAATCCCTTTTCCTTCTATAAACTTATTTTGAAAAGGATGCGTGCTCTTTTTATTCTAGTGTTCAGTGTTCTTTTTCTGGCAGCATTAAGAGAATCTGTTTAGCTCTTGCACCCTCACCCCAAAAACCCACTGTAGGAGAGAAACGGCTGCCTCATATCGCAATTTTCCAAGAGTGCACTGCCAAATCTCCAAGCTCCACTATGTGGTGGGTACCGTCTGCCTTCCTTTCCTTTCAGGGGAAAATTGAAGCATGGAGATGCTGAAGTGATTTCTGGATTCCACAGACGACAAAACGATCTGAAACGGAATCCAAGATTTCTGGGTCACATTAACGAACAGACCTGGGTTATTCCCAGCTTCTCACTCTGGTGTTGCGTAACGATATATGCCTATAAGGAGCTATGAGCTTACACTTAGTCATCTTCTGCGAAAGGCAGCATCAAGGTGGGCTGCCCTCGTGGGCAGCAGGTGAGCTCACCCTCCATGCAGCTGAGAGCCCTGGTTCTTGAGCTGTCAAAAGAATGAGCATGTGGCTGCCAGTCTGTTACTGTTGGTGGCTCCCAGGTGCCACCAAGGAGCAGGTCCGCGGATTTGTTTCTCTGCATATCTTAGAAACAGTTGCCCAACTCACTGAAGACTGAAACCATCCATGTGAACAGTGGACTCTTCCTAAATTTACTTAAAGCTCCGGTTAGAATGATGCTTCCAACACAGAAGCTGCAGCAGTGTGGAGCCGCAGCACCCCAGCGGAAAGCTGGGTGTCAGCTAAAGGGAGTAGTTGAACCTCATGCCTTGTGCTTCCCTTGTCGGGGCTCCCTGCTCTTGTTCTGTGCAGGCCCTTTCTGAGCCCATTTCGACTCAGTGTGCAACTGTAGCTCCCTCGCCCCCCAAAAAGGCGAAGGGCGGGGGGGGGGCCTTGGATAATAAAGGCTGGCACATGGCAGGGTCTCAAACTGCACACCACCCCCCACTGCGTGCAGGGAGCCGAGGGCCACCACGCCTCTCCGCCTCTCCTTTCGGGTTGGCCTCCAGCCCATTCAAATGGTCCGTTGTTTCTCCTTTCCCGTGCGTTCCCTCTGCATTTCTGCCACCCCAGGTACCTGCCACCTCGCAGGCCTGTATGGACCACCTGTCACATCCCGCACTGTAACCCTCTCGCGGGCGCAGTCCCTGTTGTTAAAGGGGAACTCCTTGAACCCTCGCTCTTTCCCAGCTGCTGGGACAGAAACCTGGGCTCTGCCGCCTCTGTTTCCTCTGTCCCTGGTAAACGGGCAAGCAGCCGGAACACCACAGTGCTCAGGACGCAAACGCACAGAGTCCTCCTGGAGGGAAGGGCGGCTTCCGGTCAGTCATTCGTTCCTGCTCCTGAGCCCCACCCCAGGCCCTCCGAGCTCCACATGCCCCGCTTCCCTCCCGTGTCTGCTCCAACGTGACTGCAGGAGGCTCTCCAGTCCTGAGATTCTGAGCGATGAAAAATGCTTTCCTTTCCGACCCTGAGAGGAAACGGCCCTCTGCCAGGAAGAGGTGCCTCCATCCACTCCGTGCGAACGGCCACCGCAGCTGACGCACCACGTGCTTCCTTCGATGGTCCGCGATCCGGCTCGCTCCCCTAAGCCGCACCTCAGTGGGTCTCCCCCTGGCTGCCAGGGCTTCTCCCCCACGGGATGAGCTGACACACCTTCTCTTTTCCGGCACCCACACCTCCAGTGGGTGCTGAACTCCCGGGAGGCTGAGGCAGAGTGGGTGTGACAGACTTTTAAGGGGATCAGCCAAGTTTCTCCAGAAACGCTCCCAGAAAACTCTCAGCCCAGACTGCTCCAGCCCCTGGGGAAGGTCGTGTTCCGAGGACCGCTGGGCTCCTGGCGCGGAGCACACAGGGTGGGTTCCCGGGTGGCCAGGGCAGGGAGGGCCGACTCCGCCTTCGCAGGGCACCCCCACCCCCCCACCCCCCCACCCCCCAGCAGCAGCTCCGCCCTCCGGGGCAGTGACAGCCACACAGGGTGCTGGCTCCAACCCAGCATCTCCTTCCTTAAAGTCATTTTCACCGTGTGAGTCTCAGGATGCTGCCTGGAAAACGTGGTTTTCTATGCAGAATAAAGGACTGGTAAACTTGGGTTTGAAAATAATAATTTTTATAAACCGGCCAAAGATGAGTGCATTTGAGTCAAGAGACTTTCACAGGGCGCCTGGCACTATTTTTCCCTCTCAGCATGCCATAGAGACACAGGTGAAAATTTAATCAGCTGAAGTCATGTAAGTGGTGCAGTACAAGGCTGCATGGGTTCTGTGTAGTACCCCCCCCAAAAAATGGGTAAAAATGACCCCCAGCAACCCAACCCCATAATGAAAGCAAGTTCAGCAACCCCGTGGGAAAGCGCCTCCCGTGATGTGGAAAGCCCCTCTTCACAGGCCCTTTGTGGAACAGTCTGGTCCTGGTTTGCAGGGGGGCGGGGGGGACACAAGGGAGGGAACCCTACAGGCTGCTGCCCCGAGCCAGGCAGGGTTGAAGGAGAGCCGGGAGCGCATCCCAGAGCCACTGAGCCGCCAGACCGCAGCTTCCCTTTGAGAGGGGCTCCTGTGGGACTTCGTAAATGACAGAACAAGCACCGTCCCCCAGGAGTGGGAGCCAGCGTCTTGCCGTAGAAACGCTGTCCAGGGAAACGACCGCCCAGCAGTGCCGGGGCCAGGCCACAGAGCTGGCCTGGACATTGACTCTCAGCCCTTCTCCTCGCAGACAGCTCCCCAGGAGGGACACCTCGCTCCAAAGTCAAAGCCGTGACCTGGACGTCTCGGAAGGGAACGGATACAGTTGAGTCAAAATCCAGAGAAGAGAAGCCATTCTCTGGGACTGCTGACGGGTCACCAGAGAGCCTGAGCTGCCAGCCGGCAGACCCACCTGGGCCAGGGGACAGGATGTCACTGATGGAGTCATTGGAAGGGGCTCTGGTCAAAGAGAAGAACTGGAGAGGACAATATCCCCAGAGTTTTCCACACCAGTCACCTCCTTAAGGGAAGGAAAGAGTCCGATCTTCCAACTTCCCCCAGGGGCAGGGCAGAGAGCTGCCCCAGGTAAAAGGGAGAGGCCTGGCCCCACTGCCCTGCCCAGAGGTCTGCTTCCGGCTGCTCCGAGCTCTGCAGAGCTCCAGGCCTCCTTCCCCCAGCCGGGGCCCGGCCCCAACGCCTTGGCCCCTGCTCAGACTGAGCGCCTGGCCGTACCCAGTGTCTCTAGTGGGAGACTCTCTGTCCGTCCATCTCTGGAACCCAAGGATGCAGGTTGCGGGGATGGGACAAGTCATCCGGTTTTGGGCATGCACACCCAGCCATTTTTCTCGGAAGCAGTTTAGATTTTATTGAAAACATCTCGTTAACAAGGTGATGCTGAACGCAGTTAACCTGCCTCTGCGCACTGGAGGGCAGGGTTCTGACTGAGACCTGACCACATGGAAAGCCCGGGGGGGGGGGGGGCCGGGGCCGCTCTTGGGCGAAGCAGTGACGGTACCACACTAACAGTGTGGAAAGGATTGGAGACCAGAGAGAAGGCCTGGTCAGGTGAGGCACTCACTGGCGGGGACATTGCGGAGAGGCGGCCCAGGCCGCTGGAGGGTTCCTGCTGGGGAAGCCGGGGGATCAGTGAGCTCATCCGGCATCTGTCCCCAAAACTGCGGAACCTCTGTAGGCCACTCAACGCGGGGCTTCCTTTTGCTCGACTAAAAATGAAGAGGTTGCACGAAGTATTTCCCAAAGGCATACTCCATATTTCCTGGCAACCATGCACACTGATTAAAGCTAAAGCGGGTTGACTGTAGGATTTTCCAGAAGCTTCAGTGTGCTGACGTGCTGTGCATGATACCTGCCGTCAAGGGGAAGGAATCACTGAAAACCTAGAGCAGGTCTGTTCCCTCCCTCTGCTGGGGTGAGACAGGTCTGCTGCTTTGCTTTGCTTGAGTAGACCCGAGGCCCTCGCTGGACTCTGAGGGCTGCGTGTGCAGAGAGCAAAGGTGGGGGGCTGCGTCATTGCTACACGGAACTTCTTCTCCCAGAGCGGAGCCGGCTGAAGCGGAGCTGAGCCCTTGGCCGTTGCAGCTAGCCCAGAGGCAAACATTCAGCTGGTTCGATTTGCAGTTCGCACTCGTGCAAATGCAGTCGTGCCTGGGACAGCCGAGGCTGGGGGCAGACTCGGTCCGACCCAGCTCATCTTCTGTGCCCGGTTAACACGTTGCGGTTCCTGCCTCCTGTTTAATTGGGGACCTCGGGCATCATCTTTTACTCTTACTTAGAGAAGAGAGCCAGTGAGGGTCAACGAAGCACTCATCTGGGCGAAGCCAGTGGGTGACACCAGGTGCCACGCCGAGGTCTGCGCTCTCCGCTGGAAGTTCACATCCAGGAGCGTGGTCCTGAATAGCACTCCACCTGGCTGGGTAGGAGGTGGTTGGCAAGAGTCAGCGTCACCTCTGAACTCTTGTGAAACTCTTGTCACTTCAATTACCAAAAATAGAGAGCCGAGGGCTAAGAATGTTCATCTGGCCTGAAAGTCAGATAACAAATAATGTCCTCTCGGAGCTCCTAGAAGCTGGCAGCCACCTCAGGACACCCAAATGCAGGAGATCATCTGCTGCCTGCCTGGGGACACCTAAATGGAAGGGGCCTGTGGCCCTGAAAGGCACCTCTAGAACGATGCCAAATTGCATGGGGATGGGGGACAACCCCGGGGGGGACAACCCAGGGGTCAGCATTGCCTCAGGATGATCTAGAGGTGCCTTTTGCTTTCTTTTGTGGCAATAAATGGAGGCCAACCAAACAAAGACAAGCAAAGGCTATTTAACTCAGAGGTTGCTGTAGCAAGAGAGTCCCCCCACAATCGCTTGGGTTTGGCAGAGACTCAAAGGCAGGCAGAGGAGGGAGCGAGCTTCTCGGTGGGGGACACGAGGGCCCAGCTGTGCCCTGACAGGGGCTGTGGGCAGGGAAGCTGGAGGCAGCTGATTAGAGGTGGGGCAGCCCCGGGATCAATTAGGGGTGTAGGTTTGGCTTTCTTCAGTTCGTTCTAGGTTGGAAGTGGGACAGATAGCAGGGAAGCTGTCAGTTTTGAATCAAATCCGGCCATTTGAGGCCAATGGTTACGGAGGGTGTTGTTTGACTTCCTGGATCGTTGGAAGAGACAGCAATCTGACCCCCTGTTGGTCTGACTGAGGCTGGCGTCCCGGGCCGGTCGCAGCAGATCGTAGGTCAGAGCTGTCCGGTGTGGTCTGGCCACTGTCCTGGTGTACACTCGGTCTCTCAGTGTACGTAGGCCAATTTCCAGTTTTCCTGAATTCTGTCATCATAAGAACGAAACCAACCCACCCGCGTGAACAATAAACTAACTGACATCAGCATGAATATCTTCCAGTCGCACCGTTACACCTTTAAACGCACAGGAAGAAACCAGTGCCCCCCAGAGCACGTGCCTCCCGCCCCAGTTTCTGCGTCGACTTTGCAGACACGGGAAGGGCACGCTGAACCACGCACACTCCGAAATGACCACGCGGGGGAACGCTCCACGAGCCGCTGGAAGTGATGCGAGGAAGATAATTAGGAAACACTCTGTAGATCATGTTCCAGTTACAGTAACATTGTACCGCAAACCTCATTTTCACTTTATCGCCTTAGCTTGCCCCTAAGGACCACAGAAACAGTCCCTGCAGCTCATGGTGTGTCCTTGAAAGCTTTGCATTTTCCGTGGCGGGGTGGGCACAACGCCTCTCTCCACGGACAGAGGCTGGTGCAGGGAAACACGCTCACCCCCAGCAGGGCTGTGCAGTCAGTTGCCAAGTCACGGGCTTTTGAACTGTTTAAATAAGAGTTCTCCCGCCTCTAAATAATAATACCACCCAGAGGAGGAACGTGGACTGAGCCCCACGGTGGGCAGGAGGGCCGGGGGTGCCCACCTCTGACAGAGCTTAGCAGCAAACACTGTCAGAAATTCTCTGCTGAGCCAGTCACCAGACCTGCAAGGACCTGCAAGAACCTGCAAGCCGAGCTCGCCACCGAAGGTGGGAAGGAGGAAATAGCAAATGGCAACTCCAGCTGGGCAACTCCAGCCCGGCTCCAATGCCTCTGCGCTCGCACAGGTGGGCGGAGGGACGTAACTCGTCCTGCGTGGGCCCCACTGGCCCACACGCGTGATTGCCCCAGCTCTGCCCCTGCAGCGCTCCCTGGCGTGGGCACCGTCTCCCCCCACCCTCATCCTGAAAACCGTACTTTCAGCAAAGGGCGGAATGCAGCGGCATCCGGCCATGTTCAACAACCAGCGCCCCGGGAACAAACCGACCCCCGTGCGTGACTCTGCCCACGTAAGCAGCATAAATCGTGATGGCGTGAAGGATGCGTGGCACGCAACGTCAATGAAACACGCAACACCGTTTATTACGACCATTGGGTTTCGTGCAGTGCGTGTCCCCATCGCCAACCAGTGGCCGCAGTTGACGAGTGGGTGTAGTTCCAACATAAATGTTGGTTGAAATTTACATTTATGAGCAAAACAGAAATAAAACAACAAAGACGTGGTCAGTGAAACGTCAGAACTCTGCCCGCATGTTAATGACGTGAGTGATTTCTTCACTGCATTGGATCATGGTCCTGAGATACCAGGAGAACATTCCCTCGTAGTTTGGTTCTTATCACGATGTCATGGCACACTTTCCCACTGAAAGTGCATCATTAACATTGCCTCCGTCACTTTCTTGTCTAGGGTCTAGACGTGAACCAAGAGACAAAGCTAAATCAGCCCTCAGTTGAGAGCGTCTGCTGATTTCCATGGTGTGAGTATCCCCACCAGAGCCGAGTTCAAGCAACCAACGTGATGTCACGGGACCAGGAGCTGCAAAGACATTCTCAATAAGCAGCAATTTCGCATTTAATAATGACTGCGTGTAATGATCAGCTCTCAAGGTTTCTGACAGCCAGTAACCGCTGGCTGTCCCGAGCCCACACTCTGACCAGCGCATCCCTGGCTGTGCAAAAGGTTTCGGAGCCAGAACGGCCCAGGCTCAGGCCGCACGCAGGACAGGGAGGGGATTTGGTGTAGGCAGCCCGAGCACCTCACCCAGGTCACTAGGCTGCTGGGCTCAGCATGTAGGTTTTTTTGTCATTTTCCCACTGATTCAGCAAATTTTAAAGGACTGCCCACTATATGCCGATCACTTAGATCAGCGATTTTCAACCTTTTTCATCTCACGGCACACATAAAACTAATCACCAAACTTCTGTGGCACACCAAAAAATATGGTTTTGGCCAATCCGACCAAAAAATAGTAGGTGTGATTTTGTTTCATTCACACCAGACGGCTGTTGTTGTCTTGGCTGTTGCCATCTTGTTCTATTTGACCATCTATGGGAAAAGAGGGAGGTCAGTGCCGCTGACTAAATGGTGAGGTGCTGCGTGTTTTAGAAATTCTTGCGGCACACTGGTTGAAACTCGCTGAGTTAGATGCTTGCAGAGACAGGTAACCCCGTGGTGCATGATGGAGACCCAGCCGTGCCTCGCGGAGCACAGGTTCCCGGCTAATGCTCTTTCTTACCTGCCGGGCTCTGCTGGACGCCCCCTCCCAGGTCAGCCCCTCCTCCCCACTCAGCACCGTGCGTTGCAGGCCCAGCGGAAGGCGCACAGTTGCGCCAGGCAATGAGGAGCCAGCCCTGAACCCTCCCTCCCCACTGTCCACAGCGGCTGGCCACCGAGTCCCGCCCACTCCGCCCCTCCCCGAGCCCTCGGTGTCGGCTCCCATGTCCCCCAGCCCACTCTCCACTCAGCAGCTAGAGGGGTGTTTGGCAGTTCAAAAACCTTGTTTCCACAGCACTCTCAGCTGAAACCCCTTTGACGGTGGTTGAGCATGACAATGAGATGCATCGCCCCGAAGTCCAGCCTGAGGGCATGTGCCACTTGTGCAGCAGTGCTGTATCCGGCCCCCACCAGCAGGTGAGGATAACGCCCCCCCCCCCACGGAGGAGGAGGGTGGGGAGGACTAAGTGGGTTAGCGCAGGTGAGGTGCTCAGCACAGCGCATGGCCATCCCCGTCATCGTTATCACTGCGAGAAGGCCAGCCCTCCTACCCACTCCCGCCGACCCATGCTGCCCCTGCTCCGTGCTCCGGACCGGTCCCTCTCCGCTGGGCTCTCTGCACGCTGGCCCTCGCTCAGGCTCTTCCCGCTGCGCACCCTGCTCCACCTTGAACCCAGCTCATCCCTCAGAGCTTCTTCAAGGCCATGTCCACAGCAAAGCCTTCCCTCGCCCCAGTCTACAGCAAATCTGTCATGTTCCTTTGGCACACGTGTCCCTGTTGCACTCACACGTTCACTAGGACAGACGGACGGCAGTGCATGTCTGTCTGCACCGTGAGCTCCATGAGCGTGCCCAGTGCCTGGCACGTGCCTGGAACTCAGTGGGTGTCGGCGTCCATGAGAAGCTCTGTAATAGAAAGGGCTTATCTAGGACCCCCGTGAGAGACCACGCATCACAAGCAAGGTCTCATTCAGCCAGATCCCATCATGAATTAGAAAGTGTGGCTGCGTGCCTGGACTTGAGTATTTGGTATCAACTCTTTCACCCTGTAACTCCCATTTCCCAAAACTGCCAAGGGCCCTGCCTGGCCTCTGCCAAGTGCTCAGCATGGCAGGAAAAGAACAGGAGACTCTCGAGACTTCGGGGCTGGCCAACGGGTCCTACCTGCAGGGTTTGCTAGCTGGTGAACAGGCTCGGCTCCCCAAGGCCGTTCCTCAGGATCCCAGCTGGGTAGCAAGCTCCCTAAGCAACCGTTGGACACAGGACATCCCAGCAGCGGCTTCACACACCTTGCCTCTGTCCTGCAAGAAAAGATTGAACTGGGGAGGGAGTCAGCTTTCCGAAGGCAGACCTGAGATGGAGCATCCTCCACTTGTAGGCGCCTGCCACAGTGGCCTCGACGTATTGTTGTATGTGTTTTAAGTCCTTAGGTGCTAGAGAAACACACTAAAGAACTGGAGGGAAGTGGTATATCTGAGGTTCGCGTTACAGTGCCCCCACAGCACAAATGGTGGTAGCCGGGGGACTAGATGAAACGAGAACAGCAAAGTGCTGATGGGGAAAGCTGGGCAGAAGAGGGTGGGGACGTGGACAGGGCGTGGGCCGAGGGCTTCCTTTTACTAGATGCTATTTCTGCGTGAACATATGTGTGAAAACTTCCATAGCAAATGTTTGAAATGGCCTCAAGATACGTAAGGCGGAAATTGGTAGAATTCACTGACACGCCCGCCACTGTGGTGGGGGCTTACAACATGCGTCTTCCAATTACAGATAGACCAACAATCGGAAGCTCAATTTCGTGGACACAAACAGACAACTCGAGAACAAAAAACCTTATGAAATACACATGAAACACATATAAAAATGGATCATCTGCTAGGTCACGAAGCGGGAGGTATCAATAAAGTTCAAAGAGTCTGTATCATATAGACTGTGTTCTTGTAACAGCGCAGTTAAGGTAGGAGTCCATACTGACACACGTGAAACTGTCCCAACACTGGGAATATTGAAAGGGACTCTAAGGAGCCCGCCGGGCGGGGAAGAGCTGCGTGGTGATGAATGAGAACTTGTGAGGCGCCGTGGAAGTGGTGCTTGGAGGTAAACTTATATAGCCTTACATCAGTTCACAAGGTACACATCTTCAGACACTGGAAAAGGAACAGCAATTTTTTTAAAAAAAGAAAAACATGTAAAGACAAGAACATAATTTAATTAATATAAAAGCAAAAAAAAAAAAAAACAAACCCCAAACATTTAAGAGGGTCCATGATGTCAAAAGTTAGTCCTTGAAAAAGACGCACCTGACCGATGTCGGGGATGGTGTGTTTGTGGAGAGCAAAGAGAAAGCACAAATGTGTTAGGAATAAAAACAGGACTTACCTTCAGATACGGGTTTTTAAAAGCTAAGAGAATAAATAGGAATAATGGTATGGCACTAAATTTGAAATTTTAGATGTATAATTATTAGTAAAAAAAAAAAGTATTTCTGCAAAGAGAATCCCAAGCCAAATGGTTTTACTGGTAAGTGCCATCAACTTTCAAGCAACTCATTCCTCCTCTCTTATACAAACATTTTTAGAAACTTTTTTTAAAAAAGAGGAAATAATCTCCCTCCTGCCACCCCCCACCACAGGGCTAGTACATTGACACCCAAACAAGACAAGGAGCAAGTCAAAGGGGAAATAGCAGGTCCTCTCATTTAAGAAGTGTCCGACACACTTTATTTCCCCTTCTTCTAGGAGATTGGTGTGTGAACTGACAATCTCATATCACCAGCATGTAGCCACTTAAGTGTGAATTTCCTTTTTTGGGTTCACTTAGGAAAACTTAAGCAGACCAGTCTGCTGGGAATCCTGACGTTTAGGATTCCCCATAAATGAAAATTTATTTCATCTGCTTAAATTTTCCTTGGTTTGGCATCTTTCACAGTGTTCTTAGGTACAAACAAAAGGAGGAATAAGTTAAATTAACCTAAGGTGTTATAGAGATAGACACAAGTTATCTTTTCTTTCTTTCCTTCTTTTTCTTTTCTTTTTTTTGGTGGCGAGAGATATCTTACTTGGACACATTTCTTTGGCATAACCATAATGCAAATAAAATGTGCAGAAAAGGACAAGTAATCATAGTAAACTATATGGCTCAGCTGTGCATATCATTTACACAGCTACTATGTGTGTCTATGTGTGTGTGTACATGTGATAGTTTATCTAGCCCATCTCTTGGTGATGAAAGAGGTAACAAAGCACATTACTACCCCACGATGGGTGATGAAAGAGGTAACAAAGCACATTACTACCCCACGATGCTGGAGCCAGAAGACCTGCAGGGTCCCCTGGGGCTACAGTAGTTTAAAGGGGGGAACGCCCAGGCTGGAGAGGTGGGGAAGGCTTCCCAGAGGATTTTTAAGTGTGCTGTGGTATCGCTGATGCAGGTTAACAGTTCTCCCATGATAAGCTCTCTGTAGCCAGTTATGAAACATTTGAAATATGACACCTTCTGGTCTCACTGTCTCTGTTTCATTATAGAAAACAAATCAGCAGGTGCGTTTGTGAAGGAGTTCTTCTTAGCGTTCCCCTCTCTGTGCCGTATTTTGAGGACAGCCAGTTCCAAGCCCCATTCTTTGTCCTCCTGGGAGGATTAAATACAAACGCGCTCGTGTGAGTGAAGGAAGGCTAAAACCTCGCCGTGTGAAGTGCAGGATGATCAGATGTTGTGGGAATGTTTGCAAGGCCTGACAGAAAAGCTTGGCCAGCAGACGAAAACTGGTTCTAAAATGAAAGGGGAGGGAGGAACTAAAATACGACCATGAAAATAAAGAGCAAGGAAGAGTGGGTGAAATCAGAGCGTAGGTAAAGCTCGCAGACAATGTCGGAAATCTGACAATATCAAAACATGTCTGATCCCAGCTCACCTGGGGGCCTTGGAAGCATGCAGGTTCCTGGGGACTATATTATATCATTTAGATTCAACAGTGTAAGTTGGGCCCCCAAAATGTGCGTCTGGAAAAGGTTCCTGCTGCGCACACAGGATCAGTCCTGCGTGGAAGCCTGGCCCGGATTCAGGTGGCAATGCACCGACGTCGCCTGCAATAGTGGCCTGTCCACTTACTGGAGAAAATCACAGAGGAGATGACATCATCTTCGCCCTCGTCCGTGAAAGACGTGCGGACTTGTGAGTTTTTATTTTACAGATTGGTGCCCAGCTTTGTAGAAGATGACGGTGCCCAGAATTTGTGGTTATTTTGGTGGTTATAGGACGTGTGGAAGAGACATCTCATTTGGGCACGTACTTTTGTCGTAAAAAAATACTTATGATGACACAACCATGATGGGCTTGATTGGCAGCGTTTTCACATCAGGCGAAGTGGAACCCAGGAAGGGCGGGGTCGGGCACGCAGGCTGGGTGCTGTCCGAGGTGCTGAACGCGGGAGCCGGCCCTGGCTTTGACCTTCCCAGCAAGAAAGGGCGCTCCGTCGGTCCCTCGCCACCAGTTTCTTCTCTTCCCCAGCGCGAGCACTAGCGAGTGTGGCTCTTTATATTTCTGTCCTGGCGGCAGATAGTCTTGTGTTGGGGTCACCCACCCGCCTCCTTCTCCTACTCCCTGGGCGGCGGCGGATGGGCGGCGGGGCTGGGACCTCATCCCACCCCAAGCCCAAGGGCCCGTGCTCCCCGAGCACAGCGCCCCACCTCCCTCCGTGCCCCTTCCCCACCTCCCCCGCCGCCCGCTCCTCCTCCTCCTCCTCCTCGGCCCCGCCCAGCGCCCCGGCAGCCCCCATCCCCGTCCCCGGAGCTGGGAAGCGAGAAGGGGCGAAGGAAGCGACACAAAGGGCGGAGCGCAGCGACGGGAGGAGGGGTCGCCGGGCAGGCTCGGGCGGGTGGCGCGGCATGGACGCCGAGTTCCCTGCCTTGGAGCCCCCGCTCTGCAGCGAGCTCAAGCACCTGTGCAAGCGGCTGCAGGAGGCGTACCACGAGCTGACGGAGGACCTCGCGCCGCTCCGCGATGACCGCTGCTACTACAGGTGGGGCGGCGTAGGCCTGCGTCCGCGGAGGACCTGCAGGGCGGGCGGGCGGGCGGGGGCGCAGCGCTGGGGCTTTGGCCGAGCTCCGGGCCGGGCGCGGTGGCCGCGCCTCGGCGCCCGGGAAGGGGAGGAGGTGGCAGCGGCAGGCCCACGGAGTGTGGCGGGCGTGGCGCCCGCTTCTGGGGGTGTAGGGTGGATGGGGGGGTGAGTGCGGGTGAGGAGCTGTCTCCATTCCCTAGAAACCTGCGCAGGGATTCCCGTATCCCGGGAAAGGGGCTCGCTGGGCTTTTTCTCCGCTTCGCTCGCCGTTCCCTTCCCTTCTTCCTTCCCCTCCCCCTCCGCCACCTCCTTCTCAGGCCTCGCTGGGTCCCGGTTAGGGCCGCGATCGCACCCTGTTTGTCGGTATAGCGGCCTTCAGGGAGGGCCTTGGCCTCTCCTCCGTGGTCCTCAGCCCCTGAGCTTCGGTGGAAACTCGAAGCTGGGCCGTTGCTGGGGGAGGGTGCAGATGGCTTCCCGGCTGCGCAGCGCCTCGGTGCAGAGGCTGTGGGAGGCCACCCGTCAGGGCCCACGGGAGCTGTTGCTTGGGGCTTGTCCGTGTCCATCTCTGTGCCCCTCTCCTGTAGCCAAGGTGACAGCTACGGACCCACAGACCCTAGCGCAGGGTGCCGCCCCTTCCTCCCGGCTTCGCTGTTCTCAGGGGTCCGCTGCCAAGGGCTGGACTTAGATGAGCCCCGGGTGCGGGAAGGACCCTGCCCGGAGATGGGGACTGAGGCCTGGCTCGATGGCGTTGCCAACCAGCGCTGAGACACTGAGGTCTCCTGCTCCCCAAGCTCCCTCGTGCGGACGTGGGAAGCTGGAAGCAGAAGCTTTCTGAGACTCAGGATTCTGGTCGCCGTGTGCTCGCTCACTCTGCGCTTTGGGATGGCGAGTGTATCGCGCGGCCCGGAGAACACGTACCCCCCCCCCCCATGTCTCACACCTTTCCCAGAGCCCGGTGGCATCGCTGGGCTCGCCTGCACTCGATCGCTGAACACTATGTAGGCCACAGTTACGGAGGGATTCTGTAAAAAAATGTCATTCCAAGATCATACGGTGTAGCTTCTGGATGTGCCTCCAAATCTGTCTGTTGCAGCCTCCTGGGGGGGCAGCATAAAAACCCCAGCAACCCACAGGTGATTTCAAATATTCTTTTCTTTTTGTTGTTTTTTTTTTTTACTTACAATTTTTAAAATTTATTTATTTTAAAGATTTCCTTTATTTTTAGACAGAAGGGAAGGGATGGAGAAAGAGAGAGGGAAACATCAGTGTGTGGTTGCCTTTTGCACACCCCCCACTGGGGACCTGGCCTGGAACCCAGGCATGTGCCCTGACTGGGAATTGAACCTGTGACCCTTTGGTTTGCAGGCCCACGCTCAATCCACTGAGCCACACCAGCCAGGGCCCAAATCTTATTTTCTTAAATATTTTATTTATTTATATTTAGAATGAGGGGAAGGAAGGGAGGGAGAAAGAGAGAGAAACATCGATTGGTTGCCCTAACTGGGAATCAAACCACAACCCAGGCAATATGCCCTGACTGGGAATAGAACCAATGACCGTTTGCTTTTTGGATAATGCACCACCAGCTGAGCTGCACCTGTCAGGGCTCAAATCCCGTTTCTGATAGGTTCTAGTCCCCTTTCCCACTAATCCCCCCCACTCCACTTTTCCCTGCGTCTCAGTGTCTCGGGAAGTGTCTCTGGCAGAGGAGGTGGAGAATAGTGAGGTGGCCGAATGCAGGCAGAGGAGGAGAGCTCAGAGCCACGTCACTGGTTAACCCACCGTCGGACCGCCCTTGTTCACTCTCCCGCTTACTCCACGAATGGTCACTGAGCATGCCCACGGCTCCGCTGTTGTTCTAGACGGTGGGGATGCGGTGGCAAGTGAGTCTGACCAGGCCCTGCTGCCTCGGGGCTGGCTTGGGGGCGACAAGCGGGCGGTTACACATTGCTATGAGTGCGAGGAAGATGGTGAACCTGGCGATGAGGTCACGTGTGCTTTTGAGAGGGCGACATTTGACTGAGAACTGAATAATGAATTGCTCACCGGACAGTGAGCTGGGGGAGGAAATTTCCAGAAGAAGGACAAGCGCAAAATCCCTGGGCCCAGACAAATGTGGTTCGTTCAAGGAACAGCCCAAAGGCCTGCGTGTTTGGAGACTAGTGGCCAGGTCAGAAAGGGCCTCGAAGGCCAGACCGAGGGGTGGTTAGAGTTCCACTGTGATGCCAGTGAAGGGTTTCAGTGAAGGAAGTGACACAGCCTGTCCCATAGCGAGCATTTGAGTCCTTGCTCCAGGAGCCACTTCATTATTTAAGGTGGCTCCTGGGGACCGGCCCACCATGGTTGGGAGGGGACAGCAATGAGTGCTGCGCCCTGCCATGGGGACACGTCCACTGCAGGGAGCTCTGCGGTGCCATGTGTTGGCACTGAGGCTGAATCACAGCCCCTTTCACAGTGGGGAGAGGCCCCAGGTCCCTGAACCGTCTCCTGCTGCCGCCCTGAGTGCGTCTGTCAGCTGAAGGGCTGTACCTGTATGAAACTCAGGGAACCGCTCTGGGTCTCTCAGTCGGGAAGCTGAGAGCTACAGCTCCTGCAGCTGTCTGGCTGGAAGACGAACTTGCTACTATAATTTTTGCTCCTACTCTTCTCACCCCCTGCATTCCTGCCTTAGTGATTTATGACTAAAACACACCAGCCGTTTTCCCTGGAGAGCTGGGGACTCCCCTCATGTAGCGGACAGTTTCCGCTTAATGGGGCACAGCAAGGAGACAGCTGCTAATGCTCTGTTTTCAAAAGAGGGTTGCTCCCCCACTTCCCCCCACCCCTGCCCCGGCCCTTAGCTGGCATGGCTCTTTGCATATTGGTTACATCATTTAGCATCATGGAAAAGTGGCAGCTACATGATCAAAGGACTCACAGTCACTTTCACAAAATGGGAGATGACAGTTGTACCGCCGCTGGGGAGAGGGGGCCACCTGCCTGGGCAGCTGGAATGCCGTCTTCCAGTCCCAGCGCTGTGCTCTGCTGACTCCCTGGCCTGGGGGGAATCACCGAATTCACTGGTGATTAGTTTCCGCATTGGAAAAATGAAGCAAGGATGTTATGAAGCTAAGTGCTTTTTGAAGATCACACTAAAGATACTTCTAGATACAGATACAGAAGAGGCAAAGCAACTGGCCGAAACATCAAGGTAATGGATTGAGCCAGCAGGTTAGATGGCATTAAGTTATTTCTTTAAAAAAAAAAAAAAGCAATTTTATTTATCTATTTTTAGACAGAGAGGAAGGGAGGGAGAGAAACATCAATGTGTGGTTGCCTTTCACACGCCCCTCCCCCAACCAGGGAGCTGGCCTGCAAACCAGGCACGTGCCCCGCCTGGGAATCGAGCCTGGGATCCTCTGGTTCACAGGCTCCAGCTCGATCCACTGAGCTACACCAGCCAGGGCTAATTCTCTCTTTTTATCTCGGCTGCTAATAATCATTCGGGCTATTGCTTCTCATTCAGAACTGGCTGACTTGAAGCCCACAGAAAAACTTCTTGAGTCTCCACTGCACCCCCACTGAAATGGAGGTACGGCCGTGCAGACGAGAGCAAGAACTTTCAGTCCCCATGGATGGGGGGCTCATTGGTGCTGTCGCTGGGGAAAGTGTTGGACAGCATCTCCCCAACGGAGCACGCACGCTTCCTTGCGCCCGGCACTTCCTCCGAGGCGTGCACCCCGCAGAAATGCATGTAGTGAGAGACAGGCACTGAATGTTCCCAGCGGCACGATTCCTCGTGGTCCTAAACTGAGAGCCAGGTGGACGGTCGGCCACAGAAGAAGGGGCGCACTGGCCTGCCCTTCATGGGGTAGCGCACAGCAGTAAAAGTACACAACCTACACCAACACACAGCAACGAAGACAAGTCTCACACACATGCTGTGACCAAAAGAAGCCGGACACAGGGAGCACATACCCTTTGACTCCACTTACATAAAAATGGATCAAATGGGCAGCATGTCTGCGCTGTTAGAAGTCAGGGTGGTGGTCCCCCTGGAGGGGGCAGCGACGGAAGGGAGCAGGACAGGGTTTTCCAGGTGCTGGCAATGTTTATTTCCTTAATCTGGGTGTTGGTCCTTCAGGTCTATTTCATTTGTGACCATTGATCAAGCTGTACTTCTCCATATGTTTATTCTGCCTCAGTGGAAAACAGAAAACTCACTCCTGGGTCTCCTCGACGACATCGGCGCCCTTGCCCTTTCTTGAGCACACGCTGGCAAGGGAGCGGGGTCAGCCCCCGCAAACCCGAGGTCCCAGGGCCCCGGAGCCCGCGGGCCAGTTCCCCCGCAGCGAGGAGTGGGAGGGGGCCGGACCACGTGGGGTTCTGTTAGGAACAAGATGTGGGGGATGGGCCGGGTAGGCAACGGTCTCGGCCCAGGGCACCAACGGCGGACAGCTACAGAACCGTGAGGGACGGAAGGTACTGTATTTTGGTATGTGTACATTGTGCACGCATGTTTCTGACCCAAACATTTAGGGGAAAAAATCGTTCATTTTAATTGTTTAATTCAATTACTTATTTATTTACACTTAGATACTTGTTTTTTGTATTGTCAAGGAATTTTAGCATTTATTTTTTAACATTATGGTACAAGAAATTTTATATCACAAATAAGTCACAAGGCAGAACAGATACAAAGTACAAGAAATTTTAAAAAGGATTAAAAACATTTCTACAGATAATATAGATACAGAATTAGTACTACCCATGTATAATGTGCATCCGTATTTTTCCCTCCAAAATTTGGGCAAAAAAGTATGCGTTACACAGGGCCAAACACATCCCGGGAGAGAATTGCGGTGGGCCGTCTCGCTGACCCCCGCCTGTTTCTTGTGCGATGACTTCACGTCTGTGAAATTCACGAGCGACACAGTTGGGCTTGCTTCTCCTTGGCCAGTGAAGTGATGCCTTAGGCTGTCCTTCCCAAGAGGCTTCCAGAAGCCAAGTCTGTCCCCTCGGTGAATTCCGCAGGCCTGGGGGCCGGCCCTCGGTCTCACCGGCCTGTTTCGGACAGCACAGCGGGGAGAACCTGCTCTCAGTGAGGGTGTCTGTGAACCGAGCCCTGGGCTACTGCGCAGAGTCAGGCGCCAGTTGGTTCAACTGGCCCAGGCAGGCCCCCGAGAATGCAGGTGACCGGCCGGGTGTCAGGGCCCGAGGATCAGTTAGATCGGGGTTCCAAACGCTGGCCCTGGGCCACAATCACCCTGGGGAGCTTCTAAAAATACAAATGCCCAGACCCTCCCCTGAGGATTATGATTCCATTCGCCCAGACAGAGAGCCCAGGAGGGGTGAGCGGAAGGTCCGCAGCGTGGGGCGGAGCGGGCCGGTATACCCTCCATCTCCGTGCACAGGAACAGCGGGGCCGTTCTTCTGGGCTCCCTCTCGCCCTCACAAGACTCCATGGCCACTGTCAGTGATCGCGTGGCCGATTCTCCACGCTTCCAGGCTGCCCAGGCTCCACTTTGGATGAGCGCGTCTGGTCCAGTCACGGGCAGGCTGAGTGGCCTGCGCATCTCTACCCTGGCCCACCCGCGCTGGTTTCAGCGTTCGGGTCGCACCGGGCCCGCCTTCCTCCGTGTTCGCAAGTTTGCGGAGACAACTTGTAACTGTGGAGTTCTGACATCTCTCTCTGTCTTATGTTTCTTGATTGGTTGGAAGGATGATAAGTACCCCGACAAGACTGTGGTTTTAGAACCAGCTTCTCTAGCTCCATGACGCCAAAGGTAGACAAAGAAGCCCGTTGAACTGCTGGGGAACTGAGAGCTAGCCACAGCCCTGGCCTGGGGAGGGAGGCTCCTGCTGTTGCCTTTTATTTGGGACAAGACAGAGGCCCCAGGTGCGCCAGGTGGCTCAATTGTTCCCTCTTGTCCCCGTGTCTCAAGTCTTTCCCTCAACTCTGATGCCTTCCATCCACTTAGGACCCTGTCCAGACAAAGTTCCTGCAGCCCGGCCTCCTTGGGGAGCAGCCACACACTATCCTCAGCAACCTGGTCGGTCTGGCCCCGCCCCCGCCCCCCGCCGTGCTGTCCCACAAATGGGTGAAAGGTGGTCCCTGCACACTGGCTTCTTGCTGTTCGTCTCTGCACTTGTTTCACAGAAGGGGCCTACCTCACTCCCATCAGTGACTAACTCAGACTCTTACACACCCTATTGCTTTACACGCAGCCTGCACAAGCATACACCCGTGAAACCGCCCCGGATGTCAGCTAGCCGTGGATGTGACGGACGCCTGTGGCTCCCCCAGACCCCACTGCCGCAGCCCCGGGGAGCTCCTTGACCTTGGGGCTCAGTGACTGGACACGTCACTCATGTCTGCAGCCCCCCTCTCCCCCGGGAGCTCCGCACCCCGTTCCCCTTCTGGGTGGTGGCCCTGGCCACAGTGTGGGGGGGGGCGCCTCCTGCTGAGAGCCGCCTCCCCTGTGTGTGCCTGTCCTGGTGCCACCCACAGAGGCCGTTGCACAAGGCCGCCACCTGGTGGTCCCCTCTCTTCCTTGACCTCTGGGAACCTCGAACTCAGCACGCAGGTCTGCAGCTACCCTTGCACGTGGCTGGTGGCCTCTGGCGTCAAACCCAGCGGCCCCTTTCAGGCCTTTGCACTGTGTGGTCCTCAAGGTATGACCAGAGCTGGGGCTCGGCTTGGTCCCTGCAGGGGCTCCCGTCATGCCCTCTGCCCCGCTCTCCTACCTCCGTGTCCCCTTCACGCTTTCGAGGCTTCTCCGGCAGTCTCCTCCCGTTGTTGTTTGGACCTTTGGACCCTGCGCTGTCCCATTCAGGCCCTCGCAGCCTGCAGTCCTCAAGGGGTGCCTCGCCTGGAGGTGGCATCGAATGTATGTCACCCTGGGAGCCCCCAGTTGGGGCATCTGGACCTGCTCCAGGTCATTCCGTGACCTCTGAGAATGCCCGTTCTTTGTCTGGGCCTTGGGACCGTGTTCTGAAGCCAGGTCAGTCTCAGGAACATTTGGGGACATTTCTCAACCCGCTCTATGGCCCAGAAAATAGAATACTCGGGTGAGACTCAAAATTTAAATCCAAGTGCAGGGCCAGTCTTGTGCCCTGTCAGCCGGACGGGCCACCGTGAGAGGGGGCCTGCGGCATCTGCCTTCAGGTCCCGCCGTGAGTGGGGAGGAAGGTGGGCCGGGGCGGGGCGGGGCGGGGCGGGGGAGCCTCTGACCCCCTTGCCTGGCCCTGGAAGGACAGGAATGTCCTGTGTCTCGGGGAGGGGGACCTGGGTTGGGAAGGGAGGCGAGTGTTGGTTCGGAAGACCAGACCCCCGTCGCCTTCCCCGGCTGCGTCCGGGTCTGCGGTGCGCTCCCCAGTCTTCAGGGTTCACATTTCTGCGGTTGAGAGGATGGCTTTGTCTCTTTTCCCCTGGCCTTGGCCTGCCAGAGGCATGTTCCGGGGGGTCTCCCGGTGACTCATGGAGTGTCTAAAGGAGGGGTTTCCGAGGGACTTGTTGCTACGAGGAGCCCCTGCTGCTGGCCGTGGTGGGGGAGGCTAGTTCGTCCACAGACCCCGCGCCCCTGTGGCTGCTCGCAGGGGCCAGAGCACAGCCAGGACGTGGAGGTCAGATGTTGACCTGTGGGTGGCAGATGGCAAGACAGAGCCCACAGAGCGGCTCCAGACAGAGAGACTTCCGTCCCTGTCTCTGGAGAGACCCTGCAAGCCGGAGCAAGCGACAGCGTTGGGCTGAAGCCAGGCAGCTTGCTGTGCCTCCCATTCAGTCTTAGAGCCCCCGCCACATGCCCTTGTCCCCTGTCCCTGGGGATCATACCTGCTGCCCTCCAGGTTGACAGGGAAATGCTTGCCTCAGTTCTGTCTTTGAGGGAACCAAGCTGAGATGTTCTTTACATGTTAAGACAACTTCACCCCGTAAGTCACAGAATAAAGTGTGGGCTGTAAGTAAGGTGACAATCTGTCCTGGCGCACTGGGACTGAGGGGTCCTAGGACGTGGGACTTTCCCTATGAAACCAGGAGCCACTCAGGGAAACCGGGCCAGTGGCTGCCCTCGCCTGAGGGCGGGAGCACGCTCAGCTTCCCCGCCTACTGACAGTCTCACGGCCCCCACGCCCCTTCCCTTTCTTTCCATGGGAAGGTGTCCCCCATTCCCTAGACAATTGGGAAATATACTGGGTCCTATTTCCGGTCCTCTGACAAGTCCAGTTGTCATTGGTTCAATACTGGTGTCAGGCATCTTTCTGGTCCAGGCTGCAGGCCAGGCCCAGGAAAGCAGAGGACGCATAAGGGCTGGCATGCGGATGGTGGTGGGATGGTACCGTTCAAATACTGGGAACGAAAGAAAAGACATCTCCATATAAAAAATGGGGACTGAGACGTAAAAACTCCCAGGCTGCCCAGGGCAGAGCAGGTGGAGGGGATCGGTGAGCCGGGCACCGAGCCCCCGGGGAGCGGGACCCCATGTGGCCATGAGGAAGGGCTGGGCTGGCTGAGAGAGTGGGACCCTGGGGTGGGCATGGCTGGGCCGTCCTGGGGCTGCTCACCAACTTTCGTTACTGCAAGTACCGAAACCGCCAGGTACGGAGGGAAAGGGGGCCTCGGTGTCAGTGGTTTGCTAAGAGGATGGAGTGAGATATGCATGTAAAGGTTAAAGTGACTCAAAGTTCTGTGCGTAGTTACCTTGCTTTCAGAGATGAAGGAAACAGGAAGCAAACATTATGGAGCAAGGCTGATAATGTGGCAAGGAGCTGAGAGCAGCCTCGGGCCAATGCTGGATCCTGCCACCTGTGCGACCTTGGTGGCTGAGTCTTTGAGAGAGCCCGAGCCAAGGGACCCCAGTAGGCTGCACCTGGACTCCCGACTGACGGAAACTGGAAGAAATAAATGTTTCAAGCCACAAAGTTCTGGGGTAATTTGTTATGAAGTAATAGATAACTAATGCAGCTACTATATGTTAGGGTAGTTTCTTAGACAGCAATGAACAAGGGGAACAAGTACACTGATAAGAAAGCAAAGCCCTGGCTGGTGTGGCTCAGTGGGTTGAGCACCAGCCTGAGAATCAATAGGTTGCTGGTTCGATTCCAGGTCAACGGTGCAGCCAGGTCCCTGGTTGGGGGTGTGTGAGAGGCAACCAATCGACGTTTCTCTCTCACCTCAATGTTTCTCTTCTCTTTCTTCCTCCCTTCCCCTCTCTCTAAATAATAAAATATTTAAAAAATTTTTTAAACTTTTCATATTAAGTTATAGATGCTCTTTCCAGAGAAATGCAGGCACTATAGTATGGCAGACAACTGCAGGGTATTTGTGGATTCCATTCTCACGCCCTATTAAGGCGTCCGGGAAGCCTGGGAGTGGTTGAGTTATTGTGTGTGTGCCCCGTCCTCCCCCGCTAAAGACAGGGAGTCAGGGTCCATTCACTCATTCATTCATTCATTCATTTATTCATGAAACTTTGAGCCCTGGCCCAGGGCCGGCCTCTGCGCTCTAGAGGCACGGGGCGGGGATAGTCACCCGCGCGCCCCTTCCCCTGTCGCCCCTCGACCCCAGCCCCCACCTCGCGGCGCCGCCACCCCAACCTCGCACCCCAAGTTCGCAGCTGCGCCCCTTCCCTCAGCCCGGGACCCGCCCCGCCCGCGGGTTGGTCCGGGCCCAGGCCCCTCCCTCGGCCCCGCCCCCCGCCGCTCCGGCCGCTTCCGCACACGTGACCGCGCGCGTCGCGCTCCGACGAGCTCACGGAGCCGGCTGCCCCGGGCCGCTGTCGCTCCCGCCGAAGCCTGTGGCTGCCGCCGCTGTGTGCGGCGCAGGGTGGGCTCGGGCGCGGGCTGGGCGCGGGCCCCGGGCGCCGCGATGGAACCGTAAGTGCAGACCCGGGAAGACGGGCGGCGGGGGGCGAAGGGGTCCCCGGGCGCCCGGGCCCGGACTTGGGGCTCCGGCTCCCGGGACCCCTGCCGCGGGGCCCTCCGCTCCCGCGGAGCCTCGGGGACCCGGGAGCGGGCGCTGGCGGGTTTCAAGGCGTGGGATGGGGGATCTCGGAGAAGGGCCGGCCGGCCTGCCCGCCCGCCGGGCCGGGGTGGCCGTGGAGACCGCGTACGGGTTCCGGAAGCGGCCTCGGCCAGAGCGCGCCCAGGAGGCCCCTCGAGATGCCCAGCAGAACCGGGTGGCCCCGTCCTGCCCCCGGGCAGCCCGTTCCCGGGACCCCTCGGCCGACCCCAGCTCAGCCCGCCCCGCAAAGGCGGCGTCCCCGCCCCAGCCCGGGCCGGGGGCCGTTCTTCGCCTCCCTGTCGAAAGCGCCGGCGCCGGGGGAAGCGCCGTGCTTGCCGGCGGCCTCTGGACGGTCGGGAGCCTGCCGCCGCGTCTTCAGATCTTTGGGAGACCGAGTCTTCGAAGCCCACAGTTCAGGGCTTTTATTGAGGAAAAACCTGCCCGGGGCCCCAGAGACGCTGTCCCTAAAGCTTGCTTTTGACGCGGCAATCCCCGGGGTGTTTGCCAGAAAAGGGGAAGAATTCGAAAGAAGTTCAGCGCCAGAGTCGAGCGGGGAGTCACGGAGAAGGACCGCGGCCGGGACGGCTTTGCGGGTCGGGGGCCCACCGTGCGGGGCGGCCTGGAGACAGCTCCGCGTTTCTCCGTGCGCCCGGGGCGCGGCGGCCCCGGGGTTTGCGGTGACCTCTGCTGATCACTCTGCAAACACAGGGAAGACCCAGGCTGTGGCCCAAACGCGAACCCAGGCGGCGGGAGGCAGGTTTTTCCTCCGGGTTCCTCGGAAGCTTCTGACCGTGGCACCGCATAGGAAACCAGACTCCACAGGTGCTTCGGGTCTTTGAGTTGAGCCCCAGGTGGCGGTGGGTCCGCACTGCTGCCTGGCACCAGCCGGGAGGGCGCTGTTCCTTTCTGGGTGCCCAGCACCACGTGGGCTGCGGCAGGAAGGGTGCCTTCTGCCTGTTGTGCGGGGTCGTGACCCTGTAGTGGAGTGACAGCCAGCTGGTTGGGAGGTTCTGTCACAGGAATCTTCCTGGGTCCACCCTGCAGCCCTCACTGTTGGGGGTGGTGGTCACCCTTTTTATAGGACTCAGAGAGGCAGAGGGGTTGATGAGGTGTGGGTGGCAGCCAGCACGGCAGTCCAGGTCTTCTGCTGGAGTCCAGTGCTGTCGGTTCCGGACTGAGTGGCCCTCTGTCCCGCTGTGGGGTGGGGGCTGTTCGGATGCTCCTGGAGGCAGTGCACCAGGTGCTGTGGAGCGAAGAAGGGGCCCGGTGGTGGATGTGGCTGTCTGGAGGTCAGCCAGCCACTGTCCGGGGTTCAGAATGGCACCGACCTGGCAACGGGAAAAGGTCTTGGGCAGCAAACAGAAATCCGAGGCGAAAACCAGCCTGAACGATCGAAGGGTGTACTGGACTATGTGCCCGGTGGAGTCAAAGTGCTCTTGTTGTCAGATGTGACTGTGGATACGCTGAGAATGGCGACAGGTTACAGGAGCAGGAAGAGAAGCAGGAGGGAGAATGGGGTGGGGAGGATGGCAGAGAGCAGAGCGGGGGCGCCGATCAGTCTGGGCCGGTGGTGTGCAGTATCCGGGCTCCCTGCTCCCCTCTGCCCAGCCTACTCTTTTTAAAAGGACAGGAGAGAGGGCCATCGAAGCACATCAGAATAAAGCATTGCCAGTGCTGAAAGCTTTACCCTCCCGTGCCCTGCGGACTCCATTCCTTGTCTGATAATGCCGGTATTTCAGGGGAGGGACGCAGGGCAGTCTCACCCTGGTGCTTTGGGACTTCCTGTTGAGCCGCTGGTGGGACAGAGTTGGGGCGTCCCAGGGACGTTGGCTGCTCTGCTCTGCAGACTTCCTAGGGTTGGCGTTTTGCGTGTGTCTTGCTTGGTCTTTACAGCCTGTCTGTAAAGAGTGTGTTTCCTGAGTCTCTTTCATCCTGGGGCATTTAAGGGAAGATGTGTCTAAACTAGACATCCTCCTGGCGGCCCAGAACAAGGGCCACCGTGTGGCCCTGCGGTGGCTTCTGTGTCCCAGGCTTGTCCCCGTGCCAGAGGGAACTCCAGACCTGGGTCAACGTCGTGGTCCTGCCACCACAGTTTTGTCCCTTAGAATAGTCTGTTTTTACTTTTTCTGAACCAAAATGATCTCTAGAACTAGTAAGAGATAACAGTGTTGACTTTGTACCGGTGCTGTTACAAGTGCTTCATATACATCATTTTATGTTAACCCTCCCCCCCAACCTCTGAAGAAGCTTTCCCTTGTCCCCGCTCGGCAGATGGGAGGATGCGGTACGGAGAAGTCGAGAGAGTGTCTCAGGTTCCCACCAGTAAGGTGCAGAGCTGAGGCCGAGGCCGGGTAGTCAGCTCCAGAGCCCACACTGGGCACGAGCTGTCCTGCCGCTCCGCACCAGTCAGTGGTGGTGACTGAGCGGGCCTTCACGTATAACTCGCGTATTTGTCACGCAGTCCTGGGAGGGGGGTCCCTCAGCTTCCGGAAGTTTGCAGTTCGGGAGCCTGAGGTCCCCAGAGTGCGTAAGGGCACTCGGCCCAGGTTACACTGCCGGTCAGGTGTGAAGGGGCCTTGCAGCCAGGCCCTCAGCCTCCAGCCCCCGGGCTCTTCACCGCTGGACTGCACGACCTTGTGGCCCTGCGTTGGCCAGTGCGCCGCCTGCTTGTTTGCCCTGGGCAGGTCACTGGTCACCTAACCGGCATGCTCCCGGGAGTGAGTCACTGGGCTTGCCGCCTAGCAGGGAGACACGTGAATCCGTGAATCCGTGGTTTGGTCATTAAAATACATTTGGAGCTTGTTGGGCTTTCACTGTTTGCCTAATGGCCTTTTCTGAATAGCTGCAGATAAATTATTCGTAATATATTCAAGTGGGTTGGCTGAAATTTCAGAGATCATATTCCGTTCCTCCCCTCAGAGCTTCCTCTCAAAACCCATCCCATGGAAGGGTTTAAAAGGACAGGCTTTGGTGAGGGGGCCAAGGAGTGAGCGCGAGGGAGTGGTGGGCCCCCTTTCTGCCCCCGCCCTTGTGGGATCAAGTCCCACCTGCACCTCCTGCTGGCTGGGGCCTCAGTGGGAGACAGCCTCCCCAGAGCCTCTGTTTCCCTGTATGTACAATGGGCTGGCAGTACCTGCGTCCTCGGGAAGCGCCTGGCCTGGCACCAAGGCGGGGCCTGGCGAGTGGCAGCCGCGCCTGCCCTCCCCTCCAGTTGGTTGGGGTCTGAACTAGAGGACGGGAGAGAGGACCTTCAGGGATGTTGGTGGGACGAGAGGCGGCTTGTCGAGAGAGACAGAGTGGGGGAGGGGAAGAGCGCAGCTGGGGCTGTTAGCCCTGCCAAGCGGGAGCTCCATGCTTGGCTGTTCTGAGCGCGTCCTCACTGCGTTGGCGCCTCCTGGCCGCCCTGCGGGTGTTCTGACTGTGTCTCGCTGACGCACGACCACCACACAGACGCCCATACTCACCTGCCTAGGAAGTGGGGGGGCCAGGATTCGAGCCCAGGCTGACCGGCACCCGACCGGCCTTTGGACCACGGGAGAAGGGATTATTTTTATATAGATTACAAGAAAAATGAAATCTTCACCAAAAGGAGAGGGAACTAGGAGTGAAAGTCCTTTTCCACTGCCGATGCTAGTGTTTAATTCTTGAGGGGGACCTCCGGCGTGAGTCGGCACAGCCGGCAGAATTTGCGGCAGGCAGTGAACTGTCGGGTGCTGGCTCCCTGCTGTGCTGCGACTTCATGGGACAGGATAAACGAGTACCAAGTACCGGTGAAGCCCTCGGCCTCCCGGTGCAGCTTCCTCCTGCCCTGCTGCGTCCGGCTGTCCCTGGGGCTCTGTAAAAGGCAGGGCTGCTGGTGCTGGCTGACCCTCCCATTTCCCCAGGTCGCTGAGGGACCGCACCTGGAGGGCTTTTCTCCCGGTTCCTGCTCACCGGAGTCTCTGCTTGCGGCCACCCGGCTCCAGGCCCAGGAAGAGGCTCACTGAGCACTTGCCTCCCCACTTTTCTTTCTGGTGCTGCTTTAGTACCTCTTAGGGGGTCCGTGTGTAGGGGGGGGAGTGTGTAGTGGAAGGAACCATCAGGTTGGCCCCAGAGGGTCTGGAGCTTTGAGCTGCCCTGGTGGGCTCGCTGGCTTTCCAGCTGGTGGGCTGCAGTGGCCCGCGTGCGGCATAGAGGCCAAGGGCCAGTGCCATGAAAACATTAAAAGACGTCTTCGGGAGAAGACAGTTAAATTTTGCCGATTGCTGGTGGATGGCTTCTCGTAGCAGGGAAGATAAGAGAACGTGTAGAAAACCAGAGTAAAAGCAGGGACGCGTGCGTGGGTGGGAAAGGAGTCAGTTGTCACTGAACGCCTGCTGTTCGTAAGACGCAGCACCGAGCCCCAGGAGGCCAGGGAGCCCCCACGACCGGGGGGCCTGAAAGCGTGTGAACACTGGTCACCCTTGAGGACACCCAGCAGCAGGTGGGTCCTCCTGTCCCGCGGGCGCGGAGGTCGCTGCTTTCCCAGTGGCTGGGAGGCAGGAGCTGAGTGTGGGCTGGAAGGAGGGGTGGCGGAGCGGGAAGGCCGAGTGACATGGCGATGGAAGGAGGGAGGGCACCACATGGTGACAGGGATGGGTGGCGACTGTCTCCCGTGCCGACAGGGCAGCTCCCGTGCCTGTGCGACTTCGTGCCCTGAGTTCACTTCACTGCCGCTTAGTGTCTGGGTGTGCGCATGGACGGGGAGCCTTCAGTCCTAATCGCATGTGTCACGAAGAGCCACCTACACAGCAGGGGTCTGCAGACACCGAGCAGGGCACATCCAGGGCTGGTCCGGTGCCGCCATGTCCCTGGTGCCCTGGGTGGTCTCCGTCACTCGGCTCTCCGTCCCGGGCCTGGTGGCCGTGTCCACCGTCTTACGTGTGCTGTGGCTGCGGCCCCTCGGGCAGCGTCTGGGTACCCAGTCGTGTCCGTTGGAGACGGGGGAGGGTGGGTTCCTGTCGTCCATCTCTGCGTTAGGTAGGAAACCTCTTCTTGCAGCACCTGGTAGATTGATTTCCCGCAGGTTCTGCGCCCCAGTGGGGAAGAAGGCTGGGAGGCGCGGGCCCGGCATTTGTGGCCTCTGGTACGGGAGGCTGGTCTTGCTGGCAGGGGCCCCGGGCAGGAGGGTCCCGACAGTGGCCCTGGACGCACAGCAGGCGGCAGCGCTTCTGCCCTGCCTCGAGAACAGGCCTGCATCCCCCGTGGCTCCTGTTCCTCGTTTTGAACTGAGGACGAACACACCGGCTGCCCCTGGCGAGGCTGGGAGGAGAGCAGAGCTGGGTGCGGAGGCTGCTGCAGGCCGGTGAGGGGTGGCCGAGGCCGGCCCGGAGCAGGGAGGAGGGCCGGGTCGCAGTGCGTTCCAAAGGCTTTGCTGATGCGTCAGATGTGGGGAGTGAGGGAGAGACAGCTGTCAAAGATGACTCGTAGGTTTTGGCCTGAGCACCTAGAAGGCCGGAGTGGCCACTTCCCGAGGTGGGAACACCACAGGTCAGGGTCACTGGAAGATCGGGAGTCTGGTTTTAGACGCATCACGCTTGGGATGCTGACGAGGTCCCCAAGCGGAGGCGCCAGGCAGGCCTTTCTCGTACGTAGGTCCGGAGCGCGGCTGGGCTGAGGCGTGAACGCGGAGCTGCTGGTGTGTTCCTCGTCTCTGAGGCCTGAGGCAGGACACGGGCCGCGGAGGGAGGGAGAGGGGACGAGAAGAGAGGGAAGGGCAGCTCCGTGCACATGTGTCCGAGGGAGGCGGGGGGGGGGTGTCTTTGGCTCGGAGGGCCCTGCAGGACAGCTTTCCAGTGTCTGCTCGCCAGAACCGCAGCCTGCACAGACCTGCCCTTGTTGGGAAGTGGGCCCGCGGGCCGTGGTTACGAATATGCGCCGTGAGGGACAGCACGGCGGACAGCGATGTGGACTGTGGCCACAGTCTCGGGCGTGGCTTCCCAGTAGGAGTGTGTTTAGTTTCTCTAGGAAGTGTGTCTGTGATATTTTAAATCACTCATGAAAGTGGAGTTAATTTAGCTGGCCCTAAGGGGACAGTCCGTCCGTGGCGAGGGCCTGGGGGCTCCAGCCAGGCTGGAACTGTGGTGTGTGAGTGTCGGGTGCCCGCCGCGAAAGGGCGCACAGGCCCCAGGAGGGAGGTGGAGGGCGGGTCTCGTTAGGGGGAGAAGCTGGGAGACACGGAGCTGGCACGGCCTTGCGGGAAGGCTCCCCGCTCTGGTCGTCTGGGCGCAAGGTTCACCAGGTGCTGTGCGGGGCCTGGCCGGGCATGTGGGGCCGGGGCGGGGGGCCCTTTCCCTGCTCCCGGGCGTCTCAGCACCGACGTGAGGGAGCAAGGCGAACACTCGTGAGCCAACTAGTGGGCGTCGAGTAGACGTGTCCTAAACGCCTGGCACGCGGTGGGTGTGCAGACCACGTGTGTTATAGCGGTTTTAACCAGCACCGCTCAGTTTGATGAGCCTCACCCCGCAAAGCAGAAAGCCACAGGTTCGATTCCCAGTCCGGGCACATGCCTGGGTTGCGGGCTGGGTCTGCGGTTGGGGTCCAGGCAAGAGGCAACTGATCGATGCTTCTCTGTCACATCCATGTTTGTCTCTCCCTCTCACCGTCCCTTCTTCTCCGCTAAAAATGCATAAGTCAATAAAGTGTTGAAGAAAGACCCATAGCCTCCGTGAGAGGTGGAGAAGCGAGGGGAAGCTGCGTGGCAGGTGGGACGTACAGGTGAGCCATGGATGCTGGGTCAGGTGTGGACGGTTTGGGGTCGGGGGGCAGAAGTAGCCGTTCCCTCAGGGGTGTGAGCGGGCTGTTCCGGGGTCTGGCTTGGCTGTGCGGGGGGGGGGGGGGGGGAGCGCATGGGATGTAAGCCCGGGAGCCTGGCCTGCATGCTGCCTCTGCTGCTTGGCAGCTTTGTGATCTCGCCTCCCCAAGCCCGGGCTCTCTCGCCTGGGGGTGAGGGGTGGGGGTGCTAGTGGTACCTCCGAAAGACGAAGCAACGATGTGGAGGGTCAGGGGTGGTTCCCGGAGGTGGGAAGATTGTTGAAGGGGAAGCCGGGGCCCGCACAGCGCCATGTCCCGGAGCCGGAGCCGGGATCTGGTGATGACGAGGAGGCCTCCCGGTGGGTGGCTGTGGGCACTTTCTGCACCGCACCTTGCCTGTGAGCGTTTACTAAAACACTCCTCTCGTCCGGGGCCTGATCATGGGCCGTGCCGGGCTGCCGGTGGTGTAGGTTGGCTTGCTCGAGGGAAACCCAGCGGCGTTTCGGCAGGGAGGTGAACCGGGGTGCGGGCAGAGAAGCTGCCGGGTGCCTGGTTCGGGGCAGGAAGTACGTTGCGAGGCAGCTGGGGGCGTGAGGCGTGGAGGGGACGGGCGGGGACGCGTGTCCAAGTCGTGAGCAGGTCTCACCGTGGCCTTGACTCCTCGCGGCTGCGCCTGCGGCTGCCTGTCCCATCTTTGTGTGGCCCTCTCAGAGTTCTGTCACTTTGTACAGCAGTGTCGGCTGCTACTTGTCTGGAGTGGGATGGTGTCCCTGCGGCGTCAGGGTCTCTAGGTTTTTGGTGAATTGCTTCGAAGCTTTGAGACGAGAAGTTGAGAGCAGGAAGAACGGTGGGTGGCCAGGGAGGCATCGTCACGTGGGATGGTGCCGCACTGCCGTCCCCGACCAGGGCGCCCGGTGGCCGGAGAGGGTCCTGCACCCCAGACCTCCCAGAGGGAGGAAGCGGGAGGGGTGCGCCCACCGCCCGTCAGGAAGCTGAAGCTGCCGCAGAAAGGAGGTGCGTTGCCGCCCTGTCCCAGCAGCCAGGTCGGTGGGGGTGGCTGGCCGCTGACCTTTCCTCAAGCAGGGCCTTTGTTTTTCCTGTGCCTTCCTCTGAGCTGGGCGATGCTTGATTTCCCAATATTTTCTCGTTTCCCGAACCGGGAAGTTTTCTAGTAAAATCTAGTGAAGAGGAAATTTTAAGGAAAGGGAAATGATTCCTTCCTTAACTCTCTCCTCAGCATTCCTTCTCACCTGCTGAATAACTGTGCTTTTACAGTCCATCACTGATAATGTGTTTTAAAAATCAAAAATTTAAATAGCGTTCTTCTGCCCTGGCTGGTGTGAGCGCTGGCCTGCGAACTGAAAGGTCGCCAGTTCCGTTCCCAGTCAGTCGGGCACAGGCCTGGGTTGCAGGCCAGGTCCCCAGTGGGGGCGCGTGAGAGGCAGCCACACACTGATGTTTCTCTCCCTCTCTTTCTCCCTCCCTTCCCCTCTCTCTAAAAATGAGTAAATAAGTAAGATCTAAAAGAAAGTTTAAATAGCAGTGTTCTTCTTCTGTTTTTCTCTGCTTTCTCCTCTGCTGGGAGGAGTCCTTCGTCCTTAAAGCCTCGGCCTTGTGGGGGGCCGGGTACCCTGAGAGGCGCAGACGGGGCACCACGCGTGACCTTGTATAGTTTTTTAAGGGACTTTGGGTTTAGAGAAGAGTGGCCAGGACGGTGCAGAGCGTGTCCGCACACCCTCCGCCCGCGTGCCTCGTGTTGGCGTCTCCGAGCCAAGCACGTCCACCAGACCTCGGAGACCAGCCTGCCGCCAACCAGGGACTCTGCATTTCCCTGCTGTTCAGCCTGCTCAGCTTTGCGGGAGAAGGCCCCATGCCACCGTGTGGGAGTCTTCCCTTCGGCAGTGTTAGGCAGGTATTTAACACGCTGCGAAGGAAGTGCCCACGGCCTGGACACCGGGGTGGCGGGGGGGGGGTTGGTAGGCAAGTGACAAAGGAGACCTTGTCCTCCGCCAGCCCTGCATTCCGCAGGGCTCTCCCAGAAGGGCGTTCGGGGAGCCGGGTCCCCTCAGCTCTGTCCTGCTTCCCGGAGCCCCTTTCCCAGGGCGTGGCAGTTCCTGCCACGGGGCAAGAGCTGCGACATCTTGGGCGAGTGTCCTGCGTCTCTAGACCTCAGTTTCCCCATGCGCGAATGGGAGGGGTCAGGCTTCCCCTGAGGTAACTTCTGGCTCTGATGTTTGGGGCTGTCGGGCCTCGCCATCTCTGGGTCTAGAATCTTGCTGGACTCAGGCCACTTAACCCACTAGGTGGCTCGTCTTACGCACAGCAGGGTCACACGTGGCCCAGCCTTTGGGCCTGAGTCCTAAAGGAGAGGACCAAGACACTTGTTCCTTTATTTCTTCACCGTGACCCTGGTCAACATGGTCATGTGCCCCGGCAGGTCCTGCTGGGAACAGCTGACCTTGTATCAGCAAAGCCACGTCAGAGGGACAAGGGACGGTGGCTTATGGGCCCCACCTTTGCCCTGAGATACGGTCCCGTGGGTTTCCTGCTGCAGAACTGGAGTCCCCGGCCCTGTTAAGGGAGAGGGTGTGTGTGTACACAGCCACGTGAGCCTCAGGCCACAAAAGCAAATAACCTGATGCTCCGTGGGTGGTTCGAAGCCTGTCCCTCCCCCTCCCAGCAGCACCCAGCGGCACATGGGGCGGGAGGGTGTTGTTATCTGTCTGTGAGACTGGAGAAACTGCTTCCTGCTGTCTCGGCTGCCAAGGCCAGAAAGGTTCCAGGGGAGAGGCCAGCCGCCTCTCTGTGGGAGGGCTGAATTACAACTGCCACGTACACAGGTTTATGTCACATCTGGGGCTGCGTCGAGGACTTCAGACAGAGATGGCGTGGCCCGCCAACACTCCAACCTGTATCTTCTGGTCCTTTACAGATTTTCATTTTGTTTCCCTGCCTCTGCTGGAGGGAGTTTTAAAAGGAATGGCACCTGCTGCCCCACGGTTTTCTCCCAACCAAGGGACACAGTGGGGAGACCTGGAGGGGACCAGAGAGAGGGTCCTTGTGAGGACAGGGTTCCATATTGGTGTTAAATCACAGAAAACTGCCGGCAGCTTGCTTTGTGCATCAAAACCAAACCCCACAGCCCTGGCCGGTATGCCTCAGTTGGTTGGAGCATTGTCCTATAACCAAAAAGTTGCGGGTTCGATTCCCGGTCAGGGCACATGCCCAGGTGGCAGTTTCATCCCTGGTCTGGGCGCAGATGATCCCCGGCTGGGGCGCAGAGGGGAGGCGACCAGTCACTGCTTCTCCCTCGCATTGATGTTTCTTTCTCTGTAAAAGCAATGAAAAGATGGCTTTGGGTGAGAATTAAAAAGAACAAAACTGAACCCCACAGAGAAGGTCCGGCTGAAGTACACCAGGGTGGGTGACGCAAGGGAGGGGTCTCAGGTTGGGAGGGACTCTGGCCAGGGAGCAAAACCGTGGGCTGGCGGGAAGACCAGAGAGGAAGCGTGGTGCTGGTGGCCCCCGCAGACCCGGTCTGGGCTCGATCGTGACCAGCAGTCACAGCTGCTCGAGCGCGTGAGCGTGGCGGGATGTGTTAAGGAGGGTGGGCCACCGCCGATGGGGTGGGCGGAACGTGCCCTCAGTGGGCACGGGAGCCGCCGCGACAGCCTGTTGTTCTGCCGCGCGGAGTGGGGTGCCGCTGGCGCTGTGCCGACCAGGGCGCCCGGACCTCTCCCCAGAGTGCTTGGCTCCTGGCATACCGGCATATTGCCCACCCCTGTAGGGACCACTGCGGCCACCCAGACTGGTTTCCAGGCGGGCCGCCCGGTTTTGGGGTGGGTCTGACTCTGAGGCGAGGCCTTGCGGGTGGGGAGGGCGCCCGGCCCGAGCCGGCTCCCGGCTGCCCCTCGCCCACCGCCTTCTGCTCCACAGGCTGGCCCCCATGCGGCTGTACACGCTCTCCAAGCGCCACTTTGTCCTCGTGTTCGTCGTCTTCTTCGTCTGCTTCGGCCTGACCGTCTTCGTCGGGATCAAAGGTAAGGCGCAGATTAGGATCGTTGTATCACCCGCAGGCAGCTCGGGGCAGCGCTTTTTCAGCCCTGCCCAGCTGTACCCACCTGCTGCCACCCGCCAAGGGCCCGTCGGGGAGGGTGCAGGCCGTCTCTCTCTGCACCCGCTAGGTGGGGTGGGGGGACCCTGGTCCTGCTCCGCACAGCAGCCAGGGCCTGAGTTCACTGCGGCAGCCCTGGGCAGCCTTGACCATGTACCTTCTGTTGGACAGACATTTCTGGAGAGACAGCTGTGTGCTGGCCCCCACCGGGCACCGGGGAACCCAGAGCACACTGGCCGACGTGGGAGACGGACCGTGGGGACAGTCCAGCCAGCCAGTGGTGGGGAGGGCGTGCCATGCCGGGAGCTCAGGGCTGGGGTGGCGGCTGCAGAGCAGGGGGAGGCTGCTCTGCTGACGCCCGACTTCTTGGCAGGAGGGAGCCCTGTCCTCAGGGCCCCGGGTGCCCTGTGGTCTCCAGCAAGCTGTTTGAAGGGAAGGGATCCGGCTTTCCGCGAACCTCGTGAAACCCGCCGACGGCCCTGGCCCTCAGTTTCCCACCTCTGAGAAAGGGGTCGGACGGGGCCGTGTCGAAGGCATGCTCGAAGCTGACACTGTGTGGAGTGTGCCTCCAAAGACTAGGTCCTCAGCCTCCCCTGAGACCTGCGCCGCTGAATGGGTGTGGAAGCCGAGGACCGGGCGGTCATCGAGGGGCTGTTTGCTGCTGCTGCTGCTGCAGCTGCTGCAGATGGGGACAGTGGCAGCCGTGGTCCCTCTCGTTTTCCTCCTCGTGGAATCATCGAGGGCCAGCAGTTGCATGAATCACAGCACAGGACTCATCCATTATCTTCCTTGATTTTCACACTTGCCCCCTCGGATTGGTAGGGGGCATTAAGATTCTCGAGGTCTCCAGTCCCACGGACCTCAGCCTACTCTCGCCTCCGTGAGCACCGGCTGCCTCAAACATCCAGCGTCACATCTGACCTCCTTCTCCACGCGGCAGACTCCGGGACGTCGAGGCTGAGAGAAGAAGAACAATGGCAGGCTTTTCTCACTCTCCTTCTTTCCCCAGGGTGCTGGTATCCGTCAGGGCTCTCCAGGGAGACAGACTGGCGGGCGGAACAGCACCGGGAGGGTGTGTGCAGGCCCGGGGTCGCCGTGAGGACCTGGCCTGTGGGACGGTGGGGGCCCCCCGGAAAGCGCACCGTGTGGTTGTGGCCCGCAGCCGGCGGCCCGAGAAGCAAGATGGCTGGCACTGAGTCCAAGCCCAAAGGCCAGAGCAGAGCGACGTCCCAGCCCGAGGACAGCCAGGCAGAGAGAGCGCAGTCCCCCTTCCTCCGCCTCTTCTGTCCCGTGCAGGCCCGCAGTTCGTTGGATGGGGTCCCGCCACGCTGGGGCGGGGGTGAGGGGGTGGTCTGCGTGACTCATCTACCCCCTCAGTGCTCACCTCACCGCGAAACAGCCTCCCCCCACACGCAGAGGGACATTTCACCCCATGGCCAGGCACCCCGTGGCCCAGTTGGGCTGACGTGGAGAATTCCCTGTCGCCAGTCTACCCCTCGTCTGCTCGGCCTCCACAGGCATCCGCTTAGACCGTGACTGATCCCTGGTACTGAAGATGGTAACAGGGACATCACGCAGCTGTCCTGCGCACAGCCCCGACACGGGCCTTCCCCCGGAGAGGGGGGTGGGGTCCTGGGGTCCCCTTCTGTCGCCTCAGCACCGTGATGTGGGGCAATGGTGCTTACGAGCTGTGTTGTGAAGTCGCCCGTATCAGTACAGCTTGGGTCACTCGATAAGGGAATGAGAGGGATGAAAACAGATGTGAGCTTGATACGCGTACCTGCATGCACGCGCAGATGTGCTCAGGACATGCGAGGAGGACACGCTCGTGGCAGTTACAGTCCTTGTTTCTGTCACGAGTCCCCACTCCACCGCCCTTTCCACATTCCCTTTGCCTTCAGCAGGCGTCTCAGGAGGTCGCGGTTCTTTACCTGGTGCGACGACCCAGACCCCGCTCCTGAAGGGCCTGGGCCTTTCGTCGCCCTTGGATTGGGCTGTGGCTTGCCGTTGTTGACCACAGTCGCAAGCAGGACAGCACCAGGAGACGCCCTGAGCCGTTTCTGCCTCCCAGGCGCACTGCTGCTGCGAAGCAGCCGTCCAGTCCCCTGGGCGGTCGGCCTCAGTCCGGTTCACGGACCCCCTTCTCTGTCGGCTCAGTCCCCGGCCGGCTCACAGACCCCCTTCTCTGCCTGCTGATTCAGAGGCGGGAGGAGCCCACTGTGGCCAGGGGCCGTCTTAGCTTCCAGTTCAGCGGCATCACTGTCCTGTCTCCCGGTGGAAGCAAGACCTCTAGGGGACAAGGAGCAAACATTTTGCTGGGGGGGGCCCACTAGGGGTCACAGCGGTGCCGCGCCCAGTCTTACCAGTGACGCCTTCGTGTAGCGTTTTCCCAGTTCAGCGGCCGAGGCGCCCACAGTGAGAGGGGCCCGGCCTACGGAGAAGGGCTGCCGGAGAGCCGGGAGGGTGCTGGGGTCCCCTCACCGGTTTTTGGCAGTGATGGCGAGCAGCGGCAGGTCTCTGGTCGCTCCCCGTGGGTCTGAAAGGACAGCTGCACCCTAACAGGCCCGTCTCCGGGGCCTTGGAATCCCTGCCTCGACATTCAGTCGGGGCAGGCGCAGCACTTCTACTTACGTACCGGGACCACCCTCCGGACCAGGCTTTAGCCGACCGACCGACCAACCAACCAACCAAACAAACCGCGAGGGTCCTCGCTCACCTCCCAGCTCCAGCTTTCAGTGAAGAATCGCCGCGTAGTGGGCCCATACCCCTTCGTTCGGCCCGATCCAACTTCGAGTCCCTTCCCGTTCACCGTCTCTGATTTCCGTCTGTGTAGATCGGAGAACTCAAGCAGTTTTGGAGCGCACCTCCTCTTGGGTCACCCTTTGTACTTAGGCCTCCACGGGCCTGCGGGGCGTGAGGCCAGTTAGAGTTCTAGAAGCAAAGAGGGTGGGTCCTGAGGAGTCTCAGTGCTGTCCCTTGAGGCGTCTGCCTCGGGAGGCCATCACCATCTGTGTAGGTTGTGCAGGGTTCAGCCAACCTCATTACACTCGTTCGTTTGACAAAAACGTTCTAAAGTGTCATAAACAGAGCCACTTAGCTCCTTGCTGCTTACAAGTGGTTGATCAGGAGTAGCCGCCAGAGGTTTTCTGCTTGTTTTCCTGGACTGTCTGCGCTCTCTTCACTGCTGGACGCAGGCTCATTAGCATCTTTAAATCAAAGCAGGGCAGAGAGCCAGCCCCAGAAACCCCGGAGCCGAGACAGAGGAGACTCGTTCTTACTGCTCTGTCCCCGTGTCCGGGTTCTCCAGAGACACGGACCAGTGGCCGGCCGGGGACCGTCACTGACGCAGCTCCGGAAGCTGGCATCAAGCTGAGCGATTTGTTTCAGCGCAAAGGCTGTTCGAAATTAAATGGGAACCAGATCCACAGAGTTTCCTTCAATCACTTTTAAGGCCGAAGCTCTAAACAGTTGCAGTGTAAGAGTCTGTGAAGCTTCTGTATCTGTTATTTCAGGAAAAGCCTTAGGTGTAATGTGTTTTAGGTATAAAGCCTTAGCAATAATGTTCTTTTAGTATTCTCTACTTAATAAATATATTTGGAAGACTGGATTCCTTGGATGAACGGATAAATGTGTCTTAGTTGTCGGCAGAAGTCTCTACGGTTCGTAAACCAGAGACGCTCTCGGTGCCGTGGCTGTTCCGCCCGGACGCCGTGTGCGTCATGTGGTGCTCACACGGGGCTCACCTGTGTTGGGGGAGTCACGGTGTGCTGCAGAGTGGGCCCCGCGTGTCCATGTTTGTGTGGTTCGCCGTCTTACGTAGATGTGACACCTCTAAGACAGGCCAGGGAAAGAAGACCACCTCCGTGTAATACATGTCTTGCTGGCATTTGAAAAAAGCCGAAGTATTAATTATCCACATAGACTATAACCTACTTTTTTCCTTCTCTGTTACACTTTAGGGCCCAAAGTGATCCAGACTTCCGAAGCTTACGTTTCACTAAATAATAGCAAACAGGTAAGACGGGGTCTGAGTGGCAGACGACAGGCCGTGTGCACTGCCAGGTCCCAGGACATGGCCCTGCGGGAGGGGGTCCCGCAGTCTGCCTCTCGGGCCACCCGTGTCTCTCACCGCACTCGCAGCCGCAGGCCCCCGGTGCCCGTTTGCTAAAAGGCCCTTTCCTGCGTGAGAAATGCCTCGGGCCCGAGAAGTGGGGGTGGGCGGTACGGCCCAGGGAGCAGCAGTTCTCATTCCCTACGGCCGCTCGCCTCGTCCTGCTCGTCGGCTCCGGCGGCCGCGCTCACTCGGTTTCAGCCCGAGACGTGGCCCCCGTGCTCGATATTCTTTGCCCAAACTCAGTTTAAATGCAGTATCTTTTTTTCTTCTCTTTTTAATTTTCCTTGATTTTGCACCACCTTTAGAGAAAAACAAAAGTCCTTCCGACGGGAGATTTTCGGTATTCTTTAATAAAGACTGGCTGGTGAGAGCCCGAGCAGCTAAGCCCGTTTCTCCCTCTGCGTGTCCATCGTGGTCTTCCTCTGTGAACCGGACGCTCTTGCCTTGCACCCGCACGTGTGTGGTTTAGCGCCGATTCTCTGACCTCAGGGGCCCCCTCGTCTGTTCTCCCGGCTCCCTGCTGTGTTTCCGCCTTACAGTTTTCGAAAGGGCAAAAGGGAAAAACTGCCCTAAAACTTACACCTTTGAATTTTCCTTTTTGCTCCTGGCTAGCTTGAAAGGACCCCCCGCGCAGCCTCTTCTCTCGGCATTTCCTTAACTTTCCTGAGCTCTGAGCCCGCGCCTCTGACCTGGAGAGGTGCAGCCAGGGCCTTCCTGGCCGTGGTTGGATCTGTAAACGCTCTGTCTCTCGGGTGTCAGTCTTTGCAAAGACACGGAACGCGGCAGCCCGCCCACAGGACTGACGTGCTTCTGAAGGACCACCCTCCCTTCGGGAGGACGGCAGATTACCCTGCGGTAGATTGCATCATGCAGGTGGCTGCGGGGGCACACCTTGGTCACAGAGTTTTACAGAGGCCTCCGCAAGCGTCACAGCACAGAGCGCGCATGTGGCATCCACGGACGGCGCACGTACACAGCGCTTTTCTTCGGGACCGAGGGTGGGCTGCCTGAGCGATTTCCTCCATGGCCCCCACCTCTAGGCAGCAGGGCTGTGTTCTCCAGCGGACACTGCAGAAGTGTCACCGGCAGTGCGGTCCCCTCTAGATTTTCTCCCCAAGGGTGTTAGGACTTTTCTAAAGCTGAAAAGAGCCATCAAACAGTGACGTGCCTGGCATGTTGATGCTAAATCAAGATTCTTGCGAACGTATTCCCTGGGTGTCCTTGTTGTTGTATGTCTCATCGTGTGCGCTTCCAGTGTTTTCTCCAAGACCGCCTTTTTGTGTGTTTAGGTAGGAGTGTCGTCCCAGGGCTGCGGGTGGTGGGCACCGCCTGCGGAGAGGGTTTCGTGAGAGGCGGAGGGGATTGTAGCGGAGAGTCAGTCCTTCCTTGTTCGGGAAGGTGGATTTCACTTACGCTGTCGAAAGGAAAATTATTTTGGCACTAACACTCAAACCTTTTTGCTTAATGTAAATTTTGGGTGTGACGGTGAGTTACTTGGTAGATACAATGAGAAGGTCACGTGGATTACTTAACTTTTTTTTCTTTTTCCTTCAACTAAAGGCATTCGAAGTGCATTCCAATCCAGTGTCCGCCTACAACCAGCAACTGTGGCTGACGTGTGTCGTGGAGTTGAATCAGTCACGAGGTATGCAGCCTGACGCTTGGTCTGAGTGTTCTTTGTACAGAGCGCCATATTCGAAAAGTTGAAAGAGCTGTAAAGCCTTTGAACCGGTGTTCAAAGGTGGGTTGCATGGGTGGTCTCTGGTCTCTGCTCTCTGTGGTGGCAGCAGGTCGGAAGCCCCGTCCAGGTTCTCCGTTGTGCTCCCGAGCAGGTGGTGACGCAGCCCCAGGGAGAGCCGGTCAGCGCAGCCTGGTGGCTGCGTGCGCAGGTGCTGCCGCTGCAGCCCTCTTCGATGGGGTTCTGGAGGGAAGTGGGTGCTGATGCCCCAAGGCCGTAGACCTGTCCCCCAGGGACGCTTGGCGATGTCTGGAGATATTGGGACCGTCCGATTGTCACAACTGGGGAGAGGCAGGAGCTGCTGGGATCTGGTGGGTGCAGGCCAGGGGTGCCGCTGAACGTTCTGCAGTGCGCCGGACAGATCCCACAGCCGAGAACCACATGGCCTCGACGTATCGGTGGTGCCCAGGCTGCAAAACCCTCCCCAGAGCACCCCTGGTTCACAGCGGACGAGCTCTGTTCACCGAGAATGGTGCTGGCTGTGGGCTGTCCCCGGAGGGCTGAGAGGGTGGCCACCGAGGTGTCTTCGGTGTCCCGGGATCCAGGGGAGGTGCTCTGGTTGAGAAAGAATTTGAAAAGAACCCTTGACCACAGTAAATGCAGTGAAAACACGCGTATCAGAAAACAGCCCCTTTTTGGGAAATGTTTTACGGAGATAAATAAGCTCGCATCAACTGTGTACGCGCAGGTCTAGAAGAGGGTCTGGGAGGCTGGACCACGCACGTTACTACGGTTTCTAGGTGGCGGGTTGGAGGGTTTCATGCCGTCTTCATAGTCTTTTTCCTCTGCTTTTTTAAAACAATGAGTATGTAATCAGAAAAATAAAGTAGATATCAGAAAAAATACCGCGAATCTATTCTTTAATACTGGTATGAAGGTAAGTTAAAAGTCTGTGTGGGAAACAACGAATGATCCGTTAGCTGTGGAACGTTCGTCCTGCCGGGAAGTGCCCGATGGAGCCGAACTGCGGGCTCCGACAGGGTCCCCTGGGGGCGGGGGCGGCGGCGCTGACGGAGCGGCCTCACCTGGCTGGCAGGGCGGGCTTCTCAAAGGTGCTGTGGCCCTGGGTCGTCACGGAGCCAGGCAGGCACTTTGCCAGTGTGACATGCCCGACGTGGTCCCTGACGTTGCCTTCCTTTCTTTTGCAGAAACATCCGTTCAGACAAACTTCTCCATGACTGTCAAAGTGGACGGGGTAGCTGAAGATGGAACCACCAAGTTCATTCACAACAAAGCTCACAATCGGACACGGACCCTCACGTGCACCGGGGTGAGTGTGTTCGCATGGCCGTGACCATTCTCACGCCCCACTATCGCAGGCTCACTGTCCTAGGCAAAAAAAAAATCCCACACCGATGAGGGGATGGAAAGCCCCTCTGACTTCATGTACCGATACCCCCATAAACGCTCACGGACCCACACGCGCGCGTGCACACACGTGCACAGGCAACACACGCACACAGACACACAGCCCACCGAGTATCTGCACACCACACACACCCTGAGTGTGTGCGATGCTACTCTTACTGGTTTGTGTGACTTACTACCTGGCGTGTCCCTAGACAGCTATTGCTGGGCCACCTGCCACACGTGGAGGCCTGCCACTGCTCCGTGGTCATTTTTACGTGGGGTGCTGGGTGGTTCCCAGCCGCAAGACACCCGCCCCGATCTGTCTGGGCGCCCTGAGAGTGCCAGGCCGCTCAGGAAGAGTGACCTGTGGCGGAGCATCCACTTCAGGTGCAGTCGTGTGGCTGTGCGGTCGGAAGCCCGATGGCCCAGACTTTGTCAACACCGTGTCTGTCACAGTTGGCAGGGCCAGACCGGGTGGTCCCTGCTGCAGTGAGGACTTGCCCTCAGGACTGCACCACGGCCTGGAGAGCAGCGGCCCTGCTGGGCTGGCCTGTCAGGTGGACCAGGCGGCTGCTGCGTGGGGAAGCACCGCTCTCGTCCGCCCCCACTTATCACCGTGAGCAGGGCTGGGCTGGTTCTGATGTGCAGTTTCATTGTCAGTAAAGTGGGGCTCCACCCCCCCGCCTGTCTGTGGACCGTGGGATCAGGCTGAATGTCGTATGAGAGCATGCAGTGTTTGTGCCAGCAGGAGGCGCCCACCCAACCCCCACTGGGCCTGTATACAGTAGGTGCTCTGCTGGTGAGGCTGAATGGACGGGAGGGACGGCAGGCGTGGAGTCGGAAGGACCACAGCTCCACCCGCAGGCAGGTGGCCGGGGGTCCTGTCTCAGCGCTGCTCTTTTCTCGGACTGAGCAGGTGATGGACAGGTGGTCTGTGACTTCGTCCTGAGGCTAGTGTGACTGGTCTTGCTGGTTTCCCAGGACATGGGACTGGGACAAGTTGGCCGCTGCCGCCTCCCCCGCCTCCCCTGGCCCCCCAAGCCTGTGCTTTGACTAGAGCCGGGCTGCCCACAGGCCACTTGTCCCCATGGCCGCTTCTTGGAAGCGTCCGCCATGCTGTGCACCTGGGCAGAGGTCCTTTGCGTGTCACCGTGGTTTCTCCCCTCTCCCGTTGGTGGCCCCACTTCAGTGTGCCCTGTGCCACCTTTGGGGACTTAGCCTTCTGTGGTTCTCCTCTGCTCACGTCTCTCTCTCTAACGCTGACTTAAAAAAAATGGAATTGTTGTGTCACCGAGAGAGTGACCGCCCCTTCATGTTCCCTTTTTTTTCCGTTTCGATGTGAGGAAAGACATCGTCCACCTGTTCCTTGGGTTGGCGCGCAGACCTGTTTTCCTACCCTGACCTCAGCCATTCCTGGCTCGAGAAGCCTTTGACCGACCGATTGTCAGCAGGGGTGACTGCGCCCTGGTCAGAGCCACAGGGCTGCCCGTGGGTTCCGGGCAGACGGCGCCCTCCGGCAGGTGCCGGGAAGTTCTGGAGGGGCGTGCTGGCCGGGCAGTGCGGCTGGGCAGAGGTCTGTGGCGAGGAGTCGCCGCCCACCCGGCCACAGGTTCGCCTCCGGGCCCGCCTCGCCCTCCCGAAAGGAGCCCCGAGGAGGCTCAGTTCTTAATTCTAAAGGGCAGGAGCAGGGGGCTCCTGGCGGAGAACTGAGCACACGCCCAACACAAGCACCCTGGCTGTCGTTCCCACAGCCTTTGCCGGCGGCTCCGTGCCGGGCACGGCAGGCGGGTGGGGAGAGGGACAAGCGCCCGGTCCGCTCACCGCAGCTGCCGCCGTGGCCCGAGGAGGCAAGGGAGCCGAGGGTCTGAGTGGCTGTGTCTCAGCTACGTGCCCCACACCCAGGCGTGTTCGTGGAGGTGTCGGGTGTGTGTCACCCTGGAAACCCCCTGAGGCAGCTGCATATCACTTTGAATCGTCCCAAGTGGAGTCGAAGGACCGAAAGTCATTTTTGTTTGTTCCTAAAAATACCCCCTGGGATCGTCCTCTCTGGGAATGGCGTGTAGGCTCCTGCTGAGTTCCCTGGAGATGGTCAGCTCGCGTCGCTGGTGTTGACACATGTCACGGCACAGTCACTTGGAGGGAGAGGGGGTCTTGCCTACTTTAAAGACGCCATGCTTCCTTGTGCGTTCGCAGAAGTGCGCAGAGACGATCGTGGCTCACCTTGGCTACTTGAATTACACGAAGTATACAGTGATTGTGGGATTTGAGCACCTCAAAGTACCCATCAAGAAAGTGAACTTCACAGTAAGTATACAGCTGGGCTCGGGTGTTTCCACAGCTCCTTCGTTTAGCTCCCATTCTTCTGCTGAGTGGTCGACATAACACAGCGTGGGAGTTGTGCTGTTTTGGGAAGACAGGTACAGTTTTAAAAAGTTACAGGAAAGTTATTTCTTTTTCTTACTTTTCAGCTACAGTTGATGCACAGTATTGTATCAGTTTTGGGTGTCCAACCCAGAGATCACGTGTTTGTATACTAAGGAAGTCAAAGCCCCGATGAATCTGGCAGACATCTGGCACAGTGCGTGGTTATGACAGTCCAGGGTGGGGCAAAAGGAGGCTTGTAGTTGTTTGCATGGAGAAACAGTACTATGGGAATGAACCACGTTTCGTGGGCTCGCAGCTGTGAGCCCACTTTTGCCCCACCTCCCGTCACTCACCGTGGGTTTCCCATGCCGCCCTCCACGTCCCCGTGCCTGTTCCGTGACTACCAGTCCGTGATTCCTGATTCCTTTTTCACCCATCCTCCTCACGTCCCTCCCCTTTGACAATCGTCCAAATCTGCTCTGGATCTATGAGTCTGTTTCTCTTCTGCTTGTTTGTTTATTTTGGTTTTTAGATTCCACATTGTAGAAGTGAAATCAGCTGGCATTTGTCTTTCTCTGTCTTACTTATTTCACTCAGCGCAGTGCCCTCTAGGCCCACCCGTGTTGTTGCAGGTGGCAAGATTTTGTTCTTTCTCTACGGCTGAGTCACATTCCGTTGTATATATGCACCACTTCTTTATCTGTACATCTATTGATGGACACTTCGGTTGCTTCCATATCTTGGCTCTTGGAACTAATGCTGCAGTGAACATATGGGTGGATATGTCTTTCGGATTTAGTATTTTGAGTTTCTTCAGATACATACCCAGAAGTGGAGTTGCTGGCTCCTTCTTGTCTCTTATTACAGTCTTTGTTTTAAAGTCTGTTTTATCTGGTATAAGTACTGCTCCCCAGCCCCCCCCCCCGCCCATTTTTATGAAGTATCTTTTTCAATCCCTTTACTTACAGTGTGTGTGTCTTTCTATCTGAAGTGAGTCTCCTGTAGACAGCACATGTAAGGGTCTTATTTTCTTATCCATTCTTCCACTGTGTATATTTTGGAAGGCAGCTATGCTCACCACTATACCACCAACGCCGCGTACCACTGTGTATATTTTGATTGAAGCATTTCATCCATTTACATTTAAAGTAATTGTTGCTAGAATAGACATGTAGAGGGCCCAGAGACATATGAAAAGATGCTCAACATCACTAGCCATCAGAGAGATGCAAATTAAAACCACAATGAAATATCACCTCACACTTGTCAGAGTGGCCTTCGTTAACGAATCAACAAACAAGTGCTGGCAAGGATGTGGAGAAAAGGGAACCCTCGTGCCCTGTTGGTGGGAATGCAGCAAAATTAAAAATGAAACTACCCTTTGATGCAGTGATTGGGACTATACACTGAGAATCCTGAAACACCAATTCAAAAGAACTTTTGCACCCCTGTGTTTGTTTATAGCAGTGTTATTTATAAATACCCAAGTGCAGGAAGCAGCCTAAGTGCCCATCAGGAAATGAATGGATCAAAAAATCATGGTCTATTCACTCAAGGGAATGCTACACAGCAGAAAGAAGGAAGTCCTACCTTTTGTTACAGCATGGATGGAACTGGAGACTATTATGACAAGTGAAATAAGCCAGGTAGTGAAAGACAAATACCATATGACCTCACTTGTAAGAGGAATCTAACGAACTAAATAAACTACCGGATTTTTCAGACCATAAGACGCACCTAGGTTTTAGAGGGGGAAAATAGGAAAACAATTTTTGAAGCAAAAAAATGTGGTAAAATATTTAATAACAAATAACATAATATTTCACCAATGTAAATGTAAACAGAACTCAACAGCAGCATTAATGACCATTATTCCTCCCAAATTGGGGGCAGGGGGTGCGTCTTATAGTCTGAAAAATAAGGAGGTGCACTGGGTAGAGGAGGGCAAAGGGGGAAAATTGGTACAATCGTATAGGATAAATAAGAATAATTTAAAAAATAAGTAAACTAAGGATCGACAGATGTATAGTTACTGCCTGTTTTATTTTTAAATATTTTTATTTCTTTTTCTTCTTTATTTTAAAGAGGGCCCTTTAATGTTTCTTATAATACCGTTTTGGTGATGACAAACTCCTTAAGCTTTTTCTTATCTGGGAAGCTCTTTATCTGGCCTAAATGATTCTAAATGATAGCTTTGCCGGGTAGTCTTGGTTGTGGGTCCCCACTTTTCATCACTTTGAATATTTCACACCAGTCCCTTGAAGTCTTCTACCATTGTTTTTCCAAATAGGTTTTCAATTTCTTGCTCTTTCTCCTTCCTTCCGGTACCCCCGTGATGCAAATGTTGGCACGCTTGAACTTGTCCCAGAGGCTCATTATTCTACTCTCACTTTTTCCTTTTTTTTTTCTCTCGTTCTGATCGGGTGTGTTCTGCTTCCTTATCTCCTAAATCGGCATCACCTACTGTACCGGTGCTTCCCTCTAATGTTGCTTGCTTCCCATTTCGGTTAAGTGTATTCTTTATTTCCGACTGGTGATGTTTAATGCTTTCCATCTCCATTGTTATCTTTCCTGTCTCTTCATTGAAGTTCTCACCGAGATCACTGAGAACATCCTTTTAACCAGTGACAACCATAATTTCTTAAGGATAAGGGATCAAGAACAGCCTAAGAAAACCGTGGAATTGGAGTCCCTTTGCGATGTTCCGAGATCTGGACAGTGGTGAAGAGGTGACCTGGTGGCGCTCCCTAGGAAGGGAGGGCTCCCTCCTGCAGCCCCTGGGTGCCCCCTGAGCCTGCTGGCACCACCGCTGAGCCACGGCGCCCCTCTGACGTGGCGCAGCTCCTGTCGCTCCACTTTCCTTTCTCGTGTCCCCTGAAATCGGCCTCCTCCTTCCTTCCACTCACCAGGATAACCAGCCTAGTGACCAGGAACACAGACTTTAGCTTGGACGGGGGAGCTGGGTTCAGATGCGACACCATCATTTCCTGGTTGACACCGTTAAGCCTCCACTTCCTTATCTGTAAAACAGCTACCTCCTCAAGCTGCGGCTGTTACATCAGGGTCCTAATGGCTTCCTTTTTTAAAACAACGCTTTGTCGGGATATAACTCACATACCTTGACATTTACCCTCTTAAGCTGTATAATTCAGTAGCTTTTAGGTTGGTCGGAGTTGTGCGCCCAGTCCCACCGGCTGACGTGTTTCCATCACCCCAGAAGCCTATTCGTAGTCATTTCCCGTCTCTCCCCGACCCCCCACCTCTAGCAACCGCGGATCTTCTTTCTGTGTCTGCGGATTCGCCTGTTCCGGGCACCGCAGACGAGTGCGGTTGTACAATTCGTGGTCCTTTGTGGGTGACTTTTCCCCCTAAGTGTGACATGTCCCAAGTTCATCCACGCTGCTGTTGGTGTCGGTGCCTCATCCCTTTGTTTGCGGAACGGTGCCTCGCTGTGGGGGGGCGCTGCGTTTCGTGTGTCTAGCATCAGTTGACAGGCATTTGCCTTGTTGTACAGATAATTGTGGTGAATATTTTAATAAACCGTCTAGAAGGATGTCTCTGGGTAGTGAGCTTAATGTTTAGTTTTCTTCTCTTTTTCTTCTATTTTTTATAATGAGCTCCTACTACCTTTATAATCAGAGGAGAAATTGTTTTTTTAAAGGCTCCCAAGGCCCTGGCTGGGTGACTCCACTGGTTAAAGCATCATCCCATACACTAAAATGTTTCAGGTTCGATTCCCGGTCAGGGCACACACCTAGGTTGTGGGTTTGATCCCGGGTCGGGGTGCGTGTGAGAGGCAACTGATTGGTGTTTCTCGTGTCGTTATTTCTCTCTCTCTCTCCCCCTCCCTCCCTCCCATTCTCTCTCCCTCTTTTTCTCCTTTCCTCTCTCTAAACTCAATAAGCATATCCTCGGGTAAGGATTTTTTTTTAAAGGTCAACCTAGGACAACCAAACTTTGAAGGGGATGTCCAGGATACACTGTAGCCATTCACTCTAAAAAGCTCAATTATCGAAAAGCTACCTTGGAGAATCACAAAGTAGCATTATGTCCTCCGCTTAGAGAGTCATTAAAGTGTTTTTGTATCTTCTATAAAATTCTTTTTGAAGACAGTATCAGTTATGTTGTGAACTTTGATCTAATCCTCCAAACGAAATTCCTTTTGCTCACTTGCTATGTCTTTTTATTGGAGAATGAAAGCTGTATACCTCATCACATTTTTCTTTTGGTATTGGCTGCTAGACATTTCAGAAATCAGTTTCATGTGAATTGGAGTAATTACCAACATCCTGGTACAGGTTTGTGGTATAATTATTTACCCTCTTTCTTCACATTTTTACTCTTCAAAAAACTTTAAAAATTGTTTCTTTTGAGCCTGGCATTTTATTATAAGCTGTCTTCATTCCTTTTTGGAAGTAAACAAAGTTTAAGGAATAAAATACATCTTAAAAGCCTGTTAGTGACGCTGTTATACACCCACCAGAATGGCTACATGAAGAAAATGCTGGAGTTGGCCGGGCCGTGGGCACTCAGAACTCGCCCGCCTGGCTGGTGAGAATGTGAGCCGGCACAGCGGACAGAGGCATAGGTGGGCCGAGCGACGTGCATGGAGCTGTCCCTGCCGCGGCGGCCCGGGTCCCAGCAGCCGCAGGCGGCAGGCTGCTCCGCGGTACCGTGAGCGCACCGACTGTGGCCTGTTCCTGCAGTGGGCTGTTGCACAGCGATGAGACTGAGTGATCACGATTACATGCCACATTACGGACAACTTCCATGAGCAAAACGTTGAATGCAGTAAGCCAAATAAGAATAGTGCAGAGTGTATGGTTCCATTCACATAAATTCTAGAAGCAGGCAAAACGAGTCTACGCTGCTAAATCAGGACTAGTGTCACTCTTGGGAGGTGAGTGACTTGAAGGGGCCATAAAGGGAGGGGCTTCCGGGGGCCCCTCCCTTGATGCTTCTCGATCAGAATATGTTTGCACTGGTGTGTTCAGTTTCTGCCAGTGCATTGAGCTGTCCACTTAGGACGTGTATACTGATTTTGGCAAGTGTATTATCTTTCAGTAGAAACAAAACACGTATTGTAAACATCAGAGCTCGTCAGCCTGTGTAATCACGGGCATTACTTTAGACAGCTCTTACTTCTTCAACAGAATTGGACTTTTGAGAGTTTCTATTCCCTTCCCTGGCATCTCTTCAGAAACCCACGGTACTGGTGTTTTGAGGCCTGTGTCCTTGCCGTCTGGGCCCTTCCCCCGTGTGCGGCGGTGCCTCTGGCTGCTCTGTAAGCACGCCAAGGCCGGATGGGCCCTTCCCCCGTGCGTGTCACTGTTCGTTCCACCTGCCAGTTCTTCCTTGAGGAAGGTCAAGTTCGGGGTGAAGGTTACCCCAGCTGCGTCTCCAACCTCCTGGGAGGCAGAATTGCCACCAGGGCAAGCCCAGCGTGCTCGGGTGCTCTGTCCTCAGCAGCACGTGTCTGCGCGCAGGCAGGCGTCTGGACGGTGGGCGCCCCGCTTCTGCCTCAGCCTGTGCGCAGGCGTTGTCCGGCCTTCTTGTCGCCGTGTCCCCTTGATTTGAGAAGCTGGGTTCCTCTCCTCTCGTCCTCGGTCTGTGTCCTGTGATCCTTTGGTTCATGGACTTCTACTCAAACGTCTGTCGTTTCGAAGCAGCGTGGCACCCTTCTCTCTGCCTGTTTTACCAGCTCCTACTCTGCTGAGTGCGTCCTGCCCACTCCCATGGCCCCGTGCCAGTCAAGACCACCCTCCGGGTCCTGCGGGTACCTGACGAGACACTGATTATCTTCTGGGTTTTTTTAAAGAGTCCGTCTCATTGCCATGCCCTGCATATGCACTGGGTGTGGATTGTAGGCACCGCGCGGGTTGCTTCTGCTCATTGTCTCCTGCCTTTTGCGAGCGTCCGCTCCACGCACGTCACATCAGTCCCCCATGTCGTCCTCAAGCTAAGCTGGGCTTTTCCGCCTCTGATTAACTGCTCTCCAGGTTGATCCTTGAGTGACTCTGGGCAGCTGTTCACGTCCCACTTCCTCCTTTTTCTCCCTAAGCCACTGCCCTTCACCGGGGGATGAGGTCGAACCAACGGCCCGTGTTCCCGAGCTTCAGCTTTCTGTGCAGCGGAGGACGCCTCTGCTTCCCTGCGAATAGAGGAGACTGGCCGCAGGCCGCGCTCCCGGGCGCCCGAGCCGGAACCAGTTCCAGGCGCTTCCGGGAGGAGCGGGCCTCCACGCAGCTCGCCCGCACGCCCCTGCCCCTCCGTGCCCCTGTGGCTTCCCTATTCGGAGGACGCTCCGAGGGTCTCTTAACACACTTCATCTCTGCCGCAAAATTAGCTCCTGGGGGCAGTTTTACTCATTCTTTTATTAATTGCTGCATGTCTGCACAAGATTTGACATCCTGTCTGCTTACACACAGGCAGCGTGGGTGCTCAGCAAATGCCGAACGGAGGGACTGGGCTGAAACCTGTAGGTTTTAATTAGGGAGAAGTGACCGGGGCCCGGAAATCAGCCCCGGCTCCAGATGCCAGTGCACGGCGTGACAGGGTGCGCCCAGTCTCCGGAAGGACAAAGGCAGCTTTGTGAACGCCAAGGGACCTTGGCACAAAGGCCGAGAAAGGATGGACAGCACTTAAGATGTTGAAGTCAACGTCTAAAGCCTGAGTGGTTGCTGGGATTTTACTGTTTACTTCCTTTTACTTTTTTCCATTTCAGATACACATTTTGGTGCTTAAAAGTCAATGCAAAAACAAAACCCCCTAATTCCATAGCATCAGGTCCCGACAGTGGCCTCTGTCCTAATAATGGGCTGGTGCAGGCAGGCCGGATGGTGGACAGAATTCCCGTGGAACTTCCTCCTCCCGCTCTTGTCACCGGGGCCTGGCCTCACCAGATCCCGGTGACCGCGGGGCTGCTGTCCACAGCAGAAGGCCAGCACCTGCTCTCTGAGCTCCACGCTTTCTTCTTGGGCTCATGCAGGGGAAGGAAAGGCTTTTCAAGCCCTTGGCACAAACAAAGGCCAGAGGGAGCTGCAGCGGTGACCCCTCGCCACTGCTGACGGGGACGGCCTCCCTGAGAGGAGTATCGTGTGGAAATGGCTCCCCACCACCGGGCAGGAAGGATGGGGCCGGAACCGCAGGAGGAAGTAAGACTGGACCAGCTTGGGCGCGGGTCCGATTCTGAAAGCTGGAGTTGGTGCCGTCTACCCCTTCCCCACGCTGCACCTTCTCCTTCCTTCTCAGTGTTGAGAACTCAGGCGGGAGCCTCAGGGGTGCCACGTGTGCGAACACAGCATTGTCTTCAAGGGCCGGTTTCACAGCGAGTGAGCCGACCTGCTTGTGCCGCTCTCAGAGTCTCAGGATGGGAACCAGGGGTGTTTTCCGTCCTAAGAACGCCAGTCCCCGTGAAGGTCAAAATACATAGTTTCTTCACGGCTGCTTGAAACATATTTGTTTGTTCCTGATGATAACACATCTTTTTTCTCTTTTCGCTTGTGCCTTAGCATCTGTTTTTCAGCTCAGACATGCATCGTGCTTTTCCTGTGAGAGCATTGTGTCCACCCCAGTTCCGATCGGCGCTCACAGTCACTGCCGTGACGGCTCTGTGAGCGACGCCGTGTGAGAGTCACACACGTAGCGGTGACCGTCTTGTGTCGTGTTTCGGATTTGTAACAGCTGTTCCTTACTGAACTTTTCCTACTTGCTGGCACTGGTTTAAACTTTTTATAGGCATCATCTTATTTAAATGTTACGATAATTCTCCAAAGTAATTAATAGTATCCCCATTCTGAGGAGGAGAAATCCAAAGTTTAGTGAGATTAAGTAAGTCGCTCAACTAGGAAACAGAAGAGCTGGGATTTGAACCTGTGTCTCTGACTTCAGACGTCACACGCCTTGAATCACGGTGCTCTGCTTTCCCATGGACATCAGGTGGTAACTCTGGGGTTTTGTTGGAAGGTTTTTTGAGGTACAGGTGACATACAGAGAAGTGAACATATGTAAAATACACAGTTGTTCCATCTGGATAGAGGTGTGTACCTGGGAACCCAGGTATGTGGACCCCATGACCACGTAATGGGCATACCCACCCTCTCAAGGCTGCTCACCCCCAGCGCCCCCAGTCTGTCTGCATTGGAGATTCACTTGTGTTTTGTAGAATTTTACAGAAGTGGAATCATAGTGTTTGAATTCTTTCACTCAACATAATTATTTTGAGATTGATTGATGAGGTTGGGTGTATCAACAGTATATTCTTTTTTGTTGCTGAGTAATATTCCACCGAGTGGCTGTAGCAGCAATGGCCTGTCCATTCACCCGTTGACGGACGTTGGGATTGTCCCCAGCTCGGGGCTGTTCTAAGTACAGCCGTTGTGAACACCTGTGCACGCACCTTCGCCATGTGCTGTCACTTCTCTTGGGCAAGTACCTAGGAACGGAATGGCTGGGTCACACGGTTGGGGTGCGTCAAACTGTGTAAGGGCCGACGCGCTGCTCTCCAGCGTGGTCGTATTGCCTTACATCCGCACCAGCAGTGGGGATGCCCGTGTCTTCGGTTTGGGCCGTTTTAACAGGCGCGCGGTGGTGTTACAGTGCACCGTGGTTCTCGCTGACGGCGCCGTGGGACCTCGGCTGGCCTGCCTTTTCCTGACAAGAACTCTGCTGTCCTTGCCTTTGTTCTCGGTGAAACTTGCAGGGTTTTTCTCTTGTACTTACTTAAGCAATTCAATTGTGGTTCCTTGATGTACTTTTCCTCATGTGTCTTGTACTTAGAGTTCTTTGAGCTTCTTGGATTTGTGAGTTTACAGTTTTCATCAAATTTGGAAAAATTTCGGCCATTACTCCTGTAAATATTCTTTCCATCCTCCTGCCCCTCCGGGCCACGGCCCCCCCGGGCCACGCCCCCCCCCCCTCCCCGAGAAACCCGGGGACTGCAGATGCACTCCATCCGGCCACTTGGAGTTGCCTCGCAGCCCCCGCCGGCGCGGCACTCGGCTCGTGTCTCCCTCGGCCGCTGGGGTCGCTTCTGCTGCAGAGTCCCTACGTCACTGACCTCGGTCCCGGCCGCTCTGTGGCGGCTGTGCTCCCCGGGCTCCCCCTTTCCCCTGGCTTCTCGATGTCCTTCCCTGCGAATTCCGCCATCAGCGATTTCTGGGTCCATTTTGACTGCTGTGTTGTTTGGTCGTTACGGTTCCTATTTCCTTGCTTTTTCTACACGCTTGGTGTTTTTAACTCCGTGCCAGACACTAGTGATCATTAGATCCTGTGTCCTTATTCATAAAATATTCTGGAGCTTTGCTCAGGGTTGTTGTAAAGTGACTTGGAAATGCCTCGATCTTTTTGGGCCTTGCTTTTAAACTCCACCAGGGGGGCCCAGAGCAGCCTGAGTCTGAGATCGGTGCTGATCTCCCCCGAGCTGCGGTTCAGGCCTGCGGAGCTCACTGCTGCGGGCAGGCGCTGTTGCCGGCCAGTGTGGGCGCCAGTGAGCCTTTAGGCTTCTCCGGGCCTCAGGGGGCTCACCCACACTCACCTACTGATCAGGGCTCAAGCACAGACAGGAGGGGGAGGGGACGCCTCTGGCAGGTGTTCGGGGCGCTCCCTCTCTCGCGCTCTCTCGCTCTCTCTCGCTCTCGCTCTCATTCTCGCTCTCACTCTCTCGGTACAGCTCTCTGGTCAGGGCTCTGTCCTGCAAATCATCACCGGGAGTTGTCTCCCTGGACTTCCAGCCAGGGTGCTCACGGCTCGGGGAGCCCTCTGGACTCTGCTTGGGGTCCCCCACCCTGGGACAACCAGAGGGTGCACCTCTCTCCCATCAGCCAGAGATTATTATCTTTCATGGCCTCATTCCCAGTGTCTGAAACTGTGCGTATATATTTTTTAATGTTCCTGGCAAGTAAGTTAAATCTAGTGTTGGTGACTCTGTACCTGTTCTGAAGTCGGGTTTTAAAGCTGCCGGGACGACTTTAATTCCACGCAGCAGAGGATGGAGCGCACCGGCCCAGTGCGGTGCAGTGTTCTGCTGGTGGCGCTGGCTCGTGACCCAGGGCGGAAGGGTCACCTGCTGCTGGCGTGCGCTGCCCGCGTCCTTGGCTCTGTGCAGGGTGCGCCTGGCACCAGTGAAACTGCTCCAACAGCAGCAGAACTGACAGCCAGTTCCACTGTACTTCTTGGTTTCAGATTCCTGTTTTCATGTTTCGCTCCATCGTTTTTTAGAAGGTCCTGCCTACTCCCAGTTTACATCTCTTTTGTCAGATGTTTCTTTTCATGGAAGTCCTGGCGTTCTGCAATACAGAGATTGACAGTGTGGATTTTTGATATGAGATTTAAAAGCCAGATGCTCTTATTATGATTGTAGAATAATCTATCTGCCAGATTCATCATTAGTATAATGCCACTGAAAACTATTTTCAGCTCTAGGTAATTAATATTTTCAAAGTCTGTTCTTTAATATAAAAATAAAATGTACTAAGTGTTAAAATTTTAGAACATGTAGGAAAGTGTTAAGGAAAGAACATTTTAAATTACCTACATTCTCCTCTGTCTAGAGATAACTATTATGAATAACCTGATGTGCTTCCTTTTTTTTTTAATTTTTTACTTTCACTTTAGTTTTCAACTGTGGTTGACAGTCCGCAGTATTGCGTATCAGGTTCAGGTGTACGGCATAGCGGTTAGACAAACAGGCACTTTCCGCAGCGGCCCCCGGTGTTCCCGGTCCCCACCTGGCACCATACGCAGTCACGACAGTGCTGTTGACTGTATTCCCTGTGCTGTGGTACCTTGTAGATGCATTTTTTTTTTCCAATTGTTGCCTCACTTTCCATTTTAGTGGAAGACTTTCAACCCTGCATTTTCCCGGTTGGAAATTTGGTTCCGGTTCGTCTTCGTGGTGCTTACCTTCATTGTCATTGTGAGTACCACCCACCTGACAGACACAGCAGGCCCTAACAAGGGCAAGGTCAGTGTGTGAATTGCGATTGCCTGCGTGCGGACCACGCAGGAGATTTATCTGACCTCTGGGACGCCCCACCCCAGAGCCGACCCGCTCTCACCAAACACCCTGCAGGTTGGGAAGCTGCTGCAGCGTGAACAGTGTACGATGATGTGGTCTCCCTAGAAGGACCTGTGGCATGGCACAGTAGTCACGGACCACTGACTTGTAGACTCTCCTCAGTGCGCAGTGACACATGCCGCCAGCCTGTGCAGCGGTGGCCTGCCTCGTTGGGTGCAGACACAGCTGGGCCTTCGCATTTGGAAAATCACGCCCCTTCTCTAGCCCCTGGGCTCTTCAGGAGTGAGGCCCAGAAGGGTGGTTTGGGGAGTGTGGGCTGCTGCGGGGAGGTGCTCAGCCATGGGGCAGGGTGGCCCCAGGGCAGCCCAGGCTGAGAGGCGGGGAATCAATAGATTGGAGGAGGAGGGAGGTGACTCATCGCCATCTGAAGGGCAGCTGCCTGCGCCGTGCTGGCGCGGAAGCCGTGACGTTCAGGAGACCTGTCCGGTCCCTGCGGTGTCGTCCACCCCAGGCGCCCCCAGAGGGATGCCTGGCGCCTTGCAGACTGACCACGTGCAGCAGGACACAGCTCATGGGGGACATGAGAAAAGTGCCAGGTGGCAGTGGCTGGGACCCGAGTGTGGACCGAGGGCGGGACACGGCCACTGGAGTACACAGAGAGCTGGGGACTGTGGTATCAGGCCGTGCCCAGGGCTTCCCTGGTGAACTGACTGCAGGACAGTGGAAAACCACCCTTTCCGGTTGGCCAGTCAGAAGTGTTTCTGGAAGCATCTCTGGAGCCAGGGATTCAGCTGCCCCCTGTTCTTACACAGCAGAAAAGGCCTGCGTAGAACAGGCAGCCCGGAGGAAACGGTCCATCAACCAGGAAGTCCCGATTGCCCAGAAAAGTATTGGCTTGTAGTAGATTATAGAAAAGCAAAACAAAAAACCCCAGGCCCCTGAATCAAAAATCATACAATGCTTTCAAGCAGTTTACAGAAATTTCTCCCATAGGCCCCCACGCCCGCCGCCTTCCGGGGCTTGTGCAAATAAGCCCGCCCCTGGCCACCGCCGTGGGCCTTGGGCCTTGTTCCTGGACTTGTCCTTCAGGAGCCCTGGCACCGCCGGTCAGTGCTGCCTGGCCACGGACGCGAGGCCTGTGGCCGGGGCAGTTCCCTGGGTGGCCCCGTTCATCCCTGGTCCACGCCCACCCCTGAGAACCGCTTGCGACCCTCCGATCCGGGCCGCTCTGCAGTTCACCCCGTCGTCTCAGTTGTCACCGAGGGTCTCCGCTCTGGGTTCCGCAGGGCGACCTCAGTTCCCGCGCAGTGACTGCGGGCTGGCTTGCTTTGCAGTGCCCGTTTGTGCATTTCCTGCGCAAGTTCTCCATGCGGGACTGGGGCATCGAGCACAAGTGGATGTCCATTCTGTTGCCTCTGCTGCTGCTTTACAACAGTAGGTGCCGTTTTTAAGGAGCTTCGCCCTTTAAAATGGAAAGCTGGGAGGCACCCCCAGTCTCCCGAAGTGCCTGGGGCCCCTGAAGGAACTGGGGGCAGCCCCTCGGCACGTGAGGGGTGCCGCACCAGGATGCGGAAGGTGCCTGCAGCTTTCACAAATGAGTGACTGCTGTGGCGGCTAAAACTCGGAAGGGCTCCAGACGCAGCCTCCTCGGGACGCGGCTGCAGGTGGCGAACTCTGCCATCTGTCCCTCTCCTGCTCCGGGGCACAGCCTCGGGGTTCCCAGGCCTGCGGGAGGAGCGGGTGGCAGCAGCGGACGGCGCCCCGTAGCCGTCACCGGGCCCTCTGGTCCCGGGCTGTCTGGGGTTGGAGAAACAAAGCCGCCCTGCGTGCGCCCCCTGCAGCGGGTCCCTGCGTCTGCGTTCCAGATCCGATCTTCCCGCTCTCCTTCCTGGTGAACAGCTGGGTCCTGGGCACGCTGGACGACCTCTTCCAGGCCGTGTTCCTGTGCGCCCTGCTGCTCTTCTGGCTGTGCGTGTACCACGGGATCCGGGTCCAGGTGAGCCCGCGTCCGCCCCTGCCGGCCTCCAGGTTGTCCTGGAGGGCAGCTCGTCCTCGGCAGCGTGTCTTCAGCCTCGTCGCCGCGAGGAGAGTGGGCGCCGTGTAGACACGCCTCGGCGGTCTGTGGCCCAGTGGGGTCTCTCAGGGTTAGTGGTTTGCCAGAATTACCAACTTGGCTTTTTCTTACCCTTTTTCGCTTTTTAGGGAGAAAGGAAGTGTTTGACTTTCTACTTGCCTAAGTTCTTCATTGTTGGACTGCTGTGGTTGGCTTCTGTCACGCTAGGAATATGGCAGACGTGAGTACTTTCATTATGTGTGGAACTGGTCCTGGAAAGCATTTGGCGCTGTGGACAGACCTGAGGTCCAACTGTATGTAGCAAGCTCACCCGGAAAGGAATCCATCACCCGGGGTTTCAAGACTGGGCCGTGCACTGGAGGGTCATTGTTGCCCTAATGACACAGAGAGGTATATGCAATTCTTCTGACCTATGATGGAAAATGGAGAAGACTGTGTCACTTCAGAGTCCTCCTTCGGAGAGGCAGAGGCGTCATCTGTGGGAGTGACGCTCGCTCTGCTCGCCCCTGACTCGCCATCGGCCACCAGACGTGTTAGCTGCTCCTGTGGCTGCGACTGTAAACTTCCCACCTCACCCCAGCTCCCAGCACTGGGAGTGAGTTTTAGTTTTTCTGTGCTTTCGTAAAATTGTACCACCGCAGAAGCCTCTAATGGATTTTCTGCAGAAACGAGTTCCATTTTAGGGCACGATTTTGGCGCCTGGCACCTCGAACTTCACGGCACAGTGGTGCCAGGACCCAGCTCACCCTTCTCCGCCCCTCCCCCACCTGCTGGTTGTCTCAGCCTCCAGCCGCACTTCTCAGCGGGTGTCCGGGAAGTTCGTGTGTACTTGTTTACTTTCGTCGCTTCTCTGGCGTGCTCGTCCCTGTCTGTCTGTCTGTGTTCCATGCCTGTCACTGAGAGGGGCCTGGAGCACAGTTCTTAAACCTGCGGGAGCAGCAGGCTAGGGGTTTTGGTGACAAAAAGTCCTTCAGCTTCCCAGCGGTGATGGTCGTGGTAGACACTCCCCATTACTAACATCCTGTGCATGTCAGCGTGAAATTTAGAGTTCCCCATGAGTTGGGGGCTGCTTTTACAAAGCTTCTTTACTGTCGGTTAGCAAGTAGTTTCATAATGTTTTAAAAGCCTAGGTGGAAATATAAAATAAGTACGCTAGTTAGTAATCCGCGTTTTTTTATGACATGTTTTTAGAGTGAACGAATTACACGATCCGATATACCAGTATCGCGTGGACACAGGAAATTTTCAGGTAGGGATCGTTCGTGGAGCACGAGGATGTTTTGATGCCCTTTTTAAAAATGACTGAATTTCACACCTGAAACTGCGCCGTGGGCACGCCGCCGCTCACCGGCCGTCGGGGAAGGGCTAAGGAACGTTCACGTGGAGAACGTAGGGAAGCGTGTTTGGGCGCTACGAGAAGCGAGCTTTTAAACCCCGAGCCGTTCCTCCCCGGCCTTGGATCATGGTCGAAGCACCAGGGCCAGAAGCTGCGTCAGACTTCAGCAACGCTGTAGAACCATTAAGACAACGTTTCTGTTCATCCAATTCTCCAGGGAGGCGGGAGGTCTCCAGCAGGGGAAGGGTGGCGCTGGGTCTGCAGCCGAGGGCGCAGAGCTCCGGGTGGTCTGTGCTGTCGCCGCCCGGGAATCTGTGTCCTTTTGAACAGGGTGTGCAGGCGTCTGCATTGCACACAGAGGCCCGCACATGACTGTCAGCCCGGAGTGCGGCTCTCCCCGCACTCGATGCTTGTGGCTTCCTGCAGCACGGTTCGCCCTCCTGACAGTGTCTGCGGGGCAGCCCCAGAGGCAGGGGGCTGAGGCCAGACCTCCTTGGGCGACATCACACACTTCCCTCTCTGGCCTGGCGGAGCTCCTTGTAAGGGATGAAGCCCGTGGTTCTCTTTGGGGATGGCCGCTGAGCAAGAGGACGGGCTCGTGTGCGAGGGTGTGTTGAACTTGTGTTGCGACTGAACATGTCTCAGGAAGCGGTGTAAGCGCTGATTCTTACCCGAAATCCGGAAGGGGGTGCCCGGAGTCTTTCCAGTTGCTCATTTATCAGTTTGAGGAGTTCAGGAGGATGCTGAATGTGTGCCTTACGAACCGCATGCCCTCAAAGAAAAGGCACGGAAGACAGAGACCAGGATCTCCGAGGGGCGCACTGCCCGCCAGGGCATCTTAGAGAGAGCGCCCTAAGTGACCAGGGGAGGCGGCATCTTTGTGTCTTGTGCTTTTTCTTTGTCTTTTAATTAGCCTTAGAATGCTGGAATAGGGGTCGTGGGGGAGGGGCTGCACCCGGAGCTGGGGCGGGGGAAGGGGCATTTTGGGCCCGGGGAGGCAGGGGGGCTGCTGTGCCGCCTTCTCAGGGCAGGTCCCGCAGACCCTGGGGACAGATCCCCTGCGAGGCTGGTGGTTGCGCGCAGCCGCCAGATTTAGGCAAAATGACACAGACTCGTGCTAATCTGCTGTCACTGGCGCTCTTGCGTGGTGCGGTCCCCTTGTTTCTCTTGTGAGGCAGCCGAGGCAGGGCCAGGGTTCTTGCCATGGGTCCCACGCTAGGAGCCACAAGCGGAGCAAGCGCCAGGGCTCCCAGACACCTGAGGGGGAAGCTGCCCTGGTGCTCACGCCCCCCGCCCCCCACCGCCCGGTCCTCTCCTTTCCGTCTGTGCAATGGGGTGATACTGGAGTACTCCCTGCAGAGTTGTCGTGAGGACTGACTTACACAAGGAACGTGAGGCGCTTGTGCCAGCACTGGGGACTCAGGAAGGTGCCTGTCACCATCGTTACAGCAGCCTGTGTGCCCCACCTCGGTCAGGCAGTGGGGAAGCCAGCCACAAGGGGCTCAGGAATCATCGCAGCCCCCCAGAAAGAATGGACGGAAGTCACGGGTTCTGAGGGTGCGGAAGCAGCTGCCGGGCTTCCTGACCAGCAGTCCTGTGATATGGAGGGATGCTAGGAGACGGACAGGTGGGGCGCCACCCACCTGCACAGCCCGGTCTTCCTGCGCCTGCCTTCCCCGCCACTGCTTCTAACCTCAGAGCAAAGTGTGTGCTTGTTTTCCCTTCAACAAAACCGCAGAATTGTGGGGTGTTAGACCTAATGTCTTCTAGACAACTTCCTTCAGTGTCCCCATTTTATAGATGAGAAAACTGAGGTCCAGAAAGTTGCGACTTGCCTGAGGACTTCTCAGGATCTGGGCCTGGAGTCTTTGCACTTGTCACTACCAGCCCTCGTAGGCAGGGCAGGGAGCCGGCCTCCTCCGGGGGCAGAGTGCCCGGCCCCTGTGCGCCCTGGTGGTTCTCCGTGCGCAAGGAAAGGGGAGGGTTTGAGTTCTTCCTCAACCGGTTGGCAAGGGCCAGGGTCCTCGTGGGGTGGGGCCCCCTGTGCTCACGGAGGGGGTGGCTGGCTGAGCCTGGACAAGCAGTCAGAGTTGCTAGAGCAGCTTCCTGTTCTGTCCAGTGGAGCGGCCTTCGAGGCTCTGCGTTCCTTTTACAAATGCTTCCCTTTCCTCCTCGGGGTCTGGTGTTGGAAGGCAGGCCGCACTGTGGCCCTGTTTTTAATCCCGCGCCCATGTCGTTTCCTTCCAGGGAATGAAGGTTTTCTTCGAGGTGGTGGCAGCTGTGTACGTTTTGTACCTTTTCTTCCTGATAGTGCGGGCCTGCTCTGAGCTTCGACACATGCCTTATGTAGGTGAGCGCCACTGCCCAGGGGCCCAGGGCGAGGGGTTGGGGGCGAACTGCCATGGGGCGGCAGGGTGTATGGAGGCCACCAAGCAAGCGGCCTGACCTGGCGGGGGAGGACCCAGGGACTTGTCCCTTTCCCACAGGCTGGGGACCAGCACCTGTGGTCCCCAGGGAGCCACGACAGGGCTGAACGGGTAACTGTGGACAGAGCCCTGGGCCAGTGGGAGGGAGGCCCACGGGCTGGAAATGAGCTGGGCTCTGAGGCCCAGTGCGGCTGCTGCAGCTGCCCGGATCCTTCCGGCATCGCAGGTTGCGGAGGCGCCAGCCGGGCGGTTTTCTTAGTCCTTGAGTCAGGAAGTCATCTGGTCTCGTGGGGTCCTTTCCCCCAGTCGGTCACAACAAATCATAATGGCCGTGGCCTCGCAGGGGACCCCACCCTTCTGGACCCTGGGCGGAGGTGGGACAGCATTTCTCCTGGGCTTCAGTACAGACCGGTCTCAAATCCACAGAGAAGGGGGGTCTCGTTCGGGGGGTTGCTTTGCTTTCGTCTGACGTGGAACGTACTTCCAGGTGTGTCATGGGAGCCTCTGTTTTTCAGATCTCAGGTTAAAATTTTTGACGGCGTTGACTTTCGTAGTGCTTGTCATTAGGTAAGAAAACTTCATTTCTTAAACAAAACTGCGTTTTTATTACACTCACGGATGTCTTTCTCCCCCTTGACGGAGTTACTTTTAGGGTCCTCCGACTCGGATACGCCCAGTGCCCGGGGTGTGGGGCACTGACTACGTTGTATTGACTGGCGCTGGTTCAGTCACTGACCTGCTCTGACATCTCTCACGTGGTCGGGGCGGTCAGCACGTGTCTAAGATTAGAATCCCACACGATGGTGCCCTTGGCCCCTGGGACCCCGCTGATGCCCCCAGGACAGGAGTACAAGCAGGAGCTGGTTCTGTTTACGGTCCTTGTAACAGACATCACTGAGCCTCGCATCCACGGGGCGGGGCCTGAGGACGCTGCAGACTTGGGGCCACGGTGGGGGCGGGGGTTGGGGGCGCTGGATGAGTTCCAGATCGTTGTTTAGGATTTGTCTTTCTCCTAAAATCAAAACCCAGAGGGGAAAAATGGCTAGTTCTCTGCATTTCTTTCTGGGTTGTTCGGTTGGCAAGTAAGCGGCCATCAGCTCTTTTCTCAGGAGGAGCTTCCTGGGGACTCGGAGGCTGGCTCGCCTGCTGAGCAGAAGGGCTCCCATGGCACCCACGGCCGGGCCCCACGCACCTCGGGGGCAGCGTGCCCACCCAAGTGTGAGAGCTCGGCGTGCACTTGGGAACACCGTCCAGCGCTAACGTAGCTGGAAAGGCGTCGAGCGTGCACTGGACTAGTTGGTCTCTGCAGCACACGGCGCACACGTTGTCTGCAAACTCTCACATTCTCGCACACTCACCCTGTCTCACACACACACACACACACACACACACACACACACTCCTCATAGCCCGCAGGCCCCCGCGCCCCCGAGCTACCCCAGTCCACAGGCCGGGGGCTCCCGTCTACTCTCCACAGTCCGTCTCAGAGGCTGTTGGGCTTTTTGATTTTTGTCACGTAGGATTCACTTACGTATCCCACCCATGTTCACGGAGTACCTGCGCAGGTAAACAGGCAGACAGGCTCCTTCCTGTCACGGCCTTGACCTTCCAACACAGGAGGACGGAGATGAACAAGTAAATGAGCAGCCCGAGGGCCGTAATGAACATACAGCTGAGGGGACAGTGGCAGGAGGAACGAGGCTGCTTTACATGGGGTTAGGGTAGGGGACGTTTCTCTGAGGTGACATGGGCCCTGAAAATACATGGGGCTGGCTGCCTGGGCAGTGGGCACAGCAGGGGGCATGCTGAGTAGAGGGACCAGCAGCGTCTGTCCTAGAAGATGGGGACATGGGGGGGCGCTGCTGGAGAGGTCAGGGTGCTCTTCTCTGGAGGAGACCCCCATGGAGGGTCTAGGCCACAGGAGGAGGGGTCTCATTTACGTGTGCGTTCACAGGCGTCCAGCTGCAGGTGGAGCGTGGGCCTCGGGGAGGGGACCTGAAAGTGGGGCCCAGGCTGAGCCCGGCTGGGGAGCCCACCTTATCGGAACCTCTGTCACCGTGTGTCAGCGGCAGGTGTCCGAGCAGGGGCGTGGGAGCCACTGTGCCAAGTGGGGACCAGTGATTGTGGAGAAGCAGACTCCTCAGGGGAGCTGGTAATTGTAGGAGATGTTCTTGAAACTTGAACTAAGGGAGCGAGAGGAGGGGGATGTGCCAAAGGTGAGCATCTGGGCTGACGTCAGGGCTAGCCGATCGCGTCCCAGCAGCGGGCCCCCGGGTCCGAGGCCCGACGCCCAGCAGCAGAGGCCGGTGCGCATGGGTGTGGGCAGGATTCCATGCGGAAGCCATAGTAACGAGACCGTGACTGCCAGCAGGGCGAATACAGCAGCGTGCACGGCGCTGGTGCTGTGTCTTCGTATGTCTTACGTACTTCCCTCCTTTTTTCCAGCATCGTCATCCTTTATTTAAGGTTCGGAGCACAAGCATTGCAAGACAATTTTGTAGCTGAATTGTCAACTCACTACCAGAATTATATCCTTTTCACAGGAAGGCTGCAGGCGTCAGGGATGCGTTCTGGACAGAGTGGGTGGCATGTCGGGTCTCTTGGCATCCAGAAGAGGCAGGTCCCCTCCTTGTGGCCTGCACCTCGGAGCCCCTGGGGGACCCCCACCTGTCTGCAGAGACACGTGCCCTCCTGGGCCCCTGCAGCCCCGGGACCCACTGGTCCTCCGTAGACAGCAGCTCAGGCTTGCAGGGGGAGCCAGGCCCTCAGGGCAGTTATGGGCCGGGGGTTCATGCCCAGGGACCCAGCGTCTGCGGCCATGGTCGGCCTCTTGGACTGTCAGCCCGCGGTGCCCAGCAACAGCACCACAGGGTGTGGGACTAGGGCAGTTGAGGCCTGTCTCCAGGAGGGGCTTTTACGGCTACAGGGCCTCCGTGCATTCTGCATGGGTGCCTCGGGCGTGGCCCCCACTGTGGGCTCCATTGGGTTCCCGAGAGGTCAGGGGTGTGTCTTCCAGTTGCCCTGGCCGTGAGGGTGTCCAGGGGACGCTCGGGGGTTAATCCTTGGCTTGGGTTCTGTCCTTGGGGCCTCTGGCATCCTTCGAATTAGCACAGGTTTTTCAAGGCTAAATTTGACAGGTTTAGCCCAGGCTGAATTTCACACTACATTTTTATCAGACTTTCACAGGGTCTATAATCCAGAAAAGGTTGAGGACGGCTGGCCGGGGGGTCTGCTTCCAGCTCTTTGTTCTGGGTTCACCTGTGTGCGTGTGACCCCACCCTCTTGCTGGGTCATGTTGGGTCCTGCCACCTCAAGAGGCTCCCACGGGTAGCAGAGAGCACGGTTAACCTGATACTTGCAGGTAACCTTGAAAGGTTATCGTAACCTCCGGCCGTGGTCTCATGGCATCCGAAGGTGGTCTGGGTTACAGGCCCCGAGGTACTTGGGATCAGCAGCAGAAGGAATGACGGGCGATTTGCAGAGTGGACAGGCTGAAAGCAGATACCGACTGATGTCCGAACTCGGAGTGTTCTGCGCCCGCTTGCTTCCCTTGACAGCCTCACCAGCTGAGTTCCTGTCTTTCTATGGCCTGCTGAACTTTTACCTCTACACCTTGGCCTTCGTGTACTCGCCATCGAAGACCGCCCTGTACGGTGAGCCGCCCGGGGCCCGACAGCTGGGAAGTTCAGGGCGCGCCTCCGAGGGTTCCCGTCGGCGCCGGGGCCTGACTTGCGCCGCCTTCCTCCCTCCCGTCTGGCAGAGAGGAACAGGGCTGCCTTAGTGGTGAACTCCAAGTCGCGGTCACCGCGCAGCCCGGGCTGCGTCGCCGCAGCACGAGATGGACACGCTGGGTAAGCGGGGCCCGGCACCAGCGTGTCCGTCAGCCTCACGGAACACGGCCTGTTGACTGCTGGCGCCGTGACCGCACAGGAGAAGGTCCGAGCGTGCAGTCCTCCTCCCCGGAAAGCACAGCCCAAACTAGCAAAGCCGCCCAGGTGCACAGGGAGTGAACAGGATGAGTTCCTTCTGGAACCCTGTCAGGGGCCTCTTGCATGTCAGGACATCCTGTGAGCTCTCAAAGCACCCTCGTGAAAGGTTCCTGCACGCCCGCTGAGGGAGGAACGGACACGCAGTGGCTGGCTGCAGGCCGGAGGAAGGGCGGGGCGGGGCGGGGCGGGCGGACCCAGGCCCCCTCTGCCCCCCGCCCCCCGGCCTCTGTCCCCCTGCCCGTGTGCACTCAGGGAAAGGACAGGGCAGCTCCACTCTGCTCGCGGGCTCCCCCGTGCCAAGCTCGAGGCCGCTGTGGCAGGTAGGGGAGAGAACACGCTCAGGCCCCGGAACGGTTTGCTCTGGTCATACAGCTAGTGCGTCGTGGACGCTGGCATTCGAACCCAGCTCTTTCTGACCCCTGTCCTTCTAGGACAGCGCCCCCTCCAGGCTAATAACATAGGAACCGCTCTTGTTGGCTTTCAGAGTCCCAGCTGAAGGACAACCCCGCCTTCTCCATGCTCAATGACTCCGATGACGATGTCATCTATGGGTAAGTCCCTGGCCCTCGAAGGCTGAGCGCTCGGCCTGACACTGCACGTGTGCTGACCAGGAGGCTCAACATTCCGAAACGGGTTTCACGGCATTAGGACATACCGTTTAGCTGGCAGTGTCACGGGAGTCTGTGGTTTATTTCCACGACCTTCCGAGGGAATGGTGCTCCCTTTTGCTGAACACCCCCAGCGAGCGGTGGCTCCGGGAAAGCCGGTTCTTCCTGGGTGACGGGTGGGGGTGAGGCGCGGGCCCTTCCAGGTGGCGGTAGAAACGGAGAGAGTGAAGCCGCGAGATGCGTTCTTGTCAGAATGGCATGCCAGTGTGGGAGGGAGTCAAGGGCCGTCCGAAGCGGACCCCTACCGAAGGTCTCTCTTGCAACAGGAGTGACTATGAAGAAATGCCCCTGCAGAACGGCCAGGCCCTCCGGGCCCAGTGCGAGGAGGGGTCTGACAGCGACTGAGCTCCCTGCGGGCCGCCGGGCTGGCGGGGAGCCTGCCCCGCAGTGGCCGCCCTGGCCTTCCGGACCTGCCCGCTTTCACACTTGTCTTACAAGCAGAGATTTCCTGGTCCGTGCTCGTTTACACAATTTTGAAAGGGAAACCAAAACTGAGGACAGACTTCAAGGCTGGGCCAAATTTGTCGTTGGAGTGGTTGCGTTTATTTGGGAAGAGAGGCGCCGATCAACGGCCAAGTTCTTTTTCAAAGATTTCAGATGAGGGAGAGCTTGTTTCCGGTGGTAGGGAGGCTGCTCCCGTTTTCAGTACAGAGAATTACGCACTTAGGAAAGAATGATTCACTAACTCCCGGTTCGTGGGAAGTCCTTCCGAATAAGGCCCGCAGCCCTGTAGCATCCCTTTCTCCCCCTGCCCCGTGGTTCCGCTGTCGCCCCTATGAACCCCCAGGAAGCCGGTCTGGGCGGCTCCGTCCCGTCCCGTCCCGAGGGCGCGCCCTCCCCAGAGTGGCCTGCGCTCCGGGCCTGCCGATGTGAAACGCAGGCGGGATGGCTCGCGAGGGCGATGGCGGGGGAGCAGGTTCTAGCCCGCCCCCACCCGAGCCCCCACCCGAGCCGAGCTGGCGCTGCGGAGTTCCGAGGAGGGCACGGTGGGGTTTCTGAGGGGGGGTGAGGTCACTGACAGGTTGCAGCTCCAGTGGGGGAGGGCTTGCTGCCGTAGCTTTCCAAGGGTTGTGTTTGCCCATGTGTGCATGGGTGTGCGTGTGAGCATCGCACGTGTGCGCGCGCGGATGTCCGTTCCTGTGGCTGGGCTGAGGGAGCGCGTACCCCCTGAATTCCAGTAAGCAAGCACTTCTGCGGCTCTCCTGTGAGTGAGACCCAGGAGAGCTTTATGACTTTTAAAAAATACAACAAGTGACTGGTACATCATAGACGCTTTACTGCTAGAGAGTTTTCGTTTCTTACTGGGAAACTAGGTGGAAGAGAGGAAAGCATTTGAGATGGTTGACGGAAGCACACCTTTTGGTGGAGGTGGCGTGTTGGGCACGTCCCCCTGGTGGCCAGGCCAGCGGGGGCCTCGCCCTGCGGGACGGAGAAGGAAGTCGCCTGGCACTGCCAAACCTGCAGCAGCTCGGCAGGCCGCGCGGGGACTGCCCGCTCCTCTGGCAGAGACGCCTGGTTTGCTTTTGCCAATGGGCTCACTCGTGTCTCTCCTGAACTGTTAGCATGTGACCACGGCAGACATCTTCGGCTTGGAGAGGATCGCGTCCCCCTGTGGTTCCTCCACCTGGGCACTCACCCTCCGCGGTTGCTGCTCGTGGCTAAAGCTCGGCTCCACTCTGGGGGGCGCTGGGACCTCACAGAGCGCTTCCCGAGACCGCTCATGCGCCTCCCTCCCTCCCTTCTTCCTTTTTGAACCCTGACTCAAACACACCTTCAATGTGGATTCCACTTACATGTTTTTAGAACCCTGTAAATACGAATGTTTGGATTAAAACAACTGCATTACTGCAAGGGTAATTTAAGTTTACATGGTTTTTTACATTTGCAATGGTAGTTTTTTTTTTATTCTGTGTACTCAGATACTGAAAAATTTTTTGTTGCCGAATTTTACTTCTGACAAACTATACAAAAACTTGTGCTGATTAATATATTCTAGTATATGATATGGTTTACATTTTAATCATTTTAAAATAACTGTCTATAATTTGGAATGCTGTTATTTATCAGTAAATGTAAAATATTTGAGGCATCTAGTCACACAGCTTAGAACTTTTTAGAACCTGACTTTGGCCTATAGTGTGATTTTAAACCGATGACCGCTATCTTCATATATTGATTCCTCGTGGCATCAGGTCATGGAAATGAACAATATGGGCGTATTTCTTTTTGTAACTAAGTTGGAAAAAAATTACAAAAAAAATACTTAAGGGGGAAATTATTAAATTATGCATTTTCAATTTCTTTTCCTGGTGTATCATGCATATCAATGTATTGCATACTCCACGTGAAATTTGTTTGAAGTGTATTTAGCATGTACTTTATGTGCCCTAGGTGTCAGGTTAAAACACTAAAATCTGCCAGCAACTTTGACAGTAGCAAAAAAATTTTTTTTCTTGGACAGCATCACAGTTTTGCAAACTTAAATTCTCAATTCAAAGGGCTAACCTTAGTTCTTCCATGGCACCAGCTTGAAGAGCATCACCTTTGGGATAATTTTGTATACTGGTCTAGCCCAGAGGGACCTGGAAGATGACCACAGGCACTTCAGTTTCCCCGGGGAGAGCGCCACTGTCCACGTGGACCGTGGTTCTTCCTGACTTATTATGAAATCATTACAGCAGTGAAGTGATGCGGTTCTCTCTCTCTGGAGCCCCGGCCGAAAGGCTAGAAAAGGGGCTATATAAAATATATGCGAGGGTTGTGAGATTGTTCCTGTGCGTAATTGCAGACGGCAGTCAGTTTAGGTACGTCACGTGTACCCAGCCCGCCAGAGGGGCAGGTTGTAAGGCAGACGTCACCAGCCTCAAGTATTTCATGAACTAAAGGTAGAGTCACATTAAATAGGTTGTAACATGGTAACTTCCTGGAATCCTTTTCGCGGGAAAACACAAGACTTTCACAGAAGTGAGCGATGATTAAAAGGGACCTCTAGTGAAGGTTGGACCTAAATTTGGAGGGTTTTAGAAACCAGCTGCCTTAGAGGTTAGACTTTGAAAAGAAACCTGCCCGGGCCAAAGGGAGGTCGCTCTCGTCTGTCACACCTCGTCATCCTGTTCTTCTGGATTTCCCGTGCTTTAGATACACTGGTAACTGTCACGCCATACTACGAACCACAGAATTTTCTGCTGCTGAAAACTGCCTTCTTACAAAAAGACTGTAAATATTTGTAAAATAAAATAAAGGTTAAGCTCAAAAGGACAGAGCTACTATGTATTGGATCTTAGAGCTGCGTTGCTGAGCGCAGCAAACCCAGTCACAGAACGAGCATTATAATTCCTTACAAGTGAATAAATGTTTATTTATGGCAAACTTTGGGAGTGGCTTCATTGTGAGACTAGCTTTCTGGTAAATGATCGACTTTTAAGGCGGGATCCTTTTTACGTGTATTGGTTGCTCTTTGCACGTGGAGTTGATCTGACCAGACACGAGCGCTTTAGGGACAAGGGCAGGTGGACACGGAGTGTGTCTTTATTCCCGTGGTAACGTGGCCCGTGGATAAGCACAAAGAGGAGGTCCCAGGACCCGGATGTGGGGCCCACCTCCTCACTTACTTGGATGTGACTTGAAATCAGTCGGATAACCTTCGAACACACTTCCTGTAAGTAATGGTGTTAGCTGCTGCAGACACAGAACGAACGAGTGTGGAGGCATCGGCGAGCCCCGAGGTACGGCAGCATTTTGTGCGTGAAAGCCAAGCACAAGCTGCGGGTCGGCCCGAGTGTGCGCCTCGGAGCTCGCCGGCTGGCGGAACAGGGCTCGGCTTGCCTGCTTCCCACCCGAGGCTGTAAAAGGGGACAACTTCAGGAAGAAGGGCGTGAGGCCTGAGAGGAGGCAGAACTCGGACCGGAACACAGCGAGGCTGCCAGGGTCCTGGTCCCGCGGGTGACGCTAGCCCCTTGTACCAGAGAGGACCAGAGCCGAACTGCAGCTCCTGTCCCCGTTTCTTACCGTTTCACAGGTGCTCAAGCCACTAGTACGAAGAATTCATCTGTGATGCTAGACTACGAAGAGAAATTCAGACTTTGAATTGGATTAATTTATTCTAACAAAAGTACAAAGTGTGGAAAATCGGTGTGTTGGGGTCACTTCGGAGAGCAGAGAAAGTTTCACGCTAGCAGACTGGAGTTTTAGCACCTTCGGGCAGAGCGGCTCGGAGACGACACAAGCGGCGGTCCGGCCTTCGCCTGCCCGCGGAGAACGCGTCCTCCGACCGAGGGCCTGCTGACCGGGAGCGGTGCGGTCATTGGTTTCTTCCCCACACTGCGAGAGTGCCGCAGGAAACACAGGGAGAACAGGAAGGGTGCGCGCTGGACGCCCGGCTGGTGGGTGACGGGGACGGACGGAGAGGAAGCGCGGAGGCAGGAGGCGGAAGAGCCGGGCGGACGGGGTCAGATGGACAGTCCGAAGGCGCTGACGATGCAGTACATGGTCTTGTTCTCCCATCGCACGGTGCAGCTCCCTGCGGGGCAGAGGGCGCCACCCAGGTCAGCAAGAGGGGCCGCCTGACACCGCCTTCTCCCGGCAGGGCCCAAACACCCAAGGAGTTACCTCTTGGTGGTACGTAAACAAAGGGGGTTGGTAAGTCTCTTTTCTACGAAATGTTTTAAAAGGTGACTCTGATTTAAAAAATGTGCTACCGTGCACTCACAGACGCGAAACATCCCAGCCCACAGCTCGTCAACCACCGCTTCGGATAAGCTAGGTCTCAGCGTGGTCCAGGAAGGCACGGCAAACCCTTCGGGGACCCAGGGAGCGGGACGTACCGTCGGTAGAGCTGTCCCAGAAGCAAGAGCTCGCCGTGTGCAGTCCTGCTCCGTTCTTCTGCATGATCACACAGGTCACTTTAACGAAAAGGACGTTCATTAGAGCTGTCTGGCAACACAAGTTTCATTCTGCTCACTCTCAGCGTCTGTCGGTCACACAGCTGATGCTCAGGGTGAAACCTGTAAGGGGAGGTCGCCTGGCCCTACCAACGCTGACCGATCGCGCACGCCCCGGCCCTTCGCTGCACGCTTGTTCTGAAAGCGTCTGAGCGGAAACCCTGCGCCGCCCTGGGCTGTGGGCCCCGCGGTGGCCCCAGCAGCCGAACTGGCCGGTTTAGGGCAGGTATGCTCTAGGATAAAACAGGGTGGACAACACGAGGGACACTTCTGCAGGGAACTGCGAGGCTGGCCACCACAGCAACACAGCCACTCTCCTGACACCAGACCCGCCTCTGATCGGTATTTCAAAAACCAGCACAAATATATACGAGAAACAAAAACCTATTAAAACCTATTACCAATGTATTTAAATGGTTTTCCCAGCTTGGTGAGATGGCTTAAAGTCTGTTCCACGACGTTTGTGGTCCACTGGTTCACTTTGTTGTGCTGATAGGCATTGCCGCCGATGGCGCTTTCTATGGCCTGGAGGACAAAGTACAGAGGAGTCACTTTTCTTAGCAGAATACGCCCCGGCGCCCTGCAGTTACTCCTGAGGTCCATCACCCTAAGAACTGCTGAAATACAGTCTGCAAAAAATGTAAGCTCATTTGTATCCGTAAGGACTCCTTTGCAAATACAGTCATACCTCGGTACTCAGCTTCAGAACTCGTCAAACCCTGTACTTGTCGCATTTTGATGAGAAAAAGAATGTTTCAGCACCTGGCACTTCTCAGGGCTCGTCACACTTGCTAGAACTTGTATGAGTCACAACGCAGTGCCCCAAGAGCTGTCTCATCATTTGGTACTCGTCAGTTTCAGCACTCCCCACAAGTTACAGGATAAATTAACGCCTACTGACAAGTACCAAGGTACGACTGTATACCTTTTGTTTAAAAGTATCACATTTAAATAGCTTTACATTTGTTTTAAAGAATTCATAATTAGATAGGGTCTGCCAACATTCTGAAACATTGTGACTGAATTTAGTGTTTATTGTTGCTATTAGTAGCTGGAGAATAGCAACACTTTTCCTATGACACTGGAAAATATTTTGTTGTCTATTCCTTTCTTAAAAGTATCTTAAAGATAGGGGAATTTGTTTGTATAATTAACAACATACAAACCTCTCCAAATAATCATGTATTTATAAATTCTTCCTTTACCCAGCATTTCCTGGGAATATGTTACCACGTAAGTGTATTTTTTTCATATAACTGAAGAGTGGGCCTACATATTCCAAAATGTAAGTTTCTGATGCATTTCTTCTTTCTTGCGGATTTCTGGGCCTCTTGCAGTGCTGCACTCGGAGGAGGGTTCGGAGGGTTCGTGCTGCGTACACACGTCAAGGGTCACTCTGGAAAACACCCAGCGCCCGCTTCTCCTCCTGCTCAAGTTCGGGGTCAGGACATTCCCATTTGACCATTTTCTGAGCCTTCTGTGCTGATGCCAGCGTGCCTGCTTCTGATAGATTTCGTCTCTACCCTTGTTCTAACTTCTGGGATGGAAACCAAAATGCTGAGTATTTTATGACAAATTATGATTTGTCATAAAATAAGTGATCACCAAGCTCTGCCCTGAGGCCTGCAGAGAAAAACAGTGCCAGTACCTAAGTCGTGCCCCTTGGTGACAAGGGCTACTGCCTGGGGCATAAGTCCAGTGATCTTGCTTTGAGGAACAAAAAGCTACCTACAGCCACACCTTGACTTCTACCTATGGAAATTCGGTTTATCCTGGGACTCTGAGTAGTCAGGTGAACACAGGTCAGCTGGCACCCGGCTCCCTAACCCCCACTGCCCACTTATCAGCTCCTTCGGTTCTCCGCCACCCTCTTCCCCCTCCCCAGCCCAGAGCATACAGTGGGGCTGGGGGCTTGGGAGCCCCTGGTTTAAAGGGGACAGGTTACTACGAGATCGGGGTACTGTCCAGGGACCTTTGCTCAAGCTAAAGCTCCAACTCTGAGGACTCTCCACACACACTTAAGGATTCGGTGTTTTTCAGGGAAGGAGACAAACCTGCCTGCAATTTTGGACCCACCCAAACTTACTGCTAGCCAACACTTCAACTAGCTCGAGTTCACAGTTAACCTATCACTAGAGGAAACCGGGGAGGCCCGCGGTCATAGGAAGGTAACACTCTGACATTAACTGGTGCTTCCAGGGAGACCGGGGAGGTCCGCCTTCAGTGGTCCTGCTGCCTGGTGACCAAGTCAGAGCTAACAGAAAATGAGTGAGGCCAAAGGATGCACCGTAACCAACGCCAATTCCCACAGATCAGAAAAAAGATGAAAGGCAACTAAAGCAGTCGTGTCCGATGCTGGAAAATGTATGGGGTGGAACAAAGTCATTTTGTTTTCTGTCGATGTTCACAAAAATAGATTGTGGTGCTTTATCACTCTGGCAGAAGCTAGCAGTAGGATCAACTCCAAAGCATGTCCGTGGCCTCAGATGGCACCGTTCAGCTTGGGTCATCTGATAACCTTCTTGCAGCCAGTTGGCTTCACTACCTGCTCAGCTTACAGAGCAAGGGGAAAACCTTTCCAGCCTCACTCCTGCCTCAGGCTGCCCGGCTCTCAGCCCCCCTCCAGTCCCCTCCCAGCTCCCCTTCTAGTCCCCTCCCAGCTCCCCTTCTAGTCCCTCAGACACCCTGCACACGCTGCCATGGGGCCTCTGCACCGGCTGTCCGCTCCCTGGAGCGCCTGCCCCCGCCTGGCTGAGTTAATGCTGTTCCTTCCCACTCCGAGGTCCAGCCCTGACCTCACTGGGTGGGGCACCCACAGGGCGTGCAAGTTCGTCTTGTCCAGCGCAGTTACTTGACCTGCGCCTGCCTTGCCCGCCCCGTACTGGAAGCTCCTGGAGGATCCTCTCCTGCACTCCCGCTGGCCTGTGTTTTTTCCTGTAAGAAGTGAAGGACAAATACTCTTTTTCTGTCTCCCCTTCTCACTACCTAAGGGATACTGACCACACCCATGGTCAGTAATGGGAAAGTGGGCAGTTTAGGAATGCAGGAAAAAGAACCACCAGGTCATGAGTGAGTTGTTCAACCCTTTCTCTCCGTAAAACACTGGGAACGTTTACTTGTACACCATGGGCCTTTTATCCTGAAAGGTTACAGACTCAAGCCTTGTAGCATTCGATAATAACGCTAGTGTATAAAATTTCCTGTCTGATTTACAATATATAATTTACATAATATGGGAGTAATTCTTATTTAGATACTCGCTGGAGTAAAAACTGTTATTTGAAATGCCAAAACACAGGCTCAGTTGAAACAATTCCAAGACAGTATGTAAACCACATTATTTTCACTCACATAAACCATTAATCAAATATTTTAAAAGCAGCCATTTCCGCTTACCTCCTTCACAATGTTGCTCACTTCGTCAACAACAAAAGTCGTCTGTAAGGAAGAAAATGAGCGAAGTTCGGTTAGTTTGAGGTTCACATCCACCGGGGCACTGATTAACGCAAATTTAGGTAACGAACATACTTTGGGAATGAGGACCTTAGAAACAGTGTAACCAGACTGCTCCTCCCACTGAAGAAAACATTACAAAGAGAAACACTGCGTGGCTCTCTCGGAGGGTCAGAGCTGGGCCTGGCAGCAGGAGACTACAATTCCCGGACGTATGATTTGAAGGCGCTTTTGTTGTCATCATGCCACGATCCAAAAAGCTGACTTTAAACTAGAATTTCATCTTTCCATCCATTCAAACTGGCCACTAGGATCACTGACAAATATCAAAGTTTAATGAGTTACTTAACTTTTGTATAAATTAACTGACCCTTTCCCTGATGTAAACTTGAGACTGATGTTGGGGTTCTTCTCCTTTCTCTGTGCTGTCCTACTGGGGGCCCCCACACCCAGCTGCTAGCCTGGCCAGCCGCAGAGGGTCCGGGTGGGGGGGGGGGCTGCCGGTGGTAATCCAGTGCCAGGAGCGTATAAATGGTCCCTTCTTTCCTCCCACATGTGGTGCGCGAGAGAGGGCACAGGCCCCGGCTGAGCCCCGGAACCAGGAACAGTTCTCGGCCCGGCCACGCCCCCCGGAGCGCAGCGCCAGGCCGGTGGTCGGCTGCCCGCCCCGGGGGAGCGAAGGCGGGAAGCCCCGCTGCTTCCCGGCCCTGAGCTTCCACCCTGCGGCGCTGAGCGCTGCGAGCGCGGGGGCCCCTTTCTCTGCAGCAGGGTCAGCAGCTGACCGCCCGAAGCCGCACACGGAAGCCAAACTCGGAGACAAAGCCAGTTACTGAAAGAATCCGCCGCATCTGAGAGATTAAGTTCCGTCTCCAGGTGCAGAGGGCCCTTCCCTCGGAACTTCAGTGACCCTAACCCCCCCCCCGCCCCGTGTCACTGTCCACGTGGTCAGAACCTGAAAGGGCCGAAGGGCCGTGCCAGCGGCCGCTCAGCGGGAAGCGGAGCCCCGGCGCTCGTGGCCTCTGCGGGGAAGGCGGACGGGGTGGAGGGCAGCGAGGGAGTCAGAGGCTGCGCGCGCGGAAGGGGCTCGGTGCGCGCACCCCTGCCAGGAAGGGCGGGGTGGGCCTCGGCCCTGCGGGGCTGGCCGGCCGCCCTGTGGCGCTCCGGTTGCTCCGCGCAGCCCCCGCCGGCAGGGCCCCGAGTCGGGACGCGGAGTGGGCCCTGCCGGTGCCCTGTCTACAGTGTCGCTCAGCGTCCCCACAGGACCGGCGAGCCCCGCACGGCGCCCGGCCACAGGCGAAGGCTCCGCTGCGCTGGCTGCCCCCGCGCGGCCTCTCCCAACGGCCCCGGCCCCCAACACCCGCGGCCGCCCCGCTGGCTCAGAAATGAGATCCCAACAAAAGCCCCAGGGTCAGTCCGTGAGACCTAACAATTTCCCCCCTTAAACTAAATTTCAAGAAAATCACAGGTACCAAATGTATCTACAGTTTGTTTCCGACAAGCGGCATAATGCAGGAGACTCGATTTATTTGAGTTTTAACCGGACTCGTTTAGCAGGAAGAAAACGGGCCACTACTCCTGCGTAGCAGCAGCCCCCCGCCGGCTGCACACGGTCCCCGGGGGCGTCTCAGCCCGAAGAAAAGCCATTTCGGCGGCAGGCCGTCGGCAAACAGCTGCACGTCTTACCCCCCACCCCGTCTTCTTTAGGGCACTGAAATGCGCCCCCCTCGGACACACACGCGCGCGCACGGCAGCTGGCTCACCGCCGGCTCAAACCCAGACTGAAGCAGCCGGCGGCGAGCCCCGCAGCGAAGCACGAGGCGCGGAGCGGAAGACAAAGGCAGAGGCTCCGACCGCGCACGTCCCCTTTTTGCAGGGGGCCCGCCGTCAAGTCTGAGAGGGGACTCGAGAGATGGGACTGTACGTGCACTTCACGCGTGCCTGTCACTCGGGAGCGGCGTCTGCATCACTAAGCAACGAGCGGCTTCACTCCCGGCGCCCCGCGGGTGCGAGCGGCACCCGGGACGCAGGCGGGGCGGCGCGGGGCGAGGGGTGTGCGTCGCCCCGCCCCCCGGGCAGGTCGACGACACCCCGAGCGGGCCGGGCCGGGTCAGCGAGAAGCTCTCGGCCTTCAGCCCGCGCAGCGGACGGCCGCTGCTCAGGTCCAGACGCGGCCCAGGTGCCCACACACGTCCTAGGGTGCCGCTGCCCACCAGGGCCTGGGCTCCCGGCCGCTACCCTTCCCGTCGCCGACCCGGCGGTTACCTCTTCCGCAGCCTGGAAGTCTTCCATCTTTTCTCCGGCGCGTCGCCTCCGCCTCCCTAAGCAGAGCGCACTGCGCCGGCGCACCTAGGCCCCGCCCCCGTGGGCACCGCCCCTTTAGACCCCGCCTCCTTTCGGTCCCGCCCACGCGCGCCACAGGGCGCGGCCCTTCCCCTGGTGCTAGAAGGGCTCTCGGGGTGGAGACTCGACTTTATCTCCGCCTCCGGTCCTCCCCGGGCGGTGGGCCCTGGAGCTGAGTGGCAGCTGACTGGACCGCAGCAACTGAAACAAAACAAATGTACAAGGCCAGTTCGGGAGGGAAGAGTTGTCCTGGCGCCTTCCTCCCACTTGTACTGGGCTGTGTGGATTCGTTTGAATATTCAGACGGGCTTGGACACCTCGTAACAAATTGTAACGTGACTTCGAACCTTGATGGTCAGCGTGAGATGTGGTTACAGTCCATCTGGGGGGTCCAGGGCTAGGAAACTTCAGCTTTGCTGGAAAACTTCCTTTGGGGAGGCAAGTTTTCCATAAAAATCAATTTTTCTTTTAGTTTTAAGCACCACTGAAAAAAACATTTTTCGGTGGAAAATTTGTAAAACGCCGCACACGTCCTGGCTGCCTTACCCAGAATGACTTGGACGTACACTTGACTCGTACACAGGGGTCTTTACGGAAATTAGTCACTGCACCGCGCTCTGGTGCGATGTTCTCCAAGCAGGGCTGGTACCTGCCTTCACCCACTCTGAGGCTAAGGTCTCTGACTTTGCGGACCGACCGTTTTTTTCTGGTTTTACCACGCCCTTGAAGTCAAGCTGTCACTTCTTACCTCTCCAAAGCACAGTTGCTAAAACCCACTTCCCATCCCCCCAGGAAGAGCTGGCAACAAGACCCTGAGCTCTGGTGGAATTAAGCTGCAGAGCCCACATTCAATCCATCAGCAACCCTTGTTTCTGCTCTAAAGAATCTAATTTATTCACTGATGTATCCCCTGACCCTTCCATTGTGCCTGGCACATAGTAGGTGCCCAGTGAAAATTTGCTGAATGAAAGCATGCTTTCCCCACAAGTGTAAATTCCGCCTCATACCCAGCTGCAGAGAATGGGGCCCAGAGGAAGATGCAATTGCCTGCCTCCTTGTGGGAATCGGTGGAGAGAGGAGGGCAGAGCCAGGAAGGACACAGGCTGCTGTGCCCTGGACCTCTGGCCTGAGCGAGGGGGCCTGCTGGTGGGGACCGAGTGCGCTCCCACACCTGGTTCCTCCTCCTCGGATTCTGAACTTTGTTGACATTTTAAGTTTTGTTCTCTTCCTATTATCTGGTTTCAACTCTCCCATTCCCACATTTCAGCCTTGTGCCTCAGCGCACCCGTGATTCTATTTCTCACATGTCTTTGTTTCGTCTTCCTGACATTCCCAGCTTCCCCTGAGATCCGTTTGAGGTGGTCTTCTCACTTGACCCCACCCACCTGCTCCTGGGGCCCTCGGGGGCACCACACTTTTGAGCCAAGCAAGCATGAACAGGTGAGCATCTGCAATGACAGACCGTGAGGTTTGGGACATATTTTAAAAATTGCTCCACAGCCTTTTAAGAACTCCTGAATCAAATGAAGGTCCCGAGTGACTCTGGGATAGTGCATTGGTAATGCAGAGGCCTGGTGAAAGTGTGACTGAAAATCACCTACATGTGCATAAATCAACAGAAAACATGTTAGTGTGACTTTTAAAAGATTTACATGACTTAGCTTATACTCCTTGGGTATCACTGCATTTTTAACTATCAAAGAACATCCATGAAATGCTTATGGTGTTCGGCATACTGTGTCCACCCCAGAAGTGGGAAAACTGGTCTCTTTATCTTCTGAACTATTTCTTCACTGTTTTTCTCCTGCACACATACACTGAGCATTCACTCTGTGTCAGCCTCTGCACTGGACCAAAGGCTACAGAGTTGACTAAGATATGGTCTCTATGGAGAAGTTTTTTAACTACTTTTCTGTAAGCAGGAGGTTGCATTCTCTAGGTTCAGTGATGTTGGTGCTTGGAAAGATGCAGCGATAGGGGATCGTATTCTGCAAGACGAATGTGCACACTAGGGTGAGGCATTTCAAGTCCCCGGGGCACTTGGTCCACTAGCTGCCATTCCCCGCAGCCCCAATCACCCAAGAACGGGTGTCCACCAGACTCGTGGCTGCTCATAAATCTCTGGGATTCAGCCATATTTCAGAATAATGTTTAGTCGCTGTGCACTAAGTCAGTGGAGTGAATCTTGGGTTTGTTTTTTCAATTGGGGAGTTAGCCGTAGATTGGAAGACAGAGCATGGTTTTTCCCTTCTTGTCCGGTCTCCTAACCACAGACTCTACAAATAGGGATTGGTGTTGACAATGCCTTTATGTAGCAAGTGTGGGCCTGATAATCCTAGCCATGTCACCTCGAGTAATAAATCAACAGCCACGCCACTGTTGGGTCTCCCAGTGCAGTCTATGACATGCAGTCCTTTGCCATCCGGATCCGACCCTGTGGGCGTTCCAGTTTTCCATCCTTTCCCTGTGCCCGGGAGTGTGTTACCACAGTGCACCATGGGGCCGTGCTAAGTCAATGACAATAACAATATTACGATGAAGCTAGTAATACGAAAACACCCCAGTCTCAGCAACCGAATGCTGTCAGGAACAGAAAATAAACCTGTGGCTGACACATTTCTAAAGTGAGACTCCTAAGCTGAGAAATCACACGATAACGAGATGCTGTCAGCTGGGAAACGCGGGCACAGTGGGACTGAAATACCTCCGTACCGACTGGAAATGGCTGTTGCTCTGAGCCCCTTGGGTCCCTCTCCTCCCAGTCCTGGCTACCTTGCCCCTTCCCTGGGACCCCATCCCCAAGATTAACAACTAAAGGATACCTTGAGGCAGAAGCAGGAACCTTCAGCTGGTATATCTTCTGACTGGTGGACTTTTATGCTATAATAGGTATTAAATAGTGTAACAGTGCTGTGTATATGAACAAATACTCACACTGTGTCCATCAGCATAGGCTCAGCTGCAGAAACAAAAGACCCTACACTCTTGGTCTTTGACGACAACAAGGATGTGTTGTCACTCACACTACATGGTTTGTGTGGAGGGTCTGCTTGGCTCTGCCCATGTCTTCTCCATGCTGGGACCAGGCCGATGGAGCAGCGTGACTCGAGTCATCCAGAGAGAGAGAGAGACTCGAGTCATCCAGAGAGAGAGAGAGAGAGAATGGTGGCTGAGTGTTGGCCAGGAAGGTGCTACTCCTAAGTGGCAGGTATCACCTCTGCACACGTTTCATCGTCCAGAACAAGTCTCTTGTTCACTCCTGTCTTTACAGGGCAGGGACACCTAAGGGAGAAGAGAGCTAGAAGCTGCTGCGCACAGCATGCGTGAGCTTTCCCTTGGTGATTCAGCGTCTTCGAGCTCTCTTTGCCTGACTCCTGCCCACGCACCCACTCGGCTGCTCCCTGACTCCCACTGCCATCTACTCCAATTCCCAGGCCGACCCGCGTCAGCTCACTTTGCTCTCAGATGTGATCTAATTGAACCTGCCCTGTGTCAACACTCAGGCTTATCCTCTTTGCCAGCCCTTCCTTGCACCCACTGTAGCACTAGATCACTGGATTTTTTACATCACAGTTTGTTTATTTTTTAATTATATTTTATCGATTATGCTATTACAGTTGTTCTGATTTTTCCCCATTTGCACCCCTACACCCAGCACCCCCCACTCCCTCAGGCCATCCCCACACCACTGTTCACGTCCATGGGTCATGCATATGAGTTCTTTGGCTCCTCAATTCCCTATACCGTACTTTGCATCCCCGTGGCCATTCTGTAACTACTTATTTGTACTTCTTAACCCCCTCACCTCTTCACCATTCTCCCCCCACCCCTCTCCCATCCGGTAACCATCAAAATGCTCTCTGTATCCATGATTCTGTCTCTGTTCTTGTTTGCTTAATTTGTTTTTTAGATTCAGTTGTTGATAGATATGTACTTTTTGCCATTTTATCATTCATAGTTTTGATCTTCTTCTTTTTCTTAAATGAATCCCTTTAACATTTCATGTAATAAGGGTTTGGTGATGATGAACTCCTTTAGTTTTTTTCTTGTCTGGGAAGTTCTTTATCTGCCCTTTGATTCTAAATGACGGCTTTGCTGGGTAGAGCGATCTTGGCTGTAGGTCCTTGCCTTTCATGACTTTGAATATTTCTTGCCATTCCTTTCTAGCCTGCAAAGTTTCTTTTGAGAAATTAGCTGATAGTTTTATGGGAATTCCTCTGTAAGTAACTAAGTGCTTTTCTCTTGCTTCTATTAAGATTCTCTCTTTATCTTTTAAGCTTTGGCATTTTAATTATGATGTATGTTGGAGAGGGCCTCTTTGCATCCGTCATAATTGGGACTCTCTGTGTTTCCTGGATTTACATGTCTATTTCCTTCACTAAATTAGGGACTTTTTTCATTATTTTTTCAAATAGATTTCCAACTTCTTGCTCTTTCTCTTCTCCTTCTGGCACCCCTATGATGCAAATGTTGAAACACTTGAAGTTGTCCCAGAGGCTGCTTACACTGCCCTCATTGTGGGGAGTTCTTTTTTTTTTTCTTCTTCTTGTTCTGATTGGTTGTTTTCTGCTTCCTTATGTTCCAAATCATTTATTCAGTTCTCAGCTTCATCCACTCTACTGTTGTTTCCCTGTAAATTGCTTTTTATTTCAACTAGTGAATCGTTAGTTTCTGCCTGGATCTTTTCTATGCTGCTGAGGTCCTCACTAAGTTCCTTGGGCATCCTTATAACCAGCGTTTTGAACTCTGCATCTGGTAGATTGTTTCTCTCTCTTTTGTTTAGTTCTTTTTCTGCAGTTTTGATGTGGTTTTTCATTTGGGTCATGTTTCTTTGTCTCCTTGTTTTGGCAGCCTCCCTGTGTTTGTTTCTATGTATTAGGTAGAGCTGCTTTGACTCCCTGTCTTGGTAGCATGCCCTAATGCAGTAGGTGTCCTGTAGGGTCCAGCGGCACAGCCTCCTCTATCACCCAAGCTGGGTACATGAGGTGCGCCCTTTGTGTGGGCTGAGTACACCCTCCTCTTGTAGTTGAGCCTTGGTTGCTGTTGGCATGTCAATGGGAGGGATTTACCCAGGCCAGTCAGCTGCAAGGATTGGCTGTGACCACTGACCACCAACCTCCAGCCTCCATGGAGGATCAGCTGTGCAGGGGCAGGGTGGTGGTGCTCTGACGTGGTCTGTAGCTGCCCAATGGGTGTGCAGTTTCTGGGGTGACCCAGGTGGTGCAGGCCAAAGTCAGCCCTCACCTGTGTTTTGCCCAGGGCCACCGTGCCTGGGCTATTCAGCAATCTGAGATGGCTGCTACTTGTGTTGGGCTTGGAGATTCCCAGGTGAAGCCAAGCTGTGAATCCAGGCTGGCTGCTGCTAGTGCCAGGCCTGGGGCTCACTGAGGCCAGCTGTTGCTTGTCTGATAGGATTTAGGAAGTTGTGAATCCTGGCTGAAGATCAGCCATGCATATGGGAAAGTCTCTGTTAACAACTTAGGTGGGACTGTAAGTTGGGTGGGATAGACTCTTAGGGGACCTCTAGGGTGAGGCAAACAGTGTTAGCCAGGTTGATAGAGTCTCAGATAAGGCACCCGCCTGCCAGCTCTGTGGCTCTGTGGGGGGCAGGGGTGGAGGGTTCAGAAAAGGGACAGTGGCCCTGTTCATCTTTGGGAGAAAGTTGTCCCCCAGCTCTCGCCTTGATGCCAGACACTTCAGTGCTTCTCTGTATGCCACCGGTACCCTTCCAGCTGCTATCCCAGTGCTGGAGCTCAGAGGGAGTGAGTCTGAGTAAGTCCCTGTGTAGGTTCTTTAAGAGGATCTGCTTGGGACTCTGAAAGTTTCGGGTTTTTGCAGCCAGTGGTTGTGGGGACTTATCTTCCTGGCCCTGGAACCCTGGGCTGGGGGGGGCCTGGTGTGGGGCTGAGACTCCTTGCTCCCGAAATTTCCCTCCTGATTATTCACCACACGTGGGTGCGGGGCCAGCCCGTCCCATGTCTCTGCCCCTCCTACCAGTCTGGGTGGATGTGGTTTCTTTGATTCCATAATTGTTAGACTTTCATTCAACTCGATTTCTGATGGTTCTGAGCAATGGTTGTTCTATGATTTAGTTGTAGTTTTGATGTGGTTGTGCGAGGAGGCGAGCCGTGTGCCCCTGTGCTGCCATTGGACCAGGCGTCCAGGAACAACTTCTGAGCAGGTAACGCAGCGGTGTGTGTATTTCAACTACGATACGTTAAACTAGGAATCCATTTCCTAAACAATACAGCTTAAGTTTTAGCTTTAAAAAAGTAGAAGTTCCAAATATTTTTCAGTATATTCTGTTATGAGCTAAATTATGGCCCTTCCAAACTTTAAATGTGGAAGTTTTAACCACCAGTACCTCAGAATGTGACATTCTGTATTTTGAAATAGGACCTTTAAAGAGGTGTTAAGTTAGCCTTGACTGGTGTGGCTCAGCAGGTTGGGCATCGTCCCACAAATTGAAAGGTGGCTGGTGCGGTTCCCAGCGAGGGCCCATGCCTGGGGTACAGGCCAGGTCCTCGGCTGGGGGCGTGGGAGAGGCAACCAATCGGTATTTCTCTCTCTTTCTCCCTCCCTTTTCCGCTCTCCAAAAATAAATAAAGGAAATCTTTGTAAAAAGGTGTTGAGTTAAGCCCTGGCTGGTGTGGCTCAGTGGATTGAGTGCCGGCCTGCAAACCAAAGGGTCACTGGCTTGATTCCCAGTCAAGGCACACGCCTGGGTTGTGGGCCAGGTCAGGCCCCCAGTAGGGGGCGCATGAGAGGCAACCACACGCTGATGTTTCTCTCTTTCCCTTCCCCTCTCTCTAAAAATAAATAAATAAAGTATTTTTTTTTTAAGATGTTAAGTTAAAAATAAGATCATCAGGGCAGGTCCTGATCCAAATGACTGTGTCCTTGTAAGAAAAGGAGATTCGGACACAGATAAGGGGGAGGCGTTCTCGGAAGAACCAGCCCTGCCAATCCTGCGATCTTTGAGCCTCAGAATTACGAGAAAATGAATTTCTGTTATTTAACTCTCCAGTCTATTGTAGTCATTACAACAGCCTTGGCGAACTAGTCACTGTTCCAGCTTACCCTCATTTCTAAAACACTTTTCCCCAGACATCCTTGAGTGGATTTATTCAGTATCTCATGTTACAAAATGGTAACGTCAGTACTATTTATTAAGACCCCTTTTAGGCCAGGGACCCTAGGATCACTGGCCGTGCCCGACCTCATAGATGCGCCATCAACACTCGTGAGTGGAACGAACTCCGAACCCGGAGCGCAGCTGTGGGACCCACACCGGGAAGCAGGCTCCGAGGGGCTGGGCCCTTTGCTCAGGGTCCCTCCGGACTGTCTCAGCCCCGATCTTGCCCCCTGAACTCACTCTTCCCTTTTGCCATTCCAGCCCTTCCCAGCCCACCGTCCGCTCCCACCCACTCCTGCTCCTCACCTGGTGGAAGTCGCCATCTCCAGCTGTGGTCCTCTGGCCAGGGAAGAGCGAGGTTCCAGAGCCGGAGGGCCGCAGGGGCGATCGGAGCGACCCGCACTTACAGACGAGGAAGCCAGGTGCCAGGAGCGGTCGGAGCGCCCGAGGGACCCCAGGGCCACGCAGCAGCAGCCCGCCGCCTGGATTCCGCCTTCTCCGTTAGAGATCACACTAGTTCACCCTCAAGAGGGAGTCCAAGACCCTCAAAGGAGCCCTTTAAGGGAGTGAAGAAACGAGTTCGCGGGGCGGGAAAAGTGTATCGGCAACATGAACACCTGACGCAGCACTCACGTCACGAATATCTAAACCCTTCTACAAATCACTGCCGGAAAGACAGATAACCTGGGAGAAAAGCAGGCCAAAGACTTGAACCAGCCCCACATCACAGCGGATCTCCAAATGACCAAGAAACACATACAACGAGGCTCAGATTGTTCTACACAAAACGCCGGGGAAATGAAATGAAATGAAAGCCGTGATGTGATACCCCACGGAGCCCCCGGGGTGGAGCAAATCAGAAAGGCAGCCAATGTCAAGCGCAGGTGAGGGCCGTGAGAACGGCCCCTTCGGAGAAGCGTGGGCAGCATCTACCGACATCGTACCCGCGTCCGACTTATGACACGGCAGTTCCGCCCCCAGGCACATCGCCGGCAGAAACACGTACGAATACCCACCCAAGAGACTGCAGGAGAATGGTCACAGCCACACTGTTCACTCTAACCAGAAATGATGACTCACACCAACGCCCATCAATAGTACAGTAGCTCAATTTTTTCTGATGGTCATACAATAAAATCTAATCCTCCGGTGAGAACTTCCGGGATGCTGATAAAGTTCGGTGCCTTGATAGAAGTGTGTTCGGTTCGGGAAACAGTACCAAGCTGTGCTTGTGATGTTCTGTATGTGTGCTGAACTTCAGCGACATTGAGCCCCCAAAGCCCACGCCAGTCCTGTTCTGAAGTGATTACTGAGTTGGCGGCTGTCGTTTGAGATGTGGTCAGTCATTCACACCACAGGTTACTGTGGAAACATCTGAATATTTGGAGCCTCTGCCGTCTGTGGGGGCTTTTCTCGATGGGGGTGAAACATTTCAGTAGCAACGTCAGCAGCAGCGGCGGCTTGGTCTTTCCTCTCACGAGAATTGTGAGCTGTCGGTAGGCGAGAGCTCCTGCGTGTGGTTTTGGGGGGGCTTTGTTCTCGGGGTCCTTGGTGATGTGGGGTAGCCACAGAAGCGCTCAGGGCCAGCCTCGTGCCCAACAGGAAGGAAAGAGAAATACGTCAGTTGTTCTAACACACAGAAAAATCGACTTCCTTCTCTTCGGAACAGACTGTCCTGGCCTCTCCCCCGTGAAGCTGATTCAAAGGTAGGCTGAGCATCCAGGTGTAGCCGTTGGGGCAGGTTGTTTTGGGGGTGGGGTGGGTGGAGATTGCATTTATGGTAACTTTTCTTACACTGGTGACATTAAAAGGTGGGAAACACAACCAGTGGTAAATTAGACAAAGGATAACATGCTTTTATTGAATAGCATACATTTAAAATTCAGAGTAATAATGATTTAAATGAAATGGAGGAGGTACTTGAGAGTTAGTTAAGAAACAAACCAAACCAAAACAAAAAATACTATCCAAAAGCTATATGGTGTGAATTTCTTTAAGGAGGTGACATAGAATGTTCAGTTTCTTCTTTGGTTTGTAAGTTTTTGTATGAATAATTTATTGTGTTCTGCTTTGCATCTACTGCATAAATTCAGTTGGATTTGATCACCCATAATCTTCCATTTGGAGAAAGAACAGAAATATAAATTTTAAAATGAAAAATTAAATTAGCTGGTATCTAATTTAAATTTCTTTCAATTAAGCTTCCTTAACACCCAAACAAATTTCTTGGCAAGAGGAGAGATTATGAGAGGAAAAAGCACATCAGCTATTAAAGGCCTATTAAGTTAGAATTGGTGTAGAAAAAATTATTCAGTCAAGGTAGTGTGAGAGTCTAACTTCTTAACTTCTCTGCCTAAACAAAGCAGAAAGCTTTGGAGTTAGACAGACCCAGATTAGGATGTGACTTCAGGTAAAGTACTTGATCTCTCCCAGCCTTGCTCTTCTCATCTGTGAAAGGGGTGCACTTCCTCCATGATGTCATATGTTGAAATGAGGATCGAGGCAATGTACGCAGAGCACTGGCCGCACGGGCTGGCCCAGAGTAAGCACTAAATAAACCATGGCTGCTGGTCCTAAAAAAGTACGACCATCATCGGCAGTACCTAGAGGAATATATGAATCCTCATTTCTTTTGCCTTTCATAAGAAGTCAGGTTTAAGCCATGAACATCATGAACTTCTTGGACAGTGTTTTATTTCTATGATAGTGTTCTATTCTAAAAATAGAGTTCTGGGGTTTTTGGTTTGGTTTGGTTTGGTGGCAAGATGGCTGCCTGGCTGGGAAAGAGTAAGTATCCATGGAACCCTCAGTGAATCCGCTGGGAGTTTTCAGGGTGAAGTGTCTCTTCAGCGCACTCTGCCATCTCCGGCAGCGTCACATTTTCTGGCTCTCAGCCACGTACGTGCAACTTCATGGCTAATGGGCAGAGTCTGAGGGACCCGAAGCTGAGAGAGCTTGTGCAGAATTCTCTTGGAAGGAGGTACCGGGCCTTGGCTGGGGCCGTGCGGTGAGGGGCGCGAGGCCTGAGCTCGCGGGCTTTCGGGATGCCCTCCTCAGGTGAAGCAACGAGGGAGGAAAGGAACTCACAGGCGCACACCTCCATCTGGGCTCCGACTCGCGATGGACACGCGTGCGCATCGTCTCACCTTCGCCAAGGTGTATCCATCCAGCCCGCGAGTCTCCATTCTATCCATTCAGCTGGGCTGAAACTTCAGGCGCAGAGAGCTGGTCTCCACGCACCCCCTGCCTTGGGCATCTGCAGCAGCACTTGAAGGCCGCTGTGGCCCCTGGAGCCCGCCCCCCCCCCCCCCCCCCCCCCCCCCCCCCCCCGTGTGCGAGGCTGCGCTCTGAACGGCAGCTGCTCAAGGAAACGGCTGTGGGGAGGTGACCGGCGCTGGGACCCGTTGCAAGGCTGTGGCTTCCCGGCTCTGAGGACGGTCTGTAGTTTCCCCGTGCAGCCCAGGCTGCGATGACGGTGACGGGCCTGTTCACACACAGGCAGCCGCAGCCACCTGCCACCCCCTTCCCACCCGTCACAGTGTCACTTCCCTCCGTCACGGGAGGGCAGGGTCTCTTTCCTTCGATCTGCTTTGTTCAGAGGTGTCGGATCCCCGGGAGAAAGGAAGGGAGACTACAGCCTGCAGGTCGCGCGTTCACTTCCCGCCCCCGCTTCCCCCTCCCTCCGCACTTCTGGCCTCCCCCAGCCCTCCCAGGTCGGGTCTGAAAGCCACGGGCACGCCCCCTCTCAGGTGGAGGGAGGAAAGCGGGCGGTTTCAAAATGCAGCAGGTGATGGGATATTCCGTTCCCTGGGCAAGGTGATTTCACCGGCTCCTCCCCTGGGGCGCCCGCCCAGACCCCCCCCCCCCCCCCCGCCACTTCCGCTGGCTCCTCCGGAGAGAAGGAAGCCTCCCCCTGAGCACTCGCCCTCTCCGTGGAGCGGTGGGGGGTTTCTGCTCTCTACCGAGTTGTCATTTCTTTTCTGGCTGGAAGGCGAACTTCCTGAGTGCAGAGACTGGGTCTCGTTTTGGATCCTCAATACCTGCCTCGGGCTTGGCCCCGAGCAGGCCCAGGCAATGGGGGTCGTTGAACTGATACACTGAACGCTGGAATCACACAAACGGTGTTTGTGCCCACGTTCCCCTGGGCCCAGTGTGTGCGCGTGCAGACAACAGGGGAAAGCGCGGAGGGAAGTCCACGCTGGGTTTAGGAGGGCATCCCCCCCTCCTGTGCCACCCCCCCCCCCCCCGCCACCGCCCGCCCCCCCACCCTGCTGCCAGAGTCCCTATCAATCCCAGACACCAGGCTGGGCTTCCTGCCTGGGGCCTTCCCGAGGGAAAGACCGAGTGAGTAACGAGGAGACTACGGGGTCCAGCACAAATAACACCCCTGTTTTATTACATAAAAATCCTTGATTACAAATTCGTAAGCATGTGGTTCTGTAACATAACAATATCACGCTCCACCACACCACGTGACATTTTAGGTGAAGCGTTCAAACTGCTGTCCGTCTCGTGGGAGACATCCACGTACCCTGCCGACCACGCTCCGTGGCGTTCCTTCCGCCCGACCCTGTGCTTCCAAGTCCTGCTTGCTGTGTTCTCGCTGTTGCCCTAGCTGTCCCTAGATGACTCTGGAACTGGTGTTTGGTCCCAGACTGACACCCGAGCCAAGGAAACTCGCGGAGGTGGGACGGTTTGGTGTGGAGCGCGTCTCTAAGTGACTGTGGGAGGCTTTCTCCTTAGGAGTGGGGCTGTGGTACCGGTTTCACTTACGTTTTAGTTGTTATCTAAACTTGGACCACTGGGCGGAACACTCTAATGCAAAGGGTGTCACCGTTATGAAATCACAAAACTGCGGTAGGAAAAGGTGGGGGCTGCCCTCCACACTGTGGGGGCGAGGACAGAGCCTGACCCCAGGGCTTGGGTCGCAGTGCGGAGACAGTCACAGAAGAACAGGTCCAGAAGGCTGTATCATCCAGCTACGAGGCTGTGGATTTCTGCGCGAGATCATGAAGATGCTTCTGGGCCCGCCTCTGTGATTCGGCGGTGCCTCCACTTTTCCTGGGCTGTCAGATTCTGGAGGCGGAAACGTTGTGTGCAAGGGCTCGCTCGCTCACCTGGCAACCCTTACTTCCTCGTCTGCTTGAATTTGAGCTTCCTGCTTTGGCAAGCTAACCCACGTGTCACCGTGGTCACCGGGTTTCTCAACCCAGGCCAAACCTTCGGCACCTACTTGCTGGGTGGTGAGGGATCCCTAAGACCCGAGGTCACCGCCACTTGAATACAAGATGGAATGAAGTGAGGGCCACAATGGAGAAACATGCAAAGTAGAAGGAGTTACAGTGAAGGAGCAAGGAATTCTGACGGGAAATGAAGAGAAAGTTCCTGAATTAGGTAATGATGAATCTGGGCCTTGAAAGATAACAATCGTAATGATGACACTGTGACTAACAATAATGACCTATTTTGCATTTCAACACTTAGCATTCGTGGACTGCTTATTGTTTGATTGAGGTGTAACTGACATACGGCATCATGTTAGTTTCAGATGGGTAACACAGTGATACAGTGCTGTCTATCGCAAAATGATCACGACAGTAGGTCTGGTGAATTTTCATCAGTTATGGATTCTTTTCTTGTGGTGAGAACTTGGAAGATCTACTCTCTTTGCAACCTTCAAATACACAGTACAGTATTTTTAATTACGGTTGTCAGGCTGTACGTTACATCCCTGTGACTTATTTACATTATAACCGAAAATTTATATTTCGACCCCCTTCGCCCATTTTGACCACCCCCACCCTCTGACAGCTGCCGACCGGTTGTCTGTGTTACTGACAGCTCATTACACGCTCGCCACTCTGACCAAAGTGCTCTGTGTGTATCAACACAGTTAACCCTCACAACAGCTCTAAGAAGTGGGTGTGCAATTCTCTCCTTTGTAGAGAAGGAAGTCCCTCAAGGGCTGAAGTCAGGGGCCAGCACCTCCGTCGTCAGCACGGGGCAGAGCGGGACTGTACAGCCCGACAGCGGGGCTCCGACCCTGTTCCCCGACCGCCCCTCTCTGCCTCCCAGCAAACGGGGTTTCCAGACAGGCAGGAGGAGGAGCAGGAGCCGATGCAAGGAAAAGGAGAAGGGCGAGAGATGTGTTCTCAGAACAGCCCCGAATGTGTTCAGCGTGGGAGCCTAGGTTGCTTTGTGGGAGCCGAGGAAGGAGGAGTCGGAAGAGACAGGTCAGGGAGGGCTGTTTCTGGGCTTGTTTCTGGGCCCTGGAGAACCTGGGCCCCTGTCCCAGAGGAAGGATGATGTGTGCCTGCCTCCACGTGTGACCAGCCCTAGACACGTCCCGGCCTCCTTCCCGTTCCTCAGACCCAGTGCGCTCCTCGCAGCCTCAGCGGGAGTCGCCTTTGCCACGAAGGTTTTCCTGTCCTGTCCCGTCCTGAGTCGAGTGTCCCTGGGTCTCCCTGTCCATCCTCCCTGTCCATCGGTCCCGTCACTCCTGCTCTCCCAGTTGCCTACAGCCATCCGAGTGCCGGCTACTGGGCACAGCCCCTCTGGCCCCCGCCAGCTGTCCCCGTCGCCACTCTGTGAGTGCTTCAAATGCCATCCGCACTCCTCGCTGTCATCCCAGGCAGTGCGATGTGACACGGCGTAGGTAGGGACCGTGCCTGCTCACGTTGATCAGGTTCGTGGAATTCTTGCATCAATGCCATCACCAACTCCAAAAACATCATAAAAATCAAAAGCATCCAAGAGAGAAGGGTATTTGTTCTATCCATGTTTCGAAGACTACAAAAACAATTCAGTGTGGCTTCTAATGTCCAGCTAGCATAGGTGACCAGACATGGAACCTGCGGAGGTCACCTTACCCTGCTGGGGTCCGGAGGTGGATAGAGTGCTCTCCCACTGTCCTGGTGTTTACCGTGGGCCTACCTGCTTCCTAACCAACTCCATCTGCAACCCTGGAAACCCGCACTGAACTGAGAAGTTCCCTAAACAACAACAACACAACTTTGAAAAATTACACAAAGTAAATGATGGCCATGGATCAGGGGGCGGCTCGTTGTGGATAAATAGACTGTGTGGGAAGAGTGGGTTTAGGGACTCGGTTTTGAGCACTTTGGAAGACAGGTCACAGAGGAGAAGCTCCGAGACAGCCGTCTGTCCGGGTCAGGTGGGAGGACGGCTCCGGGCTCTGTGCGGCAGGATTGGAAGATGCAGCTGAAGTTGCTGACAAAATTTCCACTGAAAGAGGAGTGCTGAGCCCTTAGTTATAACCTGGAAACCAGACCAGGGATTCCGAGAAGGACCACACTCACAGGGAAGGTGAGTGTTAAACACGACCTAAAATAGCCTAAAACAACGGCAGCCAACCCTCTATCTGCCCGTCTCATTCCCCTACGAACCCGGCAGCCCGTTGAAGAGCGAATGAGAGAGATGTCTAGTTTAATTGGTGTGTGACTTCAGAAATGATCGGATCCTCTAAGTTAGTGGTTCATAAATTATGAGACCCGAGGTTCTCTCTTTATAGGAGAAGTTGGTAGGTCACCTTTCACTAGGATAGGCTATATATAGGATGTCATGTAACCTGTCTACAAAAATAATGATGATAACGTCATCACTGTGATAAAGGGGGAATAAAAGGAGAGCGCATTACAAGACTATAACGGGACTCGTACATGTAACCCGTGTTGGGAGACGGTGATGTCGCCAGCTGTTTGCACACAGAGAGCACTGTGCGCTTGGTCTACGCTCTTCTCACCTTGAGAGTGTCGCTCCTGTTCTCTTTCAGTTTGTCGGAACTGCAGACACCGCTTTGATGTTTTGTTTCGCTCTGTTTCGCTTTGGTTACCAGGCAGGTCGGCTAACACTCAAGTGCAGTGGCTTTTCGCTCCGGCTGCTGGCGTTTCTCTGACTTTATGTTAATGTGTCTTCTACGTGCTTTGATTGTAAGCCGCACTGTATTCTTGTTAGGAGGGGGGTTGGGTGTGCATTACCAGTCACGAACCCTAAGCCCCTGAGCAGCGCCTGGCACTCAAAAGGTGCTTAACCGTGATCGAATGAGTGAACGGATGGATGGATCCGGAAATGAACTGAGTTTCACTTGTCTGTGAGGAGCAGCGAGTGGCCACGAAGGGAAGGACGAGTTCCCACTAGTCCGTGAAAAGGGCACTCAGGCCCGCAGGCATGGGTTTGGCAGAGCAGGAGTCACGTTTTCCGATGGTAATTGAACCCTGAGCTTCTGAACTGGTAAGACATAGCCACCTGGGTGGGTGAGTGAGCACGTGAGTGCCCCGGGATCCCCCAGCGAGTGTGCTTGGCCGTCCCGTCCAGCCGGCTGTGGCTGCCCAGCTGAGGCGTGAAGCCCGGAGCCGGGCTGTGTAGCACAAAGCCGTGTGAACAGAAGCTTGGTGCCCAAATCACCTGTGTTGAGCCCAATGCAAAAAGCTTCATTTAAAATACTTGAGACTCAGTCCTGGCTGGTGTGGCTCAGTGGATTAGGTGCCAGCCTGTGAACTCAAAGGTCACCAGTTCGATTCCCCGTCAGGGCTCGCGCCTGGGTTGCGGGCCAGGTCCCCAGCAGGGGGCATGTGAGAGGCAACCACACATCGCCGTTTTTCTTTCTCTCTTTCTCCCTCCCTTCCGCTCTCCCTTAAAATAAATAAATAAATTCTTTTTAAAAATAAAAAATAAAATAAAATACTTGATAATCAGGCAAACTGGGTCACAAACCAGGTAATTCTCGGTCCATGGGCGTTGTTCCTGGAGTAGGAATGAGAAGAGAGCGAGAAGAATCGCGGGCAAGTTGAGAAGAGACAGGCTGCCTGTTGGTGGCAGAGGGCCGATGGGCGCCTTGCCACTCTGCACCCGACTGCCTGCTGTTTCGTGTCACTGTCCTCTTTCCAGGGGCTCAGAGGCTCGGGGAGCCAAGATCTGCTAGTGCCATCTGTCCATCCAGAAACTGGGGGCTGAGGAGGGACGAGGCTTTGCCCCTGGTGGCCCAGTGAGTTCCCAGCCATGCTGAGGTGGAGCCCAAAGTCCTCGTCACCTTGTCGTCTTTCCAGTGCCTACTTTTGAGAGCGGACCCGTGTGAGAACTTCCGGGGGACCTGAGGCCGAGAGCAGCCCCACTCTGAGCCCAGGGTCTTCCTGCTCCTCAGGGGACCTCCGCCCTCGGGTGAGTGATGGATTTTAACTTTTTCTTACAACAAAGACACCGACAACCAGAGGGGTCCTTACCTTAGCCTCTGAGTTCGTGAACTCAGATGGGAAAAAAGTGACCTCTTTATCGACCTCTAAAATTTAGCGTTTCCTTCCGTTATGAAAGGCATCGGACCCCGGCGAACTAGCAGGACTTGTGGCCGTTGCTGACAGAAGTCAGATCTTCTCATGCCCCTCGGAATGTTTCCGGTTTCTGCAGATGCCGTGAATGACCCTCCCTGCTTTGAGGTTCCAGCGGTCGTGAGATGACTGCTGGCTCTCGTTTTGGGCATTGACGAACACATACATGACGCCAGTATAATTTTAAAAAATATTTCAGTATAATTGATTCTCTTTGTAACTCAGTGTGTCTTATTTTATGCATTTAAATACAGAAAGTTAGCCATCTTTTGATACAAAGATTAGAAAAACGAGGTTAAGAATCACCGCTTGAAGAGAATGGTCCCCTCAGACTTCGTTAACCTCCCACTCACAGATTTGCTATGGTCCATAAATCAATACAGTGTGGGTTTTTTTTTTTAAGCTCAGCAAAGGGAGTGGAGCTTCTCAAACAATAAATAAAAAAAAGTCTTAGGACTAAGGAATTCATGTCGATTTGATAACAAAACGGCATTCTAGAAAGTGTATTGATTCCATCGGCTCCAATCTCTGCATTTCATTACTCGGCATCTATCCAGTGTTTGATCAAGTCACAGCCACCTCCTTGGCTGGGGAGGATCAGAGTGAAGGTGGTGGCCGCCCAGCGTCACTGAGTGGGAAGAAAAGTAGGAATATGCAGGCAAAGCTTTCAACTAGCACTAAACCGAAAGGAGGCCCCCCCCACACGGGCAGCCTGACGTCCCTTCAGACCTCTGGAACCGGTCACCGTTTTTTGGGTTTTGGAGTTAACTGTGGAGATAGTAGCTAGCCGTTGAAGGCTTGTCCTGCTAACATGTTTTTAGCTAGGAGGATGCACACGAAACACAGACCTTTACATGTCCAATCACTGGAGGCACAGACTTCAGACTAAGAAAATTCAAGTTTGGGAATTGAGGCTTTTAGAAACATGGGAAGACCAACTTAATAAAAATTAAAATCTTATTATGTCACCACGGTAGAAAATGCAAATGTCTGTCTGTCTGTGGGGAACGTTCTGTCTTTTCTGAAATAATGCTGCAGCACCTCTCGGGTCCGGAGAACAGACACTGTTTGTGTCGTCTTTTCTGCAGGCTTTGAGCTGGCTGGGCTGCGCATGGTCACCCTGGGCCCCTGAAACTGCCTGAAGGGGAAGGTTATCTTCTGTGAGTCACTGGTACTGTCCCCGTTGCTGCTCCTCGGTTCCCTCAGATCGGAGGTCACTTCTGCTCCGCAGCCATGATCTGCTTGGACCCACGAATCACTTAGAACAATCTCTGGCACAACCTCAGAGGAAGATAACGCTTTTGTTTCAGACGGATGTCAGAGGCTGGGGCCAGGCCTGGTGAAACTGCCCCCCAGGCGGCTTGAGGCTCTCGGAGCCTCCAACAGCGGGACAGACGGCCTTTTGGGGTTTCTCTACGGAGGAGTGTGGCACAGTTAAGAAAGGGAAAAAAGAGCCAGAGGCCACACAGTGGCCGATGAAGTAGGAGCAGAGTGCTTCTAAGAACCTGCAGTTGCTGCTGGACTCGGAGCTCACCCACAGGACGGGCGCTGGCTCATGGAGTGAAACGTCGCCTTGGGTCTCAGAAACGAGAGGGAAATGGCCCAAGAAGTCCACCCGAGCTCCTTCCAGGAATCGGAATGGGAGGTGATTCTCCCGGTCCTGTACCGAGACCAGGCAGTTCAGAACATGGAGGAGGAGAGGATACGGTACGCTGGGCCCCTCGGACGGGGGGGGGGGGGGGGTGCGGGGGAGGTCCTGCGGGCCTCTGGCTTTTCCCGCTCGGAGCCTGCTTCTGGGAATTCACCTTGCTGTGTGAGTCCTTGCGTACCTCTCAGCCTCTGCCCTGCTCAGCGCCCCAATGGCGGGGGCCGGGTGGAGGTCACCTTCGCTGTCTAGCTCCGCTTCTCAGATGGGAAGGGGCATGGGCGGGCTGCTTTCCTTCTTCACGTAAAATGGTGTCTTTTTTGTGATGCGTCTGCCCACTTGGCATGAGCGACTCTGGGGACGCTGCCGGGGCAAGCCCTCCAGTTCAGGGGTCCCTACGTTATCTCTGGTGATGCCCGAAGGCACAAAGAAAAGCCAAAAAGCCGCTTAGAAACAGCAAATCTGCTGGAATCCGTTTCCCTCTCTCTCTCCCTTTTTTTTTTCTTTCCTCTCTCTCTGTGGCTTCTTCAGCTTCCAGGTTGGCTGTAAAGAAAGGGGAGAATGAGATGGGGACCTGCTGGGCCTGTTCCAGCTGGTTTGTCAATAGGCGGTGACTTTGCCCCTCTGTCTCCAAGCCACACAGGCTGTGGGCCATTCGTTAGGATTTAATATAGCAGGGCTGGGCGGGACCCAAGTTGTGCTGTCCATTGTCAGCTGTCATCCATCTCAAAACACGCTCTGGAGATGAAACAGCTGCTGTGGCTTTGCTCGTCCGTGCTCACGGAGGACGCGAGGCCCAGAAGGAAAGCGACGGGGCGGGCTGTGGGCGTCGGTTTGTTTTCAGGGGCAGAGCTCTTTCAGGGTCTGCCAAGAAAAATGCGCCTGGAAAACGGACCTTTGGACAACCACATGCTTGAGGAGTGGGAAGGGTCCCGGTCAGCTGCGTCCGCCCTCACCTTTCGTCCCCGCACTCTCTGAATGTGCTTACACTCTCACCCCCGGAGAAAGGGAGCACCCTGACCACAGCAGGGTTTTCTTTGATGATTAAAGATCTTTCAGTGACTTAGAATCCTCCTTTTGGATGTCAACGAAGAAGGTGGAGGCTGTGGTGAGGACGTTTTGTTCCCGAGGGTGCAGATTCTGGGGCCAGTCCTGAAAGTCGGATGTGAGCTTGCTTCTTGGAATCGGCTTCTCTTTTCTGAAAGTAGATAATGGAGACATTTCAGTGTTCTGGTTAACGGCACGTCTTGGGGGCCCCTTTGCACTGGAGCTATTATTGGGGCAAAGGGGCTGGAACACCCATAAAAAAAAAAAACAGCAGAGCAAAGCACCAGTGAAATAATTTCATTAGGTAACTAATGGCAGTAGCAGGCGTGTGTGTGTGTGTGTGTGTGTGCATCTTTCCACGTCTTGCCTATTAGAACGAATGTCATTTTCTGTGTTGTTTTTTTTTTCTCCTCCTCTCTTCTTTCACTGTTCTCGCTTACCATCATAGCGCCCTTTGGGCATGAAGGGAAGAACCTAGAACAAGCTAGCAGCTGATTCCTCTGGGCCAGGCCTCTTGTTTATGCTTTGCCCTTTAATCCTCACTGCAACCTGTGAGGCAAGGTGTCCTCTGTTCCACAGCTGAGAAAGCCTCTGAGCCTCTCGTTCACCACGGTGGAGCCCGGGGTTGGTGGGGGGCAGGGCTCTGGATGCCAAAGCCCCTTCTCTCGTACCCTTGAGGAGCTGCTAGGGCCCTGGCCATGGGGGAGGGTGTCTGGCGTCTGTGCTCCCACTCAGGCAGCTCTTGCTGAACTCTCTGGGCCACAGGAAACTGAAGACGCGCCTGCAGCAACTCCGGTGGAAAGGCGCGAACAGCAGGAGCCAGGAGTACACGGAGAAGTCGTGCGCCCGCTGCCGGCGCGTGCTGGGGCTGCTGCTGAACCGGGGGGCCGTGTGCCAGGGCTGCAGCCACCGCGTGTGCTCTGAGTGCCGCGTGTTTCCGAGCAGGACCCGCGTCTGGAGGTGCACCGTGTGCTACGAGGGCAGGTGAGGATGGCGGGACGGCTCACAGGTGGTCAGGACACCCTCTAATCCAGGAGGTTCATGTTTACCGGGGGCCTGCCACGGACTTACCTCTGGAGGCTTGGAAGTCACCGTAATTCGAAAGTCAATTTTATTATATAAAAAAGCGTTTTTGCTTTTTTCTTAATTTACCAAAGTTTGTTTGCAAGGGCCAAGCGTGGGCTCACGGGGAGCTAGGATTCGTCTGGGCTTTGAGTAGGTGCCTTAGTTTTCGTGGAGTTTCACAGGTCTCCTCCGGGAGAAGGGGAGTGCCTGGTGGCAGGGGGCATCTGTGCGACCCTGTGCGGCTTTAATAAGGCCTTTTGGAAGGAGGCCAGCGAGCCTTTGTCGGACCCTCAAATAAAGGACTGGGTATGCTTCCTGTTGGTGATAGACTGAACCTACATTTATTTTAGTCTTTTGGTGCTGTGAGGTTTTAAAAAAAATTTAACATGGAATTGTTTCTTTTTAAATATTGTATTTATTTTTAGAGGGAGGGGAAGGAAGGGAAAAAGAGGGAGAGAAACATCAATGTCTGGTTGCCTCTTGCATGTCCCCTCCTGGGGACCTGGCTGGCAACCCAGGCATGGGCCCTGACTGGGAATCGAACCGGTGACGCTTTGGTTCGCAGGCCACGCTCCATCCACTGAGCCTCACCAGCCAGGGCAGAATTGGTATTTTGAACTACCCATTTTGAAAATAGAAAATGCACTACCCACATCGGGCTTGGGCTCCCCCTGTTCAAAACAAGCACAGGTCGATCGGCATCCTTGACACAATGGGGTGCGCTTCTGGTTGCTGGGGACAGCGCGCCCCAGGCCTTCTCAGGACCCAGGGGACGGGAGCAGCGGTCGCCTGCTGTGCAGCTCCGAGTGCAGTCACAGCCTCCAGGTCTGGAAACGCATCTCATATCACCGCAGAGGCGGGGCGCCCGGGCCAAGGCTGGCGGAGGCGCTCACAGGGCGTGCATCGGGGCCGGGTTTCCTGTTCCCCGTACTCAGGGGGAGTTTGGTGATTGCGCGCCCAGACGCTATCATCTCCTAAAATTTCCAGTCCCTTTGCACGGCCTGATCATTGAGATCGCTCCCCCAGACAAAAGTGAGGCTCTCCAGCCAGATTCCTTCGGTCGGAGCCGCACACCTTCCGCTCGATTCTCCGGCGGTCTGCGGAGGTGCGCCGACTCCCATCAGCGCCTCCTCCGCGCCGCATCTCAGGGTTCTTCGGTTTGTGGAAGCCGGTGCCCGTAGGCCTCGCCCAGCGCGAGAGGAAAAAGCAGAACGTTGCTGAGACCAGCCCTGGCCACCCACGAGCTCGTGCAGGTCGGGGCTCTTGACAGGGTGTGTGACCATTCCAAATAATCTCTCCGAAGACCTTACGATTGCCCTGGCCCGTGGCTTGGTTGGTTGAAGCACTGTCCTATACACTGAAAGGTCGCAGGTTCGATTCTCAGTCAGGGCACTACCTGGTTTGCTGGTTCCATCTCCAGGTGGGCACCTGTGAGAAGCTACTGATTGATGTTTCTCTCTCTCTGTCTCTCTCTCTCTGTCTCCTTCCCTTCCTGTCTCTCTAAAAACCAATAATCATGTCTTCGGGTAAGGATAAACAAAAACCAGATCTTAAGATTTCCTCCTGTTTAATAAACCACGTGTATTTGAAGTCTAGTGATAAACATTGCTTGGCAAGATATTAAATTCTTCAGCATTTTTTTTTCTCCTAATAATTCAACGATAAGCAAAAAATCAAAACAGGAGGACAGGGCCCGCCATTCTCCGAGGATGTCGCCCGTGTTGAAATCTCTGCCCAAGAGGTGTCGCACCCTGGCTATCGAAACTTTACCCTCCAAGCACACCCGGTGTGGCTTCTATAACCTCGGCTTCCTCATTTTGAAATAAGGATGTTTTTCGAAATACCTAAAACAATTGCCTAACCCTGTAGGCTCCGGCACAGGGCACCTTACGGAGGAGCTCAATCATTGCTGCCGGCACCCCCCGCCCGCCCCTGCTCTTCGCTCGCTTCCTTTGCAGCCCTCCGACCTCAGGCCCTCTGACCTCGCAGCCCTCCGACCTCGCGCCAGTTGGTCCGCTCCGGGCTGTGTCCTATTTTAGGACGAAACTTCAGAGTATTTGACATTCGTAGCTGAACTGGGACCTGGAGAAGGGTTTTGAGCCCAATCCTTTCCCTCTGCCTGCTTCTCCCTCAGCCTGAGACTTGTGCTCCTGGAATGAGTGGATCGGTGTGGGGACAGGACAAGAGAAACAGGGTCCTAAAGCCAGAAAAGGGGAAGCTCTAGGGCAGCAAGGAAAAAAAATGCATAAAAGCAAATCCGACTGACAGATTGCCGCAGATGGCGTAGGGCTTGTGTGGGGCCTTGCGTGGCGGGCGTTCCAGAAGTCAGCTGAGTGTTCTGCCTGTGGGGCGGGCTTTTCAAGGTGGCTTCGCAGAACATACGCGGTTGGGGTGTTCCAGGAAGAGGGTCGGGGTTAGAGGTGGGCTGGGACACTGTCAGGGAAAGGAAGTGACACGGAAATGAGCAGTGACCACTCGCCACATGCAAGGTGCTGGGCTAAGCATTTCTTTATACCGAATATCTTATTCAGATCTTCAAATAGTCTTACGAGCAGCCACCACTGTTATCTTCATTTTATAGATGAGGCCGTGCAGGCCTTGACACACCAGACAGTTAGCCCGTGGCCATGAACTCAGTACAACTAGAACCCGGGTCCCCGGAGCCCCAACCCCTCCTGCTCTGAGCCCCCCTCCTGTCTGCTGAGAGACTCCCCCATGAGTGCAGATTCTCCAAAGCCACTCAGAAGGGTCTGGATCGGGGACATGTGTGTTTTGCCAGAAGAAAGCCACACAGAAGCTGGCTGTTGGGCAGGGCGGACTCAGCAGGGGGAAGATAAGGTAACCAGCCATGCGAACATCCTTGCAGTGAACTCAGGCACGAGGTGATGAGACTGGTGGTGGTACAGATGGCGAATGTGACAGTTCAACAAAGGGGTGGTGGAACTTAGTTATGGGGGAGAAAGAGGGAACGGTCAAAAACGGTTCCGAGGACTAGTTTTTTTATGGTTAACCTGCTCGTAGAGCATCAGAAAAACTAAAAGAAACAGCGAGAGTAAAGGAGAGGCGTCAGAGAGAACAGAAAACCAAGACAAGTGGAAAGGCCTCGGAAGACGAAAGCTGGTTGGAAGCGGCTTCCAGTGCCGAGGGCCATGCGGCGTCCTTAGCGGGGGCCGTCGAAGAAGGGGGTTTGGGAGGAGAAGGAGAGACGAGGGACTCAGACACATCACCTTATCCTCGCTTCTTGGTTGACTTTCCTCATTAGAATTTATTGATAATTTCTTCAGTGAAATGGCCCAACTTAACAACATGTTGAAATGTCAAGGGGGACCCAAAGCTTTATAGTTGCTTGTTTATTTTAGCTTAATTTAGAACAAAGCTTGAACTTGAAGACTTAGGTTTACATTGATCTTTTCCCTTCAAAATCATACACTATGCTTACATAGTGTAACACAGTAACATCAAATTCCGTATGGATTGCTGAGGAATGACGGTTGCTTGGGACGTTTTCCTTCAAAAAGTTAACTTTTCTCTTGCTTTGTAATTGGTTTTGACCACGAGAAATCATTTATTCTTCAGTTTCAGGTATTCATGGGTATGCTTCCTCTGTTTTACTAGGAACATTTTACTGCTTGTAAAATAAGTAGAGCAGAGGTTTTACACTGAGAATCTCAAATCAGGGCAGGTGGCATGGTTGATTTCCTGGCAATTTCTTGGACTGCCCACATTTTCTCTGCTGTACTGTGTCTGGTGCCAGTGAAGAAAAACTCGAGTTGCTCAGTTCCAAACCGATGCTGACCTTGGCATCGTTGCCACGTTCTTCGTTCTCAGGTTGGAGTTTGAATTATTGCTGCAGAGCAATACATAATAATTTTTTTTTTAAATGAATAAAACTGCTTCTTAAAAGGAAAGCAGTAAGTCTGCCTAATTCTGCTATGTACTTTGCTACTCATAGAAACAGTACTTTTATAACTTAAGGTAGTGAAGTACACAGAGAAGAAGTAGTTGTTCCTTCTTCCTTTGAAGATTGTAAAAACTCTCGAACAGTGTAACTGTTACCGCCATTTAATTTAATTTGATGAGTTATCAGGCCCTACAAGCTAAGGGTGGTAAGTCTGTTACCTCTATGCTTGGAAAAAGGGCAGAGGTGCATCACACGTGACTTTACGTGGCTGAGGCATCTGAGTTGATGTTGAGTTCTATTTAGGAAATGCGTGTTTGAATCTTGTAGTAAATGCCGACCAGCCCTAAGAGCTAGTGTTTTACAAAAGCTTCTCCCACCTGAAAAAAAAAAAAAAAAAACATGAAGACATGGATGTTGGTTTGGACAACGTCCTAGCTTTCAAACTTCAGACCATGAGCCAAGGCTCCTAACAGCATCGTCGCCGAGGGCACCAAGTGCAAGCAGCCCAGCATCTCTCAGCGGATGAACGGGCAGACGAAACGTGGGGCGTAAACAGCGAGGAATCCCGTTCAGCCAGAGAAGAGAATGGAATCCCGACACGTGCTGAAACATGGAGGAGCCTTGTGAGCACCGTGCTAAGTGAAGTAAGCCATCCACGGAAGGACAAACACTGTATTATTCCATTTACCTGAGGTTCCCAGAGTAGGCAAATTCAGAGGCTGAAGGGTTTCGTAAACACTTTTACTTATTCGCCAATCGTTTTAAAATATCTGTATTCTTTTACGTTGCTTTTTCTTTCAGACGATCTCCTCCAATATTTATTTTTGTCACCTACGTTGTTTTATAATTATATTCACAATGATTATTAAACCAACCCTGTATTTTAACTGATCCAAGGGCTTACTGCCGACCTTTTGAGATAAGGATTTCCCAGTTTGCAGCTTCTTTATCTGGATTTGAAGATTTGCCCCCAGAAGAGCATGGGGGTGGCGTGAGTCCCAGGCTTGCGAGTTTGCAGATGCCTTCAGGGGCCTTTCCCCACGAGGGATGATGCCTTCAGTGGGTGGTCAATCTGGAGTCCCAACCTTCTAACCTCAAAATTTAGTGATGCACTCTTGTGGCCTTTTGGACATTAATGTAACAGAGACCTCTGAGGCTAGTTTCATTTTTCTTTCTGTATCATCTGGTTTTTATGTACTAGGAATAGATTGTTTTTTTTCCTATATCCTTATAATTAAAAATAGTTTCTAGTACCTATTTGGGTATGAGTCTCTCCACACTGAGTTTTAGGAAATAAAGACAGTTCCTTTGAGCTAACTGTCCCTTGGGTTTGCTTGTTTAATTTTTTAAAATTGTGATAAAGTAGGCACGACATAAAATTCACCATCTTAACCATTTTTAAGCGTACAGTTCAGCGGCATTAAGCACATTCCCATTATTGCACAGCCGCCGCTAACATCTGTCTCCAGAACTTTTTTGCCTTTCCAGAGAGACACCCTGTCCCCAGTAAATGCCCCCATTTCTCCCCCAACCCCTGGCACCCGCCCGCCTACTTCCTGTCTATGCATTTTCACTACTCAAGGGACCTCATAGAATCTTACAGCATTTGTCTTTCTGTGATGGCTTATTTCACTTATCATAAGGTCCTGAATGTTCGTCCACGCTGTAGCATGCGTCGGAATTTCCTTCTTTTCTAAGGTTGAGTAACATTCAGTTGTATGTATAGACGGCATTTTTTAATCCGTTCATCTGTCGATGGGCACTTGGGTTGTTTCTCCCTTTTGGCTGTTGTGAGTAATGGCGGTACAAGCATCGCATCAGTCTTCGGTGTGTCTCCCCAGGCGAGGGATCGAGAGAGCACATGCTGTTTGTACGTCTGATGCTCCGAGGCCCTGCCACATGGTGTGCCCCAGCGGCTGCGCCGCTGTTGCGTAAACATTCCCGCCAGCACACACGGGTGCCGGTTTCTCCACGTCCTTGCCCAGCCTTGCTGTTGTCTGGTTCGTTTTGTTTTGTTTTAGTAGTCACGACTGAGTGAGAGGTGGGGGCTGGCTTGTCTCTTGACTGAGTACTGTTTTCTCCAACCGGGTCTGATTATTCACTTACTCCTTGCCCTGGCTTCTCCAGGCATAACTTTTCATGCCCAGGTTGGCCTCATTCCCTGCCCTCCGTTTGTATTATCTTCTCCTCCAATATTAGGGTCTTTCTCTTTTTCTGCCATGTTCTGGGGGAGTGTTTCTGCTCGGCCAGCCTCAGAGGGCCTGGTCTGCCCTTTCTGTTGCTGACACAGTTCGCTCCACTCCAGGCTGGGGTCCCCTACGTCGTCCTTTATTCCAGTGTGCGGTTCTTTGCCTCAGCCTGGTTTCTCCTGATGTCTTTCTGTGTCCTTTTCCTGGAGGCTGAGGAGGGTCTTACATGTTTTTGAAGACTAACCGCTTTCTGGAACTTTCCCTGGTGCACTGAGTAAGCACTTCCTGGGCTTCAGGACTGTTTCTTCTGCCTGTGGCATCGAGTCCGAGGCTCTCGGCTGACGCCTCAGATGTCCGGGCTGAGGTTTTGCCAACGGAGAATAGCTGCTTCTTGTCCTTTGCCCCCTCGTGACAGCTTTGATGGTGGGGGACCCCTGTTTAGGTCTGCGGGGACGACAGGGGACACGCAGTCTGTCACTGGATTTTCACCGTGGAGGCCTCCGCAAGCATGGCTCTGCCTGGCTGCAGAATCCTTCTTAATGTCATTGACTAATGACTTGAAGTAACAAACCGAGGGCCACAAACTCGTGACCTTGTTTCTCCGGCCTGCACAATGTCTAATAGCTGTCATCTCAGTGCCTGACACGGGGACACAGGTGCACTGGTTCACCTCAGTGCCCGCCCTTCCCTGTTGTCTCATTCCCAGCCCGCTCCCCTCATTCACGGGTGCTGCTGGGAGCCCCAGGGTGTGAGCCGCTGCATCTGATTAGAGGGCACGACACATACAAGACCTCAGGGCACGCCGTCACGGGGCTCAGCCTAGGTTGGGTACCACCTTACCCCTTCAACTCTCAGGGTGCTCCCTGCAGACGCAGGGGTGTTCATGCACCCGGCAACCCACATATACGTCCTGGCCCTTGCCACGGGCCTCCATTGTGCTTGGGGCTGTGACTGTGACACCGAACGTGACACAGGGGAGCTGTCTTCTCTCTGAGGCCAAAGGAGAGTTATCAGTGTTCTGCCCCACGTGGTGGAGTTACAGAGTCGTTTCTTTATCTTCATCTCGGTGTTCTGACTCCTCTCCCAGTTACCAAGGGTTTAATCGCAACGATCGGTCTCTTTTCCTGTAAGATGCTGTGATCAGACGATCAGATCAACAGAGCTGGTGCAAAAAGAAAAAAAAACTTCACTGTTTTGCTTTGTAAGTAGAAACCATCTTAGATGCAAGATTATTAGAAGTAGAACAATTTTCAATGGCATGCATACTTAGGACCAATTTTAGCTGGGAATCTCCTAGCAATTGGACAAGCTAGCGCAAAGCCGTTAGGTTGGTCTCGGTTTTACGATATGCAGCTTCTTCATTTACGAGCCACCAGGCTCTCTGGATGCTTCTTTGCCACCAGGGCACTGGCTGGGGAGTAGATCTCCCCGGGACTGAGCTTCTACAGCCACTCGAAGAATCCTGACTTACCGATCAGTCTCCCGCCTCTCTCGGTTGAGTGGTGGAAACACGCTGAGCAGCTCCAGGGACATCGTGCTGACTTCTTGGAGCACAAAGCGTGGAAGGCTTAGCCACCTTCCGATGCGAGCAGCCCGGAGGCAGAGTGAAAACGCATCCAGTGGTACTGTTCGGCTCATTGCTTGCTGAGTGTAATGAGGTCAAACCCTTTCGAGGGTTTCCATTCCTCGTGCTGTTTTGCTCAGCTTTGCAAAGTGCTTTTCCGCAGCATCTCTCACTCGCTCATGTAACGACAGCAGCAGCAAGCGCCAGGCCGCGGAGATGGCAGCTGGCCCCGCCAGGTGTGTGCTGAGAGTTTCGGTGTGCCGGAGCCGCGGCTGCGATTCCGGGGTCCTCGTGCAGTTTGTGGGGCCCCACGGGCACCCAGTCTCCTGACTCTCTCTCCTCTGCTCATGCTGCCACCCTGGTTTTCACCTTCCAAGATACACTGATGGCTTTGAAAAGTTTTAAGGAAGCACGTCATGCTTCTGTTTGAGAAATGCTAGTGCATTAACCTCTCACCGAGCTCAGGAATTGTGCCCCGAAGCTCTTGTCGTCGGACTCCGACACTGGTCTGGGAAGAACTAAGGAAGGCTGGCCTTGGCTGCTGAGTCGGGCTCCCCTGCGTGGCCCAGACGGGCCCAGAGCCGTGGCACGGTCTGCACAGCCGCCTTGGACCGTGAGCATAGTAAGGGGCCTCCTGCTAAAATGCGGGGCGGGTGTGCACAGGGAGCCCCGCTGAAAGGTATCGAGGGGTCGCAGCTCCTGAAACGGCTGCCTGCGTAAGTGCGTTCTCGCAGGGAACAGCCTCACAGGCCAGGGGCTGGTGGTCCCACGGTCCAGGACTGAGGCACCGTCCCCTCCTTTCTTCCATCACAGGAAAGCCCGGCGGGCCTATGAGTTTGTGGCCACGGGTCTACCGCCCAAATCGTTCCTGCTGGGACTTTGCAAGTCATCAGCTGGGGTTCGGTGAGATGGTTAGAAGGTTCCGTTAGATGGCTAGCCCGAGACTAGTTAGATGGTTATGTTAGACACTAGCACGAGGTGACTAGTTAGATGGTGGTGTTAGACACTAGCCCAAGGAGACTAGTTAGATGGTGGTGTTAGACACTAGCACGAGGTGACTAGTTAGATGGTGGTGTTAGACACTAGCATGAGGAGACTAGTTAGATGGTGATGTTAGACACTAGCCCGAGGTGACTAGTTAGATGGTGGTGTTAGACACTAGCCCAAGGAGACTAGTTAGATGGTGGTGTTAGACACTAGCCCGAGGAGACTAGTTAGATGGTGGTGTTAGACACTAGCATGAGGAGACTAGTTAGATGGTGGTGTTAGACACTAGCATGAGGAGACTAGTTAGATGGTGATGTTAGACACTAGCCTGAGGTGACTAGTTAGATGGTGATGTTAGACACTAGCCCGAGGAGACTAGTTAGATGGTGGTGTTAGACACTAGCATGAGGAGACTAGTTAGATGGTGATGTTAGACACTAGCCCAAGGAGACTAGTTAGATGGTGGTGTTAGACACTAGCCCAAGGAGACTAGTTAGATGGTGGTGTTAGACACTAGCACGAGCTGACTAGTTGGATGGTGATGTTAGACACTAGCCCAAGGAGACTAGTTAGATGGTGGTGTTAGACACTAGCTCAAGGAGACTAGTTAGATGGTGGTGTTAGACACTAGCCCAAGGAGACTAGTTAGATGGTGGTGTTAGACACTAGCCCGAGGAGACTAGTTAGATGGTGGTGTTAGACACTAGCCCGAGGTGACTAGTTAGATGGTGGTGTTAGACACTAGCCCGAGGAGACTAGTTAGATGGTGATGTTAGACACTAGCACGAGGAGACTAGTTAGATGGTGGTGTTAGACACTAGCACGAGCTGACTAGTTAGATGGTGATGTTAGACACTAGCACGAGCTGACTAGTTAGATGGTTATATTAGACACTAGCCCGAGGAGACTAGTTAGATGGTGGTGTTAGACACTAGCACAAGGTGACTAGTTGGATGGTGATGTTAGACACTAGCCCAAGGAGACTAGTTAGATGGTGATGTTAGACACTAGCCTGAGGAGACTAGTTAGATGGTGGTGTTAGACACTAGCCCGAGGAGACTAGTTAGATGGTGGTGTTAGACACTAGCCTGAGGAGACTAGTTAGATGGTGGTGTTAGACACTAGCCCGAGGAGACTAGTTAGATGGTGGTGTTAGACACTAGCCCGAGGAGACTAGTTAGATGGTGATGTTAGACACTAGCACGAGCTGACTAGTTAGATGGTGGTGTTAGACACTAGCCTGAGGAGACTAGTTAGATGGTGGTGTTAGACACTAGCCCGAGGAGACTAGTTAGATGGTGGTGTTAGACACTAGCCCGAGGAGACTAGTTAGATGGTGATGTTAGACACTAGCACGAGCTGACTAGTTAGATGGTGGTGTTAGACACTAGCCCGAGGAGACTAGTTAGATGGTGGTGTTAGACACTAGCCCGAGGAGACTAGTTAGATGGTGATGTTAGACACTAGCACGAGCTGACTAGTTAGATGGTGGTGTTAGACACTAGCACGAGCTGACTAGTTAGATGGTGGTGTTAGACACTAGCACGAGGTGACTAGTTAGATGGTTATATTAGACACTAGCCCGAGGAGACTAGTTAGATGGTGGTGTTAGACACTAGCACAAGGTGACTAGTTGGATGGTGATGTTAGACACTAGCCCGAGGGGACTAGTTAGATGGTGGTGTTAGACACTAGCCCGAGGGGACTAGTTAGATGGTGGTGTTAGACACTAGCCCGAGGGGACTAGTTAGATGGTGATGTTAGACACTAGCCCGAGGGGACTAGTTAGATGGTGGTGTTAGACACTAGCACGAGGGGACTAGTTAGATGGTGGTGTTAGACACTAGCCCGAGGGGACTAGTTAGATGGTGGTGTTAGACACTAGCCCGAGGGGACTAGTTAGATGGTGGTGTTAGACACTAGCCCGAGGTGACTGGCATCTAATTTGCCTGCCTCCTGTTCTGGGTTCGGAAGGCAGGGCTGGAGTAATCCTTTGAAGACGGTGGTGTCCTCAGGCATTTTCGCCTTCCTCTCTCCACTCCCCTTCACCAGTTTTCATTGTTCGTGATTGTGTGTCTGTGTGTGTGTTCGCTTCTCAACGGCGGCCCATGACTGGCCAGCTCAGGGACTGCAGGGAGGGTCACTGATCGGTGGGTGCTGAATTCTGGTGTCTTTTCCAGGGCGAGGCCTCGCCGGTCCCCTCGCCTGTCTCGCGCTGCGATGTTTTTGGTCCCAGGGTGACGAGCTGGCGAGTGTGAGAGCGGGGGTAGCTGAGACGGGTCGCCCCCACGAGGAAGGGCACCCCGGCAGTGAAGCGCGTTTCTCGGAGGGAGGCCCCTAGTTGCCGCCGTTGGTTCTGCTATCCTGCCCTCCTCGCCTGACGGTTAGACCTCGTCCTGCTTCTAGGGGCGAAGGAGGCCCCTCAGAAACGGAAGAGTCCTGCTCGCCTCTCCAAATCTCCCCTGGCTGGCGGCCTTCTGGCTTGACCTCAAGGGCCGGAGCGGAACGTCTGCTGAGATGCTGAGCTCTCCTTCAAGTGTTTTCCGTTGGCTTGGCAGATCAGATATCCACGTTTCTGGGTTTATGGCTGCCAACGTTCCCTGTCTCTCCGGAGACACGGCGCGGTGAATTTATGTATGATGACAACATTTACAAGCCTTGACTTGAAAAAATGCCCTGGTGTTTGCATATAACTTCAAAGAACCTAAAGGAGAACCACCCTCAGTAAATACCTGGTAGAGGAGAAACACCAGAAGTGGAAGTTGCCATGTTTCTTAAATAACCAAGGAATTGACAAGTTTCGTGGCCCATTATTTCAAGGGTGGGAACAACGGACAACTGCTGTGCATTTTTTACCCTTTCACCTCCTGTTGAAGGTAGTAGCCTCCTAAGGCTATTGAGGTGCTGCCTCTCCAAGGTTCTGGGAGGTCAGGGGTGCTTTCTCCAGGAATTTGGAAACTGTCCAGAGTAAAACACACTTGGGCAGGAGTGCCGGGCAGGGCACATATAGGGCTCCCCCTGCTGTCCTCCGTGTGGCTAAGACAGAAGGAGGGGGACACGCCCAGGGGAGCCCCTGCCAGACCAGCTGCCCAAGGAGCCACTTTCCATCTCTTCTGTGCTCCGCCAGGACCCACGTTCCCCCCAGACCTCCATGGAAGCACTCGGGCCCCCATTTCTAGACTTCAGGTCCTTCCAGGAACCTTCTCCGGTGGCTCTTGGTAAAGGTCATGGTGAACGCAGGCTCACCCTAAACTAAGTAAGCTGAGGATGAGCTGAGCGAACAGGCAGCACTGAAATTTTTTTTTGCAGCTCATCCTTCCTGCCATTGCTTCCCACCGTAAATAAGATAAATTGTTATGTTTTATTTTATTAAAAAATTAAATGTTATTCAGCAACGACAGTATATAAATTTCAGGTATAAAACTTTATGATACAACCGCTGTATACTCAATTAAACATATTATTTTGATGGCAATTTTGGTTCTCCTTATATATTTATTCAGAAAACATTAAGCGTTACTATGGGTTGGGCACATGCATAGGTTAAGGCGTGTATATTACATGGACATGTAACACGTCAGGTAAGAGATACCCACGCAGGATTCCCCACTTTGCTGCTAACTAGTCGAATCCCTTAACCTCTCCGGGAAACCTGCAAAGCTAGGGGTTGGGCCAGGGATTTGACCCCCGAGGTCCTTTGCAAGACCGGTCTTGTGTGACGCTCTCCCCATTCCCAATGGGTCCTGCCCAGCACTGCCCACACCCCCAGCTGACGCTTCCTTCTGCTTGCTTTTTAGAAACGTGAGAATAAAAACTGGAGAATGGTTCTTTGAGGAGCGAGCCAAGAAATTTCCAACTGAAGGTAAATGCTCTCAAAATCTTTACCAAGTTAAAAATGATATATGCCTAGTTTGTAGATATTTGGCTTCAAACTTTTGACTGTAAGCAACTTTACAGGGTGAGGGAGACAGGCCTCCAGCTCCGTCCGCCTGGCCCACTTGTCCTCAGTTTCCTGCCTCTGCCCCTCGGCCCCTGCTGTGCCCACCAGAGGGCAGCATTCCCCCGCCTACCCCTACCCCCTTTCCCCCTGACACCCTGCTTCTGGGAGCGATGTCTCCCGCCCCTGAGACACCAGCAGTTCTGGTCTGCATGTCCGCCCCGAATCGCCGGAAGTGCCACAGACGACACCGTTATTTGCATGCTTCCTTCTCCTTCTCCCCACGAGCAGAACCTCTGCTCCGAAACCCTGTGAGCCCCTCCCAGCACCGAGCACAGCCCCTTGTTCATTCAGGACACCTGACCAGAGCAATCACCTGGGCAACCCAAGGCCTGGGCATGTGAGTAGCATTAGAACTGAGCAGACGCCCGTGATCATGAAGTGGCGTGTCACAATTACGTGAGTGGAAGGGTGTGTCTGGTCTGGGGCCAGGAATGTCTCGTAAAACATTCGCACCATCCATGTAACGGTGTGATCAGTGGCTGGGCCACGAATCCGTGGAGAGAACTAACTGCGCCGTGGCTACGAGGCGCCGCGTCGGAGCAGGTGTGCCGTGCAGATAAGAGAGTGACCGATCAGACAAAGGCGCACACGCGTGTCGTGAAAATAAAGTGCGGCCAGCGTGCTCTGTGGACCGCGGCTGTCTACGGGGGTAACACGGGCGGGTGCCCCCCTGGTGATGTGCGCCCCGAAAACCGCACTCAGGGAGCCTGTGCCGCCCTGGAGGGGATGGGGCTGCTGGGAACACTGCCTCCCTCCCCCCACCGGAAAAAGCGACGGTTCGAGGCAGAGAAGTAAGGCGTTCACATCAACCGCTGTCAACCCAGGCAGCCCTGGCTGGAGTGTGGACGCTCGGCTTGTATAAAAGGTGCTGCTAGCAGGGCCTTGTGTTCAGTTGCCACAAAATTCTCGCCTGGATTCTGCTCCTGACTCTTCTTACTCAAGAGGAGAGGGTGCGTCTGCCGGGTTTACCGGAAACCTGGAGGAGAACCCGGCGCTCACTCGTGGGGGTGCTCGGCACTCACTCGCGGGGGTGCTCGGGAGAGGGAGCGTGGCGCGTGTCGGGGCTCCTGCAGACCCACCGTTCTTCTTCTCGGCCCTGGTTCCGCTCCTGTCCCCTCTCGGGGCCCCAAGCAGCCTTGTTAACATTTCTCCTTTTTTTTTTAAAATGATGCCCATCTAGGGGAGTCTAACATTCCAGAAACATTCCAGGCATGCCTGTTTGGGGAAGGCGGCCCTGGGGAGTGTGCCCCTGGCCCTCGTAAGGGCTGAGGCACCTTCACCCTGTGAGGGCTCCTGGGCCATCAGCCCATCCAGTGCACAGCCGGGCAGAGCCATGGCACAGGGGTCGCCTCTCAGTTTGGGGGCATTGTCCTGTTTCTTTAAACTGCGTTCGCTGGGGGGCTGGTGTCTCCGGGCGGTAGGTAGACCCTCATTTCTCTCACTTGGTTCTAGTTTACAAACAATAAAGCTGTAGCGAGTGAAATGTCTGTGCTTTCGTTCAGTTCTGTAGAGAAATACCTGCCAAGTGTGATATTTCGATCACTGAGTTTTCAGCGTCACGGGTAGCTCTGTGGTGAACACCTTGGCACCTCTGCCTCCTTCCTTCGGTGGCTTCTGGGAAGAAGCAGGAGTGGTCAAAAGTGTGAACACTTGAAAGGCTGTGGCGTGTTTTACCCAGCCCCCCCCCCCCCGGGGAAGTGTGCCCATCAGCACCGCCTTGGCGGGCGTTCAGGCTGCCTTCTCACTGCACGCCGGCCCCAGGGAGGCCTGTCCCTTCAACACAATTTCCAATGCCATTTGTGATTGTGTTCGGGATGTAAAGTAGTACGTATTCATTTAAAAAAATGAAACATGAAGAAAAGCATTACAAGTAGTGTTTAAAACACAGTGACTTCACCCCAAGGACTACTGTTATACTGTTAATAGTTGGGTATGTATATCACTTCTGTTCTTCGGTGAATATTGGTATCTATGTTTGTGAGTGAACATGCACATTTTTAGGTAAAAAATGAAGAACAGAGGAAATTTTATGTGAGTCAAACTGATATGTCTGCATAATTGGGATCGAATTCTATATACAGACTTATATTCTGGTATGTCTTCACATAATAACTTATAAAGAGCATTTCCCTGTCCTTTTTTAAAATGATATTTCATTGTTTATGCTTTTACAGTTGTCCCGATTTTTGCCCCTTTGCCCCCCTCCACCCAGCACCCCCCAGGCAGTCCCCACACCATTGTTCATGTCCATGGGGCATGCATGTGTGTTCTTTGGCTGCTCCATTTCCTGTACCGTACTTCACACCCCCATGGCTATTCTGTAACCACCTAGTTGTACTTTGTAATCCCCTCAGCTCTTCACCCATCCCCCACACCACCCTCCTGTCTGACAACCATCCAAACCCTCTCTGCATCCAGTGTTGTGAACTCTGCATCTGACAGATTGCTCACCTCCATATTGTGTAGTTCTGTTTCTGGACTTTTCATCTGTTCTTTCATTTGGGCCATATTTCTTTGTCTCCTCATTTTGGCAGCCTCCCTGTGTTTGTGTGTATTAGGTAGAGCTGCTTTGACTCTGTGTCTTGGTAACATGGTCTAATGCCGTCGGTGTCCTGTAGGGTCCAGTGGCACAGTCTCCTCTATCACCCAAGCTGGGTACTCAAGGTGCACCATTCGTGTGGGCTGAGTCCATCCTCCTCTTGTAGTGGAGCCTTGGTTGCTGTGGGCACATCCAAGGTCAACCACTGCTTGGGTTCTGTTCAGGGGTCACACAGCATAAGCTACAAAGTAATCAGCAGATGGCTGCTACTTGTGCTGGGTTCGGAGGTGCCCAGGTGTGAACTTGTGAGGCCAGGCCTGGGGCAACTTAGTGAGAGGTCAGGGGCTCACTAAGGCCAGTCGGTTGCTGCTTGTTTGAGAGAATTTAAGAAAATCTGAAGCATGGCCAAGACAAGCCATTCGTATGGAAAAGCCACTGGAGACAGCTTGGGTGGACCTGAAAGTTAGGTGGGTCAGGGCCTCAGGAAGTCACCAGGGTGGGGCAGACAGTGTGAGCTGGGTTGATGACATCTCAGATATGGTGCCAGTTGCCAGCTCTGTGGCTCTGTGTGGGGGAGGGCTCAAAAAAGGAACAATGGCCTCTGCCAGCCCTTCTGTCCCGGAGAAAGCCGCCCCCCATCTCTTGCCTTGATGCTGGGCAATTCCGTTCCTCCCCATACATCTCTGATTCCTTTCAATCTGCTTCCTCTGCATGGGAGGTCAGAGGGAGTGAGTGAGTAAGTCTGTGCAAGGGCCCTTTAAGAGGAACTGCCTGGGACTCCAGAAGTTTTGGTCTTCCACAGCCTCAATCCCCACTGGATTTTTACAGCCAGAAGTTATGGATACTTTTCTTTTTGGCACTAGAACCCTGAGCTGGTGAGCATGGTGTAGGGCTGGGACCCCTTGCTCCTCAAATCCCCTCCCCGATTTTTATCTGCCACACGTGACAGTCTGTTCCACGTCTCCACCCCTCCCACCAGTCTTGGTTTGGTTTCTTCTTTAATTTCATAGTTGTAGGACTTCCATTCCGCTTGATTTCTGACGGTTCTGAACAATGGTTGTTCAATAGTTTAGTTGTAATTTTGATGTGGTTGTGTGAGGAGGTGAGCTGAGTTTACCTACGCCGCCATCTTGACCAGAAGTCTCAATCTCCCTATCTTTAAACATCATCACTATTGTTGGATAGGGAATTTCCAGTTTTTCTGTTACTTTTTTTTTGGAGTTTGTAATGTTATTAAAATAGTAAATAAAGTGCAGTGAACCTCCTGTAGTTAAGTCTTTGGCATGTCTGTGGATATTTCTAGAAACAGAAGGAAAGAGAGATGTTAGGAGCATTGCCTCCAAAAGGCCTCTACCACCAGTAGGCACTGCCCTTGAAAACAGCTTCATCTGTACGGTAAAGCCACACTGGTAGTCCAAAATGGTTTCTTGTTATTTTAATTTGAATCCATCTAACTGCTGGTGTGGTTAAATATTTCTACAACCTTGACTTTCTCTAGATGTTCTTCGGACATTAAGGCTGTTAGCCCTCTTCAGTCCTGTAGGTTGTACCATGTATCTTTGTTTTTTTGACCGACAGAGGTTTTTTCTTGTTTGTAGTCAAATCTACCTTCTGTACAACTTTGTTTTGCTTTCATACTTAGAGACATCTTCCTCATACTTTGATTGGTAAGATATCCACATTTATCTCCTAATTTTTATAGTTTCATCTACATTTAAGTCTTTACAATGCATGAGGTGGCCTGATCTAATTTTCCGGCCCAATCATCAGTTTTTCCGGTACCATTTGTTACCTAGCGAGTCCCTTTCCCGTGGGTTTACAGCCCAGGGCCATCCCTTTGCATGGCCTTGGACGCCTCGCACCCTGTACCTGAGCCCTGAGCTCCAGGGCTCTCCGTCACCTGGGTACCATGCTGAGGCCACACAGCTCCCCTGCAGCCCTGGGTTGTCTGCCCCAACCAGATGTTCAGCGCCGAAGAGTCGGAGGCCCGAGGAGACGAGGAAGTGAGAGGAAAAGCAAGGGCAGGGCTGCTGGGGACCAAGTGGGTCGTTCCCTGCGGCAGTTTCCACCGTCAGAGCTCAGCGCCGGGCAGGCACCGAAAATGAGGAGTTACAGTTCTTTTCCTCTGGGGCATCATTTGGAAAGCTAGAGCTGGCTAAATTTGGAGTTCCATTAAGGTGATTCCAGGAATCATTATGCCTTCTGTCGTTCAATTTTTAATATGCTTTTACTTATCTCCATTTTAATGATCTTATTGAATATGTGCCATTTCAAATAAATGCTCCCAGACTTTCCTGGAAAGTGGACAAGGTATAAGTAATAACACAAAGAAGAACACTAACTATTCATTGTGGCAGTTTGTTGTGCTAATTTTCCAACCATTCAAGAAGATTAAAAAAGCAAGAAAACTGAACCAATATTCTTTATTTTGCAGGGAGGTGGTACATAAAGTATTTTGAATATTTTACTTTTCTTAAAAAAGTTCTTTTTTTCTGATGATAGACTGGCTTTTTTCCTCTAAGATTTTAAAATTCAACATTGAGTTTCGTTGTCTTTGAATAGCTCCTTCTGTGCTGCAGTTGGGGTTTCTCGGTGGCGCACCGGAATGATTGAAATGTAGGGACCTTCACGGGTCTCCAGGCGTGTCTTTGGGCGTCTGGTGTTGTCATCTCCCGCCCTCCGCCCTTAGGCATGTGGCAGTCCCCACAGGGGCTTCTGGGACCCTGGCCCCAGGGTCAGCTGTGAAGTATTTTAAATTGAAAGTTCCTGACTCAGTGGAACCGGGTGGGACCCAAGAGTGGATATTTAACGAGTTCCCAAGTAATTCTTTCTATGCACTTCAGGTTTGAGAGCCACTGGTAAAGCAGCAAAGTTAATACACCATGACGATGGTCATTTTCTCCATCACTGATACCTAGAAAACTGATCATGAAAACCCATCTTTATTATAATTCCCTTGGTGTTTGCTAAGCATGTGAAGATAGCGCCCTCTTCTGGCTCCTTCCTGTAAGTGCTCATATTTTACAGTATTTTACAACCATGACATTTATTGCTTGGTGTTTGAGCTTAAAAGCAGAAAGATGATGATATTGGTACTTTCAATATTAATACTTTTTCAAGTTAAAACTGCTAAATGTAATGCACAAACAATCTATGGTGGCTTTCACTTTGCTGGGATTGGGGAAATAAAGTGACTTGGGAGGGCTGATAGGGAGTAGTGGTCCATTACGTAACCACCCAGGATGCTGCTCTGTCTGATCCTCGTGAAGAAAGTAGCTACTATTGCCTCCTGCCAGGATGTGATTTTGTCTTTCAAGTGACCTTTCAGAGTTTTACCCTTTTACTCGGGCAGCTTGGGTACAGTCCGTCTGATCACAGGGCTGTCGGGACGGCGATCGGATGGCTGCGTGGCCTTCAAACACTCAGGGTCCTGAGTTGAAAGCAGTGATTCTTAGCGCCTCCGTCAGAGGCCCGGCGTTTACCGCCTGTCTGCTTCCTGTGAGGCGTGGCGTCTCACTGTGGCTGTTCCGCTCACTCAGTCGGCACGTACCGTGAACACTCTGCTCCCACAGCAGCTTTCGAGGGCGCAGTGCAGTGTTGCCAACCGCGGCCACCGAGGTCACTAGCCACGAGACCCCAGAACTCGCTCATCGTTGTACGGGAAGTCTGTGACCCCGGACCAACCTCTCCCATTCCGCCCCTCCTCAGCCCCGGCCACCGCCTTCCTGTTCTCCGTTTCTACGAGAGAGTTCGATGTGTTTAGATTCCACACGAGAGTGAGATCGCGCAGCGTCTGGCTTTGTCCGATTCATGTCACTGAGCGCGATGCCTTCAGGGTCCACCTGTGCTGTTGACGTGGCAGGATTTCGTTGTTTTTATGGCTGAATCGCACGTATTCCATCACATTTTCTTTATCCCATCATCTGCCAGCGGATGCTCAGGTTGCTCCCTTGGCTTGGTTACTGTGGCCAGTGCTTCCACGAACACGGGAGTGCAGGTATTTCTTGAAGATACTGATTTCATCTCCTCTGGATGTCTTCCCAGAAGGGGGCTTACTGGGTCGCACAGAAGTTCTGTGTGTAATTGTTCAAGGAACCTTCATACTGTTTTCCACAGTGGCTGTTCGTTGTGGTTTTGATTTGTATTTCTCTAATGATTAGTGATGTCTACCATTTTTTCCCAGGACTTACTGGTCTTGTGTATATCTTCTTTAGTGAACTGTCTATTACAGTCCTTTGCTCATTTTCAAATTGGGTTGTTTTGTTTGTTCCTTGAAAAAGAAGCACAAAGCGGCGGGACTGGCTTCTTGATTTCAGAGCTCACTGCAGCGCTGTAGTGATGCGAGCAGTGTGGTCCCGGTGAAAAGGGAGCCGCTAGACTGAAGAATAGAGTCGAGAACTCAGGGGAAAACTCTTGGGTATAAAACGGAAGGATTTTCGACAAGGCTGCCAACGTCACGCAAGGGGGAAAGGGTAGTCTTTTCAGTAACGGTGCTGGAAAGGCGGCATATCCCTAAGTCAGAAAGTGAAGTTGGCCCCTCGCCTGCCACCGATTACAAAACATCAACTCCAGATGGATCAAGGACCTAAACCTGTGAAACTCTTAGAAGAAAACATAGGCGGAACGGTGGCGTTGACTCTGAGAATGGTCTTTGAGCCATGACACGGAAGGCACGAGCCACAAAAGAAAAAAGAGATGAGTTGGACTTGATCAGCATGAAAACGCTGAGTGCCTCAGAGGGCAGTGCCAACAGAGCAGAAAGGCCCCCCTGGGCTGCAAGAAAACGTTTGCTCGTCACGTACCCGATGAGGGGTCAATATCCAGAATCTTCAGGGGAGAGAACTCCCGAAACCCACGCTGACTTTTCAGAGACAGCCACACGGTGCTGAGACGCAGCTCACACGCCCCTTGTCCCAGGCACCCCGCACACCTGGCCGGTGTCCCCCACCCTCACGTGCGCCCATGTGGAAGAGCCCGGCCCAGCACTCGGAGGTTATCATTCACACGGAACCATCCAGAATTTCTGCTGGTAGACTGCAGGGAGCTCAGTTAAAGGGAAAAGTTATTTCTCCCTCTTGCAGCTGAGCGGAAGGGTCACATCTGGCAGCGGAAGGGCCCCGGCGGAGGGCTGCTGTCTCCAACAGGATAGTACGTGTGCTACTGCCGAGTTCCGATTTCCGCGCTCCGGCGGAGGCGGCGTCCGCTGCTGCTCCCTGGGCGTGTGCGTGGTCTCCCCTCACCCCGGGGCGGTGTCCTGGCCCCGGTGCTCTCTAAGCTCCAAACGTCTCCAAGGACTGAAGCACACCTGGATAGGCTCTGCAGTCCAGACCCGAAGCCGTTTAGGGCAGCGCATCGTGATTCTTTACATGACAAGGGATTTCGAGCTCAGACTTTTTGAGAGACTTTCCATGTTGCACCTGCGAGCCAAAGCTTGGTTTAGAGAGCTGCGGTGTTGTCCTGAAACAACGCAGTTGTCCGCCTGCCCCCAGCCCCTGGTTTCATCCAGCTGTTCTCAGCAAGGGGGAGGGGGAGCCTTAAGTGCCAGTGTGGGGCCAGCACTCAGGACTGGCACCGGTGAGCTGCGCAGGGCTGGGCACGGCGCCAGGGCGCCAGGGCGCCAGGGCTGCGAGGGAGCTGTTCAGGGCACCGGCACCCTGCTCCCGTGTGTGCATCGCGGTGATTCTTCTGGGAGATGCTGTGCAGGGCGTTCTGAGACGCACTGTGTATTACAGCCAGCCCCTACGGGAGAACGTAAGCCGCCTTGAGGAAGGGGCCCGTTGGTACATTCCTGGGGAGGCTCCTTGTGGGGACCCTGCCTGTGCTTTGCTCTGGGCCACCCCTGGGCCTCCAGGGTCTGGTTTCCTCCCCGGGATGCTGCTCTGCTCCGTGGGCCGGGGTGGCTGTGTCAGCTCTGCTGCTGTCGGGGCGTGACTCCCCTTATGACCAGCCGCTTGGGGACCCACAGTGGGGTGGGGGAGGTAGGGGCCGTGTCTGGGAAGAAGACTGTCCACCGAGATCCCCCTGGGCAGGATGCAAGGCCCCTCAGGCCCCTGCGAGCGCCGGGGTCGGGCCGGTCACAGAGGGGCCGTTCCCTCTTTCCTGGGAGCAGCGTCACCCAGAGAGGCGGGCGGGGCAGAGTTGCTCCATCGTCGGTTTATATGTGCGTGTCGTTTCCCCTCGTTATTTTATTACGGAAACGTTTAAACACGAGCATGAGTAGAATGTCACCCCCCCCCCGTGCACCTGTCACCCATCAATCACCCCATTTCCCTTCGGTCACTGTCCCGCCCTGGCTCCTGCGTGCCCGGCTTATAGGCGAGAGGCGGTGCTATTCGTAAGCTGTGACTTTGGGTCCCTGAGCCTCCGTTTTCACTGATAACATTGGGGTGACACCTGGTGATGACCCCGTGCGGTCGGGTCAGCTGCTTGTAAGTGTCAGCGGGGCCTGCCCGAAGGGGGCCTGGGACCCTCGTTTCTCACTGGGGCCCTGCCGCGCCCGGGAAAGCCGCTTCCTTAACGAGGCGGCTGGAGCAGGATTGGGGGCGGTTCTTCCGCCAGGCAGCCTGCCTCCTGGGGGGACACCCTTCTCTGTGCATTTCCTCCCAGTAGTTACAGGAATTCATTTAAAAATGTTAACAAAAGTAGATATTTACTGCTGTTAAGGAAGCCCCTGGGAAGAAGCAACTGAGGAATAGAAGAGAAGGAAAAGGGAAATAAACGGTGAAGTGGACAGAGCCCCGTGGGCGGAGCTTCTGGAGATTCAGTGGGAAATTCGGGTCCTGCAGGGCTGGCGGGGGAGGGGCCTGAGGTCGCTGCCCAGTGCCCACCCCTGCCCGCCCCCCAGGAGGAGCAAAGACAGGGGGCCAACTAGGACCCGCCAGCCAGACCTGTCTCTCTGCCTGTTTCTGTACACTCTGTGAGCGGAGAATGGGTTTCACATTTTCAAATGTCCGAAAAGTGAAAAGAATATTTGTGACATAAAAAATATATGAAATGCAAATTTCAGTGTCCACATAGACACACCCTCCCTTTAATGTCATCTATGCCCTGTTGTCACAGGGCAGTGAAGAATGTGGGACGGTGTTTACTATCCACCTTCACAAAAAGGGTGCACCCACCCCCCCCCCCGCCCAAGCGTGCAGTGGCCAGCAGGGGGCAGCAGAGAGCTGTTTCCCTGGCCAGTTGGGAGCCGGGCCTTCCCTGGACCTCAGGTGGGGTATTCAGAAATGAGGCAGAGGGGGACTAAGCTGAGGTTTAAGGTGGAGATACAGCCCAGGAAGAAGTGCGGGGCAGTCAGCAGGAGAGGAGGTGGGGGTGAGTAGGAGTGAGTAAGCACGGCCCAGGGTGAGGAGGGCCGTGAGAAGCTCTTCTGCTGTTGGAGCGGAAGAGACGAGGCCTGCAGAGGGTGGGGAGCAGGCCACAGCGGGGGGCCCCGAGGGGTGCGGAGGCCCAGGATCCCACGCAGGGCTCGGACCCGGGCGGGGGAGGGGGGAGGCAGCAGGCTGCTGGAGGGCCTCAGGCGGTAGAGCGATGGCATCACCCCTGGCGGGGGCGGTTGTACCTCTGGTGGCTGTGCCTCGCGAACAGTCCAGGGTCACGATGATGATGATGATGGTGGTGGTGGTGGTGAGGACACAGCAGCCCCAGGGCACCGTGACGCAGCCCGACCACCGCAGGGCTCCGGGCCGGGACTCGCTGCGCCCTGGGTTCTGTGTTGCCGCCCCGGGGCAGCCTGGATAAGCAATGTCACTATTTTCTCCTCTTTTCCTCTGCTGTCACCACCGCCATGCTGCAGCAGGGGTGGCTGGCTGTCTTTTTGCCTCTGGCCTAGACCTTGTCTTCCTGGGGGGACCCCTGCAGAGGCGGCTTCACCACCTCGAGCCGGCTTTGCCAGTTTCGCTCTGTCTCAGGGAGCGAGCGTCCCTGGGAGGAGGGCGCACGACCTCCTTTTAGAATCGAAGGGTCACTGCCAGGAACCCCAGAAAAATGTGCCTGGGCAGGTAGGCTCAGAATCTGAGATGGTGGCTGGGCCTGGCCAGCCCCCGAGCCCCTCCCAGTTGAAGACCCTGGGGCTGCACCGGTCAGGGTCGGCTGGCGGGTCAGGGGTCAGCTGCCTCCCAGCTTAGTATCAGACGCTGTCCACCCCCTCGCAGACCTCCTGCTGGTCCTGATCCTGGCCCTGCCCTCCCTCCTGTCTTGGGAAGAGGACTCCAATACTCGCCTTTCTTTGGAGTGGATTAAAACCTCCAGAACAAGGGAAGCAGGAGCTAGAGGGACTTCCTAGGACGGCAGGCCAGGTGGCTCCGGGCTGGGCCCTCTGGGGGCTCCGCCTTCTGGCCTCGGGCTGGGCTGGCTGGCCGGCCTCCCCCTCTGCACTGGGCCAGGAAACGCTGTGGCCACCCAACTCGGAACAGGAGAAGTTTTATTTTAGGGTTAATACGTCATAAATCCCCTCTCCCTGAAACAAAAAGAGCACTATATTAGATGCCGCCTTGTTTAGGAAATTAGCCTCTACGGCTAGAAATAAGTAGATTACATTTTTTAAAAGATTAATTTAATCTCCAGAACAAGGAGCATTTAAAGGAATATAGTCAGTCACTCAGTTATACAATATTTCCAAAGAACAAAGAGAAGCTTGGAAGCCTGAACTAGTTTTCGAACTTTCCAGATTTAGAAAACTGACTCCAACACCAGCTTTTAACGCAAGCCGCCATTCCCAGCACTGAGGGCCTCTTACCGTGTGTGCGTGTGGAGGGCGGGGCGTGCGACAGTGGCTTCCGTCTCTTTACGTGAATGACGATTTCCAGTAAATCCGCAGTTAATGTGACCATCGCTGTGGTCTGATTTCACGGCATCATTGCCAGCCCAGTATCTTACACTTTCCTTGTAAGAAGCGATACTAGAAAAATCATCACTTTAATTTATTGCTTCCTGTATTTGCATCCTCTAAGTTATATTCTTAGTAATACTGACCTTTACTGATATCTCTTGCAGGCGGACACGAGACAGCGGGAGCAAAGCTCTTGCAATCTTATCAGAAACTGAGGTGAGTTTTGTGGAAAGACAGGCCATTCTGGGCCCACTGGCCCTGGAACAGGAAGGACCCGCTCGAGAAGCGACGGGCCTCTTGACTTTCAGAGGTCACTGCTCTGGAATGTAATTTTTTTTTTTTAAATGATAAAGCGCCTGGAAAAAATTGAAACAGGTATTTGCAAGTTCTTACGAAAAACCTTCTAGAAGCTAGCGTAGTATTTTCTCACTAAACATCTTGTTTCTTAAATTCTCCTAAAGTGTCACAAGAAAACAAAAACTTATTTTTCATGGCACGGTAAGTGAAATTCTAAACCCAGCCCTTGCTTTTATGAATCATTTGTCTCTCCAGCATCTTGCCCAGGCCTGACACGGGGAGACACTTGCGGGATAAGCACTGGAGGACTTGAACAAGGGCCAGAGCGATGTTAGCTTTATTACCCAGACTTGCGCACACCTCGGGCTCTTGACGCAGGTGGCGTACTCACGCCTTGTTCCTCCAAATTTCCTAAGTGTTACTGGAAGCTCCGCCCTCCTCCAGCAGTTTTTTTTTTTTTTTTTTTTTTTTTTTTTTGGCCACAGCAAGATTTTCCAGTCTCAGGACTTTTTCATTGTTTTTACTCCCCCACTTTTTCCTGACTTGTTTTCACACAAGCTTCTACTGGGTTGGCCAGAAAGTCTGTTCAGTGTTTTCCTCAAAATAAAAGGCACATTCTTGATGTTCACCAATAACGTGGTTGATCTGGATGTTTTGAGTATGTCGGCTCTCTCCTGCTAGTAGCTTCTAGTGGGGAGAGGCCAGAGATGCCGCCCAACACCTTCGAGTGCATAAGACAGCCCCGCAGTGGGGAATCATTTGGCCAAAATGTCAACGGCACCAAGAAACTTCGCAAACCACTTCTGACACGGTTGGTCATTCACAGCACCTCCCTCTCCATACACGGCACAAATCTTTTCTCCACAGTTCAACCTTTCTTGAGAAAAGAAAGCATCCTATGCTGAAAATGTTATGTATTTTCCATTTTCAACGTTACAGTGGCTGCACAAACATTCACCGATGTTGATAAGGTTTTTTTAAACGCATGCTGATATGACAGCTGTCACAACACAATCTAACGCAACTGTTTCTAATGAAGTTAAAGACAACTAAGCGCTACCAGAGCCATCGTACGGAAGAAACCAAGCACACTTTCCGGCCAGCCCCAGCTACTCCTCTCGTGGCCGATTTTTACATCCGCGGTGTTTCTGGCGCTCCCGCCCGGGTGGTTTCTGCTGAGAAGACAAGCGAGTCCATATGGAGCACCGTGTGCGCGGTGTCTGGATTCCAGAGCGGCCAGGCCGCCAGCCGGGCCCTGAGCTCACCAGCTGCCATGGAACGCGCGGGGGACACGGCACAGCAGCCACCACCGGTCTGCACGCTGTTCGCTTCCACGTTCGGGTCCCGGGACTTCCCGCCCTTCACCGAGCAGCAGGTCCAAGGGGCATTCTGCTAAAAAATAAGGAAGTAAAACAAAACAAAACAAAACAAAACAAAACGCCAAAGGCAGAGAACTTGGTTTAGAGGGCGAAATGAATCCTGTGTGTTTGTGAGACACTCCAACCTTGTTTATAACCCATTTCCCATCCCTGTGCTTTTCCTTGGCAGCAAAATTTCTGTGGTTCCTCCCACGCCGCCTCCACTCAGTGAAAGCTGGTGCAGCAGCAGCCCTGGCAGGGTAATGTGTCCGCTCTGGGGGCCTCCCCAGGAAGCAAGGGGGGCTGGGAGTTCGGGCGGAGGACCTCGTGGCAGAGGGAGCCACCTGCAGCCACAGCCGTCGTGAGCCAGGCAGGGAATGAAGGGCCAATCGGGGGTCGGAAAGTGCGTGGCTCTGCCTGGTGTCTGTGCTTCTGCCACTGGGCTCTGGGGACCACTGGGCTCTGGGGACGCCAGGGCCATCTGCGTTGACAATGGACTCATCTTCTGCCTGCACCCCACGTCCTCAGCTGCCTCTATCCCTGCCTCTTCCCTCTGTGGGCACTGTGCCCTTGAGTGTGGGCTCTGCCGGGGCTCGGGGCCTGCGAAGGCCGATGCGCCGATGCCCGGGTCTCCGAGAGCGGGGCACCTCTGGAGATGCGTGGGCGTCTGCTGAGCTTTTGCAGGTGTGGGTGGAAGCCAGGACTGTTTCTGGCCAAAGAAACGAGCCCTGTGGTTTGGGGGGGCGTTCCCTGGGTTCCCACCTCGGAGATAGGACTGGTTACGCTCACCTGGCTTCCCCTCCATGACCGGTGTGAGCAACGAAAGGAGCGGTGCCTCTGCTGGTGCTTGCAGACTAAGCTGCACGGTGACGTGTGGCCTTGACGATTTTCCTGGCTCCCAGCGTTCTGTGAATACAAGGGGTGACCATGTATGGAAGGACACACGCCTCTGCTGGCGAGAGAAAATACACCTTCAAAGTCCTGCTGCACTGGCTCCTCGAGATTTTCAATTCTCCAAAGCAATTTGAGCACCAGCGTGTTCAGGACATATGGATGGATGGATGGATGGATGGATACACGGACGGATGAACGGACGATGGACGGATTGGATGGGTGGATGAATGCATGAATGGACATGTGGGTGGATGGACAGACGGATGGATGGATGGGTGGAGGGATGAATGGATAGACAGACAGACAGATGGATGAGACTTGCAGAGGAAAGTGATTTTCTTTCTGTTATTTTCTCTCCTTTTTTCTTCTCTCTCTGCTTTTGGAGGCGGAACTAACCCATGGCTTCAGGCCTGTCACCCGGTTCCGGCACCACTGTCAGCCGTGTTACACACGCATTCTGCGTGGCTTTGGGGCGAGGGAAAAGAAGCAGGTTGCTTGGGGACACTCTTTAAGACAGCAAAATGTCAGTCACCGTTTCTCAGAGCTAATTATTTCCTTGTCGACAGCCCCTTGATGAAGCCCCTCCCTTTAATACGGTGCCAAAGCTCAGAGGAGAAAGGCTGAGTCAGGCGGACGGCAGCCCCTTGAGAGGGCAGAGCTCTCCCCCCTCCAGACACACACATATCCCCCCCACACATGCACCCCGAGCACTCACACGTACACCCCTGCACCTGCCTGTGGTACTGGCGGGGCGGCAGCCCGGAGGCCGCTGGGGTGGGCATGGGTCGCGTCCCCCATAACTCTCGTTCTCTCTCCTCCTGTCTCTGTTTCAGTTACAGGAACTCAGTCAGCGCAAAGGATTTAATAAGTCCGTGGAAAATTTGTTTCTGTCTGTCACCACCCACATGAAAAGTAAGTGGAGGCTTCTACCCGTGTTCTTCCCAGCGCCACCTGGGGCGGCCAAGCCCACGGGCCAAGGCTGGGACAGGTCCCCTCTCTCCGTCTCCGGCTTCTGGGGAAAGCCACAGCCCCCCGCCCCTCACCCCTCCACCCACAGAGCAGGCCTCTGGGGCCCTGGGGAAGAGGGGACCCCCTTCGGTTCACTAGGCTGGCCCTGTTTTCCCCTGCTCCTGCGAGCACCTGCCCCAGGCAGCGCACCCGGGCACGGAGCTCACAGCCAGCACCGGCCCCGACCCGAGCTTCTCCTGGGGACCCACGTGAAACCGGGGAGATGCAGCCAGTGAATCCCAGACCGGAACCTCTCGGGCCGGGCGGGGCCCTGTTGCTGTCGTTTGCCTGAACTTACTCGCTGGGTCTCCTTCTCTTTGGTAAATTTATTTTCTTCAATGAGCAGTAATCACACTCATTGCAAGGAACCCAGAACTGCTGCTTAGAAATCTCGTTCATGCAACATTCTTTCTGCTCGGATATTTCTTCCTGCTTATCTTCAAACTCAAGTCCACGAACGGGCCCCGTCTCGGGCCTCCCGAGGTGAGCAGGGCCGCCCGCCCGGGCTCCTGCAAAGGCTCTTAGTGGGAGCAGCGTCTCGGGCGTCCGTTCTCTCTCTCGCTGCTTCTGTGCGGCTCCCGTTCATCAGCTGTCTCTGCAGCGGCACGAGGGTGGTCTCGGTGCGGCTCCTGGCCCGGGGCGGCCTTGTCGTTTGATTTTTGAATTCCTCCTCGGTGTTCCCCATGAGTCCTTTGGAGCTGTTTCATGAAGCCAATCAAAATAGAAGCTGCCCTTCCGATGAGCAGAGAGGCAGTTGTGTCCTGTGCCAGTCTGTGCCCCGCTGCTCAGAGCGGGGAGCAGCTGAATCTCATGGCCTGTTGGCTCTAAGAGCTCAGAGGTTTAAAGTCACCCCTGTTGCTCGGCTGGGCCCTGCGACGCGGTTTCAGACCGTGGCAGCCGCTGGCGCTCAGCAGCCAGCCAGCTCCTCTCCCCCAACACCAAGGCCGACCTCTCTGCAGCACCTTCCAGAGGCACAGCCTCTCCCCATACGGCGCCCCCTCCGGGGGGCCGGGGGGCTCAGAAGACCAAAGGGCTCTGGGGCTCTCGGGCTGCGCTGTTCCACACGGTGGCCCCAACCACAGGAGGCTCGGGAAAGCGGCCCGTGTGAGAAGCAAAACGTACGCCGGATTCTGGGAACTTAGTGTTAGAAACTTAGTTTAAAATTTCACTAATAACTTTGAGATCCATTATATATTTTAGCGATGTGTGCATATATTTCATTCAACAAGATATGGTACTAAAATGATCGTACCTTTTCCCCTTTCCTTCTTTAAATGCTGCCCGTAGAACATTTGAAATGACATGAGCCGAGTCATTGTGGGCAGCTCGGCTCCAAAGACAGTTGAAGGTGGCCACCGTTGGAGAGCGATGAGGGCCTGGGGGGTGGGGGGAGGCAGGCAGTGCTGGGGCGGGACTCGCCTCCGAGGGGGCCCCCCCAACTGCGGGGCATTCGTCCACCCTCATTCGGACTGCTGTTACATGGTGACACCAACCCAGCTGAAGGTCATCTTCCCAGGCGTCGCTGACTGAAATAGTTACAAGGATGCCTCTCTTCAAAAAGTCAGAATAAGTTGTAGTGTGTTGTGAAATCCCTCTAAGGAACCCCTAGAAGGCCGGCTGCGTGGTTAGGCCACCTTCCCTGTGTTCGGACAGTCGCACCCAGGACACGCGGCCCAGGCGCAAGGCAGGCTGGCCCCGAAGGCCCTCCTGTACCTCCCGCCCAGGGGGTGGCCCCTCAGCCCACAGAGGCGGTGGTCCCACGGTCGCCTGTTAGGAATCCAGCTGCTTCGCCCCGTGCAGACCGCAGTGGCCCCCAGCCCAGCACGCAGCGTCTGGGGACTCCTGGGTGTGTCCACTCTCCCCCAGGGCCCGGAGCTTGGTGCTGGGCACACGCCACCCTCGCCCCTCCGTTCGCTTGTTCTCACGGGCCCCTCCTTGTGTGGTTGAGGGGCTCTCCAAGGAGGGCCCCCGATCTTGGCAAAGCTGCGCGCGCCCACCTGTCGCCCTTTGTGTTGGTCTTCCAGAGCTCTCCAAGTCCCAGAACGACATGACCTCGGACAAGCAGCTCCTGAGCACGAGCCCCGTGCAGGGTGTGGGCCGGACGGAGAGGAGGAGCCAGTCGGACACCGCCATCAACGTCACCGCCAGGGTATTCCCCGAGGCCACCAGGCCGCGGCAGAGTTGCTCTCGAGCCTGTTTTCTCTGCAGGCTTATCTTTTCTTTCCTTTTCTAACACAACATTAGCAGTCTGAAAGACGTCACTGTAAAGCCCGCTCTGTGCGGAGGCCAGGTGAAGGTGAGAATCCAAGGTCAATTCAGAAAACAGTTCAGAACAGGGAAAGACTCCAGCCTAACTCTGAGCCCTGGGCTTCCTCATGTCCCCGGAGCTCCCTGCTGGCTTCAGGGCCACAGCCCAGGCGAAGCGCCCCCTGCAGGGCTGAGACTGCCCGGCTGTGCCCGGGTCTGCAGTTCCTTCCCCGGGAGTCAGAGGAGTCCTCCTTCCTGCTTCCAACATGCTCTGCATAAACCCGTCCTGGTCATTGTCAAGGCTGGAACCCAACGCAGTGTAATCGGTTTCGACCACGAGGGCGACTCTCCCCCGGTCTCTACACCACAGGAGAGGTGTCACCCAGGAAGCACTTTTAGGGAGAGAATTGCTCTGGCTTTCCGCCAGGGTCCCCAAGCCTGAGACGCTTCAGATCAGAAGCCCTGGGTGCCACTCTGGTAGAGGTGGCCTAGCAGGTGCCACCAGCTGGCTGTCGACAGGGCTGACGTGACTGTGCTGGCTGGCTGGACAGGCCCCTCTTCTCTGCGACTCCGACCCAGAGGTCCGCAGACGGACTATGCTTTAGGCAAAGGGCGGAGGTTAGCCTCACTCTCCTGCAGGGACTTACACAGACACGCTCCGGATTTCCAGTCCTGTCTGCCTCAGCCCCCTCCACCCTGGGCAGGGCCCGTGAGCCCCCGAGCCTCAGGCTGCCCCCTGTCCTGACGGGGCACAGGTTCCTTGTAAGGACCCCCGAGATTATATGGAATCTGAATTGCTGTCTGAGTTACCCAAATAGAGGGTCTAAGTTGCCAGCATTTCTTCTTCTGCACCAGATTCTGAACTAAAAGCTTTACCTGGACTGTCTCATTCTAGCTTCACACCAGCCCAGGAGGCAGGTATTTGGCTGCACGTTCCCTCCTGTAACACTGAGGGAAACTGAGGCTTGGAGACAGTGTGTCACAGGACCCTGGTTATGTAACCGCAAAGTGGCGGGCAGCTTTGGTTTGGAAGCTGGACTCTGGGGTGTTCCGAGTCACTGGGGGCTGGACAGCAGACTCCAACTCGGTCGATCCGGGCCGGGTGTGAGACGCAGAATCTCGGGCATTTCTAAGGAGCTCGGGCACTGCTGGCCCTTGGACCGCACTGCAGGCACAGGTTCTGGACGGTGGACACGCATGGGGAAGGCCTTTGCAACCCCGACGTACAGCCAAGAGTGTTCCTGTCGGCCTGCCAGGGTGCCGGTCAGCCCCGTCTGGTGGCCGTCCCCGCCCCAGCTGACAGGAGAGGTTACCATGCGCTCCGGGAGCACTGTGTTCTGGGGGCGACAGCGGCGATTGTTCCGTGCTTACCACACATCAGTCTCACAAGAGCCCCGAGAAAGATAGCGCTCCTCCCGTGATGCAGATCGAGGACCTGAGTGTTGGTGAGAGCTGAACCAGCCTGTCCAACGCCACGTAGCTCCTGCAGGCGGGAGCGGGAGCAGACCCAGGTCCGTGGGACTCCAGGCTCCACCTCTTCCCGTCTGCATCGTGTGCCCCACGCAAGGAGGGCGTGGGAGGTGCTGCTGAAGCGAAGGGTCCAGAAAGGTGGTTCTGGACACACACACGGTTCTCTCCCTCGTCTGGGTGGGACGGGGCCTCCGAGGCTAACACAAGGGGTCAAGGGCGTAGCAGGCCCCGTTCCCAGGTTTCAAACAGCCCTGCAAGGTCTGTGCTATTAGTGTCCCATCAAAGATGAGGACCTGGGGCAGGGAGATGGCCGAGGGTGCACTGCGGTAGGAAGGGGCAGGGCCAGGTAGAGCCCACTACAGGGGCCACACCCGTAGCGCCTGCCAGGAGAGGTGCCTGCGAAGTTCGGGCCCCTGCCTGTTTCCCACTTCTGACGTCATTGCCACGTGATGGGACGTCCCAAGCATCCCCAAGCTTCACTTCTGGCTTCTGGAAGTGCATATAACCCAGCGCATAATCCGTGGGGTCCCCCCTGCCTGCTGCGTGTGCACCTGGACCAACCTGCCGGGCACTTGCAAGGTCGTCCGATGGGACCAGGAAGCTCAAGGGCAGGAGGGAGGAGGGGCAGGAGAGGCCACGGCTGCAGAGGCCCTGCTCTGTCCTGTGAGCGCCCACGCCACGGCCACACTCTTGGCTGGATATGCTCACAGCTTCTGGCAGGCATGTCTGTCCCCACTTACTTGAGGATATGGCTGCTTTAAGGAGCAACTTAGCCAATGTTTATGAAGGACTTGGCAGTCACGGCGTGGTCTGCACACGCTAAATAATTGTTGGGGTGAAGTATGAAGAGCACGTCTTTAAAAAGGACGTTTGTCAGACTGCAGTGACCCCTGCCCTGGCCGGCAAGCCCACGGAAGCGGGGCTCACAGTTCGTCGGAACGCTAGCCCAGGGAAGCGGGGCTCACAGTTCGTTGGAACGCTGCCGCGCTTCCTGCGCACACGGAGCCCGCAGCGCCAGGCCCTGGGACGGAGGGGGTGTGGGTGCCGCTGCGCAGGTGGTGACAGTGGAGCACGGAAATAGTAGGTGATTTTCTTAGAGCCCCACGGTGGCTCCAGGATGCTAACTGAGAAACAGCTCAGCATCCCTTCTGTGTCACTTACGTCGGAGCTACGTGCTCCGGAAACGTTCACTGAAGTGGCTGGGCCAGGGCCCTTCAAGAAACGGATTCTTCCTGACTGTCCTTCGAGGTTTCGTGTGCATTCCGGGGGATTTTCCTGTACCTCCTGTTGACCTGTGGTTGATCTGTGTGGACCGTAAAAACATACACTTATTAACCAGGAAGGAACAAAAAAAAAAACCCTGTTAGGAGGGGCTGTGTCTGAGGAGAGGGACCGAGGACAAAGGTGGAGTGGACTTGATTTCATTCTATGCACTTTTGTGTTATGTGATGTTTTATCACCAACACCTGAAATCTAAAAAAAAAAAATCCAACCCCAGCCCCAGCCCCAGGGCCTGGTGCTCCCTGCACAGCGCCACCTGCTGGCCACACCTCAAAGGCTGAGCAGCCAGAGCAGGGAGGCGGCAGCTTTGGGTGTCACCCATGAAAGCACCTGGTCCCCACATGGAAGGAGCGTCCGCCTTCCTGGCGGCCCCAGGAGAGGGCCTCTGCTTCTCGGCTGGGATTTACCTTTGCCCAGAGCGTGTCTTACTGGCCAGCCCAGCCTGGGTGTTTTTCCGATACCCGAGGGAGTGTTCACGTTAAGCCTGCACCCAGGACTTGGGTGGTGGGTTTGGATGGGGTGCTGCTCGACGCGTGTCTGACGGAATTTAGCCGATGTCCCGGGGCGGGCGGGAGGGAGGGCACAAACAATGATTCGGAGGCAATCCTTTTTTCCATTTCTTCTCTAAACTTCTCACTTAGTTTTGTATTCCTGAAAATTAGGACTGTCGTGTGACTGTTGTACTTGCAAGTTCTACTTCTAAGCCAGCAAAAAACAAAACCAAAAACAAACAAACAAACAAAAAACATCTTGATTCAGAACCTTTCTACCTCCGGCTGGAAAGAGTTCTCCCCGCCTTGCCCACTGTGGTTCTAGTTCTGCACCAGCACTGACAGAACTCCCTGGCCATGGCCGCAGGAGGCTGCTGAGCCCTCAAAACGTGTCCAGTACATCCAAGGAGCTGAATTTACTAATTTTATTTGATGTCAATTAACTGGAACTTGAATTTAAATAGCCACGTGTGGCTGGTGGCTACCGTGTTGGAGAGCACAGCTGTGTTTACAGAAGTGTTCACTTCTTATAAGAAGTATTTTTGTAATATTTAGAGATGTATTTTGATTTCCCCCCTGTTTTTCTCTGAGCTAAAACTCTGTCTATTCAGTGAAGATGATATTTCATGTAATTAAATGCCAGGGTCATTATTAAGCCCAAAACGTGGACTTCAGTTTCTTAAAGACTTTTACTACTCCATAGGCAACCCACCCATTTCTGTCCGTGAACACCCCGAAGCTTGACAAGGTCTGCCTGAGGCCCTCGGGCTGTTTGCCCGCCGGAAGGGTGCCCCTGGCTCAGCACCCAGGAGTTTGCATCCAGCAGTAGATGCCGGCAGCAGGCTGCACTTGCTGACGTCACCACATTTGAACAGGGTCAGACTGGGGTGCAGACTGTGGTATTAATTTTGTATTTTCTTTTGCAGAAGGTCAGTGCGCCAGACATCCTCCAGTCTCTCAGTCCAGTGAATCCCAAATGCCCTGCGAACCCTACTTTGAAGCAAGAAAATCTCTTGTCCCATCCAACGCCCAGCCCTCTATTCTCAGGAGGCGCGAGACAGGTGAGTCTCCGTCTGGTGCCCTTGACACACGAGAGGTGGTTGTCGTCACGATGTCGAGTCAGATTGGTGGGCAAGGGTGGGAGTGAGTGCTGTCCCGTGCGGGATGAAGTGGAGCGAGACCAGGGGGCCTGAAAAGATTATTTTACTTGGATTGGGAGCTGGGGAAACCTCGCTGTCCTTGGTGGCGGTTTTTCTTTTTTTAAACATCTCAGTGTGAACATTTTTACATATATACAAAGAGTCACTAGTAATAGATAATGGTGTCTTTGGATGAGAGGTTTTTCATTTTGATGATGTTGAATTGATCAACTTTTTCTTTCATGGTTATTTCTCTGCCTTGGCTACTCACAAGTCGTGAAGACATTCTCCTATGTTTTCTTCTAGAAGCGTTATAAAAGTCTAGCTTTTATGTGGGGGTCTTGATCCAACTCCTTCGTTTCTGTGAATGGGGTGAGGTAGAGACGAGGTTCATGTTTTTCCCAATGGATTCCTAGTTATTCCAGCACCATTAAAAAAACAAAAAACAAAACCCCCTCTTATCCCTCCATGGACTGCGGGGCTTCGTTGGAAAAAGTGCGGGACTTTCTCCGGGTTCTCTGTGCAGCTCTGCGACCCCTGTGTCTGTCCTTGAACATGGAGGCCACCCTCTCCGGATTACGATCGATTCGCTGGAAGTTTTGAAATCAGGCAGTTTAATCCCAACTTCGGTCTTCTTTCTCCAGGTCGCTTTGTGATGTGTTCAATGTGGTATCTGTTTATAGGCAGGCCTTTCTTCGATTCATTTTCTTATTCAAAAGCAGGAAACTGATGCTTACATCATGCCTGACGTTGTGGTATAATGGCCTGACTGACAGACCCTCGGGGGAGGGTCACGTGGCCTTGGCGACAGCCACGGCTCTCTAAGTGATCTCTTATGTGACCGTGGAAACTCTCTGACCCTCAGAGTCATCCGCAAGGACACGAATACCAGAGCTGTTCTTTCTATTTCAAGGGATGGTTTTGAGCATGAAATGAGTGCAAAAAATTCCTGGCGTAACACTGAGGCTAAGAACTCAGCTTCCAGAAACCAACTTCTTGGTTCGAGTTTGCGCTCCTTCAACAGCAAAGAGTGTGGCCCTAGAGTAAGACCTCGAACCTCTCTGTGCTTCTTATGGGAAATGGTGTTGGTTTCAGAAGGTGACACTTTCTCCCTGTCCCCATGAATGTCCACTGGCCCTGGCAGGAGCAGGCCACCCCGTGCAGCGAAGGACAGCCGATGTCCTCGACTCCATCCCCTGCCAGCTCGCGGCTCCCATCCCTCACCCTCGCCCGCGGTCTGGGACACCCCCTGGGACACCCACCGGGACACCCCCACAGCTCCGCACGTGGGCTCTGCAGCTCCGAGTCCGCAGCACTTGCCAGAAGTCAGAGCTGGGCCCCGGCCCCGCCCTACCGGTCAGGGTCTGCAGCTTCACAAGCAGGCAGTGCCGGCTGAGCAGCCCTGGTGGCGCGAGGCAGTTTCCCACCGATGGGCCGCGCAAGCCGTCGCTGGGGCCGCCTCTGCGACAGCCCAGGGCTCCGCGCTGCCCGGCTGGTAGCTGTTGGCCTCAGGGGCCCTCGAAACAGGGCCGGTCCAAACTGAGGTGTAAAAAAGGTAAAGCGTCTCACTAATGTTTATATTGACTCTTGTTGAAACGATAGCATTTTGGACATATTTCATGAATACAGTGCAGCGTTAAAATTATTTTCCTTTTTAAAAAATGTGACCCCCAGAGGATCTCACCCGCACATTGGCTCCCGTTGCGTTTCTGCCGGCGGCCCTGGTCTGGGTGCCACGCCCGTGCTGGGGTCACCCTGGCTGAGGGGCCCCCTTCCCAAAGGGCGCGTGCTTCCTGGGAGGCAGGGCCGTTTGCGCCCCGTCCTGCAGCGCGGCCGCGCATCCAGGCTGGCCGTGGGCCGGCGCGCTCTCACACGCAGCGCGGTTCACACACGTCCCCCCGGGGGGGCCCTCCCAACTCCGGCTGAGCGCGGCCACCTGCCCTGCGACACACGGGGCCGGGCTGCCGCTGCGGGGCCTGGCGCTCTGCTTCTCGGGCGCCCTCAGGCTGTGGGTCTGGGGCGGCCCTGCCGGGGTATCTCGGGGAGCATGTGCTGGAAGGTGGCTTGGTATCTTGCTTCAGGACAGGGCATTGTTTATACCTGAGAATAATTCAGAAAGATCATGGTACTGAGGGCCAGGTAGGCAAGGGCCTCTCTAGAACATTCTCTCCTAGCGTTGAAGCCTACGGTGGGTGTGAGATGGGGAGACCCTAGGGGCTGCCTCGGGGGGGCTCTTGTAAGGTCCCGGGTCATTTGCCTCTGCCCAGGTGACAAAGGACCCCACGGGTCCCAGCCAGCCGGAGCCTTTACAAGACTGACTGCAGAGGTGAACCCTGCTGAGGGCACCCGAGGGGCAGCTGTCCCCTGACTGCCGCAGGTCCTGCTAGACTGGAGTCTCAGCTCCCCATGGGAGACCGCCCCACAGATGGCCCATGGGGTGGCAGGGCGAGCCCCGCCCAGCTGTCCCCACTTCCCCTCTGTTGACCGCCCCCCAACCACACCGGCCTCCCGCCGGCCCTCCGCGCCCTGTGAGGCTCGCACCTGCCTGCCTTGGGGCGGTTCTGTGGCTGTTCACTCTCCCAGGCTCCAAGCTCATTCACTCCCTTCCTTCAAGTCTTTGCTCCAGGGTCACCCTCTCAGGGAGGTCAGCCCCCTGCTCTCCCGTTTGGCCTCACCTGCTCGGTGTGTAATCATCTTCTTATCACCTGGGCTGCGCAATCAGCTTATCTGGTGTTTACCGCCCACCGTGATTCCCAAGTGCCCAGAGCACCGCCTGCTCCTTCCCAGGGACTCATTAAATACTTGTGGAAAGCTTGGATTGATCCTTGTCATAGCGATGATTTATTGAAAGTCTGCTATGTGCCACTATCATTTCCCAGAATGGAAAATAGGGTTACAGCGGGAGTCAAAGACCAGGCTTTTTGTACAATCCCCGGGGCTGACTGACTTCTTAAACTGAGTGGTTTTCCTGACCCCACCGCCTGGTCCAGCTTCACTCATCTGGGGCCCGTGCACACCTGGAAAGCCTCACCAGTCAGGAGGAGGCTGGGGCGAGGGGGCGCGGGTGCCTGTATCCATCTCAGAGTCTGTCTCTATCCTCTGTGCTCTGGTCTGGTCTCCTCTGAGAGCGCCCCCAGCGTTCCTCACCAGGAGGCTGAATCATTGTGCGTTGAATCCTAACCTGTTCCCTCGAGACCCGGGCAGTGTTTGTTCCAGGAAACGAAACTCCCACAAAGCAAACAACCCAGGATGGCTTCTGCCCAAAGGCGTGGCCCTCCCCCGAGAGACTTTCCCTTCTCTAAGGAACAGGAAATTGGGGGGCAAGAAAAAGCTTTCAAAATCTCTAACTAGCACCAAAGTAGAAACACAAATGGGCGATAAATAGGGGCAACGCTCAACATCCCACGCAGTTAAATCAGTGTAAAATTAAAGCAAGCACTATTTTGGGACCCTTTTAGCAAATTTAAAAAATGCCGGCTCAGCTCTGGCCGGCTGGGTCCGTTGGTTGGAGCATCATTCTGTACACCAAAATGTGTACACCAAAATGTCGTGTACACCAAAAGGTTCGATCCCAGTCGGGACACATAGGGGAGGGAACGGATCGATGTTTCTCTCTCTCTGTCTCTCTCCTTCTCTCTCTAAAACCAATAAAGCACATCCTCGTGAGATGATTAAGATTATTTTAGAAAAAGAGTAAGATTATGTGCCTTTATTGCTAGGCAGAGACCGTGCCTGGGCAAGACAAGACCTTCCGAGGGTTCCCCATCTTGTTAGAACAGAGCATGTGGCAACTTTTTTGGCAAAGAACAAGCCAGCACATTATTGACTTAGTGTGAGTCAGGATGCATGCTCTGGGTGCACTTTGATTTATCTGATGTCTTGAAATCAGAACTGCAAAAGAATTGATTAACTGTGAAGTAGTTTATTATATCTGTCGTCTTTATTCCAGGGAAGTGTCATTAGCATTAATAGCACTTGCACAGAGGCTGGCAATTTTGACAATGCGGATGTCACTGGAGAAATAGAGTTGGCCCTTCGATACAGCGTCAAATCCCGTTCTCTAGAAATCTGCATCAAGTCCTGTAAGAACCTTGCGTACGGAGAGGAGAAGAAGAAAAAATGCAATCCGTAAGTTTCCTTTCCTGAGCTTTGACTTAAGATGAGAGACATGTTGATTCTAAAGTTTACACGGAAAGTCCAAGAATAACCGAGACAACTGTAAAAATAAAAAGAGACATAGCATACACAAACTTATGTGAAGAATTGTTATAAAGTGGCAGTGATTCCAACCGTGTGTTTCTGATGCACAGCTAGACAAGCAGGTTGGTAGAGCAGAATCAAAAGCCCAGATACAGACCTTAGCATCCGTGGGAACTCACATAATCAAGAGGCTATTAGAAATCATTGCAGAAAAGATGAACTTCAGCAAATGGTGCTGGAAAATTTGACTTTCCATGTAGGAAAAATAAAATTAAAATCCTGCCTCACAGAATCCATACACAGATTAAATTTTTCCCAGCTGATAGATACGAATGGCATTACATCATCATTTTAGACTACTTTCCTTGCTTAGTAACCAAGTTAAACAACTTTGTAGCCATGTACCAGCCACTGAGGGTTTCCCTTCTGTGGGCTTCCCGCCTCTGAAAGATGGCAGAGTCGGTAGGAGGCATCAGGAATCCCTCTCTCCACGGCGACGATAACCACGCTGGCCGAATCGCCTGATGTGATGATTTTGAGTCTTTTGAAGGCTTGCAGCTGGCAGTGGAAGGCTTCCATGGTAAATTGGAGTCAATATTGGTCAGTTTCAGCTCCTGGCACAGTAGCAGGCACCGGCCCTCCACCCCCAACCCCTTGGAGGCAGCTGTGCACGTGCCCTGGAGCGGCTTGCACGGAGCTTGCACGGAGCTTGCACAGAGTTTGCAGGGGCTTGCACAGGGCTTGCGGGAGCTGGGCTGGGTGGAAAGGATCCTGCGCTCCAGCTAGCAGGGCTCCGTTTTCCCACCACTGGTTGCTGCTTCTGACCGCAGCGGGCAGAGACAAGGGGCACGCAGCCATCGCTTCATCTCCGCCCATCGTGGCGGTCCTGGCCCTCCTCTGGCCCGTGCGGTTTCCCCGGGTTTCTAAGGGCCAGTGCCCTGATTTGTCTCCCTTTTTCATTTTTCTCTTCTTGGAAGCCAAATACTACAGACTAGGGCATTCGAAGTCAACTTCATACGAGGTCTGTCCTGAAAAAGTCCAGCCATTGTTAATATAACGAGAACAGTTTGCACAACATCGATGCCACCTGGCAGCCAAGGAGGGTGGACTGGAATGTGAGTTCATGAACAATGACGACTTCCCTGTACTAGGCAGTGGGGGCGGTAGAGGCTGCTGAGTGCGCATGTGCACTGTGCGGCTGTCACATTCAAAGTGACTGAATGAGTAGAGCAGTGAATCTGCATCAAAATGTGCGTTAAGTTTGAACATTCCTCAATGGAAACTATTCGGATGATTCAGAAGGCTGCAGCTATGGGCAACTGGTGATTGGCAGCTTCATCACCACAATGCATCACATCTCATGCAGTTTTTTTGGCAGAACATCAAATCACCCAGGTGGCTCAGCACACCTACAGCCCAGATTTGGTGCTCAGCAACTTTTGGCTTTTCCCAAAGCTAAAATCACCTTTGAGAGGAAAGAGATTTCAGACCTTTGATGAGATTCAGGAAAATACGATGGGGCAGCTGATGGCGATTGGGAGAACTGTGTGAGGGCCCAAGGTGCCTACTTTGAAGGGGACTGAGGTGTCATTGTCATGTGTACAGTGTTTCTTGTCTCTTGTATCTTCTTCATTAAATGTCTTTACTTTTCATAGTACACGGCTGGACAGACTATAAAAGGAAAATTAGAAAATAAATATGCATGCCTAGGAAAAGGTATAGTCTCAGAAAAAACCTGAGAAGACCATTAGTTTACGTCCCAGGCTAACTCTTGGCAAGGATCGATAAACAAAACAGTAACGAAAATCAGCAAACCTTGAGGAAGGGGGAGACTCTGATTTCCAGAGTGAACACATTATTAGACACAAATGTCCAGCATTCAACCAACATAACAAGACATACAAAGAGACAGAAAAGTATGGCCCATTCCGAGGGAAATAATAAATCAAAAGAGACAATCTCTAAAAACGATCCGATGGCAGGTCTACTGGACAAAGACTTTAAAACACTGTCTTAAAGATGTTCAAAGAACTAAAGGAAGATGTGGAGAACGTCAAGCAAATGATGTATGAGCAAAGCGGAAATATCAATAAAGAGACAGAAAACCTAAAAAGAAACCAAAAAAAAAAAAAAAATGCTGGAGCTGAAAACACAAATAACTGACATGAAAAATTCACTGGTGGGGTTGGAAGGCAGATATGAGCAGATGGGAAGAAAGGATTGGTGAGTTTGAAAGGTCAGTGGAAGTTATTGAGTCTTCGAGACAGAGAGAAAACAAATTGAAGGAAAGCAAACAGAATCTCATGGACCTCAGGGGCTCTGCCAAGTGGCCCAGCAGAGGCATGTGAGAGTCTCAGAAGGAGAAGAGAGAGAGCAAGAGGCAGAATACTTGAAGAAATAGCAGAAAACTCCCCAAATGTGATGAAATGCATGACTTCAAACATCCGAGAAGCCCACTGAACTCCAACTAAGATGAACTCCAAGAGACCCACCCTGAGACATTATCGACGAACTTCTGAGAGACAAACGCAGAGAGGATCTCGAAAGCAGCAGGAGAGAAGTGAGTCAAGAAGATCGTCTGCAGATTTACAGACCAGAAGGGCAATATATTCAAAGTGCTGGAAAAAAAAAACCTCAACGGCCAAGAACGCTGTGCCCAGCAAAACCGTTCTTCAAAAGCGAGGGGGAAACGAAGGCGTTCCCAGACAGGCGAAGGCTGGCGGCTGTGTCCCTGCCAGACCTGCCCTGCGAGGGGTGTTGGGGGGTCCTGCAGGGGAAAAGGAAAGGACACCGGTCCGAAATAAAGGTCTCAATAAAGGTACAAACACAGGCAATTGTAAAAGCTAGTGTTACCGCGGCAATAGTACCTGTACGTAATTCCACTTTTTGTTTTTCCCGTGATTAAAGGGACTAATGCAGTAAAAAAATTAGTCGTCTCTTATTCTTGTAACTTTGCTTTGTAATGTCACATTTGGTTTTTGACATAATTTAAGAGATGAATGCATTTTAAGGAATTCACTTGTGATTTTGGTCACGCAATGTATAAAGTGTCATTGTGTGACATCAACAGTGGGGAGAGATGTGGACGGAGCTGAAAAGGGGCCGGGTCTGTACGTTATTGAAGCCAAAATGCTATCAATTCCAATTAGTGTCTAACTTTAGGATAGTAAATGCGATCCCCTTGGTGACCACAAAGAAAATAGTTATAGGATATACACAAAAGGAAATAAGAAAGGAATTTAAATATTTCACTGTGAAATAATCGACTAAAGACACGAGAGTATGACAACGCTGGAAATGGGGAACACGAACTCGGGAAGGAATACGGAAACGAGCAACCAATGCCCGAAGCAAGCACCGCCTTATCAGTGATGACTTTACATGGAAATGAATTAGACTCTCCAAGCGAAAGACAGAAGTTGGCAGAATGGATGAAACCGTAGGATCCGACTACATGTCGCCTACAAGAGGCTCACCGCAGATCCAGTGACGCAAACAGAAGCTATTGCGTGCGGACAGCACGCGAGAGCAGCGCGGTGGCTGTACTCGTGCCAGACAACTGGATCAACAAGGTCACGAAAGATAAAGGGCGTCCTGTGTTAACGAAAGGTTTAATACGGCAAGGAGACACAGAGTTATAAAAATGTCTATGTACCTAACAACCGCCCATCAAGAGCTGTGAAGCGAAACACTGACGGTTTGGGGAGAAGCGGCCCTGCGGCGATGCGATGCTCGGGGCCGGGGTTCTGCGCTCTGCGTGCGGCCGACAGAATGCCCCGTGGGCGGGTGAGGGAGGGAGCAGGCGCCTTGACCCAAGAAACGAATTAGATGCCTGGGTGTGCGTTTTCTTTTAATCCTTTAAGCGACGTGGGTGTATTTTATGCTTCCTGTTTTACATGCGTGAGATCTGACCATGACCAATTAGTTAAGAGTAATGAACAGTGAGGAATCGGTGGCAAGGAGCCAGGAGTACTTTCCCGAGAATTTTGATTGACAGGGAAGGAGAGGCCTGAGTCTGGAGTTCCAGGAGGGCCCCAGCTCGAGGGAGAGGGACTGTTCCTTTTTTTTTTTTCCTTTGGGAAAGTTGAGCCACTTCCTAGCCTGTGGGGACAGGGCCTGGACAGCGGGGACATTGCCGCCACCGAAGCCGCTGGAGGGGCCAGGAAGGGCAGTCTTGGGGCCTGAGTGGAGGGATCAACCTAGAACAGGATTTCGGGGGCTGGGCAGAGTGCTGGTGGAGACACGGCCTCTGTCACGGTGCCCCTGCTAGCCGAGCCGAGGCCCCCGGGGTCAGCGGAGAGGGCTCAGGGATGCCGGGCCTCGGCAGGCAGGACAGGCTGGGAGGCCCCCGGAGGGAAGGGCGGAGGGTAAGGCGTACACTTTCCATTCGCACTTATTTTGGGGGGAGGGGTTGGTTGGCAGTGACGGGGGGAGGAAGGACGAAGTGGCACACGGCCTCTGCATCCTGGCAGATCCAAGAATTGGCCGCCGTGGAGCCTGGAGAGCCCCTGCTTCCGTGGTCGCTCCCCAGTGGCAGGTGATGGGCCGTGCTGATTCCAGGGGTGGGGCGCGAGGAAAGCAGGCAGCTTCACCTCCCCCAGGAACATCCCAGAAGGTGATGGCCAAAGACAGTGTAAACAGAAGCTGGGTACCCAGCATGTCATTGTTCACTGTCCGTGGGGGCCACCCAGCCCTTTCCGTCGACGCCCAGTGCCGCAGTGCGCAGCGTAAACAGAGGGTTCTCCTCCTCCTCCCGCCGGGCGCCCCCCACCCCCCGAGCTTCACCCCACTGTCTGTCTACATTGGGCCTCTAGGTACGTGAAGACCTACCTGCTGCCTGACAGATCCTCCCAGGGCAAGCGCAAGACTGGCGTCCAGAAGAGCACGGTGGACCCGACCTTTCAGGAGACCTTGCAGGTACTTGCGAGACGAACAGCCACGTGCTGGAGCTGTCTCCCCGCCCTGGGCCAGGCGCACGGGGCCGGGGTCCAGCGGCAGCTTCTTCCAAACGCCGCGAGCACGAGACACCGGCGCGGGCGCTCATGCATTCTGCGGGGCCCTGCCAATCAGTGGCGAGGTGGTAAAAAAATAAACGTCAGCCTTTGTACGGGAAAAGTGCAGCGTCTGCGGGACTTCCGGTTAATGATTTCCAAGTAAATGGTAACAACAGCAATGAAAGGAACCTGACGCCTCTGGATGTTTAAAATCGGTTTGTGCTGTCTGGTTTTTACAGCCCTCCGAGAGGCGCTCCCTAGCAGACGCCCTGGGGGTCAGAGTACAGGTTACTGTCTTCGTAAAAGTGCTTCCTTAGTGTAAGATCTGGCGGACTCAGGCTTTTCTTCTTGTTTTCAGGGGGGAAAAAAGCCCTTTTATGAAAAACATTTTCTAGAGGGCTTGTTTGGGTTTTCACCTTCCTTGGCGCTAGCAACTACGATCGATCCGTGGTTGAGGGCAGAGATGCGGAGAGGCTACCGCGCCCCGGGTCGAGGAGGGGGAGGTGAAGTCAGCATGTGGAGGCCCCGGCCCGGAGGAGCGGCAGTGCAGACTCATGGAGACACATCCGGTTGGGGTGGACAAGCCCGGGGACCCCATGTGTCAAGATGGAAAGGACAGGGCTTTGTCTGACTCCCTTGGTGAGAAGGGGCCTTCATCCGGGCAGCTGGTCCAGAGCCCGTTTGTTAAGTAACACTAGCCATTGTGTTCTTTGCCCCCGTTGTGGCCAAGTGCTTTACATACCCCCTGAGCTGGGGATCAGAACCCTCCTTTCCCTCCTTACTCAGGGGAACCTGAGGCTTAGCGAACCCCCAGCGGACTAGCAGTCCTTCTCAGAGTTTGCATGTGCGGCAATTCCCACAGGATAAAAAAAAAAAAAAAAAAAGTGGACTGTGATTCAGCAGGTGTGGCTCGGGCCTGAGATGCAGCTGGCCTGGGACCCCTCTGGTAGCAAGTGGTTTTGCTCACGGACCTGCTAAAAAAATTTTGAGCCCTGGCTGGTGTGGCTCAGTGGATTGAGCGCCAGCCCCCGAACCAAAGGGTCACTGGTTCGATTCCCAGTCAGGGCGTGTGCCTGGTTTTCAGGCCAGATCCTCAGTAGAGGGCATGCAAGAGGCAACCAATTGAATGTTTTTCTCCCTCTCTTCCCCTCTCTCTAAAAATAAGTAAATAAAATCTTTAAAAAAAAAGAATTTTGAAAAGCTCCGTGTCCCCTTCAAACATTTTAAGTTGGTATCTAAAATTGCCCATAAGTTTAATGAAGGTATTTTGTGCTAAACAGAGGTAGATATATATTTTACATTTTATGAAAGATAAAATTGAGGATGGACTGCATTTTAGATGAATATTTAATTATATAATTTGATTTTTAAGGTTTAACTTATTTAAAATGGATGCAGAATCTTGGAGAAATCACCTAAAAATTTTACACATTGCTTTTATCCAGTGTGTCGTGACTATTTTGTTTGTCCTAGAAAACTTCCCAGAGACATTTAAAAGAATCAATGTCCCCCGTCTGTTCTAAATTCAGAACATCTGGACATACTCTTGACATAAGGGCTTATGAGACAGAAAACACGGAAGGTCGAGAAGCTGAGCCATCTTTCAGAGTTTTGTAGAAATCAATATTTCCGATCGCCACTTGTTTAGCGTGCTGGGCCGGACAGCCCAGGGCAAGACGCCAGTGTGACAGTCCAGGTGGGGGCGCTGTCGAGTGACAGCTGAGGCTCTAGAACCTGAGTGTCCCATCCAGTTCTCCGAGCAGAGTGCTCGCCTCTCGGGACATCTTCGTCCTGGGAGCCCAGGCTGATGCCCCTGTCCCACCTCCGCAGTACCAGGTGGAGCCCGCCCAGCTGGCGACCCGGCGCCTGCAGGTGTCCGTGTGGCACCTGGGCACACTGGCCCGGAGAGTGTTTCTCGGAGAAGTGATCATCCCTCTGGCCACGTGGGACTTCGAAGACAGCGCGGCACAGGCCTTCCGCTGGCATCCGCTGCGGGCCAAGGTGACGTTTGGCTTGGGACCACTTTACAAAGGGACCCGAGATGAGAATACCTGCCCGGGAAACCTGGGACCCAAAACGATGGTGGCACTTGCCAGGCTTTTAGGTGGGCGCTTTCTAGGGAGAAAAGGCCCACGCTGAGCTCTCCAGGTCCATGTCAGCCTTATCACATTTGGCACCGAGGGCCCCCTCCTGCCCCCTCCTGCCCCCTCCTGCCCCGGGGAAGCCGGGAGACCGCAGAGAGTTGTGCAAGGTGGGGGTGGCAGCCTCCATGCTCTGGAACCCACGCTGGGAGCCTGCGCCCCACTGCTGGGGGTTCTGAGGCAGGGAGGCCCTTCTGATGCCCTCCCGCCCGCCATGGGCGAGAGAGAGAGTACCTGTGGAGGGCGGTCTTCGCTCTCCGGACCCTGCCCTCACTTACTTTTGGGCACAATCACTCGTGAGGAGGCAAACGACCTGAGTGAGCACGCAGGTGTCCTCCGCAGGGAGTTGAGAACAGGGAGGGGCTGGGTCCCCCAGACCGGAGGGCCACCCCCATGCCCTGGGCACTGAGCCTGGAGCCCTGTCGGTCTGCGGTGCCCTCGGTGGCCTTGGCATGGAAGGGGAGCCCGAATCTTTACTGCCCTAAGTGGAACCCCTGGGGGTCTTGGTTTTATTTACTTTTTCAGACTCAGGTTGTGTCCAGGTTTCTTAGTGCTACCCTACAGGAATGTGCCAGGGCCTTGGGGCCCCTTTGCCTGACAGGCCATCTGTTTCTGGAGGGGTGGGCGGTGGGGCAGCTGGGCTGCCACCCCCACACACTGAGGGTGGCAATGGTGGGAGCGAGGCCCCCACAAATGGAAGGACGAGCAGCCTGCCTTGGGCATGTCCACGCCACCCCAGGGCTCTCCAAGGCCTGCGAGGCCTTGCAGGGGCAAGGTGGGTGGGGGAGGGGGCATTTATGGACAGAGCCGGGGCAGCCAGAGGGTCCCAGAAGGTCCTGGGGGCCGGGCATGCCGGCGTCTGAGCTCTGCCTCTCGCCCACAGGCAGAGAAGTACGAAGACAGCAGCTCTCTGAACCACGGGGAACTCACGGTCCGGGCCAAACTCACGCTCCCTGCAGGGCCCAGCAAACTCCAGGAGGCTCAAGAAGGCAGGTGGCCTCCAGCCCCACGAACGTTCATCTGTCCCTGGGTCCCTGTCCCCAAAGCCTGGGGTGCAGGCAGGCTGAGGGGTGGGCCAAGTTTCTTAGCACTTCCTGTCTGCCACTCACTGGTCCTGCTGAGCACCGTGGAGCCAGGCCTGGGACATGGGCTCTCCAGACGGAACTCAGGGCTCGGAAGGGAGTCGAGTGACCCCGGACAGGCCGGGACCCCAGCCTGATGCTTCCTCCCGAGGGTCTGGCTTGGATGGCCGCCCCAGTGAACACGGCCCCGCTGCAGCCCCTCCTGGCTCTTTGGGAGCATGGAGGCCTCGAGGCTCTATGAGAGCGGGTCCAGGCTCCCACTCACGGGAGCCGCTGCTGCCCAGCGAGAGAACCAGCTAGTGACACGTCCTTGTTAACGAACGAAAATGACGTGGGGCGTGCAGGAAGGGGAGGCGGGGAGTGAAGACGGAGAACGTGCGATTCCCCGCGTTTTAGCGATTTCCTGTAGGACGGGAAGAGCTCGCTGCACCGGCAGACCAGCGGCAGGCCCCCTTCCCCCAACCACTGGCTCCCACTGGACTGGAACGTGGGCACCCTTCCTCTCCGGGGGCTGGCCTTGACCCCTGCGAGCTTGTTGCCCCGGCACTCCACGCTGACTGTTCAGCGGGGGGCCGGGGGGGGGGATGAGTGTGGGAGCAGGGCCCGCAGAGCCTGCTGCGGTGGCCCTGCTCCACCCCCTGGCTGCTCTCTGGGGTCCAAGCTCTCCTGTCCTCACATCTCCTTGCTGAGCTCCCTCCCACCTGGCGGTGGGGGTGGGGGTGGGGTGGCGCAGCGTCCCCGGGAGTGGACTCAAACGCCACCACCGGCTGTGCTTCCAGGGACAGGAGAGGAGCCATCCAATGACGGTCAGCTGTGCTTGGTGGTGCTGGGAGCCAGGAATCTGCCTGTGCGGTCAGACGGCACTCTAAACGCATTCGTTAAGGGGTAGGTATTCGATTTACTCCAGTGCGATTCCCTGGTCAGCTGCGATGCACGCGGCTGCAGAAAACACCAAGACGTGGAGCCGTTGGGAACTTGTTGCATTTTAGCTTCCCTGCAAAAACCCAACCTGTCACGTTAAGGGCTCCGAGCGCCAAGAGTCCGTGGAGGCCTGACTCGGAACACCACGCTTGCGGCTGGAGCCCAGGTCTTACTAGTCCCGAGGTAGCAGCGAGCCAGCACTTACTGAGCTGGGCCATGGAAAAAGCTGTGTTTATACGGAGGGGCCCCCAAACCAGGATTTCTTTATGAAAAATTGTGTATTTATTCTTACATGTTGAAAATGCCAGTCACCTTCGAAGTGCTGCCCTTTGGTGCAACACACCTGTCGAGACGTTTCTTATGCTGCTCAAGGCAGTTTCTGAACTCATCGACTTTGATGCCTTTTAGTGCTTCTGCCGGTTTTTTGTTTCACTCCTTCCATACCGGCAAAATATTTCCCCTTGCGGGCTTCTTCATCAGGGGAAACAAAGGAAGGCTGCTCGGGGTGAGATCGGGTGAACGGGGAGGGTGGGGAACAGGGGGTCGGGCCGTTTTTGGTCAAACACCGCTGAGCACGCAGCACGGTGTGGGCAGGTGCACTCAATCACCTATCGTGAAGTGGGCAAATGCAGTGAAAGTCTTAAAAAGAACAAAAGTGCTGAGGCCGAACCCAGCCTCTCACAACAACGCCAGCTCACCCCCCTCTGATACGGATGAGTTCCTAGAACTCTCACCTAGCGGGGGAAGCCTGTACTCCAAGGGCCCGCCCTCCAGGAGATAATTTGGGGTTTTTTTGGGGGTGCCCCCCCCGTATTTCCTCAGCTTTCCATCTCCCCTAGAGTCACGGTAAGGTGGGTGACTCAGCAGGCTTCCCTCTCATTTTTATTCGCTACAGGTGTGCCGTTCTCAAAAGTACAGTGAACCCCACTGTGAGGTGGGATTGCTAAATCCCAGTCAGTGCCGCCACGAGAGAACGGTGGCGTGCCTACCAGTCAGGAGAGAGCTGAGTTGGTCCTGACCCTGGTATTTATCTGTATGGTTACCTGGCCCTTCTGAATTTACTCCCCTGAGGGTAAGATGAGGTCGATGACACAGGGGCCGCTTTCTGGTCCCCGGTGGCAGGTCTAGTACATGTGCTGCCGCCTGGTGGTAGGCAGCCAAGGAGCGGGGTGCAGGTAAGGCCCACAAGGGCCTCAGATTCCCAAATCACCCTCGCACCTGGAGCAGGCACCTGGAGCAGAATTCAGCTGCCAACCGAGAACATCCCAGCTGGAGATCACTTAGCCAATCCCGCCACTCCTGCTCTCTTTCACTGGGCTGAGATTTTATTTTGTGGTCAACGTAGCCCCCTTCTTAGCACTAACGGCCTCCCAGATGAGCAAGTCCCAAGAGGGCAGGGGACTGTGTGCAGGCCAGGCACCCAGGGTTTGCATCTGTCCCCCCCACAGCTGTCTCACTCTGCCGGACGCGCAGCAGCTGAGGCTGAGGTCCCCCGTCCTGAAGAAGCAAGCGTGCCCCCAGTGGAAGCACTCCTTCGTTTTCAACGGGGTGAGCCCTGCCCAGCTGAGGCAGTCCAGCCTGCAGCTGACCGTCTGGGACCAGGCCGCCTTCGGCCGCAGCGACCGCTTGCTGGGAGAGGCCAGGCTTGGTTCCCGTAAGTCTGTTTGAGACGTTTATTGGGCTCAGGTGCGTCCTGGGCCCTCCGAGGCTGCCTTACACACGCCAGTACGAGCGGAACCACGCTCCACCGGGGCAGGTGGCTCAACTGGCCTTGCAGCCGCCTCACCTGCCCTAAGTGGAGAATCCCGTCCCGCTCTCACTGCGCTGTGGGGCAATAATACCGCCAAGCATTTCAACAATTTAAATCAGATTTACTTCAGATCTGCCAAAGAAACAAAAATTAAGAGGCCCCCAATGGGCTGGGTACAGTGCTTGCTTTTGTTCTTGGCATGAATCACAGAAGGATTAGTTCCCTAAAGGAAAACACCTTCTCAATGCATACAGCTGGCAACTCGGAAAGTGTCTCAGAGGGGACAGAAGGGCGATGCTTTCATGCTGCCCAGCAGGCCTTTTGTGGGGGGCCACCCTGTCGCACGCACTGAGGGCCCGGCCCTCCTGCCAGCCGTGGCCCCCAAACACTGTGACGAGCAAAGCACCTGCACTCCCCTCCAAGGCCAACCGAGGGCCGGGAGGAACTGCACTCACTATTAAGTTACCATTTGCTTCGAGAGTGTCCAAAGCAAACCCTCTTCCTGTGAAGGGCCCCTCCCCCTGAGCGAACCTGGCCCCCCTCCGGGATGCCGGCACTTGGTAAAGCGTTAGGAGCCAGCCCACCAGGCCCGCCCACTCCTCACTAACGGGGAAGCCAGCGGCTTCGGGCTTTTGACGCCCCAAGTCCCCGAGGAGGGGGCCTGCGCTGTCCTGTTCTGCACACGCTTTGTTGGGGGTGGGGGAGGCTCCTGCTCACCCGCAGTGGATGTTTTAACATGGTCTTACAGTCAAGGAGAAAAATGGCTTCGTGCGGCTTTTGCCGGTCCTTCTTTTTAACAAGCCGAGAGGCGGGTGCTGGCGGCCAGGCCTCGTGTTCCTAACACTTGTGTCGTGCACATCACAGAGGAAGACCCTGCCGGTGGCGCTGGCCCGGGTTCACAGGCGAAGCGTCAGTGGCAGAAGGTTCTTTCCAGCCCCAACCTGTGGACAGACATGACGCTCGTCCTGCACTGAAGCCCAGGGGTCAGCGAGCGGCGCGTCCCAGCGGTGCACCCACGGCTCGGCTGAGGAACGGCTGCTGCGCGGCGGCGAAGGCCCTCTGCAGGGCGATGCCTCCGCACCTGCAGCCGGAAGGTTCTTCCAGATGCCTCTGTGCACGTGTAAGTCAGAGCAGTGCTCACTGTCACCTGAGGGCTGTGGGCGGTGGCCCGATTTCAAGTAAATGTTGGGCATCACCTCCGTCTCCCAGTGCTTATCACTCAGCGCAAACTACCGCCCGGTGATGTAGTTTCCAAGAAAATAAAAAGCAGCCCTCCGCGTATCTGATCCCTCCCATTCTACTGCAAAAGTTTCTGGAGGCAGGGCAGCCGACCCTGGGGAGACCTGGGGGCAGACTCCCCCCGTGGGTGGGTCAGTTCTTTGGGCCCCCAGAGGGACACCCAGCCCCACGAGGCACTGCTGGCCGGACGGCATCGAGCCGGCAGGGAGACAGTCACAGCGTGCCGCACCTCGCCGCGCCTGTCTGCGGTGGGGGTTCATCCGCACGCGGCACGTTAACCGTGAACGACAACGCTGAGCAGGCGGAGGGAGGGCACAGGCGACCCCCCAGGGACAGAGCAGTTCCCGTGGGGGCCCCGGCGGCCGGAGTCGGAATCAACAGCGCGTGCGCACTTTTCACACAAGACGTGCCGGCGGAAAACCGACCCGGCAGAGCCGTTTCCCCGCCCGAAGCACACGGCGAGTGTGGAAGGGCCGTTTCCGCAGGGGCGGGTGCAGCAGTCGGCCCGCTTCACGGCTGCGCTGACATCGGATCAGATCGAGTGCCCTGGTTTTTCATTTGTACTTCTTTTATTATTCTGTAAAAGGTAACAAAATATACAGAACACAACTTCTCCTCTCTTAAACTAATGTTACAAACCCATACTGTTGCTTATACATAAATACTGTACTCTAAAGCTGATCCTCAATTAGGGAGGTCCAACAACGTCGCCTTCTAGCTGTGAAAACACAAAAACCAAGGAAAGTGGGTCACAGAGTGGCGTGCCCCCCTCTGGGGTTCGCCCCGAACGGCCACAGGGTTCTGTCGGCGAGGGAGGAGACCGCCGTGTGCACCCCTCGGGGGACATAAATATACAGCGAAGCATCCTTCATAGAATCAAGTACACATCAATCAATTTGAGCTAATTTCAAATACAGAGAAAAAGTATGGCACAGAATAGAAGCCACCATGTGGTTTTCTTTAATTACATGGAATCTCGTGTCGCACATGCCAGCATGGAATTTGTCACTCAGACTTCACAGGCATCTCTCCCTCCTTAATTCAATCAGCCCTGCTCCAGGTACAAGACCGGAAGTGATTCAGCAATAATAATAACAATAATAATAATAGAAATCAGGCCCATTTGGCACAGTGATACATACGGGAAAAATAAACCAGGGAAGCTTCCACTGGTCCCAGCCCCAGCATTTCCCCACGGAAACAGCTACTCTCTCTTTAAAGGAACAGAGCACGAGGAGAGGGGTCTAGATTTGGAGAACTACGAATACAAGTTCAGAGTCTGCGTGGCCCCTCGGTGGGCCCCGGCTCGAGGCCCCCCGGCTCGAGGCCCCCCGGCTCGAGGCCCCCCGCCCGGCCCCGGCCCGGCCCCGGCCTTCACATGGCCTCGAACTCGTCGATGCGCTGCTTGGTGTTGCCCTGCCGGATCTGCCGCAGCGTCTTGTACTTGTCCCGGCCTTGCCGCATGTTCTCGTTGTGGATGATGTCGTTGTGGGTCCTCTTGCTCTCGTCTCTGGCCTGGGACAGCTCATTGGACAGAGTCTGCAGTGGCGAGGAGAAGCATGGGTCAGGCAGGCTGCACCCCCCCCCCCAACACACACACTGCGCCCCTCCCGGAAGAAGTGGGTGCCGGCGGGAGGCTCATCCCGCTGCCCTGCCCGAAGGCCGCCCGGAGAACTAAGGTGGGGGTCCCCGACACCCCGCCCCTCACCATCAGCTGCCGCTGCACGCGCTCGTTCTTCTCGGCCTCGGTGACCCGCTTCTCCTCGTTGCGGTCGTCCAGGATGCCCTCGCTGGACAGCTCGGCGCTGTAGCCGGTGTACTCCGCACCCTCCTCCTGCGGGTTCTCCGGCACGTGGTAGCCCACGGGCTCGTACACGGGGGGCGGTGGGGGCGGGGGCGCCGTCATCACCAGGTGCAGCTCCTCCTTGGTCTTCACCAGGTCATCCTGGGCTTCCTTGGCCTTCGAAAGCAAGTAACAGACAGTGAGCGCGTCTCACACAGAACCTTGCGTTTGGACCACTTCCTGCGCAACACCGTGGCTTTACGAAGGAGCCCGTCTCTTTACCAGTGAGGGCTCGCCGCGCTCTCACCCCCGCCTCTCCCTTTCTGCTGGCAGGCCGCATGCGACGCCTGCCGCCGGCGGTGGACTGCGGCTGATCTCGAGGGGCCTCGCGGGTCTGGGGCTCCCGGTCCTCCGAGTAGTGACCAAGAATGCCCACAGCACAGAGAAACTCGTGCCAGGGGCCTGGCATTTTCCTAAGTATCGTAACTTCTCTTTTTCTGTCTATAATCCTAGTTATGCTCATTGTACATCTTTTTGAAAGAAGAAAATTATCCAAGAAAAAATACTCCGGCCACTGCAAAGAGCCACTGGCTCGACTCGGCGTGTGGCTGCACCCCTCTGCCTCGCGCGGCCGCTGTCCGTCCAGCCCTCGCCGCCCGCCAGCACTGGGGGCAGGGAGTTTCTGACCCGCCCCCCTCCTCCCAGCAGTCTCCCAGGTCCACACGCTGAACCGCACCCACGGCCCGGCTGCCCTGGCCCCACAGCGGAGCTTAGTTTGTACCTGGTTTGTAACCACCCTGTCTCAGGGAATTCCTTATAATAGGCACTTTCTCCGAAAACCTAAGGCCTGAATGAAGTCTTCTGCACGGAATCTGGGTTGGGGGTGAAGACCAGCAAGGAGGAGGTACCAGGCATCCCCGAAGGGGCTGCCACAGATGAGGAAGCATGGAAAAGGGCAGGTGGGAGGGGCGGGGCGGGGCAAGGGACCCCCCACCCCCCGCCCTGCAGCTTGGCTGAGGCCTGTACTCTGCGCTGCCCCCGAAGCTCCCAGGGCCTGCGCTCTCCTCCTGGGCGGGAAGCCGCACAGACGGAGAAAGGCTACAATTTACGAACCCCCTCTCTGCAGGGTCCTTAGAGCAGCCTTACCAGTGGGGGACTGACACCCAGCCTCAACAAGGAAACGAGGTTCAGATTGGTGAGGCTGCTCGCCCTGGCCACACAGCAAATGAGGGGCAGAGCCCAGACTCTCCCCTAAGTCTGGAGACGCCCCAGTTCTGGGTCCCTCCCTGGTGCCAGTGTGGTGCCCCAGCAGTCGGGAGAGTCCCGCGGAGGGCTCCTCTCAGGCACTGTGGCTCCTTGCTGGGCGCACCCACTTCACGCGATTTAAAGCTGGTCCCTGGCAGGGGCTGAACAGTTCGGGGTGGCCGGAGCACAGCGGGGGGGGAGCGAACAGCGGTTCTTTGTTCCCCTGCTAATCCAGCAACAAACGGGCTCCCCGGTGCACAGGGGCAAGCCCATTCCCATGGGGATTTCTGTCTGAGAAGGACAACTGGTATCGGCAGGGCGTTGCGACACACTCTGAAGGCTTTCGAGGCAACCTGCCTGTCTAGTGCAGGCCCCGGCCCCGCCCCCACGGGGCAGCTCCGCCCAGCACTCGAGCACTCACCCGGTGCTGCCACTCCTCGACCTCGTCCTCCTTGCGCCTGCGCGCCTCCTCCAGGAGGGCGATCTTGGCGGTGTACTCGGCAAGCTCCGCAGCCTGCGAAGGGGCGAAGCTAAAGTGACTTCTGGACCGCTTTCCACAGAGGCCTTTTGTGAATGAACGGCCTCCCTCATAACACAGCCACGTCCCCCCACCCGAGGGTCAGAGAGCACGCCCTCCCTGACCGCGGGGGGCTGCCCAGGCCCCGCCACCGGCAGGGCCCCTCCCCGCCAGCGACTTGACACGGGCAGGCAGCTCACTTTACAGCCCAGACAGAAATCATGGTCAGGCAGGTGTCACTTCTTCAGTCCCCAGAGGCAGCGTCTCCATAATTCAGCACCGTGAAACCCAGGGGGACTCCTTACCAGCTGCTCCTGGCTCTTTATCTGATCTGCCGCCTGCCTCTCCAGCTCCTCCTTGGCACGCAGCGCGGCCAGGCGGTCGGACTCCAGGCGCTCAGCCTCCTCCTGCGCGCGCTTCCGCTCTTCCTCCAGCTGCAGGGCCCTCTGAATCTGGTCCTGGAGCTCTGGAGGGGACGGCACCAGGGCTGCTCACACCAGCCACTGACACACAATCCCGTCCCAACACCCAGCGGCGGGGGCTGGGGGGAGAGGGGCAGTGGGTGGGGGCAGGGGTGGCGGACTGAGTCTCAAGGGGAGGGAACCTCTTGCACCCCTGCCCTCTGTGTTTACAGGGTGCAGTGCTGGTGACACCCGGCCCCGTCCCCCTGCCAGGCACTCACTCACTGGCCTTTGATCTCAGGGAACCTATTCTACCTGCTAAAGCTTAACATCCTCTTAAGGAAAACGGTACAACTCGGTACCCGCCACCTGGAGCTGAAGGAACGTTTAAAAAGACAAGGCCCACGAAGCATTTAGCACGGATGGCAACGGAGTCTAGAACCATCTCCAGCCCAACACCCACTGCGCCCCGTCCCTGCACAAGCCTCTGTCCCAGCTGCCCCACTGGGTGGGCGCTCTCCCTGTGGTGCGTGCTCGCCCTGTCTGTCTGGAGGTCTGCCGCGGGCCCACCTTTCTCGGCCTTCTTGGTTTTCTGCTCGTAGTCCTGGAGCCTGAGCATCAGCTCCTCCTTCTCCCGCATCATCTGCTCTTTCTCTCGCTCCACGATTTCTCTCCTCTTCTTTTCGTCCTCCAGCTGCTGCCTGTTCCAGGGAGGGCACAGGGGGGCTTAGACCGGGCAGAGTCGTGTGCTGGGGATGCGCGGCAACACGCAGTCATGCCAGCGACACGCCCAGCTGCCACCGGCCTGAAGCCAGCCTGTCTCCACTGCAGCTGTCGGAAGGAGCAGCTGCTTCTTGGTCGCCTGCTGTCCCCCGAGTGCCCCCACCCTGGGCTCTGCCACCCCCAGCCCACAGCGAGGCTCTCCTGATGGGGCCGCTGGACCCCGCAGCCCGCTCACCGCTCCATCTGCTTCTGGTGCTTCTCCTCCCGGGCCTGCGCCTTCATCTGCTGCACCTCGATGGTGTCGGGCTTCCTGCGGCGCATGTACAGCTCGTGGTTCCCCATGCAGAGCTGCAGGATCCGCTTGTTGATGCGCAGGCGAGGCGCGTAGAACACGAAGTCCTGCAGCAGAAAACGGGTGCTGACTCGGGTGCGCCTGACTCCAACCTTGGCTGCACACGGGGCTGGACACCGTTTCCAGGATTTGTGGAGTGCAGAACAGGGGCAGAAGAGGCTCCTAGGCAGAGCCACCGACCCCAAGGGACGAGATGCCAGCGGCACACACTCTGGGTGCCAAGGGACAAGCGCAGGGAGGTGTGCGTGGGCACGCACGTGTGTGGGTGGGCACGGGCACACATGTGGGAGCAGAGCCCTGCAGCGAGGGCTGTCCTGCCTCAGGAAGCCCAGGGTCCTCAAGTCCTGCAGCCGCAGCCCCGGTTCCCGGTTGGGCTTCCGCCAAGTTCTCCTGCTGAGCTTCCTGTCTCCTCTGCCTCAACCTGCCACCTCCTACTGCCACTGACATATCAATCGGGCGACCTCTGGACCTCAATGCTATCCTGTTTGCGCCGGGACCAGGTGCAAACACCATGGCCTGGCGCACGTGAAGACTGCCTCTCTGGCCCCAGCTTAACCCCGTTCACCTACCCTGTGCCCTTCCAAACCTGCGAGCATTTCCCTGAATGGTTCCTCCTGGTTGAAATGTCACGTCCAATGCCACGTACCCGAGGACACGGCACTGCCATGGGATGATGCTAAGGCACTGCCTCACGCGCTCTCGGGACTGCCCCTCTTCCCACGGTAAACCGGCCCTTCTGTGCCAGCCGCGGCGTTGCTGGCACTCTGTCCCACCAGGCGGTCAGCCGAGGCGGTAGGCCCACCTTCAGTCGTCTGTGTTTTCGACCACACCAGTGCCCGGTGAGCACCGGCGCGCAGTGAACAGCTGCCAGGTGACCGGCAGTTCACGCGGCACTGCCACATCTAAGCCCCACGACCCGGAGTCACTCACCAAGCCTCAGCACCTTCCAATCTACAACGGGGGTGACAGCTCCCTAACGGGGCTGCTGGGATGGAGCCAGATCATGCCTGCAAGGCCTCAGAATGCCGTGAGGCGTGACGCAAACTGGCTGGCACACAAATGCTCACTCTGGTGGCTGGCCACCCTACGAATCGGCTATCAGAGAAGCTTCTTTAAAAAGAGAAAGTCAGACTTCCAGCCAAGATGGAGGCATAGGTACATACACTGTGCCTCCTCTCACAACCAAAATTAAGGACAACAAATATTTAGAAACAAGAAAACAACCAGAACTGATAGAACATTGAACTGTACGGAAGGAAGTCTGACAACCATTCATCCACACCGGTAAGGGGGTGGAGTTGGCGCCCAGTGGAGAGGGGTCACGGCAGGAAAAAGTGGTGGCTGGTGAACCCGGGTACGCAGGTGGCACCTGGCAGATGCTGGGCACCGGGTGGCAACGAGCAGAACCAGTGAGGCACACAGGGCAGCTGGCTGACCATGGTCACACATTCATGTGCAGATAAACCAGGCGAAACTGTGGAGTAAGACAGACTATGCAACCCAGGGCCCCAGCTCAGGGAAGTAAAGCCTCAAAACGACGATTGAAAACACCTGTGGGGGTTGAAGTGCCGGGAGAGACTCCCAGCCTCACAGGAGAGTTCATTGGAGAGACCCACAAGGTCCTAGAACGTACACAAGCCCACCCACACGGAAATCAGCACCAGAAGGGCCCAATTTGCTTGTGGGAAGCAGCAGAAGGGACTGAAATCCGAGAGAGAGTAGAGCAAGTGCCATTGTTCCCTCTCTGACCTTGCCCCCACATACAGCATCACAACCCAGCAACTGGGCTGCCCCACCTGGGGAACACCTAAGACTCCGCCCCTCACATGTAATAGGTGCGACCAGACCAAACAAACAAACAAAAAAACCCAAAACAAACAAACAAACAAAAATGGCCCAAACGGAAGAACAGATCAAAGACCCAGAGCCAATACATCTAAGCGACAAAGAGATAGCCAACCTATCAGATGCACAGTTCAAAGCACTGGTGATCAGGATGCTCACAGAATTGATTGATTTTGGTCACAAATTAGATGAAAAAATGAAGGTTACACTAAGTGAAATGAAAGAAAATGCACAGGGAGCCAATAGTGATGGGAAGAAAACTAGGACTCAAATCAATGGAGTGGACAAGAAGGAAGATAGAAACAAACAAACAAAAGAAGAAACAAGAATTAAAAAAAAAAATGAGGAGAGGCTGAGGAACCTCCAGGACACCTTTAAACGTTCCAACATCCGAATTATAGGGATACCAGAAGGGGAAGAGAAAGAGCAACAAGTGGAATAGTTATTTGAACAAATAATAAAGGAGAACTTCCCCAATCTGGCAAAGGAAACAGACTTCCAGGAAGTCCAGGAAGCTCAGAGAGTCCCAAAGAAGTTGGACCCAAGGAGGAACACACCAAGGCACATCATAATTACATTAGCCAAGATGAAAACGAAGGAGAGAATTCTAGAAGCAGCAAGGGATAAGGGGACAGTCATCTACAAAGGAGTTCCCATCAGACTGTCAGCTGATTTCTCAATAGAGACCTTCCAGGCACGAAGGGGCTGGAAAGAAGTATTTGAAGTCTTGAAAGGCAGGGACCTACATCCAAAATTGCTCTATCCAGCAAAGCTGTCATTTAGAAAGGAAGGGAAGATAAAGTGCTTCTCAGATAAGGTCAAGTTAAAGGAGTTCATCATCACTAAGCCCTTATTATATGAATGTTAAAGAGACTTATTTAAGAAAAAGAAGATAAAAAATATGAACAGTAAAAAGACAGCAAACTCACAGTTATTAACAACCACACCTAAAACAAAAGCAAACTAAGCAAACAACTAGAACAGGGACAAAACCACAGAAATGAAGATCACATGGAGGGTTAGCAACAGGGGAGCGGGAGGAGGAGAGAGGGGGAAAAGGTACCGAGAATAAGTAGCCTAGACAGTGGGTAGAAAATAGACACGGGGAGGGCAAGAATAGTGTGGGAAATGTAGAAGCTAAAGAACTTACGACACATGGACATAAACTAAAGGGGGGAATGTGGGTGGGAGGGGGTGTGCAGGGTGGAGGGGAATGAAGGGGGGAATGGGACAACTGTAATAGCATAATCAATAAAATATATATTCAAAAACAAAGAGAAAGTCTGCTCCAACAACCGCATGACTAGTGACTGCAGAGGTCCAAGACACGGATGACATGGAGGTTGGGGGGGGGCGGTCCCTCACTGCCACCGTGATCAACAGGGGACAGAGAGGGGAATATGGTGCAGAAACTCCTGCCGAAGCTATTTAAAATGCCTGCCTGCTTCCTCTTCCTTTCCCCTTTCTCTTCCCAACCATGGGCCGTCCCGTCGGGGTGCTGGCCACCGGGCCAGGGCACGAGCGGCTGAAACAGCCAGAGCAGCACAGCCCACGGCGACCTCGGAAACCTGCAGATACGTGCCAGGCTGGCGCATCCACACGCCCAAGAAGGACCCATTTAGCTTCTGGCTCTTTCCATCTGTTCCAGAAACGCTGGGGAGAGACTGTCAAGCCCAGGAGCCCACGACTTCCTGGGTGGGGCTCTCCCTGGGGTTTCGCACCTTTGTCATTAAGTCATCGGGTTTCCCAGGGAGGTGTCTGCCGGCTGGAAGGAGCAGGCATTTTTATTACCCGCCCATCTCTTGTTACACAAGAGAAAACAGCTCTGCGTGTCTGCAGCAGAGACAGGCACACCAGCCAACGGGGTCCCGACTGTGTCTCCTGAGCACCAGCAAGGCAAGGAAGCTGATGAGCCCAGCAACTCCTCCGTAGAAAAAAGTCGGGTTGAAGAAAATCGAGAGAGAGGAACTTCAGGTGACATCCCTTCCTGGCATCTCATCTCGGGGAGACAAGCCCTGGAGACCTCGGGGACAGAAGCTCTCCCAGTGCCTCGGCGGGACCGTTCCTGACCTAAAGTTAAAAGCCACGAGCTGACACTAATGATTGGAAGTGTCTAAATCCAAGTGTCCAGCCAACATCCGGGTGCAAAACCACAGCACTGGCATGACCCGGGAGGGGCCTTCTGAACACGGCAGAGAACACACATCTTAAAAACGGGAACTCTAGGCACCAGCAACGTTCAAGGAAATGAACCTGAAGCCACCTTGAAAAGGGTCAAGAAGTGATGAGGGGAACTCCTAGGACGGTCCCCCACCCTGGGCCCCATCCAGGGGCGCCCTGGCCCAGGGATCGGGGGTGGGGACAAAGGTCATGGGGAAAGAAGCTGAGCACAGAGCTGCTCGCAGTCAAATATTAAGTTTTCATTCCTTAGACATTTCAAAAGCTGCTGGACAGTTAGGTGCCGAGGGCCTTCCGCCTGGTCCACGAGGTCTCCACCCCTGCCAGAGCCACCAGGGCAGGCTGTGAACCGTCACAGCATTTAAGGTCCCACCACAGGAGCCAGAACACGGCCCGCACTGTTGGCAGGGAGGAGGCCCCAGCTGCGACCAGGAGCCGCCTGCTTGCGGGGCCAGGCGGCACGATGGCCCGCTGGGGTGCGTGCGGAAAGTGCGGGTATGGTGGTGGGGGGGGGATGAGGAACACCCGCCCTGCGGGCCAGCCCACTCGGCCCCCGGGATTCCTTTTCAGCTTCTTTCTGGGGGGAAACTTAAACTAGAAATCTGGTTTTCCACGGCCCCAGGTAAGACTGAGGCCACCTGCGAGGTGCAGAGAGCCCAAGGACGCCGAGCCCATCGCCAGCTCCTCCCGTCACACCCCCCAGGCTGACAGGGAGCCCGAGCGAAGGCGGCCTCCCCAGTGGGGCCCGCGGGGCCCAGCCGCCCGAAGCAGCCACGCTGCCCCTGGTCTCGTGTCTCCTTTAGCCAGCAAGTGCCCTGGTTGTTCACTGTTTGATCACAGCTGCGTCGTTCCAGTCACTGTCCGAAAGCACAGGACTTGTTCTCCTTGTTTCCATCCTCCTCCTCCTCCTCCTCCTGGAGAGCGGAGCCTTCTCCAGGGCGGGGCCCCGTCCTGGCCTGGGGCCCGGTGCGCAGTGGGGAAACCAGCACACGCTCCTCTCCGTGGTCCCCTTCAGGTGACGGCTGCACACAGGACCCTGTGCAGCCAGGGGACACAGGCTGCCTCACTTCCGACCGTCTTTGCTTTGCAAAAGCTCAACTTACCTCAAACTGAAACAACTTAATTCTTAGAAAGTGTAGTCTAGAAGTCCTGCTTCAGTCAGTCAAACCGCCCCCCCCAAAAAAAAAGACTCTGAAAAATCAGCGCCGTATCCCCTCCCCGAGCAGAGAGCAGCCCCCAGGGCCGCCGGTGCCCTCGCCCTCCTAACCGCCCGGCCTCACGCCCGCCGCTCGGGTGCACCGTGACCTCCGCTCCTGGTGCTGCAGGACGCGCCCCGACATCAGGGCGCTCGGAGTCTGTGTGAGACGCAGCTTTCACTTTAACCGTCTGTGCGGCTGCCCACGGACCGGGGGCGAAGGGTTCGCTGAGAGCAGGGAACATTTTCACCAAAAGAGAAAAGGCTTTCTGAGGAGGGCAACGGAATTTCTCACATGGCCATTTTTTTTTAAGAACCAGATTTCTGGTTAGAAAACAAACTCCTGGCTGTTCCGCCACACTACAGAGAATGAGAGAGAGAGAGAGAGAGAGAGAGAGAGAGAGAGAGAGAGAGGGAGGGAGGGAGGGAGAAGGGGAGAGAGGGAGGGAGAGAGAGAGAGGGAGAGAGAGGGGGAGAGAGGGAGGGAGAGAGATCTCCTGAGCGAAGAAAGGCTGCAGTTTTAAGTGTTAGGAGAACAAGTAGTGAAACTGCAGTGAGCTTCCACAGTGCAGCAGCCTTTGCGGCCACTGGCGAACACTCGGCGTTGCTCAAACTCCAGGACAGGAAGCCTCGTGTCCAGCCAACACTCCCGGGGTGACGGCCCTCCAGTCTCCGGCCCCACCTCTGGGACCCCGGCACCCACGGGAAGGGGCCTGTGTGAGGATCACTCGAGGGGCCGAGGGGTCGGAGGCTGCGACCCCACGAGAGAGGCAGCGGAGGTGCAGGGACCGTGGGGGCAGCTGCACTCTGGGGGCTCGGGGTCTGACCCTCCCGAGCACGGGTGGGCGAGCTGGCAGAAATGCTCTGAGAGTGACAGCGGGCCCGAGGCCGGTGGCCACCACCCCCTGAGCTCCAGGTGGGTGCCAGAGAGATGCTGCGGGAGCCCCACACCCCAACAGCGCAGTCAGGGACTGCCTGGTTTCCCTGGGAACTTTCACAAGCCGGGAAAGGCGTATCACGTGGCAAAGGTCACCGACGCAAAATGGCTCTTTTCTTCCTAACGAATGAAGACATCTGACAACAGGTGACAGAGTCGATTAGCTTTTGACGGACAACCTGGCCTTCGCAACAGCCTCCCACTGCAGCAGCCAGCTGCGTGTCCCCAGAGGTCCTTGACCCTCACTGTGACCTGCCGGCAACTCCCCCAACACACCCATGCACGCTCACACAACTCCGAGCATCACCGGCCCCTGGGCACCCAGGCAGAGAACACACGTGGCCGTGAGAACGAGAGACAGCGAGCCCCGGGCAGGCTCCGTGTGAACTTACAGGCGCCTTCTTGTCGATGGGCTTAATGACGAACTTCTTGTCGTTGAAGGAGATGTTCCTGATTTCACTCCATGGGAAGCCAATCTTCGGGGTCAGCCTGAGGTTAAAAAAGGCAGCTGGTTAGGTGTGCTCGCATTGGCTGCGAGAGGTGTGCACATCCACTCAGGGGGTTTTTGTTGTTCAGCTCTGACCAGTACAAAGCTGGCCCGGGAAGCACAACGCACATCACACGTCATTACCACGCGGTCCCCACCCGTCCCAGGCACGTCAGGCGGCCCTAGGACACTCCACGAGTTCCCGTCCGCTGAGCCTGTCTCAGTTGCGGGCGCCACACTGTGTCCAGTCGCCCTGGCTTGGAATCTTGAGGTCAGCTGGCTTCCTGGCCACGCACATGCGTGCACACTTGGTCTGAGACCTCTCTCGCGGCCGTCTCTGCAGGCCACTCGCACACGGCCACCCTACGCCCGCCTCTCAGGTGGAGGCAGCCCAACCGAGGTCCTTGTCCAATTAACGTCTCTTTCAGTCAACCCATTTCCCACTTCAAAGATGTCCATCTACATCCCCTGCCCCGTTGCTACCAGGTGAAATCCGCAGTCCCGAGCTTAGCAGCCAAGAGGTGCCCAATCTAGTCCGTTTCTGGCTCAACCTCTGCCACACGAGGTCGCCAAGGCACCCAGAAGGTACTCCCTCCCACTTCCCCATGGGCCCGCTCACTTTCTCTCCTTCTGGCCCGCCCCCTCTCAGCCTTCCGCCCCTCAGGCTGCACAAACGACTCTCCTCGCATTATTTAAGTCCTTGCATTATTATTCTTCAGCTCTCCCAAATCCAGGCAGGTACGCTTCCTTGTGGCAAAGACGTGTGCCGTACTGAGAGTGGCTGCTCGGTGACGGACACGGAAAAGGACTGGGTAAGGTTCAAGTCCATCGTTTCCTTGTTGGCCTTCTGCCGAGTGACCCATCGGTTGCTGAAAGTGGGGTTCTGAAGGCCCGACTACGACTGCGTTGCTGTACCTGTTTTTCCTACAGATGTCAGGATGTGCGTAGCATAGTTAGGTGCGTACACATTTACAATCCTGCCTTCCCGACGAGCTGAGGACTTGCGATGGATTCTGCTCCTTCGCTTCTTCGTGACGTGTCTTCCTTCCCGTGTCACCCTCCCAGGCCTGGGACGGCCTAGACGGACCACACAGGGCTCACGAAGGCCCCAGTGCCATCCCGCTTGCTCGGGAGCAGTCCACGACTGGCCGAGACGCTGGCGTTCCAATAGGCCTCCCCGGGGACGTCCGCCGCACCATCTGGAGACCGCGCTGCTCTGCTCACCTCCCAATCCCCGCCGTCAGCACATTGCACTCGGGTGCCGGTCCAGAAGGAACACAGACCCTGCTCACACCACCACTCAGAGACGCTGCGTCGCCCACGGTCCCTGCCCAGACGACACGGAAACCTCCAATTTTGGAAAACAGCAGGGTGGCAGGAACGTCCTGCCACCAGCACGTGTCACATAAAGTCTGAGGGGTCATGCAGGCCTTGCTGTGACAACGGAAGCCATGGCAGGGCAGGGTGTGTGTGTCTGTGTGTCTGCACGGGGGAGGGGTGGCCTCTGAACGCCGGGGAAGCCGTCTGAGTCTGGCAGATGGCCCTTCTGGGACACAGCGGTCACACACAGCTGGGGGAATGACCTCAGGGCACTGCCCGGGTGGCGGTCCTGGTGCTCAGTGCCAAATCCTTTCAGGGTCCTGTCCTGCAGGACCGCCGGCGCCCACCGAGGCCCACCTGGCCGACACGCTTCCTCACACTCGAACACGCATGTGGGCAGTGGGTTGTGGCATTTTCGCCTCAGGTAGGGGATGAAGAGTTTTTTTAAGAGGTAGTCTTGTTGAAAGGGCCCTGAGCACTGGGAAGAAACTCAGGGCACCACCCGGCCCTGCCCCACCTGCACCCTCACACACAGGGGCGGCACAGGGACGTCAGGAAGGCCCCTGCTGTTTCGGGGCGCTGCCCTCCAAAACACGGGAGCCACCCGCGGGACCACAGAGGGCCTACAGGACGGCTGCTCGCTTCTCAGCTGTGCAGTCAACCCCCCACCCTCTGAGGAGGTGAGAACCTTCTCTCGAGTCTCCCAAAATGGGTTCCGGCCCAGGAACACGTGGCCCCTCAGGCAGACGGGCACCCCTCTCTCCAGGACCGGGCGTCCTGTCACCGCGGCCTCCAGCCTCCTGTCTGGAGAGTCCGTCTTTTCCAGGCTCCGAGAGCTCAGCTCACGGCCGTCTGCACGCCCCGCGCTGCGGTGTCAAAACACGAGGACTCAGCATGGAGCTCCAACTCACAGCGGAGTCCGAGAACCCCCTTTAATTCTTGACCACAGTTAGGAGACTAAACTCTACAAGGATGTCTTTCTCTCTTTTAAAAAAAAAAAAGAGTTCACCCATAGGACCTGAACAGAGGACCCACAGAGAACACAGAGAAGATTTCTAAAGGATTTTTAAAAAAAAAGATATTTATTTATTTATTTCTAGAGTGGGAAAGGGAGGGAGAGAAGTGGAGAAACATCAATGTGTGGTTGCCTCTCTCACGCCCCCCACCAGGGACCCAGCCCGCAACCCAGGCATGTGCCCTGACTGGGAATCGAACAGGTGACCCCCTCATCTGTAGACCAGTGCTCAATCCACTGAGCCACACCAGCCAGGGCCATTTCTAAGGGATTCATATTATAAGTCTCTCGTTGCTTAGGCCACTCATTAAAAAAAAAGTGAACCCTGGCTGGTGTGGCTCAGTGGATTGAGTGCCGGCCTATGAACCGGGTCCCTGGGTGGGGGCGTGGGAGAGGCAACTGATGGATGGACTCGCACTGATGTTTCTCTCCCTCCCTTCTCTTCTCTCTACAAGTAAATAAATAGAGTCTTAAAAAAAAAAGTGAGATTCTTGAATCATAGGCACCAGAGCTCTTTCGAGAAATAGATGGTTCCAGGCCTGGAGCAGGAAAAAGTACAAGACGATGCTGGAATATTCTGAAGTGAAAAAGAAAAAGGTACTCCGGCAGTAACGGGGTCACATCGAAAGGGCATGGTGGGTAATTCCAGAGGGCTCGTGAAGGCCGATCTCAAACACTCTGAGCAACAAAGGAAGTGTGAGCTTGTAGCCCAGAGAGTAAGACAAACACCCACGCGTCCCCGTTAACAGAAACGAGAAGAAAAGGAGGAGAGAAGCAGTCTCCTTACACTAGGATTCCAATAACACACGTAGACGGGTGATTTCTTCTAATCTAACATTTCTCAAATACCAGAGTAGTAACTGTTTCACCGAAGACTCTTCGAGGGTTCAAGCATTAATAGATGAAAGCATAAAAAACAGGGTATTTAGTTTCAAAGTGCCTCCCCTGAATGCACTCGTCAGTACGGAAGGGAAGGATAGTAACTTTGCCAGGAGAAGCCTGGAAAGGCACCGCCTGGACCGGGGTCAGAGTCGGCGCCACCGGGAACAAGACGTTCCGCCACCATGGGCCGCCGCACAGGCCCCAGGGGGCGCACGGGACGGACGGCACGCCTGCGGGGTCCTTGCCCAGAGTGCACAACGCCAGCGAAACCGTGGGAAAAAAGATCTGAGCTGGGAACTTTCCACGAAGTCGATGGTCAGTACTTTTCAGAAGCGTCAAGGTCATGGCAGATGGACAGACTGACTCTGGAAGCATTCCTAATGGCAGGAGACTGGGAGGCATGCCAAATCAGCATGGGTGCTGTGCCGGGGGGATCCCAGGGCAAAGAAGGACGCCGTGGACGACAGACGACCACAGTGATGTGGGCTGCAGGCTCCCACCAGGGCCGCTTCCTGACAGACGCTCAGACGGGGCCACGCAAGATGTTAATGTCTGGGGAAGCCGGGCGAAGGGCCAATGGGGCTCCTTTGTGTTCTCGAAGTCTGAAACCTTTGGAAAGTCTGAAACGACTTCAAAACGAACGGTTTAAGAGTTCAAAAGAGGCCCCCGAGGGTGATGACAGTGTCCTGCATCCGGACAGGAGGCTGGATTTCACAGGCATTTGTGTTTGTCCAAACTCAGTACATGGACACTTAAGAACTGCGCATTTCATCGCATTTAAACTTTATGTCAAATGAAAAATGGAACCCGCTGCACTCTAGTAAGTAACATGCATTTTGTGGGCAGCATGCAGATGCCTGCGATTTCACCTGGAACCGTGTCTGAGGCAGGGAGGGAGGGCCCAAGGGTGCAGTGACAAGTGGGTGGGAGACGAGCAAGCGTGGTGCCCACGGATGGACTCTGGGGGCGGGCATATGGTGTTTGCTGTAAAATCCTTTCCACTGCGCAATTCGTTTGAAAATTGTTATTTAAAACATTTAGAAAAGGCCTGGGGTGGTTGGACAGGCTGGACCCCACTGTGCGTTACACGGGGGGAAGGAGCGCTGAGCCCCAGCCCAGAGGCAGGTGTGAGGCAGACTGGGGAGCTGGGAGAGGTGGGGTGGGTGCCCCTGCTCTGGCAGGCCGGCCGCCAGGAGTTCTCCCCGCGCCCCGCCGCCCTGGGCCGGGCTCCCAGGGCTCCTCGCGGGTGTCTGACTGCCCGCCCACCTCTCCTCCGCTGATCTGAGGCGAACTTGACACTTCTCACTAGAGGGGTTCCAGCTGCAGGCCTTGCCACCGCCCATAAGAGGCTAAATGACTCGGGAAACTGACTATTCCAAGTTCAAGGGAAGGTTCCGAAGACCAGAAAGGAGAGAGTCTGACCGCTGTGACCCCAGCACATCTGGGGAGAGAAGCCCGCACAACGGCTTCGTGGTTCCTGGCCGGTGGGCCAGGACTGAGGAGGAGCACAGACGCAGCCCGAACCTCCACCTGCAGAAGCCGAAACTGTCACCTGCGCTACCTCCTGAGTATAAAACATCAGAAAGTGCAAATCATCTCTTTACGATAGGTGCTTCACGATAACATGCTTACAACATCGCCTGGAGAGTGAGTAAAACGGAAGCGTAGCTCGGAGGATGGGATGCCCAGCCCCGAGGCGGGGATGGCGGGAAGAAGACGCCCGGCTCTGTCTCAGCCCCACCTCGGCCACAGCCCTTCCCCGCAGCCCCCCCCCCGACAGGTTAATCGGGGTCTCGGGGGCCCGAGCCCACAGCCACCACAGCAGGACGGCACAACACCGAGGGCCCTGCGGGAGGGACAGCGTGCTTCCCCGGGACCGAAGAGCCTGGGGGCAGGGTCGGGTTCCCCCCAGTTTTTGTCCTCTCTCTGCTGTTCCGTTTTCGGTCGGAGGATGCCAGTTAGAAAGGAGGACACCCCGGCCGGGACGAGCCTTCTGTTCCCAAGCTGGTAACGCTCTTCTGGGACGCGGCCTGGGCCCGCCAACCTCCTCCCGCCCCTCGGCCTCTCCTGCTCTGAGCCGAGGTTTCACCGCAAGGAAAAGACGAGCGCTGTCCACCCTGCCTGCTCCCGCTCAACGGTTAGTGGGCGGTGAAGAAGGGACCCCAAGAGACACTTCCCGACCCGAGCACACTACTTAATACCGAAGGGGATAAGCCTTCTAGTAAATGAAGATGCGTTTGTTTCTTTGCAGGCGGCACCAAGTCTCTTGTCACCCAACTTGCGTACTCGATGCAGACCGCTTCTTTCGTTTGAAAGATGGTCTCAGAACTTCCGCTGCCACCCTCCCCTCCGAGCCCTGCTACCGGCGATGATAAGTCACCACTCGGAGTTGTCACAGCCCCTGCTGACCCTGGCAACCAAGTTGTCAGTGTTTGTTCAAAAGGAGACGCTGGGACCATCCGCTGAGTCTCTGCTTGAGCGTTTTTTCATAGCGGACAGGACGCCTTCCACAGCGGGAGGCGGAGGCAGGCGGGCGGGTGGTGCCACGGGCCAAGGTTTTCTGTGGGAAGAGCCCTTGGAGGGGACTGTCAGTGTCACTGCTGAACTGGGGCACGGGGGGCAGGAGGAGGGCGGAAGGGGCCACGCGGCTCCAATTTTAAGGGAAAAAACGTTGCATGTGCGTGGGCTGGGGGCAGCTACAGGCCGACACCGGCAAGTTCCTGCCTGTGGCTGTTCCCTGCAGCTTGAAAAACCTGTTGGGATGGCCCTGGTCAGGGCTGAGTCACGGAATCTGGTTGCTGGAGAAAGCAGTTCAAAGAAAAGGCAGTTTCCCACACGAGATCCCTGCGCTCAGCTCCCAGACGCGGCCCCGCAGACCAGCCGCCATGTCCCGCTCCCCGTCCCCAGGCACGCTCGGGGAGGAGCCACCCGCGAGCTCCCGGGGACTGACTTCCAGGTTCCGGAAGAGCTCCCGGGGTTCCCCGACAAGCCCACGGTGCCTGGCTGGGATCCTCTTGGCAGGGCCCAGGCCCTCCACCATCCAAACCAGGCCCTGGGTGGCGGGTTCAGGATGGCCGAACCGAGGCCCCTGCCCAAGTGACCGCATCTGCCCTTTGGGTTCTGGCAAGAACACGTGTGGCTGGGCGTACGGATATTCTTTACATGGAGTCATCTGTCAGAAGCCATGCTATGCCCCTCATGAACCCCAGGGAGGGGCTTCGGTGAGGTCCCGGGGTGTGGGGGAGCCACAGGTGGGGGGGTAGGATACAAGGACGTGCGGGAGAGCCGATGGGACTTGGAGGCGCAGCAAGCCAGGAGGGGACCCGGGCAGCGGTCTTGCCTGGGCTCCACACTGGGTGCAGGGGCCTGTGAACGTGCCGGAACCCTGGGCTGCTCTGCCCCGAGTCCGTGGGGGCAGGACCCCAGGCCGAAGGGTCTGGCTTGGCATAAAGGATTCAGGAGCAGTCCGGCCCGGCTCCCTCGGCCAGACCTGCTGCCACACTCTGCTAGGACCCTGAACCCGATGACCCCCAGCAGGGCTTGTTCAGGGAAGCCCTTTAGAGGGACCTGCCGGGGCCAATAAGGAGCCTCTCCCCTCTCTTCCCAAAAGAGACAGGGCAGCTCCCAATGGGAAGGATCCAGAACTTTGGCTTAGCCTCTGAGCTCGAGCAGTCACCCCAGAGAGCCTGCCCTCACCGAAGCAGAAGGATTTGTTTCTGTGTCCAGCTTCCTGGCAGAAACAAGGCCACCACAGGGGCAGGCACAGCAAGTCAAGGGGAGGCCCCCTTGGACCCTCTCCTGCTGGCTTTGCGCTCGACAGAAGAACCGTCCTGGGGCCGTGGGAGACCCCCCAGGGTTCCAGAGTACCTGCTCCGCTGTCCGCACACAAAGGCTATTGTTTGCAGAGGGAGGAGGTTCCTGACAGCACCGGGAGGGAACAGTCTTGGTCGGATCAGCACGAACCTCCCGCCGCCCAGCACTGCCAGGCTGCCTGCGCGGGCGTGGGGGTGGGGCTGGGGTCACCGACCCTGGCGGTCGCCCTGCTGGGCCCCTGGACACATGCTGCATGCACCAGGGAGGCGGCCATGGTGACAGGAGAGAAACAGTGCACAGCTCTGAGTCCGCCTCCGGGGCGGCCACATCACAGCTGAAAGGCCCTTGGAGGCTCCCACACGGGGCCAGCAAGCTGCCAGACAAATGCTGCAAAAGCAGCCCGCACTCGCAGCTGCCAGCGTCTCCCCCACCGACCGCAGGCAGTTACAAAGTTCAACTCACTTATCGTCTTTCTCATAAATATTCAGTCCAAGGGCATCCACTCCAAGCCAAAGGTCTGTTCCTTTCTTATTCTTTATCTCAAAGTAGTTGATCCCGTACATTTCCAGGTCTTGGGCAATCTTCAGATACTCCAGCATCGCGCTGTCTCTAGTTGGGGACAAGGAACGTGGGTCATGTTCGTGTGCGGATGCCCGGAGCAGCCTCCGCATGGGCGGGGTGGGGGGGCGGGGGGGTGCAGGGGATGGCCACCGGCCAGCACTCACTTGAGCATCCCGCGGTGCTCCGCGTGCCACACCTGGATGCGGTCCTCCCACTGGTCCCTGGTGAGCTTGTGCTGGTCCATGACTCTGGATGGCAAAGGAAGAGGGAGTGGCACCGTCACCCCAAAGGGCTGCGAGAGGTGAGTGACAGCTGCCGCCCACCCTCATGCAAACCTCAGCTTTTCCTTTGGATAAAATCACCGCGAAGTGCCCCCGCCTCTACCTCCCCATGGGCCGCCGCCTACTGATGACAACCAAGAACCTGGGTGATTTAGAATCAGGAAGAGCACACACCCAGTCCTGCTAGAAAAAAACTTAAAAGGGCGTTTTATTTCAAGAGGCCTCTTCCACCCAAAGGGGCTCTTCATGGGACTAATTGTGAATAGAACAGACTTAACCTGGGTCAAGTTACTCCACACCATGAAGAAGACCGAGGCCGTGAGGCCATGGGAAGTGTGACTGCCTTAGAAGACCCTCCACTAATGCAGTCGCTCTTTAGCTCCCACGAGGCGTGGCCCCGTCCCTGCTGCGGCCTGGTCAGGCCCTGCCCAGGTGGACGGGCCACTGCTGCCGTAGGGGAGACGCTGTCTTGGGTCAGTGCCTGCCGGTGGCCAGAGCACGTGACCGCCAACACACAGACGAGGAGATGGCCAGCGCCCACCCTCCACAAAGCCCTCGTGCTTCTGCTGCTTCTTTCCCACGCCCGCCCCCAGGCCGGGCTGCCGACGCACCGCTGGGGGATCAGGCGCTCGGAGCCGAGGTACCCGGACTTGTGCGTGTCTTTGCTGTAGTCGCCAAACTTGGCCTGCACGGCGTAGGAGCCGAGGAGCACCGCCGTCTCGGGAGGGCAGTAGATCTCGTCGCTGAGGATGCCCTCCTTCACTTGGAGGAAGAAGAGCTTCTGGGTGATGTCCTGGATGAGCTCCTCGGACACATCTTCAGGGAAGAACTTGGCCCTGAACTTGAACTGGAGAGGGTTCTCCTTCCTGACCTCCTGGGCTGACACCTGGACAACAGAAGCCACACGTGCACTGTAAGTTCAAAAGACAAAGACCTGCCTTCCCAAACCCAGGTTTCTAACCACGGACTCAAAAAGGGTCCTTCGGCCTAGTTTTCTGAAAGATAGTGTTGACCTTGAAAGTCACCTTTTTAGCATGCAAGACAAAAAAAAAAAAAAAAAAAAGAGCCACTTTAAAAAGTCCTATTACACTCCCACGGTTAGCTGGAAGTCTAGCAACAGCCAGGTGCCGACCCACCGGGCCTTCGGCGTAGCCCTGATCCTGTAGGGGCACCGCGATCGACTCCAGGGAACTCCCAGTTTGGAGACACCTACCCTGCTGACCCTCGAACCGGGAGTCCGATCCCGTAGCTGGTCTAGCCCTGGGCCACGAAACTTACTGGTAATAATTCTTCATGCCCCTCCCTCTTAGCTCCAGTTGCCCTCCTGACTTTCTATATAATTTGGGGGGAAAGCAGGGGTTTGGAAAATGGACATTTTCCACATTGGGGCAAACAAATTCAGTTGATTGCTTTTCTTGACAATCATTCATGGACTTATCCAGTCTTTACCGTTGGGAGATGATCTGTCACAGGCGCTAACGAAGCAAAATGGTGGATGACTCATGGTTTACACAATTCACAACCTCACTGGAAAAAACACTGAGGTCACCTGAACGCTGACAATGAGCCATCATGGGCTCCGATGACGGAGTGGAGAGGAGAAAACGCCGGGGTCCGGTCCCCAACCCACAACCCCGTGCCCTGGAGCCCTGCCACCTTCCCGCCTGCGGAAGCTGCAGAAGCGGTCACACAAACGAAAAGGAACAAAAGCCCAAGGCCAGGCCAGGCGCTCCAGTCCCCACGTCAGCGCAGAGCGCCGGCTCCCAACCGACAGCCTGCGGGGAGTTACCTTGGATTTACCTTTTTATCGAGTTTCAGCCAGGTGGGAAATCCTTTATTATCCACGTACTGGAGGCCAAAGTACCACACTTCCCGCAGGCCGATAGTCTTCACCACCTGTGTGTATGGGGGGCGGGGGGAGCGGGGAGGGAGAACGGGCATGAGACTCTGAACGGTCACGCCGGAGCCCGGGCGGGCGTCTCCAGCAGCTCGGCGCTGACACGGGCTGTTACCCCAAAGCCACGGACGATTTATTTGTAACAGCAGTTTGAGCGATCGAGGTTAATCTTAAATCTTACAAAATCTTCAGATCTTACGAAATCTCACTCCTACTCCTCTGTGCTCCGCCACACTCTCCTGCGTGAGGACGACGAGGTGAGTGGCAGCGAGCACAGAGAATCATGCGTGACCCAGTGTGCACCAGCGTGTCACAGGTGTGCGTGTCACCTGTCAGGGTGTGCCACAGGGGTGAATGTCACCTGTCAGGTGTGCCCATGTGAAAAAGGGGTTGAAGTTACCAATGTGAAGCCAGGCAACCCTTGGGCCTCCTCCGGCTGCCCCTCCCTGCCTCTCTGCGGCCGGCCCAGGCCCAGGCCCAGGCCCCGCCCCCCACCCCGGCCTGGGATGGGGACCTGGCAGTCCCAGAGAGATGGAGACAGGCGGTGGCAAGCTGCCAGGAAGGCGGACAGGGAGTGCTCAGCTCACACATGCCCAGGGGTGACTAGCATTCGCTCAGCCTCCAGAAATTCCAAATTCTGATGCAGAAAGGTGGAATTCACCCACAGGTCACAGAAAGGATTTTGCACTGGAAAGTTCTCCGTGGGGACAGAAAAAGTCTCCTGCAGCCCCACCCTGCTGACTCATGTGTCTTGGAAACAGAAAGGCGACTTGCTGTGCATACTTGTCGAACACCATCGAAACTGAGTCCAGGAGTGTTGCTAAATAGCTGTAAATGCCACTCTTCAAATTTATGGCTTCTATCATATTTAAAGGGGAAAAGGAGCGAACACACTAGAAATGACTGATCAGGAAGTCTGGAGCATTTCTTAAAATAAAATCTGAAATTCAAAATAAACTCCTGCTCTGGGCCTGCGTCCTCACCGGCCGGGGACGGACACTTGGCGGACCTCCAGGAGTCTGTGGGTCACACGCCCAGGACTCTGCTGGCCCCACAACGAGGAGGAGGCACTGCCAGGCTCCCCTCACGGGCTGATGTGCCAGAAGATCCGACCCCTGCACAGCGCTTCACTGGCGAGTCTTCTATGAAACCCAGCGCCCCATGTCTGTGGTGGCCAAGTGCAGAGACAGCCAATCCGAGGGCCAGGTTTTCCGTGCCCGATTCTGCCAATTTCTTATTCCCGAGAGTCTCCATCTCGGTGTCTCAATACAAGGCCTGCCTTGCCTTACTTTCTGGGTGGTTTCAAAGCCGCACAGGAAGGCCCCACGTACGAAGCAATCGCTGCCTCTCCAACCCAGTCCCTCCACCCCACCCACCACCTGCAGCCTCCGCCCGGCTTCCCAGTGGTTTGAAACAATTCCCTGTCCACCTGATGTCCCTCCCCCATCCCTGGCAGACCACTGCGGATTTTCGGGACCACAGCCCAGATTCCTCCCTCCCATCTGCTGCGATGTGGCCGGTCCCCTTCCTGGAGCAGGTCTGACTGGGGAACCACGCTGTGGACGGAGCCCGGGACCCCCACTCTCTTGGTGAAGGTCTGTCCCCAGTGCCCCGACCCACCGCCTGTCTTCATGATGTGACTCTTCCATCACCTTCCAGGGAAACTGTCCTCGTGTGCCTCAAAGCCCCGCTTCCGTCCCGTGGCTTCCTCCAAATGATGAGATGGAAGCAAAACACCCTTCCTGCGTCAGTCCTTTCTAGTGACCAACCTCCATGCCCTCCTGACAAGGGAGCCCCACGTTCCTGGAGAAACGCACCTCCCCATCCCTCCGGGGGCCTCGGCTCCACCCGAGCGGACCCTGCCCAGGGAGGCAGGACCTGGACAGGCGAGTGGTGGCATGTCGAATGGTCGGCTGGGGAAGGGAAAAGGCGGGGTGTGTCTATTCATTCCACCTCCAGCGACAGCCGGAGGACAGCTGTCGGTGATGCAGACGCTGGGCGCGCACGGTCACTGCAAAACTCCCTCCTGGCCGCCTGAAGGAAAAGCTCCACTCCCGCCTCCTGCGTGCTGTCGCCCACTGTGACAGACTCCGTCAGGCCAGAGTCACAGACACGGCCACCGCGCGGGCCTGGGCCTGCGGGCCGGTTACTGCCGAGGGGACTTCAGTAGCAGGTGGGGTGCGGGGAGGGTAAGACGAACTTGCCACCTAGCCCACTGAGGACCGCATTTCAGTGACTGGCGGGTGGGCTGCCAATGAGCTTCCCAGGCCTAGAAGGGGTACGGGGCGGCAGAAGAGCAAGGACACAGTCCCGTGTAGCCCACAGACCCTAAACGCCACCCAGGAGAACGGGGTGCCGCTGGTGGGAGGGAACCCCAAGGAGCCCGCCTGGGCATCACAAGAGGACAAATGGGAGGAGGGCGAAGAGGCGGGGGAGCCAGGCTGCTCGCCCCAGCACCGCGTGCCTGCGGACAAGTCCCTCTCGGAGCCCCCGTCGTTTACAGCACGGGGACCCGGCCTTTCCCCAGGTCCACACCCACCCCAGTGTTCTCGGGGTGCGTGGCACTTTCCCACCAGGAATACACAAAACTGAAGGAAAACTAAACGTGACCTCTGTGAGACAGAGCCCGCCCCTCAATTCTCATGGGCGGTGGGATCCCGCGCCTGTCTTGGGGGCTGGCTGGGACGCTGACCAAAGGGCCACACTGCGGGTGCAGGCTACAGTGAGGCTTGGCCTCGCCTTCTCTTTAGCCTATGGTTCAGGGGACTTGTTCTCGGGGGTGGGGAAGCTGGGCATTGGGGAAAGCAACACAGTGCTCGCAGCGGTGGCTGATGGGAGACTGATGAGCCTCGGGATAATCCGGATGCCGAGCCTCTCAAAGCTTGCCGCGTTGGTTGGGCTCCTGTGTTTAGACTTTTACAATAACCCCTCTCTGCTGGCTGAGCTCAGGTCTACCAGTGCACACCTGCTCACCCAAGGCTCCACGCTCCTGGAGAGACAGCAGCTACTCTAACGTGAGAAGAACACCTGGCTGGAAACCAAGGCAAACACCAAACTAACTACAATTATGCAGCTTTTAGGGACATGTGGAGTTCTGCCAACAGAAAGGGGGCCGCAAGCTGAGACGGTCTCTCGAGGGGTGCAGCTCCCTGCCGGCACAGAGGCGCACAGTTAGGAAAAAAGCGTGTGGTGCTGAGGCCTGAGAGCAAGGGGCCGGCGTGAGCCCCCCTCTCTTCCACACCCCCAACCAGGGGCCCCCACGGACCAGAGCGAGCCCCGCCAGCTCTGACTGGCCTCTTCACCCCATCTCCGCAAAGCAACCCAGGGAGGGAAGGTGGGAGATGGAGGTGAGGGGAGCTAAGTGACTGACATACCAGAACTTTCCAGCTTTCCTAACACAGGGCTTCCCGGCTTCACTTCGCAACTAAGTCGCTTGCGGTCAGCCACCACTCGTTACAGACAAGGACTCCGCGCAACCAGGCGCAGCCACCACTAGCACCAGGGCCTCCCCCCGAGCCTGTGCCCTGACCACCGCACCTCCCTGCAGGTCAGCCGGCGCCACCGAACTTACCTCAAGGATGTCTTTCAGGAGAAAGCTTTATTGATTGATTGATTCTGTGTTTCCATTTTCTAAAATTGTTGTTCTACTACAGATGGGGTCCCCATTTCCCCCATCGCTCGCCCCTGGCCACCCCTCCCCCGCTCCCAGTCAATCCCCACCCCAGTGCCCAAGGCCATGGGTCATTCTTTGGAGAAACCTTTAGAATTTCACCCTAAGTCCAGCCCCACCCAGGGCAGTAAATATTTTTAGCCTTATTGGGTGAGGCAGAGCCAGGGAGGGACCTGGAAACCCCAGCACAGGGAGAGCCAGGGCGAGCCAGGGAGAGATGAGGCGGTGACCACCCGCCCTGCAGGCAGGGGCGCACCCTGTCACCTGTCACCCTGGGGCAGCTCGGCCCGGGCGTGGGGGGGCGTGGGGGCGGGGGAATGCAAGGCAGGTCCCGTGCAGTACAGGAGTCACCCGCACACTCTGTATTTGCTAGAATTCCAGCTCCCGGCTTTCCCTGCCAGCGCCCATCCAACTTCCGGGCTAGTTCGGGGATGCAGAACATCGGTTTCCTCCCAGCGGGGCCCCGGGAGGACAGGTGCAGCGCAAGGGACCTGCGAACTAAACTCACTCACATCCCATCGGGTTACCCTACTGGACCCTGGGCCCTGGAACCGCACTGACTGAGCTGAAAAAGTTGGTCTCACTCGAAGGACCTGTCCCTCGGAAAAGCTATCACGGCCTTGCCAGTGTCTCACTGTTCTCTTTAAAATGCTCCGCGCTCTCCTTCAGGTTGCAAGAATATGTTCCATTCAGGGTCGAGGGTCTGAGCGAGCTCAGTCAGAGGGCTGGGGAGAGGGTGACCCCAGAACCTGTGGCCCACTCGGGTACCCTGGGGCCCTTGGGCAGTGTCTGACCCCCACTTCGCTCAGCCCACAGACCAGATAGCAGGAAACAGCCAGGGCGACCACAAGGACCCCAGGGGGAGAGGGCGGCCAGAGCTCTGGGTGCAGCTTTGTGCTGCCGATGACTTCAGTGTCCCCTGAGCTCCCACTCTGGGCTGTGAAGGAGGGGTGCCCCGGGGAGCTCACAGCGTGGACCCCCCTGCCAGGGGAAAAGGGTCTGTTCTACAAAGAGAAGCAGGCAGCGAGCCAAGGAATATGCTTAGCAAACAAATTATGCTGATGTAAAAATTTTTGTCTAAACAAGAATTCTCTGTCAAGTTCACAGAAGCCCACCTGGTCGAAAAGCTGCTTTCCCGTCGTGTTTGGCTGGATGGCGAACTCCAGCTCCGCGTCCATGGTGGTGACTCGGACATTGATCTAGGAGACAGAACGAGACAAATCACACTTACCCGAGCACCTTTTCTCTTAATTCTCCCCTGAGCCTTCCCCTGAACGCCAAGCTACCCGGCAATATGCACGAATGCGTCCCTCTCCAACAGCCACCCTCACGCTGTTCACCACACGCGCGTGCGTGCGCACACACACAGCTGAGGGGAGACGACCGATCGGACTCGGCACCTGCACACAGTGGGAGTTCACAAGCATGCCCTCCTCTAGCCAAGTACGTCCATGCTTCTTCTGTCTAGGCCGTTTTTCTACAAAAATGCTTCGATGACGTTTAGCACATTTCCCTGCGCCGTGCGCGATGGCGCATACCCGTGCACGACGCCTCACGTCAGTTCTGACTTTGGGAACAAAATTGGTCTTTACGAGTCACGTTTCTTTCCAGCATTCAAGACCGCAGGAACCGAGAGGGGCGTGGATGCACACCCGGTATGTCTGACAGGCTCTCTGGTGGACATTTACTAGCAAAGGAAGCACGGCATCAATTTCCAGTCTTGACAAAAGTTTCCCCTCCAATCTCGAACCCACAAATTAAAGCACTAAAGTCTGCTGAGATTAGGTGCAAGATTAGGCATATATTGAATTCCTCAGGTGGGCAGAGCATTGTCCAGAACACCGAAGGGTTGAGGGTTCAATCCCCAGTTGGGGCAACCCACCACTCTTTCTTTCACATTGATATCTGTCTTGTCTGTCTGTCTCTCTCAGATTAATACACATAGCCCCAGGTATTAAATTAAAAATAAATCACAAAACGGTTGCTATGAAGCATAACATACAATAAAGGAACATCCTAGAGATGCAAAAAGCAACCCCACAGTCGAATGTTCCAGTAACAAACGCAGCTCCAGAGCACACACCGACAGCTAAGCCCACGGTGAACATCGCGCTCAAAACCGCAGCGGGGACAGGGATGGGAGGTCGGGGGACCGCTGACAGGCGCAGGGCCTCAGATGCGCGTTCTCTCTCCGCTATTTACCGAACCAGATGCCCCGCCCTTGGGTAACACAGACATAAAAGACCGGAGTTTACGACTAGGAGATTTCCGACTCTAAGTTCTAAACCTCGATCATTTCTAAATTTGCCACCAGTGAGAAAATGTCACCTCCCGAAACCCGAGCTAGTAATTAACAGAAAAAGGTGACCATCACACCAACTTTTAACCACTCTGCAAGATGATTAAAGGAATTCAGAGAAACCTGTTTTGAAGTTCTGACTCAGGCTGTTTCACGACTCAAGCCTCACACAACTCTTTGGAAAAGCAGATACCCAGTAAAAGGAATCCTGTTCCTGAGGGGGGACATCATGAGCCAACATGAAGGCAGCGGCCTTCTCAGAAATCAAGCGTGGTGAGAGTTCCGCACAGCCTGTACCACCTGCGCCTGCCAGCAGGACTCAGTCCCACCGTCAGCAGCTTCCACACAAGCCATGCCGCCACGTTCAGGCTGCCTGGCCCTTCCCGGCGCCTTTCCGTGTGCCCCGGCACCCAGGGGCAGTCATGAGGGCTGCCGGCACAGACCCTCAAAAGACAGCAAACCAAAGGGCAGGCCAGGTTCTTCCGATACCGCGGCACCTAGTAAAACGGGACAAGCCTCAGGAAGCAAGCAGGCTTCCTCGCCGCCGCTCAGCGCACTGTCAAAAGGAGCAACGCCCAGCTCTGATTCGGGGCGTCCCAGATGTTTATGTTCAGAGACTCCCCGAAGATCACACAATCGAGTCGGTTTTAATCAATATATGCGTATGTTCACATCCAGTGCTCATTCTACAATCATTTTCCTGGTATTAACTTATCAAATATGCAATGTTATTGTTGGGACTGAAGTTTTGACAATCCTATATATATTTTAAACATCTCACCTTTTTGAATTTAAATATATATGTATATGTACATGTGTATATATAGCCCTACTTTAAAAGACATTTGTTTTCTTCTCCAACTGAGTAGGAGGTATTTTCAGAGGAGAAGACCACTCGGTCCTCCCAGAAGACAAACCCTCTACTTTGCTTTACGAGGCAGACAGCAACTCCACACCACGACCAGGCGGGGAGCTGCGCGGACCTCGACAGGCACGTACAGTCATCTCCTCCCACAGAAAATCATCCTCTCATTTTCACCTCTCGCTTTCCACACTTGCTCTGAATGCTCTGCCATTTGCGCACGTTTGTATTTAATGCTAAACATCCAGGGTTCTTGGTGGCTCTCTAGATCGAGGAGCTCCATGGCGCTGCTCTGCCCCGAGGTGGCGTGTGTGTTTGCCGGGGAGGGTCCGTTTGGTATCAGGCTCGACGGCAGAAAACTTACGTTGTTAAACTTTTAAATATCCTGATCTCAGCGCCTTTTGTTGCTTTATTTCCAAGCTAGTTTCAACCCGTGTTACGTGTATGCCAGCTACAGGGCGTGTTGCGTCATCTCGACACAGGCTGAGATGGGTGAGCTCGTGAACTCTGGACGACATGAACAGCCTTCCTGACCAACGGCCAGGCTGTTCGACCTTCAGGGTCGCTCAAATGGTCATCACCCAAGTGGTGTCTCTCTGGGGGCGCAACTGGCATTGGGGGCGGCACAAGCCTTCCTTCTGCAGGGCCATCTCCAGGACTGCGGGATGGTCAGCGTCAAACTCAGCACAGGTGTCCCCAGTCGATGGGCCATCTAACAGCAACCCCCCGCCCACCCCACACAATTCCGAATGCTCTGGGATATGGGGCGGCTCCCACCCAGATTACGGACCACAGACAGCGTGGTGGTGCCTCAGTCACGAACAGGCTCAGCAGTCCCACGTTTGCAGAGACGACTGAAGCTGGCTTCCGTTTTGTGGGTCCTTACCTCCGTGACCTGGACGTACTTGGGTGAGAGCTGGCGCTCGCATCAGCGCCAGTGCCACCTCGGTGAAGGGGGACCGTGTGGCTCTGCACCACAAATGGGAGGTGGCCCCACAACAGGCCGGAGGGCCACGGGCTTGAACCCACCACCCAAACCACGTGCAGAGAGTGGGGAAAAGAGCACACGCTTTGCAATTTTTAGCATCGTTACGTCCCGCGGGATCGCTCACTGGAGGAGGCACATCGCACATGGGTAGCGCATGCACTGGTCACTGAGAATCCACCCCTGAAAGGCGGCAATCATCTCAGGCTTGCCAAAATACTGGAACCCTTCCAAAGTTCCATTCTGCGTGGTCTGGAGGGGGCGGTGGTAATTAAAGTCCAAGTTTGCCCGTGCACTCACCACCCCATACGCGCATGCGAGGAACCACGGGCGCGATGGCACAGACGATGATGTAACAACGCCCGTCTCCCCTCCAAATGCTACTCCGCCTGCAGCCAGGACGCACGGTCGTAGTGCACACGCTCTGCAGTGTCGGAATGTGCTAGGAACCAGACACGCTCACACCCCACTGTTCACAATGGGAATGCACGTGTAAGTTCAGGTGTGGGAGTTCACGCCTACTGATGGGAAATAACAGGGCAGGGGAGAGCAACGGGGGAAGTGGGGACAACTGTAACTGAATAAAAGAAAAAAGTAGTGAGCTGTTTCTATAGCGATGTCCTATGTCAGAATTTTAGAATAAGATTACTTCATTTTAGACACAAGTCGAAGACTTGGTAGTGAAGATGCCTGAAGCCCTCAAAGGAAATGAGCTCCCAGGGAATATGCGTATGTTTTTCACGCCGACTATATTCAGCGGAAAACTCTTCTTCTTTTGCCCCACACCGTAGGCTAGCTCAGTAGGTGAGTTGTATTTTCACTTCAGTAGAAGTAAATTTCTGATCTGTTACTAAAATATCAGTATATGCAACAGGCAAATGCCTAAAAACAGAAATAGGAATTTAGTTTTATTTCTAAAACAAGAGCAAAATTGGCTGGTAAAACTTCTTAAATTTGAGCAAAGTGCTGTGCATGCCCCCCCCCATACCCCATGAATAATGTCTAGAGTTTCACAGGTATTTTGCTCTAGATCACCTGAGTATATAATGCATATATTATTTAAGATCAGGATTTGACACATAGAAATTACTTTGCCTTAGTTAATGAACATAATGAAAATCTAATTGTCATAGTCTTGATTATCCTCCCTCGGGCTTAATAATCTACTTTTTAATAAATTTTATTTGAGTCCTGGCTGGTGTGGCTCAGTGGATTGAGTGCCGGCCTGAGAACCAAAGGGTGATCGATTTGATTCCCAGTCAGGACACATGCCTGGGTTGCAGGCCGGGTCCCCAGTGGGGGACGCACAGGAGACAACCACACATGGATGTTTCTCTCCCTCTCCTCTTTCTCCCTCCTTCTCCTGTCTAAAAAAATAAATAAAATTTTAAACTTTTTTCCTCCCGCAAAGGCCTGTTCTTAGGAAGGGCTGTTACTGCGGAACCTCCCCCTTCATAGCTCGGGTCTCCTGCCGCCCCGCCCACCCTGGCTCCTAGACACCTGGCGACTCACAAACACCAATCGAATGCCCACTGGGGACACAGGGAGGAGTCAGACCGCCCAGCCCTTGAGCCTCGTACGGCCGAGTGTGCAGAGATGGACCTTGGGTAGCTGTCACACACCCGTTGCTAGCGCCCCCACAGCGGCTTTAGAAACACTTGAGCTTCTGGGCCTCAGCCCAAGAACCTGTATTTTTAAAGCCACTCAAGTGATTCTGAGGGCTGGCCAAATTCGCTGAATGGTAGGTAGGCAGGAGCATGTCTGCCAGGAGGGCTAGGTTTGAGACCTGACGCTGTAACCTCCCGAGGACCTCACACAGGTAACTTTCCTTCCTGGGCCTCAGCCCCTTCTCTGCAAAAAGAAGGTTGGGACCAGACGCCTTGTTGAAGTCCTTTCTAGCTCTGGAATGTGAGGTCTGAAGTCCAGAGGCCTGGTGAGAGGATTAGAGCTGAGGATTAGAGCTGAGAGTCCAGGAGGACCTTGAGAAAATAACAAAGGAGACTGCCATCCCGGAGGAAAGCAAAGCCCAGCGCTCACATTTGCTCACATTTGCTCACATTTCCGGGAGGGGAGAGAGCTCGCCCCGGGAAGGAGCACAGCAGTGCAGGTTTTATTGCTCCAGTGCAGCTGATGTCTCCAACAACAACAAAGAAGAGAATCAGAGGTGTTTACACCCCAGCCTTCTTTTTTACAAAACCCGGTAACAATGCACCCTGCCAACACAAAATAAATCCACTGCTCTGCTGGTTCCCTTCAGCAGTGGAGGGATCCCAAGACAGGCAGGCCTGAGGGCAGGGCTGTGGACAGGACCCCCCCCAGCCCCCACCCCTGGGGCTGGCCCCAGCAGGCCCCCAGTTGGAAGGAGGCCACCTCCCCACTCAAAGTTCGTAGCTGGAAAGGACGGTGTCTGTACTGGATCTTCCAACACCAGCCTTCTGTAACTCAGAAACTACTGAGTGCCTTTCAGGGGTTGAGCAGTGCTCTGCAAAAGTATCTGCACCTACAGAGACAGTGACAAAGAGGCGATACACCTGCGGGGGGCGGGGGCGCACAGCGGTATTGGGAGGTCACAGAAGTTGAGGTTCTCTGTTTCTCTTCTTTCTTTCACTGAAAGGCCTTTGAGTGTCTTTGCTGTGTTAATGCAAATTGTGAAGTCCCAGGACGGGGCCACAGTCTAAGTTTCCCAGATTGCTCTGCCCCCAGGGGCTACTTTTCCACGGACTATCCCAGAGGAACAGTATTTTTCAGAATACACTCTGAAAAACATGATTTTTCAGTCTTTTCAGCTTACCTTTTTCAAAATGGTATATCTAAAATGCCTTCTAAGAGCTTAAGAAAAAGACATTGAGGTAACGATGAAATATATTTTACCTCTAACCCATGCAGATGGCTGAATTTTTGGCTGTCAAATTACTTCCCTTTATTATTTTCCCTCATTTTGGTAAATAAATACTGGGCAATATTTCCTCTGGGAGGTGTCCGCTTCCTCCTGCAACACTTTAAACTTGGTTTCAGATTACCTCTCCAATCATATCTTCTACAGAATAAATTCAAACTGCGCTGAAGACCAAGCCAAGAGGGGAAAGTTCCAGACCAATCCCACCAGACACCTGACAGACAAGCAGCCATTCCCACCCCGTTCCCGTCCTCGTAGACAAGCCACCGGGTTTGGGTTAGCAGCCCGAGGGGCGCTGCGGTGGTTTCTCCGTGTGCTCACTGAAGAATGGGGAGACCACTTAAAACAGACAGGAAGCTCCAAATGGTAACATTTGACTGTTTGAATTTCAGGCACTGGATTCTGTGATAACAGACTAATCCCTCTATTATCACACCTGCATTTTACTCAAAAATGAGTCCGCGCGGGGCTCTCCAGGCACCGCCGAGATTACACCGAGAGCGTGACCTTTCCTAATCGTTTGAAATGTCGGCGCTGTTTCCCCACAGCCCAGCCCCTTCCCAAGTGCCCCTGCAGCAACTGCGAGCAGCTCTCAAGCGTTCGGATACGACCTTCCAAGCCCTTGGCGACGCTCCGGTAGGACGCGGCTGCGGGCCGCTTGCTCCCGCCAAGGGGGAGGGAAGCAGGGGCGCAGGGCAAGGCGCGGCTCTCACGGCGGACAGCACGTGAATGGGAAACGCGTCCTCCGACGCCAGTTCCGTTCACTTAGCTGAACAATCACGGAGATGATCCTGCATTTTGACTTTCACGTTGGGCTACTATGTACTTTTTAAATAACAGCTGTGTTGAAATATAATCTACAGCCGTACAGCGTGCCCATTCACAATGTGCGGTTCCGTGGGCCTTTCTTTTTAGCATTTTCGCAGAGTGACACAACCAACACCACGACCTAATTTTGGAGCATTTCGTCGCCCCCAAAGACACCCCACGCCCACGAGCAGCCGCTCCTGGCTCCCGCCACCCAGCCCTGGCCCCCACACATCCGGGTGCCGTGTCCGCAGACGCCCCTCTTCTGGACACTCGGCGTGCGGCCCCGGTGCGACTTGCCCCGCCACGCGGCCCGCGGTTCCCAGACCGCCCTGCGGCGGCTGCTCAGAGCTCTGCCCCTTTCTTCACTGTCAGGCGATATTATTCCACCGCCTGGTCAGACCGCTTTTGTCCTAGATGATCTACGGCCACATCGGAAAGGGGAGAAAATCAGAGGAAAACAACAGTGAAAGAAAATAAATTTTTTAAAAAACTAACGCTCAGTTTCAGTCCACTGTTTTCAGCCTGTAGAGGAGAAACAGTCTGCACTCCCAAGAAGAAGGCGCCGCTGCGCGGAGCCAGATGCTGTGAACCCCGAGGGAACGCTGCCTCCCGCCTCCGGCGCCCACGTCCCCCAAAGCCGGAAGTTGCTTCCCGAAGCCGGAAGTCGCTGCGGCCGCCCTGCCCTGTGTCCCAGACCCCACGTCCCTGGAAACGAACGAGGGACGGCCCTGGAAGCGGTGAGAACCCAGCTCTTGTTCAGGGTCCTTCCCAGCAAATCATGCGCTCTCCTGAAATTTTAAGCAGGGACTGAACCTTTTGTTATACATCTAACTGCAATGGCGCCAGGCATGCCACGGCTGGCACTCAATTTAAATGCCCAAAGCCCGGCCTGTTTCACTGATCGCCACCTACATGTTTTAGGCTTTGCTGGGTGCCTGGAATCGCTCCCGAGCACCGTTCTCAGCTGCGCAAGGAGACGTGGCGATCCCCGGCCTGCTCCAGGGAAGGCTGCTGCCCCTTCGCAGTGGCTTGGGAGACAGGGCCAGCGCCCCTTGTGTACCATTCCCTGGGCCGGCAGAGCGCAGGCCGCCGAGGCAGCGCCTCTCCAACCTGAGTGTGCAGAACCACCGGGAGAGCCTGTTGAAACAGTTTCCCGAGCCCAAGGCTGAGATTCTGACTCAGGTGGCTGGAACGAGGCCGTGATTCCACCACTCACCCCAGCTCACAGGCGAGGCCACACCCAGACTGCCGCTGCTCTCAGGCACCAGGCAGCATCCGGAACCTGCCAAAGGCCCCGACTCCTTCTGGCAGATTGAACGTACTTACTGCTACTATTTAGGCTCCATTGTGGGAAGGAAGGTGGCTCGCTAAAGTGGCACTCACACTCACGGAGTGCAGTGTGGCAGAGGCAGGTTCTCCTTAATGCAACTCTGGGTCCCAACAGAGGGGCCCCTCTTTTCGTCCTCTCTCTGGACCCTGCTCTTTCCTGCCTTCGAGAGACAGAAAAGCCAGCCTCCAAACGACACTCCGACTTAGTAAACCGCAGCATGAGCCGAGACGCCGTGGTCACTTTTCACAATGGCTGGCTAACAGAGCCGCCCTCTGCGAAACACGCCACTGATCAGCAAACCTCTCCGGCCAGTGCAGAAGGGCAGCCATGGCACTTCAGCCAAGGAGGGCCATGCTGGAAAGTCCTAGAGGCAAGTGGGTTTTTTGTTTTTTAGCTCTTTTCCTATCACCAACCCTTCCCAGGGTGTTACAGTAATGGCTACTATTTAAAAGGTAACTTTGTTTCTATTGGTCCCATAGAATGATCCTTTGCCTTAGTTCACAATGCTGCTCTCGGTAACTGTTTATGTAAACAAGATTATATGAAAGTAGCTGCCACTGAAAAGCCAACGACTGTACGTCATACTGTTCAGGTTGCTGGTAACACACACTGAGAAGCATCTGACTTTGACCCAACAAAGGCGGTCCCCAAAGCACCCTGTCATGCACAGCTCTTCTCACGGAGGCGTCAAAGTAGAAGCCAGCATGTCGCTAAGGATGGTATTCATCGACATGTCAAAACATCACCATCGTTCAGAGAGAAGTAAAAGAGAAATGTGGTCCTGACAACACGATTTTTCACCGGACAGAGTGAAGTCCCATACGCGATGCTACTGCGCGGGTGGAGACATCAACACTGCTCCTCAGGCAAGAGGTCCCTTTCTCAAACGCGGCCCCACACCAGCAGCAGTCTCGTGTCACTGCCTGGAAGGCAGAAACTCTGTGTTTCACCTCTAGCTCCTAACACCAGACTCCTTGAGACTTCTTGACCTTCAGAGAAGGTGGAAACAGCAGCACAAGAATACCTCACTAATAAAGGAGTCCTGTGGCAGGTCTGTAAACTAATGGAAAATGCCATGATATTGCTATTCCTTTCATTCGAGCTCCTCCGTATCTTAAGTGTAAATGACACACAATTGTATCACTTGATACAGTCTTCTTTCAAGGTTAAAAAGAAACAGAGTGACGGTGAGGAGACTGGCCGGTGAGGCTCAGGAAAACTTTCGGATGCCGGAGAGAACTGGCCTTCTGCTCCACAGACCTCGTAAAAAGGCTGCGGAGCGACGTGTTCCAAGCAGGCAGGCCAGGCGGGCGGCAAAACCCCTCCCGTCCTTCTGCCTGGAGCACAGCCATCCGACAAGGACCGATGGGCAGGACAGAGATAGTGCGCATGTGTAGCACGCATGTGCTGATTGAGTTTTCATACAGTTACCCAACACCAGGACGATATTCTCATCTTTTATTGCCTGGTAATGGGAATAATAAAGCCATCAAATGTCAGAGCTGACAAGAGTCCACTTGGGCAACTCCCATATGGTCAAAGTGCTGGCCCATAGTCTCGGTTATCCCTGTAACTAACTGGTCTAGGGATGGTGGCCAGGCAGTCACGCTGCTTCTGGGACCAGGAGGTCCCGAAAGTCACTGAGGAGGACTGTGTGGTGCCTGGACAGCTGATCGCTGGTCTCCTGGTGCCCAGCACCGAGCTCCCAGCAAACCCGGCCCTCGTGATGGCGGTTATTTCCCGGTAAGGAAAATCCAGGCTAGGACACGAGTGGACAGGTGCTGGCAGGGACTGAGTGACTCTCCCGGCAGGTGGTATCTATCAAGAAACTACACTAACCTACCACCACCTAGTGCCTCTGACTCAGGTCAGTCATTACCCTTTTGCACTGGAACATTCCCGGCCGCTCCCCTGCCCACCCCCTTCTTGATGGAGGTGTAAAACGTAGCCATTGGTTAGGGTTTGTCCAGTGTGCTGATTACTAATGAAAAGCAAGGTCCGAACTACAGAATTCAACTTCAGGGAAGCCAACTTAACTCTCACAAACCAAGTGACTGTCTAGGGGAGTTTCTCAGTGCAGTTTAAGCATGGTCCTTATTTCTTTTGTTTTAGGAAGTGTGAGCATAAACTTTAACTTGGAGGAATGGGGGTGGGTGTGCCAGCCCCCCCCCCTTCAGCCCCGTGCCTCTCACCAGAGAGAGCGTTGTGACACCGTGGCTTGGGCGCCCACCTCGTTTAACAGAGTTCCATGTCACCTGAAGGAGCTTGGAGGGTCACTTAACCAGGAGAATGAACGCTACATACTCTCACCTCCTTTTCTGAGCTGGTGTCTGGTGTCCTCCACCACCCTCAGGCTACGCTCACAACTTAAAAGCTAAATTCTTAATATGTAGTAGATAACAACAGGGCAGAGTATTAAGGTGAAAACTGGGCCTCGGAATTTCCAAATAACTTTTCTCAGGTAGGTTATATTACAATTTAAGGATATAGAGGCCCGCCTTGGCTGCATAGCTCAGCTGGTTAGAGTCATCGCAATACGCCAAGGTTGTGGGTTCAATCCCCGGTCAGGGCACATGCAAGAATCAACCAATGAATGCATAGATAAGTGGGACAACAAATCAATGCTTCCCTCTCTCTTTAAAATCAATAACAATAACAATAATAGGTCAAAATAAAATGACATTGTTACATTTTATATCACTTTTTGTTTTACAAATATATGTTATAATTAGCATAATTAAAACAGTGACACAGTGTAACTATTTTGTAGGGTAATTTTAAATGGGACTGCTTAGTGAGAAGTGTAAAGTTATCCTAGCCTGACTACCTGCTTTTAAAATCTGGGGAAACTAAGTCCAGAAAGGTTTACACTACTTTCTCAACTTCTGGCAATCAGCTCCTAAAAATATTTATATTTGTATAGCTCTTAAACATTATTCCTATCCTGGCTGGTGTGGCTCAGTGGACTGAGCGCCAGCCTGCAAGCCGAAAGGTTGCTGGTTCAATTGCCAGTCAGGGCACATGCCTGGGTTGTGGGTCAAGTCCCCAGTTAACAGATCAATGTTTCTCTCCCTCGCACATTGATGTTTCTCTCCCTCTTTGCCTCTCTCTAAAAATAAATTTTAAAAATCTTAAAAAAAAAAACACCCACCCCAACATTATTCATCATTCCCAAAGTTGTATCTTTCAATATAGTCGATGGTTTTAAACTTTTGAAAAGTTTGTACTCCCAAATTCCAGGGTGAAAAATTACATAAAATTATGCATAAGAAAATGCCCACATCAACTAATATTCATCCCCTAATTTCAAGAACATGTAATGAAATCCCAAATCTTTCTAAATAGCTCCTTTGCCTCTGCAAGTAAGCCACTTCCGCCCCCAGACCCACTTCCTGTCAGCCAAGGCCTCTTACCAACACAGAAAGCGGACAGACCAGTCCTGTTTGTACTCATTACAACTGGAGGAAATCTGGCCCTGAGAGCTGGAGGGGACCAGTCTGGGCAGTCGCACTGAAAAGTGGCCGGTCCCCTCCACTATAAAGCGCACTGGGGACAGCCCGTGCTACTCACAGGCTCAGATGCCGCTCCTGGGAGGAGGCAGTCCGACACTGCTCTCCGGGGTTCTGCCCAACGAAAGGGCGGGGACCGTCACCCCAGAGCCAGGTCGGTGCTGCAGAACAACCCTGGAGGGCACTTCCTCCCCCGCCAGTCGCAGGGAAGGACAATAGTTCCGACGCCCACGAGCTGCCCAGGTGGAAGACCTTCCTTTGTGAGCGTCTCCAAGTGGACGCCGACCCTGCCCTGGGAAAGGCCACCGGGTGTACTCTCAACACGGGGACGAGACCAGGATGTGCGGACACCACTTTACACGGGAAAGGGCAGAGACCTGATAAAAAAATGTGCGTTCTGCAAAAGCAACTCTTACTTTTCGGAAACAAATAATCCACTCCTCCTTTCCCCACCCCAGGCAGCAAAAGAAACCACCTTCAAGGCCACTTTCTCCTTATCTAATGAGCTTGAAGTCTCCATCCCACAATGAGTGCTTTCAGCTTTCCCAGCCGTGTCATACACACTCCAGCACCAATTTGGTTCACTGAAGTGAGGCTAATTACACCCACAAACTTAGGGTCCCCGAAAAGACAGCGTAAGGGACGGGGCCAAGATGGCTCCCACATGCTACAATGGTTTTTGAGTCCGGGCTCATAAAACACAGGAAATTAAAGACACAGACTAAACCTCACTACTCACCCGGAATACGCTGTTTTCTCTGTAAACTTAGAAGTCTGTCAAGAGTCTCTCTCTGATCTCGTGTGGGGGGCGTGGGGAGGCTACGAAAGGCAAATGCCGAAGCGACGCACCGCTCTGCGAGCCCGTTGGTTTAGCAAGGACGCACCCGCGAACCGCACTCGGATCCCGCGCCACTTCCGATGGAAACCCTCGCCCCTGGTGAACGTGGGCAGAAACGGGCTGCGGCGGGCGCTACAGAGCATTCTCCTGTGGGACGCTTAGACAAGACGCATTCGAACTTGACCCAGAAGGCTTTACTTCTGCCATCTATCAGAAAGGAAGAGTGAGACCCAAGCAGGTTTTTTAAAAATCTAAACTAAATCAGTAAGCTTACAAAGTCTGTTGCATAAGCAAACTTCAATAAAACGTACACTTCTAAACCACTCCGCATTTCTGAAATTACATTAAGTTAACAATAAAAAAACTCATCTATGCTTTGTCACACCTGGAGTGGGATTCTAACTGTGTGCGCAGTTACCGGGGGGACCAGGAACCGCTGGCATGTGTGTCACAGGCCTATCCCCCACCCGAGTCCTGCAGCTCTGGGGTGGCGGCGGAAGGGGGGGAGGGGGGGCTCCTCTGGGCTCAGGGCCCACCTCCTCCCACCCAGCCCCAGGCCCAGCCCCGCACGACACTGAGCTCTGAAAGTGGCCGCACGAAATTCCGATTAGCGAGGCCCCACATTTATTACGCTCACTTCCAGTTTCCAGCTCTGAGAATGCTGCCATTGAGACAATGCCCTGCTTCCAGTTGGGTCACAGCACCCTGCCCCTCCCCCACCCCGAGAATCGTGGGAATACGGAGTAGGAGCGGGGCTGGCTGGGAACAAACAGTTCTGTGTGCTCCGAGTCCACTGCGACTGCGACTGCGACTGGAGGTCGCCTTCTAATAGAACCTACGTGTGAAGGGAGCCACGGCCCGGTGGGACTCCGTCAGTCCCTCGCTGCTCAGAACGCCGAAGGTCTCCGAGAAACGGTGGCTCTGCCCCAGGGACCCTGGAGGAGGGCGAGCCGGGGCCCACTGCGGGCGGCCGCACGGGCTTCCCCGAGCCCGTCTCAGCCCTCCTCTCCGGGTCTGCGGCCTCCCGGCCCCGGGAAGGGGGCCTCCCTTCCCGCTGTGGCTCTCACTGGACTCCAGCATTCCGTGATTTGGAAATGCGACAGCATCTTTCCTGTCCACCCTTACAATATGCTTTTAAAAAACCAAACTTTTCATTTTGTAAAATCTGAAACATTCACGTGAGTGGAGAAAATGGTTTAATGAGTCCCCGTGTATTTTCCGCCTGGCTCTGACGCCGTTAACTTTCTAGCATCCTTGGTTCATCTGCTTTCCACCACTATAAAACATTTCTTTGCTGGCGCATTTTAAGGCCGTCGTATACATCATTTCACTGTAAAAACATCAGTATGGGGTCCTGCTGGATCCTCTCACACACACTCCTACCATTATTATTTCCAACATAATTAAAACTGTTCCTGAACAGTCCGGATGTAATCAGTATTCAGTGTCCCCCACTGCATCAAAAACCCCCCTCACAGGGGATCTGCTCGGATCAGGTAGCGCGCGCTGTGCAGCCTGCCACCGCTCTGCATTTCCAAACTGCCCTGCTCGGCCAGTTCCTCGGTAATAAACACTAAGTGTCCCCGCCCTCTCTCCCCACCTAAGTCCCACTGGGGAGTCTCACCCAAATAGCGATGTGTGATGTAAGCAGATACCGCAACCAGAAGCAGCAACATCCGTAGTTATTTAGCCGAGGCGATGCAACGCTCCCTATCAATACTCACACACACAACATTTCACAGAGGTGCTCTCACCCAGTAGTTACTACGGCCACGCTGCTACCGAGGCGTTGGTGGCCCGATTTCCTCTTTTTTTTTTTTTTTTTTTTAGATTTTATTTATTTATCTTTAGAGGGGAAGGGTAGGAGAGAGGGAGAGGGAGAGAAACATCAATGTGCGGTTGCCTCTTGTATGTCCCCTGACGGGAACTGGCCTGGCAACCCAGGCATGTGCCCTGACTGGGAATCGAACCGCGATCTTTCGGTTCGCAGGCCCGCGCCCGATTTCCTCTTTAAGAGCATAGGAACAAGGTTGGACAACCTTCGGAGGCCTGTTTCACAAGAAACCTATAGATGCGGTCCGTGATGGTGCAGCAGGCAAACTATTATCTGAAAAAGCACAGACCCCCCCCCGCCCAAAACTCAAGGCCTGAAAACCGAGGGGAGGCCCGAAGTGGGGAGCACATGACGCTGTGCTGGCCACCACACCCAGGTGAGCACAAGCTCTCGGAGAGCTGTCACCCAGCTCCCTGTCCAATGCAACGTAAGGGTGACAGGCTGGAGAAGCAGTGGACATAAGCACGTCGTGCTCTGCCCACTGGGAAGCCACTCTGTCCCCTGGTTTTAACTCTTTGCCCAGCGAAGACAGAGAACGAAACTGCCTGCGCCTCTCGGCAAAGCAGCAGCGAGCAAGCCCTCCCTCCCTTGCACCGTCTTGGCGGCTTCAAGGTGCCCTCAGGGCCCAAACCCCCCAGCCCCCAGTGAGGAATGAATGAGTGAGTTTCGTGGAGGGACACGGTGGTGCTCGCTGTGGTAACAAAAGGACAGGAAGTGGGGCCACGTCTACAGACTGTGGGGCCGAGTCAGGAAACAAGGACGCTGTCCTGAGAAACCCGAGTTTACTCATCGGCTTCGGCTTTCGTAATTACAAGGGGGGTCTTCTACAGAATTCACTCAGTCTTCTGCGGTGACGGGGGCCAGGGCCAGGAGCGTCCCCATGCCGTCCTGCCCTGTCCACCTCATCAGAACTGCCAGGGACAGTCCCTGGACCTGTAGTCCCAGAGGAGGAAGCAGGGACGCTCGCCCCAAGAGTGCCCACTTAAGAGGCAGCATGCTCACCCGCTGGGTCCTCCGCCTCCCTCCATTCGTCTGCCAATAAAGCAAGCATTTAAGGTTTGTTCCGGGAGCAGATAATGATGCTTTCTTTCTCAAACCACTGGGCCTCCCACTGCTGCAGCCATGAAAGACGGAAGGCAAAGAAACGAGCATCTGACATTGTTAGAGGCAGAAGTAAGTTCTATGAAGTAAAACAGGGCAGGGGCACAGGGTGGGCAGCGAGGGGGGCTTGGACAGAGTGGTCTGCAACAGGGACTGACATACGACCATCCGCCATACCATCGGAAACACACACACACACACACACACACACACACACACACACACACAGGTGGTCGGCCAAAAGTTAACTTTGAATTGTCACTGATGGAAAGAAAGCAACTTACTTATGTGTCATTCACCTTCCAACTCAGATACCAGGTACAAACTTGCCTGTTTTTTTTTTTTAGCATATGCCAAAAACCTGTCATCATACAGTGGCTTAGCGAGTGTGACACCAGACACTATGACTTCCTCCATAGAAACAAGGGCCACCAACACCAGCCTTGTTTAGAGTCTGACCTCGGCACCAACCGTGGCTGCTTCTTGGAGAGCCTTCCCAAGCTGTGCCCAGGTTCAGAGCCTGCGATGTTTTTGTTTTTTTTAAGCTGGGCACAGCAGAGCGGTGTGCTTCCAAGTACTACCAGCTTGGTCATAAAATGTGTATGAGGCGTAACAAACGCTTAGCAATAATTGTTTTTGTCCTGAAGCAGGAGTTGGCAAATTTTTCTGTAAAGGGCCAGATAAGTATTTTGGGGTTTGCAGACCACGTTCGGTGTCTGTCGCGTATTACTGTTCTTGTTGTTTTAAACAACTTTGAGAGATGTAAAAACCGTTTCTAGCTGGGAGCCCGTACAAAAACAGGCCACGTTTGGCTTTTGCCTATCCCATCCTCAAGTAAAAACAATTATTTGCAATATCTGTTATGACAATTTTTTGATATAGACAGCTTCACACTGATCTTCTCTCAGGCTAAAAAAAATAGAAAAAAAATTAGGATGTGGAAAGTGACTTCAAACTTAACAAAAGATAAGCCAAATCTGACACATTTGGCTACTGCAGTTTGATCTCTAGGTGGTATTTGTTCCTCTGTGTTATCAATAACAGGTTAAGATCAGAACTTCCATCTTGCTTTTAAGGTCTGTTTTCTCAAATATAACAGATTAAAAAGATAATTATGTTAATGTGGTTTTCATTTCCTTTGAAACAGCATTGCCATTGACCTTTAAAATGCTAAAAAGGCTTAGAGAATGGAATGTGAACCATAATCAGAGGAAGACCAAACTGACCACCCTGCCACCTGCACGCCCTGGTGAGCTCCCACGCACCCCCCCCACCCGCCTGCGCCCCCTGGCGCAGTTGTGCAGGGCAGAGCTTCATCCTCCGTGTGCTCCCCACCACCTAGCTGACCGGTGATGCCCTCCTCTGTTCACCCGCCTGACTCCCCGATTAGACCGAGAATCCGTTCAAGGCAAAACTTATCTTCCTTATTTTTATATGAGGGGAACCCCCCAAAAACCCAAATTATCTTCTGGAGGGTAACTCCCTTAGAGTACAGGCTTCCCCCCACTAGGTGAGTGTTGTAGGAACCCATCTGTATCAGTGTGCCAGCTGGTGTTGTTGTGAGAGGCTGTGTTCGGCTTCAGTGAATTTTTTGAAGACTCTTTCAATGCCTTTGCCCATCTCATGAGGGGTGACTTACGAGTGCCCCTGTCCACACCACACTGAGTGTTCAGCAGTTTTTCAACAAAAATGGCAGGACCCTGTGCCCCGCCCTATCTCACCCCCAGCGACTTTTCGTGTTTGAAGTCCTCACAGGGAAACGTTTCACTGATGCAGAAGAGGTGACACAGAAAACAGCAGAAGCACCAACAGGCACCAAAAGCAATGAGTTCGAAAACTGCTTTGAGCCGTGGGGAAAAAAGTCTTGAAAGCTGTACTGCATCAAACGGACAGTGGCTTAAGGATGACTGGAGTTTCAGCATGTAAGAATAAACACGCAATTTCCAATAAACACGGTGTCTTTTTGAGGGGTCCCTCCTCATGGTCCCAGCATACAGCACGTAATGGCACACAACAAGGTTTTCAATACTGAGGGAGGGACCCCCAGGACCCCCAAGGGAGTTGTGACAACTGCAGGATTAAAGCAGATTAAAGCACACCAGGTCACAGGGCGCCCTTTCACCAAAAGCCCCCCAACGCCTCCCGCGGCGGTTCTCCCGAAAAGGCCTGTGGACAGACCACCTGGTTTACAGCAACCCGGAAACAAGAACCCTTAGTTTTAGCTACAGGTTACACTGAAAGGTCTGTGAAGCCAATTTCCGTGGGGAAAAAAGTACACAAGAAATATGTAACCCTTACAATACCTGAAGATAAATTATTACTTGAATTTCATAGATGCAAGCTTTGTCTCAGTTTATTTTAGGAAACATTCTTTTTATTTAAAAACCTTACTCCCATTTTACAGATGATAAAATTGATTCATAGAAGTGAAATGGGTTGCAGAAGTACAGCTAAGTAGTTGATTATGAAACAGCTCTTTATATGGCTATTTACATTTGTATTTGGAAAAATATGTACGTTAACTATACATTTTATTTTAATAAAAGTCCCTTAGTCACCTTATAGCACAATGTTGATTTTTTTTCTTAAAAACAAAACCTATTTGCAGGGGCGGTGGGCTGGGGTGGGAGTAAAAGACAAAAAACTGTACAAGATCAACAATTAAAATGAAAATTAAAAAAAAAACTATTTACAGAAGTCCAGAATAAGATCTTTATTCTTTATGTCCACAGGCATGGATGGTAAAATATGTTAGAAGGAAAATAATTCCACCTTCTGGTCTCTTCAATAAATAGTCCATATTTAATTAGTAGTGGCAAACACATTTAGTGCTTAAATTAAAAACTAATTAAAGTATTTGGGGAATGCATAAGAGATATTCAAAACACATTCACTGATTTTGAAAGCAGGCTTTGAAGTTTATTGTCTCAGATTAGAATTAAAATGACTCAACACTAACAAAGAGGCATACTGAATCATCCGAAGACTCTCCAAATTGTCAGAGATACACAAAAGTTGAAGTAAAAAAGGATTAAGGAAAACTATCGTAATTCACTAAAAAGAGTGATACCGTTTTACCTTCCCAAACTATAGGTATTAATACAATTGGTGTTAGAAGTCACGATCTTATGGAGGGTTAGCAACAGGGGAGTGGGAGGAGGAGAGAGGGGGAAAAGGTACAGAGAATAAGTAGCCTAGACGATGGGTAGAAAATAGACAGGGGGAGGGCAAGAATAGTGTGGGAAATGTAGAAGCTAAAGAACTTATGACACATGGACATGAACTAAAGGGGGGGAATGTGGGTGGGAGGGGGTGTGCAGGGTGGAGGGGAATGATGGGGGAGAAATGGGACAACTGTAATAGCATAATCAATAAAATATATTTAAAAAATAAATAAATAAATAAATAAATAAAAAGACGTCACAATCTCATGCTCTAGGACCGGGACTAACAAGAGAGTTCAGTGTGGAAGGACCGCAGTGCAAAGAAGTGAGGGGAGCACACCAGCCGCTCTCCTCCCTGCCCTTTGACAGAAAGCCTCCGCCCCCTTCTCCCTTTAAAAGCAGAGAGAGCCGAAGAGTGGAAGCCCCTGGTCCCTGCCAGACAAGCTCTGCGCCCGGGCTCCCTGCACAGAGCAGCTCAAATCAGAGAGATGCTATCATCCACCTCGGCTGGCCTTGTCTGCCTGGAGTTCGACACCGTCCCGCTATCTCCTCTTTCCCAGCCCGGCCAGCCTCCAAGACCAACGATGGCACCCATGGCCTTGAAGCTGGAACTTGAAGAAAGCGACTACGCAACCATGCCTGTGACAGCCTGAGTCGGCGCTCTGGGACATCACTGGGCTTCGCTGCTCCCTCAACGCACCCCGGGCTCCGGTCTCTGCGCGCACACAAATCCGCCAGTACCAGCTCCGTCTGGGGGCTTCACTGCACTGCTTGGGTCCAAGAGAAACAAATACACAGAACCTGCCCTTTTCCTGGTGAAATCAGCAGTCCCCCAACTAGGGGGCGCATCAAAACCATCTGGGAAGCTTCTTTAAAGCGCAGGTGCCCAGTCCTGCCGGCCGCAGGGGTGGACATTTGGCGGCACTGTATGGGACCCAGGAACCTCTGAGTCTCTACACGATCATGGCCACCCAAGGTTAAGAACACCGCGCTGGCTTAACCCTAACTTTCAACTCTGCGTGTGTGTGCACGCGCGCGCGTACACTCAGGAGAAACATAAGAAGCTGCTGGATTCCTTTTCGTTTACGTGGATTAAATTTGTACCGCAGTTTCAGAAGTCTGGTGTTTGTGTACCTTTCGGGAGGCAGTGGTTATAATAATGAAAAAAGGCAAGGGCTTCTGTCATCAATGGCAGTTACGAATGTACAAACCAAACCCTCCACCTTCCCGCCCACGCCTGGTCCTTCTCCAGGTTCCTTATCTCAGTGAATGGCACCACCAGCCGTCCGGTTATGCAAGCCAGACACCGGAGTCAGGCTGACACCGCCTGCCCGCCCATCACCGAGCCCAGCAAGTCCACCTCCCACACGTGTCCACGTCTCTCCACCGGCACCACCGCCACCCAGGGCCACCCCCACGGTCCACCATCCCCACCCTTGGCACCCTGCCTCCTGCGGACTCCCACACTGCAGCTGCAGCGACCTTGCCAAAGGGAGATCCGGTCACGTCCCCGCCTTCCGCTGCCTCCCTGGAGTTAAGCCCCAGATATGGCCGGCTACGGCCCACAAGGAAGGCTCTGCCTGACTGGCCCCCATTGTCCTCTCTCTCCATGCTGGCCTTCATCGGGAACCCTGAACTCACCCTACTGCCTCGCCCACAGGGCCTCTGCAGAGGCCGCCGCCTCCACCTAGCAAAGGCGCCTTCATTCTTGACACTGCTCAGCACAGCCATCTCCTCCGTGGGGCCTCCCGCACCCCCCTGACCAGCACTGCCCCCAACCGGGGCCAGCACACATCATTACAGACTCGAGTCACCGGTGATTACCACTGGCGTCCCCCGCCCCGCCAGAATGTAAGCCCGCCGTGAAGAGGTGGGGGGGCTACTTCTGTGTCTGCTCATCTCGGCAGCCTCCACACCCAGCACAGTGACGGGATCAGCACGCCCTGAACCAACGAGGGAATGCACGGGCAGCCTCTCTGTGCCTTACCGTGCGACGAGGACAAACGGCTGACCCCAGCCAGCACTTCGCAGCGCCACACGGGAAAGCCTTAGCCACCCACCCGGCCCTCGGCCCGCGGGGAGGGAGGAGGGTGGAGCCCGGACGGCACACTCGGACCCTGTCACCGTGTCAGTGAAAAAGGCTGTCTCTTCCCAGAGAGCCAAGGCGAGCTCAGGAATTGTTTGAAGATTCTGGCACGGGGCAGAATTTTGAACACGCTTCCCAAGTGTCTCTCTGCGGGGAAAATTTACTTTTCTATTAGAAACTTCCACACCAACACTTTAGGAATGAGAGGCGGGGGCCCCGCTGGGGCGGCTTTGAGGCAGTTGAGCCTTCGGCTTCTCAGAGGGGCTTTCAGAGCCTGGCGTCTGCGGCCACCCCCTTCCCACGCCCACCCCGGACAGCAGAGGGTTCCCTTTCTAATGCCCGCACCGCCTTTCCATCACAATGAAGACAGCAGGTGGGGGGGTGGGGGGGAGGAGCACCACGGGTCACCCTCGGCTGAATGTGGGCACAAAGGCTGCTTCCTGTGAGCTGGGAACCTGGAACCCAACCCCCAGCGGCTCCCCAGGGAGAGGGAGCGCAGCGGAGCAGAGGGTGTGGGGGCTGCTGGCCCTCCAGTCTACCAGTCAGGCAGGAGTCGTGCCTCCAGGCAGCCGGAGGGCGGGGGCAGCAAAACCCAGCAGTCCCTTCGCAGGGGCCCCAAGCAACACTCAGCTGAAGAGTTATTCTCAACCGGGCCCACCCTTTCCCCCATCAGGTGGGCTTCCTCTTCATCGTGCCACAGCCCGTTTTCCCCTGGAGGGCCCTCGGCGGGCCCCAGCTGCGCCTCAGCATCCGCACAGGTCTGGGCCCAGGTCCGGGACTGCAAACCACGGCCCCCCAGGACAGATGTGGCTTGCCCCCGTGTGCGGGCTCCCTGTGTCCTGCTGGGCCAGCAAGTACTCCACCTTTTCGACAAGGAGGGATTGGAAAAGCAGTGTTGGGAGAAAGCAGCAAATACCTATCGTTTCATTTATACTGTTTTACGAGTAAGTCATCCACTGACTTGGTTTAGAAAAGTCAATCAAAAACACTTATCAAACATTCCAAGGGCCAGGTGGAGGCTCCAAACCCCACGGACTCGGACGTGCCTGTCTCTGCCGGCAAAGGTGCACCGCTCAGCCCTGTGGTCAGACACGGGGCCACAGGGAGTCACCCGACAAAATGCTCTCAGCTAGGGCTTTAAGAACAAGTGACCCTTCTCTGAAGGGCACATCCAAATGTGTGCAGGTTCCTAGGCTCTTCTCAGCCACCTGTGGGGTGGCCCTAATTCAGTTCAGGTGAAGAAAGGCGTGCGTGCGTGCGTGCGTGTGTGTGCGTGTGTGTGCGTGTGTGTGCGTGTTATGAGGCAAAATCTCCAAGAAACCACTCCCCCACCACCAAAAGTAGACTGCTAGTACTTTCCCAAGTGGTTCGCCTAAAAGGTGACCTTCCAACACTGCTGATTTTAGAGAGACAGAGAGAGGGGGAGAGGGGAGAAACATCAGTTTGCTGTTCTGCTTATTTATACATTCACTGGTTGATTAATGCACGTGCCTTGACCGGGGATCAAACCCACAACCTTAGTGTATTGGGGTAACGCTAATCAACTGAGCTCCCCAGCGTGGGGCTCCAACACCGTTCTGAAATTACAGCTGTAGACATTATATAAAATCGGTCTTTTGAAATGGGATTCTGGGCATCAGGACCCTAACACATGGGGTGATGGCCACTACCACACCTTACCAACTGAACAACTACCCTTGCTTTGTCAGAAAACCATTTTCTAAGTTTCTGATCCATCACGAAAGACCGTGAAAGCAAAATGAAGTTAAAATGTCCCTGCCATGAGAAAAAGCCTTGAAAAGGAAGGACATTCTGACACAGGCCGCAAGCCGGGGGACCCTGAGGATGCCACGCTGAGCGGAATGAGCCAGACACAAAAGGCCAGATACTGTGATTCTGCTACTGAGGTCCCCAGGGCAGTCAAACCCACTGAGACAGGAAGGAGAGGGTGGTTGCCAGGGGCCCAGGGGAGAGGGGAGCGGGGAGGCAGTGTTTAATAGGTACAGAGTTTCCGTTTGGTAAGATGAGATGTACATTTTGCTACAATAGAAACACGAAAATAAAATAAGTTCGGGTTCAATGTGAGAAATGAGAAAGAGAAGTAGGACGGGAAACTGGAGTGCTGACTTTTTTCTGAGGGATATTGTAAACACTGAACTGTGCGCCTTTTCTCTTATGGGAATGCAGAAAACCACGCTTCCGGCAGGCCTGCTCCGAGGCCGGCTCTGCATGGCTGCACGGGCCTGTGCCGTGAGTGAGGGCCTGTGTTCAAGTCAGTTTCATCGGAAAAAGCCTGGATGTCACGTGCCCCTTGCAAGTTTGAAGTGAAGAGCTTTGCATAAGGCCCTGGCTGGAGTGGCTCAGTGGACTGAGCTATGGCCCGCAAAATGAAAGGTCGCCAGTTCAATTCCCAGTCAGGGCACATGCCTGGGTTGTGGGCCGGGTCCCCAGTTTGGGGGCGTGCCAGAGGCAACAGATGGATGTATCTCTCCCACATTGCTGTTTCTCTCCCTCTTTTTCTCCCTTCCTTCTCCTGTCTCTAAAAGTAAGTAAATAAAAAAAGAATTTTGTGTAGGAAAAGACTTTTTTGCACCATGACTTAATCATCTTCATGATGTAACCAAGGCAAAAACCATATTAGCTTCTGCCTCTACTGGCATATTAATATAGTAACTTATTTAACCTAACAGTAAAATAAAACTTTATTAATTAAAAACTCCTTTTAGAAAACCTAACATTTCACAGTAGAAAAAGTACACAAGCACCAACTACAGAACTTGTTTATAAAGCTAGAAATAAATTCCACATGTATCTTTTATTGCAATTTTTAGTGAATCCACGTATTTTCTCCACCATGATTCAAAACTCAATTAAAAAACTGTAAATCCTCTCCCCAATACCTAGCCACCAGTTCCCCTGTGCTAAAAAACATGCAACTTTCTAAGAAATGCCTGCCACAGAGGACCTGCCTTCTTCCCATAACTCAAAAGAAAGCCGAAACACCTTTCCACCTGGCCAGCAACCTCACCGAGATGGCGACACGCTCGGATTCGGGGACAGGTGCGGCTAGGCAGCACTTTAACGAGCTGATGTGGCTGGGATGCAGCAGGTCCGCGCCGCCCGCCCGCCCCAGAGGGAGGAGGCACCTTATGGAACGCCGGGGCTGCCCTCCCTCGTCTGCGCTTCAGGGCCATCAGCAGCCCCCCTGCGAGAGACAGGAATCCTGCTGCACCAGCACATTCCCGGGGTGACCGAGCACCGCCTCGCGGGCCCGGGAGCGGCCTGAGCGCCGGCCACAGCACCACTCCCTCTGCCGGACGCCCTGGGAAGGGCCACAGGCGGATTCCGGGCGCACTGGTCCCGGACACTTGCAGGGACTGGAGTTTGTGCGCGTCACCGGAAGCCACCTGGCTGTCCCTGCGATTTGGACAACTCTTCTTTTCAAGAACCAAGCTGCACTACAATCCACTTTTTAAACAGACAGAAACAGTGTGGTAGAGGATTCTAGTTTTTATAAGTCCCTAACTATGGGGGGGGGCTCCCAAAAGAAAAAGCACCCCCATTGTGTTTTCTTCGAGTTCACCAAACGACCAACAAGGAGCAAAACGACCTGCTCCCGCCGTCTTGGCCGCTCAAAAAGAAGCCTGTTTACAAAGAGCTGTCCCAACACCTCCCCCAGGTACCTCCGCTCAGAAATAGAGCCCGAAGGTGCGACCCAGCTCAGGGGCTGGGTTACTCACTGGTTTCGGCATTTTCGGTTCCTGGTGGGTTTTCCTCAATTCTCAGGAAACGGTAGTCGCCAGCGGCAGCGGAGACGGCTCGGCTCTCGGGACCTGGCGGCAGGCGAACGCGTTAGAGCGCACAGGCGGCCCCTCTCCTCCCGCTCCGCGCGCTGCCGCTTAAGAACCCGCGGACGGGGCGGCGCGCCCGGGATGAGTCACCGCCCAATCTGCCATGACGACGGGCCGGGCGGGCGCGCGCCGAGGGGTGCCGGGCCGGGACCCAAGCGGCGGGCCTCGGCGGGGACGGCGCGCGCGCCGGGCCGCGAGGGTCTGGGACCCGAATCGAGAGGGTCGCAGGATCGGGGGTCGGGGGGGAGCGCGCGGGGCGCCACGGGGACGCAGACGCGGCCGGGCGAGGGTCCACCGGGTACTTTTCGGGGCTTCCAGGAAGCCAGCGGGGAGCCCAGCAGAAACAAGTTTCACTTTGTGAAGCAACCGTTTGCCCCACGGCTGAAACCACAACCGTCAAGCCTTTGAGAAACACTTTTTAAAAATTGTCCCCGCCCGGCACAGCGAGGCGGGAGGGGCGCGGGCAGGGGCGCGTCCACGCAGCCCGGGCTCCGCTGGCACTTCGGGATGGGGACCCGAGGGGGCAGAGGAAAGAAGAAAGGGGCGCGCGGAGCAGCCGGCGCGACCACACTGGCAGGTTCAGCCTCACCTGCCGTTTATTTGCGCCAAACCTAAGAACCGTGCGCTGGTGTCCAGGCGGGGACCCTACGGACTGCACACCCCAGGACCCCGGGACCCCAAGGCCAGCTCCCTTCGGGGACCACCAGCCCGGGGCTCGAGCGCGGTCCACCCCTCCGCCAGGCCGGCCCAGCCCCACCTGTCGTCGAGCCCCGGCCACTGTCCCCTCCACGGAGCGCGCGTCGCGAACCCCCCGGCCCGGACCGACCCCTCCGCCCGCCAACTACGGCCGCTCGCTCGGCTCACCCACGGAGCGTGCAAAGGTCTGCTGAGCTCCTCGCCTGTCGGTGCGTCGGCGCTGTGTGCCCGCGGCCGGTGCAGCCTAGTGTCCCCGGAGGGGCGGGGTCCTGGGGCCGCGCCCCTAACCGCCCCGCCCGCCCGACCGACCTGCGAGGTGCGCCCGCGCGCAAGATGGCTGCGGCCACTGCCCACGCCCCCGGCGCCCTCCGCCTCCCACCCGCCTCGCCCCGCCCCGCCCCGCGCCCCCGGGGCGGCGGAGCCCGGGGCGGAGGCGTATTCCTTCTCCCACCCGCCCCGCGGCTTCTCTTCAACGTAAAGACCTTCCCTTCTTCGCTGCCTGCCCCTTTGCCCTTGGAGAACTTTGCCGAATTTGATCGCAGGTGTAAAGTGTGAGACTGCCTGCCCCACCGGGGACTGAGGGAAATCAAGAAAATGTAAATAAACCTGGAGGACCGGCGGCCACAGTGGAAGTGCTGGGCCGTTCTGGGGTGGGGCCTCCCCCGTGGTCAGGTCATTTTGTCCTTGCGCCGGGACCGAAGCCGGGTTCTGAGAACGCGGAGCCTGGGGTGGACTTTATCTGGCAGCTGTGTCCCAGCGCACGTGGCTGGCCGGCCTGGCCGGATTCGGCCCAGAAGGGCAGGAGCGTGAGGACGCTGGGTCGCTAAACGCTCTCCTTTAAGGACGCACGGTGGTCTCGTTTGACTCGACTAGCACAAAGCTCTGACAGAAATCTCCAGCGGGAGAAATGCAAGGACTTATTTTTAATACTTTTGCAAGTAGGTCTCAGGGATGTTAAAAAAACACACGCACTTCGGTGGCCAATAGGGTTTGTTGCACCGTGATTTAAGAGAGCTGGTCCAGAGCCCTACTTCCCAAACGGGGTGCCCGGACTGGGAGTGCCACACATCCCCTGGGAATTTGCAGAAAAGGACATTTCCAGGAATTCCCCCAAACCTAGGAATCAGACATTCTGGGGCTAAGTGGCCCAGCAGTCTATGTCTTCAAGCCCTGAAGGTGGTTGGGATGTAGACTAAGGGTTGAGACCAGAGCATCTCCAGAACGCCTTTCCTGGGCTGCCCACTGACTGCCTGTGGTGTAATTACGGCCCCTGTTTCATGGGCTGGCTGTGAGGATTAAAGGAGGGGATACCATGTAGGATGCCTAGAAAAGTGCCCGCACGAAGAAGTACTCGAATCTATCCCTGTACCGAGTGACCACGGACTTGGGGCAAAGCACCACCACACTCTCCCCGTTTGCAGACTGGAGACACTCGTCCCGCCCTCTTGCAGACGTGTGTGGGGATTCCGAGGAATCAGGTGTGCAGAGTGCTTTGCACACTGTGGGGCTCCTGGTGATGCCTGACCTGCCACAGGAGCTGGCTGCCTCCGAGGCCCCCCTGTTAGTGGGCACCTGTGACCCTCCCCCACTGCAGGCGAGGGGCACTTCAGCGTTCCAGGTGAAGAAGGTGGCCTTTCCTGATACTTTGTCCACTATGTGGACAAGTCTGTTCCCTCTGAAAGGCTGACTTTCTTTTTCATTAAAATGAAGATGTAAAGGTAACTGCGGTGGGAAGGAAACTATGAATGATATCTCAGTGACCTATAGTGATAATGGTTCAGATCCGACATCTTCCTCCGGGAAGGTAGTCACCTTCACCTTCCTTCACCGCCTGGAGCCTTGCGGGCCACTTTTGGTCTAACCCTGCTGGGAGTTTATGCCCTCAGTCTTTCATCTCAGCGTATTGTCTTCCAAACTAGAGATTTGGAGTAGCAGTGGCCCACGACCTTTATTTCTGAACTTTACCCTTCAGGGAAATGCTGAAAAGTGAGAAGATCACAGGTTTCAGAAGCGAAGCAATGCGTCTGAAGTCTAGACCCACCACGAGCCTCTCAGCCCGCCTGAGCTCCCGCCTCTTCATCCATAGAATGGAGGCGATCTGGTTCTTGTGTGACTGAATCACAGAGTGGGAGCGTTTAACTCACTCAGATTCAACTTGTAGGCCTACTTTTCTTGCATAAGTCAAAATAGTAGAGTTCTATTTTGCATATGCATTTCCCATATATTATACATTAGGGAAGTATTACACATTATATTTACTTGCTACTATACAGCCCTCTCCCAAGAAAAAACATTTTTACTGTATCTTATGAGTGGTTTCAGGTGATTTTCCAGTGGTAATTCATTGTCACCTGATTATAGAACCTAATACCCCACCACACAGCCACCTCTGCCTCCTCCCCACCCCTGCAACACACGCAGAAGACAACTTCAATGGATCTGTAAGAATTGTTTAGGACAGGGGTACAGAAGCTTTGGTGTGCATAAAAGTCACTCATGCCCCACCTTAGGAATTGGGGGTCAATAAGTCTCAGATAGCCCTGGCTGGTGTGGTTCGGTGAATTGAGTACGAGCTTTCAAACCGAAAGGTCACTGGTTCAATTCCTGGTCAGGGCACATGCCTGGGTTGCAGGCCAAGTCCCTCGGTTGGGAGCATGCAAGAGGTAACCTTCATGTTTCTATCTCACATCGATGTTTCTCTCCCTCTCTGTCTCCCTCCCTTCCCCTCTCTCTCAAAATAAATAAATACCATCTTAAAAAAAAATAAGTCTCAGGTAAACCCTGGATCTATATCCTTAACAAGTCTACATCAAAATTTGAGAACCCCTGGTTTAGGGTGTGGCCGGGTCCCAACACATTTAGTTGTTTGGCCTCTCTGTTCATTCTCCTTTTGTGAACTTATTCCCCTGTCTTTGTAAGTCACAGTTTTGTTCCCCTTTGACAGTCCGTGCCAAGGAAGGAAGCGAGGAAACCCGGAGCCGGGAGTCTTGGACACCCTTCCCGGCTCTGCTTTAGACCAGTGACCTTGAATGACTAGCTCCTTGTTGCAGGTTTGGGTTTTTCCACTGGAGGAGGGAAATCATGCGGGTGCGTGAGCCCGGTGGTGAAGTGCTGGGAGTTCTTCGGGTACGTGACACCGTGACACCGCAGTGAGGCCAGGCAGCCCTCGAGGCAGCTTTAGACGCAGCAGCAAGGATGGGAACTGTCACCCGGAACAGCCAGCTCCCATTCCCGCGGGGCTCCTATCAGATTGCCCTGGAGCCTGTGTCCACACCGGTGCCAGGCTCATCCCAGAAAGAGAGGTTCACAAATAGTGTGACGATCTCTAGACTCAGTCACCTCAAGAGGACAGTCAATAGGCAATAGGGAGCCGTATAAAGTGCCCTTGGCAAAATAAGGGTTTAGGGTATTTTTCAGGACTCCATAACCGTGGGTGAAAATTCAGGACAGCGATCGCATGACAGGGAGGGTGAGGGCAACAGGGAAGCCACACGAAGGCCTCTGCTGGAGCAGTGACACTTTGTCAAGTGGAGTGGGGGTCCCCAGTGCCCCTGCTGGTGCCCTCTGTGCCTTTTTGTGGAATGAAATATTTTACCGCAAGTGTTTCCCATGTAAGATCAGGTAAGCTTTTCATTGGCAGGGATCATCGTCAAAGCAAACTGTTTCGTGTGATCTCATAAAGCTCCGTGACCTCAATATGCAAATCCCTGGCACGATTTCACGTTCCTTCCCGACCTCAGAGGGGTGACAGGGTCCTTGCATGTGGATGAGAGAGCATGGGAATGAATAAGGACTCACACAGCCCGGCAGGCGGCCACTCTGCCCTGTGTCCAGAATTAACTCTAAGGGTCTTCACGGGACAACAAGTTAGAAGGAGCCTCTCGGTACTATTTTGATGATATACTTTATATAATTTGGGTCTTCAAAGAAAAATTCTGGCCACCAGTTGTTCTATTTTAATCGTTTCCTTGGTTTCTAAATAATTTGCGTAAAAAGCCATAGCAGTTTTTAGGTAAAGGGGTACTGATGGCTGCAAAACTGGTTTGATTAACAAATTCCCAAATAGCATGGCTTCTTTTATTACGTTTTGTCTTATTCATGATCATTTTATGAGTTTTTGTTTCAGCTTGAAAGCATGTGGCACGGGGAAATAGTGGATGGGATCTTACACACCATCTATTTTAACACCCTCCTCCATTTAGAGAGGAAACAGCCCTGTAGAGGTTAAATGAATTGTCCGCCCTCCTGCACCCAAACCTCTGTAGTCAAGCTCGCCAGTGACGTCCATCTTGCTACGTCCAGACACCGCACTTCTCTGCCTCATCTTACAGTCCTCCGAAGCCGCCTTGGACTTGTGGAATGCTCCCCAGGGAGGTTCTGCTTCTAGGGTTTCTGTTTCCTCCCCTCCCCCTCTCCCGGTCCCTCCCTCAAGCCTGGCTCTCCTATAGGGCTCCTGCTGCAGGTGCTCATCAGGTGTGCTCTCTCTCCCGAGCTCCTCTGATCCGATCCCCAGGGTGACGTCACATGCGCAGCCCTGACCTCTCTCTCCAGCAACAACTGTGGACATGGTGTGCCTTCTGTGTTCCTGAGTTTTCTGCAAGCGCCACCCTCTCCGTCTCAGTTAACAAACAGCACTACCATTGGCCCCGTTGCTTGGCCCTGCACCTGGGAGTCAGCCTGAATTCCTCTCTTTCCCTTGACCCCATACATCGACTCCAACAACCTCACAGCCCATTTCGGAACAGATCGGGCTGGGTCTCCCCTGCCCCTGCCGTGGGTTTGAGAGTAAGATTCGAGCCCCTTTCTCGGCCCTGAGGGACCCTGCCCCTGCCTGCTTCTCCAGGGACACCCTCCTTCTGTTTCTCCCTCTGCTCGCCACATCTGCTCCAGCCGCCTGAGTCTTTGCTCTGGGCCTCAGGGGTCTCTGCCTGGAAGGCACTTTCCCATCTCTGCCAACCTGGCCTTTTCTGCTCTCCCAGGTCTGTGCCTAAATGCCACCGTCTCTGAGAGCCCTTCCCACCTCCCCACGGGAAGTGCAACTGCCCTGCCACTTCACCTGCCCGGTCCCCACTGCAGTCTTGCTTGCGTGCGTCTTTATTTTCTGTCCCCCTCCGCACCCCTCCCGCCACAGGCACAGCAGCTCCCGTCTGTCTTGTCCACGGCTGTGCCCTCAGCAGCTAAAGGGCCTGGTGCCTGGAAGGTGTCCAGTAAGTAGGCGTCGAGCAAACGAAAGCATGAGCTGTGCTGGTCAGCACCATGCTGGTCTCCCAGGTTAGCTTTCCGTCCCGCACACCGCCTGCTGTCCGTCTGCTGGAAGGCCCACCAGGGAACCGCTTCACCTATCTGCATCCCAGCTGTGCGAACCACCGTCGAAAACCGGAGGTGGAAAACAACACATCGAAGAAAAAGGAACGCATCTAGTTAGAATCTTTCTAGGTTTCTCTGCAAGTTTATTGATTCCGGTATCCGGTGGGATTCCTGCAGGTCCGATGAGCTCTTTTCGGGCACAGCAGGCTAGGGGTGGGAGGCACAAGCACACACCCGACGGCAGTGTGTTTGACAGCGAAGAGCAGAGCAAAGCTCCCAGCCCAGGTCACCCCGTAGCCCAGAGAGGCCTGGTCTTCGTGCCTCCAGAGCCTGGGAGCCCAGGGCAGAGAGGTGTTCGAGCAGTAATTTGCTCAGGAAATGGGGGAGGGAGGGAGGTCTGCTCTGTACTGTATCAGCAAACATGTTATTATGTAATTGTTAAAAAATTATAAAATGTTTTCAGAAAATAATTCACAAGACGGCTACTCACCCACCATCCAGATTTAATGAAGAGTGTTACGTCATCACGTTATTTTCAGAATTTTTTAATAAGAAAAAAGGAAGCACGCCAGTCTGCCTGGCCCCTGTAAGGAGGCCCTTCCTTTACAGCCCTCACGTTGCTGTGTCTTCTCTCAGCAGGGTTTCCGTCCCGCACGAACAAAAGTCCACTTTCGTGGGGCGAACTGTCTCTCAAATACGTTAGACTTATTAGTTGGCTGTTTGGCTGCAAAATACACACCGGAGACATTTTTCAGCCCTCATCTTTCCTCTCTTTCTTTGGGCTGTGAAAGCTAACGATAAAGCAGCCGATGCCCAGCACGGCGCAGACAAGTTTGGCCTCCGTTCGGACTGACTGCTGTCTGTTCACACCGTGGGCCCCCTGAAGAAGGCAAGGCCAGTGTCGGCAGCCTGGTGGCCTTCGCGTGGCGGGAGCTCAGTCAGTCTTCGCCGAACTGAACGAACTCGGAGTGCTGCATATTTTTTGTGGCGACAGTATCTTACTAGCTGTTCATCATCTGGGTCCCAGAGATTTGACATGTGAACTGGAGGAATTGGCAATTAAAAAAATTTTTTTAAGGCATTTGATAACGGCGCAAACGCATTTCTGTAGCTGGTGATAAATGTTATCTGACCCACGTGGACCTTACTGAATCGTGAGAGGCGCCGTTCCAGAATGAAATCATCTCGGTTGCATCTTAAGCAAAGCTGTAGGCTGGAACATGGGCCATGACATACTTCATTGGACAAATATTTATCGAGCTCCTCCTACCCCTTGTCAGGCACTGAGCTACAGGGGGAGCCAGACAGATGAAACCCCTGAAATGACACTTCATTAAAGATTGGCCTTTGGCTGTTTGGGGTCTACCGGTTTCCCATGAATTTCCATAAAATCGGCCATGTCACTGGGCCAACCTCCTCAGGCTGGGTCCTCAAATGACCCCCGGCAACCTGATTCAGGAATGCGTGGACGGCGGTGACATCTGGAGCTGGCCCCAGCTCCGCCACTAGCGGGGAAGGCGGGCACGGTGCCCCAGACAAAGCCGGCGGTAGCGGTGGTGGCGGGCAGTGGGAGCTGGATGCTGCCCGACCGGAGGCAGGTGGTCACTGGGGGGCAGGGCGCCTGGCCACCCCCAGCCTCTGCGGCTGGCTGTTGCTGCGCTGGCGTGTGGGCCCTGTCCTGCCACACGAATAACTTTCAAGACAAGCTTGGAATCCTGATTTTAACACAAAACCCCCCAATTCTTAAATGTTGGCAATGATTTAGAATTTTTTTCAAAATGCTCCGCAGGCCAGACTCCACTGGGTGCACTGGTGGCCTCGTGTTCCACGGAGTGACGGTCGTGCTGTGTCATCTGTGTGACCTGTGGGCTCATCCTGGCTCCACGTGACACCACTTCACTATCCAGTGCAGCCACAGCAAGCCAGCTCTCGCCCTGAAGGTGACATTGCGGGCGGGGGCTGCTCTCCGTGTGTCTGTGTGTGGTAGCAAACGCCCCAGCTGGCCTAGGCCACAGTTTTCCACTCTGTGCACGTGAAGTCAGTTCTGGGGGTCCTGCTTTCTATTCTGAGAATTGTCACTCTTGCACTTAAGGGATGTTCAAGGGAAAGGCCCCCTCGTTCGTGGTGGACCCTGCATGCTAAACGATTGGCATTGGCCAAGGCCCACCCTCCCTGGCAGGTCCTCTCCGAGCTGACAGCCCCACCGGCCCCTGCTGCGCCGCCCCGCCCCGCCCCGCCCCAACTCTGCGCTTCCTGCTCCCACTCAACACGGAAGAGCGGCTTCCAGTTTCCTGCACGACTCCTTCCCAGCGCAGCTGCATTTTGCATCTAGGCTAGCAAGATCCCACACCGGCCTGGGATGCCTCGTTGCTGCCGCTGCAACCGGCCCCGAGAGCCCACAGAGGTGACCATGAGCGCTGTGCAGGTGTGGGACGCAGAGTCACGACGAGTCGCTGCACTTCCAGGCAGCTTTCCCTTCTGAGGACACCTGGCCGTCTTAGAACACGGGACACTAGACAAGCTTTCCTAAGACTTGCTTTCACTTTGAGATTACTTTTACGAAAGAAAAGTGAAACTCTCCACCCGCAATCCAAAAGCTATCTGAAGTCTCAGAGCCGGGTTCGCCACCCTCTGGGTCCTCGACGTTAGGGTGTGCGCTCGCTGGCCAACGGGGTGAAACAGAAACGCAGAGAAACGGTTTTGCGAATTTCCGGAGGCTCGGAATTCTGGTGTCACCTGTTCTCTTCCCTTTACCCCAATGCCTGGCCCTAGCCTTCTAGAAGGCACCACTGAGAGGATCCCGTCGCTGAGAAAGACCCTGCTTCCATGTGGACGACTGGCTGTTTCCCGGCCTCGGAGGGTCAAGGAGACACACGGCCCCTCCACCTCCCCTCAGTGGAGAGGGTCTCGTGGGATCTACATGCTGCTAGGGAGCCCGTGAAGGGCAGGCGGCCTCCCACGAGGAGGCACATTTGTCTGGTGCTGCGGCTCCGTCCCAGGGGTCCGTTTGCGCACAGGTCCGGGCTGTGTGCGCTGTATCCGCAGCGAGGCTCTCGGCGCCGGGGCGGAGGAGAGGAACGTTATTTCTTAGGTGCCTTCCAACCACCACAGGGGCTTCTGATCGCTCTCCCAGACCACTCCAGGCCAGGTGACGAGAATGGCCATCCCTGAGCGTCATCTCGACACCATGAATGCCCTGCTCACATTCTATAACCGTGAACTGGAGCAAAGGAAGACTTCCTTTTACCCGAGACTGCGAGGCATCCTGTCTCTGTGGTTTTGATCCCTGCAGAGTCCAAGCACCTGCTGTCTGCTCTGCCCCAGAGCGCCCCCTCAACCCCACGCCCCTCGAAGAGCCACTGGCTAATGCCTGGCCTCTCTCGCTTTCCCCATCGGGACCCCCGTCACAGCAACCATGCCTTGTCCCTCTTTGCAGACACGGCTCAGGGAGCAACTTCCCCTAAATAACGAACTGAGCTCCATTCTCTCAAGTCCTGTACCAACCGACGCTCAAACCTTTACAACTAGACATACTTGGTCTGGGTACTTGTTTATGATTCGTTACATCACAGAGAGTTTTTCATTAGGGAACGTGTTTTAATGGGAGGCAGGACCTTGGGTATGTCCTTCCTCCCTTTTCTATTCAGTGTCTGACCCTGCGGAGCAGCACTCGGTCAGAGAGCAGCACTCGGTCAGCGCCGTTGTCCCATCGGTGTGCCTGCCAGGACGGGGCACTTTCCCCGCCTCTCCCCACAGCACCAGGAGTCTCGGGAGGCAGCGACAGCGGAGGGACAGCCACGGGCAGCTCACTGACCCCTCATCCTCAGAGAACTTTCAGGATGTTCTCCCATGAAAGTGAATCCAGCTTTTTTTTGTAATTGCTGCTTTCCCTTTCCATTTTCTGTTTCCTTGTCATCCTATGTTGAAGAAGCATGCCTTCGTTTACGTGTTATTTTCTGCAAAGTGTGCGTGGTTTCGTTTGCACACACTTTCCATTTGTACGAGTGAGATGAGGTCATGGGCCTCCTTCCGATTCTCCGCCTGCTCAGCAGCTCTGCTTTGTCATCCACCGAGCCGCTGGGAGGTCACCTGACACCTGCTCCTTGCACCTGCGAAGTCCCACTTGCCTGCGTCCACCTGTCCTCCCTCCTATGCTGGACCCTCAGGTACCTCCACAGATGCCACAAGTATTGCATATATGTCCCTCTGGACCCGAGAATGTCACTGGGACAAATAACCACGAGGGAAGGTGTTGGGTCCTCAGAAGTTTGCCATATAACGTCATCCAAGCAAGGACAAGCCAGAGCATGAAAGGGGACACAACTCATTAATGACACCAGGACAAGAGGGATAAACCATGACTCTCCCCGGCCAACCAAGATACAGGGTCAGCCTCGGTGAAAGTCTGACCGAGACTCTAGAAATCGACCGAGATGCGGCGGCCTGGGGGTCCCCATCCCCACGTCCCACCACGCTTACTCCGCGCACTGCGACCATGACTACGAGACCCCGCATCCCTGCTGCTGTCTGCTTTTCTCCCGCCGCTCACACGTCTGCGTGTCTCTGCGCGGCTTGCTGGCCTCTCAGATTTCCTTATTTGGAAATTACCCCTTTCCTTTGCCTTGTTTTGTTGGGGTTTTATTGTTGTTTGCAAGAGTTTCTTCTGTTTCCTAGCTATTAATCCTGCCAGTTTTAGACACTGCAAACATGCTCTCTGCCAGCTGAACGGATTTTGTCCACGCTGTTGGGTTTGATCTTTCTATTCAGAGTTATCCATTTTTTTCCCTGCCTTATCGTTTTGTGTTCTGGAGATTCAATTTCAGAAGCATTTTCTTTCCCCTACTTCAGAAACACATTCTCCTTCCTATTCTTCCGTTGACTGTTTAGCTTCCCCTTCCACACAGGGCTCTCTAGCCCCCAGGAGAGGCCCCCACCCCCACCCCGACAACGTGGATTGCAGGAGGGAGGCGGTTTTCTGTCTCTCTGCACAGAGAGGCCGTTTCCACACTCACTTTGTGGCCTGTCCTTTCCCACGGATTTGTGGTGTCCCCTTCATCGCGTGTGACGTTCCACGTGGATCTGCGTGTACCGGCCCCGACTGTGCCTTCCCACGTCTCAGGGTGCTGCGGCTTTGTTGTGCGCATGCGCTCATACTCAGGCCAGCCACCGCCCCTCATTGCTCCTGTTTTCCACTTGGAGGATCTTCGTGAAGTCTCGTAGCAAACGACTCCCACGGAGCTCTCTGCTGGGACCCTCCCGGGGCAGGCTGGGCTGCCGTCACGCTCACGCACTGACCGTCCCACGTGAAGGGCTCTTCGCGAAGTTAAAATGTCTGCTGTAGAATGCAGAGCGGCATTCCATTTCCACGCAGCTGTAACGATGGTGAACGTTTTTGGCGTGAACCTGTGAAGAGGGATCGCAGCGCGCTGTGCCGTCTGAGAAGGGCCCCTGTGCTGCTGAGGGCCCGGGCGCGCACGGCCAGGGCTGTGCTGGGCGCGCAGCGTGGACATGACTTGGGGAGCAGCCTCGCCCTCGCCCTCTCCGTACCCAGGCGCCCCCGAGGCGTCGAAGAATCCTCGCTCCCGCGCCGAGGCCTCCACCCTGCAGGCCGCGGGTCAGGTCGCCCTGGAGGCCCTCAGTGCGTGCTCGTGCTCATGCTCGTGCTCGCCCGCGGACGGAACTTACGTCTGCATCACACTTGGCTCCGTTCCTCCTTCCCGCCCACGTCCTCGGGTCTAGTTAATCCCTGACGCCTCCACGCAGGTCCATCTCTTCCTTCCCAGCCTGTTTCCAGCCTCCACGGCCCTTCCCTCCCCCAGCTAGAGCCGCGCCGCCCACCCCAGACGTCTGCCGGCCCCAGGGCCAGTGTGGACGCAACGCAGCGGGGTCTGGCACCACGGCAGCTGGCTCTGGGTTTCTACCTCTCATTTGCATGTTGCCCCCCAATCTGGTCGTTGCTGTCACTGTGTTGTTTGCTTTCTCAGCTGCCTGCACTGAGGGAGCGCCAGTCCCACGCAGGGCGCTGTGTCCGGCCGGGGACTGCGGCCCTGCTCCATCTCCTGATGGAGACGAAGAGGAGCCCAGGTGATGCCTTCTTCTGTTGATTCCTCCCCCCCCCCCAGGAGGAGTTAGAGTCTGGGATGTCGGCACTACCGCCCGTTGACCGCTTCCTGGGTACAGCTCCCCACAGACGGAAAGTCACCCGTTCCACGTTCACCCCTCCCTCCGACTCCAACAGGGACGCGTTAGCACCTCCACGCCGTGGCGGAGGACGCCGGGGCTCGGGGTGCAGACGTCACCCGAAGCACGAGGCCAGACTGTGGGGCGGCAAAGCCCTCGCTCCGTCCGGTACACCACAGAGCTCGTGATCCCCAGGCCCCACTTCGCTCCCCTGTCCTGCCGCCGTCCGTTTGTGAAATGGGACGAGGCCACGCTGGCACGCCCGTGCCTCTGTCCTGGACAATCACAACAATCTGCACGTTGCCGCCCCTTCATCTGTTCTTCTGACCAGCAGACATTCCTTACGCACCTACTCCTGGCAGACGCAGCTTCACTGTGATCGATTTTTCAGTTCAGCACTGATGCAGCAGCCAGAGCTACAGCCTGGACCACATCATGCTCCTGCTGGAGTGGCTGGGGAGACCTGGGACCTGCCGCCAGGCCATCCTCAGAGCCAGAGAGGCTGGGCCAGCAGGACAGAGGGCACAGCCAGGGGGCCGGCAGGCAGCAGGCTTGGCAGGGGGGACCCCAGGTGGCAGGGCCCAGGACCGGGGAAGGCCCAGGCCCAGACTCCAGGTTGGAGGAAGGACTTGAGTGCCTGTGAGGGGCCTGGCAGATCAGTGCAGGGCCCTGCCTCGGAAGAGCCCACCACTAGACTCAGCAACACGAAAGGCTGGGAGCAGGGCTGTGACCGCACACAAACCGGCAGGAACGGGGTGGAGAGTAGTAGCCTGGTGTTGTGTCCAGTAGAGGAACACCTGCTTCTGGGGAAGATGGCTCCTGGGCCCAGACACAGCCTGACTCTGGCTCCCCTATGGGCCACCCACCCCCAGGGTCACCAGCCGGTCTCTCTCCACTCCCTGTGCCCCTCTCCCAGGCCCAGGCCCTCCGGCCCCTGGGCCTGCCCACCGCCCAGCTGGGCTCCAGCCCTCTGCCCCCACCCCCACCTCCCCCCTTCCGCAGCCGACTTGTCCTATAGGACCGCGTACAAAGGCTGCAAGCTTTTCTTTCCCGTTCCCAGGTTTCCCAGCCTGTTTCCTATGACACTGGCTCTGTACCTCTGTTAAAACACTCGTCGTTCTGCCCGGCATATTAGTGTCCAGGGCTGAAGTCACGAAGTGTCGAAAACTTGGTGGCTTAAAACAACAGAAACGTATTGTCTCGCAGTCCTGGAGGCAGAGGCGGAAACCAAGGGGCCCGCCAGGCCGTGCTTCCTCGGAAACCTGTAGGAAACCTGGGGGTCAGGTCCCCCCACTTCTAGTAGCTCCAGGCACTGCTGGGCTTGTGCCCACCTCTCTTCGAATGGGCCTCGTCGTCACACGGCCACTTCTCTCCCGGTCTCTTTTCTTCTTCTAAGAACACCGGTCGTATGGGATTAAGGGTTCACCTTGCTTCAATCTGACCTCATTTTACCTTAAGGAATCACGTCTGCAATACCCTCATTTCCAAATAAGGCCATAGTCTCAGCCACTGGGGACTGGAACTTCATTGAATTGGGGTGGACACAATTCAACCCCTCACACCTGGTGGGACAGCTGTGCGGACACAGGTTCCTTGCCTACGGCTGGGTGGTTTTGCAGTGAAATGGACACGGGTTTGTCACTTGCCCTCCTGTATAAACCGGAACAAGGCCCCTCAGCCATCTGCCTTTCCTCAACACTAAAATAACCACGACACCGAGGCTTATTATGGCATTTATGAGAGTCACTTCACCCACAAAGTGAGCACCCAGGAAATGGTGATTATGATTATTAATGTTGTGTGTTGAACAGGGCAGCTACTCAATAAACAAATGTAGTCACCACTTCCTCTAATAAATATTTACTAGTTGGCAGGCCTCAGAACACCTGAACTGATGAGCTTCCCAGAGGCAGGAAGAAGTAGCAGCCAACGAGCTCTGGAGAATCTATCCGTCCCTTGGCATCGTGGGGACTGCTGAGGTGACGACGTGGCAGCTGCCCGGCCCTGCTCGGGTGGCAGGGAGACCCTGGCTCCCCGCTCCCCACGGTGCGGAGTGCTGGCCGGCTCTGCGGGAACGTGGGGCGGCACAGACTGGCACTGCACACCCTGCCCTTTGTTCTCCGGGCTCCGTGCGTCTGTGTACACACGCACAGGGCCAGGCCTCGGAGACAAGAGCCAAGGGAGGTGAGCGCCTTTGTGATGGAATACAGTCAGGCCGGAGGGAGAGGCAACAACCAGAGTAGGGCTTCCAGTTCGGGGACCCTCCTGGCTTCCGGGAGGCCCAGGTTCTCCTCCAGAAAGAGGGCAGGGAAGGGGCCCAGCGAAGGAGAAGGAACCAGAGGCCTGAGACCAGAAGAGGCCTCTGTCTGGGAGGAGCAGGGCTGCCCTCAGTGACCGAAGTTTTCCCTTCTATCAGGTGCAGCTGATAGAACCTGCCTTATCCACTGAGAATGTGGTTCATACGCTAGCTGTTGATGTTTATATCCTGTTGTTGCTAATTCTTAAAGATGCATCTCCAAAGCACATAAAAATTTGCAGAGCACTCTCACAGCTGTGCCTTCCTGTGATTTTCATTTTTACAAGAAGTGAAAAATTACTTGGGAACAGGAGAAGACGTCTAAGGCCCAGGGTTCATCTGCCGCAGCATCAAACTCAGCATCGCTGTCCTCTCCGAATTTCATCCACAACCAAACGCATGTGCTTCCGTTTCCTTAAGAACGAACTCTGACTGGCACGTGGCCTCCTTAGACTTTAAACGAGCAAACACTTCCACGGGAGACACTCCCCGTGAACTCCGAGTGAAGTCTACAGGGGAATTGTTTCAAAGAGATACACCAAAGCACATGCAGACCTTAGGAAAGAAGATCATGATGGAATTTCACCCCGGACCCACACGGTTAAGAGTCAGACACCATTGCGTCAGGCACCACACATGGTGATCGACACTGAGGCTTGCTGCAAACCACGAGAGCGTTCACCGTTAAATGTATCTCCTCCAGCAGAGCCGAGGAGGGCGAGGAGAAGGTGCTCGCAGATAGCCAGCCCACAGCACCCGTCCAGGGCTGGCAGTGCACAGCGTGATGAGGTCAATCACTAAAGAGCTCACGTCCATTTGGGGCAATAAGAAGAGTACCTGCCGTCCTCTTTCTAATGGAAGAGATCAGAACAAGATAAAGAGAAAGGGAGAAACGATAGGAAGCAGGTGTCTGGGTCAGGAAAGCGAGCCCTAGCTCGTGCAGCCCGGGTCTGAGCTCTGTGCCGACAGCCGCCTGGTTTCCACTGCCGCTCGATTACCGCCGCTGCACGCACCCAGGTAGGCGGAACTCTGCAACTCAGGGCGCGCAGTGGCCTTGGCCAGGTTCTCTGCCATCTGAGCAGAATGTTGTGGAAGTGCTGAATTCAAGTTCAGAAGCCACCATAATTGTTAGCATGAGCTGCCCGATAATTTCACCAATAAACTGTATGGTAAATGCAGGGATTATTGGCAAGAGTTCGATTTGCAATAAAAAGACCCCGCATGGCAGCCAGGCAGTGGACAGGCGTGATGGCAGGTCCCCACAACGATCGCATTCCTAAAACCCGTTACAGTCACAACAACACAGTGAGACCTTAGGTGAGCACCGCCACTCTGCTTATAACACCATATCGATACCTTTTCAGCAAACCAACAGGACAAGGGGATGATCACCTCACTCCCATTAGGATGGCCTCTACCAGAAAACAAGGCAAATAAAAAATCAGGAAGTCACAGGTGTGGCGCGGATGTGGCGAAACGGGAACCCTCGTGCACTGCTGGTGGGGATGAGGGGGCGCAGGGCTGTGGAAGACAGTATGGCGGATCCTCAAAAAATTAACCCGGTGACTTAGCGATCCCACTTCATTACATAATATACACCGACAGCATGAAAGCCAGGGTCTCAAAGAGATATTTGCACGCTGATGTTTAACGCGGTATTATTCACAATCGAAAACAGTGGAAAGCAACATCAATGTCCATCAGTGGATGAGCAGGTGAAGAAACTGTGGTGCATACGGACAATGGAATGCTATTCAGCCTTGGAAAAAAAAAAAAAAGAAAGAAGGAAAATCCTCTCACGTGTGAACATGGATCAGGCATGTCCAGTCCTCGGCCCGCCAGCCACATGCGGCCCAGCACAAAATCGTGAATTCACTTAAAAGTGTTTTGTTTTTGCTCATCAGTTTCTGCTAGTGTTTGCGTATTTAACGTGCGGCCCAAGACCACTCTTCTTCTGGTGAGGCCCACAGATGCCGAGTGGTTGGACGCCCCTGCAGGGTCGGAGTCTGAGGCCGTCGAGAGACCCCTAAGTGAGCTTAATGTGTCACAGACAGAAATGAATACAAGTGATTCCTCTTATATGAGGTCCCCAAAGTCGTCACGCTCTCAGAAACGGGAAGGCGGAGGCGGCTGCCCGGGGCTGGCGGGAGGGGCGGGGAGGGGCCTGCCTGCTGCTCGGTGAGTGCAGAGGGTCGGTTTCTCAGGAAAGTTCTGGACATCTGTCCACGGTGATGCGTGTGCAGTTAACATGACCGTACTGTACTCATAACGTGGTGAAGATGATCATTTTTACCTTATTTTTTAATCTCAATCTTTAAAACCTCAAAAGGTAAAATGAAAATATAATAAAAATAACGTATCTCATATCCAAAGGTATTCCCTAATATTAACGGTTGAAGTTCTCGGAGACCATTTTCTAGACCCATCAGCCACCCCTCCCCCCAGCCCAACTGATCACCCTGGTTGCTAGGTACCTGTTTACCATAGAGACAGAACACTCGGCAGGGTTCCGAGCGCTTTATCTGTGTCCACAGGACACGGGCAGCTGGCGGCAGAGCTGTGAGCCGGGCCAGTCATGGAGGGCCTGGTGCCGGCCACTGCCCCCGCATCCACATTCCAGCTGATCCTGGAGCATCTGTGTGCGATTCTGCTGCTGATTTCTGAGGGCTGGAGACACGTCCCAGCTCTCCCTGCGTTCCTCTGGGTGATCCTGGTGGGCGCACTGGTGGTGGTGAGTTTGAAGGTAAAGAGACGACATACTTCCAGAAGTGTGAAGGCACTGGGCACAAAGTGTCCTGCCCGCGATGAGGACTGTGCAGGATGGAGCGAGAATAATGGACCAATGACAGAGGCCGATGACGCCCCCAAGCCCCTTGAGGCGGAGGCCAGTCCTCTCAGGTTACAGGCCTTGTGCTTGAAGGCCCTGAGTGGGCCCCTGAGCAGGTTGCTGTCACTTCAGGACCTGGCTGATGTAGCGAAAGCCTTACGCAAGAGCCAGCCTCCTAAACATTCCCACGTGACCGATGAGAAGCCCACCTCCAACGCATCGGGAACTGATGGGGAACAACTTCAGAAGAACATGACAGACAATTTGAACAAGGACACTCGTTACCCGGAAAGTCCAGCACTGTGCCGAGGTGGCATTATAGGACAGAAGCAGAACAGCCAAGAGAGGGGGGAGGAGACACAAAGGCCGCGGGAGGCAAAGGCACCAATGGAGCGGGTCCTGCGAGGCAGAGTCAGCCAGCCCGTGCCCACGGCTGCAAACCCGCTGCAGACCAGCCCCAGGCCGGAGATCCTTGGAGGCCGCTTGGCTCAGGTCACAAGGCAGGCCGAACCACAGAGGGAGGCAGAGAACAGGGATCAGTTCGTCCATGGGTCGGAAGATGGTCTCAAGGGTGTCCCTCGTGAGGCTGACCTCAACGTGTCCCTTCCACCCCCGGATGAGGAAGATCGGGGAAGAGCCCGAGAACTGTGGGAGCAAAAGCAAATCAACGAAGCACTCGCTGGAGACCTAACAAATCTGCGAACTGAGAAAGCATCTCTGCAGCGTGAAAATTCAAACCTGAATGCTGAGATTGAGCAGCTGAAGCTGAAGCTTCAAATGGTGCCTGACACGTATGAAGATCGTTTAACCCAACTCCAGAAACAGCTGTTTGAGGCGGAAAGGCGCTGCTTAGAGATGGAGAAGAAACTGCTCAACGAATGGAGAAACATGAACTCCACCTGTCGGATGCTGAACAACTATAAGAAGATGGCCCAAGACATGAACCAGGAGCTACGAAGGAGCACTTTCTACTACGAGAGGGAGATTCAACACCACCAGGCAAGAGCTGACGCAGCCCGGACGGCGGCCGAGCACATGGAGAGAAAGCTCTGGGAGCTGCAGAGAGAAAATGACCGCAGCAGGCAGATGCTGGCCAAGGCCAGGTCCACCTTCCAGCCTTTCCCAGGCGGCCCTTTTGCTCCCACTGCTCCACCTGCAGCCCACAGAGGCCCAGAAGTGCTGGTCCATCCCCTGGGTCACTGGGTCCCCAGGAAGGATCAGGGTCACACAGTAAGAGCTAAAAAACCCAGGGTCACCTTCCAGGTTTGACTCTGCTCCCGCAGCGGCTGGGCCCTGAGTCCCCGCACCCTGGACACAACATCTGCCGGTGTTTCTACTCCAGTAACTCTGATCGACCTTTCCTTAGCGAGGTCACTCTCAGTAAAGCGATGCCGCCGTTGCTCTCGGCACGCACGGCTTCATGACTTCACGCTGACATCACTTAAATATCGATTCGCCCATGTAATTCTCACGAGTGCAGAATCCCCCACGAGACCCTTTAGAATCTCCTGATGTAAGCACAGTATTCGATTTAAATGACCGCTGTCCCTCAAACCATCTTCTCAGTTTGATGCGGAGATTTCGGCAGAGCCGAGACTGTTATCACACTGCTATAGAAGTAACTTAGCAAGTGTCTGAAAAGTTGGGGGTTGGTTTTAAAACCCTACAAAAAGAAAGAACAAACCTTGAACAGGGTGCTACCCCACTCAAGCTACATGCTATTTTTTATTACTTTAGTCTTGAATTCGTAGTTTAGCCCTCAAATCATAGGGTAGTTTAGCCCTGAATTTATAGATTAGAAATCTTTAGATGTTTTGCCTACTTTATAGTTTTGCCTTATTCCTTTTTGTTTAAGACACCATTTGGTATTTAGCATTTCTAAATTTTACGCAAAGTACAGAAGGCTTCTCTCGGCGGCAGACGCACATGCACCGCTCGCTGTCCGTCTGACACACACACCCTCGCTCTCACTCTGCATTTTTTCTCACACACACACACACACACACACACTCACTGAACATGCAGGGTCCTCTTAGCTGTTCTGAACCCAAAGGAAATGTGAAAACATTGTAGCAACCTTAAATAAGTAGTTTCAATAAATGAGCCCATGGAGAGACCCCGTGGCGTGCCTGTCATCTGTGTGCGGAGACCGTCCCCGAGTCACGCCCCCGGAGCAGAGCTGCCCGGTGCGTCCGACAGGACCCCACTGGAAACAGCTCCCGAATGCATCCGGGGAAGATGTGAGATGAAGGCCCTCCCTCGGTGTGACGGGGCTCGGGGCTGGGGGCAGGAGGGCCCGTGGTGTCACTGAGCCCGGTGGGCACTGTCTCGGGAACAGGGAGCCCTGCCCCCGCCCTCGTCCTCCTGTCCTCCAGGCACTGCTGAGCGACGGGCACCTGCCCAGAGGCCTGCGGGGTGCAGGCTGGGGCAGCCTCGGGCACAGGGCAGGCCTGGGAAGGGCCTGACGGCCCTCGGAGGAGGACCATCACACTCAGCTTGATCCAAGTGTGTGTGGGCTCTGCCGCCTCGCTCAGACCCTCTCCCTCTGTAACTGCCCCCAGAGCTTCTGCGCTGACCCCAGGGCTCTGAGGGATCTGGACGCAGGGGTAGACAGGGTGCCCGGGGGCCCCAAGCTGGCATGCAAGGAGGGGCAAAGCCCGGCAGTGAAGGCCTTGAAACAAAGGAGGACACCACCTGCTCTGCAGACCATTCCACCAGGGTGATGGGTGACAGGGTGACACCCCAGAGGTGACATCTCTGGTGGGATGAGAGGCCACGTGTTCCAGGCAGAGAGGACAGGGAGGACGCAGGCCTGAGCCTGGCTTCTGGGGCATGGAAACGGGGCCAAGCTGACGGGGCCGGGGAGGGACGGGGAGCAGGCCCCTGCGCGGGTGGCTCCTTGGTGCAGCGTCCCGACTCCGGCACCGGGGCAGGTGTAGACTGGAGGGGCGGGGTGGTGGCTGGGACGTGGGAGGTGTGTATTCTGCACAGGTCTCTGTGGCTGCAGAAGGAGCGGAGGTGATAGCCAGGTGGGGACTCGTGGGGGGCAGTCTGGGTGAGTGTGGTCGTCACAGAGACAGAGAAGGACATTGGAGCTGGGCCCGGGTGACTGAGGGTTGGAGAAAGGAATGAAGGACGATCTTTGACCTTTTCAATGATGCTGCCTGTCATCTGGCACCAAGTGAACCTCAACCAAAGCTCCGCAAGGGGCCTTTCGGTGCAGGGCCCAGACGTATCACCTGCGCCGAGCCCCCGGGCTCCCCAGGAAGAGGGTGTGGAGTCAGGTGCGTCCATTAGGACACGCCTGAAGGCCCTCTGAGCCGGGTGATCCCACCTTCCGGGGCCTCCCACCACAGGGCCTCCAAGGGCAGGTTCAGGAGGGGTTCGCGTGCAGGGCAAGGACTTCCAAGTACGGGCATTTCCTCCGGAGTCGAGCTTACACAATGCCACTGGTGGGAGTGCCGGCGGGAGTGACATGCTCACTCCAGCAGAGCGCAGAGCCAGGGGAAGAGCAAAACCAGAGGCACCCACGAGTAGGGTGTGCACCCTCATTGCTGGCGCCTCGCCCGGCTCTCTGACTGTCCCCGCTGCAGCCTGGAGTGGGGTGGGAGGTCTGGGAGGGCTCTCTGGAGGAGGTGGCCCCTGAGCTGAATACTGAAGAATGAGTAGAAATTGTCTACATTGCTGTTCACACCGGGAGGGGCATGTGAATCATTCCGTTACAGAGCATTCCTGATTCGTCAGGTCTTTGGAGGGTCCGAGACCCTGCACTTCTCCCAAGTGATGTCCATGCTGGACCCCAAAATTTAACAGGCCAGCTCTTTAGGTGATTACGGGGAAGGAGTGGGGAAGGTGAAGGGTGGAGAGGCATTTCTGCCTGAAGGCACGGCACAGGCAAAAGTTCAAGGGCACCAACAGCCTGGGCTGGGCGAGCAGGCGGGTGTGTAGAATTACCTGTCTGGAGCCCAGAAACTCCAAGCCAGGAGGGGACGACCAGAAAGCAGCGCAATGTATGATGTGCGCCCACTCCAGGTTCCCACTTGACCTGTTTCATACTCCGGCTACCGGGGTGACCCTTGTCCCTAGACGAGCCCACTTCAGAGGAGCACGGTGACCGCAGAGTGAGGCCACCCTGGGGAGCAGTGCTGGAGGGCCATTGCCGCTCGGACACAGGGACGCTGTGCAAAGAGCGAAGCTCTGTGCCCCGAAGGTAAAGTCGACGGCGTCAAACCACCAGCACCAGGTCCTTTGTCCCGTGAGGGGGCGTCTGACAGTTCATGAGTCGCCAACCTTCACGGACACATCAGCGCAGACTCATCCTCTGTCTAAGTATTTAAGTGACAAGTTTAAGTGACATTTTTACCCTCTTTGGGTTTAAAGAAAACGCATTTCACTGTGTCCACCTCAACCGAAGGTTTAGATACACGTGTATGTATTTAACATATGACTTTTTAGACATTACAAGGTCTCTATGCCTTCTCATTCCAACCCACCCAGCTCTCATCCGACCATCACCCGTCAGGCAGCCGTTTTGAGGTCAGCTGCCGACGAAACTATATGTCCTTTTCGAGGGTCATATGCTGGCCAGACTTATTTTTTCGTTCATTCACTCGCTGAACAAAAATTACTAGGTCCCAGGCACCAGGCCGATTTGGGGATACTGCCGTGAACAAGACAAGTTCCAACTTGGAGGGGCTGAACCTGACCAAGAGCAGGTAGTGACTGAGGCGCTGCTGGGAGTGGGGGTCCCTGCCGAGATCCCCCTCCGGTCAGTCCTGAGAATTATGAACACGATGGCAAGTCCCTAGGGAGATGGGAGCCCGGCTGCACCCGCAGGGCGGGGCGGCGAGAGGCGCCTCTGTGGCACTGTTGGTGGTTCCCCGGGACAGATGGGGCAAGACGAGGGTGACCGTCTGTGAGAGGCTGTCCAGCCCCTCAGCTGCGGTGGCTTTTGTCCCCATGCTGGTTGCCGGATGACCGCAAGACAGACGCTGAGTCTCTGGAATCACGTTGGATGTTCAGGACAGGAAGCAGGGAAGGGCGAGGGGCGAAAGGAATCTGTCCCTTTTTAAAGAGTTTTCCCAGAAGCTCCTTCCAGAAAATTCTATTCCTTCTCATTGGCTTGAATTTCTCCTAATTCCCTTCTCCAAAAAAACAGCCCAGCTGCTGGCATGTATAAATGAGCAGAAAATGAACGTTTTACGTCTCACCAGGTTGACAGAAGAGTATCCAGCTCCACCGGAACTGTCATGAATCCCTGAGCAACTCCCAAGCTGAGAAATGTTTGAAGCCATTTGAAATGAACTCAGAATGCGTTCCTCCTGGTTTTCCTTTAAAAAGAAAGGAAAAGCTTCTGCACGTCAGGTCTCGGGCACACTCTGGGCTCCGTGCCTTTGCACTTGCTCTGTCCCCTGCCTGGGACGCTCTTCCGATCCTCGCTTTCGCGGGTCTCGCTTCCCTCAGCTCTGCCCCCTTCCTCCGCATTCAGTTCTGGAGAGCACGCAATGCCACAGGACAGCAGAGCACAGGCTTGGCAGGGTTTGTTTTCCTCGCTAGAATGTAAATTCCAGGAAGGCACGCACTTTGCCTGCTGTGTTCTCCGGTGTTTGCCCGGGGCCCAGGAGAGGGGTGCCTGGCACACAGAGAGCGCTCCATAAATATTAGTTGAAGGAGTGAATGAATGAACAATCACCGGGCTCGTCATACAACTCTCGATCTACGGCTGGCTAAGGAGTTATGCTGGGCTCCCCGGAAACTGACCTAGTGAGCGAGACACCCGCTCACAGGCACCTGTGCAGCCCCCCCCCCCCCGCTCAGGGAGGGGCGTCCTTTGTTAAGTAATCATGTAACTAGAAACTCTACTTTCTACAGGTTGTGAATGCAGATGCTTTGTAATAGCTTTATTTGGCAGTGCTCTCAGAACTTAATTGGACCTGACGGATTAAAAATACGTCAGATCCTGACAAAACATGCTGACTCACCTGAGCAATTTTACCTAGTAGGGTCAGAATAGAAGCAGCTCGTAAAACATTATGCCTGTGAGCTAAAAGAACGCTGGCGTTGAATGGGTTAACACTGGTACTTCCTATCCCAGTTTCCATGCTGCTTAGATGGAGGCATGACATATTTCCCAAACCTAACTGGAAGCTTGGGTCTGTGTCTTAGGATTCTGACTGCCCCATTCACTCTCAATTCGTAAATATCTAAACTGGAAATTAGCTATTTTTGTATTTTCAAGAAAGCCAGAAATCAAGGGGGATCGCTGAAAAGCCAGGTGATTTAGGGAATATTAATGTGTCTCCTTTAGGGAGCTCAGTGCCAAAAGACCAACCGTGAAGCGAAGCCGTAACGACACTCTGGGGAAAGGCGCTGGCCCCGGGGAGGAAAGGGAAGCAGCGCACAGAGAGGACGAGAAGAGAGCAAGGGATTTCCTCGTGAAAGTGGACAAAGTAAGGAAGCGTGTTAGCGTCCTTTTTCTGAAAGGTCAGGGGGCATGACTATCGGATTGTCTGTTTCGATAGCAGGCAGTCTTGGCGGCCTCAGTGTGGGGTTTCCTCCCCAGCCCTGTCCTCCTCACTGGAATGGGGTGAGGTGGGGTCACTGTGTAAGTCTCAGGGCTCCTACGTGCGGTGTGAGGTCGATAGCATTTTTCACATTCCTCTGGGAGCCCTTATCTTGCTGCACGATATTCGTTTACATTTCCATGTCCCGTGGGAGGTCTCGGCCCCTCCGGGGCTGGGCTCGCAGTGCTCTGTACACCGCACCAGCCAGCCAACATTCATTTGGTAGATCAGTTATGGAGCAGACATGCCTCTGCCCTGCCGTCTGCAAACTCATTCAGTTAGTTTAAACTACATGCAAAAGGCCTGGAAAAACCTGAGTCTAGCAATGAAATCTAGTAACTTGTCCTAGTCAGAAGGTGTCTGATTATTTTTTAAAAAGGGAAGGTTAGACTTACTTAAAAGTTCTCTACAAGTGCATGAGAGGTTACATAGTGAATAGTCAATCAGGTAAATATCCAGGAAGTATATTCAAAGTGTGAGAGGAGGAAATTAATTTTCACAGGTAAGATGAGTTTCTGAACAATAAACAACTTTGCAAAGTTTGTTTCTACAATAATCCTCAAATTTGCACTGACTTTGCCCATATTCACTAATACGTTCCTATTTTTCAAAACATAGCTTGCACCCTAGGCTGGATACGCTAACGGTCAGTGCTGACCTGCTCACTCATTTAATTCAACCAGTAGCTACTGAGCCTCAGCGATGTGCCCAAGCACTGAGGACACAACAGCGAACAGGTACGAATGTGCCTTCAGAGAGCTTAGAATTATCACACAATGGCACAAATAAGTGTAAAATTTGGACTCTCGGAAGATAGCTGCACATGGTGTTAGGGTTATACGTTTCAGGCGATTGGCCCTCATTCGAGGGTTCAAGGACAGCTCTCCAGCAGAAATGGTCAATGTGCAAGCTCTGAAAGGAGGCAGCCTGACCAGGTGGCACGGAGGGAAGAGAGATTCGGGGAGAAGGACCAGCAAGCCAGGGTCCTTGTCAGGGAGCAAGGCCAGCGGGCGGAGACCCCGCCGGGGGGTGCGCCACCCTAGGGAGCTGGGCCTGTCTCTGGAGAAGGGGAAATCACCGGAATGCGTTAAGCCAGACAGAGGTTGGGTGGGTCGAGCTGTGGCAAGAGGGGCTTTGCCTTTCGGAAGACTCCGTGGAGGCCCCGAGGGCAGCAGGCAGGAGAGCGAGGGAGCCTAACCTCCCCCCTGCCCTGCGCAGAATGACGCCTTAGCGCAAGTCGGCGTTCTACCGCACGTTAAAATGAAAGCTGAAAACGTATGTCCAGAAAAACAAGGAGGTGGAACGCTGGCCACACTGCACCCAAATGAGTTTTTAAAGCGATTGATTTCCCTGAAGCCTAAAAACGTCTCCAGGACGGAAGCGAGCCTTATTCGTCACCGCATCTCCAGCGCACCACGGGAACGGGTAAAACGCTTGTCCAGTGACCTCGGGAAGCCTGGCGCTTTCCCTGTTGTGCTGCTGCGGCCAAGAACCTCCGTCTGCGCAGCCTGAACGACAGACTTTTATGGTCTCGCAGTTCTGGGGGCTGGACGTCCCAGATCAAGGCGTCGGCAGGGTTGGTTCCTTCCGAGACCAAGGGAAAGGTCTGCCCCAAGGTTCCCTCTGGGCTTGTAGATGCGTCTCCGGGTCCACGCTTCTCCTTCGGTCAACAGTCATCTTGGGTTTCAGCGCCCGCTAAGGACCTCGCTTTACCCTTGGTCACCTCTGTGGGGACCTTATCTCCACATATGGTCACATTCTGGGTACTGGGGGTTAGGACTCTCACATGTGGATTTTGGGGGTCACAATCCAACCTAGAATTCAGGGGGCTCTGTGCCTGGGTTCCATTTAACAAGGCAGCTTCTGCTTGCTCCATCTAGCAGGCCAGCCCTCCAGGGCCCGTCCAGGCAGCAGGGTCCCGAGTGGGGGGTACAGGGCAGACAGCACTCTCTCTCCTGGCCTCTGCAAAGCTCGCCCTGAAAATGCCTAACAGAAGTAAACAGGTTTACAGACTGTTACGGTTCGACTTGTGTCCTCCCCCTGCCCCCCTCAAATTCATGTATTGAGTCTTAACCCCCAGAATGTGACTATATTTGGAGTCAGGGCCTTCAAAGGGGTAATAAATTAACATTAGGTCGTTATAGTGGGCCCTAATTCAACATGGCTGGGGTCCTTATAAGAACACTGTGTGTGTGTGTGTGTGTGTGTGTGTGTGTGTGTATTTGTGTATATATATATATAAAATCTCGAAGGGAGACACAGAGAGAAGGCGGCCCCTGTGAGCCAAGGAGAGAGGCCGCAGGAGAAACCAGGTCCGCTGCCGTGGTGACCGCAGGCTGCCTCTCTCCATAGAGGCGAGAAAGGAAATCGGTTGTCTCAGCCCCAGTCCGTGGTATTTGGCCACGGCGTTCCTAACAAACTGATATACAGACCAGACTGGCCAGCAGCCCTTCTGAGAACCCAGCGCCGCTTGTCAGTCCCGCGCCGCGGCTCAGTCCTTCTAACGGAAAGGCCCTGGTCCTGGGCGCCCGCCGTGCGTCGGGCCCTGTGCCGAGGGCACCGCCAGCGCTACTTTGTTCCATCGGGGCGACTTAGTCCAGACAGAAAGGCTGCTGCGCTCTTAATTTTTCTGGGAAAGAAACCCGAGCGGAAGAGATGGGACGTGAATTCCCTGAGGTCGCCCAGCGGGACGGGCACAGAGGCGGGATGTCCCGGCCTGGCCCCTGCGCCCTCGAGCCTCTGCGCTGGCCCGAGGGCAATTCCGGGAGGCGGAGCTTCAGCGCATCCTGGGGTCCACAGGCAAGGCTGACATACCTGGGGGTTTAGGTGGAGAGATCAACTTGCCCTTTACAACCATTTCCCCTCGATAACATGAAAACGAACCCCCTGATTAAAAAGTGAGCCAAACCTTAAGACCCGTAGCAAGCAAGACTGTGACAAGATGCCCCGAACAGTGTGCCATCAGGGAAAGGCGACCTGAAACGAATACCTCTGAGAATGCCCGACATCCACAACACGGACCGCACCGAGTGCTGGTGAGGATGCGGGATGGGACGTCTCACTCACCGGCCGTGGGGACACGAAATGGTGCGGCCACGGTGGAAGACAGTCTGGTGCTTTCTTACAAAACCAGACATTCCCACCGCACAATCCAGTGACTGTGATCCTTGGCATGTACCTAAAGGAGCTGAAAACTTATTTCCACCCAAAACCCTGCGCATGGATATTTATAGCAGCTTTATTCACTTCTGCCGAGACCTGCCAGCCACCGCGACATCCTTCAGCGGGCGGAGGACGGAACGGCGGGGCGTCCAGACCAGCGGTGGTCAGCCCTTCCCATCTCACGGCACACCTAAGCCAACTGCTAAAATTCTGAGGCACACCCCAAAAATACGTTTTTTGCCGATCTGACGGGAAAGTATAGGTATGGCTTTGATTCATCACATCGGACGGCTATTGTTGTGTGGGCTGTTGTGATTTTTTTCTCTGACAGTCTAAGGGAAGAGAGGTCAGTGCCCCTGACTAGATGCTTAGGTGTCGCCTGTGTTAAAACCCCTCGCAGCACACCAGCTGAAAGTCGTTGACCTAGACAGTGGAATACCCTTCACCGCTAAAACAGAAATGAGCCACCTAGCCATGGACAGACACAGAGGAAACTTAACTGCATGTTAGGAAGGGACAGAAGCCAGTCTGAAATGGGACACGCTGCGTGAGTCCCACGGTACGACATTCTAGGAAAGGCAAAACTACAGAGACAGCGACAGGATCGGTGAGTTCCCGGGGTTTGCTGGGGCGGAGGGGCACGCAAGCAGGCAGAGCGCAAAGGACGTCTAGGGCCGTGAAGCTGCTCCATATGGTGCTGTACCGATGGGCACATGTCATTATATGTTTGTCCCAAACCCACGGAATCTACGACAGCAGCAGTGAACCCTGATGCGAACTCTGGACTTTGGCGACCTGATGGGTCGGCGTGGGTTCATCAACTGTAACAAATGCGCCCCAGTGTCGGGGTGGGGGGGGGTGTTGGTACTGAGGGAGGCTGTGCATATGGGGGGAACTGAGGTCCCTGGGAAATCTCTGTGCTGTCCCTTCCATTTCTCTGCCAACCTAAAAATACTCTCATAATAATGTCTTTTAAAAACCACTACTTTCTCTTTACCTTGGGTCAGCTTATGTCTCCAGATCCTTCTTAATTCTTGCAGAAATCATCAGCCCTCCATTAGCAATGCTGAAACTATACTCAGCTTTCGGAGCCCAAACTAAATATTTTTGCCTTCGCTGTAACCACAAGTCACTGGACTCCTGCCAAAATGGATTTTAAGCAGAGAAAAGATGGGGACTCGATGGTAACAGGAAAAAACACAATGAAGATTAAATAAAAATAGAATTAAAAAAACGAAGATTGGAAGGCAGTGACAAGTCATCCTGTCACAAAGCGATTGGAGGAGCGTGTCCCCCATGGCTGAGGCTGAATGCGTCATGTGGGTGCCCCCGTGGCCCCCGTCGCTGGCCAAGAGAACGTCTGTCGGCCTTTACACGGACGGTCCGCAGCCCCGGCGGACAGAACTCTCCCCACTCTCCAGGCTGCCCACCAGCATCAGGGGCTGCAAACCCCAGAATGCTGAGAAGAGAAAGACATTAAATGCCGGTTTCGAAAGGGTAATAAATGAGATGGAAAGACATATTTAATCTTGTGGAATACCGAACTTTTCCTTGAATCTAAAACAGCTTACATTGCTAGAGCCGTGTTATTCACATTTCTACCTGGAATCGCTGAAATTTGCATTTCCCCATAATCAGCGCCCCCGGTTGGAGGCGGAAACGAGTATGGAGAAACAGGGAGTCCAGCTCCGAGACGAGCCAAGCCGGTGTCCCACCACCTTGCCTGACCAGCAGGCCCCCTCCCGCGGACGACCTCGCCACCCTCAGAAACGTGGGGCGTGTCGTGGACCAAGCAGGTGAGAGGGATCTTCCCATGCCCGGAAGGGTTAAGCACTGAGTCACCTGCAGGAGCGGCGCACCCGGTTTGAGGTCCACCTGGGCGGGGTCGCTTATCTGTGAGTCACATCACTGAACACACTCTGTTCTCCGGCTTGTTGGTTAGCAACTCGCTTCCAAACATCGTGGCCAGTGGCGGCCGCGCAGAACCCCTGAACGTGAGAGGGGCTGCTCGTTCCGACGCAGCATCAGGCAGCGGGATGAGTGCGGCACTGAAACGGACTGCGGTTTTCGACACGGGTTTGGATTCTGAAAAGAAGCGCTGGGCCGCGTGATTCCCTTTCTACCCTAAGCGTGACGGCCAGAGGGGCAGGACCACCCTGGGGCCCCTGGCTAAGGGGCAAAAGAGCGACACTCCTGAGAAACTTTCAGTATAGCTAAAAAAAAAAAAAAGAAAAGAAAAGAAAAGAAAGAGGAACCAGCCCAGTGGTCCTCTTGTTTCTCTTGTGTTATTTTGTTGTGGCTTTTTCCCAGGCTCTGACCACGTGATCAAATTCTTAGCAATGGACGGGACTTCAGAGTGACTGGTGTTTTAAACTGGAACCATAAGCACAGTTATTCCGACCACAGATTCTATTAAAAGAAGCCTGTGTCTCAAGTCCGGAGGCAGGAGCAGGAGGGTGAGGCTGTGTGGCTCTCACACTGGGAGAAAGGTGTGAGGCCTTGCTGTTTTGTTGCTAGGCAACAGGTTGCTTGCGACAACAATCCCTTTTCTCTGAAGGACTAGGGTGCCCTTTTTATTTTATGAGAGCGGTGCATTCTCTTGGTACAAAAAGTACACATGGAGATTACGCGAATTCAGGATATAACAGTAAACGGTGTTTATGGAAGGGAATGCTAGCCCGTTTTTAGATTCTCGTGTTTGCTCTCTGATGCCACCTGAGAGATCACCGGCCCAAGGAGACAGGGTTCTTTTCCTCGCTCAGCTGATTACCACTGGCTGGCTTGCGAGTGGATTTCTCCAAGCCTCTCAGCTCCCCCAGATGAGGACTGAAGGTGGCCCTGAGCACCTCGGCAGAGGACAACATGTCTACGTTCAGAAATGTTGGAGGGTTGGTTTTACGATTTCACGCTAGTGAGCTAATCCTGATGGGAGTGTGTCATGGTATCTTCTGTACCTGTTCGCCTTTCACTGAGTCTGTCCTAGTGTGCAGCGTGCGCGTGCCGTGCGCTGGTGAGAGACCCCGAGACAGAACCCCGATCTCCTGTGTCCTCGCAGCCTCAGCGGCATCTAACAGAGAACCTGGCTGGCCGCAGATGCTCAATAAACGCTTGTTGAGGCAGTGAGGGAAGGGGTGCACCAAGATGAGCATGGTGCGCATCTTCCAATTACACGAATTTTAAGTAGATTCGAGTCAGGCTCTGGAAACAGTGACGTGGTGATTGATATCGCAGCCATCATAAAAAGAGACAGACCTCTAAATATGCTTAGTTTAGAAACCTGACCTTCCTGTAGAACACCATGTTTTACATGGAAATAGCAATGGAAAACTCTTGGGTGTAGTTTCAGAATGCTAATGTTCGTTTAATTTTAAGAAAGCATAGAGTTAAGTCTAAAAGGGGAACAGTCCAGAGACCTGAGAGCCAGCCCCTGGGTTTAACACTTTTCCTCCCGGAGCAGAGTTCGGGCTCTGCCACCACGACACAATCTAAAAATCACATCTGACAACAGACAGTGGTGCGTGTGCCGGGCTTTCTTTCCTTTCAGATGGTGCAGCAGGATCTTTGGATGAACCTTGTCTCTTGGGCGTCAGAAGTAAGGTGCTCCCCCCGCCGCCACCCCCCACCCCTGACGCCCTTTAGGACTCCAATTCCTGTTCCCAAAGAAGAATGGCCATTCCTGAGTGCCTACGGCCTGCTGGCCACTGTTCTGAACCCTTCACCTGCACCCATTCCTTTAACCCTCACAGGAACCCTATGAGGTGGATGTCATTATTGTCCGAGTCACAGAGGGAGAAACCGAGGCACGGGGAGGTTAAGCGACGTGCCTCAGGACCCTGCCCCTCGTCTGTGGCAGAGCTGCTTTGGAAACTAGAAAGGCTGGCTGCGGTCTCCACTCTCCCGATCCCTCCACGACACCGCTCTGAGACAGAGCAGGGGAAGGAAGTCCTACCCGAGAGTCCTCACCGCACCAGGTGGGCACTCCCCACCCAGCAGCCCCCTCCCATATCTGCCTCTCCTTGGCCTTGTTCTGGGCTGGGCTGGGGTGGATGGCTCACTTGCATCAAAGCTTGAGCACAACTCGGCCCAGAGCTCCCTTGTCCTTGAGCTGGGCTTGTGCTGGAGGAGTCCAGGTTCCCTGGACTTGATTCGAGGGTCGCCCCTTCACAGCCCTGTGCCCTGAAGCCTGGGACTGGCCTTAGAGGGGAGCCAGGCAAGGCACTGCCCACCAACCGCACTGCCGGGGGGGGGCGGGGTGTGCTCCCGCAAGGGCAAGCCTGGGGCTGCACCCTAGGAGATGCTGACGCTCCTCACAGAGAGGACTTTCTGCACAGCGGGTCTGCCACAGGCTGCCGGGACAGATTGCCCTCTCCTCCAGGGCGTGGGGGCGGGGGCACACACACACACACGACCACATAACATACATGCACACCACACACACTAGACACATACACACTCCCCACAAACACTGCCCATGCATGCACTAGACACATAGCCCACACCACACATGCTCCATGAGCTTTACGCAACAGGCTCGCCTTCCCCCAGCTCTCCCTGGCCGGCAAACACTCCTGAAGGAACGGCCCACACCTGCATTCCAGGACCACGCAGGTCCCGCCCCGCCCCTCCCCACGGAGAGGCCCTGGCTCCCAGAGTGAATCAGACAGCTGCGCACAGCAGCCAGCGGTGTGCCCTGCCCTGCCCACAGGAAGCGCGAGAGCGCAAATGCACGGCCTTTCTCTCAGGGCTGGGGCGCGTGTTAGAAAGGCGACGACAGCAAGCAGGCACTGTGTGTGAGCAGCGACAGCCCCGGGGAAGGGCAGTGACTCAGGGAGGTGGCCCAGTGTCGTCCGGACGCAGGGCTCTGGAATGGCCGGGCCCGGAGTGGGTGGCGGCCCCTCTTTGATTCCTGCTGCTGTGCTGCCAGGAACGCGTGCACCTGGGACACCCGAGAGGTGGGGTCAGAGGGGACAGCCCCGGGGGAGGACGCCAGAGCAGGCTGGATTCTTTCTGCTTTCAAACAGTCCAAGCGTCATTTCTTTCGGGAACCTCCCTGCAGGGCCCTAAACGTCCTCCGGGACCCGAGTGAAGGCCAAGGGAGGTGGTGCCTCTGAGGCCACGGAGTCCTTGGGCTACTACTGAGGGTCAGGCTGCCGTTTCACAGGGCTTACCACGTGATCACTCTGGGGCACGGACGCCAAATTATCAGATCTGTTCCCAGGTGCACTTTGGACCATCTCCAGCGACCGAGGCAAACGCACACTTCACTCACAACCTCTCCGAAAGACGAAGGGCCACGTGAACAACAGCCCTCGAACCATTCGGACCTGGCTAAGCGATGAGGTGCGGCTTATAGAGCGGCCAGGTGCACTGAGTCCCCAGGGTCTTGTGAAAGTGTGGGCGTGGGGCAGGGCCCGAGATTCTGCATTTCTCCCAGTCAGTGCCACGGCTGTGGGTCCGTGGATTACGCTTCGGGTACCTAGTACCTGGAGCACCACAGAGCATACGGGAGGGGGTGGGTCCGTGTGCCTGCCGGGGTGTGAGGGGCAGAGATGGGTCCTGGCGGTGAGACGGGTGACAGGAGGAGTAAAGACATCCCAGATCCACCCTGTAAGGTGGCAGGTGACCAGATGAATGTCCATGGTGATGGCAGCTGCCCCCGACTCAAGGACCGGGATGGGCCAGCCAGGTACCCTGGGGGAGTGGCCGGGATGGAGAGGTTAGGGACTTGGAAGCTGGAGCCCGCTATGTAGTAGCTGGGAAAAGCGGGGATAGCAATGCCAACCCCATAGGATTGGGGTGAGGATTAAATGAGATGGTATGTAAAGGGCTTAGCATAGGGCCCGGCACAGCACAAGCAGGCGGTGAATAGAAGACCTATCCGTATTATCATTGCTGTAGTCAGACGCAGCTGAAGCGAAGGAGAGGTGTGCCTCCTGTGTACTTCTGAGTCCTGCGCCAGCACCTCTCAAAGCAGGTGGCTCCTGGTCGAGGCAGAAGCTCCGTTCTCCCCGTGTGTGGCCCCCGGGGGGTGGACAGGAGAGCTGATGACCTTGACCAGAGGACAGAAGGTCTCACTCCCAGGGCTGACAAGAGCCTGTTCCTGTTCCTGGGCATAATTACCGTCCCTGATCAGGACAAACTTACAGGTGGAAAAGTTATTCAAACACATTCCAAACGACCTGTCCTGACTGTGAAGTGTCGCCGTATGGCAGATTCTCTCTGTTTCAGTCACAGGGCATGTTCTAACTCGAGGTGTCACCAGATTCGGGTGGGATTACTGGTGCCAGGGTTTCTGACACTGGGGTCTCAGGGAGTCCTGCTGAGCCACGCGCCCCGACCACCTCCACGGCAGCCAGGAGCTCTGCCGAGCGCGTGGGGTCCCTGAGGCACCTGCAGCAGAGGGGTGCACTCGCACCCCCAAACAGCTCCCTTGCAGAGACGAACCCAGAGCCAAACGGCAGGTACCAGGCACTGCCAAGCTCCGGCGCGGCCAGACCTCTGGAAGAGCGACTGTGAGCGTGGGTGGAATGGGCAGAATCTAAACAGCAACGATCTGTTTTCCAAAGCCTCTGGCATTCTTAATCCTGTTTTCTTCTCCTCCCGTGCTTGAAGAGGGCAGGGCAAACGGTCCCGAGGCCAGCTGGCCGTGCTCTCTGTCCTCCTCCCGTGGATTTTTCGTGAAATGCTAATGTTTCTCACGGCCGTTTTTAGGGTGTCATGCTGCTCTTTCAAGGATGTGGCCAGCACGCACAGATGTTTCCTGGTTTTAGAGGCAAAGAGATACAAGGCCACCCATCCTCACTAAGCTGTGCAGTCCCCGCTGCTCTGCGGCACACCTGGATGGCCCCACCTTCTTGAAGAGAGGGGCTCCACCCACCCCCACCCCCTGCCGGCGCCCGCCTGGGGAGGCTCCCACCGTGACCTCTGGCTGACCAAAGTGTACCTGCCTGGATTTCCTCATCCCAAATCTGAGTCCAAGGTGACGACTGAGTCATCGCACTCTCCTTTACTGGAGGGAGGAGGCCCCCAGAGGCCCCACCCTGTCCTCAGGTTATAGATGCATTTTAGCAGCTGGGCTCATCGGCTCCCTTAGCAGAGAACCTGGCAGAGGGCAAGCGGTCGGCAAACAGAATGCTTGTTGATGTTATTAGTAATAACCGGAGTTGAAACAATCGAGTGGCAGGCACCGTGCGCGGGCGGGGGCTGGGTCCATGGCGATGAGCAAGATGTGGTCCTGCCTCTGGCTGCTCGCAGCCTGCGGGGATGACTGACAGGGAAGGTGTCACTGAACTGAAGGTGACGGAGGCCGAGCGGGAACAGCGGGCTCCGTGCCCCAGAAGCCCGAGAGCCCCCTCTGAGTCTGCCTCTGAGAGGTGAGGGAGACCTCACAGACGAGGGACATCGGGGCTGCGCCACGGTCGGAACGTGTCCCCCCAAATTCCTGTTGAAATAAAACCCCCAAAGATGATGGTCCCTGTCCCCAGCCACCAAGTGAGGGCACAGTGAGAAGGTGCCAGCCCTGAGCCTGGAGGACAGCTGTCACGGGGCACAGCCACGCTGGCGCCTTGACCTCGGATTCCAGCCCCCAGAACTGGGAGAGGTCAATATTGGAGCCCAGGCTGTGGACTGCTGTTAGCGCAGCCTGAACGGACTAGGGCCAGAGGGAGAAGAGGGAAAAGGACGATTGGTAGCGACAGAAGGTGGTGAAGGCGGAGAGGTGAGCGCGAAAGGACGGTGCGGGGGGGGGGGGGGGGCTGGAGGGGGGAGTAGTCTGGCCTGGCTAGAATGCAGGAGGGCCCAGGGCTGGGGGAGGAGAGGGGAGACAGGCCCTGCGTGCGTGCGACCCGAGGAGCCACAGCCTGATCCCGGGGGGCGGGCGGTGAGGAGCTAGGTGGGAGGGCAATCTTCCGAGGACCACGGGGCTCCAACGATGGGGCCCTGAGTCTTGACAGGAGGTGGTGGGTGCTGGAGGCGCAGGGGCTCCCTGTGGGGGAAGGCCGGGCGGATCTGGTGCAGTGCCACTCGCGCCCGGACGCTGGGTGGATTTTTGTGTAGTGATGCTCCCTAGGGGGTGTGGGTGAGGAAAAGCTCACAGTAAGTGGCTAGTGGGCTTAATTCCCTGTGACATTCTCCAGACTGGCTACGCGAATCACACCGGAAGTCCACGGTGGTGCTCTGCGGCCTCATTAGGGTGTCTGCATATGAAACACAGCCCCGAACAAATGGGTCTGCCTGCCTAGCAAGCCGCTAGAACTCTGGATGTTCACTGAACACGTCATCCTTCAAAAGTGGGTACCATCCCTCTGCTGATACCAGGAGGCTGCCTGCAGGGGTGTCCCAAATAAAGGCTTAGGGTTATTTTGAGACAAAGGTCCTAGAAGAATCTTGATTCACACAGCTTTAAAAGACACCACCACCCAGGAAGTGACTGGACTTCCTGATCCTCAAGCGCAAGGTAGGCCTGTCTGCTTTGTGCAGAGTCGGACGTGGATTTACCCACGAGAAACTGGGGCTTGAGTTTCAGGGCCCCTCGCTTGCATGGCCCCCTTCCAAGGTCTTTAAATTAAGAACTTTACATTCTTTTTCTTGGGGGGGGGGCATCACTAAAACCCGGATCTGCCCCTGGGTATATCTGAAAATGACACAATTTTGAGCAGTAAGCAAGGAGGCCTTCGGCAACAGGCGGTTTATGACTCCTCATGGCTTCTCCCAGTAAAGATGCTTCCATGGAAAGGAGAGGTTTGCGTTTACTGTGCCACAGATCCTGACTTCAACAGACGCTTGATTTCAGAAGTGAACCTCTGCTGCCAGGCCGAACCTCCCGGAGCCCATTTCCCCAGGGGGGCCACGAGGGGCTCGGTGAGGGCGCCGGACATGCCTCACCCAGCGGGTGCCTGCTACATGCTTCATGAACCTTCGCAGCACTGTGGTGAAAACCTATCAGCCCCAGCATGCGTGAAGTCCTTGGGTTTTGGGAATTCTAAAAATAATTTCAAAACACCAACTGTTGCAAGAATAATCCAAAGAACTTCTGAACAATTTGAGACGAAGTCCCAGGTGTGACTCCCCTTCCCCGCTAACACTTGAGGGCCTACGAACGGACTTCAGGCAGGCACAGTCTCCTACGTAGCTGCAGTTCAACCGCCCAGACCAGGACGTCCGCCACGGCACGTTCCAGCTCCCAGCAGCCCCACCCGAGGCTCGCAGGTTGTCCGAATAATGTTCTTTATGGCCAAATGATCCAACCCAGGATCAGGCACTGCTTCCGCTGCTAAACTTCTGTACTCTTCAATCTTCCTGTGTCTTCCAAACCACTGACGTTTTAAAGGTTACAGAGTCAGCTACTTTGTAGAATATTTTCAACGTGGGTGTGCCCGATGTTTTCTCATAATTAGATTCAGGTTAGGCATTGCTGGTAGGGATTTCATTGTGTTATAGCATCCTATCAGGTGGCACCTGAGTTTAGTTGTCCCGTTATCGACGACATTAATTTTTTTGGCCACTGCTGGCCTCAGGTTTATATGTACGAATAGCGCAGGGGGACACCAGCCTCATGCAGATGGCAGCCCAGGAAGACACCAGTCCTCCTGTCCTCACGCTGGCACGTGGAGGTCTCTCCGCCCCGGGGGCTTTTGTGGAGCCTAAGCACCTGCAGGGAACCTGACCTAGAAGCAGACTGGAGCTGGAGCTGGAGCTGGAGCCGGAGGAGCTGGAGCCGGAGCTGGAGGAGCCGGAGCCGGAGCCTGGCTCGAGCCTTGGCCTTTGGCCGGCAGAGCCTGAGACCATGGGCACTGTTGGCACCAGCAAGCCTCCTGAGCTTGGGATGGGCCATGCAGGCCAGTCAACTAAGCTTGCGGCTGACGCCCCTGGGGATCTTGGGCGTGACCTCCTTGGGCTTTGCCAGGGCCTTGAAAGCCTCGGCACGCACACTCCTGGCCTTGGCATTGTCCGACCACATCTCCTTTAAGCCCTTCTTGTGCTTCTTGGCAAAGCACAGGTTCTACATGAATTTGGGGTCCTTGTCATTAAAAGATTCATATCTTCATCGATTCTTGATGCCACCATTGGGTCATTTTGGGAAGTGGTTGTGCACAATGCAGTTCTTGGACTTGGCGTGTTAGCACGGTAGCTCACCAAGGATGTGAACTTTGACCCTTGATTCCTATGTATCTGTCAGGTTTTTCCACCAACAAACTTCCTGATTTGCTCTTCGTTTTCAATACGGACTTATTTGAGACTATGCAAATATCTCATTCCTCACCAAACTTTCATTCACTTGGTGTAGCATCCATTGAAGTTTCTTCCTTAAGTTATTACTTTGGTGGTTACCAAAAGGTGATTTTCTAATTCTATCATTCCATCTATATTTATTGGTTGGCATGCTACTAGAAATTAAGCTGTCTGTTCTATATGTCTATCTATTTCAGTATGGACTCATGGTTTTCTATTTTATTCAGTGGTTTAATAATCTTTTACTATCATTATATACTTTGATGCTTGAATTGTCCCAGATTTGGCAGGTGGGAACCCTTCAAGTTAGCTTCTGAGTTCTTTTAATGTATCTCCACCGTACTCTGAGAGCTTCCTCACTTTCCAGGCCAAAAAGATGCTCATCTTCTATCTCCCTGACTCAGCTCCGGAATCAGGGAGCCCCAGTTGCTTTTAGTAGAGAATGGGCTTTAGAATCCAAGATTTCGGTGCTAGGTGCGTCCCTCGTTTTGGGGGGTGTCACTGTTTTAGTCTCTCTCAATAGTCAGAAGTAGAAAATACATGTGTACACACACACACACACACACATATGTTGTAAACCATCAGCACATTTTAATAACTCCAATTCCAGGGCAGTACTACCTGGTCCATTCTAGTTTCTTCCCTTCCCATATTTGTAACTCTGCTTTCAAAAACTGGACTCCTGCGATCCTCAGTATATTTGTCCAGTCCTCAATATTTGTTCATTCTCCTTGTATGAAACCCCTTTCCTGACTCGGCCAGGCCACTGCCCTGCTCGGCACACCTTTGTGTGGGCCACTTGTCCCGAAGGTGTTGGAACTGAATTATTTAGGAAGGAAGGCCTTGCTTTGCTGTGAGAATGGGAACATGATGGTTTGTATACACCTCATGTCTGTGACTCAGCAACATCAGCAGCATGGATCAGCTAAAGAAGCTGACTCCAGAAATTCTGATGTATCTGCTTCATTTTTCATTGTCATACTTTGTGACAAACTTTATCTATAGGAATAAAGTGGGACTTCCTAAAAATCCCCAAGCCCCAAAATCAATATTCCTCAATGCGAGGTTACTGAGACCATCAGGTCTTGCTAGTTTATATATGCATTTAAAGATATGTTCGTTCTATTTTAACCAGTATTTTTTAGGTGTTTTGTAGTGAAAGTTTTCAATTTAGATCATCCACCTTATTACGAGAAACTCCAGTCCTGGACACCTAGTTTGGAATACCTTACTTGAGTAATACCTTACTCTGAAAAGTACACTTCTACCGGCAGGTGAGTTGTTATGTGGCCAGGTCTAGGATGAATGCCACTGGCTCCCCCTCAGAAACTTCCCATCCTTGGAGAATGCCTGGGAAGCCTCTAGACAAGAGCCAGACACCAGGCTTTTAAGGTCTGCCTGGCTTGACAACCTATTCCTAGTCGTGTGACCCAGCTCCTTCCTGACAGGCCTTTCATGCCCTTGGGGAAGCCGCCCTATCGATCACATGCGTACGTATGCAAGCATCCATCTGCCCACCCACCTGTCTCCCTGTAGCCAAGGGTCCCATGACAATCAGCATAATATTTCATCCCTGGTCTCTGTCATTTGAAGTGAGTTTGGAGACGGCCCTGGGACCAAAAACTATGTGAATGTCACCAATAATTGCTGATTTATCTTGCATTCCTGGCATTTCTAGGATTCCTGCTGGAAATGTCTACTGTCAGGGATCACCCTGTCCGGGTCCACCCAGTGTGGTATAATTCCTTAGTTTTACTGTGGTGGGAATAATTAAGATTCCACGATGCCAGGAACAGCGAATGGCGGGAATATTTCCGTGTTTCGTTCTGAGTCGCATAGACTTGGGACACGGCCACTCTTGTGGAATCAGCATTCAGCACCGTTCCTCACCCACGTGTGCCCCTGAGCTGGTTGTCGGGCATTGGCTGCACGGCGTGCATTTCTCGTGCTCTGCTGATTCTTTCGCTGCAACGCTCCGCCTTCGTCTTGCCAAGAGTGTTTATGGTAGAATGGGCCCCTTTAAAAGTGACTATGGCACTCCAGAACGCAGACTCACTGTCCGGGCCCTTGAAAGAGCCATTAACGCACTCGCAAGCAGTGGCCAGCAGACAGCCTCACCATGCATTTCGCGGTAAAGTGAGCACCGTCAGCGAGAAGTCCTCCAACGAAAGGCCAAGTCTCAATATATTATAACACTGGACTCCCGGTCAGGATGGCAGCATAGGCAGACGTGGCTCGCCTCTTTGCACAACCACATCGAAATTACAACTAAAATATCGGACAACCATCACTCAGAACCACCAGAAATCAGGTTGAGTGGAAGTCTGACAACCACGGAATTGAAGAAACCACACCCGTCCAGACTGCTAGGAGGGGCGCAGATGTGGAACAGGCTGGTCCCACACCCACATGTGGTGGATGAAAATTTGGGAGCAAGGAGTCCCAGCCCCAGACCAGACCCCCCAGCACAGGGTTCCAGTGCCAGGAAGACAATTCCCCACAACTTCTGGCTGCAAAAACCAGCCATGATTGACTTGGTGGAAGAAACTCTGCTAGAGCCCCAAGCAGTTCCTCGGGGAACCCACACACGGACTCACCTACTCAGACTCACTCCCTCTGAGCTCCAGCACTGGGGTGGCAGCTTGAAAGGCACCAGTGATGTACAAGGAGAAAATAAAGTGTCTGTTATCAAGGCAAGCAGAGGCCATTGTCGCTTTTCTACACCCTCTCCCCACAGAGCCAGCAAGCTGGTGCCATATCTGAGACCCCATCAACCTGGCTAACACTGTCTGACCTGCCTTGGAGATCCCCAGAGACTCCGCCCCACCCAACTTATGGGCCCACCCAAGCTGCTTTTCCATATGAATGGCTGGTCTTCACTCTTGCTTCCTAACTTCCTAAATCCTATCAAACAAGGAACAACTGGCCTCAGTGAGCCTCAGGCCCCGCACTAGCAGCAGCCAGATAAGAACCACAGTTTGACTTTCCATGAGAATCTCCAAGCCCAGCACAAGTAGCAGCCATCTCAGATTGCTTTATAAGCTCAGGCAGGGTGGCCCCGGGCAAAACACAGGTGGGGGCTGACCTTGACTTGTACCACCTGGGAATCCCCAAGGCCAGCATACCCGGTAGACAGCTACAGACCATGTCGGAGCATCCCTACCCTGCCTCTGCACAGCTGATCCTCCACAGAGGGCAGAAGTTGGTGGTCAGTGGTCACAGCCAGTCCTTGCAGCTGACTGGCCTGGGTAAATCCCTCCCATTGATCTGCCAACAGCAATCAAGGCTCCACTACAAGAGGAGGGTCTGCTCATACCAACGGTGCACCTCAAGTACCCAGCTTGGGTGACAGGGGAGGCTGTGCCACTGGACCCTACAGGACACCTAATACATTAGGCCACACCACCAAGACACAGAGTCAAAGCAGCTCTACCTAATACATAGAAACAAACACAGGGAGGCTGCCAAAAGGAGGAGACAAAGAAACATGGCCCAAATGAAAGAACAGGTCAAAAGTCCAGAAAAAGAGCTAAAGGAAATGGAGATAAGCAATCTACCAGATGCAGAGTTCAAAACACTGGTTATAAGGATGCTCAAGGAACTTAGTGAGGACCTCAGCAGCATAAAATGACCCAGACAGAAACAAAGGGTGCACTAATTGAAATAAAGAACAATTTACAGGGAAATAACAGTAGAGCGGATGAAGCTGAGATCAGATCAATGATTTGAAACATAGGGAAGCAAACAATCACCATGCAGAACAATAAGAAGAAAAAAGAATCCAAAAAAACAAGGATAGTGCAAGCAGCTTCTGGGACAACTTCAAGAGGTCCGACATCACATTCACATCACAGGGGTGCCAGGAGAAGAGCAAGGGCAAGGAATCACAAATTTATTTGAAAAATTAATGAAAGATAACTTCCCTAATTTGGTGAAGGAAATAGACCTGCCAGTCCAGGAAGCACAGAGAGTCCCAACTATGATGGCTGCAAAGAGACCCATTCTAAGATATATCATAATTAAAATGCCAAAGGTTAAAGATAAAGAGAGAATATTAATAGAAGCAAGAGAAAAGCAGTTAGTTACCTACAGGGGAGTTCCCATAAGACTGTCAGCTGATTTCTCAAAAGAAACTTCGCGGGCTAGAAGGGATTGTCAAAAAATATTCAAAGTCATGAAAAGCAGGGACCTACAGCCAAAATTGCTTTTCCCAGCAAAGCTATCATTTGAAAGTAAAGGGCAGATAAAGAGCTTCCCAGACAAGAAAAAACTAAAGAAGTTCATCATCACCAAACCATTATTATATGAAATGTTAAAGGGATCTATTTAGGAAAACAGAAGATCAAAACTATGAACAATAAAATGGCAAAAAATACATATCTACCAACAATTGAATATAAAAAACAAACTAAACAAACAAGAAGAACAGAGGCAGAATCATGGATACAGAGAGCATTTTGATTGTTGCCAGATGGGAGGGGGCTGTGGGAGAATGGGTGAAGAGGTGAGGGGATTAACAAGTACAAATCGGTAGTTACAGAATAGCCTTGTGGACGTAAAGTACGCTATAGGAAATGGAATAGCCAAAGAACTTGTATGAATGACCCAGGGTCATGAATTATGGAGTGGGGAATGCCTGAGGGGGTAAGGGGTGCTGGGTGGAAGGGGGCAAAGAGAGAAAAAAATCACAACAGCTGTAATAGCATAATCAATAAAATACAATTAAAGATAAATATAATACCATAATACTACACATATTCAATGTGGTACTTATCTTCCAGGTTGCTGGAACTATTTGCTTACTATCAGAAAACAATGACTGATGATGTTGGGCAAAACAATGTCCCTAAAAACCTACAAATTCACATGAAGTTCTAATCTGGATGAAGCAGAGACAGTAAGATACCTTACCACGCCAAGCATAGGGGCAGTAACACCAGTCGGAAGAACCGTACAGCCTGTCCGCGTCTTCCATTTTTCTTCCTTTGGGGCAGCGTGGAAAGGAGGCATGCAGACTCCGGCAAGCAGCTTCTCCGATACCCTCTCAACTTCTCTTCGGCTCCGCCCTGCTTGCAGAACGGTGGCCCAATATGTGAGTGCGGCTCCCTCATGTTCTGACTGCCTTCCTCTCCCAGCGCTCCCCCGTCCTGAGCCCCTGTGCTTGGCATTGCCTACAATCTCCAGATTCTCTCTGTGCCCTTGCACACACAGCTAAATCCCTCCATTGTAGTAATTAGTTCTCAGTTGCATCATCTGCTAATTCATCTCTCACCCTCTCTAGACTATGAGCTAATCATAGAAGGTTCCATGACCTATTCTTATTACTTGTCTGCTTGGGTCATAGAGAGAGAGAAAGAATTATTTGTTGCGTGAATGAATGTTTCAAAGGGGCCATTTAAAACGCAGGTTCTCATTGGTTCAGGTTCTAGGGTGGAGGTTGGATTCCCTTGCTTAGCACTAGTAGAGGCATTTTCGTTTCCCCTACTGTTTGGTTCTCAGTTTTGTGGACAGCAGATGTACCGGGGAAGAGTAGAGAGTTAGGGGAGGATGGTTTTCAAAAGCAGCCCTGTACTGGAGGACAACAAAATCTGAATCGATCACACCCTGAATCATCTTTCTGGCTGGAAAGGAGTTAAATTAATCAAATCCATTAAAATGAACCACATTGGCATCCAGCATCTATTACGTTACACGCTCGATTCATGTCACTCTCTTTGTAGCTGGTATGTTATTTGGAATAACTGAAATTACATATTATAGGTTATATACTAATTTTTCACATCATATTATATAATATGATATATTATCTGATAATTTCCCATCCCTAAGATATAAGTTCTATTAAAGATTGCTAAATCTAAAAGTATAGGTTAACCTGGTCTACAGAAGTGGATTTCTCTAACTTCTCACTATTGAATTGGCTGTTCACTTGACTGATTCAAATAATCCAAACAAGTTTGGGGCATCAAGTACCTGTTGCCCAAGTCTCACACTTTTGAACTAGGAAAAAAATAGCGCCACTTAAATTCAAACTATTTCGTTCAACTTAATGCTTTGCAAGTTTCTGGAAACTCATTTTACTTAAAATATATCTGGATGCGTAATGATTTGCAGAGTTTTCATTTTTGTAGTAATGTTCATCGTTAACACACACAGCACATTTTATAACTTTATACTGGTAAAGAGGACTTGAAAGTCTCCCTTTGACTAGCAGTGATAAAAACAATCTGTTAATTGATTATGCAAGATCAATGGACAAATGGGTGACTTTTAAGGTGAACAACATCCCCTAAATTATATTTTAAAGAAACACGTTCAGTTTTTGTTAATGCCTACTTCCATTCTTGGTATTTTGTGTTTGTTTTCCTTTTGGGTACATGTGTGTGTCTTGACACACTAAATCATTTTCATTAAGAATTAAAGCCCTGGCTGTTGTGGCTCAGTGGATTGAGTGCCAGCCTTCGAACCAAAGAGTTGCAGGTTCAATTCCCAGTCAGGGCACATGCCTGGGTTGCAGGCCAGGTCCCCAGTAGGGGACATGCTAGAGGCGATCACACATTGATGTTCCTCTCCCTCTCATTCTGTCTCTTCCCTTCTCTCTAAAAAGAAATAAATAAAACCTTAAAAAAAAAAAAAAAAAGAATTATGGCCAAAGTTGAGTTTGGGACCCATGAGAAAGAACAGCTTGTTATTACCATAAAAGTACAGTCTAGTTCCCTAATGCCCATTTGTGAGCCAGATTATTTTGCTGAAATGTCTTCAGAAAGCTCTGTGAAAGAATACCTTATGTCTTATACCTAATAGGTTTTCAGTAACTATTTCTTAAATGATTGACAAACACGACTAAAACAGAAGCTGATATTTGAAAACGATGTCGCTGAAGTTTTGGGAAGGACACTTAAATCTAGGATGAATGGTCTTAACGTAAACTACTGCCTGACTGAAATTCAGTGCCACCACGCAGCTCCATGAAAGAAGCAATAAAGGTGTGGTCATCACAGTGACGTGCTTTTACTTAAACATTCAGGGGAAGGGGCAAGAAAAAGAACTACTATTTTTGAATATGTGTATATGCCACAAACTAATCCAGGAACTTCATATACCTCACTCAATCCTTGCAGCAAAGTAGGCTACATATCAGGAAAACGAGGTTCAGAACAGTGTGGAAACTCATGCAGCACTAAACGCAGGTAGGCTGAGGGTTGCACCCAGGCCTGCCTGGCTTGGAGGCCATCCCCACTGCAGTGTCTATCATACATGTATTTGGAACAATCACCAGATGGTTCTGGTAGCTCACGGCAGAAAGGGTAGCAAAAAGTTTGAAAGTCATTCTGATGATGAAGTTGCTTCCTGGGTCCTAACCAACAATCTACGTGTGGCCACTTTGTAAAGGGTCCAGTCTCCACACCAATGAACGCAGCAGAATCAAAAATCTTTCCAAAAACTTTGTACCGCAGGTTTAATATGGTCTGTTGTCCCGGGGAAGTGGAGATTGTTAAGACCCCTGGCATCATTACTTTCCCTTAGTAGCAATTTTTTTTCCTTAAAGGCAGCAGCAGGACAGACATCTTCCTGAGGATTTGTAACACCGACTGACCTCATCCCCTTTTGTGCCAGCCTAAGGCTGAATTGCCAATTGGGTAAGACAGGACAGGAGAAAAGAAACTATCCAAAGCTTAGTGGTTAAGGGCACAAATGTCAGAGTCAGACAACCTTGGCTTATGAATCCTGGCACCGCCACCGTACATATAGTCAAGCTATTCCAACTCTCTGGGCCTTCGTTTCCTTGTCTATAAAATGGGTATAATGATGGTATGCAATTCATGAAGATTTTGTAAGGATTAAATGAAACACTTGTTAAGCATTTACAAAAAGGTTTGGTACGTTGAAAAGACAATTTTTATTGATGTTGTTCATGTTCAATAGTTACTAAGTTCTGTTTTTTCCACATCCACCTGCAAATGATCTTCAAGGCTGTGAGCTCCGAAGATCTAGCAGGCCTCCTTCATGGGCCTGCTTTGCAACCAGAGGTGATATTTGTGACTCTAAGGAGGAAATATAATTCATTAACAGAACTCCTTTCAAGCTTAATTCACATCCCGTAGGGAGTGATGGCTTTGAATGGTCCTTTTTGTTTATCTGTTTAGGTATGATCAGAATTTTAGATATTTCGGAATCACCTTTGATATTAATTCAGTAACTTTTACCAAAGCAGCTCAAAATCAGTTTGTCACCAAAAGAAACCGAAGAACCCTGAGATTCAGAAGTAACGCCACCTGACTGATGGACGGCCAGAATCCAGGGAAAGCCAGACCTGGCTCGGATCACCGTGTGGGAATGCGGTGGAAATGAGATCCTTCTGCGATGCCTAAAGAGCGTTTTGTCTCTCTGGCTTCCGAGAAGGGTGGATAACAGCACTGTTGGAAGAGAGGGAGGGAGGCCTGGCGACAATCTGGACGAGAAACACGTAGGCCACCGAGGTCTCATTTAGCTAAGGGCAAGGTAAGAATGGCAGAAAGACAGGTCTGCAGAGGTAGCTGACAGCGCTTCTGGTTAGGAAATGCCGCTTTGGGCTGGCATCTGGTCCGGCGAGGCCGTGCGTTTCCGCCATGTGGCCGGTTAGAAGTGTAATACTATCTAGCAACTCAATCCCAGATTTATGTGTTCGGTTCCTAGCAACGCTTCTCGGTCACACAGGCTCTTTCATTAAAAGCCCAACCGACAGACTGAAAAATGGGAACGGAGACCCCCACCGCTGCCCTAACCTCTGCAGGGGCCTCAGGACAAACGAGCAACGCCTCCTGGGCAGCTGTCATTCAGCCCGCGGCGGACACACTCCTCCCCCGGATGTCGCCCCGCCCCGCGGCGCGCGAGCGTGTCGTCACTCGCGGTCGACCAATCGGGGCTCGAGACCAAAATAGCACCATATAAATTCGTGCGGGCCTCCCCGCCGGCGCCGAGCCGCGCGTAGGGTGGGTTTGCGCGCGCAGGTGAGAGGGGCGGGCCCGGCACTACCAGCAGGGCGGGGCCGGCCTTGCGCACCTGCTTTCGCCTGACGTAGGTGGGGGAGGTTGTCAGCGGCTTCTCAAAACACTCGCGGAAACTGGAGTTTCCGTGTGAATAACACTGACGCGGCCGGGCTCTGGCTCATCCGAAGTCATCGCCCCACTGCTGGCCGGCTTCCCCCTCGGAAGGAAGCGGCGCCCGCAGCTTGTGGTTTGCCTAATCAAAGGGCATGTTCAAAGAGCAGGCACACCGCGTCCCCAGTCCCGCGAGGGCAGATGTTAGCGCCGCTGGCCCTAAGCCCTGGAGGAAAGTCCGAGATGAACGGACCGGTCTGTCCCCTCTCCCCGCATGCCCCGGGCCGCAGCTCCGGGTAGGGGACAGAAGGGGCCACGCCCCCCCGGAGGCCCTGGTGAAGACACACACACCCTTCCCAGCAGGCGGAATCAGTGCAGGGCGGAAGGCGTCTCTCGGTCACCCTTCCAGGAGGAGGTGACTTTTGAGCCAGCAGGTGGAACACACGTGGGTGCTGGCCTCTGCTCGGGTCGCGCACCCGCTCTGTGACACTGAACACATCAGCAAACTTGGAGTGTCCCCATCTTTAAGATGCGGATAACACTACATGCCCAATGAGGAATGTTTGAGCGCCCCTCCCCCCGCCCCGGCCTCCCATGATCAGGTTCATTTTTCTATTTGCCTCCCTCCCTTCTTTGCCTTACTGCCCCTCTTCTTCACACTCCATTTTCTGTTCTCCGTCACTCCTACCTCCTTCTTACTATTTTCTAATTGAGGTGTAACTCAGACACGATTAAACTGCACAGATCTTAAGAGGACGGCTGGGTGAACGTTTATGGGTGTACTCACATGTCATCAGCTCCCAGACCGAGATATAAGACATTTCTATAACCCCCGGCTTGCACCTGCTCCTCCCCAGTCAACACTTACCACCCCACAGGTGACCACTGCTCCGACTTCTGCTAATAAACACCAGTTTGCCTGTTCACCATCAAGCACTTGCTTTTCTCTGTGGTTTCTTTCACCCAAATAACACCTGTAAGATTCATCCACGGCATTGCATCTATCAGTAGTTTGCTTACTGCTGGGTAGTATTCTATCGTATGAATATACTACAAGTTAATCTATCCATTCCACCATCGATGGGCATTTTGGTTGTTTTTAGCCTTTGACTAGTGTGAATGAAGCTGCTGTGAACGTCCATATGGTCTTTGGGGGAACAAATGGACTCAAGTGTTGGGTATATACCAAGAGCAGAATTTTTGTGTCAAAGGATAGATGTACGTTTTGTTTTGATAGATGCTGTCTAGCAGTTCCCATAAAAGGTTGAATCAATTTGTGAAAGTTTCTTCCCATCCTTGCTAACAGTTGGCATCAACAGTCTTTGATTCTTGGTACGTATGTAGCAGTATTTCCATGTGTTTTTTGTTTGTGTTTCCCTAATGAATAATGATGTCGAACCCCTTTAACAACCAATTAGCCATTTGGTTAACTTCTTGTGAAACAGTTGTTCACGTCTTCTGGTTTTTATTGGGCTCATCCATCTTTTCCCTATGATTTCTAGGAATGCTTTATTTTTTCTGGATTTGAGTCTTTGGTAGGCATCATGAATGTATTCTCCCAGTCTGTGTCTTGCCTATTCAGTTTCTTATGATATCTTTATTTCATTTTGTTTTAAAAAATCAACATACACCCTGACCAGTGTGGCTCAGTGGGTTAGGTGTCGTCCCGCAAAGCAAAAGGTCGCCAGTTTGACTCCCGGTCAGGGCACAAGCCTGGGTTGCCAGTTCGCTCCTGATTGGGGTGGGTGTGGCAGGCAACCAATCTATGTTTCTCTCTCACATCAACATTTCTCTCCTTTGCTTTCTCCCTCCCTCCCCCTCTATCAGTAAGTAGATAAATAAAATATTTAAAAATAAATACAAATCAGCATGTATTAACGTTGAGGGTGTTTACATTACGGTTCTGTGAGATTTGCACGTGCGTAAACAGTGTAACCGCCACTGTGATGGGGACGCAGAGCCGCTCTGTCACGTCCCCAAATCCCCTGTGTGCCCCTTTGTGGTCCTGCCCTCCCCCATCTGTGACTGTTTCTTGTTGCGCTAACTTTGCCTTTCCCAGAATGTTACATACATGGAATTGTGTAGTGGACAGTCTTTTGAGTGGGGCTTCTCTCCCTCAGCTTCTTTCCCCGTGAGACCCACCCACGCTGTTGCCTGTATCGGTGCCATTCCCTTTTCCCACTCAGCGGGAGTCCACCGCGTGGACGCACCATTGTTCGTTCACGTGTTGAAGGGAATGCGGGTTGTCTGCAGTTTTTGACAATCATAACTTGCACCGCTATGAACATCTATCTGTGCACAGGTTTTTGTGTAAACAGAGGCTTTCACGTTTCCGGACTGAGTGCCCAGGAGAGGGTAGCTGGGTCGTCTGTGCATGTGTAACTGTGCAAATGTGCCAAGCTGCTCCCCAGACAGGACCGTTGGCGCTCCGCTCGGCAGTGTGCGAGCGGGGAGCAGCAGCCCCCACCCTCGCCAGCGCCCTTATTGTCGCTGTTTCTGCTCTGGGGTTCTAATAGGCGATGGAGGTATCTCATCATGCTTCTATTCTGCATTTCCCGAAGGCTAAGCTGGTGAGCTTTGTTCTGTGGGCTTATCCGCAACACCTTTATTCTCATTGGTAAGGCCCATTCCAGCATTTTGCCTCTCCTGCCCCTTTTCAATCAGGTGGTTTTCTTAACTGGTGAATTGGAGAGCTCACGTATTCTGGATATAAGTCCTTTGTTAAAATGACTATCTTTTCTTCCATTAAATTGACTTTTGTGAAAAGTCAGTTGGCTGTATTGTGTGCTTACTGCCTATCTTGCATGCCTACTTTTTCATTGTAACCTTTAACGTATCATAGTTAGTTTAAGTTCCTTCTCTGATAATTCCAAACTCTGCATCATATCTGAGTCAGGTTCTGATGCTTGCCTTGTCTCTTCGGGCAGTATTTGTTTCGCGCCTTTAAACATGCATTGTGATTTTTTGTTGCACACCGAGATTGATGGATCAGCCGGAGGAACTGGGCTGGTTGGGCTTTGAGGGGAAGTTTTATGTTAATCTGACCAGGAGTTGGCCTGTGGTTATTGTTTGTTATAGCTAGAGGTTTCTTCTAGTTTCCTTGTTGATTGGTGCTTTCCCGTTGTCTTTGGATTTTCCTAAGAACCCCTTAAATAGAGTCTGTTTCGCAACTAGCTCTCAGGTGGAGTCCCCCGTTGTCGTTACTGGAGGCGGCTGATGTGGCGGTGACCAGGTGATCTCTGACTGTCCGATCAAACTGCAGGTTTTCAGTGGGCCTGAGTCCTTGTGCTGTGACCTTCAGAGGCAGTTTTTTTTAGCCTTTTTTTTTTTTTTGATCCCCTTACAAGGACAAGAAGGCGTGAGGGGGCTGGAAGTGGCTAAATTCCTTCCTCCAAACCAGATAAACCTCAGTCGTTTCCCATATAGGGCAGGCCTTTGTTCTGGCAACCTCACTGGGTGTTCTTCAACATGGTTGCTCTTCCCCTTCCCTGCCTGCAACCACGGTGGGTCTCCTGGAGGTAAAACCCATGAAAGGTGCAGGGCCCTTCTAAGACTGCCCCGCCACCGCCAGGGGGGCTGGAACCAGAAGTTCTGTTACTGTTTAAGTTTGAAGATCTTCCAGTTATCTTCCTCTTCTTGACTTCTGATTTCCACTGTGGTCCTAGAACATAATTTTGAGTTATTTCAATGTTTTAAGAGTTGATCGAAGTTTGTTTTATGACCCTGGATATGGTCTGTTTTGGTGAATGCTCCTCAAGAAGCGTGTAGCCAGTGAAATACTCTACGAACACCAGTGCGGTTAGCTGGCTGATGGTGTTTTGAAGGTCCGCGCTTGCTGACTCTCTTTTTGTTCTGTGGCTTGCCGGGGGAGGGGTGTTGAACCCCCGCCTGTCACTACGGACCTGTGCGTTCCTCCCTTCAGGTCCCCCCCTTTGTCCCTCAGGGACTTTGAAGCCGTGCTGTCAGGTGCGGACACACTCAGAATGTCTGGGTTCCCTCGAGGATGACACGGCCAGGCCAGGGCAGGGTCTGAGGCGACCCTACTTGCAGGCCAGCAAGGCAGTCTGCTGCAGTTTCACGGATGCTGAGGGAAGACACGGGCCCCCGGGCCAGCGACACGGGGCTGTATTAGCCACAAGAGTCGCACTGTCACCGGTTCCTGGAGCCCCGTTTCCTACCAAATGATGTGACAGGGACCAGATGGCACCTGCGCATGAAGGGGGTGGCATCACAGTAGAGGATCCCTGAGGTCGGGGCACCCAACTCTTCAATAATGGGCAGCGAGCCTGCCTGACCTTTGCTCCAAATGGAGATCATAATGAAAATAATCATCGTTATGACGCTGGACATAAAGCAAACTAAGCCCTTGCTTGGGTGGGAAGCACTGATTCTATTTCCAGTACTGGTGACTAATTAAGAATAAAGGCTATTACCACTGGCATTGAAGTTTTTTGCATTTTCAAATTTTTGTTGTCAATATATGGAAATCTGATTGATTCTTATATGTTGACCTTAAAAGGCAGTGACTTTAATGAAATTACTTACTAATTCTAATACTCTTTTTATTTTTATGTTTATAGTTGTGTCACCTACAAATACAGTTTTACTCCTCCCTGTGCAATCCGTATGCCTTTTATTTCCTCTTCTCGCCTTGTTGCATTACCCAGGACCCGCAGCACAGTGTTCGGTAGAAGGGGTTATCGTGGACACTCTTTAAGGGATTTGGAAGGGTGAGGGAGACCCCTTTCCATTTTGTTCTTTTTAATTCCGTACTGTGTCTCCTTTGGCGTGGTGTGACATGGGCCCTTGAAGGGACCGAGGGCACTTTACTTATTTCCAAGAGCGTCAGTCTCGTCTTGTGCAGCTTCCAGAGAGGAAGGAGGTAGATAGATGTCCCTCTCCCATGCATGCCCTGGTTCAAGTTAGAAACAGACACTTCCTGGGTCGGCCCACTAAAAAAATGGTGCGCTTTTCTCTTGACTGGTACAGACCTGGCTATGACTCAGGGCTTGGGGAACGGGCGTGAGCTAGAGCTCAGCATCTCTGTCGTCCTGGGTGGGCCGCTCTGCACAGCGTGGAGAAGTCAGGTCGGGGGCTGGGGAACACAGCCTCCCTGTTCTGAGGAGGTGGGTCCCAGCTCCTCAGTGTCAGTGCTGGGAACAAAGGTCCATCTTTTGATGTCCCCAGGGTTTCTAACCCCAAGTCACTGATTTAAATCTCTGATATGCAAATGATATTACATACTTTACATCACTTGTGAAAACGTTTCAAATCCCCATGTTAGGAAAAAGAAGTGGAGGGTTATCGTCACTCCGGTCTTGTGTTTCTTGGGCGTCCTCTTGCCTCATGACTGTTATCTCCCACCTGCCCCTTTCTCCTGATTGGATTGTACGCACATCAGCTTGGCCCACGTAAGAATGTGGACGCACAGGGTCAGCTGCATTCACAGAAGGCCAAGGAGGCAGCAAGCTGGGTGTGGGGGTGAAACTGGAGAAGCGCTCACTCCTCTTTGAAGATAGTCCTCAGCATCTGATAGAGCCCACTGGGGGGCATGCATTCCTGAAGGTTTTATTGTTGTTGTTAAGAGTGTTTAAGAACTTTCTGTTATAGAATGTAAATGACCCTAGAGGCAGCATTGTCAATACCAGCTCTTAACACCATCCTGTGACTTCATTACCATGTTACTGTGTTGTCATCATTTACCTTCCTAATGACCCCGCATACTTAAGTTTTGTTACTGAGGGCAAGTGGTGCAGTATGAAGAACAAGGAACATCGCCCGGGGAAATTCTTCAGCTACAAAATAAGGTTGTGTACCCTAAATTTTCTTTTCCAACTCCCACATCCAGGACTCTCGGTGTTATCTGCAGAGCAGCTGGGAGGTGGGTAGGTGAGAAGCTAAGTGGGCATCTAACCAAATGCATGGCTACCTGGTGCTGTCGAGGTCCACCCACCACACCTCGCGCTCAGGAAAGGGACACAGGTTTTGCGGGGTCTCCATCTACAGTGCTGTCCTTCCCACAGATTCCGGAGACTCAACGCCCAGCCCTTTGGGACACGTTGGTTTTTGCATCCATGCAAAGCCACGGCAGAGTGAGCCAGCGTCAGGAAGAGACGTTAATGTTGGTGGCAGTATCTGTCATGAACCCCCTCCATGCTCTGCAGTGCCCTGAGCCAACTGCCAGTCCTGCCTCTCCACGTCATTTTTGGAACCATTGATCCTTTCTTCCCTTGCAGTGAGCTTCTGGAGTAGACACTGTCTCTCTTACTTGTCTGTTCATCTCTCTCTCTGCACATAATACGTGCCCAATGGATGTTCGGTGAGTGAATGAATGGGAAGGGGACGGGAGAGTGAATCGAATTTCCTCAGGTCTCTAAGTCAGCAATGACTCTGATTCTTGCCCCATTTGAAACTGCACATCCAATTAGGAACGAGAAGCCAATGATTCCGTTTCACAATGGCTGTTTGTGTGGCGGCCTGGCCAACTCCTTTCTCTCCTGGGGAGTAGCCTACAGCCTAGTTTCCTAATCAGCAGTTCTCCCTTCCTTATCCTTCCGACAGGAACCCGGCTTTCTAAAGTATGAGCTCAACTTATCACTGGGCTGCTCAGGGCCGTAGTTGATTCATCGTCCCGTACCACTTAAACTCCCAATTAATTGGCTCGGCCTTCCATATTCTACTGTCCTGTCGATAAACGTGTTTTGAGTTTTATCAAGCCTCTGGAGAGAAGGGGCCCCACCCACACCCTCTGCTCCAGCCAGATGGCTTTCTCATTGCTTCTGAGCCCCCGCAAACGGTCTCCCTGCCTGTCCCAGCAACTTGCATCTTTCTAAGACTTGGTAAGCCCACCCACCCCAGAGCATCCCAGCCCACCTCCAACTTACCCTTCAGTGGCACTCTGTCACCAAACTAAGGGTAGAATGAGGTTGAATCAATGTTGACATGATTTTAAATTGGGGCAACAACACAGGGCCTCCCGAGCAAGAGCAGGGAAGTGACTGGGGTGGGAAACAGGGTGGGTGAGGGTCTTCGAGGACTGCCTGTGTGGACGGATGTTAAAGGCATCTCACAGGCTTCCCATCCTGTCGTCCAAACACCTGGGCAGCAGGCGCTTCGTTCTGCAGAAGTCTGCAGCCAGAGCGCTCCTCCTCGGATTCTGAGCCACCTGAGGACTCCGAGCTCTCTGCACGGGCTTTGAAACCCAGCCTGAAAGGTCTGCAGAGCCTCTTCTGAGCCCCAGTTGGAAGGCAGGAGGGGCAGGGCGAGCGGAGGTAACCTACTCCCTGCACAGCGCTGGGCCCAGGCCCCACCCGTGTGTAGGGCTGGAGAGGACCCAGCCCACTGCTCCTGTGCGAGCCAGGGCTCTAGCAATTCATTAACAAGAAAAGGAACTCCCAACAAAATCACGTGGCTTGCTCAATCCTGAAGGTGATAAATTACCCAAGATGATTATAGACCAGGGCGGATTGACCCACGATCACCCAAAAGACATGGGCGGGTTGACTTGCCATCAAAACCGAACAGGGTCTGTTGGGACTGCTGATACCGTGCCCTTCCCACTATGGTGTGTAGTTGAAATACTATAAAGCACAAACGAAATACCTCTCTGTGTGGCAAAAACTAATACACGTTTGTTGTCAAAAAATTCAGAAAACACAGGCAAGCAAAAACTAAAAATCCCCCATAACCCTATCACACTTCAGCGCACATCTTCGGAATGTCTCAGCCTCCCTCTCCTGCCAGCCCCTCCCTCCCGCACCCCTCCTTTACACCTTCCCACTGGGGGGTCTTTAGCCTTGAACTACATCTCTCACTTCCACCCCGCCCCTCCCTAGGGCACCTGCTTCTCCTCTCTGCCTTTTTCTCGCTCCAGGATGATTTCAGATGGGGTCATCGCCACGGGCAGGGACGGAGACCAAGCCTAGCCCCCTTGTGAGCACGGACGCAGGCGGGGGCCTGAGGAAGTCCCCACTGGACTCCGATGGCAGGCTACCCAGCACAGCCCCGGGCTCGGCTCAGGGAGGCGGGAGGACTGAGCGTGGCGGGAGCCCCGTGTGTGCGGGTCAGAGTGCTGCCTTGTCACCCCTTTGGCAGACCACAGGCACATGCCTGTCCCAGTGCAACGGTGGTGGCCTTTGGGGGCCAGCAGTAGGACACCTTGGCAGAAAGATTTTACATTTTTTATTGAGGTTTGACATGCATGTCATGAAGTTCATACAGGGAACTCATCTTAACTGCACAACTCAATCGAGTTTCACACGTGTGGGCACACGCGTGCTTCCCCACTCCAGAGAGAAAATGTTCCGGGCCCCAGGGCTTCCCTTCCGCCCCTCCCCGGGGCCATAGCCACGCTCCCGGCTTCCTCCTTGAGAACCCTGAGAGGACCTTGGGAAATATCAGAGCGTGGCCCTCTCCTTCTGAAGAGGGAGATGTTGAACTCAGTAGACTCGTTCGAGACGTTCCACTCCATGGGAAGCACTGTCGGTCAAGAAGGAGCACCGCGCCTTCCTTCTCTTGCATTTGTGCAGCGTTGTTGCACACATTCCAGAAGTTATGGGAGATCGCGGGAAGTCTGAGATAGCCTGGCAAAGACGTCCTCGGTCAAGACCGAGGTGCACCCCGAAGGCACTGACGCTGAGTATCGGACCGCGCTGCGTGCGGGTGAAATCCGTTCTGCAGAACAAGGCCCCTCGCTGCCGGGGTTTGGGATGCGCCGTAACGGGCGGGGCAGCGGGCTGCTCTCCAGCCAGAGCCATGGGGACGGGCAAACCGTGGCTGTAACGGGAACGAACAGCGGGGCTCACAGGAAACCCCAGGTGGCCTTCCGGTCTCCAAGGCTCCCTGGCAAAATCCGTGTTTTGGGTTTCTGTATTCCTTCATCCGCTCTAGTGCCTTGAAGCTGGGCTGCATTCAGCAGGCACTTAGTTAGTGTGGGGTATCAGCATGTCCTTGTAGTATGGATGTTTCCCAGGTGGGTTGGAGCCATCAGGCTCATATGCTCACGGAGGCAAAGGAGCTGTTAGGAGATGTGTTTGCACACCGCACAGGATCATGGGATCGTCACCAGTGGGCCAGCGTCTGTGGGCATGTAACTGTGTGATCTCCGCCATGGTCTCATACCAGTACGGCCAGCCGCCGTCCCCCTTTCGTGTCTTATGCTCAAGCTGATTATTCACAGGTTAAGGAAGATTTCCCAGGCCCCAGTTCAAGTGATCCTGCTGGTTATAGTCTGCAGCCTGGTGGCAGGTATTCTGGAAGCTTCCTCAGAGGATGACAGCCCTCGAGCCCCGTTGCAAAGGGCCTTACCAAGGACCTGTGACCACGGACATTGTCGCAGAACCAAAAGGCATCGAACCCTGGGTGCACATGGCACATCAAGAAGGTTCACCTTCTACCCTTCACAGCCGCTGGAGACCTGCACCTCAGACTGCCGGGAAGGGAAGTGGCCGGCACCCACTCGGACTGTCTCTGCCCAAGATGCTGGGCAAGACTTCCCTGCCTTAGCTAGACAGCAAACCCTTTCTTCCCCCTCACTCTGGGGTTACCCTGGAGAGAGAGCTCCATCCTCCACATCCCCCAGGCCATGGCCGAGTGGTGAACTCTGGAACTTAAAATTTTTTATTTCAGGTTGGAGAAAACCTAACTTGCCTCTGGCCTGAGCGGGCAGTTGTGCCCTGACAGCAACCGTCCCTGTCTGCAGCGGTCATCCCTTGCCTCGGGCTTATCGATGTGCCTCGGTGCACAGCTGGGCAATGCCTCTTGAAGGATTTAACTGAGCCCCTGACTGTTCTAGAAAAGACCTACCAGGCTTTCTGTGACCCAGGCTTTGCTAACCTGGGCAGTGCCATATTTTCCTGGGTAGGAATACGTATGAGTGGGAGTACGATCAGAAATCCCTCCTTCAGTTTTGGAGTCACTGCAGGTTCCATTGCTAAGGCATCAGCTGCCCAGGAAAGATCCTCAGACTCTCTGACCACAGCGGTTCTTGGTGACAGACTAGCTCTTGATTCTTCAGCTGAGCAAGGAGGGGTCAGCGCTGTGGCCAGACGGCCTGCCTGCCATGACTGGGGCGAGGCTTCTGGGCAGGCTGAAACTCAGCTACATGACAGTGCACAAGTAAGACAGTTCACAAGTAGCCAGATGACAACCACAGGGTGGGGCCCCGTGGCCTCCTGCTCAGGTGGGAGACTGTGCCCCAGGGGTCTGGAAAAAGGAAATTACCCTGACATTCCAAAGGTGTGTTATCACAGATGCAAAAACACAACAGACGGCTCAGCCAAGGCAAAGATTGACCTTTGTCAGGGAAGATTCCAGTCGAGGACATGACTACTTGCCATGACTCACCTTTAGTGAGGACTCTTTATGTTCAGTCCATCTTACGTTCATTTCTGTCTCTGAGTGTGTCTCTGACTGTCCCTGGCCCGCCCTGCAGGCCTCTCCGGAGCCTGTCCGGTGTAGTAGGAGGTGGCCGATTTCCGTCCGCAGAAGGATGACGCCTTCCACGGGGCCTTTCCTTGACTGGCTTGGGCCTCGGGGTCTGTGGCTCTGAAGCGCGCCATGCGCCCTGGGAGCGGTCCGGCCCGCAGTCCTCATCAGAGTCTCCCTGGCGCTGCATTCCACCAGAAGTAGTTCAGTGCGGGTTCTTGGCCGCTAACCGCCTAGTAAATCATCTCCCTTAGACTGGAGTGTCAGGAAGGGAACGAAGAGAATGACTGATTTGAGGATTATGAACCTGGACGGCGACCTGCAACTGTCACAGATTGAGCAAAACTGTCATGCCGCGTGGGGACCGACAGAGCTGCAGAGCAGGTGCTGGGAGGGGCACTAATGCCTTGATTAAAAAATTCTTTTAACAGCCCTGGCTGGTGTAGCTCAGTGGATTGAGCGCGGGCCTGCGAACCAGAGGATCGAGGTTCAATTCCCAGTCAGGGCACATGCCTGGGTTGCAGGCCAGTTCCCAGCAGGGGACACATGAGAGGCAACCGTACATTGATATTTCTCTCCCTCTCCCTCTCTCCTACCCTTCCCCTCTAAAGATAAATAAAGAAATCTTAAAAAAAAATTCTCTTAACAAATATGTTTCTTGATTGAAGAGGGGGGGGGGGAGAGAGAGAGAGAGAGAGAGAGAGAGAGAGAAACATCAATTGGTTGCTTCCCATAAGTGCCCCTACAGGGGATCGAACCTGCAACCCAGGCATGTGCCCTGACTGGGAATGGAACCCCCAGCCTTTTGGTGTGTGGGAGGATGGTCCGACCAACTGAGCCACACCAACCAGGGCTAATGCCTTAATTTTCTTTCTTTCTTTTTTTTTTTTTAATCACATCTCTCAGTTAAACTGAGAATATGATCAAAAGGTAGGACTTATTAAAGAAAAATAACCACAGACCCAAAACGGCGTCACTCAAGCTAAAAGCACACAATAACAGAACTAGACTTAATACTCTGGTCGGACTGCAGTTTCAACCTCTCCCAGGAAGATAATCAACCGGTCTGGAATTCTCTGGTCCCCCTCCCCCTCCCCCCTGGAAACAAGAGGCAAAGGGGCAGGATCAAAGCCCTGGCCCTTCTCTTCCCGCAAAGCAAAGGAGCCTGGGCCCAGAAACAGGCCCAGAAATAATCCCTTCTTTTCTTTTGCTAATAGCTCCCTTGCCCCACCCTCCTTCCTACAGAGTCCTCGGGTTCGGTACAAACGTCCCCCTTCCAGTTCTAGGTGGCGTACTGCTGGATTCCGGAGTTGCTTCATAAAGCCAATTAGAGCTTCAAATTCACCCAGCTGAATTTTGTTTTTTGTTTTTTAATATTCATACGAGCTTTAAAATGTACAAAATAATTGCCTAAATGGTGTTTAGAAACAGATACACAGTTCATAGAAGAAGTCTATGGAAGTGAGGGGGGAGGGAAGGAGGGGTTAGGGTAGGGGTAGGGCTGCGCTGGGAGCTGTTTCTGTGACGTTTCAGTCCCTGACCTGGGAGGCGGGGAATGAAAGCTGTTGATCGGATTACTTTTTATTCCTTTGTATATGCTGGAAATATTTCATTAAAATTAAAAGGGAAGAAAGAAGCCACTCTTAGCCCGTGTGGGGTGGGTGGTTGGGCTTCAGGGGGGTCTGGGGGGTGAAGGGGAAGTGGGGGACATTGTTGCCAAGACCTATCTCGCATCCTAACCTTTACCCCTCGCCCTGGGACCCCCTCCTCGGCACTTGCCCTGCATCTCAGCGGCTCCGTGATTCCTGTGCAGTTCAGTGACTCATCCGGGCTTTCGTTAGTCCCTCACCAGCAAATACTTGGTACACACTTCAACCTTGCAAATGAAAAGAAAATTCCGCAGTAACGTTAAGTATAAGTCATCCAAAACTCCGAGTCTTGGACAGGACTGGCTAAAAATAGTTCTACGCTGAAACTGAATCTTTTAAATTGCCTCTGTTTCTGCCGCTTTGTCGTGAATCTCAAGTGTTTAAACGTAGGAGTGATTCTTTCCAGCCGCCGCTGACACCGATCCCCGCACAGGGAAGAGACCTCTCGAGCTGAATAAACCAGCCTCGCTGGGAAACGGCCCCTTGCTGAGTCCCCTCTGGAAGGGACGCCTCCCTGTATTGCAAACAGCTTCTCCTCCGAGCGGTTTCAGTTCCCGGCCAAACCAGTTCCGCGGCATGCCTTGGTGCCTTCCCAGAGGCTGCTCCGGATCAGCTCGCCAGGGCTTTAAAACCCATTCGCTTCTTTCATTACTTAAAAGCCTCTTTCTTTTGAAAGCCTGTGGGTGAATCATAAAATTAACATCTAAAAAGACTTAGCAGCCATTGAGCCCAGGAATGCGGGGGAGTTTGACCCCCTCCCCCAACCTTAACTGACCTTCCTGAGAGCACTTGGACTTGGCAATGGGCTCTGCAGGTGGGAGCACAGTGGCTGCCGAGACCTGGAGGTCCCCGTCGGGGGGCAGGGCGGGACCGTCCCTGTCCCAGGCCTCATGGACCGCGCTGTTCAGAGGGCAGCCCTCCCTCCTCCTTTGGGTTTAATCCTTTCCCCAGCTCCGTTGGAGGGAGACGTCAGCCAGCACATGGTTCAAAAAAGAACGAGAGGGACCTATTTTGGCTCCTTTCACGTCTCTGGGTCTCCGATTACTTCCTTTAGGTACTCTGTTTTTGAACTTACACGTTCAGTTCTCTTTCCCCTTGTTCTACAACATGTTAGACCGTGGACATTTTCTTTTTAATGAAAATGTCGACTTTCGGACTCCAAGTGCTCGGTGCTGGGCTTGGCGGGGCATCTGGGAGCGCGGCGGTGAGGCCGTCCCCCGATTCTCTGCTGTCGCCCTGGGTTTTCCGTTCCCTCGTTTGTCTCCCCTGTCTTTCCAGCTCTGGGCCTCTTTGAAAGAGGGCTGTGAGCCTCGAGGGAAGACAGTCTGCTCTCCAGGCGCTTATCTTTACTGTGACTTCGGGTCATGGAGTTTCTGGGTCTCTAACCCCTCGGGACAACCCGGAGTCCGCCTCTGCCCTCGGCGACTCAGGCAGGTCACGGGTGTCACAGCACCTCGGCGAACCTGGGCGACGATGGGCGCGGGACGCTGCTCGTTGGCTCACAGAGTTGCCGCACACGCGGCCGGCCACGGCTCACCTGGGGCGTCTCTTCCAGCACACAGGGAGGAGGGCAAACCTGCGGTCGGTCGGGCAGGTGTTTGCTCTACAGCCCCGGGGGCTGCTCAGGAGAGCAGGGCAGAGTGGGATGGGGAGGTCCCGGCCCAGGGAGCCGCTACACCTGGTGAGCAGGAGACCTTTGGACAGGGCTCCTGGTGGCTGTGACTCTCTCCGTTTCCTCCTGGCCATCCGTGTATCACCTGCAGTTGGGCCTCTGCCCAGGGCTCCATGGAAGTGTCTCCCCTCCGCTGGTCCCCGTGGCGAACCAAGGGCCTCTCCAGCCAGGGCTCTCGGCAGCTCTGCTGGTGTGCCTGGCTCACGCCCTCCTTCAAACTCTGCTCCTCGTCTGGGTTTTCCCTTTGATCTCTTTGGCTTCTAGTTTTTCTGGCTCTTTGTCCCTTTTTCCTGGGTTGGCAGGCCAGACGCCCGGCTTTGGAGTCACGTGACCTGGGCTCAGGTCCCAGCACTCCGTTCACTGCCATTGGACCCGGGACAGGTCATAGAATTTGCTCACACTGCAGGTCCCTTCCTGTGAAGTGGGGCTTTCTAGCACCTCCATTTGGGAGAAGATTAAATAAGAATACTTGTAAGCGCCTTATGCAGAGTCTTTTACAGGGCAAGTTCTTCATAAATGCTAGCTAATGTCATGGAGATTTTTTCCCTCACTTTCTCTGCTCCTCCACTGACTAAGGTCAGCGCCTTAGCCCCTCCTGGGCCCTGAAGGTCGACCTCCAACTCTGCCCCTCTTCCTGACTCCCACCCCAGCCTCTGCACCGTGCATGGTCCAGAGCTAGTTTGTGATCACGAGAAAGATCACACACTGTTCAGTAAAAGGGGCAGCGCCGGCTCTGATCACACCCTTTGCTCCCTGTGCAAAGGCACTGGGGCAAGCTGTCTCGCTGGGCACGCATCTGGTGCCCAGGAAAGGGGGCCTTTCCGTGAGATTCATATACATCTGATTATCTACCCGCTACTGCCGTCTGGGACAGCGCCATTCTGGTTAAGGGAATGTGATGGATGGTGGGAGGGCTCCCTGAAAACTTCAGACTTCACGCACTCGATATTCTTCTGCAACGTGTGACGTGACCCTCCCTCGGGTGGCTGCGCTGTGGTCTGACTCCTGTGCGGACTGCGGCCCTCGGTGGACCACCGTGGTGGGATCTCCTGTCCCCTGTCACACTGTTGGGACAGATCGTCAATGCCCTGAGTCACTTCTGGTGCCGTCCCTGGGACAGGCCCCGCTTTCTGCGCCCTCCCCACCTGCAGTCACAGCTCCTGAACCTCGGGAGCGCAGGCAGGTGTTGGGGAGACTTTGCCAGCCAGGGACCAGCCTTCTGTCCTTTCGGAGAGGGGGGTCTGTGAGGAGGGAGTCTCTCTGCGCCCCAGCTCTCGCCAGGCTCCTCTGAGCCTTTCTCTCCGAGGCCCCTCCTCCTTGCGAGTGACCTCGCATCCGCGCAGCCAGAATCCCCCCCACCCTCCATATCCCATCACCTCCTATCTGACCAAATCCCCCCTCCCCAGCCCCCAGGGGACTGAGAGCTGACCACCTGGACCTGCCTTCAGCAAGGATTTTCTTAGGTCGGTTCAGCCAGAATCCCTCAGACCCCTGAGGTTTCCTGAGTCATTTCCTGGCCACCCAGCTCTACGACTTGGCTCTAAAGTCTCCCCGTTTCCTTGTACTTTCTGGAGGGAACGGAACCCCTTTCCCCTGCTGCAAGTCCCCAGCGCACTGGGCCCCACCTGTTGCGGCAGTCCCAAAGGCAGTCGGCCTCGCCAGTTTCACAAGCACCAGAATAACTCTTTCTTCCCATGCGGGTGCACTGGTCTGTCTGCCAAGCGTGGGCGTCAAGTCTGAGGTTGTGGGTGGTCAGCTTCTCCCGGGCATTGCCGTCAGAGCCGTTATAAATGGAGGGAAAGGACAGGGAAAGTACGGAAACATTGTTTTCCCTTGTTCTTTGGGGAATCTGAAAGAATGAAAAGGTAATTGTTCCTTTTCTTGTTCCCAGAAAGGCAGCCAAACCTCTCTGCCCTAAAGCCTGGATCAAGGATTGCAAAATCCAGTTCTCACAGCAGGTAATAATGTGGGTTTGAGAAGTGGCCCCAGCTGCATGACAGGGGACAGCAGAGACTGTGGCCAAGCGGACAACACGCGTCCCCCTGCAGCCAGCCCCAGCCTTCGGGCCGTGGGACTGGGGGCCTTTCTATTGTCAGGGCACCTGCTTTTTAAATAAAAGGAAGTGGGTTTTTTAATGTAAACATTCTAGACTTTTTAATGCGTTGGCAAGTACTAAGAGCAAACAAACCCAGGGGGTCCAAAACGACTTAGAATTTTGCTTCCAGGAGTCCGGTTTGTAACATCTGGGCTACAGTCTTATTACCTTTCTAGCTGGGGGAGGGTGTTATGAGGCTGGAATTGCCCCCACATGCCACCCCCGCCACCCCCCCCCCGCCCCCGTCCCAGCAGAGGAAGAAGGGTGCTGCTGAGACAGGGTCGGGGAGCGGATGGCTTGAGTGTAGCACTTCGGGGGTGTCTACTGCCAGGCGGTGACAGCTGGGACCAGAGCTGTGCCCTGTGTACCTGCAACCTTTGGAGGGGGCATCTGAGTTGCATGCGCTCACAGAACAGCCAGCCCAGCCTGGACACCTCGGCTCCAGGCTTCGTGCGGAGGCTCGGCCAGGCAGAAGTGTGCACCCCGCTTCAGGAGGACCTGCAGGACGTGGCCCTCGGGCCCTTCCTCTTGTTCTCCTGTTCTCCGTTCTCCAGACAGGGACAACCCCTACGGCCAGGCCAGCTCAGGCTGTAATCTTCCTCCGGGCCAAGCCTTGTTCAACTGACTTAAGAACAAAGAGATGCAAATATGTCCTGGCATCTTCGTGTCCATCTGCGTGTTTAATCTCTCCTGCTTGGGACCCAGGGTGGAAGCCAGAGAGTTTTGAGAGTCAGGGTGTTACTAGGCAAAATATTCCCCTCACGTCCTTAAACTGCCAATTGTCGTTATGAGTTCTAAGGGTCTGAGTTCTGTGTCACTTTCTCCACTTAAGGCAGAACTTAGGAAACGGGGCGGACGCTTCATTTCCCCGAGCAGACTCAATTTACTCTCTATATCTGAGCCACGAAGTTTTGCTGCTCTGCCATTTATTTTAGTACTTCCCTTCCCCTGCAGGAGCCTCTCCTTACAGGCTTCGGGTGTTTAAAATGGGACTTGGGGGTGTTCTCACACCTCCTTCTTCCGCACTTGAAATTTAGGACTTCGAAAGCGGAGGTTGTTTTGCTCTAAGGTTTTCCACCCATCTTAAGCAACTCTGCACACTTGGGACCTTTCACGGAGGACATGAACTTGTGTAACCTGTGCCACTAGTAAATGCTAACACACGGCTCTCCAAAAAGGCTGTTTCCCTGGAGAGGGAACAGGCCCAGGACACTGCAGTCCCAGACCAGCTGCTTACCTCTCTGGTCAGGAGGCGGAGCTCCGGGCTCCCAAAGGGTCCGTCCAGCTGTTGGGACCGGGGCCCAGAAGGGCGTTCAGGGCGGTGCCCCTTGGCCTTTGGGTTTCCCTCCGGTGTAGTGGTCACACGGGGGCTGGAATGCCCCACTCTTCCCGAATGCTGGCTTTCAAAGGCGTCCTTAGGTCGGCCCTCGTGCGTCACTGATCAGGCCGGGGTGCGAGGTTGCATTAAGCACGGCCCCCCGCACTCGGCTGCCCCTCCCCTCCAGGTTGCTTCCTTGCAGTCTTTCCAGCTCAGCTGGTAACGTGTTTGACATAAAATATTGTCAGCGAGTCTAATGGAAAATGCCACTCAAGAGGTGACACCATCTCAACACGCACCGTTAGCTCTTTGTCGAGGCTGGCACCTGTGTGCTCGGGCTCCGCTCCTCCGGGGCGGGAACTCCGGGGAGCCCTGGGTGCCCTCACTGCCTTCGGGGAATGGCCTGGCCTCTTCTCCTGGGTCGAGTGTCATCCAAGGGAGCCCCTTCTTTCTCCTTAGTGTTTATTTTTATAGAGTGTCACTCCTTAGCAGTCCAAACGTCAGGCTGGCTGATGGATACGGAGGTGATGGACCAACGCCCCAGCTCCCTGGCACAGGCCACAGGGGGGACCCGGACTCCAGGCTGGGACATGGCAGCCATGTGTCTCACCAGGATGCCACCTGGCGCTCGGACCTGGCTGTGTGCGTGGGGATGGGAGGGAGGTGTGACGGGACGTGGCGGGAGACCCAGAGGACAGCTCCCTGCCCCAGGGAAGAGGTGCTGTTTTGAAATTTCTCTGCCGGAAGCAGATTCCTTTGGTTGGGCAGTTTTATGTGTGTGCAACATTTTTTTTTCTTTAAAAGTGTTACATACTCATTGCAAAAAAATTTTAAAAATTCATAGAGGCAACAGATCCCTACAGTACTAAACGAGTACTACGACAATAAAGCACTACACACCTAGAATTAATATTTAGACATTTCCGCCCGCGTGCATCTTCCATTCTAACCTTCTGTGCTCTAACCGACCCCATGCTGCGATGGGACCAGACCAGGAGGAACCAGAAACAATCCCGCAAGGACACGCTTTCTTAAAGGCGTTTCTCGCCGTTTGTTATGGCGCTACCACCTGAGGGCGCTGTAGCAGGCTCGCCAAGGGCCGCGGGCTGTCTGGGGCACCTGTGCGTCTCTGGAACCCAGTGCAGCACCTGGCGCCAAGCAGGAAGTCAACGCAAGGTCACCGCATGAGCGATCGGAGAGGTTCGCTGGATGCATGGATGGGTGGAGGGACAGCGCCTGGCCCTAGGACAGGAGGCGGAGTAGCTCTAGAGGGCGGCGGGGCCCGGGGGAGGGGAGGGAAAGCCTGCCTGCCGGAATCGACGAAAACCCACGGAGAGCTCGGCACAGGGACTGAAATGCAGCGTCTCCACGGCAGTCACACGGGGTCTGCCCGGGCTGGGCAGGGCCCCCTCTAAAGTGGTTTCCTCTGAGTGGCCAGTGTCTGCTCATCTAAGTGCTTTCCTCTGTGCCTCGCCCGTTCAGCTCCTGGGGAACTTGTCCTGCAGGAGGTAAGCCCCACTGGGGCAGGAGTCTTTGTATTTATTAAATAGCTACCACGTATTGTTCATCTCAGATGGGAGAGGTTAAAACAAGTGCAGGGAGGATCTCTTCCTATTTCACCTTTGCCGTCGGGAGCGGCGGGTCCGTGACCGCGGTGCGGAGGGCGAGGACCTGCTGGCCTGCTGGGGTGAGGACCAGCGCCAGCCTCAGAGCCACTAGGATGACTCTTTTACGGCTGTGGACCATTAAACAGTGGCATCAGATTGCTCACTGGAGTTATGAACTCATCCCGGGCTCACTGTGCGGGGCCCACTGGTGACTGTGTGACGGGCAATGCAGTCAGGCAGTCGTTTCGTGACAAGGATCGCACGAAGCGGGATCTTGCGTTTTTGCGAGACAACATCTCTTTCCCTCACGTACACACACATGCACACTTTTTTCCTCCTTCAGGATATGAAGGAAATATCCCTTCAGGATATAAAGATGTTCTAGAAGAAATAATAAATGGCTCAGCTTCACAGAGGACCAGGGAAAGTCACATCTCGGCTTGGGGATCGTTAACAAACAACAAAGATAGTTCAGCTCTTCCCAGGAGATGTTCTGCCCTCAGGAACCTCCCGGCTGCTTGGTCCTGATCTTGCAGAAGTGGAGAGTCTGTTGGAATATTATGCCACAGGCGACATCAGCCCTAAGTATCAGCAGGTTCCCTGTCCCACGTGTGAGCATCCCTCCACACCTTAGAAGAGATAAACTGTCGTTCCCACCTTGACGGACTCGTCTAACAGTAATAAGAGGTTCGGGGAAGGACGGGACCGTGAGCCCATGGTCCATCGTGGAGAGCAGACACACAAATGGACGGTAGCCAGGTAATGGAACAGCACTCGCCGAGAAAAGAACCACCTACCGCGTGCACAATAGCACACTGTGTCCCAAAATAATTATGCCGAGTGAAAGCAGCCAGACAAAAAGAGTACACAGCTGGCTGGCTGTGTCTGCGGCTTTCATCTCCATGGGTACAACCAACTGGGGATCGAAAATGTTTAGGGAGAGGAAATCCCAGAAAGTTTCAAAAAGCGAAACGTGACCTAGCCAGCGCTCAGCACTGTGCTGAGTCCACTCCAGTGAAGTGATGCGTAGCCATACCGGGCTGTAGCCTGTAAGCTAACGTAGGTTGTACGCAAAAATGACGTCATTGTTTAGAAGAGACTGGAGCATCCGCAGACTTCAGTATCCGCAGGGAATCCTGGAACCGAAACTCTGCAGATACCAAGGGATGGCTGTGCACTCTACGATTCTCATTCTACAAAACGTGGCACAATGCAAACACATCTCCGGCGGCGGGAAGCTGGTCGGCGGTTGCCTGGGTGTGGGGGTGCGTGTGGATTACCAACAGGCGTGAAAAGCTTCCGAGGGTGACAGGTGTGTTCATTTTCTTGACTGAGGTGATGGTTATTACACTGGCATCGGCGTGTCCCAAACTCGTCAAATTGCACAACTTCATCGCATGCTGTTGTTTTATGTCAATTATACCTCAGTAAAGACACATGCGCAAAAACATCTAAACTACGGTGATTCGCAAGGATTTTAATGAGATAGGAAATGGCTATGGAAATCTTGTAGACCACAGAAATGCTCCCTAGTTCTCGTAGAAAAGCCTTTAAAAAGTTATTGAACTTGAAGATAAGTTACATTATTTTCTTAGGTAAAAAGACAGTGTTTCAAACTGGCTTCTGTTTTCTGCCATTCTGAAGAGGCTCTCAGTTTTTGGACACTTCCTCACCCCCCTGGGAGCTACCTTCCTCCCATCAAAAAGAGAATTCTTGGTGGATTTTCTTGCAAACCAAATATATATACACATAGCTCAATATTTATGCACAATCTGAGCCTTTGCGGGCAAAAGAGATACTTTAATACCAAGCAGGTCAGCAATTGCTTTATGAAAGAAACTTTAGGTAGAGCATTTAAACCAGATGTTTGGAACTAGTTCTGCCATTACGTGACGTCGTGACTGAGGATGATGTGTATCGCTTTTAAAAAGTATTTTCCCACTTCAAAAATTGGATACAGAATGTTCTAACCTGCTTTAAATGTTCTAGATTAAAACTTTAGGCCTTTAAACCACTTATTAAAATTATAACAATGGAACACTGATTAGTTTGCAAGAACAACGAACTGGTTGTCAGGGAGGATTTAAATTGGTTAATTTCCAATGAAACACTTGGTGTCGTTGGTGAATGAGATTGATAAATGAATGCTGTAGTTTGATAAACACGGTTGTTGACCCTTCTTCTGTGTGGCTCTTCTCATCTTTCCCAGAGACGCCTTCTGTGGCTGACGGCGCCCGTCAGGACCAGAAACAAAATGACGACAGCCCCGGTCCTTCAGCCTGCTGTGCCATAAAGTTTGAAACTGATGTAAAAAATTATCCATTTTAAATCACACTGCTCTCTCCGCAATATTAGTATTATACATAGTATTCATTCTCATTATTACATACAGTGTTGATACATAGGTACAATATTCATTCTAATTTATAATTCTGAATGAGGACAGAACATCATTGGAGCCATTACCAAATGAAAATGAAACATTATTTTAGGAAACCTGCCCACGGGGAGGGGAGGCAAGATGACAAAGTGGTGACGCCGGCCCGAGCAGCATCTCTGGAGATGCTCGCACCCCCAGGCACTCTCTCCCGCCCCTCGGTGCCGCCCTCCTCCCGTGATCGGGGGACCTGGGCTGCGCGAAGGCCGGGCGGACCGCCTGAGCACGCGTTTGTCCTGAGTCAGTCACGGGCCTTCTGCCACGCAAACCCGGCGTGCCAACCCGGTTCTGCCGGTGCGGTCCCAAGTCCGAGAATCTCCGGAGGGCTCAGTGATCACACGTGCATGCTGTGACAGAACACGTGATTATGGTATAGTTTAACAAACGACCTTGAACACCAGCAACTCTCACGAGGACTGTCAATGATTAAACGAGTCAGTGGGGGCTGGGAAGCACAGGTCCCCGAAGCAGCTGACCAAGCAAGGCTTATCACAGAGGACAGCACCCGCGCTCTCCTTGGCCATAAAGCAGCTCTCTAACCCTCCTCGTGGGCTGACTCAAGGACTTCCTCGCCCCGTGTGAGAGCAGGAAGCCGAAAGCTGGCCAGAGCGAGAAGCCCGAGTGGAAGTGCTGGGACGGGCTTCAGGCTGCCCCTCGACCCTGGCTGCGCCTTCGGGTCACCTGGACAGCCTGTGAAGCGAGCTCTGGGGCCCTGCTCCCAGGAAGACAGTCCTCAGGGCACCCAGCGTCCGGTCACGGTTGAGAGCCACCGCTCTAAAACCATCGGCATCACCGCATCTGTGTGGTGTTTACTTCCAGACACTAGATGAAAACTGTTAGCCTCGTCCCCCTGCTGAAAACAACTAGAAAATGGACAGAAGATATGAGTCAGCCATTCCGAGGCACTTGCGTAACTGTGATCTTGAGGTCTGGGAAGCACGCAACGTGAGTTCCGCTCGGACCCTGGCTCTCGGCCGGCTGTTGCGCAGGGCGGTGAAGCTCCAGCTGAGCAGGGACTGAGCTGGGACAGGACAGGCAGGGGGACCAGAGGACAGGGAGCTGTGCAGGACCCTGAGATAGAAACTTGCGTGGGTTTCAACTGTGTGAGTCCTCAACCAAGGCTTAGGCCGTGCTCGTCCACGACGCAGCCTACGGGCCTGGGAGAGGGAGCCTGGGAGAGAGCTGAGCGGGGAACGGTTGTCGAGGAGCTGCGCATCACAGAGGATGCCAGAGTTCCGGCCTGGCCCTGACGGAGACGCCTGGCTGAACCCGGGGGCTCTGCCGACGGGCCCGAGAAAGGCTGTGCCCAAGGAGTGAGGACGATGCCACAGAGTGAGTGTGACACCTCAGGGCTCAGTTCAAACCCAGAATGGATCCCTCCCTAACAAAGAATAGTACCAGCCTATTCTGATCACACGAGAGCAATTTAAGTGCCCGGCAGAACAAAACCCAATATCCTATAAAGGGAGATGACGTAATCCAAGCTCTAAGATATATTATTTTCAATGTCCACCATACGATAAAAAAATTGTAGACGTGCGAAGAAACAGGGAAACATAATCCACGCTTTAAAAAAAAGATCAGGGGGTGGAGACGGGAGGGGAGTGGGGAGGCCGGGGGGGGGTGGGCTGGGATCGGGGTAAAGGGCAGAAAACTGTACTTGAACAACCATTAGAATAATAAGAAAAAATCAGTAAAAACAGACCCCAAGCTGATGCAGATGTTGACAATGGACCTGGCTCTCCGACCTTCCAGACAAGGGCTTTGAGCGGCTAAGATAAAAACACCCAAAGGCTTAAAGGAAAAGATGGTCCTAATGAGTAAACATAAAAGGAATCCCAGCAGAGAAATGGGACTATAAAAAAGAATCAAGTGGAAATCTTAGAACTAAAAGGTATATTACAGAAAATGAAAATTTCACTACCTAATAGACACTGCAGAAGAAAGGTTAGTGAAAATCCGAAAATAGATCAATGAAGATGATCAAATCTGAAGACTAGAGAGATTCAGTGATCTGCTGATCATATTCAAGCAGTCCAAACACAGGTAATTAGAATACTAAGTGGAAGAAGATAAAGAAAATGGCATAAAAATCATTCAAAGAAATAGTGGCCCCAATCCTTCAAATCTGATGATAAACATTTACCTACAGATCCAAGAAACTCAGGGATACAAGATAAAGAAAAGAGAGGACCACACCTAGGCCTGTCAAACCGTTGAAAACCACAAATAAAAAGAAGAATTTAAAGCAGCCAGAGGACAACTATGTACCACACAGAGGGAATAACAATTCAGGGACGGCTGACTCTTCCCGAGAAACAACAGAGGCCCAAAAATAATGGATTTACATGAAAGACAAAAACTGTTAACTGAGAATCCCATATGCAGTAAAAAACACTCTTCAAAAATGAATGTTGGGGGAAAAAAGGCATTTTCAGATCAATGGAAGATGAGAGAATTTCTTACCAGCAGACCTGAACTATGAGAAATTCTAGAGGCTGTTCTTTAGATTAAAAGGAAGGATATCCGATGAAAACCCAGATCTATAGGGAAAAAATAAAAGCTCTGGAAATAGTAACCATGTGGGTCAAGATAAAATAGTATGTATGTATGTGTGTATGTATGTATTTCCCTTAATCACTGAGAAGCACCTGACCATATCAAGCAGCAGTCAGCAAACTTCCCCTTAAAGGGCAAGATAGTAAATATTTTAAGCTTGCGGGCCATATAGTCTCTGAGAAACAACTCAACTCTGCCATCGTAGAACAAAGCAGCCCTAGACAATACACAAAATACACAGATGGGCATAACTGCGGTCCAGCAGAACCTCATCTGCAAAGTGGAGTGCTCCTGGGCTTGACTTTTGGTTAAAGGCAAGACAGTAACAATGTCCTGTGGGCTGTACATAGAGAGATGGAAATATTACCACAATAATAGCACAAAATGGGGAAGGAAATGGAATTTTATTCCTTTTTTTAAAAAAAGATTGTATTTATTTAGAGGAGGAGGGAGACAGAGAGGGAGAGAGACACCAATGTGCGGTTGCCTCTCTTGAGCCCCCTACTGGGGACCTGGCCCGTAACCCAGGCCTGTGCCCTGACTGGGAATCGAACCCTTTGGTTCGCAGGCTGGCACTCGATCCACTGAGCCGCACCAGCCAGGGTTGGAATTTAACTCTTATAAGACTCTATGTGAAGGGCCTGTATGAACTATATGTGGCCTGTGATAATTCAAGGGTAATATTGGAATCTCAGAGTAACCATCAAGTAAATAAAGAGGTACAGTTAAGAAGACAAAATGTAATACTAAAAAATATTTGACTTACCCCAAAGAAATCTGGGAAGGAGGAACCGAGTAGCCAAAACAAAACAAATACAGGTCGCACCACTAGAAAACAAATAGGAAGGAAGGTGGTAGACTTAAATCCAATCACATCAATAATTACACAGACTTATACCCGACTATACAATAACCGCATTAAATATAAGTGGATTAAAAACCAATTAAAACCTACAGATTGTCAGTTGGAAAGAAGGAAGATTCAACACGTGCTGTCATGAGAGACATTCTTTACATTCAGAGAGACAGGCTGAAGGTAAAAGGATGAAAAAGCTACTATGTAATCAGTATGTGTAAGAAAGGTGGTGAGATTGCATCAATATCCGATGAAGAAGAGTGCAAGACAAGGGGTATCAGTAAAGGAAAAAGACAGAAATTTTACGATAGAGGATCCGTTAATTAAAGGGGACCTAAGAATCCTAAGTGTGTATTTGCCTAATGGAAAGTTTCAAAATGCTTAAAGCAAAAAGTGACAAAACTAAAGAGAGAAATAGAAAAACCCACAGTCACAACTGGAGATTTCTAACAGCCTTCTCACAGTGGTTGGGAGACCCATAGGTGCCCAACCCTTCGGCGTCCCTGGGCCACGCTGGAAGAAGAGTTGTCTTGGGCCACACAGTAAATACACAAGCACTAACAAAAACTGATGAGCAAAAAAAGGCGTTAAGTAAAATTATGATTTTGTATTGGGCCGCACTCATAGCCATCCTGGGCCGCAGGCTGGACACCCCATCAGGAAGTTGTAGAAATATGACCAACACTATCAGTGAACTTGATATAACTGACATAACTGACATTTACAGAAGACAACATCTGGCTGCCGCACAGTCACGACTGCCAACATCAGCAGCTTCAGCAGCAAGAAGAAAGAACACAGCCTTGGTTAAATCCGGCTTTTCTGATGATAACAACTACCGAGGGTGGAGTTGGGGCTCCACCCCAGATCACACATAGGTTATGAAGACCCAATATGCTAAACTAGTACACTTTGGATGGAACGTTCTAATTCACTCTTCTTATCCAGTAAATATAGCCAGAAATTTTAACAGTGTACACTTCCTTTTGTCGGAAGTAGAAAGAGGCACATAGCATTATGATTATGTGACCAGCTGAACAACCTAACAAGGACGCTATCTTCCTGTTGTTTTTTATGTGAACAATAGAAGCCAGACTATCGTCGCTAAGAAGCAATTCCTATAAAAGTATAATCGGATTACGTTAACGCACAAACGATGAAAGTGGGAGCAGTAAAGGAGAGTGCAAAGTTGATCTGGGTCTCCAGAGCGCTCTTCCCGCTCTCCAAAGGGGATCAGGGGAGCCTTTCTGTTGGAGGAGATAATGGCCGGAGGTGGAGAGACGGTCATGGAATGACTATTAAACGATTACTATAACCAGCCATGATATCGCCCCCACTGACCTCTGTGTTCATTGCGTGTCGTGGTTTTTACTCCTTCGGAGTAATCTGCTTGTTATTGCTATGGTTTGGGTTTTAAGTATCAGAAAACAACCCTGCAATTTTTTTTGAATGAAAAGGAAAGTTATTGGAAGTAGGCCAGGGTATTTCAGGGAATTTGAACAACTGTACTTTGTAAAAGGCACTGCCATTACTGTGACTAATATCTTTTTCTGTATCTTCAAAATTACAGCTTTCTCTGAGAGAGAATGTGACGTGATTGTCTTGGGTCACTGTCTTCTTATGGGCCAGTCAACAAGGGGGGGCGGCGTGGGATCACACGGAGGGGTTACGACATGACTATCAAGGGCGCACTCCTTCTGCTTCCTGCCCAAGCCCCCCCCCCGGGGGGGGCAGCCAGAGGGGCACTCTGACAGAAACTCTCAAATTCTAGCAACAGTTCTTATTCTAACTTACATACTTTTAAACTTTTATGTTAAAAAATTTCAAGTCTGCAGGAAAGTTGCAAGAATAACACAGAATAAGCTCTTTGCCTACTTTTGCTCTTAGCATTTTACCATTTCTCTTTCTCCCTCACCATACTATTGCTAGTATTGCTTTATTACATCCATATTAGTAAATTTGAGAATATGTTGCTGACATCACATTTTACCCCCAAATACTTCAGTGTAGGTCTTCAAATAAAGATACAAGTTTATATAACTACAACATAATTATCAAATTCAAGAAATTTAACACAATTTAACATCCATTTATGATAAAAAGAAAACTCTCAACAAAGTGGTATAGAGAGAACATACCTCAACATGATAAAGGCCTACCTGACAAACCCACAACCAATGTCACGTTCAATGGTAAAAAGCTGAAATCTTTCCTCTAAGATCAGGAACATGACAAGGATGCTCACTCTTGTCACTTTTATTCAGCATAGTATTAGAGGGAAGGCCTAGCCAGAGCAAAGAAATTAGGCAAGAAAAAGAAACAAAAGACACCCAAATTGGAAATGAAGAAGTAAAACTCACTATTTGCAAATGACACATTATATATAGAAAATCCCAAAGACCCCGCGAGATAACTCCTAATATTAATAAATAAATTCAGTAAAGTCTTATGATACAAAGTCAATATACAGAAATCTGTTGCATTTCTATATGCCGATAACAAACTATTAGGAAGAGCAAATAACAAGATAATCCCATTTACAATTGCATTAAAAAGAATAAAATTCCTAGGAATACATTTAACTAAGGAAGTGAAAAATACTCTGAAAGCATAAAACATGTACTCTGAAAGCATTAAGACACTGATGAAAGAAAATGAAGAAAACATTAAAAAAATTTCATGCTTGTGGATTTGGAAGAATTAATATTATTAAAATGTCCATACTATCCAAAGCAATCTATAGATTCAGTGCAACTCCTATCAAAATTCCAATGGTATTTTTCACAGAAATAGAATAAATAATCTTAAAACTTGTATGAAACCACAAAAGACCCTGAATAGCCAAAGCAATCTTGAGAAAGAAAAACAAAGTTGGGGGCATCACGCTCCCTGATTTCAAACTACATTACAAAGGTATAGTGATTAAAACACTATGATACTGGCATGAAAACAGACACAGAGATCAATGGAACAGATCAGAGATCCCAGAAATAGAGCCACACGTATATAGTCAATTAATTTATGACACAGAATCCAAGAATACACAATGGGGAAAGGACAGTCACTCCAATAAACGGTGTTGGGAAAACTGGCCAGCCACATGCAAAAGAATAAAGAGAGACTACTATCTAACACCACGTACAAGAAACAACTCGAAATGGATTAAAGGCTTGAATGTAAGACACGAAGCCATAAAACTCCTAGAAGAAAATATGAGTAGTAAGCTTCTTGACACAGGTCTCGGTGACGATGTTTTGGATTTGACACCAAAAGCAAAGGCAAAAAAAAAAAAAAAAGCAAAGATAAACAAGAGGGACTACATCAAACCAAATAGCTTCTGCACAGCAAAGGAAACCACACACAAATGAAAAGGCACTCCACTGGACAGGAGAAAATATCTGCACATCATATATCTGATACATAATCAATATCCAATAAATATATAAAGAACTCATACAACTGAATAGCAGAGCAACAAATAATCCAGTTGAATAACGGGTAGAGGATCTGAATAGTCATTTTTCCAAAGAAGACATACAGATGGCCAACAAGAACATGAAGAAATGCTCGATGTCATTAATCATCAAGTCAGAGTGAGATGTCACTTCACACCCTTTAAAATGGCTATTATGAAAGAACGAAGTAACAAGCGCCGGGGAGGATGTAGAGAAGGGAGCCCTTGTGCACTGTTGGTGGGAATGCAGACTGGTGCAGCCACTGTGGGTAACAGTATGAAGTATCCTTCAAAAATTAAAAACAGAACCACCCCATGATCCTACAATTCCATTTCTGGGTAGTTATCTGAAGAAAACAAAAATGCTAACTCAAAAAGATCTGTGCCCTCCATGCTGACTGCAGGATTACTTATAATAGCTAAGATGTGAAAACAACTCAGGTGTCCATCAACAGATGAATGAAGAAAATGCAGCAGTATAGATAATGGAATATTATTCAGCCAGAAAAAGAACAAAATCTTGCCATTTGTTGACAACATTGATGAACCTTAGGAGTGTTATACTAAGTGAAGTAAGTCAGAGAAAGAAAGACAAACATCATACCTTCTCACTTAGGTGTGAAATCTAAAAAAATGCCCCAAACTCTCACAGACACAGAGAGCAGGCTGGCGGTTGCCGGAGGCAGCCGGGGGCAGGAGGGGTGGTCGGATGGGTGGAGGGAGCCGAAAGGCACAGACTGCCAGTTAATAACACTGTCTTGCATATTTGAAAGTCACTAAGAGAGTAAATCTTAAAAGTTCTCATAACTAGACCTACTGTAGTAATCGTTTTGTAATCTGTACAAATATCGAATCGTTATGTTGTACACCTGAAATCAACATAATGTTGTACACCAACTATACCTCAATTTTAAAAATGTAATACTGCTATGATGCTTTTATCTAAAATACAATCTCTATTCAAATTTCACCCATTTTCCCATTGGTGTAATTTGCCTCGGTCTTTCATATCTTCTCCTTGTCCCAGGTCACCCGTGGTCACATCTTGCATTGAGTGGTCCTGTCTCTCTGGTTTCATGTGAAACATTCCTCCAGTCTTTGTTTTCATAGCACGGTCAATTTTGGTGAGTTCAGGTCAGTTGTTTTATGGACGTGTTCTCCATTTGGGTTTGGTTGTTTGGTTAGGAGCAAGTTATGCTTATTAATGCCATGGTTATTTTTGAATGAGTGCCAGACATCGTGTACAAAATCCTTAGCAGTAATTTGAGGCTCTGCATGATATGACCTTTCTCCAGAGCCTTTGCTCTTGGCAGATGGCTGGACCAGGGACAGACCACCGATTTGTCCAAGATTGAGACAGATTTGTAGCTGGGCCCTGTCTTTTCATGGGTCACTCTTATTCTAAGGATTTAGCACTTAGGGGGTCCCAACCAAACACCCGGGCTGTTTACAGGGGCTCCTCCTGAACAGACAGAGAAGTCCAAGCCCCCAGCTCCTGAAGTGCCCCAAAACTCTGCTCACTTCTCACCCTGTCCGCCACCGCTCCTGCTCTCAGAATTGACGGTTGTCGCCGTGGCGAAGGGACCCCGATGTTGGGCTTAACTTCTCTTGCTTCCCACTTCCTTCATATCTTAGCTTTGAAGATAGCACTCCCTTGGGAGATCTCTGATACCTTTAAACCCATGTTTGTGACATTCTGTCCAGGTTTGCTAATTGTTCTTGGTAGGTGTATTGGTTCAAAAAATAACACAGTTTTGCCAGAAGTGGAAACTTTACCATTAAAAAATTTTTTTTAATCCTCACCTCAGGATATGTTTACTTTTTTGAGGCGGGGGGAGAGAGACAGAAAGAGAAAGAGAGAGAGAAAGAGAGAAGCATCGATTGGTTCCTTTCATGTCCCAACCAGGCATCGAACCAGCAACCTTCTGGTGTGGGGGACGATGCTCCAACCAACTGAACCACCTGCTGACCAGGGATTTAGCAGCATTTTTAAATGATTATTGATCTCACCTAGGTTGCTTAGGCAGCATGGAAATCCAAAGTATGTTCACCTAACATACAAAGCAATTAGAAAAGTAACAGTGCGTACAAAAACAATGAACACTGGTACAGACACGTGAAAACCGAGACCCTGAAACGTAAAACTCAAGTGAAATCTTTTCGGGGATAGCAAGTTTGTTTTATTTGACTACTACCACATAGTTGATCAGTATATATAACTTAGTGGTTTTGGCCCTGGCTGGTGTGGCTCAGTGGACTGAGTGACAGACTTCGAACCTAAAGGTCATCGGTTCGATTCCCAGTCAGGGCACATGCCTGGGTTGCAGGCCAGGTCCATGGTCGGGGGCTTGCAACAGCTGATAGGTGTTCCTCTCACACATCGCTGTTTCTCTCCCTCTCTCTCTCCCACCCTTCCTCTATCACTAAAAATAAATAAATAAAATCTTTTTTAAAAAAATGAGTGATTTTGTCTACATACTAGAGTTGCATTTCACAAGCATGGACTGTTTTCCTTTTCTCAAAGCAGAAAACCCACAAAGACTTTGTTGTCAGACGAGAGTATTTTCTTCTATCAGAACTTTAGCAACATTCAATTAATGAATTGTAAGCCAGAAGGGAAAAAAATACTCATAGTTTTGTGTGTTCTTTTTACAAGTACAATGTCTCCAATATAAAATGCACAAAAGTTTGATTGTGTGTATGTAGTAAAGCTGTTGGACTTTCCAGGAAACCCTGGTTTAAAATACTTCGTCATACTGTTTGATCACACAGCAGAGAATGTAATCTTGGAATGTACGTAATCCTGTTTCAAGCTTTCTGCATCTGCAACAGCTCATTGTAGTCCGCAACATTTCACATTAACAATTCAGGATGACAAAATGAGGCTTCCTGCGAAGCACGCAGGCGCTCCAGCATGTTGACGTCAGGGTCCAAGAACGCACACGGCCACTAAGACAGGGAAGGACAGGATGTTGCTGTGTTCAAACCAGGACGGACTCAAGACCTCATTTCTAAGTTTGCAATTCACTTTTGGTTTCAGTTAAGAATTCTAGACCAACAACCTTCTTTACCAAAATCTACTGACTATTTTTATTCGGTACCAGAAACACTTAAGAACTCACTTTTTAAAAAATTGGTGCGTGCACAAAATTGGTATAAAACGAAGCTATGGATCAGACTTGTCTTGTTGGTCAGTCAATAAACGTGATTCCATTATTTTTAAACCCGAAGAGACTCGAGTATTTGTCAGAGCATCATCCCTTCCTTTCAGAGTCCTTGGTCCTGAGGACTGAATGGCAGCCGCAGTTGGCTGTCGCAGGTGCTCCGTGTCGCGCCCTGGGCCCCGCTGGTGAGCGCCCTCTGGGCTCCCTGTGGCGCAGCAGGCAACGTCCAGTGGTTCTTTCGCTAACCTTGCTCTGTCGGTGAAACTGAGTCCAACTGAGAAAACGGTCCGCGGCGTCTTTCCCAGGCCCTCAAGAGGCTCGGCCAAGGGGTTCAGGGTTGAGAAGCTGCCAGCTGCTCTGCCTCCAGGCCCATCGTGGCCCCTGCAGTCTGCAGGGCCCTGTCCCGGGGAGTGGGCGCTGAGACGGAGGCACCAGAGGAGGTGGTTTCAGCAGGTGGTTTACACTGTCCCTGAACACTGATTCTCCGCTCAGCGATCCACCACCGAAGAACGCGTGAAACGCCACGCCCCCTTACTCGGGCCCTGGGCAGGGACAGGCTTGTGGGCGACGCAATCAACACACGGCCAGCGTGCTTCCAGACCCCGCCGGGACACGCGCTCCCGGACCTGCTCGTGTCCCAAACGGCACCGCGCTGCAGCCCACTCGCCCTCCTTCCTGGGGCAGGCATTTGTCAGTGCTGGGGTCAGGCAGGTGGAAGGTTACAGAACGTCCCTCCATTGTTCGGCCTCCAGAGGGACATGGCGTGAGGTTGCTACATCACCTCTCCACCGTGGTTCACTCGGCGCACAGGGCCGGACGGCGGCTGAGTCCCCGCCCAAGCCCGCCCCGTTTATGGTGCGTGTGCACACGGTGGATGTGGCTTGTTCTGCAGGAAGACGGATTGAAGTTTGAGGCACAACTTTCTGTTCCCACTGCAGGGACCGGCCTGACTAGTTCGTCCTTGTATTTCGAAAGCCTAGGAGCTGGATAAATGTTTGCTGAAGGAATGAATGAGTGGAGAAAAGGAATTTATTAGTGGTTCTGACGAATTCCAAACGGTTTTTATTAGGACTGACATCCTCCCCTTTCGCTCTCCCAGACAGCAGTGAAAAGACACTCGGTCCCACTGGATTCGGAAGGATAGAAACCCTGCCTTCGGAACCGGCACCGCCGCACTCTGCAGTCGGGGAGTGCGGGTGCTCCCGGGGCGGGTCTGAAAGAGCACGGCGGGGGGGGGGGGGTTGCGGTTTGAGGGTCAGGGCGGGTCAGACCACACTGTCCGCGAGACTTTCCGCCCTGTCGAATTCACTGCAATTTATGGTGCCTTAGCAACTCAGCGGCTCGTAAACTACCTTTCATTAAAATTACATTTTCAACCAAAGCAAGTTATGGCACATAAAGAGTATTGTAAAAATAATATATGTGTATTTATCTCACTGATGAAAAAACAGATCAATTAAAGCGTAACATTTTTTGTCCTGGTCAGGTGGCTCACGTGGTTGAGCATCATCCCTTATACGAGTAGAGTGTGGGTTCGATTCCCAGTCGGGGCACATACAAGACTCGACCAGTGAATGCAGTAAATAAGTGGAACAACAGATCAATGTTTTCCCCTCTAAAATCAATAAACAAATAAAAAGAAAGAAGGGTTTTTACAAAGTTCTTTTAGGTGTATCTTGTCACGGTCACCACGGGGCTGACAGAGTTTGCAGGCTGAGGGGAGGCCGGGTTTGTTTCTTTGTTCCCAGGAGATGCAGGGCAGTCACTTTATCTGTTTGTCCTCCACCGTGTCCTAGTCACAAACAGAGTCTGATACCCGGCAGGCACTAAACAAATATCTGTTGAATAAGTCAGCGACAAAAAATAAAGAACAAACTGTTTCCTCCCAAGGCGCGGGCGTGCCCTCCAGCCCCCGCTTTCACACCTGCAGCGGGCCCCCCCTCACCACCCCGCCGAGAAGCCAAACCGCCACGCCTGACAGGAGAGGCCTGCAGCCTTTTCCTACTGAATGCCAGCTTTTTAGGTTGGTTGCTCTTCATTCTGGGAGGAGTAGACAGTGGTTTGTGAGTTTTCTGATTCAAATGAAAAAGGGTGTTAGGAGTGATCTATAAATTGAATCGAGAAGTCAACCCCCAAGTAGAAATCTTCACATTTTCATTTACCCCCTTTTCTCCCCACCCCCAGAATAAACAGGTAATTCAAAACGTTGTGGTCAAAAGCTTCTGCAGGCAAAGGATAGAGAATGATGTTGGGTCAGGTAGGTCCCCTGTGAAGATACATCTACACAACGTATAAAAACACCATTGACCACAAGGCGGTTATCTCAGTGTGAAAATCTAGAGCGCAGACCGAACAGTGTGACTTCCCAGGGGACCCACTTTTCAGGAACAGGAAGGAGGGGCCGGCCCAGGGAGCCCGTGGAAATACGGCGGCAGGCGCGCCCCGAGGGAAAAAAGGCAGGTCTTGCTTCATCAGCTCACGGGAGCGTCACTAAGTTCATGACTAACGTTTCATACGTGAATGATGTTGAAGCAATTAAACCGCTGTGATCTCTAGATCTCTTAAATTACTTTATAGTTTTATAAGAGGTGTGCCCTTGTAAACATATTTCCCTGATGTGTGATTCTGTCAGTAATAGTTTTAGCAGACACTACACCAGAAGGGAAAGCTATTAGAAAGGACAGAGCTGTTTGTTTACACACATATAGTTTGTTCTTAAGGTGCTATCCACAGCTTTTTAAAACATTTTTAATTCAAATATTCTAATTTTCCCAAATGGAGGAAATGAGATTTAAAAAAAGTAACCAGAAATTGAGGAGTCATTTCAGGGAATTCCTGTTGCCTTATTTTAATTAAAGAATGGGAACCTGAATCTTCAACAAATTTTAAACGATAAAATTGCACTGGAATTAGGGACATCTTTGTTGGTTTATGAATACCTCTAGGAAAAATCCAAGCATAGCAACTTATCAGATACTATGAAAAAAAAAAAGGAGCATGCATTGTACACATATAAACCAGACCGTTCTCTGTTAACCTTCTGGGAAGGATACAACATTCCATTGTCATGTCTCACCCAGATGGAACTAGCTCTACGATTAACGAGGCCCGCTCTTTAAGCGACACAGACCTTCCGTGCGGAGCGGAGAGGCAGCGCCCGCCCGCACTGACCTGCGAGCCACCCACCGATACACCTCTCGGGGCAGCGTCAGGTCCCTTGAAACTGGCGCGTAAGCGTCGTTTCGGGTGCAAAGCTCCTAAGTTCCTAAGTAGATGGGACCACAGAGCTGACTGTCCTTGCTCAGCCCCCGGTGGGGGGGCAGTCTGGGGAAGGAGCCTCCGGAGCCAGCCTGCCGGGTGTGAATCCCAGCCTACCTCTGGACAGCTACGTGACCTTGGGACAAATCACATGGCCTCATGGTCCCGGCTCCTCGTGTGTCAAGGGGGGTGATGACGGTGCGCACCACATGTGGGGCCTCGGCTGTGGCCCAGGGAGGGTGAGGGCAGGGCGTCCCGCCTGGCGCTAGGTCTTCTTACCTGCTCAGCAGTCACTGCCCACACTTGACAAAGCCTTCCACGCTCGTGGCTGTTTTTCTGGCAGGTGGCACCTTTAAGTGTCAGTTGCAGACGTCTGGGATGGCAGGTGCCAGGATCCCGTCACATTTGGGTCGTGGTTCGAGCCCCGCCGTGCTGCCCCTCCAAGCCCTGCAAAGGAGGCTCCTCGGGGGACGTTCGGGAAGCTTCAAGGCAGGTGACATTCGTAGTGACTTAAAAAGTGGGCATTTGAGGGAGGGTCCCGGGTGAAAATAGTGGAGGTTTTTGACACCATCTTTCACATCCGACGCCGACTGTGAGCAGTGAGAGTAAACACGATGCTGTAATCAGAAGTTTGGGAAACACCTGAAACAGATCATCCGGTCGAGGCCTCCCGGGACAAATGAAGGGAGGAAAACAAGAGAACTGAAAGCTCCCCACTTCCACAGCCACCGAGCAGGGGCTGGGACCAGGGCCCCGCGCTCCTGGCTGGGCCTCACGCTGCGCGTTTGTTCAAAAGACATTTACTGGGCACCCCCCGTGGGCAGGGCCGCGCCGACAAGCCGGGGCAACCCCTGCCGTGGTGCCCACATCGGCGATTCCTCCGGGACGGTGGGTCAAGTTCCTGCGTGGTGCCTGAACTCAGACAAGGCATCAAATGCACCTGAACAAAGAGGCCAGGAAAACAAGTGCCAACACGGAGGCCACAGGTGCGCGGCATCCTCGTGGCGCGGGCCGGAAGGCGGCGGGCACCTCGCCGTCAGTCGAGACACCGCAGCGGGCGCGTCAGTATCAGCGTGCTCCCGAGTGCGTGTGTCTCCATTCCGTCCACGCGGGTCGTCCCTGACGTTCGGGACGTTTCCACAGTTTGCTCTCAAGCTCCGGGCCCGGCGCAGCCCCCGAGCTCACGACCGCCCCGCGCTTCCAGCTGCCGCCCTCTCGATGCCTCGCTGTGTCCAGTCTGGCCTGCTGGGATTGTCCTGCCCTGTTTCCCAGCTTGTCCAAATTCTACCTGAAAATTCTTTGACGGTAAAGAACTATCTGAGAAAAAATACAAATCGGATGTCATTCCTTTCTTAAACACTCTGCCGCTCTCTCGAGTTCGTCCCCGCCCTGATGTGGCGACAGGATGTGGAGTCGCCGCTCCGTATTTTCTACTGATGACCGTGGCTTCGCGGACAGGCCAGGCACCTGCCACGCCCTGGCTGGCTGCGAAGCGCTAGCGTTGGCCACGGCAACACGGCAACCTGGTCGTAGGTCCGTTAGAAACTCCACGTCCCGTAAACCAGCGTGTTTGCCTTCCCGTTGTGCTATGTTTAGAGAAAGACAGACGACTGTGGAGCAACACGAAAGAAACGGTACAGGGTGGCGATGTCCGCCGGACGTCCGCCTTCCTAACGTGCAAGGGACACATTGTGCTCCGCCAGCGAACGCGGGTTCCGGCCCCGCTGGGCTGGCGAGGGGCGGGCAGAGCTCCGCTCCGCTCTTCCCCCGCGGGCTCGAGAGGCCCGCTCTGGGCACTCGTTTCTCCTCGCTTCTGGGATGAAATCTTGAACAGATTCTATAGCTTCTCTGGTTACTCCTAAGGTCCTCAAACGTCCTGTCTGGGAGTTAAGTGAGTCTAATGCGGTGCAATAGTCCAAACCCAGACTCTCATCGGACTGGAAGCCCCCCTTCGGTGACTTGGCCAGCTTCGGGAGCAGCACCTGCCAGGGGTGGCGGAGGGCTGGGGCTGGTGTGGCGGGTTCTTCCTCTTTTGTCCCCATCTCCCCGGCTTGCTGTGTCTGCCCAGCTCTGACCCCTGGGAGTCCAGAGGGGATGGGGGAGAGGGAGAGTCACCCGGCCTGGGGCTGTGGTGCGTCCTCAGGGCCCTCCTGTAGTAGCTGCGGCTTCACAATGCGGTGGGCAGCAACTCCCAGCCCTGCCACTCAGCATGCCCCCAGAGCTGACCGCACCGCCTCACGAGCCCACTGCAGCCGTTCCAGCACAGCAGAGTCTGGACCCTGGGGGTCCTGCTCCCCAGGGGTCCTGCTCCGCGGAGGCCAGCTCCACCTCTGGAAGGCGAATCTGCACAGAGGAGCCCTGGACCAGTTGCTCCTCACCCCTCAGGTCACCTCCCTAAATTCAGAGGGTGCCTCATTCCCTGTCCACCAGCTTCTCATGGACTGAGAGGCCAGTCTCGACAACTCTAAAGAGACGGTGGTGAGAGACACAGGCCAGAGGAAGAACAGGGGCAAAAGCAGGGAAGGCACAAGAAGAAGCAAGGACCAGGAAACTGCTAGTGATTCCACTCGGTGCGATCCAAGGGCGCTGCGTGGAGAGCGCCGGGCAACGAGCCTGGCGGGTGGGAAGGGGCCAGATTCCGGAACCCTGCAGTTCTGCTGGGGAGTCTGGCCTGGCTGCTTTGTGCTCACGGGTAAGGCAGCGTTTCCCAGGGGGCCCCTGGGGGCAAGTGGCACAGTCAGGTTTAAAGTGTGGGTGGGTTGCTGTGGCGGAAGTGAGGCAGACGGCGGTGGGGGCCCAGAGGAAAATGATGAGTGGGCACCCTGTTGAGTTGAGTGACCGCCCATGAGGTTGTGACAAGCAGACCCGAAGCTGCAAGATGGTGGCACCACAAGACAGAAGCAGCCTGGGTGCTGGACTGATGGCTCATTTGAAAGGAGCCGCTCAGGAGAGGGGCCCTCCCGGGAGCATCTGAGCTGCGTGTGCCTAAGGGTGATAGAGTTCTATTGTCTGCAAGTTGTTGAGGTTTCTGAATTTATCTTGCACGCATTTTCTCCAGCTTTTAGCCTATACTTTGGTGTAGATGTAAGGAGCAAAGAGCAGGCTTCTGCACACTATGAAACATTTGCCAGGTGAAGCTCAGGGGTCCTCGCCTGCAGGGCAACCACCGCAGGTGCGCGCTTCTCCTGACCTCCTCCTGCATGGCCCCTTGTGGGAACCGAGGTTCCAGGAACCAGCACAAAACGCTGACATGCTTCGTGCTGTTACTGCCGTGAGTAATACACTGCCCTTTGCCTCTGACTCAGAAGGCTTGCGTCTCCTACCAGCACCCTTGAAACCCTGGCAGGCTAACTGGAGAACTTGAAAGCAGATAAAATCTCAGATTCTCTACAGCCTGAACAGAGCTGTCCAGAGATGGCCAGAGATAAGGATCTGGGGCCGGGGACTGCGGTCTCACCGGGGCAGAGCGGGGCTGCTGTCATGGGGGCTGACGAGATTACCTAGGGCCGGCCGAGTGGTCCTGTTGAGAGAGAGAGATGAGAAAGAGAACCCTGAAGAATGCTGACTATTGAGAGAGAGAGAGACAGAGACAGAGAGACAGAGAGAGACAGAGACAGAGAGAGAGAGGGAGGGAGAAGAGAACATAGAACAGGCCAAGACAGAGAGACCTGAGAAATAAGTGTTTCAGCTTCAGGCAGGAGTGGTCAGGAATGTTAATGACCGTGGAAGTCAGTAAGATAAGCACTGTGCGTTTGAAACCTGAGAAGTCACTGGAGACTTTGGTGTGACTCCTCTGCGGGCACTAATGGAGGCAAAGTCCACATCGCCAGGGACCGAAAAACCAGCAAGAGGTGAGAGCCAGGCGAGTGCAATCCCCGTTTCAGGAAGTGGATGGGAGGGGCAGAGGGCTACAGGCAGCGAGGTGTCTCCGGTTGTGGGAAGTGCTGCAAACACAACACACACACACACACACACACACACACACACACACACACACACACACACGGCTACATCTCATCCTCGCAGCCAAGGTTTTCCAGTCCGACTATCATTTACTTTTCTAAACCAACTTCACACCAGTTCCCAGCATGAACTACCAGGATAAGTCTGATAGATTTGCTAACTCCATACTTCCTCTCCAAAAGGTTTCGTGTATTCCTCCTGCCTTAATGCCGATACGAAACCAACCACCGTCTGAGACCCCACGGAGCCTCCGTTTCTCCGTTTCGGGTCTCCGTCTTGCTGCGGTCCACACTGCTCTCTCCTCTCGCCGACAACGCAGGCTCTGCGTGCCCGTGTCCCCTTTTCTGGCCCTTCCCACGGTGTTTCCAGGTGTGTGTCGGGTCTTACAGTCCAGGCAGGTTGGTCCTTCCAGAGGCAGCACAGCGTGTGGAACCGAGAGCCTGGCGTGAGCCTCAGACAGAACTGGGACCGGGCAGGGCCCTGCTCCGAGCGACCGCCGCAGACACAGGGTGACACAGGGTGACACAGGGCTGCCCTGTCACCGCTGAGTTACAAGAGTTCTTCGTATACTCTGGATGTGAGAACCCTGTTGCGCACTTAGTTCGAAAATACTTCCTCCCATTCTGTGGTTTGCCTTTTCACTGTCTTGATGGTGTCCTCCGATGTACAAATGCTTTAAATTTTGATGAAATCCCATTTCTCTTTTTCTTTTGTCACTTGTATTTTGATGTCATCTGTAACAAGCCATTCCCTAACTTGCGGTGACACAGTCATACTCCTATTTTCTTCCAAGGGCTTTAGAGTTTGAGTGTTGACACTTAGGCCCGTGACCTGAATCCAAAAGAGCTGATCCACTTTGAGCTAAGTTTTGAACGTGGCGTGAGACAGGGGCCCGGCTTCGTTCGTTCCCATTGTGGGTGTCAAGCTGTCCTGGCGCCATGTGCTGAGCGGACTATTTCCCCCATTGAATGGCCTTGAACACGTGTCAGAACTCAGCTGACCACAGACGCATGGCTCAGTTCTCAGCTCTCAGGTCCATGCCGCGGAGCGACACTCTCCCCTCCCCCCGCAGCACGCACTCGGCCTTCGCATGAGGCCTGACCTCAGCTGTGGGGTTTTCCCAGACACCTTTTAGAGGGACGACACGGCTCTCCTCCAGGCCTAGTGCCGCTGGCGAATGACGAAAGCGCATTCAATTTGGTCAAATGTTCCTCCTGCATCTGCTGAGACGGTCTTGTGGTTTTGTTTTTTACTCTGTTGATATGGTGTATTACACTGATTTGCAGATTTCACAATTTTGCATCCCTGGGATAAATCCCACTTGGTCATGATACATGATCATTTTTATAGGCGGCTGGATTCAATTTGCTAGCGTTTTACGAAGTGCTTTTGCATCTATGTTTTTAAGGTTTGTTGGTCCGCACTTTTCTTTTGATGTCTTTGGTTTGACATCAAGGTAAAACAGCCTCGTACAATGAGGTGAGAAGCATTCCCTCTTCTAGGCTTTGAGGAGTTGGTAAAGGATTGGTATCACTTTGTCTTTAAATGCTTTTAGAATTCATCAGAGATGCCCTATGGATCCAGGGTTTCCTTTGTGGGAAGATTTTTTGTTTTGTTTTTTAAAGAGTTTATTTATTTATTTTTAGAGAGAGGGGAAAGGAGGGAGAGAAACATTCGACACGTGAGAGACATATCAATCAGTTGCCTCTCACGTGCCCCCAACTGGGAACACTCCAGGCCCCCAACGCAAGCATGAGCCCTGCCTGGGAATTGAACTAAAAAACGTCCAGTTCGCAGGCTGGTGCTCAATCCACTGAGCCACACCACCCAATAAAAGAGCCCTTTGTGGGAAGTTTTTAAAATTAATAATTCAATCTTTTTGTCTTAAATCTATCCCTGCTTTCTATTTCTTGTTGAGTTAGTTTTGGTCACTTTTGTCTTTCTTAGGAATTTGTCCATCTCACTTAGATGATTTCATTTGGTCACATACAGGTGTTCAAAGTATTCCATAATAATCCCTTTTGTTGCTGTGAGATTTGTAGTGCCATCCTCTCTTTCATTCCGATTTTAGTAATTTAAATCATCTTTTTCTCTTGGCTGGTTTAGCTAAGGGTTTGTTAACTCTGTTAATCTTTGCAAAGAAGCAACCTGTGGTTTTACTGATTCTCTCTACTGTTTTTCTATTCTATTTCATTTACTTCTGTTCTGTCCTTTATTGTTTTATCCGTTCTTCTTGGGTTTATTTCACTCTTCATCTTTTAGTTACTTAAGATGGAAGCTTAGGTTATTATTTTAAGATCTTTTTTCTTTCTAAATATAGGCTTTTACTGCTATAAATTTCCCTCTAAAGAACCGGAGAGCCTTATGCTAAGTGAACCAGCCAGACGGTGAAAGACAAATACCATATGATCTCACCTGTAAGTGGAACCTAATCAACAAAACAAACAAGCGAGCAAAACAGAACCAGAGACATGGAAATAAAGAACAAATTGACCTTGACCAGAGGAGAGGGAAGGGGGACAATGGGGAAAAGAAGGGGAAAGGTCAAGTCAAGGAACATGTATAAAGGACCCATGGACGAAGACAACAGGTTGCGGGGGGGACTGAATGTGGGAGGTGGGGGTGGGTAGGGCAGGGGGGAGTAACGGGGGAAAATGGGGACAACTGTAACTATAAAAAAAAAATTAAAAAAAGAATTGCTTAGCTGCATCCTGTAAGTTTGATAGTTATTTTTTGTTTTCATTCATCTGAAATTACTTTCTAATTTCCTAGTTACTTTTCCTTTGACTCATTATTAAGAAACATGTTTAATTTTCACATAGTTGTGAGTCTCCCACATTTACTTCTGTTATCGATTTCTAATTTAAATGTGTTGTAGTTGGATAACATACTTTGTATGACTTTAATATTTAAGTTTATTATGACTTACTTTGTGGCCTAAAATTATCTATCCCGTCCCATGTACACTTGAGAAGAATGCGTGTTATGTTGCTGCTGTGTTTTTGGTTTGGGGTTTTTTCTTTTTTTGGTCAATTTTCCACACAATCACATCATCTATTAAAAAAAGGTAGTAGTGTTCCTTCATGTTCAGTCTGTACACTTTTTATTTCCTTTTCTTGTCTTGTGGCCCTAGACTTCCAGGGTGATGTTGCAAAGGGATGGTAGAGGCGGCAGCCTTGCCTTGCGCCTGATCTCAGTGGGAAAACTACTCATTCCTCACCATTAAGTGTCTCATCATGATGGTTTTTCTGAGCTATTCTTTATCGGGGTGACAAATTCCCCTGTATTCCTACTTCACTGAGAATTTAAAAAAAAATCACGAGCGGGCCCTGGCTGGCGTGGCTCAGCTGGCTGAAGCATCGTCTGTCCCACAGACTGTGTGGTTTTGATGTTTTCCTGTTTCATGGCCTTCCTGACCAAACTCCGCAGGTGTTGTGGGCTGCCACTGGAGTCTCTGCTCGGCTTCGGCACCAGCTAACGTGAGACAGGGATTTCCTTAAATGCCCCGAAACAGTAGGTCTTTCACCCTTTGCTGATGGGCTCTGTGTGAGTTGGGACATGCCTGCAACATTTCAGTAGTTGACACCTCTAACGTTTCTGTTCCTGCCTGAGCAGAACCTCGGGCTTAGCAGAGATGCCTTCTCAGGTCTTTCTGGGCACGCACCTACAAAGCCCCTTACATCCAGATTCCCAGGAATGTATTGAAACTTTTCCAAGTCCCCTGTGGACACCTCAATCCCCAGATTTCTCTTTGTGGGTTCCAGCCAGCCTCCGATTTGTTCCAGCTGGTGTTTCTGCCTTGGGCCACTGTGTATTAAACAATTGCTGACACCTTTGTTTTGTTTTGTTTTTGTTTTTAAACAAATGCCCAAGTGCTAGGACTTTCCTCACTGAGCAAGCTGAGTCAGGTCAAATAAAGATAAGTCCTGTAAATGGACTTTTCCAGGGGGTTCCCAGACAAGTCAAACAGTGACAGTTTTCTGGGGATGTGGCTTTTTGGGGAGCTCTGGGCCTGCTGGCTTCCTCCAGTGGCTACTCGGCTGCTGGTTTTCTGAGTCACGGTCGTTCTGAGTCTGTTGGTTTTCAAGGCTAACACAGAGCTGGGAAGAACGAGGTACAAAGAGGGCAAGATAAGTGTCACAAAGCTTACTGTTCTTACAAGACTCAGGCATTTTTCTTGAATGAGAGCTCTGCATTGTTGCAAATCTTTGGTTGACTCCCGGAGTTCTGAAAATGTTGATTCTGGGGGGACAGTTTTGCCTGTGTTCTCGCTGTTGCTGTGGGGGAGCAGGCATCCAGAGGTCTGAACCCCAGCACCCCAGGCGCACGTCCTCCGTACACGTTCGCTTCCGACTGCGCTGGGACGCAGCGCTGCCCTCGGGACCTGCTGAGGAAGGCTCGGTTTGGGTCCCAGACAGCTGTGCTTCTGGACTCCCCTATTTCTCCCGCCTGTTTGCGTTGTTAGCCCCTGGGTCTTCCCACAGCAGGCCCCCTCTCCTCATTAACATGCTACTTCTAACATGCCGTGCGGTTAATGGTCCAACAGCCGAACTGGTGAGCAACTGTGGGGACAGGTGTGGGGCGCCTGCTGCAAAGTGCGATGGCTTTGTGGCACCGTGACTGCTCAGAGGTTGTTTCGGCTTATTCTCTCCTATGTTCTGAAAATGAAGCTTCTAGATGTCTGAAGTGAGAAGATGTGAGTTGTGACGCGGAGTATGGGGGGCAGTACTCCTGACAATACTCGCTGAGTCAGAGTTCTTCTACAGTAACATGCCTCATTCTGGGAAACCTGTTTTAAGGTGACCTTGACCAAAAGGGAGTTTGAAGGTAACAGTAACCAGCACGGAAGATGAGGACGTTTTGAAACCATGCCACATGGGGAGTAAGTGGGAAGAACGGTGGTATTTCATTGGGAGAAAGAAAAAGTTGTTAAAAAGGACAAACTCATTGGAGTACAGAATAGCATTGATATGGTAATAAAATTGTTATGTCTCCTTCCATCATTAGAATGCCATTTGGCATGATTATGACTAAAAAGCATAGATTATAATGGGACAGATTCAACTCAGCACAAAAGAAATTTCTAGAAATGGGAACTGTCCAATAATGCAGTTGACTGAGCATTTACTGCAGCCTCAGCCTGGGGCGGGGGGCAAAACTGAAGAAGAAAGAGACGCTGTTCTAGAGCAGCTTGAGAAGTGAAGGCCCATCTGTACGGGAGCTGAGCCCGGACCAAACGACCCCCCGTGAAGGGGCCTGTGGGTGGAAGACGGAAGCGCAGGACAGCTGAGGTCCACTCTGAACCGCGCCTTTTACGAGTCTGAGATGTAGGCGGGGGTCCCCTCGAATCCCTACAGAGGTGGCACGTGAGTTTAGCGCAAGATAAGATATTCAGTGTGAGTCCAGAGACTCCAAGGAATACAATGTATTTTTGACCTGTCTACTAAAGTCTCTACAGTCATTAAATTTTGCAAGAAGTTGGTGGCACGTTAAGTTTACCTTAGGGTTTTACTGACACCTAGTGGTAAATATGGGAATCAGTATAATGTAAGATGTTAGACTATACACAATTATTATAAAAAGAAAAATGTTCAATATCTATAAAAATTATAAATTCCTATAGTGAAAAAATTTATTCAGGTTTTAAACTCAATTTCTGAATGGATTTCAGATTGTTTAGATGTTATCTTTAAGATATCTTTATCTTGAAATTTCAAACTTTTAAGTATCTTGACTGATTTTATTTATAAGCAAACTTGTAATATTACCAAATCTTTTAACTCATGTATTTAAGTTATATTATTTCCATGGCTTATTAAAAACAGAAAAATATCATCCAAACTACCAATTTTATCAAATTTGATTTGTAAGTCAGTGTCACTGAAAATCAAAGGTAAATACACCCTAATTCAAAGTGAGGATCATGGACGCCGACCCAATACCATTACCAATACATTTTTTTTTTTAAGATTTTTTTTTTCCTTTTAGATTTTATTATTTATCTTTAGAGGGGAAGGGAAGGAGAGAGGGAGAGGAACATCAATGTGCGGTTGCCTCTTGTATGTCCCCTGCCGGGAACTGGCCTGGCAACCCAGGCATGTGCCCTGACTGGGAATCGAACCGCGATCTTTCGGTTTGCAGGCCCGCACTCAATCCACTGAGCTACACCAGCCAGGATTACCAATACTTTTTAATGACAGCGACACCCTGCTGGTAACGTTCTTGTCTATGTTTCTGACTGTGAAGAAGCTTGGAAAGGTTGGCGCAACGGCCAGGAACAACAGGCGCGCACTGGCCTGTGGGGCCGTTAGACCTGTGCTCGGGTCTCTCCGGAGCACCTGTATCCTAAACAGATCGAGGTCAGCAGCTATGACTACTGAGCCAGAGGACACACGTATTCCCACGTGCACACACTGACCTGCGGGACTTCCCAGGCCGGGCCAACACAGGCCACGGTGGCGTAGATGCCACGACACCTGATTCCTTCTACCTCTCTGACTGATTTTAGTGATCACGAGTTATGTCAGAGATGACAATCTCTACAAGTTTATTACATATGTCGTCTATTTTATCAGTATTTAGCTTCTGTTAGCTTAGTGTTTGTTGAAACAACAGAAAGGCATAGAACGCATGAGAAGAGTTGTGGCAACTGTGGGCAAGGCCAATGGCAATTCGAACACGTCTGTGCATCCCACCACCCGTGTGCAGAGCTGCTTACAGCCACCAAAAGCCTAGACTCCTGGGACCTAAGCCGTATGTTCTGCCGTAAAATATTTCACGCGCTTGCAGACATTCTTCATCGCCTTTGGTAACAGGCAAAGCTTCCGTGCACTACTTTCGCACCAGACAACACCAGCCTGTGTCTCTGAGCTGTTTCCCAGGGACGGCGCCCTCTGGTCCCTCTAGAAAGCAACAGGACAGAGTCAGGCCCGGCCTGTTCAGCACGGGGGTGGGGCGGGAGTGGGGAGGGCCGAGGGGGGCGCAGATCCCTGTGTCTTTCAGAAGATGGAGTAACGTAGGGAGGCCTAGAGCGCGGGTCTGAAAGGCTCGCAAGCATCTGCAAAGGGATTAAGGGGCGGGATTACTGTAAAGAAGGATTACGATTGTAGAAGATAATCTCAAATCCACTTTGAAAGCATTCTTAAAGTTGTAGGTATTTCAAAATCTATAATAATAATGATCAGCAACAACCCTAATTTAAAATATTTTTTGGTTTTCTTGCCAAAATTCATCTTAGAAATTTTCGGATGACCATGAAGACTGTTTAGCAAGATGGAACTAACCCAGCTATGGATAACAGGTATGATTCCAATATTTAAAATGCTGTTAATGCAATAATTTCTTTGGAGTCATTCTTCGAACCCACCTCACGAGGGCTCATGGTTGTTTAGAGGAAAGCATGCTGATTAGAAGCAAGCAGATCTCGGGTCCAGCCTTCATCCTGTTCTTCGGTAGGCTCGGCAGGGACGGCAAATCACTCCGAATCCCTGAGCTGCTGCGCTTTTCACCCACACGCCACCGCACGCGGCTCCGCTGCCGGGCTGTGCCTGCAGCCTCCCGAGTGGAGCCTGACACCCAGCAGGCTCTCCGTTAGGGTCTGCTGGCTGACCCAACTCGTGAGCGAGAGTGAACATTAAGACGCTGCCCAACGCACTTCAGACGGGGTGCTGTGAGGTGTGAAGGGCAGGGTGACGCACGGAAAATGGCTTGAGAACCATGTAATGCTACCCAGTCAAATGGTACAAGACATTCTTTCTCCATTGTTGGAATATGGGTATATTTTTGGTACCTAACTTAAAAAGAAATTAAGGTAAATGTGCTAATAACTGCAGGTTATTTCAAATCACTACAGCTCATCTATCTTTAAATACTCTGCGGGGAATACGCTGTATGCACCTCCAGCCTCGGAAGACTCAGTGATTGCTTAAGAGTAACGTGACTTCAGAGATAAAATACCTGATTTTCAATAGTGCAGGTAAATTCTCTAAACAAGTTCAGATTAAACAGTCAAATGTGAATTCCCTGTACTAGAATACAGTCATGGTATATAACACCTCATCATATTTAAAGAGATTTAGATCCTTTGGTAGTTCATAAGTGTGATGATTGGGTGCTCACGCTCTTGTGTGACATGGGCCTCCCACAAACCTTGTTACGATATTGGCACGTTACCCGTCTGACATAAAAAAAAAAGAAAAAGATTTACATGCATCAAAGTTGAAAGGTCCAAGGTAGACTGTGAGGTGAACGATGCAAATAATACATTTATATTTATGTAAAGAAAAGTCAACCCATCTATTTCTGGGTGTTTAAATATATAACCATCTTCAAAAAGGCCAAAGGCACATACCTAATTAATGACAGTGGTTATCTTTGAGAAAGGCAGTGGACCTACACAGGGTGAGTAGGGATTTTAACTTTATTGGCATTGCCTCAAATTTTTTAGCAGCGGAAATGTGAAAAAAATAGACGAGAGAATATTACTGAGTCACAGACTCCTATGTGACTTATTTGAATATTAGAGATGGAAAGGGTAACTATCTGTTAATTTTATACAAATACGATAACATAGTCACTAAAACACACTAATCCACAAATTAGAAAGATTAAGGAAAAATATATTTGTTAGTTATATGTAGTGACAACGGGAAGCATAATTCTCATGAGAGTTATAACTTCAAAGATATTTCACTATTAAATAAATGAAGTATTTAAGCTTCACTTACTATTAGGTTTTATTATTTTAACATTATTTCTCGACTGGCCCGGCCCATTAGACAAAAACCACACTGACGCAATGCAACGCGATCGCGCAGCCTGAGAGCCCCACCCCCCGCCCCCAGCAGCTCTGCCTGACCTGATCCTCCGCTTGCGGTGCTGACGGGCTCCGGGCGGGCCTCAGGCCTCCCAGGCTTCCCTCCCGGAGGAGTTCCTCAGTTCCATAGGTTCATCGTCTTCTTCCCTAAGCATCCTTTCCTGGGACGACACTCTCTCTGTTCTCCGCAGGGAGTCTGGGGTTGGGAGGGGCCTCTGGTCCTGGAACTCGTGGCCCATCGGTGGGTTTCTCCTCACTCCAGGACCACTGAGCCTGCCCTCGGGTTTCAGAGACCGATGCTTGTCGTCCTTACGCTCGTACATAGTCAGTCTCCTCTCAACGACCTCACGAATCAACACTGAAAGAGCATAAGTACGCAAGTCCCTGTGAGTTTTTTTGGATTTTAGCAGTTACAACGCTAATAGGTGAGTATAAAACACTTGACCAGACCTCGTCCCTTCCCTGTATCATAGCCTTCCACGTGAAGTCATGAGCTTACTTTCTGAGTCACTAATGAATCGGATGTGAGTTATATTCAATACCTATTTTAACAAGATATTTATAAAGTAATGGCAAAAGATATTAATTCTGACCAAGTTATAGAAGAACCAAAAATAATATTGAGGATAAAAATTTGCACCTTGGTTAATAGAATTGATATATTGCAAAATTAAGAACTAAAACTGTAAAATCAACACCTTTCTTCTATTTATTCTTACTACTGAAAAATTTTAGAGGTGACTTTTAAATAAAATAACTTACTGTCGAGCACTGTCCTTCCCATAATGCTGTGTTCCACGGTTTTTTCAACTTCTTTCATTAGCCATGGAAGGAATCCTAGCTCAATATCTATGACAAAAAAGTGAGTTTTAATCATTAAAAGTAGTTCTTATGAATCACTATAGATAGGAAGAATCTGTGCTTTTCCCCTAACGTTACAATGTCAACATTATTTTCTTAATACAAAATGTTAAGTAGCCTCACGCAGCATTACTTTGCCATATTCTCTCTATATGTTCTGGTCCATTTCCTTTCCCGTACAGTGGAAACAGTATTTTCAAAACTGCGAGGCCTTCCTTGGAGCCGGCCTTCCTCTGAGCTGACTGTCCAGGTGCGTGAGAGGCGTGTCCGGCAGGTGGGGGGACTGGAGAGCAGCAGCGCCTCCACGCGCAGTGCCAGTCCGGGATCGAGCGACGCCTGGCACGTGTGCTCTGCCTGCAGCCTGGGGCCTAACAGCAGCGGGCTGGGACTTGGAGGACGCAGGTCAGAGGGCGTCTGAGAAGAAGGCCCTCTGGAAACGAGGGGTTTCCGCAGTGGTACTTCTGTTCGAACGGAAACGGAAATGCCCTCTGCTACCGTGTAAGCCTTTTAAAACCATGGTCCACTACGATATACACGTTACTGTTCAAAAGCAGCTTTTTGGGGGGTGGGCATCTTTAGTGGGGCGACTACAGTGTGACGGAGTAGTGCGTGCCCTACGGCACGCGTCTGTCTCCAAGCTTCCAAATCCACGAGAGGAAGCAAGGCCACCGGCCTCTGCGAGCAGAAGGGCCCGAGGGCGGCGAGGCAGCAGGGGCGGTCGGTGTGCAGGCGGGAGCCTGAGTCGGCTCGTCTCGGCCTGCGCGTGGCCCTGCCCCCGCGAGCGGGAGCAAGGCATTTCCCTTTCTGAACTTCAGTTTCTGCTTCTGAAAAATGGGACTTAATCTACCCTGTCCACCCCCACAGGGCTCCTGGGAGGGTCACATGGTATCACATAGGGAAAGCTCTCGTAAGTTAGAAAGTGTCCTATCAGCGTGAACCAATAACACGTATGCACTCTGACCTCTGTGTATTGGAACTGTGTGATCAGTGAAAAGGAACATTACTAACGCCTGCCCCCAAACGCTGTGAGTCCTTTGAAATAGGACCTGTGTGCACAGCGCTGTGGGTTTGGGACTGCTGAGGTGGGGAAGGAGGGTGGCAGCGAGAATACGCCAGGGGACCCTGGCCCTTCATCCGGCTGGAGCGGCTGCAGAGACAGGTCTGAGGGGCGCGGGTTTGGGTTCTGGGAAGGCGGAAACCAGGCCTCCTTTTCGTCTCCAACACCGGGTACAGGGCCGGGGAAGGTGCAAACACCTAACAGCAAGTAAACAACTTCAGTCGCTGCCTCACAGGTTTTCGATGAGAATAGAAAATCAGCTGAGAAAAAGTGAGTGACAGCTTACACAGAAATAGTGCTTTACAGTTTACAAAAGTTTCAAATACATTATGACATTTAACCTCCAAATAATCCTCATTTCACAGTAAGAAAATGAAGGCCATAAAGCTGTTTTATGACGAAGTTGGGTCCCAAACCCAAAAGTTTGACCTCGAGTCCATACTTCTTTCTACAATCCACTGTTGCTTCTGAACAAAGACAAACTAGTATTCTAAAATCGAGGTCTTTCTAACACACTTGTTGGTAACAGTACTGACTTAGACCAACTCTCATTGACTTTTTACTTTGCTTCCGAGATAGAAGATGCCAATGCAAAAGTGAGCAGGAGATAAATGTGAACCGTTAGGCGGTGCTTGGTACGAGTGAGTCGAATAAAACCCTCCGCAAACCTCTTTCGATGGGATCGAAGAAGTAGCCGCCATCCCGGAGGCTGCCGAAGACCGAGGGGAGGAGGTCGGACAGGTAGCGCTGGGCGAAGGCGCGGGCCGCGATCTTCTCCGCCGTCTGCTTGTGCTTGTGCACCACCTCCCACTGCTGCTGCTTCCGGCGCTCCTGCCCAGAGAAGAGCCCGTCGTTAGTTCAGGCTGGCTGCGCTGTCCTGCCCTCCCCGTGTCCTGACGTTAGTGCGTGGAGGAAGTGGGACTCGAGGTGTCTACCTATGAGAGGTTCGTATTTTCCATCGAGCAGCTGATGAATTTCAACAGCTGGCAGGCACCGAACTCAGGACAGAGAGGGAGCTTATGGTAAAATTCATCTCCTGATCCATTTTCAAACAAAGCAGTTTCAAGACATGCATGTTTGCCAGCATGGGCGACCTCAAAGGATTAGGCTATATGCATTTTTAGGCACTAGTATCACAAAGTACTGCCGACATGAAAATTACGTAGCTGCTTAGAGGTCTTCAGTAAAGAACTTGGGCCAATGAATTGTCTCCTTCGTCATGAATTTTTGAGGTCGCGAAGTTCCAAAAATTATAAAGCCTTCCCCCGTTGTTGTTGCTTCCTGGAGACCACGTCCCCAGAGCCAGCGGACGGCCTTCTCTATGCCCGCGTGCAGGCGGGAGCTTTAGTACGTTTTCTAACTCGGTCCATTTTCAAAGGTTAAGCAACTATAAATCTAGATGATTGGTAGTCTTCACTGTTTTCATAGTTCCTAATAGTAAATAAGCTAAAAAATAAGTACTCATCGATAGATTTCACTGATTATTTCAACGAAGCTAATGTTGTTGGTGCTCATTTCACATTTGTAAAAGGTCTTGCATTTGCGCAATCTTTACAATAGGCCACATGCTCTCTACACAACTCATCATTCACTTTGGAGGGAAACTGGAAGTCCATTTGATTAGGTATTAAGTGGGACACCCCGACAACCAGCCTTTCCGTGGGGTAAGTGGGGCTGTCTGGGAGGTCATCTGACCTGGCTCAGGCACCCAGGCACGCCGCCTGGGCGACGCATTCTTTCCGCGCACAGCGCGGGGCCCACCGCCTGACCCAGAAACGCCGGAACGACCGCCGAGCCTGGTGTTTCCTGACTGGAGGTTGGTGGCATATTTTAACAACTGGATTCCAGCCCTGGCCGGGTGGCTCAGTGGGTTGGAGCGTTGTCCTGTGCACCACAAAGTTGCAGGTTCGATCCCCAGCCAGGGCACATGTGAGAGGCAACCGACAGATGCTTCTCTCTCACACCAGTATTTCCCTCTCTCTCTTCCTCCTTCTGTCTTTAAAGTCAATAAACATATCCTTGGGTGAGGATTAAAAAAACTGGATCCCAAACCTTTCGTTATTAAAGGTTCTAAAAAAACGCCCCGGAAGGGCCCACGTGGCGGTGGTGCGTTCGTTACGTGCTGTGCTGCAGGGCACGGAGGAGAGTCTGGCCGCTTTCCGGAGGAAAGACCCAGAATTCTGTGCGGATCCTCTGCTTCTCATCCCCCTTCCACCAATCTCGGACACACTCACGCTTCCGTTCCCACCTCTTCTGCCGCTAACTGATGGCAGGTTGATATACCTCTTCCACGAGGGCTCTTAGTATTTCAGAGTGCCTTTCAGTTGGGACGTAAATAACTTACATTACTCCACTTGGAATTCTGGGGAGCTCTCTTTAGGTGCCTTTATACATGCGGGAATTTAAACACCGTAACTCAGCTCGTGGAGGTTCTATGACACGTAGAGCAGGAGAGGCACGGACAGCAGATACTATAGGGCCTTCTAACGTGTTTCTAAAGAGCTTAGGCTCCGTGACACGCCGCACGTGAGCACAGCTGGTTACAGAGCCAAGGACTGAGAGAGAAAGGCGGAACTCTTTACTTTTTCCTGTCGGTGTCGTCTCTCTTGCTCTTCGAGTCTCTGAACCTCAGCAAGCTCCACGTTGCGCAACTCTTCATACGCATTCTGGCTGGCCCGCAGGTTGGCCAGCTCTTCCTCTTCCATCACTTCCAGAAGAGACTGCTCAATGGTCTTTCCCACCAGAACTTCCAGCATCGGCTGAACTTCAAGATCAAAGTCAAAGAGCTTAAAGGCACAAAACAAAGCAAATTTCAATTAAAAAAATTTTAAACTGTGGACATGATTACAGATGTCCCCAATACCCTCCTCTTTGCCCACGTCCATGCATCAAATTTTAATCATAAACCAAATGTTCAATGAAAAGCTATCCAGAGTGAGAGCAACAGCAAGGCGCTCTGCACAGAGCATCTCCCGTGTGCCAGATGCTGCGCTTGGGCTTCACTCACGGTGTCCAACCCTCAGAACAGCCCGCGGGGCCCGCAGGAGAGCACCCGGTTCCCAGGCGAGGTGACTGAGTCAAGGTTACAGCAAAGATCTACGCGGTCATCAGAATGAACCCTGATACCCGGCCATTATAAGGTCAAACTCTGAAACCCAGGAGAAATATCCTTGTCTCTTTTATTCCCTGCCTTTTTTACTCAATTCTTACTGATTGTTTTTTGATAACAATTAAAAAACAAAGGAGCAAGAGTAACGGGTACTATAGTGATTCATCTCTAGGATTTAGAAGCAAATATACTCTTCCATGTGGCCTATGAAGACTTATTTTCCAAATTTCAATGGCAGTTGATTCAAGTTCCCTCAGGTCTTAAACCTCATTTAAATCATTATATTACACACATAAGCACTGCTTTCTCTTCTTACATTTCCTAAACTGGCCAATCAATGCATCCCACACTGATATGAACATGTAATGATTTTTAGAACTTCTTAACATAGGTTATCTTCATAAAAGCTAGGAAGATAATCTATAATCTATAAGCAACTAATAGTAAAATCTTTTATACTAGGAATATTATTTTTCCTTATTTGGTACAAATCTACTTATAGTCTATTTAAGCAAGTATGCAGACACATAAAAATAAAAAAATGCTAATGATTTTTATTTCTGATAAGCAAAGAGAGGCAATCAGAACATGGATACTTGTGTAATTTTAACTTCTTACATTAAAGATAATGAAAACTTAGCTTTGTTAGAGAAAAATATCCTCTTAAATTTTGGCCTTCTATCTACAGAATTATAATAAGGGCAACAGTTGTAAATCTACTTGACCCTATAATAAACGGAACCAAACTTTAAAAAAAAAAAAGAAATCCAGTAACTAGAATCTTTCTGACTGTGCAGTGGTTTGTACTCCTATTAAGCTTTTAACTACCCCTAACCTTACCTATTTATGATGAAGACATAGGGAAGTGCAAATAATGTACTATACCTCTCCTTCTAGTATTTCGGTGGCCACATCTCTGCCCGTTTTGGCAGGAATAAAAAGTGGTGTTGGTGGTCTGTCCAAAAATGCATCTGTTTGGCATTCCATATCAACTTCTATTACACGGTCAGCAATTTCTTCAAGGTATAATTCTAAGAGAATACCATATACATTGAGTTTGAATTTCTGGTCTCTTTCAAGCATAGATTTGCATCCGAAATTTTAGCTCCTTCGGAACAGAACTAAGTGGATCAGAGAGTAAGTCTTAGTGCTTGGATGGGGGGACTGCGATTCATGTGCTGTACTGAGCACTGTGTACGTTTGGAAGGCCATAGAGTCGGTCAGACTAGAATATTTATCGAATGTTGAGAAAGCACTGAGCTTTGCGTTTGGAAATGAAACTAAAACCTTGGATGTATGCGTAGGTAAAATGTGAAGTATGATGGGGTGGAAAGTTAATAATCCATCTATATAATTGAGTCTTAAGATAGTAAACATACGAAGATTTGAAAATTCCTGGACATTTAAAAAAGTTCTGCCCCGCATTTCAGCGTTACTTGGTTTGTTCTCTAGCCTGTAGATTATAAACACACACACGGAAACCAATTTCGCCTTAGAGAACATCTATGCGAGGCCAGGGCTGTACGGTCTCAGGCAAAGAAGACGGAAAGTGGGGTCAGGTGCGGAATACAGGGCCTAACCGAGCCACAGCCTCTTGGGCCTCAGTTTCTTTGTCTGTAAAAGGGATCGTAACTATCTGTCATGTGGAGTCTTTTAATAATAAAAGAGATACAGAGGTAAAGGACCTGGTACAGTCTCTGAGATCTAGGAAATACTCAACAAAAGGGGGACCTCATTGGAGCACTTAATATTCTGATGCTGCAAATCAACACTAACATTTATCTCTACAGAATTACAACTATATTGGCTCATTGCAGACACACTCATTCTAGACTCGGGGCGGGGGAGAACTGGGGATGGTTTGCTCCCCCTTGCCCGTACTACCCAGAAAACACTCGGATGAATTCACTCACCCCCTTGGCCAGGTGCAAGGTGCATCCTGACTAGTTACGTGCTCCATGGAAAACACCGAGTGCTGTCTGATTATCAAGATTCTGTCCAGCCCCTCACAGACCGTACAGCTGAGAACAGTCAGACAAGTAGGAGAAGCCTGCACCAGCCTAGGGGAGCCCGTGCGGGCCTGGGGAGTGCGTGAGGGGAAGGCGAACAAAGCGAGAGAACGGAAGAGGCCACGGTGGGTGGGGGGGGCCTCGGACCTGAAAGGGTTTACTCCTCTCAAGAGACAAATAAAATGTCAAAACTGCACTGCATTGCTCTCCTCCCCTGCAAGTCCAGCAGCGGTTCAAGTTAGGCTATAAAAACAAAGTGAGAAATAATCCCAGTTTGAAAATAAATATGTGAAAGGAGCTAAGAGAGAATTAATCTGGTCATAAAATTCTTTAAAAACCCCCACCCATTTTGCATTGCCGTATGTACCTAATAGAATAATAATACACAGTCTGTGAATTCTTCTAATGAACTGACTTCTCCTATCAAGTGATTGGGAGAGTCCCGGATGACATAACAGACACACGACGAACATTAGGGCCAGATGAACAAGGACTGGCTTAGAAAACCGAGCGGACCAAGAAGCCAGATGCCAACGGCACGCTCACAGACCTGTCTGCACGTCCACGTGCTTCCTGCCTTCCACGGGTTCCGGCGTCCACGGCCTGAGCTGTTCTTGGGCTCGTTTTTTGGCAAGAGCCCTCTTCTGAGTCCGGCGTTGTCTCTGAAGATCTACGTCACTGAACTGCCCACGCTGGGAGTGACAGAAAAGGCATCTGAAGTTTAGAAAATATTTCTCAAAGCATATAGAGCCACCACTGCAAAAGCGATTCCGGGATAGCATAAAAGCACCTGTCATTCATGGCTTCCTGATCGTCTGGTGATGGAAATGTTATTAGACCTGTGTCAGATAATTAGAAAGGTGTCTGACCATGCATCAACGTAGCTTCAAAGTACCATCATTCAGTGGTATCAATGGGTGCAGAATCTTATGCAATAAATTGTTTTTCCTCATTCAAGTTTTTTTTTTTTTTTATGATTTTCCCTCATGCCTAGTAACCTAGCATACTGATACACTCATTTGGGTATAATAAATTTTAATATATATAGTTCAGAAACTGAAAAGCACTAAGCTGACTTTAGTTTTTCAATTACAGTTGGCATTCAAAATCATTTTTACTAGTGTGAGGTGTACACCATGGTAGTTAGACAATCATATACTTTACGCAGTGGCCCCCTGGTAAGTCTAGTGCTACCTGGCACCACACGGATTGACTACAATATTACTCACTCTTCTCCCTCAGTCCAAGTGCACAAAACAGTAATGAAAGGATAATTATAATTATTCCCAGCAGTTTGCACTACTTGGAGGTCCCTGATTTCGTATTTGCACCTCATTTTGAAATCATTCTCTAGTTAAATCTGCCTTATCCCAAAGCACTGGGATACAAAAGCACTGGGGAAAATATGAAAGTGCTTTTCATGAAAAAACTTTTTAATATTTAAAATGAGAATTCTAAGAAACTTTACCCGAAATGACAATGTAAGTAACATTCGAGTTTTTTGTAAAAACCTATAGTCACGTATCCTCAATACAATGGCTACTGTCATTTAAATGCCTGGTTTTTCTGAGCCTGGGAGGGCACCGTGCATTCCACACCACTTCTCGGATGTAGCGGGCGGGGCCTGCGTAAACTCTCTGCACGTCGCGGCACAGGGCGGAGAGACGGGCATGCGCTCTGAAGCTCCCACGCCAATGCTTCAGCCCGCTGCTGACCGGGGCTGGTCAAGCTTGGACTAGGGACTCGAGTTTTTGGGTAGTCAGTTTTCTCATCTGCAGCATGGGAATACTGACAACATCTACCGAAGGCTCTGGGGGTTAAGGGATGGGACAGACCAGATGGTGATGCAACAGGCGGACACGACACCTGATACAGAGCAGTTCTCCCCGACAGGTGTCATGTCCTCTTGTTATAAGATAACAACATTACCCCTTCCCCATCACCTATAATTCCATTTTCCTGATTGCTGATACTGTTTCGGGATCATTTATTGAAGGCTTCTTTGGGTACATAGTCTACACTATTATAAATATCATGCTTGACTTTTTTCCGTTTGCCTACGGGAACAGAATCACAGGCATGTGCTGTAACAATGTTTTGGTCGGCGATGGACCGCACGTACCATGGAGGCCCCATTCGATTAGAAAGTTGCTGAAAAATTCTTATCGCCCAGTGACACCGTAGCCAGTGCAACACTGTGGCACATTACTGTGGTTAGTGGTGATGCCGGCGCAGACGAACCCACCGCACTCCCAGCTGTGTAAAAGTGCAGCCCGTACAATCATATACCACCATAGTGCGTGGTAACGGTAACGAATGGCAATGGTTCTGGTTTATGTATTGACCACACTGTACTCTTTATCGTTATGTTAGCGTGCACTCTTTCCACTTATAAAAACAAGGTTTGCCTCGCAACAGTCTGCCGAGGTGTGCCAGCATCAATCGGCCCACACGCCGTGTGTTTTCCGCATCTCTTGTTGGCATCACTTTCTCTCGTGCTTGGTTTAGTCTCACGTCGTTTTAGAGCAACATGCTGTACAGGCTTCTAGCGCAGAAGCAACAGGCCGTACTGCCTGAGCGAGGTGTGTTGGCTGCGCCGTCCGGTTTGTATGGGTGCACCCTGCGACGGTCACACGAGGAGAGACTCGCCTGACGGCACGCTGCTCAGAACGCACCCTTGTTGTTAAGCAAGGCACAGCTGTGTAAAGGTGAGCTCTTCAGAGACTCAGGGTGAAATAAACGCAACACGTTCTTTTTTGAAATGCAGTGCCCAATTCAGCTGTTACAGGGTCTAGTTAGAATACTTTTTTAAAAGTTTTATTTCGAAACAATTCACAGGAGGTTGCAAAAGAAGTAGAGTCCTGTGTACCCTTCATCCAGCTTTTTCCAAAGGTGGCTTTTTCCAAAGTACATATACTGTATTTTGCTGTGTGTGATGCACACTTTTTTGCCCACATTTTTGAGGGGAAAGTAAGGATGCGCATTATACATGGGTAGTAGCAATTCCATGTCTATACAAGTGTTTCTAATTCTTTTATTTATGCTTATGCGTTAAAAATGTACCTCTAGAAACCAGTAATGATATCCATATGCAAAATAATATCCTAGAACATGGTAATTGTTTTTGTTTCTAAATATTCATCAAAAATTAAGAAATTAAAATGAAAGATTCTTTCCCTGAAAGTTCAGGCCCAAAATGTGGGTGTGCACTATACACAGGAATGTATTATACATGCCAAAATACGGTATTTTATGTACTTGTAGCAAAACATCAAAATCAGGAGATTAGTGTTAATAAAATACGAACAGGTCTTACTCAGTTTTCCCATTTTTACATGCACTGAGTCGTGTTTGTGGATACCGTTCCATGTGACTTCACCCCCAGTGCAGAGTTGCGTGGCCACCCCCACAGTCTAGCTTTCATTCCCACGAAGGGGCTCCTTTGGGGAGTCCTTTATATTTCTCCTGAGTTCCACCTTCATCTCCGTCTCCTGGCAACCACTGATCTGTTCTCCATCTCCACAGCTTAGTCCTTCCAAGAATCTTACACACGAGGAATCGCACAGCATGTCATCTTTCAAGACCAGCTTTTTTCACTAAGCAAAATGCTGTTGAGACCCATGGAGATTGTTACGTACATCAACAGCTCAACCCTTTTTGTTACCGAGTAGAACCTGATTACACGGATGTACCAGGTCTCCGTAACCATTTTCCTACGGAAGACGCTGGAATGTGTTTTCAGTTTTTGGCTATCATGAATAAAGCTTCTATGAATGTTCATTCATGCTCAGGTTTACATGTGAATACAACTTCTCACTTCTCTGGAATAACGGTCTAGGAGTGCAACTGTAGAGTCAAATTGCCAGTACCTGTGAGTTTTCCTAAGTAGCGGCCGACCAGTTTTCCAAGGTGAAGTTTAGCTCTTCTAACCAGTGTACAGTCACGGTGCAACAGGTGCCTGGTTGTGTTTTGTTTTTCATTTTGTAAAAAGGAAAGGAACTATTTAAAAGTTACGCAGGTTTAGTTGTGGTTTTGATTTTGTATTTCCCTAATGACAAATAATGCTGATATTTTTTAATGTACTTATTTGCCACGTAAATCTCTTCTTTGGTAAAAACTCTGCTCATGTCTTTTGACCACTTTCTTTCTTTCTTTTTTCACTAAGGTGGTTATACTTGTCAATATTATCGAAGAGGGTGAGAAGTATTTTTTAATTAATTCACTGGGGTGGCCTCTGTCACTATGGCTGTGTAGGTTTCACGTGTCCATTTCTGTGACACCTGATGCGTGCGCTGCGCTGGGTGCCCCCCACCCAGAGTCAGATGATTTGCCTTTGACCATTCTCTAATTGGGTTGTTTCTTTTCTCACCCTTGAGTTTTGAGAGTTCTTTATATACTCCAAATATAAGCCCTTTGTTAGACATGTGGTTTGCAAATATCCGGTTTGTAGCCTTTCATCCTCTTATAAGGATTTTCACGTCATAAAGTTAGGAATTCTGATAAAGTCTAATTTATCACGTTTTGTTCTTTGGAATGTGCTTTGGGTGATATATCTAAGAACTCTCTGCTTAGCCCTAGATGCCAAAGGTTCTTCCTGAGAGTTTATAGTTTTACATTTTACATTTAAGTCCATGATCCATTTGAATTAATTTTTGTTTATGGTGTAAGGTGGTTCACTTTTTTTTTTTTTTGGTCTCCAGTTGTCCCAACACCATTAGTTGGAAGGGCTATCTTCACTCCACTGAACTTCTCTTGTCCCTTTGCCAAAAATCAGTTGCGTGTGTTGGTGCCGAGTTCTCCATTCTGTTCCAATGGTCCATGTATCTATTCCTCCACCTACACACCTTTTTTGATACAATTACTCACATCATATTTGGTAAGTCTTAACATAGGGTACAGTAATTCTTCCCACTTTGTATTTTTCCAAAATGGTATTAACTATTTTAGTTCCTTTGCCTTTCCATATAAATTTTAGAATAAGCTTGTCTTTAAAAAAAAAAAGATTGTATTTATTTATTTTTAGAGAGAGGGGAAAAGAGGGAGAAAGAGAGGGAGAGAAACACCAACACATGAAAGGAACATTGATCAGTTACTACTGCATGTGCCCCACCCAGGGACTGGGCCCAAGACCCAGGCATGTGCCCTGACCAGGAATCGAACCCCTGACCTTTCACTTTGTGGGACGATGCTCAACCAACTGAGCCATTCTGGTCAGGGCAAAATAAGCTATAGAAATCTTGCTGGAATTTTGATAGCAACTGTGTTACACTGATAGATCAACTCGGGGAGAGTTAACATCTTCACAATGGTGAGGCTTTCAATCCACGCACGCGGTATATGTTTTCCTATTTCTTTAGGTTGTTTTTAATTTCCTCCACCAGCGCGTTGTGGTTTTCATCTTACAGGTCCTGTGCATGTTTCGACTTATACCTAGGTATCCCAGGTTTTCGAAGGGACTGTAAATGATACTGTGCTTCAAGTCCCATTTCCGACACGCTCCTTCTCAGTGTATAGAAATATGACCGGTCTTTGTGTGCCAGTCGTGTGTCCCGGCGACACTGTTCAACCAATCGTTAGTGCTTGGTCTTCCTGGAGAGCCAATGGGATCGTTCTATGCGGACAGTCATGTCACCTGCAATTAGGGACGGTCCTTCTTTCTAATCTGGATCTAGCACTGGCTAGAACTTAGTACCACGTTGACTATGAGTGCTGAGAGTGGACATCCTTGCGTTTTCCCAGTCTAAGAAGGAAAGCATTCATTTTTTCCACCACCAATCATGGTGTTAGCTGAATGTATTTTATGGAAGCTCTTCATCAAATTGAGGAAATTCCCCTCAACTCTTAACTTGTTGTGTTTATCATGAATTAGAGTTGAACTGTTAAATACTTGTTCTGCACCAGTGACCATGACTGTGGGCTTCTTCTTTTTAACCTGTCAATACGGTGGATCACATCGACTCACACATGCTGGAACACCTCTGCATTCCTGGAGTAAATCCCGCTCGGTCACGGGATGGAGCTCTTTTGACACACTGCTGGACTCTATCTGCTACCGCTTCGAGGAGGACTTTGTATGTGCGCCCCGGGCAGCTGCCGGCCTCCAGTCCTGTGATTGGTGTCACTGGCTGGGGTGTCAGGGCAACGCCGGCCTCACAGAATAAGTCGGCGGGCATTCCCTCCTCTTTTATTTTCTGGAAGGGACTGTGCAGAATTGGTGCCAATTCTTTTTTCACAGGTTTGGTAAATTCTCCAGTGAAACCATCTGGGCCTGGAGATTTCTTTGGGGGAAACTTTTAAATTAGAAATTCAATTTCCTTAATAGTTACAGGGCTATTCATTTTTCTAGTAATCTATTTTTTAAAATTGCATAAATGTTTAATGTGCAACAGGTCAGAAATGACAGGAAACAGACAAACGGGCTCTTCCCCAGGAGGAGTGAAAAGTTCAAGTTCAAGTTCCATTCAAGTTCTACTTACGGGCGGCTCCTGGTAGATAGCATAGGTGTTGCCCCGGATCACCCTCCTGTCGTACATGATGTTCGCGTACGGCGTGGGCTCCTCAGCTCTGTCAAAGGGCAAATTCTACATGACCGCTGGTCTCTGCCGAGTCAACTTGTTTTTAATAAGACTTCGACTGAGATGGAAACATTTTAAGAAAACAGATTTTTGTTTTAGCACAGACCAAAATATAACGGGAGAAATGGCTGCCACTTACGGAATGCTTACTATGGGCCAGGCCCTTCCCACATGTTACTGTATTTAATGCTCGAGATAAGCTGCACATTGGGAAATGTAGCTCTCATATGACGGAGGAGGAAGTAAACTCAGAAAGGAATCTGCTAGAAAGGGGCACAGCTGGACTGAGGCTGTAAGACATTAGGCTGCTCAACCTTAAAAACTGAAAAGGAGCTGCCCTAAAGGACTGACGAAAGTGTATGGTTCAGGGACTGAGGAGTTACATTAATAGTATCAGGCTTCCTGAAATAAAACAAGTTAAACTTCTCATTGTCCTTGAACTTCAGAGATCTCTTATAATTATATTGTTTTAAATATTAATAAAGCTTTAATTTGGGGGCATAACGATCAATAGTGAAAAATACAGTTGATATTTGCATTCAAAGTTCTTTAAATGATATTCTACTTATGGTGACAAAACCAAATGTCCATCTATACCAATAATAATATTCTATCAGGAATGATTGTGAGAGGGGTAGGATGGTGCTTACTTATCACATGTTGACGCCGTGACCGGGCAGCCTGACTTCATGTTACCTAAACCCAGGCTCATCTCACGTGGCCTCTGGGCGGCATTCAGACCAGCTGACCGCTCCCTCACTGGGGCGCTCTCTTTTCTCAGCCTCTGTGATACGTTCTTCTATGATATGTGTTGTGTTCTTCTAAATGGTTTTCCACACCTGCCCTGCCTGTGCTTTCTCGGCCTGTGTCTGGGGCTCCAGCCTGTGCTGCAGGACTTCCTCGGAGACCCAGCCTTCTCTGCCCTTCATTGCTCTCATCCATTCTCAAGGCCTCACTCAGGATCCTAAAACTCCCCATTTTACGTTTAGCTCTGAACTCTCCAACTGACATGTCTGATGACATCTTACTAAGGTGTCTCAAAGGCAACCTCAAACTGAACATTCTCCTACTCCAAGCTGTTACTCCTTTAGCGTCCCTCATTTCATTAGATGGTCCCACTGATGATGCCCTTGGCTTAATTTAGAAGTCATCCGAATGCCTTCCAGCCCCCTACTCGCTACATCCAGCAAGTCCTGTGAATTTTACCCTGACTCCTTCTCACATCTACCCAGTGCTCATTGCCCCCACTATCTTTTAACTAGACTATTGCAAAAGTCTCCTAACTGTCTGGAACAAAAGTTTTCCCTCAATCTGTTCTACATGTTGTAGCCAGTGATCTGTTAGAATGGAAAAATCCAAACATAGCTCTTACTTGATTAAAGCCTCCCAGTGTCAATGTAATAATGGGGAAAAACTGGTTTAGTTTTTATACTATCAAAAGCCAAAAAGAAAACAAAATCTGTATCACCTATTGCTGGTAAAGATGTGGGGAAAAGGGTATGTTCAAATATTCCTGGAGTATACTTTTCCATCAGTTCATGTTAAAAATATACACGATCTAACGATTCCACCCTGGGAATCTGGCCTATAAAAATAAAGAGGTCAGTGCACACAGTTGTTTGTTTAAACCTCCTTCTTTGTGGCAAAAACTTGAAGCAAACTGAATATTGGTCAAGACTGGGAAGTTTTTAACAAGGGGCTATAACGCTATTAAAATAATTGGAGGGATTTCCACAAAGAATTAAGTGTGAAAGCAAGGTGCTGAGAATTGTGTATAATACGTTATCACCTCCACGAAGTAGACAAAGCCCTTGTACGTATGTAAGTGCATGTGTATATTCCCACACTTGTACTTCCGCTGGGAAATTGGAGGAAGGTACAGAAGCACTCATGCAAAGCCACTGACGTGATTTACCTTGAGGGCAGGAGAGGAAGGGCAGGTGTACAAGCGGAAGTGATGGGGTGCTAAGAACTCACCTAAGCATGAATCATAGGCAATCCAAAATGATACACATATTTCAATAGAATAACTTTGACTGTGTAGGTATATATAACATTAGGGGGAAAAAATAAATTAGAGCTTGTAAAAAAGGGGAAAAGGCCAACTGCAGATTAACATGTGTGGTCTGATTCTACTTCAGGACTAAACCTTCTGTCTAAATATGCATATGCTCACGTACATCTGTGTACAAGCAAGGAGGTGCAGAATGATAATACAAGATTGTTAAATTTGATTACAACAGGGAAGTGGGAGTAGAGGTGGGCAGAGGATAATTACCACTGCCTTTATTCACCCTTATTTTGTAGTTTTCATTTGTTCCAACAAGCATGTATTGCTTTTCTAAACTGAAAATCATCAATAAGGATAATGTTAAACTAAAAAACAAATACACACATTTATACCCCACTCCTTCCAATGGCTTGAATCAACAGGTTAGGTCAATATAAGCAAGGTCCTGCAACTTATCAACTACCTCTCTATATTAAAAAAAAAAAGGTTCCTAATGAACCATCTCTGATTCTTATTTTATCTATTGGTCAGATTTAACAGTAATGATTTATAAGTAAATACTTAAGGGCACCAGAAGGTGTTTTTGAAAACACTACCTTTTGAATTTGAATCCTCTTATAATAATCCTCCCCTGTTCAAATGTTCTACTTTGGTTTTCTTAAAAGTGATAGGCATTTCTTATTAAAAATGTCTTTGCCAGAATAAGGTAATTATGAATTTGGGGTCAGTTTTTGAAATAAGCATCCAGAGTTACACTGTTGACGTTCAAACGTCAATTCAGCAATTTGTGCCGAGTGCTTCCTAAGGCTCAGGCACCGTCCTAGTTGGACAAAAGACAGAAGGTTCCTGCTTCCATGGAGCCTTCATTCTTGGGAAGTTCTGCAGAGTCCCAAATTTGAGGCTTATGGAAAGAACTTCAAGAAAACCATAACGATGAGGGTCCTTTCTAAACATGGATATTTGAATATTTGCAAATACTCATTAATGTAAAAACACGATTTGGGGTCTAACACGAAAGGATCACCTGATTCTTAACCAAAGACTGGCGCGGCTCCCACTTCGGACATGGGATTATTGTGCATGACACTTTTTGTACCTGTTTCCCTATTTGCATAAGGGAGTTATAAAACCAAATTCACAGCCCTGTGGACTCAGTAAGAATATGTACGTAAATGCCCCCAGTAAGGTGCTTGGTACAGCTGGCCAACAATAAACATTAGCTGACTCACACTTAGTGAAGTCAGCAAGCAATTCATTATCCCTAAAAGTTAACTACCGGAGGCCACCCCGGCCCCTTCTGCCTTCATTCCTTCACACCACGAGAGAGTTCTTTAGGGAAGAAATTTTATTTCGGCAGCGTGTAGAGAAGGGAAAGCGGCCTCGGCAGGTTTCACGAGGGCGAAGGGGCCAGGATGGGGGACAGGTGGAGACACACAGGGGCTGGTGGCTCACTCACGGCTGCACCAGGCTGTCCCGGTAACGGCGGCGCTGGCAGGGCAGGACCCGGGGCCGGCTGGTGAAGGTGTAGGTGTAGGTGTTCATGGTCCGAGCGGCGCTGCCAGTCCACGTGGAGGCCACGTCTGGGGTCGAAGCACTTCGCTTTCGATGGAACCTGGCTTCGACGCTGGTGGGCGCTAAGGCGTCGTGGCAGCCGGAGAGGTTTCCTTTGTGCCAAGGGCAGGGATTCCGGGGCGCGAGGAGGGATAGCAAGAGAGGAAGCCGGCGGGGCGGGAAGTTGCCGGGTGTAGAAGTGGGAGCTACCCTGGGCTCGCTCTAGGGAGCGCACAGCCCGTCCGCGGTGCAGCCACTGGTTGCCCAGCAACCCCGAGTTCCGCCTGGGGGCGGGACCTCCACACGGTTCCGAAGGGCTGGTTTCGTGAGCAGGCCCCCGGGCATGCGCCCTTCCGACCCTTGCCCCGCCCACCCGCGCCTCCTGCTCCGAAGCGCCTGCGCGCTAGCAGCTCTCCGACCAGGAAGGGGGCGTGGCAGCCCCTGCAGTGCCTCTGGGGAGCGAGGCGGCCATCCCCAGTCACACTTCGGAGCGTGGCTTTCCGAGCTGGTGCTGGCGCCATTCCCCAAGGTCCACATGCTTCCGCTCCTTAGGGCGGTCTCCCCGGTTGTTTTTCCCGCTGCCTTGATGCTGCGTCGCTGCCCCGGGCGGCTCCCGTACGATCGATCGCTCCCAGCTCTGCTACGTGCGGGGCCCTGCAAGGGCTTCCCTGGTGTCTCCCAGCACCGTCACCTCTCCCGACCCGGGGCGGGCTGCAGCCGCGCTCCGCAGCCTGGCCTGCACGTCCCGCCTTTCTTTCCTGCCTACTGCTCTGTTGCCGGCCTCGGAGCGACAAGCGCCGCCCCACAGATACAATGTTGGGACTGGGGCGGGCGCTTCGTCGAGTCTTTCTTTTAGGCCTCTATACCTTAACCGGTTAGGCCCCAGGCTCTGAAGAATTGTAAAATCATGGGGTGGGCCTGTACCAAAAAAACATAGGCAGAGACTTTGGTTTTCCTATTAGCAACGTTAACAATATTGTCGTTTGTGTAAGTGAAGTATAGATTTTCCTGAAAGATCTAATTATGCGGAGTAGAATCTGTAACCATAGATCATTCTTCCCAGGAGTTTTGCTTTTGTCTCCACTACTTAGTGAAGTGCATACGGACTTTGGAGCAGCCTTTCAGCTGAACCTGGGTGGTCCTAGTAGCACATGAATTTATGAGTTTCTGCCACGAGGTGTCACTGATTCTTTGTTAGCGTCCAGTAAGTGATATAATTGCAGCACAAATGTGCCAACTAGAAGGTAGTTATTTACATTGTAGAAAGATTTCCTTCCGGGAGCCAGAGTGGTTGCCAGGCGTACACACGTGTAACGGGACGCCTGGAGCCCTAGGCTGGGAATCAGCAGGCCAGACCAGGTTGAGAGTTCAGAGCTCTGGATTTGGGTCAGGGGCTGGAGTTAACTGTAGGTTTGCACTTGCCAGCTGTGTGGCCTCAGGCAGAATTAAACGATTCTTTGTTTTATTGACAAAGACAACATTTTTGTTATTTTACCAATAAACTAGCACATAATAGATGCTGCTTTACCGGTATTACCTAGTTATTTATGCATATCAAAAAGTAATGTACATAAGAGTGTTTAGAAACTTGTGTTATGTACATACAAGATTTAGAACAATTTTATAAAAATTATGAATAACTGTAGAACTATTATATTAAACAGTTGTACTGGTGAAGACTCTCTACATGGTAGAAACCTATCTGAACTTGTTTGGCAAGAAGAGAATATTTTGAAATTTATCGGGGTAGTTCATGCGACTTCAGGAATGGCAGTGTTGTGGGGACAGCGGGCTTCAGGCACCACTGGAATCACGATTTGTGTGACACCAGTGTGAGCAGCCCCCAACTTTCTTTTTAGCTTCAGGGTCTTTCCTCTCTGGCTCCAACTTGCCTCCTCTGAAAAATAGGCGACATTCCGATATTGTGAAGGCGATGAGGCGTCCACATGACATCATCCCGTAGTTGAGAAGGCGAGAAGCCAGAGCTGGAGAAATAAGTGCTATAAAATCGCCGTGATTTTGGTGAGGAAAATACTAGTTTGGAATGTATAAAAACCATCATAGGCTACTACTAACCTTCAAATTACAAAAAAATAAAACCCCAATGTTCTGGATAATATCTTTGGGTCTGCATGTCTTTATTTTTTAAAAAATTGGTGAGGAAAATACTAATTGGAATTTATAAAAGCCATCATAGGCTATTAATAATCTTCAAATTAAAAAAAATAAAACCCCAGTGTTCAGTCTAATATCTTTGGGTCTGCATGTTTTTATTAAAAAAAATTAGTATTCCATTATTATCTTTTTCTTCATAAAGAAATCAGAGATTAAAAAAATGAAAATTTACCATAAAACCATAGGTATGAATTTGTTTTACAAATCTTCATTTAAAACGTTTCACATGGTATTCTTTTAAAAAGGCATCTGATCTGGAACATATGTTAATTCTAAACCTATTTTTATATAACTCTTCAGGAACATAATCACTGTATTCTGAGGTGCACGTGCCAATTACATATAAGCTAAATATAACTTCTTTTAAACCCTAACAAATGCATTAATTGCTTTTTACAACCCCCTCTTAAATAGCACTATTACTGAGTTTTTTTCTGCATCTGTGTTAATCAGTTACAAGTGACGTTAGTTATCTGTTATATTTTATCTGAAAATAAATTCTCCTGCCCTGAATTCCCTTAGCAAGAAGCAGAAGCGAGTTTTTAAATAAACTTTCTTGTACCGAATGGATGGAATCTCTTCCCAGCCCTCAGATCATGTTGGAATCTGGGGGGGCGAGACACTCGCAGTGAGCCCCCTGCCTGCCAACAGGGAACCGTCTGGAAAGGAGAGATGACTCCCTCTCCGTGGAGTGAGGCGGGCGGCTCCCTCCTCTCCACGCAGCTAAGGTGCTGTCTGAAAATATTGTAATGTTGGTGGGATTGTGCTTTATTGTGCATATGCCTCAGCTGTGAGTGTTCTTAAATATTCAGGGTTCTTTGATAAGAAACAAACATGATATATAGGACATAACTAGGGCTTCTGAAGTGTGTTCAAGGATTCTTCCCAGAACTATTCAAAGATGTCGTTGATCCTGAGATTTGTCTAAAAGGAAAGGGCCGGGGACTCCAGTTTTAAAATGGTATTGACTGAAGTGGGAAGTCCCTTACCCGTCTAGAAGACGTAGACCGGGGGAGGGGACAGGAGCCTGAATAGCATCCTGTGCTTTAGCTTCAGAGGATTTAAAGTGCAGCCCCGTAGACAAAGCGTGAGGCCAGGAGCAATTGCCATGCTGCATTTGCTGGTAGATACCAGGTCTGGGTTCATTTCTCTTACTGGAGGATGAGGGGAGGAGGGGGAGGCAGAGGAGAAATGTGAAATCTATGAAAACATGATGTCAAACAGGAGGAAGGGAGCATGCATTTGAACAGAGGAAGACAGGTCTCAAGGAGCGAAACTGGCATCCCTGAAACCACGATGCACGCTCCCATGAATAAGAGCAGAAAGCCACGAGGAGGAGAATTCTTGAGCGTAAAAAAGACAATTAGATGTGACTGAAAGGGAGTGACATTATGGGCAAAAGTACTTTTGAGTGTCAAGAATTGCGCCGGGCTGAGAATATAACGACAGATCAAATCACCGTGGTTCTTGCCCTCAGGAGGCTAATGGGCGGGGGGGGGGGGCAGACAGGGGATACGTACTACAGCCCAGTGCAATGTGTGTGATGACGGGCGGGGCCGGGCACAGTAGATGCACAAGAACCTCTAACCCGTGCTGGGGTGATGGTGAGCTTCCTGTGTGGAAGGATGCTGAAGCGCAAATCACCTGAAATTCTGGGAGTTTGCCAGGTGAAGTGAGTGAGGGGGGCGGGGATGTGTGTGGGGGGAAAAGAATGGCGTGTGTGAAGCCCGAAATGCGGGGATGCCATTGGCCTGGATTCCTGGGCTATCCCTCCTGAGGCTAGTGCCGTTTCCCAGAAGGTGTATTTCTTGCACCGCATGCCTTGCCCCATGTTTCAGAAGAGATGTCATGTTTGATGACCACTTAAAACTGATTTCGTTCCAGTATCTGTTAATATTGGCTTAACTGTTTACCCGGTTGAAATGGGATGCCCAGAGGAACCCACGCTCCCCCTTTCTCAAAGCGAGAGTGGAAGGGTTCAAGGTGTTGATCATTTTCATCTGCAGGGGTGTTACGTATTTTCTGCATCTTTACAACTCTGTCGTTTGCCTGATGCGTGCTACTTGTAGTTGGGCAAGACTAGAAAACCGTGTATCAGTCCTCAAGCTTCACGTCATCTCCCTCCCACCACGCCACCTGCAGCGTATTTCATTTTGTAGCAGTACACAGGATGCTAATGTTTAGCATTCTAGCCGATCTATTCTTCTGTTCCTTGAAGAAAATCTCAGAATCTCATATAAACTAGTTATCATTTCCTCTTGATCTAAGAAGTTAGTGACTCACTCACTTCAGTAAGAGACATATTCTTAAAGACACAGAAAAAGAAAAGACGAAGAGTCCTAACACTTCGAGTTATTATTTCTGTGTCACTAGTTCCCCCAGAAATAAGTGGCTGAAACAATAACCATTTTGTTAGGCTCCTGGGTTCTGTGGATCAGGAGTTTTGGAAGGGGAAGCAGTGAGGATGGTTTGTCTCTGCTCCATGAGGCTTGCGGATAACTTGGCGGGTTAAGACTCGAACAGGTGACGATATGATTGGTAGCTGCGGGCTGGAACCCTCTGGAGGCTCTTTCCCTCCCTGTCTGGTGCCTGGGCCGTGACGACTTGACTAGTAGGACCCTGAGCAGCGCAGCTGCCAACTTGCCTAGACTCAAGGAGAGAAGACACTTTCAGTGGGAAAGATGTCAACAGAATTTGTGGTCATATTAAAAAAAACAAAACAAAAACACCTGATGATACTTTGCCAGCATCGGTTTTCTAGGTTGAATTGTCTTCCCCTGAAATTCTCATGGTGAATACCTTATTTGGAAATGGGGTAATTGCAGTTGTATTTAGTTAAATTAGAATGAGGTCATGATACTGGAATGGAGTGGAGCCCTGACCCAACAGGACCGATGTCCTTTTAAAGAGGGGAAAGTTAGAGACAGGCCCTCAAACAGGGAGGATGCCCTTGTGAAGATAGAGATCGATGTGATGCTTCTCGAAGCCAATGGGGGGCTGGTGAGCCCCAAAAGCTGGGAGAGAGGTGTGAAACAGATCCTCCTGCACAGCCCTCGGAAGAAACCAGCCTGACTCACACCTTGACCTTGCACTTCTGGACTTCATAACTAGGACACAAGGAATTGCCATTGTTTAAACCACCCATTTTGTGGTGTTTTATTACAGCAGCCCTAAAAAACTAACACAGATGGCTTTTAGTTTCTTTATACTGTACTTTTCAATATTTTGTATATTTTTGACAAGCAATGTGTTTCTTTAAAAACCAGGAAAAATAGGTTCATTTCATGTAATCGTTTCAATTTCTGTGTTCCATAAAACACGGGAATAAACCAAAATCTTACCATGGTTGTGTCTAGGTAATGCAGCTCTTGGTAACCTTAAAAAAATTCTTCTATTTCTCTATACTTGATATGTTTTCTCTAAGGAGTATGTGTTACTTTAGGGGGAAGACCTGGAGGAAGCAGCCACCGAAAGTAGAAAGAGCAGGGGCTTCAGGGGGCTTGCTGTGGGCTCTGCTCTCAGACCTCGGGGCCTGTTTCCCAGTCTGGATGCGGGGCGCAGCTCTCAGGGCTGCTGTGAGACACGAATGAAAGTAACCAGTCGCCCGGTGTCTGCGGTCAACCGGACCCTGCCTCCGCCCTCCACCATTTATCTGACAACCTTGGTGATGGGGGGGGGGGGTCGGGGTGGGAGCTGAAGTCCTGGAAGCGCTCATGCAGGCCTTTTTTTTTTTCCCACTGATTTTTAAGTGGGAGAGCAAAGGCCTAAAAAACTAGGGAGCCCAGAGGGGGCTTTTACTGTGAAGCAAAAGTGACTTGAGCTGGGAGGCTCTTACCCAGGTCCCACCTAAGGCTTTGGGAAGGGTCAAGGTCAAAAATGGATTCACATGGCCATGTGACCTTGCAAAATCTGCAGAAGGTATTTTAACTATAATCAAGATGGTTGTCTCTTTCCACTCTGACCCCTGTCCCCCACTCCCACCCCTTGGAGTGATCGTGGGGATTTGGGGACTGAGCTAAGGGAAAGTTGATTTATGGATACTTTTAATTTGGGCTCGGCGAGATTTATTTGTGTAGTTTGCAGTCACTTCCTCAAATATGTAAGCAAGCTACCGGTGCTGTCCTGGGTAGGAGGGGCTTCCAGAGAGATTCCCATGGGCCATTCTGCCTGCTTAGCCTTCCACATCGCACAGGAGCGCATCTGAGGTCGACCTGCACAGAACCTCATACTGAAGGCACGTGGGCAGCAGGGGAGAAACAAGATTTGACCTCTATGAAGCTAGAATGTAGCTGCTGTAAATTTTTCCTAGATTTCACAGCTCCTATAAGAAACGGACATGCTAACAGTTTCTCCAAATTTGACAACAATTTAAAAAATTTACATAACATTACAATAATGAATTTAGAAGGTGAAGTAAATTATTCTAAACTTTAGTGTTGGAGAGAACCCCAAATTTTAATCAAGGAAGCTAAAAAAGATTTTTTATTCTCTCTACAGAAACTATTATAAGACCTTTATTTATAGGAAAAGGTGACTGAGAAGGGTATGCAGCCAAAAACTGCAGAAAAACAATCATTATTGAACTCTGTCAGAAGGGTGTTAATAAAAATGTTATATAATTTTGTCTGTTACCCCCAAACACTACAGCTTGATTACACTTATACTTTATTTAACATCAACTTCATTAAATGTATATAATGTGATATTTTGTTTCTCATTCTATATAAATATTTGTGTTCACTCTTAAATTCATATTGGTTATTTTGCATTCCTTTTCTTACAAGAGGCCTGCAAAGCTTTATCAGATCGGGCCCCTCAAAACCTGGGTTTGACCTCAAGGAGCCCAAATTCCAGATAATCCTGTTCTTCTTCGAAGTTGTTACTTAAGTCTGAGGCTAATATTTAGGATTGTAGCTTCTCTGTTTTCCACTTCCTACCGAAGCACTCAGAATCGAGGTGTTTACCGATCACCTTCTTTTGATCTAAGGGGTTTCTGTGTCTCTCTCTGGTCTGAGTGCGAGGATGCTGCTTACCTTATAGTCAGAGTAAAGCCATGACTCAGAGTGTGAGAAAAGGGCGATTAACTTCCTGGGAAGTTTTCAATACCAAAACATGCTGGGCTTTTGAATAAAGAGTAAAATTCAAAGCCAGTGGATGGAAACTTCTTGTGAAGAGATATAAAAAAACCCCTAACACTTCCTATTCTTAAAAATAAGAGTTGTTTTTGTCAGAGGATCCGAGCCATGAGTAGATTTTTTTGGAGATGAATTTGCCAGGTGCGATTAGACCCAGGAGTCTGTGATTTCAGTCCTGGGGGCAGCCCGGGTGTCTCACCCAGTTTCAAAACACAGGGAAAATGGACTTGGGTCATAAAATTACTCTCACATTTATGTGGTTTTAATTTAAAGCCAGGAGTTTCTTTGCCTTTATCTCTGATCAGAGATAAACATCACCATTTTGATGGAAATACTCTGTGGCTTTAAAAATATTTCAGGTCTGCAGCATATAACAGTTTTATTACAGAAAGAACATAAAAGCAGCCTCTAATATTTGCCCCTTATCCCACATGCTGGGATGGAGAAAAAGAGTCAATCTTGAGAACAGGGTCGATCAAGTGTCCACGTCATCTCTCATTAGTGAGTGACCATGGCCCAGGTACATAGTCTTCTCATATATAGAAGCTTGGATTTTAATATTCACCTTGTGAAGCTGTGAGAATGAAATGAGATAGCAGTGAATTTGAAACAAAAGAAAACAAAGAACTCCCCATCTAGTTACAGCAGCAGGCAGACACAGCTCAGTAAATGCTTAAAGTAAAAAAAAAAGAAAGAAAAAGAAAAAGATAACTCCTTCAATCTCCTAATCTCCTCCCAGAGAGCTTGGAACCTGGAAGACAGCAGCAGAGGGGGACCGCGGGGGTGGGGGGAAGGGCAAGGTCACGGGCCTTTGGAGATGACGAGTATTGAAGGGAGTGGTGGTAGGTGTTTGGTGAGGGCAGCTCGGAGAAACTCTAACCCGAAGGAAGTTCTGTGTGCAGCCGAGGAGTGAGCGGATGAGCCATGTACAGGGAACCACCGCCTGCTTTTCGGGTTCAAGTAAAGACTCATGTTCATTGATTTGTATTGTTCTTTCATGAACTCAGCGGACATGTAAGGGACAACGTATGTCAGGAAGTCTTCTAGGACTGGGGATAACAAACGGAACTGAGACCCACTTCTGCCCTCAAAGAAGTGAGAGTGTACTACGGGCGGAAAGCCGTGTAAAGAATAAGGCCCTGGAGACTCGGGGTACAGGGAGCGGGCAGGCTCAGCAAATGCTTCCTGGGGGAGGGAAGGCGTCCATACAGCACGGCGTGGGGGTGAGGGGTTTGGGCCCTGTAGGCAAGTTCAGGTAGAGGAAACAGAATGAATGAAACGCAGGTGGGGTGGGCTCTGCCCGCGGGCGGGAGCTGCAGCGGGGGTCCCCGCCCAGAGCAGTGGGCCTGCAGCGTGGGCAGGGTCCGAGGTAGGCAGCCTGGGGGCCTGGCCTGCCGTGCTTCTGCGGCGAGTCTGTGAGGGGCCACATCTGGGAGTAATGGCAGTGGCCATGGAGGGGACCCCAGGAGCAGACAGACATGCTCTCCCTGGCCGGGCGAGAAGGCGGGGTTGGAGGGTGGTAAACACCATGGAGTGGGGTTCGAAAGCTGAGGCTTCTGGACCCCGATGCAGGCCAGCTGCATGGGGGAGAAGCCGGAATCTGAAACGAGACATTTTTAAAGCCGGGGCATTTCATGTATGAGCTTGGACCAGTAGACTGTAGTTCCAATTTTGCCTTTCTACTCTCTAATTCTTTCATCTCTAGGAATGGCTGGAAGTTGTGAAAAGTTACCGCCATCTCCGCCATGGGGATGGGTACTCAGATACCAATGTTCACAAATTAGACTTGAAACTTGACTCAAGCGACTTGTTTAATACCGATCACAATCCGCCATTGACACATGCAAACGAACACCTGTCAGCGTGCTGGGGCGAGAGCTGCCTGATTTAGCAATGCCACTTTAGCAGTTTCAGAGGGGATTTCTTTTGGGGCTAAGTGCCCAATTATACAGATTGTTTTGCTGCTTGGATCTGCTATAAGGTTCGTTGAATACACAAACAACTCCTACCTTTAAAGAACTTGTGAACTTTCCTTGTAATGAAAAACCTTGAGAGGAATGAATTTAGATTGTATGCACCTCGGGGCACCCCCTAAGGTCTGTGGGTGTTTGTAGTTCCTTAAAGCTTTAGGTTTAGACATCTAAACCTCGCTGTATAATTTTTTTTAGGAACTAAGTACACGCAGTTCAAATATCACGCTGCCCAGAAATTTGCCAGAAAGCAAGCTACATTTTTTCTGATTTCCAACCACAATGAAAACCTCATTACTTTTTTTTTTTTTTTTTTTTTGCTACAGATTCACAAATAAAAAATAATTGGGGTCCTGAATGAAGGGACTGGGTGGCTTCTCTGTCACTCTACTGTGATAGTCCCCCTCTTGACATGTTTCTGGGTCCTCGGGGCTTTAATCATTTCTCAACATTTATTTGAAAACGTTTGCCATATATGCATCTTTGGAAACTCGTCAGTTTCTACATAGGTCTAAATGTCTCCTTATGGACTTGATGGTGCATTTAACATGCCAAAAGAATTTCCCACGATCACATTTTATCCTTTCTAAGCCTAGTGGGGACACCCCATGGCCGAGAGCCCTTCACTAGCTGTTCCCCGGGCCGTTCTGAAGAAGTCGTATACCTGGTGGTGCAGTGGGGTGGGCTCCTAACAGACCAGCCCCCCCAGACGTTGCAACTGTGAACCCCAAACTACCAAAAACTAACCACCTCAGGGGTGGGGAGAGGGAACAAAAGCAGGCAGACAGGGCTGAGTCTAGGAGGAGGGCGGGAGTTTCCTGGTATCCAGCTTTGGCCAGGGGACAGGCCCTGCTTGCAAAGTGCGTGTGTGTGTGTGTGTGTCTGTCTGTCTAGGATCCCAGTGGAAAGCCTGTCATGTTTCTGGCCTAAGGAATCTGAAGGTAGACCCTGGGGCCATCACAACAATGAGAAGGTGAGGGATTACCCCGAGAAGGGGTGTCCTAAATGCTATGTTTGAACTCCGCCCAAGTCTCTCGGTGACCCACTGACCACACAGGCACCAGGCGGACTCACAGCAGCTGGCCGCTGAGGGGGGAGGCGTGGCCTGAGATCTGAGTTGCTGCCCGCAGCGTGCGCTGAGTCTGACCTGGACCACTGCGCGGTGAAATAAAATATCACCAGGGGCATCGATACGACAGAGTCGGGGTCTCGACTACATAACCTTCACAGGGTCCAGGGTACAATCCCAGACCGTTGACAATATAAAGAACCAGGAAAATGCGACATATTTTCAAGAGAGAAGACAATCAAAAGACATCAACCCAAGGTGACCGAAAGGATGAAACTGCCAGACAGCGGTTTTAAAGCGGATTATAAGTAATTATGCTCAGTGGGCTGCACAAAGGTGCTCCCATGAGGGAGAAGCTGGGAAATTTCAGAAGAGAAATGGAAAATGTTGGGTAATAAATGGAAACAGTGCCAACCTGACTTTTCGTTGACTTCCGTGGGCTCTCTAGTGTTTCCTCATTAAGTCCCATATTGCCTTTCGGTCGGAGATTGATATCTTTTTTAAAATTCATAGTTATTTAAAAATTTTTTATTTTATTATTATTATTCTCACTGGAAGATATGTGTATTAATTGGAGAGAGAGAGAGAGGGACATCGATGTGAGAAAGAAACAACAATTGGTTTCCTCCGTGCCCCTGACCAGGGGCGGTGCCCGAAACCGTTTGGCGTATGGGACGAAGCCAGAACAAACTGAGCCACCTGGCCGGGGCATCATCTTTATCGATTCCTATTCCGTTAAAGAGTTTTTAAAAACCTTAGTACTGGGGATTAAATTTTGACAGGCGCCTTGTAGAATGTGTGGAGCTGATTATATTTTCCCTACGAATTTTGCTGAAATGATGAATTTCGTTAGTAAATGTCCTGCAATGACTCACACTTGCATTCCTATACTAATTGTGGTTAGTCTCCATATGTTCCACCTACTGATATTTTACCCTGATATTCATAAAATGGACCCGGAATTTCATTTTCTGTACATGTGGAATTGTTGCTGCGTTTCGGTAGCAGTATTATATCCGCCTTAAATATATAATTTGTAAGTTTTCCTTTGGTCTAGGGAGGTTACACAGTGTTGGAATGGCCTGCTCTTTATTTATTTTTTATTTTTTTAATCAGTATTTTTTTAATTGTTGATATTGTACAGTTTTCTGTCTTTTACCCCGCCTCCAGCCCACCACCCCAGCCCTCCCCACCTTCCTCCCATTTCCACCCCCCATAGTTTTTGTCCATGTGTCCTTTATACTTGTTGCTCTAAACCGTTCCCCTTTTCCCCTGAAATTCCCTCCCCTCCCCCTCTGGTCACTGTCAGACTGTTCTCAAATTCAGTGTCTTTGTTTATATTATGCTTGGCCTGCTCTTTAAAGATGGGAGACATCCCTGTGAATCCACGTGACGGTCTGGGGAGGGTTTGGCCAGCTCTTTGGTGCCTTTCTCTATTTCTTGCATGACGTACACCTGTTTAGATTTTTCTCCTTCTTCTGGAGTTAGGTTGGTAAATTATATTTTTCTAGAGAAGTGATCATCTCATTCACATTTTCAAATGCATTTGCATGGAGTCGAGCAAAGGAGTCCTTGATTTTTCAGTTTCCACTGTGAATTTCCATGATCATTTCTCGTGTTGCGTGTTTTTGATTTCTCTCTTTTCCTTGCGTAGATTGGGCAGAAGTTCGTTTTCACAGAGCCAGCTTTGATTTTATTGATAAGTTCTCCTTTTTTGTTTTTAAGTTATTAATTTCAGCTTTATTTTCATTTTCCCTTTCCTAACCTCATGAATAGTATGCTAAATTCATTCATTTTTATTTTTGTTTATTAATATAATCAAATAAGGCAGTGATTTTTGACCCTTTTTATCTCATGGCACACATAAACTGATTACTAAAATTCTGTGGCACAACAAAAATTATATATTTTTTGCTGATCTGACAAAAATAGGTGTAATTTTCATTCATTAACACTGGAGGGCTATTGTGTTGACTGTTGTCATTTTTTTTATTTGACAATCTAAGGGAAGAGGGGTCAGTGCCCGTGACTAAGGAGTTGGGTATTGCATATTTTAAAGATTCTTGTGGCACACTGGCTGAACATTGGTAATATAAGTACATGAGTTTTCATCTGAACACAGCCTTGGTTGTACCTCAGGTTCTGAAAGGTAGCGTTAGCTGTTACCACCATTATGATTTAAAGTTTGGTTACCTAGGATGGGGCTAGATTAAGATGGGCCTTGAATGGTAAGTGGCTGGCAAAGAATTTGGGACTTGATAAAAATGGCATTACGAAGCCCTTGGCGATCTTTGATAAGGAAAGGAACAAGATGCGAGTGTTGTTTTAAAGAGAGGAACATCCCACTTTTTAACAGTTATGTAATATTTTGTAGTCTTCAAAACACTTTTGGATAAGAAATACCTTTTTCAGCAAAGATGGGGGGAAAGGTCTTATTTATTTCCTTTTCAATGGTGATGCAGTTCAATCAACCAAACGAACGCCCGCCCGGAACCTCTCGTGACCGTCTTGACACCTCGCCTTTGGTGGGCCATGTTCTTTACTGACCCTGGAATTTCATGTAGAAGCTCCTTTAAGTTGGAAACACTTCCTAAATGTAATTCTACCACGAAGAAATCATTTCTACTGTTCTCTTCACATCGTCACTACTAATTTTGAACTTGCCTTTGCCTTCAAGGGTGTCTTATTTACTAGATTATAAATTCCTTCTGCAAGTACAGTCTCTTTTATATTGTAGGAGGTCATTTGCTAGTTGATTTTACTGAAAACTACTCTTTCATAATTATAAAATTCTCACAATGTGCACATGAATCATTGAAATACTTTGAGATTATTATCTGCTTTATCTTTATATTATCCACCTTGTCTTTATATTTTCCCATATCGGAGTCCACATTTTCGGTTGTCTTATTATACTGAATAGACAATCTGTGCTTTCTCCTGCTTCCTGTTACTAAAGGAACTACATTACTGTGCCTTCAACCAGATCCATGATCTCTTTTACTTGATTTTCGTGTCAAGGGCCAACAGTCCTCCTCCCCACCATTGTTCCCTTTTCTCTTACTAACTGGTTTTGTTGGGGGAGGCGATGTGCCTCTGGAAACATTGAATTTCCTAGACTCTTCAGCAGGGAAGGGTAGCCATGTGACTCAGTCTGGCTGCTGGGATGGAGGTCGAAGTTATTGAGCAAGAAAGTTCCCGCCTGGAATTTGGAGGCAGGGCTGGAGGAAGGGACTCATGCGCACAGAAAGGACGCTGGCCTAGAAGGCTAGGCAGCGTGAACAAGATACGTTACATAATTTGCCAGGGGGCAGCACAGAGTGAAAATGTGTTATAGCAGCAGAGCATTAACCCCGGCGCTGGGCCCTTGTAAGGGTGGGTTGTGCACCCTGACGCTGGCCCTGGTCGTGGAAGAAGCAGGGGCCCGAGGATGCCAGGGCGCCATCACGGCAGCCCTCATGCAGGGTTACGATTTCCCCCATTTCATGGATGGAGAAACTGAGGCTCAGGCAGTTGGGCACCTGACCCACAGTATCACATGTAGGGTGTGGACTCAGGTCCTGTGAATTCGGGTCTCATCTCCTTCTTGTGCCAACACATTGACTTTCTTTTCCTACAGAGATGTCATCGTCCTGCGTTCCTCTGTGTGTCTCCCCACAGCCTCTACTAGGAGCCCTTCATCCCAGGGGCCTCTCCTCCTTCACACGTAATTGGTACCTGGGAGGGGACACAATGCAGGGTCTTAGCCTACAGTTAAACTATGGCCAGGAAGTGATTTGTTTCCATCTCTAGCCAAATGCTGGTACTCTGATTCCTCAGTAAACTGCCCTTTGCAGGGAGAGAGTTAAGCTCTTGCACAATTCAATGAAAAAACTCCAACTATGTGAGATCCCACCTGATGTGGGTTTCTGTCTCCCTGACCCTTGAGGAGGAAGGCAGGTGCTGGCGGTCCTTCCAGGGCGATGCCAATCAGGAAAATTCAGCTGGAGTTTATTTTTTTACTGGAGCCTTAGGATCAACAGTACTTATCACCCTTCGCCCTTCTCACCCGTGGCCATGGGAAGTGCTGTGGCCATTCACTGATTTGTTTTATTAGCACCACAAGCCCAGGGACCATGGTGTCACACGTGTGTTGTACTTGCTGCGTTTGGGCTTTGGAGTGACTACAGTGTTTGCTCAGCTCTGGCACAAACACTGCATCTTGGTTACATCCGCAAGTCAGCATTTCCGGACCCAGTCCTGGGTGGTGCCGGGGTGGCGGTGGACGCAGGGTGTCATGCAGGTAGTCACTGTGTCACAGAGTGTCATGTGGGGTGCGGGCCACAGCACGGGGCAACCCACCCCTCCCCCTCTTCATAGGACGAGAGAAAATGTCTTACCTTCCCCAAGAGGAAGAAACTGTCAGGCCCCAGGACGCTAAATGCTGGAGTCTGCCAAGCGGGCACCTTCGCTAGATGTGCTTCCTGTTTTGTCACTTGGTAAAAGGGGCCAGGGTCCTGCTAGGCCAGGTAGGCCCAGGCAGGTAACGCCGGGGGCCTGGGGAGGGCCAGGGATTCGGGGGCTGGAGGGTCAGACCTGGATTTAGGCGGAAGCCCCTCCTTAGGCCTTGACTTCCGGCCTGGTCTTTCCACACACCTGGCACTGGCGTCGGGTCTTTGGTGCTGGTCCCATTTGTGACTTATGGCTCTGCAGGGGGCCCTGGGGGACAGAACTCTGGTGCTCCTGGTCCTCTACTGAAGCATCATTCTAATGTCATCCGGTTCTCCCTGTAAGCATGGCCCTCTGTTCATGGCCAAGTGTGAAAAATTGTCGGTGTGATCAAGGTGTCGTTAAGGGGACTATCCCATGAAACTCGGTATGGTGGGCTGAATTGTGTTGCACACCCTCCCCGCCCCCACCCCCTGCAAATCTATGTGTTGACGTCCTAACTCCTTGAATCTCACAATGTGACTTCAAAGAGGTAAAATGAGGTCATTGGAGTGGGCCCTGGTCCAATGCAACTGGTGTCCCTGTAAGAGAGGGAACCTGGGGACGGAGGCACGCAGAGAGAAAGCAGGGTGAAGAGGCGCCGGGAGACAACCAGGACCATGTACACGCCAAGGGGAGGGGCCTGGGGCAGACCCTTCCCCCATGGCCCGCACGCAGAAGACCCGGCCCTGCCTGCCGACCCCTTGGTTTCAGTTCTAGCCTCTGAAACCAGGGTCAGCCCGTTCCTGTAGTTTAAGGCGCTTGTTCCGGGCAGACTCCCTCGCTTGGCAAGCGGGCTGGGCAATCGTGTTTCCAGAGGCAGGGGTGCTGTGGAGGGAAGTGGGGCGACCACACTGCGGCGTCCGGAACGCCTTTCCTCCGCTGTTCAAACCCGGTAACAACGACGACATTCGCTCGACTGAAAGACACGCACGGACGTCTGCCGCAAACTGCCCTACTTACGTGTCTAGGGAGGAGCCTGCCCGCCTACTCCTGCTTCTTTAGAATCCGGACCCTTGGGGCAGGGCTTTCCTGGGCTGGGCTGGGTCACGTGGACGTCAGGTCGCTGGCCCGTGGGGTGGAGCAGAGGCGTCCAGCCCACGGTGGCGCTCGTTCATTTATTGCTGCGAATTCTCTGGTTCTCAGTGAGATGTTGCTAAAACGGTGGTGGGACATTTTCTTTTCAGTCCTGAATTACTTAGTGCGGCCCGGCCACATGGCAGATGCTGAAAATTGTACCCATTCCTGACAGTATCCAACTCTGGGGAAGGGCTGCTTTGCCTAAGTTAGCGTTCAGAGGCGGGGTGTCTGCCCTCGAAATGTATACATTAGCAGAGGTGCTTAGTTAAGTATTTTTAGTGATTTTATTGAGTCTGAACGTGCTGCCCGGAGGATCTGAGTTACAACACTTTGAACTTGGTGTTACATTGTTAATTATCAGCTCTGAAAAAGTGGGTCTGCACCATTTGGTAGCTAGCCCCAAAATGTTTCTTTTGCAAATCAAAAACACAGCGTTTTATGAGAGAAGTTGATAAGATAAGGAAAATCTCCAAGTGTCTCCAAGAGCTGGATAAACATGGTTACATGGGCATTAAAGTTCTAATAAATGAGAAACGTTCTACCATTATCTTTGCTATTAATCAAGCAAGTGGAGCATTATAGAAATAAAGTTTTTAAAAGGACAAAAATTTTAATTCACAAAAACCAGGAAACATTGTATTTGCTGTAATGTGTTCTATATTCCCATTCCTCCGTTTTGCATACTAAACTTTCTGGCCCCTGAGTGACCATTTGCTGGAAAAATGGCTTAACGTGGACACATTTTTATGGTTTTGCGAACGTCGGAGCCGCAGGGATCGTCTCTGTTCCTAAACACAAGATCCCCAGCTCTGCTGGCTAGTCTAGAACACTACACACACACACACACACACACACACACACACACACACACACACACTCCGTACAAGCTTGTGGCAAGAACCAACATGTGAGTGATTTTCCCGGTGGGTCTCCTCGAACCGAGGGAAAGGAAGCAACGTGTTGGTAAAGGATGAACATTTTTACTTAGCAAGAGGCAGGCGATTTATTGTAGTGAGAGTACATGGACGTTTTACGTACGACACCCAGTGCGTATGAAGTGATTTCCTCCGCGCCCCTGGCGAAGACACCCCTGAACCACAGGGAAACTCAAAGTGCTACAAATCGGTTGGTGTCGACGTCACGCATTTTCTCTGGTCCACCCCGAGGACCGGTCAGATGACTGAAGGACCTATTCAAGCATTCCGCCCACGCCGGCCTTCTCTTTGGCCAGCGTCCGTGACGTGCGTAACCACTCCGGACCCTGGACCCTGTAAGCAAACGCTTGCAGTCTGCTTCCCTCTTCTTCCTGCGGTGCGTAGTCCCCAGGCTGCTGCTTAGTCAACTTCTCACGGAAACTTAACACCTTTTCCCCTTAAACGGAGCTTGCGGAAGACATGCAAATCGGCCAGCCCTTTGAGACAACATTAAGAAAAGGAAACAGTCTTTTTAAACACTCTCCGGGAGAAAAGTGCCCCAGGAGGTGGAGAAGAGCAACACAGTTTACGCAGAGTTCACAAACAAATATGTACACGTATTTACGTAGACACCTTTGCACTTAATGCCCTGGGTGGATGTGCGGTCTGTTGCACAAACCCAGGTGCGCGCACACAGACCCGACTCAAGGGGCAGCTGCCCTCTCTGAGGAGGGCTCTACACAACTTCTCGAAGGGAGCTTATTCTCGACTTTTGGAAAACAGAGTCCGAGAGCAGTTCTGCATGCGGCCATGCACCACAGAGACGCCACGACCGTGCCGTGGCGTGGGCCTGCCTTCCTAAATGTAGGATTCTCGGGCGTACAGCAGTTGGTCGGCCTCGAAGACCGGCTGACTGCAGCGCTGCGCCAGGTACTCCCACCGACTCTTCTGCCCGGACAGGGACGCAGTTCTGAGCCGGGGCGGCTCAGGCCTCCCGATGCCGGTCGCTTGTCCTGTCGTTTCCGCAGAAGCACGGACAGCTCCGCTCTGTTTCCAGCTCCCAGTCCTGGGGGAGAGTCTGTGCCCAGCAAGTGGCTCTGGACCACACAGACTTCCCGAGTCCCCTCCGTGGGGAAAAGGTCGGTGAGCGGGCAGCCCAGTGTCCAGGCTGAGCATCCTGGCCCTCATGCTGCCGACCGTCTGGCTCCCACAGGCGGTGAGGCCCAGGGCCTGGCCCCGCACGGCCTCCTCGTAGGACGGCGGGCTCCCCGGGCGCCTCCGGTCGGCCAGGTGGAACACGTCCTCCACGGACAGGGCGAAGGTCCTCGAGATACAGTCTAGGGCTGTCTGGCCGTGGGCCTCGGACAAGCTCTCCTGGATGATTCGCCCAGCAAGCTGGCTTTCTTTTTTGAAGTCTTTCCCTGCTGGGTCCCTGGAGAAGCCTCTGGACTTGACAGAGGCTGAGCTGGGGGTCCGGCTCAGCCCTTTCTTGTGAGAGGCAAAGGAGAACGACATGGAGTGCTTTTTGATTTCTCTGCTGGGCTTACTTTTATCAGCCTTCGTAAAAGACTGATGTCGGGTGAAGAAGTTTCTTTTGGGACTGGAAGGGGTAGCTACGGGCGAGCTGTCCAGGGGCGCGTCCAGAGAGCCACTGGAGGGGGCTTTGGGCGCCAGTCCCTGAGGCGACCCTAAACCCTGAGCAGAGTTCTCCTTGGGCAAGTCCTGTGGCCCCTGGGTTTTGCCTTCCACTGCAGGAAACACCTCCTCTGGAAACGGGTCCTCCGCATCCTCACTTTGCGGACGAGAGGCTGGCCGGGCCCGCCTGAAGTCATCCTCGCTCCGCGTCAGTTTCGGGTTAGTTCCCGGGCCCCCGAGGTGGCCCTGCAGGGACGCCATGCTGGGCTCTGAGTACCTCCTGTCCAGCTCACTGAGGCTGCTCTTCAGTCTGGCCACCGTGCTGACCGCGGGCTCCCGGCCTAGCTGCCTGGGCTCCGAGAGCACCTCGGGCGGCCTGCCTGGAGAGCCGACGGCACCGCTGGGGTCCACGTCGGGGTCGTTGCTGTCATAGGCTGAGTCATTCTGCAGGGTCGACGTGTCTGCAGAAGGTAAAGGACAGGTGAGCTTTCTGTTCTGATTAGAAACGAACTTTAGCGCAGTTCACCCACCTATGTTGGGGTGGAGCTACTTTGGGGTTGGAGAGGAAAGTTATTTGCCACATTAAATTTTTGTTTTTTTCAAAACCCACTATATTGAGATGAGAGAGACAGAGTGAGAGAACAGCATTTCACTGGAAATGTATTGATCTTAAGTTTAAAAATGGATCCTTTGAACGGCTCTTTTATTGGATCCATTTTAACGGACCTACATTCCGTTAGTGGAAACAACCGTTTATCACCCCAGCCCTCCAGCTGAAGTGAACTCAGTAAAATGAGCACTTCTTCAAGACTTCGAGTAGGGAGGGGAAAGTTCCAGGCTCAGCCTGGAGGCGTGTCTGCAGCCTGAGGGGGTATTGCAGGAAGATTCGAGAGCAAAGTGTTCGGTTTAACGACCTCCCTACAGATGAGTCTGCTCTCGTTAGGTGGTCTGTGCTCCAAACACCGGAGACCCTTGACGAGTCGCCAGGGAACGTCATCCTCAGGAGTGGGCCCTGCGTTCTGTACCTGAACTGCTGTCCACGTGCTCCAGGGACTCCTCGGAAGCGACACTGGAATGCGCCGGAACGATCTCCCCAAAGATTTCAAAGCAGTTATCGATGAGGAATTCCACCAAAGCCTTAACCTGTGAGGACCAATGAGTGGATTGTCAGCTTAAACACATCTCTCTTTTTCTTAAAGGGACCGGGGGCGTTGGTGGGGGTTGACTGTTCTGCAGGTGCCCCAAGGAGCAGAAGAGATTTTGTGTGTTTAAAAAGAGCGTACAAAAAATTTAGTAACAATCATCTATCTTAAAGTTACTTTTGAGACATGTGTTTTTTTTCCTCTGAGAATTAAATGCTTTTGCTTTAAAGTAACGAAGTTCTTTTCCCTTAAGTAAGGAAGGAGCTTCTCACATCGGTGGGGGGACACAACCACGCGATGACGTTGGGAGAGGCACAAGGGACGAAAACGAAAGGACTCTTGAGTCCTGGGAGACTGGGGCGCGAAACCCAGCAGCACCAAGCCCTGTGCTGCAGGCTGACGGGTGGGGGGCGGGGGTGTGGCCCAGGCTCCATCAGCTTCGTTCCCCGCCCACATTCAAGGGTGGAATGTGAGGAGACACTGCGATCGCACGTGGGCGCTGCGCCCGTGAGTCACAGGGATTTGGGGCGTTTCCTCCCTGTGACTTGCACGCCGATGGTGCGAGCCTACACTCAGAGTTTCTCAGAAAGGGACAGGAACAAACCTTATTGTTCAAGTCTCTCTGGGCCTCGAAGGACAGGGTTTGGTCGTTCTCCCGGGTCAGCATGTTGGGCCCGACGCAGATGGCCAGGTTGCTGGCGTCCATCTTGCTGACCTCGGAGTTCTTGCTGATCAGGTGCAGCACGGAGACCAGGTGCCTGAGCAGCAGGAGGTTGGGCCGCGGCAGCTTGTCGGCCACCCTGGAATCAAGGGCAGGGAAGAGTTTAGAGGAGGCGGGTGGCTCTGCCGGTTCCAGTGGAGCAAGCTGAAACTTTCGGGCTAACTCAGACTTCCTTTAAAATGAGGAAGGTGCCTTTTCACAAGTAACGTTGTGAAATAGCCAGACACTTCCAGCGGCAACTGACATGGAATGAAACTGGTGAACCACAACATGTGACAACCCAAGAAACTGATCTTTATAACCAGGACACTAAATCAACCACTTTTTAAATTTTATTTCTATAGATCTTAGGTTAGGAAGCATTAACTCCTGCCATAAGTACCACAGGTTAACATTTTGAAAACTGTTTTGCTGAGGAATCATTCAACTGTGTAGATTGTATTTTTGTTTCTCACACTGTAAGACTGTTTTTTAAAAAAAAACAAAAACCACAAACATTTGCCTTTTTCTGAACTGTGATCATTGAACAAAGATGAGGCATTTTTGTACCATTCTGAGAAATTCTTATGGAGAAGAAATCCGTGTATAGGGCTGGCCAAGGCAGCATTTAAATGGCAACACTGTTACTAATAAATAATAAATTCGATTTTTAAAGCTTTACATTTTCAAAAAATGAAAGGGTGATGAATATATAAATCATTTTCATTTTTCATAAGAAGTTATTGTTCTGAAAGAGCTTTATGTCTTTAGGTAGAAAATAATTTTCATTTTGGAACACTCTAACACCTTCAATTCTATAAATATTCAATATTTCATTAAAAATATTCAGCCATGTGGGATATTCCTAATATAGAGGTGCACTTTCCTAGGATTTGACAAAAGTGCTGATATTTTAAAATTAGGCATTTGAGATTCTCGGGTCACTCACAGGTCATACTTTCATTTAATTATTTTTGCTGTGACTGGGATTTGTTTATATAGCTGTCATTTTGGTTAATTATAAGAATGTGAAATGTGTTGTGAAGTTTTATGGACAAAATAATCCCTTCCAGATCTGTGGTACTGTGCTCTAAGGGATGTTTTACGGGAGGCGGCTGCCTTGAATGGGAGGGACACCATTCTACGGGGGTGAAGGGCAGCCCCCAATTCCCACGCTGGCCGTCGGGCCTGTTCGGAGACTTCCATCTGTGATTCTGTGTCACACCTTCTTGAATGACTTATGGTTTTAGACTCTCCCACCTCCTGTGATTTGTACAGAAGCGCACGTCCAACTTGTTGAGAAAGTACTGCCTTTCATTTGGCTGAAACGCTCTTTGTAAATGTCCAGGCTAACTCCTGGTTTTTATTCTGGGAGTAGATGCACAACTCCCCTCCGATCCCCTGGTCCTTCCAGATGTCACGAAACACACCGACCACATGCCGTGGATGCCCGGATGGGGCCGCGTGGGCCAGGCCCCCGGGGGCGGCTGTGACCACTCACCGTTTCAGGGCCTCGATCCTGTGCTCCTCGTCCCGCAGCTCCAGGGCGCCCATCCACTCCTCAAACAGGTCCCAGGACAGCAGCTTCCTTGGGATGCCCCTGAGGAAGTCCTGGAGGAGGAAGGAAGGACGCGGTTTGGCCTGTCTGTGTCCGACAGGGTGGTGGCGTCTTTATCTCAGCTTGGTTCCCTCTCAGGGACCCTGCCCATCCTGCCACCGGCAGTGTCCCCTCCTTCCTGCAGGAGGTGGGGGTGGGGGTGGAGCACTTGCACGCTCACTCGAGTGCGCTCTCTCTCTCTCTCTCTCTCTCTCTCTCTCTCTCGTCATCTCTCAGCAGCTTCCTAACAACAGGCACAGTCAGGTTCCTGTCCAAGGGGCCACCAGACTCAGGGCTGTGCATTTGGCCACAGGACAACCCTGCGTGCCTTTCTCATCAAAATGGTGGGAAAATTTAATGCCTCGCTTCCTGCTGGAATCAGGAATCACAGAAACACAGATGTTTATATAAACAAAGAAGAGGCTGAACTAAAAAAGTTAAACCCTGAGATCAGCTTACTTTGATTTGCAGAGAGAAAGCCCATTCCCACATCTGGAGAGTTAATGCGTTGGAATCCCTTGGCAGGTTCCTTGGCGCCAATGCTGTGAACTCACCTTAAAGACGGCCGCCAGGAGGTGCACAGGGAGGCTTCGAAGCTCCACCACGCCCCCCGAGTTGAGCTCCTCCTTGAGCTCTTTGCGGGCTTTCTCATTGGCTGCCTTCCTGAATATCCCTTCGGTGGAAGGGCCTTTGAGGCACAGAATAGCGAGAATATCCTGTAAGGAAAAGGCAGGCGAATAGGCAATGGTTACCCTTGGCGTGAAGGCACACTTTGCTACCAGAACACTGAAAACCCATGTTCAGGTAGGAGGAAGAGAACTAAAACAGTGCACAGGAACAGCAGGTCATTTTACCTGCCATAAAACATCCTCTCCATAAGAGTTAGTTCTCCACGATACTAAGTTAGTCTAAACAAGTGACCGCCCATGCCAGTTTTTCCTTTGGGTCCAGTGGCTACCAAATAAATGCCTTCCTCCACCCTGCCCTTTTTCTAAGAGGAGGTAAGTTGGGAAAGATCGAATTTTCCACATTCTAAAACCATGGCAGGCCTCCCTCCTTGGGAATCATTCCATATAAACAGTGGGTTTCCGATCACGTATGCTGCCCTGCGTCTTGGTCTGTTGGTTTTTCAGAAGCCACACGTGTTCAGCGTCCTTAACTCCACGAAGTCAGGGACAGAGTGACCACCGATCTGAGCTCCCGGGCAAACACGCAGCGGCCAGGTGTGGTCCTGGCTGCGCTCCCAGGTGGGGACGCCTTTTCTAAAAGGGACAACGCTGACGACTGGCCTCCGCACGTCCAGCCTGCGGACGGCCCTCGGACTACCCAAGGGTTTCTCACGGCTGGCAGAAAACTCGAGTAGGTGTACCAGCAAACGCGTGCCTACCTGAATGGGTCTGGGGAGTGTATTGTCGTCACCACAGATGATGGACAGGGGCTGATCAAAGAGTGACGTTTTCAATTCCGGCTCTGAAGCCCCAGAGAAATCGGATGAAGGAGACAGCCTTCTCATGAGAAAGGGCCAGGAGAGCACCTTCTTCCTCTTCTTAACTTCTGCAGCGAGAGAACAAGGCAAGGAGCAAGTTCAAGTTAAAATGTTAACGAACAAAGGCCCCCCGAGAGACCAGGGGCATCTTCGAGTCCCCTCTGCTTTTGAAAAAAACTGAGAAGGCAAAGGGTGTGCCTCTTAATCTCAAAAGAATCAACCTAGAAACAACCACATTGTTACCAGGGCAACCGACCCCTAAACAACAACACCATGGTTCTTCAGTGTCCCCACCTTTCCTGTTTTCACCCTTCACCAGATGTCTGCTGCAGAAAATTGGCCTCTGCTGCTTCTGTGCAGGTCAGAAACAACCGTCTTAACACATTGACCTTCATAACTGTGGTGGACATCTTTGATGTTAACTATATTATTTTAATTTGTTCTTTGACTAGTGAAGAAAACGGAACTTAGGAGGAGAGGAAGTGGCTTGCTCAACAGGATCCTTTTGAAAACACGGGGCCGGCTGTTCAACCTCTGTAGCCACGCTGGCACCAACTGGCCACTAGAGGGAGCCACATCCCTCAGCCCGTCCGCAGTCACCTCCAGGGTTTCAGCCGCAGGACCGGGAGACCGCCCTGCTGCAGGAAGACCTGAGCGTAGGCTTGGCAACTGGAAACCATCAGTACACCTTGCCAAGATGTTCGATCTTTGCAAAATCCTGAAGACGTGTGTCCAATGAATACTGCCTCTCCCAGTTTTCCTTCTTTTTCTCTTTTCTCCTTCCTTCTCCTTTTTTTCCCTAATTATGAAACCTGTATTTTCTGAGTGCACTGGCGTATGTTTCTATACATTTGATACTGGCAAGTGGAAGGGGACGGGGAGAGGAGCGGCTTGTCCTCCTAGTTCAGGAGCACTGGGTCAGGGTTGCGTTATGTTGAAAGCACTGTGAGAAAAATGAAAAGCGAACCGTGGGTTCTTTGGAATTTGGTATCAGCGGAGATGGCCCCCTGGGCTCTTAGATTCACTTGTCCACTAGGAAAGGAGGAAAATGGAAAAGGCATTGCGTTCTTCTTCCTGCGTATGCACGCTTTGACCGTCGAAGCATCACCAGCCGGGAGGTCTGTCCCTGCACCCCACACCGCCAGCCAAGAACCACCGGAAAAGCTGTGGGGTGGCTGCAGGGCGGGGCCTGTTCCCTCTGAGCACTCTGGTGCCCTCGGGAGCTGGAGCCGGCCTGCCACTTAAGTGTTAATGTTCTGCGGTCTTTAAAAGAACACGAAAAAAAAGGAATTCCTAGTAGACTAATGTGCTGTGGTTTTGCAAACCAAGAACATTCAGTTGTTAGCACTTACATAAAAGACCAGTATGTTTTCAAGACTCACCGATTAGCTGGCAAATGCTGTCTTCACTCTCGCATGATGCCAACAGAGGATGTTCCTTGATGTCACCCTAAAAATATGTTTATTTTAGTTAAAAATAATGAGTGAAGAAACCTACCCAGGCTTTCCCCATAAAATAACACATGTAACACTTTATTCATGTTAAAAATTACTCAATAGAGTCCACTGATTTTTTTTCTAGCTTCTAGAATCAATAGCGAAGTCTTGATTGTTTCATACAGATCCTCATGATGTGTTTAATATACTGCATCTGCGATATTAATTGTCTACGCTAATAGCTAAATAAGCCAAACAATATTCAACTACACAGAAAGTTTTCCACTGTCTCCCAGTGCAGATAAAAAAAAAAACTTCTAAAAAAATTGCCTTCTTACCTCTGATTGACATTCAATTAATGTCTCCATATTACTGGCATTTAGTATTTTTGACTAAAAGGAAAAAAAAAAAAACGGTTAGGCAACCATTCAACCTGAGTCTAGAAAACAGGAGTTAATGAATGCAGATGGAAGGGCACCTACGGCATTGCAGCTGCTTATCAACCTCATGAGAACTTCGGCCGACCATCCAGTGACGAATCTCACTCCCCCGTGGCCTCGGCTCTGCCTGCGGGGAAAACGCACAGGGAAGGGTTAGCAGGGACACGCACAATAACTTGACCAATTTCAGCGCCGCTTTGTTAGCACACAAAGTGTGAAACTATTAGGCAGAAACATTTTCATTTAGAGTACAGTGGTCTGTTTCCGGGCGTCTTACACTATTAAAAACAGCCTCTGAGTACACATTTCTCAGTTAAACCTGATATCGTCACCATGCCAAATTTCATTGTGCATTTATTACATCAAGAGATGATTTGAAAACCAAGTCCGATAACAGCTAACATTTGGCGGTGGGGGGCGGGCACGGAGGGCTCACTATGTGCCAGGTATTACATTAAGAGCCTCTCCTGACATTGCCCATCCAACCCCACCAGGAAAAAGCTCCCTCCCAGGATGCGCCTTACAGTAGACTCAAGCCAAAGAGAACATTCCCAGAATTCCTATGCCCACCACGTACGAGCTTCACCTTGAAGCACAGCTTCCCGTGTTCAGAATCTTTATAACCCTGTTGCATATTCCGTGGTGCAGCTATTTTCCTTTGGATCTGAGCTGAAAGACCAGGGACCCGCTAGCTGCTGACATGCCCTGACGTCTTGTGAGTTTACGGCACTTACCCCGGGAGGAGCTGCGGGGAGCGGGAGGGGCAGCCTGACACGGCTCCTGCTGACCCGCCGGCGGAGAGCAGGAGCTGGACTGCTCCGACTTCACGTGCTCTGCATTATAAGTGAGGGGGTGGAAACTCAGAACCGACCGGGGCCGGAAAGAGCATCACGGGCTGTCACCCAGGCTGAGCCAGAGTGGAGAGCACCCGCTTCCTCATTCCTTTTAGGGCAGCTCTGATTCTTCACTTTTTTTCTTCTTCCATTTCAAAGGAAAAAAAAAATCTGTGAACTACTAGGGGTGGAAAAGATGACATACGGCCATAGGTGAAAGCTCTGACTAATGTCACAGGTGGGATGTGTGACTAGAAGTGAGGGTTACTCTGGATGTAAACATCACCGTATTTTCTAAAGTGGTGATTTCAGCTGCCCACCTTTTTTGCATCCTGTTCGAGCACCGTCTCCCCTCACACCCACCGTCTACTACCTCCGTCACCCTCCGAGTGCAGGATGTTGTCCCTCCAGGACACCCTGGACGTGCCACGGGGAAATGGCCACCCTCCAAAGCCAGGTCTCTTTCCTCGGGAACTAGGAGGAGAGTCGCCTAGAGCACTGTCATCATAGGAACCTCTTCTCTGTCCCCAGCTCCTCGTCGAAGTTAACACTGAACTCGCAGAACAGCGCTCAGGCCAATGAGGAAGGAAAACAAAAACTTCCTGGGATCGGACCAAGTTCAAGGAGAAAGGAGATGGTGAATTTCACCTGCGCCTGGCTCCTTCTGGATAACAGAGTGTGTCTGGGTTTTCCTGTGGCTGAAAGGCTCTCTCTCAAATGACTCAAGCACCCTGACAGTAGAACGGACACATAGACCGTGATGCACCCACACAGGGGAGAGTTAGGCGGCAGGGAGAACATGTGGTCCAAAAATACATTCAACAACGGGGTTGGGTCCCCCAAAATGGCACCGAGTGAAAGCAGGCAGACCCCGAAGCGCACGTCTGCCTGCAAAGCACAAAAACAGGGGAGCCATGTGGCTGGACCTAGCCTAGGGCCCGGCACGCAGAAGGTGCTCGGTAAATCATTTCCGAATAAATGCGTCGACCTAGAAACGTTACTGTACATGTATCACTATAGTACACGCTTGGCTAGTATGTATTTCATGAACTGTTTTTCATCTGATATACTTTTGGGGTTCTTCTGAGAAACTTAATGTTTATGCTGCTCTTACAACCAAAACATCAATCTTCAATTGAAATATTCCTCCCCCCCCTTTTTGTAAAATGAAGACTATGTTTCCTCTAACCCTTCAGGCGTTTTCTTTCTGTCGTGCACTGCCCTCCACCATAAACGTTCAACCAGTGACTAGAAAACTGTTTATTTTTTTCCATGGACTTCTATATTCAAAGGGAGATCATGTATCTAGAATACTGGTAAATAAAACACGAAAAAAAGTAACTGTTCTCTAGTGGGGGAATGGTGGGCCTGTGGCTTCGGCCTCTTCTCCCGGCAGGCTCAAGCTGGGGGCGCCCTGGAAGGAGTTCTCAAAAGCCCGTAGGTTCGTTGCATAGCAGCAGTTCCCAAGTGCATTCTGGGAGCCTGGGGGTCCCTGAGACCCTTTCAGGAGGGTCCACGGGGTCACAACGACCTTAGTAACAGCATGAGATGCTCTTTGCCTTTTTAAACTGTCCTCACAAGAGCACAGAGTGGGGTTTTTCAGGGCTGCCCACGCCGGACGCTAAGATGCGTAGGAACGCACGCTTGTGTGTGTCTATTTAGCATTAAAATCTTCTCACCTTTAGTTTGTTTGTTCCAAGGTTCACATTGGTAGCTATCACTTAACATAAGTTAAGCTCTTAAGAGTTGGCAACAATTTTGTGAAAAGGGTTCCTGAAACCAAAATGTTTGAGAACCTCTGACCCAGTTACACACACGTGCCGTGTGTCATTTCCCCGTTATTTTCGCTGGAACGGCCGAGCCGTTCCCAGTGAGAATCCCATCCACCGTGTGTGGTCTGACGGCCCGGTGGCACGTGCCCGGGAGCGAGGGCGGAGGCCTTTCCGCGCACTGAGTCCGCTGCCCCCCACCTGCCGCCTTTCCCCGGGCGGGCAGCGGCACCAAAGGCGTCCTCCGCCGTCTGCTCGCGTCTGGGCCTCGGGCTCTTCGTGGCGGTCGCCTCACTTCTCGGTTCCTCTGGGGACAGCGTCCCTTCCTATAACCTCAGCCGTCGACAGATGGCAACGTGGGAGAAGGAGGAAGTCAGTCGAATATAAGAAAAGGGTCATTTCCCGTTGGCTATGTAATTCTAAAACGCTTTGAACTCTTAAGTGAGATGTAAGTGTTGTTAGGGGCTCTTTTTCTCAGGTAGAGGTTCATGCCTTTAAATTTATCATAAAATAGAATAAGAAAGAGACACAAGCATTCATTTCAGTAACAACTCTTTGGGAAAGTAAGTAACAGATTCAGTGTTTGTTAACGATGTGGTAACGTTGGACATCTTGAAAAAATGCAAATGCTATCAATGACATCAAATCGAAACTTCCCTCTAATCTAGTTTTTTATCCCTCTTTTTTTTTTTTTTTTTTTTTTGACCCTTAGAGGCAGATTTCGTGCAAGGTCCCGAAACTTCAGTTTCATGAATAACAATACATAGAATACCATTTACATCATCTTTAAGAAATACAGAGGGCAAAGGTTCATGACCTGCAAACCTGTCCCCGGGACAGGTTAGCATTTTCCACTGGTGTGTATTCTTCTTTCAACACACCACCCCCCCCCCCCCCCCGGTAGCAAGGGAGGGAGGGGCCGAGCTCTCTGGGCTTGGAAGTCATTAGTAAACACAACAGAAAGGAGCAAGCTGGGGCTCGGTCGCCTTTTAAAGCAGGAACGTCTTTGGGCTGTTCTGGTAGACGAGCCGCTGATGGGAAGTCCTGGAGGGAAGTTCCCTCCTTGGCGCCCCCGGGAGAGCTGGACGGTTATCGCCCGATCAGTAAGTAAAGTCTGAAACTGGTGGACAGCCGCCCTCGGCAGCTGCCCAGGTGGCCGACTGAGGGGACAGTGCCCATCCTTAGTGCTGTGTGTCCGGCACGTTGCTCCCACTGTGGTGTAGGGGGGTGGGGGTGGGGACAGAGCACGCTTGCGAGCTGTTTCCTGGACGGTAGCAGGAGCGTCTGTTGCTAAGGTGTGCGGCGGGGCAGCAGGCAGGTGTACGTCACTGGGGTGAGAAGTCTTCCGTCCTTGCCCACGTGATCAGCAGGCTTGTGTCAAGACCTGCGCTTTAGGATTCGGCCCTTGGACTCTCTAGTTTGGCCCAAAGTAAGGAGGCCTCACCTGAGACCAGCTTGAGACAACAGGTCTCAGCATCCTGAGTCCCGGGCAGTGCCTTCTGCCGGTGACCTGGACCCACAGCCACGCCTGCTGTCTGCCCACCTCCTCTGTCCACGGCCTCGAGCCCCACCCTCTCCATGGAGAAGGAAAGCGTGGTTGTTCGCGTCTAGGATCCTCTCGCTCCGCCCGTCCCCGGGGGCTGGGAGGTCTGTGTCCCATGCCCATGGGACACCTTGCTGCTGTCCTGACCAGTCTGGACCAGACAAACTCGCTGCTTCCTCGGATCAGCCGTGGGATTCGGGAACCGGCCCAATCCTTTTTGTACCGTGACAATGCTCCTAGTGAATTAGCAGTAAAACTCCTCGCCTGCCTCTCCTCTGAGAAACTTGGAGGAAAGTCTCTGGTGTGTGGGGGAGGGCTGGCAGAGACTTTCGAACTGCCCGAGCCCAGGGCTCCCAGGGGCTGCCCCCCGCAGAAGGCAGGTGGGGCCTTGGTCCGGGGTACAGTAAGTCCAGTCCACGTCCTCGAAAGCCATTTCTTTCTTCCTGGCAGGACAGGAGCTGTCCCCCAGCCAAACTTGAAACCATGCCATTGTGTAAGGGTTACTGGAACTCCTCCGGGTTTACCAGGACCATGGCACCCCGGAAACCAGGCAGCGTCCTTGTATCTCCCAGGGTTATTATGCCCTGTGCCCACAAACGCATGCATTTCTGCGGCGGGGGCGCATTAAAACGTGCCTCTCGGATCTTTGAGGGAATTAATTTATCTTTGTATTGGAATACAAAATAGCCAAATACGAAATTGCAGAAAATAGTATTTGAAGAGTTCTGTGTTTTCAAAAAAGGTGGCTTGAAAATTAGAAAGGCTAGAACAAAATGTTCTTTTCAAACTGCCTTGCCCACTTACTGAGATCAAGATGAAGAAGACCTGGAGGTAGAATACCCTGTGACCGGGTGATGAGAATCTGTGAACCCGTGGCCAAAGGACCACAGTGGCGGGGGCACCGTGCCAACTTACATCTCTCACTTTAAGAACTAAAGAATCCTTCCTTTCGGATGATATTTTGGCCCAAAATATTGCGCGCGCACACACACACACATACACAAAACACCATGTCAAAAAGTATCCCTTAAAATCGGTTAACGATAAGGTAATTCAGCGGATTTTTTTAAAAGAGAAAATTATGAAAACTGAGGTTCTTTGTGAGCAGTCTATAAAATTCATGTGTGGCATGTGCAAAAAAATCTGAGTAAGAAAGTCGAAACTATGGAAAAATGTTTCGTTAGCTTCATGCTTTTTAAACAGCTTTTAAAGAGATCTTTCCTCTAGTTTACTTTTTTAAAAAATTCTCATACTGAGTACTTTTTTCATTTGTTTTATGAAAAAAATTATGCAGAGCTTTTGCCTCCCAGTTGAAATTTTAGAAAAGTATTTGTCATTGTGAATGTGTGTGGGCTTTTCTCAGAGGCTGAGCCTTATTTGGTGTCTCCTGAGAAAACCTCCGAGGCGTGGCCTCGGAAGGTGGCCCTGGCTCTGGGGCGCTGGGGGCTGGGGTGGGGTGGTCGCAGACGGGCAGCGAGGCCGGCGTGCACACGGCTCCCGCGGGGACAGGGGGCAGGAAGGGTCTCCACCGCCACTGCAGCCTGAACGGGCTGGTCGGTGACTGGGGACTGTGCTCATTGGGTGGCTTGATCTCATTTGCACTTTTTAGTTCGGGTTCAGCCACCAACCACTCAGCCCGTTCCTTACCCCTTAGTGAGTGGTGCTGTGGAGTGATTGTTTTTCTTGGTAATGAGAGCTTTTCTGAGGCACTAGTTGGGACTGGTTCTGACTGAGACCCCAGGACCAGTCCCGGGCTGTGGCGTAAAGCTTCTGTAATTTTCCGTGCAGACAGACTTTGGATAGGGGCGGCGGGGGGGGGGGGGGCGGGTAGGGTGAAGAGAGGATTCTGGGAAAGCCCAATATAGCCTCCTATAGAGAAAGGGGGTGAGTGACGTTGGGCCGAGAGAGTGAGGGCAAATGAGAGCTGGGCAGTGCGAGATTGGCCATCCGCGCACAGAGGTGGTCTTCGCAGCTGCCCAGCCCTCCCCTCCGGCGCTGGACAGAAGGCAGCAGGCCCTGAGTGGTCTGTCTCCCCACTGACCACTCCTGGGCTCTACCTGCAGGACAGACGATCACAAGCTTTCTCCTCCTGCCTCTGGGTTGTAAACCATTGTGCCAGACGCCAGGCATCACGAGACATACACGTTGAAAATTCTTGTACTTTCTTAGATTTCACACCTGTTGACCGCAGCACTGAGCCCTAAGCCGTGTCCCTGCGGAGCATTCTTTGTGAGCTCCTCAGTGAATCTCAAAGGGCATTCAATGGCCTTTCTGACCTGTTGTTTAGGGGTGCTCAGCAGCCTCAGCCCGAGGGCTCCCAGAGACTCAGAGGCACACCTCACCCCCAGAGCTCCCCGTCAGTGGCCTACCACTGTGCCTTCCTGACAAGCGCCCCAGCCACGCGGGGGCAGCTGCCTGGGGACCACCCTGGAAAGATTTCTGCGCAGGTGCCCCAAAGAAGCGAAGAGTGAACACGTTTTACCCCCAGGCCCTGCACATGGCGGTGTCCTAGTGCTATTTCTAGAATCACTGGGTTATTCTACAGCCTCAGCACCTGGCTGGCTTTCCCGCAAACGCCCTGCCCCCGAGATCAGCCTGCAGCCCCGACAATGGAGAAGTTCATGCTGGCACCCCGAGACGAGGCCCTCAGCCACAGTAGGAAGTTCACAGACACTCATTTTTAAGAATGAGTAAAATGACAATCCCCAGCCAGAGGTCCTGCTTCTGCTTTTCTCGGATACCTAGACGCTCCTCTGCGCCTGAGCACCGGGCCCCACAAACTTTTCCCAGCAGGAGAGTTGAGGGCAAGCTTCCGCGCTCTGGAGAATCCCAGATGCCTTTCCTAGGGAGCCCACGGAGGTAAGGCGAGCACCGCTCAACCCAGTTAGAGTCCCGAGGCCTAACGACACAGAGGCCTGGCTAATTGTATCTGATTTTTTTGTTTTTCAAATACATGTGGTATTCCCCTGTCGGTGACTCATTTCCAGTGGCCCAGGGCTGAGGGAACCAAACGGACCACAAGTTCCCCGGGCTCGTTTGTGGACCGTGGGGCCGACCGTTTGCCCACAGGTGGGCCTGTTCCTCCTTAAGAATTGGTTCTCCACCTGAGATACTTCTGCCACTCCCCGAACACTCGAAGCCGAGGTTCCTTGATCGTGACGGGCCAGAACAAGCCGCAAGCGTGTGCAGGTCCCTACTGTGACATCGTCCTCTCGCGTGCGTATCACCAATGAGAGGATGATTAAGTGCTAATCAGGAAAGGCAGTTTCAAGTGTGAGCACCAGCCCTTCGCACACGCTGCGGCACATCAGAACCCCTGGGGAGCTTTTAAGAATTCCCAATCCCCGGACCACATCCTACACCGGTGAAACTGTAATCCCTGGACGGGGTGTCAGACATCGAAGCCCACAGAGAACTTCGACGTGCAGCCACAGCTGGGAACCGACGATCTCAGCAATGGCTCCCTGGGCCAACGTCGATCAGTTCCGTAACTGTAGACACCAGAGTTATAATAACTTACAATTCTATCAGTGCGCTGCCCTTAGCAGCGGCAGGTGCGCTCCCGACCAAGGTGGGAGTCTGGGGCTCAGTCTGCTTCCACAGGTGAGCACCAGTGGGACCCCCTCGTGGGCTCCCACACGAAGGGAGAGAGTGGTCGCGACTCTGGATCTGCTGCCATCTTGGGGTTGAGTCACCAGTCGGAGATTCTTTGCTCCGGTGGAGAGGTGGAGTCCACTTCCCCACTCCTTGAAGCTGGGCTGGTTTCGTAACCTGCTTTGACTGGTGGATGCAGTGAAAGGGATGTTGCGTGAGTTCTGGGCCTTCCTCCGTCGCTACCTTGAATGCAGCCCTGAGGTGGCCATGTGGGGGCCGAGGAGGGTGCGTGGAGGAGAGGCCAGGTGTCCGGTCCCAGACCTCGGCAACACTCCAGTGCAACATCGTCACCCAAGGGAGCCCAAGCGAAACCAGCAGAGGAGCTGCTCAGCCAGTAGGTTGGGGAAATCAGAAGTCGCTGTTTTATGAGACTGAGTTTGGGGCTGGTCGTCTCTCAGAAACGGGTGCCTGAGACAGACAGTGTCTCCTTCAGTGTTCTCGTGACTTCTGCACGTGTGCCGCCGAGAGGATGGAACCGGATTTTTTAAAACCATTGATTTAGTATCTTCCCCAGTTAGAGTCTTTCTTTTACAGCGGGTTGGCGAGCCGCTGATGCAGTAGTGCTCACTGCGAGGCCCGACGCGGTTTTTCAGTGTGGTCACGACGAAGGTGTTGAACGCAGACCGTGGTGATGTACCATAAAAACCGATCCGTGGTGGACGCTTTCAAAAATCAGCACCTAGGGACACCAACTCTGTACGAAGTAATTTTCAGATGCAAAACCGAAGGGTAGAACATCCAACACTTTGAGTAGGACGCTCACAAGTTCCGAAAAGAACGCCTTTCTTTCAGGGCTCCAGCGGTTGAGCGGGGTGACCTCTGTAAACTGAGTTCTGAAATTATTCGTGCTCACTCAGCCAATGAGTTGTTTCTGAGACCCTAAAACAGGAAAGGGGCGTTACTGCACGGCTGGCGACTGGAAAAAGGACAGGGCTCCCAAACTCAGGGAGCCCACACTGTGTTCCTAGCCTGCCCGGCACCAGGGACCGGCTGGTGACTGCATGCGCGTCTCACTCCTAACGCTGGGAATTCAGATCTAGCTCCTGTGGAGTGCGCTACGGTTCCTCGGCGCTAAGGGGGGGGGGGTCCATGCTCCCGTACAAGCGTTCTGCCCATCAAACCACGGATCGGGGAGGAGTGGGGCCTTCACCCGACACCCCTGAAAGGGGCTTCTCCCCGGCAGCGTGTTCATGTAATTCAGCGTCTAGAATTAACTCAATGAGAAGGCTTTGCCTTGTAGCTAGCCACTCCGATTTTATCACCTTCTCCCATTTACACACTCACACGCCATTCACCGGGGCCGCCATAACTGCATGCCGCCAACTGGGCAGCGTAAACAACAGAAACAGATGTTCGTTCGCAGCTCTCGAGCCCAGGGTCGAGGTGTCCGCAGGCTTGGTTTCTGCTGCGGCCTCTCTCCTTGGCTGGCAGAGGGCCGCCTTCTCAGTGGGTCCTCACACGGTCTTTCCTCTGCGTGTGAGTGCCCCTCGAGTCTCTCTGTGTGTCCACGCCAGTCACGCGGCATTAGCGCGATCCTGATGGCCTCATTTTAACTCGATCATCCCACACAAGGCCTCTCAGAACACGGTCACATCCTAAGAGCCCACGAAACAATTACATATGCAGGTATATTTATATTTTTCCATTGATAGGCAGTATGCCTGCCTCTGCGTCTGTCAGGGGTTAGTCAGGGGTTAGGATCACTCCACATCCTGTGTCAAAACCTGCAGGTGCAGAGAAATAGGAGAGGGAGGCAGGAGAGGAGGTTCGTAGCAGTGGGTGCCCATGCCTGGACCCCTGAAGGCGAAGACCGGGAGAGCGGTGGAAGTCGGGAGGGCTGGGTGGGCGCAGAGCTGAGTGCCTTCTGGACCACGCTGCCGTGGACTTCTCCCAGCGAGCAGGTTACCGGGACAGGCGCCAGTTCACGCCTCCCCCCCCCTCCGCCTCGCCCCCACCCTGCCCCGCCGAGAAAGTTCACGGGGACGCAAACCCTGCCTCTCAAGTGAGGTTGCTCAAGTTCCTATTCAGAAATAATTGTCGGAGAGGAAATTACACTTTTTGGCGGTTCTTTTCTACCTTCTCCTTTTAAAACCCTTCTTAATGTGATAGGCAGATAAGGCTTCCTTAAACGGAAGCCACTTAGTTCCCATTTTCTCTAGGTGGAGGCATTTCAGATAAAAAGCCAGGGTGTCAGATACACATGTAAAAAGTTTCTTAACAGAAGGGGAATTCTGCCGAGAACTAGGAACTCTGAGAGCAGGATTGAGGGTGTTTGCTCAAATCCAGCAACATGTACTAATTTACAAACACGACAGATTGTGTTGGAGAATCTCTTCAATGCTTGTGTCGGAGCAACCTTTTCTTAAATGAGTCCAGCAGACTTTGCCCATCTTCCGTGGCGGAGCCTTCTGGACGGCCAGCCGCCCAGAGCAACTCCCCGCAGCTTCCCCCTCACAGGGCTGGAGCCGTCTCTGCGGGAGGGGCCCCCCTCCTGCTGGCCGTGGGAAGAGAGAAGGGGTTGAAGTCTATCCAGGAGCACACGGTTGCTGCATCTCAATCCTACAACAGCAGTGGCCCGATGGAAACCTCAGATCCCGCAGACATGGAGTCACTGCGCAGAGACGGGGTGGAGGCTGCCCTCGTCCCCCGAGAGCCCCAAACGGGACGTCTTCCTCCTGGGGGTGTCAGTTTTGCAGTTCGCTTGCCTTCCTGCATACTTTCCATGTGTTTGATTGTTAGTCGGTTTTAGTCGTGATGGGGTTGAAGAAACATCAGTGAAGGAAGGCTCAGGGAGCTTGCACAGTATCTCAGCCAAGAACCCTAGACATAAAGACGTACCCATTTTACTCAGAGCTCACTGAAGAGTAAAGTATGTAAGTATTTCCTGTACTGATTTTTCTCAATGGAGGAACTACTCTTCTCCCCGCAAAGGAGCCATTTCTGGGGCGCACCCTCACACAGGGTCCCCGAGTCTCTTGTGTGGCGCAGGTGTGACTGTGCAGAGCAGGGAGAGGCTCCCCCAGCGCCTTCCTGGGGAGCCTGCCTGTGGTCCCTCATGGGCCTCTGGGGCTCTGTTGCTAACTTAAGAACAGAAGTCTTTTCCTGATTCACACACTGAAGACGAGAGAGAGAGGACTGGCTTAGTGTAAGCCCCCCATTTGTTACAAATTGGCCACCCGTACTTGTCTACAGTGGAATCTACCCTGCGGTGCTATTTGATGTGGCATGCAATTTCGTAGCTGTCTTACGACCAACACACTGACATTTCATGGTGATCAAAACCCTTTCCTATGATTCCCAGGTGCCCGGACGCTCACACGAGGCTGGTAGCGAGGCCCTGGGGATGTCGGGGGCGGTGGCTCAGTTCTCTGTCTCTCTGTGAGGGCAGGGGCCGTGACTTCTTAAAGTCGACATTCTCTCCACACTGGCTGGCATGCAGGGGCACCCGGTTATCGCTGTGGAAGAAACGAATCCCCACAGGGGCCATCGGCGCGCGTGACGCACGTAGCCATGACTTCGGGGGTTGTGGTGACGAAGATTGGTCCAATGGCAGCACATTCCGGTTGGGCTCATCCAGGCGTTGGCCGGGAGTGGGAGTCCCGAGGCAGGAGGGAGGAGGGAGCTGGTCGTGCTCCGGTTTGGGGGACTGAACGGGAGGGGAGAAGGTGTTCCCTACGCCTGGTTTTCTCTGTGCTCTGTCCCGGGAGTCACACGAGGTGTCTCCAGAGGGGAGAGGTGCGTCCCAGCCGCCCCGCTGGAGCGGCTGTTCAGAACACTTTCAGGAGGGCTCAGGAGGAGACCCGGACCGAGGGAGAAGGCGGCCTCACCGCCGGGCCCCCAGGGCTCTCTCTTGCTTCCTGACGCCCCTGAGCGGGAGGAGAAATGCCTGGTCTGAGCCAGGCAGGGGGACTCCTCACTGTTCGTGACAGCGGGGAGCCGGCCCCTCCCCCCAACAGGAAGGGAGGTGCTGGCGGCACCTGAGCAGTGGTGAGCGGGGTACCGAGGCTTTCCAGCTGAAGTTCCTTCGCGTCCTTCTCACAGCTGGACGGTTTTCTTAGTACCGAGCATAACTACTCTTCTCTGGACTGGAAGAAAACTATCCCCAAATAAGAATGTCTTTCCTTTTCTGCAATCTCCAGCCCTCTGCATCCTTTTTTGGGATTGGAGGCCGGCATGGCTGTGTCCCAGGACAGAGGTGCTCAGTGCTGCCAGAATGTCGGGACCCTCCAGGGCTTTCAGAGTCCCCGCCCCCAAAGCCCCAGCAGGGCCAGGCCAGTTTCTCTGGAATATTTGGGTCCAGGCATCCAGGTCCTGTGAAGTCCTCGGGAGTTCCAACGTGAGGACCACGTGGAGGGCCACTATTTAGGTGCAGTCTGCCAAAGTCCTCAAATGCAAAGGTTTTGATTTTTTAAAAACAGGCCAAAGATTTCTTTTAATTGGAAAGTATATTTTTTCATATTCTCATAACTCAAATACCACCAAAGGGATTTTTCCCCCCTGAACTTTCCATTAATAAAAAAAAAAACCAAAACAAATTTATACTGAAAACAAAAATGAGAAAATTCAGCCCAAAGTAGAATTTTCCAGAAAGTTATAGGCAAGTGACAAAACAAAGCAAAGCCTATCATTTTAAAAAAAAAATGCTTTTCCAGGAATTTCCTGTTCAATCTGCTTGCAGTGAATGTCTCATTTCAAAGATGGATAAACAGCATTTGCCAAAAAGCCCCACCTCCAGCTGCTGCTGAGAAGCTCGGCGTGAGCGATGGAAATGCCCACGGCCGAGTTAACTCAGTCTGACTCAGTGTGGGCTTTGAAGAAGAAACTAGCAAATTTTTAACAGTAAGAGCACAAGTGGGTGACAGAATGAGTAGCGGCTAAATGACTGGTTGAAAAGGACAGTCTCGGTAGCAAGGTCTGAGGGTTCATCTTGCACATACAGCTTTCTAAGTCAACGGTCCTTGTGGTGGCAAAAAAAAAAAAGAAAGTGTCTCCCACCAGAGAGCACCATGTGTCACCCAGTCCCGAATGACTCTGGGAGGGGTCGAGGCCGGGCCGCAGGACGCATCGGTTCCTGACCCTGCCCGACGGCACCCAAGAACTGTCAGTCCTTGGCTTCGCTGTAACCGGGCACAAAACCCGGACCTCCCCGCAGCTTCCTGGTAGCCCTGGGACAGAGCAGAAGTCCCTCAGGCGGACACGTGAGCCCTGTCTGGGTGAGGTCACGCCCGCCTCTGCATCCCTGCACTTCCTCGGCCTTCCCCTGGGCCGCTGTTCTCACTCTTTTCTGGTGAAGAGACTCGGACGCACGTGAGAATCCGAGAGAGTCTCCCAAACTCTTCTGGGCTTTGCCTTTCTTCCATGGGGGGGCTCTTGCTAGAGGCCGAGCTCTCGGTTTGCCTGGTCACAGACTTTATCAGATAAGCTCCTTACCACACACCTGGTGGCGGGGGGAAGGAGTGCTCCCTTTTCCTCACACTCCCACGGAACAGTTGTGTGTTCTTCCTTAAGACAACAGGGTCTATCTCCTTAATATAAACAATACTTGATGCTCTCAAAGTACCCAGTGGAGGCAAGGTGCAGGCAGATGCGTATTCCTGGCTCATGCTAGATTCCGGGGACACTTCTCACTGAGTGCAACGTCGGTGAGGGAGCGGAGCCGCTCAGGGTGAGGCCTAGCTGGGAATGAGGGAGCGGGGGCTCCTTACTCAGCCTTTCTGTCACCTGGCTGAGCCCAGTGTTGGGGCATGGCAGTGAGAGCGGTCAGTATGGGGGTGACTATGGAAGGGCGAGGAAGGGACCCTCAGAAGGAAACTCTAGCCCATCCCCCCGAGATGACCTGGTTGGGGTCCTCTGTGTGCCAACGGTGGTTTTGTGCCCTTTCCACTCCTCTCCAAAGGTCCGATCCTGCCTCACCCTGCAGGGCCCGTGCAGATGCCCCCTGCTCCCCATCTTCACATCCTCCCCTCCTCCTCCCAGCCTGAGGTTGACCGCCAGTACTGGCCTGAACTGTGGCCCCCCCAAAAATACATGTCTCAGTTCTAACCGCTCCTACCTGTGAAGGGCGCTTCATTTGCAAATTGTCTTTGCACACGTGACTAAGCTAAGGGCTTTGAGACGAGATGGGCCCAGATTTGGGTGTCCTTATAAGGGCGCGGAGACTCACGGAGACACGAGGGGAAGCCCTGTGAACGTGGAGGCAGAGGCGGGGTGGGCGCGCCAACGAGCCAGGAGCACCGGGCAGGATCACTGATGCCGAGACGGCCAGGACGCAGCCTGGCTCGGACTCTGCCTCGGAGCCCCAGACACAGCCAACCCTGCGGACGCCCCGGTTTCCGGACGCTGGCCTCCAGAACGGGCGGGGGGGGGGGGGAGAATACCCGACTGCTGTTTCAAGCCGTCGGGTTTGTGCTGATTTGTAGCAGCAGCCTCAGCAGTCTACACCCCCGCCTGTCTCTGGACTCCCTTATCCCGCACCCAGCTTCCCCTTGAGACCCGTTAAGTCTGACTCCGGGTTTTACTTCTCACATGCATGGGCATCTTCTCCCACCGGCCCCAGCGGGGTCACCCCAGGTCTGGCGATGCCTTCTGCGGTGCTGGTGCTCCGACAGGGTCTGCGGGGCCGGCAGAGGCCTGGGAGCGCTCATGCTGCAGCACTGGATGGGGCTGGAACAGCTCGGAGGAAGGCTCGGCCCCCTTGGCGGCTCTCCCCAGCCCAGGCGGAGCTTCACTTCACTTCAGGACGGTGGGGTGTCCTCAGCGCTCCAGTACCTGCAGGCAGCCCTGGTGCAGGGGCTGCACCCCCATCCCCTGTGCTTCCCGCTGTCCTCGCTGGCGTGCATTGCCCATTTTCCTAGTGGTCTCTCCAAGGCCTGCCTTCCCCGGGTCAGTAGCCGGTTAGGGGTGGGGGCCGCGACTTCCTTATCTCTGAGTTTCCATAGGTCGGTACTGATGACATAGCGATGTTCAGGGAAGATTATTAAGCCCTGAAGGACCTGGTCTCCAACTAACTTTTTAGGATCATTTTGTCTTATCTTTATTCTGCCTGCTGCCCCCCACCCACCTCCGGCCCTTCGGCCTAAACTCTCCCCTGACCACCTACTGATACCAACCCCCTTGTTATGGGCTGAATTGCTCCCCCTCGTCTCCCCCTTGGGTTTATGGCCTGTTTTGGAGATAATATATTTACCGGGGTAACCAAGCTAAATGGTGGTCCTCAGGGTGGGCCCTGACCCAATGTGACCGGGGTCCGTGTAAGAAGGGAAAATGCGGACACAGAGGCACGCACGCAGGGGAGGCCAGGCGGAGACTGTGATGCAGACGGAGAGGCCCAGGGCAGGTCTTCCTTCTGCCCTCAGGAGGAACCAGTCCCGCTGACACCTTGATCTTGAACCTCAAGCCTCCAGAACGGTGAAACAAGAAATCTCTGTTGTTTGAGCACCCCCGTCTCCGGTACTTTGCTGTGGCAGCCTGAGTGACATACACTCTGGCGTTCCCAGGTCACCAGCATCCCCGTCGAGCCTTTGCCTGTGCTGGAATGTCCTTCCGTGTCACTGGTGGAAAGAGCTCAGCTCTTGTTGGGCTCTGTTAGGTGGCAGGCTCTGCGCTGCGAGGGTCAGGCGCATGACCTGCTTTAATCTTCACAACGGCAGGGAGCCTGGAAGGTCCTTTTCATAGAAAGAAGTGTTGCCTGTGCTTGTGGGCAGCATGTGTCTCTACCGACGTTATAAACAGACCTCGTCTGGGAGAACCGAGTAGAGCAGTTACATGATTTCATGACACCCCTGTGACCACGATGAAGGAACCAGTCAAGGGTCACGGCCGTTCTTGGGCACCCTACCCTGGCCAGCGTGACACCGCAGGCTCCTTTGGTCACCTGGTGTTGGATGGGGTGGGACTTCCAAGATTAGTAAGAGAAACGGTTTTTCTGTGATTTAGAGGAAGCCGTTCTGGAAAAAGAAAATCTGTCTGTGACGCCCAGTTCAAAAGGACCTTACCTCACATGACACCAGGCCGTCTGTGTCAGAAGGGAAGTGTGTAGCTTGTGTGTGAGGCACTCAGAATGGTGCCGGGCATGCACTGAGCACTGGTATTATTATATCACCCTAAGACTTCTCCGCCAGGGGAGTGCGCCGCGAACAGTAGCTTTGGTTCCCACCTCGTGTGTGGCAGCTGGTCCTATAAAGTGTGTCGGGCCGCAGTTGTCCCCTGCAAGGGCGAAGTGTGAGCCACGCTCGTGGAACTTTGCAGCAAGCAGCGGAAGGTGACGCAGTGCCGGTGCTTCCTCCCAAGACCCGAACCTGTGGCTACAGACTTCGCAGACCCGGTTCCCGCAGGGGCGGTGCTCAGTGCGCATGTCAGTCCTCGGGGCGTCTGTGGGTCCCCCTCGCGGCTGCAGAGGCAACCCTCCTGCTGGCCCCTTTCTGCAGGTGTGCGAACGCGCTCACTCTGCAAAACCGCCGTCCACATGCGGCCATGAGGCGGTTTTCCAGAACAGCTTGAAGTAGGTAGGGAGGTTGTTGGAAAGTCTCTGAAGTCTCCCCTCAGAGACTGCAATCAGAAACTTCGGGGGCCAGTTCTAACCTTGTCAACCACCGTGGCCACGAAGCCCCCCTTCAATGGCCTGGACTTTCCCGTCCAAGAACAAACAACGCGCCTCCGCCGTTGGTTTCTCGCGCCAGCTAAGCCCTCGGAATTTCACTGCTGCGGCCTCGCTGCTCGCTCCTCCAAACCCCACGTGCCCGCAGCTCGTCTCTTCCTCCTCCGACGTCTGTGCATCAGGTGTCAGGGGAGGAAGGCCGGGCTCAGGACCCGGCGGGCATTTGCCCACGGAAAGTCGGCGGGAAGGGCCGGTGAGGATGCTGCGCCGGTCTTCCTGGTTTCAGATTCCAGGCCATTTCCAAAGGCCCTCGGAGAGTCTCAGCCTGGGAGGCCCAGAGTCAGGGCGACCGTCCAGACAGGACGGACCAGGATGACGAGACGCACGGAGAGGCGGGCAAGGACAGTCGTACCTCGGCCCCCGTCGGCCTCAGACCCCATCGACCCCGGTACTTGTCACATTTTGATGAGAAAAAAATGTGTCAGCACTCGGCGCTTCCTCGGGACTCATCACACTTGCTAGAACTTGTTCGAGTCACACCACTGCCTAGTGAGAGAAAATGCTCCATCACTCATCGTTTGCTCGGTACTCGTTTGTCTCAGATCTGGACAAATTAACGATGAGTCCCGAGGTGCCACCGTCCAAGCTTTCTCCTGGGAAGCTGGAATTCCTTCAGCACTGTCTGTTTGCAGTTCAACTGTGTTTGCAGAGGGTGGCCATCGGATGCCGGGTGCCTGATGTGGGAGGTGACCCAAAAGCCCTGACCCTGCGCGGCTCGGTCAGACAGCTCCTGCAGCCGCCCGAGAGCACAGGGCTCTGCATGGTGAGGGGACGCAGCCTGCCCGGCCAACGGCAGGTGGTGGGCTGGAGGGGGATGCTCTTGTGGGGGGTGCAGGTGGTGGGCTGGAGGGGGATGCTCTTGTGGGGGGTGCTCTTGTAGGGGGTGCGAGTGGTGGGCTGGAGGGGGATGCTCTTGTGGGGGGTGCAGGTGGTGGGCTGGAGGGGGATGCTCTTGTGGGGGGTGCGGGTGGTGGGCTGGAGGGGGACGCTCTTGTGGGGGGGTGCGGGTGGTGGGCTGGAGGGGGATGCTCTTGTGGGGGGTGCGGGTGGTGGGCTGGAGGGGGATGCTCTTGTGGGGGGTGCAGGTGGTGGGCTGGAGGGGGATGCTCTTGTGGGGGGTGCTCTTGTAGGGGGTGCGAGTGGTGGGCTGGAGGGGGATGCTCTTGTGGGGGGTGCGGGTGGTGGGCTGGAGGGGGATGCTCTTGTGGGGGGTGCGGGTGGGCTGCGCAGGGCGGTGGGACAGAGAATGACGGAGACAAATGGACCTACTTTACCGTTACCTGCTCGCCCTGCGTTGAAGTGCGGTTCTGCCTGGGGTTTTGTCCCTTTGGCATAGCTGCCATGGACAACCATTCCCACAGCAGAGAGGGAACGCTTAGAATAGCGCTCCGCACCTTCTCCTGGGGGATCGGGATAGGGAACAGCCTTGTCTGGTCCCTGCGCTGACCGTCCAGGGCGACAGACTCACTCCCTGGGTTATGGGCCCACAGATGCACTCTAAGGAACGGAAGTGCTGTTATTTAAGTCATAAACGCTTTGTAAGGAAATAAGACTCATAGTTAGCCCGAGCCCTGGAACCGGTAGCAAATCACCCAAAATCAACAGTTTCCTTTCCTTTCTTATCTTTGCTCCCAAGCTACTTCTTTTATTTGTTTAAAAGTAACTCATTGGTATAAAATGCAGGAAAAAGCAAAAAGAAAAGAAAACCAACTCGGAGGCAGCCCTCTGCTAACGGTAACGCAGACCCTCCCTGGTCAATTCCGGAGAAGGCAGCTTCACATGCTGCTTCTTGCAAGAGGACAGGCGTGACTTAACGGAAGGGTCAGGACTGTAGTGTCGCAAACCCACAACTGAGCGTGGGGGCCCTCACGGAAGTCTGGGGACACTCAGGCTAGAGGCCATCGCGATGAAGGGAACGTTTCCTCGATGGACGGTGAGGTCACCGTCATCAGCCTCCTCCTGCTCCTCTTCTTCGTCACAGGAGACAGCTCCTGAGTCAGAGAGAGGCAGCTCCGGTCGGCCCCTGGGGCTCCTGGGAGCCCTGAGTAAAAGCGAAGGAGGGTGTGGCTTGTCAGCTCTCTTCAACTCTGACGCACAGCAGCGGCGCTCCGAGGGGAGCCAGTCCCCCCCACCCCCACCACCCCTCAAGACCCCGAGCAGCCGCGGTGCAGAAGCTTGGTCCTGCTGCCTTTTCTGTTCCCAGCTGTCCTCCGAGGAGCCATCATTCCAAATCCACACCCTGCCCAGAAGCAAAGGACTAGCACCAGGCAGCGTTTCTGGGCCGGCAAGTGTGCGGGCACGAGGAAGAAGCCGTCACCCCCTGGCACGGGTGCCTTGAGATTTCTCCCAGGTTCCCAGTTCCGCGTGGACAGTGGCCCGGGGTGTGAGGCTGGCATAGCGCCAGGGGTGCAGCTTCCTTGAGAGAGCCGAGGAGGGACCAGGCCTGCCCAGTCCCCACCTTGTGCGATGACTCACTCAGTCGCCAAGTGTTTTAATAGTAAAAGCAACGATGATTGATGAGGCTGATTGTCCTCGCCATTACTTTTCTCTGAAAGCATCAAAAATCAGTCAAAGGACATCTCCCCTACCTCACGGTTAAGAGATTCCTAGCTTGTGGCAGGTAGGAAGAAAAAGCTATTAATATGATAGATCAAAATAAAAACATAAGGCCAGGCAGGTAGGGGCTCTTAAGAAAAAGAAAAACTTAAGACTTAAGGTCATAAGACTGCCTAATGACCCAGCAGTTCCACTTCTGGGAACATATCTGAAGGAACCCGAAACACTAATCAAAAAAATACATGCACCCCTATGTTCACTGCAGCGTTATTAACAGTAGCTAATATTTGGAAGCAGCCCAAGTGTCCATCAGGAGGTCAGCGGACGAAAAAGCTGTGGTACGTTTACACACTGCAATGCTACCTGGCCATGCCCTCCGCAACAGCACGGATGGACCTGGAGAGCATCGTGCCAAGTGAAGTAAGTCAGTGTGAGGAAGACAAATACTGTGTGATTTCACTTCCGTGTGCAATCTAATGAATAAAGTAAACTAACAGACAAAATAGAAACGGACTCATAGATGCTGAGGGCAGACTAACAGCTGAGGGGAGGGGTGCGGGGGGAAAAGGTGGAGGGATTAAACAAACTGAATAAGCTCATAGAACAGTATGATGATGGCCAGAGGGAAGTGGGGGGTAGGTGGAAAGAGGGCAAAGGGGGGACAGATCTCAGCGGAAACAGACCTGCCTTGGGGGATGAGCACGCAGACGATAACGTCTTTATAACGATGTGTTATAAAGCTGGACCCTTGAAACCGGTATGGTTTTATTAACCGATGTCACCCAACGCACTCTATAAAAAAACAGAGAGAGCGAGAAGCCTGATGAGTACGCACCGGCGCTGGAACACTGTGTTTTGACAGGGACGAACTTGAAAGTTCCCCTTTCGGTCTTAGTGGCCACCACCAGGTCCCGTAAGATGGTTATTGTAAAGCAGGGAGAACCAATTCTGACCACGCGGGAAATGCGCACCCGAAGCAAGGCAGCCCTTGACCCCTGGCCTCTCAGTTCCTTCAATCCAACGTGAGAACCGTGTGGCAAGCAGCCATGGCGGGGAGCGAAATGCCGGGGCCAGGGATGGGGGTCGGCCCTCGGGATGCGCTGACGGAGGAAGAGCATCGCTCTGTCCGGACCAGCAGGTCCGAGCTGAGGAAGAGGAACGGAATAAACGGCAAGTGCCACCCAAGGGACCCGTGAGCATCATTCAGCCTCAGTGCATCTTCCGAACATCTCCAGCATCCCGGAAGCACGCGGCAGCTCTGACATACAACGGTGCATTTTGGTGACACCAGATGGCAGGAAGACCCCCGGTTGGCAGGGAGGGAGAGGTGGTCGAGGGCAAGAGGGAGGATAGAGGCAGACCATCAGAGCGATTCCCTCAATTTTCCCAAAGATTAACAAGAGGGAGTCTGCTGGCCATCTGGAAAAAGTCCAGCTGACCTATGAGCTCTAAGTATATACGTTAGCAGCCACAAGTTTTTGCTCGAGATAATAGACAAGGACTGTGGTAGGATTTGGTTTTTTTCTCTCGAGTGGCCTCCTCGGCCCCTCAGTTATTCAGACTGCCGAGATTTAAGACCAGCAGCCAGCGGTGTCCCCAGTTCAGGCACTGAGGAAGAAGTGGCCACGCAGTTTTCTAAGTTTCTTATCATTGGGTAAATCCGTGCTCCTGCAGGTCACCCGCTCTGAGCGAGCACAGACTATTCTCGGGAAGTAAACCGCCATCCGAGTCTTCCTCCGAATCTCTGGTTGTGGGAGCCGTGGTGCTTCAGGGCCCAGACTTGGCCAGAGCAACCGTCTTCAGTGCTGCCCGCCCCGCCCCCGCCCCACTGCGAGCACATTGTTGTTCTGGAGAGAGCTGGGTTGGTGCCCAGGCACCCTTTGCAAGTAACACTTCCCTCCCCCGTCTGTGGCCTGTCAGGGACAGTAAGAGAAGCTGGATGTTTTAAAAGTCAAACTCCATAGACATCCCCATCCTTCTACAGCGTTATAAATTTAAAAATATGCTCCTTTGCTGGTTTGACTCTCGATCGGGGCATGCACCTAGGTTGCGGGTTCAGTCCCCAGTCAGGGTGCCTATGGAGGCAACCAGTCGATGTTTCTCTCCCGCTCTCCCCCTTCCTCTCTCTCTAAAAGGAATGAAAAAATAATGTCCTTAGCGAGGATTAAAAGGAAATGCTCTTGATACTCAATAGTAGCTCTGTCCTCTCCCACTCCACGCCTGCCCACACCAGCTGCTGGGTTTTATGATCCTCACGATAGACTTTTGCCAACCACCTTCTCCAGGGAGCGGCTGCCTGGGCTATTTTGTGTTTGTTTGTGTTATTTTGGTTTGTCTCTAGGTGGCTGTGCAAACTACAAGCCAAATACACGATTTCTCCCTTTTCTTCAAACTTTGTTGACAGTAAGACAAACGACAACTTCCACACAGCAAGAGGCCATGTTTTTTGTTCAGGTAAAAAAAAAAAAAAAAAAAAATCAAGAAGTGGTCAGTGTTTTCTCTTCTGGGAGAATAGGATGGGGTGCTGATTCCCCCAAATCAGCTCTTGGCCTTTTCTGGTTTGGACTTAGTTTCTGTGTTTGCCAAGACTGACGATGAGCCCTGGCTGGTGTAGCTCAGTGGATTGAGCGCGGGCCTGCGAACCGAAGGATCGTGGTTCGATTCCCAGTCAGGGCACATGCCTGGGTTGCCAGGCCAGTTCCCCGCAGGGGACATACAAGAGGCAACCGCACATTGATGTTTCTCTCCCTCTCTCCTTCCCTTCCTCTCTAAAGATAAATAAATAAAATCTAAAAGGAAAAAAAAAGTACTTAAAAAAAAAAAAAGACTGACGATAAAAACGCAGGCTGTGAAGTATGGCTGTAAAGCAGTGGTGGGTGGGGGGGGGGCCGGAAGTGACCCAGAAAACTATTCCCCTCTTCTGCAGCTACACTCCTATGTGGTCGTTAAATCGTGCGTGCGGCCCAATGGGGGGACCTGGAAGGCCCGGGTCGGGGGAAGGCGCAGCACGGGGCCTTTCCTGGAGGGACCGTCCCCACGATGGGTGGGGTTGGTGATGCTATGCTTGCTGGAGCGCCTTCCATCTTGCCTCACCCCGGGAGGGTTACGAAACCGCGTGGAGTTGACTCAGTTTGTGTCGTGGCTTCAGCTGAAAGACAGCTCAGCGCCTCAGGAAGGGCTCTCACATGCTCATGGAAAGCACTGCATTGCTATTCTGGGGGATACTTTTCCCACCCCCAGGACGGGGAGGTGTGCAACGGGGTGTCCTCCCTCCACCACGAGAAGGTGGGGGCTGGACGGCTAGGCTGCCTCGGGAGAGGTTAAGAAATGCAGACAGGCCAAGGCTGGCATTCCCTCGGGCTAGGGAGACCTCCTTGAAAACGGAGATTACTCGCAAGTTTCCCCTAGGCGAGGCTGATTGAACAACGAGGGTGGGGCGGGCAGTGCCTGCGGAGCTGGGGGAAAATAGGTAAAAGTAACGGGGTTCACTGTTCCCCGTTGAATAAATGTGATCTGGCTGGTTCCTGCCGTTTCTCGAATACGGCTGTTTGGGCCTTAGCCCGTCAGTGTTCATGGGTCGGGAATCTCATGGTTATACCTAATAGAACACTCTAGAATTTTTGCTTCCTGTTGCCCCAGCCCAAAGCTCTTCTAGGAGAATGTGGTTTACAAGGAAGGAATGCTTCCCCGGGGACCCGAGTAGTTCCGTGGAACTGGCAGTTGACTGTTGGGACTGCAGCTGGGACTGCAGTTGGGGCTCCTTGCACCGTGGAACCCCAAGGAGAAGAAGGGGATTACCTGTGAAATTGGAGAAAGTGTCCATCTTGGTCTCTGCCCCCAGTTCCTGGCACAGAGCTCCTAAATCCATGTAATTTCGTAAGTGATGAGAGCACTCAGGAGCATTTTTTATTCTAACGTTTGGTCTTTGACCCCAGGTTCTGACATAGACCCTAAGTCCCTTGGGGCTTCTTGGGTAAGAGGGGTGTCTTTTGTTCTAATGGGGAGACTCTCTGTGGGCTCCTGGATGGGGACTGGTCACCAGAAAGACCAGCCTTGATTCGTACATGGTGTTTCCAGCCTCTCCCGCTCCCCCGTCATCCTCTGGGAAGGGGAGGGGGCTGGAGAGTGTTAACGATGGCCTAAGTGATGATGCCGCCATGAAAATTCCAACAGCACGGGGTCTGGAGAGTCCGCACAGGTGGGCGGACACATTCGTGTCTGAAGGTGATGCGAAAGTGATCTGCCCCCACTTCGCAGGCACAGAAGGTCCTGTGCTTGGGACCCTGCCGGGGTCTCATTCGAGGTACGTCTTCGCCTGTATCCTTTATCACGTAAGAAACCGGTGAATGTACGTCAGTGTTTCCCTGAGTTCTGTGAGCTCTTCCATCAAATGACCAAAACTGAGGAGGGGGTCATCGGAACCCCTACTTACAAGACAGGTGGCCACCTGAGACTTGGGATGGACACCTGAGTGGGCGCAGTCTTGTGGGACTGAACCCTCCCTGTGGGGTCTGCACTAACCCCGGTGAGTGTCACAGTTGAATCGAGCTGTAGGACACCCGGCTGGTATGGAAAAAAATTGCTGGGTTAGTGGGAAAAATCCATGCGTCTTATGTCCGATGTCTTGCATGGCCTCAGCGTGAGAGTACAGGGAAACAGTTTTCCCCACCGTGACTCCGCAGGGCATTCTGTTCCCAAGAGGCCATTTGGTTGTCGGGTGGGAGGGTGGGGGCTGGGGTGGGGAGGACGAGGTCTGGAACCCAGAGGGTTTGCCGGGCTGTCCATAGTGCTTCCACACCCACTGAAAACTGCAGCAACCAAAGACGTGGAGGACCACTGAGGACTCGGAGCCTTTGGAACCCAGGGTTGAGTCAGTGCATCAGATCCAGAACATCAACAACGGAAGCCCAGGCTGAGGACCAAGGAGGCACCGAGGGGGCAGTGAGGAAGGAAGTTACACATCATCCACCCGCCGGAGAGAAGGGTGCATGTCCTCACCTGCCCTGTGTGTGTGTGTGTGTGCGCGCGCGCGCGTGCGAGCGCGCACACGCTTACATTCATCTTTATATCTTCCTTCCCCTCCGCCTTCTCTTTAGGACTTTGAACAGGAGTTGGTGGAGAGTAACTTGCAATTTGGTCTTAGGTGACGCAATATTTAGTTGGGACTGTGGCTGAATTTGAGAAATTGCCTCTTTTTAGCTCTCCTTTTCCCCCTCCCTTTCTGCCTCATGGGAATTGATCAAATTTTCTTTTACCTCCTTATTTTCCCCTCTAATTGTTTGCAAAGCATACATTCTATGTTTGTTATTTTAGAAGCCATCCACTCATTTTAGCATGACTAATTTGACCTTTTGTCTTTCTAGAGGTGATTTATGTTTCTATTTGCTTCTTGAACACATCAGGAATGGTTTAACTTCTGAACCCTTTCATCTTGTGGAATATTGTTACCTACTATATCAGCTCCATCCTGTTTTAAGCAATATTCAATCACTACTTAGATTCAGCAGCTCATTTAACCGATTTCTTTGGCCACCATTGTTTTTAGGGATGAATCTCCATCATTCCTCTTGGATTCAGTACAGTTTTTTCTCTGGAAAGTACACTTTTTAGTAAATTTTTTCAGTAAGACTCTGTGGGCCCTCAACTCTCTCAGTCTTTGTGTGGCTGAACTTGCCCTTATTTAGCTTTTAACTTGGAATTCACTTTCAGTGTTGAATTTGCTAGACTTTAGATTTCTGTGATGACAATTATTCCCCCGGAACTGAAAAGGTATTACTCATGGCCTCTGGCATCTGTTACTGCTTCTTAGAAATCCACCATCAGTTTACCTACGATTCCTTTGTAGCTTGTCTGTTTTCACTTTAGAAAACTTTCAGATTTTTATTTTTTACCTTTGATATCCTGCAGTTTTACCACCCGGTGCCTTGGTACTTTTCTCTAGACTGCCCCAGACTCAGTCTACTCACACAGTTTGGAGACTCAGTTTTTCCTCCCTTCTGGGAAAAAGTTCAGACATCACCTCTTGAATGCTGCCTCTCCATCTTTCTCTTTTCTTGTTTCAGAGCGCTTTGCAGACACAGGCTGGCCCTTTTCATTCTACTCTTGCATCCTTCCCCCTTCACACTTCATCTTTCGGAACTACGCTTTAGGTGATTTCCTTCGTTCTATATTCTGATTCACTCATCCTCTCTTCAACTGTGAGTACCTTTCTGTTAAACCCACCTACCACGACTTCACTTTCATGCCTTTTTTTAAATCTGTGCAATTTGTGTTTGGGTTCTTGGGTTAATTTATCCCCTCTGCTCCCTGTCCCATGCTCTTTCCTTATGCTTAATTCGAAATATTCTATATTCAGAATCTCTTCAGATTGTTCTAGTGTCTCCAGTTCTTCCCATTTATGTTTACTAACTGCCCCTTTGGTTTTTAAATGTGATTTGGATTCTGAACTGATTTTTACAAAGAGTTGCTTTCCATGGGATGTTGTTGCTTGTGGGAATGTTCCTATGGACCAGTCTGGTACTTCCCGGAAGCTTCTAGTAAAGCCTCTAGGGGAGTTTTGACTGGATGCCTCATCCGACATCTCATTAATGAGAATGGAACCAGACACCCCATGTGTGTTCCTGGGCCAGTCGACTGCAGGGAGAAGGGGACGACGGCCTTGGCTCCTTCGAGTCTATCCCGGTCGGACTAAGGGCAGTTCCGGTTCCTAAGGGCAGTTCGGGCAGGTGCCTGAACAAAATTAAGGTTCCATTAGAAAGGAAGAATGGGGTTCCATGCACTCGAAACTGTAGCTCTCCCAGAGATTTCACATTTGCAAAGAACCGCTTAAGAGTTAACAGCCCAGAGGAGAAATTCTTTAGGGGTTGTGGAAGGGAAAGAGAAAGGATAATTAAAAACAAAAACAAACATGGGAAGGACAAATTTTGGTGAGACCTATTTTGGTGGAGTGTCACTTATTATGTTTTCCAGAAACGCCTCACATTTTTGTGCAAGGCGACTTCGGTTTTTGATGCTGGTTGTAGAGTAACTCTATACATGCCACTGTGTGCTTTTCTTTTGTCTTTTTCCCTTCTGTTTACAAGCAAAACAAACAAACGAAGAAACAAACCAAGAATAAAAGCAACTCAATAGAGCAAATGTATATACCATGGTGTCTGAATGTCAGACCTGACGAAACACACTTTCGTATTAATAATTCGAATCCATGTGGGAGTACACTGCGATCCCTTACAGGGCTCAAGGTCATTTGAAGAAGGGAAAGCGATGTTCACACTGTCGACGCAGAGCTGTGCGTTGCCCCTGGCCACACACAGGGTAGCTCGGTAACAGGACCGGGAACAGGGTGTGTGCCTGCCGGCTCTCCCACCGGCACCGGCCTCCCAGCCTTTGGAGCACAGCTCGCACGCGGCGGCAGAGCGGCGGGCCGGGGCGAACGCTCTCTGAAGCTTTGCTAAGACTGGTCTGCGGTCCTCTGTTCAGTCAGCATCGGGTGAGTGCCTACTATGTGTCAGCAGCTGTGCCCGGTGTCAGGGAACAGACAAAGTCTCTGCTTCCACTGGAGCTGCCCGGAGAGAAAAACGTCGTATCCGACTCTACACACACAGGGTGGGGAGAACGTGGGTTTACAGCCGTGAGTGTGCAACACGCGAGTTTATGCTTGTCTTCTTGTTTATTAAGGACTATCTTAGTTTCCATAGGAACAACCGTAAACCCACTTTTGCCCCGCCCTGTATTTTAAAAATCTATGGGTATTTGAATTTTTAATTATCTGCGGAGATATTTGTCACTTTGTTTAAAAGTAAAAAAAAACACACACACACACACAAAACTGATCATAGCAGTGCGTCCTAAAACACCCGAAATGCAACATCCTACACGTCTGCTCGTGCATCTTCTTCCTGCCGTTCACTCGCGCGTTCGTTCGTTCGTTCCTGCGCCATCCATCCGCGAAGGGGGCAGAGGAGACCCTGCCAACGCGACGGGCTGACACCTGCGAACGGTGGTTTCGGCGGGCTTGGCCGAGGCAGGAATCAGGTTCCAGAGAAAGGCAGCAGCCCAGGCAAGGACGCTGAGGTGGGAAAGAGCTCGTTCCCTTGTCTCCTCGTCTCCTTGCACACAACGCTCTGCGGCCCCCGCCCTGCCGCCCCGCCGCCCCTCACCTCCGAGTTCCTAGCTCCCCCAGCCCTTCTCCTGCTGGGGGCCCCTCCCCCTTTGCTTCCTTCTCCCCTCTGGGGGCCCCTCCCCCTTTGCTTCCTTCTCCCCTCTGGGGGCCCCTCCCCCTTTGCTTCCTTCTCCCCTCGCAGCTTTTCTGGCGAGCCCTGGCCTCTTATCTCTTCTACCTTCCTAATCTTTTCCTCCTTGAACTCTGTGCCTGCTGGAATTTGGTTGTTTTCTGGCCCTAACCTCATTTAAGCCTGGAAACCTCCCGAGTCTGCAACCACGCTCGGAACCCGCGTTGGTTTCCCTGTAGACCCACATTTAGACGCCAGGATGTAAACGTAACAGGCACAAACCCCGCGAAAGGGTCAGCGTGTGTCCATCGCGTTGCAGTTGGCAAGGGGGGCTTCATAAATAGTCTTTCACTTCATCCCGGCCCCAACCGGTCGAGGAGGTGTTCTCGTGAGGAAGCGAGGCAGCTGGAAGGCCGTTGCTGAAATCCGAAAGCCCATACATAGCAGGGCTGAGACGGAAACCCAGGCCTTCAACCCCAGACCGCTTCTTGGTCTTTTGCGCAGGAAACACCGTTGCCCACCGAAAATGGACGGCAGATTCGGTTTTCACGGCCATGCAGAGCTTACGTGGAATCGGCCTCAGAGTCTCAGTTGACTTTTGAGACCGGAATTCTTCATTCGATCAGTTCCCCTTCCGCATGACGTGGGCATAGCAGCGAAAACAACCCAATTTTACCCTCCCCCGCCCCATCCCACAGAGAACGAGGGTCATTTCTATTTGGGCAAAGAGTGTTCTGTTCAGTTGCTTCTCGGGATTTGCTAGATCAGGAGTTTTTCTTTTTTCTTTTTCTTTTAAATGTATTTTATTGATTATGCTATTACAGCTGTCCCATTTCTCCCCATCACTCCCCTCCACCCTGCACACCCTCTCTCACCCACATTCCCCCCTTTAGTTCATGTCCATGTGTCATAAGTTCTTTAGCTTCTACATTTCCCACACTATTCTTGCCCTCCCCCTGTCTATTTTCTACCCACCATCTATGCTACTTATTCTCTGTACCTTTCCCCCTCTCTCCTCCTCCCATTCCTCTGTTGCTAACCCTCCATGTGATCTCCATTTCTGTGGTTCTGTTCCTGTTCTAGCTGTTTGCTTAATTTGCTTTTGTTTTAGGTGTGGTTGTTAATAGCTGTGAGTTTGCTGTCTTTTCACTGTCACATTTTTTATCTTCTTTTTTCTTAGGTAAGTCCCTTTAACATTTCTTATAATAAGGGCTTGGCAATGATGAACTCCTTCAACTTGACCTTATCTGAGAAGCACTTTATCTTTCCTTCCATTCTAAATGAAAGCTTTGCTGGATAGAGTAATCCTGGATGTAGGTCCTTGCCTTTCATGACTTGGAATACTTCTTTCCAGCCCCTTCTTGCCTGGAAGGTCTCTTGAGAAATCAGCTGACAGTCTGATGGGAACTCCTTTGTAGGTGACTGTCCCCTTATCCCTTGCTGCTTCTAGAATTCTTTCCTTTATTTAATCTTGGCTAATGGAATTATGATGTGCCTTGGTGTGTTCCTCCTTGGGTCCAACTTCTTTGGGACGCTCTGAGCTTCCTGGACTTCCTGGAAGTCTGTTTCCTTTGCCAGATTGGGGAAGGTCTCCTTTATTATTTGTTCAAATAAGTTTTCCACTGTTGCTCTTCTTCTTCCCCTTCTGGTACCCCTATAATTCGGATGTTGGGATGTTTAAAGATGTCCTGGAGGTTCAACACTTCAATCCATCCCTGCCACCTCCATGCCCACCCACGTGCATGATTCATTTATTTATTTGCAATATCAGTGTTTTGCTCTGGGACTCAAGTTAAGTGCTTCATGGCTTCTGCGCAAGTCGAGGGAGGCCCCACCTGGTGCGTGGGACTCCTGCTGACCTCCACCACTGGCGCACCCTCTGGGAGGCCAAGGGCTGCGTGAGGACCGACATCCGGCAGAGCCGAGGCAGGTGGACGAATGGGAATAGGGTTCCAACGCTGACCACTGGTCGGGAATCACCGAGCAGCGCAGATGCCTGAAGGCCCCTGTGCTAACTTCTGAAACGTCTCCCTGGCCTACAACGATGAGAACACTTTCTGAAGCTCTTCCAGATGGGATGAGGACAATAGATCTGAAAGCACGGGGTGGTTAGGGGGGGCCCGGCGCTGCCCCAGGGACCCTGTTCCCGAGAGAGCCATTGCAGGGGAGCTCCAGTGTTCCAAAGAGTGGGCAGCAGCGTGGGGGGCCGGTCAGGAGGCGCCGAGGCCTGTGACTTCCGCTGCCCCGAGCTTGGAGGGGGCGGCCCCTGAGTAACAGCAGTAAGTGGGAGGACAGGAAAAGTCAAACCACAGAGTGGGCTTCTCCGCTGCCGCTCGGTGGCCGCTGTCCTTTCACTCGAGGGGGCTCGGGAGGCCGGGGGAGGAGGGAGGCTGGGTGTTAACTCCGCAGGCCTGTCATGGTTTCCGTGGTAAACCATGGGTTTTCCAGACCTTCAGATTCCAGGGCCCACCCCGCTGTGGCCGCATGCCCTCCAACACCCTGGACCCAGAGGCCCCGGTCACCGAGGAAGTGGGCATTCAGCCCCTTCTCATTGAAAAAAAAAAAAAAAAAGGAAAGCCCTCTCGAGCTGGATTTGATCTGTGAGAGATTAGGGGAAAATAAATGGTGACGCCAGAGCTTCAGGGTCCGGGCACTTCGTTTTGAGTTGGCATCTATGGGCACTCTCTGTGTGCCCGGCACTCGGACCAACCCTTGCTCGCCACCCTCTCCCGCCCTTCCCACCACGGCTGCGTGCCGGTCCTGTTTCTGCTCACGTTGTGCAGAGGAGGGAACCGGCAGCCCGCGGCAGAGAGGGGACGGAACCCTCCTTCCGCCCTGCCCCACGGCGCGGCCTTGTATGGCCATTCTGGAACATGCTGGCTGAAACAGCTATCTCGTGGACACTAAATACTCCCACGGGACCAGCACTCCGTCACTTAGCGGTGACGGCCTGTCGAGCTCCTGCTTTGAGAGAGTCCACGATGACCTCCCTGCGTCCGGGAGGTGCCTGCGATCCGCTGCGGTCACGGGAGACAAGGCATCCCTGTGAGGCAGGCGGCTGGGCGATGGACGGCCCAGGGACGGCAGTCGCCGGGTGTTCTGGAAGCTGCGGGGCAGCGTTCCTGTGCACAGTGGGGCGCGGAGGAGGCCCGGAGGGAAAGGGTCCCCTGGGCCTGACTTTTCCGCTGGGCTTTGCGCGGAAGGCGTGCACGGGACTGGCAGTTTAACTGAGCTGACGGTTGACGCTGAGGATGGGAGGTGATGGGAGAGAGGTGAGGAGGCAGGCTGGATGGGACCAGAGCCGCGGAGCCGCGGGCTGGAAGAGGAGGAGGGGCCAGGCCGGCAGGGAGACCAGGCCGTTGTCCGTCCGGAGTCCGGATGAGAGAGGGCGGGGCCTGGGAGGGGCGTGGGGTGGTCAAGTGGTCTCGGTTATTGAACGGATGGTGGGGGGAGGAGGATACGTTGGCTTCTGCCTGGGCCCTGCGGCTCATTCCCTCGCTAAAGAGGACCCTCTGCCTTGACTCCAGGGGTACGTAGCCCCCGGTGCGTTTTCGGAAAAGGCGTTATCCAAGTGGAGGGCGATGACCTTTAAGTTTCTCTCTTTCATTTGCTCATTTCTGTTATTCGTCTCCAGTATAGGTTTGCAAGTAGAACTCGCCCCAGTGAAAACGGGTGTGGGAAGTCGGACCCCGTGGGAGAGGCGGTGGGATCCAACTTGGCGACAAGGGCTTCCTCTTCCTTTTGGTCTTTCCCCTTTCCCCCACTCCCGCTGTTGTGGGGGCTTCGCCGGGTTACGGAGTGTAGCATTCAGGGGCTGGTAGTCTGGCAAAAACCCAAACCCTTCGGCATTAGTAGAAATAGACATGAGATACGCAATGAGGAAATATTAACCCGGGACAGTTCCAGGGTGACATCTCTTCCAGGACGTTTGAATCACCAAGAATTAAAAATGATGATTTCGGAGAAAGTGTGGGCTATGGAATGGGGAGCGGGAGGGCAAATTTGGACAACCTTTTCAGTCTCAGTCCCTTGGTAAAACTGTCTGCCTCCCGGGACCGATTGTTTATTGTATAACCTTTCCCTAAATTTTGTTCTGCAGTCTTTTCACCAGCTCTGTCAAGAAAGCCTAGTCCCCACGGCCCGCTGACACAGCCGCGCCAAGACCGAGGAGGCTGCCGCGGAGCAGGAATGCACGGCTCGGAGGGTGGGGGCAAACTGGGTCCAAATCCACACACCCCTGCTGACTAATGCTGTGATTCGGGGCACGGGGCTACCCAGGCACTGGTGTCCCCAGCTGCAAATGGAGAATAAACGTACCAGTGATGGGTCGCTGTGTGGATCTGATGACTTGAATAATATAACAATGTTAGCACAGAGTCTGGCGTGTAACCAATAGGGAATAAATTGCACCCACAGTCACCAAGCTTGCAGTAACAGTGGCATTTGAGTGCACTGGGGGGCAGGCCAGAGGGCCGGTGGCCCAGCAGAGCTGCCCTCCTGAGATCCTCTCTGGAGAGAGGAGGGCGGCCAGTGCTCCGCGTGGTCACGAAGCAGAGGGTTGGACCCCTGGCCAGTCCCTTTCAGGTCCTGCTTAAACAGTACCTCAGTACATTGCGAGAGATGCGGAGCCCACCTGACATCCCCCATCCCCGCCCCACCTACACTCTAGGCCTGTCCCTTCTGTGCGCGGCAGGAGGTACAGCAGGTCCTTTGTTGACACTGGGCCACGTAACTGCCCACATCCGCTAACGGGACAGTGGTCTGGCAGCGGACTGATCACGGGGATCCCCTCTGCAGAGAGGGCTGTGGGTACGCACATGGAGTTTCTGAGAAAGGGAAAGCCCCTTCTCTCCTCTGTGCCTGCTCTGTGCCTCGGTCTAATGATGCTCCTCACAGGGGAGAGGGTCTCCAGGGCCTTGTTTTCCTTCCTTCCTTCCTTCCTTCCTTCCTTCCTTCCTTCCTTCCTTCCTCCCTTCCTCCCTTCCTTCCTTCCTCCCTCCCTTCCTTCCTCCCTCCCTCCCTCCCTTCCTCCCTTCCTTCCCTTCTTTCCTTTTTTCCTTCCTCTCTTCCTTCCCTTTCTTTTTGTAAACATGTCCCTTATTCCTGTCAGTCCCCCCAAGTACAGCGTGTCACCAACAGAACAAGGGGCTCTCAGTCAGACAGAAAGAAGTGGGGCAGCCCCCAGCATGTCCCCTGTATGGCCCTCATCACGGCCCCCAGCTGGCCCACACTCTGGGATTGGGGTGTGCACCCTGCAATCCACTTTCCCTCACCCTTATATCTAGGAGGTCCTGTAAAAATTGACCCAGAACAAGGGACTCTATGACTGAAAAATAAGAAGAACTTACAGGAATTGAGGAGTACTTACACCCCGCCCCGCCACCCAGAAAACCCACTCCATGCTGGGTTTTAAATCACTATGTGAGTATCAAATGACTAAAATCTGTTGAGCACTAAGAACCTGACACACCAACACTCAGTCTTTACCAACAGCCTCCAAGGGAGTGTGATGGCTTCATTTTTCAGGTCAGGGAACATGTGCCCAAGTGCACAGAGCTCAAAGTGACTGGAGAGGAACTGAAACTGCCCGTCTGTCTGTCTGTCTGTCTGTTTCCAAGACTCACGGCCACCCCACACAGTCTGCGCTGCCCACCACTCACCCTAACAGCCTCGACTAAGGGAGACCATGCTGACCCTCTTGGTCAGCACCCACCTCCCCAGGAAAGAGGGTGAAGCAAAGCTCTGCGCACACGAAGCCACTGTCCCCAGGAGCCGGGCTGCACGAGGACCACGTGTGAAGCACGCCGCCGCCAAGTGGCAGCAAATACAGTGTCCAGCTTTTATTCCACCAGTGGAACGCTCGGCAAAAATGATTTTGACACTCCAATTCAGATCAAACCCCAACATTTATTTATAAAGGATAGAAGTTTTGGTAAAGTGAATTTCATTTGTATTTATCGTAACTAAGACAAGTTAGCAAAATTTTATTTCTATGAAAATGATAAAATTCTAATCTGTTGGTAGCAAACACCCGCACGTGTACCTACCTCTGCAGTACGGTTTGCGATGACGTAAACATCGCTGCTCACTTGCAGAAAGGTGACCTTCAATGTAACCGGGCGGGAGGCGGCCACGCACAGTCAGCTGCTGAATCACGGTGGGGGCCCCTGCCAGCCCCGCCACAGAACCGCGGCTGCAGCTGCTCCTCCGCCCCCACGCTGTTGCTGCAGTAACTAGACATGTTTGCTTTGCATTTGTTCTTTTTAGAGGTGGGTGATTATTTAAATACAGAAAAATGTACAAAGAAGAGAAAAGCAGTCCCTACAATGGCACGCTCCCAAGAGATCTGTTCTAATTCTAATGTCTATGGCTTTACATTTTGTTTTGGTGGGTGGGAGATGGTAGAGCCTCTCTTCCTTCTTTGTTTTTCTTCAAAAACTTGTCTCGACTGTTTCTGCACAGGAAGGGTTTAAGAATCAGTTCTCCTTTAAAAATCCCCCGGGGATTTTGATTGGTACAACAATTATACAGTAATTTGGGGGGAAATTATTACTTCACAGCTGAGCCTTCCTATCCATGAATATGGTATGGTGCTGCGTTACTCAAGCCTTCTCTTATTTCATATTCAATTAACGCTTTCTCAATTTTAATGATTTTGTTTCATACTGCAAGTTTTTATTTTTACATTTAAAATCTTTCATCTATTTCCAACTTTTTTCCTTTTTCTTTAAAATGCACCTTGATGCATTTTAATTTTGCTTTTCTATATTTTTTATTTAAATGGTTGATTCATGTACTATAACTGTCTTTTATTTTTAATACTTGAATTTAAGAAATAAAGTATTATATAACATAAGCTAGTTTTAAAATTTTATACCTAATAGTAAAACAGGAGATCCCATTTCCAAATAATAAACTTATTTTAACCATACGGTTGGAAATTGTACCACAGCTAGATTTAAAGTTTCTGAAAACGAAGATAAAATTTACATACGCAATGCCCTGCAGCCGAGCAGAATTTAAGGCAGGAGACTCACACCGACAGAACAGGGTGTGTACACCGATTGTGCAACGACCTGTCATAAGAAGTGCTAACATTGCATCACCTGCGTATTCAGTAATTACAGCTTCATCTATTTGGGGGTTAATGCAAGATTGTCGTTTCTCCTTGGATGGCATTTTCTTTGAATTACGTTTCATCATCCTTTAGCCTCTTATGATTTGGTTTAGTCTGGAGTAAGAAACCCAGTGATGGAGGGAGATAGCTGATGGCATTTCCCTGACGTTTTAACACATAGCGCCCAAGTGGGAATCATTTTGCTGTAACAGAGAATCAAACTGTCCACAATTTTAAATGTAAAAAAAAAATCCTTCTCAACCATGCAAATTAAAACCGCAATGAGCTATCACCTCACACGTGTCAAAATGGCTGTCATCCGTGAATCAGCGAACAACAAGTGCTGGGGGGACGTGGACTAGAGGGAACCCCCGGGCACCGTTGGTGGGAATGCAGGCTGGTGCGGCCTCTGCGGACAACAGTATGGAGGCTCCTCAAAAAATTCAAAGTAGAACTATCTGATGATTCGGCGATTCCACTTCTGAGTATTTATGTGGAGAAACCCCAAACGAATTTGAAAAGATACATGCATCCCTACGTTAATTGCAGCATTATTTACAATGGTCAAAACATGGAAGCAGTTTAAGAGCCCATCAACAGGTGCCTGGGTAAAGAGGATGTGGCGCACGTAAATAATGAAACGTGACTCAGCCACTGAAAAGGAGGAAATCTCACCGTTTGCAACAATGTGAATGTGTGCCAAGGGCAATGCACTACGTGAAATAAGTCGGTCAGAGAAACGCAAATACCGTGCGATCTCACTTAAATGTGGAGCCTAACAGATGAAATAAACGAACACACAAAACAGAAGCAGAGTCGCAGACACGGAGAACAAACAGAGTTGCCGGATGGTTGCCGGATGGGAGGGGGCTTGGGAGCCTGGGGAAAAGGTGCGGGGACTGAGACTCACAGATGGGTTGTTGCGGAACAGTCAAGGGGTGGGGGGTGGGTAAAGTACAGCACAGGGAACGGGGTCAGTGACACTGCGCTGACCGTGGCCGGGGCCCGGTGGGGACTGGATTTATCGGGGGCGTTGCCCCATGAAGCGCACAAATGTCCAACCAGAGCGCTGTGCACTGGGACCGATGGGACGCTGAGTGTCCACTGTAACTGAGGCAATTACTTCAGGACAAAAAAGCCCTCTTCTCGTCGACCTTAATTATTCTCATCTTATTTTTTATAAGCACTTAATGCACAACTATTAACACTTAAAAATAAGTTATATTGATTTTATTACTTGTTTTTCCATCACATACAAAACTGGTCACAATATGTAGAAAACAGTTTTAGAAGTAACTGAAATTTATTCCTGTCTCAGACTTGCAAAAGGAGTAGATTTTTAGGTTCTGACAAAAATTCTCAAATATGAAACTCAATATTTGTAAAATCTTTGGAATTCCATGAATTTTAAGTATATATATGTATATATATTTCAAACTATATTTAAACATATTCAAAGTATAACAGAATTCCCATGAATCAATTCTCAGTGGGAAAATTCTGCAGTTGTATTTTATTTTATTTTATTTTTTTCATTTTCTCAGGTCTTTATTTTTTTTAAATATATTTTATTGATTGTTATTACAGTTGTCCCATTTCTCCCCCATCATTCCCCTCCACCCTGCACACCCCCTCCCACCCACATCCCCCCTTTTAGTTCATGTCCATGTGTCATAAGTTCTTTAGCTTCTGCATTTCCCACACTATTCTTGCCCTCCTCCTGTCTATTTTCTACCCACTATCTATGCTACTCATTCTCTGTACCTTCCCCCCCCTCCCATGCCCCTGTTGCTAACCCTCCATATATCTCCATTTCTGTGGTTCTGTTTCTGTTCTAGTTGTATTTTAAAACAACCAAAATAACTAAATAAAAACAATTATAAATTATAATTATAAGGTACTTCTGCTTTACTCTTTGAAACTACAGCAAACTATAAAGGGAGTAGAGTTTTGGATAACTGGTGGAATTCTGCAAAGGGTTCGGGAGTGCCTTCTCTATCTGGGGACGTAAGTCTGCCCGTGTATGACCCTGCCCTTGGCCGAGGCCCGGTGCGCTGTACAAGCCAGTGGGTCAGTGGTCTCTGCAGGGGACTCCCCTCCGGCTGGTCCTAGTCCGCCCCCTCCCCTGGCCTTCCTCCACTGTGTGCTGGACTTGTCGGACCTGTCGCGAGTCTCTCGTCACCCACAGGAGCTTCCTCTGGTCCTCGTATAGCTGCCCTGCGTTAGGGCTCGGGTTCCGGGGCCAGTCTGCTTGGGCTTAAATGCCAGCTTCTCCACTTAACCTTAGCCAGACACGGGGCGAGCCTTGTAGCCTCTCCTGGTGTTCTCGTCTCTATGATGCATGTAATCCGCCCTTGCTGGGTTTAGTTGCTGGCCGTAACCTTCGCCCCGCTGTAGTGGTACTGCACACCCGTATGCGTGACGTGGCCGCCTGGTGGGCAGAGTGCACATCCTGAAGCTTGACTTTGGCCTTGGCCTTTGGCCTTTGGCCTTGTTGTATGTGAGGCAAGCAAAAGACCGCAGCAAGCTTGTGAGGTTGGGTGCACCCTCTGGCACCTCCGCCATCACCCTTAGGAGCACAAACCTTGGAGGTCCCCGAAGAATCCCTGACACTGGGGAATGCATGAACTTGACCTGGGATGGGCGCCCACGCCCAGCTGAGCCCAGTTAGATCAGCCACGTGCTGGATGACCTACAGCTGTGTGGGCAAGAAAGTAAATGCTTGTTTTTGTAAGCTGCTATATTTTGAGATGACCTATTCTGTGTCATTTTTGTGACCTTAGCTGATTAATACAGTACCTGATGGATAGAGCGATTGTGAAGATAAAATCAGTTGCTGTACGTGAAGGGCTTCAGGGTTCATCACTCAGTAACGACTCGGAGGGTGTTAGGTTCTGGTTGTCTCCACCCTTCCGTCGTGCCTGGCTTCCAAACTGCCTCCCTAGCGGTCGGGACCCCGGGGTGGCTCCTCAGACAGAGCCCCACACTCAGCGGGCTGACAGCCATCAGGCAGGACCCTCTACGATACAACCGTGTCGCAGTTCCTGACATCAAAAATAAGAACGCTACTCACGTCAGAGACCCGTGTAGAGAATTTAGGAATAATCTGCACCTGCGCTATTTTTCCCTCCCCAGTGTTCAGCTGACCTGTCTAGGTGACCCCTTCCTGAGGACAGCGGTCCCTTTTACAGTGAACAGTACTGTGACTCCCCGATTTCTGGCCTGCAGGCAGTGTGGGGTAACCAGTGATCGCTGTTACAGCTGCTAAGTTTTGAGTCATCTGTTACCTAGCAATAGATAATCAATGCAGCCGACTAACCCTAACCCTAACCCACCTCCCTCTGTCTCCCCACACACTCTTTCTAACGTCTGTCGAGCTTCTCAAATGCAACAGGTGCACGGCTGACCCGCTTGTCTCACCCAGCCAGGCCCTCCTCCTCCTCCACCCCAGCTTGTCCCACCTCAGTGAAGGCCGCTGCCTTCTCCTCGGTTTCCCCCTTTCGCTAACACTCCCCTGAAACGGGGCTGCTGGCCTTAGCCTCAAAGTTTGCTCACAACCACTCACCTCTTACCAGGTCGACCGTACCTTCTGCTGCCCTGGGCATCTCCGCTGGCCCTAGGCATTTTCACCAAAGCGGCTGGTGTGACCTTTTAAACCGCAAATGGAATCAGATTACAGTCCTACGATGCTCTGCTACCGTCCTTTCAACGGTGCCCTCTAACTCAGCCAAAAAGGAAAGCCAGTGTCCTCCTAAGGGCCCACGAGGCCCTGTCTGCTCTGGCACTTGTCACCGGCTGACCTCTTCCCCCCATCCCCTGCCCCCATCTCTGGCCCCGGCCCCCGCCCCACCAGCTGCTTGGCTGTTGTGCTCACGTGCCAGGCGCTCTCCAGCAGCCTCTGGCTCTCAGCTCTTGCGTTTTCTCTGCTGAGAACGCTCTGCATTCCGATATCCACTTGGCTCTTTCATTTTCCTCATGTGTTTGCTCAAAGCTCCCTTTGCAACGAGGCCTGAATTACCTGTTCTACTCACCACGGCAACGGAGCCCTCCCTCGCTACGAATCACCAGTTCCCTTTACCCAGTTCTACTTCTCCCTCCATATGCAGGTGCCACTTTCCAAAACGCTAGATCGCTTACTACATCTCTTCTCTATTTCCCTCTCCCCCTGTGGGACAGAAGTGCCACAAGAGAGAATCCCTGTCCATTGTCGCCCCCATGCCTGATGTACAGAGGTCCTCACAACTTTCCTGACCACGTGAAACTAGTGCCATCACCTGGTTCTCACCAAATGTTTCTGGTGGCAGAAACATCAAGGCCAAGAACTCCAAAGAGATAATACTTTTCACGGATCTTACACTCCAGACCAAATGGCCAATACCACTTTATACGCCTCCACTCATTTGCTTATTTGCTGAACACGGCCCCTCGTGGGTTCCTGCAGAGCAGCTGACTGGGTCCTCGGTCTCCCTCCGCCACTGCGGGCTGGGTGACTTCAAGAAGCTGCGTGACCTCCTAGTCTGTCTATGAAACAGGGCTGACCTTTTAACGGTGAAGTGTCCTGGGTAGCGTTCTTGGCCCCGTCTCTCTCTCTCTCTCTCCCTCTGTTCACATTTGCTCTTTTGGTGATTCTATCGGGTCTCATGGCTGTAAATAGAATCTGTCTGCCAATGTGATGGTTCTAAAACGTGTTCATGAATCCTTCAGGATACCTTTCCCCAAAAGTGAAGATTGACCTTCCCTTTCTCTCAGTGTGGGCTGGACTTCCTGACTTGCTTCTTGGGACAGACCGTGGCACAAATGACAGGATGTCATTTCCTACTGAGTAGGATTTTTTTTTTTCTAGAATTAAATGATTTACTACAAGGGGAAGGCAGAACAGTGCTCGGCACAGAGTCAGCGCATGTTGCTCTGTCCGCACCAGTCTGCAGGGTCGATCTTCGGGATGGCCCCTAAGATTCCCCTTTTAAACGTGCTGCTCTGCTCTGGATAAGCCTTGATGAGGAAGATTGTCTCGGGGGCGGGGGGTGGTGATGAACGGGCATCCATTACTTCAGTCCGTCTGAATTCTCTGGGTCCCGTGGTTTGGTGGTGCCGCCTCATAAAGCGAGCCAGGATGAGCTCGGCCACAGGTGAGAGCATGTGGTGAAATCTACGCTGAACCCACATTTTCAGCCTAAAACAATTAAAGGCATTTATGTAAATTCACAGAAAACATGAGAAATGCGCTTATCGAACTTTCACTTAAAACATAATGTTGATGCTGGATCTACTTTAGTCTAAACATGAATTTTGGAAAAGAAATAAGACCTTTAGCAGAGCAGAGTGCATGTTGTTATAAATACGTTGGTAAACATGTTGAGTAAAGGCCCTAAGCTTGGAAGTTCCTTAAGTATGTGAGTGCACTCATGATAACCAGACACCAAATCCATACTTGGGGGCAGCCAGGTCCCCTTGCCCAGGAGGCGCTAGCGCTCAGTTTCGAGTTCTGCTCTTTGAACCAACCACCCCATATCCTTGTTTGGCTCTGGATTCTGCAAAGTATGCAGTCAGCCCCGAGATATCGGCCGTGTGAACCGGTACTGCCTTAAGGGTAAGAGCACATTTCAAAACCATACGGCCATGTTGCGAAACACACCAAACCTCTTTGTGTCTCGTACCGTTTATAGTAAAATGCAACCAAAACCATTTCTCTTTGGCTGTGTCGGCCGAGGGTGTGTTCTTGGCCATTAGAGGTTATCACTGATTTTTATCGCCGATGCTAATCACAGGAGTTGGCTCACAGTACCACGATGCTTTAAAAATCAGATATACTGAAACATCTTTAAATAATTTCTTATTATACAAATCTGAGAGGGTACCAAGTATGAATGCATCCTGAAAACATAGAGAAGATGCTCCCCTAAACTAAATTAGATAAATTGGATACCTTCCCCAAACACACAGAAGCTTCACTCTTTGAATTAAAAAATAAATAAAAAAGAAGGAAGACAAGCAACCTAATGAGTTAGCCATCACGCCTTCACTCTGTCCGTCAGGGCTGTGGATTTTAAACTTTCCTACTACATTCCACACTCCTGGAGAGTGAGGACCCTCTGCCTTGCACCCCGAGTGCAGCTGACCATGAACTTTTGGGCTAATGGAGGAGACTGAGATTTCTTTCCTTCTCTTCTGTTTTGGACTGAGGGTGGGGCCCCGGAACCCTTCCTGGAAAGCCCTTGAGAAAGTGACTGCTTTTCACAGCAAACTCTCAACGTGTGCCAGCCCACTTCTAAGCTTTGTGGACCAGAAAAAAGGGTTCTATGGAAAGTAACCGCACAGGGTGAGGTTATACCCTATCACAAATTCCTCATTGGGCAGGTCCTGGTGGGTAGGCAGGCCTCAGGCCTGTAACTTCTCTTGTGAAAGGTTTTAAGGCAGCCCTGTTCACTGCTTTTGTGCATCTAGGTGAACACACTTCAGAATTCCTGAAGGGGGCACTAGCCCTCCGGAGAGCAGATAATCTTGTTGACTATTCTCCGGCCTCTGTACCAATTCCCTCCTTAACTTCAAACACACAAAAGAAGCTGCAAAACTGTAACACGTGGTCCGTTTGGCTCAAATAAACGCTGATAAAAATTCTCTACAGGTTTGGACGTCTTTTACATTGATGCTTTCTACCCTCGCCCCAGGCCATCCGAGGAGGTAGACAGTATTTTTGTCCCATTTTACAGATGAGGACATGGAGGCAGTTGGTAGCTGGCAGAGCCGAGATTCACTCCAAGCAGTGTGGGTCCCGGGTGTGTGCGCTGACTGGGTGTGGAGCAAGGGTCAGCGCTGGCCCCGGGGAGAGGGCTGGGCCACGCAGGGCGTGGCCGTGTAATATTCTTAGAAAGTGCCCTGACACTAAGTTTTCCTTTGGGGAAACAGAAAAGGATCCCCATGTTGTCCTTCTTTGGAAGCAGTGGGGTGAATGCTCAGTCCCGGGCCCAGGGGGCTGGCTCTGATGCTGCCCTGCAGCCAGGGGGGGACCATGCAGCCGGGTCCAGCGAGGGCTTGGGGCTGAGGTCACGGGGCTGAGGTCACCGGGCTGAGGTCACGATGGGCCTCCAGCAGGCCCACAGCGCCCCGCAGTGAGTGTGGCCGCTCACAGCTGGCTGTCGTCTGAACAGATGCCAGGCTCTGGGCTCTCAGAGCTGAGTCTGCTCAGCACCCCGCACCCATCTTCCCCTTTCATCCCTTGCGGGGGTGGGCACAGCCATTCTGAGCGGGGCGTCGGGTGTCACACTGGACCGAAACCGAGCTGCTGCGGTTCAGCCCGAGCTCTGGGCGGGCGGGGCAGGAAGGGGCCGCTTCCCTCTCTCGGGATGTGCTGGGTAGGATTTCCCCTCGGCTGTTCGCGTCCCCGGGGATTTCTCAGGGCTCCGAAAGCGACCCATCCCTGGCCAGCAGGGATCTCGGGGGAGGGTGCCAGGTGTGTTTTGAATTCTTTGAAATCTCTAAGCCTCTAAATAAAATCATCGTGGCGGGTAGGTGTGTGAAGTTCTTTAAAATGTTGCACATTTTCCCCCGAAGCTTAAAATAGAACTTTTCAAGAGAAATTAAATGAAAGAAGCACAGCGTTTCAGCCCCTGCCCAGTCATCATCCTCCTGGCAAAGCGAGGCCGCTCCTCTGTTGCCATGGCAGCTGCTCCACATCGTTCCTGGAATCTTTTCCACAGCGCTGGGCCCCACTTGGCACGAAGTCCCTGCTGCTGACTGTGCACAGCAGAGCTGTCCCTAAGGGGTGTACCCCGGTTTCCCTGCTGAGTCCCACAAGCCTAAGGTCCATGTTGACCCCCCGTCCCGCTCTTCCCTGCGAGTATGAAATTTCCAGAAGGCCGTCACACCTTCCCTGTACCTGTCCATGTCTTTCTGAAAAAAGACAGGAAATCCTGCCTGATGTTTATGTGGCCCTGGGGTTGGGTATGACTCAAGTCAGACCCTCCAGGATCAGAGAGCACGTGCCTTGGGGGCCAGTGTTGTCCTTGGAGAAAGAGGGTGCAAGTTTAAGGTCTGCTTCCTCTCGGAAGGACTGGGGGCCTCTCCGAGCTGTACCTTCCTCCCTGTGAATGGGTGTGAAGACTAAGGGGACTGAGTCCATGTGTGATGTGCCTGGCGGGTGCTCGGTCCCCAAAATACGAAGAGTGGAGAGGGTGCTCCCGGGGGCTTGGCGATGCACCGTACAGTCCAGGGCCCCCTGAGCGTGGCTGCGCACCAAAGGACTCAGAAGCCGGCAGGCATGGCTCAGTCCCTCCGTTCCAGAAGGACCCTGCCAGCCCCGGCGATGACCTTCTCCCTGGACTCTGGCTGGGTCTGCGTGTGCAGGAAGTCACACCCCTGGTCCTCCGGGTCCTGTCCTCGGGGCCCTTGTGTCCCTCACTCAGTCTCAGGATATTCTCTTGCACCCGAAGCCAGCTGGTGTCCTGGCCAGGGGACTCCTGTCACTGTTTCTTGCTTGAGCTGTGACACTGGAAGGAGGCAAGGCCCCTGACCCTGAGGAGAGAAACCCCCAAACCGAAGGGAGAGGAGCAAGGGGCAGGGGGTGAGGGGCGGGCTCGGGCCCAGCAGTCATCTTCCCCACTCTGCAGGGGGAACTCTTCACCTTCTCCCAGCCCCTGAGCCCCCTCCTCCCCTCTACCCAGAGGTGACGGGGGGAGGGGGGAGTTTCCTAGGTGGTGGGCACCCCTTGGCTCCGCCCATCATTTGGGCAGAGCTAATACATCAAAAATTGTCAAGAAAGGTGTGGGGGCAGGGGAGGGTACAAAGTGGGGAGCGGGCTAGCAGAGACGTGGTCTCTTTATCCTTCCTGCTCCGCGCACAGCTGTGTGGGCAGCTCCCCGAGGGTGGGCGCGGTGCTGGCTCTGCAGGCTCACGGCAAACAGCCTGAACTCCTGGGAGGAAGGAACGTCCTCGGGCCCATCGACGACCTCAGCTGGTGACTGCGGCCTGGACGGCGGTGAGGGTCTGTGGGGCGTGGGCGCCTGTGTTCAGGGGACCCTGATGGATTAGAGTGGAGAAGCACCCAGAACACAGGGACCTGGTACTCACACACATACGTGTGCCCACGAGTGTGTTTCGGGGGGATGGGAAAGAAGTGGAGAGGAGGTTCCGCACGTACCTGCCCAGCGGCTGTTCTACCGCCGAGACCACGGGCGTCGCGCCTCTGTCTACACAGCCTCCCTTCGCCTAAGGCGAAGGCCGAGGAGTGCAGTCGCACAGCCTCCCAGGGAGCGCAATGTGACCGCGGTCCCCGACGTCGGTAACTCAGTATGTTTCTGACATTCCCACATCACATTTGTTGCTGTGAAAACATGATATGCGTCTTAGTCACCCAAGAGGACAGGTTCACGGAGGGTTTCTTTTTTAAACGACGGCTCTCCCATTCTCATCCTAGTTTTCTACAAAAGATCTGTGTCCTGTTGTCCAAGGGACAGAGCCCCCAGGGCCTAGCTTGTCTCATGAAGGGGGAGGACCAGGCAGTGCTGTCAGGCGGTGGGGACTTGGAAGGAGTCTGCCTGTTAACAGAGGGGAGGACAGGGGTGGTCTCCAACTTACCCCCGCTTGGCGATGACCCGCCAGCTCCTGGAGAGGCGGAGGTGCCTTTGCTGAGTCTCGGGGCCCCGGGTCAGCGCCGGGAAGGGCCAGCCCACCCTGCCGCTCGGGCAGGTGCGGCTCCAGGTCTAGTTGGAAGGACGCTGACGACCCCACACTTTTCCTGGGGGAGAGGAGTAGCAATCAGCCTTAGGGAGGAGTAGGGGAGGAGCTTGGTCTCAAACGGCAAGTCGCCGTGACTTCAGCTTAACCACCGGGTTACAAATCAGCGGAGAAAACAACCGAGAGGCTAACTGCGCGCTGTTGCCCTGAAGCCTGAGCCTGTAGAAGTGGATTTGAAGTGCAGCCCAGAGAGTCGGCGGTCCTGCTTCGGGACAGCCTCTAACCATCCGCGCTGTGCACGTAGGACTTCTGTGAGAACGTTCGACCAAGGCAAAGCCTCCGAACTCTGTCACTTCGCAGCACACGCAACAAACGATGGTGCCTGCAGCCACCCGGGAGCGGGGTGGGGGGGGGGAGGCAGGGAGCCCTGTAACTCATTTGTGGCACAGGAGTGGGAAGCTCTGACTGATTCGTGTTATTAGGGAAATCGTCCCTTAACAGTTGAAAAGGTCAAGTGTAGCCTGCTGCAAAATCTGAACGAGTGACCCTAACGACACGGCCGTCTTCCACACGGCGATTTACTAGGAGCGCGGCGCGGGCCGCATCTCGAGGTCGCTCTCTTGGTGCGACTCCCGCCGCACGGGAGTCCACTGGGTCCCCGGCTTGTGCACTTCCCGGTCCTTCGCCCCGGCTCTGGCACAGACGGGTGACTTCAGCAGGCAGCGCAGGCAGCGCGCGTGCGTGTGCGTGGGAGGAGGGCGGGAACGCGGGCGGGCCTTCTCGCAGCCCCGAAATCCCGCCTTAAAGACGGCCGCGTGCTCCCCCGCTTCCCGTCGCTTCGGTGTCTGCTCGCCTGCACCTCCTATCTTTGTAACGCCAATGCTTGGCGGTGGGTCGTTCATACTGGGAGCCTTCTGGTGCATCCGAATGTGCCCTTTGAATACAGCTGGGTTGGGGCTTACAGATGCATTTTGTTCTTTAAAGCAAACACGAACCTTTTAATACTCAGTCTTTTCCAGAAATGAGTGATGTGGCCCGAGGCCCGGGCTGAGCTCCCCCGAGCAAAGTTCCCGCTGTGACCTTTCCGCCCACCGCACACCTCCCACTGCCCTGGTAGAGTTTCTTGCAAAAGAAAGAGGTGCCATTACCAGACGCCCCCAAGGAAGGGCTAGGGGCTGAGAAATAAGGTGTTTCCAACTCTCCCCGGTGGGTAATTAACTATTTAGGGAGAGGAACAGGAGAGAGAAGTTGGTACTTGAACCACAGGAAGTAGGACTCCCTCCTCTGTTTATAAATGTCTTCTGGTCTTTCTCTGAGTTTATTTGGAAAATGCCTCATCATTTCCATAGATGTGCGGGATTACAGCTCACTCGTATGGAGTACAATTTTGTTATTTGTTTTTTTAATTTTTATTTTTCCATTTCAGTTTACATTATTTTGTGTTAGTTTCAGGGCAACAGTGTAGAGGTTAGACAATCACACACTTTGCAAGGTGTTCTCCTCGATAGCTCCAGCACCCACCTGGCATGGTGCACAGTTCTTACAGTATTATTGACCATTGGGGCACAACTTTGTCCGCCTGTGCCTACCCATCAGAGCCGGCCTTGCTGCCTGACCCAGAGGTTGCGCCCTCAGGGGCCCGAGGGGTCAGGCAGGAAAGGCGAACGGTGACAGGAGTGCCAGGGAGCCGTGGGCGCTGTGGAAAATGCCAGAAGCCCTGCTGTGTCCAAAGGGGCAGCTCGCTGGTCCCATGTATGAAGGTGGGCCCACTGTTAGTGCCAATTATTTCAAAAGCCAGTAAATCAAAATTCTGTGAAATGCCAGCTAATTCTAAGCATCTGTTTGAACACGCCAGGGAGCGGTGCTCGGGCCCCGGCCCGGTGCGTCCTCGTCATGGGCAGGCTTACAGCGAGCGCGCGACGGCGCGCAGGCGGCGGAGCCTCCGGTGATTTGGGCACAATATTTGAATATTTTTAATTTGATATTTATACACCACATTGAGAGTAACAGATCTAAATTTGTTTTATCATCTAAATTATTCCCTTGAGCTTTTAAAAACACGGACACATAGATCATCCACCACCAGTGAAAGGAAGTCAAGTGTCTTTCTTCGGAACTCTGCTCGGCCTAGTGCTTTTCCACATTTTAACCTTGGTCTAGACACTTTCCCCCCCTTTCGCTTCTCTGTTCATTGCTGACACCGCCACCCCCACCCCCCAGCGGCCCCTCCCTGCCTTTGCACGTCTCTGAGCGCCCAGGGGAGCTGCACGGGTCGGGGTGGGGGGGAGGGGCGGGGGCCTGGGTGCTGCACGGGGCTGAGTCGTGAGGTCCTGAAACAGGAAGCCGCCCCGTGTTCACCGTGTTTCACAACAAAGGCGCCTCAGCGCTTTCACCCTGGGGGAAATTTTTTAAACGCACCGAAATAGGAAACAAGTGATGTAGCAAGTACCTGCTGCACGAAAATAACTTGGCCTTTCGCCTTTCCGAGTGGCGCTGAATTTCCAGCGCTGAGTGGAACTCGATGGTGGCTTCTCACGGGGAAAGTGCTGGCTGGCCGCGCTCTGTGGGGACCCGGTCTGCTCCCCCCACCCCGGAACCTGACGTGGGACGTGCTCTAGTGGCTTCGGGGTCCTGCCGAGCTCAGGGTCACCTGTGGCCTGAGGGAGCTTTGGGAGCACGCCTGAGAGGGGAAGGGAAGAGCGCTGGGCACCACGTGGAGCGGGGTGGACACGCTCTCGTGCCGGTCACTGGGTCACCCCGCAGGAGCAGGGCCGCGTTCCTCTCCAGTCCTCCTCCCCCGGGCTGAACTCCTTCCCGGAGTCTGTGGCCGGAGTGTCTGGGGATTTCTCCGAGTGCCTGGTGAGCTGGCACAGGGAGAAAGTGCTGTCAGACCGACTTCGGCAGCAGGAAGCCGGAGCTTGAACCAACCTTTGCTGGGGGCCGGGGGTCACCTGCATTTGCAGTGGCTCTGAGTGGACTTGCGGGCACCTTCTGTCAGTGTGGCTTCTCCCGAAGTCTCTGGTCACCCAGCATGAAGGTTCCATGGCAGCTCATCTTTGCCCATTGCCTTTCCCTTACTATTTATTTATTTATTTATTTATCTAGTAAGAGAATTTTTCTGAGAGTTTATTTGAGCCCAAACTGATGAGCATCGCTGGGAAGCAAGATCTCAAACATGTCCCCTCCCTGTATTGACTCTCGGACTTGACTCCAGCCCAGGGCACGGGTTACCGTGTCCTTCAACGGCACCAACATTCCCTGGGTGCCTGCCACGTGCCCAGGGCGCCTCTCTACTGCCGTTCTTTTAATCCTCGTGACATGCTTCTATAAACAGACCCATTTGGTAGATGAGGAAACTGAGGCTCAGTGATGTTCCGTAGCCTGCAGCTCACACGGCTACCAAGAGGCTGAGCTGTGAGCGGGAGTCAGGACTTCTCCTTGTCCACACGCCCAGATTCTGTCTCCGGAATGTTCCTCACTCACTCCTTCCTTTTCCTTGGAGTTGCCCTCGCTAAGCTCCAAGCTCTTGGGGTACGTTGCCTGAGTTACTTCAATGGTTTCTGAAGGTTCCCTTGCCTCAGACCTTAACTCTTTCAATTCTGGGTCCCCCGCCATGCTCCATATAATTATCTGGGGACTTTTTTTTGAAAGGCTTAAACCACACCCAGGCTTAAAATCCGCCGGAGTTTCAGGGCTGCGCGAGGGCGCTCGTCTGGCCTGGCAGGCCCTTGCCTGTCCGCTCTGTCGTCCTGCGGGTTCGTTACTACGCCCCAGCCAGTTGCTGGGTGTGGAAAATGCACAACGAATGAATGAATGAAGCAAAGCTGCGTGAAACTGCACTTGAACTTGTCTGTGAGTCGCTTCATTTGCTCCCCTGTGAGGTCACGTGGCTGTATCTTCTCCTTGACTGGCTTGTCACCCATAACAAGTTTGAAGCTGGGGGGCAATGGTGTGGCGTGAGGGGGAGAAGCAGCGGCTGGTGGGACCACAGGGAAGCAAGATCCATCTCAGGCTCTGCTCTTGAGCAGACAAAAGTGGGGTGACGGAAGAACGGATGGCGTCAGGGAGGTGCCCCGTGACGGAGCGGCCCGGCCAGGCTCAGCGAGCACAGCCTCTGCGGACTGGCAGTGCCGCCAAGGTCAGCACACGCTTTTACAATAAACACAGTCACTTGCCAGACACGTACTGTGTGCCAGCCAGCATTTGGGACACCTACTATGTGCCAGCCCGCGTTCGGGAGAGCCCGATCCAGCAAGCAGAAAGTTCTAAACTGTCACCTGAATTATATCGAGGGTCCTTTTCTTTCCTTTTCCTTTCTAAACTGTGTAACAAACAATAAAAGTGAAAGGATTTATGATACCTCATAACAAAGGACAGCCACTATTTCTTCTCTCTCTGCTGGGTGTCTGGCTTTTTGTTTTTTATGTTGGAATTTTATTTGGGGGTTAGAGTTGCCCATTTTTCCCCCGTGATGTCTCCTTAGTTCTTTAATATTTTCTGTAACAATAAGGTTGAGAGTTCAGGGCACCTTCAGCACATTGCTCACCTGGTTTCAATTCTCGTGTACCTTGTGGACGGTCAGGGCGGGAACCCTTGGGCCCCATTTGAAGGTGGGCAGCCTGAGGCTCAGAGAAGGTGGGGGACAGAAGGGGTCAGGGGCCAGAGGAGGATGTAAATCTGGGTCCCCAGACTCTCAATTTTACATGTAAACTTTGGCCTGTTTAGTTACATTGGTTTATTGTGTTGATCTCTTCAGAGACCCCATCTGGAGCTCCTCCCACTTGCTCTGGGCTGTGGATGGAATACGCTCTTGGAGGGGGAGGGCCGGACTGTGGCCTCAAGGGAACCCCAGGGGAGGGCAGCCTGGTGCACGCCCACACGGGTGTGAGCGCAGGAAGCAGGTGGGGCGCATGGCTGTCCTGGGCGCCCGAAGCTGGCTGCCCGCCTCCCTGGCAGCCGTCCCAGTCCCCCTCACATCACGGTCCCAGGCCCTGTCTTGGCGGTGTGGCGTTGAGTAAAGGAGACCTGGGTGGTCCTCAAGAGGCAGAGGTGGGGCAATCTAGCCCCGGTGCACCTGTGGCTGTAGCTGAAGGTCAGTGTCGTTGCAGCTGGATCTGAGGCACCTGGCGTGCTGCTACACTGGAGTCCCAGGACGGCTTCCGGGGGGAGGGCACACAGTTGGGTTTTCCAATCAGATTCTCAAAGGGCTCCATACCCCGCCCCGCAGTGGTTTAAGGCTCATTATTCTCTGGGAATGTCATGAATATGTAAGTCACATACGACGGCCTAGGTGGAGGGGTCCTATGTTCTCCCCGAGCTGTGACGATCGCATGCTGTGCTTGCGGACACCAGTGTCTCCTGCTGCCTTTCACACACTGCCCTTGGGGACGTGGCCCCCGCCGGCCTGGCCACCTCCCGCTTGTCTGTCAGAACCCAGCTCAGGTTTCGCCTCCATGCGCCTGGGCGCGCCTGGGCACCCACCTCTAAGCCTCCCAGCACCTTGCTCTGGCTCCGACGCCGCTCTCGCTGTCCTGCTCACCTGTCACTGCGTCAGGAGCACCTTGAGAGCAGGGCCTTGGGGTGTCCGCCTGGGCGTCCGCAGCGCCCAGCTCTGCCAGGAACACGGAAGGTGCTCAGTCAGCCCGTGTTTGACTGACAGCTGGGAGCCAGGCCAACAGGAGCGGACACGAAGCCCACACGGAGTTGCATCCGGTCAGCAGATGTGGAGGCCTGACTCCCCGGGCCCTCCGTCAAGGTCAGATGAAAACCGCCGCTTGCATTCGGCTGCGCCAGCCATGACGGCCACGGCAGGAGGTTGGTGACTTACTGAGCGCCTCCTGGCCGCCAAGCACTGTCCCCCTTTCTAAGAAGGTGTGCGAGCTCCGTTTGCTTCGGAAAGCTCGTGGAGCGTTGAAGGCCTTGACCTTGCCTTGGTCCCATGGCCAGGTCAGCCGGCCTGGGTGTGACCTGCTCTGAGTTTCCGTGCTGTCCCGTGCTCGCACAGGTGCGCAGCACATCCTAACACGGAACACCCGGGGACAAAGGCCCGTTGGCGAGGAGCCGGGGGCCTGGGGGTGTCTTTGGGAGGAGAACGGATTTGGTCACGAGTCAGATCGTTTGTTGGCCTCGAAAGCGCTGCGCAAACATCAGGACGTGGAAGCGAAGGTGCGAAATCCATCTACGCCAGTGGCAGAAGGCAGACACACTGTAATTTCGTTTACCGCCTGGAGTATCATTAACCACGAAGGCAGTTTTGCTCAAAACCGACCATCATTTGATTCTTCTACAAACTAGATGCCCACCCGGGACTTTTCTCGTCCTTCCCCACCACGGACATCAGCTTAGGATGGAGCGTTAGGGTCTGTGAGTACTTGGAAACCTTCACATGAACTTTTAACCTCTGAGGATGGCTCCAAAAACCAGCACGCTCTCCGGGGTCAGATATTTACCCCTGGCTAGGAAATTCACACCATCCCCCGCCTCACCCCTCCTCCCCGCGGCCAACGGGCCTCTTGTCCAGAGTGGAGGGCGAGGGGTGGCCGGCCTCCCCAGGCAGCAAGCACCTTGCCGGGACACCTCGGCCCCGCCAGGCACGCCTGCCCTCCCCAAGGCCAAGTACGTTTCTTTGGCTTTCAGACAAGTTTCCCTGATGTTCGAGGAGCTTGGGAAAGTCGTCTCCATCTGCCCGATGAAGGAAATAAGTTCCTGTAACTTTCCCAGGGGGGTTGCCACCCTCCTCGCGTCCCCTCTCCACTCCCCACCCTGCACCCCTGCGCGCTAACCCCTGCGCGCTGGAGACTGAGGGTCACGGAGCACAGTCAAGGTCCCAGCGCAGTGCCGCTCAAGTCCCTGCATGCACGAGGCTCCGCTCTGCTCCGGGCCTCTGCCCTGCACTCCCTCCCTGCCCCCCAAACCCAATACCCCGAAGAAAGCGCGGCGGGAGCCTCAGCCGCCGGCCCCAGCACACAGGGGCGGTGGGCGGTGTCTGCGGGTGGTCCCCACGGGCCTTTCTGCTCCCCTGTCTCCGCCCCATCCTTCCACAAAAGTCGTGAAATCAACCCTCTGAGTCAAAGGCGCCCAGCAAGCAATGTGACAGCTATGTGACCTTCATTCTCAAACGACAGGAGGCAGCGAGGGAAAATCCCTCCGCCGTCGCTGCGTCGCTGCTGCCCGGGCTTCCGTCCAAACGCTGACTAGTACAGACAGAAGCTGCTGGTCCGCAGGCGCCAAGGCTTCACCTGCAGGAAGGCGCTCTGCGGGCTCCAGGGTGCGAGGGCGCCTCCCAGGGAAAGCTGGGAAGGGGTAGGCCGTGGACCCTTGGAAGGCATCAGTGATTGACCTGCATTTGGCTTAGAAAAGAAGCCCGCTGGGGCACTGGGTGAACGCAGGGGCTGGCCGTGCAAAGTCCTGGCACCCACCCGGGCCGCGGAACCACCGGGGGCTGGAGAGGACCCCGCAGAAACCTTGCCCTCCAGACCGGGCTCTGCCTGTTCTGAGTCAACTTGACCCTTGGCTTCCGGGTCCCTGGTGCGGCGGCTGACCCTGAATGGCAGTTGCATTCCAGCCCGTTCGTGGGCAGCAATCAGACAGCCTGCCAGCAGGGCGCGGCTTTGTTTCTGCGATCCGCGCATCACCGGTGTGTCAGCCGGTGCTCAGCTGGGCTCTCGGAGAGCCTTGCTTTCAGTTTCATCCACGAAGGCGGCAGGCCTCTGCTGCGTCAGGGGGAGGGCGTCGTTCAGTTCCATTGTTTTGTGGACGTCTCACTGTCCGGTCAACTCCTACTTTAGACAGTAAGGAATCCCCGACAAGGATGGGGACAAGGGCCTGTTCTCAGATGGGAGGCACCACGGGCAGGAGCTGAGAGGACTGTCCGACTTCCTGGAGCCCAGGGAGCCCGCCCTTTCCGAGTTTGAGACCCTTGTCATGCAGTCATTTAGCTCTTCCGAAGGCCCAGTCATTTCTAGGTGTGGCATCAGATGTCACTGCGTGTCAGACCTGTTGACTATAAAATGTAAGAACTCAGTCCAAGGTCGAACACACAAAGTTCATTATCAACAGTGATGCTGACCCTGCAGGGTAAGGCAGGAAAGGGACCGGCTGTGGTTTCTAGCCTCAGGTGAACTTACAGGTACATGAAGAGCCAGGATGTGGTTGGCAAAACTGGGCTGCAGGCGCCCACCCTGGGCAAACGGGTGGACAGTCAAGGGCCCCAGAGGAGGGGGTGCTGGTGGGCGGGGCCAGTTCTCTCCCGCGGGCTGGGTCTCAGGTGTGTGAGGAACCCGTGAGACTGAATGGAAGGAAAGGACGAAAGAAATGGCTCCTAACTGGCCTGGTGTTGAGTGAAGATGGAGCCTCTCCTCTCCAGGTATCCCGCCTGCGTCCCAGCCAACGGGGGCGCAGCGCCACCCTTAGGGGGCATTCCATTCCGAAAGGTTTCTTGACCCCCGATGAGAGACGAACCACGCAGGAAGGTGCCCTTACTCATTCCCACCGCCAGACCGATGACTTCACCGGTTCCCTTTGCAAATTCAGGTTTTCACATGAGGGTAGAGCTAGGAAAAGCCCTTTGAAAGCCGAGAGGTCCGGCTTCGCGTCTCTGTGTGGTCAGCCCGGCTCTGGGCACCCTCGAGCCGCAGGTGTGACGGCCATCATGCTCTGCGGGGTCAGCCTTCTGAGTCACCAGCCAGATACACGTCACGTCCTTCTCTTCCCTTGCACAGCTCCCCGGAGCGCTGGCCGAACTTCCTGGCTCCCGGCAGTCGAATTGCACGAATTGCCGCCTGTTTTAGCAGGAGAGCAGGCTGGCCGGGCCCCGGGTGCCCTGTGGAGGCAGCCGCATGCTCATTTTCCAGCTCAGCTGCTGGACCCGGCTGCATGACAGTCCGCTGTCCTGGGATCCCACGGCTGCCTCGTGTGCCCTGGGCTGGCGCGCAGAGTGAAAGGAGGGGCAGGGAGAGGGTGTCTGAGAGCCAGGAGGCTTGGGCAGGGGCCGCGCCACCTCCTCCGACGGGCCCTGTGAGCCCGGCCGGAGTGCCCGCCCTTCCTTGCAGAGCCGCAGTCTCCGAAGCTGCAGAAGGGGCGTGTCCTACGTTTTCCCCGCTTACCTTGCATCCATCCGGAATATGATACCAGTTTAAGTCTGTTTCCTAAGCCTTTCCGCTTGGGAGATAAAATCTTTTATTTTATTATAAAAGGAAATGAAAATATCAGAGCCCAGGTGGGAGATTTTGGGAGGAGCGGTAATGGTTACTGTTCCTTCCTTTGCTCTCAAAATGTTCCCTCTGATTTGCTCTTTAAAATGTATTATTGTCTCAGAAACAGAATTTGAGTAAGACACCTTCATCAGATCCTCTGAGAAGCTGTTGATCTGACTGACTTGAATGTGGTTTAGCTGTTTCCCCCAGCAAATTTGTCCCCAAGATAGAGGTAGTGTCCTCTTAATCTGTCTCCTTGCCCCAGTGTCTACCCAGCCAGCCAGGAGCCTGTAAGCGCACCAGGCTGTTTTTGAATGACAAGCTGTACATCCCGTGAGGGCGGGGCCCCACCTGCCTCCCTGCACGGCCTCGCCTAGCTCGGTGCACACGGCCGACTGCGGAGTGGGTGGGAGCAATTTAACTCCTAAAGCGTCCACTCGCCAGGTACTGAATTAATAAAGTCGACCACAGGGGACATTTTTTAAATTTGAAGTTTAAAGCTGCTGGAGCGAGTGGAGGGGACCCGAGAGCCCAATAACGCACAGGGTCTCCATGAGACGCAGCTGTAACAGCTCCCCCTTGCTGTTATTCATGACAGTGTGGGAGAAAATGGCCCTAGTCAAAGCGGTGGGCAAGATAACTTGTGTCAGATGGAGCTCACCTCTGTCTATGGTGTGGATCAAGGAGCCACCCATCCATTCTCGCACACCTGCAGAACACCTGATTGGCCCGTCTCCAGTTGGTCTGCGGTCGGCATCTCCCCAGCTCCATGCAGGACCCTGTGGTGACGGTCTTGTGTGTGTGTGCGCAAACGAGGCACGTCCCTGTCCTCAGGGAGCTACGTAGACAGGTACGTGCCTGACAGGCAGCACTGGGGCAAGTGACTGACTGTGGAAAGGTCAGGGGGACAGGCTTAGAAGAGGAGGGTTTGTTGGGCTACCAGGGTCAGGGAGAGCTTCCTGGAGGAGGTGGGTTTTGAGCTGGACCCAGAAATACCAGCAGGATTGGAGCAGACAGGCCACAGCGTGACTTGCAAGTGGGCCAGGCATGCTCAGGTGCAGGGAATAGATTAGCACTCTGGTGGAGAAGGAGCCGGAGGAAGACGATTTCATGGTACTGTGTCTCCTGTTCAGGAAGTGACCCACGGGCTAGGCTGAGTGGATACATTTTAGCTCATTTGGAAAGAAATCAGAGTAAAAATCAATACATGCGTCATTGCTACGAACCCAGCTTTCCTCCCCCGGCATCCCTGTGAAGGGCCCTCTGCTCACACCCCCACCCCGGCACCCCTCCCTTTACTAAGCAGGTGGTGGATAGAGAAGGAGGTGCGGTCAAATGTCTTCCCAGGGAAACTCTTGAAGAAGCCTTGTGGTGACATTTATAACCTTGGGTTTTCTTGATATTTATAAACACACTTCTACCCCCAACCCCAAACTGAATTCTCTGCTCCTGGGCTCCATCTGGAAGGTTAAGCTATCATAGTCCTGGAGGTTGGGCGCCCCATACTGGTGAGAATTGGTAACTGCAGCATCTGAATGGCCATTCCCGCCCCCCCCCGCCCCCCCGCCCCCCCCCCCCCCCCCCCGCCCCCGACTTTTCCAGGTTAGAAGCCAGATGGAAATTGGCCTCGAGGTGAGCAACCGCTAACATTTACTGAGCACTTTCCAGGTGCCAGGCTCCTTCCTCGGTGTTTATGTGGACAAACTCATTTTGTCCTCACTGGAGCCCTGTGAGGCTATGCCTATAAAATGTTACGCCCATTTTATGCCAGAAAGCGCCCAAGTTTACACAGCCAGGCATCAACCAAGGTGTGCCTGCTGACACAGAGCTGACTCCACAGCAGAATGCAGGACGTACAGGAGTGCTGTTGATATAAATTTGCAGCACGGTTTTACTAGACACTGAAGGAGTTAATTTTAAAGCTCAGTTGTTTCGAAGGGTGCAAACTGTTCAAGTTAATAAGCTTAATGCCTTCTACATGCAAGCCCCTGACTGGATGCTACAAAATGAAAGACAGTGTTGTAATAACAAAGTTACAATCACTCACAGCGAGGTATCAGTGATAAGACATGTATTCAAGTAATCAGAATACGGACAGAATGTTCTAGAACAGCCATTTTCAACCACTGTGTTGCAAGAATTTTTAAAACGTGCAGTACCTGACTATTTATTCCAGGGCACTGACCTCTTTTCCCTTGGATTGTCAAATAAAACAACAACAACAGACATGCACTGGGACCGAATAAAAGCTTTACTTTTTTTTTTGTCAAATTGGCAAAAAATATAATATATTGTTTGTTGTGCTGTGGAATTTTAGAAACTCATTTATGGGTGTGGTGAGCTGAAGATCACTGGTCTAGAAGAATGCTTTGAATGCCATGGGAGGGAGGGAGGGAGGGAGGGAGGGAGGGAGGGAGGGGGGGAGGGAGGGAGGGACCAGGACTCCTGGTGGGGAGTGAGGCCTGGTGGGGAGTGAGGAAGCAGCGGATCCGATTTGAGAGGATGTTCTGGAAGGGCGCCTGCCGGTCACAAGCCTGGCCGACGATGGAGAAGATGGCAGAGATGGTGGGGGGGATGGCGAGGCACGGGTTTGTCCGGGGAGCCGAGCTATCAACGGAAGCGGGCAGGAGAGCAGGGGGTGTTTGGGAGGCCGTTGATGAGTGAGGCGGCTTGAAGCTGAAGGGAGAGGAATTAGGTAAGATTGGAAAGTAAAGAGGGGCCGGATCACTAAGGGGTTAAAAATGCCAGATTACATTATGAACACTGAAAATTTTGGATGAGCAAAGCCAGGAGAGCAATAACTGTTTGCTGGTGCAAACAAAACTGTGAGCAGAACCAACTGTACAGAAGGGCGGAATGTACCTAAATTTCAGATTACGTTGGCAAAGACCACAAAGGGGCTATAAATAGAACCTCCACACACACACAGCGGTGCTTGACCAGTGCTGAGCAGCACACCTGTGTGCAAAGCTCCCCACCAGCCTGCCACACTAGCTCGACTGCACCCTTGAGCACTTGGGGACCCAAAGGCTTGACTGGCAAGCAGGCCCCAACTAAACAGCATCTGGGTGCTTTGAGGGGTGGGCAGAGGAGACAGGTGCCATGAATGCGATGATGATGATGATGACGATGACGATGATAACAATAGCAGCCGATAGTTACTAATCACGTCCTCTGGGGCACTGCGGTTGGTGTGCTGTATAGACTAGCTCTTCTTCACCGCAATCCTTTGCAGCAGGTGCTTTTATCATCCCGTTTTACCCAGGAGGAAATGGTGCCCGGTGAGTCCACACATCTAGTAAGCGGCAGCTCTGGAATTCAGTCCTGGGCTGTCTCCCGTGTGCCGGGGTCTGACCGCTGTCCCAGTTCATCAGCCTTTAGCAGTAGCTCTAGGCTGGCAACGGAAGCAGGGCCGTGAGATGAGTGACGCAGGCGGGCGCGTTTTGAAAGGACGCAACGTCCAGAATAGGATGGCTCTTGGCATGGGAGAAGGTGCGGGGCCGGAGAGCGTCAGGGAGCTGGGGTTGTCTGACTGTGTGCAGAGTGTGCAGCACGTGGCACCTACACTCAGGCCAAGGTCATGAGCTGCCCAGACCGTGACCTCCAGAGGACACAGCTACGTCTGTGTCGGTCATTGCTGCGTCCTCTGTGCCTTGCTCTGATCGACAGCTCCTGGATTTGTTTTTCGCCTGGGCTAGCTCAATCTGAAATTATACCTTTTCTTAAAAATCTAGATAGTAGGGACATACTTTCTTTTCTTCCAAGGGTCTTACTGTATTAGTTCCGTTTGTGGATATAAAAATCTGTAAGTGAACATATTGGTTCAAGAAAGGTAAGCTGAATGAATGTCTCAGAAAACAGAGCGATTTTCCACCACGGTGACCCCTAGGGCATTCTTTCTAGCGGGGTGCAGCCGCCCTCGCTCTGACACCTCTGTGCTATTTTCAAACGCTGCATCCGTTCCCTCCACCCGCACCGGAGCCCATGCACTTCGGGAAGACCCCAACCCATGAGCTTCAGAGAGAGAGTCTCTGAGAACCGTCAACCTGGCTTAGTGAGATGTCTGCCCAGATTTCTGCGGACAAGTTTTCCTTTCACTCGGCTATTTCATGCACGTGGTGGCGCTCAAAGGTTGTTCGATAAATACAGACAAAGCGAGAGAAACTTAACGACAACAGAAAACCCCCTGCTTTCAGTAGAAGGATGCATTTGTCTCGTTTGCACAGCTACCCTGTGAACAGCCGGATTGAGCGGCTGCATTTGGAGGACCCTCTTTGCTGACGGGGAGGTGGCCAGCGGCATCGCCTCTTCGGCTTCACCATGATGGATCTCTATCGCCCTCTCGTGGCAGGCCTGTGCACTGCCGTGGCTATTTCTGAGACTCCTGGAAGGTTGGGGAGTCACAGCATGGACTGTCAAAGCTTGAAAGGCCCTCAGGGGGTTTGCACGCCATTGTTTCTCCAGCTGGAGTGTGGGGACCAATTCTGAAAAGCCTCTGAATTCCCTGTAAGATTAAAACTTTGTCTGAATTTGGGTGCTGATCTAAAATATAAGCATATTCTGGGTTCCGTGGATGGCCACTTTCTAATATCCGCTGTTCTGAAATTCTGTCTCCTCATTTGTGTCCATGCTTGTGGTCACCTGGTGCCACGTGTTACTAACTCAACCACCAAGGGAGGCCCGGGGAGGCTCGGCGCCCTGTGCCAAGGAAGGTGGTGCTGTCTGAGAACTTCGGGCTGCACGCAGGGACCCAGCAGGGTAAAGGGGCTCCCTGCAAATGGCCTGCCGGTCAGCACTGCGCTGGGGGAGGGGCAGTGTCCTTCAGGAAGGTGACATTCTTGCTCAAGTTAGTTTTTCCACCTGAGTTCTATCGACTTGTGGTGTGGTTATTGCTTGTTTTTAAAATGTTTTTAAATGAGCTTTGATGACACTAAAGAGCAATAAGCCCACCTGGTTTCCACCTTATCTGGTAATTGCGTATACTTACACATGACAGTGAAAATGAAGTACCCAGCGGTGCAGTGGTCCAAATGTCGCCTGTGCCGAGACGACGCAGCCGAGGCCCAGGTGAGCGACATCACTCTCCCAGCGCCACGCGGGCAGGCGGCGGCAGGGCCAGAAATGCGCAGAAGAGATGAGGCTTCTAGGCTCTCGGTCCTGGGTTCTGCCCACAGTACCACCCGAATTATCTGGATTTTAAAAAGTCTATTTTGCTAGAGCCAAACCCTGCTCTTTGCTTCCCTTGGTCAGTGGAGACCTGAGCTGCCATTTAAAAATAATAGAGTGCGGTGCGGTGCTCCCTGTCATGTCGATTCAAGTCGAAATGTCCCTCACACGGCTCGTTGCACTTTTCTTAGCACCGGAAAACATACCATGTGGTTCTCGCCCAAGAACACTTTGTAAGTACATTTGGGAAAGGCGTACATGGAATTTTAAAATAATGAATTAAGTGCAGCAAGGAAATGCTGCGAATGAGCGATACCTGTTACCTTCTGTCCCCCCACAGGGTGTCTCTTAACACCCCTTTCCTTCCCTGCATCCCAGCAGTCCTTTCTGTCAAGGCCCCCAGGAGGTGGAGAATGGGGTCCCAGCCCCCCGGCACAGCCGGTGCATCTGCCGAGGGCTCCAGGCCTCGGCCCGTGTCCTCCAGAAGTGGCCCTGGAGCGCGCCTCCGGCCCACGAGGGAATGTGGCGGACTGGCCTCCAGGAAGAGCTCGGCCTCTGCCCATGCACTGCGCATGAATGTTACCTCGAGGGCACCCCGAGGGAAGAATCGAGGGCCCTGCAGGCCGGATCTCCTTCTTCCCCCCCGAGGTTTCTTTGCGGTGGGTTCTGCCGCTTCGCCTGGCGGAGGGCAGCAGGCTCCCTGTGGGTGGCCAGTGGCCCTTGTCACCGGCGGGGTTGTGTGTGCCGAAAGCACCGCTACCATGATCGCGTGTGTGGCGGCATGAGTGTGGCCTGTGTGCGCCTGCATGTGCGCGTGTGCCCGAGTGTGCACGGGTACATAGGGACGGCCTGGTGGTTTCCGGCCACGGCTGGGAGAGGAGCAGCTCTGGGTAGAGTTTGGGTTCCTCAGGCACTCAGCGACCCCAGGATTCATGACCCGGGTATCCCTGACTCTCGAACCCGTCCCCAAACACAGGTGCATGGCATTTCCGAATTCCAGGCTAATTAGCTACGAATCCTGTGAGTGTGCTTTGAAAGTATGTCCATCCTGTACCTATAACATATGGCGGTGTATAAGTAACAGTTTGTGAGAACTGGGACAGTCCCCATTCATTTCAAGTGTGAACGATCCATTTGTCTCTAAACAGGGGCATTTTATTGTTTCTTCTCACTCTGGGGGTGCTGGGCCCGGTAGGCATGGCTGATGGTGGGGTGATGTCATCCCTTGTTCTGGGCTCCTTCGCAAGGGGCCTGTCACCTTTGACGATGTCCCCTTGGCCAAGACACATCACACGCCAAGCCCAGCTTCAAGGGGGTGGGAGAATAGATGCCACCTGCGGGCACAGCGGACCAAGGAGCCACAAAGTCACATGACAGAGGGTACAGGTAGGGGACTGGGGACTTTTTAGGAACCCCCACATCCGAAGAGCAAAGACGAAGACACTGTCCCCACCCTCTTAGGATTCAGAGTCTGGGTGCCCGTGACCCCGTGTCAGAGCCGAGTAAACCCAAGAGTGTCCACTGCGGGCCCCCACGGTGGGCACAGGCTGCCCGGGGAGGGCAACTTGCCAGCCCCAGCCACAACCTGAGAGGTGGGCGGGTGGCTGCCCTGAACCAGCTGCACGGAGGACGCGGTGCCTGCGGTGGGGGCTGAGGTGGGGCCTGGCCGGTTCCAAGGGGAGGTGGCAGAGGAGGCCACCAGCTACCGCTCATTTGACATGGTCACAGAGTGGTGCCACAATATTATTTTTAGTCCGTCTCAAATTCTTGCTCAGGTGACTCTGGAAATTTTACCTATACAGTCCTAGCAAGTTTATCAAAAAGTTGCAAAACTCTTATTTTTTTTTTTTTTTTGACCTGGCACTTACTGGTGTAAGCGACACCATAGCATGAAAAATATGTGGGTGGATTGTTATCGCTAGCCTAAGGATGATTTATTGAACCCTCTTTCAATGTGAGGTGCATGTTGATATTTCTGTGGGCGTTACCTTTCTTATCTCAATTATATGGTCAAAGGAAAAACACACTTAAAAATCCGTAGCTGAGGTGGTTGCAACTTCAGCTTTTTGGATTAAATCTGGCACAAGAACCCTGGCAGCCTCGAGAGCTGAAATGACTGGAGATGTATTTATTATGGCCTGCGGCCGCTGCAGCAGAGCTGGGACGTTGTTTGAGGTCGCAGGGAAGGAAGGGCCAAGGATCTACGGAGGCACAAACCACACGGGCGTCTCCGCGAAGGGTATTAAGTGTGACGGGTGCTCCAGGTGATGGGGCTCAAGGCGACAGATTTATTTTGCTCTCTGTTCCTAAATGACAAAAGCCTCCGTGGAAAGTGCCTGCCCCCCTTCCCACCCCATTTCATCCTCTGTCCGCTCGTTTCAACCTCTCTCTCTGTTCCTTTCCTCATTTCTTTTTCCTTCACCCCGAGAGAGGAAGCAGCTCTCCCTGCACCTGGCCAGGCCCTTCTGCCAACTCTGAGCAGAACAGGGACCTGCGGTTCCGTGGGGGATGGGACGGATCGTGGGCTCCTTTTCCAGAGGGGCGGCAGGAGCTCCCCTCAGCAGACGAGGGGAGATACAGGCGAGGGCTCAGAAACGAAGGTTTTTGATAGAATCTGTTTCATTCTTGCAGCCCCTCCCGCCTGAATTCCTGGCGTCTATTCTAGGGTTTGGCCCAGAGTGAGTGAAGAGGGGGAAAGAAAGCTGAGGTAAGGCTGTTTCCTCATCCTCGGAGCTTCTGTTTGTTTGGGGGGGGGGGTGGAGAGAGGGGGGGGAGGGAGCACAGAGGGGGAGAGGGGGAGGGGGAGAGGGAGGAAAGGAGGGAGAGGGGGAGGGCTGCGGGGCGGGATGCTGGCACGGGGTCGAAGTCTGGGATCTCGGGCTCTGGCGGGCGTGGAGGATTACGAGTGGAACAAGGGCGTGTAATTTGGAAGGAGGTTTGCAATGGATGCATCTACTCAACGAGGCACGCAGAGGTGTTAGCAGGGGGACGTCCAGTGCAGCATGGCAGGGAGTAATGAAGCGCTGGACACACTTACCTGTTCGATCACAAGGCAGCAGTTTAAAACCACGGTTTTCCTTCCCGTGGAATGCTATGCAGACATTAAGACGTAAGGCATTAAATTGGCTCTCTACCTATTGACATTAGGATGTATTTGTGATGTGTTATTAAATTCAAAAGCACGTTATGAAACAACATCTCTAGCATGAGCTTATTTGGTTTAAAAAAAAAAGTATCACTATACGTATCTATGCGAGTAAAAAACCTGGATTGACGCACCCTGAAACGTTAGCCGTGATTTTTTTCCTAAGGGGTAGGATTTGAGTGAACTCTATGTTCTTCTTAGTCTGTTTCTTTCCGTACTGCTGGACATGTGAAAATAATGAATGTGACCATTTTAGGAGTCAGAAAATCATTAAGAATATTGCTGTTTTGAAAATGAAATCCACTCTGTGCATTGCCTCGGTGAGGCTGAGTTTTCTGAGGAACAAGTAATTCCAAGTTAGCAAATAGGCCTCTTCCCCAAGGGCTCGTTTCCCCTTCCGCGCCACGATGCTGAACACGTGGTTTTCTCTATATCAGGGGTCCTCCCGCCTCGCCAGAGCCCGTGGAGGCTGTGAGAATGCAGCTCGCTGGGCCTGTCCCCGGGTTTCTGACTCAGCCTGGGGGGCGGGCGCGCCCGGGAACTCGCATTTCTAACAGGCTCCCAGGTGGGGTGGATGCCACTGGTCCCGCGCCACCCATCCTACCTCAAGAACCATCAGTCAAATGAAGGCAAACGGTGCTTCCAAGTCAGAGGTCCCCACCTCCTTCCCAATTTCCCACATGTTCTGGAATAAGTGCTCCTTTAAAAATACCGCATCCGAACATTCCTGAATGTTTATGAGACCATTTTTTTTTCTTAAACTATGCAACACATCTGTATGAAGCAATATTCTAAGCACAGCAGACTCCAAACGCCTGCAGACTGGGTTTCGGGAAAAGCTCTCCACCGCGTGTCCTGGTCCACGCTGACATTTTACGTGCAGCGCAGCGACAGCCACTGTTCGCCTTGTGTGACAGTTGTGCAGTTCTGCCTGTTCGCTGAATTCCGGGCCCCAGGCCGCTGCCAGGAAGTCGCACTATCGCTGGCATTACGTGCTCAAGCGTCTCGGCGAACCCAGGGGGCGCACACCCTCGTGTGGAGTTTCTCTGAACCCCGTTTGTCTTCCTCCGGCAGCCGCCGCGTCGTGGGGTGCTTCGTCGTGGGGCGCTTGGGCGCCCGTCCCTCTCGGACCTGCCTCCCGAGGTTCTCGAGTCACCTGTCCGGTCAGCGGGGGGCGCTCTGCTCAGATTCCTTGGGCCCTTCCTTACCATGTCTGTGCGCCATCCGTGGGCGATGGCGGCTCAGCCCCAGCCCCCACTGGGCCCAGCTCCGCGCCCCTGAGGTGCGATTTACCCTCCCGGGTCCCTCTGCCGGATGGGTCTGCAGCTAGCTTCGCGGGGCTTTGACTCCAGATGGAGCCTTTGCAGGGCCCCAGTCTCGCCTTCCTCACTTCCAGTTGGGCCTGGGAGCTCTGGGGAGCTCTGCGGGAAGGCGCGCCACCTGCGTCGGCGGACAGTCATCGGACCTGCCTAAATATGCGCGATCCACTCCAGGTGATTATCAACAATAAAATGTACCCGTGGGCACTCTGCTGACCAGTGAGGACATGGAGGGACACAAGGCACAGCTGATATTTTGGAGGGAATCACATCTTGTTTGGGAGAGGTAAAACTTGTAGCGTAATGTTTAAAAATACACTGGGGCAGGGCATTGTTCGCATCAGCCCACGTGTAGGGTAAATGGAGGCAGTCTGGCTTCCTCCCCCAGGTGTCTGGGTAACGAAGGAAGCCGTGTTCCCATAGCCTTGAATGGGCCTGATACGTAACTAGTGTTCTCATAGCCTTGAATGGGCCTGATACGTAACTAGTGTTCTCAGAGCCTTGAGTCTGGGCCCGATGAACTGTTCCCACAGCACGAAGTGGGCTCACGTGCACCGTGTGAAGCTCTGTTGCATAAGATCTGTTGGCACCTTGCTGGCTTTGTTTGCCTCTCGTACTTAAGCAGGTAGGGGCTCCCTGCTGGGCGCCATGACGTGTGCCACGCTGGGGAGCAAGGGCCACACTGCATGCCACGCAGAGGGGACAGGGGACATGCAGAGAGACACGCCCCTTGCATGCATGCATGGCTCGCCCACCCATGAATAAAGGCGTGGCAAGCATCCTCATGGCTCCGAGCATTTTCTTCCGTCTCCCCGAATCCAGAGGGGACCTGCCAGGCCCTGACAGGTGCAATACTCCACTTTTTCATCTTCAGGTCGCTCTCCGCATTCCTCCCCTCCCCACCTGGGGCTGCCGGGGCAGTCACGCAGTCCTAAGTGTGACATGCAGTCCAAGTGGTTCTGTGTGGGATGCAGGGGTCACAGGAACACCCCCAGGAGGAAGAAGATGTCTCAGTGGGGACACGTGTGACATGCAGTGGGGGCCAGATGGCACCTTCCTGGGGACTCTGCACCCTCTAAGCTTCCTCAGTGCCCCCACAGGGACAGGAGAAGGAGAGCCCGAGGGGACAGAGACTGCCCTCCTCCTCACCCTGGCAGGATGGAGAGGAAGCCCGCCGAGGCACAGAAGACAAGAACCGAGAGCCGAGGCCACCACTCACCCAGGGGCAAGGGCCACATCGGCGGTGGGGGACGCAGTTCCACGCTATTTCACGTGTGTGGGAAACTTTTATGGGGTCAGACACGCTCTGCCACGTGAGCGTCTTCTTGTACAAAGCATCTAATACCTTAGACCTTCAGGGAAGTAAAAGAGTTGGCTAAACCAATAAATAAGAAAAGCCCTGTGCAAAATCGCACCCTCATTTTATGCTCTGCTTTGACTTGCTTTACTTTTAAGTTTTCCCAAGGCCACGTAATCCCCAATTCAAGGCTGGTTAGGACTGAGCCCAAGCGTTTTCACGAAGCCAAGGGAGGTCAGTCTTCTAAAAACAAACCATGCAAGACTGAAGCCGTGCCTGTGACTTTCATGGACATTCTCCTGGCCCGAACTCTGTCTCTTCGCCTCGCCTCACTGCAGGGAATCTGAGAGACACAGGGAACGCACACATCCGGGTGCTTGTGTCTCCTGCTGCTGCTGTAACAAACTGCCACAAGCGTATGGCTTGACACAACACACATGTATTTTCTTGCGAGTCTAGAGGTCTGGGAGAGAGGTCAGAGGTATATCACCAGGCAGGGACTTTAAAATAATAGGTGGTCAAGAATGGGTTGAATGATTCCCTTCCACAAAGGGCATGATCAGGTAGGTTTGCAGCTTAGAGAGCATTCGTCAGGAAGGCTGCTTTGGAGAGACATAACTCCGGTTACCAACCCTGCCTCCCGGAGGTGGGTGCAGAAGGGTGATCCCCTCTTTATCTCAGGTCAACAGGAGCTTTAACAGGGCCCTTCAGAATGAGGGGGCGAGCAGCTGACACACAGCTAAGAATGCAAAGAGGAGGCTTTGGCTCTTAGCCCCAGGCAGCTGGGCAGAGAGGGGGCCTGGACAAGCTGCAGATAGTCACGAATTCAGAGATGACAGGCGGGGAGGGTGGGAGGCGGGTCATGAGTGTTTCTCATGGGCCAGACGTGGACCACAGGGGAGAGAGAGCTGGCCATTCAAAATCCCACCTCTGTGGAGGGCTGCCCAGAGGGGCCCCCATGGGCGATCAGCCCTCTGGAGGAAACAATGTTGCCAGCATCATGTACCGGGGGTACACCCAAAAAACTGGAGTTCTCTTCTGGAGGGCAGTCCCCTTGGAGTACGGGCTTTCCCCACTCGGTGAGCGTTCTAGGATCCCTTCTGGATCAATGTACCAGCTGGTGTTGTTGTGAGAGGCTGTGTTTGGCTTTACTGAATTTTTTTGAAGACTCTTTCAACATGGTTGCCCATTTCATGACAGGTGATTTACGAGCGCACCTGCCCACATTGCACAGAGTGTCCAGCAGTTTTTGACCAAAACCAGCAGGACCCTGTGCCCCACCCTCCCTATTCACCTGATCTCTCCCCAAGAGGCTTTTTTTTGTTGTTTCCCCAGAAGAAAAAAGTCCTCAAAGGGAAACCTTTTGCCGATGTGGAAGAGGTGAAACAAAACATGGCAGAAGCACTAAAAGGCATCAAAATCGACAAGTTCAAAAACTGTTCTGAACAGCGGAAAAAACATCTTGATAGGTGTATTGCATCAAATGGAGAGCACTTTGAAGGTGACTGAGGTTTCAGCATGTAAGAATAAACACACAATTTTTTATGAATGAATTCCGGATTTTTTTGTGTGCCCCCTCCTAAACCACTGTTGATGGGTGCCCCAGGGAGCCCGTGAGGAACCTGCAAAGCACCCGTGACAGAGAGGCCAACCAACAAGATCCCCAGCTGGGCACGAACCCGCCTGCGCCCTTCTCACTGCCTCTTAGGTTGGGACCTGGACGGGTCAGCACCCTCCAGCAAGCTGAGGGCTGCAAAGACCTAGGGAAGAGAATCAGAACGAGCAGCCTGAACGTCTGCAGGCGGCTAGGCCCAGCAGGCTCCGGTCGGAGGGCTGCGAGACCATCTGATTGAATCAAGTTTGAAGTTTTCATTACACAGGATTAGACAGGTTTAGTTATTGAATCGACACGGTGTTTACAATTCAAAGCGACCGTAGGGTTTGTTTATTACCTCTACATTCGCGGAGGCCACGCTGCTGGAGTTCGGTCCCTGGAGCAGAGGAGGGAATTTGCTCACTGTGCATATTTTAAAGGAATGGGGTTGTGGGGTGGGGGCGGGGGAGACAAAAACGAGGAAGTTTTCATAATATGACACCTTATGAAGCTTTAAGTTTTCACATGGCCATTATTACACTTTACAGACTGTTCTGGAACTTCCTTTTTCCCACTTACCACTGGCTGTGGGATCAGCCCTGGTCAGTGTAACCTCGCCGCATCGCCTTTGAGGGCCACCTGCCTGCAGTCCCACAGTCTGGGTGCACAGCACTGTCTTTTGACGGGTCCCCTATTGCTGGGCATTCCCGGGACTCCTATTATTTACCATCAAGAATGATATTGACTTGGGGAGCGGGGAGAGGGGGCTGGGTGGAGGTGGAGAAAGGAGAAAAAGCAGGAACCACTGTAATAGCATATGGGCAATGAAAATAAATAGATAAGTAAACAAAGAAAATAATACTGCAAAAACACTGCACACTGTACCCCACCTGTGTGAGGGAGATGAGCGGACTCTGGGTGCACTCACTGATGGTAACACCTCTGTTTTCCTGTGGGGGAAATGGAGATGTAACAAGAAAACATCGCAAACTTTTGACTTCTGCTGTTTTTAATTAATTAATTAATTAAGTATTTCATGGACAAACTTTTTATTTTATTTATTTTTCTTTTTTAAAATATATTTTATTGATGATGCTATTACCGTTGTCCCATTTCTCCCCCATCATTCCCCTCCACCCTGCATACCCCCTCCCACCCACAGTCCCCCCTTTAGTTCACGTCCATGTGTCATAAGTTCTTTAGCTTCTACATTTCCCACACTATTCTTGCCCTTCCCCTATATTCTACCCACTATCTATGCTACTTATTCTCTGTACCTTTTCCGCCTCTTTCCTCCTCCCACTCCCTGTTGCTAACCCTCCATATGATCTCCATTTCTTTGGCGACCTTACAGGCAAGAAGGGGATGGAAAGAAGTATTCCAAGTCATGAAAGGCAAGGACCTACATCCAAGATTGCTCTATCCAGCAAAGCTATCATTTAGAATGGAAGGGAAGATAAAGTGCTTCTCCCATAAGGTCAAGTTCAAGGAGTTCATCATCACCAAGCCCTTATTTTATGAAATGTTAAAGGACTTACCTAAGAAAAAGAAGACAAAAAATAGGACAGTAAAAAGACAGCAAACTCACAGTTATTAACAACCACACCTAAAACAAAAGCGAACTAAGCAAACACCTAGAACAGACTTCTGCTGTTTTTTTAAAAAACAAATGCTGCAGGGCGCTGCTTGCCCAGTGCAGTCCCAGGCCCTCTAGTGAGGGGAGAGGGAGTCATGTGACTCATCTAAGCCAATCAGATGCTCCCTCTGGACCCTGCCTTTTGGACAGACTGACACAAAAATGGAAAAGGGGAAGACGTGCTCTGTCTCGAAAAGGGCGCCTTCGAGAAGTGGCCCGATGTTTCTGCTCATGGGCTCACCCTCCCAGGCCCTCGTGAGTCAGCCTTTTCTCCATCCAGGGGTCCAGCCCTGCTTCTGGTTGCTTTTTGCTTATTCTAGCCTGAGTGAGGCTCTGTTGTCAGGAATATAAAGAATATGTGGATTTAATATTTTGGCAAATACCTCTAGTTGCCCTTCCATCTGGGGTGGCAGTTTAAACTTCTGCCAACAGGAGGAAGCTTCTGGACTTCGTTTGAGATCTATTTCCTTTAAACAGTTCTGTGGTACGGATGAGGCTTCTTTTGATTATTTAATTTCCTAATAATTCTGTCTACTTCTAAATAACTGAAATGTCATTTACCACAGTGGGTTTGGCCAATAAATCACTCGTTTATCTTCGTTAGAATGTAACTGGTTTGTATTCATTTGCCATAGGTAGTTGATAGACAGGCTCAGTGTCAAAGTCATTTTATTTATACGTGGAGGGTTTCACAAGGCCATGAGCCATGCACTTGGACTCCAAGTGTTCCAGAACGGACTCTTCTCACATGACCACCTTAGCAACTGTAAATAATGATGTAATCGTGAGACACCAGCAGAAGAACAGTAAAGTGTGCTGCAAAAAGTTCCTTTTTAACATCATGTTTGCCAGTGACTTCAGTGTTACTTTAAATATGTGTTAGAAAAACCAGCTGTAGAAGTAGAACAATGGGATCCGAACTGAAGGCATATGAGGAAGACTCCGGTTTCTGTACCAGGCACATACCATGAGGAGAAGGAATCATGTAGGGCTTTCTGCCCCGTGCGAAGAAAAATGGCCAGGTGATTTATGAATGACGGGGACTGTAAATAAAGATGAATGACAGTGAGCTCTCCATCACCAAAAACTGTGTGTCCCAGGGAGAATATGGAGAAATGAACTCACACCCACCCCAGGTCTGGACACAATTCCTGCAGTGTGAATAAAGGAAGTAATGCACACTTCTCACTTTTACCTCCTCTGCTCACTCTGCGCAGACCTTTGTTGAAATTTCAGGTGCGGACAGTGTCCGGAGGAGAGAGGAGGGTAATGCTGGAACAGGGTTTCCCAGAGGTTTTCTGTAAGAGCAGGAATGCTATTTGAAATAGTCCACAGCCGGTGTGGTCATGTAAATCAGTATGCAAAGCAGAATAAACTCATCGTCCCCATGTGCTTTATAGGACCTTAGATAAGCTTACTTACGTAAATAAAGTTGTGTTGTTTTGTTACTAAGATACGGGGGAAAAGATTGCCTTTTGTGTGCCAAGCAGTGCAACTGACAGGCAGAGAAACTGCCAAGCACCTGAAATAGATAAAGGCTCGTTGCCAAGTTCCCCGGTGGATGGTGGGCTGAGGAGGGTGGGCGTCGCCTGCTTCTCACGTTTCGCTGCCTTAAGAAGTGTGTTTGCCGTACGCAGGATTTTTATAGATACTACTCATCCGTTTATGCGGATTCCCTTGTGTTCTGAGTCTCTTAAATTATTATTTTTTTAACATGAGGGGATGATGAATTTTGTCTAATACTTTCCTGAGTCATATAAGAAGACTGTATGGCTTTTCTCCTCTCATCTATTAATGTGGCAAATTACACTTATTCTAATGGTAAACCTCCCCTGAATTCCTGGGAAGGGGTTCAAATTTGGACAAGACACATTTTCTTTTTTATGCTTGGCTGGATTCAGTTTGTTAACATTGTTTAGGGATTTTGTATCAGTGCTTACCAGTCAGAGTGTAACTTTCCTTCATCCTATCGTTTTTGTCTAGTTTTGGCGTAGAAGCTGTAGTAGCCTCGTGGAATGCTACCAGGGGAGTAATTCTGCATTTTCCATCTTTTCGGAAGTTGGAACAACTTTTTTGAAAGTTATGTGGAATTTGCTCATAAAATTGACTGTGCCTGCTATTTTCTTTATGGGAGGATTTTTAACTACCGATTTAATTCTAGGCATTCTTTTTCTTCTCGTGTCAAGTTTAGTACATTATAATTTTCCAAGCATTAGTTTATTTCATATAAGTTCTCAAATGTATTAACATAATATGTATGAGCAGATCAAGTAATTATTTTGACCAGACAATACAATTATACTTCATAATATATTCTTTTCCTTTTTTTTTTTTTTTTTGATAAATCTTGCTAAAGATTTGGTAACTATATTAGTCTTTTTTAAAACCAATTTTTACAAACCTTTTCTCTTGGTTGTAACTTTGTGTGGTTGTAACTTTGTGTTCCTTTTTGTTGATGTCTTTATAATCTCCATCCTTTTTCTTCAATGGGTTTATCCTGTCATTCTCCTAACTGCTAATGGACATTCAGTTTATTTTCAGTGTTATGATTTCAAATACAAATGTTTAAGCTATATGTTTTTCTCAGGTATTTAAATAGGTAAGGGTATATATTTTTCACCTTTGCAACATCCTACAAGTTTTGATCTGTAAGAGATTTATTTATTCTTGTTCAGTCCTCAACGTTTAAAAATTTCTATTATGATTTTGTCAATCTTTGGTTTCAAAAATATATTTTAAAATTATATTTTTGATTTTGATTTCTGATTTCCTTGCACTATAAGAGACATAACTGTATGGCACCTTTGTTTTTGGAAATTTGACCTGGCTTTCTTGTGTCTTAATTCGTGGCTAATGTCCATGTGCATTCTACGTGTGCTCAAGAATAATGTTTGTTCTGTCTGTGGTCGTTAAATCACGCCTGATGATCCTGTGGTGTGAGTCTCTACGGCTTTGCTACTTTGTCTGGCTTATCTGCCTATAATTGAGGAAAAATATTGAAACAGCTCCTTCTATTGGTTTAAAAGCTATACAGTCTGTATTTCCAGTTGTTATTCTTCAAAATTTTGCCATACTTAATTTAGAAATTCTAATTTAATTCCAAAACCTCTTTCCTGAGCAGTAAAAATTCATTTGAACGATCCTAACAATGGTTAAGATTTCACACTTTTGTGATGAATATTTTAGTTGTCTTCTCCTTTAACGCCAACTGGTGTTTCTTTAGATTTACCTACCCATATTTTTCAGACTATAAGATGCACCCCCCCAATTTGAGAGGAATAATGGTTGTTAATGCTGCTGTTGAGTTCTGTTTACATTTACATTGGTGAAATGTTATGTTATTTGTGTTATTACATATTTTACCACATTTTTTGCTGCAAAAATTTTCTCCCTGTTTTCCTCCTCTAAAACCTAGGTGCGTCTTATGGTCTGAAAAACACGGTACATATTTCCAAATCCCTTTGTTCGCTGTCCTCCTTTGGGTCTCAGGCCTTATTCGAAATCACTGTTTTCTTCCTGAAGTTCCTGTAGTAAAGGTGTGTAGCTGGGAAGGAGTCCCAAATTTTATTTATCTGAAAATGCATTTATTTTATTTCATTCTTGAAAGAGTATTTCTGAGCACACGATTCTAGATTGGCAGATATTTTCTCTCCAAGTCTGAACATATGGTTCCACCATCTTCATCCCCCTGTTGTTGAGAAGACCGCCGATTAGCTTAGTCTTCTCATAGGTATTCTCGTATCTATCTCTGGCTGCTTTTAGTCATCTGTTTACATTCTGTGTTCTCAGAATCACCGCAGTGCACTTAGGTGTGGATTTCCTTGTATTTATCCACCTTGGAGTTTGTTGTGCTTCTTACATCAGCAGATTTGTATATTTCATCCATTCTCAGCCATTATTTCTTTGAGCATTGTCTCTTATCTCGTCTGTCCATTGTTTTCTTCTGGGGCTATTGTCTTTCATATCTTTCTCTCTATATTTCCCATCTCCCTTTTCTCTGTGCTGCAATCTTGGTAATTTCTTCTGATGAGCTTTCTGACTGGTCTTCCCATTCTCTAATTCTCTCTCCTTCCAGGTCTAATCTACTATTGAGCTCTCTACTCTGCTTTTATTACCAATGGCAATATTTTTCCTTTTTATATTATGTTGACTAATGTTCACACCATTCTTTATTCTTTATTCTATTTATTTCGCTAAACATATTGCATATAATCATTTTATATTTTGAATCTAATAATTCTAATATCTAAAGCACTTAGGAGCCCAAATCTTGTCTCTGCTGACCCTACTTATGGTGTTTGTTTCTTTGGAGGTTTATGAGCCTGTATTTGATTGATACTAAACTATGGAAATTCTGAGGGCTGAACTTGGGGAGTTTTCCTCTGGAGAGGGTTTGTTTGTTCTGCCAAGGATGGAAGGTGTCTGGGACCCAGCCCACTGAGGATCCAGGTTTATTTAGGGGGTTGGAGGTGCTCGGATTCAGGCTCTGCCATGTGGGAAGCCCAAAGGTGAGTGATGGGCCCCTCCCATTAACTAACAGCATGTGGTGTATGTGTGATGTCAGACTCTGACATCACACATACACCACATGCTGTTAGTTGTGCCTCGCAGGACCCTCTCTGTGAAGTCACGTCTCTGCTGAAGCTCCTGCTCCGGGACCTTCCACCTCTCGTCTAGCCTATGTCCACAGCCTAACTGCCCCTCCGCCTCCATTGCTTCCCTGTCCAATCAGTCCTGCAGCCAGCTGTCTCATTACTCCTCCTAGAGCACAATTCTGGTGTTTAGAGTGTAAGCCCCTTAGGTTTGTGTCACTTGTCACCTTTCTGAAAGTACTGCCACTAGATTATCTAACTTGCACCTCTAACTTGGCACTAGTAACTTGTGAAAAACAGCCGATCAGCGTTCCTTTTCGGTGGCTTTCTCACACCTTCAGAGCACACACGGACTCCTCAGTGCTGTCTTTACGTCCGTCTTCCACTAGCGCCATCCTGCCTTTAAAACAGCGCCCCCTGCTGACCCCTTTCACGCACCTGACAGTTGGGCCAACCGGGATGTCGCAAACCTCTCCTTTTCCTTCCTCTCATTGGTCCCTCTGAGGTGCATGTCCTGCCAACATGGGCGTTACCTTTCCTTCAGGCTGGGCTCAAATGCAGGCTCTTTCAAGATGCCTTTCATTTGCCTCCTCAGCTGAACGTGCTCTCCTGTGCACGAAGCAGCACATGCACACAGCACACACACACACACAGGCACGCAGATGCAGACACACGCAGACGCTCAAACGCAAACACATCCTTCCCTCAGGAGCTAATTGCTTTGTAGTTTGTCTCAGGGTTCTTTTTCCTCTTCCCTGACGCTCTCAAACTGCTTTTGAAGGTCAGGTTCCGTTTCGCCTTTGTAGCCAGTCCCCTGGCTTATTCACGCCAGCCCCACCTTTGATAATTCTTCTATGCAAAGGAGAAATGTATTTATGGGCTCCTTTGTCTGTTAAAGGGAGGAGAATGGGGGAGGCCTCCCTGGGAAGACTGCCTGCCGTGGGCCCAACTGCAGACCGCCGGGGCCCCGAAGGCACTCTGCGTGGACGGCGGGACTGGACTCGGGTGCATTCAGTGGGTGATCTCAGGGGACTTCATGCTTAAGAGCTAAAAGGCTAAACAGGCTTTCTATTAATTTGTATTTTCTATGGAAAAGAGGGAGAAGAGGCAGAGATACAATGTTGAACTTATGGTTCCCTCTGGAATGGGTGAGGGGCCAGGCGTCTGGCCTCACAAGGGTGTCAGAGCACGGGCAGGAGGCGGGCGGCGAGGGGCGGGCGCCCTCCAGCCTGCTGACGGGCCCTGCTTCCCGAGAAGATTCTGCTTCCTCGCCAACAGGCCTGGCCGTCTCTCCTCTTGGACAAACTGTAAGAGTCACCTGATTTGGTGGCTCAGCAGTTTCAAGTTTTCCCTGTGATATTTGAAACTTTGCATATTTTCTTTCTTGCCAACAGTTATAGAAGACGTTTTGCTTTTAAAAAAATACATTCCAATGACTTTTTCATGTTCAGCCCTACAAACGAAGCTAACAGTTGCTTAAAGAGAATACTGTATCCAGCCTGACCAATTAGCCTTGTTGCGGAGATTGCTAACTATTGCAATACCCGAAGTGATGTTGTTGTTTTTTCAATCGTCACTTGAAGACATGCTTGTTGGTTTTAGAAAGAGGGAAAGAGAGGAAGAGAGAGGGAGAGAAACATTGATGTGAGAGAGAACCACTGGTCGGTTGCCTCCCATAAGCACCCCACCCAGGGATGGCACCCACAACCTAGGCATGTGCCCTGACTGGGAATTGAACCCACAACCTTCTGGTGCGTGGAACGTTGCTCCAACCAACTGAACCACCCAGCCAGGGCAATGGTGCTTTTTCTAAAGTCAGGAAAACCTAAATGCAAATAAAGAGACCTTAGTCCAAAATGCCTCCCTGCCAATATGTCTTTGCTGCTAATTCTACCCTGGAGAATAATTCTTCCACCAGCCTGTAACGGAAAGAGCCACCGAGTCTGCCATCAGAGTGTCAGGGTCTGCCTCCCGGCTCTGCCACGTCCTCCCTCCACAAATGTGGGCTGGGCACGTAACCTCGATAGAGTAGCGGAAGCCTTATCAGTCCCTCACATCTCAGCGGGAAGGAAGTGATCAGATCGGCCCTTGGAGCAATGTTTGATGGGTGGGGGAGGCAGAATGCCAAAGGGCTCGGTGCCCGGGGGAGTGGTACGAGAGGGGACACCACCCAGGAGGGAAGGGGCTGGAGGTGACCCCCGACAAACTCTCTTCTTCATCGCCTGCTGCAGGGCTGGTGTTGGTAAGCAGCGTGTTGCCACAACCAGGGGCCTGCTGGGCACCAGGATTTCACTGGGCCTTCCTGTGGCTTGCCTAGGGCCAGCCCACTGAGCTGCCAATGGCAAAGCTGTGTGTGCGAACGGTCGGAGGCCTGCGTGGCTGGTGTGGCCCACTCCGCACACAGCAGCTCTGTGCCCGGTGCCTCTGGGGTACCCACCCACTGGCTCTGCTCTCCACGGGAGGGTGAGCGGTCAGGCAAACATGGCTGGAAGGCAGCCAGACACGTGTTTTTCTAGCATAATGCCTGCGCCAACTTCTAAATCTGCCAACTGCAACTTGAAGGCTGTGCGTTTTCAGATCTTGTCCCACCCTGATTTATTAATGCCTCCTCCCCAAACTGGGCCCTTTAGTGCCGTAGCATTAGAGTGAATGCACCCCAAAGTCTGCCTACAGAAGCACACATGTGGTTAAAACCCTCCTGGGGAGAAAGAAAAGAAGAGCAGAGAGAGGCAACATTTAGAACGGCTCCCGTACGTAAGCTCCATGGCCCCCCATGGCACTCGAGATTGTAACTGGGGCAGGGGCTATTTCTCTGTTACCTTGACTGTGAGCTCTTTGAGGCAAGAGCTGCCTGAGCCTCCATCACATTGGCATCCCCAGATCCTAACACACCCCCTGACACAGAAACAGGTGTTCTCAAAGGTCATGTAAAGGAATGGATGGATGCACGATTTCTCTCACTGTGGCCCAAGCCCTGTGCCCACAGACACATGGCAGACGGCAGAACCGGACTGTCTAGCCGCTTCCACTGCAGCACGCCTGTCCCATGGCCTGGGCCGTGGGACAGACAGCCAGGACGCGGGTCTGTGGGCTCTTACATCATGGCAACGGAAACACTCTCAGATTGAGTCTGAACAATTCACAGGCTGGGCTGCGCATCTGACATCTTAATCCTTTAGGTTTCACTGCTTCCCAGTGTATTTGTGCAAGAGAACTCGCCTTGGCACTGCCTGCGGTGAAACAAGTCAGAACTTCTGTTCCGAAGGAGCATGTTTCAGGTGATGATGGATTTATGGCCTTTTTTTTTTTTTTTTTAGGAGCACCACTGCTTTCCCACACCTTCCAAGCCCCAAGCAGATGGATGTGATGGTGAGGTCTTGTGTAACTGTTCGCTGAGCGGGATCGCTCGCCACTGGGATGATAAGGAGGTGCCTCTGCGAGATCTGTCCTGGCCACCGTGCCGTGTGAAACATCCTGCGTGGACCTTGGTGCTTTCATTCAAAATCCGAGGTTCCACGGGGCCGTGGAAATGAAAGCACACTTGGAGTCAGGTGGTTCGCCGTGGACGCACTCCCTCGGCAGCCCCTACCGGGGGGTGGACAAGCCACACCATGTCTCGGAGCCTTGCTTTTTTCTCTGTAAAATCAGATTAGCAGCTCTAAGCGTGCTGTGGGAACCAGGACAAGATAGGTACGGCTCACGAAAAGTTCGGTAAACATTATTTTATTTTATTGCTGGCGAGGAGCAATCTCTTTTTTTGTTGCATGTCAAGGTGAAGTCCACACGCCTACCTCTATTTTCTTTTTCTTTTCCCCTTCCTCTCCATTTATGGAATCCTGGAGACTGTTTCCCTCCAGATCCGTTGGGTTTGAATCAGAGACCTCCCAGGCCCTCCAAGTGCAGGGGCTGCTGCTCCTCCTCTTTCGTTCCACTTCCAGCAGTCTTCCAAAAGCCGTGTGCATCTCACCGGTGTGTGCGAGTCCCGGATCACGCCCCGCTGCTGCCAGGGCACACAGACATATTCAGACGCGGTGCTCAGAAAGGAGTTAAAGAGCCACGAGAGCCGTCCGAAGCCGGAACAACATGATGGTGTGAGACGTGCACTTTCAAAACTGGTCAAGTTTCTCCTGGACGGTCACTTGCACTTGGTTCTCATCTGTCCACACAGAACAAGAGAGAGGCGTTCACACTGACCCTACCACACAGAAGTGGCCTGCCAACTCGGACAGAGTGCCGCACTCTCCGAGTGTGTGCTGTTTAAAAATAACGGGGAACAGAGACACTGCGCGTGAGGCCAGGCTGGCAGGAAAGGCTGCAGATGACCCACAGAAGCAACCTGCAGGCGGGTCAGTGAAGGACCGCAGGGAAGTAGCCGATGACCCTGCTCGGTTTGGTTCGATAAACAAGATAGAAGCGACAACCAGGAGCTTAAGAAACTACGTGGAGACTTCCAGCCAAGATGGAGGCATAGGTAGGCATACTTTGCCTCCTCGCACAACCAAAAGAAGGACGACAACAAATTTAAAAACAAAAAACAACCAGAACTTCTAGAAAATTGAACAGTATGGAAGTCCAACAACCAAGGAATTAAAGAAGAAACACTCACCCAGACCAGTAGGAGGCGCAGAGACAGGCAGCCAGGCGGAGAGGACTCATGGGGAGGCAGTGGCTGGAGGACAGGGCGGTCCCACATTCGTATGCAGATAAACCGGGAGGAACAACTGGGGAGTGAGACAGGCCTCACAACCCAGGGTCCCAGTTGCATGGAAATAAAACCTCAAACCTCTGATTGAAAACACCTGTGGGGGTTGAGGCAGAAGCAGGAGAGACTCCCAGCCTCGCAGGAGAGTTTGTTAGGGAGACCCACAGGGTCCTAGAACGTACACAAACCCACCGACCTGGATATCAGCACCAGAAGGGCCCAATTTGCTTGTGGGTAGTGAGGAAAGTGACTGAAAGCTGGCCAAGAGTGGAGCAGGTGGCACTGTTCCCTCTCCGACCCCTCCCCCACATACAGCATCACAACATTGCAACATGGGCTGCCCCGTCCTGGTGAACACCTAAGGCTCCGCCCCTCATTAAGTAACGGGCACACGAGACCAAAAAAAAAAAAGGCCCAAATGAAAGAACAGATCAAAGCTCCAGAAAGAATATAACTAAGTGATTAAGAGATGGCCAACCTATCAGATGCACAGTTCAAAACACTGGTGATCAGGATGCTCACAGAATTGGCTGAGTATGGTTGCATATTAGATGAAAAACTGAAGGCTATGCTAAGTGAGATAAAGAAAAATGTACAGGGAACCAACAGTGATGGGAAGGAAACCAGGATTCAAATCAATGGTTTGGAGCAGAAGGAAGAAAGAAACATTCGACCAGAACAGAATGAAGAAATAAGAATTCAAAAAAATGAGAAGAGGCTTAGGAACCTCTGGGACAACTTTAAACATTCCAACATCTGAATCACAGGGGTACCAGAAGGAGAAAAGGAAGACAAGAAATTGAAAACTTACTTGAACAAATAATGAAGAAGAACGTCCCCAATCTGGCGAAGGAAATAGACTACCAGGACGTCCAGGAAGCTCAGAGAGTCCCAAAGAAATTGGACCCAAGGAGGAACACATCAAGGCACATCATAATTACATTACCCAAGATTAAAGATAAGGATTCTTAAAAGCAGCAAGAGAAAAGGAGACAGTTACCTACAAAGGAGTTCCCATCAGACTGTCAGCTGATTTCTCAAAAGAGACCTTGCAGGCAAGAAGGGGCTGGAAAGAAGCATTCCAAGTCATGAAAGTCAAGGACCTACATCCAAGATTACTCTATGCAGCAAAGCTGTCATTTAGAATGGAAGGGCAGATAAAGTGCTTCCCAATAAGGTCAAATTAAAGGAGTTCATCATCACCAGACCTTTATGATATGAAATGTTAAAGGGACTCATCTAAGAAAAAGAAAAAAAAATATGAATAGTAAAATGACAACAAACTCACAACTATCAACAACTGAACCTAAAACAAACTAAGCAGACAACTAGAACAGGAACAGAAACACAGAAATAGAAATCACATGGAGGGTTATCAGCGGGGAAGTGGGAGGAGGAGAGAGGGGGAAAAGGTACAGAGAGTAAGTGGCATAAATAGTAGATAGAAAATAGACAGGGGGAGGTTAAGAATAGTATAGGAAATGTAGAAGCCAAAGAACTTATATGTACGACCCATGGACATGAACTAAAGCGGGGAAATGCAGGTGGGAGGGGGTGTGCAGGGCGGAGGGGAATAAAGGGGGGGAGAATGGGACTACGGTAATAGCATAATCAATAAAATATATTAAAAATTAAAAAAACTATGTGGAAATAGTAATGTCTATGAGGACAACGATGGCAAGGGAGTGGACTAAAAATTGACTAGAAGAAAAAAACTTCAGAGGCCTTGTGTTTGGGAGACGGTCATGTTCGCAACAGATGCCTGTGACTTTTAGGTCAGATTCTTTTGAATTTTCTTTTAGGACTTTTTAAATTGAATTTGATTACAGTCAGATTCGTAATCAGATCAGAATCTGGGCTTGCAAATGTTACTGATGTCAATTCATGTCTAATGTCGTTGATTGCTCTGGTCTAGACATCAGAACTCTAGAGTTGGAGGTAATTTTGCATCGTAGGTCGCTCTGAAATGCCCACCTGAGGACATCGCTTTGATCGGTAACACGAGGAGGAAACGAACCTCCCCTGGAAGAGCCCGCAGTGTGAGCTTCTGCAGATCGTGTCCTGTGCTAATTTTATTAAAACAACATCGAGCAGTGAACTCCCGAAATCAAAAATCCTGATGCAGAGTGAGTGACCAGGGTAGGAACAGTGTGACTTTATATATTGCCAATTCTCTCTCTCTTCCCCCTACACCCAGTTAGTCAGATAACCATCTACTGGTACCTACCTTCAAGCCCTGCTCAGGGCCTCCCTAGCCCTCACTCCCGCCATGGCGATCCTTCGGGTCCAGGCGCCCTCTTCACTCGGCTGGGATGGTCAGAGCCTGCTCACTGGTCTCCGCCCCCCACCCCACTCCCAGCTCAGCATGCAAATGATGTCCAGTCTCCTCTCAGATCCAAATCCTCCCATACCTCCCACACCCTCTCCAAGGAAAAGCCCGAATCCTTCCGGTGGCCTGGAAGGCCCTAACCATACCTTCCCTCAGCTGCCTTAACTTACCTCCTGCCAAGTTTTAATCACTGCTGCTTTTAGTCAGCTCCCCTGAGTCTAGAGCAGCGTTGGGGACATACTAGATACACGTAAGTATCTGCTGAATGAGCAAGTGAGTAGCTATGAACCTAGAAGCGCTTCCTGGAAGTCACCTGTGCTTGGTGCAGTGATGGCCTCTTTGGGAGGCCGATCGGAAGTAAAGGTGGATCTTGATCATCATCTTCTTCAGGACGGGAGAGTGCACTGGTCGGTACTCACTGGTTACATGGGACAGAAATCGCCCCTCCCGCCGCCGGAGCCAAATGGACCCTTTGTCTGAGAACCGATCTGCAGGAAGCGCGTGGCTGGAGCTGACATACACCCTTGCTCCCTGTTCAGCATCTTCCAGGTGCTGGCTTCATTCCCTCCGGGTGGTACCCTCAACGCTTCAGCCGGAGACCGGGCGCCTCTTGGCTGCTGTATCAATTTCCTGTGGCTGCTGTCACGATGGCCAGTTTGCGGATGTCAAACCATAGGAATTTATTCTCTCACAGGTCTGGAGGCCAAAACCTCAAAATTAGTTCCACTGGGCTGAAATCGACATGCTGGCAGGACTGTGCTCCCTCCACAGGCTCCGGGGAAGAACCTCTCTGTCCCTTGTCTCCTCCTGGCTGCCGGCCGCCTTGGCTTGTGGCTGCCACAAGGCTGTCAGCCACTCCCATCCCTGCTTTCCGAGTATGTCACACTCCGCCTCCTTAGAAGGATGTTGGTGATGGCGTTTAGACCCGCCAGAAGATGCAGGGTAATCTCTCCATCTCAAGATTCTTAACTTAACCACCTCTGCAAGGACTGCCCCCCAACATATGGTAACATTCAGGGTTCCAGGGATCATGATATGCATCTTTTGGGGGCCATAGTTTGGCCTACCACAGCCACCATCCATCCACACCCGTGACTGGGAGAAAGAAGAGGCTTTCCACCAGCTGCAGTTACAAAACTCCTGACTCTGGCCTGCTAGGCTCTGGCCACTGGGGATCCTTGGACCAATTGCTGGGGCGGAGGGTGTTTGGGAGGCATGCTAGAGCCACTCGGTGGGAGTAGGGGGCAGGACTACTGTTCTGTAAAGAAGGGAAGGATGGGGAGGGTGCTGGGCAGCCAAAAGCCATATTCCATAAATGGCATGTGGGCGCGCACAGAAGGGAGTGATGTAAGAAGGTGTGTGTTTAAACACTAACACACTTGCAAACTCCAAGGGCTGCTCACTGAGCTTACCAGATGGTTGAAGAAGAACCCTCATTGGGGCCCGGGAGAGAGTTTTCCGGAAAGGAAGGCTGCAGGGCCATACCTTTTGTGGATGCTCTTGGGCAAGAGGCGCCCGCACCAGCCCGGGCTTACTGGCTCGGATATGCTGTTGTTTTGTTTCAGAAAAGAGATGCTGTACTTCTCTGTTTCATCAGCCTCCCATTTATTTAACGATCTTTTCCTCTCTACAAAATGATACAAATCTGCTCAAGTTCTTTAGGCTGTCAGCTTCAGCCGGGTAAATTTGCGAGGACACGCTGGGCGGTAAGAGCATTTGGCGCCCAGTTCCCCGGCCCTCCTCGCGCAGGCGTGCGGGTCGCCTCCAAGGGGCGCTCCGGTCCAGGTGGATGCGCTGGAGGCTTCCAAGGCCCGGAGCTGACCGCGGACACGTGGGATTCCGGAACAGGGAAACTCTAGGCAGTGTTCGCATTGTAGGAATGGGAGGAAGTAAGGCTGATCAAGTCCTTGGCCGGGACTCCTTAGTTAGGGATGGCTGCCTTTCAACCTGGTTGGTGCGCTCCACCGATGAGACAGTAGGAGCGGCAGCGTCTAAGCACAGTAAACCCCGCTCCTGGGTGCACGGGATGTGGGGGAGGCCGGCCGGGGTGAGCCGAAGAAAAGACCGCGAAGTGCGGATGGACGTGAGAGGGACTGGCCCCTGACCCTGACGTTGAAACCGGAGATATTTATTTAAGGGGACATGGGGCATTCGTGGGCTTGGCAGCGACTGGACGCCTGGGGCTATTTTCCGAGCCAGGAAACAAGAGAGGTTAGACAATGGGAGGAACTTTCCCAGCCACTGCGTCCCGCACGTCAATCACCGAATTTTCAGAAACCCGGGGCGATCGGCACCCCGAGCCCGGGCCACGGTCCCAGCCACCCCCGCCACCCCACCGCCCCACCGCCCCGCTGCCGGCAGGGGGCGCCCGCGCGCGGCTAAAAGGCGCGGCCCGTGGCTGGCTGCCTCAGTGCGGAGCTCCGCGGCTGGTACGCGGGCAGGGAGAGATCGGCGTGGGGCCGGGGCGCGGCGGGCAGAGCGCAGGGCGCACACACCTACACGGACGGCGGGGACCCGACGGCGGCGCCTCAGCACTCCGGACTCAGGCCCAGTGCCCAGCCCCCCGGCCCAGCCCTCCCAGCCCGCCGCGCACCTCGGGGTCCCGATGGCGCCCGAGGCCAGGGCGCCCCCGCGCGCGCGGCGCCTGCTGCCCTGGGCGGCGCTGCTGCTCCTGGCAGCGCTGCTGCCCGTCGTCTCCTCTGCGGGGGCTCCAGGTACGCGCAGCCCGGGCTGGGCTGCCGGGATCTCCGCGCCTCCTCACCACTTCTCTGTCCGCCTCCATGCACACCCACCCCGTCTGTCGCTCCGGGGACCGCCGCCCCGCTCTGTGCTGGCTGCGTGTCGTGTCACTAACCTGTGCGTCCTCATCGCTCGCGAGTCAGGGCGCCGAGGGGCGGCCGAGGGCGCCGAGCCTGGGCTCTCGGAGCCCCGCGCGCTGGAGGAGGGAGAAGGGACACCGTCTGTGCCAGGGGAGCTCAGTGCTCTCAGTTTCAACTTTGACGGCGAACGCCGGGGCGGCGGGAGACTTGAGCCGTCTAACTTCCCGGGGAGATTCAGGCCACAGTGGGGTCGTGGGATCGGGGAGAAAAGCGACTTCTCGGCGCCGCGGCGGGGTGGGGTGCTGCTTTCCTTCACCCAGGATTTCCCCGCGACATCCTTCTTCCCTCCAGTTCACCTGCCCCGAGCTGGGATGCCTGTAGGTGGCAGACAAGCAGGACTGTTCCAGAAGCGCGTGGGGGGAAAAGGTTGGTACCGTGGCGTCCAAGGGAAGCCTCGCTGGTGTGGAGGCCGCGCGCCCCGGTGGGGACTTGGCAGCTGCGAGATGACATTTGTCCTGAGCGGAGGGAGAGGGAATTGAGATGGTCGTTTGCGGAGAAAAGCTCACCCTCCCCTCCAAAGCTGGGGCTGGATGTGTTCTTTGGGGGCCGAAATGTGAGTGGCACTTTCAGAAAATGCCAGCGTGCTGTTGTCAGATTTCTTGTATCAGACAAGTTTGTGAGTTTTTCTCTCTTTTTAATCCCTAAGCCTCCGGTGGCCCTTGTTCCCACTTCCTGCACAGGCATTTTCACGCTTGAAACTGTGTGGCTTTTATTCATGTCATCGGTTTGCAGGAATCCAAGAAGCTGACATTTTTGTCAGTACAGTTCCCTCCCAGATGAGTTATAAAAATTCAGATGCGATTCCAATGGGAGCCGTTTTTCTGGGTCTCTGTTGCCCTCTCACTACAAGGGAAAGGGGGGAAATCAGGGGTCACATTGCCTTGTTACTCTTTTTGTGGGCACCTCAGGCACAGTGCTTGCTTCGGGGTCACACCAAGTGCTGGGATGCCAAATGCCACCCCCCCTCCCCCGCATAAAAGACAGTATTAGTTGTAGCTTTTGTTTTCCTCTCTGTTAGCAGTCTCTAGGAAAGCCGTCACTGAACATTTTGTACCGCATTTAACAAGAATAAAACTATTATTTTAAAGCCTTTGACTTCCCTACCTACATGCAACCCATGGCGGGTTTTTTTCTCCCCTAAACTAAAATTTCCTGAATGTTAAAAGCATTTTTGTTTTAGAAGACGGACTGGACTGGAACCCAGACTGGCTTCATGACGATTGCCACTTTACTCCTGTTAGCTTCCCCTGCCGCCTGCCTCGGGTTCTCAGCGAACGCGTCTGAAGTCGGGGTCCCCTGCGCACCCCTTCTGGCCGGCTGCGCTGCGCTCCTGCGCCGCGAGACGCTGGCGCGGGAACTCGCGCGGGCGCTTCTCTCCAGTGTGCGGACGGGGCGAGGGCCGGACTGGAAATGGACAAAGGAGGACCAGCCCATTTCGAAAGGGATATTTACTGCACTTCAGTGAAATAGGAGGGAGACGCAGACGGAAGCTGCGGAGAGCCCCCATGCTGCGAAGCAGATCGTGGGGCACATGACTTGTTTCATCTCCTTCAGAAGGCTGGCTTCCCGTCTGTGCTCTGGGTCTGCCAGCCAGGCCCGGGCAGCCTCTCCGGCTGCAGTCCCGCCCGCGCCCAGCAGGCGGCTGGAGTCAGGCCCTCCCGGGCCGCCCAGACCCTTGGGGCCAGAATCTCTGCAAGGAAATCACGGAGAGCCACGTTCATAGAGGCAGATCACCACAGCCCAGAGGGATTTTCCTTAAAACAGAGGTGATTTGCAGGGCATAGTGAAGATCTAAACACACCCTTCAACTTGGTCAGTGAAAACATGAAACAAAATAAGCAAGTGACCCCCCCTCCCCCGTTTGCCCCTCCACGATGGAGACATGATGGGAAACCCTGGACCAAGAGGAAGGGCAGCTTCCTCTCGGTGTTAGCAGCCCTGCGGGACGTCCTGTGGCCCAGCCCGCCTCCCGCTCTGCTGTGTCTCCCTCCTGCTTCTCTGCTCTTTGAGAGCAGGGCCTGAACATGCCCTTGCCTTGTGCCGCGGGCATTGGAGCCCACCCAGATGGAAGAACAGTTCGATCCATCAGCTGAGCATACAGCTCATTACTGTGGCATGAGAGGTTGTCACAGAATTGCAGAGATGACTCATGCCCCTGGAAAGATACCACCAGACGGTTCCAGAGTGTTATGGGTATGGCTCAGTTTCCCACTGCTGCCGTAACACACTACCACAAGCTTAGTGCCTTAAAACCAAACGCATTTATTATCTTATAGTTCGGGAGGTCAAAGATCGAAATGGGGCTGGGTGGGCTGCAATCAGGCTGTGTTCCTTCTGCGGGCTGCAGGGGAGAATCCAGTCTTGCCCTTTCCTGCTTCTAGAGGGGCCCGTACTCCCCCCGCTCATGGCCCCTACTGGCCATCCTCCACCTCTGTGCGCGCATCACCTTCTCCGACTCTGACTCCTGTCCGCTCTTTTCACGGACGGGGACCCTTGTGATTGCGCTGGACCCACCGGCAATCTCCTGGTCTCCAGGTCCTTAATGTAATCACAGCTGCGAAGCCCCTTTTGCCACGGGAGGTCACATATTTACAGGTCACAGAGATTAGGACATGCATGTCTTGGGCGTAAGGGCGGGTTTCGGGGGGAAGGCCCATCTCGCTTTGCTGGTCAGGGATCAGACTTCTTTTCACTGTTCTTTATGGATTTGGGGGTTTCTTGAATTACAGTTAAACCTCTTTTCAGGAGCTTTTATTTTAGTTAGAAAATATAGAGGCGAGTGTTCAAAGGTGTAAAAATCAAGGCGATAGAATATGTATGTCTTCACCCGTTAATCTGTAGATGTTTTTGTTCGGATAGATCAGAAACCGAAGCCTCGGATTCCTTGGAGGAGAACTGGGTAGCTCGGGGTGGGGGAGGGGAAGGCAAATTGTTGCAGTTTCTCTTACCAGTTTGGGAGCCAGGCACTAGGGCATTTGGAATTAGGGAGGTATCCGTTGTACATATGAGCAAACATCCTCTTTTCCTTCCTTCTAGAGGTTATCCTTGTCTTACGAAGAGTGTGAATTAATTCAGTTTGGGGGGAATTGTGTTATTACTATCTAATTAAGAAAAATTCTCCAGTATGGACCAGATGGTTAGGATTTAGCAATTGTGACTGTGGAATTTTTGTGCCGCTGATATTAGGTGATGTCATGTGGAGGACGGATTTTTCTCCCAGATTTTCTCCCAGTTCCTTGTTTTTCCGCTCTGGCTCCGGCTGGCGACGGCGCCTGCGCCCCGCGGCCCTTAGAGGGCGCTCCTGGCCTTCCGGCGGCGTTGCCACCGCACGCGGACCCCAGGAGCTGAAAGAATTAGGACAAACATTGACTTACCTGCTTTGGTTTCCCCTTACCGTGTGTCTTTTTAGTTTCTTCCCCAACTTTGCTACTTGTTAGTAATTTTCAACTGGCCGCTGGTGAGAAAAAAATCTGAAGCCTAAACCTAAAGCTGGGTCAGCAGCCCTGTAGCAGGTCCTGCTAAAGCTGCAACAGCTGGGGGACCCTGGAGGGACAAGGGACGCCGGAGGGGGAGGGGCACCTGCCTCCTGAGCACTTACCGGTTATCGGTTTTGAGTGAGTTTTCATCAATCGGCCGAAGTGTCCCCGTCCCCCCTCAGTGGATTTTGTTTGTATCGGGGAGAGTGGGCAAACTCTCAGGCAGGTGTGTAAGTGCAGCGGAACCCCCGGGGAGCTGTCCGTGCTGCCGTCTCGTTTCCCTCCTGTGGCCCTTGTGTGGGCAGAACGTGATTAAATTACAACGCCGTCATGATCTATAAAGTACCGGCCACTAAATTCTGTTTTTATTTTTAGGAGCTCTCAGGTGTGCGTTTTAATTTCTTTTTAACAACCAGCAGTTAAAAGTGCCATAGAGCTTACTATTTCCCTGCATGTCACTCACTGAATTGTCACAGCGACTTGTGAAGCTGGTAGTGTTCTCAGTTAGGAGGGGCTGTGGCGGGCTGTGGCGTGGGGTGTGTGTGTGTGGGGGGGGAGGTGTCAGTCATCCCCGCATGCGGCAGCCTCAGGATTTGGACCCCAGTGTCCTGGACTCAAACCCCACGCTCCTCCTGCAGACGCTCCTGGCTCCCGTTGGCTCCCGTTGGTGTGGGCGTTGCCTGTCTTTCCCTCCTTTTCCTTCTTTAGGGTGGGGTGTGGGGCACCGCCACCTCTGATTGGCTCAGGATGCCCTCCCACTCCGCGCGCCCCGCCCATCGCCTCTGGCTGTATCCCTCCGAGAAGCGTGTTCATCTCGAGTAGTCACCCCTACTCCCTGTTCTACAGTGTATTGGGTATTTGGGTATAAGCAAGATCTTCGCTGGGGCAAGTGCCCTTTGCTTAGTGGGTCAGGGACAACGGGGCCCTTGAGCAGCACCCCGGGGCGCAGTCCGTGACGTCACCCGTCAACATTTCATGCAGTGATTCCTGGTGCATGTTTGACCCTATCATGGAATTCCCAACTCCGAGCCTGTCAGCCTTGCATTTGAACCAGAAGGCTCCCGGAATTCGAGTTGTTTACAGCAGACCACCTAAATCAGGGGCAGGGGTGGGGGAGGGGATACAGACTGTGTGGCATCTGTGAGGACAGTCCCAGGTTTGCAGGGCGGGGGGGGGGGGGCAGATCAGACTGGAAGGTCCAGGACAGCCATCCTTGAAATGGACTTTGACGGCGGAAGGCAAGGAAGGACATTTCAGGGACAGGGACAGACCATGCTGCGGGACGTGTTTGAGGAAACGCGTGTGTTCTGGTGGCTCCCGCAGAGTGGCCCCCTGGGGTAGCAGGGACATTTGGGGCTGGGGGGTCAGCAGCAGCCAGCGCAGGAAGGTCCTGGAGTTTGACCGCAATCCAAAGCAACCGTGGCTGCAGAAGGAGTGTCCGCAGTGTGGCACACCGCGGCGCGGATGGAAGGTCAGGGCAGCGGGGGCGTGAGCGGAGGGCGGCACTGGCGTCGGGCGGGGCGGGGACAGATGGCGCCTCCGTTCCTTGCGCTTGGGGGTTCTGTTCTATCCGCTTACTTATTTAGGGTGGGTAGTTCTTCCTTACAATACAGACCAGGCTGACTGTCTTTACCTTCAGTCCTGTCCGAATTGGTTCCTATGTTCTAGCAAAACCCCAATTCGGGATGGGTTCCAGGGTGCTGGGTCACATGCTCACATGCTCACACGCAGGCGGATCTGCAGACGCCAGGGTTCAGGGGTCCTGAACGGTCCAGTAAGAGGCTTTGGGGCCCGTGGACAGAATTCAGTGTGGTTTCTAAGGGGAAAATCTCTGTGCAAGTAATTTTAGGAGTCACTGGAACCCCAAGTGGTAAGTCACTTAGATTAAAGAGGAAATCAGTGGATATAATTTATGGAGATTTTTAGTCCAGATAGTGACGGTCCACCTTGAAGTTCAGCTAAAAATTCAGCTCAGGTTCAGAAGATGACTCATCAGGGACAGATGATTGACTGGTCAGAGTCTGCAGGCCAGACCCGGGTGAGCTGTGCTGCTCTTGGTGGGTGGTGAGTCCCCTGAGCAGTCGGACTAGTCAGCATCCTGGTCCACAAGGTGATCAGGGCTGTGTCCATGGCTCCTAATCTGAGATGACACCAAGTTGGCCTGGAGAGGAAATCCCACTGACAGTCACCTGTGGCCAGAACCCCAGGGCCCGGCAGGGTGAAGAGGCCAGAGACCCCGAACGGTCAGGCGTAGCTTCTAGGAGCGAGGGAGAAGCGACCTCCTGTAGGTGAGGCGTGGGCAGCAGGGCAGGCGGGTCCCCGTGAGCTGCATGCTGAAGGACCAGGCCAGGCTGCTGGCGATGACAGGCAGGTCCTCTGGGGTGACAGAGGGGAAGCCACCTGGTGGCACGGTTTTGTGAGGGCAGCGCCGCCTTATCCTCACGTGTTTTATGAAATGCGTTCAGCCTGTCCGGCCGGCAACGTGCAGCTGTGGGTCATCCACTGATGCCCCCACGCAGAAGGCGGGACATGAGTGCATGCCTTTCACAGAAGCCGGTGGTCTGCTGTGTTAACTGCGGTTTGGTGGCCAAGGATGCTTGAAGGGACCCCTTGTCCAGTGTCCCCTGCGGCACATTCGTTTCTCCTGGGCACAGGGGTCAGGGCTTTTAATGTCCTCAAAGGTGTCAAAGACTATTTTAAAAATGGTTTTGAAAGTTTTTATTTTGAAATGGTCGAAGACTCACATGCAATTGTAAGACATAATGCAGAGACCCCCTGTGTCTTCCACCGGCTCCTCCCCAAGTCAGCCCAGCTCCCCAGGCTGACACTGTCCCCAGCGGTGGTGCAGCACTCAGCCCAGCCAGGAAGCGGAGGCTGGTACTGTCCATCCTGTGTGTGTGTGTGTGTGTGTGTGTGTGTCTTTCTGTGCAACTTTGTCCTGTGTCAAGACAGTCACACAGTCAAGACACCAGCTTCCAGCAGAGGGTCCCTGGTGAGTTACTCTTACAACCACACCCCCACTCCTTCCTCTCTGCTGCATCCCTTGGCATTGGTGACCCTGTTCTCTGTCTGTATAGTTTCGTCACTCCACGAAGGTCATGCAAATGTAATTGTACAATATGTAACCTTTCGAGATTGGTGAAAGCCTATTTTTAAAGAGTGTTTATTTTTGCCCCCTCTGCTGGAGGTCATGACAGTTGGTTGGCACGTCATTTTGTATGACACTGGGGTATCACGGCTCAGGATTCGGCAGGCAGCAGGGAAGTCCTGGTCCTGCCCGGGTCCGAGCCTCCTCGCCTGGATTATGACAGGGACCTCCTTACCGGTCTCCCGGCTTCTGCCCTCTCCCCTCCACTCTGTTCTCAAACCAGCAGCCCCGGGGATTCTCATCATGCATGAAGCCACAGAACCTTCCAGATTCTCCCTGTCTCTCTCAGATACAAACTGAAGTCCTGACAGATTTTCAGGGCTGCCCCTGGCTGTCTTTGGCACCACTTGCAGCTCCCGCCCATGGCCTCCTGGCTGGCTCTCTGAGGTGCCCGCACCCTCCAGCCCCAGGGCCTTTGCACTCACCGTCTGTCCCCTTTGCCTGAACGAGTTTCCTTAAGCCTTTGTCTGTGGGCTGGCCCCTCCCCGTCTTCAGGTGCTTTGTGCAACATTATCTTCCCATTTAATGGCATCCTCCTACCTCCACCCCTGGCTCTTCTTATTCTGGCTTCATCAGTCACACCTGAGAGTCCAGTTGCCCTTGACAACCACCGCCTTCCCCCGATGGAATGGGACCTCCGTGAGGGCAGGACATTTTGTGGGGTTCGTTCACTGAAGTCTCCTCTGTGCCTACCGAGCTTCCTGCAAACAGTACCTGCCCAGTAAGCCTCTGGAGGACGGCTGGATGCACCTTCTTTAATGTTCATTTCATAGGACGGGCATTGAATACATTTATGTAGGTGGACGTGACACCAGCAGGCTATGTGGGGGTGACGAGTGTGGGACGGTCCCCTGCATCCCTGTCACCCTCACCCCATGGGGTCAGCACTTGAGTTTTGAAGGGCACTGGCTTGAGCTGCAGGTCCCACCTGCAGGACGAGTGAAGAATTACGTTTACGCAGGTCACTAGTGTCCCGAGGCCGCCGTAACCAAAGACTGGGAACTGGGCGATTTGAAACAGCAGATGTGTATTCTCCCACGGTTATGGAGGGTGGGAATCTGAAGTCTGGGTGGCCAGCGCATGCTCTGTCTGAAGGCTCTGGAGAAGAAAGCTTCGCCGTCTCTCCTGAGCTCCTGGTGGCCGCCGGCAATCCTGCATGTCCCTCGTTTTGAGCGCATCTCTCCGATCTGTCTCCGTTGTAGGGTGGGAGTCTCCCTGAGTCTTCTTTAAGGGTCCTGGTTGTCCTGGACTAAGGCCAGCCCCAATCAAGCATGACGTTCTCTTCACCTGGTTACACCTTCGAAAGTCCTGTTTCTGAACCCCATTCCCAGGTCCCGGGCAGCATATCTTTTGGGGGGTGGACACAACGCAACCCACAACATGTGGTATGCTGACCGGCACAATTCCTCTTGAGTAGGTGAAAGCATTCACACAGCTTCCAACGCCGGGCCCCAGTTGAGATGTGGGAAGATGCGAGTCAGTGGGTGTATTGTGTGTGCTGAGCCGTCACCGCAGATGCCGGAGTCCTGCACACATTTGGCGGGCTTAACTCCTAGCTCAGGCCTGGCTGGGGCCTTCATTCATAAAGTAAGTCATCAGGTAATTCACCCAGAGCTTCCGTGGGCAAGCGACTGTGCTAGGCTCTGAGGCACAGGCCACGAACACTTAATAATAGAGAAGCTGGGACCAGTGGGGCGAGAAATGATGGCCTTGACTGTGGTAAGCGTCGCAGCATGATCCTCTGGTGCCTCTGTTGCAGTTAACTTCTTCCGGCCAGTGCTCAGTTCTGAACGTTTTCACGCCGATGTACAGAGAAGTATACGATCAGCAAAGGAATTCACCCAGTTTGTCTGAGGGCTTTGCCGGGAGGGCACACTTGGATACTGACTCAGTCTACATTTTGTTTTCCTTTTCAGTGAAACGTCTTCCTTTTATGTAGATTTTATTTATTTTCTTAAAGGTTTCATTTCTATTTTGGCAGAGGGGAAAGGAGGGAGAAAGAGAGGGAGAGAAATATTAATGTGTGGTTGCCTCTCATGCGCCCTCCTACTGGGGACCTGGCCTGCAACCCAGGCATGTGCCCTGACTGGGAATCGAGCCGGTGACCCTTTGGTCTGCAGGCTGGCACTCAATCCACTGAGCCACACTAGCCAGTGCAGATTTTATTTTTTTGTTGAGACTTTTCTGTGATGAGACGAGGCAGCCTGGTTCTCCCACCGAACGTCTGCTCTTTTTAACATTCTTATGTTGTGGGAAGCTGCCACGTTCTCTTCTGCTGTAACAGATGTCCTGGCCCTACTCGGTTTTAAAGATCATTTTCCACCCCACCCAACAAGTTCCTTCCATTATTTTCTGATTGATTGTAGAATTGAAGCATCTTCTTGTGGTTATTGACGCTGAGAGGCCAAGCAAACCTCAGCCAAAGAGAAGAGAAAGGAGGGGCGGGGAAAACTAAGCTCTTCGACTTCCCTGAGACCCGAACCGGCCTGTCACAGCCGCGTCTGTCCTGAGTCCGCTGGGACTCTAAGGCCTGGGAGGAAAGGGTCTGGGAGGCAGGACGCAGGCTGTTGTCTGAGCAGATGGATATGTGTCTCTCTTACAGAACGTGAGAGCTTTGACTTGGGGTCTCTGGGGTGAGTCCATGAAGCCTGCTGATGCTCTGAGAGTGTAATGAGTTTTCATGACAGGAAGCAAGTCGGAGCATTCTGGGGTGGCGGGGCGGGGGGGAGGGCCGGCTGGGCCCCTAGGGGCATGAGTGAGTGTCCTCTTCGAGTTCAAGCCGAGAAAAGCAGGGCTCCTCCAGGAACCCCGCCAGGGCCATGCTCCCGGGTCAGCCGAGCGGGAGGAGGAGCGCCCTCCCCACTCCCCAGCCCCACTGGTCCCTGATAATGTCTCCTGTGGTGGCGCTCAGCTGACAGTGCGGTACCCTCCCTCTTCTTGGCCTGGGCCAGCAGACTGCTTTCCTCAGGAGAATGACAGGTCGTTGCCTTCCTGCTGTGTCTGTGATTAACTGGCCTGCATTAGTAACTCTGCGGCACCCACCTGGGTAACACATTCATAGATGTTTCCCTTCAAGGGACAGTCACCCAACTCTCTAAGATGCAGAGTCCCCACTTCTAGAACAACAAAGCCCAGTGCTCGGGGTCGGGGATTCAGCAGCTAACAGTTACGGTAATGAGGAACACTCCTTTCCGTCACCTCTGGGTCCCCAGCGCCTAGACGCATGGTAGGTACTCAGTAATATCTGTTGTAGAAGCAAACCAAGTGGCTGGCGCTTAGTAGGTCACAACAGATGTCCGGTCTTCTCCTGTACTTCTCTATTTTTTTTTTTATTACACGTGGCTCTGCTGCAAAACAAGCTCTTCGCTATATTAGGTGTGTTGTGTGTTTTTCCTCTTCATTAAAAGATTATCTTCCTGTGCCCGTTCATAACCACAAAGTGAATACCTGAAATATTTGAAAAGGCGGTATTTGTTAGGCACCCGAGCTGTCACGGGGTCCCTGGGGTGGCTGGCTTCCGGTCTTGTCTCTTTCCTTTACACCGTTTCGTACCTGCCTTGCCGCGACACTCGCTTGGCCGGCCTCCTAAGGGTCCTTTTTCCGGAAGCTTTCCGAGTCAGACAGCTGGTGGTTTGAGCGACAGTAATGCCCAAGTGTTTAACATAGTTAGACAATGACTTTCACATTTTGGGCGAAGGAATGAATTTTGTAGGGAGTTTTTGTGGCAGGCATGCCAAGCGGTTTGTAAGTAGGCTGAGTTTAAGCTGGACCAGCAGACAGTGTGCCCTTAAGAAGCTATTTCTCAGTTGCGAACTGAATTTGAAGAATGTGCAAAAGGTCCCACGAAAACCCGGGAAGTGCGGGGCCCTTGCAAGGTCTCTGGGGCTGCTCAGCAGCAGACAGGGGTCCTGCGTCCCCTTCGAGTCGTGTGCACTTTCTCTCTAGGGTCCCTCGTTTCCCCCTTGTTGTTACACATAACTGTATCTATGGAGCTCCTCCAAGTCCATTTCCCTAAGCCATTCTCGGAAGCCACGGCCCAGAGGGGAAACATTCTTGTTTTTTTTTTCTCTGGAACGGTAGCTTTTGCTTACACTGGTTCCTGAGGAAAATGGCCAACAGCTTCAAACCTTAAATCCTAATGATCAAATTCTGCCAGCTCTGCTGGGGAAATTCACTCTCATTCCTGGCTGCATCCTTGTCTGGACAGATGTGCTTACTCAAGTCCATGGCCTCCGACAAAGAAAGCACTGACATTGTCAAAATTAAGCACCCCCCCCCCCAGGGTGGATCGCTTAGAAAGAACCCACGGGAAGAAATTAAAGTTAAAACAAAGCAGCTCGCGCTTACGGGTCCAGAAATGATGGCACCAGGTACAGACGGACTGTGTTGCTGAGAACAGAGTATCCGAATGACAGTGGCTAAATCTGCGAGGGAAGCGCTTATTCTTACCTCACCAATACCCCTGGGAGCAGAGACCCAGGCACCGGGGGCCTTTCCATTTTCTCCTCCTCCATCCAAGGCCAGGCCGTCATTCTCAGGCTGGTCACTTCCTGTCCCGAGACGGCCGCTGCATCTCTAGGTATCGTGCTGACATCCCAGAGTGGGAAACGGAGAAGGCGCGAAAGGCCCCAAGCCCTTGTCAGCAGATCTTGACCCCTTGGTACCGCTTTCCCCTGGCAGTGGCAACAGCAGTTACTTCCACGTTGATGTCATCGGCAGGAATCGATCCTGCCATGGGCCACCCCTGGCTGCCGGGGAGGCTGAGGGTCATGAGCGTCCGCATCCCAGCTCCCGTTGCGGAAGAAGGCGCGGGAGGGGGCAGCAGCGGGGGATGGCTGTGGGGCGCCCAGCCCCGCCGTGTCTCCCACGCCAGTGTCCGGATTCAACGCAAGCTTCTGAACAGTCGCAGGTTAGCTGGGGAACCTGGACGGGGATGGGCCTCCTAAGAACTTAACTTCAAGTTTCATTGCCTCAGGAAACATCTTGAGGAAGAAGGCAGGTTCATTTTAAGAGCGACGTTTGGACCTGAGAATTTGACTTTAGTTTTGCCACTTGTTCATTTGAAACAGAATTCCTCGCTCCTTCAGTTTCTGGTCCGTTTTTGTGGGTTTTTTTTTTTCTGCTTTGTAGATCTTTCCCACTCGAGGAGGTGGCGGGAGGGAAGAAAGAAGAAAATGAAAGGGAACAATATGGAGGAAACTATATTAACAACTATTTGGCCTTTCTCTCGTCTGTTTCCGCAAATACAAATAAACAAATAACCTAGACTCCAGAACATTCTAGGCGAGCTTTGTCCGTGAGGAGCCGTAAACGCTTCCCGTAACAAGAGAGCCTTTGATCACCAGCATCGCAGGATGGTGGCTGCGTTGAGGGTGCCTTGGGTGGGGGGCCAGTTTCTGAGGACGAGGGACAGCGCGGGGGAGTGCTGTGCGTAGGCAGCGTCGGGCGCTCTCCTTGGGAAGTTCCCACCTGCCCGCAGGAGTATATAAGTGAGGATATAAGCCAGTAGAGTAAGAAACTAGAAGGTTCCAAATGCCCCACGCTGCTCTGTGTGGCTGGGACCTCGGCCACCAGCTGAGGAGCAGCACAGCATTAGCGGGGACAGGTAGCTGTTTCCTGACGCCAGGTGGGAGGAGCACCTCTTTCCCTGCCACGTGGCCCCTGAGACTCTCAGCAGGTGGAGAACGCTTTCCCAGAGAGGGCGGAGGGTGGCAGCGGCGCTGACCGCCGGGGGAGACTGGAAATGGACCCTGACAGACCGCACTCGAAAGACTTTGAGACTGGGATGGTGCCGCCGTCTGGCTTCCTTGGGCTGATGGACAGAAAATGCGATTCGCCATCGTATTCAGTGACCGCCAGAGCCCTTATAAGCCCATAGGCACACATGTGGCCTTGGAGTGTGAGTAAGTGATGCTTTGTTGTTATCAAAATACTGGGAAATGCCTGAGGAGTTGGGGGCGACCAGGGCATCTGAGGTTTGGCGGAGGCCAGGGCAGAGGGGAGCGGGAGGGCACACGGAGCCCAGCGGCCCAGCTGGCGCCTCTGCTCATTAAGGAACGCCGGGCAGCGAGTGGCCGGTGTCCAGCCACACGGAGCAGCGTGGGGCATTTGGAACCTTCTAGTTTCTTACTCTACTGGCTTATATCCTCACTGGGTAACTAGGACAGGACCCTTCAGGCCTGGGGGCGGAACCCAGTCAGTGTCCGTGATGTGGGGAAACTGATTGTGTTCTGGGGAATGCGCCCCTGGGGGTCAAGTCTGGAGAGCCCGGGCCGCCTCGGGCCTTCTGCCGGACCGGCCATCTGCTTGGCTCGCTGCTCCCCTCGGACGGGAGGACAGCGCTGTGTGGCCTTCCCGTCTGTGCTGGGGTTGCGGGTTCTGTTGGCAAAGCTCTCTCAGCTCCTTGGAGTGCTTTTTAAGTTTAAAGACCCCAAAGACCTAGATTTCGGTGTCATTTTTTGTGCTGTCATCCCAGAGAGCCACGCCAAGTGCTCACAACTGTTACGGAGCCCGCGCGCACGGGGAGAGGTCGGACGAGGGGCCAGCCCGCTGTTCACACGCGCAGCCTGTGTCTGCTCGCCCAGCCTGCCCTCCGGGTGGGAGAGGCCACCGACCGCCTGGGGCTTGCACTGGCATCACTTTTATCTCGCAAGGTTGCAGGACAGCCTCCACTTACTTCCTCTGGTTTTTGTTTTTTTTTTTTTTTGATGGAAGGGTCATAATTATTTGGCACATGCGATCCCAACATCCACTTGCAAAATTGTTTAAAACTCCATCCTTTCCGTGTTGTGCCCGCCTGTTGCCAACCGTCTGGATGTTTCTGCATTTCGGAGTATTCCTGCGCTACCCGGCCTCTCGGGCACAGTATCTGAATTTTCCCACCTGTGCTCGGAATCGTGGTCTCAAAGTTGCCTGTCACGCCGGTTCCCGTCCCCAAGCCATCCTGCGGCATTAGTGCACGCTAACCCTGTCTGGCTCGTGGGTTGGATTTTTGGCGGAACACGCACCATTTCACTGAGAGCTGTGTTTTCTTCATTTCGGGGTCTGAGAAGCATTTGGCGGTTTCCAGTGGAAAGTAAAACTCGAGTTTCAAACAGAGATGGGGCGGGCAGACTTACATAAACATGAGTGTTCGCTGCATTAAAGAGCGATCCTCGGTATGTTTAAGAAAGAATTGTTGCATTTTGGGGGGTTTTCAGGGTCTAGCTTATTTCAAAGGCCGTTACCATTCTTTGGGGGGTTTCTCCGTGTCCCGAGCTGTCCTCTCCTTCTTCCTGTCCCCACTGCCAGGCTGGGCGGCTCGGGCGCACAGCTCGGAGTGGCAGGCGGCCCCGGCTGCTACGGGCCCGAACGTCTTTGGGTGTGTCTGCGCTGGCGGCCTTTCCTGACCAAGCGTATTGGTTGCTTCGAAGAGTTATTTTTGACTTTCATGGAAGATCTTGATTAATAGTCTCTTCGCCCACCAGGGGCTGACTGCAAGCGGCAAAAACCCAACTTGGACTACCGTATTTTGCCGTGTGTAACGCACACGTTTCTGCGCAAATTTTTGAGGGAAAAGCAAGGGTGTGCATGATACACGGGCAGTAGTAATTCCATATCTATATAAATGTTTTTAATTCTTTTATTTATGCTTATGCATTGGAAGCATAACTCTAGAAAGCAGTAATAATATCTGTATGCAAAATAACGCCCTGGAATAGGATAATCGGTTTTGTTTCTAAATATAAATAAATACAAATTTTATTAAAAAATAAAAACAAAAGATTTTTTTCCTGGAGGTTTGGGCGGAAAATGTGGGTGCCCATTATACATGGGGGAGCGCACTGTACGTGGCAAAACACGGCGATCTAAATCTCGGAATTCCTTGGTTTGCGGGGCTGCACGTGGGGAGGGAAGGTCGGGGGAGAGCCGGCCCTGGGAAGGGCTTCACCAGGTGGACAAAACGAGTGTGTGTCTGACCGCAGCTGCCGCGGAGAGACTTCAGCATCTCGGGGCCGGGGCCGTAAGAACTGAGGCCAGGGGGAGCCTGGATTCCATCCTTTTTACTTCGGGGGGTCCGGAAGGGCCTACCCTGCCGCCAGCAGAAGGCGGTGAAGACTGCACTCGCTGAGGACGCCCCGAGCCCGTCCGGGCGCGTCTGTGGATCTACTCTGGCTGGGGCGAAACAGAATCAGCTTGAGGGGAAAGAAACATGGACTTTAATTTCTTTACGTTGAAATTAAGCCGCAAGACCAAGAAGTCCTTGCTCTCAGACTTCAGTTTTCCCTGCGAGTTCTGGAAGGGGAGCGACTTCTGTCGACACGGGGCCGCTTTCCTGTGGTTGGAATGATAACAGGCTGTCTCTGTGCTGCGGCCTCGCCGCCCTGCTGAGACTCGGGTGGGCTGCCTCGGGCAGGGCAACACTGGGATCGGAGCGGGACGGACCAGGAAAGGCCTGGAGGTCACCGCAGACTAGAGGCCAACTTGGCTTTGGAGGAGGCTGAGGAATGAGTCTTCCTCATTTCAGAGCCTTTCGGAAACCGGGGGTGGGGAGGGAAACCCCTACCCACAACCCCAGGAGGGTCTCCAGAGGGCGGGTGGGGGGCGGTCCTGATCCCCACTCTGAAGGGGAGCTGCATGTTGACGTCAGGCTGATGGTCATGCCTAGAGGCATCAGGGAATACCTGGTTCTTGGAGGGGTTTGGTTGGACACTGTCGGTTGACCTCATGAGTCTCAATCCTCCTAACGTATTTTTCTTGAATCCATTAGCATTTTACGTGAGTACCGGGTGTGTGGTTGCACCAGGTGCCAAGAGAGATACCAGAGCAGGAAGACGACGGAGGGGCAGGGGAGGTACCCTGTCTACCACGACGAATGGCTGCGAAGGTACTGGTCAGCCAGGCTGGCTTGGGGCCCTAGCTCTGGACTCGGGCTTCTGAGGGTGATCGTCAGCTCTGGAGAGTCCCTTGAGGCCACGCCGCGGAAGCCAAAGACCCTCTGAGCACACACATTACAGAACCATTGGTGTCTTGGGTGGACACAGACCCGTACTTTGTCCCTTGAACCAAACCAGCCTGCTTGGATAAGACCCGAGCTTGGAGCTAGGTCCGAGTGAAAACTCTAGGGGCTCACTGTGCCCGAATGTCCCATGCTAGGACAGACCAGTAGAGGTCTCCTGGGACCGATGGCACAGAGCTGTCTAGCCTGGCAGCTGCCCCGTATCTGAAAGGCCACCAGAATATCATTTTACCCCTCGGTATCTGGCAACAGATTCTTGAATCTGGATAAAGGTCACTGGTATGAAGTACAGAAACGACTTTGTTGCGGGATGCAATGGCTCGAGTCTCAGCAGTCTTGTTGGTTTCCTTCTTCCGTCTGGCACACCTCGGCATCCGTCCCCATTCAAAGGCAGCCTTGACCGGGGAGAGGTGGGAAGGACACAGATGGGGAGTTCTCCTCACTTCGCCCACAATCCCTGGGGCTGCAGCTGCAGCTCATCCCTTCCCTTGCATCCCGTGGAGGTGAAAACGCAGCCTGTGGTGGCCCTGCCCCGTCACACGCGCTGAGAGGAACCTCCCGGTGTCCCCTGCCTTAGGCCGCTTCATTCCTGCTGCGTTGACCTTGGGTTTGACCTCCTTCTCTTTAGAGAGGCAGCTCATGGGACGGGGAGCTGGGAAGAACGTGCCCACCATCCTCTTCGTTAGGCGAGAGTGCCGAACCCGCTCATGGAAGGTCATGGGCTTCCTGTCCCCAGCAGAGGGGCTGGCCCGTAGCGAGTTTGTAAGGACACGTAACCCTAGATGAGGACCCACGTTGCCACAGTTTCATCTTCAGCTTCCCGAGTGTGGCCCCCGCAGCGGAGGTCCCAGAATGCAGCCTGCAGACTCTGGGCCCGACGCCCGGTTCCCGGTGCCTTCGCTTCGCACTGAAGCCGTGGAGTCGTGAGCCCTACACAATGCGACCAACCCCCAAGAGTAAGCTTTCTAGTCCAAGTTCACGCACATTGACCTGTGCCTGCCTGGACTGGTTGTTCCTTCGATGGATGCTGGTTTGATGAACGCACTCGGAGCCCAGGCCCTGGGGGGTCCAGAGTGCCTTTCGTCCGGCCTTCCTCGCCTCGTGCAGTTCTTCCTGAGCAGGGCACGCATGGCGTTCGCCGAACGGGACCTCATCCCTGACACCCAAAGTCACTGGGAATCCGGGGAGTGCAAGTATTTCCTGCCCGAGTGGCTGGCCCAATCTGTGTGTGCTGGGGGTAGGGCGGCAAGTGGGGGGGTGTTGGCCGAAGGCCGTTAGAGAACCTGAAATTCGGAACCGATCTTACAAGGAGATTGACCCTAAGGTTGCGTCAAAGGTATGGTTTCAGGGTCCCCCAAAGGCCTTTGTGCTCAAAATCGACCTTCCTTCGGTGACTCTGTAAGGCCCGAAACGCCACTGTTGGGAAGTCGTTGCTTGTGTGAGGTTTTGTCGTCAGAATGCGGGTCTCCCTGAGAGAGCGTATTTGTCACTTAGTCCCTTTCTCTCTGAGAGGAGGGCAGCGAGGCCACCTGGCACAGGGGATGGGGCTGTGGGCGGGGACAGGAGGGTCCCCCATCCCCCGCCCGGAGGAAAATGGCATGGAAAGGTGGGGTGGACGGTAGAGGAAATGGTTAGCACAATGGTGGAGGTTTCAGAGTTTGTTTGAGTGTAGCGGTGGCTTCGAGGATTAATTTTCAGTGAACGGAGTCACCAGTCCTTTATGAGCAGGCACAGAGTCTGCAGGTCTGTGAGCTGCGGGAAGACCGGGCTTTGGAGCTGACGAAGCAGCCTTGGCCTTGGGCTGCCGTCCAGCGCAGCTGCGTGGCTCTGGGCAGTTCCGCTCGCTGACCTCTCCGCTCCAGGCTGGCCTTCCCCACCCGGGTGTGCAGGGAGTCGGCTGCCCCTCCCGGGTGCCTGTGTTAGGCGCACCTCTGCAGCGTCAGGTTGAGCGCTCCCAGGAGTGGGGGGCAGGTGGTGGACTCTCAGTGGGCCCCCTTTTCCTATCCACTTGCCCATCCATTTACATAGGGCAGTTTGACGCCATCTGACTTCTTTCTAATAACGTACACATGCTGGTGCAGGCACAGGTTGAGGTGAGACCCTGCTCGGTGGTACTTGATCGCTGGCATGAGGAGAACAAACACACGCATGTGTGGACGTGTCGTGTAGACACGCGTGGAGATCCGACGGGCAAGCAGAGTGAATGACAGTCATCAGGTTCTGGCAACCCGACTGCGTTTGCTCCTTGCCCCTCTTGCCTTTGTCCATCTTGCTGTTGCTCCTCGAAGGTTTTGAGCATCTCTCCTTACGCTGGGCTGATGCGACCCCTTGAATGTGGATTCTCACGTGAGTTAGAGGTCACCGTGTCGTGTCCAAGGGGAGATGCGAAGCGTTGCCGGTATTTGTCTGACGTTCTTCTTCTCAGGTAAACGGTTTCGGGCCCAGGCCGTGGGGTACTGACTGAATCACGAGTGCCCGGCGGGAAGCGTGAGGGAGTTGGGGGTTCGCAGGTCTCGCCTGCAGCCTGTGTCCCGGGCCACGCTTTTGTGAGGGAGACTTGGAAAGGAAACGCAAAGACGAGTGTCATTCACGCATCCATTCGTGTGTCCTGTTCCTGAGAATCACCCGGCTGTGGGGGTCCCACCGCGGTTTCTGGGACCTGGCTTTGGCTCCACTGTCTTTGGGTCGGTGGGAAACAGGGGACCCCCGGGACGATTCCTGCCGTGCGGGAAATAGGGGTTGCAACTAGAACAAGTTAGCTGACAGGTGGCAGAGAGGGAGGAGAGGTTTTGTAGGGAAGCCTTGGGAGAAACAAAGGGAGCTGGGGAGGGGGGATCCCAGGCCTCCGCCGAAGAAGACCCTGAAGTTTCTCGAAGGGGCAGAGGGGAGCTACAGCCGCGGGCACTCACCGGACAGGCCCAGGAGCCCACTTTTGTGCTCTCTCCGCAGCCCCCCGAAGCAAACGGTGTGCCGGCTGCGGGTTTCCTGTGTGCGGCCCCGCCCACCCGGGCCTATGGGGACCTCCGCTCTGGCCCCGCAGGGGGACGCTTTGTGGGTTTCCTTCCACGCCCACAGGCTGACATCACGCTTCTGTCTCCAGAATGGACTGTCTGTCCCTAGTGCTTTGAAATCATCATTTTCCTACTTTCTTTTTTCAGTTCCTTGAATTTCTCTAGCAGGGTCGAAGAAGTTCTCGCTGGTTTTAATTGTTTTACCGCAGAGGCAGCTGGGCAGTCTGGTGCAGAATCGGTGACGTCTTAGTTAGACTCGGTCGTACTTATTCTGCGCGGAGTTTCATGCGGTATGGGAATCACGTACTAACCAATCTGTGTGTTGTCACGAGATGCTCTTCCTGCCCTTTTCCCTGCCACGAGCGTCCAAGTTCATCTTTCTCGCTGTCCCTAAGTTCAAAGGATTCTGGTTTGTTTGTCTTTCACTCCTTCCCCACCCCCGAGAACGCCTTGTACCATTGAACGATCGATTTCAGATCCCAGTACGCCCCAAATTGGACTTTGTGTGAATATTTTGCCTATCTTTATATTATGTTACATTGCAATATCAGTTACATGTTATGTTTCATTTCGGTTATTTTTGCAAATTAAGGATACTTTTTAGAACCTCATAGCTAAAGATAAAAATGTCATTGTGCTTCTTTATAACTTGTTTTTCTTCTTCTGTGACAAAAACAGAGAAACGTGTATTTAAATTAGCTACCTGCTGATCAAACCAGAGGTTCACCTGCCCTTTAAGGTGTGGATGGTTCTGGTTTGTTGTCTCTGTGGAAATGAATGCTTCTGCTATCTCATCTTGGATACAACGGATATTCTTCCCGATCATGAGAGTTTTATTGTTATTCTTCTCAGAGGTCATCTCCAGATTGTCTGAGTGTACCAGGCAAAGTGCTAAGAACTTACTTAATATATGGCTGCCTCCGGAGAGTATGTCAAATTAGTAATTCGTTGTTCTAGCTCTAGCGAGGCAACATAATCATGGTTTAAATTTACCACCCACAGTTATCCAGAGCACATGAAAGCGTGCGGGTTCTGTGTGTCTGTTTTGCTGTCATACTGTGACGATGTCCATACGTGACTGTGCTTAACGTCTGCAGGGTCAGACAGATTAACAGCCATTTGCTTGTTTGCTAACCATGTCAGAGCACATTGGAAAAAATTCGTTCTCCCAGTCTGCCATTCCCGTAAGTTGATAGTTGCGCTGTTTGCATAGCTGACCACCCACTGAAGCCAAGGCACGTGAAACTGCTGTCCACTAAAATGGGCCTGAAAGTCACGTGGGACCCACCCAAAGATGCTACCAGTAGACCCGTGGAGTATTACAACATTGCCTATGGGAAGTCACTGAAAAGTCTTAAGTACATCAAAGTGAATGCGGAGATGCAGTCCTACCTTATTGAGGATGTGGGTAAGTGACGCTCCGGTCTTGTTCGCAGTCAGCACTAGCTGTGCACCTGCGTTCTCCGTGCCGTGCTTAGAGTGTGCCTGTTTGTGAGACAGAGCGTGTCCGGGCTCACGTGGTGGCTTGGGGATGGGGAGCCACGGTCATGAAAATCTGTGGCTTAACAGCCTTCATCCTGCCAGTGGGCTTTTCCGTCCCACACTTACACTCCACGGTTCTGGACCCCTCTCCAAACTGACGTCGGAAACCACTTTTAGTTTCCGAATGTGCGGTTTTGCCTGGCGGACACGTGACTCCTGGGCGACTCTGTCGTCCGATCTGGGGGTCTCTCCTTGGTGAACGGCTTTATTATTGGGGATCGCCCGGTAGCATGCACCTGTAAATGTGCAGGTGGTGTGTGTGCTCAGCCCGTCTCCTTCAAAGGTAGAACATTTCTCCCCGTGCAAGGTCACTCGGGGAGTTTGGAGCACTTTACATTTTGCCCAAATGCATTGTTTTGGAAGAGCAGGCGTAGATGGTTTTGAACTGCCTTAGGCCTTGGAGAGCCTCCTGTGGGCACCCAGTCGTCTGCCCCTGTGATCCCAGGAGCCGGAAACCCCACTTACTCTTCACTCCTCTCACGGTCCCGCCTCTCGGTGGGTCATGGGGAAGCAGCGGCCGTCAGCGGGTGCGGCCTCAGGCCTCCGCAGGCCCGGCCAACGTGCCGCCGCCTTCCTCCAGCAGGTCTGCACCCACGGGGCCCCTCAGCTTCCTGGCCACAGTCCGCTACACGTTCCTTCTCAGGCTCTGAGCTGTCGCGTCAGGCACCCGGGGTATCAGGGCAGAGAGTGCACAGACAGGAGACAACGGGGCCAGCTTCCCTTCCTCGTGAGTCCAGCTAGACCCACATTTCTCTGACTCTCCCTTGCATCCCTGCGGCCCCATGGGTCCAGCTGCAGGGTGACAGAGAGGTTCTGTTGGACCAAAGGCCTGAGCAGGGTCCCATTTGCCAGCTCGAAGCTCGGGTTGTGAGGATCGCTGCAGAGAAGAGACGTGCGAAAAGAGAGACCGAGAACTCGCTGAAAAGCAGCGTCTCCCCAGCAACTGGGATGCGTTGACGGGACTCAGAGACGTGTGGGTTACATCTCTCTGAAACGCAAGCAAGCTCAGGAGGAAGGGAGAAAGGACCTGGCAGAGCAGACTTCTGCCTTCTGCCCAAACCTGCAGCGCTTCCCCCGTCGGGCTGGCAGGTCGCGCCAAACCCTCGGTGCTGCCAGGCCCTGCCGTAGCCAGTCAGCAGCCACCCCTGTCTTGAGCACAGCAGGTGTCCCAGATGGGATTGGCGTTGTCCCCGAGTTCCTGGGCCTCTGGCCCGAGAACTGAAGTCCGTGACAGGAGCGCTCCTCACTGCGAGGAATGTGCTCACCATCACTGACTTCGATAGAACTCACTCCAACCCTTTCAAGCATCTGTCCCCTGAAGCGTCTGCCAGCCCTCCTCTCTTCAAGGGACTGGCAACGTCACTTAGCCTTCCTTACAATAACAAGTCATTCTGAGGGGAATCAGCACCGCTAGCGTTCTGCTTTTCAAAGCAGCAAGTTCAGGGCACGCTCATGTCCTGCCCTGGCGTCTGGGTTTCCTTTAGCATCCCAACAGCTTCGGGAGCTCAGCCAGAGAGACCACTGCTATTTGACCTTGACCCTGAGACTCAAGTCAGAAAGCGAAGCCCAGTTATTTCAAGATTAGTGCTTTCCAAGTCGCCAGGAAATACTTTTCTAGATATTTGTGAAATAGTCAAAGACAATGTGCAGACATAGTAAGGTGAACATTTTCCTGTGAAAAGGAGAACATTTCATGAAGCTTCACGTTTTCTAATTATTTTTGAAGATTTCCATTGGGAGCTTTCCTGGGGAAATATTATTTGTAGTCAGAGACATTATAGCTGAAAGCATTTATTTAGTAGACAGTGCGTTCCTATTTCCTACATTGATTTAACATTAAAAAAGCTTAAAAGCTTTTCCATCGACTACTCATGATCCCATGCACTTTGTTCTAGATAAATTTCGTGTTCGTTGGTCAGATGTATTTCTGTTGTGGGAGAGGAATGTTAGTATTTTGACTTAAAAAAGAGAGAGAGAGAGAGAGAAAGCTGTAGTTAGACTTGTCACTTGATTCCAATTTTTATATTTGGTTGTAACTGGTATAAGGGAGACAGTTAAGCAAATCAAACTGTCGTTTTGGGACATTTGAAATGGTGGCTTGATACGAACCGTATGTTTCAGAGCCGGGGGTAGTGTACTTTGTGCTGGTTACTGCAGAAAACCACAGCGGAGTGAGCCGCCCCGTTTACAGAGCTGAGAGTCTGCCCGGTAAGTGTCGTCCGGAATCGGAGGCTGTGCGTTTGTTCCTTAGACTCTGGGAGAAACATCCTCCTCCCTTGCTGAGGTCGATACAAGTTCGGAACCATCGAAGAGCTCCTGAACACAAATTCTTAGACTTAGAGCAAGCTAAGGGACTGAAAATGAGGAGAGATTTATCTCTGCTTTTAAAGCCATTGAATGTAGGGTGTTAGCGTTTTGTCTTTAATTTTTGAGTATTCACTAGAGTAAGCCACGTGCAAGAGACTAAAAAGCTGTGTTGTCCATAAAGCTGAGTGCTGAGTCACTGATGTGGCCCGAGCTGAATGATCCCTTTGAAGCTTGTTGAAAAGACCACCTAGCCGTAGTTAGGGATGCTCTGAAATGCGGAAAATCCTCTGGTCCTCGTTTCTAACTACCAGGTTGCATTTTCCTAATTTAGGAGGTGAATGGATCAAGATTGATGGTTTTCCCATTAAGGGTCCAGGACCATTTAATGAAACCGTCACAGGTACTATTTGCTCCCTTGGTTCGTGTCCTCATTGAAGCGCCGTCTCGAAAGAGAGCTGTGCTTCTGTTACACCCATGCGCTCACCGCCCGTCACTGTGTCCCCATCGCTGCACTAACACACGTGCCCCCCGGTGTTGGCCAACCTGCTGCGCGCCTGGTGGACTGGACTGCAGCCGATGTCGCTCATCGCTCACTGTTCTCTCGCCTTCTGGGCTGGGGAAGCGTCTTGTCTCCATCTGGGGATTGTGTCGTGCTGCGAACAGGCAGATATGGTGGCCGAGATGGAGTCCTGGCCTGATGAGGACACTGGCGGCTCCTTCGCCTGTGGAAGGCGTCAACGCACGGGGCCCGCCAGCCGGGGGCTTTTATTGGCTGATACGCTGCATTGCGTCTTTCTTTTTTTAAAACCACGGGACAGTTAAAACCACAGGACTGCCTGCCTTCCATCTCTGCCCCATATTTGTATATATGTACGTTTTATCATTGGGGTGTTCATGTTGTCCACTCATGTTATTTTGCGTGTTGAGAGAAATGTCGACATTTCTGTGTGTTCCTTGAATGTATTTAATTAACGGCGAAAAAGCAATGCCAAACGAATGCAGCTCTTTTGGAGCGTGTTGGCCACCATCCCAAGACGTTGGGAGAGGAGCTGGGTGTTATTTTCGTGCACCACGTTTTTCAATACATCAATCTTGTGTTATTGTTGAGAGGAAGGTGAGTATGTCGAAACCAAGGACTGTAATCCGCTTCTCAGATCAGAGTTGATGGGTGTAGGCAGAGTTCATTCAAAGTCCCTTTTGTATGAAAGAGGATGGGAGAACGAAGCAAGCAGAAAAGGAAACCGGCTTTGGAGGAAAGGTGATGTGTGCTTGCTCAGATACGTTGGACTTAAGGCGGCCTTGGGGTGTGGTGATGGACATGCCTGTAGGTGACCGGGGCGGAGGGAGTGGAAGTTGGAAGAGAGAAGTCAGAGGCAGACGCGGGTTCGGGAGTCATGCTGTCGAGGCAGAGCTGAAGTAGAGAGAGTACGCAAGAGGGCGAGACCTACAAGAGGCGTGCAGACGGCTAGGGGCAGACCTCGGCAGCCGCTGGCAGTAAACTAATCAAGAAGGCACGGCACCCAGGCGGTGCGCAAAAGAGGACAAGGAATTCGCTTCAGGGGTTGCCTGTTCCCGAAGACACACATGTCAACATTCACAAAGACGCATACACCTTGTACTGACATGTGCTGGGCCTTGCATTTGAATCTTATGTTTTGTATTTTAAATGACTATTTCACTGTTATAATCATCCTGATACTTTTTTTTGAATGACAAATAGTTTTGGAACAAGTAACTTTCCTGCTTTTTCTTAAGTAATTAGTTTTGCATGGCTTCTTTAACAGAAACACATGTGTGTGCATGCGTGTGACCTCTCTGAGTAAGCATGCGTTACAGAAACCCTGGGAACTGGGGATCAGAAACTGTCATGTTCCAACTCAGTGTGGTTGTACGTACCGTGAAAGCGTTTAGTCTCTCTCTGCAGGGGCCTTTGTAGGCCCTGGTCAGCAAAGACACACAACACTACATTTGTCATACATTAGGATAAAAGAAAGATACTGGAAGAAATTGTTAGCTGAAACCGTTTGCAGTATATGATATAAAGCAGATTAAAAAAATGCATAGACTTGGTTACAGGGCTGCAGAAAAAAATCACATTTAATTGTTAATTAAAAAATAAGAATAATGTATGAGAAATGATCAATTAATGTCCAACACGCATCTATATTTTTTACGTCCCTTGGACAACAGGCTTTGCTATTGTTGTGAGGAATGGTTACTCTATGATTATCCTGCCAAACAAGAAAAGGATTCTTCATTCCACGTAACTTCATTTACAGGGGCGGGGGGTGGGGGGAGGTTTGTCCTGAAATGGAGACTTTGCCTTCAGTACCTGGTGTGAGCCCCGAGGGTTTGCTTTAGTGCTTTGACTGTTAACACCTCACTTTCTTCCAGGGTTTTATTTGAAACTAGAGGAAAATCCTTTCTGAAACAATGGTTTCAGGTCACATTCCGGAAGACCTCCTTTTGCTGGTTAAGACTCTCTTGACCTCATCATCTTCACTTAAATGTAGCACTTGACTTGTTTAATTCACTCATTCAGCACCCGGGGCTTTCCAAGCAGAGGCCTAGGTGCTAGAGAGACACCAGCAAACAAGATGCATGAGGGCTTGCCTTAATGAAGACTGTATTCTCGTGTGCAGGACAGGCTGTGAGCATGGAAACAAGAGGTCATGTGTGTCATCTGTATGAGTTTGCTAGGGCCAGATACTGCAGACTAGGTGACCTCCATCATAGAAACTCATGTTCGCACAGTCTGGAAGCTGGAAGTCCAAGATCAAGGTGTCGGTAGGTTTGATTTCTCTGGGGGTCTCTCTCTCTCTCTCAGCCTTGCAGACGCCTCCCTTCTTCTGTGCGCTCACATGGCCTGTCTTCCTGAGCACACATCCCTTTGTGTCTCTCTGTGTCCAAACTTCCTCTTCCCATGAGAACATCTATCAGGTTGGATTGGGGCCTACGCTAAGGGCCTCGTTTAACTTAATCACCTTCAGTCACATGCTGAACTAACAGGGTTAGGACTTCAATGTATCGATTTTGGGGGTAGGCAAAACTTGGCTTATAACATAATCATAAATTCTTTGAAAAATAGGCAGCTCTGTCATACACAACTGGGAAGGGGGAGCCTAGAGGCCGGGTAGGAGAGCAGCGCCAGGCCATGCGGGGACCCAGCAGTGAAGGGAATCCGTGCGAGGGGGAGGAACAGCGCGCTGGCGGTCCTGGAGGCTGGAGGCCCTGAGTGAGTCTCAGACTGGCCGCTTGTCCAGGTATGAAAGCTCCTAGGACTCAGATAGGGCTCAGTGAGCATGCAACTCCACAGCAGGCTCTGGGCTTCCTCTTTGGGGGGCTCCTCTCAGTATCTTTCAGCTGGAAAGCCTTCTTTGTATGTCAATGTCAATGTCAATGCTAGTGTAATCTCTCCTGTGGAGAGATGGAAATCCACACCCCTCTGTTCTGTCCCCACAGCAGAGATGTCCCAGGTCCTTTCACAGAGGGCAGCCCTACGAGGTACCTTTCCTGCAGACTTCTTCTCTGAAGTCGTTCTAGCGTTTTTTCTGTCCCAGGGCTGGGCTCACCTGTCATGCACAAAGACAGGCCCCGGGGGTCAGGACAGTGACAGACCGGACTGAGGCCCGACTCTGCAGTTCATCTGCGTCCACCCAGCCCTTCAGCTGGGGCATCTGAGCCCTCAGCGGGGTCCGGTGCCGTGTCAATCATGCTGTCTCCGAGCATCGTCCACTCACACGGGGGCCGGACTGTGGGGTGCTGTGTGCCAAATGATGAGTCAGAGACCGTCCTTTTTTCACATAATAGCTTCATTAAAGTCATCGGCCAATGGGGAATTCGTGTCTGGGGCATTGTTTTCTCATGCAGTTTTAAGTTGTATGTAGTGTGCAATTTTCAGGGCAAAACTCAGTTTCTGGTTCATGGCCTGGTTGCTGAGTCCCTCAAGGGCACTTAGGTCACTTAGGTTCCCTCATCTCTGTCTCTCCCGAGTCTGGGACAAGCACGTGGCCTGTGCTCAATAAATGTTTAGCAGAAGTGCGTTCGGAGGCGGAAGTGAGTGCTGACCAGAGCTGGGCGCTGAGCGATGCTGGGCTGTCCGTCGGAAGGCCAGCGTCACCTGTCTAGTTCAGCGGCTGATTGTAGGGGTGGTCCCTGGCAGGCCAGCTTGTCGGCTGCAGAGGGGTGTGGTCATTAATCACAGATCCTAATTCTCACCTCCAGTTCCTGGAGGGGCCTGGCTGAGGAATGGCGTGGTATGCCTTTGCAGGTCGGAATTCCTCCGGGCTGGTTGGGCTCGGAGGACGAAGTGCGTCCAGTCCGATCTGTCTGCTGTGAGCGGGGCACCCTCCCTCCCTGATAACAGGCGCCTTCTCCCCAGGGCTCCGATCTCTGTCCGAGAGCCCATCGCAAAGCTGCCACTCACATGAGAACACAGCTGGACTTCACCAGCTTGGAGCCCACTCTTTGATCATGACAAGTGGAGGCTTGCGTGCGGAGCTTCACTGAGCCGCGTGCGCTGGGCAGGAGCAGAAAACGCAGGACTTGCAACCCAGCAGAGGTGTGCGGAAGGGACCCTGGAACCGTCAGCTGCCTCTTAGGGCAACAGTTGTGAGCAGCTTTCCTGGGTACCAGCGTCCGAGCCAACGTTTTGTGAGTTTCCTCTGCACCGATGAACGCAAATACCGGCTCACTGATTTTCCCTCGGTGAATTCTAGGAAGGGAGTGGGAGTGGGGCCATGGGAGGCAGCAGAGGCGGCACTGGTCTTCCAGGCTCGTAGCTCTAGGTCATCGCCGCGGGTGGGACCCAGCGCCCCTCGCTCTCCTAAAGGAGGAGTACGACTGTCAGCTCAGTGCAGGGCGAGACGCCCCACAGGAGGCTGTGAACACTGAGGGACGTGCCTGTGCAAGCAGCCGCAGAACCCCTTCGTTCTCGCTGTGGCCAGGGCTTCGGTGCCGACCTGCGCAGAGTCCCCCGGGGTCGCTGACGTGCCAGTGCTGACCACCGTCTGCTGCGGTACGGCCGTTCGCAGCCGCAGACGGCCCGAGTCCTGTGGGCGAAATCAAAGGCATGAAGTAGTTGTCACTGATCGTCATGCCACTGCTGGGGTCAGAGGCAGCTGCTGTCGACACTTCGGAGGACCTCCTGGAGCTGCTAACAGGAAGCTGTCCTCAGGCCTTCTCAAACGGGGTTCTCGGCCTTTGGGAGAACGGGGTCCGCAGGGGCACGGGTGCACTAGCCACACCCAGCGGGGGTGCTTTCTGGATGGCCAGTCATTTACAATATGATTTTTTTGACTTTAAAACAAACACCAAAATATTATGGAGCAGTCCACAAAATTCAAGTGCAATTGTGAGGTGAGACTGCGATTGTGACCGAATCGCGGAGCTCCGGGCTCCCAGGGGTCAGGGCCCTTCTCTCGGCCTCCGAGGTCACCTCTGTGGAGGAGTTCGAGGAGCCCTGTCAAGTGAGAAAGTGACTCAGCACTTTTTGTGAAACGAAAAGAGAAACAGAACCACGTGGTTGGAATCGAGGGGTCACAGGACGGCTCGAGCGTTTGCTTTGCTCCTGAGACAGGCCTGCTGGCTTTTGACAGCCGAGTTCCGGGTGCAACAGCTGGCTGCCCTGGGCCCCCCCATGGGGTTGGCCGCTGCCCTCGCAGTCCCTGTCTGTGCTCCATGTCCCTGCAGTAGGAGTCCTGGGGCTTCTTGTCTCGTGACAGTATGGACTCGTGTCCCTAGATAGCAGGAGACAGAGGCTCTGCAACATACGGGCTGAGTCTAGTGAGCACCAGACATTTTGGATGGAAGGCCCTTAGGCTTACTTGTTTTACAAGAAAGTTTGAAGTGCTTTACAAAGGCTTCCACGACCTGTAACATTTTTAGTAAATGGCATTGATTAGCAGGGGGGAGGTCAAGGTTCTTTTTTCCTTTCCTTTTTTTTTTTTTTAATTTTCCTTTTCCTTTTAAGATCGTCTCTTTTCTCCCAATCCCTGAAAAGGCAGCAAGGACTTACTGACTCCCGGCGATGGCTTAGGGTGAAGGATGGTGAGATGTCACACTGATTTCTCCTTAGTGTCCCGGCAGCGTGAGTCATTGTCATGAGCGTCACCTTTGTGTGATGCTCGCCTTTGTGTGATACTCACTCCACAGTGCCAGGTGTGTTGGGGGGACCTCCCCAGTGAGCCCACAGAGTCACATGCAGGTCTCAGACAGAGAGACACAGGAGCTTATGCGACAGAAGGGAGCAGAGGGAGCAGTGGGCGTGAAGTCCTGGTCACTGGCGGCGTCCACGGGTGGAGAGGCAGGCGTGGGTCTCCAGCCGGGTGGCTGCATCCAGCAGAGTGGAAGTCCGGCAGGGTCCGGAGCGGGACCCGCAGTGCAGCCCAGCTCCGGCGTCGGGAGCTCAGGGTTCTTACAGCCCAGGGGGGTGGGGCCCCTCACATCGGCGTCCGGAAGGAGCCCTTATCTGAGTGTCCAGACTTGTGGTTTGGGGCCTTCTGGTCACTCCTAAGGGCGTTCCCATTACACTCCATGACCTCAGCCTTGACATAGCGCTTGACATGACTGTCATGGCCGCCAGTGACTCCACCTGGGCTTGTCAAGGGGCCCGGACAGCCTGCTCTGCCCTTGCTCTCCACAGTCAGCCATCCAGGCTATTGGTGGGTCCCCCAGGCTCTTCCCCAGGTGATCCTTCCTCGGAGACCCATGTTGGGGGAGCGTGCAATGGGTGGTCTTCAGGGTTGGGGACTGACTTCCCCTGAAGAGCACCAGGCCCTTGGGTCACATTTTCTCTAAGTGAGTGACCTGTGGCACAGAAGCCTTGGACAGTGATTCCAGGGGTGACAGACCAGGTCCTTTGCCAGAGGTGCGGGGGAGGCTCCATGGGGCCCTTGTCCACAGCAGGCACGTGCCCCCACCACAGCATGGTGGCAGGTGACACCAACTCTGCAGCCAGCCTGAGCTTCCGAGTGCGAGCGGAGCCAGGGCAGCTAAGCCGGCCCCAGGGCCAGCGCGGTGCCCACCGGTCTGGCCTGCAGACTCTGTCTCAGCCTCTCCGAGCTTCCCTTCCTTTGTCTGTAAATGGGTGTTACTGTGCTGCTGTGAGGATGCTTGTCAATGCCTTATAGCTGGCAAAGCTCCAACAAATCACGAAGGCAAATCACAAAGGTCAGTGACATTCTGAGATGCTGCTCCAAAATAAAGAAATGACTCTCTTCCTCCTTATTGTGGAAGGTCACACAAGAACGCAGTGAGCAGTTAAGACTGTCGGGCAGTTTACTGGAGCGGGGAATGCGGCATCCAAGAGAGGTGCTGGAATGCGTACTGCAGATGTTGGTGTGTGGGAGGAAGGGCTTGTGACTCCTTCGCAAGTGCCTCCGGAGGACTGGGTGTCAGAACCCACCCAGGAAGGAGCCCTTGGCAGACAGAGGATGGGGAGGCGCTGGCTAACTCGCCTTGGCGGCCGGTCACTCCGAGCTGGGTCTGGGCCCATGTTGGGAGCAGGGACTTCAGACTCAGAATGGGGACAGCAAAGCACAGGTTCCATCTGTGTTCTGGCTGTGACAGTTCACCTTTGCCCCTCTCCTCATATTCTCCCCCCTTCCTTATCTCGGTTGCTCATCCAAAGTGCCCCTGAGCTCTGGAATCTCACCTGGCCCGATACAGGTGGGACTCTTCCAGGGGACCACTGTGGAGTGAGGACCAGCCCTCCAGGCACATGGGCTGGACCCCTCATGCCCTACAGGCCAGTGTCCCAGGCTGCCCTGAGACTTGATGTTTGGAGATGGTGGGGGAGCTGCCTGGGGCTCCCCTGTGGACAGGTGAGGAGAAGGCAGTGAGCACGCGGAACTGCCCTTTCAGGGCACAAAGATCAAGGCCACCTTTGCAGAGCTGGAGGCAGCCCAGGGCCGTGGCGAGTCAGGGGCATCAGAGAGACAAGCCACTCACTCTTCAGAGCTGTCGACTGAATGAGACCTCACACTTGGCTGGAAAATGGGCTTGTCCTGCCAGCTGAGACCGCACCAAGGAGAAGATGGCCATGCCGTCTTCTACGCCAACGAAGAGGGGGGACTCGCTCGGAGTGAGGGGCGACTGCGGGTGTGGATGGAGACCAGGAACAGTGCTTTCGGAGTAGGGCGCACCCAGGTCACCTGGATATAGACGACCTCCTCCCTGAGACCGGTTTCCACGTAGAAATCTGTGACAGCAAGTCCATCTCTTTCTCTCCTGCCTGCTTCTTTGAAATAGGTGTTTTTAGCGCTCCCTGCGTGCAAGGCATTGTGGTCGAATCTGTCATGGGATCTTGGGTTCCATTCTGAAGGGGGCTGCCCACCCATCCAGTGAGTCTGGTGAGGGGTTTTGTTTCTATCACAACCACAAACACAGTTAGCAACTCTCAGGTGCTTCGTACACGCCAGGCACGGTCCTGGTGCTTCCCGTGGCTCCCCTCCGCTGTGCAAGGGAGGGAAGAGGAGGGTTGTGCGAGTCTCAGAGCCCCTGCGGTGGTGACTCGAGAGCCCGCGGAGGAAGCCCGCGGCAGAGGCCACCACTCTGAACTAGCATCGACTTGTACGTGGACGAAGCAGCATGTCGCGTTTGAGAGTCTTTTCCTTTGTGAAAAGAACAGATTCTGATTCTATACGGTTTTAGGATATTTGCTCGCCACTTCGGGTAGCTGATGCTACTACAGCTCAGGAGACATGCCTGTCTGGCTTTCTGAAGTCTAACCTAGGTGGGGATTGTCTCACCCGGCTGACCTGCTGAGTGGACGGATGGTTAATGTTACCCACCGGCTCTAAGACCTACCCGAGGATGCGCGGAGAGCAAGGGAGGTGCCGAGGCGCCCCGCCCAGTTGTAACGCACGCGGTCCTGGGGGATGCGAACATGACTTCCTGTTTTCAAGATAAAAGAGTTACAGGGATTTATTAGAAAAATTGCAGAGTGACTCTGTGAGGCCATCCCATGTGGCTTAGAGAAACACTTAAAGATTTCATTGCGAGTGAATTTGAACCATCTGGGTAGTTTTTCTTCGGGTGCGCATCCGGTTAAAAGAGGATTGCCAGATGATCTAGAGAAGGTCTATAAAAGATGTTCAACAGTACGTGTCACCCAGAATGGCCAGGAAAGGACATTTTTTTAAACACTTGAGAGGTAGAGGACTGCATTTGGAGGGATGGTGGTGTCACCTCACTCTGGCTTTCGGGGTCAGTGACTGCCGTGCAGTCTGGGACCAGATCTCCGGGGCAGTTGTCGGTGACAGGTTTTCTCTGGCTCGATGGCTACCCACTGAGTGCACCGTCTGGTCAGCACACGCACGCACGCACACTCAGTGCCCACAGTGCAAGGCACCGCGCCCGCACTCCGAATGGGGCCTGCCCAGCTCAGAGTCCTTGTTCTACCTTCGTCAGCAGAAGAGTTAGGGGGCTGAGGGGTGGCACCTGTGGTGACAAGCAGGCATAAATTAATGGGACTAGTTAGATGAGAGTGGGACTTGGTGCCAGAGTGGTTGAATTCAAGTCCCTGCTTGGCACTTAGAAGCCAGGTGGCCTTGGGTCGGTCCCTTCACTGCTTGGAGCCTCCGTTTCTCCTGGGGATTATGACAGCGATGATCCCACATACCTGGGAGCTGTTTTAAGGGCAGTGAAAATAAACCACACAAGTGCTAATGACAAACTGTAAGGCTCTGTGTTAGGCAGGCACCGTGGCCGGTAGACCGGGCTAGCCTCGGCCCCGTTCCCCCTGAGGGCTCAGTGGGCCCGGCTCCTCTCCAGCCCTTGTGTGGAGGGGTTCAACAGCAGGCTGGAGCCGGTGGGGAGGCCCCCCACAAGGCTCTGTCCCTGCCTCCAGGCGGTGTGGCTGATGGGCGGTGGGCCCGGCCTGGGTCAGCACAGAGCCACAGGCTGGGCACCTCAGGCAAACGCTTGCACCATCTGGGACCGAGCTCCTGTCCTTGGAACCTGTCCTCCCTCCCTCCCCCTCGGAGACCCCTCACGTTAGGCAGTTCCACGTGCCTTTTCCTCACGACTGTTCTGTTCAGGATTTCACTGTTGAGTGTCAGAGGACACTGGGGCAGGGACCTGCAGCGCTGCTCAGGGCCACGGCGGGAAGGCTCCCAGCACCGGGGCCGAGCCTGGGGCAGAGAATGCCGTTTCTGTCAATCATTTATTCTGTAGCCGATTCCTGTTAGACCCACGTGCCTGTGACTCGTGGATTTGCCCATCGTGCCCGCGGTCACCCCGGAGCCCCCACGCCGATGTGCTCTTTCAGCAGCGGAGGGGGTGTCGTTGGGGCACAGAGGGCTTTAGACCAAGCGGCGCAGAGGTTGGCACCGAGGCCGGCCAAGACGATGGCAGCCCCGTGGACATCTGTCCCACTTACCGCCGCCCCTCAGGGAAGAGACCGCAGCAGCCGTGTTGCCTAGCTGGCGACTCTGCCTGTCCTACCCGGGACCAAGCCGTGCACGGGCCCTCGGCAGCGTGCGTAGAAGTCATTTCTCACCCCCGTGTCACGGAGATTCTCTGGTGGTCTGAGCTTTCCACAGAAGCAAAATAAACATCACCGGTTATTCTCGGAGATGATTCTCACATTATAGAATATTTAAAAGCATAGCGCCAACCCCCACCCCCAAATGCACACCCCGTGAAATCAGACCCCACCCTCAGGTCCGCCCTCAGAGCCACGGCTAGCACCGTGTGGCTCACGAGGAGGACTTCTGTTAAAACCGAGTTGTTGTTTAATGTGCCGAGAGTTTGTGTTGGAGGCACACGGAGGGAGAATGGCCTAGGAGATGCAAAGAGAATGAAGCACAGTCTTTTGCTTCCTTTAAAATTTTTCTCCACTGCTACTCCCATGCTCATGGCTCACACAAAGCCAATTTCATAATGTTGCGTAATCCTAACATGACACGAGCAGTATTCCTGATAAATTAAACTTGTTTATGCGTTTTGTTCCCATGAACAAGAATCTGCTAGCTTTAAAAAACAAACCAAAGCTTCACGGTGGATAAATAAAACTGCTGCTCCTTGTCTAGATTTTGCTTTTCATGAGTAGTTTATATACTTTCCCCAGGAATTTTTTTTTAAAAAGATTTTATTTATTTTTTAGAGAGAGGGGAAGGGAGGGAGAAAGAGAGGGAGAGAAACATCAATGTGAGAGGGAAACATCAATCGGTTGCCTCTCGCACGCCCCTAGCTGGGAACTGAACCCACAACCCAGGCACGTGCCCTGACTGGGAATCAAACCAGCGACCTTTTGGTTTGCGGGGTGATGTCCAACCCACCGAGCCACACTGGTCAGGATGTTTTTTTTTAAAACTATTTTTACCCTAGTGTCACGCATGGTCTCTTTAGCAGTGGCCCACGCTGTGCCACAGTCACCCACGGATGACTGAAACGCTTAAGACGTGGCTGCGTGGACATCGCATTGTTAGGAGTATGGAGCAAGTAACCCCAATAGGACCTCGCAGAACAATCAAGTCACAGGGTTAATACCGGCGCCCACAGGACGTTTCAAGTCGGAAGATCTCCACGGGCACCCTCTGTCGGATCGATGCCGTGCCATCAGCGAGGTGGACTATTAGCACTGAGCACTTCGGGGCGATTGTTTTCTCTTGCACTACGTGACTCGGCATAGCTGTCATTTCCATAACCACAGGGTGGCCCTCGATTTTTATAGAGGCCAGACCTTGAAATCGAGAGCTCACCTAGTAACCTGGAGCAAAGCGGAGATGGGTTCAGGATAACCCCAATGAAAGGAGTTACACTCACAGCCCCAGGTGCGAAGAGAAGTTGTGTACAGTTAGTCCATTGGCTACTCTATTGAAGTCCAGGCAAAAAACCTTACTTGGCACTGCCTTGCATGGGGGGGAAGTGTTTGCTGGACCATTGCATGGTGGTCTCTGGTAGCCTTCGGGAAAGGGCTGCCTGATAACATGTTAGTGCCTCCAGGAAATGGGAAAATGGACTTTCCTTTGGGTTAGATTCAGCACTCACACCGGGTATCTGGCTTTCAGAATAACCATCTCCTGTGGCTATGTATTTATTTGCTGCACCACTGAAATTCATACTAGCTCATGACATTGGATTGTGTTTTCATGCCTTAGCTTAGCTGGGAATTTTCCGTTCTAACAAAATGGGTCAGCGTCAGCCATGGGGTTAAAGTGTAGAGTGGAGGAAGAACTCCAGGGAGGTTACTGGCTTACGGAACTCGAGAGATGCTCGCTAGCCAAGTGGGGTCCCCAAATAACAGCGAGGATACGCTCCCCTGTCAGAAATGGACAACGTAGTCGGCACATGGTCTATAGCTCTTGTTCCCCAACTGTCAGCTCTTCACTGATGTAAAGGCAAAATCTGAGACACTGAGTGCTGGCCACCGGAAGGCCTTGCTTTGAGAAAGCTAACAATGAGAGCCTTTCTCGAGACTGATCTGTATAGCGACGGGGTTTCTTGAAACTGACTGATTTAGCCAGAAGGAAACAAGAGACAGGAGAGCAGCAACGGTGGGGGAGGACCGGTGTCTGTCTGGAGGGGGCTTAGGCATGTCAGAAAAACTAAGATCGCAGCCAGAAGTCAGGGAGTCCTGAGCCCTGGTCATTCCCCTCGAAGGCCAGGAAAGCCCGTCTTTTCAGCTTTGCCACGAAAAAGCGGACCGGAGGGCAGTGGCGGACAATAGCACGTAATGTGTGTCTGCTGTATTTTGACGCTGACCTTTAGTTCTCACCAGAGAATATATGGTTCTGGACTTAAGGGGACAAAAGGAAGTAGGTGACAACGGACGTTTGTAGAACACTCAAGATTTCTGGCTGGCCATCTCACTCATGGTGTGTGTTCACTGTAAGTCTTGAGACATCTGGGTCTGGAACACAGGAGGGACCCGGGCAGCAGGGCGATGCGCTTGGGAGAGAATGTTCTCGCTAGGATCGGCTGCCGAAATGGGCGTTTTGAGCCCCGCTGCGGCTCAGCCTTTGGACAGACTTCCCATACTCGCCGGTGGACTCCAAGGATGCACTGTTTAATAGTTTCTGTGTCGTGTCCTCTTTAAGAAAAGGAAGTGCCAAACAAGCCCTTGCGTGTCCGCGTCCGACCCTCAGATGACCGGCTGTCCGTGGCCTGGAAGGCGCCACGCCTCTCTGGAGCCAAGAGTCCACGCAGATCACGGGGTTTTCTTCTGGGCTACGGGGAAAGTGGCCGGAAGATGCATTATGTCCCACTGACCCGAGACGAGCGCACGCACGAGATTAAAAAGCTGGGTGAGTCCGTGCTAACTGCTCCTCAGGATCTGCTGACCTTCCCCACCATTTCGGTACGTGGAGGCGCCTTCGTGTTTGCTTGCCATGTTGATTTCGCAGGTACTGTCATGATTCGGAATGACGTTCTCTGTTCTGCCCTCCCTCGGTGCCTCCATCCTTTGACCTTCCCTTAGCAGCAGGACGAGGCCGCCTCCGGAGCCCCAGTCAGCTGCTCCCTGGCCCGACAGCAAGGGTCCTTCGAGCTGGGCCGTGCGTCTGGACAGGACAGGAGCTAATGCATTTGCACTGTGGCTCTGCTGTCCCTGTTTTGTTCTCTAAGCTTTGTCTGGGATCCAAGGACCCCGGACCATGGGACCCGGCTGAGGAAGCCTGCAAATCAGGCCTGCTGTCTGGAAGAAGAGGGAATGCCCCAGAAAGATGAGCTGGGAAGGAGGGCGTGGGAGGGGAAAGGGACAGAGAGACGTGCTTTCCGGGAACCCGCCGCAGAGCCTCACCGCCTGCCCCTTGCTCCGCAGCCTCGGAGTCGGTGTACGTGGTCTCGCTGCAGTCCTTGAACTCCCGGGGGCGGAGCCAGCCCGTCTACAGGGCGGCGCTCACCAAGCGCAAGATTTCAGGTACGAGCCCGCGCGCAAGCGCGCGCATCGGGCAACCGCGGTCCCGTGAACCAAACAATGGCTTAACTTCCATGTATTTCATTTCATCTACGTTAAGCGTAAGCAGCTTGGAGTTGTCCGGGGTGACTAATGAACTGTGGAGGCCTGAGCAATTAGGGCGGAGCCTGTCGTTTGGGTCAGCCTCTCCACACTCCCCCTTGTCATTTCAGAGGAGGATGAACTGGACGTCCCGGAGGACATCAGTGTCCGCGTTATGTCGTCCCAGTCCGTGCTGGTGGCCTGGGTGGACCCTATGGTGGAAAAACAGAAGAAAGCTGTCCCATCAAGGTACTTTGCTTACCTCTTTCCCTTTCTTTTACGTATGAGAGGTGTGGTTTTCCTGGCCCCGAAGAGACCTGTATTTACTGGAATGATTTTAGTTTCTGACTTGTGTGAACGCTGGTCTCTTTGGCAGCTGAAGGACAGACTATATCGGCGGCAGTCTGGCCACTCCCGAGAGCGGGTGCGGTCACGCAGACCCCATGCTCCCGGGGCCTCGAGTGCGATGCCCCAGCGGGACCCACACCTCGCTTGCTCAGTCTCGTCTTGTGTCCTCGATCCCATTTCTTTCTTCGCCCCTCTTTGCGGTTGCTTGACCTCACTAATGCTCTCTGTGCGTGCAGAGGGCACTGGCCGGCTGAGGAGGGGTCTTATCCTGCCTTGTGTGGGCCGAGAAGCTGCCAGTAGGAAGGCCCTCGTGCAGAGTGGTGGCCTTCGTCCGATGCCTGGCACACGGCAGGTCCCCTCCAGACGCCCCTCAGGCACCGGCCTGCTTCCTGTGTAGCTCTCTGTGCACAGCCAGTGACTCGTGCTTTCTCTGAGGCCGGGACCTTGTGCTAGTCTGGTTTTCAAATTGGTTTGCAGTAGCAAGAGAAGAAAAACCAATCATAAAGTTAAAATACTTTTTGTGTTAAAAAGGCCAGTGGTGAACATCATTCTGACTGGTAGATGAAAAGAGTCGTCAACATTTTGTGATAAGGGACTTAGTAGTTTATACAGTCAAGAGACGGCCACAGATCTGGGGGCCTAGTCATGACGTATTAATTTTTGAAACTATCTGCAACCAGGAAAAGTGAATGTGCTTTAAAAAATGAATGAACCGTAGTGCTGAGAAATATCTATTATATGCACATATAGTATTTATACTGTTATTTGATTTAGATACAGTTTCTGTCACTGTCTGCTAGAACAAAAAGACATCTGCTTCCTTTGAAAGGCCTCAGGAGGTGCATGGCGATCCCCTCCCCAGACACCTCATCGAGAGTGTTCCTGATTACTCGTGGACTTTGATTTCCAGCATCTCGATGCAAACAAAAGCAGGCTTGCGTTTGCTCAGAACGCCTGTAGTTAATTGGTGTGCCGCATCTGCAACGGAAGCCTTGTCCTGATTTAGTAAATGTCATCACGCACAGCACATTTTTAATGCATCAAACACTCTCTCCTGCAAAGTGTCCGCGAAGGCAATTACTTGGCAAAGGAACCCAGTAGACGCCGTCTGCGGAGCCCAGGGTGTCAAGGGTGTCTTCCGTCTGGGACTGTGGGAGACCGCCGTGTTGGGGCGCACTGCGTTCCTCCTCGATAATCACACACTCGGGTTCTTTGGATCGGCTCCCCTGTCCTGCCATTAGTTACGCATTTTTGCTCCTTCTCATGGTGATAAGTCTACTCAAAGCCACATGCTGCCTCCCCGCTGAGCCTCTAGGAAACATGCCTGACCTGGCATCAAACGAGCGTGTCGTCTTTCTTTGCAGGAAAGCCAAGGTACCTCGGGCCAGTTCTGACCCTTAACACGGACCTTTCTACCCCCCAACCCCCGCACACGCACAAACACGCACACGCACACGCGCCCCTGAAAAGGCGCCTGCCTCATCAAAGCCAGCCTTCCTGGAGCCCCTCCCAAATCCCTGCTTCAGCTTTGGATCAACGAGACTTTTCAGCCTTGGAAAGTCGTCTTTCCTGGCCTGCTTCTGACACCTTTGCCTGTAACTTAAGTAGATTCTTTGAGCCAATAACATAGTCAAAAGTGTAGGTTTTTCTCTTCTCTGATTCCCCCGTTTACCTCCCAAAGGCATCACTTCCGGGGAAGGGAGCCTGTCAGTGTCCAGCTGCAGCAAACTGGCACCTGGGTGCTTGTCACTTTGTGTCCCCTTACAGACAGTACACCGTGCGCTACCGAGAGAAGGGGGAGCTGGCGCGGTGGGACTACAAGCAGGTGTCCAACAGGCGCGTGCTGGTCGAGAGCCTGATCCCGGACACCATGTACGAATTCGCAGTCCGCATCTCCCAGGGCGAACGGGATGGCAAGTGGAGCACCTCCGTCTTCCAAAGAACTCCGGAATCCGGTCTGTACCGCCAGCGGCCCTTGGCTTGTCGGTTCGGGAATACCCCTCAAATGAGATGAAAGCTTAAGAAGCCGGTCGTGATAAAGGCCCGTGTAGGCTTTTTTAAAGTAGCATTAATCCTAAGTCTTGGTGGTGTGTCTATGCACGAACACAAGAGGTTAAGGAACTACTTCCTTCCACCTGTGTTATCTACTACCGGCCCGTTTCATTAGCGTGTTATTCTGACACGCGCAGCACATTAACCCCCAACGTGGAGCATCCATGAATCATCACCGTGTGCATGAATGGGGCCGCCAAGGCTCTGGAGTGTAGGGGAGACTCCTTTCCTTAGGCTGAGGTTGTATTTGATTCTGGGGGAGAAGTCTGCTCTGTATCCAAAGTTAAAGTTGTTTTCTTTTTAACCATGTCTTTATTTTAAAAAGCCTGGATTTTATTCTTGCCTATTTCAATAGTCAGCCGTGAGAGAAATCCTGATTTCTCAAAGCATTTCTCCGAGTACATCCACGCTCACTCTATGAGTTGGAGGAACCGATAGAAATCATGTTACACAAGAGCAAATGTAGAATTTTCCCTCATGACAATAAAAGGTAGCCCCGTAACTCTTCCATAAAACTGTGCACACGGAGACTGTCCATCATCTACTTTCAGAGTGTGCCCAAGGGCGTTTTTAAAGCTTGTACCCTTGACCTTCCTTCTGTAGCTCCTACTACAGCTCCCGAGAACTTAAACGTCCAGCCAGTCAATGGCAAAACCACGGCTGTCACTGTAGCTTGGGACGCACTGCCTGAGACGGAGGGCAAAGTGAAAGGTACGAACCTCGTTACTTAAAGTATGGGGTGTGCGTGGGAGTGAGACCCCCAGACAGGCCCGCGTGTCTCGACTCGGATGAACACAGGCTCCGATCGCAGGTCTGGTGACGGCACAGGAACTAGGGAAGCAACACACGGCTGTGGGGCGTTAGCCCGGCAGACGAGGCCGTTCCGTGCAGGGTCGGTTTTTTCATTGTCGGTAACATCCAGGTGGTCACGAAGATGCCTTCACCTTCCGTACATACGCAAGGATTTGGGTGCTGCCATCAGGAGAGGTGTTGTTCGTGTTTAATTGTGCGGGTGCAACACCCTGGCCTTTACCTGTACAAATGACCCCTTGTTCTCACGGTGTGCATCATCTCATTGTGCCGGTAACATCGCAGCACGTAGCAGTGAGCGGTACCGCACGGGAATGTAAGTGTCTTAAATGGGACCAAAAACATTTTTAATGGGTTTGAAAACTCAAGGAAGATAATCAAGTGGAAAATGGATTTTTTCCTATTTGTCAGCCTTTTTCATTAGTTTTGGGGAGTTGAGGAAAATATGATCTTAAAATAACAATACTGTAGATTGAAAAATAGAATAAAGTAGTCACAAATAGTTAAATTTTAAAAAGTCGGTTGAGAACACTAACTAAAAGCACAACTCTTTTCTTTTTACTGTAAAAACACTGAAGAGCCTTTCATAGTCTGTTGGAGATACTTTAAAGGGGCGAATGGGGTTGGGTTTTTTTACATCACTTTGTACAAACGGACCCTAAAGGTACTTTTCATTGTTACAGAGTTTTGGAAGACAACTTTTGTCCTCAGAAACTATGAAACTTAGCCCTAGATGGTATGGCTCAGTGAACTGAGCACTAACCTCTGAACCAAAGGGTCGCCAGATCAATTCCCAGTCAGGGCACATGCCTGGGTTGTGAACCAGGTCCCCAGTAGGGGGCGTGTGAGAGGCAACCACACATTGATGTTTTTCTCCCTTTCTTTCTCCCTCCTTTTCTCTAAAAATAAATAAATAAAATCTTAAAAAAAAAGAAATTATGAAACTTAGTGTCCAGAAACCATGAAAAGTTTGTGTAAGCTTAAAGAAATTTAGAAAATTACCACTGATCTCCTTTGAGAATTTCTTAATTTAAAAAAAAAAGAGTATTGTCTTTTGTATACAACTGTGAGTTATCTCTGTTGGCCCGTAAGGAACAGTAGAAGGAAGGTAGGCATGAGATAGACTTTTCTAAACTTAACGCTTTCTCACTTCCCAGTTTTCTAAGAAGAATATACTGTGCTCTTCTTGCTAATTTTCCCCCAGTGGAATAAATGAGGAACAAATGAAGAGAAGAAATATTTAGTTGGCCCCTTTTAATAACTCTTTTTATAAAAAGCTAAACATTGGCTCCTTCTGAATTAAGTATTGTTGTGCTTCAAAGGGTTCTAAAAAATGAATAAAGACAGTTTTTGGCTGACTACTCTTTTTAGTTATAAAAAATCAATCATTGCTCCTTTAGTGACATTATTACCACATTACTTCTTTTCTTTTCTTCTTCCACTTCTTAATTTGTATTTACCTGTCTTTGGTGAAAAAAGCTCCCTGGTAGTCAACTCAATAGTAGCAGACATAATAACAGTTGCAAATTAAAATCACAATGAGATACCACTTCACACCGGTCAGAATGGCCTTCATAAACAAAGCAACAAACAACAAGTGCTGTCGAGGTTGTGGAGAAAAGGGGACCCTAGTGCACTGTTGGTGGGAAGGCAGACTGGTGCAGCCACTATGAAAAACAGTATGGAATTTCCTCAGAAAACTAAAAATGGAACTGCCTTTTGACCCAGCAATTTCACTGCTGGGATTATACCCCAAGAATCCTGAAACACCAATTCAAAAGAACCTACATACCCCAAGGTTCATAGCAGCACAATTTATAATAACCAAGTGCTAGAAGCAACCTAAGTGCCCCTCAGTAAATAAATGGGTGGATAAAAAAGCAATGGTACATTTACACAATGGAATGCTACTCAGCAGAAAGAAAGAAGGAGCTCCTCCCCTTTGTGACAGCATGGATGGATCTGGAAAGCATTATGCTAAATGAAATAAGCCAGGCGGCGAAAGACAAATACCATATGATCTCACCTATAAATGGAACCTAATCAACAAAACAAATAAGTAAGCAAAATAGAACCAGAGAATTGAAATAAAGAACAAACTGACAGTGACCAGAGGGGAGGGGGGAGAGGGATAATGGGGGGAAATAGGGGAAGGGCCATCAAGGAATGTGTATAAAGGACACATGGACAAAGCCAAAGGGGGTAGGTACGAGGGTGGGAGGCAGGGATGGGGGTAAGGGGGTGGGGTGGGAGAAAATGGGGACAACTGTACTTGAACAACAATAAAAAAATAATAATACTATCCATATAACTGCAATGAAGAAAAGAACCTAAACACGGTATAAACATCTTTGGTAAACTGCATGAAGACTGTCCTCTCGGGTTCCATATGTTAAATATTTTTTTAATTTTATATATTTATTAGAGAGAGAGAGAAACGTCTATTTGTTTCTCTACCCATTTATGCATTCAGCAGTTGATTCTTGTATGTGCCCTGACTGGGGACTGAACCCGCAACCTTGGTGTAGCGGGACAAGACTAAACCAGCTGAGCTGCCGAGCCAGGGCCCCATATGTTGAATTTGCTGAGAGTGGGCAGTTGCTAGCTGACAAATTAGGTGGCCCTGTCCCAGAGCCCAGGCGCACGCGAGGCCACCTGCTCCTGTGCCTGTGCGCTCCGGCCGCCGCCTCGGCGAGCATCGCTAGACTGGGGGCCGGTAGCGCTCGTTCCGACCCGTGCTGCTCACGCAGTCTGTCTGCTGGGCACAGGGCTGCTCTCGGTTCCCTCCTCCCGACCGTCTGCCAAATCGTTTCAGAATACATTCTTTCATACGCCCCGGCTCTCAAACCGTTTGGAGCAAAGTCCCTCACCTATCCCGGAGACACTACTTCCGCCCTGGTGGACGGTCTGCAGCCTGGGGAACGCTACCTTTTCAAAATCCGGGCGGCCAACAGGAGAGGAATGGGGCCTCACTCCAAAGCCTTCATTGTCGCTATGCCAACAAGTAAGCACTGTGCGCGTGTGCCTCTTCCTCCCCTCTCTTTGTGCTAATCGCGATGTGCGCCCTTGAATCATGGTTCCTGCGCTTGGAATGGCTCCACTGGTGATTTTTTTGGGCTAAGTTTGCACAGTGAATTCTAACATACTTTTATAGTCCCTTTAGCAATTAGTCTCACCAAAGACTAAAATGTTACTGATGGCTAATAACATTAATTACTTTTGCATTATTACAAAAATATGACAAATGCTGTCATTTGGGGTTTATGATGACAGGGAGAGGACATTTTTACAAGTGCCATGTGACATTTCTAGTTGTTAGCTCTCTGCACTTTCTAAGGCGCATGTGAAACGCTCAGTTTGTACGCCGTTGTGTTTGGAGTGCAGCTTTACTCAGAAGAGCTCCAACTGCCTTACTCACCTGGTCAGCATCAGAACCAAGCAGGTTAATGACATCCCAGAAAGGAGAGATTCCCTCCCTCCCTGCGTCCCCGCATCCCCACCAGACACAGGTGGCGCATCCCCTCACCGCACTGCCAGCACCCCCAGGCAGCACCCCGCCGCCCAGCCCTGTCCCGGGGTGGGGGGGAGTGAAAGAGACGAAGTTTGCTCCCTCTGGGTTCCCCTCTGCTGCATCGATGCCCCCCCTCACAGAGCCCCCCTCTCCTCATTCGGTTCTGCTGTCCAGAGAGGGCAGGCTGCAGTGTGCACGAATGTTTTGCCTGCCTCAAGAGTCTTTGTACTTTTGGCCCTATTTTGGAATTACGAATGTGTCCATTATTACCGAGAGTTTCATGGAGAAGGAGAAAGCGAGTAAGGACATGTTAGGGGGAAGAGGGAACTCGTTGTAACGCTTCAAAAATGGCAGGTTTGTCGCCCACCCAAGTCACTTGCCAGTCACATACGGCACATTCCCACATCGTTAGGAGTAGAGATCTTTCAACATTTTATGTGATTGCTTTGCCTACATTGTCAAAAACAGCTAGGACACATCTGTAACTTACTGAAAGTTAGTTTTATTGAAAAAAATCCTATGTAAGATCTTGCTTTTGCAAAATCAATGGATTACCTCAAAGTATTCGTTTGAGAATTTCTTCCAAAAATAAGCTGTGACATAACCTCAATTTATAGAAATTCAGTTCACATATTTTCTCGAACTATATCTATTACGCAAAGCAAAAGAAAACTTTAAAAGAGATCGCTGCTATGATTGAGAAAATGTGCCCGATGTTCTACAGAATGCGAAGTTGTCAATTAGAATGACCAATTTTAAGCATCTCCCCCACTGTCTCTAATACTCACTTTCTGCTGCACAGCTTTTGAACTTCTTCTCTGATGGCAAATTCTTCACCATCTCTTCCAGCCAGGACCAGCGAGTCTGAAGTTCAGCAGAAGACAGATGCTGAGGATGACTGGAAATCCGAAAGCCTCGAGCCTTCCTCCTCTTCTCCCAAAGCCCCAGCTTCCTCCAAACACAGCCATTCGCCGGTGTCTCCCCAGGGGAGGAATGTCAAGAATCCCGTTCCTGACTTGAAGAACAAGATACTGGCCAACGGTGGGGTAGCCAGGAAACCTCAGGCGACAGAACTCACGGAAGAGGAGGAGCTGGACACCCCAGGGGACCTGCCAACGTTGCCCTCGGACACCCGGGACCCGACGCGACAGCAGAGGCCACCAAGCCGATCTGTCCACCCGGCCCTTGCTTCTGGAAGGACTCCAGGGAGAGTCCGGGTACCGGTGCTGCCCCGAAAGGAAGGTGCGGATAAGGCTGGCTCCTTGCCGCCCTCCCACCCTCGTTTGGGGGCCTCTTCTGTTGCCCACACATCTGCTGAGGGCAGCCCTCACCACCCTGCCAAGCGGCCTTCCGGCTCTGCAGACAACGACTCCCTGGATGGAGAGGAGGAAGAGCTAGCCGCAGGCTCCCCGCACTTCAAAGATGCCTCCTCGGGGCATCTGCAGCCCAAGAGTGGGGCCCCTGCACGGCCAGCCCTGTGGCCCAGCCGGCAGGCGGCCTCCAGCGCCCTGCGTGACCGGAGCCCCGCGCACCATGGTGCCAGGCCAGCCTTGCCAGCGAGGAGAGCCCCCCATTCTGAGGTTGGGGAGGAAAATTCAAGGGCTTCGGCGCCCCCCTCGAGACTTCCTCCACCCCTTGGGGGATCGTCTCGGTTACTACCCACCAACGCACACGGGAAGGATGGACACAATGTCCCACCCGCAAAGGCCGATGCGCCCTCACACCCTACCAAGTCTTCCTTGGTCTCTTCACGCCTCAGGTCAAGGACACAGGTCCCTGAGAGGGTGGATGCCTCTGACGGCGACGGTGACAATGATGCAGAAGAAGAGGGGAGGCAGGCTGAGGTCACCACCCAGACGCTCCGGGCCCGGCTGCCCGCAGGCGCCCCTGTCTCCGGTCATTTCAGTGCGCACAGAAACAAGCCCTTTGCCGTTCACGGTAGATACCCAAACAGGTTTGGCTACGGCCGAGGACCCCGACTACAGCCCTCCAGCTCCCCGCCATCCACCATGTCCCCCCGAGTTCACACGAGGGGGAATTCTCACCCAGCTTCCAATCTGAGGCATGGCTCGGGTATCCATGATGAGGAGAGCGAAACAGAAGAGGAAAAGCCACTTCCTGCCACGGTGGTGAATGACCACGTGCCCTCTTCCTCCAAGCAGCCTACCTCCCAGGGCAGGGACCCCCTAAGCAGAGGCCCCCAGAGAGGGCTGAGCCTTCAGCGGAAAGAAGCCCTGGCAGAGAACCCCAAATCCGCTGGGAGCCGGGACAAACCTCAGCCTTCTAAGGCACAGGATGTGCGACAGAGCACAGACTCGGCTGAGGAGAGGGGCTCTCCCGAAGCACAGCCGTCCCTTGCTCGGCTGCCTGCGGCGCAGTCACAGCACCCCCCGGGGCCTAGTGCGCCCAGAAGGAAGCACGCGTTCCCGCAGGCTGGGCGTCCCCACCCTGCGTCGCAGGAAAGCGCTTCCTCGGACCCTTATACTCACCCATCCAGAAGCGGTCAGTTGTCTCTCCCGGCCAGCTCCCGAGGGGTGCCTCCCTCAGCCCCCCAGAATCAGAACGCGGATTCCGAGAGCAGATACGGTGGAAACCACGAGGACAGCGCAGAAGTAGAGGCCCCAGGTGTACGGGCGGCCGCCCATTCGGCTGGGGCCAAGGACGCCACTCCGGCCGTTCCCAAGCACCGCCAGGTGGAGGCTCCCGCAGGAAGCACGAGCAACGGCCACCTCCGCAGACCCCCAGGCTTCTTCCCGAGGCTTGGAAGGCCCTACGCCCATGCCCGCACCCGGGTCCCTGGCCGGGCAGGGCCCCAGGCGGTGGGCAAGAAGGACGGGGTGGCCCAGGCCACGCCATCCAAGAAGGAGCCCCTGACCGCTAAATCTCTGCAGTCTGTCTCGGCTGAGGACGAGGAGGAGGAGGAGGACATGGGGTTTTTCAACAGAGGGAAGGATGAGGACCCGCTGTTTTCCTCTGTCTCAAAGTGGCCCTCCTCCTCGGCCCCCGGGGACAGCAAATACGCAGATGGGGACAGCGCTGAGACAGAGTCTGCCCCTGTCCCTGTGCCCCCCGGAGGGAGCTCCCCCCAGGATGAGAGCCCCACTCCGGTGCAGCACCCCCCTCCTCCAGGCAGCTCCCCAAGAGCCTCGCACCTCCCGCCCAGACTCCCCGCCCGCAGCTCTGGCACCCCCAGAGCCCCCGCGGGCACCCCGGCCCGGCCAAGGTACACCACCCAGGCCCCACCGGCCTACACCTCCACCACCCCCATGCTGTCCCTGCGACAACGCATGATGAACTCGAGGTTCCGGAACCCCTTCTCGCGCCAGCCCGGGAGGCCCACTTTCAGACAAGGTACTTGGTTTTATCTCCTGTTTTCCTTGCTGATTTCAGCAGTGTTCACAGCGATTCCCGAGGGGCTTCTATTGCACCGAGCCTCTGCTATGCCCACAGACAGCATTAGCGGCTCTGCAGGTGGGACGTGATCGCACCCCCTTAGCCATCTGGTAGGGTTCGCAGGCGTCCCCCGGTTCGCCGACGGGGAAGCTGGGGCTGTGGGCTCTGAGCGGCTTGCCCCAGGTGGGACGGCTAGGAAGTGGCTGAGCTGCAACCCTGACTCGGACACGGAGTTCCACAGCCGGGGTCACCCCACTGTCCCACAGAGCCCTTCGCATTCCTCGGCATATGCTCTTCACCTGTGAAAATGGGTCACAGCCACGATGCCAAACTCAGGTCCCGGTGTCTGGGTCATTGTCAGTTGTTCCCGTGACAGGTACGTTTCAGGAATTGCAGTAGGAAATTGGATGCTTCCTGTGTACCTGGACCACGTTCTTGCTGACTCCGCACGCGACACTCCCCACTGACCGCCCCGCAGAGCAAACTCCGATGTCTTGGTGGCGCGTGGCTGCGACACCGCACTCAGTGGATGCTGTGTCACACCTGCAGAAAACGCATGTTACAGATGAGTGTCACCAAGAGCTGTAACAGGCAGGCGTGAGACTTACACTGAGGACGGAAGGAAGTAGACAGCTCTGAGCTGTGACCTGGGGCTCACAGGGACCTCAGGGCAGGACCCGAGGTCTTTCCCCTAAGTCTGCATTCCTTGTTCTCTCCTCATAGGGGATCAGAGCTTCATAGAACATATCCGAATGAACGTATTTGTATTGGTTAATCTGTACAATGTATTGTTAGTTTAGTCCAATGGACACAGAACACAGGCCTCACACGGAGGTCCATGTTCCATTAAAATTGACTAAGCCTAAGGCCCTAACAATAAATGTAAAACTCACATGCCCTTTTACGTAGCACCCAGCAAATGTTTAATTTTCTTTAACTACTTGAGCAAAATAAATAAGTCTCTGCCCTGCAAATCGTTGTCACAAAGCCCAAGCACTTTATCCCACGGAGGGGCCGGACCACAGACTCCTCCCAGCAGAGCCTCCCAGGACCACCACTGAGAAATCCCCGAGGAGGAAGGGCGGGAGGAAAGAACGGGCAGAAACAGCAACCGGAAGGGCCGCCACCTGGGCCTCACACTTCCTGTCTGAGTGGACACTTCCCAAGCAGGGCTGCAGGGCTCAGCAAGCTCTGAGTCAGCACCGTGCGTTTGTACTTGGCCGTTGAGGATGGTGACTTGAGTCTGCGAGAAATGGTAGTCATGTTTAGTGAATCTGCAAAGAAGACCAGGACAGCAGCTAGAACATTGTGGAGACAGGTTTCTCCATCCTTCCAGCCCCATCTCCTCCCACCTTGCAGCTGGTTAAAATAAAGCTACAGCTACTGAGGTCTTTCCTCCTCATCTGGATAATTTTATTCACGCTGAACACTCCCATTCCTCCAACGCGGCCAGAAAACTGTGACTTTACTCTTGACTGACATTCATATTTGTCACGTAGAAGTCACAGTATCATTATCTCATACAGATGAGCTATTGCTCTAAAATTCTGGTCAGTGTTTCTGTTTGAAATGACGGGTTACTGCTTATAGATCGATGTGAAGCCACCTTCCCAGGGGTGTTGAATTGACCAGGTTCTCTCTCTCTTTTTTGCGCCGCGCAGGTTATAACGGCAGGCCGAGTGTAGAAGGGCAAGTGCTGCCTGATGGTAATGGGAAACCAAGCGGACAAAGAGTGATCAATGGCCCTCAAGGAACAAAGTGGGTAGGGTGAACTTCTTTACGCATCTCGGTAGTTCTCGCGCTGTTGGGAGGAGGAAAATGGTGGGCGTTGTGTAACAATAATGCAGTGGTCTTTCTTCCCCCTTTTCTCTAGTTTTAACCACTCATCTGTTCAACATGCTGTACTCTATACATTTCTTCCATCCATCAGAAAAATCTTTGATTCTCCTAGGCAGCTAGTTTTTCCTCTCATAGCTGATAAAGCGTCGGCCATGGTTCTCCTTTGCTTTGCCCAGTTAGGGAGCTCAGACAAAGTTTCACAGCAGCGGCCCGAAACTGACACGTGGCCTCGCAAATGAACTTCTGCTGTTCCAGTTTACTTCCTGTTTATTGTTTAATTTACTGGTACACAAATTTTCTGTAAATTGTCTCAAACCCTGTGCAAAAGGAAGCAGGGTAAAAATAAATGAACAAACAAGAAGACCCTGGATCAAGTAGGCAATTTTTCTCAGATCACCTTTTGAATTTTCCAATAATTGTTGTTTGTCCAAAATAAAAAATGAGTGTTGGTATTGTAAGTACATTTAAGCTAAATAGCCAGCTTCCTGGATTGAAGATAAATGGTTAGGAATTTTTGATGGGATGAGGGTAAAAGTATTTTTTCAAAGATTTGAAAAATTATTCATGGTGGAATTAATTCCCAGTCAACACTTCCCATAAGGTTTCGGAAAACATATTGAAGGATTTTATGAAATGTTTCGTCACAGGTTAACTAAAGATACCGCTTATCATTTCTTTTTTTTTAAATTTTTTATTTTAATTGTTGATCTTGTACAGTTTTCTGTCTTTTACTCCCACTCATTTCTTAAAAGAACAGAAATTTATTATACGAAGAATATATATATTAAAGCAAAAGTCATGTGAACAATTTTGAACTGAACTGTACGGGTAGATTTCAAAAGTAGGGTTTATATCAATGGGTCTTATTTAATTACTGAGACAGGACCCGATGAAGCGAGGCTTGCAAAGTTCCTTCCCTGGCCTGGTCCTAAAGAGCTGTGGCCCTCAAACATTAGTGAGCTTCAGAATCACTTAGCGAAGGGCCAGATGATTTGCATATCTGACAAGTTCCCAGGTGACTCTGGGTCTGCAGGGCTGGGACCTACTTTGAGAGCCGCCAGTGTGGACCATGAGTTTGTTATTGAGCAGAGAAAACAATGCCTTATTATTTCAGGTTCTGTCATTCCTCTGAACATAAACTTTTTGGATATATACTCTATTGGGCAATGTAATTACAAATCAAGTTGTTTTTGTTATTGCAACTTTGATTTTTAACATTCACAGTAAAATGGAAACATTTCATGTGTTTAATACACTAATAATACCTGTTCATTGCAAGAGATTAAAACAATTCAGAAATACATGATAAAGATAATAAGCATTCCAAACCACTTTTCAAAGATTATCACTGTTAATACTTTGGGATATATCTTTCTAGATTTTTTTTTCTCTGCAGTTTTAAGCTTATAGACAAAACAGAATATATTTTTATTTTTGAAAAATAATCAGCCCTTTGATCTGAGTTCACATCTGTATATGTCAAATACGTGTAGAATTTCTAAATCCTTTTCATGGGCTGCATAGTATTCCACCGTGTGGATGTGCCGAACGTATTTAACTTCCGCCCTCTGTCAAGGGACACTTAGGTCGCTTCCTACTTTCCAGCATACACACAACGTACTAAATGGAAAAAGTATTTTGAACATCTTTTGCATATTTGAGAAACTTAAAACCATTTACATGCTGCGTGGGTAAGAAACCAATGTGAACCACAACTGTTGCGCACTTTATTGTCCTTACACTTTATGAAGGATGCCCACAGAAATAATATTTTCTACTCACTTCGGGCTTTCTTTCTGTGGAAGTTTCATGCATGCATTCGTGAAGTGGGATTAGTGCGAACATTTTGAAATGTCCGATATAGTCTTTAATCTATGCCGTGGATTTAGGTCGTGGATCTTGATCGTGGGTTGGTGTTGAATTCAGAAGGAAGGTACCTCCAAGACTCCCACGGCAATCCTCTTCGGGTTAAACTAGGAGGAGATGGCCGGACCATTGTGGGTAAGTGAGAACGGTTTTGAAGGAACAGCAGCGTCCTGGCTTAGCTGTAGAACAACAGCTTCTTTTCTTTCTCTCCCTGATTTTGAATGGGTTCCCTTGGACTGGTTACTTTTGGCCACATGCTCTTTCCCTGATATAGACGTCAGTTATTCTTCCAGCGGAATCCGCCCTCTTCGGAAAGGTGGCATTCAACTTTGTTCCGGAAATGGGCAGCCTAGTGCAGGGGTCAGCAAACTTTGACCCACAGGCCGAACCCTGCCTGCTGCCTGTTTTCTATGACCTGTGAGCTCAGAAGACTTTTTTTGTTTCTAAATGATTGTCCCCCCACAAAAAAAATCAGAGAATAATAATACAGTCATACCTCGGTACTCATCATCTTCAGAACTTGTCAAACCCTGTACTTACCGCATTTTGATGAGAAAAAAAATGTATCAGCACCTGGCGCTTGCTTGGCACTTGCATGAGTCATGCTGCCGCCCCACTGATGCCGACTGATGAGAAAATGCTGCATCAGTCATGGCTTGCTCAGCACTCATCAGTTTCGGCACTTGTCATGAGTTCTGGAATGACGTAACGATGAATACCAAGGTACCACTGTGTTTGTGACATGTGAAAATTATATGAAATCCACATTTCAGTGTTCACACACCAGGATTTGTTGGAACACAGAAACACCCGCTTGTTCGTGTGCCATTTATGGCTTCGTGCCCTACAATGGCAGAGCGGAGTAGGTACAACTGACACTAGCCCATAAAAATTAAAAATGTTTAGTCTCTGGCTTTTTACGAAAACATTTGCCACCCCTGGTCCTTAGATGGAGGAATGAGAAAGAGGAAGGAATTACGGGGCATGTTGATGACACATTCATTAATTTATGTAAGAGAGTACAGAGTAATGGGCAATATAGTAAGTCTAAAAATTTCTGTGTTAACAGCAGATAGCTCTGCCTTGGCTGATCCTTTTAATTATTCCCTTGCCTTTTTACTGAATAAAAGATAAGAACACGTGAGCTTTGAGAAGACACTTTCCACTTGCTTGTTCCTCCCCCCGATTGTGTCCCCTCGCTGCACAGACTGTGTTTGGTCTTGTTTCAGATCTGGGAGGAACCCCCGTGGTGAGCCCTGATGGGCTCCCCCTCTTCGGGCAGGGGCGCTACGGCAAACCCCTGGCCAGTGCCCAGGACAAGCCCATTTTGAGTCTCGGAGGGAAGCCCCTGGTGGGCTTGGAGGTCGTCAAAACAACCACTCGTGCCCCCACCACCACTGCGAGACCCACCACCATCCCTCAGCTTGCCACAACCCCGCGGCCCAGAACCGCCACCCGCCGGACCACCACCACCATGCGCCCAGCCACCACCGTCCGATCCACTACGCCAACCACCACCACCACCACCACCACCACCACCCTTGAGCCCACCACCCCTGCCCCCACCTGTCCCCCGGGGACCGTGGAGCGGCATGATGAAGATGGCAACCTGCTAATGGGCTCCAGGGGGGCCCCAGCGTGCTACCCTGAAGAAGGTAACATCTTCATTCTCATGGCAGCCCATGTAACGGGTGAGCCACCTGTCAGAGGAGGGTCCCAAAGGCTGCCGGGAAGTAGGGTGCATGATGGGATGGAAACCTGGGGCATTTCTAATCCCAGCAGGTGTGTTCGATAGGACTGTGTCACCGTCAGGGGTGTCAGATTTAGCAAATAGGGACACTGCGAGGGACATGCTTACATGATAAAGCATTTGGTACTTACTTAAAATTCTGGGCATCCTATTTTCCATCTGGCAACTCTTTCCACAACCCAAGTAAAAAAATTAGCTAAAACATGGGACATTATTAGTCTGGACTAGCATTTCCCAAGTGTGTCCCACTGGGTATTAGTAGGTTAGTACTTACTAGATAGATAGATAGACAGACAGACAGATAGAGATGTATACTACATATAGAAACGGTTCTGTGATTGGCTATGTGTTTTAAACAAAGTTACATGGATTCCTTACTGTTGGATCACTCAGACCATTGAACAGTCCTATTGTGCGTTTCCAAGAAAAGCTGTGTTTCTAAAGCACGTTTGCAGTGGAACACTTTTCGGATCAGCAGCAGGGGCTTTCCATGGGGCGGGGGTGGACACTGCACCATTTCCCTGCTTTGGGGCACCCAGTCAGGGCTGCCCTCTGCCCCTCCTGAGAACAGCCTGCTTCCCCTAAAGAGCGGAGCTAGGACACTTTTGGTCTGGTCCTCGTGGAGCTGGGATGGCGCCATCTTCGCTGCTGAGTCCCTGTTCAAGTGGCTTTGGAAGAGGTCGCCCCGCATTCGCCTCGGGCTTGGAGGAGACACATTCATCTTCTTCCCCTTGGGGCGAAGTGAATTGGCATCGGCTGTAAGGCTTATGCATTTTAGGCTAATGCAGAGTGAGGACCCTTCATTTCAGCAACTGTTCACACGCCCAGAATCCTTACCCAGCGTCGCTGACCGTCATTGGCCCAATCGATGTGAACTTGAATGCCGCGTCCGAGACGGGAACGCTGTTGGAAGTCAGTCGTTGCACGAGAAAGTTCCAGATGAAGAGGAATATTTCACACATCTGAAAAATGAACACCAGAGAATAGCAAATGTACAGAGGAAGAGAAGCATGGATGGAATTCTCCCGGTGGATACAAATTACATCTCACCTTTGGATTTCTGGTACGACATTATCGTGTACTTTCCTTGACCTCTTCTGCATACATGAACCTGTTTATTTTTAAAAATTGAACTGGAATTAGAATAGCTATTTTCTTAACAACTGGCTGTAAACAGAAGAGCAACTATTTTCTATTTCACTTTCATTACTCACATTATTAATATTTTGCATTTGCTTTTGTCTGCTTTTGTCTAGGCTTTCTAGATGTTCTTCCATTTACTTTGTATTTTTGGCCTTTTGTTTGGCATGAAAGTCAATATTTTTCTTGGTGTTTTGTTTCTTCTTCTCTTTGCAAATCATGACGTACACACAGGGTGGACAAAAGCAGGTGTGCAGTTGTGAGTACACGAAACAGAGTTTACTCTTGTGTTATGATGAACTCTTGTCCTATTTGCTTGTACTAAAGCTGTACACCTGCCATTACCCCCCTGGGTGTGTATATTTTTTTCTTCACCCACATCTGACCTCTGATTCCCTAACATCTAAGTGTTAATAATAACTTACCTCTAGGCAGCATTTTCAAAATAAGTACAAATCAGCACAAAGTCCTGGGAAGAAATTAAATTTAAAGGAAAAATGTGTCTTTTAAAACAATTTTATAATGTCCTATAATTCATTATTTTAAAAATACAGTCAACCCTTGAATAACAGGGGTTTGAACATACAGGTCCACTTATACGCAGATTTTTTCCCAATAAAAATTGTAAATGTATTTTTCTTATTATTTTCTTAATCACATCTTTCCTGTAGCTTACTTCACCATAAGAACCAGTATACAACGTACATAACGTACAAAGTACGTGTTAATTGACTGTTTATGGTATCAATGGCTTCCGGTCAGCAGCGGGCTATTAGTCGTTAGGTTCTAGGGAGTCAAAAGTTATACTCAGATTTTTGGCTGCGTGGGTGGTCAATGCCCCTAACCCCTGTGTTGTTCAAGGTCAACTGCAGTGTGCAAATCGGAGTCAAAATTACTCTCGAAAACCCTGTGCATCGTCGGTAAAATACAGTCCCTTGTCATTTCCTGGTCGAACGCCCCGTGGGGGCCTTGATGTGCCAACACATTCTGGCAACGCCACAGCGACACTCAGGGCAGAGAGAGGCTACCAGGAGGAGGCTCCGATGGCAGTAGAGGGACAGTCCGAGGTCTCCCCCGACCATAGTCTGCAGTGCCACCTGCCCTACGGCTCCCTGCCTCTCCCTGTGCTCGCCAGCCTGCATTTTCTCTCGCGCCCCTTGCCTTCTGGTGCGTGAAGCACAGTTCGGTCCGTGGTGCACGCTCCCAAGGTCTGGCGTCCATGCGCGCACAGCCAGTGCTTACCGAGTGACGCTGGCCGCGGCACTTTGCAGCCTGGTAGCCCGAGATGGCTACTGCCGTAGTACTCCTGCTTCAGAACCAGCCTTAGTGATCCGTGGGTCTGCTCTTCCAGCTGCCACCCCCGCAAGCCTCACCTCTCGAACACTTGTCATTAGATGCTATTGGCAAAGTCCTAAAATTTTGTTTCTAGCCCCCCAGTGTTAAAATCATCTCTTTGGATCTCACAGTCTAGACTCCCCTGTTTCAAGCATGACCCCCTTCTCCTGGAACATGCTGCTTTAAAACAACGTTCCCGGAGTAGCCGTGACTTGCTCAGTCATCCCAGTAACGCGAGTGTGTCGCGCACTTCTGCGTTCGTTATGGATGCCGTGCTGCGAGCATCTCCCTGCGGGCCTCGAGGCCCGTGCGGGCTTGTGTCCAGTGTATTGCTGCTTCCGCTCCTCCCCTCTCCCCCGCTCCCTGCACACACGGGCACGCATGCCCCGGACACCCTCTGCTCGCTCTGACCTCCCGTTACATAGTGAAGTCCTTGCAGTAGACAGAGTGTCTCCTTCTTTGCGGCACCTGATCCTTCGTCTCCGGGTTTCCTAAAGAATGCTCTCGGCTCCAGGCGCGCTCCATATTCTGACTGAGAGGTAAAAGCCGGTGGTCCTTGCCTTTCAGGTTCCATCTCCGCCGAGGGACGGATGAGATCATGCGTGTTTGGAGATGTGACTCGCCAGCGGATTATCCTCACCAACTTGTGACGTGACGGGGCCTGCGCCAGGAAATCAGCTGTCATCATGGAACGCCCCCCCCCCCCCCCCGCTGTGGCTCGCTCTCACAGCAGACAATGCAAGGAGAATACTTGAAAAGTCACGCGGCATCAGCCATACACTTTGCCAACATCCTCGGGTTTCGGATGGCGTTCTCACCTCCTCTCCAAACTTCTGAGAATATTTTGTATAGTTTTTAAAAATATCTCTGGACCTAAGGCCCTAATATTTGGGGGGATATTTTGCACCTAAGAGAATAAACCATACCACCGTGGTTGGTGGCTGGCAGTTACTTTTACATGAAGAAGTGGAAACTTTTGACATTAACACGGGGTTGACTTATAAAACATCCCGTTTTATGTAGTTCCACGTGGTTTAAAAGGCGCTCAGGTGGGGCAAATTCTGATGGTCAGCTTTTTAAAAAAACAAGTGTAAAGACACTTCATTACATCTTGGAAGCAACTTCTACTTGGAATCCAGTTGGTGCTATTTTAGAAAAACATGCCTGACTTTATTTGGTCTTTAAAAAAAGAAGGAGCACTGGATTACTCAGGACAATGTTTACTTATGCCAGAAGACTTAACTGCCACTCGCCTCAAGAAGTAATCCCCGTCTGCAGGCAAAAGGCGTCATTTCTGTGACCTGCTGCCGCCCTGGCGTAGTTCAGCCCTTCCAGGAATCCCCCTTGGCCCCAGAACCCATGAAGGAAACCCAGACTTTCCCCCTTTCTTATTCACTCTGAGAGGCCAAAATTGTACAATGTAGTCATTTTCGACCTGGCCAAAAGTAGCAGTGAAAAGAACTGGACCTGAACTGATAATGGGGCAAAACAAAGCTATGTTCTTAAGCGTTAAATTGACGAGGGAAAGAAAATGGTGTTCTAGGGAACCACGGCAGGATAACCCCAGACGTCAGGGGCGGTGAACTTGAAACTGCCTGATTTGAACCAGCCCAGCAGTGATTCTTCTCAGGTCCAGGCATGTTGACATTGGAATGACCGCAGGAAAAATTATGTTCGTGGTTTTTCACGAAAGGACCGTCGTGACCCCGGAGGGTGGATCGTTGACCGCATCGCTCTTGTAGCCATTCGCCGGTCCCCTCAGAACGCGCCCAGTGCTGCTATCACGGTGGTGATGTGGGTGCTGGGCACCTCCCAGGCCTCCCGTGGCTTCGGGCTTCGCGCTCTGTCCCTGGGCAGGGCTGGGTGGCAACGCGAGGTCGCCAACGTCCCCCTGCTGGTGGGGCTTGCTTTGGCGTCTTCACATCCCTGATGTTATCCAACCTGGATGATTCGACTGGAATATTTCTGGGGAGTGATCAATGATTTTCTAACCATAAAAAATTCAAATTGGTGCCGATAACTTTTTAGCGAAGGGGGTTTATACACTTTCTACTTCAATTTCCCCTTTATTGTGCTGTGGAATGATGATTCTCATAGAGCACCTTAAGGTTTACAAGCAGTTTCATTGGTTAGGTTAGCTTTTAAAAAGTGGAGGCAGTTTTATGAAGGGTAAAGGACACAGCCCATGGAGCCAGAGGGTTTGAAGTCCAAGTTCAGTTTTAGCTCTGTCCTTCACCAGCTGTGACTCCAGGCGTATTGTAAACCCTTGATGTCCTTGGCTGCACAGTGGGTGGAAGTCCATGCCTGGACCTTAAGAGTCTTATGTGAGGATTGACTCCAATAACATAGCACTGAAAGTGCCTAGTGCCCGGAAGGCGTCTGATAAATTGTTGTTACTTCTTCCTGCCGGCCCCTCCCCCACCGCCTTTTAAGGGGGCACTGAACTCAGAGTTCTGTGTGATTGCGGTGGGCTTCAGGCCCAAAGAGGGGAAGAAATGCCTCTGAATTGTTTTGCGTTAGAAACCTTTTGCCTCTTGATTTTATCAACTGCAGAGAAACGTTCTCCTTTTCACTGTGCATCTACTTTCCCCTAAGTAGAGAAACAGTGCATCGATTTTCTTGCATTGTCTCAAAAAAGACTCTGTTTGAAATACCCAGATAATGGTGGCAAAAGTGTGTTTTGCTTTGTGGGCTTTTTTTTTTTTTTTTTTGCTTAAATCACTCACCTTGTTTAACCATATTGTTACTCATGCTCATAATATCAGTCCCATCATTAATCTAGTCATTTTAATAATGGTTCTTATAATTAGGGCTTCCTGGAAGAGTCAGAAAAAAGTCACATATGAAGTTGTATAAATGGCATTTAGGACAATTCTGCAAGCATAATAGACCCAGTGGTTTTGTAACGCAAGCCCAACCTGTTTGTAAAGAGAAATTTGTAGTCATTGGAATGTTATTTCCCAATTTCCTCTGCAGAAAAAGATGTCTGATTAGCACAGACTTATCTCCTGAGTGGGGAGGCAGAGTGAGAGCGGGGAGGGGCGCACACGGCCCAGGGAACCCACGGCGGTATGCTTTTGCAAAGTTAGACCGTCGGGGAGGCAGGAAACCCTTTGCTTCTAGATCATGCAATAGAGATGGGGTTGGAGAGAATGAAGGTGCCGTGAGCCCGTAGGTGGAGGGTTCCTGTCCCCACCCTGAGAACCAGCCGCCAACTCTCTCCCCAGACTCCTCGAAGCTTCCTGACCATGCCTGTCCTTGGGCTTGTGGCGGAATGGGTCTGGGGCCCTTCCACCAGCAGGGAGTGGGAGGGTGCTGAGTGGCCAGGAGGGAGGTCAGAAAGAGCTCGCTGTGCTGGAGGCCAGGACGCTGAGCAGGGTTTCTCCTCTGCTCACGGGAGGGCATCAGGGGGCCCCACCCTGGGCTCGAAGGAGAGGGGGCCAGCCCCTCTCGGTGCTGGTGCAGTTCCTGCCAGACAAGCACAGGAGGCCCAGCTTGGAGGACTTATTCCCGAGAAGCAGCCTGGACACGATTCTGAGCCGCGTGGGAAGGGAGCCCGGGGCATTGATGACTCTGTCCCCTCCTTCTTCACTAGATGATTTCTCAGGAGTGGAGACCGACACGGCAGCACCCACGGAGGAGCCCTACATGGTCTATGATGAAGGTACTCGCTGATTTTAGGCACATTAGTTGGATAATTTCTTTCCTGATGGGAGGACCTTATTTTAATCACTAAGTGGACGATCCGAATTGCAGTTTCCTTCAGAACTCTGGGCTGGGTGGCCATGCTTAGGGAAGGGTGGTTGTACCCCAAGCTTTTCAGCTACTCCCAATCCATCTTGGATCCAAAGAAAAAGTGTGCTCGGTGGAAAACTCAGCTCCCAAACAGGTGCTCTGTGCTTCCTCTCTCTCCCTTCCAGCCCCTCCTTCCTCCGGAAATCCTGGAGCCGTCAGGTCCCACACCCCCGCCGCCCACAGCTCTTTGTAACACCACGTCTCAGCTTCGTCTCTGGGCTCTTCTCATTCTTCCCTGTTCTCTTTTTCTACTTACATTTAAAAATGCGATGCCCTGGCCGGGTGGCTCCATCGGTTGGAGCATCGTCCTGCGCACCAGGAAGCTTGTGGGTGCGGTCCCGACTCAGGGCACGGACCTCGGAGGGGTTCGATCCCTGGTCAGGGCGTGCACAGGAGGCAACCACTGCTGTTCTCACATCGATGTTTCTCTCTCTTCCTCTCCCTCCCTCCCCCTTCCTCTCTCTCCAACACCAGTAAAAACATATCCCCAGGTGAGGATTAAAAACATGCAATGCTACAGATGTGCGGAATTTTTTTAAATCACAGACTCTTTTCAAGTAAGTACAGGTAGGCTTATAAGATCAAGAACACGAACTCCTGTTCGGACAGTTCCCCGTGAGTGGTGCGCAGCAGTGGCGGCGTGCGCAGGGCCCTCCGCCTCTCCTCTGTGTGTGTTTGATAAGGCGCCTCTGCGGTTGGAGAAATTCATGTAGGATCTGGTGCCCGCCCTGGTGCCAGCCTTTGGCACTCGGAAGGTCCTCCTTTCTGCGTGTCATCTTCCTGGTGATTGTCTGCCGCTCCAGTGGTCTTAAATCACAAAGGTATTATGATTACGTCATTGATGTAATCGTAGTACAGTTTGATGTAGGGGTTTAATCTTTCAAACAAAAACGGACTTAGAAAAACACCACATGTCAGAAAGCACAGGAAGTTTTCTTGGGACCTTTGAAAATACCGTGTGCCTTTCTTACTATCTTTGAGCAGTTGAAAAGGGAGCAGAGTTTTATTTTCTTTTTTAAACGTTAAAGAATTCAGCAATGGGGGAAATTGGGACAACTCTAATAGAACAACAATAAAAACATAAATATTAAAGAATTCTCTTAGTAGAATTAATCTCAACTTCTCCTGAGGGCAGGGGGAAGCCTCCAGATGATAAATGGGAAAAAAAATCAAGTTTATTTTCTGATGTGAATCTTTCCTGGCTCTAAAAGAATTCAGTATTCGGGTCGAGGATGACCTTGGACCAGGGACAGGAGCGTGCTAAACTAGACGGAGTCTAAGGCTTGCTCCAGCGTGGATTCCGAAACCTCATTTCTCTGGTCATATGTGTTTCCATTTTCCTTTCCTTTCTTTTCTCTGCAGCTGCTTTTCTGAGGGGGCTGGAATGAGGAGAAATGTGGTTTTATTGGGAAGAAGTTACGTTTGGGCACTGGCATTTGGGGGTGTGTGTGCATGCTTTGATCTAGAGTTGGGGCTTAGGAAGGTGTCTTTTGACCGCAAACAGGGCTCCTGTCCTGGAGGCGCCCAGTCACAGATCCTTGCCCTCATTTCAGATTATGCACTCGAGACCTCAAGGTCCCCGGCCACCACCACGCCTGCCACCACTGCGGCCGTGGCACCGAAGCTCGGAGTCATCCTGCCTCAAGGCACCGTCGGTTCCTTTCCTGAAGAAGAATTCGACCTGGCTGGAAAGAAACGATTTGTTGGTAAAGAGAGCTCTCTCAATCAGAGGAACACGGGAAGAGCACAGCTCATCCCTTGGCCTGACCGAGGAGGCGCACGGGAGCAGAGCTTTCTCGGGGTGGAGTTGCCATTCGGGGCGGTTCGGGGGGTCGCGCCCACTGAGCAGCACTGAGCCGACTTCCTGCACCGCCGGGAGCCGGGGGCCTGCATGGCGGCGCTGGGAACTGGACGGAGTGGAGGGAGCTCCTGGTGTCGCCTCGGAGGGAGGGGCACCAGGGGCCGTGGGCTCCGGGAGCACGAGCACTTTCACCACAGCCCAGGGCTCTAGGCAGACGCCCCCCGGGCTTGGCCTGCGAGTCTTAGGCTCTCCTCCTCCGAGGTGCAAGGGCGATGGGGCCGCAGGGGCTGATTCCCTGTTATTCCCCATCATTTCCGTTGGCCTCCAGGAATCGGGCTCTAGAAATTCACTTTACTCTTTTTTGTCCGTCGTGAAAACAATGTCGAGAGGAATTTCCATTTCACTAACTAAGCTGTGTTTCCTTCCCTCTGGGAGTCTTCTTTTCCGTGCCCTTAACGAACTTCACTAATGAGACAGATGAGTATGTTACTAAGTGGGGAAAATCAATATATGACTAAGTAGGCCTGGCAACAGCTGAAACGAACATCACACATGGTGTTTCCAAAACCAACGCTCTGCCACGAGCAGAGAGCGGCCCTGCCAGCCCGTGCGTGCTGCGGAGCGTCTAGCCCGCGCACCGGCAGGGTCAGGACAGTCAGGGTGAGGCAGCGGTCCCGCGCGGGCGAAGGGTGGCCCGTGGCGTTCGGCAGCCTGGCTGCCTCCGCCGAACCTCACTTTCTCTCTCTAGTTCCACGAGGGAGTCGGAAATCCTTTTAGCACTAAGATTAGCTGTTCCAAAGAACTCTTCAGAAAGCTGAAAGGCTCACCATTGTCTGGCTATTTTAATTCGTCTGGAACTCTATAAAGCATAGTAGACTTCCTGATGAGCTCCATGGACAAACCCCCAAGGCCTAGTTTTGTACAAATTATTGGAAAGTACAGGAGCTGAAAATTGCTTGTCATTGTTAACAGTCCCTGAGAATGAGAACCTGAACCGAAGCTGCAATGGAACGTTTAGGAAGTCCTAGAAATCGGTCTCACGGGAGCGCTCGGAGTCTTGCGTGTGTAAACCCCACCTCCGACTCCCTGGCCCTTGTACCTTCTCACCCGGTGTGTGTCACGGAAGGACCTGTGGGCCGCAGGTAGCGTCTCCTGTTTGGCCCTTGGTTCATGGGCTCCCGCTCAGGGGCCACAGACTCAGCTGGGGCACGGGACATCCCTCCGAGGCCTGCCTCACTCCCGGTGCCCTTGTACCCGCTGAGATAATACGTGTAGAGAAAGCTCGAACCTGTTCATAAAGGTGAGTGGCTATGATTGTACTGAGCGGAAATGTTGTAGAAGGCTTCTCAGGCCTGGCTTTTGTAGACATTCCAGATGGTTCTGGGGGTCTCTGAAGCCCTAGAGAGGGCCTCCCAGGACTGAGGCTAGAGGTTCTTTATCTTGATCAACGTGTAGTTCTTTCTGGTCCCCAGACAGTCTAGGCAACGAACTGTGTGGAGAGAACCCCAGAGGGGCCCGATCCCCACTTTCCCAAACGTTTGGGCTTTGGAATGGCGAAACAGCGCAGACCCAACTCATGTTACATTGACTGCAGCTGGGGACCCATCGAAGTCGCTTCGAGGCCATAGTCATCCATGTTCAGGGGGCAGTGGGAGCTTTTGAAACCACAGGTGAACAGGGGTAACTGCGTAGGGCCATTGCGGAGAGCTAGGGATGTGCTTCTGAACTTGGCCGGCTCCATGGAGCGGACGTCCTGTGTCTGCCTCCAGAGAGAGCCTTTGGCAGCCGGAGGGGTGTCTGTGCTCCTCTACAGCTCCGTACGTGACGTACCTCAGCAAGGACCCAGCAGCCCCCTGCTCCCTGACCGACGCGCTGGATCACTTCCAAGTGGACAGCCTGGATGAAATCATCCCGAGCGACATGAGGAAGAGCGACCGGCCCCCGCAGCACGCCCCCCGCAACATCACCATTGTCGCTATGGAAGGCTGCCACTCCTTTGTCATTGTGGACTGGGACAGAGCCACCCCGGGAGATGTGGTGACAGGTATGTCTAGGCAGGCAGATGCTCAGAGTCCTCATCGACATGTAGGTGGGAGACACGGACAGGTGGAGGGACTGATGAGGGGCGAGTGGGCGCGTGGGTGGCTGGAGGGAGGGAGGCGTGCCGGCGAGGCCTGAACTCCGCTAGGCCTTCGGAGGCAGCCTGTGTGGGCGTCAGGGCTGAGGGCCGCCCCCTGAGGTCTGTGAAAGCAGATAAGGCAGAGAGAAGAGCTGCCTGGTGGCTGTCATTAAACATCAAGGTCAAGGGCAAGCACAGGTATTCAGCCACGAGAAATCCAAGGGGAGCCCTCACCAAATGGGGGAGGAGGCCCCACAAGCCTGGGCTCTTTCAGCCACCCAGGCCCAGTTCCCACCGTTTCTGTGTCGCGAGTGAGAGCCAGTTGTAGATGTCTCTGCCAGGAAGGTCTCAGACACTCATGTGGCGGCCACCGCTCTTCTCTTCTGCTTTCCCCCTGCACGCCCCAGCTGCGGGGTGATTCGTTCCGAGGAGACGGGGCAGGCCAGGGAATGGGGGAGATGAGGAGAAGGAACGGAAGTGGGGAACTAGCGAGGCTCAGGAAGCACCTTCGGTTTTGCTACCTGCATCTGGATTCACCAGAAGGCCCCCGCGTTGTAGCGCACCCTCACCCAACACGCAGCCGGCTCCTCCTGGAGCCTCTCCCACAGAGCTGCTCCGCGCCCCGCTCCCCACGGGGTTGTACCTGTGGCGTGGCGTGGTTCCTGGACGCTCACAGGGGCCCTCCTTCTCTCCACGTGCAGGTTACCTGGTTTACAGTGCTTCCTATGAAGACTTCATCAGGAACAAGTGGTCCACTCAGGCTTCATCGGTAACTCATTTGCCCATTGAGAACCTGAAGCCAAACACAAGGTACGATGGGTCTGTCATTGGAAAACCGAAAGCTGAGACCTGTTTCCATGGTTACGGATATCCTGAGGCTGAGAAGGAAAGGCTCGGTGGCAATGGCTTTATGATTCTTTTGCATTCTCCCTTTGGTTCTCGGAGAATTATCAATGAGCACTCGCCACAGGCCATGTGCTTTTCTTGGAAGAACTTACTGTTTGGACTGTGACGGTTAGTCTAGTGTGTGGATGTTTCGTTCCCTGGTTTCCAGAGACTAAACGCTACCTGCCACTGGGGTAAGAAAAGCCGCCCTGTGTGTTGAAAAGGAGTCGGTCCGTTTCCAGTCACCCGTGAGGTGGCGGTAGACAGCACAGCCTTCACAGCGCACGTGAAGGCAGCAGCGGTTGCTAAACATTGTAATTAGCTGGTGCTCGAACTCTGTGATGTAGAAGGTTAGCTCATTCAAGAATGATGCATTTTACACATTAATATAGGTTACACCCACGTCTTCCTAAGCTGGGCAAGTGGCCGGCTGGCCAGAAGGCCCTCTGGGAGTCACAGGTCACAGCCCTCGGTGGGAAACACGCAAAAGTTGTTCCCAAGGGCGCAAGGTGGGGGAGCGTGTATCACGCTGTCTGCTTTCGAAGGTGATGGCCATCAGGAAAGCTTCCCTGGTGGGCGAACACGGGCAGGGTTCCAAGTGCGCGATGGTTGAGCAGCGGTGTGCGCGTAAACCAGTTCTTTGGGAAAAAGCAGAATTCCCTGGTTTTTGGTGTTTGCCAAGCTCCGTAGTATAAATACTCCCGCCATGGCCAATTCCAAGCTACCAGTGAGTGTTCAGAATTCCTAAATATTTAACGATCAGCTTGCTCAAGCCCATACAAATGACTCCAGCACACACTGTCACATCAGGCCACCACATGTACGCAGCAAAGAGTGCTAAGTGGCAGTACTGGGACCAAGGTCTTCCACGTTCTATATGGGTCCAAGGACCACGGAGAAGGTTAAGGAAAATGCTGTCCTCAAACAGAAACATGCTAAAGGGAACAGAAACTGGACAACAGCCACAGGGGCTGAGGGACCTCTGAAATCTCCAGGACCTTTCCTCGGCGCGTTTTAATGTGCCACTTGGGTCCACTTGAACTGAGCTTTTATAAACTATTATGAATTTCAGGATTTGGCAGATAAGAAAAGCAGGTAGCAAAACCAGACATTGAGAACACTTTACTTTTCCCTAGTAGTGGTGAAAAATTAACCAATTAAAGGAAACAGACAAAAAAAGGAGGCAGGGTGACACCCAGCTTGGTGCGTGCCGCGTGACGAGGCTTTTACAGCACGGCCGCCGGTCCGAAGGCTGCGAGGGGCCTTCAGGGCGCCCCGCCCAGCGCCCCCGCCGCAGCCGGTCTTCCGCGCCCCGCCCCCACGGCCAGCGTTCTCTCCACAGCTTTTGCTGCCAGCCTGATGCTGAGTTCTGAGTAACACGAAGAGATGGTTACGCAGGATGAGGGTTTGTTCATGCTCCCCACAGGTACGGACGGGCCAGGACTTACTGTTTGCTCCATGCCAGACACTGGGATGTGCGTGCGCTGAGGGCGGAAGGGGGGTGGGCGTGGGGGGAGGGGCGGTAAACCACGCCACGGTCCTGTCTGCAGTCTGGCAGAGGAAGCAGGTTGTTCGGAAACAACATACACACAAACTCTCACTGGTCCGTGCGGTGCCATGAGTGTGCGACAGGGGACTGTTTTCTGAGTGTGGGGACAGCGGGGCAGTCGGATCAGCTTCGTGGGGGGAGGAAGATAAGCCACCATTAACCTGGAGAAGGACTGCGGAGTGCGTCGGCTTCTGTCCCACCCTCCACCCACGGTCAGCCCCCTGGTGGACGGACTGGGAACAGCAGCTGCTGCTGTGGCCACCCCAGGATGCCTCCCCTGGGACGTCCGGATGGGGCGTGCTGGCCGGGGTGCAGGCCTCCCCACCCCGCCCCCACCGCACCCCGGCTCCGCCCGAACAGATTTCTTCCAGACCCCCCTGGAGCAGCTGCCAGGAAGGGGTCCCTTTGATGTGAGGGTGCTCGCTTCCCCTGCCTGACCCTGGAGCAGAACCTCTCTGGGGGACTCCCTCCGGGAATGCATGGGGTCTGTTTTCCCACTGTTGTCACAGGCCCCAGGGCTTCTCAGGAACTGACTTCAGAGTCCCCTGCCCAGGGGACACAAGGAGTCCATGGCCTCACGCAGAGCCAGAGTGCAAAAGCGCAAAGCCAGCTGGGGCTCTTCCCAGGCGAAGCTTGTTCTTGACTTCACGCGGGCATTATTCGCCGCACCCAGCGCCCGTGCGCTTGCCGGAGTCTGCGCCCTCTAATCCGCAAAGTGCAGGGGTTTGTCCCCGCACAGCCCGCTCCAAGGAAGGGGCCAAAAGCCGATAGGAGGAGGCAAGGCATGGGTCTCTCCCGTTCCCTGGATGAGGCACAGGCTATTCAGAGCATGAAATATATATTTTAGTTCACAGAGAAATGAGGTTTTTGAAAATGGGAACTTTCCTTTTTTTCATAATTCCATGCTGCTTTTCCACTCAGCATATTTAAATTCACTTTGACACACTAGGTGAAGTTCAAGTGGAAATATGTCTTTGGAAGTGGGCCTCGTGGGCTTTGCGGAGGACGGAATAGTTGCGCGGGCGGGGAAGGTGGGCTCGGAGAGCTCTTAGGTTTCAGCGGTGAGACGCGCTGTTACGGCAAAGAGGCTGGGCCGGCTCCGCCTCATCCACTGGCCGCCCCCTTGCCATCTCCGTCACCAGGAGCTCGGGGAAGAGGCCCAAGGAGGCCCCAGGGGCAGCATGAGGATGTAGCCTTGGAATATAAGTGCCATTCTTTAGGCTTTGATTTCTTCTTTTTTTAAGGAAAAAGAAAGTATCTGTAAAGTTTAACCAGGCTCATTAACATATGCCAAACCCGCAGCTTGAACTGCCTGCAGAGCTTTGCCTCAAATAACTCCACAACCGCTGAATAGAAGTCTGTGTAATTGGGAAAACATGAGCTGCTGAGTGACTGGAGATTTGGAAACTCATGTGTTCTTAATTGTGCCCATCTTGTTTCTTTAAACGAAAGTTTAAAAAGGATTCTCTCCTGAATGAGACGTGAATCACTTTCTTGAAAGGCTTACAAGAAGTCTCATTTTACCGAATGGCTTCATTATTCTAACCATTTCGGCCAGCTCTCCGTTTAATCAAACGCCACTTCTCGCACCAGCTCTGTGTAACTGAGGCCACAGGCTCCCAGGCGCTCAGAGCCTCGTGCCCGGACAGCACAGCAACACACCTGGACCTCCGCTCTCTCAAGGCCCATCATTCACCTTTTAAAAAATCAGTGCATTTAAAAAATATTTTATTTATTTTTAGAGAGAGGGGAAGGGAGGGGGAAAGAGAGGGAGAGAAACGTCCGTGTGCTGGAGAAACAGCGACCGGCTGCCTCTCGCACGCCCTCCAACCAGGGACCTGGCCCGCAGCCCGGGCCTGTGCCCTGACCGTTGGGACCCCAGTGGTTTGCAGGAGGGTGCCTGACCCACTGAGCCACACCGGTCAGGGGGTGTGACATTGTAGTTAGTGCATGTAATCCGTGTGCCTGACAAACAATTCCGCGACCTTGAGGCGTAACTCCTGCTGGCCAGAGTCCCGGGGAAAGGCCTGTCGTGAGCTCTGCCGAATGGCAGAGAGCTGCATGTGCAGGACCTGCCCCCCGTCTGCGCCTGGAAGTAGCGGGGGGCTGGGAGAGCAGGAGAGGAGGAAGCCCGGAGCTTCGCAGAGAGACGGTGGTCACAGCTGTGGCGCTGGTCCCCAGTACTGCCCATCCACCGCTGTTCGCCCCGCGGCTCCTCCGGGGCAAAGCGAGAGGTTTCAGGGCTCCCCGCCCAGCTGGCTTCTCAGCCTCCCTCTGGATGAGCTCGCTGACCCAGGCCACGTGCCTTCGAGCACGTTCTCCGTTCCGAGACGAAGACTGAGCCTCCAGCATAACTCCTCAGGCCTCGTCCACGTCCCCTCCCTGGACTTGCTTCTCCTTCCTTGAGGCGCAGACACTGGAAACGCATTTAAAGCCCCAGAGCCAACCACAGCCCGTGTGACACACCCACAACACCCACGTTGCTTCACTGGGGACACCAGTCTCCGGACTGGTTCACCCTCTCTCTGCCAACGAGCGCTCCCGGGTCAAACAGCCGGCTTTTTCCCACGCAGGCCAGGGAGAAGCATTTGGTTAACATGTGAATTCTGTGGCGTGTTTTATTGCCGCAGCTTCTCCCTCTCCGGCTGGGACAAGGGCAGGGCAAGGGAGGGGACTTTCATCCAGGGACGTGTCTCGCGGGGCCGAGCAACCCGTGAGGGACGCCCTAAGGAACACACTCTCTCTAAGTGACTTATTTGCCCAATATACCCCTTCTGCTCCCGTCAGCCGCATGTCTGTGCTGTTAATTGTATTATTTTGAAAAGCTGTCAGAAAATGAGGAAGTTCAGAAAAAATATGAAGAAATAGCAGTGGTGTATGCATTAGTAAAAAAAAAAAAATAGGAATCAAATTGCCACAGAGTAAGTGTTCAGTGGTTTGAGAATCTGTCTTATTACACAGAACTTAAACAAGCTTCTCTTTCAAAAAAGTGTTTTCTTCCCATTTCAGGTATTATTTTAAAGTCCAAGCCAAAAACCCTCATGGGTACGGCCCCGTCAGCCCCTCGGTCTCGTTCGTTACAGAATCAGGTACAGTTGGCTTCTCTGCTCACTTCTTTTCCTTCTCCCCGAAACAAATAATTCGGAATAACGACTACAGTGGAGTAAGAACCGAAGAAGTAAATTCCTAACTTTTCTATCTCATGAATCCATATTGGGTATTGCTTTATAGAATACATATGATTTTCTTTCTGCTGGGTTAAAACTCGGATAACAACCTCAAAAGCGGTCTTTGTTGGGATTGCCTGGAAAAATGGCAAGGTGAAATTCCGATGGGAGGGAAAACAATCTAATCCGCAGCCACGTGGGGAAGGTAAGTTGGACTCTATCTGTAGGAGAGTTAGTTGCAGAGATCATTTCTGTTACTGCAAATAGCTGAAGAGCAGAAAGGCCATGAGGCCTGAGAAGCGGTTGCTTCTAACAATCAGTTAAGTCCCTAAGATGCTGCTTTTACTAGGAGATGCAGACGCCTTTCCTGACTGTGGAAAGTTTAATGCAAATCCTATGCGGCCTTGCAAGCCATAGCACTCGCCATCCGTGTGCTGGTGTGCAGAGCCCCTCGGCCCTTTAACAACACGTGCCTGTGAGCGTGGCCTGAAGCAGCAGTGCCCGGGGGAGCGGCCCCTCCACAGGGGAAGCCAGGCGGGACAGCAGGGAGCTGAGGCTCGGAGCCAGGCCACCTTCGGAAGCCCAGCTGCGCCAGCTCCACACTGAAGGAGAAACTCGAGCTTCTGTTTGGTTATATTATTTCCTACATGTAGCTTGATCCTAAAACGTGTCATTAGAAGATATTTTTCAGTGTAGTGGCTTGAAATTTACTGAATCAAATATCTGGAACTCATCTTCTGTGAGTATACGCTTTATACTGGAAATGTAGGCAAACCGCCCCAAAAGCGTTTTCACCTGTTTCATCTAAGAAGTGTGTTTGTGAGAAGTGTGATTAAGAAGGAGTCACAGAAAACCATTACGAGTGGTTAATGTGCTAAATCAAGGAGTGTGCCTGTGTTTTGGCTGCATTTCCTAAAATAAAATGGACTTTTGGCAACTATCAGATTAACATGATAAAGATCGATAGAAAGAAAACCAAATAATTCAGATTTAAGCATCTACCAAGAAACAAAAGTCCAAAATCTATCTGAGAGTAGGAAGATACAAATACAGTTCATTCTCTTTGATTAGCAGTGCTCCACAGTGGTGCCTCAATTAGTTTATCCACTCACCTGTTGATTGGCATGGGGCTGTTTTTGCTTTTTGAGTATGAAAAATGAAATCGCCATGAACACTCACATGTAAGTGTCTGTATGGACGTGTTTTAATTTCTCTTGGATAAACACTCAAGAGCGCAATGGATGGGTTGTATACTTGATGCATGTTTACTTTTTTAAGAAACCACTAAATTGTCTTCCCAAGATTGATACATTTTAAAACATAATGAGCATTCAATTATGTTGGAGTATCCAATGTTGAACTATTATATTCAGACACCTATGGCATCTATGTAAATCAGGAAGTATTTCTCAAAAGGAAAGACTTAGAAAATAAAAACTAAGGGAAAATGTTGTCCTCTCTCCCATAAACCTTACATTTTTCTTTACCTGTTCCAGTTTGCTTAGGCCTTTCAATTAGAATAACGTTTCAACAACTGCATGATTGTGAAATACGATAATGAAGTCAATTGTTTCTCTTTATTCTGCAGACAACCCTCTGCTTGTTGTGAGGCCGCCGGGTGAGTTTGCTTCTTGGTAAACTTGACATTTTAGTCATCAAGTTGAATCGCTAAAATTCAACTTGGGTTCATTACAATTACTCACAAGCAGACATGTTGGATCACTTCTGCATTTTTATAATTTTATGACAGCTTGTACGGTTTCTTTGCACCCTTCATCCCCGTCCAGAGAAGAGAATGGTCTGGGAATGTTTGAGCACGGCCACAGCAGCCAATACCCATAAAAACCATTACGGGTAGCCAGTAATGAGAACGCATCAGTTTATTTGCACTCAACCCCCTTTGCATATTTTAAATTGTTGAAAAGATAGCAAAATATATTAAGTGTACAACCAAATTTTTACTTTAAAAAAACCGGAGAAAGCCCTATCGCTGGAGTTCAGGGCAGGGCTCGTTTGCGAAGAGAACAGCAGGCGCTGATGCTCAGGGACTCGGTGTGTGCGCTGTGCAGGGGGAGGTCAGGACGGCCCGCCCGGCAAGGTCCCATTTGCCGTTATAGCCTATTTTCCTTGAGCTTAAAGCCTTTTCCTTACTCTGTGATTCCCTTAACCGTGCTCAAGTGAAAGGAGCTCCCCAACTGTGTTTCAGTCCTAGGAAAGAAGAGGAAAGAGAAAGAGGGAGCCCCCTGGGGGTGGGAAAACTGTGCTCCGAGAAGCCCCGAGGAAAGAGGAAGGCCCCGTCATAGGTCAGATCTTCTGGGGCTTTGCGCAAGAATAAACACTGGGTGTGTTTTTTGTTGTCAAGGCGGCGAGCCCATCTGGATCCCATTCGCTTTTAAACATGACCCCGACTACACGGACTGCCACGGCCGGCAGTACGTGAAGCGGACGTGGTACAAGAAGTTTGTGGGGGTCGTTCTTTGTAACTCGCTGCGGTATAAGATCTACCTCAGTGACAACTTGAAAGGTAGGTCTTTGCGGGTGGTTGGCTGTGGGAGGGTCTGACAAAATCTGATTCTCTGAGGTCCTAACTTGACATAGCAGGGGTGTAAGAATATATTTATGTCTGGCTCAAATACGAGCCATTCTTGCAGGCTCTATTTTAGGGTGACTGGTTTTTACATTGGCAGCCAGAAATATATATATATAAATATATATATATATATATATAATATATATATATATATATATTTATATATATATATAAAATCTACTACATTTTAGGAATTAAATCCAAGATTCTGTTACAAACTTAATGGACAATTTTTTACTGATAACTCAATAATAATAGGTATCAGTATAAGCTGGAAGCATTGAGAAAAACATCCCCTTCATTTCCTGCCACTGGCACAACTTTGCAGAGAAAAGAATGTGGACCACAGGTGGCAAACACAAGGCCCGCGGGCCGAACCCGGCCCTCCACCTCGTTTTATCCGGCCCGGCACCTGGTTTCTACCTGGCGGCAGCACTGAGCTCTCGCTTAACTGTTAAGGAGTAATTGAATTTCCTAAAGTTACATTCAGCCCTTTGAAGGCAACTGCGAGGCTGATGTGGCCCCCGGTGAAAATGAGTTTGACCCCCCTGACGTAGATGATGAAATATACATGAGCAATACTCTTTGTCCTGTGTCTAAATAAAAATTACATGGTTTTCATCATGGGTGGGGATTTAAACAAAGAATAACACGCACACTTCGAACTCCTAACATTTCAAAATGCCATTTTCACCCACCTGGCTTTGACTCACCCACCTACGCAAATTTGTTATTTCAAAATTTGCGCAACTTTTGATTCTTTAGTACGTACATTTTTTTTTTCAGTTTGCCTTCAGCTGGCCTATACGTTGTTATGGTTTTTTTTTGTTGTTGTTGCTGCTGTTGTGCTTTTGTCATGCTAGCAGTATTATTTTAAGATGACGTCAGAACAAATCTCCCTCAATATCCTGCACTCTGGTAATTTCTCAGTGTCTCTGACTCCCTCAACACCCACCGTCTGTTTGTCTGTCTCTGATCCTCCTCTTTTCTCCCATCGCTGCCCTTGCCCTGCCCTGACTGGGAAGTCCCAGGAGAGGTTGCCCAGCCCTCTCCGGCATCCCAGGGCCGAGAATGACCACTTTGCCCTACTGTGCAACTGCGGTTCAGCACCACGGACAGTGTCTCACGCCGCAGGGCGCTCTCTACAAGTTACACGTGAAAATGGGTTCCTCCATTTTTATAGATCTTCCTACCTTCCATAATTACTTCACAATGCATTCTCTGATGAGGTTAGGTTCATCTATTCTTTTTTTAACCAGGGAATAGAAAAGTCTACCATTCATAGGCAGAAACTGCCTGTAATGTTAATGCAATAGTTTCCGTTTACGAACACCTGCTCAGTATTTGGCACGCGTGATGCCTCTGATGCCCTATGAACACACGTGTAGATTGGTGCCATCATCACCATCTTTCAAACATGGAAAGCATGACACAGAGTTGAAGGAGTGTACCCAGTTCAAATAGTCCCCAAAGCCTGTGCAAACTCCTAAGCTAGCAGTGGCCTTTTTTGAGCAGTCACTGACTTGTCTTATTCCTTCACAAAGATACATTCTACAGCATTGGGGACAGCTGGGGCAGAGGCGAAGACCACTGCCAGTTTGTGGACTCACACCTGGACGGAAGAACGGGGCCCCAGTCCTACATAGAAGCCCTCCCTCCCATTCAAGGTAACGAGAACAAAGATCCGGCACCTTTCTCTGGGGGAGGGGGAGGGGGGCTGATCCAAGGGGAGAACTCACTGTGGCCCTGCCTCTGCTTTACCTGAAGGCAGGTGTTGGCAGCACTTCGGATCATGAAAATAAGGGAATCTAAAAATGCTCCTGCCGTGTGCTGGTATTGGGGTGAGCTCGGGAAGGTGGGGATACAACGGAGTGGAGACCTCACCCTTACTTCCCCTTGCCCGAAGGGGAAAAGGGATCTGTTTCAGTGTGTTTCTCCGATTGCGGTTACGGTTTCGGCTCTGAGCAACGGTGCCGGTTAGTCAGCACCCTCACTGGTGGGATGGCAGGTAATCAGTCTCTCATCCGGCGAGAGTAGACAGGGCCAAATGGTGGGGGCTGTGGTCAAGGCACCAAAAATAGTTTTGTGAGGAGGCTGAGCCATCACCTATGCTTCAAGGGATCGGTGGTCGGAATTGCCACAACACTCTTTCCTTTCAGAGGTGCACCGGAAAGATCTAAGAGTCTACCAGGGACTCTTCGAAGTAATCCTTGTAGACTTGAGGTCAGGGGCATGTCACGAGGCCCCCAGGTCTGTGAGGTCTGTCGTGCCCCGTGGCGAGTGCTCACAGAGATGGGCTAGGCTGCCTTCCTCTGTGGAGAGAGAGTGTTGATGGACACTTTCCTACCTGTGTCCCACACCTGTGGGGCCTGGACTCTCCCCACAAATCATGCTTGGGATACGCCTCAGAGGCTACTGGGACCCCACCCAAAATGGTGGTGTTTATTTGGAAGTCACATTTTTTAACACCAAATTATCAGAGGCCTTCTGTCTGAATGAGGTGGTAAGGATGGGGATGTTTCCTGTTGGTTCGGGCACTTCAGATGCTATGATCCTAGTACCCATTCCAAGTATTGGTTCTCCCCACCACACACCACCAAGCATTTCTTTGACACCAGCGGGGTGTCCTACAATTCAACTCATTCTAACGCTGTCACCTGGAGTAACATCAGACCCCACGGGTAAGGGCCGTGAGAGTGCCTCTCCTCACCCACGCCAGACCAGTCACGAGTCCAGCTTCTCCCCTGTGCTTCTCACCAATGGCTGTAGGTCCGAGGTTCCCACGGCCTCCTCTTTGGGTTCGATTAACTTGCTAGATTGGCTCACAGAATGCAGGGAACATGGCACTTATGGGAAAACCAGTCTATGCTAAAAGGCTCTCGCTCAGGCCCAGGCAGGGCGGGGTCTGCAGGAAAGGGCAGGGAGCTCACGGGCTCTCCAGGCACCGTTCTCCCCAAATCTCCATGCAGTCACCAGCCTGGAACTCTCTGAACCCTGCCCTTTGGGGTTTATGGAGGTGTCATTTTCATCCATCATGAATGGATGAAATCACTGGTCACTGGTGACTGAGCTCATCCCTGGTACCCCTCCCCTCCCCAGAGTTTGGGGGCGGGGGATGAGGCTGAAAGTTCCAACCCTCCTACCACATGGTTAGTTCTTCTGGTGACCAGCCCCCATGCTGAGGTGCTTTCCAAAAGTCACCATATGAACATCAGCTCAGGTGGGGTTGAAAGGGGTTTGTTACGAGTATCAGCACACCTGTATTGATTGGTCTTATCTCTTAGGGAATCCCAAGGATTTGAGGAGCTCTCTGCCAGGAACAGGGATGAAGACCAAATGCCTATTTCTTATTATAAGTCACAATATCACAGATGCATTTTCTCTCCCTGTCTTTCCTTTTATCTTTCAGGCTACTACCGCCAGTACCGCCAGGAGCCCGTCAGCTTTGGCAAAATTGGCTTTGGGACCCCCTATTACTACGTGGGCTGGTACGAGTGCGGGGTCTCCATCCCAGGGAAGTGGTAACCACAGGACGAGCACCCTGGAAGCTCGCCCTGCCCAGCCCCCTTGACGAACCTCAACTAGGGGCCATGAATGGGAAAAGGAAGACGGTGTCCCAGGCCCCTCTGCCCCAGAGTCAACAGGCCACGAGATGGACACTGGATATTTGGGGCATCTTCAGTCTGGACCTCAGCCCCACTTCCTGGCCTGGACCGCACGCAGGGTTCAACGTCGCTGTTCACTTTGCTTCTCCACATGTTTTGCTTGTGATGGCCCCTCTCAGAGACGACCGAAACCCGAGGCTGCAGGGGAGGCCCACCAGGTCAGGGCGCTCCACACTCCTTAGGCACAACGTTCAGACCCCTCATGTCTCCGGGGAACAGCAGAAGCTGGCCTCATGCAATGCTACACGCTTCCTCTTCTCTCGTTGGACTCTCCCCAGCCTAGCTCACTTTGAACTTCGGGTCTCTTTCTATACAGCAGAACTAAGTTACTAAAATCACCACCAAAGGAAATATATCCTACCTAAGATTTACCCCATGGACTTACCCACTGCTAGACCAAATGTATCAACTCTTCTTTGTAAATTCCTGTTTTGATATATATATATATATATATGTATATACGCATATACATATCCACACTTCTCTGCAAGAACGTTGATTAAAATCACTAAATTTGTACCTGTTCACCAGTTACGTGTGTGTGGGACTTTTTGGAGCGGAGGTGCTATTTATTAACATCTTTCCGAAGGGTCCACAGCCTGAATTTTCTCAGGTGCTCAGACAGCCATGGGAAGTTCCGCCTTCTTCCTGTGCGTGCCGCTGAGTGTGGGGTGCAGGGGCGCTGCCGAGTGGATGACGAACCAGTTGCAGATGGAGAGCTTTCTGTCTGTGCAAACCTGCGTGGAAAATGGGCTACTTGCCTGTATGGGGACTTAACCAGTAGGACTTCAAAGTAATTATAGATTGGAGGTCCCGGATGATTTGAATATCCAGTCTTGAGAAACAAACAAACTCCTTTCTCCTTTCCCACCTATCTCAGTATCTACTCCTTGAAATAGATGCAGAATGGTGCCCGTTCCACATGTGTGACTCCGCTGTGCCGTCTGACAGCTCTGCGGAGGGAGGGCTGGCCTTCTCCCGTACAGGGCTCGGTGTGAGAGAAGGAGGGGTGGGCGTGGGCTGGAGGCAGAGGCTTTCCCGGGCCCCGCTGGCTTTGCCACTCATGGAGAGGAAGTCATGGCAGAGCGCGGTCCCGGCTCCTGGAGTTGGCTGTTGTTGGCTGGTGCTGTGTCATCGAGGTGAGGCCTGATGCATCCTGCAGGCCTGAGGGTGACACTTACAAGGAAGTGAGTGACCACATTGCACGTCTTTGCTTTGTGATGCGGTTGCGATAGCCGGCAGGTCCCTCGGCTTCCGCCACTGCCTTTGTGCAGGGGACAACAGTAAGGACGGCTCGAGCTTCCAACAACCTTGGAGAAAGCGAGGGTCCCTTGGGGCACAGAGCCTCTCATGTGCCACTCACATTTTCATTTGCAAAATAGGACAGGAATCTTTCAGCAGCTTTTGGAGCTTTTGTACATGAAAGTGGAATCAATATTTTTTTAAAAGAAGGATATCTAAAGAACACTTTATTTTTCACTCTATTAACACTCATATGCTTTACAATGCCAAGCCAAAGATAAGATCTTTAAATATAAATGAATTTTCCTAATAAGCACATAACTTCCGTTCTTTAGTTCTCCCACCTGCTCCTCCGAACTTCCCTCTGGTTTCAGCATCCACCGGCCGGCCATCAGAGAGAAGAGGGAGGCCAGCAGGGCGCAATTTCCTGAGCGAGTTTCCTCAGTGTAAATGACTCACTAGCGTGTGCACCGGGAAAGTCGTTCAATCTGATCCACAAGCCCCTTGGCCCTGGGCCTCCTTTGGAAGAGATGGAGTCGGACCGGCACAGAGGAGCAGGTGCTCTCTCTCTCCTTTGAGACTCACACATTTCCTAACTAGATGGCGTGTCCCATGCTCATTTCAGAGAGGAAAGGGCACGTTCCCTCTGAAGGATTTCACACTCGCTCCGCAGAAATACAAAGAACTCACTGGCGTTCACTCCCGCAGTGATTTTCGAGCCCCACCCGAGACCTTAGTCTATATTTCATTATAGAAATCTGAACTTCTGTTAGAAAGAAGAGTTTGCAAGTTTTGATGGAAATCATGACAAACCCAGATGACAGAGCAGCCCAAACAGAAACATGGACTCCAAGCATCGGTGGCGTCGTTACCGACATCCTGTCCCAATGCGGCTATGTCCCAGCTCCGAGGGGTCCTTGCTGGTCACGGCCGGGCACCGGCACCGTGTGAAGTCAGGAGGCCAGGGCACAGGAACGCCATAGGCCAGAGCATCATTTTGTGTCCACTTAGGGGGACAGTAACGGGGCTGCTTCCTTCAAGAAGTCTCCCTGTGGTTCGAAGTTTCTGAAGAAGAAGAGAGTTGGCCAACTCTAGAGGTCAGACGCAGACGTAAGTGGGAATTAAAGGGGAAGAAAATGACTCAATATGATGAAGAGTTTTCATTCAGCTGTCACATGAGCCTCCTTGGAAAATGGCGAGGTGTCCATCCCTGAAAAGCCTGCGACAGACCTGGAAATGTCTGAACTTGACATTGGGAGGCCCCCGGCCTGTTTTCACGTGGCCTGTGGGCTCAGAGTGATGTCCGTGAATTTAAAGGGTTGCGAACCAAACAGACAGACCAGCAAAAACCCAGCAACACTCTACAGAGGCATGTGTGGCTCACGAGGCCGGACATGTCTACTGTCTTACCCCTCAAGGAAAATTTGCACAGCCGTGGGTTGGAGTTCTCCCGAGGCTCAAAGGAGGTGGAAGCGAAGTCTCAACTCTCACCTCCTCTGTAATGTTGGCTTGCTTTTCTCCTACTTGAGTTCATTTGTTTTCTGACCAGTGACCCTGGACTCTGTGCTGAGGGGTTGGAGCCTGAAGTCCCAGTTCCCACGGGGCAGGCCCTCCGCTTGCACTGCGGTCTCAAGGGCTTCGAGCTCTTCAGGCGGCTGGGTGCACATTTAACGTTACCATTTGGCGAAAACATGATTTCCAGGCCTCGCCAGCCGAGTTTGTCTCCTTTCCCTTCTGACCCGCTCGGGCCCCATGTCTCGGCAGTCCGCGAGGGCAGGGGGTTTGAGTGTGCCGCCGCATGCGGTTAGAACAGGCTTGCCTCTCTCGGCACGGTCTCACCCACGACACACCCACTCGAAACGATTCCACCCGCAGAATCAGCCCACGTTCCCGTAGCATCTTACATGTTGTAGATGCCTTAAAACCATCTTTCTGAGATGCAACTACTTCTCTGTTGGAGGGAAGAAGCGAGTTTAGAAAGTAAACTGCCTTTCCAACCCTGCCACGGCCCTGTGCTCAGGTTAGGCTCAGCTCACGGAAGTTGTATGAAAACGCGGAGCGCACTTGTCATGATCGGGGGGTGTGGTTTTAAATCTTAGTTGTAAGATTATTAATGTATAAAACTTAAAAATCATAGTGAGAGCTAAGCACTGAAGGATTTACGACAAAAGTGAAATAAAATTAATACAGAAATAGAAGGTGATAAATTCAACACACACACACACACACACACACACACACGCGCACAATTCTTGGTCCAAATGGGGAAAGCAATACTCTCTCAAGGAGAAATTGCTTGTTGGCCAAGAATAGAAATGCCCCAGGGGTCAAGGGTTTTGTAAGGCTGGCCTCGCCATCCCAGGACAGGAAGTGACGTGTGGGAGGGGCCCCCTGGGACCTGGGCCGACCAGTGCCCAGCTCCCCGCACAGCGAGGAGACTCATTTCCTACAACGGCCCTGCCTCCCTCCCGCTTGAGAGATTCTTCCCCAGTATTCAGACGTACTCCAGTCTTTCTCATCTTAAACAAAGTGATCTTTAATTTAAATTAAAAAATGTGTTTTCACCCAGGTCTCCTCCCACCCTCTCTATTCATTATTATTGTGTGTGTGTGATAAGAACACTCCACACGAGATCTCTACTTTCAGCGAAGTCCAAGTGTATCACACCGTATTGTACTGTATACTTAACGAAAGGCGCTGCGTCGTGCAGTAGACGTCTAGGACTCACTCAGCTCGTATCAACGTTGTAACCGAGACTTTGTACCTTCGGCTAATCCCCCTCCGTTCCCCCACCCCCGCACCTGCCAACCACCACCCCACTCTCTGTTTCCAGGGCTTACTTTCGACTCCACATGGAAGTCACATCATGCCATATTGGTCCTTCTGGGACTGGCTTATTTTACTTAGCATGATGCCCTCTGGGCCCATCCACGCTGTTACAATCGACAGGATTTTCTTCCTTTTTAAAGGCTGAATAACATTCCATTGTGTGTGCACGCCACACGTTTTTGTTCCCTTTTAACAAATTCACAGTCATGTAAGCATCACTGCAATGAAAACAGACAACAGTTCCCTCGGCCCCCAAACCCCGCCTTCCCCACCCCAGCGCTGTCACCAGCTGATCTGCTTTCTGACCCTACCACCTTGCCTTGTCCAGAATGGCATGTAAAAGGGTAGTCTACGTCTTCCTTTCCCGTGTCCGTGCTCCTTATTTCTTGTCCTTGCCTGTCGCTCTGGCTAGGACCTCCTCCGCAATGGTGAGTAGGAGCGGTGACAGAAGACACCTTTGCCGTGTCCCTTATTCTAGGAGGAAAGTGCTTGCTCTTTCACCACCGAGCGTGCTGTCAGCCAACAGCCCGGTCGAGCTGACACCTAAAATTAACCATCACGCACGGGAACTCCGAGAGGTCAGGGCCGTGCCGTGTGCTGAGCGGCGTTGGGACAGCGTCGGGCAGACAGGCGAGTGAGCACCAGGCGCAGTGTGAGGCCGTCTGCGTGCACTGAACCCGAGGCGTGAGAGGCTGAATCCCTTCCCAGAGCTACACAGTAGGAAGGGGTGCAATTGAGAGAATTGTTCAGAGGACCGTTATGAGGACGGAGCAGGAAAATTTGTTTCAGGTGCTTGCACAGTGCCTTGCATGTAGTCAATAGTCCCTACATTGAAACTATTATCTGATGAGCAACAATCTGCCCTCAGTTCTCCGGTCTCAGAGAGCCCGCCACACGTCCATAAATGCTTGTGGCTTCCTGCGTCACTCGCCACGTTACGGCGAACGAACCCTTTAGATCCTTATGGACTCGCTAATCACTCAGAACCATTGTTCGTATGTTTGGGGGTTTGAATAAAATTCAAGTGCATTTACGCAGCCTCTTTCTGCAACTTGAATTCCACCCACCTATTAATAGAAACTTGATTCCTTTGTTGACGATCCATCTATATCTCATTGACTAAAGTTCTATTCATTTGGAGCCAGGAAGACTGGCTTTGCCTGTGAAAAAAAGGCAAAAGCCACATTTTTGCAACTGAGGAATAACAAAAATCTAAATTCAGTCTGAAATCCTAAACTCACTAATTTTTAGTGGCTTCTGATCTGGGCCAATATGGGCAGCTCCCGGCTTATAAAAGATTCACTCTTCCTTCGTTTCTGCTGTAATTATCGGCACAAAACAAACATTCCCCTCAAATGCCGCCAAAGCGCTCCAAGACCTTCCTGACTGTTTTATCAGATACTGCTGACGGAACCGCCTTAAAGAAAACCACCTGAATTCTGACAGCATCATAAATGACTTCTTAAATGTGGAAACCGAATATATGTGTATAAGATAGGAATTATAAAGCAATATGTGCCTGTGTCCACAGGAAAATCAACTTCATTTTAGAGTGTCTTTTGGAGGAAAGCCCTGAGCGAGCTGCTTGCCTAACATTTTTGACGTTGTAAACCCAGCGGGTAGCCAGGCCTGAGCGCTGGGAGAACTTTCTCGGCACTTACATTTAATGATGGCTGCTCGAGGGTGTCTGTAAAAACCGTCGCGGGGCCCGTGGACCGCGCCGCTCTAATCGTGCGTGTCACGGTGCTTACGGCTGCACACGGAGCAGGCATGTGGCAAGACCTGGTGAGAAAGGGGAGTTTTAAGCACTCAGTCTCTGCTTTATATTAGCTTCCTCGTATTTCAAATAATCCCAATCTGTTGCCAAATTTGAAACAAAAATGGACAGCGGACTTTCGCTTATGCTGGAAGACACAACGCCCTTTGCTTATTAAAGGTGCCGAGTTGCGCAAATGCCCAGAACCTCCAGCTGCTCTTATGTCCTGTGCTGCCCGGAGAGCCAGTGGGACCCGGGGCCCTTCCAAATGGAGACTCGATGAGGAAAAGCTCCAGCCTCACCGACTCCCAAGTTTCTCTTCTCTTTCGGAGGGAGGAGAATCTTTGTGGAGACAGGAGAGGCTGCAGAGGAGACAGGCAAGGAAGGAGAGAGGCGGAGGGGGCGGGCCACCGAGCTGGGTTCCGTCTGAGTTGGGCTGCGGCCGTAGGCGCCCACCTGGGCCTGTCAGTAGGGGCGGGGAGGCTTGTGTGGCCACTGCGGGTGGTGTCCTTGGGGCCCAAGGCTCTTGCCTGTTACAGACATTGTTGTCTTCACAGTAAATGGACAGTCACTGTCACTGGCGCTCTTCTCGAACGTTCTCGTTCTCCTCTGTCCAAGCAGCTGTCCTTCCAGCAAACGTGACGGGCATGGCCCCCGGGCAGAAGCACTTCCCTGTCTGCATGAGGCCTCCGGCCCCCTCTCCCTGCTCTGGGCGTTGTGAAGGCAAAAGTATTACCACAAATCCACGGCCGTCCTGGACGCTGGAGGCCACAGTGATCAGAGCTTCCCACCAATGCGCACCGCGTGTGTGGCCGGAGCCAGGCGCCACCCTCCGCGGTGTTTCTCCTGGGGTCGGGAGGCCGTCGGTTACCGCACGTCAGCTAGCCCGTCCTGACCACCACCTGCTGTGTGGGCTTCTCCAGCGTCCATTCCTGTTCTTCAGAGAAAAGCCCTGTTGCTTCCCTCAAAGAGACCCACCAGCATCCCACCAACTGTCCACGTGACCTGGGTGGAGCTGCCCGTCCTCCGGCTCCAGGAATGGGTAAGGGAGGAGAGCCAGGCCGTGAGATCGGATTATCCTTTAGGATCCAGACAGCCCACGGTCCAGGACGGCTAATGAGCATCTCTCCACGGGGGTTAAGGTTGCAGGGCTGTGAGTCTAATTCTGCTTGCGGCTGCATCGCCACAGGCTGGCACAGAGAGCCCGACATGTGTCAAAGCCGGCACAAAAGGAGCCAAGAGACAAAGAGGAGTGCATTCTGGAGATGTGGTCTGAGCACCTGGATCCAGCTGTGGACAAAGAAATACCCTCTGTGACGCCCCAGTTAAACCGGGCAGTAGCCCGGCTTCCGTGCAGGCCTCGACTTCAGTCGGGGCTTGAGATGGGAAACTGAAATGGTCCAGACTAATACTCTTAGGGAAGCCACGAACCAGGGGAGAAGCCACAGGCTTCCCCGTCCCTTGGGCTCCCCCAAGACAATTCTTAAGTACAAATCAGGAGAGGTGAGGATAGATGGCAGCAGTGTGTCTGAGCCACGTGGGATCGGAACGGCTCCAAAGTCTTACAGGCTGAATTCGTGAGCGACGATGCCGGGAGGGCTGCAAGACAAGGAGGGCTTTTGTGGATGACTCTACCGTCTGGGATCTCGTAGGCAGATCCTTAATGTCATTCATGAGATGCTGGACAGGAAGGAAGTCCTTTTTAATGGCAGTGGGTTTTAAACGCAGCTCCTTGAACCTGATGTTGCTCTGTTTCCAGCCTCTGAGGGCTCTCTGTTTATAAATCGTGTGCATCTTTTTGTATAGCACAGTAGGGCTGCTTGAAGTGGAATACTTTCTTTCTCCTCAATTTTAATTCCTCTGTTTTTAACATTTAATTTTGACTTAAGAAATCTTCAAACATCTCTACAAACTTTGTTTGCCTAGTATTAATATTCTTAGAAAAGTGATAAAATAGAATTAGAAAAGGACTAAGAGGAGACTATAGAAATATCCAAGTTTCCAGTATAATGTTACTTTAAACAACAGACTGAGAAAAAGGCCCTGTTTTATCCAGCGACTCCTTGTAGAAAATGTGTGTGCTGCACCTCATAATGAAATCAATGCCGAGCAAAGTTCCCTTGTTTTTGTTGTCTGACCTGATTTGGCTAAGTTTCCGGAAGCCAAATTTAGTTAGCAGTACAGACAGATGACAACTAACTCATGCGCTAATGATCTCAGAGATTTAACGTGACCCTTGCCAAGGTGCCATCTGCTCCCCAAGCCGGCACCGGCGTGGCTGACAGCATGGCGGTCACTATCACTTTGTCATCTTATTTTGACATCCTGGACTTGGAATGCTGGTGCTTAGGAGGTCACGCGTCAGCAAAGGAATGATCATCTCACTGGCGTCACTGCTATTTGAGACGTAGTAAGAATGAAATGTGCTGCTGCTCGGAACTGAGACAGAAAAAAGGGCAGAAAAGGAAGTTAAGCGTTAATACTCTTTTTATTCTTGGTGAAAGCCTTTCCAAAGACTCGGGTCTAGTCCTGATGCTGTCCCGTCGGCAGAGACTTGGAAAGGACTCGGGGTGGAGGGCAGGGTCTAAAGTGGGTTTCTCCGAAATGGGAAGCTCTCTGCGGAGGCGCAGGTGCAGGGGGCACAAGGAGACCGGCCTTGAGAAGCCGGCGGGTGACGAGGGCAGGTGCCCTCCATCTCCGGAGGGACGAGCGTCAACAGACGGGTTTATGATGTGACTGGAAAGATTTAGATTAGAGCGAAGGAAGAATTCCATGGTGAAAGCTTTTTCTGAGAAATGCTTCGCTCTCATCCAAGAAAATATTTTAAATTCAACTGACAGTCACCTTCCTTTTAAGACTTCAAAGAAAAGGCCTGGACCAGACGAGCCGTAGGAGACGTGCCCTTGGGAGAACCCCAGCAGGCCACCGGGCCCTCGCACCTCTTCATGCCCATAATGGCGCCTCCAACGCCCGGAAAAGTACCCACTGTGAGAGCGCTGAGACTCCAGGGTGGGAAACGACAGAGGTCGCAGTGGGGTCACAGAGTCGTGGAGCTGGGCGGGACCTCGGTTCCTCACAGCCCTCGGCATTTCTTCATTACTCTCAGCATAATTTGTAATTAGGTGTTTGGTTAATGGCTGCCACTCTCACTTGGTTAGGAGCCAGCGTCTCTGTACCCAGGCCAGCGCCAGCTGCTCTAAGTGGACACCAATGTTTGTCGACTGAACAAAGGAAAAGTCCAACTCTCTTCCTTACAAATGAGGAGAACGAATCCAAGGAGCTCACACAGCTGGTTGGGAGTAAAGGTCTTTCTACCTGATCTCCTATATTTAATACATTTGCCACAGAACAGGTTAGCAACCAACCATAAATCCGAGTCGACAGGGAACTGTTTTCTAGGCGAGGTCTAATTTATTTTATAAGTATAATGTTAAGTTACAGAGACTTATTTTTAAATTCCTTACCAATTCAGTTCAAAGAACATGTGGTGGAATAATGTTTCAGAAACATTAACGTACGTCCTCCACCGCCCGCGAGATTTCTTTCTTCCTTTTTTCCGCTCCACTGTCGGGGTCGGTCCTTCTGTGCCCTCTGTCTCAGGAGGGGTGAAGAGCAGATATTCATTTAATCAGGTATGAATTCATTTCACGAATACTCCTTGGGCTCCGTGCCTCGCACAGATCTCAGCTCCGAAGGTCAAGCTGTGAGTACTGGAAACCACAGCCTCCTCCAGCTTTGCTCCCAGCGTCTCTGTTGGGAGTCAGAGAACTCAAGCATCCGCAAGATGTTGGATGGCTCGAGCTTCGAGAGAAGTGTGGCTGGACTTCTCCTCCTTCCCCTGGACGGTGCCCCTGCGTCCTGCCTCCTGGCAAGGCAAAAAAGCCTGGGGAGACCAGAAGAATCAGGGTGGGGGGCCCATGTCATGGCCCCTCTGGAACCCTGCCCACATGGCTAGACCTTGGGGAGGGACCAGCAACTCCAGGCAGGCAGGACAAGTCTCACAGGACAAGGTCCCCAGGCCAGGAGCAAAACTGTCCCTGTGCCCAGTGGAGGGACAGAAGGAAGAGCTGAGCCCCTGAGTCTGCAGGGCGCCAGTCGACAGGAGCGGTGTGGACGGACATCCGCCCCCCGGGGGGAGGAGAGCGATCTCAGCACACACCTGCTTGGCCAGACAGCATTGAGGCTAGCGTGCCCCTGTTCCCTCCCGCACGCACAATGGCTTGGTTTTAGGTGCGCCCCATGGAATTTAGCCACCACCCCAAAGAAACGAACTGACATTCCAGTGTCAGTTCGTTTGCCACCCAGTGGAGTCAGGGCAGGGAGGCTGAAAATCCAGTTTACATTTTTGTCACATGGTGGACTAGAATTATGCTTAATAGGCACAAATAATATTTACTCCTAGAGACAGTCCGTACTTGAAGCCCACGCTAAAAGGCAGCAAAGCAAACTTAACAGGTCTGCATGTCAAAGCAAGACAGTGAGTCTTGGCTGGCCCCTGACCAGGCAGGAGATGGCCTGGGGAGGTCAGCGAGCCGGCTCCGCCCCAAGGAGGAGGGGGGCGCACTGAGCCCTCCCCGCTTCCTCCCACCTCCGCCACCTCCCCTCCTCTGCTCCTTTGCTCATGTCCCCTCTTCGAAAGAGTCAGGCAGGTCTAGACCATCCCCAGGTCAGCCCCAGCCCCAGCCCCCTTCTCACACTCTGCCACGGACTGAAAGTGGGTGTGGCCCCAGAACTGATGCGCAGAAGCCCTAGTTCCCCCAATGGGATGGTGTCAGGAGATGGGGCCTTTGGAAGGTGATGCGGTCATGAGGGTGGAGGCCTCGTATTGATAAGAAGAGACACCAGAGGGGTTGCTCTCTCCTTCCCCTGCCCTGTGAGGACACGGCCAGGACAAGGGTCTCACCAGGACCCAACTGTGCAGGCCTCCTGACCTCAGATTTCCGGCCTCCAGAGCTGGGGGAGATAAGGCTTGTTGCTGAAGCATGCCCCCACCCCCCCAACACCTCGCCAATCTACGGTGCTCTGTTTGAGCAGCCTGAGCGGACTCAGAAACGCACTGCTCACTGCTTTGCTCAGGGCACGGGAAGCTCTTGAGGAGAGCTGAGGGCAAAGGTCTCTGGGAAGAGACAGTGAACTCAAAAATAGCATCTTGGGAAGACAAACCCCATCCTCGTGATGCGTACAGATCTCTGTGGTGTTAGCTCCGTTCTGTGACCTAATTCGTTCCTGTTTCTAATTACTGTTTCGGAGTCGTCTGAGATTCAGTTTCCCATTATCTACATTCCCGGGTTTTCATGACTACTGATAACTCGGCAGCCAAGCACAGCGCAGTTACAAAATACATCTCGTTTTGTTTAAGTTTAATTTTGCTCCAAGACCCTTTGCTTCCATACACTAGAGACAAAAATTTTACGGAAACCCTGTGCCAATTTAAACTAACTTGCTGGGAGATAGTCTCGAACATAATCTAGAATGTTCTTAAGTATTACCGCAAATATTTTTGGCTTCGGAGTAGATGCATGTTCCCTGTGGAGTGTTCCTTTGATGTTCCTTTGGCGATAAATCATTTAATTCCATTTGACTTAATTTGATTTGATTTAGTTCAACTCAGCTCAGTTCTATCACACTTACTAATATTTATTAATACCTGCATTTACATACAGCCACTTGCTAGGCATTTCAGTTTCAGTCCCTAAATTTGAAAACTCATCATTTAATTGGGAAGAAGGGATAATTTTAAGATAATTTGTCAGCAAAGCATGGTACTTGGGGGAAGCCGGGGCCGGCGAAGGCGAGCAGTCCTACCGCACCCTCATTCCACATACACCAAGGGCAGACATCGCTAATCACCGCTGGGTTGTCTCTGCAGCCGGCAGTGCCCCCGGATCCTTCTCGGTCAGTCACTACCAATCGATCAGCAACAGCATGTTAACTAAGGTTCTTCTCCATCCCCGGAATAAATTACATAAATGCTCAGATGGATTCCAAACTGGAGGATTTTATTTGGGTCTGTGCCTATAGGCTTTGAGCTTAAGAAAATAAAGTAGACTGGTAATTACAAGGATCTGTTGGTGGAGAATGAATTAAAACAAAATAAATCTTTACTGAATTTTTTCCAGTCGACTCACAGCATGAATTTATACACGACTGCAAAGAAGCATTTGAGGGATTAATCAGAGAGTTTTGAAATCTGAAATTGAGATTGAAAACTCAAAATCTGCAGTGTGTCGAGACAGACGAGCAAGATTCCATTGTACTTTTCCAGTATTTAATTATGCGACCTCGGGCCACTCCCCACCCATCGGTACAGTTGAGCTTCACCAGGGATTAGGGAGTGTAGTGTTTTTAAAGCATTTTTAAAAAATGATCTGAATTCAGCGCCCCAATATAAATAGCAGATAACAGTGTGACGTGTCTGGCTGAAGAGGAGGCTGGGCCCTGGCCCCCACCATCTTCCCCCCTGGCCGCACCTTCGGATATCTCTGGAATTTCTGCAAGGAACGTTAGCAATTGAAGAACAGATTTTGAAAACTAAACAAGAGACCCCTTAAATACTCTTCCAACTCTGCACACGGTAATGGATGTAAAACAGCTAGATCCGATTCAACACAGCTGGGCCAGGCACTGACGGAGAGCGGTGGGGATCCTGGGTGGTGGGGGCAGGCTGGAGCAGATGGACCCGAGAGAGCCTGCCTTTGCTTCTCTCGGAGGGCCGTTCTCCTCCCGCCGCCCCCTGGCCCTCGCTCACGAGGCCCTGCTTTCGGAACTTCTGTGCAGCCCATCTGATTGTTTTCATACCGCTCTGCTCCCACCGCATGTGACAGGGTGAGGTCACCTCTGTGTGTATAAAATCAGAGGAATGAATAAACTTCTAATGGACCGGGGGCCAGATTTTTAGCTTCAGCCTGTTTTTAGTATTTTGACATTTTCTTCTGGACACCAGTTCACTAGCACATTAAGAGACCTTCCAAGGGCTGTGTTTATTCCCCGGCAAACAGACTCACTGGATCCTGCACTTCAACGGGCTGTCCGGGTCAGAGTTGGGGCCTCCGAAACTCACTGTGCGGCTCCCTTCTTTGAGTCCGATGTGTGCATATGAGTAAGACGATCTTATGAAGGTTGGCGCCATCATGGTACCATGACATGGTGACTCGGCTCTCGTAGGCTCTCGTATTCCAGGGTCTCGAGTGGTAAAGGCCTTGACCCGGGTGGGGGACGTGGGCCAGCCTTCCCAACCTCTTCCCACGTAGGGGCTCAGTCCTGCTGGAGTGGAAGTTGAACTCACACAAGGAAAGAAGGCAAACTAAACCTGCTTCTTCTTCTTTTATTTTTAAGATTTATTTATTTATTTATATTTAGAGGGGAAGGGTAGGAGAGAGGGAAGGAGAGAGGAAGAGGGAGAGAAATATCAATGTACGGTTGCCTCCCGTGTGGCCCCTGCTGGGAACTGGCCTGCAACCCAGACATGTGCCCTGGCAGGGAATCGAACCTCGATCCTCTGGTTCACAGGCCCGTGCTCAATCCACTGAGCTACACCAGCCAGGGCTAAACCTGCTTCTTGATTGCTGACTCATAAATAGTTGAAGAGACCTCTGGAGCATCCCTTCCGGGATAAACTTTCACAGCTAATTTTGCAAGCTCTAGGTTTCTGCAGAAACCGGATCTCTCATGGGGACCAGGGCCTCACACGAGTACTGGTAACTAGCACAAAGGACGTAAGGACAGACAAGCTTAGCCAACACCCAACAGGACTGCAACCAACACTGACTGGAGGCAATGAGCACTAGAAAGTATTTTAAATGGGAATTATCTTTGAAAGGAGAAGAGTCCAAGAGAGCCCGAATGTGCTGGGGCCCAGATCAGGAAGGGGGTTTGGAGCGGCGGCACCGATCAGAACTCCCCTAACCCGAATTCCCTTCGTCTGGTCTCCGCGCAGACATGCTTGCGGCTCTCCGGCCCCGTGAATGGTCTTGTCAACAACCTGGTCTTGTGAGGGGCCTCCTCCCGCAGGGGATGCACAGTCTAAGGCAGTTCTCCAGCTTGCTTTTAGGAAATGCGCCCCTGGGCGCCCTCTGCCTTCCTGAATGAGAATTTCTGAAGGCCGCTCCTAGAGGGAAGGAAGTGCTTTAAGCTGCCCCTGTTGTTCCAGCGCTTTGCTTAGTGAACGCCTACTTGTCCTTCAGAATGTAGCTTAAGCATCACCTCCTCAGCGAAGGAGTGACGCCTGACTTCGCTGTAGAACTGGCTGCAGCGCTGATCGAGGTTTATTTGCGTGGTTATTTGTTGGTATCTGTCTTCCCCACTCGACCGCAACTCTACGGCAGCAGGGGCTGTGTCACTCTCACTGGGCCCTGAACACCAGGTCTCAGCACACACGGCACCAGGCGCACCATGGGCACTGCGTACAGTATCTGCTGAACGAGCGAACAAGTGGGTGGGTGGATAGCCCGGTGGATGGCGTGGATACATCGTGAGCGGCCGGGTTCAGGAAACGCCTCTGGGGGCGAGTCCTGTTGCCTGGTTAGCTCTTGTGACGTCTGCTCACACATCCTCCCCAGCACGGGAGGTGTGTCAGCACGCGAGGAGACGGAGAAAAGGGTCAATGTGCACTCTGTGCAGCGATCGCTTTGTCACTTCGCTAACTCAGCGTGGAAGGAAGGTGTCACAGACAGTAACGCCCAACTGTGGCCCAGGCCCACAGTAACCAGAGTTACTGAGGGTTCTGTGGTAGTAACTTTTTAATGTGGCAATAGTCGACCAAGTCACCACTTGTGGTTATGTATGACTCACTGAATTCTGTCACGAGTGAGCTTTGTAAAGCACCAAAGCAGTTTGATCCTGAAAGTATCGGTCAGGATGTTGTTTTACCCGGTTCCGAACTCAACTGTTGAACAGAACTGGTTACTTTGCAACTGGCTCTCTTCAGTTTGATTCTTGCAGATTTTGCGCAGTTTTTAAAAACAACCTAATTGTAGGGCCCAGAAAATGGCAAAAAAGCCACCATGGTGGGACACGGGCTAACTCGTCAGGCTCAGCTGAGCCAAGAAGGAACAGGTAGTGGGTCAGGTTGACAGCAGGCGAGGAGCCCGTCCTTTCGGAAGTCAGGAGAGGCGAGCGATGTGCAGGCTGGAGAACCGGGCCCGAGCGGCCGTCAGAGGCCAGAAGCAAGGTCCAGCCACTCAAGTCAAGCACTACGCACCCAGAAGCCAGGACTACCTGTCGGCAGGAAGCCAGCGTTTTAAGGATCATGACCCCTGTCAGAGGCCATCCCAAGTTCAGAGTCAACCAACGCTGCACCACACAGTCCTCACCACGAAGTTACGAAATAGGTGTGACTCCCCCTAGAGCTGAGACGGCCCACGGCTCCAGGTAACAGCAGAATGGCTACATTCATTGAATATTAATTTTAACACATTCTGGTTCAGTTGATTCTCAAAATTCAGTCAGTACTTACCAAATGCCCACAACAGAGCAGGGATTCTGCCAGGTGCCAGGAATTTAAAGATAAATGTGACACTCTCATCCCCCTCTGACCTCAGAGTCTGGAACAATTGTTCTTAAGAGGGGTGATTCTGCCTGCCAAGGGACAGCCATCTGACAACACATGGCTGTCACTGCTGAGGGGAGGGGTGCTAGTGGCATCTAGCGGGTAGAGGCCAGGAACAATCCCACAATGCTCAGGACAGCTCCCACACCAAAGAGTTACCAGGCCCGCAAGGTTGGAAGCACCGAGACCGAGACCCTGGCCGAGAAAGTGCAATCCAGGTGTCAAACTGCACGTGCAGTGACGTTTAGGTGTGCCGCGGTATCAGGATTGTACAGGAGGCAGTGGGGACTCCGTGGACAGGATGACTGAATCTATTGCCATGTGGCCGGGAAGGGGCAGGACATGGAAGGGGCTGTCAGAAGACTCTGGAAAAAGGGGGTCCTGGGAGGTGAGCAGGTGTTGCCCTGGCAGAGGGAGAGGCCAGCTGGGCAGCTGCGTGGGCCTGGGCCAGCGGCCTCTCCAGCCCTTCCAGCCCTTTGTGTCAGACCCCACTGAGTTACAAAAAGTGCTTCCTGGGGTGTCCGGACAGAAGGACAATGATCATCAGTTTGCCATCAAAGACCAATCGAGCCTCTAAATTGAAATAATTCCTTGCCAAGTTTTGGTTTTGGCACAGATAGGAGAAAACATTACCCTTTAGGGAAAACCCCAGGATTGATTCTGAAACGTGCTGTGGCCACTCATGAGTTTTGATTCACTTTGAAGGGTAAAGGTCACGACAATGAAATTGCCTATCCCACTCGAGAGCTCTGAGTTTTTGTCTGAGAAACACAGAAAAGTTAAGGAATTGCACGGTCAGCCACAGAGAGCACAATGAGGTCAGCAGCCTATAACATATCTCTGGGATTTGCTAGAACCTGATGCACTTTTAGCGGGGGCTGCAGCTCTGCTCACAACCCCCACTTCCGTCCTCTCCTGCAGGACGACCGTCAGCCTCAGCAAGCAGCCCTCGCTGCTGGAGATCCACTTATGAGCACAGGCTGGGAAGACATTTCACGGAAATTCTGCCTTGCATCGTCAGAACTTAAACGTGCTCCGCTGTAGGAAGAAACCAGCAACGAGATGTCAGCATCGAAGGAAGAGGCCAGAATCTGGGAACTCGGGAGGAAATACACTGCGTGAGCCCCTGAGCAGGCGGTGGGTTCCATAAAACTCTGGCTGACGTGGCCAGCGGACTTTTCTGAACCCCTGGCATGTATTCGACCCTCTTCCTATGGCTTAGGATAGGGTTACAGGAACATCGTGTGCTGGGTAACGGATCAAACCATTGCACATAACAGCATACAATCGAGAGCTTTGATGGTCCACATTCTTTCTGGAAGAAAGCCCGGCTTGCAGAAGTGCTGATGTGCGTCTTTACACAGTTCAGTAAAACTGCGGTGAGAGAGGGAAATCTGTGCTGGAAGCCCTCCACTCATCAGCTGACTCGCCATCACCCTGCTCACTGGCCGGCCTGGCCGGCTGCTGGCGGAAAGCGGCACGGGGCAGGGAAGCCCGGAGTGCATGTTCGAGGGCCGGGAGCTGCCCCTTAGCCCACTGCTGGGCAATTGAGCAGACAGGGACACCGGGCCAGGGGAGGCAAAGACACCGGTGCTATGCGGGGACAGGAAGGTGAGACCCCACATCGCTGGCTGGACTTTCCAGAGGCAGAGGCTGCGGTGGTCTTGTGTGCAGGAGCCACCTCCTGTCTGGACAGATAGCAGAGAAGGGAACGAACGCACCGACCCTTGCCTGCCGGTGTGAAGGAAGGGCAGCCCCCCGGTGGCAGGGAGCCTCGGAGTCAGCCAAAGCAGCACCCCGCCGGTCCTCCCCGCGAAGAGGATACATCTCCCGTGTTTTCTCGTCCACACACGTGGGGTGACTGAGCTGTGTCTACTCCTGGTGCCTGCGGCAGCCACCAGATTAGGGGACGTTTATGTAAAAGAGGTGGGAAGTGAGTCCTATGATTTGGAAAAATTGACTTGTTTTTTTAAATGTTTATTGATTTGGGAGAGGGAGAGAGAAACATTGATTTGTTGTCTCACTTATCCATGTACCCACTGGCTGACCCTTGTATGTGCCCTGACCAGGATCGAACCCACAACCTTGGCGTATCAGGATGACGCTCTAACCAAATGAGCTACCCAGCCAGGGCAAGGGCTGCTCCCGTTTAAATCAATGCCTGTGTGCCCCCTCGTTTTACCGCATTCTTCCTTCCCCCGTGCGCCTTCCTCTTCCTCTCCTGCCCATAGCCTGAGGAGCGTGGGAGGAAGAGGCTGGGTTGCTGAGGGGTCTGTGTGCCCTGGAGGGGGCCCCTGTGGGCTGAAGGTGCCTATCACCGGGCTCTGGAGTGGGAAAGGCCATCGTCACTGGTTCGTTAGGGACAACGTGGTTGTGTGCAGCTCCGGGGACTACACGTCACCACCGTGCTGATGCGGCCTCGCCGGCACATCTCTGCCGGCTCTGCAGCTCTCTGGCACGGCCTGGTTATCCCCACCAGGGGCGTGGGGCCTGGTTATCCCCACCGGGGGCATGGGGCCTGGTTATCCCCCCCAGGGGCGTGGGGCCTGGTGAAGGCCAGTGGGCACAGAGCAGGCTACCCGGTTTCTGCGTGGCCCTGAGGCGGGTAAGCACAGGCATCCCATTCCATTGGCTCTGGCCCTGCTTTGGCCAGGGTCCGAGAGCCATCCCTTCATGCCGGGTCCTCACCTCCCGCTCCCGCAGAACCTCGGAGGCCTCAGGTGGCCTCCTCTTCCCGTGCGCAGGGGAGCTGCAGGTGGCCCTCGCAAGTGGGCGCGGTCTCCCCATCCTGCTGCTCCCCCTCCTCTCCGACCAGCTTTCCTGGATTCCACTGTCAGCCCCTTCCGTTCTAGTTACCTGTTCTCGCCTTTGGGTCACCTACTGCCTGCCCGCGCCTCCCAAACCATGACTAAGTAGACAGGAAACACAGGCGCAGGCTCTCCGCCCGCCCCCGCAGCGGGCCCTCCTCACTGCGCTTCCGAGGAGACCACGTCTGCGCGAGGCCACTTCATACCCACCGAGATTCCCTACTTCCTTCCCACGCGGCTGCGGGAGCCAGGCTCACCTCCCCTGGAGGCCGGTGAGGCTGCTGTACCTGGCGAGACGGTCCGACACCGTCCTTGGTGGCCCCCGTGACCTCAGAGGAAGTGGGCTGGCACCGGGGGTGGCTTTCCTGACCAAAGTGGACAGGGGGCCCTGGCTCCTGTCCTGGGCTCCGTGGGAAGGTTTTGTATCTGTCCGCAGTGCCCAGGGCAGCTCATTGCAGATGCCAGCCGTTTCTGTTCAGCTTATCAAGACCCGTAAAACCAACCAACACAAAAGTGCGCCGTGACTTTTTCATAAATACAGACGTCCGGGCATTTGAATAATGGTGCTCCTTGGGCAACATGTTTTCGTATTACAATGAGATATTGAAATTTAAGAAGTAAAACAAATGTCTTAACTTTTAAAAAACACTTAAATAATTGGCAAAGCCTGTTTCGTAAGAGCAGCGCACACGCAAAAATACTGATGGCAGCGCTGGCCAAAGCGCCTCGCGCTGTCTAGACAAATATAAACTCGGAGTGGCTGAGATCTGCAGAACGCCGAGTCCTCCCGTCAGCGGCGGGAAACGGCACCGGGCCTCAGCCTCGGTCCAGCAGCCCCCGGCCTGGAGTTCCGGCCGAGAGGGGGATTCGGGGCCAGGACTCAGATTATAAGGGAAAGTTTATTTAGAAAATCGTAGAGGTAGAAGAGGTGAGCCATGGAAGAAATGGACTCGGGGAACAAGGTTCAGCAAAAGAAAGGCCCTCGGAGCTCCGCCGGGCGGGCAGCCAGGCGGTTTGCGGAGAGAGTTATGAGTCTTGAGCCTTTGAGAGACAAAAGAGGGGGAGAGGTTCTGACTGGGGGGTGGGGGGTGGCACCCTGCAGAAAGGAGGGGGTGGGGAAAGGCATGGGAGTGCTCCATCCTGAGGGTTTTCAGTGAGGTCTCAGGAGTGGATCTCCATAGAATATTCACCGTGGTCTCCACTGATTGGTCGGTGCCAGGGCAGGAGTCATTAGTCATTGCAGCTGGTCCTGATGCAGCCACGGACGGCATCACTCTGACTCTGCTGCTTCTCTGGGTCTGGAGCTGAAACACAGCTGAGGTCTAGATGCCGCCTCCTCGGGGGTTAAAGGCTTAAGGGAGAGGTCGTGCAAGGGCTTGTGGTTGTGCCCATCGCCAGGCACCTGGTGACCCTCTGCTCCTGGCCCCTCATTCCTGCTCTGCCCATGCCTCACTGCCTACTGAGCTTCTAGAAATGCAATCTCCATTCATATTTTGTCTGGAAACCAAGGTGGTACTTATTAACAGCTCAAAGAGAATATAATTCCCCTGCTATCTTTGATCCAAGGGGACTTCAGGAGGACGCCAAGATACTCTGCTTGTCAAGAATGAAAGCATGCACCTCCAAGAGTGTTTCTCTTGCGACCTAACCTAAGTAGACCAGCGATTACAGAAACACTAGCTAAGTGAATCTCAAGGCTTACGTCCTCACAGAACTCACCTTGTGGCATCATCAATATTGTGCCAAATAGGAGAGTCGTCCCTAAACTCTGGGCAGTGGCTCCTTGACAGGCAGAGGGCATAGGGGTCCACAAAACCACATGGACAATAAATACGGTGTGTAGTATTTTCCAAATGTGTGTAGATGCTGTTAAGATGAGTAAAACATAAATCAGTTTCAAAGTGTCGCTTTTTGACAGCGCCCCCCGTCTGACTCCAAGGGAACAAGAATACAAGGGGGGAGACGGTGGGTGGGCAGTCACACCCGGAAAAGCCTCGGGTGCTGCACAGTTGGGAGTCACGTAAGTAAAGCTTTTACTTTAAATCAAGTTCCCTGTTCTTTGGGGTGTTAATTACTAATTTTAGAACTTTTGGGGTCTTTCCTTTGGCATTATTTACTTACTATAAAGGGCTTAACCCCGGTCACGTCCTACCTCTTGTTGTCAGAGTGTTTCTGAAACCACTCAAAACGTCGACATTTCTCAGTACCACCCCAAGGAGGACATTTTTAGTGAGAGCCCCACTGGGTCTGATTTCACTCCGTGCTCTTTCATGCTTCCCCCTTGCAGCCAGCCCTCCCTGGAGCGCTCACTTAGAGGAGCATCGTGGGCTGGGGTCAGTGAGGGCGGAAGATCCGCTAGGAGCCGTCTCAGCGTACAGTGCCGCCTACTGACCAGCTCAGCTACGTTCGGTGAACAGGCCACACTGTTACACTCTCGGGCAGGACTCTGGCCCTGAGCTCGGTGAGTCGATGGAGAGCTGCCTCCTCGGGGAGCTGCCACCGGGCCACTCCCGCGGTGTTGAGGGGACGGTCGCCTGTGGATTAAACCACGTCTGCAGACACGGACCTTCAGGAGCAAGAGCAGACGGAGGAGATGAGGGGTGAGGGAGCCAGGACAAGGTGTACCTGGAAGGCTTCCGAAGGTCCCAGCACAGAGCAGCGCAGGGTCCCCAGCTGCGAGGACAGAGGGAATGAGACACACACACCGCTTTTGCCAGCATGTCTTACAGGGGACAGGAAGATGAAGACACTTTTCCAGGAGTCTAATGCAATGGAAAATCTACCCCCAACAGATTCTTGTTTTTTTAATTCCCTGTGATTACGTGATGATTTTAATGTTCCAGCCACTCATGCTTTGTTTGTTTGTTTTGTTTTGTTTTGTTAAAGGCAAAGCATCCTTCCAAAACTCAGTTCCATACGTTTCTAGAACCGGCCTCCGCAAATGTGGAGTCCTCGATGTCCTCCCTCCGTGGGGCAGGGAAGGAAGGCTGTCTTGGATATTGACAAACAGCAGGATAACAGGAAGTGAGGTCCTGCTGGGACAGCGTTCCTGCCCTCTCCGATGAGGTCCTCCCTGGGCCCCCACCCACTGTTTGATCTTCCTCTGGTCCGGATCTGAAAGGAATGATGCCGATCGGATGCATGAACCTCGTGCTCTCCAGAAGGCCGAGCTGGAAGCTGCCTGCCTCCTGGTGCCTCATTAAATCGCACAAATGTTCTGAGTAGTTAAAACACCCTTAGAGACCCTGTGTTTACATGTCTGACTTCTAACAACAGAGGAAGCGGGAGGGAGTCCCTTCGGAGGTCTGGTCCTCGTTGTCGTCAACATGCTCTGGAGTCTCCGACAGCTGGCAGTCCTTTCATCTTCCCCGTCCCTTCTTCCAACACAGACTGTCCTCATTTCCAGTGTCCTGGGCTGCTCCTCCCTTGATCTCTCTGATTCTCTCACTGGAATATCCGTCTGGCCTCTCCAGGAAGGTCGTTGAGTGTCTGTGACCAGACCCCTCGCTGGCCAGAGAGACCCAGGGTCTCTTCTGCAGGGGCACACGCTGGTGGTGGGGGTCCCTTTGAAACCACGCCACCTGTTCACTCCCCTCCCACAGGGAGAGGAGAGCACCCGCAGCACACCCAGTTTCCGTTATTCCTGCAGAAAGAGTGGACTTGCTCCTTTTTCCACTTGGAGATAATCCTTCTGCACACAGAAAACTGACCACAGAGTCGCGTGCCCCAGTTCGGACTTGTATGACGCGATTTGCTCTGTTGCGGAGGGTGGCGGCTGCTCCCCAGGCCGTGCTTTGGACTCGTGAGTATAAGGTGAAAATCTACATCCAGAATGGGCCCCAAAGTTTGCTGACAATCCTTGAGGTTTTATTTATTAGTTAGTTTGTGGGGGGTTGTATAAAAAATAAGTTATCTTCCCATAATTTTATATCTTTAAATGCCACAGAAAAAGGAAATCACAGAGTATGCAAAGTCTAAGAAAAGGTGAAAATACTTCCAACCGAAATGGAGGGGCAGGGACAGATCTACCCACCTCCTCAAACAACCGACACAACACAAACGATGTACAAAACAATTTTTTTCAAGACTTTGGGCCTCAGGCGATAAAAGACAGTGACCCCCGAGAAGTGGGGAAACGAATGCAGTGAGACCCATAATTGCCCCCACTTGCTGCTTCAAGTCTTCACGGTGCAGGACCGAGCGGGGAAGTGGGTGGGGCTTGGAGCCTGAGGAAAGAGGCCGGAGCGCCAGTCCAGGGAGCTCAAGGCCGAGAGAGGGAGAGCACTTCACAGAGAGAAGAGCCCGGTGACCTGCGCAGTGCACCTGAGTGTGCAGCGGGGAGCTGGCTCGCCTGTGCACGTGGAAAAAATACAGGATGCAAAAAAAAGAAATGAGAAAGAAAGAAACGTCCAAAAAGATTAGAGGAACGAGTACCTAGAAATGACACGGGACGTGTCATGATGCTGTCTGACCAGCTGACTAGAAAAGTCCGTCGCTCTGGGGTGCTGGGGCGAGTTCTCAGAGGGGTCTTGCTTCTGTGCAAAAGTGGAAGCTGTCAGGACTGGAACACTAGCAAGCAGCAAGGCCAAACTATACGCTGTTTACAAGAAACTCGCTTTAAATGATACAGACACGACTACATTATAAGTAAAAGTCTAGAAGATATACTAAGCTTACACTAGTCAGAAAAAAAACTGAGGTGGTTGCATTAATATTAAACAGAGTCCATTTTAGAAGAAAAAAATATCAGAGGCAATTTCATAATGGTACAGAGTCAAATAACCGAGGCTATATAAATGTCTACATGTTTATATGCCTAATAAGAGAGCTTCACAACACATGGAGCAGAAACCGATAGAACGGCAAGAGGAAAGAGACAATCCAAGATTATACTCAGTGATCTCAAAACCCCTCCCCACAACCCTGTTGACACCCCACAACCAGACTGCACATTCTTTTCAAGGGCACTTGTCATGGTAGACTATTTCTTCACTTATAAAACAAATCTCAATGACTTTAAAAGGATTAAAGTCACACAAAGTATTTTTATGACCGAATGGACTTGAATTAGAAATTAATAAAGAAACGCATCTGGAAAATTATCTATTTGGAAAATAAATAACTTCTAAAGAACCAGTTGCTAAAGAAGTAGTAAAAAGAAATATTAGAAAGTATTTTTAACTGAATAAGAATAAAAACGTAACATCGAAAATTATGCCCTGGTTGGTGCGGCTCAGGGGATTGAGTGCCAGCCTGCCAATCAAAGGGTCGCAGGTTTGATTCCCAGTCAGGGCACATGCTTGGGTTGCAGGCTGGGTCCACAGTAGGGGGAGCGTGAGAGGCAACTGATTGATGTTTCTCTCCTTCTCTTTCTCCCTCCCCTGACCCTCTCTAAAATAAATAAATAAAATCTATAAAAAAGAAAACCTGGGAGGCCTGCAGGAAAATCGGTCCTTGGAAGAGTATTGATAGCAGTAAACATCTGTATTAGAAAAGAAGAATGGCTTCAGATCAATGATCTCAGCTTCTACCTTGAGAAACTGGAGAAAAGGAGAGAAAATTAAACTCAAAGTAAGCGGAAGTCAGGAATAGTTAAGACCAGGGATGAAATCAATGAAATGAAAAACAGAAAAGCTATATGAAAAATCAATGAAATGAAAAGCTGTTTCTTGACAAGATCAATAAAACTGATGAACTTCAAGCCAGCGGATGAGAGACAGAGAGAGAAATCACTACTATCAGGAATTAGAAAGGCAATATTTCTATAGAGTCTACAGATATTAAAAAGGATTATTAGGGAATGTTATCGATATCTATAGGTAGATCTAATCTCTAGATACTATCTATAGATTAAATCTGACCTTTTAAACGGGACAGACAAATTCCTTGAAAGACATTCGTCTGCGGCTCCGCGGCCCTGGGCAAGGTGTGCAGGGCCTCCACGCCCGCCAGCCCCCCGCGGGGGTGGCCCTCCGCTGCGCAGATGGCATCTGTCTCATTTTCAGAGAGAAAGCGCCCCTACCCAAATCAACGGCCCGACTTCTTCTGCTGTCTAAACTTTTAAGTAAGGGTTTGAACAGTTTGTGCCAATGTGTGCAAAGTCCCCCAGTTTGAAAACAGGCTGAGGAAATGGGCAAAAATTCGGGGAGTGAGGGGAAGAAGCATCCCGGTTTTCCTGTTCCTGCTGAGCCCGCTCTGTGCTCCTTCCTGCCCTGCCACCCTGGGGACGTCTCTCCCCACTCTCCCCACGACAGCCGAGCAGTGTCCACAAGGACAAGCATGAGGGGGCAGCGAGGACAGGGCTTGGGTCTGTGGAACTTCCCTTACTAGACATCACCTTTCACAATGGTAAAGCATCACGGCGTGCAAGCCAGATGAAGAGAAGCTTTTAGGTAGAGTAAATGAAGCTTTAAATTGTTCTGCAAGTTTCAAGGGAGCCTCGGGGCTTTGGGTCTCCCCTGCTGGGGCCCCAGCTCCCTGCCAGCCTCTCCGGAAACTTGCTCTGGGTCCAGGAGAGACGGGCAGCCCTCGCCGGCCACTGGTCCCTTAAGACAACGCGCTGGGAGCAGGAAAACAGCGTTCCTGCCAACTGCGGGGCGGGCTCAGAAACTTTCTGCTCCAACAGCAGGAAACCTGATTCTGCAGAGGGGAACCTCGGAGCAGCGGGCTTCAGTTCCACCTTCTGCTGCTCCCGCAGGGCCTGGGTCAGTGCAACCGCCCTCCTGGGGGGCCACTCTGGGCCAAGAAACACGTGTTCTGATTCCAGCTTCCAGCACAAACTTCCTCGGCTCTGCCTCCTCCCAGACGAGCACTCTCGTCCCTGCGGGCACAGGCCTGTGGTTCTGGGCCCCCTGGGCCCGCGCACTCACTCAGAGGACACAGGGGGCTGCTGCCACTGACACGGTCATTGAATCAGGGTCTCAGTGTCCCCATGGGGCTGGTGACTGCCCTTTTCCCCCTGAAACACAGTCCACTCTTCGGCCACCACTGCTGGGCGGGGGCTTGCCCTGGGCTCCGAGCAGAAGCTTTGAGCTTCCCGTCACCAGCTGGAGCCTTGATGTGCTGGGTCGCTCCTGCGACCGGGCAGCGGGGGGGGGGGGGGGGGGGGGGGCTTGCTGAAAGGCAGAGGCCAGCCCGCAGGCATTGACCTTTCGTGTTGAGATTATAACGTCTAACATCTTGCTTCCTGTGCAGCAAAACAAAGCTGAACTGGCGCTTTTATTAGCAGAACACTAGAAAGAAATTAGGTTGGCATGAGATTAATATTTTTAAGCTTACCCTGCTTCGCCTCTCGTCAAAAAGATGACACGAACAGAGGCTCGAACAGCCACAGCTCTGGGAGCCAGACGGACTCTGTGTGACGTGCGGTCCTCACCAAGAGACGGCATCGCCATTGTGTGCAGGACAGTCGGGACTCGCTCTGGCCGTTTCTCACCGAACCCTTGCGGTCACTCTATGACGTCCAGAGAACATGCGCGGGTGTCTCGGCCTGGTGAGGGTGACTTGCCCAAAGCCACGTGGTGGTGTGTCCGGGCCAAAGGGAGAATGTGGTTCTCCTCGGTCCTGGCGCTGCACTGGGGCCACCTGGGGCCTGAGGGGCCCCCCGCAGTGCCTGGTCCGTCCCGTCGCCAGCCCGGAGACCTGTTTTCCTCGGTTCCCTACATAGATGGCCGTGAGGGGCTTAGCCGAGTGGAGCACGGGACCACCCACGGGCTGCCGCAGGCACTCAGGGTGGGAAGGACCAGAGAGGAAGGTGCAGGGACCCAAAGGGGAAGGGGCCGGTTTTCTGGTGTTTGTGTGAGGAGGCCTGTGACCTGGGGCAGCCGTGACACTGAGTCCAGCGCCCCCCGAGACCGTGACGCTGCTGGTCAGCCTCAGACAATCCCGAGAGCCCCTCGACCTTGTTCACTCTGGGACCCTGGTCACTCTGCGGCGGGACAGCCTTTGCCCACTGGGCCCTCCTCCCTGGGACAGAGTCACTTCCAGTTTCTGCGAGAAGAAAGGAAAGCTTTCTCAGCTGATCGCACTTCTGCTAAGTTGGGGTGTCTTGTGGGCGAAAAGTACAAGAACACACATGCGGGGGGTCTGCCTCACCCCGCCGAGTCAGTGTCACCCTCAGACATAAACGTCACCGACCTTTACAGACCGTTCTTGATATGGTCCCCAAATAAAAGCGTATAATACAACTTAAAATGAGTTTAAATTGAAAGATGACCTTTTCCTGGAAAAATCTGAATAAAACTTCAAAGCACTAAATAACAGGGCTGCACTCCAGCCACGCTCGTCCCCGGGTTGGGTGCGGAATGTCACAGATTCCCGACAGAGACCCTCGTCCCCTCACCCGCCTGCAGGGGCGTCACACACAGTCGGGGAATCAGACTGTGTCACTCACTGGGCCTGCAGCCTTCAGACACGGCCGGACTGAGGCGGGGAAGGGGCAGTGGGGCAGAAAAGGAGGCGTGCGCTCAGGGACATCCAGCAGGCAGTGGCCTGGGGTCTGGGGGACACAGCCAATCGAGTCGCAGACTCCCAGAACCCTGCTGATCATCCCGGCCTCGGTTTTCAAACAGGCCTTCATCAGCAAAATCTTTCCCTCAACCGGATGCGGGTAGCCAAGGGACAAAGCGGGGGCTCCTACCTGACCCCCAGCTTTAGACAGAGAGACACGTGGAGGCTAAAGCCTCAACTGGTGCTGGCGGGCCAGAGGGCGGAGGCGGTACCCCACTTACTAGCTGTGTGACTTGGGGGGAGTTCTTTAACCTCTCGGAGCCTCCATTTCCCCCTGGTAAGAGCACCCCAGCCTCGGAGGTTTGTTGTGAGGCCGAGCACCTGGCACGGGGAAGCCTCACGTAGGCAGGCGCTCACTGTGGCCGCCCATGATGTGTCCTGCGCCGGGAGCTTGGCAGTCCTGGCCTTGACGAGGAGGTCCTCCGTCACAGCGACAGCATGGCCCCTCCGACACATTCAGACGCGGTGGGTGGAAGTAACCGCGTTCTCTCCGCGCTCCCATCGTGTAGGGCACCGCCCTCGCTGCTTTAGCTACCGTTTGCTCCTTGACAAACCACCCAAGACGCAGCGGCTCTCGGCCACAGCTGTCTCCCTGCCGCCATCCTGTGCCTCTGAGTTCCGGCAGGACTGAGAGGCGATGTCAGTTGGGTGACTCCATTCTCGTCCACGTGGCCTCTCTTTCCCTGTGACCTGTGACATTCTCTGTCCAGCACGAGCTTCCGACCTGGCAGCTGGCTTCAAAGAGGGAGCAGATGACAGCAGGGAGGCCTCCTGAGGCCCAGGCTCAGAGGCGGCCATCACTTCCGCCACGTCCTGGTGGTCCAGCCCGTCTCCAGCAGCCCCGACTCAGGGACGAAGTCTCACGGCACCTCGTGACGGGCGGGGCCGCGCTGCACACAGGATGGGGCGCTGCTGGCAGCCGTCACCGCGGTGCCCGTCCTGCCGGCCGCACCGCGCGGCACTTCCGCCCTCACTGCAGGCGCCTGCTGTGCACGCCTTCCTCCTCTTTGTGCACACAAGCGCCCCGCTCAGCGCCAGCATCTCGGGCGTGTCCGTGCGCCCTCGGGGCAGCACCCCCAGGCTGACACGCTGAATGTGTGCCAGTTGAACGGCAAAAAGGGGACCGGCTGAGTCTCGATTTTTACCTTACCTTGACAACAATAACAAGAATAGTGTATTCATTTTTTGAAAAACAGCTCCAAGCCTTAAGACTTTGAACATGTCAGATAGTCTACTCTTTTTTTTTTCTTTTTTAAATGTTCATTAAAAGCACGTCTCTCTCTTCCGTTGTGTTTTCAGGCGTTGGGCACCATCCTAGCTTTGACAGGATGCGGTGAGAAAACGTGCACTTCACCCGCCTGGAGACCGAGCGGGAACGAGGACGTCGGGGGGTCGGAGGGTCCGCCTGCGCGTCTTAAGGAGCGGTGCGGGGGGGAGTGGGGGCGGGGGCTCTGTGTAAATACACACGTTCCACACTGAAATTTCAAAACGTACGTGAGTTTCAGAGCAAGGTAAAGTTTTAGCAATGAAAGCAAATCCTTCTAACATCTCCCCGAGAATGCACACTCTGGCCTCAAGGCACGTTCTTGCCTAAAACCTTAGTGAATGAAATTTTCTCTTCACAGATGTTACAAAGCAGACCCAGGTTGGCCTACTGAAGCTTCGTTTTTATCTTTGCTTCCAAGCTTAACAGGCAATCCTTGCGTTTGTAAGCTGGGCCCCCCAGGAAAGGGGACGAGGGGTGTGACGCGCAGTGTTGAGAAAGCCGGGCAGGTTCCCGTGTCCCGGTTCTCACACGGTCCTGGGTCTGGCCCGCTCTGCTCCGGCGGCAGGGCCTTCCTGCAGCCGTGTCCTGGGCCAGGGACTGAAAGCCATGAGGAAGGCAATGGGTCAGAGCTGGGGGAGGGTCCAACGAACTTTCCACTTCAAGATGCACTTGGCACGAGACAAATCCCTAATTGTCACTGTGGTGCAAGTAGCCCCAGCCACACGGAAACTGGGAGAGGCCTGAAGCCAGGGCCGCTGTCAGGCCTATTGGGTTTCACACAGGAATCTTAACAGTCACAGTGAAAGCCTTCTCGGAGCAGGCGTGGGTCTGCTGGGAGCCAGGCTGAGGCACTTGCCTTTAACACTCTGCCGCCTAGCTCGGGGTCATTTTGGGAGTAGTTAGCTACATTAATGCCAGGTTAGCTACATTAATCCTTGCTCATATGGCACAAAAATACTGCAGGCTGTGAGGTTTGGGGGATGCTTCTTGGTTGCTTGTGGGAGGGATGGCTTAAACCTACCAGCAGACGGGTAAGGAATAAGCTTTGGGGTCTGGCACCAACTAGGAATCAAACCCAGCAGCTGCCGCCCGCCAGCTAGCCAACCCCCCAGGCTTTACTTATTGGCTCGGAGCCTCCCAGTTTGCTCCCCTGCAGAAGAGAGGAGGCAGCACCCCCCCCCCAGGGTTGTGGGGGGACTGTATTCTCCAGCACCAGGCTGGGGCTTCATAAGTACGAACTCTTAGGGGTTACTTAAGAACATGTGAACCAAAGCCATTTCTATATTCCTACTCTTCATGGAATTTTCCCACGATTAGAAGTTCATTAACATAAATCTTCATTTTATAACAAAACAGAACAAAGACCCCATGTGAGATAAGAAGAAGGACATTTGAGTTCGTGGGTTTCTATAGATCCCATGGGAACCAAACTAGCAATGATCAGCTGCCAAATGTTCTTCTCACCGAGTAAAGGGAAACTCCTAGATGAAAGCTCGTCACTCTGTGGGCGTCCGCGTTAATGTAGAATAAGGTCAAGGTGAACTTAGTCCTGAGAGACAGTCCCCGCCCAGGAGTTTTCTCAGGAAAGAGCCCTCGCCGCATCGGCAGGACGCATCCCAGGTGCCCAGAGAAGTCAGCGAGGGGGCGCACCGGGCGCCTTCCGCTGGGGCATGTCTTCGAGCAGGAATCTTCAGGTGTGTGAGCTGTCTACAGGTTCTCCTCTACAGGATAATAAACAACGATCTCTTAGTGATGTGGAAAATACGTATTTTAAGTTAACTGATAGAGAAACCGGTGTTCACTTTGAGAGCGATCTTAGAAAGGGGGACATGAAGTTTCAGCTCTTCCTTCCAGGTGGTTCGATGACAGACGCCTTGCCAGTCAGGGGCGGGCTCCGACCGACTCGGAAGCTGTTAGGTTGTAGGTACCCAAAAGAGCCGGTCAGGCCAGCCGGGTTACCTTGGGTGAGCTGGTCCACGGAGGGCACTGTGTCCAGGACAGGTTGTGGCAGGGCACCAGCCAGGACAGAATCAGGGAGGACAGTACATCTTCCAAGAGCAAGTGGACCAGGGAGAAGAAGCGCTTCTGTGAGAGAGATCCTAAGGAAGGTTGGCTCCAAGTCGTCCTTGCCCCTGTGTGGGGGAATCCTCGTCCCTGACTCAGTCTACCCTCAGACCACTCCAGGAGCCCCAGGCCCACGCCACCGGGCAGGCCAGGCCCAGTTTGGTTGATGCTTCCAGCAGTAGAATCAGACAGTTACACCAAACCTCCTCTCCACAGAGGTCCTTCCTGTCTACCGGTGTAGTTGGGTCCTAGACTCCAGGATCAAGCTGACCACAAATTCCTCATTTTCGTTTACCTAACTTGGGAATGGACATGCCGAAGGAGGATGAAAATCAGGGACAACTTCTTTAAGGTTTTAGAGGGGAACGTGAAATACCAGATACATCTGTACAAAGTGAGTTCACAGAGAAACGGACCAGGGCTCTGCAGGCCAACTTGGATCCCAAGGAGCTCTCCCACCACTGTTGGAAGGTAGGACCGAACCGACTCCACCAGACTCTCTCTTAATGTTTCTTGGTGGCCCTACGGGGATCACATCGCGAAGGGGCGGGCAGGCTCAGGGATCTGAAAACCGAAAACCGACAGGCTGCAGGTCCTGTGTCTCCAGGGGACGCTGCGTCCCGGGAGGTGCTGAAGGCCAGGGGCTGTCCCGCAAAGGCTGTGGGCTGAGGTCTCTTATCGCAGCCATAGTCGGACGGGCACTCCAGGGGTCCAGGTCAGCCGCCGACGCTCAGGTTCCGTAAAGAGAGCTGGTCCCCTCCCAGGTCAACGTCACTAGGAGAACCTACATCCTCTGTCAGAGGCTTCCCAGGGCGAACTTTGTTCCGAGAGGAAGAAGATGGGCGAATCAAAACAAGTTCCCTTTTCTCTGACTTACAGTGCAATTTCCAATTTTCCATAGCTCACCCGCCATACTATAAATTCATTTTAGAGCTTCCTGCTTTCTCTATTATTAAAGGCACTTTTCATTGTCCTGAAAGGCTTGGGGGTTTAAGTGGTTAATTTTATTGATGACTTCTACTTTTTCCCTAAGGAAATATGGCAGAAAATCATAACTATTTTGAATGACATCTCCAAACATGATAACTGTTAAGAATGTCATACGTGGGCAGGCTCTTGGTGCCCTGGAAGAAAACGTCACAGGTTCACGCCCCCAGATTTGGGAAGACCTGACACACCTAGGCTGGGCCAAGTGGGTGGCGGTCCCCCTCTCGAAGGACATGGCCCCCTGCCAAGTGCGTTTCTGTAGAGACACCATCTCAGGATAAATAGGGTGCCCCCGAGGCAGAACCCCATACGTTTTACAAGTTAAACTATTGTGGCAAGCCTCAAATTGCTGCAAGAACTTGTATATTTATCTACACACATCTATGTTACGTTACCCAAAGCAATGAGCTTGAAAGACGATCCAATTTATTTTCTTACGTCCTCAGGAAAAATGAATGCATTATTGTCATTTTTGTAGTCCTATAAACATGTGTATTTTGTACGTTTACATATGCAGAATCTGCTTCTCAAGGTCAGGCATGGAACTATTTGCCTTCGTTACTTGGCTTGCCCCATTTATTACAATCTACACTGGTGTCAGGATTGTATCAACAGGCTTTGAACTTGCCCTCCACTGAGATGTATGGATTACAGCAGAGCCCACAGTGAGGCCTGTTCGTGCTCCCGCTGCTGTGAGGCACCAACCCTCAGGGACCCACTGAGCGCCCTGCACACACCAGCCTCCCGCACGGCCCTCTGGGTCCATGAAGCTTCAGGACTTGACTATCGCCCCCTATTTCAGCCACGTCAATAAGCCTCTCAACCCCAAACTCCTTTATTGCCTCTAACCCTGACAACTAAACCTGCAGGTCAGCACCACGCCACTCCCCCCACCACCCAGGTTTACTGAGACACAACTGAGACAACGTCGTGTAAGTTTCAGTGTGCATTGTGATGACCTGATGCTCTGTGTCACAAAACGATGACCACAGTAAGGTTTGTTAACATATCTGTCGCCTCGCAGAAGTACTATTCTTTTTATTGCGGTGAGACCGGCGAGAACATTTAAGATTCAGTCTCTTAGCAGCTTTCCGGTACCCAGTGTGCTGTAACTGCGGTCGCCGAGTTGCACGTCCCATCCCCGGGACGCGTGCATCTGACGTAACCGGAGTCCATGCCCTCTGGCCAGCATCCCTCTTCCCCACCACGCAGCACCCAGCAACTGCGTTCTACTGCTTCTATGAGTTTGCTTTTTAATGTTTCACAAGTGAGATCGTACAAGATTTTCCTTTCCGTGTCTGACTTCCTTTACTAGCATAATGCCTTCAAGGTCCATCCACCTTGTCACAAATGGCAGGATTTTCTTCTTTCTGGCCGAATAGTGTTCCAGCGTGTGTGTGCACACGCGCGTGTGTGTGTATCACGCTTTCTCTCTCCGTTCTCTGTCAGCGAGCACTCCAGCTGTTTCCAGATCCTGGCTATTGTGAGTATTGTTGCAATGAATGTGTAGGTGCAGACAGCTCTCCAAGGTAACGCTTTTCCCCTTTGTACATGAACCCCAGAGTAGGACAGTGGGAGATCACAGGGTAGCTCTACTAATTAGTTTATTAATTTTTGGAACAACTTCCGCACAGCGCGCAGTAACGATCGCACTGACTTGCATCCCTGCCGACAACGCACCAGCATTTGCTGTCGCCGATGTTTTGGTGACGGCCATCCAGCCGGGCAGACGGAGCGACATCTCACCATGGTTTCCGTCGGCATTTCCCGGAGGACCGGTACGCTGAGCGCCCGTCTGCGCGCTGGTTGACCACTGGGATGTCTGCTTCGGAAACGTGTCTGTGCAGGTTCGTTGCCCGTTTTTAAATTTGGTAACTTGGGGGTGTAGCTATTGAGCTCTACAAATTTCTTTCATGTTTTAGGTGTTAACGCTTCATCAGATGTATGGTTTGCAAATGTTTTCTCCCACTCCGTATGTCGGCTTTTCATTTTGTTGATTTTTTTTCCTGCTGTGCGGAGCCTTTAGTTCAATGTGGTCCCATTGGTGTTGCTTCTGTTGCCTGCGCTGCGGTGTCGTACCCACGGAGTATGGTTTGGGCTGTGGGCTTGCCATACGTGGACTTGATTCTGTGCGATTCGTTCCTTCTACATCCGCTTTTCTGGGAGTTTTTATCACAAAAGAATGCTGGATTGTGTCAATGCTTTTCTGCATCTACTGAGACAGTGACATGATTTTTATCTCATTCTGTTGGTGTCGCGTGTCGCGTTACTGGTTTGCGTGTGTGAACCCTCCCGGCTTCCCATCTGGTCACGCCACGTGGTCCTTCTGTGGTGCTGCGGGATCCCGTTTGCTAGTCTTTTGTCGAGGATGTTTGCATCCACCCCTGTTCATCGGGGACCTCGGCCTGTAGTTTCCTTTTCCTGTACTGTCCTCATCTGGCTTCGATATCACAGAACTGTGGGCCTTGTAAAATGCGTTTGGAAGTGTTCACTCCTCTTCGGTCTTTTGGAAGCATCTGAACAGAATTGGTATTAATGCTTCTTTAAAGCCTTGGTAGAATTTAATTGCCAAGCCATCTGGTCCTGAGCTTCTCTTTGTTGGGAGGTTTTTGATTACGGATTCAATCCTCACTTGTTATTGGTCGGTGCAGATTTTCTGTTTTTCCATGATGCAGCTTTGCGACGTTGAATGCTTCTCGGGTTTTACTCACTTCTTTAGGCGTGTTTAACTGTCAGTGTACAGTTGTTCACGATGGTCCCTTACGACCCTCTGTGTTTCTGTGACACTAGCGACAACGTCTCCTCGCTGACCTCTCACTGCATCTGGGTCCTGTCTCTTTGTTCTTGGTAGATCCAGCTGAGGGTTTGTCTAAGTTATTTCTCTTTCCAAAGACCGAACTCGGAGTCTCAATGACCTGTACGTTCTTACAGACTGATTCTGACCACGGCGGAGAGTTGAAAGGAACAGAACTTCAGTTCGGGAGTGGCCGGAACGTTCGCCTGCTCAGTCCCCCGCCGCTTGTTGAATGTCTGTCGTGCGCCAGACTCTCTGCAGTGAGCTGAGTCCAGAGGCAGGCGCTCGCTCGCTCGCTCGCCGCGGGGAGCTCCCAGTATGACGCGTGGGAGAGAACAGAGAACACAGGCTGAGCCATGCGTTAGAGCGGCGGCATGTGTTTGAAGGAATGACTGGGGGGGAATGCGCTCTTCCACTTCGGCTGCTGAGGACTCAAACTGGGGACGGGTGGCCCCGACTCCCTGGGCCTCTGGCTGGCACACAGCCCTGTTCTGTCGGGACTGGGAACGATACCTGAGCTGGGCATGTGCCCTCTGACCCTCTGACCTCTGTGCACCTTGCTCTGTGCCCAGGGCAGCTGGGTTCTACGGGCGGCCCCAACAGCATCCCTGGCCCCTGGCCTACAGCATGTTTGTAAGCCGGGACCCAGAAGACAGAAGGAGCTGGGCTGCAGGGTGTCGGCAGTTTCCCCGAAGGCTGCAGCTCCCATGGAGAATCTCCCATCAGATTCTCAGGAATCTGCTGACCACGCCTGCCCTCCCGTCAACTTGAGGGGGATAAAGTCCCCCCGCCCCCTGCTGTGGTCGGCCTGGCTGTTCCATGCTGGTTTGTTTTAAGATTATCCAGATTTTCGCAAATAATCACAATAATAAACTTTCCTTAATTATCCTCATTTAATGTGCCATCTTTTCCTGCAGGGATGCGTGGAGCCAACTTTGCCCTTGAACTTGTTACTGAAAGACATGGGTTGCAGGGATTATTTCTAAGGAATGGGGTAGGTTGATATTCAAGAACCAAAGTTTGCAAACAACCTATTTTTTTATGTGTGTTAGAATTAATCGAAACCTAGGGCTACAACAGCAGCATTCTCCCTTGCGTGCGTCCACACGCTCTCGTATGAGAGCGGAGGGGTGGGCTCGGAGCCATCCGGCTGGACTTGCTCGTGGGCACCCCCCCACCACGTTCCTCCCGAGAATGGATCTCCTGGCCTTGGGTCCCCTCTGGAGGACACCATGTGCGCACCCCTGGGTGAAGGAATGACGGAATGGCTGAACGCCATGTTGGGGCACCGCATCTGTCCCACCCAAAGTCCCCAAGCATGCTTTCCCCACCCCAGCCCTTGTCGCATTAGCCATTGTTACTTCACAGACACATCTGGCTTCCCTGTTTGCCCTTTGGGGAGGGTGTGAGGGGCACTAAGGAGGCTCACTGAGCACACCCCCGGGAATTCCTGTGCCAGTACTTCTGGGTTCCGCTGGGTGTCTGTCCCCAGTTTGCTGGACACTCAGACTCATATTGAAAGAATTTGTGAAAAGAAACCATCTGGCGCTATAAAGTGGCGTTTGCAAACATCGCAGAATGTTTCAGTTGGTCGACACGTGAGAAATGATCAACGATCAACTAAAAGACAAAGAAAGCATTGTGAGCGGAGAAGGGGACTGGACGGCCCGGCAGTGCAGGCAGATAAACTCTCCCTAAATGCCCATCTACACGGGTCCAGAACCTTCTCTGTGAATTCCACCCGCTCGCCACAGGTCGCACGACAGTCAGAGGTGGTCGCAGTCTAGAGGCAGAGATGTCCTTTGCTCCACAGAAGTCGTGGAAATGGGAAGAAAGCCTTTTTTCCTTGTGCGGAGAGACCAGCTTGCAGAGCGGCTGGGGCAGGAGTGGGCGAGGGCGGCCGGCTTGGTCGGAGGGTTCAGGGGCCAACGCGTCCCTCTCGGTCCAGTTCCTCCTCGTAGAGAATCCGTTTCCGAAAAAGACCGCTGCTCAGGTTTGTCTAATTAAACAAGTGCAGCTTACCAGTTCCTTCGAAAGCTTCTAACTGTACAGTCAGACCCTCAGTTACTCGTTAACAGGAGTTTGTGAAGCTGTATGGGAACTAAATAACCCCTTCAGGTTAGGAAGGCATTGTATGTGCCCGGATTCTAAAAGCCTCTTTTAGCCTCATATGGCCATACTTGGCACAATTTATGTTGGGCCACCCAGAATAAAGGGGTTCCAAGTGAATGAAGGATCGTAAAAGACACAGGAAGGGAACGGGGGAACACACGGGTCCTTATGCAGCCAACACGGAAGAGGCTATTTTATACATTCCGGAGGATTGTATCATAAAAGAGTGTTTTTCAAACAGTAAAAGAACTAACAAAAAACAGTGAAGCTCTTTCTATAATAAAGCCTTCCGTGACCCACGTGGGTGAAGCTGAGGGCACGCTCCCGCCGGGGCTGGGATGCGGCCTGGGGCCGGCTCGCCCACCCACTGCTCCTCTGAGCTCCGTCCTCGGCACCTCAGCACTCGAAAGGAAACAGTTTGGAAACCTCTAGAAGCTCCTGCTCACATCCATTCAAGACAGTCCAAGAGCAAGTGGATTTAAAATGTGGAAGGAGGAAGGTGGGACACAGTAAAGGGCTTTGAAAGCTTTGGGGTGAAGCCCCCAAACAGAACTGCAGGGGCTGCTCATGGTCGCTAGAAGGAAGCGCAGGAAGCCCCCGCTTTACGGCCCCCACGAAGGACCTCAGCCTCTCTCTGCAATGCCGCCTCCCACCCCTGACCCCTCTGTGGTGTTCCAGGGGGCCCCCTGTGCCGGGCTGGCCTGCGCCCCCCTGCCACACAGACATGGGGCGAGCCAGGCTTGCCCCGTGCTGAAGGGCTGAAGCTGGACTTGGAGGATTTAGTTTGAATGATGAAATATGTCATTCAATAACTGTTATGTTGGTTGCGCCCTATTTTTGATAGAGTGGGTTAAACAACACACATTATTAAAATCTACCTGTTTTTGTCTTTTTTAAATCGTGGCTGCTAGAAACGGCACGTTGCACGTGCGGCGCGCATCGTATTTCTGTTAGTGTCGTCAAGCCAGAGGACTCCAGAGAGGCTGGCCGGCGAGCCGGGGGGCCGCTCTGAGACTTCCGTTGGTGGTGGGGCTGCAGGAAGCCTGAGGAGGTGCCCTCGGCGAGGCGGGAACACGGGCTCTGTCCTCAGTTATTAGAGAGACAGCGGGGACGTGGGTTGTAAATGTGTAGGGAGTGAGTGCGCATGAATTTTCCGCGTTTTTTAATGTTGGCAACTATTTCATTCCTTCAAAAAAAGAATGTAGCACAACAGCGTTCCGGCCAAACAGAATGCGTGGGAGCCAGAGCTGGCCCGCCGACGGCCCTGTGGGCGCTGAGGCTCCCTCCATCAGCCCTGGGCTGTGTTTCCAGCGCTTTTCCGTCCCCCCGCCCAAAGCTGTGCCAGCCCCCCAGACAGGCCGTCTCATGTCCCGCACCCCAGCACCTCACCTGAGGCACCCGTCGATGCTAACTGGATGACCGCGACATGCCCGAAAGAACAACAGGTGCTGGAATCTTCTCGTTTGGAGGTTCTTAAACGAGACGTGTTTTTCTTCTCTTTCTGGGGTCTGAGCTGTGGTCCCACCAAAGGGAGAGTGAGGAACCAGCTACTTGAGCTCATTCTCATTGGAGCAAATGTTTCTGCAGGACATTACTTGCTTGCGGCAAAGGGGGTTACGGTGGTCCTCTTCTGCGCCGTGCTGAAAGTTAGAGAAAACGAAACTGTTCAAATGGAAACACTGGAATGCAATTTTATTTTTTTATTTTTTTAATATATTTTATCGATTATGCTATTACAGTTGTCCCATTTCTCCCCCATCATTCCCCTCCACCCTGCACACCCTCTCCCACCCACATTCCCCCCTTTAGTTCATGTCCTTGGGTCATAAGTTCTTTAGCTTCTACATTTCCCACACTATTCTTGCCCTGCCCCTGTCTATTTTCTACCCACTATCTATGCTACTCATTCTCTGTACCTTCCCCTCCTCTCCTCCCACACCCCTGTTGCTAACCCTCCATATAATCTCCATTTCTGTGGTTCTGTTCCTGTTCTAGCTGTTTGCTTAGTTTGCTTTTGTTTTAGGTGTGGTTCTTAATAGCTGTGAGTTTGCTGTCTTTTCATTGTCATATTTTTGATCTTCTTTTTCTTAGATAAGTCCCTTTAACATTTCATATAATAAGAGCTTGGTGATGATGAACTCCTTGAACTTGACCTTATCTGAGAAGCGCTTTATCTTCCCTTCCATTCTAAATGACAGCTTTTGGGCCCAAGGAGGAACACATCAAGGCACATCGTAATTCCATTAGCCAAGATTAAAATGAAGCAGAGAATTCTAGAAGCAGCAAGGGATAAGGGGACAGTCACCTACAAAGGAGTTCCCATCAGACTGTCAGCTGATTTCTCAAAAGAAACCTTCCAGGCAAGAAGGGGCTGGAAAGAAGTATTCCGAGTGATGAAAGACAAGGAGCTACATCCAAGATTGCTCTATCCAGCAAAGCTATCATTTAGAATGGAAGGACAGATAAAGCGCTTCTCAGATAAGGTCAAGTTCAAGGAGTTCATCATCACCAAGCTCTTATTATATGGAACGCAATTTTAAAAGAGGCCTGGAGATCCCTGGAGCCACAGAGCAGGAGGGCCTTTGGGACGCCTCCCCACCAACCCCGTCCACGCTCCGCGCAGAGCGCAGGTGGCAGACGGCACCGGGGAAGTGACCTAGCGCTGGGCTCTGTGAGGGGCCAGGCTGCAGCCAGGTGGTGGGAGGGTGGCCCTGGACCCCGGTCTGTCAGGATGCCGTGCAGGGCCGAGCCATCGCCGAGCCCAGGGCCCCCGTCGCTGGACAGGAGGGAGAAGTCAGGGAGTTGGGAAACCATAACTTGCCAGCGTTTTGTTTTGTTTTGTCTTTGACATACCCAACATTTAGAAATACTGGAGGTTTACATTTTCCTGTGTTTTTTAGTCCAGCGATTTAAAATGTGACAACTTCCTGGGAGTTACGCCTCCTTTGGGAGCACTAGAGCACCGTCACTGTCCCAACAGCCCTGAATTCCCTCCCCGCCACCCCCAGAAGCCGACTGGAAAGATTCCTGCCAGGTGGGCAGACAGGGTACGGCCCACTCTCCGCGTGCACCTGCGCTGCACCAACCTTAACAATGCTTACGTTTGATAACATCCCACTTTTCAAATAACACTGATAAACTGGAATCAAAAATCCTAAGTACTGGACATCAGCAGGTGGGAAGCCAGCTAAACGCCCCCGGTGAAAATCAGGAGGGAAATAGGAAAATGTGCAAAAAAGAGAAGGCCTTAAAAATGGCTCTCTCTAGGCCTAAAAACGAAAGCCAGGAGCTTGAAATCAGGCCTTCGGAGAAGCAAGTACATTTGAGGGAAGGCTGGACTGGGCAGCGACCAGCACGGCGGCCTTGGGCTGCGCACTTCCCGAGCTCCTCCCAGGGCCGTGGGTGGGGACCCGGCAGCCTGTCCCAGGACACATGCTCAGCACAGGACACGAAGTATTGTCTCTGCACTTCCGCTCCCCCTCTGTCCCATCTCCCCCGCCCCGCGAGCTGCCATGGCAGAGTCGGGGCGTTTGGGCAATCTCTCTACAGAGAAGTTCGGCTGGGCGCAGTGGGCTGTGCGTCCCCACCTCACAGTCACTGCCGGCTGCCCCCCGACACAGGGACAGGGACGGCTTCCAGGAAGTCTGCTCCCGCCCGCCTGCTGACTCGTTCAGGTCAGGCGCAGAGATGCAAGGTCACGGGGAATGACTGCCGCAGGAACGTGTCCCCCGGACACACGCAGGATGCACGTGGAGGAGAAACAAGGTGTGAAATGTACAGAATCAGAAGTTACTCCACGGACAGCTTTTGCAACGTCAGGCGCGAACACTGTAAGCGGAGGACGCAGTCCTCCCGGAGGCCTGGTCAACACTGGACTTCCCTCCTGCGGGATACACTCCGTAAGGCAGCGCTCGGGCTGACAAAGGTGCCGCACACAGCTTTGCTCTTCTTCGAGAGGTATTGTGCAAAATAGACTTCACGAGAACTCCTGTGTTCCGGGGGCGCAAGTGGGCACCGTGCCCGCCAAAGGCACGTCCGTAACAGCCCCTCGGAGAAGGAAGATGGGTGGAGACATTCTCACGGTTGATGAGAATCCTAACCTTGACGTGGTGTCGAAAGTGAGTTGAACGCTCAAGGAAACGTGTTTAAACTATCAGTAGTGAAACAGCTGCGCTCAAGGGAGGGCTTTTGTTCTTCTTTGTAGAAAGTATTGCGAGATTGTTGGTATGGGAGGGGGTGACCCCTACATGCAGTCAAAAATGTAGGAAAGGGGTATTGTAGTCACGAAGCCAATTAATAGAAACGGTGTGTGATATTTCTCTAGCTCCTATGGTGTCTTACATTTGACTGCTTTTTAAAATTTGGAATATATTGTGGCTTCTCATTCCAAATGAGTATGATCAATTTTGTACCTAATTTTATGCTAGCATTTTTATATTCTCTTTTCAAAGGGGACCCTCCCAACTGGATAGGCTTCAGGCCCCACAAAGCCAGACCCGCCCTTGTCCTTGGGGGAAAGTGGAGAAGACATTCGAGAAAAATGTGAAGCACACATTTTCCTATTGGCAGAGGAGAGAAAGTAAGGTAAAAAAAAAAAAAAAAAATCCCAGCAGCAAAATAACCGAAGCAGGAAAATCCGAAAACGCTAAACTCAGCAAAGAAAAGGGAACGCTTAGCTGACACATTTGCACCCTCAGCAGTTCTCTTACGGCATCAGTCGCATCGCCAGGATCACAGCGATAAACGGGCTTCTAGGAAAGGCCAATTAATGTCCCAATTCCTAGCCTGCCTTCCCCCCTGCAAGACCTCAGTCTGGCCACTGGAGCGCCAGGCAGAACGAAATCCAGCCTCCACCCTCTGGCCCCTGAAGATGGCTCATCCCGCACAAGCAGACGCTGCCCCCACGCACCGCTGGGGAGCGGCAGACCCAGGGTGTGGAGGCCGTATGGTCCGTGTTTCTCCCCCCCCCAGGGGTGAAATGAGCCTGAGCCGTCACTGCTCCCCGAGTGATGACCACCCATAATAAGCCCACGCTATCACTTCCAGCCCTGCCCCCTCAGTAGCCCACCTGCCCCACCTGGGGGCATGAGCTGGCTTGTTTAATAACGCAAGCAGAAACTAAACATGTTTCCCGGGCCAGGCAAAGTTTCCCCTCCACCCTGCCCATCTTCCTCGCTCTTGGTCCTTATTTGAACTTGGTCTTGTCTTGGTAACTCTATATCTGACACCAGCTTCTAGCCTCCCTCTGTCTTGGCAGCTCTCTGAGCTCCATTCCTGGCTTGGGAACCCTGGACCTGCGGTGCTGAGTCAGCCTTCCTGCTTCCTCCCCACCAGAGACAAGATCCGGGGGGCCCTGCAGAGGTCCCTGCGCTGAGCGGCTGAGCGGAGTCTCCCGGGTCTCCCCCTCCTCACCCTCCTCTGTGCGCCCTTGTCCTCGCCGCTGCTGCCTCCCCTCACCCCCCACGTGCAGTCTCGCTGCAGGGCTTTCGCTCCTTTCTTGCCCGGTCCCCTCCTACTATCCTTCCTACTCTGCCTGTTCGATTCCGAACGTTTTCAGCTCTAGGTCTGCAGCCCAATCCATCACTCCTCCCGGCGAGGCCAGCTCCCAGGTCAAGGCCAGATCCCTGGAGACCCAGCACCAAGGAAAGGAAGAAATCTGGACATGCTCAGTTTTGCTTTTGCCCTTGGTCTGAACTCCCATGTTGCCCAGGTGAGCACGCCCACCCTCCAGCCTCCCCTCTGCAGAGGTCCTCTTGCTCGCGGGCCCCCACGGCAGCAGGAGGACCGAGTTTATCAGGATAGAAGAGTTGGGAGTTATCTGGCCCAATGTGCAGCCTGTGGCATCCCCAGCACCCTGTGGTACCCAGCTTAGGTATCCCTGGGTTCACCCAGCTAGCTTCCTTCCTGGTCTGGAAAGCAACCCATCTCCCAAGACCAAGAATGCCACACGCAAAGACTTGCAAGAGAATATTTATTCTGCAGGGCTCACGTCTGACTTAACATTTGTCTCGGGACATGTGTGTGAAGGTCAGGCAGGAGAAAGTAAGTGGTCGCACATATGAATTTTTTATCCTTCTTCATGTCTAGGTGGTGACTGAATTTTTTGTTTTTGTTTTGGTCTTCAAAGTAAGGAGATACGAATGGCTGTTGTATTAAAGAAAACCTCCCAAATAGTTTATCTTTAAAGTAAACTTAATCCAAATACTTTGATATAAAGCAAGTGAATCAGACAAAAACTGTTTTTGACAACACCACGTGGGGAATGTCCTACACACAGCATTCTGTTCATCGAGGATGTTTTTCCCAGTGCTTCCCCCAACTCTGAAGGGGTGTCAGCAGAACCAGGGCAGCGCAAAGGCGTGTCCGCAGGGCACCGCATCCGAGGGGAAAATTGCCAAGGCCCAGGAGGAATTAAGAATACTCTAAATCCAACTGGAAACTTCCAAACACGCAAGTTCTCCACGGCAACTGGACTCCGACCGAGAGAACGCACGTTGAGGGAAGAGGTCTTGATCGCACCCAGGCGGAGCTCGCCCAGCCGGATGGAGTGGTAGGGGGCCGCCGCTTCCCGGACGTCCAGGCTCCCCGGGCTTCCTCCCCGTCTCCGCGGTGGAGGGCCCTGCTGGGGAATGCTGCCGCTCAGAACACACCCCACAGGTCACATCTGGTGAAAGGACCACAGCGTGGCCGCAGTGGCGCTGCCAGCGTGGGCTGGCCTGTATTCCACCCCAGGTTCCATCCTGAACCCCACTGGAAACAGCGTCTCCAGTATTCCGGGCGGGGGAGGGGGGCGGGGGGAGGCGGGGCTGGCTGGCCTCCAAGGCTTCGGATTTTGAAGTTGCGCGATACTCCCGTAAATGTCACTCCCATCTCCCACTCCTTTCGGGTCGCTTATACACTGATTGCTGCAAGTCTTCCTTGAACAGACACATTCCACGTCTAGCCCCTTCTCTGGACCTATGAGGACTCAGAGGGTCTGGTCCCCCTTGGGGTATGAAGTCCCCAAACCCAGACCTGAGCATGGGGCGGGGGCGGGGAGGGGGTTGGGCAGCTACACTTGATCATCAGATGCCATGAAAGGAGCCAAGGGGAGTCAACGCCTTTTGGAGAAACTGGAATGAAAGGCAGGCTCAGGGACCACCCGAGTCACTGGTCCCACAGGGAAGGCGGGAGAGCAGTATCGGGGGTGACGGGAGAATGCGGAGAGGAGAGAGGCGGTTCTGGGCAAAGGGTGAGATGTGTAGTTTTCAGAAATAAATAATTCACAGGCAACTTCTCGAATATCCAGGCTCTCTTAACCTCATCAATCTGTGACTGCAAAATTAATTGCTCTTCTTTTTAATATCATGTTTTTATAGCAATTTTTATAGCAACAGTTGCCTAGAGCCCTGGTTGTCAGTGATAGCACCTCCCAATTTCATATATCTGCAGCTATTTTTTAGCATGTTTTTAAGGCACTGCTTATATCAGCTATCTGTCGTTGCGTAACAGATAATTGCAAATTAAAGGTTTAAAACAGCCTTTATTCCTTCACAGTTGCTTCGAGCCAGGAATCCGGGCGTGGCTCAGCCGAGCCCGCCGCTCCAGGGTCTCGCAGGCGGCAGTGACACGGTCAGCAGGACTGAGGGCTCGTTGGAAGGCTCCCCTGGGGAAGCAGCCACGCCCAAGTTCAAGTGGTTATGGGCAGGACTCGGTTCCCTGCTGGCTGTTGGCGAGAGGCCCCACTCCGCTCCTTGCCACATGGGCCTCTCCAACACGGCTTCTGGAGGGCCAGAAAAGAAAGCAATAGATCCAAGACAAGAAAAAGCTAAAGGAGTTCATTACCAACAAACCAGTATCACAAGAAATGTTAAAGGGACTTCTTTAGGAAGAAGAAAGAAAGACCAAAAATAGGAGTAATAAAATAGCAGTAACAACACGCCTATGAATAATTACTTTAAATGTCAATGGATTAAACGCTCCAATCCTAAGACCTCGGGTGGCTGAACTGATAAGACAAGACCCTGGCGTGTGCTGCGGACCGGAGGCCCACCTCAGACTGAAAGACACACGCAGACTGAAAGAGATGGAAAAAGATTATTTTCTGCAAAAGGAAATGAAAAAATAAAAGCTGGGGTAGGAATACTTACATCAGACAAAAATACTTTAAAACAAATGCTGTAACAAGAGACGAAGAAGGACCCAGCAGTTCCACTTCTGGGTATTTATTCTAAGAAACCCGAAACACTAAATCAAAAAGACATGTGCATCCATATGTTTAGTGCGGCACTGTTTACAAAAGCCAAGACACGGAAGCAGCCTAAGCGTCCGCCAGTAGATGAGTGGATAAAGAAGGTATGGTGTGTATATTCCATGGAATATTACGCAGCCATTTGCAACAGTGTGGGTGGACCTAGAGAGTACTGTGCGAAGTGAAACAAGTCAGTGAAATAAGTTAGACAGAGAAAGACAAGTACCATACAATTTCATTTACATGTGGAAGCTAAAGAACAAAAATAAAGGAATAAATAAAACAGAAACAAGCTCACAGACTCAGAGAGCAAACAGGCAGTTGCCAGATGGGAGAGGCCGAGGGGCTGGGCCAAAGAGAGGACGGGATTAAGAAGTGCCGATCGCCAGTTATAGGAACGGCCTCGGGGAGGAAGAGTGCGGCAGAGGGGATGTAGTCAATGGTACTGTAATAACTGCCCACGGTGTCCTGCGGGTGCTAGCCTTGTCAGGGTGATCGCTTCACAAGACAAATAAATGTCTAATCCCTATGTCGTACACCTGAAACTAATATAATATTTTGTGTCAACTGTAGCTGAAAACTAAAAAGTTATTTTTTTAAAAAAAGAAAGCAATCAAGTCTGACAATAGGACCAAGCTATGACCCTATGTAACCTGATCAGAGAAGTGATGTCCCATCACCTTTGCCCCGCCCTCTGGGTTAGAAGCAAGTGACATTTGTGGTCACACTCAAGGGGACGGATTTCGAAGAGTATGGCTGCCAGCGCAGAGTCCCTGGCTGGGTGCTGCCTTCTACACCTCACCACCCAGAGTAAGTTGCTAAGGTTCCCCAGCTCCCGCTGCTGCTGTCACCGCTGCCGTGGTTGCCAGGAGCACTAGGGAGGTCACCATGCTGATGTCATAGCTCTGCTCCAAATGACATTTTACCAAGAGCCCGTGGGATCTGGGAAGCACAGCCCAGAGGACCCCACAGCTGCTTCTGAGGGGCCTGCTCCTAGGTCCCCACACAGACCCCAGGGGTGCCCTTCCAGCGAGCTCCCAGCCCCCAGCCACACGGGCCACCCCCACTCCCAGAGAAGCTGCAACTCCCCATCGCCCACCTTCACCTTCCTTTCCGAGGCGTCCGACCCCAGTACCCGCCTTTCCTCCCATGGCGGGTACGGCCCCTCCCACCCAGAGCGATTGGATCTGACTCCATGGCCTGACCCCAGCCCTTCAAACCCTGCAAAGCCACCTGTTGCAGACCTGCAGCCCCACCTACTCTGTCTTAGTCCAGCCAGGGGAACAGCAGTGCCCAGCCCAGGTGTGAGCCACGCCACTCCTGTCCCTTCCTGTCCTCTTCCCTCCAGGCTCCGAAGAGCGGGCCAGCCAGATGTCCGTGCTGCCTTTGTCTTTAGCTCCCAGACTCCCAAGGGCAAGTCCTGGGACTCAAGCACACCCCTGATCACACAAGGCCCAGGACAGCCCAGCCCCAAGGAGGACAGGGCCAGGGACGTGCCCAGCCGACATCACTGAGCACCGCAGCCCAGACAGGAGAGGTTCCATGTGGGTCACTTTTACTGCGTTCAGGGCTTCCCTTGGGCTGCGGGGTAGGTACTTCTTCCCGGACCAAAGGGAGAGTTAGCAGATAGTCTAACCTCTACCTCAGAAGGCAGTGCACCTTTTTGGTGCCTGAAGTCTTTCCACCTTCCAAATAACGCAAAGTCCAGACCCCACCAGGTCCTCTCAGGGGCCCCCAGAATGGCAGGTGAGGGGACGCTCAGGATCCTGGCCGTGCTCATCTCTGGGGGACACAGGTGCTGCGAGCTCATTTTCTGCACAGAAAAGCAGCCCTTCGGCTCACCCAGCTGCGTGAGCCCGCACTTCAAGGGGTACTGTCCCCGGCCGTCCTGGGACAGCTGTCGCCGTGCACCTGTCCTATGGGGAGCTGACGCATCAACCGGCCGTCATCCCATGACATGAAGGCAGGATCCATGGAGGGAACAGGGCACACCCAGGGACCGGAGCTGCCCTCTCCCCCGAAATGTCAGACAACCGCAGCTGCATGCCGGAGCCACCAGAGAGAGAGTGGGGACACTTTCTGGCCCCGTTTTTCAGCCTCCGATGCTTCAGGAGGTGTTTCACTGACACCTCGGTGTTGGGAGTGGCGTTCTGTGTGTGCCGCTTTGGGTGGAGAGGGGATGGCTGGGGGACTCATGTCCATGGTCGACTGTGGGGGAAGGGCCCGCAGCCCTCCCCAGGAGGGCCGTGTGTGGTGTGGGAAGGGTTAGCGGGCAGGGAGTCTCAGCGGGGACGGGTGGGGCGTTAATGTTTCCCACTCTAGCTTGGTCTGCAAAAACTGCGCCCACACCAGATGAGAGCCCTGCCAAGCACAGATTTATTCACTTCAAAGGTCTTTGTCACCCAGGAGAGAGATGAAGCTCCAGACTCGAGACTCCCTCTTACAGCTCCAAACTGTCAGATTGCTGATGCCGCCGTCTCTCCCAGGATTTGTTTGGAGAAAGCAGCAAATGCGTGAAAAGCGAAAACTGTATTTTACTCAAACGAGCTCCCTGAATTCGAAGAGTGTATCATTAAGCAGAGCTGTGTTGGGACAAGAGTCTTTGCATTCCTGAAGGGTGACACTCTGCGACTCTTCAGCCTCAGGGCTGGTGAAACTCTGGAGAAATGGCAGAGAAGGAGAATTCAAACTAACAGGGAATCTGGAGTTTGATGGGGGCATGGGGGGGAAGGCAAGCACTTTCTAAGTGGTTTCGTCTTAGCCCACAGGATGGTGGCCAGAACCAGCACACCCCTGGCTCCAGGTGGGCAGCCCCCACCAGGCCCCGCACCTGGAGGAGCCCCACTCACCCCGCGGGTCAGGCACCAGTGCAGGAAACAAACTCGCACATTCAGCGCCCTCCATCCACGGCACAGGGACTTCTTAAGTGTGAAATTCATTCCCTCCATGGGCATTAAATGAGCACCTATGGTATACACTCAGAGAGCCCCTGGGGAAATGGGGAGAAGACAGATGTGTAAACGGGATCTGTAGTCCCCAGCTCTCCAGGCTCCTGTCGGGGAGGGCAAGGAAGGCGCTCCTGGACAGGGGGCCGGGGCCACCTCGCTGCCGCCAGCAACACCACATGGTCCTTCACGTTCACGATGGTCCTTGGCACGGAGGATTCTTTGTGGTTTTATTCCCAAGTTGCCTTTATTGGAAAAGAAAATAGAAAAGGAAAGGGAAAGGGAAAGGGAAAGGGAAAGGGAAAGAAAACAAAAGAAAAGAAAACAAAAGAAAAGAAAAGAAAGACAAGACTACAGTGACCCGCACGGCTGCGGGGCACCCTGAAACCCAAGCAAACAGCTAAGGCATCATTTCATGGGCCAGTTGCTGTGTGCCTGACCTTGTGCTGGACACTAAGGACATCAAAAAAGAACAACAGCAAAGACCTAGAGAGAGAAAGACAGAGTCTGTCGCCAGGGCACGTCGGTCCAGTCCAGGGAGGAAGCAGCCCTGTGACATGCTAGCTGACGCGTGGGCAGAAGGCTCTAGCAGGAGGCTGCCACCCGGAGGGTCAGCAGAGGTGACGCTGAAATGTCTCCTAAAGAAAGTGGGGAGCGAGCCCTGTAAACTGCAGTGAGGCTCACAGCAAGGGAAGGAGATTCAGACGGAGGGCATGCTGGTGGCAGGGCTGTGGCCGGCGCCCTGATGGCTGGGCGAAGCAGGGTGAGGGTGCACAGAGTGGGGTGCAGGTGCAGGGAGTGGGGTGCAGGTGCAGGGAGTGGGGTGCAGGTGCAGGGACTGGGGTGCAGGTGCAGGGAGTGGGGTGAGGGTCCAGGGAGTGGGGTGAGGGCCCAGGGAGTGGGGTATGGGTTCAGGGAGTGGGGTGCGGGTGCAGGTGCAGGGAGTGGGGTGCAGGTGCAGGGAGTGGGGTGAGGGCCCAGGGAGTGGGGTATGGGTTCAGGGAGTGGGGTGCGGGTGCAGGTGCAGGGAGTGGGGTGCAGGTGCAGGGAGTGGGGTGAGGGTCCAGGGAGTGGGGTGTGGGAGGGAAGGAACCTCAGGAGGGGAGGGCGGGAGGTCAGGCAAGAGTGAGAAGATGAGATTGGGAGGGGACCCAGGTCCTGGAGGCTGAGGGGCCAGGCCAGTGACTTTTTTCCCCTGTATTATTTTTTACTTTATTTATTTAAATAGAGAGAGAGGGGAAGAGAGGCAGAAAAAGAGGGAGAGAAACACTGATGTGAGACACATCGATCAGTTGCCTCTTGTAAGAGCCCAAACTGGATGGAACCTGCAACCTAACCCACAACCTAAGCACATGCCCTGACCGGGAATCAAACAGGTGACCTTTCACTTCGGGGGCCGACACCCAACCAACCGAGCCCCACCGGTCGGGGCCAGGCCAGGGACTTTGGGTTGTTTGCGGTAGGCAGCAGAGGGCCAGTGAAGGTTCAATAATGGGCTTTAAGCTGGGGAGTAACAATATTTCCTTTTTTAAAAATTGTGCATTTTTTTTTAGTACAAAGCAATGCATGCTCATTGGAGGAAACTTGGAGAGTACAAAAACACTAAGAAGAAAGTTAACATGAATACAATTTATGAAACATTAGAGACCACAAGGCCACCACTTAGAGAAAATTACAAGCCTCCCGAACTGCGAGCATTCGGTGTTCCTCTCGTCGTCGTCGTCCAGAGAGCGTGGGGGCGGCGCTGGTGGAGGACGCAGAGGGGAGAGGCCTGCGACGTCACCTGGCCAGCTGGGGCAAGGGGGTGAAAGGGGCGGCCCCAGCACAGACCCCCAGCCAGGTGCTGAGTCTCGCGGTCTGGCCAAGGGGTCCGTCCGTTCACCTCCACCTGCTGAAGCGAATGACGTCGTATGTCGTGTTACCTGAGAAATCCCAAACTGTGTTGAAGTTACTTTCGACAGCCAGAAGGTGTGAGTCAACCTTTTCATTGGTTTTCTTTTCAGGACGTCTACAAGGTCAGCCCAAGGACAGGGGGGCGGAGAACGAAGCGGTGAGACACCTGTGGGTGACGAGACAATTCTTACAGACCTCGGGGATGGCGCTCCGACCTCTCGTCCAAGGAAATGGAAACCTCTGTCTCCAGTGATCTTGGCATTTTCAGCTACAGCGTGCTTTGACCCCCAGAATGCTCTTTCCATTGTTGGAAGCAGCTGACTTCGAAGCGATCCGGGGCCAACTCTTCCTCCACTGTGAGAAAACTGTGATCCCGAGCGTGCGAGCGGTGCCCGGGCTCACAGCCCGGGCTGGAGGAGAGAGGGGCGGGCCCTGCCCCTGCCCAGAACCTCCGGGGTCGCCTCTCAGCCTCGGACAGCTCTCCCAGCCCCGCTGTCTCCTTCTGACGCTTCGTAAACATATTCCCAATAGGTGGAAATGAATCATGTTATTTAACTATCAAAGAAATGAAAGGCGGGATTAAGCCTGCAAATCATTTCAATATGCTAATGCTTGGCTGCGGAAAAGCCCAGGGTGTGAAAAGAGCCATAAATTCATTTTGCAAAGTTTAATTTACAAAAAGCATTAGTCAGAACGAATGGTGCTCCTTCCAAGAGGACGGGGAGAGGGCACGCCACCGTCGGAAGGACAGGTACTGACCCCCTGCGCACTGAGTGTTCGTTCCAGGAACTCTGAGCAGACAGCAAAGCAGGGAGAACAGGCAGGAGCCTCCCCGCCCGCTTCACGCAATTCAGCGACAATCGACAGGCTGCCAATCCTGATGTCAAAGAGCTTCTAAAATGCAATTGAATCCACAGGAATTGTGTTTTCACCCAGCTTTCCACGACCACATCTACTATGTAAAGAAAGATAAGTTTTAACTGGGCCATCTCAGCTGCCTCTCGTTCGCGCCCCGGCCAGGGGCACAACCCCCCAACCCCGGCGAGTGCCCTGACCAGGAACTGAACCGGTGACCCTTTGCTTTGTGGGATGGCGCCCAGCCCACTGAGCCGCGCCAGTCAGGGCAGCTCGTGGTTTCTCACTCACTGGTCACTTTGTGGGGTTCATCGTCCATCTCCCCCGACTGGAACCTAAAATCCGGGGGCTGGGAGGTGTCTCCCGTTCCCCACCGGATCCCTGTGAAAGACCATCCGCACCTCTGTCGGCAGGGATCGTGTTTACAAAAGCATCCCGCTCGCTCGGGAACCTGCAGGAGCTGCTTTCAGGGCGTGGCTCTTCCCAGTCGGCAGTTCCCCCGGGCTGTCACTGCGTTGAGGCACAGCTGTGTCCCACGGGAGACTGGCGTCTCGGTGGATCCCGCAGAGTTCCACTAGTACCTATGCAGGGGGTGGCCCTGCCATTTAATGTCGGTGGTGAGCCCACCACTCCGGAGGCAGTCCAGTGCTCGTGGACAGGACAGTAAGCGGCATGGTGCGGAGGCGGCTGAGCCAACGTACTTCCTGTCCGCACACCCGCACAGGGCGGTGAGTGAGAGGTGGAGTCAGCTCCCTCCCCCAGGGGCCAGTAGAACGGGGTGCGGGTGACTCTGCACGCCTGCCATTTAGGTCACAGCAGGCGCACGGCTCTGCCTGGCTCTCTCTGTCCCAAAATGACCATCCTTAGAAGCCAGTCACCACGTTGTGAGGAGCCCGGGACACTTGGGGATGTCACATGTGGGTGTCTGGACCACAGGCCCAACTGGGACCCCAGCAGCTAAGAGCTACCATCAGCTACCAGATAGGACAGCGATGAGCCTTCACGTGACACCAGCCCCAGCCTGTGAGCCAGAGTCACGCTGCAGAGACAGGCCATCCCTGCTGAGCCCGAGCCGATCCGATGCCCAGAAGCTGTGGGGAATAACGAAGGGTGACCATCGTTTCGGCCACTGAGTTCTGGGGTCACTTGTTACGCAGCTACAGATACTAACACACGGACTTCTGAAGGCTGCCCTCTTGTCGCTCCCAGGGCAGAGGAACCTCGGTATAGGAAATAACAGGGACGGGGTGGGCCCCCTGGTTGGAAGAAGGGTCCGGGGATCCGTGCCGGAGCTGCGCATCCCAAGCACACGATTGTCACGTGAGCCGACTGGAGGAGGGACGTGGTGGAGATCCTACTACCTGGCGTCACTGTGCGCGCGCAGACACCTCTGCCATTTAACACCTCGCTCCTCGCTCCTCCGAGTGCGCTTCCTAGCCCTCCCATAACATCGTGAAGGCAAGCTAAAGCGCTTCTTTCCATCTGTAACTATAGTTAAATAAGCTGCTGCCTCGAGAACTAGACACACCCTTGGGTCCATACTGTCATTGGGGTCCCCGGTGAATACAGGCGGACCTACCCCGTCCCCTCCCCCCCCCCCGCCTGCACCCTGGGCCTCCTGCTGTACCAATGCTGGAAATGGGGCCGTTCCACGGTCAGCCGTCCCAGCCCTCTGAGCAGCCGGCTATGGAAAGACAAGCAGCATGTGTTGGAGCCCAGCGCTGTCATGGCCTCCAACGTTTCACGTTAATGTCATGCATCTGGAATGAAACCAGAGGAGCACAAATGACATCAGAGCAGTCCAGAGGCCCAGAGAGAAACGGCTTCCAGCAAGCGTGTGTCCCTTAGCCGCCTGCGAGTCTCGGTGCTGGGGAGGCCGCTGTGGGGGCACGGGGCCTGGTGAGGCTCAACCCGTATGTTCACCCCTTTCCAACCAGTGGCCTCCCGCACGCGGCATGACACACGGCCAGCAGGCGCTTGGGGAGCTCGCTCCCCTACAGACTGTTCTTAGGAAAGAAGCAGGACTGCTTCGAAGGAGTCGAAATGTGTAAGAAAAGGGATTAGGCCTTGACCAGGGTGGCTCAGTGGGTTGGGCGCCATCCCACAAAACGAAAGGTCGCTGGTTTGATTCCCAGTCCAGGCATGTGCCCGGGTTGTGGGTTCTGTCCCAGGTGGAGGCAACTGATGTTTCTCTCTCACCTCGATGTTTCTCTCCCTCTCTTTCTCCCTCCCTTCCCCTCTCTCTCTAATAAATTATAAAATCTTCTTTAAAAAAGAAAAGGGATTAGAAATAAAACAGTGTTGGAGAAGGGACAGAAATAGGGGAGCAGTGTCCTGTTAACCGTGTTCTTCCCTGAGGCCGCCCGGCCGGGTCCTTGCTTCCCTGCAGCTCCCCACCCATCACCCGGGAGGGCTGTTATCTCTGGTTCACCCCTGAATGAACTGAGGTTGGGAAAAAAAGTGCCTGGGTTCGCAAATGTCTCTGATGCGAGGGTGGAGGAGAAACAAGGAACGCGGGGCTACACCCTTCCTAGGGGATGTTTGAAAATTTGCCATTGTTCCTGGAAATCCACAAACCGCTCTCAAAGTTTAGGAACGAAGAGGAAAAGTTTAGAGCCCTGAAGAGGGGAAAGGGGCAAGTTTAGGGCTGGGGGAGACCTCCCTGTTGTTCATCCAGATGACTCACTGTATCGTCAGCGTGCGCGCTGGACTTCTTTCTCTGTGAGGGAGTTGTGGGTTCTGCATTTTTTAAAAAAAAAAACATCACTCCATCTCTATTTTGATTGGGGTCATGCACGCACATAGGTACGACACGGACAGACAAGAAGACACGACTGAGGTCTAAGAAGCTTGGTGACAGGTGGATGGAGTGACTCTCACAGGTGGGGGAACCCTCGTTCTGCCATTTAACTCTACACGTTGGGTGATTACATCGGAGGTGGACGGTCAGCATTCCTTGAAGAGCACTAGCCACGGCTAGGATTTGACCTCACCCTGGCACAGTGAAGCTACGACCTTTTTTGCTCTGCCCTCACCATTTATTGAGAGGACAAATTTTCAATAAGTGCAAATGACCGGAACATCCAAAACCAAAACAAAAACCAGAGGCAGCCAGACCACCCTCTCCACGGCATCCTCGGGCAGTAGCGCCCTGCGCACTGTTGGTCGGTGGCAGCCGGATGTCCGAGCTTCCTGCACCCGGGACCCGTCACTCCAGCAGCTCCCCACGGCTCCGCACTAACCTGGCTCATCGGACTGAAGCCCAGAGTTAGGGAACTTGCTTTCCCCTGCCCGCTTCGTCCTTGCCCTGTGCGCCCTGCTTCCCTTCCGGGTCAAAGATTCAGATTGAGCACACACGGGAGTGGCAAGAACTGAGCTCAGGTCCCCACGCTCTTCAGTGGCGTCCTCAGCTGTGAGAGCAACAACACAAAAGGGCAGGAGTGGAGAAGCACACGGGTGGAGCGACTGATTTGAGAGAGATGGCGCGAGGGTCAGGAAATGTGGATTTCAGCTGGAGAGACACCGTCTCTCGAGACCTCACTTTCCCCATTAAAAGAAAAGCTCTCTGACTTCTGAGGCATTTAGACTTCACACATATCAAAAGATTTAAACAATGGAAGGTTTTTAAGACTAACAGTAGCGACTTCTGAAAAGCTTTACGCTCATACTTTCATCTGAGAAATTCCAGTGTCCAGTTTTGAACCCACGCCAGTTAAAAATGTGGATCTCTCAGATGCGGCGTCGGGGCTGCTGCACTGGCCGGTGACGACAGCACACGGTGACCACCTGTCCCAGTTTGCCCCGGACAGAGAGACGCCTCCCCCGCACACAGCACTTGCGATGCCACAACTGGACGCGCTGGGGACAAACCGGATGTGCTGACAGTCTGGAGTCACCCTTTTCCTGCAGCGACACAGCCCTTAGGCCACTTCAGTTTCCCTAGTTGCCAGGTGAGGCTCGCCTGTGACACCTAGGCAGGTCAGGGACAGAATGGACAGATTTGGGGGCGGAGCTTGGAGAACAGCGGGCTGGGGGTGATCTGGCCACTGATCGTGGCAGCGGGGGGGTGGAATTTCCCCGGGGCAGCGTGGGCGGCATCAGGGTGGGCTGACTCTTTTGACAGCCTGGCTCAGCAACAGTCTAGTCTACACCCCATTTATGATGATTTAAGCAGCCTATGTTTAGAGGAAAAAAATAAATCCTATGTCCCTCCTATGTGGGGGACATACCTTTAAGGATTCTACAAAATAGAAGGGTGTTGTTGTTAGAGAGGGACAGGGGGAGAGAGACTCCAGCACGCACAGCCCGGTAACTTCTAAAATGCCTGTCCTGCTCCCTCTCTCAGGCCCGTCCTCATCCTCTCTGTGTCCATATGTCACCTTATCGTGGACAAACCAGTGGCTGAGATGGGAATGACTTTTTCTACCTTTCATGTCCATGTCAGTGCGACAAACCTGGTCAGTTCCACTGTGTCCTGCCTCAGAAGGGGCACTGCCTGAAGAAAAATCACATCCCCAAAACACCTGCCACGTAACCTCGAGACTAGCGTTTGACCGAACTACGGGGCACCGCAGACCAGCCGAGGTGACACGTAATCAATGTGGTCCCCATCTTTGACTGGTGGACTTTGACCCAAGATTAGCCTCCAGAAGGCAGGTGGGCTTCATTCAATCAGTTGAAGGTCCTAGGGGCCAAAACGGAGGCTTCCTTAAAATGAAGGAATTCTCCCTCAAGACCGCAATATAAACACGCTGCCTGGATTCCAGCCTGCTGGTCCACCCTGCGCATTCTGGACTTGCCAGCCACGTAATCATGGGACACCATCCCTTAAAATGTCTCTCTCATGAGCAGGCGGTTCTCCTATTGGTTCGGTCTCTCCAGAGAACCCTGACTTGTGGCCCCTTAAATAATCTCGAAGGACCAAGGAAAAGGATAACTGGAAAGATAAAAGAAGTCCAAGGTGGGGGAGGGGTGGCTGAACAAGCTAAGAGACCTCTTCTGCCCAGGACACACTGGCCTGCTGATGTCCAAGCGCACAGAGCAAGAGGGGCAGAGACCCTTCCTCAAAGGCCACAAGTCTGTGCTCTTCTTCAAAGGGGTCATTGACTTCCCATCAATTAAACATTCTACTCCAAGATAGGACCACCATGTCTCCTTCTTGCAACAACAAGTATTAGGAAATGACAAAGCTTCTTAGTTTCCATAATACTAAATTGGATGCTCAAAAACAGCATGAAAATAGATCCCTTCCCAAACTCCTGCAGCTGACTCTTCCTCTCTGACTGAACCTGGGTTGCTAATCTGTTCCACACTTTTCAGGCTGCCTCTCAATTCGAATTTAATTTCCTAAATCCAACTCAGGATCAAACTCCCCCCCCCTTCCTCCGAGTTCCTGTATGATTAATGAAAGGTCGTATCTTTGCCACTCCAGCTAGTGGCTCATGACTCATTTCTGCAGCATTAGCCAAAAACAGCCTCTGTCCACGTCGGCTGTGGGGATACGCACCATCAGCCAGTCCGCTTATATCTGAAACATCTTCATTCTTGTCGTGCTTTCGTGGGGGCGACAGCTGCTGGACGTTCTCTAGTTTTTGCAGAGCTTTGCAGCCGTGGGAAAAACCTCCACGGAAGGTCCTGCAGTTTAGTTTAACGCAGATGTCTGGACCTGGGGGTGGTATAGAGACCCAGCAGCAGCAGTCGTTGTTCTTCATGGCTGTGATGCGCGGGAAGACGACGACCCTGGCTTCCAAACTGGAAAGTCCCACAGTGAGTCAATCCCAGACTTTCCACCTCTGACCTCCTCAGAGGCTGGGGCGGGAGCCTTGTGGTTTGGGGCCTGGGTTTGGGGGGTGCTCGGCGTCTGGTGCTGGTCAAGGTCCTGAGGCCCCGTGACCGGCGCTGGGAGTCGGGGCGTGGGGCTGAGGTCACTGTTGGCCTCTCGGCTCCTGCGTGTCAGTCGGGCTGGCAGCGGAACCTTGCACGGGGCCCAGGCGGGGCTGGTTGTGCCTTCTCATTTATGTTTCTGGCCCCAACAAAAACATCTTCTGATTGACACATTTCCAGACCTCCTTCACTTTGGAAATTTGAGACATCACAGAGCCGTTTATGGTCGGTCCTTTAAAAAGCTATCTCAAACGTGCCAAGGTGTCTGCACAGAGCCGCCCGTGTTCGGGGGCTCAAGGGCACGGGCTGTGGAGGTAAGCAGTGGAGCAGGGGGTCAGGCTGGTTTCCCTCCAGTCTCAGGGTCGGAGCTTTTCTTCAACCAGGTGACGGCTCTCACCACAGCTTGACGGCTCAAGGGCCTTTCTTGCTAAGAAGTGACGCAATCATTTTGAACCCGTCACAAATGGAATGGCAATTTACCAGGCATCGTTGCTGCCAAGCTGACCTGTCCCCGATCCCCAGGCGCATGGGGAGGAGTGAAAAGAGTAGTTTTGAAATTCCCCTCCTCTAGTTTCTAAAGTACTCTGTGAAGAGCATCACTTTGTGCCTCGGACACCACCTGACAGCTTAAGGTTCTCTCACCATGCAGGCGAGGCTCAGGGCATGGGTGGTGACGGATCAGAGGCCCTCAGCAGAGGGAGAGCATAGGGACAGCCGGTGACTCTCGGTGGCTACAGGTGACTGCAGAGCAGTTGCAGAGAGCAGGGTCCAAGGGCATCGCAGCAGCAGCACAGAACGAAATGTGTCCTCCTGCCCAGGGAAGGGCGGCACAGGGTTGGAAGCATACCTGATGGTCTGAGGACCCGACCCAAGGAAGTGACAGGTGCTTGAGGAAGAGGTGACACAGGGCATCTAGAACATACCTGGTTTTGCAGCCCTTTTCTTTTACCAGAGAGTAACCAGTGTCGCTCTTTCACAGAAACACCAGGTTTGGAACAAAACCCTGCCGGCTTTTATGTGGTGCTCAGTGTTTTATTTTCCCAGGAGTGACTGAGGAGGAGGGACCTGGCTCTCCCAGGCCTGGACAGCTACATGCAGCTGCCCCCGGCCCCTCGCACCCTTCCTGCTCCCAAGGGGTCCCCTGCGTGCTCAAGGCTGGAGACCACGGGGCAGACCCTCCGAGGACCAGTCACTGGCCGCACTCACACACCATTGAGGCCCGCAGGCCGGGCAGCAGGGCAGGCTCGCCCTGCCTCTCCCGGCGGCGCCACTGAAAGCGCAGCCCTGCAGACTGTGTGGCGAGGAGGAGTCCAGGTGGCTGCCGGGCAGTCGTCTCAGTGGTTTTCTGCTTCCAACCCAGCACTCCTGCAGGGAGCAGCACACTCAGGGACACCAGGGCTGCCTCCTCCAGCAGCCGCAAGGGTGGAGCCAGGGCCACCATGGGGCTGGGCCCAAGGGGGACGGGGAGGGACAGCATCTCTCTTGGGACTCTTCCCCTCTCCAGCTCTCCGGCCCATGGATTCTTCCTGGCTCCCAGCCCCTGAGGCTGCGGCCCTCACAGATGCCACCACAGGGCCAAAGCTCGGGTGGGGAGGGATGGTTCTGAATTCCCGACCTAGGACCAGGACGCCCACTGCTGCCCTGTCATCCCTGTACATGGCTGAACACGCAGGGCTATCAGAGCGACCCTGAAGCTACCGCCACCACCGGTGTTCCCACTAGAAACCACTGCGCCCCCCCAGGGAAGGGCAGTCTTTACTTTGGAGGAAGGGTTCTCTCCAAGCCCCCTTGAAATGCGGATGCGAATGCAGGACAGGGCACGCTAAGCTTCTCATATCAGAGAATAGCTGGTGAGATACCAAATGCCTAGAAGGGGCCATAGGGCAGACAGCGCTTTGGAAAGGGGAGTAAAGAGGGACAGTCCAATTGGGGGTGGGAGCTGGGACACCCCAAACCAGAGTGTTTCCAGGGCAGTGAGGTTATTGTCACCTGGAGGAAGGCAGAACAAGGGAGAAGCAGGGAATGTCCTGGGCAAAGGAGGGACACCAGGACAATGACTGCCCCCCTTACTCTCCCCTGAGTCCAGCTCAGACCCACTGGGAAAACCAGCACAAGGTAAAACCGAGTCTGACCAGTCTCACTCCCACTGGGTCACTTTTTGTGACCTTTAAATCAACCCCCCTGAAGTCCCCGCCCCCATTTTCACAGCCCTACAAAGCTGCAGGGCAGATATAACTACGTTTGTTGATTTTACATAAACTAAATTAATGAATTAAACAGTTAATTGATAATAAAAGTCAGCGTCCCTGGATTTTATGTTCATGCACACAAAACAGTTCTGGAAGTTACAATCAGCCTTTCCCAGCACCCACCTTCCAGAAAGCATCCTCTGGCCAGTCACCCGTGGAAACAGCTAAGCAGGGTGGTCTTCTCATCGAAAGCTCCTGCCTCCGGGAGCTTCCCAGTGGAAAAGATGCCTCCTTCGCAGCCTAACAAAGCTTTGCCCACCCAGCACAAACTCCAGGGTGGGTTCACTGTGCTTCCCTTTATCCCAAACAGCAAGTGCTAATGTCTGATTAATGTCACACACAAGCATTTTGCAATGAGACAACATTGACAGATCCAACTGAACCAGTCACTGGAGGAATGTGAGGCAGCCCAGGTGCTGCAGAGAGCAGGAATCTTCTGAAGGCATGGGGGGTGGGGGTGGGGGAGGGGAAAGAGGAGGGAGAGGAAGAGAGAGAGAGACGTGTGCAAACCTAACCCACGAGCCACCAGCATCTTCCGCTGCAGAAGCCACACTGCTGTGGCTTTATTTTGGAACGACGTGCAGGCTTACAGAGAGGTCCCGGGGCACGCATGCGGCACAGCCACATCTACCAGTGACTGAGCATTGTTATCTTCGAGACCTGAGCTCAGGACCGCACAGACAGCATAACCTCCCCCAGGCATCACAGGGATTCTGGGAAGCCAATGCAATCAGGATCAACATTCTACAGCTGTGGGAACTACTGCCGGAGAGGCCGAGTGGATTGGATGGGCCCCAAGTCAGAGTCGGGACGGTAAGCCAGGTGGGTCTGACCCCAAAGTCCAAGGCTTACCCACCATCTCGCACCTTGAAGGATCTTTGTAGGTCACACCCTCTCTCCCTCAACCCTGGCCTCAGGCTGCCCTAACAAGTCTCCCACACTCCGAGAGGGCTCCACCTGGCCTAGTGACAAAATACCCCTCAGGGGCAGGTGGTCTAAAACACCCTACCTGAACCAAAAGTCTTAGCTGATTTTAACAGAAAACGATAACTTACTGGACACTGAAAAATCACCTGCTGCGTAAATTGAATTGAGCACAGACTGCCGACACTTCCTTTCATTTATATTAGGGATGCAGACTTGTTTAAATACACTTGGTGGCATAAACACATCTCTTTTGTGGGATCTTTTTTATGAGTTCTTTAAACATGAACTCATTTAAAATGTCACCGCATTCATTAAGTTCCAGCTTGAAATGTTGCTGGCTCATTAGGCTGTCCCTGGAGAGTCCAGGGTTAACCACTGAAGAAAAGACATTACAGGCCATTTATGCTTTGTCATACAAAATGTCCATCTTATTAATAAAATATTTTAGGACTTCCAGCCAAGAAGGAGGTGTAGGTAGACACACTGCGCCTCCTCGCACAACTAAAAGGAGGACAACAACAAATTTAAAAACAAAAAACAACCAGAACTTACAGAAAATTGAACTGTATGGAAGTCCAACCCCAAAGAGTTAAAGAAGAAACATTCATTCAGACTGGTAGGAGGGGCAGAGACGGGCAGCCGGGGCACAGAGGACTCATGGCAACGTAGTGGCTGGAGGACCAGGCAAAGGGGCAGCTGGCAGAGCAGGTGATCTCACTTTTGCATGCAGATAAACTGAGAGGAACAACTGGGGAGCGAGACAGACCATGCAACCCAAGACCCCAGCACAGGGAAACAAAGCCTCAAAGCCTCGGACTGAAAATGCCTGTGGGGGTTGCGGCAGCAGCGGGAGAAACTCCCAGTCTCACAGGAGAGTTCATTGGAAAGACCCACAGGGTCCTAGAAGGTACACAAACCCACCCACGCAGGGAATCAGCACCAGAAGGGCCCAATTTGCTTGTGGGAAGTGGGGTAAGTGACTGAAAGCTGGCAGAGAACTGAATAAGTGGCACTGTTCCTTTGCAGACCCCTCTCCCACTTGCAGTGACACAACGCAGTGACATGGGTTGCCCTGCCTGGTGAACACCCAAGGCTCTGCCCCTCACTACATAACAGGTGCGACCAGACAAAAAAATGGCCCAAATGAAAGAACAGATCAAAGCTCCAGAAAAAATACAACTAAGCCATGAAGAAATAGCTAACCTATCAGATGCAGAGTTCAAAATATTAGTAGTTAGGATGCTCACAGAATTGGTTGAATATGGTCTCAAAATAGAGGAAAAACTGAAGGCTATGGAAAGTGAAATAAAGGAAAATATACAGGGAACCAACAGTGACAGGAAGGAAACCAGAACTCAAATCAATGGTTTGGAGCAGAAGGAAGAAAGAAACATTCAACCAGAGCAGAATGAAGAAACAAGAATTCAAAACCATGAGGAGAGGCTTAGGAACCTCCAGGACAACTTTAAGTGCTCAACATCCAAATCATAGGGGTACCAGAAGAAGAAGAGGAAGAGCAAGAAATTGAAAATCTATTTGAAAACATAATGAAGAACTTCCCCAATCTGGCAAAGAAAATAGACTTCCAGAAGTCCAGGAAGCTCAGAGAGTCCCAAAGAAGTTGGACCCAAGGAAGCACACACCAAGGCACATCATAATTACATTACCCAAGATTAAAGATAAGGAGAGGATCTTAAAAGCAGCAAGAGAAAAGGAAACAGTTACCTACAAAGGAGTTCTCATTAGACTATCAGCTGATTTCTCTAGAGGAAACTTACAGGAAAGAAGTATTCAAAGTCATGAAAAGCAAGGACCTACATCCAAGATTGCTCTATCCAGCAAAGGTATTATTTAGAATGGAGGGGCAGATAAAGTGCTTCCCAGATAAGTTCAAGTTAAAGGAGTTCACCATCACCAAGCCCTTATTATATGAAATGTTAAAGGGACTTATCTAAGAAGAAGGTAAAAAATATGGACAGCAAATTGACTATAAACTCACAACTATTAACAACCAAACCTAAAAACAAAACCAACAAACCTAAAACTGAACCTAAAAACAAAACCAACAAAACAAAAACAAACTAAGCAGACAATAGAACAGGAACAGAATCACAGAAATGGAGATCACATGGAGGGTTATCAGCAGGGAAGGGGAGCAGAGAGAATAGAGGAAAAGGTACATAGAATAAGAAGAATAATTGGTAGGTACAAACTAGATAGGGGGAGGTAAAGAGTAGTATTAAATAGTAGCCACTATTAAGAAACAATGGGGTCTGGTTCACAAGAAGTTTTAAAAGAGTAGTGTAGGAAATGGAGAAGCCAAAGAACTTATACGTACGACCCATGAGCTTGAACTAAAGGTGGGGAATGAGGGTGGAAGGCAGTGTGCAGGCTGGAGGGGAGTAAAGAGAGGGAAATGGAATGACCATAATAGCATGATCGAAATATATTAAAAATAAATAAATAAATAAAATATTTTAGACATGTGACAAGCAGAAAACTTTAACCCATAATCAAGGACAAAAATAGGAAATAGATACAAATCCTGAAATGACCCAGAGGTTAGAATTAGTATACAAAAACTTTGAAACAGATATTTTAAATATGTTCAAAGACTTAAAGGAAAATATGGTCTCAATGAGTAAGCAGACAGGGAATCTCAGCAGAGAAGTTGAAGCTACAAGAAGAAATAAATGGCAATTCCAGAAACAAACAAACAAAAAATACAAAATCTAAAATGAAAAGCTTAATTGGAGGATCAGATTAGATATGGCAGAAGAAATGGTTCGTGAACTCAAAACCAGATACGTATAAATCATCCAATCTGAAGAACAGAGACAAAGAAGCTCAAACAAAAATGAGTAGAGCCTCAGTGACCTATGGGCTAACACACAGGTAATGAAGTCTCAGAAGAAGAGAAGAAGAAGAATAGGAGCAGAAAAAGATATTTAAAGAAAGTACGATAAAAAATTTCCTTGGATTTGGTGAAACACATCAACCTACAGAGCCAACAGTCCAGAAAACAAAACCAAGGCAAATCAGTCAAAATTTTTAAACTAAAAAAAAAAAAGAGAGAGAGGAAGAGAGGGGAATCTTAAAATGGAGGGGGAGATAAAAGAGAAGAAGGAAGAAGTGGTCCATGACATTCAGAAGAACAGCAAGGCAGACAATGGCTAACTTCCCATCGGAAACAATGAAGGCCAGACGACAGTGCGATGGAATTTATAAAGCTTTCCTGAATCTGAGATTCAAAAAAAGAAGACATTTCAGATAAATGAAAGCTGAGAGAATTCATTAAGAACAGACCTTTTCTTTTACAAGAAATATTAACAGAAATTATTTAGTATATAGTACAAAGAAGATAAATACATGGATAAATACGAAAGACGGGTTTATTTCCTCTCTTAAGTTCTATAACAGACAAATTACTGTTAAAGTAAAAATCCTAGCATTTTAGGACGAGATCTGTAACATACGTAAATGAAATATGAGGCTTAAACCCGACCATATCAATAATTACATTAAAAAAAAGGACTAAGCACTCCAATTAAAAGGCGGAGATTATAAAGCAAAACCCAATCATCTCCTGCCTGTAAGAGACACGTTTCAATACAAAGGCACAGACAGGTGGAGAGTGAAAGAACAGGAAGACAGGCCGAGCAAATGGTGAGCACGACAAAGCGAGCCGGCTGCGTCAACCTCAAACGAAGCGGACTTTAAACCAAGGAGTATTGCCAAAGACAAGGAGGGACGCTTCATTAAAAAGTAAAAGGGTCTCTTCAAAACAAAGACATACAAATTCACGCGCACGCTCTTTGTATGAACATCCTGGTGCTTTTCTCTTAACTCTCAACTGTCTCTCCATTCCGCCCTGCTTCAGGCCCCTTCTCTGCACTGCAGAGTCGGGGAGACACCATCCGCATCGCTCAGAACCCCCTGCCTCTCCAGGGTCCTCTGTGCGACCGCGGATTCGAACAAACAGATGTTCTCAAGTGAGGTCTGGACGGCGCAAGGGAGGCCAAAGCTTGGTATTTGCTTTTCCTGCCGGTAAACAGAGCAAAGTGCTTGGTGTCTTACTCTTTGTTTTGTTTTGTTTTGTCTTGTTTTGTTGTTTCCTTTCTGTTTCACGCCAATGACAGCAGAGGCCTCAGCGTCTAGGAGTGATCTGGGTGTCCGCTGGCAGGGAGCAGGGTCTCCCTCCTGCTACCGAGGGTCAGAGCCAGCACCGGAGCCAGGAGCCCCATCTGCTTTCCTGGCTGTGGTGGCCTCCCCGTCGCGGGGCCCTGTGTTGGGGGTGCGGTTCTGGAGTCAGTCGCTCCCCTGGTGGCTCGGGGCTGCAGGGCACTCTGGGGCCACAGTCCTGAAAGGGCAATGGAGCCTGTTCCTTCAGCACTCCCAGGGACTGCCCGGCCAGTCGAGGGCCGGTAGTCAGCGCTGCCCTGCGTAAACTAGCCAGAGAGGATTCTGCTTTCAACTTGACCCTGACAGGTACAGTATGCTACTGCAGTAGCCGAGGTGATCCAGGGCGGCACCACATTAACCTTCGGTGGTAACGAGGATGTGCCCGGGCGTCCTTCCTGCTTCCTCCTCCAGGTGAGTCTCCGCTGGGCTCTGCGGCCTCGCTCCCCCGTCTGCGGAAGCCTCCCTGACCTTCGCGGGCTTCCTGACAACTCCTTCACCTGTGTTTCCGCCGCATTTTGCCCGCACCTTACTTTCAGTGGACTTTTACGTTGTATCATGTTATTGATGTACAGTTTATCACGTACAAACCGTCTTCCTCCTTCACGTGTCTGTACAACCCCCGAGATAATAGGGTATCACACGTGCGCCTGCATTTGCTGTCCCCAAGGAAAGGGCCAGCAGACTGCACGTGTTCGGTGTAGTATGGGCCAGGTGGCCCGGGGCGCCCCACATGGAGTGGCTTCCTGGCCCCAAAACGACAAATGTCACCTGACCAACACTGACCCCTGTGCCGGTCCCTGTGCTGAGCATTTTCTCCTGAAGAGAAACAATGACACGGCACCACCCCCACCCCCGACGAGGCAGCGCTATCACTACGCTCACGTCTAGATGAGGAAACAGAAGCCCAGTTCTCCTCGAGTCAGCTTCTGCTGGGGACGCAGAGGGGTCTGCCCAGCCACCCCACCCCTGGCCCCAACCAGTCACCTGACATGCAAAGGCCACTAGTGGAACCAAGATGGATCCCGACTTGAGCGAGAAAAGCAGGGAGGAAGACCCAGCCCAGCCCTGGTGAGGGCCGCCCCCCCACCGCCGTGCCCACCTCTGGCCTGGACGGGGCCACGGGCCCCTTGCTGGCCCCCTTGCTCCGTCTGTATAGTTCACCCAAACTGTCCTCTCAGTGCACGGAACTTGCCTTTCCCAACTCTGGGTAGAGAGGGCGCTTGTCATTACATTCTGTTCCCAACCCCCTGGTCCCACGGAGGCAGCCACGGCTTCAGCATCCGCCGGCGGCAGAGCCCTCAGCTGCAAGCTGGCCTGTGCGCGTGTACACCAGCCGCCTGGGAAGGAGTCGGGTCCCCCTGGCTGAGCCCGGGGGTGCCCGCACCAGGGTTCGCTCTGCCCGCCAGCAGTCGGAAGGATGCCCACCCCAGAGCCTCAAGTGACTGGTGACTCATGGCCCCAGCTCTCTGGCGGCAGGTGCCGGACTGACCTCGTCGCCAGGTGGGGCCCGGTTGGGGCTGACAGTGAAATCTTCCACGTGCTTCTGTGCACATGTCTGTTTACGTTTCCAGCGGGTTTGATTAAGTCTGAATCTGCTATTATGATCACCACTCATTTAAGGGAAGAGGACGGAAGGCAGAGAGAAAGTCAGCAAGTCCACGAAGCTGACCCCGGGCAGGGGGGACGGGGCGGGCAGGCGCCACACCACGTGTTGGGTTCATACTTTTACGAACCCAGCTTCCCTGGGTCAAGTTTTTTCACGGCTCTTTGGACAAGGGGGGCCTTTCATTACATCACGTTCGTAATTCATTGGTCCCACAAACTCAGTCGAGCCTTGAGAAGCCCACTCTCCTGTAAAAGGGCTTCAAGGACGGCTCCAAGCCCTGAGCTTTGTGACGGTCGGCCAATCTCCTGATGGGGGCGGCGTGTCTCTTAACAAGAGGTCTGCTGGGAGAACGTTCGTCAGACAGTCAACTAAGGCTTTGGGTCTTCGATGTGCAGGGAGGTAGGCAGAGAAAAGGGTGAGGGACTAAAAGGAAGGAGATGTTATTTTTCAAGCAGAAGGGTTCAAAATGTCACAATGGCCTGGCTCATGATCTGGCTGGTGCCCGTCCAGAGGCTGGGAAGTCCCGCAGGAAATAAGAATTAAGTGGAAAAATAAAGCCCAAAACTTGTAGGATGACCAACAAGTCACTGGATCCTTCGGTTTGTGCCAAAACTATTGAATGTAACACTTCGTTAATCCAAAATAGTTTCATCGGTTATGAAACATAATTACGAAAGGAGCATCTGAGAACCACCACTCAGCTAAAGAACCAGACCAACACCTTTACAACGACCCGGCTGTCTGCTCCTGATCGGCGGGCCTGTGATAAGCAAAATCCTGAAACGTGTGTTTCCCACTGCTACTTTTGAAAACAGTTTATGTATGTATCTTTAAGCACTATGCTGTTTAGTTTCCCCTGTGGCTGAGCTTTATAAAAATGGCAGTCCCATAACGACTATCCAGCCTTTGTTGACTTACTTTTTTGCAAAGTTTTTTCCAAGACTCATCCAGTTGCTACAGTTTGTTCCTTCATAACATTTTATAGTATCAATGCAATTGATTTGCATATTGCTCTTAAGATGAAACCCAGTCAGTCATCTTGCTAAAACACTTCACTTTTGAGGTTTTTTACATAGGCTGAACCTTATCACCTGTCAGTCCTGAAAGTTCTTTCTTTCCTTTCCTACCCCATTACGTGTAATTTTACTTTCTGACTGTGCTCGCTGGGACTCCTGCTACCATAGAAATGGTTATCGTGGTATCTTCCTTGTTCCTGGATTTAAAATTTATCCCTCTGGCATCTCACCACTGAGAATGGCGTGGCTCTCCTTGCGATAAACAACGGTTATCAATCACTAAGGAAGTCTCTTCCCATCCCTACTTCAAAGTGGGCAAAAGTGAGTTTGCACTTGTGACTATGCAAACACAGTTTACCCTTGTATCACTATTTATTGATTACTGCATCATGTATTTGTATTACTACCGTGAACCCACTTGGGCCACACCGTACACACAGCAGAAAAATGCCGTGTGATGGACTGAGCTCTGCTTGTTTTCAACAGCTATTTCATTCCCACGGCAACCCCACAAGACAGGAAGTATTACTAAGGCTTAAGGCTAATATCTCAACTCCCTGTAAATAATAATCAGAACCTAAAACACATTAATCATTCTCCTATCAAATTACAGACTGTTTTTTCCTGTATTTCAGTTATTTTTCCTTCTGTGATTACTTTCTTCCTGAATGGCCTCTTTCAGTCATTCTGTTAGGGAAAGCCTGTCACACACTCTGGTTTTTGTGGAATTGTCCCATTTTGTTTTAAAAAAAAAGTTTTACTACGAAAATTTTCAAACATGGCAAAGTTGGCAGAATTCTATGGTGAACACATGTTGACTCGCCTTCTAGATTCTACCATTAAAATATTATATTTATTTTATCAAGATCTATCGAGCTCTTGAGCCCTTTATCCATCTATCAAGCCATCTTAATTTTGGATACATTTCAAAGTCAATTGCACACACTTGGACTCCGCCCCCACATCCCGCAGCCCACCTGTCATTTACGCCAGAGGTTCCAGAGTCAACAAAGAACCTTCCCAAGCAAGCCCCTCCCAGTGGTCCAGCCCCCGCGTCTGCATCAGTCCTCACCAGAACCCTACAGAGGACACATTCCCAAAGAGGAGACCAGCTCGGCAAGGCGCCCTCAGTCAAGAGCTGGCATCTCAGAGAAGACACGTGAGTCCCCACCCTGTCCACCCTGCTGTTGCCTCATTGCTTGCGTTCCCACTGAGAGAACTGAATGCTTTAATTAAAAGCATGCTTTGTAGCACAAAATGTCCTCAGGGGGACATCATCGAGTCCGGCTTCCTGCTATTCACACCTTTGGTTTGGATTAGCTTTGTCTCCGTGCTGGGGAGTTGAGCTGGACGCTGAGGGCGTGAGCATCCAGGGAAGAGAGAGGCGCGAAGTGCGGGCCGTGTCTAGGGACGCAAAGCCTGACGGGTGGCCCAGGAAGCCCCCAAGCCCGAGGGGCAATCACCGCCCCTTCCTGAGCACTTAGTGGGCAGCTGCCGTTCTCAGCACTCTGCACGTCGTCATTCAACCCTCACAACTCTCGGGCAGAGGCTCCAGCACTGCCCTTGCGTGACAGGCGGAAAAACACATCCCCAGTGGATAACTCCCTCAGGACCTCTCAGCGTACAGGTGGCAGAGGCAGAATTTAAACTCTGGTCCTTACAGCTCCAAAGCTAAGACCTCGGCGGCTCACCGGCTGGGTAGGGTCTGGGACCAAGCACTCGGAAACCATATTTCACAGTCTGGCTGCAGCCAGGTCTGAGGCCGGTGGAGGTGATGCTCGCTGCCTCCCTGAGTTCCCCCGAGTCTCCTATCAGGCATTTCACTATAAGGCCTCTGCTGCCCTCACTGAGGTGGATTTGAATCCACGTTGACCCAAGACTGAACCGGGCAGGGTCGGGGGAGTTTCGCTTCGGGGCAGGTAAAATAGACTTCAGGACCCCATTCCAATCATCAAAAGGGAGCCAAACCCTCGGGGGGCCCCCACAGAGCGGAGCACGTGCTGCCAGAGCTTGGCCACCCCTCCTGAGAGAACAACAAAGGGAGGCGTCCGACTGCTCCCCAGACGAAGACCTGAGACGTTGTCTGCTGTGATATTTGACAAAGGGACAAGCGGTTTTCCGAACGCTGGAGCAAACAGCACACAAGGGAAAGAAGGCGAGGAGCCGAGAGAGATGAGGGGAAAGGTTGGTAACGCTCTATTTAAGCCAAAGCGGCCATGCCCTGATGTGCTGGCTCCGAGGTTTTGGAAGCAAGGCTGGAAGGGGAGGGGGGGCCACAGCCCCCATTTTCAGGAACTCGTCGAGGGCTGCAGAGGTGCTGGGAGCCCCAAGGAGCTTTAAGAGAGAGGAGCCGGGCCCCAGGAGCTGCCCTGGAGAGCCCACGCGGGTTGTCTGTCGAGGAGCCGACAAACAGCCCGGGACGCGGGTGTCGGCCCTCCCTCCCCGCCCAGCCTTGCCCTCCTCTCCGCGTCCCATGTGTTTGAGTTCGCTGCCTGGGCCGCTTAGGTGGGTCCCTCCAAGGAAGAAAGACAACTTCCACTTCTCGCCTCTCTTTACTCTGGGCTCACTTTGCTCTCGGCACAGGGCGTACTCACCCCACTTCCTGCCGTCTGTGGCAGGAGGAGAGGACAAGGTCCCCAGAACAAGACACTGACTCCCGCGATGCTGTTCATCTTCCTGGCTGGAAAAAGGCAGAAAGGAGACAGACCTCAGTTAAGGCTCCCCAGATCTTTGGGTCAAGGGTTTCAGTCACTGAGAAAGTAACTACCATGTCAATGTTGATGCTGTCTGCATAAACACATACTCTTCTTTTTCTTCTCAATTACAGTTGACATTCAATGCTATTTTGTATTTGTTTCAGGTGTACAGCTTTACATAATCATGTACTTTACAGAGTGTTCCCAGCTGGTATTTCCAGTACCCACCTGGCACTGTACGTAGTTATCACAATATTACCGACTATATTCCCTATGCTGTACTTTACATCCCCGCGGCTATTTTGTAACTACCCATCTGTTCTTCTCAATCCTTTCAATTTTTCACCTAGTTCTCCAAACCCCCTTCCCTTTGGCAACCATCAGTCTATTCTCTGTATCAATGAGTCTGTTTCTGTTTTGTTTGTTCATGTATTTTGCTCTCTAGATTCCACATGTAAGTGGAATCACGTGGTAGTTGTCTTTCTCTGTCTGGCTTATTTCACTTAGCATGATATCCTCTAGGTCCATCCACGCTGTCACAAATGATAAGATTTTATTCTTTTTCTGGCTGAGTAATATTCCGTTGCACGTTTGTGCCATGGCTGTTTTGTCCACTCATCCACTGATGGGCGCTTGGTGCTTCCACAGCTTGGCCATTGTAAATAACGCTGCAACGAACACCACCTACGTTTTCTATAATGGCTTTTTCGCAACATGACTCTTTAGCAAGATTTAGTGTCAAAGTTGCTACAAATGAAATTCCATACATCTCTTAAGAGATGATATTAAAATTCATCACATTTATTTTTGTAAGGAAAAAAGTTGCAATCAATAAGCAAAGTTAAAACAATCACACAAATGGCCACTCAACCCTAAGGAGGGAGAAGGATGCTCTTGTCTGGCTGATGTGTTGGATGGTTTCCATGGTGATGAGCATCCCTGCACAGAGCTGGGTGAGTTGGTGTGGCTGGTGCACAGGCAGGGAAGGACAGAGTTATGTGTGGAAAGGCAGTGGCACGTGAGGCTGGAAAAAGGAGAAGGGTTCCCATCTCAGGACCTTGCCATTAGGACCTGTTCTCAAAATCGGCGTGTGCTCAGTGAAGCATTTTGAGCAAACGTGTGATGTAGCAAGCAGCCTCCAAGATGGTCCCTGGTGATCCCCACCTCCCGTGATGTTTACACCCTGGTCTGATCCCTGTCCTTTGATTGGGGGCTGGGTGGAGAGTTACCACTAATGAAAAGAGTGGAAATGACAGGACATCATTGCTGAGATCGGGTTATAAAAAGACTGCAGCGCCTTCCACCTTGGTACTGGGGGAAGTCAGCAGCCATGCTCTGAGCAGCTACGGAGAGACCCACATGGCAAGGGACCAATGGCTTCAGCCCACGGCCACGTGGGTGAGCTGGGGGTTGCCCTTCCCTCCACCCAGCCCTGCGATGCCCACAGCCCAGGCCAGAGCAGAGCCAGAACCACACAGCCGAGCCGCTCTGGGATTTCTGACCCTCAGAAGCTGCAAGGTAATGAATGCTTGCTGTTTTCAGCAGCTAGATTTGGGGGGTAACTTCTTACACATCAGTTGATAACAACTACAGGTGATCTATTTGTACGTTATAAAACCAGTCCTGGCACATCGTGGAGAACGGAGGCTGTGGAGATGGAGGCCTGGAAGGCATTTTAGGGACAGTTAGGAGGAAGGGCACACCCAGTGATGACCAGCTGGCCTGTGAGTGGTGAGGGAGTGGGAGGAGGCAGAGGGGATGCCCTGGTTTCTGGTTTGAGCATCCTGGGGGGCAGAGAAACCCCTCACTGGCAAATCAGCAGGCATGAAGGGAGTGATGGGCGCTCAGGCTGGGAGAGGCTGATCTGGAGACGCCATTGGACGCCCAGGTGGCGGCAGCGCAGAGCAGTGGGAGGTGTACGTCAGGAATTCCAGAGGCAGGATCAGCAGCTGGAGCTATGGATTTTGCAAGCGGTGGCATTTGGGCAGGACGGGGCTGAGGACAGGGCTGAGGACAGGGATACAGGCTCCGGCCAGGCAGCTCCACAGAAGGTGTGTACCCATACCTCAGTTTCCCGGTCTGAAACAACAGATCTGTTGAACAAGTAAATGAGCTATCCTGCAAGGCACCTCACATATTGAAGTATTGAAGAACAGCTCCTCTGAATTAGAATCTTTGGAGAAAAGAGGAGAATTCCCAATGGCAGGATGGTCTGGGAAGTCCACGTGAATCAGTTCCCAGTGTTTTGGTGCAGCTGCAGCATAGCTGTGCATCTGTGAAGACAAAGCTACTGCCAAAAAGCTCAGCTCTGTTTGTGAAAGGACCACGTAAACAAAGCGTGGCATGGGTCTGCTTTCAGGATCCAAGACAAATGCAGCAGGAAAAATAATCCCACAATCCTTTCTCAAGTGGAACGAAAAGTCTGTTGTTTTAAGGAGTTGTGGGTGAAGAGCAGGTGTTTACTGCTTGTGGAGTATTAATCACAGCTAAGAAACACATTCACAGCAACCTCTAGGCTGGTGGTAACCACTGCCTGGGCCCCGTGGCCCTGCCAAGATGGACAGGCGGAGAACCCTTCCTGGAGGAGGTGTGTGTTTTTCTTGGTATGGTTGGCACAGACAAGGGGAGAAAGGTCATTCAGGCCAGGGAGAAAAACCAGTAAGGACTGTGTTCACGAGCAGGAGGTCTCTGTGGGCAACTGGGACACAGTCCTCCTAGGGCCCATCTGTGGTTTCAGGGGCTTTGAAGTCCAGCAAAGCAGTGAGGAACTTGTGCGGCAAGACACGGAGGCCTCTTCCTGAGCCTGACCGTGAGCCTGGAGACAGGACCAGCTGGTCCTCATGTTCAAGAACCTGTCGATGGGCTTTATGAGTGGGGGTGATAAGCCTGTGTTCCTGCCCAGGCATCTAACCCAGCCTGGTGACATCGCTCCTTGACTGTCTGTCCCCATCTGGCTGACATGCCCCCAGTGTGGGCTGAGCAAGTTCCCCCAGGGAACTGGAACGAGGCTCCCAGGCATAAAAGCAGCAAGCTTGGGCAGGAGGTGGGAGGAGTCAGCATTCTCTGGGGGCGTCCAGCATCCCCCAAAAGTGGGCCAAGGAGGGCAGGGCATTAGCATCATCTGCCAGCCACGCCCCCTGTCCCATTTGCTACGTGACCTCGGCAAACTAATTGACCTCTCTGAGCTTATTTCCCTTCTCTGTAAATGGACTTAACAATTAACAAGACAATGTACTCGAAGTGCGTGGAAGAAGCCTGAACTTCCAGATTCCTCTCTCCTCTCATCCGCCCTGAGCCCAGCCCTGCAGCCTGGACTTCCTCCACTTCCCAGCCAGGGCTGCTCTGCTCTGTCTTAGCGTCAGCAAGCTTTGAAGCATCTGGCAGAAGAACAAGGGTCCGCACCGAGGGGTCACAGTGGCACAGCTGTTGGTCACCAGAGTCGCCTTTTGTTCGTGATTCACTTTCTCCAAAAAGACAAGACCAGCAGAAGATGTCAGCAACAAGGAGGGTTTCCGCAACTCTCTGGGCTCCAGTTCATTTCTGATGTGAAGGTCCCCTCAACCATTTCCCACACGATCGGCCCGCCCGCACGCAGCCTTACCGCCCAGCGACGGGCGGCCACGACCGCGGTGGCCTCCTCATCACCTTCCCACCACTGCTGTTCTCCGGGGCCACGCAGGCGCCCTGTGCGCAGGGCGGTGCCTCCGCCCACCCGAGTCTTCTTCAGCAGGGTCCCCCACCGCTTCCGTCCCTCTTGACCACGGCGTGCAGGCCACACGTGGGAGCTCCACGCCCGCATATGGCTCACTCTGCTACCCGGTCCGTGGCCCTTTGTAGTCCATGGCCTTGGCCGGCGCCCAGCTCTTAAAGCCATTAACATGCTTTTTCTGGGAACTCCCCTCCCTCCTGGATCCAGACGGGAACAGGGTCTCCTAAGAGTGTTAACAACAATTGTAGCTAACGTTTCTGGAGTGCTTACCATGGGCCGGGCACAGTGTTCAGTGGCTCATTTCCCCATCCGGCAGATAAAGAAACTGAGGGAAGGAAGGGTTTTCAAACGTGGCAGACATGTGATCAGGACGCAGAGCACTTGGGCGGGGCCTCGAAGCCCATGGACTGAGTCTGTGCCCCTCTCGGCCACATTCCCACTGTAGACGGGACTACACGTCCCAACCTGCCCCTGCTGAGCTTCAGCAAACCCGCGGGCCCGGCCTAGCGGGGCAGAGTCCTGTGTCCGCACCTTCAGCACGGAGACTAAGAGTGGGTCGGAGGCAGACAGAGGCCCACGGTGCTTGCTGCACAAACTAACGGAGTGGCCATCTGTCTCGCTCCCTCCTGCCCGGGTGGCCAGGTCGCTGGACACCAGGACAGACATGCAGACGCCACACCCACGGGGAGAGCCCTCGTCACAGGGACTTTGTGCTGCTGCCAGTGGGGTGACTGCGCTGCCAGCCTGGATTCCATGGACATCCCAGAATCTGGGCTGCGTTAGCACCCCGAGAGGCCCCATACCGGAGAAGAAGGTCCTCCCTGCGCCTGCGCAAGTCACTACACATGAAATCCCGCTCAACCGCAAGGCAGGAAGTCCTGCAGAGCTGTGATTGCACCTGGCAGCCACCTTACCTTTTAAACATCATGTATCAGACTCTTTAAACAAAAAAGTACCACTTTGCAGGCACTCTGAGCACCCTCCGGGGCCGCCCTTCAGGCAGCCTGGCGCTTCTTGTCTCCGCATTTGTAATGAAGTCCCCTCTTCACCGAGTGGCCCGTTTTGGTTTCTGCTCCTTTTCCTGAACTCCACCGAGGGGCTCAGCCAACCTGGATTTATAGCGGGTTCTGAGTTTAGCCTCTGCCAGCGCCCCCCCCACCCCCCTCCCCACCCACTCTGCCACCACCTGGTGCTGAGCTCCTTGCAAAAACAGCAACCATTTGCAATGCGTCCTGAAGGCGAGGTAGGCTATGTTCCACCCATGACCGCCAGTCCTGTTGTGTTCCATGGAACAACGCAACCTGAGTCGTTCATTACCTCTTCCCAGACACGAGGAAGGGACGTGAACAGGACAACCCTGGGACCAGGAAACACCACACCCCGAGGCACTCCTGTGCAGTTCGCATAGCAGGTTTCTCCGCACACGCGCACACTCGCACACTCGCTCACACTCAGGGAGAAGAGCAGGAGGTGTTGTGCCCACAGTGGCCTCGGGAGCAAGTTGGCCAGGGCGGTGAGAGGTGCCGATGTGAACTACATCTGCTTTTGCAGCTGCAGGACCCAACGCCCCCAAGTCACCTGACCCTCGCAGAGCCTCGGAACTGTAGTCCCATTTCGAAGGGATGAACTCAACCACCATCGCTGTATTCTTTTCCCACAGCCACCTTTGCCAAGGGCCGGGTGCTTGAAACAACGGCAACACCTCTTCTCACAGTGCTGGAGGCCACGGTTCAACTCCAAACAACGTCCAAACCGCCCTTGTCTTGTCCACGCCTTGCTCCCAACTCTCAGTGGGAGCTCAGTGGCCCCCGTTCTTGTCCTTCTCACCCTCTGGGCGTTACTCTCCCAACTGTCTGCCCATACTCCGGGCTGGGCCAGTTGGTGCCCGTGATCTCTGGCTCTCTCCTGTGAGCATCTATCCATCCCAGCCTCTGCCTAGCAGCCTTCCAGGCCCCGCTCAGGTGCCACCTTCCCCAGGAGGGACTCTGGAAATCTCGTAGGGCTGCGTCAGCTGCAGGACAAGATCTGCCAGCCATCAGGACCCGGGCCAACGCTAAGGCCAATCTTGCTCTGTCACTTCCCTGTGAGTAAAGCGCCCACCCAGTGCTGGGTGAGACATGAACCCTACAGGGTGCTGATGCCTGGGGCGGCTGCCTCTGGGGGGAGGGGCTCCTCCCTGGGGGCGAAGACAGCTATCCCTTGCTGGACAGCTCTGTCCCTTACCTTGCCTCTGAAACTTTAAGTACGTTAGGATACAAAATGCTCTAACTCACAAAAGGTGCACAAGGACACGTGTAAGTGCTGGTACAGTTACTGAATAAACGAGGGAATTGTTCCCCTTGTGTCACCTCCCGAATACTCTGATTTGACGCTGTCACTGACTTGGCTGAGCTACGTGAGCATCTTAGAGCCAATGGTTCTAAACTTCAGTTTGCGAGAGGATTCCCTCAGGATGTTCACTAACCCTCAAATTTCGGGGTCCCAGGAGGTACAGTAGGGAGAGGGGAGCCCAGGAAACTGCCTTTCAACACGTCCCTCCCCTAGATGATCTATTCGGGGTTCCACCTGCTCAAAGAGGCTGTGATGGCAGCACAAGTTTTCAATTTGTGACTTTACACACATATACACACCACAAACATACTTACACATGTCTACACATGCCACACACATACTCACACAGCACACACGCACACACCCCCCCCTCTACAATTAGATTTGCCCAAGTTGACTGGCCACTTTGGCTTTTAGAAGGCTGTGCATATGTGGGGATAACTGGTCGTTTTTGCCCCTGTGTGCAAACAGATGTGCAGGGGCGCTGGCTGTCCAGCCCAGGACGGTGGCCTGCTTGTCACCACCACTGTTCTAATTCTGGAGGCATGGCCTTCAGGACACAGGGAACTCAGATGCTTGGATTAGTAGCCAGAAGTGACATGAGGACACAGAGGAGGCGGAGCTGGAGGGGCTGACCACCTGAAGACCCGTCCCCTGAGGGAGGGCCCAGCCTCCCACGCACGGAGTCCAGAGGCAGGTGACGGCACCAGCCAGTGTGAGTTTGCCCAACATCCAAAGGTGGACCGAGAAGAGTGCCTTGTAGCACCTCACACCGTGGGGCCCACGGGGTCGCTGGGCCAGGCCCACAGCTGCAGGAGACGCAATTCCTACCACAGGCCATTTGAACGGCACCTGAAGACACTTCCTGTCACTTGAAGACCCACATGCTCCCTCCTTCCCTAGTTCCCACCTGCAGCCAGGACCCAGGGCTCGCTCTGTTTAGTGAGCTCTGATTGGCAGGTGTTACTTTGGGGTGAAACGTATTCAGGAGCCCTCTTCCCTGTAGCAAGTAGCAAGTCCTGAACATGAGTGACTCCCGGGGGCTGGGCGGGTGGGGAGGAGGGCACCAGGTGTCCAAACACGGCCACGCTGCACAGCGCATCCATGGGGCTCAACTTCCACGCCAGGAGTGACTAGAAAAATAGATCTAAAATATTTCCTCAGGTGAGAAGCAGGGGCAATAATGAAAATAAGGTTGGAAATTCTGATTTAATGAATCCAGTTGACCCTCATGCTGTCTCTGTGAAGACAACACACTTGAACCTTCGTCTGCCTACAGAGAAAACATCGGCACGGAGGAGCGAAGTCACGCACCCAGGCCCCACGTCTGGTGAGCGGAACACCTGATTCTGATCAGCTCATCCAGCTGCTCAACCTGGGCCTCTGCTCTCGGTGGGTGCGGTGGCCGGTGCACAGGGGACAGCAAGACAGAGGTAACACTCGAGTGCGACTCCAGGGCAGGAGGTTCTGGAATGTTCCTAGAGCACACCCTCCTGTTCTGCCTTTTCAGGTTTATTTTCCTCCACGCCTCCACTCGGAAGACGTGAGTGTCTCTACAGTGGAGAAATAGTAAGAGGAAAGAAGAGAGGACAGTGGTCACCGTCATTGCTCAAGTGTCATTTCCTCAGCCGCAGGGCAACGGGAAGACACAGAGTGGTTATTAACACAGAGAGAAACTAAAACGGTTTGCCAGCCTGAGAACAACGGTCTTCGGGTTTCGGCTGGGCACGCCCACGGCCTCTACTTGGGCTGGAGGGGGCTGCTCCGTTTTCAATGGCCAGCTTCGTTTTTGTTCCAAGTACCATGGGGGTCGGTGAGAGGAAGATGGTATTCTAACCCGAATTGCTTTTAAACTGTTTCTTTTTTCCCCTTCTGGAAGAGTTCCTGCATAAATGCTCTCTCTCCGAGTTCATTTTCAGGGACTTGTTTTTCTTTAAAAGAAAAAAAAGCCCACAGATTTTTCTCTGCAGACTTAACGTCTGAAACACACCCAGTTCCCTCTCAAATAGTTTCCTCTGTGCGTTTCTCCATGTGGGTTTTATTCCAAATGGAGCCAGTGCCGCCACAGGCCAGACGGGGCCCTTCCCAGGCCCCTCCGAGAGGCCAGGGCAGTTGCTGCAGGTCACAACCCAGAGAGGAAGCGCGTTCCCCACCCGAACCCCTGCCGGGGCACCCTCCTTCTTTGGACAAATGACATTTCTACAAGTCCCCCTTCGTGAGGAAGATAATCTCGGATTCTTGACTGCAGGTCTGGAACCCGCGGCACACACCCCGCATTGCCATCAGGTACGACCGTCGACCCCACCAGTCACGTCCACTGATCATGGCCACTGCGCTCCGGCCGCAGCCCACTGACTCGCCTTCCCCGGGGTTCTCGCCCAGGGAAGAGCTGGGCACGCTCACATTGGCAAGGAAGCGGACTGGGAATGTGGAACGCATTAGGCTGAAGATGGGAGACTGGAAGGAATGAGCACGCTGCTTCGGGCGGCTCAGTTGCACCTGATATTAATAAAGGAAATGAAGGCTGAACGGTATTTAAAGCAACCGTGCAAATTGGAACGGGCGCATCTAGTCAATAAAACAGGAAGAAAATCCAGAAGTCAGCAATAAATAAACTGCATAAACTCATTCAGTCATTGCTATTATTTTTCGTAAGCTATCCATGGGACTCGGGTTTTTGGAAGATCTCACAAGTGTTTACTTCTCGTGTTGAACTTGAACTGCTCCCTTTTCATTGGAACAGGGAGCTCCTTCAGAGCATGGGTCAGGAGAAGGGCCTGGCATGTCAGAGGCAACCGGGTCTCAGGCAAATTTTGCTTCCTGCTAAATAGTTTTCAGATTCCCAAAAATGTACATAAAGACCGCATTTGCTAAAATAACAATGACGAGTATGAGCCAAGTACTTCACCTAAATTGCCTCATTTAACACTCACCAAACCTCATTTTATGTTACGATTTCCATTTTATATGTGGGAAAACTGAGACCCGGGGAGATCCAGGAACTTGGCCAAGGTCACACACCTCAGCGATGCAGGAGCTGGTCAGTGACACGGGAATTCAGCTCCCGCCTGGCAGCCGACTCGGGGGCCCGTGCCCTTATTTCCTAAGACTGGCCCCCGACATTCAGTTACCCAGGAGCTGAGCGTGTGGTGCCATCTTTCCATCGTTCCAGCCTTATTGAGAAATGCCTGGCACGTGACTTCGTGACTGACAGCCTCGCATGGCTAACCAATAGCAGCAAAACGATGACCACTCTGGTGTTAGCTACTGTCCCCATCGTGTCACACGGTTACCATTTCCTCTGTGTGGTGACAGCGCTTAACACCTACTCTCTTAACTTTCCAGTACGGGGCGGGGCGGAAGCAGGTTTACGGCTGCATGTACAATACAGTCTATTCTTGTACTGACTTATTAATTATTGCACTATTTCCCTTATGAACAACTGTGAACCTACGTGTGCCCACCCCGTATGCAATCCGGATTACTGACTGCGATCTCCATGCTGCACATCAGGTCCCCAGGACTTCCCCAGCTTACAGCTGAAGTCCATGTCCTGTGACCGGTGTCTCCCACTTCCCCGACTCCCCAGCCCCAGGAGCTGCCAGTCTATCCCCTGTTTGCAAGAGTTCGGCACTTCCAGACCCCACCTGAAGTGAGATCACACAGCACTTGTCTTTCTCTGTCTGATTTATTCCACTTAGCATAACAGCCTCGAGGTCCCCCCCACGCTGCTGCAAACGGCAGGATCGCCTTCTTTTTCGAGGCTGAGTAACATTCCATTGTATGTGTACAACAGGCGCCTCCTAAATTTACCCACCCCTCCGGTGACGGACACTTAGGTTGCGCCGAGTCCACATCTTGGCTATTGTGAATAAAGCCACAGTGAACACGGGGGTGCAGATATCACTTCGAGAGCCTGTTTTCATTTCCTTTGGATACAGGCCTGGTGTTATCTTTTACTATGTGAATAGCGCACACCAGTGTTTGCACAAAGCAGAGGCAGGAAAATCAGCCAGGTTACAATTTTATACGAAAGACACAAAGGTAACGCAGCAAAATTCGCAAATTTGTAATCCATTTGTAGAGACAACACTAGCAATCAATTGAGCTACAATTCAAGTTGGTGTACAATCTCCATTGAAATCATAGCCTACTTTATCAAAGCCCAGAATTTTGTCGTAAAAACCCAATGTGAGCGCCACTACCTGGCAACACCCAGATCTCCCGCACGATGAAGTCAGCAAAGCTACCGTGTAGAAGCTGCTCCACGAGCACCACAGTCTGCAGAAGTCTGCAGTGAAGACAGAGAGGACATGTGGAGAGGGGAAGGAGGGGTCAAAGGTCAGGGAAGCACGACCAGCCCCTGGCCTGTCCCCACTCCGCCCTCGTCAGTCACGCTCCCTACCCTTGAAGGCCACGCCGCCACATGCCTGCCTTTTTTCTTTGTTGAAGCAGGTGGGGAGGGGCAGGAGAGCAGAGAAAGGGAGAAGGACCTGGGGAAAGTATCAAGGAATGGGATGAAAGGAAATCACCAGAAGAGGAAGCTTTAAATGGCCTTTGCTGTGCTCTGAAGGTGAAGAAGTGAAATAAAATCACTAGAGGAACCCCATCACCGTTCGCAATCTCAAGCAATGGCTTTATCACATTCGCTTCTATGGAGAAAACAGGCAGGAGTTAGTGGGTGGATATTACAAGGAGCGCTACATAAAGTCCCACTACGATGAGGCCTGTGTGCTTTCTGATGATAAGACGATTTGCAAAATTAGGTAATTTAGTCTCCTGTTATTACCAACAGGGATTCTGAACACAGGGTGTGTAGAACCTTGGAGGGACCAATAAACCTAAAAAAATGCAAATTAAGTTTCTGTGGTTTTTCTGGGAAGCGGCTCTGGAGCTCCCTGGGTTCCCAAGCGATGGCCCCATCCTAGACCGCAGGTCCAGACTGAGGTGTTTTAGAGGCTCTAGTTTTAAAGTCCTCGCTTGGCCGCATTTGTGAATCTGACCCCAGGGTGCTGTCCCCAACAGGATAAAACAGCGACTTTCTCAGACTGTCAGATATTTGCATAGAGACCTTTCCAAGTGAACATCCATATCCTTGAACCATTTCTCTTAAGGTTGCAAGTTTTCTCAGCACAGGCCAATTTCTTCCAAGTACGCTCCGGCCTGTCCATTTCTCTTAACGTCCAGCATCCGCAGAGCCAGCACTGTGCTCCCTCGCAAGTCTGACCAGCACAGGGGAGAGAGGGTTACCTGCCTCATTTTGGACACCGGGCTTCTGCCGATCTAACCCCAGATCACATGGACTCTTCTGAGAGCTACGTAACCCTTTGACTTACGTCAAGTCCCTTGAGAAGCGAATATCTGGCTCTTTCCATTTCGTGACCTCCGAACTCAGGCACTTCTCATTCCTCTCGCACTGATGCGGTGACTTCTCGAGGATGAGAGGGCAGAAGGCTATGTCTCCTCTAAATTCTATCTTGTGGGATTCAGGGGCTCTTTAGCCTGTCACTGTATTTTAGGGTCCTGATTTCTCACCCAGCGTAACAGTTGTCCCGCCTGGCCTCACGCCACGCCCAGCATGACCTCCATGGCCTGTCCAAGCCACTGGTCTCAGTTCTGACAAAAAGGAGACCAAGCCGAAGCGTCTCCTCCCAGCTGATGCTGATTTAGGTTGACCGATGAACCTAAGGTAGATGCTACCTAGGTGCTCTTTAGGTAGAAGGTGACCAGCCAGTCGTCGGTCTAGCTGATATTGAGGTGTCTGGCTCACACATCTCCATCTTGGCAATTCGAATACCATACAATTCTTTCTTAAGGAACTGGCTGAGACTTAGATACTCTCCTTACCTAGAGAACTCTTAGACAGTTCACTTTGCCTTATGGAAACTAGTGCAGAAAGACAGATTTTGTCTCAACAATTGAAGCTGCTCAGGAAAGGTATACAGAGGTGCTCCGGGTGGTGGTGAGCTCCCTGTCATTGAAGGGCTCCTAATGTCTGGCGGGTCACGGACCAAGAGTAAAACAGGGAAAATTCAGGTGTTATACAAGTCATTGAATTCTGCCATCTGTGCGGTGACTTGCAATTCTAGAACTTTTTGAATGTAGACAGCTCCCAGTAGGTAACAAATAAGCCCAGTGCCACTTCAAGGACAGCGCGACTCAGAGCTCAGTGATGTCACCATGATGTCATCATGGCTGCGCTCGTGCTCTTTCTCTCTCTCTCTCTCTCTCTCTCTCACACGCATGCGTGTGCTCTCGCTCTCCCTGAGCTGATGAGACAACAGCGGGCCATTTGTCCACCCTGCAGCCATCACTGTGGCCACAGAGATGAGACGCACTGTCCTGGTTATCCACTGCTGGGTGGCGAACCTCTCCACGACCTAGAAACTAAAACAATAGTCACCGCACTGTCACTCACGGTTCTGTGGGCTGGCGGTTTGGATAAACTCGACTGGGTGAATCTGGCTTGCAGCCCCTCCCGGATCTGCAGTCAGACGGCGCGAGGAGATGCGGGGAGTGGAAACGGCGCGGGGAGGGGAAGATGGCGCTGGGGGCAGGCGGGCGGGCATGCCTCTCTCGTGCCGTCCGGAGCTTCCCCGTGTGGCCTGCCCAGCTGGGCCAGCCCGGACTGCCCCGCAGCATGGAGATCTCGGGCTGTCAGGCTGCTGCCCTGGGAGCATCTCGCGAGAACAAGACCTAAGCGTTTGGTATTTTTATGGCCTGCCCTCAGAAATCACATAGTTTCACTTTGCCCTATACTATTGGTTAACGGTTACAAAATCTGATTCAAGAGGAGGGTACATAGACTCTATCTCTTGATGAAGAGTGACAAGGTTCTAGAATATTCTAGAGGAACAGCCAACTTTGGAAAATAATATCCACCACATATCCTGATGGACTTAATTCAATCAAAACCCAGTCCTAAGCTAAGAACCCCAGGGTTGACAGTCCCCAAAGAAAACTTGGGGTTATTGGTGGAGAAGAGGGACAGGAACAGGGAGGGGAGGAGACTGACCCCTCGCTTCGGGGTGACACAGGCACTAAAAGACAGACGAGGGATGGAGGAGGCCATTGTTTTCTTCCTACTTTAACTTTTAAATATATATCCCTAATTTATATGCATGACTTGAGTTTGTAGAAAACTTACATTTTTAGCCAAAATTAAACGCCAAAGTTTAATTTTAGAAAGAAGACATTATTAAGTGCCACCCCATTAGCACGTCCACCAGCTGAGAAGAACTCTGATGCACGGGGCTGAATTCTCTTTGTGCTGGTTAGAAGCAGGTGAATGGCATAAACGAAGGTCGCAGTGAATAAGCTGTTTTTAGGGGCTTGGACGGACCATTTTCATGTTGACAAACAAGGTGCTAATTACAAATATTTCTGAGAGTCTGATCATTAAGCAATTTTGAGCTTACAAAATTCTTTCCTATCCTCATCCTGTTATAATATTCTTAAATTCAAGGAAGAATTTAGCAAATACAGGTAAAATGTGTAGAAAACAAAGCTTTATTTCTTTAAAATCATCAGCAGCTCAGTGTTCTCATGCTTTGGCCAAAGCGACTTTGACCCTCTCCTGGGTACTCAGGCATTATACTGTTTTCTAATTGAGGGGAATGTCTACCAAAAGAAATAGGAAATGTATTATTATAAACTTATCATCGAGAGGTAAAAATCTACCCTGTGCTTGCATGCTTGTTGTTATAAAGATTCCTTTCCTTCCACCCAGATGGGCTGAGAGCTTAATTAGAGCATCCCTGCTGTGAGCCTGTGTCTCTCCCTAAATAAATGGAAAGCTTGTTAAAATAAAAGCCCTCCACCCTCCCACTCTGAGGGATGGCCGACTGCAGACCATCGCCTGTTGGTGGCCAAGGTGAATCTGTGTCTGGTGGGGACAGGCAACGGGGTCAGTGCTGTGAGGGGAGCAGGGGCTGCTCCGGGAAGGATGCTCAGGGCTGCGTCCCAGCCCCCATCCCTGCGGCCCAACCGCCCAAAGAATGTGCACCCGGCTCTACTGTTTGGCGACGGCCCCGTGGGATTTCTGAGCAGCTCTCTCCTCTCAGACGCAAGCTGTGCCAACAACGCAACAAAGGAACCAGCTCCAAAGTTCAGCGTTCAGACAAGGGCCCGTTGTCTGCTTGCATGGAGTCCAACAGCAGGCTCGCCCGACTCCTTTGTTGTTTTTTTTTTTACCACATTAACTACACTGGCCTATTGTTTTAACATTACGTACAATTTTTTGGATCACAAAAACCTACCACCATTTTTAATGTCTTGCAGGGTACACTTATTCCGGAACCTGCGAGGTCTTCGCCTGTGAGCAGTGTGAGACCAGCTTTCGCCGACAGAGCTCGTGCCCTCCCTGCAAAAACAGGGAACCACGCAGGCCTGAGAGCCAGCCCGGGGCTCTCCTGCTTGCTGTCCAGTGTCCCGAGAGGCTGGCTTGGTCTCCGAGCCTCCCACCTTCCTCTCCTGGGGTGCACGCAGAACCCTCAGACTAGCATCGGGGACTCCCCATCCAGGCGGGCTTCCTTCTCTCTCCCCTCCCCTGACCTCCCCAGCCCCCTCGGAGTTCCCATGTCCCCCATAGCCTCCTAAAGATGCACGCACGTCTCCATGACTGCCTGGACCCCGCTTCGCCTTCGCACCAGGAGCACAGGTCCACCGGAGAGCCTTTGAAGGCAGGGCAGGGCAGGGCAGAGCACGGCGAGGGCCATGCTGAGGGTGGCCGGCCCTGAGCGGCCTTCCCAGCGCCCGCCCACTGGAGGCGCGTCACGATCGTGCAGGCCGGTCACTGCTGCTTACCAAGCACTGCAAAATCTGCGGCCATGGTGCTTGGACTTCAGAACTATCTTCCCATCTTATAGGTGAAAAGGGGGAAGCTATTTTTCTTGTTGGCATTAATAAAGAAAATCTCAACTAAGATTGGAGTCAGGAGCACCTGTAGGGGGAGCTCTCCTGCCCTGCCTGCCTCTCATGGTCAGTTGCCCCAAACAGAAAAGCCCTGCCTTGCATCTCCAGCAGAAGATGTTTTCTACTGTACTACACCAGCGGGGGGGGGAGGAAGATTTTCTCTTCCCCCAGCAACCGCCCAGCCAATCAGAGACTGTCACAACCCAGAGACTGTACTACACTGTGAACGAGTAGTGTCCTCCAAAGGACTGTTGATGACAGGCCCTCCCAACCGCCCCTTCCCCCTCTTTGTCCTCTGGACTTGCCTATGGTCTTGCCCTAGCTCACATGTCCTGAGTGCAGTTATTTGCTGTTCCTGAGTAAACCCATTTTTGCTGCTAAAATAACTAACTGCTCTGTTTTTAAACTCAACATCAGTGAGGTTAAGTGATTTCCCCCTAAGGTAACCAGCCGGGAAAGGGCAGAGATGAGCCTCAAACCCAGGTCTCTCCATTAAGCCAGAGCTCTTCTGAAAGCCTAGGTCACTGACCCTATTCTGGGGGCCATCTTTGCTCCTCAGGAAGGGGTCTGAGATTGGGTCTCATAAACCTTAACCCCAGAGCAATTTCAAAGTTTAGTTAAATAAAATATTACTGAGGCTGTTTGCATAGGAATGAGATGACCCGGCCTCTGCTTTGAGCTCTGCCATGGATTAGCTGTGTGGCCATGGCCAGTGACTCACTCATTGGTTCATTCAACAGTTTCTGAATACCTTTCAGTGCCAGGCACAGTGCCAGACTCTGAGACAACAGGAGGCATCAAACATGACCAGGCGGCTCACAAGCACGGGACAGACAGACACAGTGCAACGTGGGAGATGGACACAGTGCAACGTGGCAGACGGACACAGTGCAGTGTGGCAGACGGACACACTGCAATGTGGGAAGAGCGTTTGAGAGGATCCTGAACCTGTTTCAAATGAAGGAAGTGGATTCAGGGATGTCCAACTTTTGGCGTCTCTGGGTCACACTGAGGGAAGAGTTGTCTTGGGCCACACGTTAAATACACAAACACTAACAAAAACTGATCAGCAAAAAAAGGTCTTAAGTAAACGTACGATTTTGTGTTAGGCCGAATTTCCATAGCCATCCTGGGCCGCATGTGGCCTGCGGGTCACGGGTTGGATACCCTGGTAAGTGATTCCGGAACCAGCATCCTTGGGCTCTGTAATCACCATGCCTAGCACATCCCTGCATGACTAACAGTGTTGGGTGGATAACACAGGAAATCGAACCTCACAACAAATCCAGGTAGTTCTCATAAGCTTCTCAATGAAAATACCAGAACTGAGCACTTTGCATTCCATCTTTCATTTCCCTGTTCTGTACTGCGGAGAAGGCTGATAGGACAGGAAAGGGATCCAAGCTAGGAGACAGAGGGAAATGAAAGCCCATTTGGGGGTCAAAGACAAGGTGCAAGCACGGCCTTCAAGGCTTGGAAAGTTAGGATTTGAAGGTACCTGCCCTTGGACTCAGGGTCATTGCCCAGTCACACCCACCCCTCATTGCTTTGCGGCATCGCCCTGAAAGAACCGTAATTGATGAATAGGCTCTAAATCCCCTCTCATACCCCAACACGTGGAAAGGAATCACTGACAAGGGATCTACTCCATCTGTCCCTAAACCCAGATGCTCAGCCGAGACAGCTGGGACGCATCAGGAAGCAGGAAGGCAGCAGGTGCTCACTGCTGGGAAGCAGGCTGCCCGGCAGGGCCCTCCCCCGGGGGCCAGGCATGCTGCTGCCCCTCCACAGCAGCCCTGTGCCTGCGGGACCGGCAGACAGCGAGTGGGGCAGGAGCTGGGGCAGGAGCCGGGGGCAGATAGGTGGGGACACTTCCCAGTGATCTGTAAGAGGGAGCCTTTCTCGGGTCCCCTGGGACTTTGGAGTTTGGTTCAAGCCTTTGAGTCTCGAGGAACATGTTGATTGACAGTTCACAGGGAGCCCCCTGAGTCCCGCAGGGTGCCGGCTTACACCGCCAAGACAAGACATTCCCATGTGCAGCGCAGGGGCTGCCCGCCCCGCCCCGCCCCGCTGTGCGAACCGTGGGTTTCTGATGTTCTGACACCTGAGGTCATGCAGGCCCTGGCCCGTGTGACCTTTCCAGGTCCAGCCTGTTCCCTGCCTCCTCTTGGCTCCCACACTCAGGTCCACTGCCCCTCGGTCCCAATCACCCAGGTCCAGGGACCAGAGCTCCCTGGAATTATTTCAACTAGCCAGTCCTAGACCTGTTCCCATGGAAACGGCAGTGAAGGCTCTCCTTCGTTTGTGGTTCCCCTCACTCCCTCCGCCCCTGCCCACTCAGCGCCTCCTCGTGTCACTCGTTCTGCACAGTGTCTGTCCCCCGCCCTCCTCCTCCTCTCACTGGCAACTGTCCCCTGACCTGTAGGCCTTGCCACACCACATCGGCAACAAAACCTGATAATAAAACCCGCACTTTAAAGCAACCCCCATACACTTTCTCATGGAAAATCTCTGTCAAAGTCTTTCCTGACCAGCTCCCCTGGCTGTTAGGGTCACGGTCGTCGCCTCACTTTGCCCGTGTGAAGGAGACAGTGACAGAGCGTGACCAGTCAGAACGTGGACCCACAGCGAGCTCTCAGCCCCGGGCTTGGTGGCGGACACGTGCTCAGCACATCTCAGGTCCAGTTATGATGTTAACAAATCGCCACTTCTGACCGAGCAGGCCAAGTCTCATTCCAGCCTCTGCCCAATTTTCCATCGTTCCTTTGAGCGGTTTGCGTCTACCTAGTGAGCTCCAGCTCTGGGAAGGAGAGGCCTTTTGAAATGTCCCCTCTGCTGCTCCTGCTGCCACCGCTGGGGGTCCTCAGGTCCAGAGGCTGGTCAGGGAGGGGCTGCCGGCGTCTGGTCTCCTGAGCGCTCTGGGAGCCTCAGGAGAGGGGCGCATCCTACCTAGAGAGGGCCAGACGAGCTGCCCGGGAGGGGTGTCTTGGCAGTTCCTTCATTTCCATTTGTCTCTGGTCCCACAGCCCCCAGCCTTGTACCTGACTTCGGAGCAGAGAGAGGGCTGCGGGTGAAAAAAAAGTGAGCTGCTTTCTCTTAAAACTCCACGCAGCATCCACCTCCGGGCACCGCGGGTGACAATGGGAACGTACGTGAACTAAGGCTGAAGTCCAGTTAGTGGGCACAGGGATGAAGGGCACGGCTTACTGTGACATGTAGGGACAGTAAGATGACTGATGGATGGGCAGACGGAAAGGGGGAGAGGACAGTGCAGCCGAGTGGTACGCTCGGTGGACCTGCTCATAGAACCCTTGGACACCTCCCCCCAGGATGGCTTTGGGGACCTTGCCGAATCCTGAATCCTGCAAACAAGGGCCAGGGGAGCATGAGGTACAGCTGAAAATGTCTATCACTTTTTCAACTACTGTATGGATTTGTTTTGATAGGAAATGTCAGATCCTGAACTAAAATTATATTTGAAATTTTTCGAGATGAATTTCCTTTTTGTAAAAAATATCGCCTTCTTTGGGATAGCCGGGTTGACATTATTTAACAAAAATTTAGCCAAAGACAGAAAACATTTCAAATTAAATGTTATCGAAGTTTTCTCTCTGATCCCTAGCCACAATATCCTCCCCTTTCTTGTGGTGAGTCTGTTCCTATCCAAGTAAAACTCTGATGCAGTAAACTCCCCCAAGCTGCTGGGTCTTAGCTCCCACACAACTGAAAGCCATGTTTTAAGTATGGTGGTGAGAATGAAGGAATGTGTTTTTGCCAAACCACCGCCATATAACGCCAATCTTCTCCACCAGCAGAAGCCGAGTAGCGTGAAGTGGACCCTTGACATCCACTCACCCTGCTCCCAGTCTGTGAACCAAACAGCCCGGAAAGTTTGTGGAACTATCAGAATACTTTCCGGATAGTAAATATTCTTCCAACTTTTTCTTCACATCTAAGCATGAATAACTTGGGAACATTAACTGAATCATCCCTACATGGAGCCAAGTTCTAAGTCAACATGAAAAAAATGCATAACTGATTGACGTAGAGGCAAAGATATGAAAGATTAGGACTTCCGGCTAAGATGGACACATAGGTAGATACACTTTGCCTCCTTGAAAAACCAAAAGAAGGACAACAAGCTGAAAAACAAAAGACAACCAAAACTTCCAGAAAATCGAACTGTGTGGGAGTCCCACAACCAAGGAGTTAAAGAAGAAACATTCATCCAGACCAGTAGGAGGGGTGGAGATGGGCAGCGGGGCAGAGACGACCCGCGGCAAGGTGGCAGCTGCAGGACCAGGTGGGTGAGGCAGGGGCCGGTGGACCAGGTGGTCCCACATCTGCGTGTGGGCAAACTGGGAAGAACAACTGGGGAGGGAGATAGACCATGCAACCCAGGGTTCCAACATGGGCAAATAAAGCCCCAAAACCTCTCACTATAGAAACCTTTCACAGTTGCAACAACAGGATGAACTCCCAGTCTCACAGGGGAGTTTGTCAGAGAGAGCCGCAGGGTCCTAGAATGTATACCCACACACCGGGAATCAGCACCAGAAGGGCCCAACTCGCTTGTGGGTAGTGGAGGAAGTGACTAAAACCACAGAGAGCTGAGCAAGAAGCATTGTCCCCTCTTGGACTCGTCCCCCACATACAGCACCACAACACAGCAACATGGGTTGCCCCACTCTGGTGAATACCTAAGGCTCCACTCCTTGCAACGTAACAGCTGAATGAGACAAAGAAATACGGCCCAAATGAAAGAACAGATCAAAACTCCAAAAATAGAAAACTAAGCAATGAAGAGATATCAACCTATCAGATGCAGAGTTCAAAACACTGGTAATCAGGATGCTCACAGAATTGGTTGAATATGGTCACAAAATAGAGGAAAAAGTGAAGGTTAGGCAAAGTGAAATAAATAAATACACACACACACACACACACACACACACACAAGGAACCAATAGTGAAGGAAGGAAGCCAGGACTCAATTCAGCAGTTTGGAGCAGAAGGAAGAAATAAACATTCAACCAGAGTAGAATGAAAACAAGAATTTTTAAAAAATGGGGAGAGGCTTAGGAACCTCCAGGACATTTTTAAACATTCCAACATCCAAATCACAGGGGTGCCAGAAGGAAAAGAGGAAGAGCAAGAAATGGAAAACTTATTTGAAAAACTAATGAAGGAGAACTTCCCCAATCTGGCAAAGGAAATAGACTCCCAGGAAGTCCAGGAAGCTCAGAGTCCCAAAGAAGTTGGGCCCAAAGAAGCACACACCAAGGCACAACATAATCACATTACCCAAGATTAAAGATAAGGAGAGGATCTTAAAAGCAGCCAGAGAAAAGGAGAGAGTTACCTACAAACAAGTTCCCATTAGACTATCAGCTGATTTCTCAAAAGAAACCTTGTAGGTTTCTGGCTGGAAAGAAGTATTCCAAGTCATAAAAGGCAAGGACCTACATCCAAGATTGCTCTATCCAGTGAAGCTATCATTTAGAGTAGAAGGGCAGACGAAGTACTTCTCAGATAAGGTCAAGTTAAAGGAGTTCACCACCACCAAGCCCTTATTATATGAAATGTTATAAAGACTTATCTAAGAAAAAGAAGATGATCAAAAATATGAACAGTAAAACAACAACAAACTCACAGCTATCAACAACTAAACCTAAAAATAACAAAAATCAAAAACAAAGCTGACAACTAGAACAGGAACAGAATCACAGAAATGGAGATCACATGGAGGCTTATCAGCAGGGAAGGGGAGTGGGGAGAATGGGAGAAAAGGTACAGAGAATAAGAAGAACAATTGGTAGGTACAAACTAGATAGGGGGAGGTAAAGAATAGTATAGGAAATGGAGAAGCCAAAGAACTCACACGTGCAATCCATGGACACGAACTAAGGTCTGGGAAATGCTGGTGGGAGGGTGGGGTGCAGGGCAGAGAGGAACAAAGGGGAGGGGAAAAATGGGACAACTGTAACAGTGTAATCAATAAAATATATTTTTAAAAAAGAAAGATTAATTTCTCTACAACCATCACAGACAAGATAATAATACCCTAATTGCATGAGTCTCCTGATTTGCAATAGGTCTCCTAAACTTCTCAGCCGCCAGCCCTTTCTCACTTTGCAAGTGCCGTCTGAGACCGCTGGGGTGGTGGCACCAGCAGCGAAGGGTGGTGGAGGGATCCCAGCAGACACACAGGCCCTTGCCAGCTGGGTGCACGGGACCTGCCACAAACAGGTTCCAGGCTCCACCTTCGCCCTGACATAACCCCTACAGGGGACACTGGGCTTAGACCCACGGGGGAGGGGAGATGAAAACCAGCAGCAAACGAATGGGACAAGCATCCTGTGCACCTCCTCGCAGTAGAGAGCCAGGTGGTAGGGCCAGGGGCTCCCAGAGGTCTGGGAGGAGCATGGTCAAGCATGACAAGGTCAAAAACTGTCCCTGACACTGTATTTCAGCTGCAGAACGCAGCGCAGGCTCTCGGGGTTGGCTGTTAGTTCTGGAGCAGGCTTCCCCGGAAGGCGGAGTTAGTGGCCAACGTGCGGGATAAGAGAGGGGGCTCCACTAGTGTCTCCATTGGTGAGACTGTCACCGTCACCCCACCCTCTCTTTAATCCAATGACATCGGTTTGCCACCAGTGGTCAATATTCCAGTTAGAGGTTCATTCCTTTGACTTCGGCCATTACTCCCTATCGTAATACTCAGTACTGTAACAGCAGTACTGGCGGTTCCCAGCTGAGTAGACACGGGTCCTGAGAAGAAGTGGAGAGCACAGGCAGCCGGGGGCCTGGTGTGGGGCTCAGAGGCAGAGGGACGGCCGAGGAGGGCCTGGGAGGCGGGAGGCGCCGGCCTCCATGGTTCATCTAGGGTCTTCCTCATCGAGCTTCTCACTTAAGGGAAGAACTAGCAAACTCGTACACCACAGAAGGGCCCTTTCTTCCCCTTCCTGTCACACTGGCCAGAGACACATAAGAAGAAGATCTGGGCCAGAAATGAATGACTCTACTCGGCCAGCTCCCTCCCCCAGAAAGCAGCCGGAGGACAGTGCCTGCAGAGGTGCATCCCAACCTCTTCTTCAAAGCCCCAACGGGCCAGATGGAGGGGCTGCGCTGGGCTCACCCAGGGAGGGGGCCTGCAGGGCACTGACTCGAAGGCAGGTCACGAGCGACGTGAAAACAGAGTTGAATTTTGAAATCGATAAAAGTCCGTTTTGGTCCATGACGTGTATTATGAAGGTTGGGTCCAGCAAATGGAGCAAGCAATGAGGAGAGAGACAGATCCTCCGCGGGGGTCCCAGGAGAAAAGGAAGCAGACGGTCACCAAGCACACGGTGCCCAGCCTGGGCCAGGCCACCAGCAGTAGAGTCCCCAACGACTCCACGAGGCACAGGCTACTGCCACCTTGACCTTACAGGCTAGAAGGCCGAGGCCTAGAGGTTAATGATTTGCCCAAGGCCACATTGCTAATGAGTGAAAAGCTGAGCTTCTGCTCCAAGCTACAAGAGCAAGTTTTTCTACAAATGAGGACATTTATTACTCCTCGGAAAATGTGATTGAAGAGTTATGAGTCCTTGCGCAGAGTTTGAGAATTCTTGCCCTGGAGCCAACCTGTAAGGCATCCAATTTGAGCTGCAAATCTGGAAAAACCCTAACCTGGGGGGAGTCCATTCACAGGAAGTGTGTGGGAACCAGGGCTGGTCACACGGGCTCTGTCCCCCTTTCTGCAGGGGGCTGCCCCGCGAGGTCTGCTCTACAGCAGAGGCAGCCTCAACTTGCCCCCAGTTGGTAGATCTGTAGCCTCAGGGGGAAAGCCTGTGCTTCTCTGGGAAGTTCAGAAAGAGTTCGCATCTGCCCTGGGACTCGGCAGGAGACTGCCGCCCTCAAACCTAATGAGAAGACAGAACATCATCGATTTGATGGGAAAGTAGATCAGTGGTCCCACCTCCATGACCCATGAAGAAAAAGAGAACCCTGCTCTGTGCTACAGATGTGAGTGCTATTAACAATTACCATGCATTGGACACACGTGTGTCTAGCGCTTACATGTATTTTCCTACGTGGTCAGGGACGGCTTGGTGGGCAGCGGCAGCCGCCTCTGCACACGAGGCCACAGCAGAGGTCAGAGCACTACAGACAGGACGCTGAGCTGTGACCTGGAGGGCCCCCCTGGGCCTCCCTGCGCACCTGCCCTGTGGGCTGGCCTCCGGGCCTGCTCAGGGCTCTGCTCCCGCTCACCTCTGGCTCACGTGTGACTCTGTCTCCTGGTGGCTCTGACCCTCCCTGGCTTCGACTTTCCTCGACCTGAAAACTCCTGCCTGCGCTCAACCCTCTGACTTTAGTTTCTGGGCTTCGTAGTTTGTAATCTCCAGAGGAAACCAAACAGGCTCACCCGAGCCTGCGAATTCATCCACTGGGGTCACGTGCCTGCCTGCGGTCCAGTTTGCTACGGAACCGGGCGGCGCTAAAACCACGTGGCGTGTTCGTGGCCTCCTAGGACCAGCCCTGCGCCTGGCTTGTGGGCAGTTCCAAATTAGGGGACACGGGTGGCAAGGTCCTCCGGGACACGTTCACTTCTCCTTCCAGGAGACAGGTGTTATCGTGTTCACTCTACACGTACAGGGAGAGGCCAAGGAGTCTGCCCACGGTCGCACAATCGACGAGCGCAGAACCGAAGTAAGCCCACGTCAGTTCCTGCCTGCTCCCCACGGCTGCGTAACAAGCCAGCCCAAAACGTGGTGGCCGAAGAGGAAAGCCGTGCGTTCGCCCACAGCTCTGTGGGTTGGCTGGGCGGGCTCCCCAGGAGCGCGTCCCTGCGGCACGGGCCGTGGCCTGGTTTCTCCCGGCGGCCGAGGCCCCGTGTGGAAGGTGCCGGATGGCCTCGCTCGCATGCCTGCCCATCCGCAGGGCCCCTCTGCTCACGGCTCATGGCCTTTCACCCTCCAAGGCGTCCCTCCTCTCACGGGGCCTTCTTGTGCAGGGCCTCTCTCTCGTCACGTGCTTTGCCCAGCAGGACAGGGGGGCCGCTCTGTGTGGCGGCTCGGCATCCGAGAGGGGGAAATGGGACCACAAGGTGGGTGGAGCCGAGCTCTGGGCATGAAGCCACGTGGCTTCTTTGACGTCTGTGGGCCCAAGCGGGTCGAAGGGCCAGCCCAGAGCCAAAGGGAGCACAGTGGACTCTGCCTTGAGAGAGGAGGAGAGACAGTCACCCTGCAGACGGGGATGGGGGCTGGCCAGGATCTCGGTGGCCATCTTGGAAAACCGCCTTCCACAGGATCCAAAACCCGTGCACTCGGTACAAGGCCAAGCACCCCAGGGTGGTGGCCCACACCCTTCTGATGTCATCAGCTTCATCCAAAGACAGCCTGCACCCAAGCCAGCGGCATGGGGCTGAAGGGGACACCTCCCCTCCAGTTGTTTAATGAGCTTGGTGTCCTCTGGGCCGGCGCTAAGCTGGACCAGAAGGCACCGGTGAGTCAGAGCTGGCCCAGGCTTCCCAGAGGTGATGGACTCCTAAGAGCAGAAGGGCTTGCCTTCAGCGGAACTGACTCATGACCAGGCCCCTCTGGGGAACAATGAGGACCTCTGAACGCAGGAAGCGTGGGGTGGCCAGTTAACCTGGGTCTATTAAGCATCTTATTTTTCTAGGCATCCTGTCAGATTGAGCTACTCAGAAGCCTTAGAAAATAAAACTTAAAACTGGGAAGTTATTAAATTCATAATTTTTTAAATGTGATTTTTAAAAGGAAAAAAAAAAACAACCCTCTCCACCTCTTGTGTTGGAAAGGGTCCCAAACAGAGAGGAGCGGCCAACCCCAGCAGGGGGCCGACGGGCGAGTTCTGTTTATCGACAGCAGATGCCGAGACCCAAACCGAGAGACACTCGGGGAACAAGCCTGCCTGTGGCATCAGGTGGCAGAAGCCAGGCTGAGTGCTGCAGCTAACTGCAGCCACTGGTGACGTAACATCTCAGCAAGGAAGGGTGCTCGGTAGCCCCCCTCCCTCGCTGCTCTAAGCCCATCAGAGAAACGGGGCCCCTGCCGCCCCCAGTCCCCAGGCCCGACCGTGGGGCTGCCATGACATGACCTTTTCTACCACTGGTGTAAGCCCGTCTGTCCGTGAAAACCCAGTAGCTCTCCTCAACCTACCTGTGACCTGGCAGGGTAACCCCGAGACAATCCCCAAGGCTGCCCTGCACACCCCCCGCAACCCCAGCCCTGGAGTCCTCCCCGCACAGAGCGCTTCCAGAAACGCAGAAACCCAGAGGTGTCTCTCTCAGGCAGCACCACCGCCTGGAAGTTCTCCGTTACGCACACAGCAGTTTCTAGTTTCTTTGAAATCTTGGAACTTACTGGCTTCACCCGTGTGTGTGTGAATGCACTGTGTCCTCAGAGGTTTTTACAGCCTCTCAGCCACACCTGGAGGTTGAGGCTCTGGCTGCCTGTTATCTGCAAAGGTGCCTGAGGGGCTGATCTCTGAGCCACAGCCCAACATACAGTAACTAAACCATCTGCTGGCCTGACGTGGGGGAGCCAAGCTGCAGAAGTGAAGGTGAGACCTCCCAGCTGCTGGGGTTTCAGGACCGTCTCCGTCCCCAATGGCTTGCTGGGTGACTTCATACGGGGAGGCTGGCTTTGCCCCAGCCCCCCAGGCCTTGTTATGGAACGCCAGGCATGCTGGGGGCGGGTAGCCTGGGGGTGAAGCGAGGCCGGGTGGGTCATTTCAGAGCTCTGGTTGGGGTCTCCGTCAGGGCGGGTTGCTGCGGACACACCTGCACAATTAGTCCTGTCCCCTGAACGGATCCCAGGTGGGGGTACCTTAGTCAAGTCACTGTGGAACCAGCGCTGAGTGGCCGGGCCTGCGTCTGATGGGCGCCGTGGGCCTTCCGCCCCCACGTCTTCTCCCCTCTCCCCACCTCCCTGGGCTTCCTTCACCCTCCTCCCCCTCTTCATCTTGGAGAACTCTCAAATACACATGCACTCTTTGAAGGATAACATGGGAAGGCATTTGCTCCTGAACCATCCAGCCTTGTGCCTAGAGGGCCTCTTAAAGTTCCAGAAGTTAATCAGGGCTTCCTAGTCCTGAAAGCAGCCGGAGGCAGAGCTCAGAAGAGTCTTTGGAGGGTATTTTCTAGCAATCAACCACCTTCCTCTCCCGGGAGGGTCAAGCTGCAAGGCTGAGTCATCAGCCAAGATTCTGTTCAAAGGCAGCTGCTCCCAGGCAGGACATTCCTGGACCCAACCTCCTGACAGTAGAATGCTTTTCTGGGGGGCAAACGAGTCTGACCGGGTGGCCCAACGGAGCTGGGGAAGCTCAGGGACCCCAAAGTCACTTCAGTGAAAGAAAAGAGGACGCTCTCCCAAGCAGCCTCAACGTCTCCGGTTCCGCTGCAGTGGCGTCGGCAGGCAGGGGTAAGGCTCGCCTCTAACGCACTTGCACTAACGCCCTCAGGGTGACGTCGGGTGGTGAGGACTGCCACAGTTCAGCCTGGACACTGAGACTCCAGCAGCGCTCCAGGCGAGAGGGCAAACACGGGTAAGCCTGCTCGAGGGCCACAGGCCAGGGGCGGGACTTCGGAGACAAGTCCCTGCAAACGTCTCCTCCAGCTGGCCCAGCCCTCGGGAGGAGGGAGGGCATCCGAAGCCAGCCCCGCTGACTGCAGCGGCGAGTGCCCGAGAGGCCCGTGCCCGGGGGGGGGGGGGGGGGCCCCTGTGAGGAGTGCGTTTCTGCACCGGGAAAGTGGGAGAAGCCACTGGTGCTCGGGCACCAGAGAGAGCCTCTTGTAGGAGGCTCTGCGAGGTGATTCTCCGGTTCTCGGGTCCACCTGAGGCCTGAGCCACGTGCTCAGAGGGTGACAGACGCACCCGCGCCCAGACCCAGACCAGCCCCTCTGGAAGGCCCTCGCTGCCTCTCCTACCTGGGAGCGGAAGGGGTGAGGAAGCTCAGAGAACTCAGGGCTGGTGCCCAGAAGCGAATAATTACAAAGCAAAAAGACCCCATCTGCTTCCCACGGCCGTAGGACTCCCTCATTTTTCCCTGCCGAGGTCCCTGCTCTGTCGCTGACGCCGAGGGCGAGCCCTCTCTCGGACGGGGTCCGTGGCAGCCGCGCAGCGTGGCCGCACATGCTCTGCGGCTCTTTCCGCAGGGACCCTGAGGCTCTCCCCCACGGGAGGAGTCCGTGACAGCGCTGGCCGATAGAAGTGGGGAGAGTGGCCTCCAGGGCTGGGAATAAAGGGATTTACCGTATTTTTCGGACTATAACATGCACCGCCCTCCAAAATTTGGGGTGAAGGGGGGTGCATCTTATAGTCTGAATGTAGCTTACAGGGCTCACTGTGGGGGTGGGGGGATGGGGAGTGGCGGCCTATGTTACTTATGTTATTAAATATTTTACCACATTTTTTGCCTCAAACATTTTTTCCTATTTTCCCCCTCTAAAATCTAGGTGCACCTGATGGTCCGGTGCATGTTATAGTCCTAAAAATATGGTATTCAGCACAACATTCCCTCTTAGAGTGCTGAGCCTCCAGGTCACGAATCTGACTGCCTGGACACCACCATGCTTGGGGGAAGCCCAAGCCACACAGAGGCCACCTACAGGCACTCTGGTGGGGACCCCTCGGAGCCCAATTTCCACGCCTCCCAGCACCAGCCCAGGCACCAGACGTGTTTGAAGAAGTCTCCAGATGATTCTGGCTTGGTGACTCAAGTTCCCCTCAGGAACTCTGGTCCTCCCAACCGACACCTCGGGTTGGAGTGGGAACAAGCCAGTCTTAGGGCGCCACACTTAAAGTTCTGCCCCACAGAGTCCGTAAGCATAGTAAAACGCTCCTTGTTTTATGCCACCAGGCGTGGGTGTTTGTTACACAGCACCAGGTAACCGGAGCGCAACCTAAGCTGCATCTCTCGTCCCAGCCCTCGTGGGGAGCCCACGGACTGCTGTGGTCCCGCCAACGGCAGGCGGCAGCAGGCGTCTCTCGTGGGCTGAGTGCTGTGGTGTCGGGGATTGGGAGGAAGGCGGGGAAGGCCCCCCAGAGCTTCCAGTGCACAGGGGGAGACGCACCTCCACAGCCAGGTGCTCCCAGCTGCCCGTGCGCGAGTGGAGGCTGTGATTAAGGGCAGGTCACGCGCCCTGAGGGGGGCTCCTCCCTGCCTCACGTGCTCTGGGAGCCGCACTCCAAGGCGGCAGAATTCACCTGGAACGCAACATGACTTGTGTCCCTGGAATTTGGAAGCTCTGCCCTGACAAGTGCCTCGAAGGGCCTGGGGTCTCCCCAGAGCTCTTCAAGAGATTCTTCTGACTGCTCAGTGGAAAAGACACAGCCCTTCCCAGGTGGCTGAGGCTGACTAATCGAGGGGAATGGGGACACTAAGTGCTTGAAAGAGGCAGGAAAAGCACCACAGCAGGAGCCCCTGGCAGCACATGAAACAGATGGAGATCCCATTTTATGAGTCATGACGCCAAGGCCGAGAGCCCTAGCAGAGCCCTCCCTCGCGTCCCCTGGTCTGCCCGGGGTCCTGTCTCCTGGCGGCCCGCCTGCTTGGAGACAAACCCTAGGGGCCCCGAGGACGCAAGGAGACCAGAAAACCAGACACTCGCCCAGGAGTTAAAGAGCAAATTCCGAGGGCTGAAGTTCGCTGGCCAACAATGACTTCACATTCTTGGGACTAAACCACTGACCAGATGCACGAGGAGAAGGCCTGCGTGCAGAAACAAGCCCAGGGGCAGAGACACGGTTCTGCACCCGGAAAGCCTTCCGCGTGGAAGTCCGCCCTGAGACCTCGGCTCCCCGGCCCCGGTCCCCTCAAGCCCACCGAAGAGGGGGTCACGCCTGCCTGGTGGCGGGAGCAGGGCGCTTTGGGCTCAGCCCCAAAGATGGCGTGTCCTCAGCAGATAGCTTCCAGGAAGGTAATACCTTTGGGCTCCATGTACTTGGAAGTCCAACTCAAATATGATCGCTGTCTGGAAAACTAGCTTTTTTTTTTTTTTTTTTTGCCCTGGCAAGTGTCCTTTCTATCTGTTTTAAATTTAAAAGGAATAAGTGTCCTAGAATGTTTAGAAAACATAACTCCATATTCCTGTCCATGGGTCACGACTTCAGCAAACCCGAAACAGTTTGGTTCGACATCTCCCACTGGCAGCCGGGGGCTGCAGAGAGGGAGACGGAGGCAGCAGTTCCGGGAGAAGGCGGTGAAAGCCGAGGTGCTCACAGAGACGGGGGCTTTCGGCGATGAGCTCCTTGGGGGTGGGACTGCGTCTTGTCCCTGTCACCGACAGCATCATGATGCCGAGCCCTGAGTGGGGATTTCAGTGAGGGTTTGATGGATAAACGCATGAACACTCGCACACACATGCACACAGGCATGTGCACATAAGATGACCCTTGATAAAACTCTCTCTTCTGCAAGGACTGAATTTCAAGCCTGGTCCTGCATCTCTACACACTCTGGCCATAGCTCATTGGGTGACCTGGCATTACTTTAAAATTATATCTAAATTCATCAATGCCTCATTGCCAAATCCAGTTCTGCATCCCATCCCGCCCCAGAACGTCACTATTTCCCGTTGAAGGCAGCACCCAGAGAAAAATCTTAGAGTCCCCTTTACCTCCTGCCTCCCCTGAACCCCCACATCTCCCCAGGTCTCTTATTTTTTCAAAGTGTCCCCCATTCCGCCCCTTCCCTTCCATGCCCTCTGGCACGATCCCGTCTCTGGCACTGTCGCCTCACAGGTGCGTTACCACTCAGCCGCCGAGCTTCGTAACTGGGTCCCAGCGCCAGGGTCTCTTACCCCCGTCCGTTACCCACAGAGTAAAAGCCCAGCATCCTAGCCAGTCCGTCAACGTTCAGAACAACCTCGTGCCAACTCACCTTTCTGGTCAACCTGTTCGTCCCCATCCCATCCTTGCAAATTTGCCTGTTCCGCCAGTCCCACCTGTAAAAGGCACAGTTTCCTTTCCCCGTCTCTGGAGATGACATCCACACTTCAACACTCAGCTCAGGCCCTGTCTCCCTGTGGAGCCTTTGGGAGCACCACCCCAGGAGGAACCCAGCCCCCAACCTCTCCCCCCAGTGCTGTCCACCTTGCAGCCTCCCCGTCTGCCTCACCACTGCACTCACTGGGGTGGGGTCGGCTGGTCAAGCCTCGCTTAGGTCTCATCTCCCCTGAGACGCTGGCACCAGCTGCAGTCACTGGCATCTTGTCTGTGATTGGTTATTATCCTATGGCTGCAAAGGTCCCAACTCTCCCATTCCTCAGGGATGGGCTCTTCATTGGATCACTTACCACACATTAAAGTAATCTGTCTTCACCAGTTGATTAGAAGCTTCTAGAACACCGTGACTCTGTCTTATCTTTTTATTACCAGCACCTAGCACCTAAGCAAATAACGCTGGTGAACTAACAACCCCAGCTACCCTTCCTCCTGCACACAACACCCAATGGACAAGCTGCCCGAGGACCCTCACAGCCCCTTGGGAGTTAGCTGTCACACCCTCCATCTGACAGATAAGAAAGACAGTGACAGACGTAAATCACACCTCTTTGAACTTGACCCAAAGGTTCCACTCATCCCCAGACAGCTGTAGGTGGAGCTCAACTTACTAAGCTGCAGACACTTCCATGTCCAACTAAAATACAAGTTTCTTTGCTAATATGTGAATCTTTAAGGGAAATAGCCGACTTCAGTTATAGCTGGTTTAGTTCCATAAACCTATTACCAAAGAGTTCATGAGAAACAAAGGCCAGGAATATGAAGAAAAATGGAAAAATAAATGTGGAGAAAAACTCTAATTTAAATAGCCACTTCTGGTGTCTTCTTTTAGACAAATGCCTGTTTTAAAACAGCTGAATGGTTTCTTAACCGACAGCAAAAACAAAAAGAAAGAAAACGATTATTTAATAGTTTAGTACTTGCATCCATATTTTGCCCTCTTGACACTCTAAAATATACTTAAGAAAAATGCGGTTTATTTCACTGGATTAACTGACCAAATAAGTGATTTAATAATGTTTCTAAACATATGCTTAAAAACCTATCTGTTTCCACCAGCTTTTAAACAGATTACATTGCTGCTATTGCCCAGAATTCTGTAAAGTTTCTGATTTGTTCTAACAGAAGGGACAGAAGCAGTTAATTTTACATATGCATATATAGAAAACGGCAGAACTCTAGAGGCTATCGTCTCCGTACCGAAATCATGAAATAGGTGTTGCGAGAAAGCAGTGAAGGCCTCTGTGCCTGCGGTGATCGATGGTGAAGGACACATTAAAATGCAGAAACAATGGGGAACACGGAGCATTCCCCTTCGTGCTGTGGTCTAACGTGGGCACCTGGATCCCTGCCCCTGCCACCTTCTCCAAGTCAGGACCCACGTGCGCCCCCCGTAGGTCCCTTCGGACGAGCATCGCTTTCTCACCCATAAAAGATGCTCCGATCATAACCTCATCGCTTGGTTCTGTTGGATGCCTGGGTGGGTTTCCACGCTGGCTACGGTACTGGAATAAATATCCCTAAGATTCCTATTAACTTAGAAGTGCTATGACTTACCCAGCCATAACTCCTTAGCCTGCAAACCAGAGCAAACTAGGAATCTATGCCTTGCCTGGACAGGAGATTTGTTGCAGGTCTTGATAGGAATACCATGTGCTTGTCTAGAAGCCTGAATGCTTTCAAAGTGCTTCTGAAAACGTTATTCATAGAAATAAACTCCTAGGTTCCTGGAATGTAAGCCACTCGTCTCGGGTCAGCTGGACCTGTCTGGTTCGGGCCCTGCGAGCAAAGGTGCCACGGTTTCCAGAGCAGGGAAGGAAAAGAGATAGGAGGGACTTGTAAGGAGACTTAAAGGATACATTCTAAGGGCCAGAGGGGACCAAGTGGATTTTTCTCCTGGCTCAGTAGGAGGTAGAGACAAGGAAAGAGGCTGAAAACCAGAGGGTCTTAGGAGGCTTCTGCCTGAGCTTCCAGTCCGCACCCCCAGGGAGACTGTCCCTTGCTGGAGGAGGTATTCTCTTCCCAGGAGGTCCCATCTGGGCACAGATGGACCGCCCACCTCCTCCCCATGCTCCCGCTGAGCAAGTCCGTGAAGCCTCCATAACTGACCGGAGACAGGCAAGCACCCCAGGCCACCCAGGGTGAATGTTTACTCTGCTGGTGACATGCAGACCTCTGGGCAAACCATGCCACATACCAACCTTTAAGATTACGCGAACTGCCAAAAAGTGAGCAGACCTCCAGCTGACAGCAGAGGCCTCTGCCTTCCCAGGGCGCTGCGCAGACTCGTGCCCCCCGCCCCAGCCGCTCTCGCAGACACACACCGCAGATCGACTGTCGGCAGTGTGCCGGGCGCCCTGTTGAGCCAAGTGCGTGAAATATGCCGCACAGAGCCACAGGTGTGCTGCGCAGAGCTCCCAGGTGTGCTGCTCAGAGTCCCAGGTGTGCTGCGCAGAGTCCCAGGTGTGCTGCTCAGAGTCCCAGGTGTGCTGTGCAGAGCTCCCAGGTGTGCTGCTCAGAGTCCCAGGTGTGCTGTGCAGAGCTCCCAGGTGTGCTGCGCAGAGCTCCCAGGTGTGCTGCTCAGAGTCCCAGGTGTGCTGCGCAGAGCTCCCAGGTGTGCTGCTCAGAGTCCCAGGTGTGCTGTGCAGAGCTCCCAGGTGTGCTGTGCAGAGCTCCCAGGTGTGCTGCGCAGAGTCCCAGGTGTGCTGCACTGTCCAGAGGCTCATGGAGTTAAAGTCTTGATGCTGGTGTATGGTTAAATCAATACAGACTTGGAAGAGGGGAAAAAAGTACACTTTCATGGACAATTTCGAACACGGACAACAGTAGAGAAAAGATGACAGCGAGCCCTCATTTCCCCATGATCCAGGCCTGACAATTATCCTAACATTTTGCTGATCTCTCTTTGCCTTCCCACACCTTGCTCTCATGTGTGCACGTGCACACACGCTTTTTTTCTGGGCCATTTTAAAGCGCATCTCAGACATCATGTCATTTTGCTATAAATGCTTCCGAAGTCATCACAGGTGGGAAAAACAGACATCACCTGTTTTTCATACGCCTCCCATGACAGTGTCACACTTCACAAGACTGACAAGGACTCCTTGTTACCAGCTGGCATCCGCTTTGCATGCTGATTTCCCCTGCGGTCTTGCTGAAGCCACTCTCCATTGATGTGTGGGGATCAGGACCCAAAGCAGCCCCTGCTGCTACGGCTGCTGTGTCTTAAGTAACTTCTCGTTCTTCTTTGCTCTGACTTCTTTAAGTCCCACTGTTAGAAACAGAAGTCAAAGCAGCATGGGGTATTTGTTGATCCTTCAATCTGTTCAAAAATGAACTCAGTTTGCGTGCCCCTCGTGGCGTTTGGGAAATCACCACGGTTTGAACAAAACTGGAGCCCTGTGCCCTTCTCTCCCTGCACCTGTCACTCTGTCCATTTTCTCACAGCATACCTCCACCTGTTCTTTTCAACTTCCGGTCTCCGATTTCTGGCGCCCCGTAAATGTGTTTGGACTTCTTGCTTTGGGCAACGTTTCCTTCTCGTGACTTCACACACCAGCTTCCAAAAGAGACAGGCCGACACCTAGGCCGTGGGCTCTGGCCCAGTTGGTGCTCTGGGCAGGAAACCTGCTGCCCGTGTTCATATCCAGAACTAAGCTTCTGGGATCTCTGTGCACTGTCTAACGAAGCAGGAGGCCATGGGTCTGCAAAGGTCTGCTCTACGCTGACCAGGCCCGGGCCCTAGGTAAGGTCTCTGTCCTTGTCTAAAAGAGTGGTGTGGCCCTGGCTGCTGTGGCTCAGTGGATTGAGCTCTGGCCTGAGAACCAAACGGCTGCTGGTTCGATTCCCAGTCAGGGCACAGGCCTGGGTTGCAGGCCAGGTCCCCAGTAGGGGGCTCATGAGAGGCAACCGCGCACTGATGTTTCTCTGCCTCTCTTTCTCCCTCTCTTTCTCGCTATAAATAAATAAATAAATAAATAAATAAATAAATAAATAAAATCTTTAAAAAGGAGAGAGAGAAGTGTGGCTCTGATCCCAGGCCTGTCCCCCACCGGAGTGGCTGTCCCACGTCCTGTGCCATGGCCACACGGCAGAGCCAGTCTTCTGTGGAGCTCATCGTTCAAAGCAAGGAGGGCAAACCAGGCCATTCTCTGCCAAGGGGACTTGCGTGCGGTAAGGCTCTGTTGTGACTGAGCAAACCACAGTGGAAAAGTTTCCCTGAGGAAAGGCCATGACCTTCCAGAGAGGCTTGAAGTGGCCGTCCAGTGGCTGAGGCATCAAACGGCAAAGAAGCTGGGTTAGAATCCACATGGTGCAATTGTTAAAATAATCCCAGAGTGTGGGCTTTGTTTGTTCGTTTGTTTTTCTTTAAAAGAAGCATTTCACCACATTTCTCTCTGGTCTCTTCCCTCTACAAACGCCTGGAGGATCCATGGCCTCCCGCCACCTGCCGCTTGCAGCCTGTCCTGTCCGTCCTCTAACTACAGCGCCCCCCACTGGCAGGCCACCGGCCAGCCAGCCTGGCACCGAAGACACAACCACAAGAGCTGTTCAGTTACCGTTAATCAAGTCACGGTGGTCTACGTCCATCTCTAATGAATGTGTTCACGAACAAATGGACACGTTTCACAGTAAGCCAGTCCAAAAGGACAAGGACTTGCAGTTCCACTCACGGGAAGTACGTGAAGTGGTCAGACCTGCAGAGACAGCAGGTGGAATGGTGGGGGCCGGAGGCCGGGGGACAGAGAACTTGCCATTAAGGGGCGCGGAGTTTCAGGTTTTCCAGGGAAGAAAGCTCTCGAGATCCGTTGTACGGTGATATGAACGTACACCCCTGAACTGTCCGCTTAGAAATGGTTCGGACGGTCAATCTGACGGCATGTGTTTTTTCCCAATAAAAACAGACCCACAGGTAGATGAGCAACTAAATACAAGCAGTTCAAGCAAGCTCCCTTGATTTGGCCCCGACCCAAAAATAAATAACTCCTATGGTTTTGCAGGTCTTGTTTTTACACTACTCTACCTTTTTTTGTCAATGGAGAAACTGAATATTGTCGTCTAACTTCTGTCTCACCAAAGTCAGTTCACAATTTTTGGTATTGTTGTGGTTTTTTAAATCCGTGCTTCACTGGAGCTCAGAGAAGTTTGTTTTGTTTTGTTTTGTTTTGTTTTTTTGAATCCACACCACTTCCTTGTATGCAATATTAATTATTCTTTCGAGGTGATTTTCATAGTACTAATTAAGAAAGAAGGGATTTGAATTTTTAACACTTACTGACTTCTATCTCTAAAAAAGAAATTCAGTTTTGGAATTTTCGGGAGTCCCTTACAGACGCAGTCAGAGGGGCCCAAGCCAGAAATGTCGTCCAAATCCTCCACGGCTTCCTCATTGTTGACCGAATGTCCCCCGAAATGCCAGGCTCCGCATTCATCCATAAGCGCTTCCCCATGGCCGCTCCTTGAGCTCCCGGGAGGGGATCCCACAGGATGCCCACGCAGCAGTGCAGCAGGGGACCTGGGGCAGGACCCTGCATCTCCTACGGAAGGTTCTTCTGGAACGAACACACATGAGACTGAGAATATACGTCCAGCAGGTGATTCTCCTGAGCAACAGGGAGAGGGCCAGAGGCTGCCAAGAGGGGCAGAAACATCCCTGAGCCGAGACTGACCCCCCCCAGTGCAGGTCAGCAAGGAGCCAACTGAGGTTTCTTCTCACCTCTCTCTGCCCAGCAAAACCCCCGGAGAGCTTTGGGGAAGGGACACCCAGGACCAGCTGAATCAGTCTCTGCGAGGTGGAGCCCAGCATCTGACTCTGCTTAAAGCCTCCTGGTGACTCCGGGGCACAGTGAGGATTAGGAGCCACTGGACTGGAACTGTGGCCTGCAGGACTCGGCCGCTCCTCCTGGAGGGACACACTCGGCAGCCTCCCTGCTCCTGCCTCCTCTCTTCCCAGGGAAAATGCGGAGCCTTTTCTGTGTCCTCTGCCTTTCCTAGGCAGAGTGAAACCTTCATCCAGCAGCATCTGCATCCCCCAGGGGCTGGACAGAAACACAGAGTTTCAGGCCCCACCCACACCCACAGAAGGAAAAGCCACATTTAACCAGATCCCCGAGTGGCTGCTGAGCACGCCGAGGTTGGGGCAGCCCTCTACCATGCCGTCTCACAATGTCACGGTCACAGCGCATTGCTGGTGCTGAGGCTCTCTAGACATGAAGGACACTATCTGAAATTCGGTCGCCTGTCTCAGTGATGCCTGCCAAGTGCTGTCCCTCCCAGATACGGCAATTCCCTGTGGTCACGCTGACACAACAGTGACAGAGGCGATTTCCTCTGCGGCTAAACGTCAACCCAGATGATCCTCTGGGCCTCCAGGCTCATTCCCCACAGGAAGCAGAAGCCCCACCCGACACCCGTCCCAAAGTCCAGGAGAGAAGAGCTGTTTGTGCTCGGGGCTGTGGGAGGCATTATTACATCTTTAAAAGGTCATGTTCCCGTCGTGTCCAGATCGAGCCCAGGAAGTAATTTATTCTGAAGTTCTTAAAAGTTTCCAATTAGAAAATCTTGGAAAGGAGTTGACCTATATTTACTGTAACCATATTTTCCAAATAAAATCCCAGACATGTGGTCTGATAAGCCTCTGCGTACTCACCACACTATTTAAACAGAAAGTGGGTTGCTTTTTCTCCTGCTCAAAAATAGTAACCCACGTTCATTTCAGAGACCGAGGAATGTCAAAGAGGAAACACTTCTGCAGACCCACCACCTGGCAACACTCCTCTTCAGCTTCTGTCCACGCAGAAGATGGTTTGCATTGAGTAACACACTGTACATATAATTTTGCATCCTGAATTTTCCATTGAAGTTACGCCACAAGCATTTTCTCATGTCACTGAAGATTCTGTGCAAACCTTACTTTTAATGGCTGCATAACAGTCTATCTTTGTAAGCACCGTAATTATTTTTATACACTCTAGATATTGTTGAAAATGTATATTGCCATCATTTTTGTTAATATTAAAAATACTGTGATAAACATTCTTATACATATACCTTTGTTCACACTTCTGAACACTTCCATAGCATATCCAAGAAGCAGAAATACTGCATTATGAGATAAAATCTTTTCAAATCTCTCCATAAACATCACAACATTTTTTATGGAAACATTTACCAACTTATCCTTAACACCTGTTCCTAATGGCACCCATGAGAAAATATTTTAAATCAGTACTTTTCAGATAACCTGGAAAGTTGTAAAAATGTATTTGTCAAGCACACACTATGCACCAGACACTTTGCTAAGGGCTTTATACGTGCTGTCACTTGAGACAAGATGCTGTTAGGATTCCCACTTCACCAAGCAGACAACTGGGCTGATTTCCCGAATTCTCCAGACCTCCTGTTGTAAAGCTCAGAGCCAGTGGTGAACCAGAGGCACCGTGGGTTGCCTCCGTTTCAAAGCTGTGAGTGGGGACTAAGCATCGCACTTCCAGAGTAAGCTTCAGCTCCATCTCCACTCGAGGGAAAGTCTCCTTCTGAGCAGCAGGCAGACCACATACCTCCTCCTTTCCTACCCCCCTCCGCCAAGAGCAACTATCTAACAACCACAAAGCCACTGGGAAGCCAAGTCCCCAGAATCCACCTTGTTCATTGCTCAAATCCATCACCGACCCATTCCCCCTTCTCTTTTGCACGTGGCTGGACACTGGGAGAAATCTCTCTGAGCAATGAGACAAAGTGAGCCACTCCTGGGGTTCCAGAGGTATTCAACCCACAGCTCATCGCGAATGCCCAAGGTCATAAACACCTTTCTGAAGCAGTTCCCTCTCCCCTCACCAGGCGCCAGCAGACAGCACACACACACAGGGTATACAACGTTGGAACAGACTTTTTTTTTTTTCCATGATCTTAACAAGCAACTTGTTGTACAGGTGAGCTTAGAATAAAATAAAATTCTGACGATGATCATCAAAATCAAGAATGCCAAATGTAAAAGCTATAATATGAGCCTGTATTCTGGGTTTTCAGACACAAAGTGTGCCATCTCTCAGAGATCCTTGTGTGGGGGTCAGCAGTCTGTGAGCCCCTCAAATCGTACACTTGTTTTTGTGAATATATGCAGATACATACTTGGTGTGCTCTCATAGGGCTCTCAGGGGGATGTTTTCCCCTAAAATTACTGAGAGCCATTGATTTTTGACAGTCAAAAGTTTAAAATATGAATGGGTGAAGATCAAACTTAACTTCATAATGTGCAATGCAAAGTTCACGATACATAATTATATTTACGGCATTAGTGCTTTCCGTTTTGAGAGGTGCCGTTATCAAGACACAGTATCCTAGCTAAGTGTTGAGTTTGGCTAACCATAAATAGAGCGTAATAAATTAATTTCCCAATCATTACTCCTTCCTGGTGAGAAGATTATCATCTCAGTCTTTCACCATCTCTCTCTCTCACACAGCCTGTGCGAAACACCACAGTGGACACTTGGAACCACATTTTTTGGATAAAGAGCCCGAGACTCCGAGAGTTAAGTAACTTATTAGGCCCTTTGGCTGGTAAATGCGAGAGCCAAGATTTTTAATGCAGACCTAGTGGATCCTGAAGTTTGTGGGTTTTCCGACAAGGCAAACCACTATCTTTTGAAATTTATATTCCACTTTCCGAAATCAGGATTTTTCAGCTCAAGTTTTTCCTTTAATGGTGGGTGGTTAAACTGGAGTATTTTATACCAGCAATTATATTTACCCACTGTACTCATGAAAGACTTTGAAATACCAGTTGTTCTGACATGGTCAAAGGGATCCTAATGTATTTTCTCTCACGCTGGCCTCGAATGATGGACTCGATGGCAGTGCGAGATGCTGCCGTGGCCCAGTTCGGAACTTCCCAAAGACCCTCCCTTCGGAGCCGAGAGAGCAGCCTGGTGTGCCCGTGAGGACCTCCTGAGTCCAGGACGGCGGGCTCCGCTCTGCCAGCAGCTGCGCCAGGAGAACGACCAGAACGGAGCGAGCACCTGTCGCCTCTCTCACGGTGTGGGAGTCCTACCGCCAACCTCTCACCGGCCGTGTGGGAATTAGGGCCACGTCTCCCCGGAGGCGAGTGGCTTTTAGAAAACATATGGCTGCGTATATGTGTCATAAAGTGAAGGCTCCCCAGGAGAAAATGACTTGGGAAGGGAAGGAGACACATTTACAGCTGGAAGGCAGAGAGCGTTCAAAATGAGAAAACAGCATGTGAGTGGTTCTCGCCACCCCCACCCCCCACGCCGTGCATCTGTGGTGCCGGTCTCCAGTGGGCATCCGCGGGTCTCCGTGAGGCCCCGTGGTGATCCCCCACGACTCCTGAACTACAAGTCACTGTCACAATTTCCAAGCCACTGGGAAGCAGTCAATCCCCAGAAGCAGCGATGTTCCCATTTAGCAAGAGAAAGCAAGGGAGTGGGGAGGCTTGGCCGGGCGGGCCAGGCTCAGAGCTGCCGGCACGCACAGGCTCCAGAGAGGTCTGTCTTGATGGAGACGTTGGAAAGCTCAGCTCGCTCTACCTGAGCCAATCCCAGTTTCCAGCGCAGCTTCCAAAAACCCATCTTGTACGTTTGCCGGCAGATCCACTTCCAAGGTATTGGACTCTAGCACACTCGGGTCAGATATCAGCGTGTGTCCTTAGAACAGAGTCACCAACAATCGCAGCTGCCAAGGAGGCCCAGCTGCCTCTCGTCTCCTTCTACTGTGTCACTGTGTGGGGACAGCCTCGCGTGAGTCCAGGCAAAGCTGGCTCGCCTCAGCGTGCCCCCTCCTGAGCAAACTTGCTTCTCACACAAATGGGACCGTAGACATTTGCTTGCCAATGACAACTCTCACCCATGCTGATTTACTCTGGACGAATGTCATTTCTAAATCACTACCAAAAGTCTAACCAGTGTTCTCAGCGGAGAAATACTGCCCCCTAGGGAGCACTTTGGAAGTTTGAGGACCTTTTTTTTTTCTTTTTTTTTTTAAATAATTATGGAGATTGGGTGTTATGGCATTTAGTGAGTGAAGGCCAGGAACCCAGGGGACAATTCTGTTCAACTTTTCGATCTTCCCCCAAACAGTTACACGGGTGAAAAAACTTGCTTGTAGTTTTCTGAGCCCGGAACCTAGCACCACTTTTACGTAGAAATGCAAAGTATTTTGCACAGTTTCAGAAGACACCGCATTTTCCAAGCATGCAGCCATTGTGTAGGTCAAGAATAAACTTGCACCTGGTGTCCTCAAAGTGTTACTGAGGGCTGTTCCTCATTTCAAAAAATGATGGCATCAACATCAGCCCAGCTCACAGCCTGGAGCCTCCGGTCCCATATCCAGCGTCGCTGCGGCAGGAGCAGCCACAGGCAGGAGGCGCTGGCGTGCGCTGCACCTGGCCCTTCGATGTGGCTGTGATTGAGCACTTGCATATTGAACAGAAAGCTGTATTCTTTTATTATAAATTATTTTTCTTTTTACTTTTCCTTGATTTATCACCCAGGGCACTAGATTGATTTTTTAATTAACCCCTGTAGGCAAAGTGACCTAACTTATAAATAGGACGCAACAAAATATTTGTGTTTAAAAAGAGCCTTTGGCTTGAGTCAGATCTAAACGCTGGTGTGAACCACGACAACTCCTTCAGGTTAAGTGTCACCTAGCTAAATGGTCTTGGAGGACTTTCAGATGGAACGTGAAGTTTCCTGTTTCCATCTAATGGTGCCCTTTAAGAAGCAATGTTGTTATGAGTTTCTAACATTCAACTGTAGGTACTCACAGGAATAATATGGGAGCTTTTTAAAAATTACCATAACCTGAACCCCTATCCTGACCAATAAAATCAAAATCTAAGTATCAAATGCACGTACTTGAACCTTAAGACAGTCCCTTAGAGGAGTGATTCTCCATCCTGATCACACATTCGGAGGAACCCCCAAATGTAGCAGCAACCCCAATAAGAAAGTCCATGTTACTTTTTCTTAATATTCCCCAGGTGGTTCTAACTCACGGCCAGTGTGAAGAATCACCCCTCCATACCTCACTAGGGGTTCTGGGAAAGTGAGGCGTTGGGCATTCTGGAACCAGCACCTTGGGCTTTGCATCTGCGCTCTACCACTCACCTCTCTGTGCCTCAGTTTCCTGCCCTGTCAAATGAGGACCACAACAGCCTCTGCCCATGGGGTGTGGGGGTAAACAAGTCAATACACGGAAAGCCCCCAACCGCACCAGCTGCCCTCTGCACTCCGCCGTCGCCCAGTGGGAGTGAGATCGATGCTAGAAAAGTGTTCAGTGTTCCTTCCTCCGCAGCATCATGCAGCTGGCACATCGTGTTCACATCTGTTTCCAAGGCAATAGAACATTCTGACTTAAAATTGCTTTAAGGTGGCAAACACCATCCTTCAGATTTCCACTTCTTTTAGTCTCACTTCTTCTTTCGTTATAATAAGACCTTGTGAAGGCATGTCTTCTGTGTTCTACTTTACTCAACTGCTCACCACTGTCCAAGGCCAAGGTTAGAGGCTGGAGTCAACCCCAGAAAGAGCCTGGAAGAAGGAAGTATCCTACCACTATTTTAAAATAAGCATCAATAGCCCAGGCTGCTGGGCTTGAACACAGGATTGAGCACGGGCTGCAAACCAAAGGGTCACCAGTTTGATTCCCAGTCAGGGCACGTGCCTGGGTTGCGGGCCAGGTCCCCAGTGGGGGTGTGCAAGAGTCAACCACACACTGATGTTTCTCTCCCTCTCTTTCTCCTTCCTTTCCCTTCTCTTTAAAAATAAATAAATATTTTTTAAAATAATAAAATAAGCATTTATAGTCTCAAGCATATTTTTTCAGCTCTTAATATTTTCGAGAGCACGTTTTGATGTCTGTGAAGCATGAGCAAAAGTTTAGATCTTTGCAACAATAGAGAGACCAAAAAATAGGAAGCCGCAGGAGGCAGAGGACGCAGGGACTCCAGGATGACTTTGACAGGAGAGAATTGCTGCCGAGCTCAGATGGTGGACTGCACAAAGGAAATTCGTTTCAGCAGCTGTCCAGCGAGCTCCACGCATGCACAGACGCTTTAGTATTATTTTCCTGGCACTCAGCGACTCATTCCCCAGATCTGAGAACATCATCTAAATCCTAATTGACGCCGTAGCCACACTGAACCGGGAGAGGCAGATGAGCCAGCGCTCCTCACGTGTTTCAATCACATATCATAACTGGAACAATGATTTGCATTCTCTTCTTCACTTTTTCTGTTTTAATTCACGAGAGTAAACATGTAATTTTATGTGTGCATGCAGTTTTATAACCTGAGTGAGTGATCTGCACCTTCTAAGAGGTAAGGAGGGTCCTGAAATGGGTCCTACCAGGGAGGTGGAATGAAGAGGTATCATGCCCGCCCCACCCTCCAGCACCACCCCCGCCCATCGTGGGGATGGCGCTGCTGCTACTTTTCTACAGAGTTGACTTCCCCTTATAATGTGACTCAACTTCTTCTGCAATAGGAGTTGGCAACCTTTTCCTATCAAGCTCGAGAAAGTAAATATTTTAGGTTTGTGGGCTGTCTGTGTCTCACAGTCTTTCATTTCCTTTTTTTTAATTTAAAAATTATTTCTAGCTCCAGAGATGTACAAAAACAGGCTGCAAGCTAGATGTGGCTTGTGGCCTGTAGTTTGCCAACCCAGCTCTTCATGGATCGAAAACTGGGGCTCCCGGACCGAGCCCCTGCTAACGTTTGTGTTCCTGGGCTGAGCGGAACGTGGCACTGGATGGAGAGTGAGAAGGAGGTGGAGGAGGAAGGACAACCAGCAGGGCAAGGACAAAATCCGGGTCCTGAATCCAGAGGGGGAAAGGCAGCCACCTCTTTAAAGTGGTCTGCGGCTTTATTTCGACTTGGACTTGGAGAAGGGTGGGAGGACAGTGTTGGGGGCGAATTTTCCACACGCGTGGAACAGCCCGGGCGGACAGAGAGAAGACCTCCCTCCCTTTGGAGAAAAGGGCCAGCGCGCTGCCGCCGTGAAAGCACTGGCTCCTCTAAACTGGGGGCCCTCTCCTATAATGCAAGCCACCGCGCACACGGTGTCGCCGGCCCCCGGGCAGCCCCCTGGGAGAGCAGGGCTCAGGACTAGTGCCGAAAAATGCCGACGGGGGCTGCTGCTGTCGCAATAAAGTCCTAAGTCTCCGCCGACCCAGGAGAACTGTGTCTTTCCGGGCCTGGACTTTGAACAAAGGATTCTGCAGGAGAAGGAACTGGGAGCCAAGAGCCCATCCCCGAAGCAGGCCGTGACATCTTCAGATAGTTTTATGCTGATGAAAGCAATTTCATACCCTTCTCAGGTGGCCCTCTTGAAAAGATCCAGAAGACTGCGAGGCATGAGAGCAGTGACTGTTGTTCACGTCTTGTGTCCGGTTCAGAACCTAGAACAACGCCCAGCACATACCAGACCCTCAGTAAGTGTGGGAGGGAGGGAGCGAGGGCGGGGCGGCGGGGGCGGGGGGGGGGGGGGGCCAACTCCCTTCAGGCCTCATTTGCATAAACACTGTCACAAGGATATTCTGTGGCTCCCCAATTTTTCCAAACAGAGAGAGAAATCAGACGTTTGCAGTTCCGTCTCTTTAAAGGACAGGACGAGCTTATCCATGACTCTCCTTACCCACAGCTGGAGGAGAAAGTCCAGGAGGGAACTAAAACAGTACAGACTGAAGGGCTTGGGGGAGGAGCGGGGAGAGCAGTATTGTAACGCAGTTTCCAAACGAGCGCTGCAGGACTGGGGACGGACGAACACGATGTGAGGGCCCGACCGCACTGTTCAAGGCGGCGGCTTCAGGAGTAAACCGGCTGGGGCAGACTCTCACCGGGCAGTCGCCGTAACCGAGTTGCTTGGCTCTAGTTGTAAGATCTGTGTGCCTCACCAAACACACGAAAAAGTGAACGGGGCCCCAGAGGAAGTGCCAGTTATGAGGATGCTAACGACCAAAGCCTGTCCCAAAGCGATGACAGATGGCTTGAAAACGCTTCGAGGAGACAGGCACACTTGGGGACACAGTGCGTGAAGTGGGACAATTGCTGTTATCGTTGAGCTATTTTTCCAAGTAATCATTCGTGACCTGTCCCAGCTCTGAGGAGGATCTGTAATGTCACTGCCCCGCACAGGTGAATGAGGGGGAATGGGGACACAGGAGGAACCTGAATGGGTAAATACGGAGACCGACGGTTCATAGTAGCCAGTATCACCAAATATAGTTTCAACGGGTCCCCTTCCCCCGTTCGAGGCATTGAGAGCGGAATGCAGCGTGGGGCCCCACTTCCAGGGCGTGTGAGCAGGTCCCTGTGTGGCACGGGGCTGTCCACCTGGTCACTAGGACCAGGACCCCCCACCCCGGTACCTTCCTCCTAAGCAAAGGGGACAAGTGCGATGACCATTGCCCTAACGTGTTGCTCCAGCCTTGACTTCAGAGTTGGTCTGTCATCTATGGTATTTTCCAAACAGTAATTCGCAGCATGGTGCTGGGCGATCTCCATAAGAGTTTCCCGGGAATCTCTTCCAATTTTAAAAGTTCAAAATCAGAGATTCTGCTTGAGGCATGGAACTTGGGAATATACATTCCTTTAAATTTCCCTACTGATTCTTAAACAATCAAGTTTTAAAGTCACTGGTGTCGACTTTCTAATTAGTGGAACTTGACTAGATTGTCTTGGTGTTCTTTATCGCTAGGGTATCTATTGCTGTGTTGGAGCTACTCACTTCAGACTTGAGGGCTAGATTCCCCTATCCCTATCAACGGCGCCCCAAGTACTGGCCACATGAATAAGTGAATGAATGAATGACCCAGCCAATGAACGAATGGAGGTGGATGCATCCAGAGCCAGGGATCAGGAAGAAGGATGTTTTCTCATGGTCTTCACATGACCGTCCACATGTCGTTTCCTCACATCCACCCCCCGCCTGGAGCCACCCCGCCGCTGGGGGAGGAGGCCGTGCCCCCTGCCAGGAAGCAGTGCATTCTGGGAGTGTGGCAGCCCCTAACCACCTCTCCTGAGGGGGCAGCGGCGCCGCACTCTGTGTTTGGCACAGCAGACCAGCAGTCAGGACCGGAGCAGAAAGCAGCTCAGCGGGCAGGGCAGGGGGACAGCCCAGGGGGACAGCCCCGCAGCCCCGAGGTGGCCTGGATCCAGATTCCTGCCTCTACTTTGTTCTCACACTGAGAGCAGGAGGGTGACCTGAAAAGGAGCAGTCTATCAGTTTTGCTGCCGGGAGGGGACAGGAGGGAAAGGGGAAAAGAGGAGCGCCAACAGAGCCCTCTTTGCCATTTTTTGAGTCGGGCGGGTTGCTGAGAGGCTGCCCCGCCCCTTCAGGCCCGACACTGACTGCATCGGTAACGTCTGCTGGGCCCCTATGTACTCGGTACCCGTGTTCACATGCTGGTTTGGTTTGGCTTGTTGGGACACAAAGGGGTGGTTTGCAAGCCCAGATCAGCTCTGCAGACCGGAGACGGTGTGAGAGGCAGCTGAGCACCGCAGCCCCGGGTGTCCAAAACAAGTCTGTGAGGGCTGCGGGCTTCCAAAACCGGGAGCGCTGGGGGTTCTATCACTCATACCAAGATCTCCAGGAGATGTGCGGCCACAGCTGACACTCATATTTACACCCACATGTGAACTCAGCCAACGCCGCCACAAGCAAGAGCTGGGAGGCTTTCTGGACAGAGTGTGGTTGGTTGAAAATATTCATGCAGAAGGCGGGTTTTGAAGGAGACAAGGAAGCCCGCCTCCCAAAGAGCGGTGGTATTTCCAGATGGTGAATGAACACCGTCCACAACACTCAGAGCCGGGAACTGGCAGGTTGTCTGAGGGCTGGCGGCGCGGGTGTGGCAGGCGTGGAGGCAGTGATGGGGTGACAGGCACCTGTTGTTTGTCAGACGAGCACACCCTTCTCCAGGGACCATCTCCCCCCAGGCCACCTCCACCCACGTGGTTTCCATAGCAAACACGTCCTCCGAGACCCACCCCCGCTGGGTGCTGGGGCTGTCCGATGTGGTGCTCTGTCGCTGGGTGGCCAAGGTTCCTACCTGTGGGTGCTGGCACTCTGGTTTGCTACACAGGGCACAGGGTTGCCCAGTGAGCCGGAAGGAGGAAGAGAGAGTCTGTGCAGCTTCTAAGCCTCTGGGTTCAGTTAACCCCGAGACCCAGACATTTCCTGGCCTTCGGTTTTGGATGCCCCCCTTCCTAAGTGAGGAAGTGGTTATGTGCAGCCAAAGGAGTTCTACCCAGCCCAGTTCCTAGGGGGCAATGGGGAGGAAGGAGGAGAGAGCCCAGCACAGGCCGAGAGGCTGGCCAGGAAGCACGCTTGTCCCGGTCGCCCAGGCCTGAAGGACTGAGCTCTTCACCATGGTTGTGATGGTGGCAGCGAGCAGGCCCAGACGGCGCTGGAGGGGCCCAAGCCGCAGGGGTGAACACAGAGGAGAGAGCAACCCACCACTGCAGGCGCTCACCACAGTAACGTTCGCCTGAGACCCCTTGGTGGGCAGCAGCCCTTCTATAGCAAGGGTGGGTGTGACGGCCCAGTACTGACCCAGGAGCTCCCAGGATGGGACTCAACCACAAAGCATGTCCAAAAGCCAAAGGCATGCACTGAGGGTCAGGGGACCTGTGAACTAACCCAAAGACGACACTTGAGCCAGCCTTTCCAGAAAAGGAAATGAAGCAATTCAGCTACCAATTCGCCAGCAAGTCCTACTTTCTCCAAGTAAGACAGTGGCTGCAACTCCACAGGGAGCGGCGGGGTCTGTTCCCAGAGGCACCGGGACTGGTCTCCGGGGAAGCCGATCAGCGGAGAGCTGGGTCCTGGGGGGGGCACCGCGACACCAGAGCCGGAGGGCGGCCCGGTCCAGCTCATCCGACTGCAGCCTGTGCTGTCCAGCCACCTACACAGATGCCTGTGGGCCCTTCCCTGTGATCTGGGCTAATGATAAGCTTTTGAGAAATTCATAAAGTAGAGATCTTACAAACTTTCTTTGTACCAATCTCCCCTTTAATCAAGAGCTCTGAAGTTAATTATGAGAAGTATAACTCCCTTCAACACTGATTCCCTCGGGGCCATTTTATGTTTATTTTTTAAGTATACGTAACACTTCATATTTTCTACATTTTAAAAAATCAATTTCGCTTCCCTGTCTGAATTCATTTCCTAGGGCTACTATAACAATGCACCACAAACTGGATGGCTTCATGCAGCAGCGATGTGTCCTCTCCCAGGCCAGGAGGCAGGATGTCGGTCACCAAGCTGTCAGCGGGACCCTGCGCCCTCTGAAGGCTCCAGGGAAGGATCCTTCCTCACTTCTGGTGGCTTCCGGCAACCCTCAGTTTGCTTTGGCTCAGAGATGCATCGCCCCAAATCTCCAACTCTGTCATCACCTGGCCGCCTTTCCTGTGCGTATCTTGTGTGTCCTTTCTGCTTCTTATAAAATCACCAGTCATTAGACCTAGGACCCACCCTAATGTAGTGTGACTTCATCTCAACTAGTTACATCTGCCAAGATCCTATTTCCAAACAAGGGAGTATCCTAAGGTTCTGGTGGCCACATGTTTTGGGGTGGGGGTGCTACACCCCACTCCAATGTTACTTGCAGGGGTCTTGTCCTGTAACTAGCGCCTCTCAGACAGGGATTCAGCTGTAGCCTCAGAGCCTTTTTTAAAGAAAAGTTTATGCAGAATCTAATCATTCCATAGCATGAAGGGTCATCATCCATCAGTAACTCGGGGATCTCTGAAAAAACCATGAGTGCCTAACAAAAAGAATTTGGTCTACAGCAGAAGTAAATAAGCTAGTTCTTTGGCCTCCCGGCAATCAATTTCAAAATATAAACATTTTAGTTTCGGCACCATGAGGGGTGGGGCGTAACCTAAATCAGTCAGGACAGGCTGCACGCTCTGCTGTGGTGACAAAAGACCCGAAAACCTTAAGGGCTTAAGCAAAGGTTCATATCTTGTTTGCGTTCGTGAATGGACCAGCCGGGGAGTCCACTCACCACAGCCACTCCGTGGCCGTGGCTAACAAGCCAGCCACCATCTCCGATTGCTGATGGTAGCGCCAGAGGGAAAGAGATGGGTAGAAATTAATATCATGGTCTCTTACGTTCCTACCTTGAAATAACACAGAACAATCCCACTCTCATCTCATCGGCCAAAGGAAGTTGCGTGGCCACGCCTCACTCTCAGTGGGCAGGGAAGGCAAACCCCGCCGAGCGGTCGGGTGGGAGAGAACCCGAAACACTCGGCGCAAGGCAGTGCTGACAACCGCAGTGCCCTGTCCTCGGAGACGGTCCCGACGCTCAGCCGTCTGGGACTAACTGCAAATGAGACAGCGTTTGGAGAAGAGCCCACACAGCTGAGAAGATCTCACAGAAAAGCTGGACCAAGCTTGGCCTTCAGGAAGGGCAAAGAGCTGGGTGAGCTGTGAGGAGGGCCTGAGGTGCAAACTGGGGATGGCCTAGACCAGGGCTCGGAGGGCAACCCGACGTGGCGTTCGCAGAAGAGTGAGGAAGCTGGCTGGGAGTGTTCGTGTTACCAAGGACTCGCGTTCCCCTAAACTTCCGTTGAGTGGACTTGCATCCTGGGTACAGAGTAGAATAAAAAATGTAGTTTAATCTGACCCATACAATCCTAGACAGAACATGTCATTGCACTTCATTATGCTTCTCTAGGACACAACAGATAGAAACATGACCTCCACCATGTGTGGAAACCTGAACATACGTGCCAGCCTCCTTCCACTTCTGCTCTGCTCCGGCCGTCACGGCCACATGTGACCAGTTGTTAGGACCCGCAGCAGTCCGAACATTTATCATGAGAGGTAACAGGGAGAGAGTTTTCTATCTTCCTCTTCCAATGCTCAGCTCTTCTTACAGGTGTTGGGACCTACGGGTTTGCAGTCTGACGATCCTAAGTGAACACTTGACGTGCAAACTCTTAGAAACAAGCCCGCCACCTAAATCCGCTCCCTTGCCAATACCCAGCATTCATTCGTCAAATTAATTAACTCTCAGTAGCAACTAAAAGAAAGGCAAAGAATGCCATGGACGGTCATTTCACTGTACCTGCATCGCAAAGGGAAGCCACAAACAGGAAATGCAGAAACCCGCCAGGAATCCGCAGCTCCAGCCAAGAATCTGCAGTCTGCTGAAGGGGCTCTTGTAAATCATTTTAAAATAATGCGGTGGAAGCCCTGGAAGCCCTGGTTTGGGGAGATTCACCTGAAAGCAGTGGGCGAGAGTCACCGACATCACTGCAGTAGCGGGCTGGAGAGACGAGGCCGTAGAGACCTCATGGAAAGACACCACATGTATTGACACAGGGAGCGCAGGAGCGGAAATCGGAGAACCCCGTGTAAATAGATCGAGAGAGAACGGACTCAGAGGATGAGGGCAAGTGAAAAATGTCTCAAGGCTCTCCACCTTGCGAAAGGTCGCCTTTACCAGGAACGGAGGCGGAGACGGTAGGGGCGCCTCGCCCTGGGGGACTGTGAAGACATTCTCACAGAAGCAGCGCGTGCTATGGGTCAGGAGTCCTTTCTGCACGCAGACCACTCAGAAACGATACAAGTGTTTGCACAGCTTACAAAATGAAAGTATCTTCACTGAGTCTAATTACAAATGTCTACAAAGACACATACTCCTATAATTTAGGATATTCACTGCATCGCATAGAAAAAGAGTTTAGGGTACATTTTTCTTAATCATTAAGCACTGACATCCGAGGCATCTTTGCGTGGCAGTGACACAGAAGCGCGCCGTCACCCAGAAAACGAGACCAGAGGCCGAGTCGGGAGGTCAGGTGGGCAGACCGGAGACCAAGAACGGTGTGTGCTGCCTACCGCCTGTGAGAGTGGTCAATTGGTAATGACCTGCGATGCACTGGAAGGCTTCCGGGGACACGGATGCACTCAGGAGCAGCTGCTGGGGGCCCGTGTGGGCTCCGCTCCGTGCAGCAGGGGACACTCGAAGATACAGACTTCAAAGCCTGGGGTGCGGGGAGCCCTATCAGTGAGCACTTGCCAGTGACAGGACGCACAGCACACACACGGGCAGGCCGAACACACCAGGGAACAACAAGCATGGCAGGGATCCATCTGGCCCGGGGACGAGGAGGGCAGCATCAGAAAGGAAGGTCAGTCTGAGCAGGACCTGGAAGGAAAAGCAGGTGTGGCTGCGATCCTGTGTTGCATGTCTCATCGTGAGTCACCTGGTCCAGTGGAAGGGGCTGCAGGGACACCACCTTCGGCCTTGTAGGGACCAATGGAGGAGCCAGTGACATGTTTGTGTTGGATAAAACAGCGAAAGAATTCTTGTTTTGGAAGACTCATGGACATCAGGTCATTATACAATGAGAATATTGAAAGCAACACTATCTAATTGTCTAATTATCTTTAGGGCCTTGTGGTTTAGGGACAGCACCTGTGGTGCTCCTTGATCCAGCCAACACGTGTGTTGCTGAGACCTGTGTTTACCAAGGTGTGAAGCTGAGGACAATCACTATGTAAAGGAACTCAGAAGCCCTTTACTAACAGGAAAAATGCAACTGTAGTTCTAAAAATTACACCCCCTTCCTCATGTGACCTTGGCTTTGCTTTTCCTTTTTCATTGGGTTATTAATTAACACCAGGTATTGCAACTTCATGATCGCTCCACCTTCTCTGTCCTCACCACTCCAGAGCATCCCTGAAGAATAGACCGGTTGCATCTTACTGCTTTTATACTTAAATAGGACACCTTCTCCTAGACTACTGGGTGAGACATCTAGTTCTCCATGTCAACTCTCTATATTTGGTTCCAACCGAATAGAGTTTAAAAAGTTTGGCCTCGGGACAGTCTAAAATCTGCTATAGAAGGAAAAAGTCACAAAATAAACCAGACAGTACATACTATTTCTGGGTTCAGCTTGTTGAAAACTTTTAAAGTCTGACTCGATGACATTTACAGAGCAATTTCAAGAATGCTTCATAGAACAGGCTTTGAAAAGTGTTCCTTCATCTGCAGTATCCATTCATACATCTCGGTGCATAATTGTAGCTCAGGACTCACGCTGAAACTCTGGCAAAGGAGGTAAACTTCCTCTGCAGGCCCAATCAAGCTGAGTCATCCAGGGGAACACCCTGGAGAGGGCGCGTGATGGGGCTCCACCAGAAGGGCTCGGGCCCCCCCTCGATAAAGCTGGATCCCAGATAAACGGACTTTATTCTGATTTTTTACATAGCTAGGTTCTAGGAAGCAAGGGAAATCTCCAAGGATAAAATTTCTTCTTTAAAAAAAGTCTTTGAGCTGAAATCAGAGCAGGGAGGCACGAGCTTTAAACAAAGGCACAGGCAGGGGTGACAAGCGCAAGCAGTGACATGACGCTGCAATACAAACCCAAGCCCTGCACCTGCTACTTGGTGGAAAGAGGAACCCGACACCCCTGCATCACATCTGGCTGCCAGGAGACACTACGGTGCCCTGGATCCAGACAGAGGCCAATGCGAGCCTTCTCTGGAGGAACAGCCCCAGTCAGGCTCCTGAGATTCCCCAACATGAGCCAATCCAGTTCGAGCTCACAACCAAAGATCCAATTCACATGGAAAAAATGACCACCAGTATGAATTAACAGAAACAAAAACAACATATTTAAGGCCCCACCCAAAGACTTTAGATATTAAAGTCATCAGACATAGATAAAGTCTGTCTGTATTAAATGTTTGAAGGAATTACACATAGAATGACTAAAATAAAAAAGCAGCAAAAAAGTGACCAGACAGAAATTTTAGGTATTTTAGGAATGAAAGATACAGTTGTCAAAAACAAGAACTAGTGGTGCTCACAAAGGCAACCGGGAAAGCCTGTGTCAGACAAGCAAACTGGGTCCTCCAGGTCCCCTGGGCAAGGGAGACATCACTAAGAACAGGGTCTCCATGACATCTGGAGAGGCAAAGTCACCGTGCAACTTCATAAGCACCTGGCCGGTGTTCAGAGCTAGAATTCAGGTGACTCAGGGGCAGGCTTTCACAGCAGGTAACGAGAAAGACTGGAGGAGTTGTGAAGGGCCGGTCACTTGTCGCTGGTGGGGTGGCAGCAAATGGTTTTCCCAGAAAGTTGTCTCATGGGCCATGCAACATAGTCTCCTTTCCAGAGTAGGTCCTGTGAGCCAGCCAGTTTCCGGTGACTTGAAGGTGTCCCCTGTTGGGGAAGCTTCCCATCTGTCGCCTGTGTCCCTACCCAGGACAGTAACTCCTTTACAGGACTTCTGACCTCACCACCAGGCTGCTCTCTCTACTGCATCAGTATCTAGTATCTAACTTTGAGATGAACAAAGCTTCAAAACATGCTTATGAGAAAAAGGAAGGAAGGAAGAGAAGGAAGGAACAAGGCAAGGAGTGAAGACTGCGTATCACTTATGTGACTTATTTGTTGGGCTGTCAGACTTCCAGAGCGGGGCTGGCCTTGCAGAGAGACATGCGTGTTCCACGAACACGCAGACTACTTAGAAATCCCAGGAGCGCTGTTCCTCAGGTGGAGTTACTATTTCTGACTACGCATCCACAAAACACGAGCCTGGAGCACTACTGAACATCGGCTTCCCTTCCTCCGTCTCCTCGGAAAGCTGGTCGGCTGGGTGGGGAGGGAAAAGGCAAATGGGCTTGAGCAGCACTTTGCCCTTTATTCCCCTGGCACGAAGCCCTAAGAAATGACGGTGGATCTTCGTACAGAATGCTGACACCTAAATAACTTCATGCCAGGAACCTACCAGCAGGTTCCTGCATGGTCTGGGGTCTCCATCTTCCAACCCTCGGAAAGGGAAGCAATGGGAGGCTCGTTTATCCAAAAGCACCTGTAGAGACTTTCTGTTCAATCTATCAGTCCACAAAAAGCACTGAATACCTACTTGTCTTCAGCAGGCTCCCGGCACCACCAAGGAGTATGAAGAAGCACGAGACGTGTTCCTCGCCAGCAGACTCAGAGCCTGTCTGCGAGGGTTGGTTGCCATATCGGTCAAGGTTCAGTCGGGAAACCAAAGCCGCATTTCAGGGATAAGGGATTTAATGGGAACTAGACCTCACATTAATGCGGGAGACACTAAAGCCGTGAAGGCTTGGAAGGCAAAGCTGGAGTGGCACCAGCTAGAGCCCCTGAAGCCCCTGGAGAATAACCCCTGAGTAAAGAGCATGGTTTGAAGCAGACAGACAGGAGAGAAGGCGGATGGAGTTTATGGAAAACTTCATGGAGGAGGCGTAGAGTTCACTGAGACTCAAAGAGGAATATGACTTGATGGGGAAAGGCGTGAGCAAATATTTCATGTTTAAATGTGGCCGCCTCCTTCACGTCAGTGGTGGTCCCAAGTGCATACAGCTTTCATAGAGCCCTGACAGGAACTAGGACATGGCCACGTGGGGACAGAGACAGATGGAGAGGCTTGTCCTAGGCTCGACTCTGACCTTGGGAAGCACTGAGCCGAGGTCCTGCTGCCCAAAGCCACCGACTTGCCCCACGTGCAGAAACAGGTCTGCACAATGGCCTCAGCCTCCCACCCGCTGCTTCGTGTTTTCTTGGAGGCCACCTGGGGGCCTCCGCTGTGTCCTTGACTGCTCAAGGTGCTTCTAAGGGCAAATTTTAAAACAAAGACCACTTTGAGAACAAGGAGAGTTTTGTACCCCGCTGACCCCAGTGAGGTGCATGTCGGCACCCGTGCCTGGCAGCTTGGGTGGAGCCACCTGGCACAGAGCAAGTGGCTCAGGAAAGAGACGCAGGACTGCGAGCCTCCACCGCCACGGGGCAAAAAGGAGCCTCCGCCCCAGGGATTCCGCCAGCATCGGAAGCTGCAGCGGTGGCCCAGGTGCCTCGCGGTGGGGACCGGCTGCAGAAAGGCAGCTTGGTGCTCGGAGAGGAAGGAGTTCCGGAAAAAGAGGCGGGGCCAGCCCATGAAGAATGGGCTCCGCAGAAAGAACTCCAACCCTCGGCAAACTCGGTCATCCCGGTTGTGTCCTGAGAGCTCCGGGGCCTCGGTCAGGAAGCTCCTCCCACGGCTAACGTGGAGTGTGGCCGAGAGACGGCCTCCCCCATTCAGTCCACGCTACGCAGCGTGGCTCTCCATCCACGTGGAGACTGAAAGGGAGCGCTATCCCGGAGCCTCCAAACGAACCGCACAAGATGTCTGTCAAACTATCATTTCGTTACTTTTAGATCTTCTTCAGACCTCCGGCGTTTCAATAGCTTGCTTGAACAATGGTGCGCAGAACTGAGAAGATTCTTCATCTGCTCCTACCCTCTGTCTGCAGCGAAAATTGCAAGAATGCTCTATTTTTCTGGAACAAGCAACTTCAGACTCGTAGCCCCTGTGTTCTACTGTTAACGTCCGACATCAGACCTAGAAAGCACCCCGGCAGCCGTCTCCCTGGCTCCCCCGCCCTCTTGCCTGAGGAGCAAAAGGACCTAAGATGGTCCCAAAGGAGCTGCTGACTAGCACGCAAGGGCCCAGACCCCCGGAGGGTCACACAGTGAAGGGGCAGCTCGGCCCCTCGCATGTGGTCAGCCGGGTCTCCTTTCCGATCTTTGGGTCGGTGCTTTGGACCCCAGGAGAGGGTTGTTCTTAGTTTTCAAGCCACTATTCACAGTAAGCTCTGACTTCAGAATGACTTCGACACATAATAATTTAAGATTTAAAGTAATCTTGATAGTCTGTTGACCTTAAACAAACAGCCAGCTACTTCTTCAGTAAAATGGGTTTGTGAACAACAAAGAATTGCAATTGGTTACATACAATCTAACAGTGAACCACACGCAAGTCCACAGTAATAAAGAGGAGGCCGGCTCTTTTAAGGACTCCAGCAGAGCTGTTGTAAACGAAGATTCCATGGAGGAAACTGGAAGTTCCGAGTGTGGTGACTTCTCATTGGCTGAGCTCTGGCCACCTCCCATTGGCTGAGCTGTTCCTGGAGCAGGAGGACTCTTCCCTTCCTCCTGCTGACGTAGTCACGTAGTCACGTAGGGTCACTTCCTGTCAGAGATGTGGGTCCCTCTCTTCCGGTGGGGTCAGTCCTGTGTGGTGAGGGTTTGTGCATGACAGTTCTTGAAATTGCGACTCCTGTTTGTTCGTTTCCACAAGTCTGCCGGGACAGTGCTTTCTCCCACTCTCTCCGTGGAAACAATGCTTCCACTGTTCCACTGTGAATATTTCGTTTGTGGATTCTCGGTCCAACCAGAAAACACGAGGTCCGTTTTGTTAGTAGGCGCGCCCGACCCCATACTTGGGCGACCTGCGTGTCCCCGCGGAGGGCCTCCGCAGGTCAACGGGATGGAATTTGGCTGAGGAGGAGGGATTCGCGTTGACCACAGGAAATGAATAAATAATTTGACAGCCACAAAAAGAATGGATAGATTTTTCACCACAAGATAAAGCAAAAGAATTTGTTAAAATGTGCACGGAAAGGTGATAAGGTCCATTTTTATTAACGACGCTGTTCAAAAACAGAATTAATCTAAAATAAGCAGCCTGAAATATTTTCATGTGCAATTACAAAAATGAAAATTATTGGCCCCTGTAACTCCTTAGGGATTATTTGTCTATGAGCAGCATGTGAAGAAACCTTTGGAACCGAATCCGTATAACAGAAAACATCTGTTTGGGCATCTTTCAATTTCAGTATGTTACAGGCAGGGAAAGCTGAAATTTAGAAATACCGATCTGACATGTAAACGGGCCATTTCTGATTTAAACATGTCATAGGCTTCCTTGGCAGAAAGTTATGATGATCCTTTAAATTTGTCTCTTTGCCTTTTGCAATTCTTAAAAACATTTCTCTCTCCATCTTCCTCTGTGGTAAATAAAGTCACCACACGTACAAACAAAGAGTAATTGTGAGGCCAGGATTAAAAACTTTTCCCTGTTAATGGAGAGTACGAGGGAAGAAATGGAAGCACCTGGGCTGACATTGCTAGAAAATCTAAGTCCTGATTGTACTGTTTTCAGGTGGAGGATTCAGGGAACCGTGGGGGAAAACCCTGCATTTTCCATCTTTTAAAAATCTGTGATCCCACGTTGCCCCCCGAGGCTGCACGCCCTGCTTCCCAGGCCCCCAGCCATGTTCTCACGCCAACTCCAGGGGCTCATCTCCGTTTACTTATAATCCGCAGAAACTAGGTTTTCCCCTAAAGTCTTTCCAAAGTCACAGATGCTGGCCTGATGGCCAAATACAATGCATAGGACACAGAACGCTGTGGCTTTTCCTACCTCCCAGAATTCTCTCCTGTTTGGGCTGCTCCTCCTCGTCTTCTCCATCACATTTGCAGATGCATCTTTAGCCCTTCACTCCTTAAGTATTGGCATTTCCCAGAGCTCTGTCCTCTGTCCTCAGCCTCCACACCCGGGGTGTATCTGATCAGCCCCTCCTACTCCATTCTCAACATCGGGGCCTTGGTTCGGGCCTTCACCCCTCCTGCCTGAATGGCTGCATCTGCCTCCTCACCAGCCTTGCCAGCTCCAGGATGCATCCTGGCCCCACCCCAACTCCTGCTGATTCCCCAGGTTGCAGCTAGGACTATCAGCCTAAAGGGAAAATCATTTGTGTCACTTCTTCCCGGCCTTAAAATCCTCCATTGGCTCGCCTTGGCTCTCAAGATAAAGCCCAAATGACTCATCTTACTCATCCGGACCGGGACTCCCCTGGCCTGGCCGGCCTTTCCTCCCTCCAGTCCCTGCAGCTGCCTTTCACTCCGCCTCCGTCCTTGGTACAGGCAGTCCTGGCTCACCCGGAGGGCCCTGAGCCTCGTCACCTCCCGACTCACTCTCATCCTATGTGCCCCGTTTTCCTCTCCAGTATTGACATTTGTGCCTTCTTTAAGTTTTTATTGATCAGTCTCCCCCGTGGGTTATCAATGTTATTTATCTTTTCAAAACACACGTCGTTTGGCTTTGTTGATCTTCTCTAGTCTGTTTCTTATCTCAGTAGTTTATTCCCTTGTTTTTGTTATTCCCTTTCCTCTATTTCCTTTGCATTTATTTTGCTTTTCTCTTTCTGATTTCTTGAGATGAGCAGTTAGTTCACTGGGTTCTTCCAGCTTACATCCTTTCCTAACATAACGAAGTAAGGTGAAGACATCCCTTTAAGCACTGCTTTTGTTACGTTCCATGTGCTCGGAAAACAGTATTTTTGTTGAGATTTTTGTTCGTTTTTGTTTCTTTTTTGACCTGTGGGTTATTTCGATATTTTTCTTCACTTTTAAACATACGGTGATTTACCAGTTATCTCTTTGCTTTTGAGCTGTGGTGACATCACAGCTGTCATTTCAACCCCTTGACATCATCAAGACCTGCTTCATGGCCAAGTTTCTGTGACTGTTCAAAGGGTCCATGAAAACTAGGTGCGTTCCCATGCTGTCCCCCGCCGGGGTCCCAGGGTTCTAATCGTGTCTGTGGGGTCTCTCACAGCCTCGAGGGTGTTTTGCCCGCTCGGCCTGGCAGTGTCCGAGAGGCATCAGCTGCATGACTGCGGGTTTACTCCTGTCTCTGCTCAGCTTCTCCAGTGGCTTTTTCTTTCACATATTCAGAGGCCATGAGGATGCACATCAACTTTAAATTATCTAATCTTCCTGATGAGTCAAACTCCTAATCAGTAAGAAGTGACTCTTGATCTCCAATCATTTCTTTCTGCTTTAAGGTCATTTTTTTTATATTAACATAGATTTCCCAGCTCTCCTCTGACTGCTGTTTGCAGAGTATAATTTCTTCTACTCTTTTCTTTTCAAACTTTTTAACTTTATATTTTAATTTATGCCTTGAAAATAGAGGATAAGTTGGCTTTAATTTGTAATAAATCTAGGAATCTGTCCTCTAACTGAAATACTTAATCTATTTATATTTAATAGAATTACTAACATATTTTACTTTAAACCTACTATCTTACAAAATGCTTTTTTTTGTCCAGCTCATTCCATGTCCTTTCTCTCTTTTCTTGCCTTCTTTTGAACTACTTTTAATCATTCCATTTTTTTATTTTTATTTTTTGTCCTCACCCAAGGACATATTTTTCATTGCTTTTACAGAGAGAGAAACATTGATATGAGACAGAAACATCAATTGGTGGCCTCCCATGTGGACCCTGACTGGAATTGAACCCGCAACCTGGACATGTGCCCTGACCGGGAATCAAACCCACAACCTTTCAGTCTGCGGAAGAACTCTCCAGGCAACTAAGCCACACAGATCAAGGCTAATCATTCCATTCTTATTCCATTTTATCACTGTCTTAATTTTAAAGTTTTACACTTTTTATTCTGCTTTCAATGGTTACCTTGGAAATCAAAACGGGAGTCCTGGACTTACCAAAATCTAATGACAGTTGGTACTTTCAGCTCCTCTTGGACAATGTAAGGACCTTAGAACACTAAAACCTTTTCACCCCATCCCCAACTTAGAGATTTGTTGGTAGAAAGATAGATATCTTTAGATAGGTAGATAGATAGATACCACACACATATGTGCCCACAAATATTATTGTTTTATAAAATCAGTGTCATTGGATTTACTCATATATTTATACTTTCCTTTGCTCTTGATAACTCCATTATTTCTAACCTTTCATCTAAGATTATTTTCTATCTGCCTACATAACTCTCTTAAATGATTCCTGAACAGCCATCTGCTGCTCACAGCTCTCTCTGTGGGCGTGAGTGTTATTTCTTGTTTTCACTGGTTCTTTCTCAGGTGAGTGAGTGCCTTCATATATGCCTACTTTGGGGTTTGTTTGTTTCTTTGTTTAACTCTGTACTTGACCTCGTGTATTTTTTTAAATTGTAGAAATACTTTGAAGCCTACAGTGTTGTCGGTTTTCTTTAGGTTTAATTGTCATTTGCTTCTGCCAAGTCCTGCGGTGCCGTCCCTTCTCTATCCTCATTCCAGCTTCAGGACTCTCAGACTCCTTGGTCACCCAGACAGGCCAGAACGGGGCCACAGCTCCTGCAAGAGCTGTTTGACTTCCGTCTCACCCTCATCTTCAGGAGAAGCAGCTCTGCTGAGTCTGAAGCCACAGCATAGGCTGAGCCCTGGGCTCCCACTTCCTGTCCCCCTGACCTCACAGGGCTGGTAACGGGCTGCTCATCCTCTGACCACGTGTTCCAGATTTTCGACTGCCGCCTGGTCAAAAGCGCTCACTTTCCAGGATTCTCATCTTCTCCTGAATCTTAGTCCAATAATTCCTCATTATCTTACGAGCTCTTGGATGCCTTTGAAGAACTTTAAAAATGTCATTTAATTTTCAGGGTGATTATTTTCAGTGAAATGATTGGTTTGAGTTGAGAATATCTCTCTTTTCTTTTTATAAATCCTCACCCAAGGATATGTTTATTGATTTTTTTAGAGAGAGGGTAAGGGCTGGGGGAGGGGAGCAATGAGATAGAGAGAGAGAGAGAAACATCGATCAGCTGCCTCCTGCACGCACCTTGGAGACAGAACCCACAGCCTAGGTGTGCGCCCTGACCAGGGATCAAACCCACAACCTTTTGGTGTATGGGACGATGTTCCAACCGACCGAGCCAGCCAGCCAGGGCACGAAAGGATCTCTTTTGGCACTTTCAAGCAGCGTTAGTCATCTTGCTGTCACTACTATGAAGTACCCAGTGGCCGTGCTGTGCCGGCCTGGAGACGTGGCACTGCGGTAACCCGGAGAGCTAGAGGCGCTGACGGGCCCGCTGCTGGGCAGAAGGCTGGTGGAGCGGAGGCACGCTGCTCCGCCAGCCAGCCTGGGTCCCCTCCCTGGGTCTTGCTCTTGTTCTGCACCGCTGAGCCGCATCGGGGACGCGCATCCTCCTCTCCTCGCATTCCCTCTGCCCCCCCTCTCTCCCCCAGTGCTCCCCGATCACCCGTGCTCCCTTAAAACCAATTCATCCTGCAAATGGCTTTAGAATCCATTCTCATTTTTTCATGTTTTCCATCTTAAAAAATCAAGTGATTGTTTTCCTATATGAATTCAAAGGACTCCTAATGTCTTTTTCTAAAAAGGAAAGGTCCAGTTGCATGAAACTGAGACAGTTTGAGAAATGATGTTACATGAGTGATTCATCACGGTGACATGAACTGGGAGGGCCTCCAAAGCACACAGAGACTAAGTATCACTTAGAAAGATGACTTTTCGTGTTTAAAATCATAATAATCATGTTACCCATGTACTCTCTGTCGCGTCCTCCAGCGCCAGGCTAGAGTAATTAGGCTTCACACTCGGTGCGGAAATCTGTTCAGAAAGCCTCCCCTTGTCGCCCGTCTTTGTTGTCCTGGCTCCCTAACCAGGATGGCCCTGCCGCCGGAGAGGCAGCGCCACTGTGCCAACTGCCCGTTTCTCTCCTCGCCCGCTCGGCCTCCCTCCCGGAGGGACATCTGTGAACTCCATCCTCAGACAAAGGCCCATAAAATGTGAAACCCACGAGACTGAGCTTATTAAAGTGAAACCCAAAACAAAACCCCACATTCCTCCCGTTTCAGATTGTCTTCCAAAGAACCAACAGCCTTCAGTCCCACAAACTGCCCCTGTCTTTCCATCCCAATAAAAACAAACATGCTCTCGTTGAGGAATCTTCAAGTTCACGGTAAAGAAAGGTCAGGCAACTTCCCTCAGTAGAGACACACACTTGTAAATAAGGAGGCGAGACAGTAAATCTCAAGAGGCACTCATGCCCCCATAATTCCACAAGCGTTCCCCACAGTGCCGGCCAGCCCCAGCCCCACCCCCCCGAACACCCCCTCCGCCAGCCAACGAACGACCTAAACTAACTGTCCGCTGTGGAAATGTGCATGCTGTGGGGGGGGGGGGCGGAGAGGGGAGGAGGGCACTGCGGCAAACGTGGCGAAGTGGGTGAAGGACAGACAGAAAGTCCCTGCGCTCTTCTTGCAACTTTTCTATGAATCAGAAATCATTTCAAAAGAGAAAGTCAAAACAAACCCAAAAGGAACAACAATAAACTCTGAGGCTTCACTTCCAATTCATGAGCTGAATAAACACAGATCTCCCCGCCGTAGCATCTTTTAAAACAAGTTCCCACAGGCAACATCACGTCCTACAGGCGAGTTACAAACAGTCACCTGTGCTGTGAGCTTCTGTAGCGTTCTTCTCAGTCGTCCTTCCCGGAGCCTCGGCTTGTTGCCACGATTATGCTTGGGTGTTTTCCAAGTCTCTGTCGGGCACAGGTTAACAAATCATCTCTCTAGGTAGGGAGCTTCTGCAGATGCTCCTAAGCACAAAGGTCGGGGGGAAGATTGAGAATTAACGTTACTTTGTTAAAGAGAACCCGACTTCACTGCTAGCCCGCTAGACGATAAGGTGTGCATCGGCCCGCCATTCGTGTGCATGGGTGCACGTCATGGGCCGAGAAGGAGAATGGAACACAGCTGCACACCAAAACTGCCGCGAGGCTTAGCGATGCGGCCCCAGTGTGGCATGGGTGCTGGCCTCTGGCCTAGTCTTGCTCAAGGTCCGCCCTTCTCCAGAGCTCCATCCTGACTCTACTCTCCTGCCACACACGTTGGGTCCCTGCTGCTCTGCTCCCCGCGGCCCCTCGCTGCGGAGGAAGCTAGATCGCCTGGCCTACCAATTCTCACGCTCAGCCTTTAATGCACAAAACCACTCAGCCTCAACCACACAGACTTCACAAGCTCCCTTTTGCTCCAGTTCTTTCTTCCCCACAAATCCATCCGCTGCAAGACTTGCTGGAGGTGGAGTGCTCTCCAAGGGACGCACCCTCGGCCGAATGCCGGGTGCTTGTGAAGCCCTGTCCAGCGTGGCTGGGGGGCTGCCGGCCTTCCTGGGGTCAGACGGGAAAAGCCGTACCCTCCACGCTGAGCTAGCTGGGTGACCAGCCCCTAACCCTCATGTTCCCCTTCTCCTGTGGTCGGCTGCCTCCTGACTTTCCTATGGCTGTGGGTAAAGCCTACTTACTTGCTAAATATTGGCCTCGTTGGACCTTAGAGATTTCCTATTGTGTTGACTCATGCTGTGTGGGTTACAGTCACTCAGCAACAGGTGTCCGTTGTCTGCGACACAGCGGGCATGGGGAGGGAGAGTGCAGGGTCGACCATGAACTAGACCCGGGTCCGGCCAACGCACAGCACATCTGGTCTCGGAGCTAGCACTGCGCGCGCTGAGGAAGGGGCTGGGTGGGCTCGGGTGCGGTGAGTGACGCGCACCAACTCACAGTCAGTACAGCCCATCCCTCTGGAGGGGTGTGTCATTCCTGACCCGTTCCCTCCTTTCTCACGAGGACTCTCTGCTGAGGGCTTTGCTGGTCCCTCAGTGAACTTGCCTTGCGGGATGCCATACCTGTGCAGACACGGACCCCTGAGTGACAGCAGCTACACCTCAAAGGAGACTCCGCATCGCAGGCCTCGCAAGGGTCCACCCCCAGGTCCCCACCAGAAAGTGCAGACAGCCCGGCCTTAAGCAACAGGGATGTTGACAGGGGTGGGGGCAGTGGGGTGATTGACAGTGTGAGGGCAAAGACACACCCGGAAGGGGCAGGATCCATGTTCCCAGGGGGAGACTCTCCTGGCCCGGATCACCCTGTGGGCAAGGGGGTCCAGACCAAACTTACACCAGGCTGACTAAAGTTCCTGCAGCATCAAGAATGTCGGGATGTGCAAAGGTGCAGAGACCTGGATTGGCTGAGCCAGGTGCAGGGTCCGCTCCAGGAAGTGCCACCGGAGGCAGCTGCTGACCATGCATTTGTGAGGCAGCCTGCACTCCTGGAACCCTCCCTGGGGGCCCACTTGGCCCCATGCTGGGACAGACAGCGGGAGGCAGTGTTGCCAGTCAGAGCGGGCTGTTAAAGACTCGCGGGAGGGTGCCAGACTCGCTGAGTGATTCTTTTTCCTTCTGGAAAGCAGACTTTCCTGGAATAACTAAGCCAACGTGAGCTTCCGCTCCACCCTCCTGAGTCTGGCCAGGCAGCCCAAGCTGAGTGCCTGCAGCTCTCTCCTTGACCATGACCTCACCCCTGAACACTGCAGGCCAGGCCTCCCCAAGCCAACACAGCAGGGATGGGAAAGGGAAACGACTTCCGCACGTGTCCCAGTTCGAGGACAAGGGCACGCTACCTGCGGGTCCCTGCAGAATGTCCTGCCCTGCAGCATCATCAGGGACAGGTCTCCAAGGGGTCACACTCTGCCCTGGACCACCGCACAGCTGCCCTGAGATGTCACAACAGTGAGCCCAGCCTGGGTGCCCCAAGTGGCCCACAGAACACTGGCCATCATAGCACCGACGCCCAAACACCTGCCCCCTGACCCCCTGCACCCTGATCTCCAGTCCCCAGGGAAGGGGGAGGAGGAGGCATGCTCACACTCTCGGAAGGCCTCAGGTCACTCCGAGATGCGCTCACACCTTCAGGGGGACTGGCCCTGAACACTCACAGTGACAGGAAGCAGACACGCCCCTCACTCCGTTTCACAGACAAGGAGACAGGGGCCGGAGTTCTCCACTGTGACCGGCCTATAAAACCCGGCCTCATGATGCTGGCGGATGAGATGGGGGCGGGGTGGAGAGATGGAGTACAGAGGACTTTTAGAACAGAGGCCATTCTGTACGATGCTACGTCATCCCTTTGTCCAGACGTGGGGACTGTGTAACCAAGTGAACCCCAGTGTAAACTCTGGGCTCCGGTTAATAATAACATATCACTGTGGGCTCATGGGCCATAGCGAATGTTCCGCACTAATGCGAGGTGTTAACGAGAGGGGGCACCGAGGAGGGGTGGTCCACAGGAACTCTGTATGTGATGCTCAATTTCTCTGTAAACCTAGAAATGTTCCGAACACAAAGCCAAGGCCCTGGACTTGAGTTTTCCCTTGGGGCACCCAGGTGAAGCAGACAGCCCACCCAGACTCTGTCACCAATAAGGACGTCTCCTGGGCCCCCCCACCCCCACCGCCCCAGGGGCAGGGCTCCTAGTAGATGCTGCTGAAAGCAGGGTGTGGCAGATACGCAGCTGGGAGGCAGCATCTCCATCTAATAGGGCTGTCCAGAGGCAGACAACAGAAGGAGCATGGACTGGAGTGCAGACAGACAGTTCTCAGGGGACCTGGAGGTGCAGCTCCAGGTCTGAGGCTGCCCCCTCAGCCCCCGGCAGGGCCCCTCCCAGAGGATGCCTCTGCTGGAGGCCTCTGGAGGCCCCACCATCAGCAGGCAGCTTCCTTGGCGGTGAACAGTCTTGTTGGGCAGGCGGACTGCTCAGTGCCCCCGCCCCCCACCCTAAGCCTGCTGTGTGCACGAGACCCACATGGACAGCCAGGCGAGGCCCACCATGAGTGTTCAAACAGTCCTGGCAGCGAGAGAGCCCCTGCTGCCCATCCTGCAGAGGGTGGAAAGCAAGAGCTCTCGGCTAGGCTGACCACTGACCGGAAAGAGTAAGCTTCTTTCGCCCAGTGTCTACCGGGCCTGCCTCCCACAGAGTGAGTGCGGTCTGGGGGCCCGGAGAAAACGGCAGAGGAAGTGACGCGGGGAAGACACGCTGTGTGGGGGGGGGACTGTGAAACTCCGACTGGGACATGAAGGCCAGGCACGGATCATCAGTTTAAGTGGACAGCGCAGTCTTAGGGCGGCTGGGTAATTAGTTCCCCAAAAAGCAAAACTCAGTGAGGGTCATCTTCGAACCCAAAAGCAGCGGGGCTCACGGCCTGCACGTGTTTCAGACGTGCTCTGCGCCACTACGCATGGGTCTGGGGTGGGGCTGGCCTGCTCCGCCGCAGCGCATGCTCTGTGGGTGCTGTTTTATCGGTTCCTCTCCTCTACTGAGCCAGCTACCTCTTCTCTGCCGCTTCTTCTGCAGATGCGTTTAAGTCTCTTACCTACTGGTGTCCCCTTTTGGCATTCTTTGTAGATAAAGGTCTGCAGGTTTTTCTCAGACTTATAGAAGAGTTTCAGTAGGAAAGGTGGGCTGGGTTCACCCAGCTCACCTGACACAGGTAAGTGAATACAGCACTGGTATGTGATACCTGATTTCTGATTCCGTGGGATAGCTTGGATGATTCTGTGAATTTCCAGGGAATTTCTGCTGGTAGAAGAGGGATCTCAGGAAATATTGAAGAATCAAGACAGGAACCAGCTGCACTCTCTCACCCAGAAAATGGCTCCAAAAACACTAGCCTCTGACCACAGAACCCAGAGGGCCTCCCCCCAAGGCAGGAGAACAGGGCTGTGGCAGAGGAGCTCAGGGAGGGGCCTGGGAGCCCTCCCATGCGCACCAACCGCCCGCCCCGCTCAGCAAACTAGCCCCCACTCCGTCATTCATACACTGTCATCTCTGATTTGGATGAGCATTTTCCCCAGAAGCCCTTTTCATCTGCATTAGTTGTTCCATTTATTCAGTTAATTAACCAAGCCTGCCCTGTGTGCCATGAACTGTGCTGTGGACGCAAAAACTAATAAGCCCAGGGAGCCGCCCCCAGGGAACAAGTGCTGGGAGGCACAGCCACGCACGACGTGGGGTGGGAGCACAGTGCTGGGAAAGGCGAGCTCCCCCAGGAGTGGCCGAGGACGTCTTCAGAGACACATGTCCTGGAAGGGTGCATCGGACTGCGTCGGAGAACACACAGGGGCAGCCAAGACCGCAGGCGGGAAACACTGAGGACCCCCCGAAAAGCACCTATATTGAGTTACAGCCCCTTGACATGAATTAGGATTAACAGTTCAATAGGTAGTCTCTAATAAACTGTAGAGTCCTGGGGGCTTAAGAAATAGAATATCTACATATGAAGAAATATGTGTGTAGAAACAAAACACAATAAATTCTACCTTCTTATATTCAGCTTCGGTTCAGAGTACAGTTGAAAGCAAAGGCCACAAGTTTCAACAGACCTTCAGATGATAGGAAAGCTACTCATGCACACGTTCTGAGACTGCAAAGCACCGAGCTCCCCGTTACTTCTTCCAAAGTTGCCTCAGAAGGTGATGCACATTTATGAGTCGGACACCTCGAAGACGCTCAAGGATGTAGTAGCTGACCAGTTTGACCAATTCTTCTTCTCGGCCTTGTCAAACCGAGTCTGGGCTAATTGGTTTGCCAACATTCTCCCGTGACATCTGTTTATAAATTCTAAAAGCCTTATTACTACCTGTCATGGAACATAACCCTTAATCGCTCCGCTATGCTTGCTTTGCATGGTTGTTTATGGAGAACCGCATTTTCTTGCTATTCTGTTTGTTTTAGAAAACTGCATTTGTTGTGTTTATTGCAGGGCGTTCTTTTACTCGCCTAAACTACACTGTACGCATCAGCGCTGCGGCAACTAGCTCACTGTCATGACCTCACTCGTTTCGTTCTGCAAGTCCATCTGTACATAAGCAGCTTCAGCTTACTTATGAATCAGAAAGTATCGAGAGTTTATCTTGGCTTTTGCCCTAGGCTGCTTTGAGAAATAAACAGACTCTGATCAGATTCATTCCTTTAGAAACAAAGCAAAGTGAGTTTTCCACAACACAAATACATAAAAAGTTCGCATGAGTAATGCTAGAGACCAATTTCACGAGCCACTCCGAATGACGTATGCTTCTTCGTAACTGAGAGCTCCTTCTCCTATATCGTGCATACGCCTTTGCCCAATTCTCCGGGGAGGTGCTTGTTCAGGCCTAGTCTGCACCAGTGTGAACCTGAGCGGGGAGAGAGGTCACCTCCTCAGGTCTGCCCTTGCTCGTCACCAGCTGCTCGACTAGAGGGAGCTGGGAAAAGTGGTATTCTTGGCATCGCAAGAGGACACGCCCATCTCATTACTGCTGAATTCCCAACACCTGCAGCCGTGCCTGGCGCATACAAGGTGTGATTGAATGAGCCGGGCCGAAATAAACCAATTTTGCCCTTCATTTCCTGTGGCGTGCATTGAGCTATAGAATATGTCTTGGTTCCTTTGTTTCACAGCACACACAACCAGTCTCCCGTGTGGAAGAAATCTTTGTCTAATGGAGTTACCATCTCGCTTGGGAAAGTGAAAACTTATACAACCAAAAAATATCAGTTGTGATTGGTCATCTCCCTCACTTTACCCACGATGACGGACAACCGAGGGAGGAGCTACAGCTGCCTCTGGCTTCCTTTCTCTCCACTTCCTGAACACCTGCTGGGAACAGGTTGCTAGGCCAACGCTGGGACAGGGCTCCACCTTCACAGAGCTTGCTGCCCGATGACACAGGTTCCCAAGCACTGGTCCTCAAACCAGGCCAAGCCAGCACCCCACAATCCCCGGAAGCCTTGTTAAGAGTAGAGGGTATCCATCAATGAATGCCAAAGCTAGTGGAAATGAATATCGTCTCAAAACCTCTCTCTGCAAGACACTTATTGATTACAAAGGGTAAAATCACCTTACAGTGGAGAAATCTGGCAGGAACCACCTTCACCAGTGACCAAAGTTGCCCCTGTCAGGAACACAGCTAATGGACTGCAGGGCCCCGGGGACTCGATCCGTAGAGAAAGACATCCCATCGCTCCTTGGCACAGCAGATGGCGCACAGTGCATGACACAAGCCCAATCACGAGGAATCGTGACACACCCAGAGTGAGGGACATGTTGCAAAATCACTGCCCTGCACTCTTTCGTGAGGGCAGAGTCGTAAAAAATAACTCCTCAGGGCCTGTTCCAGAGGGAGAGAGGCTACCAAGATGCACCAATGCGACACAAGGCCTTGGGCTTCCCTTGTCTGTGAAGAACACTGTTGGGACTGTTGGCAAAACCTGAATAAGTGTGTTCATTAATAATAGTATTCATTGATATTAATTTCTTGATTGTGATCATCACATTGTATAAGTCGTGATTTTTTGAAAACGAAGATATTTAAGGGTAAAGAGGCATCGTGTCTGATGTTGGCAACTTTCTCTACAATGGTGCAGAAAATACTTGCACACTAAGAGACACATACTGTGTGTGTGAGTGTGTGTGTGTGTGTGTGTGTGTGAGTGTGTGTGTGGGGGGGGTGGTGCATGCTGAGAGCCAGTGCAGATGTGGTGAAATGCTCACATCTAGACCACCCAGGTGAGGTTATTCAGGATTTCTTTGTATGATTCTTGCATCTTCTCTGTGCCTTTTAAAATATGTCAAAAAAAATTTTTTTTAATATTTTATTTATTTATTTATTTATCTATCTTTAGAGGGGAAAGGAAGGAGAGAGGGAGAGGAACATCAATGTGCGGTTGCCTCTTGTATGTCCCCTGCCGGGAACTGGCCTGGCAACCCAGGCATGTGCCCTGACTGGGAATCGAACCACGATCCTTTGGTTCGCAGGCCCGCGCTCAATCCACTGAGCTACACCAGCCAGGGCTAAAATATGTCAAAATTTTTTAAAATTTAAATAGAGATGCTTGGGCTCTCCCCTGGAAAATTCTGATTCGGCAAACCTGGGACGAGTGTAGATGTTTCCATCTTCCCTAAGAGCAAGGAGGTGCCCATGCAGTCTGCCCACAGGAGGGACGGGGCAAACAGCGTGCCCTGCCGTTCGACCACGCGGCTAGTCGGGGGGAGAGCCAAACCGAACATCTCTTCCCTTCCCATCCCGGCCTCCTGCCGCCGCGTTAGACACTCTGTTAAAGTGGAGTGGGGCACATTGTAAGATTATCTCCCGTCAGTAGGTATCAAAACTGCAAAACTAGAAAAAGAAAAGAAGGAGAAGACATCGCCCCAATGCAGGTCAAATGTGCGCGACACTCATGCCAAAATGAAACTTTCCACCCTCTACTGACCTCAGAAAACCTGCCCCATCTTCCTCATTTCCTGCTGAGTCCTCCATACTGCCGTCCACCCACCACCTGGGCTAGAACGTAGGAGAATCTGGAGCCTGCTGCTTCTCGGTCAGCCTGCCACCCTCCCAGCCTGAGAGCCCAAGTCCTGTCTTCTCTCCCTGCCTATTTCTTCAACTATTTTTGTTGTCTTCCCTTCTCGCTTCTCTCCTTCAGAAGCTCCAATTGCACAGATAGCAGGCCACAAAACATTGTCCTGCAGCCCACTGATGGTGCGCTTATTTTTCTCGCCACACTTTTTCTCCTCCTGTTTCCTTTGCCTAAGTCAAGTTCGTTCGTTTCTCACCATACCCTCCCACACCTACAAGGTCACACTTGCCCTGAAATAGCAGTTCTTTGCCCTGTGATCTGTGGGGTAAATGGTGCGTGCGTGTGTGTGTGTGTGTGTGTGTGTGTGTGTGAACACACACGTGTTTGTACCAGGAATTCCTGACTCTAGGAACATCACTGTGTTCTCAGCAAGTACAAAGGAAGGGCAGCCTACCAAGCACCTTGTCTTGGGCCCAAACCCTGGGGTTCACAGCTCATTTTTAAAAAGACTGAAGTCATGTCAACCCCGGGGGACCCTGGCTTCTGGCTCCATCTATGCAAACTATGACTCAACGATCATTCGCATCTGAGATTCTCACAATGGGAGGCTCTTTCCGAAAGAACCTGGCCCCAAACCTCACCAATTTTTATAAACAGAGCTGTTCAGGGAATTGATAAAGTTCTCGTTCACAGGGTTGAGTGGAAAATGAATGTTCTACCCTCAACCCTGCCCAATATGATCTCAAAGGCAACTTACAGGAAAGAAACAAACAAGCCATGGACAAACCAACAGGATATTTTCTCATCTTAAAAGGAAGGGGGGTGGGGGTGGGAGAGGCATGTGACTGTTTTTGAACATGGGTGTCCTAACCAGTCTGTGAGTGACCGAAGCTCTGTGAAGTGGATCTATGGCCGGTGATGACAAGCGAAGGAGAGGATGATGGTTTTGGGGGAGAAATAGAGAAACAAGAGATTTCTCCCAGGAAGCGGGGAAGGCAACACGATGGGGAGCTGTTGCTTCCTCTCTGGAGGCCAGAGGAAGCGGGGCAGGGGCCCATCACCCTGGTCTGTGAAAACAGGCGGGAGGTGTGAGCACCTGCCTCTGGTCTGGGAGATGAGGAAATCGAGCGCCGTGCTTCTGGTGGCCGGAGGGTGGTAGTACAACCCCCCGAGGGTCTCCCTGCCTCCCTCCACTCCTCCTCTGCCCCGCAGGGCCTCCGACACGGAGAAAGAGCAAAGACACAGCGAGAAAGCTCGCTTCGCAGTCTGGGCTGCACACTTCGCTGAGGACGCCCTCGGCTGGTAGTGCAGGCAGCGCAGCGAATGCTGGGACCGAGGCCTTGATAGGAGCCCACGGGCAAACTCAGCAATGGCTACGGAAGGACGGAGTGAGAACGCGCCATCTGCATGGACCTTCCTCTGTGCGCCTGGAGTACTCGGACCCTGCATGTCCATCTGACCAACCTGCAGGGCCTCGCAGACAGCAGTGAAGAGACAACCACACTCAGACACACGCTCCAAAGCCGTGCATGAAATCATCACTATGATTCCAGTTTTCAAGGGGAAAATTCCCTCTCTGCAGTGGGGATCTTTGCCAAATTGCTTAGTTACCAAGTATGTGTTTGCAGTTATATTTACTAACTCAGTCCTTCCCTTCCCTGTTTTTTTTTTTAAATCCTCATCCAAGGATTTGTTTATTGATTTTAGAGAGAGGGGGAGAGAGAAACATTGATGTGAAAGAGAAGTATCATTCGGTTGCCTCCCGTACACACCCCAACCGGGCAGGGATCAAACCCACAACCTTTTGGTGCATGGGACAACACTCCAATCAACTGGGCCACCCAGCCAGGGCACCTGCCTTGTTTCAATCACCAGAAACCCTGATGGTGTACTTCCGGGCCAGCTTTGAGAGCACTCCTGTCTAACAGGGGCCCTGGGGGGCTTCCTCTGTCATGCGCCATCACCTTCTAACGCGGCCACTCAGGCCGTGCTTCCGGCTCCTCACTCTGCCCTCTCTCCCCCAGACCGGGGCAGTGAGCGCCCCCACGCACAGACACTCTCCTGCCCATTTGGGGAGACCTAGAGGATAAGCTCTCCCACTCTTCCAGGCACGGCTCCAGGGACTTTACATAGCTTTATTTAAGCCTCTCAACAATCCTACGGAGAAGATAAGGCGGATGGAGGCGCAGAGCACTTTGGGCAAGAGCACTGTCATGCTCGCTGGCTCTGAGTGCCGGAGCCAAGAGCGGACCGGGAATCCCGATCCCAGAGCTCCCGCTCTCAGCCACAGCCCACCAACAAGTGCTCACGATTCACGGGCACAGCACGCCCCTGGGGGCCACCGGCTCAGCGCACCAGTGACGTCTTGGAGATGGCGCGAGGGAACCTCGGGGCCGAGGGACTGACTTCACCTCGGGCCTCTGGGTTGAAGCGATGCTGTGCCCAATTTGTCTCTCGGGCCTCCGGGCCCCAGCACCATCACGGCAAGGTGCAAGGTGTGCCCCAGGGCTCCGGACCGATCTGCAGAGCACAGCTGTGGGCGACTCAGCAATGGCGTCCACTCTGTGTGCTGTATGGACACAGCATCGGCTTGGCCACTGCCTTGTCTGTGGTCCTGCGCCTGCGTGCTCCCTTACTACGGCGGCAGGGGGGACGCGTCATTTAGGAGAAATGCCATTTCCTGCTGCAGCCCGGACACCCTGTTGCTCTGGAGGCGCTTCAGGCTTGGTCCCCTTAGCAACTAGAACTTTCTCAGCCTCCCTGGTTGGTAAGCTCTTGCCCTGGGTCTGGCCCTGCTCGCCACCTACCCTCTCAACCGCAGCACCTGCTGCTGTGGACAGCCGGCCTTCACTCGGCACGTGTCTACCGATGCCCACCACGCGCCAGGCACTGACCCAGGAGCTAGCGATCCTGCAGGGAGCAAAGCGGGGCAAAAATAACTGCCCGCACAGAGAGAGGGGAGGACAGATAATACACAAAATAAAGTCAGAAACTACACCCCTCGCTGTTTGCATCTGAACCCAGTTTCTAAGTTCCGAGGGGGAGCATCACATTTGGGGGGCCGCGTGTCGCAGAGTGGTGGCACTGCCAACGAGAGCGGAGCCGCAGAGCAGAGCAGGGGAAGAGGACGTAGGCCGGGGCAGGGCGGGAGGTGGACTGCAGGGGAAAAGGGCTGAAAGGTCTCGCTGAGAAGGGGACCCTTGTGTAAAGGAGGGCGTGAGCCATGCAAACAGCTATAGGAAGCGAACCGCTGGCCTAGGAACAGCAAGTATCAAGGTCCTGCGGCAGCAGAGTGTCTGACCTGCCCAATGGTCAAAGGCCACTGAGGACCACACGGCTTTCCCAGTGGGCACAACACCTGGAACAGGAGTGGCAGCAGCCCCAGCGGAGCTCGGTGGCAGTCAGACAGGATGAGGTCCGCAGCCTTGCTGCGGTTTGTACCAGCCGTGCACCCTGGAACAACTTCCTGCCCCCTTCCGGTCCTGCCCCAGTCTGCTCCATGGGAGGCTATGCCGTGTACAGTGCACAGCACAGAGCTGCAGCAAAACCAACGTCGTAGCTACTGCACATGCGATTCAGAAGGGAGGAGAGACTCGCTTTATTCCAGGGTCATTTTCCAGGGCGCGGGGGGGAGCGATTTAGAAGCAGGGCTCCAGAAGTGTCCCTGGCTCCCCTCATCCATCTCTCACATGCCTGCCACACCCACCGCCGGGGTAACAATAATGACAAGACTGCCACCTGCTACCAGGAGAAGGGTTTGCAGGCTCCTAAGCAATGCCATACCTGCTGCCTCACTAGGACACCTCAGCACACTTCTGAGATTAGGAGAAGATGACCCTCAACTCTCCTACTTGCATATAAAGATGCCTGAAATGCAGAGAAAGAAAGGGATGTAGCTAGTCAGTGGCAGAACCAGGAAGTCAAGGCTATAACCTGGGATTTCTCTGAGGGCACCCAAAGGTAATTGGCACACCCACCCAACACGGGGCCTGTTTTTATGTTATTTCCCAGTTGGGCAAGAGGTGCGCTGCTTGTCAGTGGGGAGTCTACCACCTAGGAACAAACAGAGATGCAGCTACGGGGCCCCCAGGAGTCAGAGAACGCCAGTCAGGATCAGGAGGGACCCCAGGGTCTGGCTCCTCTGGCTGGTCCTGCGGGGTCCTGGGAGCCAGAGTGGGCAGCAGAGTGAGTCTGGTGTGGGTGCCCAGGGTAGCAGGGCTCCAACCAGAGGGGTGAAGAGCAAATAAAATAAAACAAAAATAAAACAATCTCTTTCCAGATTTAGCTAAAGGTCAACCCTATCTATAGCCAACCGAGAAGTCTATTTTTGTTAGCCTGTCTTGTTTTAATCTCATTTAACAGTGTGGTTTCAGGCTGCCTGCCTGGGGCCACGCGATTCTATCGTAGTCAGGACACACAGATCGCCAAGTTAGGAGGAACGCCTGCGATCACTCAAGCCGACTCCCCCACTGTGCAGGTGATGACACCAAAGCCCAGGGAGGTCTGGTGACAAATTCAAGGTCAGTCTCCTACCACGACAGAGCAGGGATTTAAATAACCCTGCTGCCTTGCCATCTAAACGACCTTCCACTTCCCGAGTGCCCAGGAATCTATTACCTAATGTCATGGCTATTTTTGTACTAAACATAATATACGCAGAGACAGGGTTCTGAAAATCCCACACTTGGTTCAGCAGTTTTAATCAGAACGTCCCATTGCCTTCTGCCGTCCTCAGAATGGCTTCTCTGTTCGCTTCTGTGACTCCCTCAGCCTTGGGCAGTTTTTACTGCCTTTTATTCTTAGTCTGCCACAAAGGAATTCCAGCTATTGCTAAATGTGTCCTCTGTCTTCGACCGCGTCTATCGCCACCCACCCTGTGACCCTGCGCAGGGTCCATGGTGCCATTGCCGGGCTGCGGCAGGGGCCAAGAGCGGTGTGGCACCGGCTTTCACAGTGATTTGGAGGGGGCCGATCGAGAGAACAATGATGCTTCCCGAGTCTTGGTTAGCCTTCCTTGTCCATTTGCTGAGAATAATGTTGACATCTTCCAGGTTGGGAGGTTGCTTGCGAGCAGAGGTTCTTCTCCAGCATTTGGGGCTGTAGGTGATTTTCCACTCCAGTGACTAGTAATGTGCAATACACGAGGCCGGCGCCCCCCAACTACAGAGCCATCTGAGGGGCTGAAAATCAAAGTCTTCTCCTGTTCGGCTCCACTGCTGGCCACTCCAAAGGAGGCTGGTCCGGTCGCTGCAGCTCCTTCATTGAGAAGGACAGGAAAAATACTTCTTCCTTCGTCAGCAGCAATATAAGACTAAGCTTGGCATGACTTGAATGATTTCTAAGTATTCAAGAGCTATGTCAGTCTATTTATCCTGAAGACACAATGAACTCAATCAACAGAGTGAGGACAGCAGGGGACAGGAAGGGCTCCAGGAAGGCCCCCAGAGGACGGAGCCTTGAAGGACGTGGAGGTATTCACCAAAGAGCGGCGAAGTGGGGGTCCAGGCAGAAGCAGCCCACCGGGCAGCCGGGGGAGCACGACGCAGCGTGGGCGATAGGGGGTCGCCTAGGTGGGCTGCTGGAGTGTCAGGCGCAAGACTGGGAGTGGGCAAGAGGAGGCGGAGCGGCAGGTGCGGGCGGGATCCGGGGGGTCTTCCCCGACCACATCACAGGACTGGAGCCTGTAGACCAGGACATCTTGACCCGGGCGGGGCTCGGAGTGTTCTCTGAAATCTGGACAATTGTCTTCAAAGTTCCGCCTCGGCATATTTCTCATAAACTGTTCAAAGGCATAGGTGACCCCCTCATATTTTTAAATCAGCTGCTAGAAAGGACGAGAAGCCGTGGAAATGTTTCTAAGAACAAGAGCAACCTGGTCACATTTTCCCAGATCCCTCTAGTGAACGCTAGGAGGTTATGGTGGAAGAGTCTAGAAACTGACCGCGTGTGGGAAGAGAGAAGAGGAGAGCCCAGCATGCTCCCCTGGATGTCTAGCCTGGGTGAGGCACGCGGCAGTGTCGCCCAATGAAGCGGGGGTCACGGAAGGAGGACAAACCGTTTTGAAGGGAAGATGATAAACGCAGCTTCAGACACTTTGCACTTAAGTCTCCTATGGGGGAAACGTTCAGAGATGGTTACAATGTGTTCACAGTTTGCGGGGTGATCCGGGAAAGGCCATGAACACTTACCTAGGTACCAGGTAAGGCTGCCCGGGGAGAAAACGTGGTGAGAGAGTGGAGCGAGGTGGGCGACAAAAGCCTGCTGTGCAGGGGGAGGCGGAGGAGGGCCTGACCCAGGAGGCTGAGGGAGGGTCACGGGGTGTGAGGTCCAGTAAGATGAAGCCCGGAAACTCTTCCCTGGGTTTTGCAAGTGGAGGTTACAGGTTTCCTTAGCTGGAACAGTACCGTCATCTTGATTCAGGCGGAGGAAGAAGTGGTCATGAGTTTCAAACGTTTGAAGGTAAGGAAGAAGAACCAGCGAGTGTCTGTTCGGGCTGCAAACACTGAAGGCGGGGAGCTCATAAACAACAGCAGTTTTTCTCTCACGGTTCTGGAGGCTGGAAGTCCAAGATCACGGCACCGGCAGATGCGGTGTCTGGTGAGGGCCCACGTCCAGGTTGCACTCCCGTGGTGGAAGGGGTGTCTGCAGCAACCCCATTCACAAGGGGTCCACCCCCAAAGGCCCCACCTCCCAGCGCCGTCACATTGGGGATTGGATTTAAACATGTGAATTTGGGGGGACACGAACATTCAACCCTCCCAGGCCCTGGTAACGCCACTCTACTCTCTGCTTCTATGAGCTCGGCTTTTCCAGTGTCACACGTAAGTGGGACCTTACAGTATCTGTCTGTCTGTGTCCGGCTTATTTCCCTTAGCAGAGCTCCGCCTGGCTGCTGGGTTGGCCTCAGTAATTGGTTTTAATGTCGGGTGAGCAGTATCGTTACTGCCTATTCTTTGAACTCTGTCAACTACCGCTTTAAGACATGATGCTCACTTGTTATTATATCCACACTACACCTTTGTCTTTTAAAACTTGTGAAAGGGACACAAGATTTCTCAACCCTTTTTGTGCTACTATTCTTTATCTTTCTTACATAGGGGATAGTTTTCATCTCCTTTCATTTTTCTCCTCTTTCCTGACTCTCTGTATCTCACTTTTTTAAAAATGCAAAGACGCAAGTTAGATCTCACACCACAGGAGCCAGCTCGAAAGTGACTGTAATGGAAACACGACTTCCTGGCTCCTGAAAGCAGGCGCCTTTCCATCACTGCATTTCTCCCCGCTGAGCTACTCCTGTTGAATCTCTTCCTGTGTGCATATGTGGTGCTAATTTTTAAACTCATTCCTGGTGAAATTCATCTTTTCCCCTCTTAGAACCATCTGCCTACTCATCCAAGGAACTGAATTCCGCACCTCCCTTCCAGGATGTGAACCCCCCTGCCTCACTTGGCACAGCCCCCAGCTCAGTGGGTGTGCCCTCCACTTCTTCCAGGTCGGGGACAAAGAACAGGGCCCACATTGACCATGCGGCTGACTGCTGGCAGGCCCCAATCTCTGGGGAGCAACCACGAGCCCTGTGAGGATAGATCAGCTCTGCGTGCAGAGGCACGTGGTGATCGGTCCGCGGCAGCCCCTTGAAAGCCGCCATCAGCAAACCAGAGGCTCGTCTTCGGGGCACTGGAACCAGACCTGCAACAGGAGTTCTCTCCCAGAGGAGACAGTGCGTGTCTCGGTTTGTTCGGGCAGCGCAGATTCTTACTACGCCTAAGCTGCAGCCATCGACGGAAGGACTGGGACAGTTTTACTCACGTTCTGAAACTCTGTTTCCTAAGGAAGACCTACAATGGCTGACATCACTAATCGCCAGGGAAATGCCAATCAAAACCACAATGAGATGGCACCTCACACCTGTCAGGACGGCCATTATTTTAAAAAGCAAAAGATAACAAGTGTCGTCCAGGATGTGGAGAATTCAAAGCCCTTGCACATTGTTGGTGGGAATGTAAATTGGTGCAGCTGCTATGGAAAACAGTACAGATATTCTTTAAAAAATTAAAAATTAAACTACCAGATGATCCAGTAATTCTACTTTTGGGTATTTGTCCAAAAGAATTGATCAGAACCTCCGAGAGATGCTCACACTCCCGTGTTCACTGCGATGGGGTTCTCGTAACACCAGACCTGGAAACAGCCCAAGGGCTCACTAACAGATGACCAGGTAAAGAAAGTGTGGTGTATACATACGAGAGAGTATTATTCAGTCTTGAAAAAGAGGAAGTCTCGATATTTGGACAATGTAGAGAGGACCTGGAGGAGTTCGCAAGTTTAGAAAGCTAGCAAATGAGCTCTATCAGATGCCAGACAGCTGATAACAACAGTTCACACAGGTGTATCACCAGCCGCACTTCCCAGAAACTTAACCTTTGCAGGTGAGGTAGGTTGTACGCACCTGCGAATTCCTTATGAAGGCTCTGAGCCCTCTCTTCCGAGAAAACCCACATTCCCATGTACACTGGGAAGTTGGGGTTCTGTTTTGGAGGATGCAAGGGCTCCCTGCCATTATGACCCTGCCCCCAGCAGCTGTTAGGAAAATGGCTGCGCGAGATGCTTCCCTTTGATTTACCGATAAAGTGGAAAACCGCTGCCTTGCTATTTCAGAGAACGAGCCAGGAGCTGGCATGAAGCAGCAGCTGCGTGGCCAGCCCGTCTCTTCCTCTTCGTTTGCGTGCTGGGAGATCCAAGGAGCCTGGAGAAGAAATGGCTGGACCTCGGAGCGGGCAGGGGACCTGTTATGTTACAGCAGATCAGGGTTAGTTTGAATCATCTAAACACAGTGAGTCAATCTCTCCTAACTGAGCCGGGGGGTGGGGGGCAGGCGGCACTGGTAGTAGGTCCCAAATCATAGGCTAAGACCGATGAAATATTTGCTCTGAGACTGAATGTTAGAACAGTTTTGGATTCAGTTGCTCTAGAGAATTACTCTTTTAGTGAGAGCATGCTAATAGAGTCAGTATAGATAGATGCTAACAGAGTTAGGAGTTTATTTCTTTTAAAAGTTTACTCCACAAGATTATCTATTCTGTTTAGTCTTTGAATTTTTTAATATAGTTTTCATTTTTTAGGTACGGTTTGAAAAATTCATGAGTTTTTCTGGATCTCAGGACAGGCATATGTTTGGCAGTTCAGACTGCTGCCCCCTGGTGACAAAGTGCCAGCAGTGTCACAGAGTCACAGGTGACAGACGCAGCTTCCAGTTCAGAAACTACAGGTGAAGAGCTACGTGACAGCAAACGTCCTGCACTGAGTAGACACTGTCCTTATGACGCTTTGCCACGATTCTCCCACGTCTGGGACTGTGTCCCCGTGCCCATGTCCCTGTGCTCGGGGTGGGGTTGGCTGGACGCTGCATTTGGGCTTGCAGCCGGGGAAGACTGGCGGCAGAGCCGAGAAACACGGTGGAGAAGTGCCACACGCAATGCCATTGCCAGAGAAACGCTGAAACGCAGGACAAGGACGAAAGGGACACGAGGTGGGCAGTGGAGGAGCTTCGGCAGCAGGTCTACGCCTGCCCTCATTCCCCACGCCCCCCGCTGGACCTTTCTCACCCCACGGCCCCAGGCGCACTCTCACCGTTCGGGTCCGGACCCGAAGCGATGACTTCACCCCTACGCATGGCTCACTGGCAACGATGCGATGTGTGACCAAGGGGGCTGCCCCTCCCCCATCCCGTGGGCCAAGGGAGCTGACTGGAGGGTACTGGAGAGTCCATGCTGAGCCCAACCGATGATGAGTGACGATGAGTGGCATGACTGAGGTCCACGGTCAGGACCATGACCCCAAGTGAACAGGGAGCCGGGGGAAGTCTGGTGGGAGAGCTGAGACCGGGGAGGACAGGTGGACTAGCCCTAGGACCGCCCGGGACATCCAACAGTTCACATAGCTCTCAGGATCAGAGCTCACCGAGCACGGGGCCGGCACTCAGGCTGGCGGGGACGATGCATCATCGTCAGAAAAGAACCATCCCTACGTGGTGTCTGACAGGCAGGAATAACAGCTGCAGCATGTTACCTTCAGAGAACACTGGGCAGACTGCATGGGGGCTATAAACCAGTCCAGGGCCTCGCCTGTCAGACGAAAGAAGTAAACCGTCAAACTGGGCTGATCTGGCATTACAGGTGGAAAGAGCCCCCAGGCCTCCAAGGGAAGTGGGACTCCTCGTAACAGAGGCTGGGCAACCGGAGTGGAAAACTCAGGCTTGGGGAGTCACTGCCCAGGCCTTTAACTGCTCCAGTGGCTTACATGTACTGAGCACTCTTTCTGAGTTTGACGTTGATAATCTCATCCTCCCCCGAGAAGCCAAGGTTCCCGCTGTACAGATGAGTGGTCTCTGGTGACTTCACCAATAAGAGGTGAAATCAGGATTTGAATCCAAACCACCTGACTCTAGCGTTTGATGCTTTTACTTTATTTTCCAGCTTTACGGTGAAATGTTCACCACAATCAACTAACACATCCATCACTTCACACGGTTGCCGCTTTTTGTATGTTGATAACACTTTGAAACTTCAATTATACGGTACTGTATTATTAACCATAGTCCCTAAGCTGTCTCTGTGGCACCTGAACTTACTCATCTTATAACTGAAAGTTGGACGCTTCTAATTGCTGCACTCTACCACCCCAGAAAGCACCCCCCCCCCCCGCAAAGCCATCTCTCCATTTCAATCCCTTCCTAAGTGAGCCCTCAGGCTGCTTGCCTTGGAGATGCAGTTTTCAACGTGGGGTGACACCTGGCCTGCAGAGTTGGACCGACCGTCGCAGGCAGACGCAGAAAAGGGGGCCCTGAAGGAGGGACTGGCGGGTTCTCTTTGCACCGTGTTCACTGCCAATCCGGCCAGGGTCCGGGGGGGCAACCCCCACAATGCCTGCCGGGCTGCAACACCTGCTCTGTCCGCTCAGCTGCAGCGCCCCATCGTTCCTGGAATATAGGGGCCGTCCTCGGCGTCCACTCCTGGACCGAGCAGCACATCAGCTGGGCAGGAACAAGCCTGCCTCAGGCTCTGTGAGCCGGACACAGTGCGCTCCTGACAACTTGCGCCGCACCCAGCGCTCGTTCCGTTCACAGCGTTCACTCGAGTGTGCCGTTGCCAGCAGAGGACCGGGGCTGTCCGCCATCTCCCGGACCGGACAGCACCACCGGAGGAGCCCCTGGCTGGGGGCCGTCACCTCTAACTTAGCATAGCTCCCAGGTGCTGCTTCATTGCTCCGCTGACCGTTTTCCAAAGACTCGATTGGAAATGCAAGTTTCCTAATCGATCAATATATCCAGAAGAACAGAACAGTCTTTTCAAGAACAAGAACTATTTACCATGGAACCGCTTTCACATTTTAAATGGGTCCATGGTACTTGGCACACGGACAGATCTGTCTTCCTTTAAAAATGCAACTTCCCGAGGTGGACCTGGTATAGGGACACGTCTTCTCGATGGGAAAATCCAGCAACAAAACGTGCAGAGGGCCGAGCACCCAGACGTGCGCACACGTGGGCACACGGCCCGGGGCCTCCGTCTCTCTGTTTACAGAGGGGGTTGTTCTCGCCTCGCCAGCCCTCTCCATCTCCGTTTTTCGACAAACAAGGCTGGTGCTGCCTTGTAGAAAGTAAAGGGTCTGAAAAACACCTCGGCCATAAGAACTAGCGAAAAAGGTAACAGCACCGTGACAGGGGCAGCCACACCTCACTTGTCCTAACGCCAGAAGCACGAAACGGTCTGAATAGTGTGAAATAAGGAAGTTTAATGAACATGTTGCTAGTCAGTACAGCCAGGAGATTCTTTTGGAAACAGAACACTTGTAACAAAGGTACACGTCTCAACTCCAGCTGACAACTCACCGGGGCACTGAAACAGACCTTCACGTCACCAGTTCGCTACCAGTTGGGTCTCCGTCACGGATGAGCCTCCAACTCTAGCTGGAGATATTGGTAAAATTTCCATAAAACTCTTTGCTTAATTTTAAGATCTTGATCGAATGTCAGACACGTAAATTCCCACAGAGATGGAGCGGCGCCTCCCAGGGGCCCTGGCCTCTTGGTCCCGAGAAGAACCCGGTTTTCAGACGGGAACTGCGTTCTCCAGCCTCTGCGGTGGCCAAGGCTGGGCACGGGGCCGAGCGGTAGTCCACACGGCCTGAGCAGAAATGTGTGGGGCTCCTGAGTCATCAGAGGGAGGCCTTCTCCCTCCTCCTTCCTGCCACTCGAAAGGAGCATTGGTGGCCGGAGCTGGTGATGTCAGACCCCAGGGTCACCTTGGAAATGTCAGCCGCACTGGGTGAAACTGCAGTGTGAAAGGCAACAGGCCTGCCGGCACCGGGGAGGCACCGGGGAGCCACCCGAGCAGCGCCAGAGCGCCAACCTCCGGACTTTCATGGGGATGTGAAAACGTGGCCTTACTGAACTCCTGCTGGGAGGGGGCTCTGCTGCTCCCAGACAAACCTAATCCAAGCAAAGTGCACCTGATGCGATCAGCCCGCCAGGCCTGCCACGTGCTCTTTTTCAGGAAAAACGTAGTGGTGCAGACGGTCGTAACGACTCCACACGGAGATGCGACCAGTTGAAGGGTCCATCCCCAGGTCGAAAGAACTTCTAGCATGCTTCACAGCACACATCACAGGCCGACTCAATTCACCCCCAAGCTGACTCCCCCGCTGAAACTTCCCCACCCCGTCTTCTCCAGTGGCCCACATTCCTTTCCACATGGGGAGAGATTCCTGGAGTGGCCCCCGGCAGCCCTACGTTCCTGCCCATTTTCCAAGCAGGATGATGACGAGGGCACCGAGAACAAGCTCCCTGGTCTGCAGTCTCTGGGCCAGCGCAGCTCCTTCCCCCGGAACCTCACTGAGGACTTGCCCCCGCCCTGCCAGCACCTGGGACATCAGCATCCCTCACCCATGAAGTGGCCTGATGAGTCCCTATTTCATAACCCGATTCCCAGTCACCAGGCCCAGACAGAAGCCCCTCGCTGAGACTAGTGAGACAGGAAAACTAAAAGGCCTCCCCAGCCGTCCTCGGACCCTCTGGCAATGCGCCCATTCACCTCTCCCCCCCGAAGACACATGGGGGCCACCTGGAATCTCTGCTCAGACATTTCTGTACAAAATACTTTGGGCCCATTTATTAGCTGCAACGAAGCTCCAAATTCCGTCTGTCAAAAGTAAAATAAAAAACGCTGCTCTGTGTGATTGTCACATTTCCCAAGCCCCTCAGGCACAAGCCCATCCACCTTTGGGTCAACCTCGTGCCTCCAGGTTACAGACACCACCGTTCGATTCCCTCGTACCAACTGTCTTCAGAAGGCTGTGCGGCGTGGTTAGGGTGCTTGAAAACACACCACAGCCCCTGACCTCCCCCAGTACCCGGGAAGAAGAAAACCTGAACCAGCTAGACAAACTTCACTCCTAGACACAGTGTCTGCCCTGAGTCCCTGTGTCCTTCCGAACCTCCCAAGCAATCCGCCAGCCCCTCTGCCCACGAGCAGGGCCCACGGATGCCTGACGGGCGTGTGCTGCGCACTCCACCCAGGGCCTGAGCCTGCAGCGGCGGACCCGCTGGGACAGGGCCAGGCGGCTGCCGCCCCCTCCGGCTGAAATGATTCCTCCTTCTTCTAGGGTCTTCCCCTTTGCACAGAACTTCTCAGCCTTGATCGCCCCTCGTACATTTGAAACTGGCTCCCCTTCATCCCTGGCTCCTCTGTGCTTCCAGCCGACTCGGCTCCCACAGGCCGAACCTGCACCTGCAGCGACCTGCTTCCCCGCCCCCTTCTCTGAACTTCCCTGGGACGCCTGCGGGAGGAGATGGGGTTCTGCGAGGGAAGGGGTCAGTTTCGGGGAAATGGGAAGATCGCACTTCTGCTGAGCATTCGCTATCTGTACACGGTACCTTTTCTTTCTTGGCCCATGGTACATTTTCCCATTTAGCCCTCACAGCTAATCAGAGTGGTTTGGATTGATATTCCCATTTATAGATGAGAAAACAGAGGCTCTGAGTGGATGGGGAACTTTCCCAAGGTCACAGCATATGCTAAAGTTGTCATTCAAATCCAGGGCTGTGTCACTTCAAAGCCCACCTTTTCCATTCTAGTCTGAAATAGTACATCTCTGACAAATACATTAGAAAGTACTAAGACTTAGTTGCTAAAAATGCAACTCAGTTTATTTTACTCTGGATCCATGCAATTAAGGAAATGAGGGAAGGAGTTTGTCTAACTGAGAAAGAATAGAGTTGGTTTGTATTTGTTAGTGGGTTTTTTTCCCTGAAGTTCCGTAAAAGAGTAGCATGCTGATTTTCAGGACCAGGTTAAGAAAAAAGCATTTAAATTCTAATTTCATGTTAAAAGAACTAAGAGTTTCATCAAGGTAAAAAATAAAGTTCAAGACAGAGTCCAAAGTTTAGCTATCCTTAATTTTTAAGCAGGAACAATACAACCAAAGAACTTAAGTAATAATATGGATAATTTGGGGAAACATTTTGTCAGTTTAACACACAAAATAAAGTTTGGCAACATGAGGTCCCCGCTTTGCCTCTCTCCTGCCAGCGTGGACTTGGCTACATTGGTTTAAATTCATACTCTAGTGTCTACAGCTGCTGACTTTCTCTAATGGCAAGAAGCACTTGCTTTCTAATACAAGCCTTCTTTGTTTAAAGGGAAGGAAAGAAGGAGGGTTGATCTAGGTGAACACCTCTAAAATGCTTATTATGTATGCAGGAAATGGACAAAAATTGTCAAGAAATTGATTTATATGGAACTGGGAGGTCGAAGGCTTGGGTGGCTGGATTTATTCTTAGCTGCTGAAGTCACTGGTTTATCTTTCTGTAATACATTTTTCATCTTCAGCTTCCAGCACTGTTGCCAAGTTCCATGAGAAGATGCTCAAAGATTTGCCACTGAGAGCAAAGGGCCTCTTTGTTGTATGAAATTAGCCTCCCAGCCGCCGCCCCGCAACCCCCAAGGCCTGCGTCAGACACATGAAACACATGAGTTCCATTTCCGTACGTGGCTCAGAGCGCTTACTGTCACCATGCCGCCATCGCGCCTGCTGTAAACAGGGGTGGCCCGGAAGAGCAAGTGCTCTCCGCCCCATAGGAGGTACCAGGGACCAATTCGGACTATCACCTCCGTTTCCCTGCCCCCCACGCAGCTCTGGGACTGCAAGAAATCTCCAGGGGAACACACCTCCACCACACCAGGGTCACTCAGGTTGGCGCACCCCATGGAGCAGAGCGGAAAGGGGGCTCAGACAGGGCCGCACTGAGTGGGGGTTTCTCCCCTCACCAGCTGGGCTGAAGCCCCTGCCTCTGTCGCAGGGGAGGGGGGAGGGCGAGAGGAGGGCAGAGAGGCCTGTGTGGAGGGGGCGGGTAGAGCCACCACCAGTCCCCGGGGCTCCCGATCCATCCTCTCCTTCTCCGGCAGCCAGCCTGCTGGGACTCCCAAACGCCCCAGGTGCCACCGCCCCAGGGTGCTTCCTCCCCGCATCCGTCCCACACAGCCCACACTGCCAGATAACAACCACTCTCAGCATGAAGCACGTCAAACACAGAGGACAGTAGGGAGAATCGTGTAACAAATACCACGTGCCCGTTACCCAGATTTTCTCAGGACACAGAAACACCTGGGCTGATGGCTATCCCAGGTCAGCTTTGCAAGCCAATCCTGTCCCTGATTTACTTCTCTGATCACCTGGTGACACTCAGGGGCAGACGTCCGGGGTCTGCGTCAGCGGAGATGCATAGACAGCATGTACAACCCTCCAAGCCGATGGAAGGCGCTGTGTGGTAGCGGATTGCCTCCTCCCTACTCCAGAAAAACAGGAAAAAACTAACACAGGAGACTACAGACAGCGAAGGCCTGAATCATCCACTAACAGAATAACTAACAGTGAAAAATAAAGAATAAGCTATGGTGATCATTCTTCTCCTGAACGTATTTCCACGTGACTAAATTTCCCAAACGCCTGGTCCAGACAGTGAAATGAAATCAAACCCAGACACACCAAGAAGACTTTCACACCCACAGTTTTGTTCAGGGAAAAGAAGAGGAATCTGGACTTCCAGTTACCTGTGAACTTGACACTGACCTGGATCTGAATGGAGTTTCCCAGACACCTTCCGGGGAGGCCCCAGGCTCTGTTTCTCCCCCACACAGCAGGTTCCTCACCCTGACGTCCAGCCTGGACGCCACGTGGCCTGGAAGACACAAAGCAGCAGAAGGCCCGCCTGGGCCGCAAGGAGCCCTGCAGGGCCCTCGGAGCTCCCTGAGTAGCCTGCCCCGCAGCCCCGGAGGGACCCAGCTCTCCTGCGGTCTCAGAATCAGGCCCCAGACAGCTGCCTGCTGGTTTCAGGTGGATCCAGGTATTAGAGTAGCTGACTGCAAACAACCCTTTTAATGTTAAAATCCTAACACTCTGTGATTTCAAGGACCCTCCTCTGCAGAGCTGGGGTACTGACATGCCCGGAGGGGCTTCCCTGAGGTGGGCCCAGTGGGCCCTGGGACTTCCCCCGCAGCCTAAAGAAGCCCTCCTTCCTTCTCTCACACTAGGTCCCAAGTCCTGGCAGCTGAGAGTGAGCAAGGAAAACATACACCTTTGTGAGAGGACACCGTGACCTTGACAGCTCCCCACCAGCCCTGGACCAGAACAGACTCGGACCAGGCTGGACCCGGGTGCCTCTCCGCGTGCTCAGACGGAAGCACAGACCCCTGATAGCTCACAGCCCAGGCCTCTCTCCAAAGGCTGGGGCAGAGTAAACGCTGCCCCCTGAACCTGCCAGGGAGGTTTGCAAAGAGTCGGTGAGAAAATACGCGTAACTCTCAGCACAGCGCTGGGTGCACAGGAAGGCACAACACACGCTGTTATTAGGCACCAGTGGGCCAGAATGGCACCGGTGATTGCACGGGCCGAGGCCCCACCTAAGGCAGCAGAAAACAGAGACCTGGGAAGAGAAATGATTCTCCCAAGCTCGAGCCACCGGTTGGTGCAGAAGACAGATGAGACTGTGCGTCTGCCAGCCCCGTGTCCCGCACAGCCAAGGGCGCTTCTCTTTCTCAGCTCATCCCTTCTCCCCATGGCCACACCGCCATTCTCAGTGTTTACATGGGGCTTTTCTTCACCAAACCAGAGGCAGCAGCCTCCCCGGGGCCCCTGGAGCCCGATTCACTTCCCGGAACGGGCCCCCCGGCTTGCGCAGCAAGTCGCCCGGCGCTCCCATTAGCTCCACACAAAACTTCCTTGCTGCTTCCTTCTCCTGTTCTCCCCCAGCCCTTTAGACACTCAGCAGAGCCCTGTCTGAACACTATTTTGGAAACCCAAACACTCGTAACGACTCCTGTACGAGACTTTCCCTCCACTGTCAGGAACCCCAGCCTCCCCACCGGCAACGCCGCATCCTCGAGAGGCCTGGCGGGCCCACGTGTCATCCCCGGTACAGAGGCTACTCTCAGGTGCTCAGCACCTGGCCCCGTCACAGGGAAACAACTCACTCGGGGAGCGTCTGACAGCCGAGCTGAAGAAACTCAATGTCTGCTCTGGAAATGCCTTTGATAAACGGGTGGTTTTCCCACAGGAGTGGGAATCGGGCCCAACCAACCACTCCGACACTTCTTGTCAAAAGACATATTTGCTGTATCCACTGACCCTGAGTCCGTTAAACTCAAGGAATCCCAAAATACGTTTGCTGAGTTCTTCGGTGCAAAATTGACTTAGAAGCAGCGCCGCAACGTATCAAATGGGAATTCTATTTCCAAACCCATTTCAACGCGACACAGGTAAGTGCCGGCCGTGCGCAGGGCTCAAGCTGGGCGCTCTCGCACCCGTCCTGTGGGACCCTCACAGCTCCCCGTGAGTCGGCCTGGCTCCATTTGGGTGGGTATATTACACGGACAGCCGCAAGCAGTGGCTCCGCCCACAGTGAGAGGCAAAAAGAGCGACGTCTTTGCCATCGATTCGATGAATGTTCTATTCATACATGTCTCCACTTTTATGATCTACAGGATGAATGTTCCATTCGTGGAAGTCATATTCCACAGTTTTAGTGGTTTTATTCTGAGCAAAGTTATGATAAACCCGAGCTGTAATACTATTTTTATGTGTTGTCCTCTAGGAAGCAGGGTGAGTGGTAGACACTCAGGGCCTTACCCATGATTCATAGAGACTTTCGGATTTTAACAGCCTGCTCGGTGTGACCACACAGAGCAGGGCCCAGGAAGGGGGTCTCCGTGGGGTGAACGCCCGACAAGACTCGATGAAAGACACGCAAATCCCTCCACTGCTCCACTGTGTCTGTGTGTGTGTGGCGGGGTGAGGGGGCCTGTCTGTGCCCCTGGGGTGACGATGTTATGTGGTGACACCAACTGTGAAACCCCTGATAGACCCAGCGTGGGTCGCCATCTGCTCTGTCAATGAAAAACAGCCCAAGGAAATTACCCTGCTCACTGCCGGGTGGTTTACGGCTCGCTCTCTGATCTCCTGCCCGGGAAGGGCACGCTGCAGACAGGTCCCGCGGCTGAAAACTCCGGAGCAGGAACGCGCTCCTGCAGTGCTCTCTATGGAGCCGGCTGGGGGCCTCCCGCCAGCCAAGGCGGCAGCGTTCGGCAGGGTTTTAGCAATTCCGGGAACGCTGGCTCTCGGGCTTGCGTGGTAGGTAAGGAGGCATCCCTGCATCACTGGTGGCGGGTGAACCCCTTGGTGACGTGCTGGCACACAGCTGAGCTCTGCGGGGAGCTCTGTCCATCATGCAGCAACACTTAAGTCCCAATTTGCTAATTCATAATCAGCTAAGCGGGAGCCAGAGCAAAGTGGCCTACTTCTGAAGACAATATAAACATAAGCATGTAAACAGGATCTCCGTAAAGTACAGCATTTGACGAGTTCACCCTAAATAATTCAATTCTGTGTTTTACCAAAGCGCACCTCTGACGCCACCCAGTACAATTACTAGGGTGCGGCCAAAGGAGGTTTACAGCTGTGAGTAGGAGAAACGCCGTGTTTACGCCTGTGTCGTTATCCATCAAGCATCGTATTACTTTCCCCACCAACCGCTGCAGCCCTCCTTTTGCCCCGTCCTGCACATGCGTCCCGGCTCTGAGTTTTGAAATACATCAGTGTTGACGGCATATTGTCTGTCCATTTAATTTTAATATTTTCTCTTCCCCAGACCACGTTTCTTACACAAAACATTTGGGGTTTCCAAAAATAATACTATTAAAATGATTCATTTATGCAGTCAAAATAAACCCTCCTCTGTGCTCGGGCAAAGGGGACACATTACCAGTGTGTCCCTGGAATGACCATCGAAGGGTCCCAGGCGGTGCAGTGAGGCAAGGGGGGTCAGCAAGGGAGTGACGGACTGTCTAGATTGGGGGCGTCTGAGGCCCAGGAAGAGATGGTGAGGGTGGTGACCCCCAAGAGCAGCTCCCGTGGCCATGCGGAAGGGGCGAGAAGACACAGGAAGAGAAGTCCCAAGTTCACAGGCAGTACAGATCCTACAGATAGCGCGCCCGCACATGAATGAGCACACGAATGAACCTGGGCTGGCGGCGACGGTCCTTTGGGACCACAAGGTTGAGCTGCTGTGGGCCTACGTGTCCCTCTCCCCCACGCTCCTTTCTAAAGTCTCCGCGGTGCTCTTGCCAATAGCCACATCTGGACGATCCGCTGCGTGTTTGGTAAATAATAAACGCCATCCAGGCCACTTATTTCTACTGAGAAGTGCTTGATCATCTCTCAAGCCTCTGGCTCCAGTGTTAACCTCCGTGGAGGATCCTTCCAGGGTCCCGACAGAGCCGGGCGTCCACTTCCCCACGACCCCATCACCCCGTGGGTGCGTGCCATTCGCACTGACAGCTGGGCTGCATTCCAGTCAATTCTCTTCTAGAACACGAGGTCCTCGAGGACAAAGAGTCAGAGTTACTCACGTCGGCGCCCCAGTGCCCAGCACAAAGACTGGTGCCTTCCAAGCAAAGAGAATGCCATGTGTCCCACTAATTCAGATTTAAAAGGAGAGGTTCTTTTTTTTCTTTTCTTTTTTTATTGTTGTTCAAGTACAGTTGTCTCCATTTTCCCCATGCCCCCCTCTCCATCCCAGCCATCCCCACCTCCCCCCTCAATCCTACCCCTCTTTGGCTTTGTCCATGGGCTCTTTATACATGTTTCTTGAAAACCCTTTCCCCTTTTCCACCATTATCCCCTCCCATCTCCCCTCTGGTTACTGTCAGTTTGTTCTTCATTTTGATGTAAAAGTAGAGGTTCTTACTGGGGATAAACAGTTGCATTTCAGTGGGTGGGGGGACTTTTTAAAATGCAGAGTCCTGGGCCCTTCCCAAGACCTATGAAGCGGATCCCTGGGGCTGCATTTGTGTGACCACATTCTGAGAGGCTTCCTCAGATGAGTCAGGTGCCGCCCGTGGTTGAAGCCTCTGTCTGAAGGTACTGCTCCGAATTCTATGCACTCCTGGTACTGGCACTGCCCATAAGGTCTGGAGGCAGAAGGTCACTGCGCAGGTCACCTAGGTCCCAGAGTCAGATGGACCTGAATCCAATTCTCAGCACTGGATTATGTGTCTCACATTAGTGAAACTCACATTAGTTTCTGTGTCTATTGCCAACCAGCCAAGGGAACCTGGGCAAGTTCCTGCACCTCTCTGGGCTGCGCTCAGCCTTTACAACTCAGAGGTCGTTGAAAACCGACAGGACTGTGCACAGTACACAGCAGGCATTCAAGCTGGTACTGATTATGTCTGGGAATGAATCAAAGTCTTGGGCACAGGCTTTCTATTCAATCCTGTCTATCATAAGAATGACAATCTTTTGCATACTTGCAAAGCTTACTATTCCTCCCACAAAATGTTCATGTGGTTGACATCGTCCGTACCTCTCAAGAACTCTGTAAGAGGGGGCGGAGAATGTCTTGTATACTCACTTTATAGATGAGGGGGTTGCACGGCCTGGAAGGTTAGCCTGAGACATCCACCTGTCCAAACTGGAGCAAACACCTTCCTGCCTTCTCACCGTGACCGTCAACTTGACAGCGCATGGCTGCCCTCCCTGCAGGCAGTCGCGCGGGCTGCGGGGAGCTGGGAAGAAGCCCTGGGTAAACCATCCATAAATCTGCTCGGGGTGAGAGGAAAGCACCACCGCGGAAGGAAAGGCCCTGCCTAGGAAGACTGAGTTCCAGGCGAAGGAAACGCCACGCACCACAACGCAGAGGCAGGAAAGAGACAGGTGTGTCCAAAGAAGAAACTCGTGGCTGGTTCTGATGAGCGAGAACACGCTGGAAGGAAGCGCAGCGCCCACATCATCAAGGGCCCTGAGTGACACTAATCCTTTGGCAGCGCAGTCACTGCAGATCGCTCACAGAAAAATCAAAGGTTTCAACACTCCACCCTGGCTTCCTGAACGGATTAAATGTAGGTAACAATAGTAAAGGCTAAACACATGCTAGGCACTGCCCTGAGTTCCTTACAAAAGTTAACTTAGTAAATAAATAAATAAATAAATAAAGCTAAGCTGGTGGGCGCGGAGAACAGAAACACTGGCGGTTGCCAGAGCTGGGGGTGGGGTGCGCAAAGTGGCGAAGGGGCTCAACAGTACAAACTTCCAGTTACAAAGTCAGTCAGTCCTGGGGGGTCACGTACGGCGTGGTGGCTCCAGTTAATAACAATGTGTTGTCTGTTTGAAAGTGGCTAAGGGAGTGCATTTAGGCTGAGGGGGTGCATCTTAACTGTTCCCAGCACACGAAAGTCAGTTGTTACTAACTGGTGGCAGATGTTAGCCAGGCTCACTGGTGATCATGTCCCAGTATCTACAGACATTGAGCGACTGCACTGTTTATCTGAAACGAATGCAATGTTACATGTCAATTATCTCTCAAGAAAAACAATTAACTCATTTAATCCTCATAGCCACCCTTTAGGCAGATCCTATTATTTCCTTCACTTTGCAGATGAGGAAAACAGGAGATGTTCAAGAACTTGCCATGGTCACACAGCTGGTAAGTGGCAGGGCTGAGACTTCCTGGTGGCCTGCCTGGAGGGGCGAAGCTCTTAAACTGCCTCCTGGTAACTCCATGAAACAAAGAAAGCAGACAGAGCAGTTAAGAGATGGTTGTAGTGGGAATGAAAGGGAAGGGAAAGAAGACTTGATTTAGGACAAATAAATGTAGACTTTCAATGATTACTATTTAGTATTCGTAGAAATCTTCCTGCCAGACAAATCAAAGACATCTTCTATTAAACATTTTTATAAGTAGAAGGATGGTTGGGTGAGAACGACTCATTTTCATTTCCATCCACATTTTTCAGGTAAGGAAATATTCACAGGTGCTGTAAGAATTTTCCTTCCATCTGCCCAGCCCCTTATTTGGTCTGATGAGCCAACACCTGAGGCCTCGCAGACACCAAAGAAGTGATGGCTCCAGCAAAGGGGATCACAGGAAGGACAGGCACCGGGGTGTGTCTGCTGGAGCCTCTTCGCCTTCTGAGTCCATGCTTTCTGGAAGATACTTGGCAACAGGAGACAGAACAAGATAAAAACTGAAGGAGTTAAGGAGAAGGATCAAGAGGAAAAAAAAAAGAACTGAAATACTTCAGCTATCTTTGAAAATCTAAAAGCATTAAACACGTTCAAACTTGCAACTGAACATGGAAAAAAGACAGTAACCAATGACAGCGTGCCCAGAGCACGGCCTTGACTGTCCAGTGTCCTCCTAGGTGGGAGGGGGGAGCTGGGAGTCTTCGTGGAGAGAAAAGCCCCATCTGGCGGCCTGGAGACGGCCCTCGTGACCCTGTGCTCTTCACTGAGTTCATCTTGGACGGCTTCGTGGAGAGATCATGTGGGGTGCACTGCTTTTCATCTCTGTCCTTGTTTTCCAACTTCTCTCAGCAGAACCCCACAGAGGCGTCAGTTCCAGGCTTCCCTGAAGGACTCTTTCCACGTTGCCATCCTGCCAGTCCCTCAGCAGGCCCCGCAGAAGTCACACCTCTGCGGAGTTTGGCTCTGTAATACTCCTCGAAGGCAGCTGCAGTGGAGCCTGGCCGGTTGTTCGCCCGGCTGTGTCCCTTCCCCTGCTGGACACCCAGCTTCTCCGCTGCCCAACCTCTCTGGCTGCATTCGCCAGGTGACTGAGTTCTAGGTGAAGCACGTGGGCAGAAAGATGCTCGGCCTTTTCAGGCTGGCCCATAAAACCCCCCCAAATGTGCATCCTCACTGGTGTGGCTCAGTGGATTGAGTGCCGGTCTGTGAACCAAAGGGTCGCTGGTTCGATTCCCAGTCAGGGCACATGCCTGGGATGGGGGCCAGGTCCCCAGTGTTGGGGGATGCTCAAAAAGCAATCACACACTGACATTTCTCTTCCTCTCTTTCTTCCTCCTTTCCCCTCTCTCTAAAAATAAATAAACCAAAAGGACCAAGGGCAGATCCATGAAGACCACTAGCACTTAATAAGCAAGACAACCCCAAGAAGCTGGAAATGTATGGAAGGAAGGAAGGAAAACAGGGTGAAATTCTCATGAAAATTAAGGAAGTAGTTTCCAGGAGGCAGTAACCCAAAGTGGCGAATGTCATCACAAAATCAGTAAAATGAGCAAAGACAGAGGTCTGTTATGTTTGCCAGTGCCAAGGTCTTTGACAGCATTTGTCAGCATCTGGTGGGGGGAGGGGGATAGAGGGTTTGGGGGACAGAACACAGTCGTTAAGAGTTGAGCACTGAATGAGAGGGGGCAGAAGTGCAGCCGGGGCATAAACTCTCTGTGCTTACAAGGGGAGGGAAGACAAAAAAATGCAGCAACAAGACAGAAGAAATGGAGCAACAGGGAAAGTAAGTTTAGTGGGAAGACAAAGTAAATGAGAGAACAGACCTGCATTATCATCCCGATGTTGTGAGTGGGAGGAAGGGTGAGTAGATGAGAAGAAAGTAAGAGACAGCACACATACATAAAACAAAAATCAAAAAAATAATATACAAAAATGGTAATTAATTCTCTTCTAATGGTAAGCTCATATGTGGGCTTTATTTTTCTTCTTTTTAGAATTTTCTGTATTTTCCAAATTTTCTACAGTGAATCCTGTATGACGTATGTAACAGTACTGAGGTCTGGGTTTGGTTTTAGCGGAAGAGACTGAAGGTTTGTAAGCAAAAGACCAAAGAGCAAGCGGTAAGGAGGAGGAGAAGCACAGTTCTGCAGGACGAGGAGTGCAGGGCTTCGGGGGTGGAGAAAGTTCTCATCTGATCCTTTGTGTTCTCAAGGCCACAGCTGAGGCGGGTGGGAGGCACGGGCTGGACCGTTCAGAGCTGGGAGGCACGTGGTCGTGCTCACCACCACCAACACCCAGCGCTCCCCTTCCTGCTGGCTGCTTCCTGGCCAGATCGGCCTGCCTCACCTTCGCCTCCGCAGCCTGAACAGACGTCCTGGGGCCAGGCCCCTGGCTCAGAAGCTGAACTCCTCCCTTCCCTCCTTCAAAACCTATTTTCCTGTCCAGCCCTTTGTGAGCCCCCCTCAGAGCTGATACGGTTGCCTAGCCCTGCAGTGAAAAGCGCTCCCTGAGTTAACTCACCATGTGGAGCTGACCGGGAATGACCACTAACACTCCTTCTTACTGATGAGAGAGGCTGGACTCTAACAGAAGGCTTTCAGAGTCAGGTGCTTTCATCAAGAGGTGGACATTTCCAGCTCTGCGACGAGTGGGCGAGGGGGTTTTGTTTTGTTTTTTTGTTTTGTTTTGTTTTGTTTGTAGTGGAAAGTGTTGTCCTAGTTGTCTGTAAACCCACCATCCAGGCAGATGTGCAGCTTGTCTCATGTGGGACAGCCACACGGATGGATAGGTCCCACATTCTCAGCTGCAGGACCACATCAACAGAAAGGGGGACAGTGGCCTAAGGAAGGAAGATTGCATCCACCAAATATGTCTCCCGAGGGCCAGGATAAAAAAAGATCTTTGAAGAAAAACTAAAACTGGGAGAGCTCGGTAGCAGCAGACCCTCACTGAAGGAAGTCCTTAAGCATCTATTTCAGGGGGAAAAAGGATTATTATCCCAGATGGAAAGAATGAAATACAAAAGAAATGAAAAGCAAAGAAAGGGGAAAATATGTGGATAAATCTAGAGAAACACTGGTATATAAAAATAAGAATGGGAAGAATGAGATAATAAAGTTCTTGGGGAATAATTTTAAAAGAGAATTAAAATACACGTAGTAGCACCATGTTAGAAGGGGTGATGGAAACTGAGCATTTTAAGGACTTTGTTTTTTGGAAAGACAGTTTAGTATTGATTAACTTCATGTTTTGATAAATTATGCATATCAAATAATAGCTATGAAAATAGAAATAGAATGCATAACTTTTCAACTACTATAGAAAGACACTGAAGTGAGAAAAACTAACCAATCAATCCAAAAGAAGAAAAGGAAAACACAGACATGCTGGAACAAGTAGAAATCACAACATAATGTAATACTATGGGAGCCATACACAAATATTTCAGTAATTACAGTATATGTAAAGAGACTAAATTCTCCAGTTAAAAATAATAATTAATGGACACTTTTCAGAAACACAATAATAACATATGGACTCAGAAACATTAAAAGGAAAAGATTAATATAAGTGCACGTAAATACCATTCAAAGAAAACTACCATAGTTAGAGTAATTTTAGAAAAATGAACTTTAAAGCAAAAGGCATTGCTAGAGGTAAAGAGGGTCACTAAGTAACAATAAAGGGTTAATTTGCTAGTGAGTTAGAAGAATTCTAAACTGTTAGGTGTCAAACACGAAGCCTCAGATTACAGAAAGCAAAATGGACAGAGCGTGCGAGTAGCTAAGTCTACCACCAACGCAATGGATTTTCATGTAACACTGTAAAAAATTGTAAGCCCAAGCATTCAAAAAGATCAGTAAAGACACAGATTTGAAAAAAATTAAAAAGTTTGACCTAACGGGCAGAGAGAATATTGCTGCACTCAATAGCCACTCAGAATATTTACAAAAACTGACCTTATCTGAAACTAATACAAACTAACATTGAATGCAAATTGTAATTGAAAAATAAAAATTTTAAAAATTGACCATATACTGTGCCTAAAGCAAGTTTCAACACATTTAAAAGAATGATTACATACCACATATCATAACAATGCTATCGGTGAAAATAAATTAACAAGAGATCACTAAAGTTAGCATGTTTTAAATTTAAGAACACTTCTAAATCATTTCTAGATCAAAAAAAAATGAAAACTGAAGATACTTTACCTAAATAACAGTGAAAATACTACATATCAAAACTTTCAGAATGCAGTTAAAGCAGAGCTGAGATGGAAATTCATGGCCTTAAATATTTAGATTGGTTAAAAAGGAAGGCCAAAAATTAGTGATATAAGCCTCCAGAAGATAGGGGGAAAACTGAAATAAATTAAGATTCAATATAAAGAAGAAAATAACAAAGATAAGAGGAAATAGTCATGAGATTTTAAAAAAGATAGGAAAGAGGAATAAAGTCGGTCCTTTGGAAAGACTAATAAAATGACAAGTTTTGAGTAAGATTGATAAGAAAAAAGAAAGACCACAAACACAATTAGGAAAATATCTTCAAGAATCACCAATATTAAAAAACATAAGCGAATATTAGAAACAATTTGTAGGAACAGAGGTTCATGAATTAAATATATTACACAGAATAAACAGGAAGATTTTTCAGGGGATAATTTTCTAGATTTTCCGTAGGAAAATATGACAACAAAACTGAGTTAAGAAAAAACAGTCCAATAAGCATTAAAGAAATTAAATCAATATTTCATTTAAGGAACAGATCATGACATTTTTGCACAGACTTTTCTAGAATACAAAATATAAGGGAATGCCTGCTAATTTACTTAGTGAGGTCATTATAACAGATAGTTGAAAGAGAGAGAGAGAGAGAGAGAGAGAGAAGGAAGGAGAGGGAGAGGGAGAAGCATGATTAAGAATGAGGGTCTCAAGTTAAACCAACTGAGTTTGAATCCTAGCCCAGGTCATTTACAAGGTAAAGGCAAGTTACTCAATTTTAGTTTTCTTGGTATAAAGTAGGTATTTGAGAACATACATTATAGATTGATTGTGAGAATTAAATAAGTTGGAAAGAACCATCCAATGGTATATTGCTGTTATTATTGTTATTATTAGCTATTGATACCAAACCTGACAAGGAGTGTAAGAGAAAGGAAAATTAACAGTCAGTCTCAAATGAAAATTCACACGAAAAACTAAGCAAGATATTAACCAAAGAAAAACAGGTATATTAAAATAATATCACAATCCAATTATGTTTATTCTAGAAAATCACAGTTGATTTACCATTAGTACAAATTAATGTAACTCACCACATTAACAACTTACAGGAGAAAATCATACATTTATCTTAAACTATCCATCACAATAATCACTATCCTCACATGAGTTTAAAAATCTCTCAGCAAACTTGGAACAACGTACTTCCTTATTCTGCTGAAGAGAATCTAAAAAACAAAACCAATGGGAGGTTTATTTTAATAGTGAAACACCGGGATTTCTTTAGGACCAAAAACGAGATCTGTCTTAGGTCTAGTGGGAAAAACAGCACCACTGGAAAACTGGCCCCTGCTTCACCCTTGCCACCGCTGCCTCTCAGGGCCACGGCGGTTATCCATCACTTGTCCCTGCTGGTGAGCAGGCCAGGAGCCAGGCTCCGGAGCAGCTGGGAGGGGTCTGGAGGGTACAAAAGCCCTGGTGTAATGGAATGGGGACTTCTTCTGTGGCCTGACGATCTCTTCCCACCAAATAGGCAAGATTGGCCTCAGCCAGGGTCTGCTGGGGACAGGAAGGCTGGGGAAGCTTGAACTTGCGCTCTGCTGTCTCCTCACTTCCATCACCGCTGGGTGAGCGTGGCTGTAACTGAAGGGAAATGCGAGAGCAAACCACCAGGACCTGAGAGGACTTCACTCAGGCCCGGGGATGTGAAACAACTCGGTCTTTGTTGAAAAGAAGGTCGAACATCACAGCTAATGAAGTAAATAAACAGTCTTAGTGAGTTGACTCATCAACTGAAAGGTCCCAAGTGAGACAAAGCTTGTTCGTGTTCTCACGTCCCTCACAAGGGAAGGGCTTTGTTTTTACTTTCTCTATTGTGTTTTGTCCTTGTTAAGTTGTTCCGATACGAGATCCTGCGTTCACCCATCTGAAATATAAACTACTTGTATCTGAATGGATATCCAGGCTAGAGAAGCTTATTTTGATAAATTATGTTGGAAAGAGTGTAGAAAATGGAGACAATCTGAAAGAGTATTTGGAACAGGAGCCTGGTCTACGGCCTCCCAAGCAGTGACTTCAGGAGAGTTTGCGGCCGACGGACCAGTTCACAGCCTAAAACTGAATGCCAACCTACGCGGTTCCAAAGGGGTTGGGGACCTGGCGGGGTCCTCTGCTCCACTCAAGTTCTCGCTAAGACGTCTGTCTTCCCTCTACAATCTCCGTGGCCCACGCAATTTTTACCAAGGCTCAGAACACCTGCCTGGTCGTACCCCAACAGCACGCCTCTCTGGGGTCCTGCCAGCTCCCAGGGGTGCTGGTGGGAGCTCAGAGCCCTCTCCCTCCTTTCATTCCAGGGGAACGCCCACCCGTTTCTCCAAAACCAACTGCTTCTCTCCTCAACTTTTTTCCTCTTTCTTGTTTTTGCCACAGTAGATGTTAACTACTAAATCCAGATTCTTAACCATTAGCTAACAAAAAGAAAGAAAGCTGACTTTTCTGCAAAAGCAAAGATAATTTTTAAATCCCCTATGAGGTAGAGAGGAATATTTGTGTTCCATCCTTCCAGTGCCTCAAAGAACGAGTGGAAAAACAAAGCTGTTTTGTTCCCAACCAAAACAGCCTGAACATTTGCTTGCTGTCACACTACAGACGACCTCGGACATCCACTGGACTGGGCAGTGTGGGAGCCACGGGCGCCTGTGCCCTCCTGCGGTGTGCGAGGGGCGGCGACTCCAGGGAGGGTGCGGTGACCACACCTGAGGCAGGACCGCCTCTGTCCTGTGGCTTGTGCTGCTAAGAAAGCCTGGGAAGGCAAGTGGGCCGGGGGTAGATTCTAGAAAAATCATGCTAAACAGAGTTTCATAAACTTTTTCCCAATTAAAATATATATATTGTTGACATTTTCTCATTGTTAAATAATCTTCAATATTACTTTTAAGGGCTGATTAATTGGCATGTGTACATGCCTTAGTTGTTTTACCAAGCAAGCCCTTATTGTTAGATATTTTCATTTTTTCTTATTTCTGGCTATTATACGTATTGCTTGGATTCCTGGTAAATAAACATGGTTTGCATCCTAGATATTTCATTTGGATGTATTCCTAGAAGTACAATCGTCCAGCCAAAGGATGTAAGGATTTTCTTTTAAAAAAAGTAACAAACTTGACCAAAATGCCCTCCACAAGGCTTGTGCCTACTGACACTCCCACTGCCAAGGAGAATGCGAGCCCGCACGCCTCAAAAGGCCACGTCTTTGTGGCCGTGAACTCCACCCTCAGGCTAGCAAGGCTTTCCTTGCGAGCACCTCTTTGTGAGCTGTTGCCACAGTTGAGCTTTCAAATGTCACTGGTTTCTTCTGTTCCGGATTAAAAGTACTTTGTTTAAACCATTTCCAGATTTGATCAATGTCAATAAACTGAGATATACTGTGCATTTTCATTCCCATGAATAATGAAAGCTAAGCCGTATCAAATACCTCCTGCCAGGTCTCACTGTAAGACTGGATCTGCGCAGCGATAGGTCTCCGCATCTCAGTCGAGTAGGTGCTCTCGCGTGTTACAGGGAAGGGATCGGAGACACCAAGAGGGGAAATGGCTGAGCCAAGATTCATACCCGGCCTCTGGCTCTGGAGCCCGCAGCCCACCCACAATATGTTACGGCCTGTCTTCTATCAAAATTAGCTGCAGATTGGCCCCTTAGAAATAACACGAATAACCTTTTTGATGAATTATTCCCTAAACATCAAGGGCACAAAAATGTATCCAAAGGAGAAATAATTTGCCATCCAGATATTCCAGCCCTGAGAGTTCCTCCAGCCAATGTATTCACAGGCTAACATCTATTTAAGCTTGTTGCTCTAAATCTTAAACTTTGATTTAAATACATACTCTACCCACATGACTCTAAACCGTAGGCAACCGTATGAGGTCTTGCCCTTTCCCCAAATGTACCAGCAATGGTTTCCAATGTGGTCAGCACATACTGACTAAGTTAAGGAAAGTGAAGCTTAACCCCAAGTTGTTCTAGAGCCTAGCTGGCCTGGTTCCTGTTATGTCCGTGGAAGGCATTTCCTTGCATATCGGAGACAAGATTATACCTGGGAAAGGCAAGGGCTCCTTCTCCATGGTATTTATCCAGAAAAAGCCCAAAGTATCAGCATGAAACAAAGGCACACTGATCAGGGCCCCACGGGTTGGAGGCTCTGGCTAGTAACCGCCAGGCGGCACGCATCTGGGACATGTGACTTGGAGACTGCTGGAAGAAAGGAACCAGTTCTGCAGCTGGTGCCAAAACCCTTTGAGGGAAAGCGCTAAGGCCTGGAAAGACAAGAGAACCGTGGCCAGAAGCAGCATTTGCCTCTCAAAGTGAGCCCTGAGAGCAGAGAACCTTGTTTTTTCTCATTCAAATAGACCTTTTCCTGTTTCTTGGCATGAGTGATTTTTTTACTGTATCCTGGAGACTCTGAAGTTTATGTTGCCCAGAGCATGTGCTCTCAGATATGCCTCGAGGCGCCAGGCAGCTCCCCTGCAACACTGCAGGTGGGAGGCTGCTTTCAGGTGTGAATTCTCACAAGGACAGACATGTCAGTTCCTCAAGAGATCTTCAAAGTGGGGAGATCGCAAGATAAGGATAGTTTGTTCTTCCCTCTAGTGGATGTCAACCATCGGAAGGCAAACCCTTAAAAAAAAAAAAAAGACTTTAAATTCCCCCAAGCTTCTCAAGTTTGACACACATATTCCTCCAAAACAAAAGCCGCCTGTTTCTTGTTTCCATACCTCCAATCTATAAAACAGAGAAAACACACAGCCTGCCAGGCCTTTTGCTACAAGCTATTTATTATGACAAAGCCAGTGTCACTGTCCACATGAAGTCATCTGGGCCCGAGCGCGTCAGGCGCCTGGCGCAGGAGGCCCATCATTCCTGGAGCTATAGAATATCGTTCTGGCAATGAGCCGCAGGCTGTGCTCTCGCCCTCAGGAAGCCGTCCAGCACCCCGCCCCCAGCCGTCCAGCCCGGCAGAAGCACGCCATCTGCCCGGACACAGCTGCCCCCAATGCTCTCGGAGCACACAGTCTTCCAAGGAGGAGGGGGAGGGGCACCACACCTCCTGATGGAGCAGAAAGCTGTCAAGGTGACACGACCCCGATGAAGAAGGCTCCATGTGTGTGGCACCAGGCAAGAAGGACCACAGCCCTGGGGGCAGCAGTGGAACTCACACGGAAGAGCTGGCGGTGACAGTGATGAACAGAGGGCTCTCAGGAGGGCCTGGGACTCGGAGCCCCTCCCCAAGCAGAAGGGCCTGTGTGCATCCTGCCAGCTGGTTCTTCTGCAGCTGATTCTGCTTGAGAGCGAACTTGCCAGAGAAAATGGAAAAACACATCTTAGCGATAAATCAACATCGGCTCCAAGTTTGTTTCTGTTGCTTTGGCTGGGTCTGCTCTTGCTCACGATTGTGTGACAAGGACCTAGTGGTGCGTTCTCTTGGGTCAAATGCTGAGGCATGCTCTCCAGTTCACTGTCCCCCTGGGTGGTCGGCTATAAGACCGGCCCCCCTTCAGAGAAGCACAGGGTTTCAGAGCTGGAAGGAATCGTAACAATCAATTGCTCTGATACTCTGTTTTCACTGATGAAAAGACGAGGCCCAGAGAGGTTAAGAAACTTGCACCAGCGTCCAGAGCAATCTAGTCGCAGAGCCAGGAATGGTGCGGAGTCTGTCTCCCTGGGGGACAGGATCCTTTCTGTCCCAACACAGTGAATCTCCGGACTCTCTCTGATTTTTGATTGAGCCTGATTTCAAAATTGTTTCCGAATACTTTGATTTTCAATGGAACTACTGAAAAACAATTCAAATCCTTGGGTAATCTAAACTTCTCCACTTCTTCGGGGCAGCAAATACAGTCCACTCTTGAACAATTGCAGATCACGTGGTGAACGGCATAGTACCTGTGCTAGCTGAGTTTACATTCTGGAATTGCATGTGCTCGTCATATGAACATACTACATATATACTGTGAACATATCAGTTTTCTGAATCTTGATTTTCGGGTTTTTTAATGTTTTACTTATTTATTTTTAGAGAGAGAGAAAGGGAGAGAGAAAGAGGGGAAGAGAAAGATCAATGTGAGAGAGACATATCGATCGGTATTCTCTTGTATGTGCCCCAAACGGGGACTGAACTCGCAACCTAGGTATGTTCCCTGACCAGGAATCGAACCAGTGACCTTTCGCTTTGCAGAAAGACTCTCAACCAACTGAGCCATACAGGTCAGGGCTGAATCTTGATTTTCTTACTCGACTCTATCAAAACAACTGGTTTAGCTCTATTCATCCTCTTTAATGCTTATATAATACTTCAATATATCCCATGAATTATTTGACCATTTCCCTGATAATTATCCCTTTTGTTTATATTTTTGCCACTACAGATATCCTTACACATATGCAAATGAGACTGGTATTTTTATTTCTGTAGATTTGATTCCTAGAAGTATAATCGCTGGGTCAAAGGATATATGTATTTTTGTATTCAGAATATACAAAGACCTGTCTTTAAAGAAAATACGGTGAAGACAGGACAACAGAGAGGCACACAGGAGCCACGTGAAAGAAATTTCACAAAGGACAGACGATCAGGGATGTCAGATTCGAAGTCCAGGGCAAAGCTAAGTGTTTTCTAGTTCTTTCTGTTTAGAAGCATTTAGAAAAATATTTTTCTCTTTATTCTTAGAGTTCTACATTTTTACCAGAAAATTCCTGGACACATGCTTTTTCTCCTCAAATTGCCTTAGAATATGGGTAACTCTTTTTAATGGGGCCTCCAAGAGAATGAGAAGACAAGCCACGGACAGGAAGAAAATATTTGCAAAACACATGTCTGATAGAGGACTGTTATCCAAAATGTAGGAAGAACTCTTTAAACTCAACACTAAGAGCACAAACAACCTGATTTTAACATGAGCCAAAGATCTGAACAGACACCTCACCAAAGAAGATATAAGGGTGGCAAACACGCCTGGGCAAAGATGCTCCACCTCACCTGTCATCAGGGAAATGCAACTTAAAGCAACGATGAGATACGACTCCACATCTATCAGAAAGGCTACAATCCAGAACATGGACACCACCAAGTGCTGGTGAGGATGTGGCAAACCGGAACTCCCACTCATTGCTGGTGGGAATGCAAAATGGTGCAGCCACTGTGGAAGACAGTGTAGCAGTTCCTTACAAAACTAAACATACTCTAACACACAACCCAGCAATTGCACTCCTTAATATCTACCCAAATGGACTGAAAACGTATCTCCACATAAAAACCTGCACCCAGCTGTTGATGGCAATTTTTTCCCTAATTGCCAAAACTCAAAACAACCGAGATGCCCCTCAGCAGGCAGATGCGTACATTGCGGTCCGTCCAAACAATGGAATATTGTGCGGCTCTAAAAAGAAATGAACTGTGGAGCCATGAAAAGACGTGGGAGAACACTCAGTGCGTATTACTAGGTGGAGAAAAGCCCATCCGAAAGAGCAACATTCTGTATGATTGCAACAATATGATAAGACATCCTGAAAAAGGCAAAACAGGAGACAGTGAAAACGTGGTACCCAGGGCTAAGAGGGGAGGGATAAACGGGCAGAGCAAGGAGGATGTTTGGGGGAGTAAAACTACTCCGTACGATGCTGTAATGGTGGACACGTGCCATTACACACGGGTCCAAACCCACAGAATGCACAACAGTGAGCTCCAGCCGAAACCAGGGGCTGATAATGAGGTGTCAGAGCAGGTTCACCGACCACCTGTGTCCCACTCTGGGGCTGCGTTGAGAGTGGGAGGTTGTGCACAGGGTGGGGTGGGTGTACGGGAATTCTGTTTCTGCTCAATTTTGCTGTGAACCTAATATTGCTCTAAACATAAAGCATATTGATTTTTTGGGTTTTTTAATATCTTATTGATTATGCTATTACAGTTGTCCCATTTCTCCCCCATCATTCCCCTCCACCCTGCACACCCCCTCCCACCCACATTCCCCCCTTTAGTTTATGTCCATGTGTCATAAGTTCTTTAGCTTCTACATTTCCCACACTATTCTTGCCCTCCCCCTGTCTATTTTCTACCCGCCGTCTAGGCTACTTATTCTCTGTACCTTTTCCCCCCCTCTCTCCTCCTCCAACTCCCCTGTTGCTAACCCTCCATGTGACCTCCATTTCTGTGGTTCTGTTCCTGTTCTACTTGTTTGCTTAGTTTGCTTTTGTTTTAGATGTGGTTGTTAATATCTGTGAGTTTGCTATCTTTTTACTGTCCTATTTTTTATCTTCTTTTTCTTAGATAAGTCCCTTCAATATTTCATATAATAAGGGCTTGGTGATGAACTCCTTGAACTTGACCTTATCTGAGAAGCACTTTATCTTCCCTTCCATTCTAAATGACAGCTTTGCTGGATAGAGCAATCTTGGATGTAGGTCCTTGACTTTCATGACTTGGAATACTTCTTTCCAGCCCCTTCTTGCCTGGAAGTTCTCTTTTGAGAAATCAGCTGACAGTCTGATGGGAACTCCTTTGTAGGTGACTATCCCCTTATCCCTTGCTGCTTCTAGAATTCTCTCCTTCATTTTAATCTTGGCTAATGTAATTACAATGTGTCTTGGTGTGTTCCTCCTTGGGTCCAACTTCTTTGGGACTCTCTGAGCTTCCTGGACTTCCTGGTAGTCTATTTCCTTTGCCAGATTGGGGAAGTTCTCCTTTATTATTTGTTCAAATCAGTTTTCCACTTGTTGCTCTTCTTCTTCCCCTTCTGGTACCCCTTATAATTCAGATGTTGGGACGTTTAAAGATGTCCTGGAGGTTCCTAAGCCTCTCATTTTTTTGAATTCTTGTTTCTTTCTTGTTTTCTGTTTGGTTGTTTCTTTCTTCCTTCTGGTCCACTCCATTGATTTGAGTCCCAGTATTCCTCCCATCTCTATTGGCTCCCTGTGCATTTTCCTTCATTTCACTTATTGTAGCCTTCATTTGCTCATCTAATTTGTGAGCAAAAATCAACCAATTCTGTGAGCATCCTGATCACCAGGGCTTTGAACTGTGCATCTGATAGGTTGGCTATCTCTTGGTTGCTTAGAGGAACTGGCTCTGGGGCTTTGATCTGTTCTCCCGTTTGAGCCATTTTTCAGTTTGTTTTTTTGGTTTTTTGGGGGGGGGTTTTTTTTGGTTTTTTTTTTGGGGGGGGTCTGGTTGCAGCTGTTATGTAGTGAGGGGCAGAGCCTTAGGTGTTCCCCAGGGCGGGGCAGCCCAGTTGCTGGGTTGTGATGCTGTGTGTGGAGGCGGGGTCCGAGAGGGAACAATGGTGCCTGCTCACCTCTCCCTTGGATTCCAGTCGTTCCGCCACTTCCCCAAAGCAAATTGGGCCCTTCTGGTGCTGATTTCCATGTGGATGGGCTTGTGTACATTCTAGGACCCAGTAGGTCTCTCCAACCAACTCTCCTGTGAGGCTAGGAGTCTCTCCTAGGACCTCAACCCCCACAAGTGTTTTTAATCGGTGCTTTTAAGTTTTATTTCCTGGCACTGGGGCCCTGGGTTGCGAGGTCTGTCTTGCTCCCCATTTTCGCCTGGATTATCTGCACGTGAATGTGGGACCGCCTGGTCAGCCAGCCGCCTTGCGCGGCCTCACTGGTTCTGCCCATTGCCACCTCATTCCCAGGGTCCGCTAACCACTGGCTGTGCGCCTGGGGTCTGCTAGCCACTGCCTGAGCACTCGGGTCCGCCAACCTCCACTTTTTCCTGCCGAGACTCTGCCCCACTTACCAGTCTGGATGAATGGTTGTCGGACTTCTGTACAGTTCAATTTTCTATCAGTTCTGGTTGTTTTCTTGTTTCTAAATCTTTGTTGTCCTTAATTTTGGTTGTGCGAGTTGGCACAGTGTGTCCACCTACGCCTCCATCTTGTCCGGAAGTCCAGTATATTAATTTTTGAGGATATATCTATCATTTTGTTATAAAACAATGCTTTTGGCATCAGTAGTTGACCACCGTGACAGCAGAGCTGCTCTGATGCAGCGGTTGCATCCCCATAGGCTCCCTGATCCAATGTCTAAGTCACATACATACAAGTGACCCGCACTCACTGATGTCGCAAGCCCGTTGCACAGACTGTTTAGGGAAGAGCTGACGCTGAGGGACTAGAGTAGATGTTGACAAGACTACAAAAGTTCCCAGAAGGGACTCTGTTTCTTCTCCCTCCCCCCAAACTACTCTGCTTTCAAAGAATCAACTTAGCACTCATGTGGAAAGCAGCAGCACCTGGGATGCATCACGCGCAGTTCCTGTTAAAAAGCAACACCTGTACGATGCACGCTTACACCACAGGCAAAAGGAATGACTGCTCGAGTTTTAAACTCCTGCATTGGAGTCTCGTAAAGAAATAGAAGCATTCCATCAAGTTTTCCTAGATGGTGACATTGCTGTACCTTTGTTGGTGGGTCACTTTCCGTACTGGGTTTGCTTCCAAGGGATCTTCCGATACATCTCCATTATTCCTTTCTTATAGTGCCCTTTCCTTTAGCTAAGATTTCACATAACTCTCATGTTTTATTAAGAATGTCCTCCTTGTCATCACACTGGTTTTCTAGTATATCTTTGTAGATATCCACAAGGAAGGCAATTAGGTAGGGGAACTGTGATTTGGTTGTAAACCAAGTAATTGATTGAGCAGACTGGATACTTGGAAAGACCAAGACCCTACAAAATCCCTTTCAAACCCTTTCACGCACTTTCATTATGTGGCACTAGTGCCACCTCTTCCAGAGTGTGTTGGACTGCTCTCTCCAACACAGCACAGTCGCTGCAGCCAATGGTGTGAGAAGCTGCGAAGTATCTCTGGCTCCAGACAGAGCTGTTTCTCACATCCTCTTTAAGGGGTTGGTCCAAAGAAGGGGAAGGGTCGTCAAGGAACATGTACAAAGGACCCATGAGCAAAGCCAGAGTGGGGAAGGGTTGAGGGTGGGAGGTGGGGAGGGGAAAAGTGGTGGCAGGAAAACGGAGACAACTGTACTCAAACCACAATTTTAAAAAAAGAAGTTGGACCACGTACTGCAACTCAGTACCCCAAAGTTTAAATTCCTGAATAACCCACTGTCGGGGTCACCAGGCCTGATAAGTCTTCAAATCCTGATTAAGAACATCTGCAATAAACTCAAGCTCCTGAGACAGCTCTTTTAGCTGTTCCACAGTTTTGGCATCACTGATGATGCCAAACTTGATAGTTTTGGGGCTGCTCTTCAACTATTACAGTGAAGTTCCTTTCCACATGTAGGTCCCTTTGAAGTGACTTCAAGAGAACTCTCTGAAAATGCCATACTGTATAATTAGTACATTTAACTAAGAAGGGTGTTTAAAAGCTCATTTACTTCTTTCAGAATGGCCTGGAAATAACCATAAACAGCTCCACATTTTTCACTACAAATAATCTGGACCGTGGGATTGAGGCCACCTTTCTGTGCACTGGGTCCCGGTCAGCGCATGGCGCTCTATCACTGAACAGGACATAGGTGGGTGTGTCAGGCTCAGGAGCCTGTTGTCCATTAGGACACCACCGCTTCTCTGGCCTCAGCCACCATCACGTCTTCTTGCTGCTGCCGGGGCGGAGGGGGTGCAGCTGGTGTGGTGGCGGCTCCAGCCTACAGGCTTTGCAGCCCTATGTAGTCTCCCTGACCCCCAGGGGCCGCTATCCTTATTTTTTTAGAGAGGGAAAGAGTCTCTGCCATCTCCAACAGCTGATACCCAAGGTCATTAGAGGAGTCAACGTTCCAATGAGCAGAAAGGAGAAAAGACCGAGTCTTTTGCAGGAAAGGTTTTACTGGGCCAGTCCTGGAAATTGTCCACATTGATTCCATTGCTGAGAGCTCCATCATGTGGTCTTATCTAGCTGAAAGGAACACTGGGAAATGTAGTCTAACTGCACCCCCACGAAGAAAAGGAATCGAGTTTAGTGAACATCTGGCACGGCTTCCCAGAAAGCCCTATCCATGAAGTCACTGTGTATGCAGCCCACTAAGATTCTCCATTTCCAAACTGTATTAATTACCCAGACCTCCAAAATTAACAAATGATTACTCATATTTGGCCTTTTAATGGAACACATATGTTTTATAAGTTTCCTTATTGTTGTCAACTTCAAGGCAAGTCTTGCATCTAACGAAAATCCTGGATTGTAAATGTTTCCAACAAGTAGGGCATTATTTACGGAACTTATTATTGGAAGTTTAATAATGGACCATGGGCCTCTGGTATGCTGCATCACCATAAAAAGGAAAATGAAACCAAATGTAGCAAGGGTCAAAGCAGTCAAATTTTCCAAGCAAGTACATCGGGACACTCCTTGGGGATGACGCCAGCCCCAAGGCACAGGCTCATGGCGTGGCCCCAGGTCAGCAGCCTTGCTGTCTTTTGGCCCCAGGTGAGTAAAGAGAGCATTTCAGGACCCTTTGCTGGTAGGCCAGCCAGTAGGTCCACATTCAAAGGCTGCAGGGAGGCACCCCTCTCATCATCCTTTTCAATGGGGGGGCCAATAAGGTATCCCAATCCATCCCTCAACTCTAAGCTATGAATTTCGGTTTTATCTTCAAAACAGTTCTCAAGTCCCCCCACTTTGTCCCACCTCTGCCTCTATCATCATAATTCAAGCCACCATCTTCGCATCTCTCACCTGGGCCATGCACCGGCCTTCTACAAAGGCCCTTACACTAATTTGTCCCATCCATTCTGTCCCCTGGTTAAAACATGCAGCCATTTCCCATTGCTCTTAGAAAGCGAAACTCCAGACACGGCCAAGCAGCACCTGCGTGGCTTCCTCCTGCCTTGCAGCCCTGCGCCCTCCACGGCCCACCCCACTGCGCCTCAGCCACACCGGCCCTTTCTTTTTCTGGCCCTTGTGCACACCGCATGCAGGTTCCTCCCTCCCGCCGTCCTGATCTCAGCGCCAACCTCTTTCTCCAGCAGGACCTTCCTAACGTCCCTGAGCAGGCTATACTCCCGCACACGCCCTCACCACCCGGTGCACCGCTCCTTTGCCGCCACTGAGACAGAAACGCAAAGCAGCACCAGGAGAAACACCAATGCACCCAACACCTCAGGTAACGCACTTGCTTTACGTGAACATTCAAAATCACTATGAGCTTTCTCGTAACTCTGGTGAAACAAAAGAAATGTGGTGGGTTCCGTCGTTTGAAGTAACTGAGAAAAGAATGCACGTGTGTTCAACAAGAGAGACTTTGTTCGGATAGATGGCCTACGGGAACCCTTCTGGCTGCGGATTTTATAAGTGCTCAAAGCAAATGTAATCTCATCTCACTTGGTTAGACGTGCCCATACTGCACACCTGTTGTTGACTATCAACTTTAACACAGGTATTGAAATAACCCATGTAGGAGTAACAAGCCTTACAGATATCTGAGAAATTCAAAGTCAAGTTCCAAGTCGATGCTACATAATGAAGGGTAGTGGTCAAAATCACAGGCTCTGTAGTCAGAAAGATCTGGGATTGTCATAAATATGAAATACATCTGAAAAGGCCACCACAGAGCCTGGGATGCAGTCAGTTCTTAACAAACTATTATTTTTAAATAACAGCACATTTGCATTTCACTTTGGCATGTTGTAATACCACTTACAGCCCAACGCCCCACCATCTGCCTAATAATCCAGGGACACAGGGCACTCTACACCCGCACTGCCTGGCTACAAGCCTCGGCTCCACCATCTACCAGCTGCGTGTCCTTGGGCAAGTCCCTTAACCTCTCTGGGCCTCGCTGTCCTTACATCGAAGAGGGAGACAATCACGGTACTGACTGCACAGGATTGCTGTGATGGTTAAATGAGTGAACCTATGCGAAGCACCGAACACCATGCCTGGCACATCCCATGCGGTATTTAAACGTAGTCACCGCTTCAGAACAACCTTCTGGTCGATGACAGGCCACAGGTACGACGCAGGGCCCCTAAGACTGTAGCGGGCTGAAAAAGCCCTGTCTCACAGTGACACCGTGGCTGTCGTAGCGCCGTGGCACAGCACATCCCCGGCATGTTAGTGGTGATGCTGGCGCGAACACCCCTTCTGCGCTGCCAGTCACATACGAGCCCAGCACACACAATCACGTACGGCGCATGACACTCGAGAACGATGATAAACGACGATGGCACTGGTTTATGTATTGGCGCTACGATACTTTTATCATTATGTTGGCACGTGCTCTTCCCGCCGAAACTGTTTTGCAAGTTTGCTGTCAAACAGGGGCCCTCTGGCGCTGGCAGCAGACTGCTGCACCTCGTGTTTCCCGAGTCCCTCGATTGCATCCCTTTCTCTTGCAATTGTCTAATTGTTCCATCCAGGTGTGTCCGAGTGCATCTGTGATGTTCTCGCAACAACAAAATCGCCCAAGGACACGTTTCTCAGGAAGGATCCCCACCATTGTTGACTGGTGTGTGGATGTGTTGAATGCTATTATGGTTGTTTCCCAACAGGAAAGAAACCAGGCCAACAAATAAAATGTATGTGCAAAATACTGTATGTTTTGGAAGCTCTTTCCCAAGAGAAAAGGAGCCAGAAGTTGAAGTAGGAGCTTGAATAATATTTGTGTTTTCAAAGGAGTTTTTAGTTTTAGGCCAAATACAATGTCTATATTCCAAATGCTAAGAGTTTGAGTTCTGTAGCTGAAATTGTTCCCATATCTGAATAATTCATGAGACAAAGTTGGGATCCATGAGACCATGCAAACGGTTTTCAGTCAGTAACTCATGAGACTTAACGTGGTCAAATGGAACTGGTCTTCATCCCCCCCAAACACTTCTCCTGCCATAATTTCATCTAGAAACCAGCCTATCAGAGGGCACTCGTGCGGTCAGTGGTTCATCAACCAGAATTGATCAGGCATCTTCCCGAGAGCAGGCCCAGCCTACTTCGTAGACCACTGGAAAGTGATACACCAGCGCCCCCGGCAGTCCCCGCAATCCGTCTGCTGCGTCAGCAGGGCTTGGACGGCACACACCACGGACACCCCTTCTTCCAGCCTCCCACCACCCTCCAGCCTCTTCCCCACTCACCGCCTTTGGAACCTCCTCAGCCGCCCCCAGCCTCCGAGACCAGCCAGCACCGGGTTTTGGCCTTAACTCCTCCTCGCCCAATGAGCACGGGCTCCCAGGTTCGTCAGAATGACCCCACCGAGGTGGAGGCCCCGTCCACCCCCGGTCCACGCCCGGTGAGCCTGCACCTGCCGCCTCCCACACCCGCCTCCTCTGGGCTTCTGTTTCCACTGTGATGCTGTCTCCAGGGAGCCTGGGCCTCTTCTTCCCCGAGGTGGCCGAGAAGAAGCTCGGTGCTGAGCATCTTCTTAAAGATGCAAAACCAGCGAGGTGGCCACACCCTCTTCCAGGATGTGCAGAAGCCGTCCCAGATGAGGGGGTGACACTCAGGACACCAGGGAAGCTGCCCTGGCCTTAGAGAAGAACCTGACCCAGGCCCTGTGGGCCTGCGGGCCCCAGTTCTGCCCAACCAGCCCCTCAGCTCTGTGACGTCCTGAAAAGCTGTGTCCTGGGTGAGCAAGTGAACTGCATCAAGAAGACAGGTAACACCTGTCTCACCTCTGCAGGCTGGCGGCCCCCCGGCTGGGCTGGGTGGGTATCCCTTCGAGAGGCTCCCCCCTCAAGCAGGACCAGGAGCCTGAGGATCCCAGAGGCCTTCGAGGGACCCCTCTGCACCCCTGGGGTCTGGCTCCTGCCTGAGCCTCTCCCTGCAGCCACCAGACACCCACCCCGGAGTCCTCTCCCATGCATTGGACCAAATGCAAACAGTAAAGCTTTTGGCAGCAATAAAAAAAAATAAAAACAAAAATGAAAAAAGCAATACGGTGCTCAACAAGTTGTCAGCCTTTGTGATTCTCCAGTTCTCTTTCTACGTAGCAGTGACTGAAGCCATGGTCTCGGCCTCCCAAGGTCACCTGCGTGCAGAACGAGGGTACACGCGAGAGAGACTCCCAGCACAGCGCCTGGCCCGGCGAGCACGCCTGAGAGCTGCGTTTCCATCTCTCCCCGTCTCACAGGACGTGGCCTTTGCCACTAAGTGAGCCTCAGGTGGTCACCCCCCTGAACCCCGTAGGAGGCTGCAGCCCCAGGAAAGAGCTCGGGGCCGCAGGGCGTGTCTGGGCTCAGACCCCACACAGGCCTGCAGAGAGCAGGCAGCCTCCTGGGCGAGCCTGGGGGACCCAAGAAGGCACCATGGGGCAAGACAGAGGCTCCACAGGGCAAGGGGTGTCTGGGGCCCACTCAGGAGGGGCGAGGGTCTGCATCTGGGGTGGCCACAAGGTGGGACTGAGGCAGCAGAGGACCTTCCAGGGCATCCTGACATGTGGTCCAGAGATGAGACGGCGCGTCCCACCCTGTCACTCCTGCGGTTTCTACAACGGTTAGCGCAGCCCTGCGAGCCTGTCGGGGCCGCTGAGGTCGCTGTGAAAGGAGGCGCTGGAGAAGTGGGTGGCCATCTTCATTCACTGTTGGATGACTAACAGAGCGGCTCTGTTTGTTCCGGGCATGGGATCCTGTGAATATTTTAAGAAAAAGTAGAAGACTTTTCATACCACCCAACGCCTGTGTTTCAACATCTCAGGCAGCCCCAGAGAAAAGCACCGCTGCGCCTCTCTTCCAACCAAGCAAGAAAGCAAAGACACTGCTTCTACCCAAAATGGAGACGCCACCTTCACCCACGAAGCCATCCACTGTCTCCGCTTCAAGCGTGATCTCAAAAGATCCGCAGGAGATGGAGCTAATGGCTCACATGCACGCCTCGGTCAGGGGAAGAAAACAGATAAGGAGCACCCTTTGGCGGAACGAAACCCTTTGCATCCTGGCTGCATCGCGGTACTGGGGGGCCCTCCTGTGCTGGATCCTGCAGTGTGTCGCTGCCGCGGGCGCTCTGAGAGCTCTGAGACCGGAGAATCCAGCGGAGAGAAAGGCAGAGAACCACCCAACTGTGTTTGCGCCCGTCCGGGTAAACTTTCCAAGGCCAAGCAATGGCTGGGGCTTCTCGCCTGTGTTCCCAGAACTGCACCCTCCCAGTTGGGGGTGAAACATAATTTGTGGACCTGGAAGGGGACACGTGTTCACGTCACAGTGAAAACGGTGTTTAATCTTTCAGAGCTCTAACCACCTCTCAATTGCTATAAACAGTGTTCGAATCAAATGAACTCCCTGCTGTAGAAACCACTATCTCCAGCTGAAATATCCCTTTTTCAGTTGTCAGTTCCTGAGTTATTATTACTTCTTCCCAAAAATCACTAAAACTGGGAGCTTGGTTTTGACCAGTCAGTAACTTCCGAAGGAAGTCTGGCCTTAACCCTTCCCTTATTTTCCCAAAATGCCATGACATCCCCAACGTGCCATTCAGTCCACAAGGGCTTGGCCATGCGTACCGAGGAGACTAAGCCAAGAACAGGGTAACACAAGCAAGACACAGGCACAGGAAAAGCTCCAGAGCAGGGCCGGCCGTGAACACTGGAGAAAGCCCGGAGCACCGAGGCACAAGAAGAAATCCGAGTTCGGTTCCCCCCCACACTGGGAAAGACCCAGCCCTGAGTTCAGCGTGGGGAATCGGCAACCTTGCCTGGAACGGGCCGCGAGTCTTGGGGGCGACATGAGTACTGATTTGAGCCTTGAAAAATAAGAAGTTGGAATATCAGAAAGGGTTGGAGAAGACATTCCAGGGCAGAAAAATAATGTGAATAAAGATAAGAAATCCAGTCAGTGTCAAGAGAGCCTCTTAAAAAACACTTCATCACCTGATGCCAGGGCCAACCACTGATGAAGTTAATAGGTAGGAGTGTCTCCGCTGTCCCCCCTCCTCTCCTCTGTGGCGTCCCTGCCCCCAGTTCCCGGCACGCAGGGCCAGCTACAGAATTTGCAGAACTCAATGCAAAATAAATATGCAGAGCCTCAGGGGGCGGAGAAGTGAAAGCCCCTTCCCCTTGGACCCACCGCCCCGCCCCGACCTGCGGGAGATGGGTGGCCCCGGGGCTGCAGCCTCTGTGTGGGGATGTCCTGGGTGCCTGGAGCAGGAGCAGGCAAGAGGGCAAGAGAGCCACCACCTTGCCCAGCCTCAGACGCCGAGAGTGCCCGAGGAGCATGGGTCTCCCCACCAATGTCCCAGGACAGAGGGCGGCAAGGGTCCCAGGTGGGGGTGGAGCGGGCCCAGCAGACAGACGGGGTGCCGGGGACTGAGAGCACGTACCAGGGAAACAGCGGAAGGTCCCCAAGCATGCTGCGCTGTCCCATCCGTCTTCACTTTCACGCACAAACTCAGATAAAATGGTTAAGAATCTCAAAGTGGCAGCCACAGAGGAAGGGCCTCCGAGCACCGGACGCAAAGCCAGCCCCACTGTCCGCCCACAGGACCTGCCCAACCTTGACGTCTCCCTGCCCAGCAGAACCTCCTGTAAAGTCCCCGCCAAACCGACAGGGCGAGAACAGCCTACTCCCGCCTGGAAAGCTCGTCCTCGGATTCCTTCAGGAGCGGGGGCTCCCGCGGGTGCTCTACTGCGTGCGCTCGCTGCGCGCCTCAGACCCGTCCACGCCCGTCTGAGCGCCAGGAGCAGGTCGGCCAACGCTCGTTCCCAGAGAGAATGCAGCCCGCTGGGGAGGAACCTGGGGTCCGGCAGCAACACACAAAGTCCCGGGAGAGGGGTCCTGGGGATCCCCGCCATCGGTGGCCCAGCGAGGGCTCGCGAGTAGTGTCCACACGACCAGTGAAGGCTGAGGCAGTTTGCCCCTGTGCACAAGTGAGTCACCCTTGAAGAGTCCAAGAAGTACCTGGGACACTTTGAAAGGAGCTGGAGTTACAAGACGTTCACTAAGTCAGAGAAACACAATTGGGGGTGAAATGACGCTCTTACTCTTACCCCTTTGGTTCCTGTTTCCAGGGGTTTCTGGAATCCTAGCTAACCCACTTGCCACTTAATAAGGGCCTTCTGGAGGCAGAAGTTTCTTAGCACAGAGCAGTGACCATCTGCAGGAAGTTGAGGAGTTACTGCATTTTGGTAAGGACTCATACTCCATCAAATCATAGCAGAGATGGTCCCCAATCGCAGGAATGTTACCGCTGCGTGACACCAGCGACCACAGCACAACACCTCGGACAGAAGGAGGAACTCCTGGGCAGTCGAGCAGAGACGGCGGAGGGTCAAGCTGTCCTTTCAATAAGAACACCAACGGGCTCTGACCGTTCCCTGCACTGCCCAGACCACGGGAACAGCGCGCCCCCGCCGGGCCGGCCACGTCCTGTCATTCTGTGGCAGAGGAGAAAAAGTCTGCCAGCTGAGAGATGACGGGCAAAACCAGGTCTCACTCGTGCACCCCAGCTGCTTCAATGTGCAGGGCCCACGGTGAAAACTTCAAACTCAGCTCTCGGTGTCACAGTTCGTATGGCGTTAAGGCTCTTCCCATCTTGCACCTCCCCTTTTCTTTGGACCAGCGGTCCCCAACCTTTTTGGCACCAGGGACTGGTTTCGTGGAAGACAATTTTTGCATGGACGGGGGTGGGGAGGGAGTGTGGACAGGAAGCAGAGCTCAGGCGGTGCTATGGGCAAAGCTTCCTTTGCTCACCCGCCGCTCACCTCCCGCTGTGCAGCCCCGGTTCCTAACACGCCACCCACCGGTACCCATCCACTGTTGGGGGGTTGGGCACCCCGGTTTAGACTATGAGGACAAAAGGCCAAATATGATATTTGAACAAGAAGCCCTAAAAAAAAAGAGTATCAATCTTTTTGAGCTGCTTCAGCTACATCCTTCTGTTATTGGTGTACTGCTTAATTTTTAGACCATTTCATATCTTCCGAGAGACTTTGCTAATTTTTATTCACCACTCCTAAGAGAATTCTAAATTTTCTCTTTGTTTTGGTTGTCCAGAGAGGAGTGCCAGAGGCCCGGGAGCTTCCTGTAAAGGGGACAAAGCTTCAACAGCGACAGAAAAGCGCTGACTCACGAGTCTGGGGTCACCGGACACAGTTCTAAGAGCAGCACCTGGACAGGCGCTCTGAGCTCCACAGAGGCCGCTGGTCCCTAAGGGGGCAGCCCCGGCTGCGGCTCCCCCGTGAAGACTGCAGCTCTGGTCTCCCTGGGCAGGAAGGAGACACACCTGCCGCGTGCTACAGTGTCGTTTTGTGGCAAAGACCTCTGACGGACCTTAAAAATACACAAAATACACACACCGGTGAATACGTGCATTCTATTTCCAAATTAACCGAATTAAGATTTATCAATGAGGCCACATTCCCAATTCTCAGGGGTGAGGTCTTTAATATATCTGGTTGGAGGACACAGTCCAGCCCATAGCAGGGCTCAGGGACAGGGGCGGGGCCATTACGGGCTCCTGAGCCTTCGGGAACCTGGGATGATGGCCTGGAGAATGTAGACGGAAAAGGGATGAGATTTGGGCCACATTTTGAAACTCCACCCGCAAGACGTGGGGGCTGAGGGCAGAGGGCTGCCAAGGGAACCTGACCCAGCTGCGGAGGCCGCGCTGCCCCTTGCTGAAACAGGGAAGTCGGGGGAAGAATCAAGTTTGGAGGGCGGATCGGGAGCCGGGTGGGGAACGAGTTCCATCTGAGCTGCCCTCAAGACCAGCACACAGAGCTGTCAAGGACACCCTTGGGTCTCCAGGTCTGCATCTCAGGGGAGCGGTCAGGACTGAACATGTGAATTTGGAAGTTAGCAGTGTAAGGATCTTCATTTGCATTTGAATTTCATCATGAGCAGGACAGTTGGGACTTTGAATGAAGAAATAATTTTGAGCCCTGGCTGGTGTGGCTCAGTGGATTGAGCACGGCCTGGAAATCAAAGGGGGGCTGGTTTGATTCCCAGTCAGGGACATGCCTGGGTTACGGACCAGGTCCCCAGTAGGCGGCACGTGAGAAGCAACCACACCTCGAGGTTTCTCTCCCTCTCTTTCTCCCTCCCTTCCCCTCTGTCTAAAAATAAATATTTTTTAAATAATTTTGAAATAAAAATAAAGACTATTTTAGTCATCTCATGTATTTCCGAAGAGTCGTTACTTAAAGCTTCCCAGCTAAACAGAGAATGTTGCGAGGCTGTCTGCCGGAGGCTAGTTTACGTGGGAAATCCGTGGAAGGGGGGTGGACGGAGTACTGCTGGCTTTGTCGCCCAAGGACTTCCACACCCCCGAATCTGGTTACTGATCAAGGACAGGTGAATCTTGTCTGACATGTAAAATTTTTCCATATTTGGAACAATCACTCGCAAATCCAAAACAAACTGCCAACGGTCTGGCTCCGTTTTTGGAGGTTGGAGCTCCAACAGCTCGGAGGCCCCTCCCACTCTCCATCCACGCCCCTCCGAGCCGGTAAGAAAGCAGGTGCCCCGCCCATGGCCCTGGTGGGAGAGTCCATCCACACCAGCCTCTGCCCACACGGGAGCCTCATGCCAGCCGCGCCCCTGGACGGTAACAAACCCCACCCCACGTCCTTCCTCTCTCAGGACATTTTCAGACCCGCCAGGCAGCCCGCCCGCTCTCCCCCAGAGCCTCAGGACGTGTGTGATGAACTTCTCATGCGCCCTCTCGATGTGGGTGTGGCATCGTCAGTCTTGGCATCCGAGTTGAATTCTGGTGGGGGGTCCCTCCCACTTCTTCAAGGTGGCTACAATCAAACCCAGGAAGCCATCACAAAGCACCGGTTAGCGCCACTCGAGGACACGGTGGAAAGCAGTTTGGGGGATAGTGAAACAACGCCCCATGGCACAGCAGGGTCCAGGGCCAAGGAACCCCGCCATTCAGGGCCCCCTCCTCACAAAGAGCTCAGCGGAAGCGCCGGTTCTCACAGAGCTGCTCCAGCACAGCAAGGGTTGAGAGCTGGCTGAGTTCCTCGGAAATCTCTTTTCCAGTGTAAATCAGTTCTAAATTGGAAAGAGCAATGTTAGTAAATTACAGAAATCACCTCACGGGTATGGGGGTCGAAGGGTGAGCAGGAGAGACGCAGAAAGGATTATGAAGCACCGGCCAGGGTGGGAGGCACAGGACGACGCCCCGGAACTTGGCGAGGTAAGACGAATGGCTTTGTCGCCTGGAGCGGGCACTCTGCTCTGCGATGTGCGTCCTGTGCGTCGCATTCCCGCTAAGCCACGTCCTGTTTTCAGGTTCAGCCTCCTCCGAGCCCGCGACCTTCCAAGGCAGGCCAATGCCGCCCTGCGCGAATCGGGAGGGAACGTGCCCCAGATTATCGGGGGAGTCGGCCAGGATGGGTGGGGGTTGGGTCTGGTGTAGGGGTCTCCGTGAAGACTTGAGAAAATACACCTTTTGTGCTGGTGCAGAAAAACGGGGGGCGGACAGTCAGGGGACTTCGGTGGTACAGCGGAAAGGACGGGAGAGCTGGCAGCAGCCCGGTCCCGTGACAGGCCTTGGGAAACTCGCTGAGCATCCCGCTTCCTTGATTTCTCCTCTAGAAAAGAATGGGGTTCGAGCGGGTGATCTCCAGGTTCTGCAATCAGCACAGGTCCATAATTCACAGTCTCTAAATCAAAGCACCAGCCTTGATGATTAGACAGGGGGCAGGCAGGGAGGACGGCCAGATTTACAATTAGTTCCCTTTCCACACGGCTTTTCTTCCTTAGCCTGGGAATTCATCTCAATGAGATGCCAGTGTTGGACCCTCTAAGACCCCCAGTGGATCCTGGGAGACCAGCAGCCTGCTGTGTCCAGGGCCGCAGTCCACAATGCCAGTGTCCGGGCTCAGCCACACGCCCCTGTGAAACCACACCAGTCACGAGGCCCCTGGGAAACCACTCCATCCCGCGGCTCCTGTGGACCTTAGACAGGGTTTCTCCACAGGAGCTGCCAAAGATACTAAGCTGCTTCCTGTAGTTTCAGGCTGCTGCTCTGCAAGGGAAACGGAGACTAAACAGAAGGGGCTCTGCGAGGCACAGCTGCACGAGCCGCAGCAACCGGCGAGGCCCAGCTCAGCCCACAGACGTGGACCAGGAAAAAAGGCTGGTTTCCTCTCCGTTTCTAAGGCAAGAGAGAAGCAACTGAGAACGGAGCAGTAAAGCTAAGAATGCTCTGAAGAATGTGTTTTCAATGTTTTTTACATCATGCGGTTGGTTGGCTGGCATGCCACCTGGAACGTCCATTTCTAGGTAGGGAACTCTTCGTGGAAAACACCCCACCCCCCACCTCTCGGCCCTCGGCCCTCCCTCAGGCCACCGCCTCTTCTCTAGGAGCACAGGAACACCCACACAGAGGTGCCTGTCCTCGTGGTGAGGGTGAACTGAGCTAGATTCTGTGAACTAAATTTAAGGCTCTGCACGTTACCGTGAACTCATGTGTGAACCGCATGCAACGTACCAGGAAGTGAAAGCAAGTGAGGCTTTGCCCCCGGACACGACCGGTCCCTCTGCCCTGTGCCAACAGCACACACCCCGAACGCGCGCCGTGAGCTGCCCAAGTAACAGATACATTGCAACGGAATTAGCTGCACACTTCTTCCCTGCAGATGGAGAGGCACCCCCCAAATGCGTAAACGCTGTTACCCCCCGCCCCGTCTTGTCCGTGACAGTCCCCGTCCACGCGGAGTGGGATGACAGGCACGGAAGCTGGAGGGCCTCCGGCCTCGCTTGCAGCTGCAGGATTAGCATTTCCCTCACGCTGTTCGTGGGATTCTGTGAAACAATCAAATACAGAAAGCACACTCGGTCTCCGGGAGTCCAGGAGAGTGAGGGATGTGCCTTGGGTTTAAGGGGAGCCCATGATGAGCAGTCCACCTCGCACGGGTTCCCGTCTGCACCCCGGTCAAAAGAACGAGCCCGTGGCTTGTGGACGGATGACAGCACCAGCACCTCCAACAAACACCCGCGCTGCCCCACAGGCCCGGGTGCCGCCAGGTTGCTGTGTTGGCCATTCTCCTCGGGGCCAGCACAGGAAAGGACGTGGCGTTAGTGAGGGAAGGAAGGGAAGAGAAAGGGACGGAGGTCCCCCTGAAAACAGTGATTAATAACAACAGACCATACTGAAGGATCTAAAAACACCATCGAGAAGGCGATACTCTCCAGGGGCTGCCATTAGCCCGCCCTTCTCCCAGGCCCCTCCCAGCCATTCGTCAGCAGCAGTGACAGGAGGCTCCAGTGGCCATGACTCCAGACCTTCCTCCTTGCCTGCAGCTCACTTTCCACCTACCTCCGCCCCCTTCCACCCACGTTTGGACTGCTACGTGGGACGTAATGGGAACTGTGTGTATCGGCCTCTGCCCCCAGTTCCTGGCACAGAGCTCCTGGAGCCCTTGTCATTCCTGAGTGACAAGGGCACTAGGAGCATCTCTTGTTCAAATACTTGTCTTTGACCCCATTCCTGGCACAAGGCTCCTAAAACCCTTCCTATGTGAGGGAGCCTCCATAAAACGCCAATAGTACAAGGATCAGGGGGCTCTCAGGTTGGTGAGCACTAGCAGGTGACACACCCCAACTCCACAGGGACAGAAGCTCCTGTGTGTGGGACCCTCCCAGACCTCGCCTTTTGCACCTCTTCATCTGGCTGTTCACCTGCATCCTTGTAACACCTGCATCCTTTGTCATGTCCTTTTTGTTTTTATATTTATTTATTTTTAGAAAGAGGCAAAGGGAAGGAGAAAGAGAGGGAAAGAATCATCAATGTGTGGCTGCCTCTTGCACGCCCCCTACTGGGGACCTGGCCCACAACCCAGGCATGTGCCCTGACTGGGAATCGAACTAGCAACCCTTCAGTTCACAGGCTGGCATTCAATCCACTGAGCCACACCAGGCAGGACTATTGTGTCCTTTAACAAACTGGTAAACGTGTTTCTCTGAAGTCTGGGAGCCACTCCAGCAAATGAGTCGAACCTGAGGAGGGGGTCAGGGAACTCCTGATCTGTAGCCAAACCGGACAGAAGATGGGGGTAACCTGGGGACCCACTGCCTGTGATCAGTATCTCAAGTGGGGCTTGGTCTCATGGGACTGAGGCCCAACTGGTGGGATCTAGTGCTGTGAGAGGTGAAGAAGTGCCCAGTGGACACTGTCAGACAGACAGTGTCAGAACTGGGTTATACTCCGTAGGACACCCAGCTAGTGTCGCAGAGAACTGCTTGGTGTGGGAGCAAAGCGCCGCACACTTGGTCACCAGAAGTGTCAGGAGTGACGTGTGCTTCCCAAGGGAGACACGTGGGAGCGAAACACCCAGGTGGAAAAGCTGAGTGTCCCTACACTCCACCTTTCCGGACTTCGTCTTGACGTGGGCCCACTCTCACTGTCCCCCTTAACCCAGGTTCTCCCGCCCGACAGGAGGGCTTTAGAAGGCCCTTCACAAGGCCCTGCTGCCGAACCACACCACGCCCCGTGGAACAGAGGTGGCAAACTGGTGGCCTCGGGCCCGTTCTGGACTTCAGAAGCATATACCGGACCACACACTATGTTTACATCCTTAATTTCCCAAACTTTGGAAATCAGGAGATTTCTACACTGACTGTTAACTCCCACACCACCTTGAAAAATCAGAAGCTATGACAACACTGGATGGGCCTTTTTTAACGGCAACTCCCTTTAAATGAGCCCTTGGGTCCACGTGGCCCGTCTCCACCTGCTGGCTTCATCGCATTATGTACCTGCTTGGTCCCCAAGGGCGCTCGATATCGCTCCCTCTGTCATGGACGGAGTCCTGTGCGAGACGAATACGGGCAGGCGCGTTCCTTCCACTGTGCGGGCATCACGCACACAGTGTCCAGGTGCGGGAATCATTTTTAAGGAAGCAGGGATATGAAATATTTGTGCTAAACCATAAACTATAATGACAGAACTCCTGGTTTTGCATTGAGAAATACTGCTTCGCACCTCTTCCTTTAGTCCCCGCACACCCCTCAATTCTCAGGACTATGATTCAGTCTTCAGGATTTTTATACTGAAAACATTTGTTTTAAAACACATATATACTGACATGCAAGTTTTTGGCCACAGCACTGTCCTTCTCTGCTTTTAAATCAAAACAGTACGGAAAGTACATCACAACGAAATTTTGAACCTTAAAAAAAATGAATATTTTAACACATGTTTCCAATTACATTGGAACGAATTAGAGCTATGGAGACCCAGCTTGGCGCACTGAACAGCTGGCCCGGGGACCATTCCACGGCTTTAGTCATGTGGTCCAAACCGGCCCTCCAAACAGAGCCTTCTGAGGTCAGCTTCCAGTTGTCACGTGGCCCAACCCAGACCTTCTGCAAAAAGAGGCAAGTGTGTGTTCTCGCCCCTCCAACTCGCACACCGGGGACTGCAGCAGGGCCTGGACTCGGCTGCTCCGTTCGTCCTGAGCACAGCACCTCAGCAGCGCCAGCCTGCCTTCCTCCACCCTCCAGGTCTTAGACTCCATGTGAAACAGAAAAGCCACTCAGGGCAAAACGCTGTTTTTCTCCACGTGTTGGCTTAGAAGATGGTTTGCTTTGCACACCACCTATGTTGAGTGAGAGCCCTGGGTCAAAAACGGCACCGCAGTATTTAATGGCTGAGTGAGGCCTCTTTCCATGTGGTACAGGCAGGAGAATGCCAGGGGCCGACACTAACTCCAGGGATACTTGACTAACCCAGCAGGGGTCAGATTTGTGCGCACCAGGGAGGTTCCAAGGGGGCCCTCCTGTCGGTGAACAGCTGCCCGCCACCCTGTACAAGGCTGGCAGTTCCACGCAAGTGCTCCGGGGCTGCTGCCAGGAGGAGCCACCAAAAGTGAGGGCTCAGCCCCAACCCAGGCTTCAGATAGGGCAGCTCCGTCAACTCGGCTTTAATACTAGCCTCCTGAACCCTGACCGATGGAGCTTAGTGGGTTGGGTGCCATCCTGCACAGTGAAAGGTCACCAGTTCGATTCCCAGTCCGGGAACATGCCTGGGTTGTGGGTTCGTCCCCAGCAGGGGGTGCCCATGACCTGTTGCCTCTGGGGGGAGGCAACAGATCGCTGTTTCTCTCTCGCATCGATGTTGCTCTCCCTCTCTTTCTCCCTCCCTCCCTTTCCCACTTGCTAAAAATAAGTAAATAAAATTTATAAAAACAAAATTAGCCTACTCAGAGTGATGTCTTCTTCAAGGAAAACCCGATGGATAAAAAGTTTGAAAGCCACTGCTCAAGGATAGGTAACATTTGGGCCACCACCAAAAAAACATGAAAAGGTTTTTCAAATGAGAAGCGCACAGGACCTGCTACGACGACCCCTCACCATCCCACTCGATCTGGTGACGGAAACCCAGGCGGACACACGGGCTGCTCCCACTGAGTGACTGCTGCCAGGCTTCCAACGGCGAGTTCACGATGAGTCCTCCGAAGGTCGTATAACTTTGAGCTTTCCACGTTTTAATCACTAAACTTCAGTCATGAAACTTAGGAGGGATGGATTACTGACATCCAGGAAAAGGATACAACTGAAGACTACACATTTGACCCATGTTCAAGCCACATGTAATACTCAAACCCCCTCAGATCATCGTTCTACTAAAGAAACTGTTGCCCTGGCTGATGTGGTTCAGTGGGCTGAGTGCCAGTCTGCAAACCACAGGGTCGCTGGTTCGATTCCCAGTCAGGGCACAAGCCTGAGTTGCAGGCCGGGTCCCCAGTAGGGGGCCTGAGAGAGGCAACCACAGTGATGTTTCTTTCCCTCTCTTTCTCCCTCCCTTTCCCTCTGACTAAAGATACAATAAATAATTCCTTAAAAAAAAAAAAAGAAACTGTTGACAAAGTTCACACCCGTTTGGGCTTCTGATCATGCAGGCAGCCCACGACTGAAAACACAAGCATGCCCGGTTACCCCTGAGTTGAGAAACTGCCTTACCTGTTGTCACTGTGAATCCCCGCAGGCACCTTAGGCAACTGGACTGAGCAAAATGCTGGGCTCGGGGCCCGAAGGGGACGGGGCATCTCAGGGCCACGGGGCCCCACGGTAAGCGCCACGGGCACGTTTCTGAGTCTACAACCAGAACCCGAGATGGAGCGAGGTCAACTGCGCTCTGGGGAGCATTTACACTGAACGCTGAAGGTCGGAACTGTCTTGGAACGTCCTGATGATACCCTCGCCAAAGGCCCCGGGTCCCTAGCGCAGGCGTGGAAAGCTGCGGGGGAGACGGAAAGAGGGGCCGGGGAGCGGGGCAGGCGCACACTCCGCCGGCCTCGCCGGCCGTCCCTGAGCTTCCCAACGGCCTCCCTCGGTGGGGTCGGGGGAGGGGGTGGGAATGAAGCTCGAGAAGTCACCGAACACGAGTTGCCTGAGTTGGGAGGAGGCCCTGGCCCGCTCAGGGACACAGTCAAGAACCGGTGCTTGGAGCCAGCTCCTAAAACTACTCCGCAACTCGGAAATGCTGTGTGGTTTTCCTCTGGAAACATAATCAACGTCTCATGTTGTTTTTTCCTTTTTGCAAAACCCAGGTTTCTTTTGAACATTTCCAACTGGACCCAACACCAGTTAATTCTGTAAATGTTTTTAGATGCACGTTCAAAGATATTCTCCGTGAACCAAGAAGCAACATTTTGCTCGTGGGGTTGGTTGGGAAGAGGAGCTAATATGTAAGAACAAGGGTAACCTGAGGCCCAGAGGGCGCCCACCACCAGGGTGACAGCGTGGGAGGCAAAGCTACGGGCAAAGGAAAGCCCCGCATGGGCCCTCTTCCCGAATCCCAGCCCATCTATCTCACTGTCACAGGAATATGTGAGAATTTTGAGCTCTCTTAAGACAGAGCTGAGAATGAGTTCTCTCATCTTCTTGAGCTAGGCCTTCTTGATCGATAAACCTTTCCTTGCCTCCCCACCAGAAAAGGTTAAGTAAGGAAACATGACGTCCTTGACTCTTGTTAAGTCCACCCCCTACAACTGCAGCTTCCCCCCGGCGCCTGGAAACAGACACAGACACGCAGCACCGGCTGCTGGGAGCGCAGGGCAGGCGTGTGCACTGAACTAGGGGACAGTCAGGTGCCGCGACTTTCTTATGTCCTTACAAAGACTACCTCAATTTTGGCACTAAGGAAACTAAGTTTTTTGGTGAAAATCCAAGGGACAATCAAACTGTAAACATTCTATTTTTCATTAATTCTCCCACTTGATGAAATCACTTTTTCTTCTTTTGTCTCTCAGTCAATGATCATTTATTTAATCACCTTGCCCCCCAGTGGGGAAGCCAGAAGCCCTCAGACTCTAGAATGGGGGCAGGAGTTGACATAGAATTTCCAGACGTCCATACTGGACCCAACAGACCTGTCAAGATGCCTAATGGCCTCATAAGTCATATATAGGAAGCCACAAATCCTTATTTCCTGGATCCAGAAAGTGGATTTTGTCAAGAAAGCCTGTCCTGTACGATAATTAAGTCCCTTCTCCAATTCAGCCAAATGCTAGGCTCACAGGCAAAGGGCTGAGTCTCAGGGGTGGGAAGTGACTAAGAAGTTGAAAATTGGTAGGACAAGAAGGGCTACCTCTCGGTGGCCCTGCCCTCAGGAACAGACACAGGGGACACAAAGGGGACACAGGTGAGTGCTGTGAATGGTCAAAAGCAAAACAGGGCAGAGCGAAAAATGAAATTAAAGAAACCAAAGTATTACCACATTACTTTATCACATCAACCTTAGGGAAATATGCTGATTTCCTGGTCTGGTTAAATGAAATGTTTCTATAGCTACTGTCACATTTGCTTTCTTCATCTTCTTTTTCCTACTGATATTTCAGTTCTCCGGATTGATTTAATGATGCCAGACCAGTGGCATGTAACCACACAAGCACGTATTTTGAACGCCAGAAAGGGTTAGGGCTAGCTCATGCCTTCACAAATATTAGCATCCTGACTTTAAAGCAGGAAGGGGGGAGAAGGAGAAAAGCAGGACCGAGAGCATATCAGAAGCCACCCTGAGTTTCAGACCAAAAACCCAGGGTAAGGAGGGTGGGGGAAGGACAGCTGGGTGAGGAACAAGCTCTTGGTCACTGAGTTCTCCCTGGGTCACCCCAGCCGGTGGCAAGGAGCCAACTGCTGCTTCAGGGGGGCCACTGCCCAGGCAGGACGAGCGCATTTCACGTGGAGCAGCATCTTCTCTCGGGAATAATGTTTCGTGCAAAAAAACAAACACACAATGGTTGCTTATCCTTTCAAAACATGGATGAAAAAATGCGGGGTGGAGATGGAGACTTTGCAAATGAAAGCCAGATTTCTGCATCTTTTCTTAAGAGTTGTTAAGAGACATGCTCTCACTATAATATATCAATGAACACTTGACTGTAAGTATTACGTTCACTCCTACAACAACGCTCCAGATCTGTGATCCCAGCGAGGCTGTGGAGTTATTACCTGTAGACAGGAGACCCCCATATCTACAGACTAAAAAATAACAGACAAGTAAAGTGATAGATGCACCACTTTTCCAAATGTTTGTAAATGCTATATAAATAATAAAATATAACTTTATGAAAGCATTACTAAATTTATATCAATTTTATTTTTTAAAGATTTTATTTATTTATTTTTTAGAGAGAGAGCAAGGGAGGGTGAAAGAGAGGGAGAGAAACATTGAAGTGCGAGAGATACATTGGATCGGTTGCCTCCCGCACGCCCCCAACTGGGGACCTGGCCTGCAACCCAGGCATGTGCCCTGACTGGGAATCAAACCTGCAGCCTCTCAGTTCGCAGGCCTCAGCTCAGTCCACTGAGCCACACCAGCCAGGGCTCAATTTTATATGTATACTTTTCAGTAATGTAATATAACAACCATAAAACAGAGTAACCGAGAATGTCACATTCTTTCTTTTCTTTCAATCAACCTAACTCCAATGCTGAGTTCCCGTCCCTCTGGACAGGCAGGAAACCATTCTCCGGGCTCCCCTCACCCACATGCGGTGCTGTGTTACACCATCAGTTCTCACCAATTTTCCCCGTGACTCTGTCACGTGCGGAAATCTTCTGTGAAGCCTGGGTACCGGGGCGTGGGATCCAGGCCCACTGGGTACGACTCACAGCTTCAAGAGCTGGCCCCTGTCAGTGCCAGGGCCACAGAACCCCCTCCCCCAGGCTTCGCATAAGAAGGAAGTAATACAATGAGGAAACAAACTCAGTATTTCCATCAGTTAGCATACCATTGTCTTCTACCAATGAGGGTCTAATTAAGAAACAGAAACCGCCCTGGCCGGTGTAGCTCAGTGGATTGAGTGCCGGACTGCGGACCAAAGGGTCTCTGGTTCGATTCCTAGTCAGGGCACATGCCTGGGTTGCAGGCCAGTTCCCAGCAGGGGACACACAAGAGGCAACCATACATTGATATTTCTCTTCCTCTCTCTCTTTCCTACCCTTCTCCTCTAAAGATAAATAAATAAAAAGAAAAATAAATAAAAAAACAAAATATTAAAAAAAGAAACAGAAACCATGTAATAATTTTAACAGAGAAACACTGATATAGAGAATTATTAACTACAACAAGGGATTAACTATAAAGAGATTAAGAACTTTAAGGAATACCCAAGAGATGAAAGATAATGCCCAAAGAAAGAACAGACTTGAAAAGGAGAACACCCCCCCCCCGACACACACACCCCCTTCAGATCTCATTGGAAAAGGTGCGGGTGCAGCCCACCTGCCGGTGGAGAGATCCTCCAGGCTGCCCTGAGCCACGGCTGGACCACAGGGGCAGGGCAGAGGTCAGAAGGCAGGGGGACACAGCTGAAACGGGCAAACTGGAAGCCTCCCACTGCAGCGATGGTGGGCCAAGCTGTAGGCCGCAGCTACAGCTGGGATTGGCAAGCAGGGAACACCCACTTCGGGGCGTAGGAGACTCGGGGCTGAAAAGCCAGCCAGTAGGGTGTCTGTTAGCCTCACTGAGAATCCACCCGCAAGGATGCTATTGAAACGCAATGACAGTGAGCAGCACGGGATGTCCACCATTCATGCCACTGGCCACCACAGGATGCTGATGATGATGATGATGAGATAGAATCACACCAGAACTAGGAAGCGAAGCCCATCCTCATTCACCATCGGTCTAGCGCCCTCTCCTGACAGAGCTCACCCGTGACAGCTGAGACTGGAGATGCTCACGAGGTCCAGCTCCGTTGTCCAGAGTGGGCAGCGCGAGGTGGGGTGAGTGCTGAGATACGAAGATAGAACTGGCATCTAAGAGGTAATTGTCGCACACATAAAGAGCCCTAATGTTCCATGCTCACAATGTTTGGGAACTCATGATCAACATTACTGAATAGTCCGCTGTTTTCCATCCTCTTCTGTATTTCTGAGGCCAGGGATCCATCTCTAGTGGATGACACCTGTAGGGACCACAGTCCCTACGTCCCCAGAAAGACCTAGAGCAGAGACTCCTGCTTCTCCTCCCAGGACCCAGTCCCTGCCTCGCCCTCCCCAAGTGTCCAGCCTCGTCACCTGCCGCCAGAAACCCAACACACACAGTAACTCTCCAACGTGAGGCTTAAGCTTCCGCAAGGTCTACCTGAGGATCAGACGGCAAAGACCTCAGAACCTCCTCTGTGTCACCTCGTTACGTTTTCAGTGGGATGTTTATTAAACTCGTTTTTGGTACCGGCGCGTATGCAACCATAACCTTCATAAGCAGCTCACAAGTGGGAATGCATGCTTCTCTGACAAGAAACGAAGGTGAGTCGCACTGAACCGTTGCGGCCGTGCACCGAGGACACACTTCACGATCACAGGTCACGTTCCTCCCTACCCGAATGCGCCCAGCAAGTTCTCAAAGAAGTAAGCAAAGTTTGGCACACTTTATCACTGCAGTAAAAGTCTTTGCTGAGTGACAAAATGCTTGTGAATTTCACTGAGAGAAATAAATATCATAAAGAAAAAAATTGTTATTTGCAAACGACACAACTCTATACCATGAATAGCAAAAACTCAGATTAAAAAAAAGAATAAATGACAGCTTTCAATAAAGTGATCAGAAGTGATAAAAATATTTACATCATTTTCCAATATGCCAGCAAAAATATATATAATGAAAAAAAACATTTCATTATAAAACTAACAATATACCACCTACTTAGGGATAAAGAATGAAGAATTTCTATGCTGTTCTGAAGAACTGGTGTCCGGGGAACATGATCAAAGACCATCTTGTAGGATGATAGCACTTGGCTCAGTGCCTGGCACATAGTAGGCTCTCACAAATATTTACTGACTTGACTGGGCTCGAAAAACTAACACATTTTGGCAAACTGACTTGCTTTATCCAGTTGCATTTGAAGATAAACTCAGGTACAAGTCAAGTCTGCCGAGTTTTCTCCCAAGGCTCTGTGCTTGACAGTTTTGTGACCGGCTAGCTCATGGCGTGTGCCTTCAGTGGCACCTCTGTGTCGTATTCAGAGTAGTGTCTCCAAGGCAGTGTACCCCAAAGCCCAGGAGCACCAGGGCAATGGCCCGTGCAGAGTGCTGTGCGTTGCGGGGCAGGAGGAAAGGCAGGAACCTCTACCAGTCTGCAAAGGAGCCCACACGTGGGGAGCACCGTGGAGGCCGATCGAAAGCCTGTGGCATCACCAACCTGCACACGCACATGCACACGCAGCACAGTGAGAGGCAGGGCACTCAGCATCTGGATCGAGCGTGCATCTAGACACAGAGAGTGGCAGCAAGCTGGTTAGAAATCGGCGAAATGCTAGGCTCCTCAAAGCTTTGCCCGCCTGTGGGTACAAACGAGGTCACACCGATTGTAAGAATCCAGGCGCATACTGGCCTGGCTCACACTCGCCAATTTGAGATCCCTGGTCCTCCACCCCTGCCTCACCCCCCACACAGGGGTCCCCCCTCCTGCCCCCAGTCTCGGTATTCCCTCCAGCACTTCCCATCGCCAGCACGCACCCTGCCCCAGCTGTATTCGAGCCCTCACAGTCCCCAAGCTGCTCTGAGGCAAAACAAGACAGGAGCCTCATCACCCCGGCGAGCTGCATGTGGGCAAGGTCACTAGAGAGAGTCTGTGGCTCTCCACGCCTTGCCGAGGTCACCGGAAACCAGGACATTTAACTGGGGAGACGGATCGCAGCATTCACGATGGAACCTGGAAGTGCCTCTCCCTTCCAGTACGGACACCTGCCGACCCGGACGGCCCCTTGTGCAGACGTGGGCAAGCACGCTGCCTCCGCCTCTCCCATCATCGGCTTGCCAATGTGCCCCGCTCTAGCGCGGCCACAATGCAAATGCTCTCTCAGGAGGCTCCTCGCCGGTGGGGGTTCTCAGAAAGGACTGAAAGGACTGGCCTTCTTTCCCTCACCCCACCCCACAATCGTCAGCAGCACCCCTCTGCCACGCCACATTCTTTTACGAGTAAAACAAACGTCATCTCAATCTTGCACAAAGTGCTTCTCAAATGCAGCCGCAGGGCAAGCCCCAGCCCTCTGCCCTTCTAGCCGGGCAGCCCTCCTAGGCCCACGCTGTATAAAATTCTGGCGCCTCTCTCTCCCAGGGTTCCCACCCTCACCACCCACGGAGAGGCTCTAGCGGGGCCTGTCCCACTCAGGCACTAGATCTGGAGGGACACATCTCAGTCCCCCCAGGTTTGAACTAGGGCACCCAAGCACCTACAGCCTAAGGTCCCGCCTCCATCCCAGCGCTGGGCCCTTTGCGGGGGAGCAAGAGGAGGAGGAGGAGGAAAGCAGCGCCCGCCAAGCCCTCACTCCCGCTCCTCCCCCGTGGGGGTCAGCCCCACTCCCTCAGGGCTGTGTTCTGAGAAGAGGCGACAACCATTGTCAAAGGGAAGAGCTGTTAGTTCTGGTTTCAGCAATTTGCAAAAGTCCAATAAAAAGTAAATCCCAAAGCAGTAATGTGTTTCAGATCTGAGTGTTCACAGCTGTGCGCTTGTTTCTTCGCAGAGTATAATTTACCATTCTAAGTCTTTTCTCTGTGTTTAGAAGAAACTCTACCCTCACCTTAATGTCCTGGCCGTACCACCCGCTGCCTATTCCAAATTCAGACGCAGTCTCTTATTTCTTTCTCTATATATTTACTTCTCTTTAAGGAGAGATCTATACAGAGCTTAAGTTTTAAAACCGCAAATTGCTAAATTCTTAATCTTCCTCCGACATCTGTTTATGCTTTTGAACACATATGTACATCTATTTTAATATGTTTTTAAAGACCGCTCCCATTTCTGTCCAGCAAAACCCCACAAACCAATTTTTTCTTTATTTCCCTCTTTTCTTCTTCCTGCTCTCTCCCTCTCTTTCTCCTTCTCCCTCCTTTCCTTCCTTATCATTTTTAATTTTTTTAAAACACTTCGAGGGAAACTAATCCTTTAACATCTGTGTTAGAAGACTGGGGGATGGCTGGATATTCTATATTCATTTCTGATCTCTGAGTCCTGAGTCACTGAGTTTGCTTTTTTTTAAGTCAGACAAAGTTGCTCCATCAAAACTAAACCAGTCTCCATGATTTAAACTGCCCACCAACTGCTGAACCAACTGAACCACACCTCACAGAATGGACAGACCAGCCCCAAACCCCTCAAATCTAACCAGAAACCTGTCTAAATAACTCAGGTCTTCATTTTGGATTAAAGCCAGACAACCCTTTTTCCTGATTCCTCTTGCTCTAAGTAGAGGGCAGATCTCTGAACGTGTCCAGTGGAAATTCAGATTTGAGCGACTCTTTTAAAAGTCTTATCTTTTAACTACCTCATGGCCCTGATGACCACACAGCAGGTCAAACATTGAACTAGAAAATCACTGCGTCCGAACTGTTTCACCGATGCCGAGACAGCAGGCGTGCCCACCTCCCAGGGTGGCCATGAGGATTAAACGGTCAACAGTGGCAGAGCACACGGCTCTGGGCCCAACACACGGCAGGCGCCCCTGTGTCTACCTGCCCGGACTCCACCAGCCTGGCCACTCCACGTGAACACTGTGAGAGGCCGCACTCAGCATTTCCCGGCACTTCTCCAAGCATGAGTGACCCCAGCGACGGGAGGCTGCAAAATCTCATTGCCCTACAGTGTTACACGCCCCGCGTGAAAGTGAGAAATCTACCCTAAAGGAGATCTTTAGGCAATTGAGACACACACGTATCTCTAAACAAATCATCCGAAAAAATATCAACTGTCATATAAGTTTTCCTAAACTTCATCACATCTACCTCAAGATCTAAAGAGAAAACCCCCACCCACTCACCCCTCACCCCAACAGCTGTCAGCCTGCTCTCTATTGAGCAAAAAAGGGGAGGAAAAGAGAGACAACAACTCGTGGACAAGGACAACAGGGTGGTGCCTGCCAGGGGGAGGAGGGGATGGAGGCGGGTCTGGGGGGATAAATGGTGATGGACGGAGACCTGACCTGACCTGGTGAACGCACAACGCAGTGTACAGGTGTGGGCTGTGGAACTGCGCACCTGGAACCTGTCATGTTGCGTTAACCAGGGTCACTCCCAATAACTTGAATAGAAAAAAATAGTGAGAAAGAGGGGCAAACCCTTTTTTTCTCAAAGAAACTAGCTTTTTAAAAAAACAGACTCCATCAGAAATCTATTTTAATTTCTAATTAAGAAAACCAGTAAAGTCTTCTTTGAAATCATTCAGTAAAACAAAGCAAGACATCTGAAAGGCATACAGTGAAATTTCTTTTGCATTTGCCCTCGTTTCTCTTACTGATTTACCCGAGGAAATATTTTTCCCATGGGCCATTAGCATGCTTTGAAAGCATGACAAAGGAAAGAAAACAATAAATGTGTAAGCTGAAACAAGATGTATAACATGAAAATGTAAATATATCGTACTCTGTTGCACGGAAAAGCAATATTGTACATACGCGGAGGGTTCTTCTTCACTTCCTCCCCACTGGCTAGATTTGGGGTGCAGTATTCTCTATTCAAGGTCCAAAAGCAATTAATCCTCAACTCGTCAAGCCCTTCGCCAGCCTGCCACGGCGAGTTTATGAGTATACATTCCAAAGAACTCTGGGGACATCTTATAAGCAGATGACGAAAGACCAGGAGGACCACTGCAAAGACAAGGAAATGCCTTAGACATCAAGTCGCTGCACCCCGGAGCCTCTGCCTCCTTCCGCTCCTTGGCCAGTCCTTACTCTTCCTCCCCTTTGTGAATACTCATCTTAATTAACTAATCTAAAATGTGCAATGTGTGCATACACATTGTACTTCCAGCTTGTAGGGTATTTACAAGGGAAAACAAATGAAACAACTCAAATATTAAAAAGCTGAAGAACTCTTGAATTACGGTATGCCAACTCAATAGATTACTGTGAGAACACCTTATATAATGGTGAGAAAGACTATGGAAAATGCAAAAATCAAAGCACCTCACATCCTGACTACAGGGTAGTTCCAGGTCTGAATGCTTAGGCAAATTAACATAGGACACGATTCACCGGCATTACGTCACATGGCGTGTGAAACGGCACCACATGTTACATTTCATGTCACTGCTCTTAGCAAGACGCACGGGTAAACTGCAATGGACTCAGGGCGTTAAGGCGGCATTTCCTCCAGCCCCTGAACCTGCAGGTGATGCGCCGCTTCCGACGACCTACGTCTCTGACCTTCGGCGGCTACACCTGTGCTTCTCGCACAGCCCAGAAGCAAGCAAGGGCACTGACTCTAGGGAGCACGGCGCCCGTCGTCCACTCTGGTTTGGGAAGTTAGCCATCTAGCTGCTCTAACTACTCTAGAGTAACGGGGCGACAGGCTGTCCTGTTGGAGCCACTCCGTGACCCTCCCCAGTCCCTCGAGTGCAGGCATTAACCATTGGTCACCTGAAAGTAGTCCAATGTGCCAGACAGTCGCCGGTGTTACCAGACTCTACGGGCCCCCCATCTATGGACCCAAGGATTCAGACGCATGTGGGCACGGTGTCAGCACTCCCCAGGGGTCTTTGCTTTGAGGATCCAAAGCCTCGTGGAAAAAGACTCATCTTCAGGAAGAAAGGGATGGGTGTTCAGAAGCTTGGCTCAAGGAGAACTTTTAGGTTAAAGGGAGGCATAATTACGAGTACAGCCTACCTCTCTGATCATCCCCCAAGGAGCTCTAAGGCCCAAGGGCAGGTTTTCCTGGGCCTTAAAGAGAGCAGGGCTATGAATGAAGACCAAGCTTCTAAAAAATTAGAAGATCCAGGAAGACATTGCAACACAGCTGTGCATCTTAAAATCACATAGTGTGGTGTCGCCTGACACCAAGCCCATCGCCCCCATACCTATGGCCCCAGATGTCCTCAGGTAATGAAAACTGGGAAACACAAAAACCATCTGACTGGCAAAACATAGGAGAATCCTGTTATGAGTGTCAAGAAATATCTGAGACTGTCCTACAAAATTATTTATGAACTCCAAAATTATGATCACTTCCTCCCCCTTCTCACACATACTCCATCCTTATCTCGTTAGACACTGCGGCCCCTGCATGACCACACAGCGAGGGGGAGTGGACAGAACCTTACGGACAGGATGACCATAAAATGTTCCACCCAAGTCAGGAACCTGCTGAGGATACGGAGCACTCTCAGAACTAGGCCGCAACAGCAGGCGTCAGCCAGGTCTGCCCCCGGCTAACTGGTTCCCCTGATCACCCCACCAGTCTACAAACCCAGGAAAGAATGCCTCTGCCTCTAGCTTCGGCCTGGTGTGTCGTTTGTCTATCTGTCTGTCTGTCTGTCTGTCTACCCTACCACATGCTTCTACTCTTTCAGATACATCTCCATCACCCAGGCTTTCCCAGGCATTTTGATGAATGCGGCCAAAACAGAAAATCCTAAGTAACAATCCTAGATTCCCCTATTCTTGATCTTTCCCACCTGCTCCCTTACTTCACAGAGATTCAAGGACACACATTTTCTAACGAAAGGATGCAGGTGATTAGCCATTCAAAACCACCCTATCTTAGAGAGCTGCCTCTTGTTCATTTAAAAAAACAACAGTTATTAAATGCCAGGCACCTTCTAGATAGTAGGTGACATGGCTTTTAAAAAGACAGGACTGCCACCTGGCTCACAGGCTCTTACGTTCAGTGAGGGAGGCTGACAACGGATGAGTAAGCAAATAGATCATCGTGGGATCCTGAGTTACTATCCTGCATCTGGGGTGGAGGCAGAGTCCCCCTCCATAAGAAAGGTCAAGAAAGGCACCTCTGACAAGGGGACAGGTACTGGTCAGTGTGACAAGCCCCTTCCGCAGGTCAACGTTAATTTGTTTCCAGCTTTCCCTGTTTGCTGCCGGTTTGCGCCGACCCAGGGTGTTAGTATTGGTGGGAGTGACGCCTGGATGGTTTTCTCACGAAACGGAATACAGATGAAAGGTTTCCACTGCACGTGCAGGAAACCCATGGAGAGTGGAATGACCACCGTGGAGTGGCACAAGACAGCCACAGGCACCTGGAACGAGACGCTGCTGCATGCGGCTCAATCATCGACAAGGTCGTCGTGCTCCCCTAGCGATCCCTGGCTTGGGGATCAGTAAATGAAGTCTGTACCTGGAGAAACACTGAGGACAGACAGGCACTCGCTGGACTTAGCTGATCATGGTATTTCCTCAGGGCAATTTTGAGCTCATGTCTGTGCTAAAGCCAGGCAGAGAGGCAGTTTTCTGAACCCATAATATTCCCAGCATCATTCCTAGCTTCAGTTGGCCACTGGTCCCACTGACCGAGTCATTCTTGTGGTTAGGTTATTTCTGGTGTCAATATTTATTCCCCCTGCTGGCAGTTTTACTCTGTGATTTCTCATTCCACTGCTCTGGACTGATTAGAATAATCGAAGCGTCTCTCTTCCAAATACTGGCCACAGGTCATTAAGTCAACATCAAGCTACTTTGGGTGCTTACTGTAAGTGTTTCGTATTCCTCTCTTTTTCCAAACTCCGGGTCAAGATTGCTCCACTCCTCTCAACTTTATGCAACATGTGATTTTTGGAAATGTAACACAAAGAAAGTCTGAATAGGCTTTTTTTAGTTGGGCCCTAGCAAGAGCCAAAGGAAATGGAATAATGAAGCATGTTCTGCTGTTCAGGCCAGGTTTCTTACCATGTCCAAATGTGGCTTTTGCCTTTTATAGCATTTAGATCGTATCACTGACTCATGTTCCATAAGAACCTCTTTATTTACCCAGTTAGCCTATTCCAGTCCCCACTTCCTTCCTTACTCACTCTCCCTCCCTCTCCTTCTGTGAACCTACTGCCCAGAGCCAGTTTACTAAAATGGTGTACTTGATGGTCCCCATTGTTCACAGACAATTCACCCAGTGGTTCTTCATTAACTCGCCTTCGATTGCTTTCAGATGTTTTCTCCTGCTTGTCAAGCTAGGCAATACATTTTTCATTCCTCTTCTACAAATAAAATATTATTTGCCATTATATTTGGATCCTCGATAGATTGGGGTTTGTTGTTTTTTTTTTCAGGTGTTCTTACCACTGGACATCCAGATAATGCCCAACGATAATAGCAAACGCTTAACTAGCACTTATATTCCAGGCACTGTTCTAAGCACTTTATATTTACTAACTCATCAAATCCCCAACCACCCCAAGAAGGAGGTTTTACTGTAACACTAGCACAGAAGATAACCCATGTGCTTACCAGCAAGGGGACTCCAGGATAGGACGACATGCAGACAGCTTTGAGCCAGAGTGTCTCCAGTACAGAATGGGAAATATTCTGGCGCAGAGGCAGTTCGGCCACGAAGACGGCCTGTTGTGCTGACTTTCCAATAACTTCCCGTGCTGTGAAGTCAAAGTGATGTTCGTGCTTGATCAGCAGGCTTGCATTTAACCTAAATTACCCTCTTTCCACTAAGTGTTGGCATGCTTTCCTTAAGTTTCTCTCGAGTTAGTGACCAGTCAGGAGAAGGGTTTGCACAACTGTTTTCATGACACACTAGTGTTGTAGAAGGCCTTATTTTACAGCAGAGGAAACACACGCAAAAGGCGAAAGTGGTAGCTCAGCAGCTAAACGACATTATTACACGCTCCTGGCCTCTCTATTCAAATTCCTTCCTCCAGGTGGCACTAGGGGACAAATGTATTCCTAGGTGTATTTAATGGTATTCATAAGCACTGTTAAAGGCAATAGGCCTACATCCCAGGCACTATGCTAAGCCCCACGTCACCAAACTGAAACTTACAGTTTTAGCCCCCCAGAAGTGGAATATCAAACCAATCGATCAGGAGGCACATGCTCAGCATTAGTTAATCCGCCTGATAGACCCCCGCCATCCCCTGGAAGGAAAATAACCTCACAATAACATAGTAACCAATCTGCATTTTTGCCTAGAACAAATTTCTTGTTCCTGTACCCTTCTGCCTATAAAATCTCTTGTCTTCTATAGCTCCTAGGAGCTCCTTTCTATAATATCTGCTACATTTGATGCTACCCATGTTATGAATGCTATATAAAGCCTATAAGATCTTTAAAATATGTAGTTGAACTTTGTTTTGGGGTTTGTTTGTTTGTTTGTTTTTAACAGCACTTACTAGTAAACTGAATGACCATACTCCATTTGTGGGTGAGAAGGACCGGAAATGATATTCCCTGATTAAGTCCTTTTTCCTAAAAACCATTCCAGAAAAACTGTAGGAACTTATGCGATAATCCCCAATTCCAGTCTTAAAACCCATACCACTCTTGCTCGTTTCCACTGTAACTGAGCTCACATATTCAAATAAGGAAGAAGGGACAAAGTCACAGAAAACGCAGCCTTTCGTGGATGGCCCTCTGCACACCACAGTGCCAGCCGTGACTGATCGCTCAGCCCAGGTTCTCTCTGGGAATAACGTACCGGCCTCTGCTGCAGACCCCTTCGCCCTTGCTGCTTGGGACACTCAGAAACCTGGCGGACAACGGATGGCCAAGCTCAAAGGCAAGAAAAGAAGCATACGGGGAGAAAGACCGAGGAATCTGCGCGGAGACCAAGGGCAGAAAATCCCGACGGTTCGTGAAGGAGGAAGCCGGGGCACGGAGGGGCACCCACCCGCAAGCACCTCGCAGCCGGAGCTTCCGCGAGGATGAAAAGAGGATGAAAACACGTGAGGGCGGTTACAGCAGAGCCAGGCCCACGGCGTGGCGTAACGATTAAGGAACTAAAGCCTCATTTCAAGGGCAGCCGCTGCGGAGCGGTGGGGAGCGTGCTGGACATGAGAACTCTCACGCAAGTGCCCTCAACGCCCAGGACTGAGCCCACCGGAAGAGAGGTTCCTGCATCTCCGACAGGAAGTGGCCCTACTGGGCTAAGGCAGCAGGGGGGAGGAAAGAGTCCTGCCCAGCAACAGCTCAGCCAATGGGAGGCGGCCAGAGCTCAGCCAATGAGAAGCCACCACACTTAGCACTTCCAGTTTCCTCCAATGGAATCTTCCTTTACAACAGCCACGTTCCTCGTCTTGGTTTCTCTGGGTTTGCATGCGGTTCACCCCTAGACTTCGCATCAGGAATTGCGGTTCTTTGTTACCAAATAAACCCATTTTGCTGGGGAAATATCTAGCTGTGTATTCGTTTAAAGTCACCAGTAATTACTGATTTTTACTTTAGCAAAAATAAATTTTTAGCCCAGAAGGTAGAAGAGTGCTTGAAGCAAAGATGATCCCAAAACAAAAAACAGCCGAAGACTTGAAGAATCTAAATAAGAATCCATATCAAACATAAAGATAACCCGTTGTGGGATTACAAATGGTACTACAATCAGAAGTAACAATGGAAGATGATAAGCAAACTCGAAAGGAAGTTGAAGAGTTCTAAAGTCACTGTCCTGCTGAGTAGACAAAGATATATTCACTTTGGTCATTGTTGGAAAAATTAACTTTAGAAATATATAGGGGCTATATATTTTTGAATATATATTTATAATATGTAGTATAACATATTTTTGAGCGAATTGACAAACTGTAGCATACGGAATGGAATACTGCTCAGTAATAAAAAGGAACGACTCCTCGGTACTCACAACAACATAGAGGAACTCACAATGATTATGCTAAGTGAAGTTAATGATGCAAAAAAGAATATTCCAATTTTATAATGTTCCAGAAAATGCAAACCAAGCTGCAGCGATGGGAGCAGATCAGAGGTCGCCGGTGGATGAGGACTCAGAGACAGGGGAAGGGAGGGATCGCCAAAGGTGGCGATTAAATTTTCTGGGGGATGGTGTGGTCATTGTTGTAGTGCATAAGTCAAATTTATAAAAATTAGAAGCTGAAAACATGCCGTGTGTTATATGTTAATTATACATCAATAAAGCCTGTTCAAAAAAACAGTTTGATGTTGGTGCAGAATTGATCAAAAAGATCATTGAATAAGAATACAAAGCCCAGAAGTTGCCCTGTGTGTATATATGTGGAAACTTGGGGTACGATGAAGATGGCACCACCCACCAGTGGAGAACTGATGAGCCATCCAATAGATGGTATTATAGCAGCTGGCTTTTCATATGGAAAAGTTAAATTAGATCAGTACCAGATGGATCTAAAATTCAAGCGCTGGAAGAAGAAAATGACTTAAAGTTATTAGCATAAAGTGTAAGGGAATATATTTATGACTTCACAGTAGGTAAGGATCTCTTAAATAAGGCACAAAAAACATAAATAATAAAAGAAAATATTGATGTTTGGCTTCATTAAACATAACACTTGGATTGTTCAAAAGATACCACAAACAAAACTAAAAGGGGAGTCACAGGCTGAGAACAGGTCTTTGGCCTTACAACAGACTAAGGATTGACACCCACACATGTGCTTCTTTGACACAAATCAAGAAAAAGGCCAATACTCAATTAAACATGCAAAGGCACCGGCTCCACAACCCTCAGAGGAAGGAATCCAAACAGTGAGCAAACTAATGGGAAAAGAAGTTCAACTCCGCTGGTAATTAGGAGAGTGCAAATCAAAACTAGGACATAGCACTTCTCACTCATGAGACTAGCAAAATTTTAAGCTGTGGAAATACCAACAGCTGAGAAGGATATGGAGAAATGAGAGTTCTCTCCTGAGGGTGAACCATGAACGATTGCATTGCAGAGCAGTCGGCGCTAACAGAACTGAAAATATGTTTATCTTCCAACCCAGCCATTTTATTGGTCGGGTTGGAGGATGGGGGGGGGGTCACAATGATCCCATAAGCTTACAACATCTGTGTTCCCCAAAAGATCTAGGCTGTCTTCACAAGCTCCATGTTGTAAGCAACCCTTTCCCACCAGGGCGTGAAAGGACACGGGGCCAGAACGGGGTGACACGGCAGAAAGGAAAACGAGAGGCCATTGTGTTATCACTCTGACTTCTGCTGTTTGCTTCTCCGAGTTGCCTCTTTGGAGTCTTGACCGAGATGTTCCCTCTTCCTGCCACACTCCGCCCTTGCAGGTGACTAGGCCCGCTCCCTCCCGTGGTCGCGATTGTGGCCAGCACACTGCTCGGCCCCGTCAGACCACAGGGAATCTGGGCACAGGGGATGAACACCAGGCCTGGCACCGTGTCTGATTAGGCAAAACCAGAGTGAACGGTTTTCCTCCCCACCAGCAGAACCAAACAGCCTTCCCACAAGAAAATAAACAGTTCAGCTTTTTCCGTTGGTAGAAAACAGCAGACAGCTTTGTCAGTCGTGGTCTCAAGCCGGCTGGTCTCACATGAAGATGACTTCACAGACCCACCCTGGTTACAGCTGGAAGTCAGAGATATTCCCTAGTCGGGGTGGGCCAGTGCCAGCATCCCCCCCGCACTGGTCACCCAGTGGCCCTTGGTGCAGCTTGATGTGGGTGTGGGGTGGAGCAGAGCCCAAGCCCTACCTCACTCTGCCCTGCTCTGTCCCCAGAGCTAACCAGACCCAGACAGCCACTATTCCAAGGAGAGGGACATGGACACTTTCCCCATCCAATAATTTGCAACATGAAATTACAAATGTCCGTGTGCATTCACCACTGCCATAGAGACGGTCTTTAAATGTTTGTTTGATATTTATTTGCAGGGGACTCCGCCTGTAGAACCCCTCATTCGTCACGGATGAAAATAAAAACTACCAAGACATGACTGCTTGGGGAGGAAAGGTGGTCAAACTCTCAGAGGAGAATGACCCAGAGCCCCTTCCTCACTGGGCTTTTATTGGGTTCCAATACACCGGAATACAGGTTTAACATGTCAAAGAAATCTGAGGGCTTAATCTGAGTCAGTGTTTGTCAGGAAAGGGGGTTGCCAAACTTTGGGAGACATACTCATTTCCTCCTGGGACACTTATCATTTAAAATGAGAGCACTCTTAGCAAAGCAGGTTTCACGGGGCTTTAGGAATTCTTTCTTATGCCCGATCACCCAGGGAGCCATCCTGGCCAGAACAGGGCTGCACCACTTGCCCCCACAGTTTCAGGCTTTAAGCCGATTAGGAAGCAGGAGACACCTCCCAGATGGAAATGAGGACTTGAGCTATGTCAGAATAGCCGGGGGGCGAGGGTCCATCACATTCTCTTTGCTGTAGACCCCCCGCCCCCAGTCCTTCCATGAGGCCTCCCAAGTGGTTGCATCTGGCTTAGGTTGCCCCTCCCATGAGGAGTCTTACCCGTCATTGACTGCCAACCAAGCAATGGGGCCAGAGATGGATGAGGCAGAAGCAGTGCTCCTGCCAGGGAGATAAGCTTTGTCTCCTTAGTAGGTCACGTCCTTGTGACAGAACAGACCCAGATGAAGTGGGTCCCTTGGGCTCTTACACAGCCCACCATGGGGTGACCGTTACAACTCCTGAAACCAGGCTGAACGGTCCACAACATTTATTGAGTGAGGCCAATGGTTATTGATTGACTTTCTAACACTGCAAGTTGTGTGCTGCATAACAACATCTCGGTCAAAGACAGACCATGTGCACGACGGTGATCCCATAACACTGGCATGGGTCATAAGCAAAAAGTTTGTTTTCAATGTTGAGACAAAAGGCTGGACCCCACTGTGATGCTGAGTTTACCGCAAGCTCTGGGTGGTTTAAACAGACGGGGCTTCAGGTGCGGTCCACCTGCCCAGTGCCCACCCTTGGCTGGTCCCCAGAGTTAATGAGGGAGCAGGAGGAACAGGCTGAGCAGGAGGAGCACCCAGGCCCTGGTCCCTGCCTGCCCGTGCCTGCCCCTGCGTGCGTGCGCGCACGCGCACACACACACACACACTTTACCTGTTATGTGTTTAGACACACACATACACTGTTGTGTTATAACTACCCATGGCACTCAGTGCAGTAACACACCCTGTGGGTCTGCTGCCGGAGGGCACCGCCCTCTACGGGACGTCCTAGGTGCACGTGAGGTGTGCCCTGAGTTTGTGTTCGTGCGCCCTGCGATGTTTGAACGCTGACAGAATCGCCCAAGGATGCATTTCTCAGAACGTATCTGCATCCTTAAGTGACACTTGACTGTATATAGACAGGTTCATTACTAGTTCATTTCCACAGACCACACTGAGTCAGTGGTTTGGGGAAAATAAATTGGTGGGTTTCCCACTTGTCTGCAGTTCTTTTTCTCGCTTCAGTTCCCTTTGGGACTTTCGGGATGAGATGGCTCCAGAAAGCAAACTGAAGGCTTTCGATTAAGGATAATATAACTGGCTCCAAGCAAACGGAAGAACGCATGCATTATTTGCCGCTGGCCTTGACTTCCACCTGTTAACTTCTAGCATCACTGTATCACAAAACACAGGGAAGGCTGGTATCGCCAAGGGTGCTGCTTCGTTCCCACACTGACAGGTCATTCCAGGGCACTTTCTACCAGGGGAGGAGGACCAGTTATAGAAGACTCCCGTGTCCTAGAACGACCCATATTTCTGACTTATTCCTGCCATCGTGCAGTGCCAGGCAGACCTGCCCCTAGTTCAACTCTTATGCTAGTCTGAACGCTTCCACGCGCCAGCCACACCCCTCCAGGAGAGTGTGCACAGTCCTGCCATGGCAGGTAAGGCTCAGGGCGGGGCCACGGAGCCGCAGACCCGTGGATCTGTCCTGCTCGCCCCTCTGCTGGGGACATCTAGTCCATGCAGGAGCGCCCCATTTTCCAGGTCTCTCTGGCCAGAACCCCTCTTCCTCAGCCTCGAGATCACTTATTTATTAGTCTAGCTTTTATCAAGCTTCTCATCATTACCACCTTTCTCCCAAGAAGCATTTTTAGACGATTTTTTTCCTAACTGCCCCTCCCATAAAATTATAAATCCACAGACCCACTGTCTGTCTGTTTGTGGACTGGGACCTTTGGAGGGCCATAAGCCACTGTGATAAGCTAAGATTTTTTGCTTCCCAAGAAGAAACTTTTCTGATCTCGCCATGCTGAGAATGAGTGTGTTAGCTGTCACAGCAGTAGAGGACAGAAGAATCCACCTGTCCTCGGAAGGCAGACCTTGTCATCAACAGCACTGAAATGACCGGTGCCTCACACCTGCCCCTGCACCCTCCCCGCCAGACTGTCCCACCCCCCGATCATGCCCATTTGCCATGCTCCTGGCGCCTCACTAACCTCCGCTCTATGCCCGATCTCCTCCTGCCCCTCATACTGTGTCCTGGTGTGCCAGACAGAGTCGGCTCCCTAGGGAACCTCGTAATCCTCAGATGCTTGTGAAGCAAAACCCCCTAAGTCTCTAAGTAGCCAAAGTGATGAAGTAGTAAGTGTATTCACTCACTCGTTTATTGGTTCAGTTATTCAATCAACAAACACAAGGAGAGGGCTCTGTGAGCAGGACAAATAAGGAGTCCAGAGACACAGGACGTGGGGGATGCAGTGACTTCTGGGAAGAGCTGATGCTTGGCCAGCTCTCAAGGAACAAACGTGACCTGGTTTTGATGGTTGGAGGGACATCTGAGCAAAGACCAGAAGGACAGATGGAGGATGAGGACAGGCTGCCAGGTTTGGGAAACTGTGCCCGAGTTCAGCGGGCTGAGGGTGTGGGGATGGCAGGGAAGGGGCTGGGAGAGGCAGGCAGGGCCCACGCTGGTAGGCATGGTTACATGGACGTGGTCATCGTGTGACTCCCAGAGAGAAGTGACACGTCAGGCTGTGCCCACACACAGGAGCTGTGGGAGTGAAGGTGGGCTCTGGCTCAGGGGAGAGAGAGCGAGCTAGCCAGAATCCATGCGGGCCATGGGAAGGGTAAAGGCTGCGGCCCTGGGCATAGGCATCCTGTGTGACGTTAGTTCCTTCCGGAAGTTGTAGAGGCAGGTGCAGGTTTGAAACTGAAAGAAGAACCCACCAGGAATTAGGAAGAGAGCACGTGACTACCCCAAGCCAAAGGGCTACACTGAATCTAAGACATCGGCTATTTAAGCAGCAACCGTGCAGGAAACTGTGGGTCCAGCTGGACAATCCAACCTTCAGACTGGAACAGAACTGGCAGCAGGAACAAGTAGGTCAGAAGCTCAGGGCCTCTGGCCTACAGCTTTCTGCATCTTCCACAGCAAAGACAGGACTGTCCCAGAGGCTGTGACCGGGCCAACCTCCAGTCGGGGACCAAGGGGATGTGGACTCCTAGGTTAAGATGGGAGGTGGGCGAACACTGAATCAGAAGAGAAAAATATCAGTGTGCACAGAAGGAATTACCTCTCCTCTGAACATATCCGTTGTTGTGTTACCTGAATATGTCAGTTTAAAAGTTGGCAATCCCTCCCCAGCCTTCTCTAACTCTAGAGTTCTCTCTAGTGGGGGTGTCCAACCCTTCGGTGTCCCTGGGCCACGCTGGAAGAAGAGTGGTCTTGGGCCACACGTTAAATACACAAGCACTAACCAAAACTGATGAGAAAATAAAAAGGTTTTAAGTAAGTTTATGATTTTGTGTTGGGCCACATTCACAGCTGCCCATGGACCCCAGCTTGGACGCCCCCTGCTACTACAGGGCGCCAGTGAATAAGATGTAACTCAGGCGATCGGCCGAGCTTCCTCAGTGGGACCATGCTGACGGAGCGTCCACCCCAACGGAGCCGGTGGGGGGAGCACAGTCGGAGGCAGATCCAGAAGAAACGCAGCAGCCTTCGGGTGAAAGGAACTCCTCAGTGACTAGTGTAATGGAACGAGATCACAGATTAACCCAATTAGTCACACCATGGTACAAAAAGATGTAACGAGCAACTATTTAAAATGAAGTTCTTCATAAAAATTTACTCCAGATGGATCAGAGACCTAAATATAAAGTTCAAAGCTACAAAACTTCTAGAAAAAATGTATGTGATCGTAGATTTGGCCGTGACTCTTTAGAGACAACGCCAAAAGTAAATCTGTGAAGTAACAGTTGGTAAGCGGGATCTTATTAAAATGTTTAAAATTTCTGCTCTGGGAAAGACACTCTTAGGAAAATGAAAAGGTGAACCACAGACTGTAAGAAAATATTTGCAAAACATGTATCTGATAAAGGACTTAAATCCAAAATATATAAAGAACTTTTCAAACTCAACAATAAGAAAACAAACCAATTTTTAAAATGTGCAAAAGATATAAGCAGACATTTTACCAAAGTGATGACAAATAAGCATATGAAAAGATGCTTGACATCATTTGTAATTAGGGAATTAAAAATTAAAATGAGATACCCAATACACATTTATTAGAATGGTCAAAATTCAACACACAGACAACAGCAAATGCTGACAAGGTTGTGGAGCAACAAGAACCCTCACTCATTGCTGTTTGGAGGGCAATACGGTACGGCCACTGTGGAAGGCAGTTCAGCATTCTAACGAAATTCAATACAGTCTTGCATATGACCCAGGAATCAATGACACTCTTAGGTTATTTTCCCAACTGATTTGAAAATGTGTCTAATCAATAACCTGCACATAAATGCTTACAGGTGCTTTATGCAACCAAATATCCTTCAATAAGTGGGTGGATAAACAAACAGTGGCACATCCATACAGCAGAATATTAGTCAGCAATTTCAAAATGAGCTTCCAAGCCACACACACACATACACAAACATTGTGGGACCACAGGCAGCACCCCTCCAGCTGTCCTCTGCAGGCCCCGGGAAGAAGAGCGCAGGACAGCTTCTTGTCAGCACACTCCCCTTCCGCCTCCGGGGAGCATGCCCCGAGCCAGGCTGCGGGCTGAGGGGCCGCCACATCCCCAGGTCGCTCCGCGCAGACTTGCAGGGGCGGTTGCTGCCCTCCCTCTCCTTCCAACTTTTCTTACAAAGAACTTGACATTCATTGTATGCCCCAAACCCCAGGGGACGTGTATCGAATTCTCCAAGGGTCCTCTTGAAGCCCCTTCTTGGAGGTTGCATTATGTTCCCCCCAAACCCTGGGTACCTACCTATAAATGTGACCTTATCTAGAAATAGGGTCTTCGAAGATGTCTTCAAGCTAAGATGAGGTCACCAGGCTAGGATGAGGTCAGACTGTCTCTGGACCCAGCCCCAGGAGACCAAGCTTGGGACGTCTCTGCCTGACCCTTGACACGCCCTTTGAAGAGAAAGCTCAGAGACGGCATTGGGTTCGGAACCGAGGCCTCCACCCATCAGCGAACAATTCGGTTCAGGAGCAACGTGGCTCAGCCCGACCCAACGCAATGAAAGAAGGGCAAGGTCTCGGTTTCCCACTTTACAGAGAACCACACGACTCTGGACCGCTCTCCTGCAGGGTGTGAGCAGAGAAGCACGAAACCCCAACTGAGGTGCCTCCAAACCACGACCCCTGAGAAGACGAGCCTGGGCACGAAGCTGATTCTGAGGGTGTCAGAGTGGACAGACAGAAAACACCTGGACCCTTGAAGACCACAGGCCGCTGGACCAACCAGCCTTAGGTCCTCCTCTTCCTGGGACTTCCATCACACGAGCTGCTCATTGTCCTCTCGAGTTAAGCCAGTGTGGGTTGGGATTCTTCTTCTTCTTTTTTTTTTTTTTGCAACTAAAACACCCTAGCTGATTCTCCCTCAATTTGCGCCAACCTTCAGTCTCACGGCTCAAAAACATGTTTTGTCACTAAACGTGCAACTGAGTGTACCTGTGTGTTTATACACCCATCTCAACACCTTGAAAAACGTAAAGTGCAAATTGAAGCTTCCAGCATGATTTTCGAGTTTGTGTGTGTGTGCTGTATAAAGCGTCAACGAATTAAGTAGTGGTATGCCCGAGAAACATTGTGTAATGGCAAGTTCACGTACACACACATACAGCCTGCTCAGCACAATCCTGACTCGGAGGGGAAAAAAAACCAGTGTTTGAGGGCTGACTCTTTACCAAAATTGCAGTAACAGTATCTCTCTGCGGCAGGAAAACTGAAAGGGTTTGGGGGAAAGTTTCGGGATGGGATTGTAAGAGCCCTAATGAAACCAGTGAGCAAGGCCTGCAGGGTGAGCGGGCAGACACGGAAGACACCCTAACAGCAAACGCGCCGGTGACTCAGTGCGCCTCTCGGCCGTGTCCCGCTGCGGCCAGGCCTGCGGAATTCCGAACATCTGGCTGAAAACGGGAAATAATCAAATAATAGTGGGCGTCTCACAGCATCATGGATTTGGAATATGAAGGAGAAATTCATGTTCTCATATTAAGGTTTTATTTCACGGTCTGACTTTAATCCACTTTTGCCCTTTCTCCAAGAAAGGATTAAATTTTAAAACTCAGTGGTAACATGTGTGTGTTTTGCTAATTAATACCTAACATGTTGTATTTGTAAACCACTGGAATTGCTCTATAAATAGAACCAGAAAACGAACCATGACATTGAGAGCGAAGTCCCTGTGCTTTGTGTTCGTGTGGTCATCTAAATACTGAGGCTCTCTTGCATTCTCAGGATGAAGATTGCACATTAATTTCACAATTAGATTTTGAAACATAATTCCATTTCAAATGTTCACAGATGTTAGAGTTCAAAACTCAAACTTAAGACAAATACATTCTTTGGCAGTAGAGATGTATATACCGTATTTGTGAAGAATTCGCAGAACACTTCAGAAAACATTTGTGTGAAGTCAAGGAAAAAAATAATGACATTTTAACTGAAGTTTGCTTTATGACAATTACCAAAGACTAAAAACAGATAATAAACCTGCTTATCATAATCTAAACAAAAATCAGTAAGTTTTAGATAAACTATCTAATGAATAGTCTAGAATATAACAAAATGGTAAACACCATCTCCAAAATTTTAAAATATTTGACTTTAGTGGAAAATAAAAAGCAATAGTCTTGGAATTTGCCCAAGACATGCATTCTCGAATTCTTATACTTATTTACCAGAACTGCACAGTAACTTTCATCTCAAAACTTAATGTTAAAAATCCTGAAAAGAACGAGAGGCAAGCACACAGCCTGATTCTCCTGAAATACCTCTATAGGAGGTCAGGTACCATCAAAATTTAAGGAGCAGTTTAAAGTCAACAGTTATAAGAATAACTCCTCTCTCCTCCTTTCCGTCTCTCCCTCTCTTCCCCTCTCTCTAACACACACACAGATACACACACATGTGCATACACACAAGAAATAATACCAAGGCCCTGGCTGAGGAGCTGAGTTGGTTAGAGCATTGTCCCAATGCACCAAAGTTGTGGGTTCAATCCCCAGTCAGGGCACGTACAAGAATCAACCAGTGAATCCATAAATACACAGAACAACAAATCAACATCTCTCTCTCTCCCCCCCCCCAAGTTCCTCTCTTTCTCTAAAATCAATAAATTTAAAAAAATTGATTCCTTGGGTCTGAACGAATAGGCAATAAATAACTATGTCTCCTAGTGTTTTTAAGCCACGGTCCTCTGATATGTATTTGAATACTCTCAAGTTTTTCTACATAAATTAGTAAATTATTGGCTTTTATTTCAGTCGTAATAGAAAGATGTTAAAGGAAACGCTTCCGGGCACGTTGGAAGCCTGCTTCCTGCCGGAGGCGATCCGACCGCAGCGGCCGCAGCGGGGCGCTCGCCCAGCACGCAGCCATCATGCGAGACCGCTGGCGGCTTGGGAGCTGCGCGGACACCAGCTTCGTAGAGGAGGCATTTCGATCCTGGCAAAGGTAGAAGGTGTACTGCATCGCAGACGGCAGGAGGGGTGTGTACTTTGCAATGTCCCGAGTGAAGGAGAGTGTGGGGCGAGTCGGACCGCTTGCATGTCCCGTGTGGAAGTGGGCAGAGGAGAACACAGCACCTGGGGGTGGGGCGGCGCCTGCGCACCTGGGAGAAGCCATCTGGTCTCCCCATGCTGTTCATTCCAGGTGCATCTTCTCATTGTGTTTGCATTAAATGATACGTTTATTTGATGTTACAGTTGTATAAGAGCTGTAAAAATAGAGTTTTTACGTAGGTTTAAATGTTTATGTATCCATATTAAGTATAATAAAGTCATTTAAGTTAAAAAAAACCACTCAACTGAGTGTCCCAAATTCTTTTCTTTACACACACACACACACACACACACACACACACACACACACAAATGGGCTTCCTTACCTAATCTTACCGTTTCTCTGAAACCTTCCCGTCCGACTTCCGACACATTGGCGGAGCGGGAGCATGTCAACCCATTGCCAAATCACAGCAAGAGCTGGGCCCCTTGGCCAGCACCTTGTGGGCATGAAGTTCAGTCTTGCGACGTGTCTGTAAACAGGTGGATTTTTTTTTAAGATTTTTTTAAGTACTTTTTCTTTTCCTTTTAGATTTTATTTATTTATCTTTAGAGGGGAAGGGAAGGAGAGAGGGAGAGAAACATCAATGTGCGGTTGCCTCTTGTATGTCCCCTGCCGGGAACCGGCCCGGCAACCCAGGCATGTGCCCCGACTGGGAATCGAACCGCGATCCTCCGGTTCGCAGGCCCGCGCTCAATCCACTGAGCTACACCAGCCAGGGCAGTAAACAGGTGGATTTTTATCCAATGATACGATTGCCTCTGGCTCTCTAAACAGAGGCTTCCTCACATGTAGGGTTCACATGACGGTGATAAAGAAAATGAAAACTGTCACATTGATTTGACGTGTTCGGTGATTCAACCAGTCCGTATGAAGTTCAGGGAGGTGCGGCGGGGCCTGGGGGTGCACTGCTCGTGTCCCAAATTGCACCATGGCCCCTGCCTCCACGGAGCTGACGGGCTCGTGAAGAGACCCACTGGGAACCAAGCAATTATGCAGCCAGGGAGTCCAGACCAACTGTGGCATGTGCTCCGACAGCGGCTGGAGACGGGCTTTCCGGCGGTCAACATGCAGAACTCAACCTTGGAAGTCACTCAAGTCAGATTTTTCATAGTCTTGTCCGAAAACCAGCCAGCTGCTCAGGGACATAGCCAGACTGACATCGCAGTTCGAGGGAGAATTTCCTGTTGATCCACCAGAAGTTGGAGGGGAGAAAGATGAAGGAGGAAGAAGTGAAAGAGAAGAAGAAAAAGAATTAGAGCAAGGAGGAGAGAAAGCACAAGAAGAAGTAGTAGTTGTTGTTGAAGAAGGGGGAGGGGTGGGGGAGAAGGAAAAGAAAACGGAAGATGAAAGAAAGGAAACGAGCGAGGGACGGAAACTGGGAGGGACGGAAACTGGGAGGTTCAAGTTGAAGAACAGGTCTCTCACCCACGCCCTCCAATGGCTCCCACCTCGTTCAGAGCAAAAGCCAACATCCTTCCAGTAGCCACAGGCCTAAGTGAACTCCTCCCCCATCCCCCACCCCCAACCTCGGCTCCCCCAGCCACCTGCCCTCCGGGCACCTCCATCTCCCGGCGATTTCTGGAACACACCAGGGGTTCACCCCCACACCAAGGCTTCAGGGGCAGCTCTTCCCCTAGCTATCTGCACCCCTCAGCCCTACTTCCTTCAGGCATTTGCCCAAACAACACCTTCTCCGAGAGGCCCACCACAACCACATTCTGGAAGCGCCCCCTCTGCCGGCCCATCTGGTTCCCACTCTGTTTCCCTAGCACCCTCACCTTACAATGTTTTAAATCACTCACCCATTCGTCTGCTTCCTGCGTGCCCCACCCACCACCAACTAGAAGGCCAACTCCTTGAGGGAAGGACTGTTGAATGTTTCATTCATTGTTCTAGCACCAGACGCTAGAATCTGTCCATAAATACTTGCCGAATGAATGAATGAATGAATGACCATGTTGGCGAACCCTACGAGAGCACCACTCAGGACCTCCTTTACGAGGTCTTCCCCACCCAGGCCAACGATAGTACACCAGTGTGCACTTAATCTTTACGTCAAACGTTAAAACCTATATTGAGTATCTACTACGGGCCAGGCTCTGTGCCAACTGCCGCACTTAATCTTCGGTTTAATCATCACAGGGGTGTTCTTCCCCTATGTCACAGACAGGGAGACCGAGACTCAGGGACACCAGGCGATCTGGCAGCGGTCACACCGGTGGTATGAGGAAGAGCCAGGACTAGAGCAGGATCCCAGTCAGGAACGTCCATCCCCGAAGCCCAGGCTTTCACCCCCTGTCGGAGTCTGCTCACCTGTTCAGTAAACGGAGGTCTGCGCAAGACCTGAGCAGCGCGGGGCACGCGGGTGGCAGTCCAGTGGGCTGCCCAGCCTGAGCGTGGTGGTTGGAGGACCTGGCACCTTCGGAGGGACAGGTGGGCTGCACCCCCTTTATCACAACCAGAATCAACACAGGGAGGAGGGAGCAAATGAGAATGAGGGTGAGGAAGCAGACCCCCCCCCCCCCCCCGCCGCTCAAGGAAGGCCTCCCAGGCCGAGTACCCAGCAGTCACGCTTCAGGTGAACTCCTATAAATATTATTTCTTGGTTTTTATAAACATTGGTCAGCAGCGAGTTTGGGGTTTTACTTGGACAACCATCTGAAGTACGAATTATATTATGCAAATTTCAGGCTAGTCCACACCCCTTCGTCATCGTCGTCAGCTGGGTTGAGTGAATCAAGCACAGCGAGCAAGAACAGAAGGCCACTCACCCCGCAGGCAGGTGGCCCGGGGACAGCAGGAGGCAGGGCCAGCGGCTCTTCAACACAGAGGCAAATGGGCCCTCAAAGTGCAAGTTGTAGGCCATCGATGATGCCCACAGTGATTCTCACCAGGGTTTTTAAATGGCTCTAGTTACCAAGCACTGTTTGTAGCCATTTTAAAAAATCCTAGTTAAGGAGCCAGAAATGTTTCAAAACACTTTAAGTTTCAAGAAGCTTGAGCAATTAAACTGGAATGTGCTCAGTGACGGGCCTTCAACAGACGGCCTGGGTTTTCAGGGACCATCTGACATCATGCTCTCTGGGGCTGCTCGGGTGTCCCTGGGCCACCTCCTGGTCATCGGCAATAAACGGCATCTCAGCCTACAGGACAATGCTTTCTATTCCATTTTCCACATATGCTGCCTAACTGACAAAAATACTAGACTAAAATGCGAGAGGAAAATATCTCAAGGAAAGACCTGTTAAGTGCTTTCCCCGTTAAACTGACCATGTGCTCGGTGTCAAGCCCTGCGATTAGGGTCTGCAATGAACAAAGACCTAATTCCCACCTGGGAGAAGCAAACTGTCACAGCACGAGCGACAGAGGGAGGGGCGGGCAGAGCGCGGAGGAAAGAAGCAGGTCCGGCCACACTGATCTGAGAGACGGTGAATTTTTCTGGGAAGAGAAGGAGATGGAAGGAACAAAGGACATATTTGAATAAATAAGACTTATAACCTCCACAAATCTGACTCCCTGCTCGGGGAAAGAAACTCCTTGACGAGAAGGGGAGAAGATAAAATCAAGTACAACGTCATGGTGGATGCCCACACTCGGTCTTCTTCACCGTGGGTGCGGGCCTCTTTAAAACCTCTGAGAAAGGAGGGCGGCAGTCCTGTAACCTAAATAAGTCAGAACAAAGAACATGAAAAATGGGCTCTTGCCTAAAGGGAATTATTTTTTAGCTGCGTAAGAAAGAGAACTCATAAGGGTGCGTTGAGATCGGCATGCCATGGAAACGCACCTCTGGCAGATTTAGGAGTTTCCTGTTTGGAGCCTTTGCAAGATCGTGCATGCAGGCGAGCTCGCCCGTCCAAATACAACGGAGGCACACCACCAAGAAAGGGGTGCTTTTCCCGTCTGCACAGGGTCTGTGACGTGGGGCCTTGCGACCACACCACGGCAGCAGCTCGGGCCGGAGACGTGACAACTGAGCACAGTGCTGATTCTGGAAAGGGTCCTGTTGCTACAAAGGGCATTGTTGGGACGATTCCTTCATGGCAGCTGAGAATCACAGGATAGCAGTATGTGTGCTTGTTAATTTCCTGATTCCGAAGGCTGTCCAGTAGCGGCGTAGAATGCCCTAGTTTGCAGGAAATACAAAGTACTTGGCAACAAGGGGCATCCTTTGGGCAACGGATCCTCAAAAGAGTCTGAAAAAACTAAGGTTCGTGTACTTTAATTGCTACTTTAACATACATTTGAGATTGTTCCTAAATAAGAAGAATAAAAAGAAGAGAAAAAGTGAAAGAACATCCCTTCCCAAAGGAACGAAGCAAAACAGATTCAGAATTGTGTGCCTTCGGGGCCTCCTTGAATGCTTTTCCAACACCCTGAGCCAGCCTGCTTTTCCCTAAACCCTGCTTTTTAGCAGAGTCTGGAGGGGCAAAAGCGTGGCAACGCTGCCACCTGGTGGTTTTTAGAGCGAATGCAGGGCAGGCATACATAGGTTTACAGTTAGTACGCAACTGTAACACATTATTCTTCTATTCCTGTTTACTAATTATTGCATTATTTTCCATAGAAATGACTGTAAACCTGCTTTTTCTCCACCCTGTACACTTAGGGTAATGGGGAGGGAGAGGCAATCCTGGGGTTTCCTCTGGATGGGGAAAGAATGGAGCTTTTGGCTTGGGGGGGCGGGTAACCTTTGAAGGCTGTTAGAGAAAAAGGGAAACAGGTCCTTGAGCCATGAGGCTGCAGACGAGTTAAATCTGAGACCTGGAGCCCTGGCTGGGTAGCTCAGTTGGTTGGAGCATCGTCCTCATGCACCAGGGTTGCAGGTTCAATCCCAGGTCAGGACAAATAGAGGTGCCAACCGATGAATGCGTGAATGGGTGGAACAACAAATCGGTCTCTCTCTCTCTCTCTCTCTCTCTCTCCCTCTCTCTCATCGATCAATAAAAAAATAAACTTAACGTACGTAGTAGCAAGTAAGAAGGCTACTACAATAAAATAAAGTTCATTGTGTTTAAGTTGTGATTTGGGTCATGCGTACAAGGATATAAAGCTTAAAACAAAACAAAACCCCTGAGGCTGGGAGCAGAGCACAGACGACTCTGGGTCCACGTGAGTACAGGAATGGGGAGTTTAGGAGGAAGGGATTAAGTTTAGGGGCACGATCAAGGCACAGTGATTTTCCATCCCCACCCCACCCCTGGAGACCTTGGAGAGGATTAATTCTCTAGGACAGAGAGGAAATCGGAGACCGCTAGCAACATGTCAGCTGGCTCACAAGGCAGCTCAGCAGGAATCGCGCAGGCGCCGCTCCACACAGGCGGAAGGGAGGCTGCGTTTCAGCCCAACACGCACCCTTGGGCCCAACACCCTGACCCTGTGGGGACACAGCTCTCCAATCATAGGCAGGGGCCCTGGCTACTGGTGACAGTCTTCCCATGGTGGGGCAGACACTTAACCACCTAAAATTATTTGTTCGTTTTTTTTTTCAACTCCACATCCAGAAAACTAAACCCACTCTTAGTGTATGATCCCGCAATCACTGTCTTTGGTATTTACCCAAGTGAGTTAAAATCTGTGCCCACGAAAATGCTTACAGCAGCTTTATTCACAATTTCCAAAACTCAGAAACACCAAGATGTCCTTCAGCACGTGAACAAATACATTGGGTACTTCCAGACAACGGACTAGCACTCAGTGCTAAAGAAATGAGCTGCCAAGCCATGAAAAGACACAGAGGAACCTCAAATGCATGTTCTAAATGCAAGAAGCCAATACGACGTACTGTGCGATTCCAACTACGTCGCCTGCTGGACAAACATGAAACTATGGGGACAGTAAAAGGATCGGTGGTTGGCAGGGGTCAGGGGAGGGAATGAGTAAGTGGAGCGCAGCGGACTTTTCAGGCAGTAAAATCACTTCTGTCTGATACTTCGATGGTGGATGCTTGTCATTGCATCCTTGTCCTCCACCCCAAGCAGCGCTGCGCAGCCCCCGCACGCCCCGCACAGGGGCAACGTGACGCACCGCTCCTACCCCAGCCCAGGCCTCTCGGGGCTGGCCCCTGCGCGTCACTGCCGATCCTCGGCCCTGAATGCACAGCAGCGTCACCTGGGAAACCTAAATCCCGGCGAGCCCGTGCCCCTGCCTGGGCCACCCGAGTGGGAGTCTCCTGCGGGGGAGTCTGGGCATGCTCACTGCGGAGGTTCCCCGAGGTGACTCCACCGCGCACCGGCACTGGGAACCACGGGTTTAACTAAAGGAAAGACAGTTGAGAGTTTTCAGTATGAGAAGAGGAACGACTGTCTTAAAATTCTAGTCTGAAAAATTTGAAGGAAGAATTCTTAGACCATGTAGTGTCGCCCGAAGGAAGAGTTCACAAAGAACTTGTCGGGCACGAGGACAAGGGCCGCCGCAGTGATCCGCACCCACAGGACGTGGCACTGGGTCACCCGAGGCTGGGTGGCCTGAGGGTGGCGGCAGGGCGCTCGGACAGAAGGGAGGAAGCACGGCGAGCGCGACACTTCCCAGGGGTTTGTCTCAGCAGGGACCCCACATCGGACCGCAGCTGGTGTATCGAGGAGGAGGGGGCCAGGCTGTGAGAGGCCTGGAGAAGCAGCGTCTCTGTGTGCAGGAGGCTGGGAGGCCAGCGCGAAACAAGGGACCAGAGGACACACTGTGCGTAGGCCAGGACTTGCTCCCCAAGGTCCCATTTTGTGTGAAAATTGTTTCAATTTGCGTCCACCCCTTACAGGGGTCCTTCTCCTCAACTGTTTGTGGCTGAGTGTAAAAAAACCAGACAGGAGGCCTCCCACTGGTCCCGCCGACCCTCTGCAGGGCAGGGACGCACACGGGCCTGCCCCAGGTGCACTCGCAAAGCTGGGGCCTGACCCGATTGGCTGCATTGCTGCGCCACGTGCCTAGGGCCCCCTTTACTGAAAAAACTCAACAGTATAAAGCTCCAACAGTGACTGCACGTTTCCCAAAAGAAAATCCAAATGGACAGAATGACTGGACGGCACGTCTCTGAGAAGGCGTGTTCCTGCAGGGGGCGCACTGCTGACGCTTCTGGGAACCACGCAGCCACTGGCTTGGGGGAAGGGGGCGGGGGCTGGGGGCAGGGGGCCGGCAGGGGCTCCGCCAGCCAGCGCTGTTCAGCACAGGGCGCAAGGAGGGGGCCAGCGCCCCGCCACAGGGATGGCGGCCTCATCCCCATCTTCGATTTGATCACCTAGGCCCAAAATTGTTCCTTCTGAGCACTTTTACGAACACGCGTTTCTGCACGTGAGGGCGTTTCTCGTACAAGCCTTTACATTTCCCGCACAGAAAAACCCACTCGCGCAACTGTTTCCTTCTCATAACAAAGCGATTCTCAGTTAGCAACCACATCGTATGTGTATATACACTTTAATGACAAAACGGTGTTAGCTCTGTGCAACACGTGACCACGGACAGTTGCAGACCGCTGGGTGACATCGACAAGAAGGAATACTAGAGGTAGGGTTACTTACAAAATAAGCAATTTTCAATAGAAAACTAAACATTTCCCTTGGGAAAAAAATTTAGTATTTTATTGTTAAACTGGATCAAAGGACTAGATTTTCTCTTAATGCGGTAGAACAGGATCGGAAAGGCTTCCCAGGACACCCCAACGGCATGGGGACATGATACTTTCGATGGCTTGATGGTGGCATTTGTGACCTCCTGGTATTTTCTCTCCCTGAAGAAAATGTTCGATCAAAAGACTAAAATCATACAAAGCAGTTAGTATTTTCAAACTGGTGCTCAGTAACAGAAATTTTAAAACAGGACATTACTCATAGCGCTAAATTACTGCTGATCGGACACTTGAAGACGCTGCGTTCGGAACACCGCGACGGAGCAGCCCGGGACAGCCGAGGCGCGGCGCACGGCCGCAGAAGCAGCGGGAGGGCTCGGTGCTCGGCGCAGGGCCCACGCTTTACTTTTGGCAGGCCACGTATCGTTCGGTGACGTTCTTCCAGTTGATTACGTTCCAAATAGCCTTCAGATAGTCGGGCCTGACATTTTTGTACTGAAGGTAATAAGCGTGCTCCCACACATCGATCCCCAGCAGCGGAATAAGACCTATCGGAAAGAAGAGAAAAAGCAAAAATTGTAAATTTCAGTTTAAGCACTGCGTCTTCTCAACTTAACCTTTACCCTCTGCTCCCACAATCACCCTTCACAACACCCTCATCCACTTTTTGGTCTCTTATATAAGCAGGAAACGTGTGTAAGAATGTTCCCCGGAACTTTACTCCGGAAGAAAATGTTCCTGGTACTAAAAATAATTGGAATGGACCTGGGAAAATCAATCAACTACAGTATTTTAATAGTTGCTCCTAAAATGCCAACAGATTGATCCAAGAGCCAGTTCTCAGTCGTCCTCGATGGGGGTCCCAGTAAGAGAGTGTTGTTAGCGGGGGTGAGTAAGGACCCTGCAAAGGTCCCGAGTCTCCAGGGAGGTTGTAAGAAACCTGCCCTGCTCCCCAAGGCTAATGTCAGTCTTGGAGAAGAAAAGTGTTCATGAGACACTAATGGGAAGAACAAGCTAACAAGGAGAACCGAGGAGGCCTGAAGAACGAGACACGCAGGAGGTGTGGCCGGGTTCCCCTGGAAGTCTCCATCTCCCCAGGCAGGCGCCCACACAGGTGCACCGACGCCCGGCAGCGCTCACAAAGTGTGTGCTGCTTTTACAAATTCTGTGGCATCTCCCGCTCCCAAAAGGACTGCTGAGTTTCTAGAAGAATCTGAGCGGGTCCAGGGAAGAGCCACATAACCAAGTCTCCGGGCGTGTGGAGGGAGTAAGGGCGGCTGAGCACCGTGGCTGTTTGACGTTAGGATGTCACTTCAGCTTCTTCATATCAAAGGCCACGGCTCCAGCCAACTGCTGGATGACGGACGATTCTTTTTCCTAGAGAGCTTCTAATTCGACCCGGCTCAACACGAAAAAGGAGTGCGTGAGCGCAGCCTGGCGCTCCCAGGCCAGAAGGCGTCCGACTCCGAAACCCCCGGAAAGGCTCCTCCCGGTTTGGCCACCAGCGCTCAGCCCAGAGAGCAAGGTCCGCGGTGTGACGACGGAGGCCTTTTCCTCGCTCTCGTTGTTTGCCTAGCTCTGGCTTTTTATTTTACTGCACGTCATCATGAGTAAGCTGGTACAAACTCCCTGTCAAATGAAGCAGTTTATGTCTGAGGTATTTTTTATCAATGTTTCTAAAATTACATGAGTTTATTTTTGATAAGACTTAAGATCTCAAAACGGAGAACTTTCAAAGCGCCTTGGCTCACGCAGACTCCGGGCGCGCCTGTGAAGATCTGCTCAAACAAGTGCCCGCTCGTCACAGGCTCGAGCCCTGCTAGGGTTTCCTGTTTGAAGTGAAATGCTTTCTAGTGAGCCCCCCCCACCACCCCGAGTGCACGTGCGACACTTCCGCAGTCTGACCTGTCGTTCCTTGCAGGGGGTCCTGGTTAGAACAAGCGGCAATCTGCAAGCGTCCTCGCTCCTTATTGAAACCAAGCCAGCCCCAGCCTGAGCCCTGAACGCCAGCAGAGACAGCGGTCATCTTCTCCTTAAATTTGGCGAAGGAACCAAAGTCACGGATGATGGCTTCCAGCAACTCCCCTATTCAAGAGAGAAAAACCAAAGAACGCCCGTAATGAACAGAAGGCAACGATGACAGTGTTTCATTACCCACGTGAAAGGGTTCCCGTCAGACAACACCATGCGGAAGACACAACCGGGCCCAGCGAGCCCCGCAGCCTGTGTTACCCCGCCCTGAGCCCAGGGGGTCTCGGGCTCCCAGCTTTAACTCGCACGTCCGTCACTGAAGCAGAGCGAGCGACTTCTTCACTCACTGCGCCACAGCCACGACCTGGGAATAGAACTTTACAGCTGGAATCTGGTTCTTCTGCAAGGCGGCCGAGATCTTTCCTAGCTCGATACCAGTTTAAAGAGTGATTTTCTCCATCACTGAACTAAGGCTACACTTTGAAGGGCTATAGCCCTTCTATTCTGCAGTAATACAGAACATAATTCTAGACTGGGCACATCAACTACATCAGCCAGGCCAGAGGTTATCACTTCTCCGCTCAAAGCAACCGTCTGTTACAAGCACACGTGACGGACTACGGCGATGCAGAACGCTGACACCCCCTGGCCGAAGAGGGAGGGGCGCAGCCGACACTCCAGTAACTCACAAAACCCACAGGATGAAATCACGGTCTGAAGACCTAACTCACAAAAAATGAACTGTCCCGCTTCCCATCCTTACTCCCCCACTGGTCTTTACTTCCTAATGAAACTGCTGATTGCAAGTGCAAAAGGCGCCTTCTAGGGCACACTCGGAAAACACACACTCACAGAAGTCTGAGGCGCGTTCCAGAAGCCCAGACACAAGGCAGGCGAGCTATCCGTGCGCCCCGCTCCTTCCCCGAGGCGGCGGGCACGGAGGCAGAGTGAGCGAGGGCAGCAGGCCGGACCGTCAGCTCTGCGCTCCCGCACAGCCTGCAGCGAGCGGAAGTCTCACCTGGGAAGTGGAACTTTCTGGGACAACCGACTTCGTAGCACTCAGGAAGAGCACTAAATAATAGCAAAAGGCACTACTCTGAGCACCTGAAATGTATGCAACGTAGTAACTTGTTCAATCCTCAAAAGAGCCCCACCGTCATCCCCGTGTCACACAGATGAAGCGGGTCGGGCGCAGAACGAACTGTTTCGTATCTCGCCCCAGGTGCTAGAGCCGGGACAGGGAAGGTCATCTTTTCTGAACCCCGGTTCTCGGTCTTTCCCTAATGGACAGCGCCGCGCATTTCAACCCCCGGTCGACACCATGACACTGCGTGTGTACAGTGTCTGATGACACAACCCCCTGCACGCGCACGCACGCTCCATTCTGGCCGACGTCCCTTTGAAAGTCACAGCTGGACTGTGTACCCCTTGCTACAAAGACTATGCCAATGATGACACCTCTGCGAAAACTGTAAAAAATGCACAGTCACCCCTGTGCCGCAAGATGTCGCTCAGCCCGCACCTACAGACACCGACCTGTGGGCTCCCCGCCGCCCTGGGGGCTCAGGTTCGTCCAGAAGATGCTGTGATTGATGTGGCCTCCGCCGTTGAACTTCAGTGCAGACTGGAGAGCGATCTGAGTTGTGACGTCACCTGAAATGTTAAAAGGCATATACATTTTTTTAAATTCTTACTTTTTCAGCCATCCCATACACTATTTTCTTCTTTGTAAAATGTCAGGTAATTGGGTCAGTTTGTCTATGGCATCCTACAGGTCCTAAAATGCTACAATTTCAGGACTCTACGCAAAAGGGCCTTTGCAAAATGATTTGTCCCAGCGGATTTTCTGGTGATAAGTGACACGCTGAACAACTAGAGGGAGGCCCCGCGGTGGGGGCAAAGCGGCAGCACAGTCACTCCTGAGCTCCAGAGAGCTAGAGTTTCCTCAGAACAAACACGGGAAAGAGTGGAACGCTAAACTGTGTGGTCCCATACGCAGACTATGGGGCACCTTCGCCCCTCATTTTCTAGGTAGACAACTATTCACCACGAACTATCTCAATGTTACGTTAACAGGAAACGCAACGTAGTCAAAACTGAACTCCGGATTTTCGACCCCAAACTTGCTCCTCCTGTGTGATTCCCCACCTCAGGAAGGGCCAGCAATCTCCTCAAGAGCCTTTGATAACTGGGTCACCTTCGACTCCTTTCCCCTCAGCCCCTGCATCTAACCCCCCACATGCCCGCCAGCAAGGCCACCGCTCCCTTTCACTTACCTTACACACACACACACACACACACACACACACACACACAGGATCCAGCCCCTTCTCCCGATGCCTGGTGCAGACCAGCAGCATCTACACGCCCCCCCACCTCCAGCCCCCAGCGTTCCTGCCACCCCGGGGCGCTGATCTCCTGCTTCCTCACCTGCTCGACAGTCTATTTTCAAGAGTGGCCAGGGGACTCCTCTACACCCCACACCGATTGCTGCTCTTCTCAGTGTGAACTCCAGGTCCCTACGACGGGCTACAGACACACCACACACCACGGGACCCTCTGCAGCCCCAAGCTGGCCCAGCTGCAGGCTAAGCACGCTGTCAGCTCAGGGCCCCCACAGCTTCCTGTGTGGGACCACTCATCCCCCGAGGCAGCCTCATGCTTCACTCCCCCATCCCCCCTTGGAGTTTCCACTGCGCTGCCAACTTTACTGTGTAGGCAGTTCCCCTGCTTTTTCTCCCTACACCCCCTGCCACACTACATATTTACTTGTTCACCTGTCTCCCCACTAAAATAAAAGCTCCAGTGAGGACAAGGACTTTCATGCACTGCTATGACCCAGGGCCCAATATATTGCTTTGTATGTAGCAGGTACTCAATAAATGTTTGTTGATTGACTAGCTATTTGAATATATTGAATGTAGTTTCCAGAGTAAAAAAATTCTCTGACATCTGCAGTACTGAAAAATAAACATCACATTTGAGGATATTTTTTTCCTACCTTGCTTAACAAGTAAGCAAAATATTTTTATATGCCTTCCAGAAGCTACAGATGAAGTGAACTATCAGATAACAATGGGAATTCCCTTGTTAAATGATTATCGAGTGCTTATTATTCACAAGATAGCAAGAGACAAAGTGAAGGACACAGAGAACCACCGAGGACGCTGCTCAGAGCTTATGGAAGAGAACAAGCTCTCTGCTGCTGGTCTCCGGGCACACAGTGAGAACATGCGTGAGAAACGCTACTGTTTTCTTAAACAAGGGCAAACCTCCAGCTGGTCAGCAATTCAGACAGGAGGGGGCCGAATGACATCTGAATGCACTGTTGATCCTTGAAAGTTTTTTCTAAGATGCCAACTTTCTGCTGTCATGTTTATGAAATAACTTTCTCACAAATCAGGGTCTCCCTTTATTAATTTTTCTTGGAAAGTCACCCTAAAAATAAATTTGTTTATTAAATTGTGTTTTAATAAGTCAACGATAACTACATTCTTCTAATGAAAAAGAAACACACTTATTCAGAATTAGTTTCATAATTTCAGTTTAGTTAACTGTTTTTAAATTGTAATAGCAATTTGGAGGGCTTAGTATCGGCTTTGAAGGATACTTTTCTGCTTGCCCTGGCCGGGTGGCTCAGTTGGTTGGAGCATCATCCCATTCACCAAAACTTTCCTGAAGTTCAACTTTTCCTTTGGTTTCACTTCAATTTTCTTCCCCTTCTGTTAAACACAATAAAAGTTAAATAAGTTTGTTACCTACATGTGATGAGATTGATGATGTAATTTTACTTCTACTCCATTAACCCCAAATTTCAAACATGAAAACCCAGCTCTTTACCAATTTTTAAAACACAGCTCTTTAGATTAAAGACAACTCTGCAGGTACTTATTAATTAGTGGGCAGTACAGAATATAATGTAAAGCTTTTCCCCCCCCGGTGGCTTTCATTAAACAAGGAAATCGCTTAATCGCTGCTTCGGTTGCACAAGCAAAGGAGAGAAAGTAAGCTATTCTGAAATTACTGAAGAGAGGGGTTCACAGGTGTCAGATGTCCTCAAGTGGGAAGCACTTTCACAACGGGGATACTCCCCAGCCTCTGTCACCACAGCCTTCCTGCATGTGTCGTGTCCTAAGTCACCAAACCTTTTCCCGTCTGCAGAGCCTTCTGTCGCATCTGAGGTTTCCGAGTGTCAGAAGTAAAGATTCCAAAATGTGGCAACTTCCTCTTGTTTTTGTTTTGCTATTTACTTCACGCACAATCAGGGTGAAATACTGCATTTTTTCCACTAGGTGACCCCAGTCAGCAAGATTTCACTGTCAAAAATTTACTCCGCCAATTTCATAGGACCGACATTCAATAAAAATACGTATATTCCAGAAAATACGTTTTTTAAACCGTGTAGCTCATGAAGCCATACCTGTAGTCTGGAAACACGACTGCCAATTATTTCCTCTGCAAACCACTGCTGAAACTAATAGGCTGAAAAGTGTGATCGTTTTTGTATAGAAAGATCAAGGCACAATATTCCCACACACCCCCCCAGACACAAAACACAAAGTCCACGTTACTGGTTTTGTCAACTGTGCTCTTCAAAAGAAAACAGTAACTCCATGTTTTAATTGAACTCTAAATATTAGTAAACAAATACAAGCCTGTTTCAGGTTCCCACAAACGGATATCTTCCTTGTGGATGTCAAGAACACGTGGAGTGCTCTACCAAACGGAGGAGCGTCTCCTTGTGCACCTACCCTTCTGCAGCGCATCCAGGTACTTTTCCTCGGTGACATTCAGGTTGTTCACGTAGGCCGCGTGGTGCTTGCTGTGGTGAAGCTCCATGATCTGGGCGTTGATGTGAGGCTCCAGGGCGCCATAGTCGTACGGCAGGTCGGGGAGTTTGTGCTTCTGCCTGGAGCCCAGAGACCCCAGGGCTGGCACCAGCTTCCGGCTCGTGCTGGGAAGGCAAACACAGACCGATCCGCTCACGAGGGCAGTCCGCTTCACGCGCGCCCGTCTGCGCTGACCTGTCTGCGGAACGAGCGGCGCACCTGGGCCTTTGCCTGGTTTGCCCGCTGTCTCGCCCGCCACCTTCTTTAAACTAACGCCGCTGTCCTGCGCCTCGGCAGCACCCGGACGCGCTCAACGCACACCTGCCTTTATGCAGGGCCGCCCGCCGCGTCCCCGCCACACCTGGGCCCAGAAGGTGCCCTAGACCCCGCCGGGACCCAGCCGGGCAGCTGCTGAGCGCCAAAGGAGAGAGACGACCGCGGAGGCGACACGGCGCCGTCCCCGCCGAGGCCCCCGCCGCCCGCGCCCTTGGCCCTTGGGGCAGGGGCCGTGTTCCCGCTGCGCGGCGCAGCCGGGCTCCTAACCTGTACGCTGCGCGGGACAACATGGTGACGCCAACAGCAGGCCTCTCCGAGACCGAGCCGCCGCGCCGCGCTGACCGCTCGGAGTGAACCGGCGACCGGCGCTGCGCCGCAAGGGCACTGCCGCCCGCCGCAGACTCCGCCCCCTGCTCGCCGCTCCCACCGACGGGGGTGTGCGGCCCCGGGGGCTGCCCCGCCCCCACCCAGACCGCGCCCTGGGCCCAGGGGTGCGAGAAGAAGGGTGGCAGAGACCTTCTCCAGTGGGCCGAGGGAGCCGCGGTGCCCACCTGCCATGCTTCCCTACGTGTCACTAAGGGAAGTAGCTATCTCCCCCCCGGCGTCAGATGGTACGGTCCGCAGCGCCCCCAGCATCGGAACCGCCCTGCTGGTCCTGGAAGAGGAGACGAGATGGCGAGGTCCGGGAGTTGGTCCCCGCCCCTTCCCTGGTGTCCGAGCTGGGGCAGCCCCCTGGTCCAGTGACTTTCCCGAAGGAGAGACACCTGTTTCCCTGAACTGCGTTGGCGCGCTCCAGCGCGTCGGTGAGGAGGGTGGGTCCAGGTTGCTGGGAAATGTAGGGCCATTGCGCCCCGCCCCCGCTCCCCCCCCCCCCCCGCCCGCACCAGTGCGGCAAATGGCCTTTCTTTCCGAGAAAAGTGACCTTGGGACCTCCTGCAGGCCCGAGCCAGGCGGAGGGCGGTTAGCGAACACCTAAGAAGGCAGGGACTGCGCTGCAGGGTTAGCACGCATTTCTCTGTTTTACCGGAAAGGTAGGTATTATCCAGCCTACAGCTAAAGAGTTCACGGAGGTTAAGCAGGTCGTACTTGTCACACAGTAAGAGTCAAGATTAGAACTCGATGTTCATACTTTCTTGAGTACTAAGACCTACCAGTCAAGTCTTGAGTATTTGTTAGGTGTGACTTATCCGCTGGGAAAATATAAAGAAATACAGCAGAGGGTTCTTTCTTACAGTGCCTTATAGTCTAATAAGCTGTATCAAATGCTTTCTCAACAATTAAAAAAAATTCCTGAGTTGTGTGAGCCCTCCCCATACAGAAGTTAGGACAGCTTTAACACAGTTACGGCCTGAGTCGGGCCCTTATTGAGTGGAATAATATCAAAGGAAATAGATAGTAGATGCTTAATAAAGAATTTCCTCTCCCAGCAAGATAGCAGAAAGGGTAGGCAGCGCAAGGGGGCTGCTGGAGTGACTCTGCTTTCTCGCCAGGATCTCGCCAGCCTGAATGTTACCAAATTGCCTCCACTGTCACACGAAGTTATCACCAGACAAGCCACAATTAACATAGATACAGTTGGTCGTGTAGCTGATGGGGAATCCAGTTGCAAAAGCTATTTCTGGAGGTCACACTGTCCAGGTCAAAAGTGAACTAGAAATATTACAATCAAGCTTGGATATGCTAATGCGAAGGTTTATAAACTCGATGACTCAGGTTGTCCTCGGCCGAATGTTACAGATCCTGGGGAAGCAGCACACCTGGTGAGCTCCCTCCAGACAGCCCCGGGACCAAAGGGAACTGCGAGTTAGCCCGGCCCATTTCCCTGGTCCACTGCCCTGGTCAGGATGTTTTGATGCTACTGTGCTGAACGGGGCAGCAGATGAATGCGGCTCTTCGGCTGATAGCTGGTCGTGAGTCTTGTCCTCAGCCTCGGACTTCTGAACACCTGGTTGCTATAGAAGTTATGAAACTAACATATATTTGGATTCTAGAAAATAAAATTGATGAGGTAAAAGAAAGCCCAGCCAAAGAACAGTGTGGACACGCCCTTGCCCTTGTGCACAAGGTGCAGCAGCAGCAGCAGGAGCTCCTGTTTTCCAGTTTCTCCTCAGCTGAACCACAGCATCGAAATCCTTGCTGTTATTAGATCCTTTGACGTCAACAAACCTTAAGCTGACTTTAGGGAAGCGTAGCTGGTCAGTGGCAGTATTTTAAAAGGAGTGTTAAAGGTGGGCCAGGGGGCAGAGGTCAGGCCTGGTATTTACCCTCTCGTACTTAAAATAGGGTCTACAATAACTGCATAAATTGGCGTAATGTGGATTGAAACCAGCAGAAGTCGATCATTTCCAAATAATGTCTAACATTCACATCAATGAAGGTTTGAAATGACACTTCGCTACAGCTTGCTTCTGCTATAGCACGTGGTACCACCAAACCTGCTTGAAATAAAGTTTTTCTTCTTATTTTCATCATTCATCTTTGGGTAGCTGTGGGCTTGAAGGATTGTTATACTTCTAAAAACTGGAAGACACAAATTCCTGAAGACCAGCTTCCCTTTGCCTCATATTTTATGTTGCTTTATCTCCACAATTTTGAGTGAAGAGAAATTAATTGGCTCAAATAAAATTATCCTTTAGAGCATGAAAAAAAAAAACACAAGAATTTCACTTGTTTTCTTCTACCTCTTGCACAACCCTCTAAGGGTGATGACTAGGTTTGGATGAGGGAATAGCAAGGGGAACTACCCAGAGTGATTTCCCAGCAAGAGGCTAGGGCTTGCTGGCAGTGAAGAGAATGCAACCCAAGGGTGTGTTTGGGTGAATGAGGAAATTTGGGTTCAAAGCAGATTATGGATGTTCTTAAACATATGGTTGGTAACAGGAAATTGAGAAGCATTTTAGCTGAAGACATCAAAAGTAGTTTTTTTAGGCAAAATAGTCTGGCATTGATATCACAAGGGTCAGGCTAGTTAGGAAGCTGCTGTATTAGGAAGCTTGGTACCTAGCGTGAGGTCCCAAGAGCCAGTTTTAGGGTACCAGCTATGAAAACTGGAAGAAAAGGGATTCTGAAGGATGGAACAACAGAATTCAGTGACAGGTCAGTCACTAATAAAAGGGCTTGATGTAGCTGTGACTGGTGGGGCTCAGTGGATTGAGCGCCAGCCTGCCAAACCAAAGGGTCACCAGTTCAATTCCCAGTCAGGGCACATGCCTGGGTTGTGGGCCAGGTCCCCAGCAGTGGGTGTGTGAGAGGCAACCACACATGGATGTTTCTCTCCCTCCCCTTCTCCCTCCCTTCCCTTCTTTCTAAAAATAAATAAATAAATATGTATGTGTGTGTGTGTGTATGTGTGTGTGTATATATATATATTTTTTTTTAATAAAAGGGCTGGATCTAGTGAGAATAACAAACACATCACTATCAGGAGACTGCCCAGTCAGAAAGCAGTGATGTACTTCTTGTTTGTACAGATGATGAGACTTAAATTGCCCCCAGGACAGACCTTTTCTAATTTGTTTTTTCACTTAAGTATAGTTGGTATACAATCTTATATTGATTATATTGGTTTCAGGTGTACAATATAGTGATCTGACATTTTTATACCTAACAATGTGATCCTCCCACTAATTCCAGCAATCACCTGTCACTGCGTAAACTTGTGGGAAAGCTTTGCCTGCAGAGCCCTCCCTGCCCCGCCCCCCCACCTTCTGCCACAGATGAAAATAAGTCTACCAACACACGATCTGCTTGGGGAGGAAAGATGGCCAATCTCTCAAAGGAGAAGGGCCAGGAGCCTTTTCCTCAATGGGCCTTTATTAGGTTCAATTTGCACAGGAATACAGGTAAAGCTCATCAATCATTGTCAGGCAGTAAGGATCAAGAGATAACATATAAAGAACTATGAAGGCTTATTCTGAGTCAGGGTCAGTTAGCTAAAGGGCTATAAGACTTTGGGAAACAAACTCATTTCATGCTTGGACCCTTATCAGAAAATCAAGGGCATTCTTAGCAAAGCAGCTTTCACAGAATTTTATATATTCTTTCTTAGGCCTGATCACCCAGGGGAACCCACCCTTTCCAGCACAGGGCTGCACAGCCCTCTGTCACTGTTTCAGGCTTAAGTCAGGCAGGGGAAGTAAGGCAGCCAGAGATTAGGAGACTTCTCCCAGACAGAATGAGGACTCAGGCTATGTCAGGATAGTGGGAGCAATGGTCCACCACCCCTTTTTCTATAGCCCCCCAAGTCCTTCCCTGAGGGCCCCTTCATGACCATGCCTGTATTAGGTCATCCTTCCATTGAGGAATCTTACCAGTCATTGGCTAACCAGTCATCTGCTTGGGGCCAAGCAGTATAAGTAAAGGGGACAGAGGTGGCACTCCTGCCAGGGAGATAAGCTTTGTCTCCTCTGTGGCTTAGGGTCCCAAGGTCTCTCACTCAGCCTTAGCGATGGGGGGTTACAGCTTCTTGAAACCAGGCAGGGCGGTTCCCAACATAAACTATCACAATATTATTGACCATATTCCCCTTCCCCTTTTGCATTTCCTTCGCAGGGGAGAAGGAATGCAGAGACTGGATGTTCTGATTTACTCAGGTATTGGACGAGATGTGGTGAGACCAGAAAGGGACAAAGGAGTTGCGGATACAGCGGGTAAGTACAGTACGATGGGGTGTGAACTAGGAAGGGGATGCAGTCCAGTGGGCACAGGGTAAGATCAACAGTTTCGATGTACCTTGCTGTGTTAAGCTGTTGTTCAAACGAGAATGAGAGAGAGTGAGCTGGTAAAATATATACAAGAAATTGGAGATAATAATCACCAGGTATAGAATATCGAGTACCTCTAGAAGGGGAGTGGGAAATGCTGTTGAGGTGGAATAGAAATACAATTTACTTTTTCTGTTACAGTTGACACTCCACATTATATTAGTTGCAGGTGTACAGCATAGTGGTTAGACATTTATATAATTTAAGAAGTGACCCCCGGGATAGGTCGAGCACCCCACCTGGCACCATACGTAGTCATTACAGAGGACATGCCCTTTTGAACAAGCAACAGAGACTGGGGCGCAGTGCAGTGAGTGCCAGTCCAGCAGGAGTGTCTCTAACATAATGTCCGTCATCAGCTACACCCTCCCGGAAAGACAACGCCGGCTCTCGGAGCATCTGAGGTTGAGACCAAGGGTTTGAGGGTATAAGAGGTAATGAGAAGACAGTTCCTTTTTTAAAAAAATTTTTTATCTATTGGTTTTAAAGAGAGGGAGGGAGGCAGGGAGGAGGGGGGAATGTCAATTTGTTCCACTTATTATATGTACTCTTTGGTTGGTGGTTATATGTGCCCTGCCCGGGAATTAAACCCACAATCTTGTTGTATCAGGACCATGCTCTAACCCAGTGGTCCCCAACCTTGTCAGCACCAGGGACGGGTTTCCTGGAAGACAACTTTTCCACGGACTGGGGTCAGGGGTGGTTTGGGGATGATTCAAGCACATCACATTCCAGCTCACCTCCTGCTGTGCAGCCCGGTTCCTGACAAGCCGGACAGTCACCGGTCCATGGCCCTGAGGTTGAGGGCCCCTGCTCTAACTGGCAAAGCTACCCAGCCAGGGGGAGAAGAAAGCTTCTTACGTTCTTCATCTACCACGCCCAACACACAGGCCTCGTTCCTTTTTGTGTGGCAACTGCCAGCAGTGCTCATCCGATTCAATGAACCCAAGGAGTCAGATAAAGTACAGTTCACTGGGGTCCGTCCCAGTTGCCTTCAGCCAGCTCAGGACGCCCTCTGCTGCACCAGGGCACCATGACCGTGGGCTTCCGTTGAATAAACCTCTGAGGACCCCTGGCTGGAGGAGGCAAACGTGGGTCGAGGTGAAATCACTGTGAGCTTATTGTCAATCGCATTCACACCGAGTAACTGAGCACCAGCCCGAGTCCCAAACGCAGAGGAGTGTCTTCCCTCCTGGAAAGAGACCTGGAGTCCGTAGTCCACAGCTGGGGTGACAGCACCATCGCAGACTCAGGCTCCCTGTCCTCTGCTTGCCTCATGATCCAGGATAGCTTCTACGGCGCCAGCCTCCCCTCCTTCCCATGGACAGTGACTCTTGCATGTGACTCAGGTCGTAACTCGTGGACCTGAAGCTTGATGCTGCTCCTAGGTTCTCACCTTGGGCCATGTGCCCCTTTCATCATGTTGGCTTCTTAGCCTCAGTGAAGACCCAGCTTCCGGGAGCTGCCCTTGGCATTGGCCCACCTAACTGACTCCACCTGCCCTTGTCTAGGGAGAGAATCAGACCTTCGAGCCATGAACCTGGGAACCTGAACAGAATGGAGGAAGGGTGAAGAGAGAGTTGCCCCATATTTAGGGTCCAGCAGGGTGCTCCATGCAGCCCGCAGCGTCCGCCCTGAAGCACCACCATCACCGCTGCACAAAGTGTGTTAGGTAGGGTTCTCCAGTGAAGCGGAACCAAGGAGATGTGCACAGAAAGAGAGAAGGAGATGTACCACAAGGAATGGGCTCACGTGGTGATGGAGGCTGGCAAGTCCCAAGTCCGCAGTGTGAACTGCCAGGCGGGGGACCTGGGAGAGCCACAGGGGCAGTTTCAGGGCAAAGGCGACCTGAGGAGGAGGTCCCCCTCACTCCGGGGGAGGTCAGCGTTGTTCCGGGCCGGCCTTCATGGACTAGACGAGGCCCACTCGCCTTACGGAGGGCAATTTGCTCTACCCAACAGTCACCGATTTAAATGTTAACCTCACACCAAAACACCTCCAAGCTGACACAGAAAATTAACAATCACACTAGGTAAAAAAACAAGGCAAGTGCATTCGCCGTAAGGGGTGGGGAGCCCTGTCGGTCATTACACCACACAATTCCAGCTACAGCACCCCAGGGCGCATCATGGCATGAGGCTGCGTGCATGGGCCCAACCAGGAGAACAACTCTCAAGAGCTGCCCAAGGTGCACGGACCCAGGCCACTGAGGTGCACACGCGTCGCAGGCTGGCTGCCTGTCCTGGCCAGCATGTGCCAGGGGCTGCGCCCCGCACCATGGGGTCCACTCTGAAGAACCAGGGCAGGTAGGTGGTGTGCAGGAGGTGTGGCCTCAGGTACACGGCAGCTCCTGCCAGCACTCGGGCCACTGGGAGAGGTGTGGACATGGGTCCCATGCAGGCACGCCCCCGACCACCACCACCACCCTGCTCTGGTGCTGGCTCGCAGCCGCATCAGCCCTCTGGTGGGAACTCGGATGAAGGCACGCGAAGGAGGCCTGAGTATTCACCCTGTGACTGTTACGGTACACGGCCTATCAGTGATGTACCAACTAGAAACTCTCTTAATCTCAGCATCGACCCTGAACATTCTGGTCCCCCTTGAGCAGACACGCCTTAGTTTTGTCTCAGGCCAGTTCAGGAAGTAAACCGGTTGTCCGGAGCTGCTCCATGTCCCCCAGATCCTTACGCTGAAGTCCGAACCCCCAGCCCCGCAGATCGTGACTGTGTTTGGAAGGAGAGCCTCAGGGAATTATGTGAAAAGGAGAGCACCGGGGTGGCCCCAACCCAGTGTGGCTGACGCCCTGAAGAGACAAGGAGGGAAGGACACAGAATGCACACAGGCCGCGGGGTGGCCAGGTGAGAGGGCACAGCAGGAAGACGGCCGTCTGCAAGCCCTGAGAAGGACCCAGCCCTACCAACACTTCGGTCTCAGACTTCCGGACTCCCAGCCTCCAGACCAGTGAGAAAATGAATTTCTGTTCTTGAAGCCACCCAGCCTGCGGTGTTTTGTCACGGCAGCCCAGCAAACTAGCGCAGCAGTTCAGCGATTTCTGTAATCCAATCTGCGATCAAAATGTCAGCTGCTGTGGAGTTATTCATCCTGATCACAGGGTCTCCTTCCCACCTGGGACCTCCCCACCGCACCCCCTCGCAACCCCCAGCTCCTTCAGAGGCCTTGCTGGCACGCGCCTGCAGGGAGGGGACGGGAGTCTGCATTCAGGAGGGACAGCCCTTCTCAGCTGGCTCTGTTTCGCTGCCGTGTGGCCCAGGCGTGTGGCCCAGGCATTAGGGACGCCAGCTCCAGCACAGTCGGGCGCTGAGAGCAAAGAGGTGTGCACTCCATCCTGGTCTAGCTCGACTTCATTTAAGAGGTTGTGTGCAGGTGACATGCCTGGTTCGGCTTCACACCCCCCTGACACCCCTGCACTCTCTGTCACGTGGGGCCCTTGCACCTGCCCAGGTGTGGCGCCCCTGCCCCCTCTGCCCGGGGAAGGTCCTCTAAGCAGCTGTGCAGCCACCAGGATGGCCTGTTTCATGCTTCCCCAACCTGCTCCCTAAGACCAGCTCGCGACTCCCCCTTCAGAACTGTCCTGAGGAAAAGTGGATACCAGTGTCCTAGTTCACCCCGAAAGTGCAGGGTGCAGAGGTTCTGGACCCCCACTTCTCCAAGGGCACAAGAGGGGAGTAACATGGGAAAGGGTAGAGTGCAACGCTCCGCTAAAGCAAAGCCTCGGACAGCTCCCGTTTCTCCCCGGCCCAGCCACTGGGAGTGGGGTCCTGGGGAAGCTGCCGGACCTGCACAGCCTGTCCAGAGCGTGCACAAGCCTCCCCACCTGAGCGCCAGGCTTTGGGGAGTCCCTACACCGTGCCCCTAGTGGCGGCTAACTCCCTCAGGGGAAAGGATTTCAGGCGGCACCCTAACCTTTGTGCTCCACTGCTCCTTGAACAACAGTGTGCTGACGGCCTCTGGCTGCCGAGCCAGTTCTGAGCTGGCTATGGGACCAGCCATCGTCCCCACCCTCAGGAGCTTTGCCGCAGTTCCGAGGATCCTGTCACTCAGGAAGTGGTGTCTGGGAGAGCTGACAGGAAGGCCTGAAGCTACCCAAAGACTGGAGCCTGGGGTCAAAGGCCACAATCTGGAGAGCAAGATATTTCAACCTCGGCACTGTGGGCATTTTGGACCAGCTGTTTCTCTGTTGCAGGGGCTGTCCTGTGTAGTGTGGGGCAGTTATGCACATCCCTGGCCCCTACCTGCCAGATGCCAGCAGCACTCACCCACCTCCAGCTGCGACAACCAGAAATGTCTCCAGAATAACCAGGTGTCCCCTGGGGGCCAAAATCACCCCCCCCCCCATTGAGAACCACTGTCATAGAGGTAAAACTATCGCAGAAATGAGGAGTAGGAGCAGGGACCGAGAAGGGAGCAGAGGAAGATGAGAAGCCCCAAAGTGCCGGGCAGGTGATGTGTGGGGCAGGTGAGGCGCGGGGTTTGATGGTGCACCAGCCCCTCCATGTTCAAGTCCACTCGGCCTCCCCACAGTCCTGGCCCGAAGCTTGGTCTGATGGGCTAGTGATTAGTAGGAAGGCACAAAACTTCTAGAGAAGAAGAAAGAAGTTCTTAGTATCTGTTATGAAGGAAAAAATTAGCAAAAACCAATAAATTAGATCCAAGTGAGGCCGAATGATGACGACACGCTGGGCAAGAGTCGTGTCCCCGCGAAGGAAACCACGGGCACGCGGTCACGCACACGTTTCTGATCAAAGGTTAACACAGCTGTGAACTACCACAGGTGCTGTCGAACAGGCGTTATGTGAACGGCTGCAGGCCAAACGTCGGGGGGCCGGGCAAAGGGGGAGACAGGAGAGGGAACCAGCTCTCCCCCTGCTGGAGACCAACGGGGTACCGACCACACACAACACTACCACTCACAGCTCCTTCTGACCGAGCACCTACATGCAGGAATCTTTACTAGTCGGTTTGGTTTAATCCTCGTGGTTCACCAAGTTTTACAGGTACAAAGAACTTGAGAAAAGAGGTTTTTTCCCCAAAGGCACTGAGCTAGAAACAAACAACAGAGCATTTAAACCTAGGACAGCTCGACCCCGGGGCCCATGCTTTTCCACCCTCCCGTGCTGTTCCAGGCAGAATACAGGCAGGGGAGGGCAAGTCGGTTTGCAGTTGTGAGTGTGCGAAACACAGGCTTTATTCTTGTGTTATTATTTATTGGATCGTTTTCCATACAAATAACTGTATGCCACCTTATGCCCACGCCTGCCGGTATAATAGCTTTGTGATACAGAGTTCTCGTCCACAGCTTTCCGGGTGAGCAGACGTCCTCTGGTTCCTCCGTAGGGCGGCCTGACTGACCGCCATAGCACTGCAATGACCAGGGCTAAGGCACTCACTACTGCCGCCAACAGGAGAGTCGCAGGCTTACCAAGCGTCGGGTGTATTTGTTCCCAAAACACTTAGGGCCTAGTTTTACTTACTTCCCGGTTATCGAAATTATGTAATTTCATTAAATGCTACCTAAACTGATAAAAAGTGAGTCTGAAAAGGAAAAAGTTATTTTAGTGAAAAGTAAATGGAATGCCCTGTAAAGACTCAATAAAGGTGAGCCACAGAAACAATCGCTGTTCAATTAGATGCTGGCAAAAGAAATACGGGTGAGTGGGGAAGTCGTTAAAAAGCTGAAGGATCAGGTTGCTCTACAGGGGTCGTTAAGCTCCCCCTGCGCCACCCCTGAGAACTGAAAAGGGAGAGCAAAGACAGCGCTTTAGCAGGATGGTTTCCCGGCTCTTTATGGGAGAGCTGGTATGTGTTAAGATGCATTTTTTAAGGTATGTGACATTTTATTCGGCCCCCAACTTTGACCACATGAAATCAAAAGACTTTGTGTCTTAGTGCTAACTGAAGGACAGATATCTCCACAGTGCGCTCTGGGAGCTGCGTTTCGATGTCTGGTCCTTGCTGGCCCCCGGAGCTCCTGGCTGTGTGAGTTCTGGGGTCCCGCGGGGTCTGAGCTCCGTCTGCTGCTGTCTCTCCACCGGGGCGGTGCCACTCACCTGCACACTGTGGCTAGTCCATTCTTCTTCCCCCACCCCCACCCCCACTTTTACTGAGGTATGACTGACAAATAAAATTGTAAGACAGTGAAAATAAATGTCTGGTCTTTGATGTAATGTGTATTTTTGTTAAAATTCAACTTTCCATTGGTCTCCTTTTCTTTTAGCTTTAGCATAACCTTTCGAAGTCCAAAGGAGAGGTTTGGTTTTCTTTTCTGAAGCATGGCAGAATCTCTCAGTTTTTGGACTGAACTCTAGAAGAGTAATTCTCTGTGATGGGGTGGGCTGCAAAACCCCATCATGAAAGAGAAAGAGCCCACTTCGAACAACTGCCAGGCAAGTAAAAAGACAACAGCAGTCAAGTAAGCTGCCCTCATGACGTGCCTGTCACAGGCCCCCACCGTGAAGAGTTACCCCACACCTCCACCCTCCTGGGGAAGGCAGAGACCTCTACTAACAGAGAAGGGGCCGGACAAGGCAGGGAAATAGGAGATGCCAACCAGCTCCCACCTGTTCTTCCCCTGCGGGCTGCTGGCTGGCTTCAGACCTGTGACGAGGAGGGAGAAGCCTCCACTTTTTAGGTCACAGTTTTATTACATAGGACTGGGCATTGAAGACAGCTGCGTTCTGACTGAAGTGGTTACATGACCTTTTGTTACCTAAGAATCAGGTGACCAGCAGTGGGTCCAGGGACAAAGAAAAACAAACCCATCAGGCCAGTGTAAGACACCGTGAGTGACAAGAAGGAAGTCACATTATGACCACATCCCATGAGATGCTGTTACTCAATGTGGTGGGTACCCAATGTACTAACAACACTTCAATAAAGTGTCTACTAGGAAAGTTCTCCCTTATTTTTGGCAGTGGAGTGTAACTCTGGATTTCCAGCAGCACTGTGAGTTCTCTCCCCCATGAGTCATTTCAGTGGGGATTTCAGAGCTTACCACACCACTGTCCCAGGATCATGCAGAGGTGCCCTTCAAATTTAGAAACAGCATGCAAATTTACAACTTAGATTCTTCCAGACATTTTATGGCTTCCTTGGTGTTTTTCCTAAACATTTCTAGAAATTCTTTTAGAAGAGCATGAGGAGGAACAAACACTGGCTGCTCGGACAGTTAAACTCCTGCCGTTTCGGGGTCTATACATGGAAACCCTGTCACAGTCCAGCATGTGTGTTCCCCACCTTCCGCCCCATCAGCTGGAAGACGGGAAGGGAATGAGAAAGGCTGTTTCGGGCCCAGCCTGGAAACGCCATCCATCCCCCCATACATGCCATTATCTGGAACTCGGCCGCATGGCCACACGCGACGGCACGAGAAGAGGGACCCTGCAGCTCACTCTGCCGCCAGGAAGAAGAGGGAATGGGTCTGGTGAGTGGGTGAGGATTTAACAAGTCCAGTCCACACGCACAAATATATGTGTTTTTTTCCTATAATGTAATAGTTAAGATATAAATTAATATTCACAGGATACCATGAAGTGTGATGACATAGTTATATTCATCATGGAGGGGAGGAAAATTTTTCCTCCATGCTTCCAAGTTCTTTTGACTGGTTTAATAATTACATTGACATAGATTAACCGGAGGGAAAAAATTTAATTTTATATGTACAGGAGCCCCAAGTTACAAGACTCGAGGGCAAAGCAGGAACCCGAGGCTGGGAATGGGATCGGGGCCTGGGTCTTCCAAGGAGAGGAGGGTGGTAACTCATAGAACGGGAGGAAGAGATGTTTGGTGATTCGATGTTTGCCCGGCTATACAGATAGGTTTTACTGATAACAGTACTCATTCTGGGCCTGGCCCCCTAGTACATTTTTTTAAAAATATATTTTATTGATCCCCATCATTCCCCCCACCCTGCACACCCTCTCCCACCCACATTCCCCCCTTTAGTTCCTGTCCATGTGTCATAAGCTCTTTAGCTTCTACATTTCCCACACTATTCTTGCCCTCCCCCTGTCTATTTTCTACCCACTATCTATGCTACTCATTCTCTGTACCTTTACCCCCCTCTCTCCTCCTCCCATGACCCTGTTGCTAACCCTCCATATGATCTCCATTTCTGTGGTTCTGTTCCTGTTCTAGCTGTTTGCTTAGTTTGCTTTTGTTTTAGGTGTGGTTGTTAATAGCTGTGAGTTTGCTGTCTTTTCACTGTCATATTTTTGATCTTCTTTTTCTTAGATAAGTCCCTTTAACATTTCATATAATAAGAGCTTGGTGATGATGAACTCCTTGAACTTGACCTTATCTGAGAAGCACTTTATCTGCCCTTCCATTCTATATGACAGCTTCGCTGGATAGAGCAATCTCAGATGTAGGTCCTTGCCTTTCATGACTTGGAATACTTCTTTCCAGCCCCTTCTTGCCTGGAAGGTCTCTTTGGAGAAATCAGCTGACAGTCTGATGGGAACTCCTTTGTAGGGGACTGTCCTCTTTTCCCTTGCTGCTTCTAGAATTCTCTGCTTCATTTTAATCTTGGCTAATGTAATTACGATGTGCCTTGGTGTGTTCTTCCTTGGGTCCAACTTCTTTGGGACTCTCTGAACTTCCTGGACGTCCTGGTAGTCTATTTCCTTTGCCAGATTGGGGAAGTTCTCCTTTATTATTTGTTCAAATAAGTTTTCCACGGTTGCTCTTCTTCTTCCCCTTCTGGGACCCCTATAATTCGGATGTTGGGACGTTTAAAGATGTCCCGGAGGTTCCTAACCCTCTCCTCATTTTTTTGAATTCTTGTTTCTTCCTCATTTTCTGTTTGGTTGTTAGTTTCTTCCTTCTGGTCCACTCCATTGATTTGAGTCCCAGTTTTCCTTCCACCTCTATTGGTTCCCCATGTGTCTTCCTTCATTTCACGTATTGTAGCCTGTATTTTTTCATCTAATTTCTGAGCAAAATCAACCAATACTGTGAGCATTTTGATGACCAGTGCTTTAAACTGTGCATCTGATAGGATGGCTATCTCTTGGTCACTTAAAGGAATTGGCTCTGGGGCTTTCATTTGTTCTCTGGTTTGGGCCATTTTTGGTGGGGTTTTTTTTTTTGTTTGTTTTGTTTTGATTTTAGTCTGATCTTGGCTATTATGTAGTGAGGGGTGGAGCCTTAGGTGTTCCTCAGGGCGGGGCAGCCCAGTCGCCGCTGGGTTGTGATGCTATAGATGGAGACGGGGTCCGAGAGGGAAAAATGGCGCCTGTTCCACTCTCTCCTGGACTCCGGTCCCTTCCGCTGCTTCCCCTTCGCCTGGATTATCTGTGTGAGCGAATGTGGGACCACCTGGTCAGCCAGCCGCCTTGTGCGGCCTCACTGGGTCTGCGCAGTTGCCCCTCTGTGCTCGGGGTCAGCCAGCTGCTGCCTGTAGGTCTGGGGACCGCCAGCCGCCGCCTGTGCACCTGGGAACTGCCAGCCACTGCTACTTGCGTTCCTGGGGCCGCACCTCCACTTTTTCCTGCCACGACTCCGCCCCTCTTACCGGTCTGGATGAATGGTTGTTGGACTTCTGTACAGTTCAATTTTCTATAAGTTCTGGTTGTTTTCTTGTTTCTAAATATTTGTTGTCCTTAATTTTGGTTGTGAGAGGAGGCACAATGTGTCCGCCTACACCTCCATCTTGGCCGGCCTAGTACATTCTTGCAGGTAAGGGAGAGGTACACATTCTTCTTGAGTCTGCTGGGTCTTGATTGACTTCCATTCAGAATAATCTACAAGCCAAAGTGGCACATTTTGGGGTGGCATATTCTGCTCTCCTTCAGTCATTTTCCAAAGAATTTAGAAATGCAACAAATGCACACTTCAGCTGAATGCCTAATGGCCAATTGTTATCATCAATCTTTCATCAAAGACAAATAACACTATCACAGAATGAACTTTAGAAAATCAAGAATAAATCTGAAGCTTTATTCAAAGTAAATAAAACTATTCTTCTATTAAACTACTTAGTAGTAGTAGTTTAAATTTATATTCATTTTAATCATATTATAATAATTTCCCAGTGTGTCAGCTGCTAGATTACTACCGAGGTCGTTGCTGAACCTTATGACAACATAATTCCAGCTTTTCCAAAGGCCAAGGCTAAAGCCACATGCGCAGCGAATTTCAGAAAACACCAAGGTCAACGTGATACCAGGGTTTATCCTTAAAAAACTTAATACTTATCATCTCTTTGATGTCTTCAGGTGAGACTCCCATGCAGAACCAAAGCATTCACCTCCTGGCATTTACCCTCAACATCTCGCTCATTCCTTGCTTTTAATGTCTGAGGCCCTGGAACACTCCCCGGCCCTTCCCAGTCCCTTCTTCCAGGGGCTGGGTCCCCTTCCCTGTGGTCCTACTTGGAAAGCAACTGGCCACCACACGGCCCCACCTCCATCCGGAACCACTTCCACCTCCAGGGCCCCCTGCTCAGAGGACGGGCCTCCGGACACTTTGGCTTGCCTAAACACGCCTAAGCTTTCCATGCTTTGAGGACATGGCCTTGGACAGCCTGGTTTTCCTTTTTAAGAAAGACTTGCCCTGGCCAGGTAGCTCGGTTAGAGTGTTGTCCCAGTGAGCCAAGGTTGTGGGTTCCATCCCAGGTCAGGGCACAGAAATGATCAACCAATGAATGCATGACTAAGTGGAAAAACAAATGGATGTTTCTTTCTCTCTCCCTTCCTCTCTCTCTCTCTCTTTCTAAACTTAAAATTAAAACAACAACAACAACAACAACAACACCCCACTCTGTGACTGCCACCCCTTTCGGCTCCCCTCCCGCCCAGACCTGCCCTCTATTCTACCATTTGGCTATCCTTCATCTGGGCAGAAGCACAGCGCAGACCTCCTGGGTCATTTGGCTATCGGAGGCATTTCATTCCTAGGCACAAGACGACTTTCCCGTGTCTACGCTGTCTCCTACCGAAAGGAAGACTTGGTATTCAGCTCAAGGGCCAGTGGGCGTAATGTAAGGATGTCCCGAAAAGGAGACACTCACTTTAGGTTCATCAGTCTGATGAGATGAAACATACCTTAAGTCACTTTCTCTGCAGTGGTTGCACCATCATTTTGTGAAGGGTTTCTGGTATTGCTCAGGTCCCCAAGGGAAGCCTGTTGTGTGTGTTTAAGAGAGCGGACTCTGAAATCAGCTTGATTTCATCCAAGGTAAGGTTTTACCCCTTAGCTGCTGTCACTGAGCCCTCTGTGGGGACAGATGAAACAGTGCATGTAGAGCACCCACCAACGTGTTGGCCATCATCTCCCACCTCTCTGCCTACACCTTTCCTTGTCCTTCTTTCCTCTTCAGAAACCTGGCATATCTTGGATTTCCCCGCGTCTCCCACTGGGTGACACATCTCATACGGACTTTAACCTCTTCAAGAAGGGCGAGCCTGGATTTGATCTGGGACAAACTAGCACGTTCCATTTGGGCTTCATTAGTCCCTTCTCCTGACTGTACACCCCTGCCTTCCTCCCCAGTCTGGACCCGTAGAGTGGCCTTCTAAGAGCCCACACAAACTTGGCTTTGACCCAGGGCTTGGAACAGCACTTAGATTTTTTGCTTTTGTTCCCTCGCTAGGTGGTGCTCTTTCCCAGAGTTCTACAAAGCACTGCCTTTCCATTTGTTGAAAAGGTGTACCGAACCATTCACATTCGGGGAGCCCAGGTTGTGAGATGACCTTGCCCTGGTGTCACCCCAATCCGCCACATCCCAGATCACTGGTGCTTTGACCAGAAGTCTGTGCTGGTGCGGATGGGCGTGTTGGCTGGAGAGCACGGTTGCTGTCTGCGGTTTTCTGTCTTGTGGGGCTGACCCTTCCCTAGTCCAGGAAGCCAGTTTGATGGGGAGCATGCTGTCTGCACCTGGTGTTTCCAGACTGCCGGCTTCTGGGCTTTATGAAGCAAAAAGCAAGCCCAAGGAACTCACCCCCGTGTCATTCTCAGTTACCTAGCCAGGGTGCCCTGTGCTTGTTTTACAGACAACGTCCAGGCTTTTTAGCGGTGCTTAGGAAGAGGAACATGGAAGAATGTGCCCACTCCATTTCCCCAGAAGTGGACACTTCTCAGAATTGTATTAGGAACCAGCTTGCTTGCTGTGTGGAAGAAGGTTTTGTGGGTAGCAGGGGACCAGCTATAAGGCTGGTGCAGTGGTCCATGAGAAAAGATGAAGACATGGACACAGATGAGCAGGGCAGAGGACAATATTTAGGAGGTTAATAAAGGCAGGAAAGAGCCATGGACGTAGGTCTTACATTGTTCCTAACCGATGTCCGTAGCAGGTGGTCAGTGTGATCGTTAAGACTACAACTGCCTCAAGCCCAGGGCTCTTCTCTGGCGGAAGGGCAGCTTCGTGATTTGTCCAGGGAAAAGCAGGCACAAGGCTTTTGGATGCACTGTTTTCTGAAATAAGTGGGTCTTTTAGTTTACTGGTAATAAAGAGCTGCCTTTTTTAAAAATTAAGAGGTTTCGTGAATGTTCGACACCCCCCCCCAAAAAAAAACATACCTGGTGTACCCTCAGGTTAAGCACAGTTAGCATGCAGCAGAGGCAAACAGAAGAGTATTTTGAAAAGTTTTGGGAATAAGATTGTCCAACCCCCGTGTAGCTAGGTCTGTGCTATAAAGTCCCGTCTTCTGGAAGTGAACTGCGGTATTTCAATGTCTGCCCTCGCACCTCGCCGAACAGGAGGGCTGCGATCGCAGGAGCGATACTGCCCCAGGGAGGGCGGCTGTGTCTGATCTTGGGCTCAGTAAAGGAAACCAATTCCTATCTGAGATTTTAGATTTTACTCAACTCCCTGTAGGTGAATTGCTTTATTATATATCTTTTTCTGAGAAAACCCTAGCTTCGTGGCTACTTTTCCATTTTCTTTAACTTGTTTACAATGTAAATTCCCTTTTTCTCTCATTGTGTAAGTCAGCATGTGTTGAGCCACAGGCAACAGCGATCCTGAGGGGCGGTGATTTAAAATACGAAGACGCCCCTATTTTACTTCATCAAAAGCCCAGCGACTGGCCGTCCCTGGGTCAGTGTGGAAGCTTCACCATGGCGCCTGGGGTCTGGGGACTCCCACCCTGCACTCGCACTCGCAGCAGGCTGGCTTCTCCCCTCCCACCTGGTGCTCCCCATCCTAGGAGTTTCTACAGGTGCCAGCTTACAGCCTCTCCCAGCTGCTGGCACACAGGGAGGGAGGGAGGGCGAACAAAGCACTTTCTCCTCCCAGAGAAGATAACCTTTCTCAGAAACCGCAAGAGGCTTCCTCTGGCCCTGGGCCAGGACTGGTCAGCTGGCCAGTCCTGCCTGGAAGGAGACTGAATGCCACTGTTCGGTCAGGAATGCCACAGCACCCGCACTTAACCAGGGCTTCTCACCAGAGGCCTCCTGCCCGTCGAGAGGCACTGGAAATGTAGAGGGAGCCCTTTCAGCTGTCACACAAAGAGACAGGTGCTACTGGGGTGCAGTGGGTAGGTCTAGGGGTGCTAAAGGTCCTAAAACGCACGGAGCACTTTTGCATGCAACACAAACTTCATCCTATGCAAAATTCTGATACCACGCCTTTTAGCAATTTAGCGAACGTTGGTTTAGACCAGCCGTAATTCATCCCCTACGCTGAAGATACTACGACTCAAACACAATCAGGGCACCATCAGCAAGAAAAGGAACGCAGCTCCAGAGGTGTGTGCCGTGCACTCTGGTGGAAGCCGGAAGGAGTTCAGCGGTGAGCAGTCACGCTGGCACAGTGCATTCTCTGCAGAAAGCACTGTTATTTGCACTGAATGGGTGGCAAAGAGAAAACGACAGAAATCAGGACCGTCTCCAAAGGCTGGGAAAACTTAATTTTTCCCAATGATGGGGATTTCCCAGGAACTGGACAGGTTTGTTCCCAAGAAGTGGCTCTGAGTTCCCCACGCTACTCTCTCTGCTCCCTGCCCCCACCAGGATTCAGAATAATTAAAACCCAACTGTAGAGCCACGCTTGGGGGATAAAAATCTGCTTTGAAGACCCTGTCCTTAGTACATGGAGCAGGTATTTAGGAAATGTTGCGTGGGTGTATGACAAACACGTTGATTCAAAATAACACAAGGACACAAAGCCTGAAAAATTGGTCAGCATCATCATGTTCAAGGAGATAGGTACAATAAGTAGGATTTAAAAAAATTTTTTAAACAATTAAAATTAAAAAAAAGAAAAAAATTTAAAGATTTTATTTATTTTTAGACGGCGGGGAAGGGAGAAAGGGAGGGAGAGAAGCATCAATGTGTGGTTGCCTCTCACATGACCCCTCCTGGGGACCTGACCTGCAACCCAGGCATGTGCCCTGACTGGGAACTGAACAAGTGACCCTTTGGTTCGAAGGCTGGCGCTCAATCCACTGAACCACACCAGCCAGGGCCGATTCTATCAGTTTAAAAATTCCTTGTTAGAGTGTCAGTGAAGCTGTTTGTGGTCTGCAAAGAAAACGAAGACCAAACATTGTTAGCTTTAATTATCAGTTAAAGTTTTAGATGTTAACAGTCTGAAAGGTTAGATATGTGGGTTGGCATGCTGCGTTGCTGTTCACAGAAAACTTTTGCAAGAAAGCACAGAACACATTCACTTAGAAAGAGAAAATTAGCCTAGAACACAGGTGGCAAACACAAGGCCCGTGGGCCGCATCCGGCCCTCCGCCTTGTTTTATGCAGCCTGGCACCTTGTTTCTACCCAGCGACAGCCCCGAGCTCCTTGCCCCTGGTTAAGGAGTCGTTACATTTACACAGTCCTAAAGTTACATGCGGCCCTTTGAAGGCCACCGCAAGGCTGATGTGCCCCTGGTGAAAAGGAGTTTGACACCCCTTTCCAGACTCTAAAAAGCTTGGTTTAGCTCTCATACCTATACAACTACACATCCCTTCGTTCGACCCATAAGAAGCTAAATAAAGAATGTCTCTGAAGCTAATTGCTAATGAGCAGCGGACAACCCGGTGAGGCCAAGTGCAAAGAGCACTGCAGACAGAAGAAAGGGCTGCGCAAGCGCACTCGCTCCTGGGAGAGGCTGCTGTGCGCACGCTCAGGGTCCTGGTCTCACCAGCGCTGACACTCAGGGGACACTCAGCTCCCATGGATCGCTGTCAGCTTCCTCCACTCCCAATTCTACCCACGTCCAGGGTCCCTGGACTTTCTGCGTGCCAATGACACAGGCCAGACTGACTGCAAATGTCTTTTTCTTCTTCTTTCCAAAAAACCTGGTCTCCCTATTAACATTTTATTAGGTGGTCCCTAAATCAAAGGAGGAGGAGTAAAGGTTAGAGGGTAAGTGCAGGCGAATGGGAAAGAAGCGGCCAACGGACTGAACGGCATGTAATGTTTAAAACAGCCACGTGCAAGAAACATCATCCGACTCCACTATCTCATTTGAACTTGCAGCTTCGAGTGGCATGAATAATGAGGACTCTACTAGGCCTGACTCGGGTGCTCAATAAACATTTATTGTTGATAGTTTCACAAAGTTTTCTTGGAAGGGTAATACTTAATTTTGCTCGTACTTTCAGATTTGCAGTACTACTCTTCCTCCGGTGCTTTCTGCAGATTGGAGGTTACCCCACTCTTACGTATTTTAAATTTGATCATTTGGCTCACGTGGTGACCACCAGCGGGCTCCCTTACAAGTGTGTTCTCTATAATTAGATAAATTACCGGGGAGTGGTAGTTCGGCGCCGCAAGAACACTGCCATTTTGCAGCAATCTGTCATCTCTACAGATTTTAAAGTCCATTGATAATCCTTGCCTAAATCAATTATCTCTTTAGCATTTGTGTAATAGTCATTTTCTAACTACATCATTTATTCTACGTTTATTTCCTAGCACCATATAACTTCCAGAGTAAGAAGTTGGTATGGCCCTGGCTGGTGTAGCTCAGTGGATTGAGCGCGGGCCTGCGAACCGAAGGATCGCGGTTCGATTCCCAGTCAGGATGCCTGGGTTGCCAGGCCAGTTCCTGGCAGGGGACATACAAGAGGCAACTGCACATTGATGTTTCTCTCCCTCTCTCCTTCCCTTCCTCTCTAAAGATAAATAAATAAAATCTAAAAGGGGAAAAAAAAAAAGTTGGTATGCAGTCATTTCCAATGATGGCCATAGTCTCCTGTCCCCTTCTTGCTCATCAGGTCCAACCGCAGAGCACAGATTTTTATCTACTCAGTATTTACAATTGATTGTAGTCATTTGCTGAAGTTGCTCTAAATTTGGCCTGTGGGTGCTCTTTTAAGCCGGCTTCCTTGTCTGTTTAAAATTTACTTTTAGAACCCTGAAATACCAATCCAAAAGAACCTACGCACCCTAATGTTCACAGCAGCACAATTTACAATAGCCAAGTGCTGGAAGCCAACCTAGGTGCCCATCAGTAAATGAATGGATCAAAAAACTGTGGTACATTTACACAATGGAACACTACGCAGCAGAAAGAAAGAAGGAGCTCCTACCCTTTGCGACAGCATGGATGGAACTGGAGAGCATCATGCTAAGCGAAATAAGCCAGGCGGTGAAAGACAAATACCATATGATCTCACCTATAAGTGGAACCTAATCATCAAAACAAACAAACAAGCAAAATATAACCAAAGACACCGAAATTCAGAACAGGCTAACAGTGACCAGAGGGGAGAGGGGAGGGAATTTCAGGGGAAGCGGGGAAGGGTTTGAAGGAACAAGTATAAAGGACACATGGGCAATAACAAGGTGGGGGGTGGAGATGGGAGGGAGGAGGGGAGGGCTGGGGGTGGGCTGGGACAGAGATAAGGGGCAGAAAACTGTACTTGAACAATTAAAATTTTTTTTAAAAATTTACTTTTAGAGACCAAATATACAGACAGATATGGCTGGACCATGTATAGAAATAGAATTTTGACACTGCTGGTAGCAAAGTGCATAGGAAATCCACCCCCTCATCTCCAGTATCCTGCCCAGGAAGCCAGCCTACTAGGAGTCAGAGTCAGAGCAAGTCAGGCTGCCATCTCTGTAACAACCCAGAAGCCTAAACCAACCGTCTATGTAACAACACTCAGCTCGAGATGGCCGGGTTTGATTCAAAACTGACAGCTTCCCTGCTATCTGTCCCACTTCCAACCTAGAACCAACTGAAGAAAGCCAAATCTACACCCCTAATTGATCCCGGGGCTGCCCCACCTCTAATCAGCTGCCTCCAGCTTCCCTGCCCACAGCCCCTGTCAGGGCACAGATGGGCCCTTGTGTCCCCCACCGAGAAGCTCGCCCCCTCCTCTGCCTGCCTTTGAGTCTCTGCCAAACCCAAGCAATGGTGGGGGGACTCTTGCTACAGCAACCTCTGAATTAAGTAGCCTTTGCTTTTCTCATTTTGTCTTATTTCCACACTTCATTGAGGTATAATTTGCATACATACGAAGGTGTAACTTACATGAGGTCTAACAGATGTGAGGTATAATTTACATTAAACGCATCCATTTCAGTGGTACAGTTTAATGAATTTTGACAAACATACATACCTGGGTAATCATCACCCATGGACATGGGATATTTTCATCACCCACCAAAGTTCCTGTTTTCCTTTCCAGTTGATTCCTGCTCCTTTTCCCTCCTTGCCAAGCACGGATTTGACTTCTATCACTAGAGATTAGTTCTGCCTGTTCTCCTAAACTCTGGTGACAGACCTCCACTCGCCTACGTGTTTCTCTTGCACTCAGGCACAAGGAAACATCTGACTTAACATGTACCTTTCCCTGCCCCAGAACTGGAATCAGTCAATTCTCCAAGATGCTCTGGGTCTATTTCGTGGGAAATGAAGTTAGAAACCACGATAGGCTCGGCAATTGTGTTCATTGTTATTGTACGGAGACCTGCCCCCATGGTGTGCCAGGGGCAGTTCAGCTCTAGTTTCAACGCTCCAAGTTCCCATCTCAGGACATCCAAGTCCCTGGCAAACAGGAACAGCTGGTCAACCTACTGCTTCTATCTGGGCGCTTTCAGTGCACAGAACTAGGAAATTTACTTTTAAAAATCATGTGCTCACATTGGTATTTCCAATTTCAACATGACACATTTTTTTCTGAACATTCTTGATCTTATGTGTATCTCATTTTCTGGTACGCTTAAAGTCTCATACGTTGTAACATTAAAACATTTGTGTATCCTACTATACAGTTCCAAAACTATATAGCAATGATATTACCATTAATTATACACCAGAGTGAAGCTGAAGATTGCTCTGCAGTTCTTTTTTCATCCTTAGAATATATCCCACCACAGATACTCTGAGTACTATGTTTAAGTACTATGTAAATTCTGGGGAATAATTCTCTCTGTTTAACAACATAGTTATGTCACCAATTTGCCTTCAACTTTGGGTTTACTTTCCTTTTTTATTTTTTGGCTATGTAAATAAAAATTAAAAAACAGGTTAGACTTGCCTCTGTTTATTTCCCCTCCCCCCACTTCCCTCTATAGGTAACCATTTTTATTGTTCCTGGGATATCCTTCCAATTTTCCGTATCACCTGGAGCTCATTCCAAAGCAGCAGCATCGTCCTAATGTGTACTCCACTGTAAGCGAGGACGAACAGTCCTTTGTGTTTAAGGGCCACTGCTATTTTTTTTTCTGTCACTTGTCTGTTCATGTTCTTGCCCATTTTTCTCTTTGAACTGTGGTCCTTTTCAGTTTTCAAGGGTCTTGTGATGTAAGTTGCAAATACTTTTTCCACATTGATCTGATTTCCGGGGATATACCATTATCCCTTTGACCATCTGGAGTATACTTTAATCTTATCCTCATAAATCACCTAGTTCTAGGGCACCTTTGGGGATAAAACAGTTTTGGTAAAGCTGGATAAGGGCGGACCAATCAAAGAATTATCTGACCCCAGGAGTCAGTGTGAGAAGAGACTGCTTCTCGTTTACCAGGTGACACCATCGTTCTTACGCAATGGTCCCGATGACACCAAGTTCTCCTCTTAAGACAGCATATTCGAATTACAAAACTTATTTTATCGGGTTCATTAAAAGCACACAAGGTGCGCTTCCTCTCGTTTCTGGGTTAGCGAGGCGCCCCTAGAGTTGCTGACAAAGGCAGAGTCCATCTGCAAGACAACAGCTCCTCCGCTTCGCCTGGAGATGTCGTCAGGACTGAATCAAGAGGCCAGGCGGCCGCACTTCACGACAGAACAGAAGGCATCGTTTTCTAAGCTCTTAAAACTCGTAACCGTAAGCTTGAGGAAGCCCGAGTCCGTTCTCCACCCGCCCGGCGGCCGCGCTCCTGGGCTTGCACTGGCCCGCCAGCGCGCGGAAGAATCACAGACAGGCTTTGTAAGCACACATCCAATCACGCGCCACCTTGGCTCAGATTCCTCCGCCAGAGGCCGCGCCGCAGCCGCAGCCGCAGGTAGCCAGCGAGCGCGTCCACCCCAAGCCGCTGATCGCGACCTGCAGCCCTTCCCGTGATGCCTTGCGGCTGACCTCTGACCTCGCGGTCCAGCCCGCCCCGCGGGCCGCATCTCCCCGCCCCCGCGGAGCTTGCGGCGCTCCCGCAGCCGCGGGGGTTGCCACCGGAGCGCAGCTCCTGCTTCGCTCCTAGAGTGCCCGGGTCGAGCGCCGTCCATTCGCCCTTCCTCCCTGTGACGGGGCCCAGCGGCCGCCGGGGGGTTGCGGCCGTGTCGCGAGGCGACAGGTCGATGAGTGGGCGGGACGCGAACGAGAAGGGGCGGGAGTGAGCGGGCGGCGGCGCGCTTGGGCCGGGGCAGGGCGGCGGACGGGGCGGGGCGGCGGGAGGAGAGGGAAGGGGGTGGGGCGGCGTGGCCTCCCTTCCTCCCTCAGCGCCATTTTGTGGCGGCGAGACCCGCAAATAAAGGGGAGCGCGGGGGGCCGTCGCTACCGTGATCGGGCGGCCTCGACGGCGATCGGGCAGCGTGGCCTCGGCCTATGTGACTAGGCGGCGCCGGCGCGACCTCTGTCTGGAGAGGTAGGTGCGAGCCTCCGGCGGGAGCGGCCGCGAGGGTATCTGGGTCCCAGGGCTGAAGCGCGGCCGCCGTGGCCCAGAAGGGGCGCTTAGAGCCTGGCGGGCGACTCCAGGCTTCCGAGCTCGCCGGCTTCCCGTTAGCCGCGCCGCATTCCCGCCTGCAGGGACACTTCCGCTGCTTCGAGGCCATTACCTCCTTCCTCCGTCCCCTGGGCCCGGGGCGAGGTGGGCGCTCCCGCGGACTGGCGAGACCGGGAGTCCGCCCCCTCGGTGTGCGTCCTGTCCCCGCCTCGGTTTCGCCCCCTCCCACCCACTGGCTGGATCCCGGGGCTAGCGGTGCTAAGGAGGGCAGCAAGGGAAGGGAAGCAACGTTTGTTCACCAAATTTCACATCGCGCAATAGGCTGTTGCTGCAGCTGCGTTCCCCTGTAGACTTCCATTTTTGAATGATTGGTGCATTCTGAGTTAAAAGATAATTCTCTGTTGAATTACTTCCAGATTTTCGTGAAAATTTAGTCTCATCTTCGATCCTTGTCTGGCTGTTAGTTGATTTTTTTGTTGTTAGTAGAGAAAGTCCAAGTTCTTGTTTTGGTAAAATCAGTTAGATGTTTGATCCTAAAGGACTACGTTAAAAATCCCAAATAACCGTGTTTATATAGTAAAAGACGATTCTTTTGCGCGAGATAGAAAAATATTTCCATGAGCGTGTTACAGCTGTAAATTGTCCATCTAGTTTTCCATCTCTTAGAATTTAGTTAATTCCGTTGCTGGAAAATAAGTGGAAGTCAGCTTTATCACCACAGCCCCATGATGTGGATGTGAGAGTTGTAATAATTGTAAAATAATAATTACGTTTGTACAGGATATTACAGTCTTTCAAAGTCCCTTACAGTCTTGTATGTATGTAGTACAGACTCCTCTTGAAAATATAGGGGTGGGCAAAAGGTTTACAGTTAGAATGAAAGATAATGACAACAATTAATAATACAAGAACGAACGTTTTAGCTGACTCGGCTGTAGGTTTTGCCCCACCCCATATACTTAGTAGCAGTCTTGATGGTTTTCATTAATTGTATATTATGTAGCTATTGAAAAAATTTTCTTGCTCTTAAAAATTTTATGTTGGTGGGTTATTTAGCAAAACAAGACCTGGATAGTATTAAATTATCTCTCACTTTTGTGACTCTAAGTAATTTTCTATTACTAAGTTTATCAGAGATAAAACTTTAATATTCCCATAATAGTACATTGGTTATTAAGGTGGTGCATCAGGATAGAAATCAATGTTATAAATAAATGTTCTTCTCTCTTGAAAATGTAGGTGGTGGAAATTTTTCCTAAATGCACATTAAAATCTTTTATGTTAAGTGTTAGTATTTTATGTGAAACCCCCCTTTTTTTTGGTATAGCACTTTTATGGCACTTCAAGCATTGAGATTCGCAGCACTTTATGAGGCAGGCAAAATTAGTGTCCCCTTTCTGCTGATTTAGAGACTGTAGCCCAGCAAGTTAAGTGACTTGCTCAGAATGACGTGACTGAGAAGGTTCTGTACAAGAGTCGGGAAAAGGTGGTCTTCCCATTCCTAATTAGTGCCCTTTCTGCTACAGTGCCGAGGCTAGTGCAAGGTCACATTAGTAATTTGTTGTGTTAGGAGTTTGAACCACGTACATGCTTTCCTGCGGAAGTTGTATTGCCTGGTGCTTGCCTCTCAGTTTAGACAGGGCTGAGTTGCATAACTTAGATCTCAGTGCTAAGAGCCAGGGAGGGGTACTGGGATCTGGGATGCTGGGCACCCAGCCAAGCAGAACCGAGCCTGCATGTCGTATGCTGGTTTTCAGTGTTAGGGCATCAAGAATGGGCGAGGCTTCTGACATTCTAAACTTGAGATATATTGTCTTTGAATTAGCCGTATAAATAACAAACCATTACATAACTTTAAAATCATGCTTAATCATTTTCTTAAGTGTGCTAAAAGTTAACCAAATTGGCCAGTTTTGAATTTCATTTATTTTGCTTTTCTGCATTCTCTACTTTAGCTAGCTGTAAGCTGCTTGATCATTATTCTGGATGAGAGAGTGGGGAATTACCCGTCTTCATTAGTTACCAACTTTTGTCATTTTATCATCTGGAAAATGGGAACTGACTTTCAAAGTGTCTCATAGCACTGAACATACATTCATTTTTTCCTCCAGTGTTCAACTCCAAATGACGTTTCAGTAATTCCACTTTTCTGGTGTGAGAACAGATTGTACTGAGAACCTGGACTGCTCACTGTCTTTATGGCTTAGAATTGAGTGTAGATGTTTATTGCACTGTCAGTTGGGTCCAAAAAAATACCTTGGGCAATAATAAATTTCTTAGCACATTTGTGAAAGTCAAATTTGAGAACTAGGTTCTATTTTGACTAAATAGTTGGATGTTGATGCTTTCAAATTTTAAACCTGTTCTAATTTGCCTGTGTCAGACTGCCCATTTAACTATTGTTCAGTATCATGGACTCAAGAAAAGATTGACTTCTCATCAACTAAAGATAAGAGAGGAGTTTGTAAATGCTAATGCCTTGAACCCTCCAGTTGCGGATCCTGTGACAGGTGGTGTGATCTCTGGCTGTGAGAACTGACATGTGCAATGCAGAGATTTACACAGAGCCTGTATTTACCCTCCGCTTGTATTACAAGCTTAGAAACTCGCTATTAAAAAGAAAACACAAATATTCTCTAAGCAGTTTGTTATTAAAATCTACCCAGCATCAAACTTTTAAGGAAAGAGAACATAAGCCAGTGTTAGAAATTAAAATAACTCACTGTTTAGAATTCTAAGAATTAGAGATCACCAAGAATTTTGCTCTTAAACGCTTAAGACTGTTTTCTTAAACCTGTCAATTCTCCCTTGGGTTTTTCAAGAAGTAGTAATTGGGGGGGCCTTTTTTTTCTCTCTTTTTTTTTTTTTTTTGATGGGGAGAAGGAAACTAATAAATACTTATTTTGTGCCAGTCAGCATGCTAAAATCTAATACTTATTTTCAAAAATGACAATAATTTTGAGCCTGTGGTGGTAATCCTTTTTGAGATGGGGGGACTAAGGCCCAGAGGTTGTGTTTCCTTTTTTACTGGGTTGGCTAAAAAGTCCGTACGTTTTTTTCCATAAAATAAAAGACACATTTTTCATTTGCACCAAAAACTTCATTGATTTGGATATTTTGAGTATGTCAGCTGTCTCCGGGTATTGGCTTCTAGTGGGTGGAGGCCAAAGGTGCTGCTAAACATCTTCCAGTGCATGAGGCAGCCTCACAGCAAAGGATTATTTGGCCAGAATGTCAATAGGACCAAGAAACGTCGCAAACCACTTCTGACACGTTTGATCAGTCATAGTACCTTCTCCATACACTGTGTAAATCTTTTTTTTTTTTTTTTTTTTTTGCATTTTTAAAAAATGTGATCTTTATTTTATTTTTCCCATTACCATTTAGTCTCCTTATACCACTCTCCCCCCCGGCAATCTTTTTTGCGTTTTAGTTGCATTTTTACCTTTCTTAAAATAATAAAGCATAACATCAAAAATATTGTGTATCTTCTTCCATCTTCACTATTAAAATGGCTGCACAAAAATTCATGAATTTTGTTAAGGGTGTTTTTAAAAATATTTATTGATTTTTTGAGAGAGGGAGAGAAACATCAATGTGTGGTTGCCTCTCACCTGCCCCCTGCTGGGGACCTAGTGCACAACCCAGGCATATGCCCTGACTGGGAATCAAATTGGCAGCCCTTTTGTTTGCAGGCCAACACTCAATCCATTGAGCCACACCAGCCAGGGCTGATTCGTTTTTTTTTAATGCATGCTATGACTGCTTTCGGTACAATCTAACAAAATTGTTTCGAATTAAGTTAAAGACAGCTAAGGACTATTAGAGCCATTGTGTGGAAAAAACGGACTTTTTGGCCAACGCGATGTTTTTATTTTGTTGCCCTGTTCTGGAAAAGCAGGGCTGTCAGGACTTCCTCGGTGTGTTTCTCGGTCCTTTAAATGCCTTTTAAAAATAGTTTAGCATATTTATTGCTAATTAAGCTTGCAATTTTATTTTAGTGGAATAAAGTTGAATAACTGTATTTAGAAAAGAATTAACAAATAGACTTGGGGAAAGTGTCAGGTTGTAGAAGCATATACTAGTTTATTAACTGGAATTTAATCTATATTAAATAGCATCCATAATACTTAAGTTTTATAAATAAGTTTTGCGTAGCTATGGCACCCTTCTGTAGCATTTCAGGAAGATGCCTGGGATACTGCCTGAGGTCAGTATCTGACTTGAGCACAAAGCTATCAGCTCTGCAAGGTTTGTCCTTCATAGGGCAGGCACAAGAATGCACTGAAAAATTACTTGTCTCAATCCTTTCTAGCGGCATCAAAAAGCATGAACTTTTTGCAAAAGAAATGTAAAAATAATGACAATAGTAACATCATGTAATGGTAATACTGACGTAAGACGTTGACAAAGCGGAAACTGAGTATGGGGTATATGGAACCCTATAACTTCTCTGTGGCTGTTCTGTAAATCTAAAACTAAAGTAAAAAGAGACCCTAACGATTTGATTGTAGTGGAGTTCGCTCATATTGGTTTGAGAAGGCCAGTATTTTTTGTTCTATCTTCAGTGGAAAAGAACTGAATCTCATCTCTTACCTCTTTTTCTAGGATTCAAGATGACCAACGAGGAACCTCTTCCCAAAAAGGTGTGTTTTTCCCCTCAGTTTTTAAACTGCTTTTTTAAATTTGTGTGTGTGTGTGTGTGTGTGTGTATGTGTGTGTGTGATATAACAGAGTTGAAAGGACTGTCTGGGTGGTTCGTTTCCTGTTCCCTGCCTTGCCTGTGGCAGTGACAGCATTGTGGTGTGCCATGTACTCAACATTGTACAATGTATTTTTAGAATATTCTCATACTTTGGGAAAATTTTGTTACAGTGCTTTCCCCATGCTCTACTTTCAGCCTTTATCATACAAAAATTACACACGTAATGCCAGGAAAGATTATTTCACAGGTTCCTGTAAAGTTAATTTTTTTCCCCTAATTTGAATTCCTTTGATTATAATGTAAAGCCACTTCTCTGTTTAAACAAACAAACAAACAAACAAACAAAAAACACGGGTAACAGCAGTCTAGTTCTTAGTTTCTGCCGTCTTCGTTGGTCCCCTATTGCCCTGTTCTGTGTCCCTTAGTTCATTTTAGTTTCTGTTATACATACAAGTGACACAGGCACTAAATTCTCGAACATTTCTGGTAGCACTATATTTTCTGATATATCTCCTCAGGCAAGGCAACCAACAGAAAAAAATAAATGTGACTACATCAAACTGAAAGGTTTTTGCATGGCCAAGGAAACCAACAAAATGAAAAGAAAACACATTGAATCGAAGAACGTATTCATCGATAAGGGGTTAATATCCAAAGTTTATAAAGAACTTACAAAACTCAACATCCCCCACAAAAAACCCCAATTTAAAAGTGGGCAAAAGACCTGAATAGACCCTTCGGCAAAGAGAACATGCAGGCAGCCAGCAGACACAGGCAGAGATGCTCACCTTCCCTGATCATCAGGGGGATGTGAGTGAAAGCCGTGATGAGCTGTCACCTCCCACCCGGCTGAATGGCTACCGTCAGTAAATCCGCAGAGAACATTTGCTGGCCAGGGCGTGGAGAAAGGGGAACCCTTTTGCGCTGTTGGTGGGAATGCAGACTGGTGCGGCCACTGTGGGAAACAGTGTAGAGTGAGCTCAAAAAACTAGAACCGGAACTGCCTTACGACCCAGCAATTCCACTGCTGGGAATTTATCCAGAGACACCTGAAACACTAATTCGAAAGAACATGCGCAGCCCTATGTTCACTGCAGCGTCATTCACAATACCGAAGATGTGGGAGCAGCCCGAGTGCCCATTTGTAGACTAGTGGACAGAACAGCTAGGGCACGTTTATACAGTGGCGTACTGCTTGGCTGTAAAAGACAAGGAAATCTTACCCTTCGCAACAGCCTGGGTGGACCGTGAGAGCATTATGCTAAATGAAGTAGGCCAGTCAAAGAAAGAGAAGTACCGTATGATTTTACTAATACGTAGAATCTAATGAACAAAATGAACTAACAAGCAAAATAGAGACAGACTGGAGAGTGGGCTGACAGCTGTGGAGGGGGACTGGAGGAGGTGGGGTGGTTGAGCAAAAAAAAAAACAAAAAAAAAAACGAGGCCATGAACCACTGGTAGCGACTGGGGGGCAGGAGGTGGGTGGAGAAAGTTGGAGGAGGACAGAGGTGAGTAAACGGTGGTGAAAGGAGACTTGATTTGGGGTGAGAAACAGTACAGTGTATGGAAGACGTGTTGTGGAACTGCGTGCCCGAAACCTGTATGATTTTATCAACTAGTGTCACCCCAGTAAATTCAGTAGAAAACAGGAAAGGAAGTAGTGGAGATGGGCCTTCAAATTCTAGTTGTTAGCCTGCTTGGCACAAAGTCAAATGTGTGCCTATTCGTTAAATCATACTTGTTTATTTTTTATTTTTTAAAGAAGTAGTAACATGGTTTCTAATAGGAAGGTATAGTTCAGTTGGGAAAGCAGGGTGTGCGCTTAACTAACGAGTGAGCATTTAAGTGACCAGATGAGATGCGTGTCTGTAAGGGAAACTAATACAGCCATAAGTTCATAGTAGAGAGAGAGGTGCCTCACCTTTACAACCTTCACTTGGTGTAGAGAAAACACAGTATTTCTCAGTTTACAAATCAGACTATTAATGCCCGTTTTTTAAAGTTTATTTTGAAATAATTACTGATTCACAGAAAGTTGCAAAGAAATGTGTGGGGAGGTTCTGTGCACCCTTCCTGCAGCCTCCTTCGCCCTTAACATCTTGCATAACTCCCAGACACCTTGCATAACGTTGTCAAAATCAGGAACTTGACACAGAGCCTGTTCAGTATCCCCGGTTATCATGCAGCGTGCGTGCGCCTGCGTGTCCATGCAGTTCTTCCTCACGCAGCTCAGTGTGGCCACCACCACAGCCTGAACAGTTGGCTGGGCTGAACCATCACCACGGGCCTCCCGGTGCCATTTGTACACCTCCGTCCTCTCCCTCTCCGTCCCTAACACCTGACGAAGGAATGTTAATGAGTTTCCCATTTTAACTTTGCTACTTTACAAGCGTTACAGAAATGCAGTCTTGCAGTGTGTGTATCCTTTTGAGACTCTTTTTCACCCGGTATAATTTTCCTGGCACTTTATCCAGGTTGCATGCATTGCTGGTCTGTTTCTTAGTATCCTGTGGTGTGGGTGCATCGTAGTTTAACTCTTCACCTGTTGAAGTTTCAGCAGTGTCCAAGTTTTGGCCGTTCTAAATAAAGTTGTGCGTTCATGTACAAGTTTCTGTGTGAAAATAAGTTTTCATTCTTTTGGGATGTGTGCTGAAGAGCTCACCTGCTGGTTTACCTGGCACATCCATCTTTACTGTCAAAAGGAACCACCAAACTATTTTCCAGACCAGCCACACCATTTCACATTCTCAACAGCAGTGTAGGCAAGTTCAGGTTTTTGCATTTTCATCTACCATTTGGTACTGTTTCCACTATTTCTTTTTTTTTTTTAAACATTTTATTTCGCTATTTCTTTTTTTTTTTAAGACAATTTAGTCACTTTTTTTTTTTTTTAATTTATCTTTTAGAGGGGAAGGGTAGGAGAGAAGGAGAGGGAGAGAAATATCAATGTACGGTTGCCTCTCGTGTGTCCCCTGCCGGGAACTGGCCCGCAACCCAGGCATGTGCCCTGACTGGGAATCGAACCGCGATCCTCTGGTTCGCAGGCCCGCGCTCAATCCACTGAGCTACACCAGCCACCAGGCCTTATTTCGCTATTTCTTATTTAGCCATTCTCATAGGTATGAAACGATTGCTCATTGGGGTTTAATTTGCATTTCCCTGATAATCGATGCTCATTTTTAAAATAACAATTCACCTTTTAAAAAACTTCTTTCCAACAAAATGAGGGATTTTTTTTAAAGAGGAGAGAAACACTGATGAGAAAAAATATCGATCGATTGCCTCTCGTACACCCCCAACTGGGGACCTGGCCAGCAACCTTCCGGTCAGCACTCAGTCCACTGAGCCACACCAGCCAGGGCAAAATGAGATTTTTTTGTTTGTTTGTTTTAAGTTATAGTATGTGCTGACTCATTTAAGTCTCAGACTCTGGAGATGTTCCATTACAGCACTCTTGGGGAGGGGCTTTGTATGTCTTCAGTAATTAAAGGAATTCCTAATGGAAACCAACAATTGAGAGATTAGAGGTTACAATCCTATCTTCATAAAGTATGAAGAGATGCCCATGGTAGTTAAATTTTTAGGAAGAGCATTCTGTTCACATTTTGATTCTCTTTGTAGGTTCGACTGAGCGAGACAGACTTCAAAGTTATGGCACGAGATGAGTTAATTTTAAGGTAAAATGTTTTTTATCAAAATATAAATACTTTTCTATGGAACATTATATTGTGATTCTGTACTATAGTTTATATCTTTATGTCACTTGTTATTTTATCTTTAATGCAAATACATCTTCAAATCATTTAATGTACTTTTGGAATGAATTTTATATGGCCTGTTTCTTATATGAACATTGAGGAAAGCATAACACTTGAAAGATCTAAAAAGCACTAGGTTGGGTAACTTCTAGACAGTAGGTAAGCTGATTTTTTAAAATAGGTAACGATGTTTTTCTTGCTGGGAGAAAATATTCAGAATTTTACATTGAAAAGTGTAACTTGCTGGGGAGAAAGATTCTGCTTTCAATTTAACAAATATATTGGCTTGCTTTAATGTAGTTATTTCTTCCTTTTCTGTTTGCTGTGTTAAAAAGTTGTAGTCCTAAAGGCTGTGTTTTGAGTTATGGAAGAAATACAGGATTTACTGATGAAGGCAAGTTACTCTTTGTCATATGATGATGACCTTGGTCAGCTCGTATAACTCGTTGTATCTTTCATTTGCAACTTAAAGGAGTTAAATTACTTTTAAGAGCTCCTTACAGCTCTGAATTTCTGTGGTTATCAGATAAATGTCTTGCAAAAGGATATTGTCAAGTGTAACATTATGGTATGCTTTTTTTTAGAGATTTTATTTACTTACTTTTAGAGAGGGGAAGGGAGGTAGGAAAACATCATCTTACGAGAGAGACATTGATCCCTTGCCTCTCCCACGCCCCCAACTGGGGACCGGGCCCACAACCCAGGCCCGTGCCCTGACTGGGAATCAAACCGGAGACCTTTTGTTTTGCAGACCGGCGCTCAGTCCACTGGGCCGCACCAGCCAGAGCTCGGTATTCATTTTTCAAATGCAAGAAATCAAAAAGGAGGGGGAATCACATGTTTTGTGTTTTATAATTTAAGTACATTCTTTCTGTATTTTATTACTCTGATTGGTAAGTTTTTCACATGACATCTTTAGGTAAAAAATAAAATGAATTACTTTTCAGTGTCGTTGAACTTTTTTTCTGTAGAAATTTCATGGAATGTTTACTTGAAGAACTAAGTAAATTTAAGAGGTTGCAAGTGGGGGAGAGAAGAGTTCTCTCGTAAGATGAACACAGATGCCTTGTTCTGTTGTTACCTCGGGTCCGTTACCTTCCTGCCCACATTCTGCTTCCTCTGCCACGGACACACACTTGTATCTTCCTTTGCCATAATCTCATGTGTAAGACACTTTGCCCTTTACATACCTTTGCTTTCCTCCACGTACATTTTGAATCCTTAGTATTCTAAAGCGCATCTGTCCTCTCCTGCTGAGAGTGGTACTTGTGTATGACATAACTGCCACTTACCTGTCCTCTTTGAACCTCTGATATGGGACAGTCCTTGCCTTTTATCCTTACTTAGGTAATTCCTCTGGTTATTCAGTCTTTTTCTTGATTTAACTTTGTATATTTGGGGAGTGATCAGTACTATAATTTTTTTTTAAGATTTTATTTATTTTTTAGAGAGAGGGGAAGGGAGTGAGAAAGAGAGGGAGAGAAATGTCAGTGTGTGGTTGCATCTTGAGCGCCCCCTACTGGGGACCTGGCCTACATCCCAGGCATGTGCCCTGACTGGGAATCAAACCTGCAACTCTTTGGTTCTCAGGCCAGCACTCAATCCACTAAGCCAAACCAGCCAGGGCGAGTACTATAATCTTAATAAAAATCATAGTAGTGAATTTTAGTATTGTTGTCTTTAAGGTTTTAAAATCATGTGTATATTCTTAACTTCTTTTTTTAGGGAATTGTCATTTATGATTTTTAAGTGAGTTTTTCCTCATTAATTCTCTTGATGATTTTAAATCACCCACTACTTATTTACATAGTCTCTGCTTTTTGACAAGGATGTTCTTATTGAGCTTTTATGTTTTTCTATTGCTCTAAAACAAACAGTCCTTATATAGCCCCCACAAAAGACCTTTATTCATCCCCAAACATTGAACGCACTCGGGCTGTGTCCTGGGTCGGTGGGGCTGTAAGAATAAGCATGCTCTGGGCTGAGCAGCAGTCTGTATGTGGAAGGTAGGTTAGCTTGGTATTAGGAAGTACCGTTTGTTTGTTAGGTTGTAATTACCTACAGCAGACCTGTCAAGGTCGTTAAGACTAGAAAAAGATTTTCTAAAATTAAATTTTGACTAGCTGCAACTGAAGAGCCACTTGAAAACACAGGTCTTCAGTCAGCAAGGTAATGACAGTCAGGGTAGTCTGCTCTTGCCTAATAGTGGGTCAGACTTATGACTGGGGAGAGGTGCGGGGTTTACATGCAGTGATTGCAGGGGCAGCTCATGTAGCCCGTCGTGTGTGGGCAGGGGAGCCTGGCGGGAAGAAAGGGCTCCTCGTACCGTGATGGTATGCGGCGTTCCCACAGGTTGTATCTGCCAGGTAGACGTGGCTTTGAAAATGGGCTCGGAAAACAGCCTGTTCTTTTTCCCTTTTTTTACAGGCAAACATTAAGTATTTTGAGAGAGTCACATGGTATTTTCGCAGAAGAGCCAAGATAAAGGACCTTCAGTCCCTTATAATTAGGCATATTTTTCATACGCCTGTTGTTTGAGGTGGGCAGCATATCCGAAAGCAGTAGTAGGTGTTTTACTCAGCTTCCATTGTCCAGGCGCTGGGCCGAATGGCGCGAAGTCCTGTGCGGTGTGGGATCTGACCCGGAGAAGCACAGCTGGGGTGTTCTCAAGAGAGGACACTTTTCTCTGTATTGCATTTACATAGCTCCTATACCTGAGAGGGAGTAATGAAGTGACTGATTTATCCCTGGTTAAACTAGGTTTATAATTACCTCAAAATGGAAGAGACCTTAAAAATCATGCAGCAGAATTCTCAGTGCTTAATTCATAAGTTTATAGGTGTGACTTTTCTAGTTAACAAAGCAGTTGCAGTTTAACAGCTAACGCGAATTTCCTTTTGTACTAGATGGAAACAGTATGAAGCGTACGTGCAAGCTTTGGAGGGCAAGTACACGGATCTGAACTGTAAGTGTGAGTTTTACTTCCAGCGACCGCGTGGACGATCTCCTTTCAGGCTGTCATAGACATGCAGGATAATTGGTGTTGCTAAGCAGTGTCACTGTTATTTAAATATTAAAGAACTGTGTCCAGTTACTGTTTGGGGACCAGGGAACAGATGAATGAGACGTGGTCTCTCTTCTTGGGAAGTTCCCGGTCATCGGGGAAGACTAACATGCAGTAATACAACAGCGTGGCTCTTTTAGCATAATGACGGACAAGGTTCTGAGAGAGCATAAATAGGGAAACTCACAACTACTTGTAACTTCCTCAACCTGTCCCTTAACCCTTCCACAGAGGAATTGGTATTAAAGCATGAGTAATTAGTCTAGACCTAAATTGTAACAATAGGATATGGCTATGTTTTCACAGATATTTTCAATATCTGCTAATAATACCAGCAAGATTTATTATTTCAAGCCATTTTTTTTAAGATTCCGTTTATTTTTAGAGGAGAAGGGAGGGAGAAAGAAAGATAGAAACATCGATGTGGGAGAGAAACAGATTGATTGCCTCTTGCACACCCCCATTCAGGGACCTGGCCCACAACCCAGGCATGTGCCCATACCAGGAATAGAACCAGCGACCTTTCAGTTTGAGGGACGACACCCAACCCACTAAGCCACACCAATCAGGGTTAATTTCAAACCATTTTATTCTCACTTTTCACCGAGAGAAATGTACCATATGTGAGTATAAAAGCCAATGCAGTTTTCAAGCCCATAAATATTAACACCCTGAAATTTCAATTATTATACAATTATATTATAATCCATAGAAGTTATAAACATTATGAAAACTTAAAGTAATAATTGCCCATGCAGTTACTAGCATGTTTTATTACATTGAATAGGTTAAAAAGAATGCTAACAAGGACTCTGAATACTGTATAAAGTAAACAGATGCGAGTGCTGAGGTTTCCCGAGCTCCGCTGGAACGGACTAGGCTGTCACAGCGTGACCCGCCCAGCACTTGTGAGGCGGTGGGGGCCGCTGTCTACCGCTGCTTCCCACACAAGCGCTTGTGCTCAGGAACATGCTTCCTCGTTCTGAAAGGAGTTAGGATGGAGACTAAAGACTCGATGCATTTTTTTACCCTGGTTTTTACATCCTTGACAGAGGCAATTAGACCTTTCTTTTGGTTAATTCAGTTTGATTTTGAAATTGTATTTCATAATGTTCTGACCTTTTTTCTTTCAATCATCAGCTAATGATGTAACTGGCTTAAGGGAGTCAGAAGAAAAACTAAAGCAACAGCAACAGGAGTCTGCACGCAGGGAGAACATTCTTGTCATGCGACTGGCGACCAAGGAGCAAGAGATGCAAGAGTGTACTGTAAGTATTCCAGATGTTTTGCCTCTTTTTGAGGGATGCGTTTTTAGTCCACATTACATGTGCTAATTAGTATTCAGCTAATTCTGTATACTTAATACTAATTATAAATGCACATTTTGTTAAGGTAGATATGCTTTGAGCCATAAACAGCTGAATGTAAAATTTCGGTAGATAGCCTCTCATCGTTGGATTTAGAATATATTCTGTACGACCGAGAAGTCAGAGCTTTAGGTTCCTCCCTGACGTGCCCATGGTGTGTGAGAATTGGATGTCCCAGGGTAGAGGGAGCCCTTGCTCTTTACTAAATAACCATCCGGGTGGTCTCTCCTGGGGCTCTGTCCCTCCCGGTGCGCACAGCTGCTTCTCTTAGTGTCCACGACCCGCTCCACGCCTCCTTTCTGTATCGCAGCTCTCGTCCGTGCCGTGGGCCGTGTCCGCAGGTACCAAAATGTGGGGGCGTGTCCGATGGCTTGGCTCTTCGAATTTAGATTCAATGTTATGTTGTCTTCAGTAGTTTTAGCCATTTAAAAAAAATTAGTTTTTGTATCCGTGTTGTACTAAATAGAGCAAGCTCTATCCCTGTTGTTTTTAATTTTACAGTCTGAAGTTTTCTTGGATTCTTCTATGTGATCTCCATTCATCTGACACGTATTATTAAAGTCTAATGAACAGGCAGTACTCGGTCCCTGGGGACTGATGTGTGGGGCACAGTGCTGTTCCCAGCTCTTCCCACCTCGACGGCATGTCCTTTGGGGGCTCCGTCACAGCCCTTGTGCTGCTTGTGCAGAGAGTGCCCACCTTTCCGTGAAAGCGTCTAGTCCTTCTTGTTGCACTTTTTCAGCATGACTCACCTGTCCCTTTACTTAAGAAAACAGTAGCCTTTGTCATTTTCTCTACCTTCTGACCACTTTTTTTCCTTCTGTTTCCATCTTCATTACCACTGATTTTTCCTTCTAAGGTCACTGATGCATTAATAAATTTCTCTCTCAGTACTCCCATGTCTTCACTTCTGTATTTTCAACTATTAGCCATCCTCACCTTTGCTAGTGATTCCAAGAAGTCTCACCAGTATTTTTAGAATTACTGTTTTTCTTTCTATATAACACCCACCCCACCCCACTTCTCCAGCAAATTTTTTTCTCTTACGATTTTCACGTCTAATGGAGTGGGCGATGCATCCCAGGTGCCCAGTCTCAAAACCATTCTATTCTTTCCTCCTTTTTCTGATATTTAGGATTCTAGACTCCACCGTCTAATCACTTAATAGTTGTAGTTCTCCCGTTTGCATGGCATCGTGCTAGATGCTTGCATGCGCAAAGGAAGAATCTCACCTTCCAAGTGCTCACACCTGCTAGATAGAGTGGGAACGGGTGGCTCTGCGGTGATACCTTCCACCACCACTGTGTCTTGAACTCCCTCTTCCCAAGTCCCCCTTGTGATACCCTAGTTCAGGGACTTTGGACCGCTTGCTCTAGGCAGTGTGTGCTACTGACTCGCCTCTGTGGCCCTCCACTGTCCTGTGCACGCTGGCAGTTTCGACTGTGTCGTGCCTGATCAGAGCCTTTGTTGGTGCCGTGTCTTCTCAGCCTAGATCTTAAGGTCAACTGACCTAGGACCTAACCTATTCCAGCCACGTAGTGACCGTCAGTGTTGGAGAGGCAGTGGTTTCTTCAGTGATAGTAGTATGTGACGTGTAGTACATGACGTGCTTCGTTCCTGTTAAATTGTCCTGGTAGTTGGCTGTGTGTTGAGTAAGTAGTTATGCTTCTGTTTAAAATGGGTTACCCTAAAAAAATTGCCCTGAGTAAAAATTAGTATGTTTGTTCAGTGGAATGATAAATATATTCCATTCCGTATACTTTAGTTTTTACTGAATTCATGATAGAAATCAGTTACTTATGAAATGTTAACCAAATCTTACTTACGCCTTAGTGTGAAGCAGGATCTTGAATCCTGTCTTCTTTGGGTGTGAAGAAAGTGATGTATTTAATGCTACTAAACCGTATTTCATATTTTAGAAAGGTGTATTTAATGTGCTAGTAAATAGTACAACTGAAGCCGAAATTGAAGGTTTCGTATGTAAGTAGAGGGTTCTGGTGTGGTGGAAGAAGCCCCAGACTGGAGTCAGGAGGCTGGAAATCGAGAATTCTAGTCCCAGTTCTGGCACTGAATTAACTGTATCCCTGAACAAGTGGTTTTCGTTTAATTTCTCAAAAACAAGCATTTTGGACTAAGTCAGTCACTGTCCAGCTTTACAATTCTAAGATTCAAATCTACTCTGAAGGGAAAAAAATAAACATAAAATTTATTTTGGCTTAAGGTTCTATTTATAAAGCTGTTTTATAAGGTACTCTTTATAAAGTAATATCAGCTCATGTAAATATACATACTACCTATTTTTAAATCTAGAAATGCAGATGGGTTTTAAATTGTAATGATCTAGCTGGTGTGTTTTGAGGGGGTTTGTACTACACATAGAATAACTTCAGTAGGCACAAATTTGAACGAGTAAAGCACGCTGTAGTGGTATGTGATTAATATTTTAAACTTGGCTTTTCTCTAGTGGGTACTACCATTTTTAATAAATATAACATTTTTTTTGTAATGTTTTGGTTGCAAAGTAAGAGATGGCCTCTTCATTTAAAGGTTCCAAGTATGTAATGCACTCAAACACCCCTAATTTCTAATGGATAACCTTAAGTAGTTTTTAATTTCTACTTTTTCTAGAGGATTTTAAGAGCAAAGAGGGGGATTTAATAAACAAGTTAGTCAGTCCAGCGAGTGGAAGGGTTTTTGCTCCCTTCCTGTGCGTGTTTCCTTTGACGCGGCAGTGACTGTCTCTCTTGCCTTGCGCAGACTCAAATCCAGTACCTCAAGCAAGTCCAGCAGCCCAGTGTTGCCCAACTGCGATCAACAATGGTGGACCCCGCAATCAACTTGTTTTTCCTAAAAATGAAAGGTGAACTGGAACAGACTAAAGACAAACTGGAACAAGCCCAAAATGAACTGAGTGCCTGGAAGTTTACGCCTGATAGGTAAACAAATCATACTCCCCAGTCAAGACTCCCTGACAGTCCCACTGCGAGAAAGCGGTGGTGGGACGGCCAAGTACTTGTTTCCACACCAAGACTCAGACTTTTTGAGCCAAAAAAAGCCACATTCTTATCCTATCCAGCTTGTAATGGTTAATGTAAAACTTACCAGATGAACCTTGTGTTTCAGCTTTTTTCTCTTCCCCCTCCCCTTGCTTCAGAGGCCTGATGGCGTCGGACTAATCCGAAGAAGTGGCCACCTCCGAAAAATCCCCTTCTAGAACATGTAGACACTTGAGAAATGTTTCTGTTTGAAGAAAATAGAGGGAGAAACAGAAGTCTTAAGTCTGTGGCACACTGTGTCTTCAGACAGTTTGGAGGAATGAAAACCTAGAGATTTAAAATCATGAATTGAACATGTAAAATTCCAGTAAAATGCAAAAATGGAATATGCATCGCTCTTAACCTTGAGCACAGTGACTTAGAGACACTGTATGTCAGTTTTGCCAATAAGACTGTGGACTTCGTGATGTTGTTGAACTGCTTGGTCAAAACTCAAACGAGGTGAATTTTGCCTTTAAAGGGTTTATTTGCTAAGAAACAACTTAATAGTTACAAGAGAATCAAATAATAGATATCAGTGCAAGTAGTTCATATACTTAACCATTTAGTTTGGGGCTCTGTATTACTTAAAGGAGCCTTAATCAATGTGGTTCCAATCAATGGTTTGTGCTTTGAATGGTTGCTAACCCTGTAGATAACCTTACCGAGGACTGTACCAACATGAAGGCGTGGTATCAAACTCCAGGTTTAAACTGTTTGAAGCGTTACAAACATTCATTTCACAACTAGATTGTATAAGGATATTGGCTGTGATGAGACTCACCGCGTTATTTTTCTAGTGGTGAAATTTATTAAATCCCCGCTCCATTCAACAGGCACATGTTGAAAGGGCATTGTCATTGGTGTTCATGGGGGAATGTGTTCCTTCGTTGTATTTGGGCCTTTTGTATCGCACTCTTGATATTAAATTAAATGTGCCTTGAAATAGTTGGTTTTTTTTTAAGTTTAAGGAATACTATGATGATTTTGTTGTACTTTTAACATTTTGATTTGGGGGGCGCTGTGGAGAGCAGATTGATTTTGGAAAAATTGTTGCCGTGCTCTTCAAAGGAAAGGAAAAGGCTGTGCCTCTGTTTTCCAGCTGGCATCATAAAAGACAAGGAGACTTGACACTTGTTACTTTTTGACACCTTGTCCCAGGATATTGAAGTAGAAATTAATGTGGGACAGCTTCACAGGGTGCCTGCCAGAAGACTGGGGAACTTATGTGTTGGAACTGTGGGCTGGCCTAAGTGAGACCTTTCGTGACTTGAAAAAAAGGTATAGCGATCATTTCTAGCAAACTCATTTGATCATTTAGATAAATGAGGCATTTTCTTCATGCTTCCATCCAGTCCTGGAGGTGAATTTTTTTTCTTCAGATCATTCTATAAGTCACCAATTCGAATTTTCTCTTGGTGATAATGGAGTCTAAGATGAGTGGAAGATAAATGTTCCAGACTGTCCCAGCGTTTAAGTGCAGTTTTAACAAGGGTGACTTAAGTTCTCTCTTAATCATTCCAATCAATTGTAAGTATCATGTATGTTTATGCTCTAGGGAACTGATGTGGGCAGAGGGTGGGTCGAAGTGGTTTGTATGACTCTGCAGCGAGAAATCCGCTTCTGAACCTCTCAGTATTTGTGGGGTTGGAGGGTAAGTAACCGGATCTGTTGGAAAGTAGCTCATTGTGCCTGCGTTAAGGCTTTTGTATGTAATTTATGCCACTTAAGGTCATAGTAGAAATGGCCTAAATATTTTTAGTAAGTCAAGAGATGATTGCTAAAATGTGTGATGAACATGTACTTCGACATAGCCAGCACGTTTCTTCGCCTCTAGGTAACAGTCATTTCGGGGTCTGCGGGTTTTTTCCTCCTTACTGCTGAATTTTTTTTTAACTAATGAGATCATACCTGATCGTGAACAAAATTGAAACAGCATGAAGAAAGATGAAGACGAAAAGTGAGAGTCACTCCTGGATGTGACCTTGCCTTTCCCCCTGTTACTCTCCAGGAGGAGAAACCACTGTCACAGTTTCTTGGGCGTCAAGATCATTGCTCTGCGTGTGTTGGTTTTAAACAGATGTGAACATATCTACAGATGATTTGCTGCTTTGCCTTTGTTTTCCACTTTGTCCCTTGGACATTTTTACTTTCGTGGGGTTTTTTTTTCCCCATTTAACTTCATTTTTAATGGTTACATAATATTCCCATTGTATTGGTGTGTTTTAATCACCTCTCCATAGGATTTTTTAAATTTTTTAAAGTAGGCTATAAGCCGGGGCATTCCAAGTACTATAAATACATCATTGATTTTAAACTAATAGTACATAATCAATACTATGTCTGGAATAATTCAAATAGAATGATTTGTGGGGTTGGTTTGTTTCTTTCCTATTCTCTTTTCATTTTGAAAAGATTCCCTAAATTACGTTGTCCACTTGAGCTAAAATATTTTACGCACCTGATAATGTGTGTATGTTTCAGAGGGACCGTTTCAGCGTTTTGGCAGTCGTCACCTTGCGTTTAAACACCGAGGCGAGATACCCTGGCCCCTGTGGCACATTGTCCGTTCTTTTGTATAAGTTTTTCTCTCAAATTAATTCCTTACTGTATTTTTTTTGTGTGTGGGTTAATTTTAGGAATGGGCTGGATTTTTTTTTTTTTGTAGTTAAAAACAAATTTTATTTTAAAGACAGTTACTTCCAATGAGATTCTTAGATTCTTACGTTTTTGTGATGTAATGAACACAACACAAATTTTACATGATGTAATTATAATTAGTAAAATGACAAAGTTACAAAATGTTTAAGAACATTTAAGAACAGCGGTGTTGTTAAGATTTGTTTTAGTAATCATTAATTTTAGAAGCCATAGAATTATCTTAGGGCATTTATTTATAAAAAGTTACAACTTCGTAAATAAAACATTTTTGCATTAGAATTTGTGCGACTTCATGAAATTAGGTCACAAATTAATGTATACTAATCTAAATTTTGGGTTTGTTTTTTTTTTAATCTTTACTAAATTTACATGAAAGATTTTTCAGGTCAGTTGGAAGACACTGATGGTACATGCTTTGTAAGACAGAATTGTGGGAGCGTAGGCAGCGAACTGGGAGGAAGGGACACCAGTGTCCCCTGCCTTTTTCTTTATTCCTCATTTGATTTCTAAACTCTGGTTCAGTGGAGGCTCAAGTCTGAAGGTACTCAGAGCAAGTGAGAGCTAGCTGCCTGTAGCAACAAACAGGAACAGTAGCTAATGAAATCGCCACAGAGGGAATAAAACCCTTGGCCTGCTCTGGCTGGCTGACTCGCGGCTTTCGCCTGAGGCTCCTGTGAGCAGTAGTAACCCAGGTTGTGCGTTGCCACAGGGCGCATAAGGAAACTCAAGGTACGAATTTGCTTGCGTTATGTTAGGTTAGAACACATGCTGTCAGTAGGAGAGCCTTGTGCCACTGAACATCATTTACAAAGTGTTCCCATTTTAAAAGTTCTAAGTCTTAACAGAATCAGATGCATTCTGAAATAATATATTGGGCAAGCGAAAACCTCACTAAAAGAAAGCATCAGCAGAAGTGTTTTTTTACCCAATAAGGTTATTCTCAACTTCACTATCACAATATCAAACTTCCTGTCCAAGTCTCAAAGGTAACGTCGTAATTATATGCTTAAGTCACACCCCTTTAAAAGTCATTTCTATGATTGCTGAGGCTAAAGAAAAGCAGGAAAGTTTTATGGACAGGCTGCTGTTAGGGCTTTTGATTGCAGTTTTGCGATCGCTGTACATGTGCATGTAGGTTCTGTGTCTCGCGTTAGCTCTACGGAACTGATTGGTACAAGTGTGGCACTCCTCGTGTGGCACGTACTTACATTTGTGATAAGTAACAGACTTTTTTGCCCAAAGGATAAGGTTTTGCAGCATGAATAAAATCTTAACTATATATCAATATTAAATTTTTTTAAGTTAATGTCATATTTTAAGATAGCTATGAAGTTTTTCATATAAAGAAGTTAAACGAGGGATTGATGAATAGAAATAGTCTCGAGGCTCTATTTTTAAACGCCTCTTTAAAAAGTTACTGAACACACCTCAATGCAGTAAAACGTTCTTGTGAGAACCACCTGTCAGGAGGCATCCTATTAAATGCTGTTCTGGCAAGAATAAATGTACTCTCATTCACTTACATTTATAGGTACTGATTTTCACAAATTAGGCATTTTAAAGAATTATTCATTTATAATGTTGCATTTAATTTTTCGAGAACTTTTCTGTTCCATAAATCTAAGTACCTTAGTGTTAACATTGGCATATCTGAGGTGTGTGTTCATTAACTGGCCTGTTTCTATTTCAAATGATAGTTTGGAGTGAGAATAGATTTCAGAGTTATCAATGTAATAGCAATGCAAGGTGGCCATTCGGGCGCTTTCGGTTCAGGGTGCGTTTTTACCGCGGCACTGGCGGGACACTGAAACGCGGAAGACGGAGGTGTTCCGGAGAAGACGACGGTCATCGTAGGGAGGCGTCTGCTGGGACGTGGTTGTGTTCTGCACCTGGGACCTGTGTCGCTGTAATGATTGCAAGCAAAGAAGGTTGCAGAGCGTTCTGGTCTTCATTTTGTGATGGATGGCTCTTTCCTTTGCAGCCAAACAGGCAAAAAGTTAATGGCGAAGTGTCGAATGCTTATCCAGGAGAATCAAGAGCTCGGAAGGCAGCTGTCCCAGGGACGTATTGCACAACTTGAAGCGGAGCTGGCTTTACAGAAGAAGTATAGTGAGGAGCTTAAAAGCAGTCAGGATGGTAAGGGTTGTTTATTTGCTCATCTGCTTTTCAAGTTCGGTTAACATCGCACTGCTTTGTAAAACTGCCAGGCGTGACATGACAGAGTGGGCTCTACGCGCATCGCTCTGGCCAGGGGCTCTATCAAATTACAAGTGGAAGGTTTCTGGTCAGGTCGGCAAACACAGCCGTTTGGTTTTGGTGTCGTTTCCCCCCCACCCCCAGATTGTTGATGGTGCAAATTTCATAAAAAGCTTTTGTGTTTCAGGGGTGAGATTTGATGAAAGTAAGCCTGTTATTATTAAGGCAGTACATAGATATACCATTTATAGTCAGTGCTTAAAATGGGGGGGTGTTTTCAGTTAAACAGTTTTCCTAAGTGTAAATTTTGGAAGTATTTGGCTGTTTGCAGTGGTCTAAAAGTATATCATTGGTTGTGCCTGGAAAGGTCCTATCTAGTGAATGTAATGATACTTAAGTTTGCTAAGACAAACCAAACTTGTCAGCCACCATCCTTTGGCCTGTGTAGGTCTTTCTCCTCTTTATGAGGCAGGTTAATACTAAGGAAAATATCTAAACTCTGAACATTAAATTACGAATTACTGTATTTGACAGTTCATTGCAAAGATCAGTAGCCAAATATATCTTTAAAATCACCTTTTCAAGGTAATAGTTCTTAGCTCTTACTCTTTGTAAATGTAGTGAATACCAGATTTTTGTATAGTAGTGAGGACTTCTTTCTTTTTCCCAAAAAAGGCTTTTGGACCTTAATGGACATTTGTATTCTATCAGTTTTTAAGCTGTTTTTTCTGGTGGGTTTTTGGAGGGGGTGTGCTGTAGAATAGTCCCTTGGCTCTGTGGCCGAGGCCTCTCTGGAGTGTCAGCGAGAGGACCGCACCGTCCTCCAGGGGCTTGCACCTGCCGTGGAGCCGAGAGAAGTCCCTGGCTGAGAGGGCCAGTGGGAGGGGTGGTCACGTGGGCCCAGGCATGGGTCAGACACACGTGAAGCAGATTCTGTGGGCTGTAACACATGTATGTGCTAGATGGTTTGAATCACTTCAGACTTGGTTGCTTTAATACATTTATTTTAAACATCTGTCTTCCCTCCAAAACAAACTCATTCTTGAATGGCTGTTTTAAAATCAATCTTAGACTTGTATTTGCTCACTGAAATATTTATTGACTGCCTGGCTTTGTGGCAAGCGGCAGAAGTCTTTTAAAGCACGCTGCGGAGATACTAAAGCAGGCTCTGCTCTCCTCTGCACAGAACTGAACGACTTCATCATCCAGCTTGACGAAGAAGTGGAGGGCATGCAGAGCACCATTCTAGTTCTTCAGCAGCAACTGAAGGAGACGCGCCAGCAGTTGGCCCAGTACCAACAGCAACAGTCTCAGGCCCTGGCCCCAGGCACCAGCAGGACTACACCTTCCGAGCCTGCGGGACCGGTGGAGGCCCCAGCCAAGGACTGCAGCCGGCTGGCCAACGGACCAAGTAACGGCAGCTCCTCCCGGCAGAGGACGTCCGGGTCTGGATTCCACAGGGAGGGGGACGCAACCGAAGACGGCTTTCCTCCTTCTCCAGGGAACGGTAATAAAGCCTCCGACAGCTCAGAGGAGAGAACTGGCAGAGGAGGTGGTAGTTACGCAAACCAACTCAGTGCGGGGTACGAAAGTGTAGACTCTCCCACGGGCAGTGAAAACTCTCTCACACACCACTCAAACGACACAGACTCCAACCCTGACCCGCAAGAGGAGAAAACGGTGAGCGGGAAAGGTAACCGAACTGCGGGTTCCCGCCACGTTCAGAATGGCTTGGACTCAAGTGTAAATGTACAGGGTTCAGTTTTGTAATATTTTTCCAGCAAATTTTTATACAGTATCATTTAATTTGGGAGAGGTTACTATCGAGAGAATTAATGCATACTTTTGTCACAATTTGCCTTTTTTGGTGGGTGTGTGTGGTTTTTTTTTTTTTTTTCCTTTTTTTCCTTTGCTTCAATACCTCTGCCACTTCGGAAATTGTAACAGTTAATTACTTCGTTGCTAAAAGGACATTTTGCGTAGGGTCAGGTTATTTTTCTATGAGTTCATGTGAAGTTGTACACGGAAATCTCCCCGTAAGGTAGACCACGATGATGTCTGTACAGATCTGTGTGTCTCGAGCCCGCGCCGCGCCGGGGCGTTCCCCCTCATGCCGTCGCTGTACCGCGCACCATTCGGACTTGTAGAGTAGATGTGGGTTAGGCCTGCCGAGTTTGCCCAGTGCAGTAGTTGTACCGCTGAAGATGGACTTGCTGACTGAGTCCCCTAGTAGTTGCAGTGTTAGACGCAGTTTTCCACCGTACATCTGTGCATTTTCTCTTTAGGTGCCTGAACGTTTAAGAAATGTGTGTGCATAGTTCCTCAGTTTTTACCAACTGTTGTACCCCGTTAATGCATATTGCTTTGTGACTCCAGTGTATCGTACCTGTACTGACCAAACCTAAATAAAAATTTTTATCGTAACTCCTGCATTAGTTGTTGTCTCATTTGTGTGTGTGTGTTTAGCGCTTGTTGTTTCTGTTCATTGACTTGCTTAATTTCTACTCATCACCCTTCAGGAGCATGCCACAAAGATGAACGGTAAGTCCACGCATCAGTTTTGATGGTGCGCTTAATTTTTTAAAAAACGCCTTGTTTTACAAAATAAACTTGGAGTTTAGGACTACATTTAAAATTTTTTCCCTGACTTGTAAATGTTATAAAATATTCCAAAATACAGAAAAATATAAAGAAATAAATAGTCAACCTTTGTAAGGTTTTCATTGAAAAGCAGACTTTGTTTTTTTGTAAAATGGATTTCAGGTAATTAGGGTTTCTGTAGTCAGTAATGTTTGTTTTTAAACATTAACCAAATACTACTTAACTGATTTATACTATTAATGCATCTGCTAATATTATATAGTAAGGCTATAGGGTGTTAGAATGAAGGAGAAAATATTTTTAAGACATAAGATTCAAAGTTTGCCATGTTACAAACATGAATATCAAGGCCTATGTTACTGAAGGTTACAGAATCTATAGCTTTTCATATAAGCGAGGGAGGTGAAATGTGATTTTCTGCAAGCACAATATTGTTTTAGATACTACTTTTAATATCGAAGAAACAGAAGTGGAGTTAAACTTGAAACTGAGGTACAACTTATTTGAAAACAGCTGTCTCTTTGCTTGTTTAACTGGCATACGAGTATATCTGGTCTCACGTGGCGTATTTAAAATATTGCACTTCCTGTCTTAACCTTTTGTGCAGTGTTCAGGTAAGTAAAACAGCCTATACAATGCTGAATAAACGCAGCGGTAAACATTTTGGTGTGTACTAAAATGCTAAACAATCCCTTTATTTATCAAGTACTGTGATCTTCGGTTTTGTTTTCTGTTGTGTACATGTTCTTTTAACTTGCCCAATTTAAACAAAAAATGAAATTTTTCTTTTGGTATTATGCAGTCACTGGTGTGCAATAGGAAGTTAATTGTTCAACTGTTAATATCATTTTATCACTAAATTTCGTATAGACCTATTACGTGTCATCACCAGTGTCCACGCTTCTGTTGAGTCTGCATTGACAGATGAATAACTTGGGCGGAGAGAACTTCAGACGGTGCAGGGTCAACACTCCGCTTCGGGAACTGGATGCTTTAGTTGCTGGTGTGACTGCAGTAAGAATGGTGAGTCTAAAAGCGTTTACCACGGCGCCAAGCACATAGCAACTGTTCCTTGAAGTTGCTGGCTGCCACCCTTGTCTCGGAGTGAAGTTCCAGCACTGATGACAGACCATGTCCCTCGGTCAAACGCCCCCAGATACAAATGAGGGGTCAGTCTCCACTGAAAGAGGAGCTTTAAGGAAATGGATCGTGATACCTTTCATGTGAAAGAGAAAAGGTAGCTGCCTGTTTGACTTCCTCTGTTAAAAGCCTATTACTTCTCAGGCAGGACCAGTGGCGTGAAAGCACTTTTTAGATGTCTCTTAGAAACCGAGAAACCCAGAATTTGGCAAAAGCTCGAGTGCTGCCAAAGACAGTTAATTTTTCAGGGCAGCCGTAGTCCAAGATTGAGAATGTTTCTACTTAAACATGTTTCCAGAGAGTTGAAGGTAGTAAAAAAAGTAATGTTTTTTGACATCTACTGAGTATGTACATGCCAGAAGCTGACAGGTATTTTATATGCATTATGGTTCATTATCACTCCATGAGCCAGGCACGTGGAAGGAAGGAATCCCCATTTACACAACAGGAAATGGGCTTGAAAGGGTTAAGTAACTGCCAAAGGGCTGGTAAGTGTTGGAGCTGCACTAGAGGGTGCTGCCATAGAAGCTCCCTGGACAACACCTCAAAACTGGCAGTCTGACAACAAGAAGCCAGACTTGGCCACTGTTATAATACACCCCCGAATCAGGTGAATGAATTATCACCTGAGCTTCTGAGGATGACATCTCACAGCAGTCTGAATGGTTGCTGTATCCAAAACATACTAGTTGGAAACACGTGAAATTGTAATGCAGTGATGGAAATAAATGCAACTTGTAAAGATCTGAAGTATACAGTTAAAAGATGCTGGCTAAGGTAAGAGGGTTTGGTCTCAGAAGTGGTTCACTCGGTCCTTGTAGGAAATGCTGGTGGTGGGTAAGAGAAATGAGAACGTTTCCCCAAAGTCTGGCCTTGGTGCACCAGTTGCCATCCCTTCGCGTAGGTTTAGTGGGTGCAATTTACTGCTAAAATGCTGGTAACGTAGGGCTCACTAGGTGTTAGTTCTCCTGGCCTCTCGGCTGTATTCGATGCAACTGATCGATCCAGTTTTGGGGATACTCGCAAACATAATTCAAAGCCATTCTTTCTTAACAGTTTTCTCTCAGATGTTATTTTTCATTGATAGTGGTTTGTCCTGGACCCAGTCATCCCTACTGCTCTTCTGTGATGACAATTTCTTGAGAGTTCATTTATTCCCAGGGTTACAACGAACACTTCTCACAACTCTGGGGAAGGCCATTATCTTTGATTGGGATCCATCAAGGGAGCCCTGAGCTCCCCCTGCTAGGAGCACACTTCCTACCCCAGCCCTTCAGACCAATGAGAGTTTGCTGCATGGGAGGCTGGTGGATTCTGCCTTCTGCTAAAATCTGGCCTGGACCCCTGCAAGGCCCCCTCAGGAGAAGCCGGGCTCCAGAGCGTAGCTCTCACAATGGTTCCTCATTCACACTCCTCGCCAGCTGAGGTGGTCTGTGATCCTAGATCCGGGTGTAATTTCAGAATGATTTCTTCTTTCATCTGTTCATTATTCTTAGTCCCCACCTGGCCCATGCAGAGCTTTGAGTAGATAACTGATGAGGGCCTGTGATGACTCCACGGAGGACAGGTGTTGTGTGGCCACGAAATAAATGCAAGCAATTAACTCTTTAGTGCTTGCTCTTCAGTTGAATCTGGATGGAGCCCCCAGGTAGAACACAGGTGCATACTTTTCTTGCACCCAGAATATATTCATAGTCCGCTGTGTCAGGCACCGGACATAAGACTATATTAGTATTCATGTTTAATTACCGTAACGTGCTAGGAGCTGTGCATGCAGCCATATAACAAGATCATCCTGCAGAGCTTATGGAGTAGTAGAGACAGATGGAAGTAGGAATTACAATACAGGGGGAGCAGAAACAAAGGATGCCAAGGAGCACCTTGCAGGAGTTAGGCGTCATTTCCTCCAGGAAGACCCCCCCAGTGGAGTGCTACATGGTGGTTTGGTTAACAAGATTGTTACAGTGCTCGCTGACATTCTGAACAGGGAAGCAACAACGGCTGAAAGAGGTGGAGATCCTGAGTTAGGGTTAGATGTGTTCAATTTGAGGTGCTTATGGGATGTTTTAACGGAGAGGGCCTGTTTGCCTGGGCGACAACTAGGTTAGAGATGTCAGAGCTGTCCCCAAATGGTGGTAACTGAAGCCATGGAGTGACCATATTACCCAGGATTCCTGTGCAGAGTAAGACTTTCAGAGAATATACTCAGGAGCAGCCAAAGTAAGCCCACAAAGGAGACAGGAGTGGCCAGAGATGTAAGAGGGTCCTGGGATAGAATAAAGTGTGGAGCTAAGGACAGGCTCCTTAAATTCCTTGGACTCTCCCGTTTCCAGACAGGGAACAGTCTGGCGGAGGTCTCTGAGTCACCGCTGAGTTCTTCGGGAGGACGGCAGGTTCATCACTGTGCCAGGCCCCAAGCCTGCCTCTCCAGCTTCTCCCTCTCCGCCACCACCTCTGGGGCTTACACTCCCGTTACCTTCCCTGCTTTGCCTGACCCATCCACATAGCTCTCTTTCAAGACTTGATGTGGGTTCCCAGGCCTGAATGACAGTTCAGTCTACCTGTAAGTTTTCCAGGAGGACTCCCCAGGCTTGTCAACAGATTTTCTTTCTACAAGCTTCCGACAAATCTCCTGCCCCAGTGTTCTCAACAAGCTGCTCTGCCTGTCTAGAAGCCCTTCCTTTGCTAGCATATTAGGCTGTTTCTCCCTGATTCATCAAATATCTAAAAACCTCAACTTCCTACCAAGAAGTCAGCCTGGATAAATCAGGATGCTTTCTGTTGGCTTATCAGAGCAGCTTGCTTCTGGCTCAAACAATAAGGAAAATCTGTTTCATAGTTCGGTTGCAAAGCCTAGGTCACATGTTTGTACATTGGCCAAGGCTGAGGCCAATTTGATGGAGTAAAATGGAGGTTGGAAATCAGTAACCAGAACTAGATTCATGGAAAGAGATGAAATGTATCATCTCTAATAACCCTGACATTCCAGCCATCCCTGCTTATCCCACCCAAGTGTTTACCCTTTACTCAAACACACCTTGCTAACCCTGACAGCGGATGGTTGTTCGATGTTCATTATTACTCGTGCCGAGGTAAGAAACATCCAGACCTGTACAGAATTATTTATGAGTGTATTTGAGCCAAACTGACAATTGCCGGGAAGCAAAAATCTCGACTGAAAAAGTGCTCCAGAAAATGGCAGTTTTGCATCTCATTTTATACGAAAGAGGAGGCGATCAAAGAAGGAGATGAAAGGAGGGTTACATGAAACTCACTGGCGGTAGGTTGCCGGGCAGAAGGCAAGGCCGGGCGATCTGGGAGACCGGAGGAAGAGTCAGACGGAGAGACGCACACTTCCACACGGGTGGGCATGGCACAGCTAACAAGCAGCAGGGTCAGCACAGAGGAGGACCTGGGGTGCGAGGGAGCAACGAGAGTCTGTGGGCCTGTGCTCTGGGGCAGCGGGTGCCCCTTGAGGGGTCTGGAGAGGGGATGATTCCGACATTCCAGGGAGGGTATGTTCTCAGATGCACAGAGACGGCAGACAGGCTGACTGAAGGTACAAATGGACCTTTGTCCAGGCCGCTGCAGGCCCGGGACGCGACTACTCGCCACGACTGACGTTTAGTGAGGAGATTTTACGTTCCCATCGTCCTACGTGGCTACTTTCCGTCTCTGAGTGTGCAGGGCGGCCACGCGGGCCTCCGCTGAGCTTGACCCATTTAGAACGTGGAAATCCCCACGTCACTGGCTGACTCTAACTTCTGCATTACGGAGATGGGGCTTCACGCAGCTCTGCGGATTGTTAAAGCTTTCAGATGATAATCCTGAAAGTTCATTAACATTTGATAAGCATTAAGTCTTTCCTGTGCCTCCGACACTGTCCCAGGTGCTCGAGAGAGTATGACAAAGCCAGACCTCTGTCGGGGAGACTGGCCTGCAAGGTGTGTCCACGGGCACACAACCAGAGCCGAGGCTGGAAAATGACGGGGCAGAAGTTCAGGTGCCTACAGAGCTCTGACAGACTTTGAACTCGCCCAGCGAGGGACAGAAAGCCGGAAAAGCTTTTACGCGGAAAAGATCATCCCCTTCGGATTGCCCACACTGCAGCCAGAGGCAATCCTTTTGACTTGTGCGGCACTGAGGCACGTGGAGCTGACCCGACAGAGCGCGGAGTCCGCCCACGGATCTGCAGAGAGAACCAAGTGAACCCCCAATGGGCACCGTGGCAAAACGGGGGTGGGGCGTGGGCACGGCGCTTGCAAAGCCAGGACAGCAAAACACACACCCCGTGGCTCTCAGGCCTGCAGGATTCGCACAGTGGTAGGTGTAACGCTTTCATTGACTCGCAAAACACTAAGTTCAGAAAATCCAACACCCCTCCCAAAACGAAAACGTCGACAGAAAATGTAACGCTAGTCTCCAGCGATAGTAGGCGGTGAGTTTTTTACTCCGGGGTCCCGCCTCTGGGCCGGGCCCCGCCCCCGGCCCGCCTTCGCGCCTGCGCAGGCGGTGGGCGGGGGCGACCTGCGGCTCCTCCCCGCAGGGTGATCGGGCCGCAGCTGCAGAAGGCTTTTGCTTCCCTAGCTGCCGCACCGTGTCCTCAGCTGCGTGCGAAGTGGTCGTGTGGCAGGATGAGTGCGGACTCGGACCCCGTGGTTATCGTCTCGGCGGCGCGGACCGCCATAGGTGAGTGGCTGGCAGGTCCTGCGCGGGGATCCCTGGGATGCCTGGGACTCTCAGAACTAGGAGTCGCACACCTACCCGGGCCGGTCCATTGGGTTCCCCCCATTCGCCCGGTGAGGATAGTTCTTCACGTGCTCTGATTGGCTCTCCGGGTAGAGCCACTGTGTCGTCCGACTCTACCATTGGCTGACGAAAAGAGGCGCTCTCTCCCGATCTCCTGATTGGCCATCTCAGCCCTGTGGCCTCAGGAGTGGGGCTGCTGGGTGGTCTGAGTTGGGGCACCCGGCTGAGGTCTTGCTGGTGATCCCAGGGTTACTGTGACTTACCTTCTCCTCCGGAGTTCTGTAGCGTTCAAAGCCTCGGACGCGCAGGAGGGCTGACCTCTTCCGTTGGGGCAGCGTGGCCCCTCCGCTGGGACCTGGGGATGGACCAGCCAGCTTCCCGCGGGTCCGTGGCTCCCCGCGCGCTCGGGAAGCCGCCTGCCCGGGTCTCGGCTGCTGCGAGTCACACGTGCTCTGCTCTGTACCCCAATGAGCTGCGGGGGGCGCCTGCGCAGGGGGAGAGCCCGGGTTTGCCGGCCCCCTGCCGTGGGCGGCCTCTTTATCACCTTCGCGTTCCCTTTTGTCCTAGGCTCCTTCAATGGTGTCTTGTCCACCGTTCCTGTCCATGAGCTGGGCTCAACTGTCATCAAAGAAGTCCTGAAGAGGGCCGCTGTGGCTCCCGAAGAGGTGTCAGAGGTCATATTTGGACACGTTCTAGCAGCGGGTAACTCCTCCGTGATCCCCGCAGAGGGTCATGTTTATTAAAAGCAGCCCTTCAATGACCGCCTTCCCCCACCCAATCTTTTGTTCTTGCCTCCATATACGTGGCTCACAGAGTTCCTTCTGTTAGAATTCTTCCTGTCTTCCTTCTGCCAAGTCCCCTGAATACCTTCTCTCCACTCAGCATCTTTCATATGCTTTTTCTGAATGACCCTAGACCACCATCCTCCACTGCCTTTTCATTCTTTAGAAGCAGGGCCAGCGTGGCCCATGGGAGAGGATGCACGGCCCTTCCGCCATATTCCCCTAAAGTGACACACATTCAGTGAAAATGTACTGAATTCCTCTTCTGCGCCCCGCACCACTGTGCTAGGTGCTGGGGTAGGGCTCCAACAACGCAGGTAAGGTCCTTGCCCCTACAGGTCTCACTTGGGAGCTGGTAAGGCAGGTTGGCTTCACGCTGCTCTCAGGCTGAATCACTCCTGGGATGGGCACGGGTAAGTCACCCGAGTGCTCTGGTCTCCTGATTCCCGCTGGGTGTGATAGACCAGCAGTCCCTGTCAATTCCTAATTAGTTAATTAGAACTGGTTTCATGGTCAGTCAGTAACATCAGTTCTAATTATTCGTAGTGATAACTGGTAATGCTCACTAACAGCCAGTTTTTGTCCTTACCCTCTCTGAGACCTGGCCCGTTTTCCTGTGTATTTTTACGTTGAAGTTTTGTAGTTTCTCTTCCCAGTTCTTCTTCCCCTGCTTCTCCGTATGGACCTTAACACCGAAGCACGCTGCTTTCTCATGACTCTTCAGGGCTTTACGTACTTGAGTGCCACCTCAGACCCGTCCCCTTCCATCACTCTCCCCTTCCTTCCCAGACCCGCCACTCACACTCACTCAGTTGCCATGGTGTAGTCACCTACTGGCTTTTCTGTTATCATTTCCACGTCTCACCTCTAAACATCTCCACGTGTTCTCATGACCATGGCGCTCTGCCTGTTGAGAGTCTGCTTAGTGCTGGCCAGGCCTTCCAAGCGCCAGGCTTAGTGCTCTCATCACCTCGTTCAGCACGCTCAGTGAGTCAGTGAGTGAGTGAAATTCGGAGAGGTTAAGTCACTTAGGCAAGGCCACAGTTTGAAATGGAGACAGCCCCTTCACCCACACCTGCTGTTTCACCCAGATAGCTTTCACGACCACATACAATATTTACTGAACACTGGCTGTGTGCCACGTATTGTTCCTAACAGCTAGAGATAAGCAATGTTCATGAAAGGTAGAAATTCTCATTCTCATGGAGATCATATTCTCCTAAATGCTAAGCTACTAATTAACTATGCTAAACATCATTTCTTAACTCTTCAGTAAAGAGAGGATTTACCTGAAGATGAGGATTATGAATAAATACATAAACATTTTTTTAAAGAATTTATGTATTTTTAGAGGGGAACGGAGAGAGAAAGAGGGAGAGAAACATCAATGTGTGGTTGCCTCTCACATGCCCCCTACTGGGGACCAGGCCTGCAACCCAGGCATGTGCCCTGACTGGGAACTGAACAAGTGACCCTTTGGTTCACAGGCTAGAGCTTAGTCCACTGAGCCACACCAGCCAGGGCTTAAAGGACTTACTTTAATGCATATGTAATTCATGATAGCTTAAAAAGCAGGAACCTTCCCTGAGCTACCAGGTAGCTCAGTTGGAGCATCCTGGTGTGCCAGGGTTTGTGGGTTCACTTCCCAGTCAGGGCACATACAAGGATCAATGCATGGATGGAACAATAAATCAACGTTTCTTTCTCCCCCTCCCTCCCTCCCTCTCTCTCTAAACCAGTGAATGCACAAATGAGTGGAACAACAAACTGATGTTTCTTTCTACCCTCCTCTCTTTAAAATCAATCAATTAAAAAAAAGCAGGAACCTGTAATACTGCCTTCTTCGTTAACTAGTGTCCTATGAGTTTAACTCAGAATATTTTAATACCCTTTTCTTCTGTCAGACGGGTAGTGTGCTGATGTTGTAGCAAGGTTTGTGGGAGGCACCTGTCACACAAGAGCGTGAACACCCAATCATCACGCTTATGAACTACCAAAGGATCTTGATATTCTTTTTAATGTTTTTCCTGCACCTACTCTCCACGTCCAGCCTAATCCCAGATTAATAACATTGTGATGAATATAACCTCTACATTTTTGTCAATGACCCGTTCGCTAGTTTTTTTCCAGCAGCCTCACCAAGGCAAGCTGCTAGGCAGGGGGGGTGTGGGTAATGTGCAGTAGAGTGGCCCGTGCACAAACACCGGCCGGCCCTCTGATACAGACAGCGGTGACTGAGAACATCCGATCCTTCCAGTGCCGTCCTCTGCGCTGGAACCTTGGTTAAATTCAGGGTGTGATCTTCCTTCCCACTCTGTCAGCGCTCCCCCACAGTCAGTTTTTGTTGTGCGTCACTTGCTGTGTAACCTGTTAACCACGGTGTGGTGAGTGTTCAGGAAAGAAATGCTTCTTACCAGAGCTGTTCCGTCTTCAGGAGTTCTCTTGCCTTCCCATGGCTGAGGCATCGGAGCCATGGCCCCAGGGCACACAGCCTAGTTAGAGACATAATCAGTGCCCATGTTCTGCCCTGACTTGATGAGGGAGTGTGGGCCTATTCAAGCCTTATGAAAAGGTCCAGAAGACACTTCGTTATCAACGCATCAGTGATTTCGTGGAGAAGAAAGCTGGCATCCGCAAATGTCTGTAGAGTGGCACGAGATCGTAGGTGCCTGAGGGCTGGACGGGGGCAGATGCGGAGTGTGCCTTGGCCTCTGCCCCTGGGAGAGCTTGTCTTGGCAGTAGCAGGAGACCCAGATGCCAACTCCTGATTCAGTATGTGCCTCCACCCAAACATTTTATTTTTGATTGCTGAGAGGCCTCTGCGTTCCTTCCTCCAGGTTGCGGGCAGAATCCTGTTCGACAAGCCAGTGTGAGTGCAGGGATACCTTACTCTGTTCCATCGTGGAGCTGTCAGATGATCTGTGGGTCAGGCCTCAAAGCTGTGTGCCTCGCAGCCCAGTCCATCAGGACAGGAGACTCCCGCATTGTGGTTGCCGGGGGCATGGAAAACATGAGCAAGGTGAGACCTCGGGCGAGGTAGCTGTCACAGAGCTCTCGCTGGTAAACTCATAGCGGAGCTGGGACCAAACAGGAAGCAAACAAACAGTGGATCCAGCCGCAACCCCTTCCTAGATGTTAATTATTTTTCAAATTAGGTGAGAAATTAATAAGGTAAAGCCTGGCAACCAGCATGATTAGAACAGAATAGTTTTTATATAATGTTAATGAAGCCTAAAGTATTTTCTGAATGGAAAAGTCAAAAACAGATGTTGCCACTTACCTTCCTGCACATGACAAGGAGGGCCCCAGGGACCAAACTTCGTTGACCTTGAGAGGTACGAAATAGAGAAAAGAGGTCAGATCTGCTTCACCAACTTCCATCCCTCGAACCGGCACAACACAGAGGAAAAGTATGCCCCCTGCCTCCTACAGGCAGTTCAAGGGTCTGCCCTGGGACCCCCTAGGCAGAGGCCCCGCCAGCCCAGCCATTGTGGAGGCCCAGGAGGGGCAGCTGAAGGTGGCAAACGGAGTGTAGTGCTCCCGAGGTGCTTGTATACGTGCCGCCACAACGGCCCTTAGAGGGCAGAAGGCGTTGTTGTGATTCACTGAGGCCCAGAGCCGAGATTCAGGCACAGGTCTTCTGACTCCAAATCCTTGTGTCCTGCTGTAGCTGCCATTGAGTTGGTAAGAGGTCAGGGGATACCCTCGCCATCAGTTAACTAGGCAACCTGATTATTCTCCCCATGGGCAGTACGTCTCCCATCAAAGTAAGCATCGCACTGTTAGTATCACTGAAGCCGCAGGTGGCAAACACAAGGCCTGCGGGCTGAATCCAGCCCTCCACCTGGTTTCTCCCCAGCGGGCAGCACCAAGCTCTTGCTTAACCGTTAAGGAGTAGTTACATGTACACAGTCCTACGGTTCCATTCAGCCCTTTGAAGGGCACTGTGAGGCTGATGTGGGCCGTGGTGAAAATGAGTTGGACACCCCTGATAAGCGGATCACTTAGTTGCTGCTTTGGAAAGAAGGAATGAGGTTCCTAAGGAAAGAGGACGCGGAAGTGATGGGTTTGACGAACTGGGAATGGGTGGGTAGGAGAGTAGCAGGCTCCCGAGAGCAGGCAGGTGGACCGGTCTCCTGATGCCAGGGGTTTCGGGCCCTGGACCCTGCGTGAGGAGGAAGACGAGCCAGAGCTGGGGAGAAGGGTCAAAAGGGGAATGGATGGGAACTTGGGGACCGCTGGATAGTTAAGAGCGGGGTCCTGAGGAGAGGACTAGCTGTAACCAAGCCTAAACTCACTGGTATCTCTTGTTCTAGGCTCCTCACCTGGTTCACCTGAGGACAGGAGTCAGGATGGGGGAGACGCCGCTCACTGACAGTATCCTCTGCGATGGCCTCACGGATGCTTTTCACAAGTATCACATGGGCATTACAGGTGAGGCGCGCCTCGCTGAAGACATACTTACTGTAAAAAGGTTAAAAAGTCATTTAGTAATTGGCTCCACAGGTGCTTCCCTCCTCCTCATGAAATCCCATTTGGTGGGATGCCTTGCTTTTCTGCATAATCTTAGTCTAATCGTGAGGAAACAACAAACACAAATCAGGGATATTCGACAAGGGAACTGGTCCTCGCTCTTCAAAATAATGAGGTTAAGAAACACAAAGTTGGTCTGAGGAACTCTTCCAAAATAGAAAGAAACCAAAGAAATTGATAGTGAAACGCAGCGCGTGATCCTGGCTTGGATCCTGAAGAAATAAGTCAGCTGTAAAGGACAGCACCAGGACAGCAGGTGAAGCTGGAACGTGGACCAGGAATTTGATCGTGGTAACATATCAGTGTTCCGCTTCCTGATTCGGAAAGGCGCGGTTATGTCAGCAAATAGCCTTGTTTGCGGGGAGATAGACACCGACGTTAAGGTTTAGGGATAGAGGAGTGTGATATCTTCAACTTTCAGATGGTTCAGAAAGAGAATGAGGCACCAGCTGGGGCAAAAGTAAACATAAAGGAAATTTCTGAAAGTTTAAAATTCCATAAAAAGGAGAAAAACAGAAGGAAGCAGAGAAGGAAAATGGCTTCTTGGTAAAGTCCCCGCCAACATTTTCACACCCGTTGACGGGGAGGCAGGGTTGCGCGCAGAGCATGGACTCTCGCCCGCCCAGGAGCCTGCTGGTGGTGGGCGGTCAGTGCTTGTTTCAGAAACACTGGAGCGACCAAAAGCCAGTTCCTGAAAATGTTTGGTTTTGCTTTATTTTTTTCGCAGCTGAAAATGTAGCCAAAAAATGGCAAGTGAATAGAGAAGATCAGGACAAGCTTGCAGTTCTGTCCCAGAACAGGACAGAGAGCGCACAGAAAGCTGGCCATTTTGACAAAGAGATCGTACCAGTTTCTGTGGCTTCCAGAAAAGGTGGGTACATAAATCCTAGTGATTTAAACGTCAACATGGCTATTTACAAATGAGCGTAATATCCAAAAGAATAGTAGATGGGACTGTTCATACATTGCGTATTAGCTCTTTCAGGTTGTAACTAAAGGAGAGGTCCGGATGCACCTGAATGTGGGTGTGGGGTGGGGCGTTTACAGGACGCTGTGCCGGCGCTCAGGCACCCTCCGCCCCAGGGGTCCGCACTGCCTGGGAGGTGGCGCAGGCCTCCCGGACACCGGAGCTCTGGCTTGGGGCTGCGAGGGGGCAGCAGCTGGCCTTTCACAGGCCGGGTCTCCTCCACAGTAAACATGTTACTTCCTGCTGCTTCTGCATACGTTTCATATTTCTTGGGTGGACATTTTTGGGTCCCCCCCCTTTTTTTTTTTCAAATCTTTCAGAGAGGGGTAAGGGAGGGAGAAAGAGAAACGATGTGAGAGAGAAACATCATTTGGTTGCCTTCCGCAGGCACCCTGACCAAGGCTGGGGCCGGAACCTGCAACCCGGGCCTGTGCCTGACCAGGAATCAGAACTAGCAACCTTTCTGTGTGCAGGACGACACTCAACCAGCTGAGCCACACCAGCCGGGGCTCAAGTTCTTTGAGTGTGCTTAACTGACCCTTATGAGCTTGGCTTTCACGGCCCCGGGTCCAGTCGACTGTAACCAGCCTCGTCCTGTGCCTGAGACCACAGCCATTTTGCACAAAGAACTGCCTGTACCTACCTTCCTCGGAAAGGGCTGTGGATATGGAAAACTCAGACTGTCTCTTGACGACAGCACTCATAAAATGTTTTAAATTTATTTATTTTGAGAGAGGGGGGAAGGGAAGGAGAAAGAGAGCGAGAGAAACATCGATTGGTTCCCTCACACGTACCGACTGGGGACGGAACCCACAACCCAGACGTGCGTCCTGGCTGAGAATCACTTTGCAGAATGAGGCCCAACCAGCCGAGCCACACCCATCGGGGCAGGTGCTTTAACATAATTTTTATTTGTGCATACTTTCTTCTTATTGCAATGAAAGTATTTTATAATAAACCTCCCTCCCAAACACGAATCTTCGTGTAGCAGACCCGAGGCACCCATCTTCCCAGCATGCTGCCTGCCATCTCTGTTCTAATCCAGGGTTAATTCACTTTCTTTTCAGGTCTCACTGAAGTTAAAACAGATGAGTTTCCTCGTCACGGGAGCAACATGGAAACCATGTCTAAACTAAAGCCTTACTTCCTCACGGATGGGACAGGGACCGTGACGGCAGCAAATGCCTCAGGTGAGACACGCCCTCTTCTGGGAGTTCTGCCAGGTTAATTCCTTTTTTTCTTTATCTCAGTAACTGTACGCGTTATTCTAAGACCTTGTTTTAGCTGCTTTAGGGAAAAATGTTTTTCAGACTTGATCATTAGCTTCTCCATATTTGATTGACTGATCCTGTATGTACCGAGTGAATGGATCAGCTTTCCCAACTAGATGCACAGATGCAGAAGCAAATTGGGGAACCCTCCTTTATCTACGACCTTTGTCCTGTCCCAAGCCCAGGAAGTCCACGACCTCCTGCGAGGATGAGGCTGTTTCTTCCGTTTCTCGTCAGTCTCCCTCCCCCGCTGCTTTACTCATTCCCCTTTCTCCCGTGGGAATGTTCCGTGGCCAGTTACGTCGTATTGCCCAAGGTACCATTTCTAATTACACACTAACATCTGAACTATGGCAGATGGCTCTGCCAGGGCGTGTTAACACGTGTCCTCCAGTGTCAGAGCAGGCGAACACAGGTGCACACAAGTTCACGAGCACTGCTCTGGACACCGTGACAGTCGCCTTTTGCAGGAATCAACGATGGCGCCGCAGCGGTGGTGCTCATGAAGAAGTCGGAAGCTGACACGCGCGGGCTCGCACCCCTGGCGCAGATAGTCTCCTGGTCACAAGTCGGTGTGGACCCTTCCGTCATGGGGACAGGACCGATCCCAGCAATACAGCAAGCTGTGAGTTGAATTCCGAATGCTGGTTCGTTTCCGTCTTGGGGTCTAGCGCAGTCACCTGCCAGTGTTCATTACTGTCAGGTTTCACTGGCTTTGTTTCTTTTATGAACGCCTTCCGATTAGCCTTGAATGAGCTCATTCATTTCCTGCTCTGTGCATTTGGATCATGTGTTTTAGGGCTCAGGTGGCAGACACGAGGCCCGTGGGCCGAATCCAGCCATCCACCTTGTTTCTACCTCGCGGCAGTGTCAAGCTCTTGCTTAACTGTTAAGGAGTAGTTACATTTATAGTCCTAAAATCACATTTGGCCTTTTGAAGGCAGTGCAAGGCTGATGTGGCCCCTGGTGAAAATGAGCTTGACACCCCTGCTTTAGGGGAACTGGTTCTGCTGAATCACCTCTCCTACACATAACCGGTGTTAAGTGTTCAGCATTTTTAGTTTAGAATGAAACGTCTGAGGGTTGCTTTACCCTTCATGTTTTTGGTGTTTAGGCAAAATGTGGCACCACTAGGCTGATTCAGGAACCTGACTGGCAGCTTTTAGAGACCCTTCAGTACCATGGTACCTCCCGCTTTATTACCATAGTGAACAGCGGGTCCACCGTTTTTAGACCTTTCCCATTCGTCTTTCCTTCAGGTTGCAAAAGCAGGCTGGTCGCTGGAGGATGTGGATGTATTTGAAATCAACGAAGCCTTTGCAGCCCTGTCTGTTGCAGTAGCTAAGGAACTTGGATTAAACCCGGAGAAGGTAAGCGTGAGCAAGCAGTCCTGAGGAGAGCCCGCGGGCAGACGTTCACGATGTAGTTTTACGACTGGCAGTGCAGACCCCACGTGCGTGTAGTTAGGTGGCACTTCCCGGACGCTGGCTACGCAGTCGTGATGGGTGGCTGTGAGACTGAAGCCCCTGCCGGGACTCACGGGTTCACTTACCTTGTTACTTCCCAAGGCACAAATCTTTGACAACACTCTGATTTACTTCAAACAGGAACAGGGTTTTAACAATTTTTTTAAACTAAGGAATAAGGGAAGGGTCAGGACAGATGCACAAAGGCATACATCAGTTCCTAAGCAGTGGAAAAGGGTAGCTTACTGGTATGACATTAAGAGGAAAAAGGTCATAGTTTACAATTTTGACCTATTACCAGAGAGTAACAAATCTTTCCCCTTAGGTCAACACTGAAGGAGGGGCGATAGCCCTGGGCCACCCTCTTGGGGCATCTGGCTGCCGGATCCTGGTCACCCTGCTACACACGCTGGAGCGACAGGGGGGACACCGTGGTGTCGCTGCCCTGTGCATCGGGGGCGGGATGGGGATAGCAATGTGTGTCCAGAGAGGGTGAGCCAGCAGAACTCACCCCGAACCTCACTTCTTTCTGAACTAGTAAGACACTAACATGGGAAATCAGGACCAACGTGAGGCTGGACACCATCTTCCGCTTCACAAGAACCCACAGGAGGCTGATAGCAGGTTGCACTTTAATGTGGGTTACACAGGACAGCCGCACCTTAGAGTGTTATAAATAAGAGCAGGTCAGATCAGTCATCAAGGTCTCCCGAGTGAACAGCGTCTTCGTAACCTCCATGCTTATCATCTTTGCTTTCCGGGTGCAATTTAATAAGATCATCAATTCGGAGAATGGTAATTGCAGCTTCTGTTGCAAATTTCAAACTCTTCACTTTAACTATGGTTGGTTCAAACACTCCTGCCTGTTTGTTGTCTCGAGGTTTGCCATTAATCAGATCAAGACCAATCCTGTAATTTAGAAAAATCGGTTAGATGATGTCCTACAACACACCTCATCCTATCCTTTTAAAGTGGTTGGCCCTGGCTGAGTAGTTCTGTGGGCTGGAGTGTCATCCCGATATACCAGGGCTGTGGGTTCGATCCTGTTGGGGCACGTAATCAACCAATGAATGCACAAATAAGTGGGGCGGCAAACTGATGTTTCTCCCCTTTCCTCTCTCTAAAATCAATAAAACTCTTTAATAATAATTAAAGACTAAAGTAGTTCTTTATGAAGGACAGAATCAGCACAAACTTTCTAAGCATCATTTAGCAACTTATAAAGGGGCTGCTTAAAAATAGCCGTGCATTGGCCCCAAATCTCCCCTATTCCTCTGTGGGACCGTCCTGCCCCGGAGAGGCAAGGACACATTAATGCTAATAAAAATCACCGGAAAACAAGATTGATACAGATGACAACGAAAAGGACAGAGAAACTGTGTACTTACCATTTTAGGTTTTTACGTTCTGGGTTAACTTGAGCCTCATTATGAAAAGCTCTTAACTTTGCAACCAGATCAGTGGAGTCTTGGGCAGCGTTCACTGCCAGTGTATTCGGAATGACCAAGAGAGATCGCGCAAACTCTGCAATAGCGAGCTGTTCCCGAGACCCCTAAGAAGGAAGACAATGAGGCGTCTTCACACAAGACGAAACTCACAACAGCCAAGATCTCAGATGAGGTGTACTATCAAAATGCTAAAGATGGTCTCATGAGTTTCTTGGGGGGAAAAAGGGGTTTCTAGACGTTCTTACCATGCTGGTTGCGTAGTTTTCAAGGTAGATGGAGAGGGCTGCCTCCACAGCACCCCCTCCTGGAACCACAGACTTGGACTCCAGCACTCTCCTCACCACGCAAAGAGCGTCGTGCATGGAGCGCTCCATCTCGTCACACATGAAGTCATTCGCCCCACGTAAGATAACTGACGCAGATGTACGAGCCTTGGTGCTATTAAAACATAAAGTGACCTCCTTAAACCAGTACCTTCGTAAAACTAAGTCTACGTAGAAGTAACTATTAAAAGTTCTCTGATGCCGTCCTGCCTACGAGGACAGTGGGACACGGAAGCCGTGTCCAGACCACACGCGCAGAAGAGCCGGCACGGCCGCTCCGCCCCCGTCCGCAGTGGTCCGGCGTTCCTCTATCCCACGCGTATAACTGCTCATGTCACTGGGGAGACGGGAGCAGCAAATCAATGGGAAAGGGACCTGCTCTTATTCACTAGTAAATCGACACGGATCTGTAACCGAGACGGCAGCTCTCACTTTTTGATCAGGATCAGCTCGTCATCACAGATCCTCTCCTGCACCACCTCTTCGGCCTGTCCCAGCATCGAGGCCTCGAAAGTTTCATCGCCTTCCAGATTGGCCAGGGTGGACAGAATGGTTGCTGTTAGGACAATTACAAAGATCGTGTAAGCACTGTTCTCCATGAATATTCCCATAGCTTGTCTTAGATTTAGAAACATTTATGAAAAAGCGATGTACTAATAATGCAAGTTTAAGCTTCCAGTTAGGCATCAGAGAAGCAACCGTCCTTTTGTCCAAGATAGAACTGTCACGTGAAGAAATTCAGTAAAACTTAAGAACTTTTCCAGTTACATGAAAAATGGCTCTATAAATACATCTGTAGATCATTACAGGAAGTAAAAGAAACAATGGTAGTTTCTGAAGCTGCTTAGCGCTGACATTCCAGGGTAGCTTCAGGGTCTGTACAGTAACCTGAAATGTCACACCCGAGAGCTAGCAGAAGGCATACCTCCAGAAGCTTTGGCAATGCGTTTAAGGTCCCTTTTCAAAACTCTCCTGACTGCCATTGCGCCGGTCTCCACAAAGTACTTGAGACACATGTCGTCAATGCCACCGGTGGTCAGGATGACGTTGGCGCCAGCTGCCAGGATCTTCTGGATCCGCTCCTTGGTAATATCTGATTCTCTACAAAGTAACCCAAAGATACCTTCTGTGGTTTTTTCATAACACAGCTTTAACTTCTGTATTTTTTACAAAATAACTGCAGGTTAAATAGTAACCAACCTTTCTCTTCTATGACTAGAATTTAAATCAGTCCAACTTTACATAAAAGTTCCAGGGATTAAAGATTACCACTAGCTTCCCCCAAATCTGAGTCCCCAACCCCAAGAACTGTGATTACAAAGGAAAGTGTCCCTGCCCTTAAACACCTGGTGGGGGGACAGACTGTCAACCACGCTCCATGGCCCACGCAGAGCTCATGGGCACGCGGGGGACAGAAATCCGTCCTGGAGCGCAGGATGAGAAAGGCCTGGGGCTCTGGAGTCAAGAGGGCTCGAGAGGGGAAACTGTGGGCCGGACCAGAGGGTGCGGAGCCCTGTAGTGAAGAGGTCGGACCGAGTGAAGTCTTTTTAAGAGCAGCGTGGTCGAAGCTGTGTTTTCTGAAGGACCCCCTGACGGCAATGGGGAGACCGCACTGCGCAGGTGGAGGGCTGCGGCAAGGCGCAGTAACGGGACCCGGACGACCGGAACAGAGAAGTCGGAGTGGACAGCTTCGGGGACTGGGAGGTTCTGCCGCTCCTGGAGTAAAGGACACACTCAGAGCCTGGGGGCGGATGAGAAAGGAGAGCTGGGTTTTCAACAACATGAGTTTGAGGGCCACGTGTCATTCAGGTGACGAAGCCGGAAGGCAGTCAGACGGATGGAGATCACAAGCAAGCTGTGCGTGCGTGCGTGCGTACGTCGGTGACTGAAGCCATTCCGCGTATCATTCAAAGCATGGCAGGTTAAGATCATTCGAAGAAGTCTTAAAATAAAGATTAACCTCAAAATAGACCCCTTTGTACATACTGAACAAGTACTGTGCGCCTGACACGACCCTAAAAATGGGGCCACGAAGCCAAGGAAATCCTTCAAGGTCTCCCTTCGGAACTTGTAATCGAAGTCGCACAAACACAGAGAAAGTGTAAGCGCCGGGAACACACGGCACACGAAGTGACGGCGGAGCATAACTTAGACTGAGGGGTGAAGAAAAGCTGCTCCGACAGACCGACCACCTAAAGAGTGAGCACAAAGCGAACTCATCGAAGCAGGCAGCAGCGAAGATGGTACCGGCACAGGGACAAACGTCCCAGAGCCTGTGGAGGAAGAGTCTGGTGAACCCCAGCACCTGTGGGGGCGGACCACAGTGAGAGGAATGCCGAAGGTATTCCCACGGCTCTGGCCTTGGAAGTGCTGAGTGTGGAAAACAGCCTGGGTGGGTGCAGTGCACTCCAGAACACCAGCTTGGGGGCCTGTGCAACAGTTTGCATAACAATGCGAAGTAGATGCATTTGAGATTTAATTGGAAGATAGAAATCAGGTGGTCTTGGTGAAAAATTAAAAGGGAAAAAGTTACTAGGTTAAAAAAGAAAGAGTTAAAGATATTTTCTAGTGTTATGCCTGAGTAGAGGGGTCTCCATCACTAAACCAAGAGCGGATGGTGTTATCATCACAATTTTGGTTTCAGACAGGACTTGAAGATGCTTAAAAAACATCCAGCTAGACCAAATACATGTGTGTTTGGAGCTCAGAGAAACAGATTTGGGAGTCTCCAAACCACCACTGAAATCTCGAGAATAAGGAGCAATCTTGGGAAGACCAGTGAGACAGTAGGCACCCAGGAATGCAAATGAGGCAGGGTCAAAGCCTCTCCACCCTCCAAGTGTTTCGAGAAAGGAGTCAAAGGCTTGATAAAGGTCACGTGAAAGTTGAAAGTGTCTAGTGAATTTCTCTCAGTTACCAGTGACCTTGGCAAGTGGTGTTCTGCTGGAGAACAGAGCTATAAAAGGAAGAGAAAGCACCAGTCATGTTTCTGTATAAACCCCTCTTGAGACAGCTGGCTGTGAAGAGGTGGAGAAGGATGGGGAGGAACTGGAGCAAAACGTGTGAGCTACAGGTAGAATCTGAAAGGAATGAAGAGCAGACCTAGTAGCTGAAGACACAGATGAGAAAACTGTCAGTGACTCAGGACTCTAAGGCGGAAGGAGCCTGGAACACTCAGTGTAGAAGGACCGGCCTGTCACGGAAGGACACTTCCTGCTACATCAGGAAGGGAACGAGGGGTACGTGCAGTCAGATCTAAAAGATGAGGGCACTCCTGACTCTTGGAAGAGACTTCTTGAAGATTTGGTTCAGTTGCTAAAAACAAAGAAACCACCCCCAAGCAGCGAACCATTAAAAACTTACCATTTCCTGACTAGGTCTCTAGCATGGCAATCAATCAACGACAGGGGCTGCACCCCCCAGCACCTCGCAGCACCTGCCGGGCGCACGGGAGGAACCCAGCGAGTGCACTGCTCACTCCCCCTGCTGCGCGTCTGAGGAAGCTCATTAACTACAGGATGCAGCCCTCGTCCTTTTCCGGTTTACTGTCGCCTGCTCTAGCAGGAGCGTAATTTACAAACAGCTCTTTTCGAAGGTCGAAAATAATCTCTCAACATACCTCTGTCTAATCTGGTCCAGTTTTTCAGGGTCTGTAATAACCACCTGCACACCAAGCTTCATTTTTGTTTTCTGCAGGCTGAAGTCAAGGCAAGCAATTTTTGCATTAACTATTCTCTTGGGCATGCCTATAATTAAACATAACATTAAGTTCCTTTATAATAACTACCAGTAACACATTTTATAACATATACCTAGACACAAAGCATAATAGAGTAGCAGAGATTAAACTAAGCTATATGTAAAAGCAAACAGATTGTTACATTTAACATTACAAACATGTTTTTACGGAGTTAAACACGTGTACCATCTAACTTGCATTTTTCCTAAGCTATGTGCTTAAGTCACTAAAGAGAAACTGATGTGATGGACAATTCCTTACAGAACAGTACATGCACAGCTCGGACAGTTCACCTGAAGATGAACAGTACGCAGTCCACAAAAAAAGCTATTTTAACCGCTAGGCCCCTTATCACGTGACCGAAGTCCGAGGCTTACCCTGGGACCCCACCACGCAGTTGAGCGCGTAGCCGCTGATGAGCATACTCTCCACCTGACTTCTCCCGTGGGCTTTCAGAATGTTGATGGAGTTGACTGGATAGCGAGGCTGGCCTCTCACATCTGTGTATTTTATAGCAAGTACAGCATCTACTACCATGTTAGCGAAGAAATCACCATTTCTAGGGCAACAGTTAAGGAGAACAAGAGACTTGGAATGGACAACGGGGTGCACATGAAAATCAAGGGTAATTCAAAGGCCCTTCCTTTTTAAAATCTCATCAAGGAAACAAGTATTACATCACCAACATGCTACTAGACTCTTATCACTGCCTGCAACTCACACGACTTCTACATACCCTTTCCGCCACCTTCCCGCCTAGAAGAGCAGGGAAGAAAACAGGCAATTTCTATACAGCATCACCTGGCATGAAAACTAACACAAGTTCTTTGAAAAAAGCTCCAACCTTACTGGACCACAAGGATACATTCCAATGATTTTGGACGACATCGATGTCTTAGCAGCATTAATCAGGCAATCTCTTCCCAGCTCATCTGTGTTAATAATTAGGTTTTCGCTGATGTAACGCACTGCTTCCCTGTGTACAGTGTGTGAGAGAAAACAAAAATTACCTTCCTTTCCAAACCCTTGTTTTATCACAGTGTCGAGCGCCAGGGGCAGTGCCCTGTGCAGCCGCTTCATGGAGGAGGAGGACACAGACAGACCCTGCCCCGTTCAGATCGCGGCCGCCTCACTCTACCCCGTAAGCATAGCCACGAAGATCTACCGCCAGGAGAAAATGTGGTAGTCAAACGGGAAGAAAACGCCCTGGCCCTGCTCACCTCGAATATTAACTAAATGCCCAAACAGAAGTTCTCCAAAATAAAGCGCAGTCATTAACAAGACAATTTTAAATGTTCACGATTATCTCAGCAAATCATGTAAAATTCTCTGAGTGCAAACAATCTTACTTGCAAGCAAGCCGATAGCCACTAATAACGGAGGTGGGGTGAATCTTCTGTTTGACTAGTTCATCGGCATTCTTCAGCAGTTCTGCCGCGATGATGACCTGTTGAGAAAACGCGCACCGCTCTCGCCGCAGCCTGACACTCAACACGTGCAGCGACGGCTACACACCCCGACGATCGGACACTGAGCGGAATCGCGATGGCAGCGAAACGAGTGAGTAATTAGAAACCTGAGAAAAGGAAGTCTGCAGTGTTTCATACGCAAGTGGCCAAAGCCACCTGAGAGCCAGGAAAACGTCCTGGCTAAAAGCCTGGCTCTGCGGCGCAGCAGCAAAGGACTACACGTCCGTTACCCTTGTCAGCGTCCGACAGATGCAGAGTGCAGAGCCTCGCTACTCAAAGGACCTGTGCTGCCGTAGGTTATTATTGCTTGGTTTATTTAAAAAATCATTTAAAGCCCTGACTGGTGTGGCTCAGTGGGTTGGGAGTCGTCCCGAAAACCGAAAAGCCCCAGGTTCGACCCTCCAGTCAGGGCACAGGCTTGGGTTGTGCGCATGTGAGAGACAACCAATTGGAGTTTCTTTTTCCCCTTCCCTTCCCTAAAAAGGTAAAATAAAACCTACAAGCAATGAAAAAATGTCCTTGGATGAGGATTAAAAAAACTGCTTTAAAAATAAATAAAAATCATTTAAAGACACTAAATTTTTTTTTAATTAAAAAGACTTCAAAAATACCACACCTTTAGGAGCAAATTATAATTTTATTTAAAAAAAAAAAAAACCCTATTATCATAAATAAGTGCCTTGTACAAAAACCAATTTTATTATTTTAGAAGAGATAGATTCCATTCTTTTATGGCCACAATACATTTTTTTTTTTTTGGAGCAAATGATCTGTTCTTCACCAAAATATAGTGCTTCCACACCGCCGTGCTGGCCGGCCTCCACGTTTACATCATGTCATTGGCCACGTGTTTACTGACCTCCTGCCCTCCCCTCCCACTGAGAGCCCGTGAGATTGCCCTGTCAACGTTTAAAACATAAAAACACCTTGTTTTTAAAAGCCAGTGAGATTGTTTTCTTCATGTAATTATAAAGGGAAAGTTTTAGACATTTCTTAGTCTCAGGTCATGGGGCAGGGGACCATATTAAATCATGTTTCTTTTCTATTTAAATTGTACAAACTGGCTATAACCCTCAAATTTTGCCAATTTTGTTTCCGAATCACTACCAAAGAAACAAATTAATTTTCTCCCTCTGATGTACGTAACCTACTTCTAACTCAGAAGCGAAGACTGACTGTGGTTCCCTTTCTGAAAGCCTGATTTAGGAGAACTAGGCTTGGGTGGTCTGCCAGGTGACTACCTACCACAGAGGTGGTCCCATCTCCCACTTCCTTGTCTTGCAGATCGGCCAGCTCACAAAGGACTTTAGCTGCAGGATGTTCGACCTCCAGTAACTTCAGGATGGTTGCACCATCATTAGTAATGGTTACATCCTAAGAAATTTGCAGGGAAGAAAAAATAAACAATCATCCACAGAAACAGAACATTCTCTAATTAACACAACGTAGTTCACCTTCACTACACGTTCCAACACCAGCACTCTGATTAAAAACAAGTAATTTACATAGCAAGATATTTAAGGTCTTTTTAACTTAAACATCTAGCTGTACTTACACCAATATCATCCACCAACATTTTATCCAAGCCAACTGGTCCAAGAGAACTTTTTACAATATTGGCAATAGAGGCTGCAGCCATAACTGTAGAAATGAAATAATGGAATTAGAAAAATCCACTCCTTCAAACAGCAATCATTTCAGTGTCAAAAAAGTATATGACCTTCAACAGTCTCTGAATTTTCCAAATCAACAAATCTCTCCTGATTACCTAAAATAAAAAGGTACTAGTAATAATTTCGGGTTTGGCCACCTCGTGGGGGAGGGGGGCGGGGCAAGACAGATACACTATACCGGCCTTTTCCTTTAGAAATTGGCACGTTTAAAAAAATCATATAAAAGCAAACCATTTTTATCTGTGAATCAAGAAACTGGGAATCCCAGGGTTCTGACTTTATTGCAAATTCATCCAGGACAAAAATTAATAATCCAGCAAATAACGCCGGGATGGACCGGCATGCATGACTTCAAATGGCAAACGCTCTCAACAGAGGCTCAACAACAAATGCTTTAATGCGTACCAATGTTCACCAGAGTAAATTCACTTTTAAGTACCCTTATGCTAACATTCAACTAAAATTCCATCGGCTGTTTTTTTATTTCAAAAAGCTGTCGGTGACAGGTGGGGTAAGAACTGGATCTGGACGTCGGGCATCCGGCATCTATTGCAAATGACAACCGGTGGGGTACAACGGGCAAGTCGTCGGAATTGTGGCCATTTGCTCATCAGCAACACGAGCAACTGAAACTACTACTTTCTGGTTAATGGTCCCAAAGCCGGAACAAAAGGGGATCAGAACCACCCAAGGGGACTCCAGGCACGTGTCAGGACCAGGGCTCACTTTTTCTACACTAGAGCCTGGCACCCACACCAACCACTCCCATGCCGCGCGGTTCTCAGAAACGTGCCGCGTCCCCCACCCCCGAAGAAGTGGCGAGACCGGAGGGAGTAGGACATGTACCCCAACCCCCAGACCCTTTTTTGGGGGAAGAAAATACAAGGACGGTGGCGCCGGCCCAAGCGGGGCGGGCTAGGCGAGGGGGGAGCGCACCACTTCGACCCAACCCAGGCCTTGTCCGTCCTTACCGTTCTGGGAGCGGATCGTCTCCCCAGTGCTGCGGTCCCCGAACACGGACAAAGGCCCCTCCATCTTCGCTGCAGGGTACACCTCGGGTTTCACTCACACCGCGTCTCGGTCCCTACGCCGGGTAGCGGCCACACCAGCGGCGAAAGGGAGCAACGGCGTGGAACGGACCCAGACGATACCGCAAGGGCTGCTGGGAACACCGCTCCACTCACACCAGAACCCTTGCGCCGCCGCGGGGCAGGGCGGGAAAGATGGACGGGGGCCGAGAAGTGTGAAAGAGCAGGAAGTGAGGAGCTGGCAGAGGGCGGGTTCAGCACTTGTGCTCAGTTAGAGAGCAAATGAGAAAGGCTCCAAAAGGTAGAACGGAAGTTAGGATCCTGGAGAGCGCGAAGATGGTGCTTTGTTGCGCATGCGCATCTGTACATTCTAGCGCCTTCTAGAAAAGGTGGTTCACCCTGGGGCGGAGCTTAGAGTGTGACCGGAAGGGAAGGGGCGGGCCCTTCTCAGAGGCAGAGCGGGGCTTCCAAGCAGGACTTATTTCACAGCGGTTTTATTTCACAGCGATTTTCCATCTTTTTTTCATCTCGTGGCACACATAATCTACAAAAATTCTGCAACACACCCAAAACTATATTTCTTGACGATCCGACAAGAAAGGGAAATTTTGATCCATTCATATCTGACAGCTGTTTTTCCGTTAGCTGTTATCAATTTTTAATTTGACAGTCTAAAGAGGTCAGTGCCCAGGAGTAAGCAGGTTAGAATTCTTGCACGCCGGTTGCAAGTTGCTGGTTTATACAGTAACTGTTTATCTTGTCCTAAAATGTAGGAAGTTGCTCCTAGAGCACGCAAGTCACAGGCTTTGTTCCTGCTCTCGGAGTATAAGCTTGGGCCAGGGTGGGACGGGGCAAAGCTATTCCTGGACCCCCGTCCCGGCCCCGTACTCCCGCAAAATGACAGCCACTGCTTCTGAAAACTGCATCTTGTTCTGTCCCATTCTCTCCCAGTGCCCAACGGGTGTGTGTCGCTTCATAGCCCAAGCTCTGCGATCAGAAGGCCCAAATAAGGCAGCGTGAAGTTACGGGTTCCTTGGGTGGGACTCTACAAAAGCTGTAAAAAGCGTGGTGTGAAAGAACGGGTCGCCGCGCCCACCTTCAAGTGCGTTACTGCGGCCTGGTTGGTCGGCTCGGGCGGCTGCGTGCACCCCGGCGTAAGATGATTGGAGGGGCGGAGATAACAGATGGTCCTCTCAGCCACTCAGTTGAAGGGAGGTTAGTCCCGGGCGGAGGAGCGAATGACCGACGCGGCCTGAGGGATTTTCCCTGAGTTAATATGGCTGCGGCCGGCGAGCCGCGGGGTCGCGGGTGAGGAAAGGAGGCTAAGCTTTTCCTAGGCTTTGGCCGCGATCCTGTTAGCGATGGCGCTTCGGTCACGGTTCTGCGAGATGTTGTCGGTTTACAGGAACCCCGGTACTTATCTACTCACTTCTCTGAGATTACTCCCCGGGGCCTGCACTGTAAAATGCATGTGCAAGTCGTGTTTTATGTCCAACACGCCCCCTGGAACGGTGAACGAGCTAACAGCACTGTGATGACAGTCGTAGAAAATTAGGATGGAGTTCTGAGATGGCTACATCCCGTGGCCAAGCACACCTTCCAGGGCGCGAAGATGGGGGGGGCAGTGGATGGGAATATTCCTGTTTTCTCCGTATTCGTCATATTTGAAGACCCACTTGGTTGTGTCCATTCTTAGGGCGTGGGGTCGCAGCGCTGTCAACCAGTTCCAAGCCAGAGGTGAAGCCTGCAGTGGACCCTCTGGGAAATGAAGCTGTTGCCCCGGAGTTCACCAACCGGAACCCCCGGAATCTGGAACTGTTAGCCGTGGCCAGGAAGGAGCGGGGCTGGAGGACGGTGTGGCCCTCCCGCGAGTTCTGGCACAGGTAATTAACTCTGCTCGTTGTGGACCGACAGAGCAATGCACGGTGCCCTACACGTTGTTTTCATCAATTCATTCAGGACCAGGTAGTGCTGCGGGCTCTTCTGAGGAAGCAGAGTTGCAGCAGTTGGAGAAGGGGCCGAAACACAACAGGGAGGCGTCAGGGAGAAAACGTACAGAGGGTGGGGGCGGAATGGGGGACTGGGTGCCTACTGAAGCCCCTCCGAAAGCCAGGAAAAAGCCCAGTGTTTGCCAAGGAAAGCATTGCCAGCAGCGGACACAGTAGCGTGGGCGTGAGCTTGGTGTGTGCGAGGCTGTCAGCGGACAAAGGAGTGGATGGTGGGAGATGAAAGTGGAGAGGTGGGTAGGACACAGATGGTCAGCTTCAGACTGTACATTGGAGTAAGCACTTCAGACTTTATTTTCACTGCAACGAGAAACCGCGACAGGATTTCACGTTTGAGCCTGAATTAAAATCACTCTGGTTCACTCCGGTTAAGGGAGAACACGTTTTGTAGAAACGAGAAGACCGTTTAGGAATCTCTTTGTTATCAAGATGGTTATTTATTGAACATTTTCTGTGTGCCAGGAACCATGCTAGTGGCTTCATATGCATTTAACTTTGATTCATCTTACATTTATTTTGGCGTTAGCCGGAAGATAAAAGCTTAGAGTTAAATTTGGCTTTACCCTGTACACTGTAGGGACAGCAACTTAGCTTCCCCGCCTCAGATCCTTCTTGACATTAGATGCTGTGAAAATACACCTCTGCTCTCAGAAACACCACATTTCCCTTCGGTGTTTGAGGTTCAGTGGAAGTGTATGGTTTATTTATTATTGAGGATATCCTCATGGAGGCAGAGGAAGAATACCTTTCCCAGGTAAAATCCAGGTCACGTGCGTGGAAGTGAATGAACACAGTATTTAGGTGTGTATTCACCTGCGGTCTCTCATGCTTAGGATTCTTTTGTGATTTTACTCTCTGTTCCTCACTCAGGTTGCGAGTTATAAGGACTCAGCATCACATAGAAGCCCTTGTTGAGCGTCCCAATGGCCAGGCTGTGGTTTCCGCATCCACACGTGAATGGGCCATTAAAAAGCACCTTTACAGCACCAGAAACGTGGTGGCCTGTGAGAGTGTAGGGCGGGTGCTGGCAGAGCGGTGCTTAGAGGCGGGAATCAACTTCATGGTCTACCAGCCAACTCCGTGGGAGGCAGCCTCAGACTCGGTACTTTTGTTCTCATGTTCTTATTTAGTTGGGTTCGTTCTTGACATTAGGAAGTTGCGTAAGAGCAGTAGTTCCACATTTCAAGCTCTTTTCATGTGTCAGTCTCTGAGGTGAGTATCCTGACGAGCATCACCTAACCTCATCCTCCCAGCAGCCTCAGGGGCAGGACCAGTGTTCTGGGCTCTGTACGTGAGGCCCTTACTGGAGGCTGGCAGCCCAGCATCGTTGTGGGGGACGGTTCAAACTCAAGGTGACAGGTTACAGCCACGATGTCAACCGCTCAGCTTCCCTGCTCGTATACTAACACCCTGCCTATAACTTTAAAATACTGCTTTCTCCATTCTCTTTTTTCTTCCCTCTGTCATCATGTAAAGGTCACTTTCTGAAAAGCCAGTATGGGGGGGAGTTAGCAAAGAGCAAACCGGGTGCTCACTTCTCTTTCTCTTAGGAAGCAGACTATTCATTGTCAGCTTACTTGTGGCAAGCTGATTTCTTTAACCTTTCCCTGTTTTTCCGATCTTTAAACCCAGATGAAACGGCTGCAGAGCGCTGTGACAGAAGGTGGCGTGGTGCTGCAGGAGCCGCGGAGAAGGTACGAATGAGGGAGAGGCCTCCTTGGGAACGTGTGACTCTCCAGCTGTCAGCGCCTCCATCGTCTGGAAGAACAGCCAGCTCGAAAGTGTTATGCGATCGTGTAACTGCAGAAGGGTGTTCGCAGTTAGGGTCGGCCCCTCCTTCCCTTGCGTGCGTGGGGCTGACGTCTTAGGGAAGTGTCTGAGGAAAGCTGTCACCGGTCATACTTAACTTTCGAAGTTCAGATTAAATGTTTACATGCTAAAGAATAAAGGCATATTCTGAACTCCTGATTTCTGGGTGGATGAGATTTCTTCCCTTTCTCGGCTCACTCTGGCAAGCGTGCCCGTGAGAGGCTCACACGGAACGCTTGCTGCCCCACCAGGAGCGTGCAGCTCCTGGTGGGCGATCTCGGGGTAGCTGCTGCTGCTCAGGGTGTGGAGGTGGTTTTTAAAAATGAGACATCGGTATCAGTTTATTGCAAACAGTAAAGTGCAGATAAAAGGGGCAAGTTCTACCCTCAGTGGGGCTCCCGGACCCTCACAGGCAGAACCCGATTGGAGGGGATAAAGAAGTGCAAGGAGGCACTGAAAACGGAGGTGGGAGTGGACCGGGTGGGTGTGTTCTGAGTTCGGCACGAAGCGAACACTTGTCAGATGAGAGGTGGAGCTTGGAGCGCATTCGGGTCAGCCAGGAGTTGGAGGGGGCAGGTGGGAATCCCGGCAGTTCTCTTAAAGGTGCTGATTAAACCAGGTGAGCTGTGAAGAGGGAGAACGGTAGACAGTTAAGGGGGCTTCTGGAGCGTTTCCTTGTGGTTATTAAATGTGCAGCCGATTATGTAGACGTGAAATAACATTATGCTGTCGGTCTGGGTATTCAGTACGTATTTTAAAGAAAACAAACACATATGCATCAACCCTTCAGAAAAGTGTAATTGATCCTGAGAGGCCTTCGGCACGCAATGGCTTACTCCCCTTTTGATCACTAAATACCCTGGCGAAGACATTTAAATGTATATGTTATAGTTCTGCTGTTTCCTTACCTCACCCTAAAGACTGATTGGAGCACCTCACTTTTTTTATGGGGTTTATAATGAATACATTTGTATTCTACAAGCTTCATGGATTCTGTCTTTTGCAAACTAATTCTACACATTATTATTTCTCTTTTTTTACATTTTTTTATTATTTTTCCCACATTTTTTGTTATTCAAGTACAGTTGTCTCCATTTTCCCTCACTTTGAAAGTCCAGATTCTCTAGAAGGCTGTTCAAGTCCAGACTTCAAGGGAAGATACAAAAAAACCACGGCAAGGACAGTGGCTTTGGAGATAATGACAAAACAGGGTTCACCCACAAGTGATGCTGTATGTGGAGACTTTTCCCTGCAGGGAAAATCATCGTTCTAGTTATCTCGTTGCATCAAGGGTTCCTTCAGTGTGATTGGCAGTTCTTGGAGCTCCGTGTGGCGTTTGACACAAGGCATTTAAAGACAGTGATGATGCTGCCCTGGCCCAGTAGCTCCCTGGGTCAGACAGAGCACAGTCCCCGTACCGCAAGGCTGCCGCTTGGATCTCAGCTCAGCGCACGGACAGGAAACAGCCAGTGAATGCATGAGAAGTGGGGCAACGAAATCGATGTCTCTCCCTTCCTCTCTGTCTCTGAAATCAGTCAATCGGTAAAGGGACAATGATGCGAAGTGAAGTGAAGTGAAGAAAAGATGGGGGGAGGGGAGCGGATGGGGACAGACCAATAGGGGCGCGCGAGGATGGCGGGGCTGGAAACAAGTGTTGATTAAGGAAACGGGCGAGGTGCGGTCTTTTCAACTGCACCCACCCACTCACCCCCGGGGCACACCTGCATTACCTGCTTACTGCACTTCCTTGCGGGGGCCGGTGGGGGCGCTGTTCATGACTTTGTTTTACTCTTTTTCTGGCTCTACCTTCTCCTCAAGCCTCAACATTCCAGGTCTGCGTACTTTGTCGTGACCGCAAAGAAACTGCGGCGGAGCAAGGTAAATAGGCTTTGACTGCAAAGGCGAGTCTAAGCGACTCTTACCCTAGCCCGCCCACCAAACACCTAAGAGCAGGCAGGTGGTGTGCAGCTGCCCAGCAGCCCAATCCGCAGGCTCCGGGGGGGCGGCGCGGGGGCGGCCCGTTTCCCCGCGCGAGCCCTTTAAGGCCAGCGGCGCGGTGGAAGCACGTGGTCGCTTTGGGTGACCTCGGCCGAGCTACGTGGCTACGTGACCATGGACGTGGGCGCCGACGAGTTCGAGCAGAGCCTCCCTCTGCTGCAGGAGCTTGTCCTGGGCGCGGACTTCGTGGGTAAGGCGCAAGGATCCGGCTTTGTCTCAGGGGCCCTCTGGGATGCGAGAGCCAGCGGAGGGTGTGGTGTGGGCGGCAGGGGGCGGAGAGGTGAGGCCCCGCTGGCTGGGACAGTCGCTAGGCCTCGGGAGGCTCAAACTGAGAGGTTCCTTCCAGGCCAGGGCAAGGGCGTGCCAAACAGCAGTTACCCCTTGGCCCCGCAGTGGTCCCGGTGGAGCGGAGCCCAAGGGACTGGCTTGTCCTTGCTTTGGCTCCCTCCGTTTCTCCTTTTTGAACTCACCTGGCCTGTTGAGCACACGGAAGGTGAGCCGAGTAGTTAGTCTCTCCTGCCTACAGCGTTTAGAGCGTGAAGCGCCGTGGCAGGGGTCTGCGCCTGCGGACTCTGGTCTTTTTTGCCTTCCCCGCAGGTCTGGACATTGAGTTCACGGGCCTCCGCACCAACCTGCCCAGGTCTCAGCAGATCAGGTAAAGCTGAAGCTGCCTTAGAGCTGAGTGAGAGAGGACCTGGCCTGCAACCCAGGCATGTGCCCTGACTGGGAATCGAACCGGCAAACTTTTGGTTCGCAGGCCCACACTCACTGCCCCTCTGGGTGTCACCCTGGCCACATCAGCGTTGTTTCTCAGCAAGCACCTGTTGGCACTGGGTGGGCAGGACACTGTTTTACGTGGGGTTCTGGGGACCTGGCCTTGTCCACTGAACGCTAGGAGTGTTCCCCCGATGGAGGTAGGCAAAACGACTGAGGCGCTGGCCCCGGGCGGAGGCCGGCCCCTTGCCCCATCATTGCCTAAGGGATGGGATGCTGATGTTTCCACAGCCTTTTCGACTTGCCGTCGGAGTGGTATCTAAAGACCCGCCGGAGTGTCCAGCAGTTTACGATCTGTCAGATTGGTGAGTTTGAGCTTCAGCTGTTGGTTATTAAGAGGGGTATTTTTCCTTGTGTTTTTATTTGTCTTTCTTTCTTTTAAGATTTTATTCGTTTATTTTTAGACAGAGGGGAAGGGAAGGAGAAACAGAGGGAGAGAAACATCAATGTGTGGCTGCCTCTCACCAGCGCCCCCCTACTGGGGACCTGGCCTGCAACCCAGGCCTGTGCCCTGACTGGGAATCGAAACAGCAACCCTTTGGTTCTCAGGCCTGCACTCAATCCACTGAGCCGCACCAGCCAGGGATGTTTCTTACTGATCAAACAGCGTTGTCATCTTCCAGAGACCCTGGCTATCATTCTGTATGCTTGTTTGGTTTTTGGTCGTGTCCCGCCTGTCGGACCTAACACTTTAGAGTAAGCGGAAATCAGTTCAGCAGCAGCAGAACCATGCCAAAACACATCAGCGTTGAGGAGCCCGTACCATCTTTCAAGGAAAGATGTGAATGGCTTTTGTTTAGAAAACTTACGCAAACAAGAGCATCCTGCGTGCATGCTGTTCTGCGTCCTTTTGTTTTCTGCGTCATTTTGGTTTAGAGATCTTTCTAATACCAGCACCTGTGGATTTCTGTTCACACAGAAGTCACACAGTTGTATTCCAAACCAGGAACGCGGCTACAGACTCAGCTTCCTGATGATGCATACTCTCGTTTCCATTTGTGATGGAACAAGGCGCGCTCAGTGAATGCACGAATAAGCCAAACAACGAATCGCTGTTTTTCTCTCTTCCTTCCTCTCTTGCACCCAAAAATCAATAAATTAAAAACAAACACAAAAACCAAGGTCGCACTATCTTAGTGTTGATACTTTCCTGTCCTTTGGTGAGCATATGTGTTGGGAGTACTCCCAGCAGTGGAGTGGCAGAGTTAAAAAGAGTGTGTGTCAAAGGACAGCTCTGTGCCGCCAACCTGTTCCTCCTCCCACCAGGCACCCACGAAGTTCAGTGACTCACAGGGACGGCGGTGAATGTGCCTGTTCCCCTCACTCACACTGGCTATTGTCACCTTGAATTCTTTTGTCCACCTAGTAGAGGAGAAGCGATGTGATTGTTAAATTGATTCCCATTTTTAATGCACGGCCAACACACTTTCTCTGCAAAGGGCTATTCAGTAAATGTATTAGTTGTGCAGACCATATGGTTTGTTACAACTACTCAGTGTTGCCATTGTTAATGGGAAATCAGCCTGAGATAGTATATAAATGAAAGAGCGTGGCTGATAGCCAGTAAAACTTTATTTATAACAACAGACCTTGACCGATTTTACTGACCCTTGCTTTTCCTGTGAATGATGGTGGGCCTCCACGTGTGTTGCTCTGAATCTTTGTCCTTTTCTGCTTCTGTTGTGCTTGTTTTACTTGATTGTAAGACCTCTTTGAGAAGTGTGGCAAACAGGTACGTTTCTGTTACTCTGCCCCTACCTGGAAGTCTTTTTCACTTTGTATGTGGTCTTTTTAACAATACAGACAGGTTAAAGCGATTAAATATCTAAATTGTCCTGGTTTTAGGCATTTCCTCTGGTTAGTTTTGAAACTATAAAAACGTCGATTTAATTTGACTTCTGTTTGAAGAACTATCCACAATTATATTTTAGTAATTTCAGCGTGAGTAACAGTTTGACAGCTCATATTTTGAACCTGTCTCCTCCTCCTCCTCCTCCTCCTCTTCTTTTTTAAAAGAGGTTATCTTCTTCTAAAGCCCACACAGTTTTCTGAAAGCAAAAGTACTGTTCAAAATGTTTTGCTTCGGTACGATAGTTAACTCCCGGGAGCCCTTCTTGGCGCTCATCTGCCCTGCTCTTGTTCCCCCAGGACTGTCTGTGTTCTCCAGCGTCGAAGGGGAGTCGAACAAGTATGTATGACGTCCTGCGCAAAACACGTGGCTCCCCTCCGCCCGCTCCCCCCAGATCTGCTCAGGCCCTGAACCACTGGGGGCCTGGACGCCCCACGTCCCCCCTGCTTCTGTGCCCTTGCACTTGCTCCCCTCTCTGAAGACTCTGGCTTGTCCTTCAAGTCTCTCGAAGCAACACCTTTTCTGGGGGCCCTTCCTGCCCCCCTGCCACGCACCTCACGCATGCCTCTCCCTGTTTCCATCGTCGCCTGCATGCCCCTTCACGACAGCCACGAACACCATGTCACCCTGGGGGCGATGAAGCTCCCAGACACCGACGGTCAGCAGGGATGCTGGCCGGCGTCCCCCGTCGGGCTCAGCCAGGAGGGGTAGACCCTGTTCTTCGAGGGCAGGGTGTCTGCCTGCTGTCACTGACCCCCAGGGCCAGACATGGTCCTGGAAGGGGAGCCCACATTCAGATGCTTCTCAAGGGAGAGGAAGAGCCCTCTCTGAAGCCAGCTCCGAGCCAGAGCTTTAGAAATGCATTTGGCTTTTTCTCCTTATGTTTACTTTTTTCAATAGGTACGTAGCCCATTCATATAACTTCTTTCTCTTCCCTACAACGTTTGGGATTTTGGACTCGGAATTCTCTTTCCAGGCTTCTAGTGTTCAGTTTTTGAATCAGTATGGCTTCGACTACAACAAGGTGCGGACCTGCAGGAGGGGAGCGGGGAGGTTGGAAGGGGAGCTGGCCCAGGCGGTCCCCGCACCCTGTTTCCGGCCCCTCACATCCGCATGAGACCAGGAAAGCTTTCTTTTCACTCTGCTCCCCAGCACAGAGGATGACATTACCCAACTCCTGTCTCTTGCTGTCTCTAGTTTCTCAAAAATGGAATCCCTTATATGAACGAAGAACAGGAGAAGAAAATCAAACACAGCATCCTGACCGGGAACTGGAGAGTTCGCAGGTAGAGCCCCTTTCTCCGGGTGCTGAGCGGGTTTCTCCGTGGCTGGCGCTTCTCTGCGTGTCCCGTGGGTAGGCTCGCGCCTTCCGTGGGGGTGGGGAGGCTTCTGCGGCCTGTGCTCCATCCAGCATCACCGCTCGGAGTGCTGGCGATGCCATTCCCGCACCTGGAGTGGAGAGCCCTCTCCCTGCATTGGGTGCGAGGTCGGTGTTCAAAAATGAAGAGAAAACGGAAAAAGAACTGCCTCTTAAATTGGTTCTCGAGGAAGCAGGAATTCCACTGCAGTGCTGGGGGACGTGGCTCCGGCGGACGCAGTGTGAGATGGCACGCTGGCCTTCAGTGTGACCTTGGGGGTCTTTCGGGGTGCATCACAGGGGACCTCGACCACGCTGGCCACATGCCTCAACTTGGAGCCTGCTGTGTTCCCTGAGGGCGGGATTTCTGCCCTTTTTCCGTTGGCCCCAGCGCCAGAGGTCATACTGGAGCCCCTGCCCTCCCGTAGAGCTGGGCGGGCCGGAGGAGGGGGTGGTGGGTGGCAGAAGGGGTGGGCCACCAGGGCCCGGGCCGGCCCCGCCTTCAGTGGTCTGCGTTTGAACACGTTATTGAAGCTCCTCCTGCCTCCATCAGGAAGCGGGTTAAACGAGACAGCTTTTAACTCTGGAATGTTGTGATTCGGTCTAGATCGTGATCCGATGTAAAGTTGGAGTTTTGGGCATTTTGTGTTTTGTTTTTTTTTTTAACTCCTCGTTTGTGGTTTCCACACAGAAATGTAGCTTTTTGTAAGGGGGAAGAACAATTCGAATTTTGAACCTTCCGTTATTTTCAAATGTTGGAGAAAAGTCTTCCCGCACCCCAAAATAACGTCCTGTTCTTGTATTTCTGAGACAGGAGCCACTGTACCCCCACGTCGCTGCCTTCCCTTAGCCGCCCAGACGGCGCCTTTCACCCCCGAACGCGCGCCAGGGAGGCGCGGTGGCCAGCGGCCCGGGCCTTCTCCTCCGTGTGTCCTAGTGACATAGAGGGGGGGCGCGTTCGCCTGTGACCGTGTGTGTGTGTGTGTGTGTGTGTGTGTGTGTGTGGGAGAGGACAGGCCGGGCGCCCCGCTCCCTGTGCCAGGACGACACTCGGAAAACAAACGGTCCTTTTTGGGCGCGTTTTCCTGCCAGGGCCACGGGTTAAGCCCGGAGGCCGCCGAAGCTGCCCCCGTGCGGGCGTCGCCTGGGGCTCTGGGGGCCTTGCTCCAGCGCGTCCGCTTTCCTGTGCCCACCTGCAGTTCTCTGGATAAGGACCAAATCAAGGTGGCGATCGACGAGGTGACGCGGTGGCTGACCCTGGCCGAGGAAGGCGACTGCGTGACTCTCCCGGGCATCACTGGTAGGCAGGCGGCCGCCCCCGCCCCCGCCCGCGGGCGTCGCTCTGGTCGCTGCCACGCACCCTCTGCTCCCTCGGGTCACTCGCCCCGCCGTCATGTGGTGCTCGGGGTGGGACACAGCGCTGACCACAGTTCGGAAGTGGAAGGCATCTTGACCTATTCCGAACTTTAAGGTCGAGGGAGCGAGGTTCCCTTCGGAGCCACCCTTCCACCCCAATCCCGGTGCCCCGTGCACTTGTAGTTGGCCTCTGCCAATCCCCGAATGTTCCCTCCCCCCCCCCCCCCCCCCCCCCCGTGGAGCGATGCGGAGTCACGGCTGCCAAGCGCTACATGCGCGAGTGGGCCTCAGGCCAGGTCTGTGGACTCCAGGGGCCTCTGAGACCCTTTCCAAGGGGACCATGAGGTCAAAAGTGTAGTCAAAATGTCGCTCGACCAGCACTTGCCATTGTCATTGTGCCATCTGCACTGACGGTACCAAAGCCCAGGTGCGTGAGCCTGTCGGTACCCGGCACAGACTGAGGCGTAGCATCGACCTGTGGTGGGCAGTGCGTTCTGTTAAAAAACAGGTCCGGTTCAACTGAACAACTCCCTTGGCAGAGAAGTAATAATTCTTTTTTTTTTTTTTTAAAGATTTATTTCTTTTTAGAGAGAGGGGAAGGGAGGGAGAAAGAGAGGGAGAGAAACATCGATCGGTTGCTTCTCGCACGCCCCTCGCCGGGGACCTGGCCCGCAAGCCAGACCTGCGTCCTGACCGGGAATCGAACCGGAGCAACACTGGTCAGGGGAAGAAGTAATAACTTTATTAAATCTCAATCTTTGCTCATCTTTTTAAACATTTTGTGCGTCAACATGAGCATGTAAACAAGTAAGTGTGCGTGGCACATCCCGGCCGCGTGCCAAAGCGTGGTGGCCGTCTTGAAGGAAAACACTTGTGTAAGTAAGTTTTTGAGTTGAGAGCTGAATTAGCCGCCTTTTTCCCCCCCGATGCAGTGTCACTTTTACTTAAAGGAGTTTACTGTGGTTCTCTTGACGGGTATTTTCATCACTTTCTCAAATGAAGAAAGCCAGTCTGTTTCTTCAAGGAGCGTAACGCGCAGTGTTTGCTCGTGATGCCATTGGAGCTTACAATCAGCATCTGGAACTTCGGCCCTGGCGGGTGACTCGGTCGGTGCATCGCCCCGTCCACCAGAAAGGTTGCAGGTTCCATCCCTGTCAGGACACACGCCTTGGCGGTGGGTTGGATCCCCAGTAGTGGTGTGTACAGGAGGCAACCGATCGATGTGTCCCTCTCTCCCCCTTCCTCTCTCTCTAAAAATCAATAAAACATACCCTTGGATGAGGATTAAAAATCAGACAAACTGGGACTTTGGAAGGCTTGAGCCTGCCACCGTGAGCGTGCCAGCTCCCCAGTCCTGAGACCGTTCTGACGAGGTCACGGGCCACGCTCGCAAGCGTCTCTGGTCGCTGCACTAGGGCGAAACGTGCGCATACCGGAAGGTCTGTGTACGCGGCACGCCGGTGTCTCCCACGTAGCCGACACGCAGTGTTACAATCCTGAGCAAGAGGAGAATGGGCTTATTGTTTTAATGGAAAACTGTGCCGTCTTAAATTTAAGGCATAGTTGTGATTTCTAACGTGGTGGCGATCCATAGCTATAATTGACATATAATTGCGGCCGGCCCGGAGGCTTACCTGCAGACCGCTGCCCTGGACCGCACCCCAGTGCGCTGCCGCAGGCTGGGCCGGCCCTGCCCTGTGCACCGGCGCTTCAGCGCACCTGAGTGCAGGGCTGTCTCCCTCCGGCCTCTCTTGAGGGCAGGGTGGACCACCGGCCCAGGGTCGGCAGGGCTGTGGGCGAGCCTGGTGTCCCCTTGCTGTAGGCTTCCAGGCCCTCACGGTCCAGCTGGTGCTGAGGCAGGCCCTCCCTGGCATCTGGACGGTGCGGACAGACCATGGGGTGAGTTCTCCCTGCCGTGGGGCGCCCCGGCGGCTCCACCCTTTCCCTCCTGCGGCCACACCTGGCCCCTGGGGAACGTGTCTCTCTCCCTGCCTGACCCCTTCCCTTTCCAGACGAAGAACCGCTTCTTTGGCCTCATCGCCAGGATTCAGGGAACTTGTCCCTCCTTTGCATTTCAGGTGACAGTGAAGAAAGTGAGCAAGCAGCATCACTGGTACCTTGAGAGCACCTCCGCCGACCGAGAGAGCTGCTGGAAGGAGAAGCTGCTGCTCTCCGCCAGGGGTTTTTCCGTGTTTTTCCAGATGCTGGTGAAAGCCCAGAAGGTAGGAAACACAGCTCCTTTCCGGGTCGGTGACAGTCTTCTGCGTTTCTGGCTGTCGCACGGGTGGGGCCCCCAGCAGTAAAACAAGTTCCTTGAGAGAAGTGGTTCCTTCTTGTTGATAACTGGCTTTATGGATTGAACTTGGCTCCACCAAATCACGACGCTGATTTGAGGAGAGACTGCCCGTGTGAATTATGACTATTCCTTTGCCCCTTTCAGGCACACAGGTACTGGGGTGCGAATCGACCTAAAACTACTCAGGCAACTGACTGTCTGTCTGTCTCACAGTTTAGATTTCCAGTGTGGCCCTGGCCTCACGTCCCCGCTACTCACTGCTTTTCTTCTTTTCTGGGATTTAAGCAATCGGACTACTTTTCCCCAGGGGTGGGAGAGGGGAGGGGATGGAGTCGCCATGTGGCCACAGCTGCAGTGGGTTCTAGAGCTACGCCCCCTGCAAGAGACTGTTCGTCTGCGGTGTCTGCTTTTATTGTGCCTCAAGTTTCACCTCCCTCACCTGTCGATTTCCTCCAAGCAGCCCTTAGTGGGGCATAACATGATGATGGACCTGCTGCACCTGCACGAGAAGTTCTTCAGACCCCTCCCAGGTAGGGGCACGCCCTTCACTCGCCTTCCTTTGACCTCAGTTTGCCCCCTGGAAGGAGGCAGGCCCAGAATCCCGCTCCTGCAGGAGCCGAAAGTCTCCGCAGAGCTCAGGCCCTTGGTGCTGTTTACCACTCCCGCCACCCCCTACCCCCGCCCCCCCCAGCATGGAGGGCCAGGGGACTTTCTCACGGGGAAAGCCTGTATTTGAGTTGACACTCCTGCCCCACGACAGAGGACACACAGTCTCATCGTAGGAAACTCGGCGACGGGCGACAAGCCATCCGTGGTCTCAGCTCTGGTCCCGGCACTTGCCTTTCCTGTGTCGTGTGTTCTTACACATTGGATCACACTGTGTATTTGATTTTACGTTTGGGTTTTTTTTCTTGTACCAAAAGCATGGACTGTGAACACAATGAATGCGATTTTAATGGCTGGGTGGCCCGTCTTACAGCTGTAGCGTACTTTCCCACCACGGTAGGGCCGTGCCGCCGGTAGGAGCGCAGGCCCGAGTCCTCACGCCCCCTCGTTCTGTGTGTGTTCTCGAGCGAGTCATGCGACACACCTGTTCTCAGTCTCCGTGCCGATAAAGTGGGGTGTTCGTAGCACCGGTATCGTAGGGTTGTTTGGGATCAATTGAATAAAATACACCCAGGGCACTCGTCTAGAGTGACGGGGGGAAGAGGTTCTTTCTAGGAGAGATCGCCTCCAGTGACGAATGGGAAGAGCACCTCGGTTTGAGGATATCGAGAGCATTGGAGAATGAGGGGCAGAGTTAATAAGCACGTGCTCAGAAAGTAAGCAAACAGCAAAACGGAAGTGCTGGGAGAACCCAAGCTGCAAGAAAGGAAGTCGCTGGAGCCTCGGTCCCGCATGGCCCTCGCGCCCGGCTGTAGGGACAGGTGTAAGGACAGGTGCTGGCCCTCGCGCCCGGCTGTAGGGACAGGTGTAAGGACAGGTGCTGGCCCTCGTGCCCGGCTGTAGGGACAGGTGTAAGGACAGGTGCTGGCCCTCGTGCCCGGCGTGTGGGCGGCTGTAGGGACAGGTGTAAGGACAGGTGCTGGCCCTCGCGCCCGGCTGTAGGGACAGGTGTAAGGACAGGTGCTGGCCCTCGTGCCCGGCGTGTGGGTGACTGTAGGGACAGGTGTAAGGACAGGTGCTGACCCTCGTGCCCAGCGTGTGGGCGGCTGTGGGGCAGGGCTGGGGCCATGGGCCGAGAGGCAGGCAGCCACTAGTGAAAGACCTAAAGCTGGGAGACCGCCTGTCGGCGCCAGTCCGCTGTCTGGAGATGGCGGGGGGGGGGTGACCCCAAAGGGAGAAGGGGAGCCAGCAGCCGCCTTTGGGGAGCAGGGGTGGGCAGGTAGGGAGAAGAGCACACGCGGCAGGGTGCTTTGGTTGGTTGGTTGGTGTTTGCAGTGAACCCCTCTCAACCACACGCAGGTGTGCTTGTGAGAGACAAGCCCACTGATAGCTGAAAACCGCGATCGGGCTCTGGACCCTCGCTATACTGCTTTTAGTTGTTTCTCCCTCGGAGCAGCCATTTACCAACCATGGTTTCACGTCCGAGTCCCAGTAACACCTCGTTCTCCTTTCCCCATTGGCCAGAACTTCGCAAAGCACGTTACGCAGTGTTGGCAATAAGAGCGTCCCGCAGTCGACGGCAAACCGTTGGGCTTTTCGTACTGCGGATGGTGGCAGGGCGGACTGAGATGTGGAAAGCCTGGATGATGGGGAGCAAGGGGGTTTTCGGTGCCTAGTTTGTTTCATTTGTTCACCAGCTGGCGACAAACTAGGTTGGAGAACTTCCCTTCGTAGTTTACCGGCAAACCCGCTTCTGACTTTCTCGGTCTTTCCCTGCAGAGAGCTACCATCAGTTTAAGCTGAATGTCCACCGCCTGTTCCCGGTCCTCATCGACACTAAGAATGTGACCAAGGACATATGGAAGGTAGGGAACGGCATTGCTGTAGGTGAAGGGGTGCTTCGTCCTGGTAACACAGCTCCCTCTCTTCTTCCAAGTTGTTCCTCGAACCCTTGTCAATTCTCATATTTCCAACCAGTGTTGGTTCCCTTTTCTGTTGTAGCACCTCGGGGTCATTTTAGCTCACACGTAATTTTTTTCCCTTCCCTCATTCGAGTTCATGTGCTTATTAGATGGGGCCACAGAACCTGTTCTAGAGCCTGATACATACCTAGTATTTGTAACACGCTCAAAGGGCATCAGGATTGGGGGGGGTGGATTCGCCTCTTGAAAAGTCTCGAGCAAACGTCTCTACTGAGCCGTAAGGCCCTGGGTTTTCAACCCGCGCAGCCCGTTCAGGTCACCTGGGAAGCTAAATCCTGGCACCTGGGCCCTGATGTCAGCCCCTCTGGTTTAGAGGGCAGGGGGCGGGGTTGCTGAAGCTCCAGGTGACTTCTGTTGTGCTTGGCGGGGAGCACCCAGCTGACTTAAGTACTGCTTAGAAGTTAAACTGAGGAACAGGGAGAGAAGAGTGGGATCGGGGTGTTTAAGCCTCAGGCTGACCACTCGAGGTGAATGACCGACCAGGGAGCCGCAGAGACGAGATGGGGGGGGCTTGGTGCGTCCTCACCTGGAGATGCACCTGTTTCGTACTTCCCGTGTTTCTAGTGCTGGCGGCGTTCTGTGAGGCCGCTTGTCCCCGTGGGACTGAGTCCCGGGGACAAAGGGGCGGGCTGTGGGGCCAGCCTCAGGGATCCTATGGGTGTGCCCCTTTCCGCACAAGTTGAGACGGACTCTAGGTCATGGGGACCTGGCTTTGCCCGAGGCCCTCTGGTCCTTAGAGGGCCTGGTGTCCCACATACGTGTCCTTGACCGGGTCTGACGCCTCGGATTCCCATGTCCCTGCGCCCTGGCCTCTGAAGGAAGAGAGTGCGAGCTGTGTCTGTGGCAGCGGTTCCTAGCTTAGGTTGCTGGGTCCCTCACAGGAGCCCAGTCCGAGGGCAGTGGGTGCCCTGGCACCCGAAATAAAGAATGAGGACGGGTACGTTTGGAGAGAAGGCGGAGCCTGTGGGGGAGTTCACGTTTTTCAGGTTGCTTTAGTGGCCCTTTGGTAATGCCCGAAGCAGATAACAAACAAAAGCACAAATCTTTAATTCTCCCCAACTTGTTTTCCGTAATGGTAGGAACTGAATTTCCCAAGGGTCTCAAACCTTTCCGAAGTTTATGAAGTCCTGAACAGGTAAGGAAGCCGTCGTTTGGAGCCGGGGCTCTCAGGTGGGCGGATCTGCTCCCCGGGACACATTGGCAATGTGTGACCTTTACCATCGGGGGTGCCACTGACATCCAGTGAGCAGAGGCCAGGACGCCCGGGACAGCCCCCAACACGGAGTTCTCCGGCCCGAAACGTTGCAGGTGCTGCGGCTGAGAAACTCCTCTGGAGGGGCAGGGACCTGCTTAAATACCCGCAACTGTGTAATGACGTAGTATTTTCCATCGGCCGGGGTTTATTTTCCTTTTGACCTGTTTCTGGTGCCCGGAGGGACGCGTTCCCTGAGAGCAGGTGGCTCTGTGTTGTTTTTCTTTTGAACCCGGATGTTTCTCTTGGGCCTGAAGCCATGCGCGGAGTAGTAGGTGCTCATTGAACGGGGCGCAAATGAGTGACACCCATACCCAGCGGAGCCCTGACCTTGGCTGTGCACCGTTCATGCCCAGGCGCTGCATGAGTAGGATGCAGGTGTGGTCATATCTCTGTTTGTCCCTCAGACCACCGGACAGCCAGCCCTCAGGCAGAGCCAGCGTCCAGCTCTCGCTGGTGCCCAGGTTGGGCTACGTGTCTGCTGGACGCTCAGAGCCACCGGTCCAGCCTGGTGCCCGCTGGTCTCTTTCGCCGGCCCCGTTGCCTAGTTACCCAGGCCGTATTTGCCCAGGCCCTAGTTCCTTGCCCTTTTTTTTCCTTTGAAGATGTCCCAGTACTAAGCACATTTTTATTTACATTAAGACAGTGACAAGGGAACCTGAGGGACTATTTTTAGCGAATAGTCTTCATCCTGTGTCCCGTCTCTAACAGTGACTTGAATCCCACCAAGAATTCTGGGCCAGTGATCATTCACGCCAGCGAGTGCGAGAAATACGGTGGGTGCCCACGAGCGTGTGCCCTGTAGGGCTAGAGCTGAGGCCAGGTCTCCCTGGGGTGGCAGGGGCGAGCGCGGGACGCTGCGGTGGCCCCCCACCGGTCTCCTCTGCCGTGCTCCCTGTCTCCCCCTCGCTGGAAAGGCGCCATCCCGGAGGCATTGGAGGGTCCTGGGCAGGGTTGGGGGCCTCGGCCCCCCTTTGCCATGGTGGGTGGGCTGTGGGGAAGCTCTCAGCTCTGTGCTTCTCCCCCCAGAGGTGCTCATGCCGCGTGGGGAGGACGGCTGTGGGTGGGGGAAGGACGGTTGGAGGTCGTGTGTGCCCGGCCAGCGCGCGGGGATGAACTGGGGCAGGAACACCGGGGTGGGGCAGAGACACTTTCCCCAGGTGCGTTCTGACCCGTTTGCCGCTCTCTCCCCTGCTCTGGAACCACGCCTCAGCAGAGACAAAGTACCCGCACGAGGCAGCCTACGACGCCTTCCTCTGCGGCTCAGGTGAGGGTGGGCTCCTCCCCCACGGAGGCTCGCGTCTCCTTCCTGGCGACGCCTGCCGCCCCGCCCCCTTCCCCGGGAAGGTGCGCCTCGTGGAAGTGGTGCGTGCCTTTGCGTGCCTTCCGAAGGCGGCCAGGTCCAGCCTGGACGCCTGTCGCACCTCCAGCTTCTCTCCCCAGTCCTTTTGAAAGTGGCGCACCTGCTCCTGTGGAGAGTGCACAGGTGAGTGGCCCGCCCTCCCTAGCACCCAAGACCTCCAGCCCCCTTGGCTGTCACAGAGGACGGGGGACGCAGAATGTCACTGTGTGATGGAGTCCCTGGCCGGGTAGCAGCTTCCTCCCCAGGGTGGCCTTGCCCCCCGCCCCACCCCTGGGCTGGTCCTGGCCCCCTGGCCCCTGTCTTGGGTTTGGGCTGAAGGGTCATCCTGCTTCAGTGCTTCCCAGCATGCCGTGCTGGCTTTGTCTGTCACCACGACCCTCATAACCATGTCACTCAGAGTGTGGCAGGAGGACAAAGTGCTCAGGTCGGTGAAGGACACCGCCTCGGGGTCCGCACAGTCAGGCCAGGGGGCAGGCGGTGGGCAGGAATCAGGCCCACAGAGCGGGGGATTTTTAAAGCCCCAGGTGGTTGGAATCAGGCGCATTTCCCCGAGCCAGTGTCGTCCTGGACGTCCGTGTGCAGCCCTGGGCTCAGGCGCGGGCTCAGGCGCGGGCTCCCGCCCTTGGTGACACGTTTGTGGAGTGGGACTCCACCCACAGGCCAGGTGAAGGAGCCAACCAGAGTGGAGACGTGGTCTCTGCGGCTGACTTGGAAACGGCTCTGGGTTGCCGTCTGTTAGATTGGGCTTGGCCCGCGCCTGTCCATTAGGGTGACAGGTACGGCGCACAGGAGTGGCCTGTGGCACACTGGTGTGAGGCTGATGACTCCGATGAGGAGCCTCCCTTTCTCCTGGGCCGTGGTGGCGTCTGAGGGCCCACCGGGGGGCTCGTGTGCCAATCGGTGGAGGCAGCCGCCAACAGCAGCGGTGGCCCCTCATGCCCAGCCCCGCGGCCGTCCTGCCTTTACTTCCTCTTCTGCTCACGACCCGAACCCCGGCAGGTTAGAGAGGTTCCGCGGAGGCCCGGGCCCACCTGGGACCACCGCTCATGCCCCGTGCCCCTTCCTGGCCTGCGCTCAGGTCAGGTGGCAGAACGAGGCATTGCAGGAGGGACAGCTGTTTGGAGTCGAGGGTGATGCCACATCAAGGGGTGATAAAGTGGCCCGTCCCCTGCACAGTGGTCTCTCACTGCTTCTCTGAGCCCAGTGCTCACGTGTGTCAGCTGAGGGGTCGTCACCAAACTGTCACCGACAGTCGGTGACCGCCTGGAAGCTATGCTCTGGCGTGGGCCCTGGGGGACATCTCCGAGGTCGGCAGTGGGGGAAGTGCCCCGGCCCGTGCCCCAGGGGCTGTGGGGGAGGAAGGCGGAGTGTCTGGGCAGCTTCGCCCAGGGGGTCTGCAGAGCCGCAGCCTTGGCCCAGGACGTGTGCGTGGCCGCCGGTGCGCCCGTGCGCTCCGCGTTCTCTCTGCCCGTGCAGGGCTGGCCCCGCGCCTGAGCCCTCCTTCGCCCTGTGCCTCGACGTGCTGGCCCCCTACCTGAACCAGGTGAACCTGATCCGCGCCGGGGTCCCAAAGATCGTGAGTACCCTCCCTTCCACTGTCCCCCTGTTCCGAGGCCGTGCGGGGCGGCAGCCTTGTTCTCTGGGACATCCTTAGGGGGGCTCTTAGAACAACCGAAATCTAAACCGGTGATTCTTCCTCGTCTTCCTGCCAAAGCCAACATGGACCACGCCTTCCTTCTGTCCCCCTCCCGCCCCCCCCCCCCCTCAGACCTTACCTCTCCTACCTTCTCTCTCAGGATTTTCCAGCCGGGTAGGTCGTCAGCAGAAATGGTGGGAATCGTCTTCTGTTCCTCTCCTTGCCTTCCAGAATTTTTCTGGCCCCGATTACCCCAGTGTCCGACCCCCCATCCTCATCCTCAGCGTCAGCAGGTGGCCTGGGGTCAGCGAGGAGCAAGTCTACCGCGAGTTCCAGAATCGCTGCAAGTTCGATGTCCGGCGACTCACGCGGAACCAGTTCCTGCTCCTGACCAATAAGTTCAAGGAGTAGGTGCCCAGGGGCCCAGCTGTCCCGTACCTCCCCCCGCCACCGCCACCCCCTCCTTGCCCGCAGCCGCTCAGACCCTGCTTGGAGCCGCGGGTGTGCGGCACGCGTGCATGCCCGGCCTGAGCACACTCCCTTCGGCAGTGCCCGGAGCGTCCTCAAGGAGCACAGGGGCCACCCAACCCTGCAGGTCGCCCTCTATCGGTACTGGAGACACTCGCCGAACGTCAACTGCCTGCTGCAGTAAGTGACCGGGGCTGGGGCTGCGGGTTGCCCGGACCGCGGTCCTGCTCTGGTCTCGGTGGCGCTCAGCTCGGTTGCTGGCGTGTTGCTGGCGTGCGTTGTAGAGGGGTCACTGGCACGTGTGGTGAACGAACGTCACTCAGTGACGTTCACTGGACGTCTGCTGTGTGGGGCGCCACCGTAGGTTCTAGGGCCTCGTCGGTGACGACAGCAGACTCCTGATGTCATGGGGCTCACGCCGCAGTGGGGGTGGCCGCAAGCCAACGAGCGAACTGCATGCCTGAGTAGGTGACAGGTGCTTAGTGAACACGGGAGCAGTTCGGGAAGTGGGGCTGCAGGGGTGGCGGGGGTTGGGGGGCTGCTGTTGAAGGAGAAGATGGGAGGCTCTGCGTCCACGCAGAGGGGGTGAGAGGGCGGAGGCCCTCGGTGGGAGTCCAGGGTGTGCTGGGGGCAGCGAGGAGGCCACGGCGACAGGAGGGAACTAGTAAGGAGCTGAGGCTGGAGACGTCCGTGGGTCCCGAGTGCGTGGGGGGTCGAGGGCCAGGACCGCAGGAGAAGCGGCTGTCGGAGGCTCCTGACAGAGGAGTGACACGTGGCTCTGTGCGAGGCAGACGGTGCACACCAGGCGGGGGGAGGAAGTTGGAAGCCTACTGACCCGGTCACAGTTCGGTTGTGGCTTGGACTGGCTGGAGGCAGAGGGGGTCAGTGAAGGAGGGATCACCGGCAGAGTGTCGGGAGAGAGTCGGGTGTGAACCCTGCGTTTTTGGCCGGAGCGTCAAGAAAGATGGAGTTGCGGGTAAGGTGCTTTAGAAGGCTCCAGCTGGCCGGTTCGGGGCTGAGTCTGCAGAAAGAGCACTGTTGGGGAAAAGCCCCGGGCCCCCAGGCGGTGCTATTTCCTGCGTCAACCTCTGGTGTCAGTCACGGGAAACACGCCTGGTCGGTGTCCCAGAGCCATGCTGCCCTCGGGAGGCAGAAGTTCACCGCAGGCACCGGGACAGCCGTGGGAGGAAAAATAACGTTTGCATAAGCTGAGCCGGGAAGCAAGGGTGCGAGCCTGCGCGTCAGAGCGTTCGGGCCTCCCGGGCTGACCCCGGTCGCGTGGCCGTCTTGCAGAGTCTGTGGCATCGTGACCACCTGGGCCCTGCTCGCGTTCCTCCTGGGAAGACCCAGCCCCTGACTCCACGCAGCCCCCGGCAGCTCTGCCTCCACACCTGTCTGAGATGGCCAGCCCGGGTGTCGTTCCTGTGCACCGTATGCTGTTTGCAAATGGATCCGCCTGGTCCTTACCAGGAATTCTGTCATGGTCTCCACCAGGAACTCTAACTACTATCAGTGATAAAGAAATCGTGGGCAGCTCTCCCTCCCGGGAGCATGCCTGTGAACTCCCCTCCCTTCTTCTTACCCCAGGCAAGCTGCCATTACCCCCATCTGTCTGTCTGTCTCTCTCTCCGCCCCACCCCGGTCTCTCCCCTAAGCCCCAAGGGCCGCCTCTTTTGCCTCTCTGTAACTCATTGCCTGAGCTCTTCTCTTCTATGGCCCACTTCCACCTCTGGGACTGTCTAAATAAACTTTCTCCTATTAAAAAAAGAAACACTTGGATCTGGTACCTTTGTGGCCAAAACTTTGTTTTCAGGGACCGGGGAGAAGTCATCACCTCTGGGGCTTTGGTGTCCCAGAGCGTCTTATGAACAGACAGGTGGCATAGGAGCTGGATGCCAAAGGAAGGAAAGGCTGTGTTCTTTCTGGGGGCGGAGTCAACGGCGGCCGGCTGGTGAAGGGAATAAGGGAAGCTAAGCGTCCACGAGCATGGGTGATGCTTTTGAGATGGCTTCTACACCGCAAAGTGCTAACGTTTACTTTAGAAACAACAACAAAATCGGAATTGAGGTATCATCAAATATTAGCTTACCACAGTGTAAGAGCTGAATTTCATCCACGTAAGTGGGTGCAAGCGTTTAAGTCACCCTGAATGTCTGGTGTGGTTCAGGCGGGTAAAAGCGAACAGGGCAGGAAGTGAATAGGGCGGGCGAGCCTTGCCCCCCCACCCCCACCCCCGCCCCCGGTGTCTCCCCAAGGCTTCCCTGGCCACTACTTCCGACTCCTCTCTGCGATGTGGCTGCCGTGGGGGCAGGGCTGATGGGCCCACTGGTCTGGGCAGAAGCGTGTCCCCAGGTCTCTGGGGAAGGCAGGGGGCCACCAGGACCGGGTGGCATGTCCGCCTGAGCGCCCCAAGGCCCCACCTCTGCTCCTGGAGGAGGCAGGGGTGGCCCACCTTGGGGGTCGCCAGTCTCTCATTTTAAACGGGATACTCTGCTTTTGTGTCTCCTGTCTGAGAAATGCGTTGCTGAAATGCACTCTCAATACGAGGTTTACTTCGTGTGTATGAAAATTTCCATCCGTGTTTGTCCAGCATTTTGTTAGTCACCGGGCAAGCCAGGCTGGGGACCTCTGGCAGCCTCCAGGCTCATTCTGAGCTTCTCAGCTGCGAAGATACTCCAGGGGCCCTGGCGGGAAGCAGGCGGGGCCTTCCAGGCGCTGGGCAGACCCTCCGGGTTGCTCTCCCTCCGCCGTCCACCCGGGGAGCTGGCTGGAGGCCTAGCTGTGCCGAGCCCTGGGGGGTCAGCCCTGGGGGGTCTTCCCTGGGCGCTCCCAAAACGAGAGGAGACAGGACAGGAACATAAGCTGGTCTCGGGTGTCTGCAGCTTTCTCTGTGTCGTGACCACGTCCCCATGCTTGCCATTTTGTCAGGTCTCTGAAGTGACATAGAGCAGGCCCACCTCTCAGCCCGCCCCGAGGGAGACAGGGACGTAGTAACTGGGTATCATCGTTGTCCCTCATCTTGGGGCCTAAAAGAGGGAGACAGGTCGCTCCCTGGGAGAAGCGCGGTGGCCGCCTTGGTCCGCCCTGGTGAGTGGGCCGCGTTCCCGTGTCTGCGTGGACCTGTGGGACCGTTCGAGGAGAAGTGTGGACGTGAGGGCAGAGGAAGCAGTGCGGGCGAGGTCTGCATGCCGAGAGAGGGGCTTCGTCCAAAAGCCCCTTGAGCCCTGGCCAGTGCGGCTCAGCTGGTTGGAGCTTCGTCCTGTAAACAGAAAGGTTGCCGGTTCGATTCCCGATCAGGGCACGTGCCTGGTTGGTAGGTTCGACCCCCTGGATAGGGTGCATATGAGAAGCAACCAATTGATGTTTCCCTCCCTCCCCTTCTCTTTAAAATCAATAAACGTATTCTCAGGTGAGGATTTTTTTAAAATCCCTTTGGGCACTGCTTCCAAGAAACCGAGCTTCTCACTGACTGACTCAAACAGCCTATGGAACTGCACTGGGGGTTGGCCAAGGTAAAGGGATCTTCCCTGGTTTTTTGGGGGGAAGTTCCCCTAAAATAACAGTTTAACAGATAAAAATGCAACCTCCTACAGAAGCAGGGAAAACAGTGGGATAAAAGTAATTGTCAGAATGGCTTGCGTTGTGCAAAACCCTGAATCGCCACTTGGTGGCACCAAAAAGCAAGGGACCCGGAGCTCCTTCCGTCCAAGGGGGGAGTCTCGAAGGACTCCGTTCTCCCTGAACGCGGGAGGTGGGTGCCAGTTTTGTTCTTGGGAGAGCCTGTCGCCCTGACCCCCTCCCCCTGCTCGGGACACACTCGTTGCCCGGCCCGCAGTGTAAGAATTTGAAAACTGAACCCGAGATGACGAAGAAGCTTCCTGGGGACGTGGTGGCGGTCACCCGAGTCTGTAGGCCTGGCCCTGGGGGCTGCAGCCTGAGGGTCCGTTTTAGGGCAGACTGCGGACAACGGGGGCAGCCGCCAGCAGCGCAGGCCCTGCAGGGGCTGGCATGGGACTGGGGGGGCCACCTGATGCCATGCTCAGACCCCGAGGGGCAGGTAGCCCGTGGGCTGAGACCGGCGGGAGAGGTGGCTCCCATCTGCCTCCTGCCTGGGGCGCTGGGTGGAGGTGTCAGGGGACGTCCGTCCTGCGCGGGCCAGCATGTGGCCACAGCGGGGTCAGCTGGTGGACCGAGGTGGCGCAGCAGCCGGGGGTGGCCCCCGGCTGCGCTGTGCAGAGAACAACACTTATGTTGTTGCTGGGGACAGCGGTGGGATGGAGGGAGGAGAGGGACAGCTGGGGGAGGGCGGTGTCGGTGGAGCGACGCACCCCCACGTGGGCCCCAAGGCCTCGCCTCCCAGCCACTGCTCCCAGCGCGGCTGAGCCGCCACAGGGTGCTGAGGCAGAAGGGACTCCGCGGCCGGCCAGCTTGGGCTCCACCAGGTCGCATGGGCCTTGCTGACCCTTCCTCCGTCTGCAGGTAGGCCAGGACGCGACCCCCAGCCGTCCTCCCCGCCCCTTCATGCAGGGTCAGACTCACTCGGAGGTCTGGCAGCTTTCCCGGCCTGCTGCTGGCCCCCACATTCTCGCAGGAGGTTCCCCGATACCTGCCTTGCACGGAAATCCTACCTTCACCGTTCCCTCCTGGGGGCCGGCTCACCCACCCCCACCCCCAAGGCTCACCCAGTCCCCCCAAGGCCCTGACGCCCCATAAGCCAGACTCAGGAGGACGAACGCTGCATGATCCCCCCTCCGTGAGGTGCTCAGAGTGGTGGACTCAGAGACGGAGAGCAGACTGGAGGGCCGCCGGGGCTGGGGAGGGGGTGGGGAGCTGGGGGGGGGTTAGCATTCACAGGGATGGGGCGTCCATGGGGGAAGATGGAGAGGCTCCGGAAACCACGGTGGGGGCGGCCCCGCAACATCGGGTGTGCTTTGTGCTGTGGTACCGTAGCCCTGGACAGTGGTTACAGTGGTCGGTTTTATGTTATGTGTGCTTTGTCACAAAAATGCAGGCGACCGAACTGTTCAATAGGACACATTCCACCCTTTCACCTTGACAAATCTATACCTGTGTAACAATCGGAAGGGCGGGTTTAAGTTTAGAATCCTCGGACTCTTTGCAGTTCTGGGCTGGGAAGTAGCCACAGGGGGAGAGCGGGCCCCGGCCTCTGCTCCTCCTGCGTTCAGCCGCGTCCCTCCCCGCAAGGGGCCTCACTCACACCTGTGCGGCTGTCCCTGCGAACCTCGGAGTTCCTCACCCATCCTCCGGCCAGCCCTGGGCCCAGGGGGCGTCTCTGGGCGATGCAGCTACCCTCAGGCGCCAGGCCCAGGCACAAGGTGTGTGCAGGTCCCGGGAACAGGCTCAGTGCTGTTCAGCCCAAGAACTGGGCCCAGGGCCCCCAGAGCATGACCTGCAGTGGCAGGACCACTGAGTGCCGGTGGGCTCGGGTGGGTGGGACTCAGTGGAACTGGCCCCTGGGGACCTTCGAAGTGTGGGCCTCAGAGACCCCCGCTCCTGGGATGACTGGGGTTCCCTGGTGGGTGCGTTCTAGCCTTGAGTCAGCTCTGACGCTTGGTGGCCCTATGAAGGGTCGATGCCATTGACCCCTCCTTTGGGCTACCCGGAATCCAGGCTCCTTCCCACCGGGGGGTGGAGGACTCCCCCCCACATCTTAGGTGAGATGCGCTCTCCCAGCCTCCCTCCCTGTGGGCATCTGACCTCGGCCCAGCCAGCCAGGTTTGTCTGGGCCTGCCTTTGTCTCAGCTGCTGGCCACAAGGGAGCAGGGACCCTGAGAATCCTCTCTGGTCAGGGTCAGGGAGACCCAGAGCCCAGGGCAGCAGGGCTGGAGCGGAGGGTGCACAGGGCGCACTGGGCGCCGGGGGCCGGGGGCAGTGAGGGAGCAGCTCGGCCCCCTGTGGCCCTGGGCTTGGCGGGGGCGGCGGGAGCGCCCGGATGGGGCTGACTCTGCCGCACGATTTTAGCATCACGCCGTTGATTTTGGCCGCCTAACTTAGCCTGGATTTTTCTGTCCTGTAGAGTCTGTGAGCTAGCTAATGTCCTTTTAATAAGTCTCCTTTCTACTCAAATTAGCCAGCGTCTGTTTCTGCTGCTTGCAGTTAAACCCTAACTGATACAGGTCCCCTGGCACAAGTACGGCTTCAGGCTGGGACTACCTGCAAAGTACCTTCCGGGTTGTTTTAGGCAAAGCATATTAGATTTTTGATTCCAAAGCATTCCCGAAAACTGGGTGGCGAGAAGGGCATGTAGGCGCCGATCTGTAAGCCTGCCCCCCCCCAGCTCCCAAGGCCCCACTCTTACAGATGGCACCCTCCAACCCCCCGGGTCCATCAGTGGGTGAGCAAACATTCCACACAGCAGCACGGTGCGCTGGTCAGTTTCCGGGTGTGTGCGCTTTTCAGCTTTATGTATTTGTTTGTAGAGAGAGGGGAAGGGAGGGAGAAAGAGAGGGAGAAAAGCATCCATGTGAGAGGGAAGCACCGGTCGGCTGCCTGTCCTACGCACCCCGACCGGGGACTGACCCTGCGACTCAGGTGTGTGCCCTGACCGGGAATCAAACTGGTGACTCTTAGCTTTGCAGGATGACGTCCAGCCAACTGAGCCACACCAGTCACGGCAGGGTATGTATGTTTTAAGATTAAAAAAAAAAAAAACCCACATACATACAAAAGTGCCCTCCAAAGGGAGGGGTTGGTGTACCAGCCTGTGTGGGAGCCAGACTCGAAACCTACATCAGATCGGATTCCCTACTCTTCAAGTTGGCCGTTGTCACCTGGGTTCAGGAGTGGGCGTGTGGGGCCATCTCTGTGATAAGGACTGACAATGGTCCCCTCCCATAACTGCTCGTGGGATCGGCGCAGACGCTGGGGGTCCGAGGAGGACAGCCACGGTGGCTGATTTCAGGGTTGCATGTGGGTGGCGCTGTAGCGGTGAAGGCGGTGTGCTCGCCCTGCGGGTCCTTTTCACTGACCACTGAAAGTCTTCCCCGGGGAAGGCTAGAGAGAATACGGACTCGCCTAGGCTGGCGGACAGTCCCTGCCTAAAGTCCGGCTGAGGGTTCGGGGCTGAGAGCCCGCAGGCCAGAGCCCCAGGCATGTGGCTGCCCGGTGCTGCTCCCGTCAGGGCAGGGGCTGGAGGACAGACGGTCCTGAGCTGAGGGAATTAGGAGCCGGGGAGAGCAAAGCTTTGGTCCCCAAGAGTCCCAGCTTCTTCCCGTGGAACAAAAGCAACGCACGGCGTGGACCTGGGTCCTTGAGAGCCGTATCCAGGTCGGGGCGAACGGCTCGTCTTTCCTCCCGACCTCAGTGATGGCTGCGGGCTCCCCCGAGAAGGCACGTCTGCGGTCACCGATGGTGGGGCTGGTGACGGTGTGTGAGCCCCGGGGCCTCTGGGTGCGGAGGGGGAGGAGCGGCCGCAGGGCCACTTGGCTGTGGATGTTCAGGCCCCCGAAACCTGAGCACCCCTCGGGGCCGCACAGCAAGTACCGGCGTGGTTCCTCCCGCAAGTGACTCGCAGTTTGACTGGGGAAATCAGACTAACGCCAAAGAAACAAATTGTAAAACAACCACTATTGCAAACCGTGGCACTGATTCTAAACGTAGATGATTTATTCCACTTATTTTTTCCACTCGGCCAGTACTGAATGAGTAAGGCATTGCTGTGCTTCAAAGAGCTCAGTTGTGTGGGGAAAACACCCATAAACATGAAACTCCAGTAAGATGAGGGGGACCCCAAAAACCCCGGAATTCTCTTCTGGAGGGCAGGCCCCTTGGAGGACAGGCTTCCCCGGCTAGGTGAGTGTTGTAGGAGCCCATCTGTACCAGTGCACCAGCTGGTGTCGCTGTGAGAGGCTGTGTTAGGCTTCAGTGAAATTTTTTTTGAAGACTCTTTCAATGCCTTTGCCCATTTCACGATGGGTGGTTTACAAGTGCACCTGCCCACACCGCGCTGAGTGCTCAGCAGTTTTTCACCAAAAATGACATGACCCTGGGCCCCACCCTCCCTATTCACCCAATCTAATCCCAAATGACTTTTTTTTTTGGTTCCTTTTTTTTTCCCCCGATGAAAAAGGTCCTCAAAGGGAAAACTTTTGCAGATGCGGAAGAGGTGAAACAAAATAGGGCAGAAGCACGAAAAGGCATCAAAATCGACACGTTCAAAAACTGCTCAGAGTCGTGGAAAAAAGTCTCAATAGGTGTGTTGCATGACATGCAGAATACTTGGGAGGTGACTGAGGTTTAAATGTGCAAGAATAAACGCACACTTGTTTATAAATAAATTCCAGGTTGTTCTGCCCCCCCCCGCCCCCCGTGTATTTTAATGAGTCCTGTCATCCACTTCGGGGAGCTGCTGTCAGTTCAGATCCCGAGTCCCCGCTAACCGTGGTCATCGCAGTGTGCAAGTCGCTGCCATTTGGAGGGGACGTGTTCTGCTTAGTCTCCTTGAGGCTATAGTAAGTAGAAAAAACATTATTTGACAAAACACACAGTTACTGGCAGAAAAAGCACAGTGAATGCAAGTCGAACAGTGCCCAGGTTGGGCCTTTGACTAGATTAGAAATTCCAAACATTTTTCTTTTCAGTGGCCCTGCGGTTCCTTTCCAAAGGCAGGTTAAACGTGGGTCTCCAGGCTTCGAGGCAGGAAGAGAAAACAAGGACGGTCGCACACGTTTGGGCGTCCTCCTGGCCCTGGCGCGCCGCCGCCGCCGCTGCGGCCGCCGGTACAGGCAGCGCCGAGAGGGCCTCGGGAGGCCTGCGGGAACCCGGCTCTGATCTTTTTCTGTCTCTGTTTTCAGAGCCTCCAAATGCTAGCTGATGCTATCTCCAAAGGATGACTTAGAAATTACAGTTTCACGAAGGGCCAGCACGAGGCTGGCCAAGTATGCAGGGCTAGACCCAGGGTAATATTTAGAACATCCAGAGGCATGGACAGACTCCATGTCCCAAGGCAGCGCTCCAAAAATATTCTTTCTCACAACTGGATGTTTTCGTGGTGTTTGGACAAGAAAGAACACACGATGACAATCTAGGTAAGGAATCTAGGGGGCAAGTGTCTGTACAGCCAGTTAGGTGCTGGTCCAGAGGGGAGGGAGGCATCGCATTTATTCAAGTAAGGAGCACCTGTGTCTGCGTGGACGCCCCCCCCATGCACACACACACACACACACACACACACACACACACACACACACACACACACACAGAGTACGCGTGCAGCCCCTGCCCCCAGCGCGGAGAGCTGTCTTTGATGAAGCGCTGCTGGCCTCCTTTGGGGTCGTTTCACATTCTCCTCATCACGCTGCAAAGGCAGGAAGTCTCCTTTCCGGCAGATTCCAAATACGGGGTTGGGGGGAGCACTGGGTGACACAGGACTGGGGACCCAGGCTCCCACAGCTGTGTCTAATCTGCAGCCCCGGTCTGTTCTGGGCCCTTCCCAGGGTTTATCCAGGAGTCTGTCCGCTCCTTTAACTTCCTCCCCGGTTTGCTCCACCCTCCCCCCCTTCTCCCCGACCCTGTGGTTGCACCTGCAGGAGGTTGTGCTCCACCCAGCGGGCCTGTCTAGTTGGAGAATGTCAGTTCTCTTTGAGATTTGTTGTTGAAGAAAAGTGCCCCGAAAAGTCAAGATTGTTCTGGGGGAGAGATCCAGTGAACCCCAGGGAAGGGTGGGGTAACAGAAGCTGGAGAAGATTCCCCCAGGCTGATGGGATTCGATCAGCCTGGGAGAGTTCTGTCCTCGGGGTTTTATCTTGGAGTCTTATCTGACCAGTGAGATCCGAGGTCTCTCTTGCAGGACTGGAGGGCAGAGGGTGGGGCGTGGGGGTGGGGTAGGGGGTGGGGCCCGCCCTGCTCGGGGACCCTGTCAGTCAAACAGATGGGAGGGATACGGAGTCACTCATCACTCCAGACAAACGTGCAAGTCCTCGGTTCTGGCATACCAGGAGCTGTTCTGCTTCCAAATGGTGAGCCAAGACAGTTTGTACTTAGCTGTCTGACATCCTGGGGAGCTGCTGTTTCTCAGCCCCGACTCTGGAGTCAGTCATCCTGCTGTGAAAATGGGCTCTCCCACCTGCCTCGCCCACGGCCATTCTCTCAGTGGGAGTGGACCCCCGCCCCCGCCCCGACATTCTGACTCTCACTTCCTAACACCAAGGGTGGTGCTGGGCTTTGTGAAGCACTTAATGGCTCTCTCCCCATAACCAGAGGCTCAGCATCTAGGGTGGAGCAGAGCCCCTCCCAGATGAGGAGTGCGTTCTAGGCTGTGACAGGAATTCATGGGGCCTCCGTGGGGTTAGCCCTGAGCAAAGCACCCATGGGGTTGAGAGGGTCTGGAACCTAAGAGTGACATCCTGATGGCAGAAAATAATTTCATTACTTGTGGGTCTACTCATGGCTTCTACCACCCATGGGCTCTACCACCCATGGACTCAACCACCTATGGGTTCTACCATTCATGGGCTCTACCACCCATGGACTCAACCACCTATGGGTTCTACCATTCATGGGCTCTACCATCCATGGACTCAACCACCTATGGGTTCTACCATTCATGGGCTCTACCACCCATGGGCTCTACCACCCATGGACTCAACCACCTATGGGTTCTACCATTCATGGGCTCTACCACCCATGGACTCAACCACCTATGGGTTCTACCATTCATGGGCTCTACCACCCATGGGCTCTACCACCCATGGGCTCTACCACCCATGGGCTCTACCACCTATGGGTTCTACTGTTCATGGGCTCTACCACTATGGGTTCTACTACCCATGGGCTCTACCACCTATGGACTCAACCACCCGCAGGTCCATTCCTTGGCCTTCTAGGTTACTAAACTTGCCCTTTCTTTACCCTTATAAGGTCTGTCTCCAGGCCGCCTCCACCATGTTTCCCTGTCTGAGGGAAGAAAGAGGGATGGTGTTTCTCTAGGAAACTTCGGAAGGCGTGACTTGAGCTGTGGAGGTGAAGCTAGAACGCCTTCCTGCACTGGTCTTTGAGGACCACAGAGGCCGCAGGCCCCGCTGGCACCGTAACCCACTCTCTGCGCACCCCCTTCCCTGCAGACTCTCCTTACCTCTCGACAGCAGGAGGAGGGTTGCTCGCAAAGACAGGCCAGGCACAGAAATAGCCAACCTAGTTGTGGCTTAAGTGCAAGCAGTTTTATTTTTACAGAGAGTTGCTGTATTTGCTCTAAATGCAAATCGTTATCTACCGTAAATGAAACTCCAGCTCCATCTGCAATCATTCCTGCTTCTGTTAATGGTACCAATCAGTCACAAAACAGTCGGTGCCTTCTCCTGCCCACCCCCTCGATCTAGAGGGGGAGAGCGGGTCTCTTCCAGGCTCCCCCGACTAGCCGCCACGCCCGGCTGCACTCCCCCCACCTATGCGCCACCTGGCCACTCCTGTCTCCCGGCGGCTCGTTCCTCATTCACCCTGTGATTGCTATCAATTTCCTAATCAGGCAACTGGGTCTCCGCCAGTCCGCACAGACTTCAGTGTTCCGATAGGGGCTGGAAAAAGCAAGCTGCGGAGGTCCTGAGTCCTGTTGACTTACATAGTGACGTTGGAGTCTTCCTTCCAGTTGGTCACTGTGCTCAGGGTTTCACAGCCCCCCCGAGGGACAGGGCAAAAAGTCCGGATGGTCCCGGAGCCTCTGAGAAGCAGCACGTGGCAGCAGAGAGCTGAGTGGGTGCTTCTGTCCACGCTGTTCCCTCTCGTTCCTCTTTCCCTTTGGGGATCTCTTCCCCACCGTGACTTTGGAACTGTCTCAGCCGGCTGTTCCTTCTCTCCTCGTGGCATTTTCCTCCGTGCGTCTGGCCCCCTTTCCACCGAGGACTCCTTCCTTTCTGCCTCTCATGGTCCTGGTTTTCTTTTCCGTCTCTGATTACCCTCTGGGGACTGTAAACTTCTTCAGGATGCTGACCTTTTCCTCCCTTGGAACATCATAACCAGGTAATGAAGTGCTCTCGCAGCTTCCCAGGGTGGAGGTCACCTACCTATCCGGTAGATGCCCCAACTCCCGCCTTGTTCCACCTGTGGCTTTAGGGGACGTCCCCTGTCTCCCCGTTCTTCTTCCCCACGGAGGATGGAGCACAGGTCGGCTTCCCACAGGAGCAGTCTGGCTGACCTTGGGTCTCGCTGCTTATGAAAACAGCCCGAGGAAAGCTTCGTATGCCGGTGCCCGAGACTGCTTTCCCACAGAATCTGAAATTGCCTTCCCTCCCTGTTTTGATCCCGTGGGTCTCAGGGGTCCGGGACTGTTTTGACACAGTAGCCACGAAGGAATACTTTGGAAAAGGAGGAAACGCTGCCACAGATGAGGGAGTGGGATGGGTGGGTCTTCCCTGCAGGGCTTGGCTAGTCACACCACCCAGAATCCTCCTGCATGGCCTCCGAGCCTCTACACGGGGTCTGTGGGGAAGGGAAAGGGGTCGTGGGGAAAGGAACTGCACTGCATGGGCGAGAAGCTGCAGCTCCCAGAAACGGCCGCTCCCAGAAACAGCCTCCAAATCAGGCTGAGGGGCAGCCTGGGCATTCCTCTTAACTTCTCAGAACCCACTCCGGGCTGTTCCTTTCCTCCGCTGCACGCTACTTACGCACGAGACTCTAAAAATGGGTTGTAGGAGGGAAATGGATACCTGATTGTTGAGCAGCACGGGCCTCACCGTGCAGGGGCGCACGTGCATCTCATTTAATCGTAGCTACTGTCCGCGGTGTTATGATGAGCTCCATTCTTCAGATGGCAAAACTGAGTCTTAAAGAGCTTGGCAGAGATCACATGGCTGGTTGCAGGCTGAGACGGGAATCTGAGCCGTTTCCATCTTTCCGACACGTGACTTTGCCCCTCCACAGGGCCTGTCTCTGGCTCATCTCCCTCCTTAGCCCCTTCTGGCCCCGGTGGTTCAAGGGGTCACACCTCACACGGTCACCAGTGTGTCCCCACTCCGGATCAGCATGCAGACTTTCACTTGGGTGTGTCACTGAATGATGCTATTTGAACGCGGCTCCTGCTAATAAGCGTGGGACCATCTGCTTGGCACGTCTCAGCCCTGGGGAGCAGCTCTGATTTCTTCAGAGAAGGGAGGCTGCAGCCGACCTTGGAGAAGATGTTGGGACCGGAGACCCTGCAGGCCAGCGGGGCAGCAGTGCCCCGGGATGCGAAGGGCTGGCCTCTCTGCCGGCGCCTCTGACCCTCCCCGAGCCCGTGGAGCTAGTGAGTCTGCACCCCACTTTTTTGTTGCTCAGCTGCCTTTCACAAGCAGAGTAAGATTCTTCCTCTTCACAAAGCTATTGCCTGGGCAACTCTCTCCGTGCTGGTTGTTTTTACAGTGTGTTGGACGTTCGTTCGGGGCGTGTTGGCAAAGACCTTTGTCTCCTCCTGCCTTTGTTTTGGAAAAATTGATTCTTTGTTGGGTTAACTGCCCCCAAACATTGTTTTCCAACTTCAGGGTTGAAACTTCTGCACTGGCTTTTTCTTTTTTTTGACTCATGATGGGGGGTAAGAGTCTTCAGATCAATTTATAAATAAAGGAGTCGGGGTTTGGAAGGATTGTTACCGTATCTGATTTTTCAGAAGGAGGTGGGCACGGCCAGAGGCAAGTTGGATGGGGTTCTCTTTGCCTTTCCTTGGTGGGCACCAGCATTAGCACTGGCCTCTGTTGCTTATGAAGTCAGCTGTGCTGTCCTTGGGTGACTGGCGGTCTATGAAAAGGAACCTCCTGCTCAGTCTTGATCTTTGATGTGAGTGTCGTGGCAATATTTCCCAGGCGGGTGGGTGGGTGGGGGGACCTGGCGGGGGGGAGTGTGGGATGCCATTTGACTGCTGTGCACGCAGCGATGGGAAGGCAGACGGACCCTGCCTCAGGAGCAGGGTCCGCAGCCCGGGCGCCACGACACTTCAGATCAGAAAATCCGTTGTTGGGGGGCTGTTCCGTGCATTGCAGGGTGTTTAGAGCATCCCCGGCCGTGCCCCACTGCATGCCAATAGCCCCCTCTTCTCAGTTGTGACAACAAAAATCCCCAGAAGTGCCAAATGTCCCCTAGGGGACAAAATCACCATCCCCGCCCTTTGAGACCAGCGCTCTAAGTTGGTCCTGCTGTGCACTTGGAAAGGGAGCAAGACGTTCCTGCTTCTCCACGCAGGCGGCTCAAGTGTTGGGAAGACGGGAGTGAGCCTTTAACACCTGGACAGACGCTCCTGCCCTGCACATTCCCATCTGGCCCCTTCCCTACCATGGAAAGTCCACCTCCCAGTTGGGTTTCTGTTTGCCCAGGTCACCGCACACACACACAGAAGAGCATTTGCCCTTTTCTCTGGAGCTGCGCACCCGGAAGGTCCAGCCGAGGGTCAGGCCTCTCCTTTTGGTTGCCTAGGAACAAGGCACGGTTTCAGATGGCCCACCTGGAACCCCCGTTTTACTGGCTTTCCCCCTTCCTTCCTTCCTTCCCACCGATGTGCTAGGGAATCCAGGACCCCTGGTGGACCGGGGCCAACTAAGTGCGAACATGGAAAGAGGTGTTTGCTTTTTAGATCCCTAAGAGAAAACTTCAAGTAAAAAGAAAGTATAAACTGCAAGTATCAAGAAAGCTGCAAGTATAAATGTGTAGTATTTAAAACTCTCTGCCTTATACCTCAGTAAAGCTGGAAAAAAAAAAAAACCGCACCTCTCTGCCTGATTTGATTCTCCTTACTTTTCTATTAGCTCCATTGTTCATCTGTCCCTCTCTGTTTTGTGAGAAGTGGATGCAGGTAGCGTCTTCCCCCAGACTGGCCAGGACTTGGGCTCCGCCAGGCTCACATCCGTACACCTCTATGGCGACCACTGTGGTTGTTTTCCCTGCTGGCTGATTCATGATCTCAGTTCGGCGTTGCCGTGAGGCTGGTGTTGGCTCAGTGCTTTTCGGTCTCTAGCTCCTCCGACACCCCAGCCCTTAAGAACCGAGTTAAACTGGCAGCTCAGTGAAGGGGCTGAGGTCGGAGGGTCGAAGTTGCTCTGCTCGGGACTCTCTCGTCGAGGGGCGGGTTTCACGGAAGGAGTGGTTTCGTGGCAGAGCCAGCCCTGGGAACAGGCAGACTTGCAGTCCCCTCTGCATTGTTCTCAAGCACCTCTTCTGCATTCAGATGCCATGTTGCCTAGGCTTCTCTTGGCTTTTGCGTGAAGGTGTGGCTGTTAGGTATACCAGCTGCCGTAGCCGGCCTGCCTCACGGTGGATTCTGTGAGGCTTCTGGAGCCTGAGCAGGTGGGAGCATGCGCAGGGGGCAGTCCGGCTGGGGTGAGGGTGGCGGGGAGGAAGTGGCAGGGTGAAGAGGTCATCCACAGGGTGAGGGAAGGGACCTGACTCCAGGTGGAGAGTGTCTGCTAGGTGAAGAGTGTGTCCCGGGGCAGGGCCACTGGCAGAGGTGGCCTGCCATGAGGTAGGAGCCCAGCACAGCGAGCAGGACATCTGTGCAGGGAGGGGGATGGGCAGTGGCCGACACAGGTGCTTTTCCCCCCCCCGCAGGTGATTTGCTCACTTAAGTAAATACATTAAGGGTAATGGGAGCCAGCTTTCTCACCACCGTAGAAGGGAGTGAAAATGGGGAGAGGAAGGAAACAAAACTGAACTCAACACATCGGTGTAAATCCTGTGGACACCTGGCTCTATCTTTATGTCATATTTATACACATAAAGATGCAGACATGTAGACATCAGTGTGTGTGTGTGTGTTTGTGCATGGCAAAGGCCTGGGAGCAGGGACACCCCCAGAGCAGTGGGCACACCCGGCACCCAGATCTTGGCTTCTAAACACCCCGCTCTCCTGAGAGGAGCCAGGGCCCTGTGCAGAAACGGCTGGTTGTGGGGCTGACCAAACATCAGGAGCGGTTGGTACGTCCGAGGCTGGAAGATTATCACAGATAAATTATGGTACATCCAACTCCTGACAATTAAAGTCCTGTTTTTAAAGCATATGCCGACGAGGAACATGTTTACAGCATGCTACTGCATGAGAAACAGCAGGATACCAGAAGAGATGATAAAAACGCAATTCAGTTTTCAGAAAGAGTGTGCGTAAGAAATAGAAAAAAGGCTAAAAGGCAATATCCCGGATGTTCACTAGGGTCCATTCTGAGTAGCGGCTTCATGCGTGATTTTTTTTTTCATGAAAAATTTCTGAATTTTCCTCAATGAACACACGTTGTTTTATACTTAGAAGAGAAAGCGGCAGAAGTCCCCCTGTTTATGTTAAGAGGACGCAGACTGTACAAGGAGCCTGTTGGGGTGAGCGCTGTTTCAGAGGCGAATCCCGTGTGTGCAGCGGGGCTGTTCAATCGCAGAAGGAGCTGGTGCCGAGAGGGCGTGGCGCTTCGGGGCCTGGGCTGGCGGTCACAGTTAGGAACCAGTCGAGTCTTTGGGGGGGAAAAACATCCCCTGTACCATCAGGGCCGCCGCCGCCGCATAACACTCCTCCAGCAGGAAGCAGTAGACGCACGCTGGATCGGAAGGCATGGCAGAGAGAGGCTATAAAAGGTAAGGTCTTAAAAATAGGATGGGGCTCCAGGCGGAGTGCAGGCGCTCAGGGGAGAGAGGGAGCTCCCAGTCGTGACCGCCGGCCTCTCTCACAGTCTCTCCGGCCTCCTTTTAGCGGTCTGGGGAGTGAGGGGGGGCTTCAGACTTTAAGAGGGGAGACTGGCTCAGCTCTCCCCAGAGAAGCAGGGACCAGGACTCCCGCTTGGCTGGCTGGCTCCGGGATCAGGATCCATGCGAGCCTTTGGGCCCTGACACCCCGCCAGGACCAGGGAGCACCAGACCCCGAGCAGCATGAGTGGCGAGGCCCAGGACAGTCATGTGACCCAGTGGCTCTGAACTTGACCTGCCTATTAGTCCTTAGTTTTTCCTCCAGGGCATGGGGATGGTACGCTTTCCCTGAGGACAATGACGCTCCCTCCTTACCCTCCCCAAGCTGGTTGGAGGTGGGACGCTGGGGTGGAGGGGAGCTGGGTGGACGCTCTACCTCTGCCGCGTGGGTTCCTCCCTAGGGATCCTGCTGTGGGAGGAGGGGAGGATGAGAGGATGCTGCTGGGATGCTGCCAGTCGTGGTGCCATCACCTGCTACGCCCCTGTCCCCAGCCGGGGTGTCCTTGGCCCTGCTGCTGTGTCACTGACCACGTCAGGGGGCCGGTGGGCTGAGCTGTCCTCCTTCCACCCCTGCCTGCCACTGCCAGGCGACAGGCACCCCTGCAGAGATGACTGTTGTGTAAAAGCGGAGCTGAGCAAGACCAGGATGTGCATGTCCGGGCAGAGGGCTCGCAGCGCCAGAACCGGGGGCACGGTGGAGCGCGCTGCCCACCGCGTTCATTCTGGGGGGCGTCGGCTTCCTCTCGTCTTCAGGGGAACCCGCTGGGTGCCGAGGAACGGGGAAATTCTGCTGAGCTAAACATTTTGGTCGGCAAACAGCAACGACCCCTCTGTCCTCCTGCGCTTCCCAACCTCACATGTCCCCATCACCCTCCAACAGAGGTGAATAACACACAAAATGACCAAGGACCCAGAGGAGGGCAGGGGTCGAGGGCGGGTGAGCAGGTGGGACCAGCTGCGTTCCAGGCACTTTTCACCGCGGGGCGGGAGTTCTGTTGGGTCTGGTGAGACTGGGAACGTGACTTTGAGCCATGTGTTCACTTCAATCGGACGCCTCTGTAGCACGGCAGTTTGGAGAATTAGCATTAGTTTTTAATGAGATTCATTTCGAGGGGATTTTTATTTGCTTTTCAATCACATCATGGTGAAAACCCGAGTCACCTGTGATTCAGGCGTTCTACTCTAACCATTAGAGAACTGTTTCATGAGCTGAGAGCCGAGGGGCGTGGGGCTGCCTTCTCGGGACGGTAGCGGTGGCTTCCTGTCTTGGAAGAACTCGGGAAGAGCCGACGCCAGGCGCTGGGGGTCCGGACGTAGGTAAGACCAAGTCCCGTCCCCAGGGAGTTGGAGGTTAGCCGGGGAGAGGGTGTTTCACTTTTCCGAGAAGGAAGGAGGTAGCTATGGAAGTACGTATTTTGCTGTGTGTGATGCACAGTTTTTTGCCCAAATCTTTGAGGGAAAAATAAGGATGCGCATTATACATGGGTAGTACTAATTCCGTATCTACATAAATGGTTTTAATTCTTTTATCTATGCTTCTGCATTTAGAGCATAACTTTAGAAAGTAGGAACAATAGCCATATGTTCAAAAATAAATGCTAAGATTCCTTTATAGTACAAAAAAACAAGTATCTAAATATAAATGAATCAATAAGTAATTGAATTAAAACATTAAAATGAAAGATCGTTTTCCTGAAAGTTTGGGCCAAAAACATGGGTGCGCGTTACACGTGGCAAAGTACGGTGACCGGGGGTCGCACCAGAGTGGGCAGAGGGGGTGTGGGAAGAGGAAGGGGGCACGGCAGTGTGCCAGGCTGGGCAGGACGGCCGGTGCGGGGACCCAGGAGGCAGGAGACTCATCCCGAGGATCCAGGCCAGAGACGCACGAGTAGAAGAGGAGCAAGCGGTCTAGGTCACGTCTGCGCTTGAAACCACCACTCAGGCAAATGCACCGTAATGAATAATGTTCTAAAGGTCTCATCTGTGTGTCCATTACTCTCTGCTTTGTTACATGCGGCTCATTAAACAATTCCTGGAGAGCTGGGCGTACAAACAGGAGCACCTCCGAACCAGCTCTTATCCGTGCCTTCCTGCTGCTGTACTCCCCGTGCACCGCACACCGCGCTCCTCTCCCAGCCTCTGCCCCCCTCCCCAGCCCCCCCCCCACCCCCCATCCTGTCTTAGTGGTCGGCAGCCTCCTCAGATGGAAAACTCAGTCCCCTGGCTCTTCCCGTCCCCTCCCCTTCACAGTCACTGAGGCCCAACCAGCCTTCTCTGAAATGTTTCTGGAATCCATTCTCTCCTTCAGCCATTATCCCACTTAAATATTATTTCTCGAAGGACTCTTTCAACGCCTCCTACTGGCCTTGCTGCTCCAGCCATCCTCCCCCTCCACCGGCCTTTAGTCGACCACCACAGTGAACTTCCTAAGACACAGTCCAAGTCCCGTCGCCACCCTGGGCCAGCCCCTGGAAGGGCCCCCTCGGGCAAACGGCAGTGTTTTTCAAACCGCGGCCCAGCCAGCTGTGTCATGGCGCTGTGGGCTCTGGTCCTCGCGTGGGCCTCTGGGGGTGCCGGGCTCTATCTTCTGTCTAACCATGAAATGGAAGAGGAATCTGCCCTGCTGAGAATAATTCCAGCATCTCATGAGCACAGCTGAGGGAAGTGTTCATGGGCAGGGAGGGGTGTCAGGACAGAGGAGGCAGGGGCCTCTCTGGGCTTCTGGGTCACACCCCTGGGGAGGAAGCTGTCCCTTTGACCAGGCCGCCTGCTGGGCCGGGTCTCAGGCACAGCTGTGCTGAGATTGAAACTCGGAGCCCTGCCAGCGCTGGGAGCTGCTGGGTCCGTCCCAGACGGGCCTCATGTCGTCAGAGACATTCAAGCTCGCAGAATAGCCTGTCTGTGTCCCGCTCTGCGCAAAAGGCAGGCGTTTGCCAATTCAAAATATTGTTTTGATCAACTTCCTTGAGGTTAATTATTGGCACATGTAGGGCCCCTGGTCTGCAAGGGCAAAGTTCAAAAAGCAAAGGACAACATTTTAGTACACCCAGAAAAGAACCTAAAAAGAAAAGCCAAGGTCAAGTTGGAGTGGCAGAAAAGGAGATACTCTCTGCTGGCCGCTTCCCTTCTCTGTTCCCTGCTGGTGGGAGCGGCTTAGGTATTCGAAATCCCCTCTGCTGTCCTGTCCCCCACTCTCGGTCCGAGTTAACCCAGAGACCCCGAACCCACCCTTTTAGGGCCATGATACAGACATTTGTGATGCAAGAGGAAGAGGAGGCTGTGCAAATCCTTATTTTGCAGTTCAGAAAACGTGAGGGGAGGTTTCTGAGAATCTTTGCAGTTGAAAGTATTCAGCATCTCTGTCGGGTTCAGGTTAGCGCGGTCTTCACCGTCTGTTGATAGTGTGTTCCTGTGAGGCCTGGCCTCGCGGGGGTGCAAATACATCTTGTCACACTCGCCATCTGTCGGTGTTGGTTTGTGCAGCTCAACTAGTCCGAGCAGGCGCCCCGCTTCGCACAGAACTGAGACCACATGAAATAAATGCCTCTAATTGTTCACACTTTAAACTATTCGGTACACCATTGAGCATAATCTTGTGAGCTATTCCCTCTCACAAAATGGCACTTGCCCCTGGCTTATGGCGCTTGATGCCTTAAAAAATGACAACAACCTTGACCAAACATGTGCTTTGTCATCACGTTTTAATGCCATTAACAGGGTCCCTCAGGCCAGGAGACCCAGCCATGGGAAATGAGGTGACCTGTCAAACGCCATTCAGAAAGCTCGGCGGACCGGAGACCGACGCCGGGGATCCCGGCCCTCTGGCCTTGCAGGCTCCCTTGGCTCTGAGCCACAGGCAGATAATGATGCAGAATTGAAGGCTGCTGAGGGATCGGAAACAGTTACTAAGCCTGCTCTCCTTCGCGGTGCCCTATCTAGTTTCATCATCATCAGAAACAGATTGTACAGCCTATCAAACATTGTTTCGTAGGAAGGTCACATGTGCGTAACCTTTTGTATGATCACAAACAACCTTTGTATGATGATACCACGAAGGCTGCGATCCATAGCTGAAATTCTCCCTTTCCCTCCAAGTCATCAGTTGATTGATTGGTTGATGGTTTACTTGTTTGCAGAAAATTACCTGGAGAGTGCCAGCCCCCCGCCTCCTCATGGATGCATCAAACGTGACCTCGTCTGTTGCCGAGGGGCCTGCGAACGCCTCGGCCAGCGGGAACGCCTCCACCTGGGTGCCGTACCAGGAAATCCCCGTGGTGCACTGGGTCATTATGAGCATCGCCCCGCTGGGCTTCGTGGAAAACGGGGTTCTCCTGTGGTTCCTCTGCTTCCGGATGAGAAGACACCCCTTCACTGTGTACATCACCCACCTGTCCATCGCGGACATCTCGCTGCTCTGCTGCATTTTTATTCTGACCGTCAACTACGCTTTAGGTTATGAGCTGTCGTCAGGCTATTACTACACGATCGTCACCTTATCGGTGACGTTTCTGTTCGGCTACAACACGGGCCTCTACCTGCTGACAGCCATCAGCGTGGAGAGGTGCCTGTCCGTCCTGTACCCCATCTGGTACCGATGCCACCGCCCCAAGCACCAGTCGGCGTTCGTCTGCACCCTCCTGTGGGCGCTTTCGTGCTTAGTGACCACCATGGAGTACGCCATGTGCATCGACAGTGAAGGGCAGAGCCGCTCGCAGCAGGGCTGCAGGGCGGTGATCATCTTCATAGCCGTTCTGAGCTTCCTGGTCTTCACCCCGCTGATGGTGGTGTCCAGCACCGTCCTGGTGGTCAAGATCCGAAAGAACACGTGGGCGCCCCATGCCTCGAAGCTGTACCTGGTCATCGCGGTCACCATCGTCACCTTCCTCATTTTCGCCATGCCCATGAGGCTCCTGTACCTGCTGTACTATGAGTATTGGTCGGCGTTCCGGAACCTCCACCACATTTCCCTGCTCTTCTCCACCGTCAACAGCAGCGCCAACCCTGTCATCTACTTCTTCGTGGGCAGCAGTCGGAAGAAGCGCTTCAAGGAGTCCTTGAAGGTGGTTCTGACCAGGGCTTTCAAAGATGAAACGCAGCCCCGGCGCCAGGAAGACAGAGGCCACACCACCACCATTGAGACTGTCGTCTGAGGGGAAAACGGTGGGCCACTGGTCATCTGCGCTTCACGTGCAGCTTACATATCTCCTCCGTATGGTGCAGAAGGACTCCCCATCCCACTAACTCACCGCGAGATCGCACTCTTGTACTGTACCTCCTGGAAATGCCTAAAAACGATCCCCAGTCATTTTTCGTACCTCCTGAAAAACTCTTTCCTTTCTTCCTCAGCTCTTCTGGCAGCGCTTTTCCAAAACTATAAAAATTATTCTAGTAGGAAGCTTTGTAGATGTGTATAGGAAAAGGTAACAGAAATATTTGTTGGAACTTGAGGAGGCAGAACCACGCAGCAGGAAGGACGTGGGTTTTGAAGTCAGGTTGACTCTGTCGTTTGCAGCCTGTGTGGCCTCAGGCAAGTGGCTCGACCTCTCGGAGCCCGGTTTCCTCTCTTGGAAAACATTCCACAGTGCCGGTGGGTGCTTCCCAGGCTTGCGGTGAGATGGAAAGGGAGGATAAGGAACGCACAGCACTTGGCCCGTTGTCAATGTTCCCTGAACATCGGTCTCTCCTCCTCGAAGGGGAAGGAGAAACACATACTTCCGTTCTGCAGAGCACACCCACAGCGCTATCGCGTATCCATATTCTTACGGGTTTTCAAATGTCAGATGCAGACTTAAGAAGGTCCTCTTTCTGCTTGCAGCAGGAAAGCCTTTCATGGTGCAGCACCACTACTGAAAACAGCCACAGGTGTGACAACACCCAAGCAGCCTTGCGCTGGAGCGTCATTCTGGGTTGTGAACAAACACGTTCCGCCACCAGCGGAGGGGCTGCCCATGGCCCCCCTTCCCTCTGTGGGAAATGCTGGATGGCGTGAAGGTCTGTTTGGACGTGCCCTACCTGACATCCATTCTCACGAGTGGAACTTAAGTCCAGATGCATGAGGGGGGCTGTGCTTTCTGACCCCCCCCCACCCATGGAAAGGTGGGTTATTTATTTCCAGGTGCAGAGATGTCGCCTGCAGCCAAGTGCCTGTCCCTGCGCCTCTGGGCCTCCTCTCCTCTGGAGCGAGAGTTTCTGCGTGTCATTCCAGAAGGAGGCTCAGCGGCAGGGGCTGGTGAGAGTGTGGCCACGTCTCGAGGGAACTTGGCAGAGGGACTTCCTCAGCATCTTAGCCCTCTGCTGCCCACCTGCTCCGACTTGTGGCCGGGTCTTCGGCCTCACGTCCCAGGTGTTCGCTGGGACACACACGCAGGGCCTCTGGACTACATCACTGTGTTCCTTTCCTTCAGCCTCTCCTGGGAGCCCCACGAAAGAGGCAGCGCTGCGCGTGGCTCTATGGGGAATAATGTGTTTGTGTCTGTTATTATTTATTTCAACTGCCTCGGACAGGCCAGGCCAGAGAAGCGCGGTGAAGTGGTTCTCTCTTGCTGCCTGATTCTTCTCCATCCTCTCCCTTTAGAAAGAAACCGTCTCCTTGAGCACGCGGGCAGCTCCGCTGGTGGAGACGAGCCAGTCCCTGCCGCTTGGGTGCAGGCGGCTTTGCAGCGGAGACGGCATTGGATTCGGAAAAGAGGCAGCCTGTTTCCGCAGCCCCAGCTGGGCGCGGAGCGATGACATTTAGAATGATCTTGCTTCCGACTGAAACCAGCGCATCTTCCCTGGGAAGGAAGGGAACGTGGAGATCAGAGGGGCTGTCCTTGGCTCCCCGTCATCTCCCCGGTGCTGCGCTGGCCTCCAGGTCAGTGGGATCGGGATCCACCTTGGCCGGCCTCCGGGGATCCTGGTGCCAGGAGGGATTGCACCCGAGGGAAATATGGTGACCCAATGGGAAGCCCCCATTAATTGCCTTTCTGCTGACAAAGTAGGGAAAGGGAACGTGTTAATGAATATTCAAAGCCGTGAGTCGCAAAGAGGTAGGATTCAGCGTTTGGCAGTGTTGGAAGGACACACTCCTCGCTTGCTTCACCTAAACTCATCCCCCACGGCAAAGCGTAAGGTAGAAATGGAAGCAGGAAGATGTACGTAAATACACACACATATGGAGAGCAGACTGGCTGATTCCTACCCACCGGGCACCCGGACAACATGCCTGGGTCATCGCAGGCGGGAGCACCATTTCCGAGAGCCCCCTGGGCCTGGGGAGGAGGTCGTTCGGATGAGGTCTGTCCTTGACGAAGGGGAAGGGTCCGCAGCACTCGTGGGGCAAAGCTTCACGGGAGGCCTTGTCTGCCAAACTCCAGGGTGCGAAGCAGGCCCAGAGCTGCAGGTGGAAGCTGCCGGGGTGAGGGATAGGAGGTGAGAAGTGCTGCGGGCCTCTCCTGCCCGGCTGCGCACGACTCGGCCTCGGGAGGCTGTCTCAAACCCGGCTGCGGGGCAGTCAGAGGGAGGGGAGATCGCATCTTTTGGAGTCAAAAAGGAACGCACCCTTTGGTTGCCTGAAGGCAGGATTTGCAAAGGGTTAAAGAGTGGGGGGGGAGGGCAGGGGGGGGGTGGTTCCAGGCAGAGGTCCAGGCAGAGGACAGGCCTGAGTGAAGGCAAGGACAAGTCAACCCGGGAGAAGCGAGTCCAGCGGCTGTCCCTTCTCTGGGCTGGCCACAGAAGGGGCTTTGGGGACCCGTGCGGTCCTGCGCACCGCCCCTCTCTTGCTTTGCTGCTGTCATCTTCGGCCCTGTGGCCCCGCGTTCTTCAGGTCCTTTGGAGTATGGCTCCCAGGCCTTCTGTGCGCGCCCACCGCCATCACCGCCCAGCCTCGCCTCGGCAGCCGTTCCGCTTTCTCGCCGGCAGGAGCCCTGCTCCGGCCTGCATCGCGGCGTCTGCTCTGCTGACCTCCGGCTTCTCTCCCTGCTCAGCTGCACGCTGAGCCCTGTTGCAGCTCCACCCGGTCTGCCTCCAGAAACTGAAATGCCCCAGCTGCCCCCTCTGGCCACGCTCTCCTGTCCTTCCCGTCACCCGCTCTCTCACTCCCACTGCCCCTGGGTTTCTGCACCACGGAGACCTCCTGCCTCTTCCCGTTGAGTCCGCTGCGTCTGAGTCTTTTCCGAGTCATCTCTGTCCCTGTGCAGTCAGGCCTCGGGTGTCCCTGGTGGCTCTCACGGTGCTCCTTGGCTCTCTTCCCTCTGGCTCTCCCTTCCCGCCCTTCTGCCTCGGTGGCCGCTGGCCCACACCGGGCTTCTGAGCAGCCCTGACACAGCAGTTGGGTGGGGATGCCTGGAGAAGCATGGTCCTGGCAGGCCGGCGGTCCGTCCTCACCGCCTCCCGAGCCTGTCCCCACCCCCCGGGCAGCCCTTCCAAGCCCCGTCTCTGTCCTCAGGCTCTCTGCGTGGCACCTTTCCCCTCACCGTCCCTGTCCCCTCACTACCTTGCTTCACAGGTCACTGAAAAAAAAGTGCCAAGGCCACTAGGTAACAACTCTCAGACCCTCCCTGCCATCTGGGAGAAACTGGTCCTCCCCCCCACCCCCACCGATTCTCCCGTCGGAAGACTTTTCTCCTCTTCCAAATTTTCCTCTCTGCCCGCACCCGCACCCCCACCCCCAGACAATAATCTCACTCATGTATTAGCAACCACACTTGTGGGTTATTACTTTTTTTAAGTAAAAAATGCAGTCTTTACCTGGGTCCACACGACCCAGCCCCTAACCCTCGGCCCCTCTGATGGTTCTCCGGGGCTGGCGTGACTCACTCCTCTGGCTGCTCCTGTCTCTTTGCAATTCTTTGAAAAGGCCAAGTCGTCTCTTCCTTCTGAGCCTTCCACGTGGATGTTCCTTCTACCTGGAATGACTGCCCCTGGTCTCTGCTCGCCTCCCCTCTGCCCTCAGGCCCCTGGTTGGATGTTACCTCAGCCAGGAGGCTTTCCCGAACCCCCAGCCGCCACCCCAGTTTCTCAGAGGCCCCCTTGCTTGTCGCCACCCTCGTGCCACGCGTGAATCTGCTTGTTTGCTCACCACAGAGTGTTAGGGCCGGGCCGGCGGGGGCCGCCTTCCGCTGGAGGCCACAGCCTGGGCCCCTCGTTTGCTGAGGTGGCACCGCATGTACACAGGCTCCAGCTGCTCCCATTTCAACACAAACAACAAGGACTGAGAGCTGCTCCCGACAGTTCTGTGCAGCTCCTGTCCCGTCGGCCCCTCGCTTCCCCGACACCCTTCTGGAAAGCCTCTGCCACGCTCTCTGTCCCTACTTTCTCCGCACCTGGCTAACTGAACTGACACCTTGCCACCACACTGAAATTGGCCCAGCCAGGAGTACTGGTGACTTCCACACAGTCACAGCCGATGGGCCCTTCTCTACCTCTGTCTTCTGTGGCATTTGACATAGCTGACCGTGCTCTCCTGCCCTTGAGCCCTGGCTGGGTAGCTCCGTTGGTTGGAGCATCTTCCCAACACACCACGGTTGTGGGTTCAATCCTCAGTCAGGGCACATACAAGAGTCAACCAATGAGTGAATGAATGAATGAATGAATGAATAAATGAGTGCAACAAATCGATGTTCTTTCTCTCTCGTTCTCTGCCCCCATTCCTCTCTAAAATCAATCAATGAAAACGATACCACTCGAATTCTAGTTAGCCCCTTTCCACCCAGCTCTCATTCTTCATCCTGTCCCGCCTGCTCAGAGCTGTCTCGCCTCTCGTGGCTCTTCCCCGCTGCACCGCCAACGGCCACGTTCTCCGTGGTTCCGTGGCTGCGCCTCTGCTCGCTCCTTCCACCCGCTCTCCCTGCGTGCCTGACCCAGAACCACTTACGTGTTAACCGCCCTCCGCACTGCACTGACCGACCACGACCCCTGGCTGTGCTGTACCCCCTGGGTGTCCTGGGCGTTCCATGTCCACCCGCCGGGAGGACATGGGACCGGACGCCCTGCAAACACTGCAGGTGCAGCCTGTCCTGGTCCCCACCGATCCTCTCATGTTCCTCTCTCAATGAATGACACTACGAGTCACCTGTCCCCCACACTCTGCGATTCCCTTGGCACGGTTGCCCTTCCCTCTTACTAGCCTAACAAATTCCGTTTATCCAGCCACGTCCAGCTTGCACATCAGCCACTCAGGAGCGCCTTCCGGGAGCGAGCATTTCACGCCTCCTCTTGTCTGTCAGCATCTCTTGCCCGCCCTCACTCTCCGCTGATGGCTCTCTCCCCTTTTCCCGAGAGCGGCAGCCCCGGAAGAAACCTGGCACATCTGGCCAACATCCTCCCACACCTGCTACCCCGCTGCGCCCCTGTGCACAGGGGCGTCTCCCGTTACCCCCAGCCGAGGTGAACCCCCACGTCGGCACCCCAGCTCCCGACCCTGGTGCCTACGCAAGGTCATTTCCCCAGGGCCTCTCCCTTCTTTGCTGTGCATCACCCATTTCAGCCCAGGCCCAGGGAGGACAGATCTTCAGGAGTGGGATGGGGGGCGCTGGTGGGCCGCATGGTCCACGTGGACTGCCTGCCCCGGTCACCGGCGCCAGTCGTTTCTCCGCAGACAGGACTGCACGCTCTGACGTCGTGGCGGGCAGGCCCCGGCCCTGCCGTGTCCTGCGTCCCCGTCCCTGCGCCGATGTGGAGGGCTCGGCATAGCTGGCTGCCTTCATGAAGTTGTGTGAGGAGCACGTGGCAGATGCTTTATGGGGTTTCGACAATTTCACCATGAGTGAAATAATTCTTCTAGGTTAAACTTTGACTTTTTCACTCAACTCTGATAATTACAAATCGCCCCAGAAAGATAACACACCGAGTCACGGATCACTCTCGCTGTGCTTTATCTAGCGGAGCGAGGTATCACCAGACCAGATGCCCAGGTGTCAAGGCTGCTGAGTCAGGGGATGGGGGTGGGGGGGTAGGAGGGCAGAAAGGAGGGGGAGGGAGCCATAAAGCACCGGGCCCTTGCTACCCGAACAGGAAAGAAAAATCCTCAAAACATGAAAACATGACTTACCGAATGCACCGCTTATGAAACTGGTTTCCCCCAAGCCTCCCCCGCCCACCCCCTGCCTGCAGAATGTTCAGGATTCTGCGGCACTGGTAAAGGTGTCAGAAACCAGCTGAAGTAACGCTCCAAACCACTGCCAAGGGGCTGGGGGCTGAGCAGGGCCTGTAGCAGCTGACTCGGGAAAACAGACAAGGATGGTGGTCAGGTAAGAACTTTCAAAAAGAAGGGTTTTAGGAGCGAAGGTTTCAGGAGGGGTCTTGGCAAAACTCATGAAGTCCTCAAGTGTTTTTGCAAACATTATCCATTTTTTGATATTCAAAAAAAGCAACTGTAAAATAAAGGAGGTCATACCACGGTAGGGTACAATGTTGACAGGAAAAATTTTCCAGGTGTCACCTCTTTCTGTGACTTAGGGCAAAGACAGACGTCCTTTCTCAAGGCTCCCTGGGCTGACTGAGCTGAGCACACGAGTCTCACTGGGGGTCTTTGGCAGCTGTCGTAGGAAGCTGGCTGAGGCAGGGTCATCTGCAGGCTGGATGGGGCAGGCCACCAAGATGGCACACCGCCTGCCCCTCTGCCACCCCGAGGGCTTGGCTGGGGAGGTCGTCCGGGGCTCCTACACGTGACCTCCTGTTATGGCTGGCGTTCCTTCAACTCGGTGACCCTGTTCTGAGAGCAGCCCCCCCTGGGAACGAGCTTTTCCCAAAGGCCGAAGGTCAACTATTGACTTCTCATTAAAAACATTAGCATGTGGGACTTCCGGCCAAGATGGAGGCATAGATGGACACACTGTGCCTCCTCTCACAACCAAAATTAAGGACAACAAAGATTTAGAAACAAGAAAACAGCCAGAACTGATAGAAAATTGAACTGTACGGAAGTCCAACAACCATTCATCCAGCCCGATGAGAGGGGCGGAGTCGTGGCAGGAAAAAGTGGAGGTGCAGACCCGGGCACACAGGCAGCAGTGGCTGGTGGTTCCCAGGCATACAGGCGGTGGCTGGCAGACCCCAGGCCCACAGGTGGCAGCTAGCGGACCCCGGGCACGAGGTGGCAGCTGTGCAGACTTAGTGAGGCCGAGCAAGGCAGCTGGCTGACCAGGTGGTCCCACATTCATGTGTGCAGATAATCCAGGTGAAGGGGAAGCAGCGGAGGAGACTGGAATCCAGGAGAGAGCAGAGCAGGCACCATTGTTCCCTCTCGGACCCTGCCCCCACATACAGCGTCACAATGCAGCGACTGGGCTGTCCCACTCTAGGGTAACACCTAAGGCTCCACCCTTCATTACATAACAGCCACGACCAGACCAAAAACAAAACAAACAAACAAAAAAACCCCACCAAAAATGGCTCAAACCGGAGAACAAATCAAAGCTCCAAAGCCAATTCCTCTAAGCCACAAAGAGATAGCCAACCTATCAGATGCACAATTCAAAGGCCTGATTATCAGGATGCTCACAGAATTGGTTGATTTTGCTCACAAATTAGCACATCATAATTATGTTAGCCAAGATTCAAATGAAGGAGAGAATTCTAGAAGCAGCAAGGGATAAGGGGACAGTCACCTACAAAGGAGTTCCCATCAGACTGTCAGCTGATTTCTCAAAAGAGACCTTACAGGCAAGAAGGGGCTGGAAAGAAGTATTTGAAGTCATGAAAGGCAGGACCTACATCCAAAATTGCTCTATCCAGCAAAGCTGTCATTTAGAATGGAAGGGAAGATAAAGTGCTCCTCAGATAGGGTCAAGTTCAAGGAGTTCATCATCACCAAGCCCTTATTCTATGAAATGTTAAAGGGACTTATCTAAGAAAAAGAAGATAAAAAAATATGACAGTGAAAAGACAGCAAACTCACAGTTATTAACAACCACACCTAAAACAAAAGCCAACAACTAGAACAGGAACAGAACCACAGAAATGGAGATCATATGGAGGGTTAGTAACAGGGGCGTGGGAGGAGGAGGGAGGGGGAAGGTACAGAGAATAAGTAGCATAGATGGTGGGTAGAAAATAGACAGGGGGAGGGCAAGAATAGTGTGGGAAATGTAGAAGCTAAAGAACTTAGGACACATGTATATGAACTAAAGGCGGGGGGGGTGTGGGTGGGAGGGGGTGTGCAGGGTGGAGGGGAATGATGGGGAGAAATGGGACAACTGTAATAGCATAATCAATAAAATATATTTAAAAAATTAGCATGTGGTTGAAATTGCCTAAATTTTAATAAAGAAACAAATATTTTCATGATTTTAATGATACTCCACAAAATAATGTACTAAGCTTCCCCCACCCCCCGTCTTTTGGAGTTTACTGTGAAGTTCTGGTCCTCCTTTTAACAGGATTCCCTTTAATGGACTTTCACTAAAACTGGTGGTCTGGCGCTAATCCCTGTCTCTAACAGTGTGTGTGTGTGAGTGTTAATGCACAAGGTCGAACGGTCGGAGCGGACTCCCTGTGTATTATAGACCTTGCCCGGCCAGAAACGGATGATTCGAGTGTTCCCGGCAACTGCAGGCACTGGCGAAACATCCTTTTCTGGAAGAACCCAGCACAGACGGCACTTCCGCCCTGTCCCCTTCTCCTCCGTGAGGACACAGTTCAGTTTCGGATCCACGCACGGGCTGTGAGCAGTGCAGCAGATGAACTGTCCTCAAAGGAAGGTGTTCAGGTTTGGGGCTCTGTTGGCTGCACAGACAGCAAGTGTGCGGGGAACCGCTCCCCCGCCTGCAGTCCCCCGTGCCCCACAAATCTATCCAGTCCAACAAGCAGTCCTAGAAGATCAAGTGTAGCCTGCTGACCATAGATCTATGGTATTTTGCCATGTATAATGCACACATTTCTGCCCAAATTTTTGAGGGAAAAATAAGGGTGTGCCATATGGGTATAGTGATTACACACTATGGCTATAATAGCGGGTATAACAATCCCGTGTGTAATGCGCACAAAAAGTGGGTGTGCATTATCCGCGGCAAAATACCTTAGTTCCCTGAGCATAACTGTTACCAAACTATCTGATGGAGACTGGCAGCTTTGCAAGGAGCCCAGGCGGAGGTCGCCCACTCCCGGAGCACCGCATGCCCCGTGGGGAAGGAGTGTGACGGGCAGGTGCTAATGCTCCATTTCTAATACCTCCGCCGATGCCAGGCTGCACGTGCCCAGGCGGAGGCCTCTGTCCCCACCAGGGGACGGTGAGAAGGGCGCTGCCCGTTGGGTGAGAAGGCTAGGACTACAAGCCTGCGTCCACAACAGGTTCATCTCTCTGACCCTTGACTATCTCCAGTTGGTGGAATTATCTGCGGTTGGAATCCCCCCCTGAAGCGGATCCTGAGTCAAGGTTTTGGTGCAAGGGATTTATTTCTTTCGGAGGTCATCCCGAGCCTGGAGAGGGAGGGGGAGTTCAGATGGGGAAGGGGTAAAGCCAGCGTGGGGTGGGTGAGCGAGCACAGGAGCCCAGGACAGGGGGGCCCTCTGGGAGACGGAGCGGCCCACCTCAGAACCGCCCTCGCCTGCCCCTCGGAGGCAAGGGTCACGCCTACGATGATGACAACTCCCAGCTCTTCGGGGCCTGCCCTGCGCTCAGGTGCGACCCTGCCGGCCGCAGCAGCGAGAGAACCTGGAGGTGGACAGGTTCAGGGGCCGTGGGGAGGTGCAGGGTCTGTGGACAGGGGACCTGAGGGCGGTGACGCTCCAGTGGGGTGCGGGGAACCTGCCTCGCAGAGCGGCCGTGCCACGCAGGGCAGGCGACGTGTGCGGGGCTCTGTGTAAGATGGGAAGCAGCCTGGGAAGGTCACGCAGGACGACATGCTGAGTGAGCGCGACGAGCCGGAGACGAGGGCAACCGCTCTGTGGCCCCACTTGCACGAGGTCCCCAGAGGAGTGACGTCCCTACAGACGGGATGTGGAGGGTGACTGCCAGGGGCTGGAGGAGGAGGGGCGGGGGGAGTGTGATGGGGACAGAGTTTCTCTTTGGGAGGATGAGAATGTTCTGGGGACGGATGGTGGCGATGCTCGGAGAGCCATGGAAAGTCCTTAATGCCGCGGAACCGTACACTTAAAAACGGTAAAAGTTAGGCTGTGTATATTTTACCACAATAAAAACAACTAGTTCTCATACTTTCAAGGCCCCGGGTGTGCTCCTTGGCATCGCTGACAGCGTCTGGCCCGGTGACGGGCCCACAGCCAACACACAACCCTGGGGGCACAGGAGGGGGCCAAACCCCTCCTCACTCCAGGGGGCGCTGCGCCCGCACCACTCCGGGGGGCTCGTTACCCGCACATCTCAGGGTCCGCACTTTCAAGTGGGCGTGTCTCCTGTGGAGCAGCCCCATGCCGTCCCCAGGAAGCCCCCGCAGCGCACCGGAGTCACCGTTCTGGACTCCGCAGGCCACACAGTCTGCGTGGCAGGGAGTCACCTCCGCCCTTTGGGCACGAAAGCAGCCGTCACCGACGCGCCAATGAACGAGCATGGCTGTGTCCGAACAAAACTTTATTTACAGGTACTAACATGACACATCATGTACCTTTCATGTGACGTAAAAATGCTCCTTTTCCTTTGAACATTGACACATGTGGGAAACGACTCTTAGCTGTAGCCACGTGAGAACAAGCAGCGGCTGGCTTCCGTGGCCACAGGAACTTGCCAGCCAAGCCTAGAGCATGTTGGGAACCCCTCTTCTGGAACAGACCTCAGTGTGGCCGCAACACGTCCAAGTATAATCCGGACCCTGCTGGGGGCGAACCTTCATGTTCCCGGACCTTGCAGGAGGACCAGCCGCCGTCCTGACTCAAACCCGACGAGCGAGATTGGGGTACAGCTGAGAAATCCCTTTTCCGGTGGCTCCTGCGGTGATCCTGGAACGCCAGGGAGAGATGTTCCATGGCAGCTAACTTGGCAGAAGACGTAAGTCCAATTCTACGCTCAGGGACCCCTTTGCTCCGTCATACCGCGCCACAGTCTCTGGATCTAGGGGAAGTTATTGGAGTTTTTCGGAGATCAGGAAGGAAAGGCTCATGCATGAGAATTCTTGATGGGTTTTTGGAAGGATAAAGATCTCCCATATGGCCTTGGGTACAGCATAAATAAATTCTAATTGCTAGCAAATTAAGAAAACAGAACATTCCTAATTCCGGGTTGATTAGCACTTGCTAGCTCGGTACCATTATGAGACAAATATGTCAGGATGTTGTTAACGCAAAGGTCATTAGTACCCTGATGGGCTGACGTATGCTCTCCATCAAAGTGCCCCCGTAGAATGATTTGCCCGTAGGCAAATGTGGAAAACTAAAAGTGTCCCTTACAACACATAAAACCAAACAACCACGCAACGAATCATCATGAAAACCCTTTGGCCTCACTGGCTCTGGTTGGCAGTGGCTGAATGTTCATGGGAAATTGAAGGCAGCCCCTGAGCGCTCCCTCCTTTCTTCCAAGGAGAGAGAACTCTGATGAGGCTCAAGGGGCGGAGGGGCGGAGGGGCAGAGGGGCTGTTCCCCTTCCCGCATCTGACGGAGCCGGGGACTCCCTCACCCGGTGAGTGCATGGCAGCGCTGATTGTATTTTTGGAGGGCGGAGCACCCCCAAGTTTTGCCTTTTCTTTCTACAAATCAAGAACAAGGTACTTCCCAGTAGAGTGTCGGGTTTGAAGGAAGGGCCTTCCGTCAGACACAGGAAGCAGGAAAGTCACCGTTGGCTTTACCTGGGTGGTGCCTGTCCGCCAGCCTCTGGCCAGGTGCAGCACCCCGAGTCCAGCCGTTTTCCCTGGGGTCTGTCCTCAAGGATGGGGAGCACAGCTGACAGCCCCCTCTCAGACATTTCCTGCTGGCTCTGTTTCTTGTGACCTTATTCCCAACGTTCAGTTCTGCTCCTTATTTGTCTTAAAGCTGGGTGACCCGGAAGGAGAGAAGATAATGTCAGGGCAGCAAGTTGTTGACGCGCAAAACTTAGAGTCTCTGGGTCCCTACGAGCCCCCCACCTGCCGCCGCACAGGTGGTACCACTGTGGGGCTGGAATGAAACAATGACACTGGGAATGCGGCCTGGAAGACGAGATGAACCTGTGCCACATCTCTCGGGTCACAAGAGATGACCCGAGGGACTGGAGGGGCTCATCAACCCTGGTCCGGGTTCAGTAAACAGACCGACGGGGTAGAACGCTGGTGCCGTAGGAGCTCAGCAGTGTCTGCTGGATGTCTGAGGTTTCTGCAGGTCAAGGCTTCTCAGGAGGGGCCCCCAGGAGAACCCAGCCCTGGCTCAGCCACAGGAAAAAAAGGGACACGCTGTCTTATTTTTTCTAGGACCTTGGGCAGCTTTAAGTTTGGGTATGTGTGGGGCTCCTTGGGTTTTGAACAGAAGGGGGACTTGCTTTTGTGCAGTGAATTTTTCACTCCCCTATAGCAACCATAATCTTTCGGAGGGAGTCTGCAGTGCCCCCTGGCCAGGAGTGCGGACTTCATTTGTATGAAGGAGGGTTCCCGCTTTGGGATGTGGAGATCAGCGCTCCCACCTCAGGGGGCTGTTCACTATTGGCCAGGCACTTTCACCTGGGCTTCGTGTGTGCACATCTCATTTAATATTCACAACCCGCCACTCGCAAGCTGTGACCAACTCCGGCGTCCTGAAACTAGTTAGTGGCAGAGCCAGAATTCACACAGCGACAGCCCGACTCCAGGGTGTCCGCGCTTTGTCCGACTCAATAGTTTGCTTCTCTGCCCTGCGGACCAAAGAGTCACTTTCACCATTACTCCTGCAAAGGAAGTTGAGAAATTTCATATCATTGGATGACATGAAGAATCTCTGGGGAACAATCAAGATGTTCCTTCAGCCCTGGCTGCTATGGCTCAGAGGATTGAGTGCCAGCCTCTGAACCGAAAGGTCGAGGGTTTGATTCCCGGTCCGGGCATGTGCCTGGGTTGCGAGCCAGATCCGGCGCTGGGGGCATTCAGGAGGCAACTGGTCGATGTTTCTCTCCCTTTCTCCCTCCCTTCCCATCTTTCTAAAAATAAATAAATCTTTAAAAAAATGTTTCTTCAAGCTTAATATCTTACAGAGCTAAGTAGGGCAAAGTTGAGCTATTAAGGGAATGTTCTGGCTCCTTAATCATTCCCGTCTTCCTCCGCCAGCCCAGCTGTGCCATGCGGCCTGTTCCGGTTAAACTCTATGGAGGAGACAGAACCCTATGCTGCGCAGCCACCGCCTACAGGCGAACCAAGAGGAGCGCCGGGGCCCGGGTCCCGGTGCTGGGGAGCATCTGAAAGTTCCTACTGCGTGGGTCGTTCTCACCTTGCGTTGCTCCTCCTGAAAGTGGGTCCTGCGGACGTGGCCTTGAAGGCAGCACAACACGAGTGTCCTAGTCGTGACAAGCTGGAGGGCGCAGAGCGCAATGGGAAGGCCTACGGGGCTGGGAGGACAGAGGGCAGTTCTAAGGCATCTTGAGAAGGGTAGGAGAGACCGGGCAACGGAACGAGGTTGAAGGATGTGACAAAACACCCGAGCCAATGGACCGAGAGGAGTGAAATTCAGAAAGAATTAAGAGTACACAAAACCAACCCTGGCTGGCGTAGCTCAGTGGTTTGAGCGTGGGTCTGCAAACCAAAGGGTTGCAGGTTCGATTCCCAGTCAGGGCACATGTCTGGGTTGCAGGCCAGGTCCTCATTGTGGGGCGCACAGGAGGCAACCGCACATTGATGTTTCTCTCCCTCTCTTTCTCCTTCCCCTTTCTCTAAAAATGAATAAATAAAAATCTTTAAAAAAAGAGTACACAAAGTTATGAATAAAAATGAACTACATAATAAATAGCAGAATCTATATCTTCTTTCAAGAACTTAGATTTTTTTAAGTTAAGAAAAGGTCTTTATGCATTCCCCCGCCCCGCCCATTTTTGGAGCTCCTTCCTCTTCCAGAAGGACCCAGACCACGTTCTGTGGAGAGGACCCACCTTCCACAGCCTTGGCTCCACGCGCGTGGACCGAGCGAACAAGGACACTTTTGTCTAGAACGCCGAGCTGCCCGTTCCCCTGCTGCGGGCCCCGCTCCGGTCTAGGCCGAGGCTGCGCCACGCTGATGCTTCTCCTCCTCGCACGCGCCAACCCTGCTGACGTTTTCTCCTCATCAGCTCTTGCAGTTACCGTAGGGTCACACGTGTGTGCTACAAAGTGTCAGCTCATTTTTGTGTTTTTGTATAATAATTACATCGAAGTGCATCTCGTTTTCTGCAAATTGTTTTTTACACTCACGTTATGTTGAGGGATTCACCTGTGCTGGTGTGTGTCACGTAGCGATAGTTTATTTATTTTTTCACTGATGGAAAAAACTTCCTCTGAGTAAACATACCATAAGAATGTTTCAAGTTTTTTAACGTTTTTATTTAAAATTATTATTATTATTATTGTTATTATTACTGCAATAAACTTTCCCATTTCCACCTGGTCCAGGGCCTGGGAGAGGTGCAGGCTGGTTGAAAGGCTGCCCGGTGGCTGCAGGGAGAGGCTCAGGAGGGAGCCAGATCCCAGGGGTGCAAAGGGGCCCCTCGAAGGCCTCTGGGCTGCTCAGGCTCCTGGTCCTGCTTGAGTGGGGGGGCTCTCGAAGGGACACCTGCCCAGCACAGCCCAGCCGGGGGGCCGCCAGCCTGCAGAGGGAGCCAGGTGTCGCCCATCTTCCTGGTGAGCTTCACCTGCTCACCCAGGACGCGGCTCTCCAGGACGTCACGGAGCTGAGGGGCCGGGCGGCCAGAATGTGGGCCCGCAGGCCCACAGGGCTTGGGTCAGGTTCTTCTCCAAGGCCAGGGCGGCTTCCCTGGTGTCCTGAATGTCACCCCCTCATCTGGGACGGCTTCCGCACGTCCTGGAAGAGGGTGTGGCCGCTGCGCTGGTTTTGCATCTTTAAGAAGATGCTCAGCACCGAGCTTCTTCTCGGCCACCTCGGCCACCTCGGGGAAGAAGAGGCCCAGGCTCCCTGGAGACAGCATCACAGTGGAAACAGAAGCCCAGAGGAGGCGGGTGTGGGAGGCGGCAGGTGCAGGCTCACCGGGCGTGGACCGGGGGTGGACGGGGCCTCCACCTCGGTGGGGTCATTCGGACGAACCTGGGAGCCCGTGCTCCTCGGGCGAGGAGGAGTCAAGGCCCAAACCCGGTGCTGGCTGGTCTCCGAGGCTGGGGGCGGCTGAGGTGGTTCCGAAGGCGGTGAGTGGGGAAGAGGCTGGAAGGTGGTGGGAGGCTGGAAGAAGGGGCGTCCGTGGTCTGTGCTGTCCAAGCCCCGCCGACGCAGCAGACGGATTGCGGGGACCGCTGGGGGCGCTGTCATTACTATTTTTTTAACTGGAAACATTCCTACCCACGTACTAGATTTGTACAAGAGTTTCTCTTGGGCGTATATTAATTAACACCCAAAAGCAGGATTGCTGGGTCAGATTTGCCATGCCCCGCAGAGTGTTTCCGGGGGCGCGGCAGGCGGCAGCCAGGTCGGGTACAGAGAAGCAGTCGCTCTCCCCACCCTCCCGGGGTCTGCCTGATCCTCCCTGCCGGTCCCGGTCCCGGGGGCTGCCTGTCTCCAGGGGGGTGGGGGGAAGGGTGTGTTACTGCAGACCTGCTGTGCAGTTACCAGATCCTTAAAGAGGTGGGTTAGGCTAAACCCTTGATCCTATGCCGGGTGTCCTTTTGGGAGAGCCGGGTGAAGACACACATACCAGGGAAGACGGCCACGTGAAGACGGAAGCAGAGATCAGACCTGTGTCTGCAAGCGAGGGAACGCCACAGATGGCCAGCCACCCCCACAGTCTTCCCCGGGGCCTTCAGAGGGAGCCTGGCCCTGCGGCACCTTGAATTTTCTCCCACTGGCCCAACTTTCAATCTCTCTGGCAAGTCTTAATTAGCCTTAATTACTTAACTGCCTCCATCACTATGGCCTCGTATACACCTTGACGTCTAACACTGATTTCATGTGGGGGCGATGGAGCAAGCGCAGCTGGTGCTCTGCCCGGATCTCTTTGGATCCCTTCCGTCCTCCATCTCGCCAACGGTTTTTCCTGGGACACTTCCCGGTGCAGCACGTTCGCACGTGTCCTTGCGTGTCCGTGTTCCGGGGTCTCCTGGGGAACTATTTTAAAACTGTGATATTCCACAGACATTGTAGGATATCTTTTCAGGTTACATGAAAATCCTGTCGTGATTTTGCTTGGATTTTTCTTTTCATAATAGAATATATAGACCCCTTTGGGGGAGAATTATGCCCTTAAGACATTAACTATTATTTACACATGAATATAAAATATTGTCTTTTTTATAGGTCTTTTTTAGTGCCTTTTAACAAAGGTTTTATAATTTTCAGGGTAATGGTGTTGCACGTATTTTATTGGATCTATTTCTAGACACCCTACAGTTTTTGTCACGTTTGTAAACAGTGCTATAGAAAGGTAATCGATTTTCACTCTTGATCCTATTTTTTTTTTTTTTTGGCATGCCTGGCCATTGTTGGCTGAATTCTGGACATTGTCCATGAGAAATATATGTCAGCACCCCTTTGCCAATCTAGCAAAGCCTACGCTCCTTCTTAGAGGAATGTATTTTTTTAAAGATTTTATTTATTTTATTTTTAGAGAACGGGAGGCAGGGAGAAAGGGAAGGAGAGAAACATCAATGCGTGGTTGCCTCTCACTTTCCCCCTACTTGGGACCTGGCCCGCAACCCAGGATGTGCCCTGACTGAGAATTGAACCAGCAACCCTTTGGTTGGCAAGCCAGCACTCAATCCACTGAGCCGCACCAGCCAGGGCAGAAGCATATTTTTAAATGTAGATAATAAAATGCATGGGATTACAAAGAAACCAATTACACTGATTGCAACCCAAAGATCTTGGGGGTCATGAACCGCAGATTAGGAACTGTGTAGAAGTTCTGGATGATGTCTCAAGAGAGTGTTGGCTGCCAACTTTGGTGAGGCAGAGGGACCGGAGTTTGGTTGCCTCCATCCAATCCTGAGCTGAGCTGATTTGAAGCTGAACTGCAAGTTGGGAAGGCTTTGTCTACCTTTGGCTGGCACTCCCCTGCGAGGGCGCACCCCTCCAGAAGTCCCAGGTAGGGACTCCGTTTAGTGTTAGATAACTTCCAACAGAGAGACGATCCCAGCCACTCAGTGTTACAGGGACTGTAATTGGCAGAAGCAAATATGTTTCTGCAGATAATAGCCTCAGGCGGATCACAGATAGCAGGACATTTAATCACAGGGTTTTGACGTTTAAGGACTCGGGAGTTTGGAGCTGTGCTGGCTTTCAGAGACAGGCAGAACTTAATGAGCCAAATAAATTATTCTTCACTTTTCTGCTGAAAGTGCTGTAAATAGCTTCTGACTAGTCTGACTGTCATCTTCTTTTTTATGAGGGACATTAACTGTTCCCTCTGGCACAGTATTTTTGAGATGGAAAGAATATTCCTAAACATTTTTATTAATTACCAAATAACAAGACAAATTAAAGATCAGAGGTCAGTTGCCTCCCATCCTTTCAGGGATCCAAAAAATGGTTCGAGACATTTTTAATGTACAGCTTGGAGCTTTTAGTTCATTGACGTTGGATTTGGGCAACAGAACGGGTTACATGATAGTGCAGCCTCCTTCTACTAAATACAGACCTGAAGTTTGTTTTTATTTAATTTCACTATTTAAATTTAGAAATTTTAAATGTTTGGTTAAGAAAATTTTTTAAGACTTTATTTTTCAAGTTGTTTTAAGTTCACAGCAAGACTGGGGGAAGGTCCGAGATTGTTCCTGCGGCCCCATCCCCACGCATGCATGGTCCCCCCTGTGACCGACACCCCCCCGAGTGTATGGTGGCGGCGATTAATGAGCCACCTCCACCCAGCAAAGCTGCCCAAAGTGCATCGTTCACAGTACAGTTTGTTTTTGGTGGTGCCCATTCTGTGGGTTTGGACCTGGCGTTCTACAGTGACGCGTGTCAATCATTACAGAATCGCGCAGAGCACAGCAGTCTCCGCCATTGCTGCAGGGGCTGTGCTCCAAGATCCCCTGGGGAGGCCTTGAACCGTGGATAGCACCGCACTCTGGATACACTGCGTTCTCCCACCATCCATACCCTCTCCCTGAAAGGAAGTCCGTCGTGGCCTCTCTCTGGCGTATCCCAATGGCCAGCAGCACTGCCCTTGCACTTTGGGGACATTGCTAAGGGAAATACAGGGCACACTGACTGACCGCCGGCACAGACATTCTGTCACGATCCAATTACTGGCTGTTAAATGACTCATGGGCAGGAACTGTCTATTCTACCGTGTGACAAGGCTGGACAAAGGGCTGACTCACGTCTTACGCAGGATGGAGTGGGAAGGCACGCAATTCCATCACATTTCTCAGAATGGCACTCAACGTAAAACTTACAGATTGTTCATTCCTAGAATTTCCACTTCATATTTTTAGACCGGGGTGGACAATGGGTAACGGAAGCCATGGAGCGCAGCACCGCAGACAAAATTGTTCATTCCTAGAATGTCCACCTACCATTTTCAGACCGGGGTGCACCGTAGCTAACCGAAACCACGGAGCGCAGCACCGCAGACGAGGGGGCTCCTGCGTCTTCGCTGCCCTGCACATCCCCTGCGCTCTGCCCCCTTTCCCCTCCCCGCCTTCCCTCTCCCGGCAGGCACTGATCCTTCCAATGCTGCACAGTTTCGCCTCTTCCGGGACGTCCTGTAGACGCAGCCAAACAGCAGGCAGCCTTTTCAGCTTAGCTCCTTTCACTTAGGAATGCATATTTAAGACTCCTTCAAGTCTTCTTAGGGTTTGATAGTTCCTTTACTTTGAGTGCTGAATGACACCCCACTGCCTGGGTGGGCCGCAGTGGATTTAACCATCCACCTGCCGAAGGACACCTTGGTTGCTTTCAAGTTTGGACAATTATGAATAATGTTGCTAGAATCACCCATGCGCAGGTTTTTATGTGGACTAAGTGTTCAGCTCCTTTGGGTAAACGCCGAGGAGCTCACTTGCCAGAGCGCACTTTAAGAGTATGTTGATTTCTGTAGGAAACGGCCAAACTGTCTTCTGAAGGGGCAGTGCCAAGGGCACTGCCACCAGCGTCGAGGGAGAGCTCCTGGGGCCCCGCCCGGGGCAGCCGTTGGTGCGGGCAGCGTTCTGGACCTTGGCCATTCTACCAGGTGTGTGGTGGTCTCTCCCTGTTTTTGAAGTCGCTGTTCCCAGGTGGCTAGGACGCGGAGCATCTTTTCCTGGGCTCATTGCCATCTGTGTATCTTCTTTGGTGAGGCGTCTGTTAAGGTCCTTGGCTCATTTTGTAATCAAGTCATTTCCCTATTGAGTTTTAGGGGTTCTTCGTGTATCTTGAATAACAATCCTTTTACAAGGTGTGTCTTTTGTAAACATTTCCTCCTGGTCTGTGGCTTGTCTTCTCATTCTCTTGACATTTCACTGGAGCAAAAGTTTTTAATTCTAATAAAGTCTAGTTTATCAATTATTTCTTTCATGGACTACACATGAAGGTTTCTTTCTTCTTTTGATCCCGCCCCCCAAAACTTTTCTTGTTAAAAAAGAAGCAACAATAAACACAGCACAGAACGCTCCATGTCACGTTATTTTAATGGCTCGGGGTCAGCTGGAAGGAAAGCAGTCCTCCACGGTAACTGACTTTAAAGTGATCATTGGAAGGCTCGACCTTGTCAATGCGAACCAGCTCAAACACGGCTGAGCCTCTTCCGCAGCCCCGTGCGCAGCTGCGCTGGGCGTAGCCGGTGCGGCCCTGGCTCAGAGAGTCTGCGTTCTGTACCACGCTGGAGCGTGAGCGGGGCAGGATCGCTCCACGACCAACAGGTGCCAACAAGTCAGGGATCCGCAACAGAGCAAACCAAAATATTTATTTTCCGTAAACTTAGCATTTTTTAAAGAATTTATTCATTTCCTTTTAGAGAGAGGCAAAAGGAGGGAGAAAGAGCGGAAAAGAAATATCAATGCATGGCTGCCTGGCACACACCCCCTACTGGGTACCGGGCCCACAACCCAGGCCTGTGCCCTGCCTGGGAATCGAACTGGTGACCCTGTGGTTTGCAGGCCGGCACTCAATCCACTGAGCCACACCAACCAGGGCAAACTTAGCATTTTTTAAAAGAGTTGTATTCTCTTTCACCTCTTTTTGTGGTATCATCACTATACTCATTACATCTATTAATGTTTGAAACCCAACAATACATTGTTTTAATTATGATTTTATCATCCGTTGTCATTTTCTTTTTTTAACTTTATTTTGCCACTGACATCCAACCCCCTCACACCCCCACCCTTCTACAATCACCACAGTGTTGTCTGTGCTCATTACCATTTTGCATACAGAAAAATCTAGAAATTATTTTTAATTCTGCACACGTAGAAGGCTTGAGTTTTACGGTTTAGCATTTTCTTCTTCTGAAGGTCATGGTAGACAGGCGGTAGGCATCATAACCGTTTCTGCGCCAGGGAGCACTGCCGTTCTCGGCGTAATCTCAGTTCTGACTTTGCAGACTTGGCAGCGGGAAGCTTAGGAGATGAAGACAGGACACTTCATTCTCCTTGCCTGCTTCTCCTCAACCCACCTCTCTCCCGGAATTCCTGGGGCTAGGGATAAGAAATTCAAGGAGCCCGAGACAAAGTGAAGGCAGGCGATCACTCTCTTCCCAAGAGTTTGGACAGGGGCAGGAAGGGTTACGAGAAAGTTCTCCCGTGATGCCATAGGGATTGTTGTGGTCACGGAAGGGACATGACCACCAGGTGGCGGTGTTGCAAAGCAGCTTACAGCAGAGGACTCTGTCGGGTGGCACCCAGGGGAGGTCCCTCCCAACCAGAGAGACCTTAGGAGACAGGGGCATGCATCCACCACCCAGAAGGGGAAGAAAGCAAGGGAATTCTCAGGACTGGCAGACGTACATGAGGGGGTGCACGTGTCCAGGCGAGGTCGGCAGGTGAGAGACTCCAGGGTGGGGGGTCTCTGGGCCTGAGAGCCCCCAAGGGCCGCAGCAGTCAGGAGACAGGATGGTCAATTTCGTGTCAGCGTGACTGGGCCACAGGGGGCTCGGATGTGTGGTTAAACGTGATGCTGGGTGTGTGTAGGCAGGTGTTTCTGGACGAGACTAGCATTGGAACCGGGAGACTGAGCAAAGCAGACTGTCCTTCCCAGTGTGGACGGGCCTCCCCCGGTTCGTCGCAAGTCTGGCGAGCGGGGAAGGCTAAGTAAGAGAGACGTTCTTTTTCTGCCTGACTGTCTTCAAGCTGGGAACTGGTCTTCTCCTGCCTTTGAACTTGGACTTAAACTGGAACTTCCCCCATCAGCTCACCCTGGGCTCCAGCTTAGCAACTGCAAATCTTGGGACTTGTCAGCCTCCATAACTGCACGAACCAATTTCTTAAAATCAATAAATCTATCTCTCATCTCCTGTTGGTTCTTTATGTCTCTGAAGAACCTTGACTGATAGTGACAGGGGGTGCTTATCCGTGGCTAACGAACATGGGGTGCAGTTTCATCGGTTATCTCACATAGGTGGGCTCTAAATGGCTAAAAAGTATGTTTGTTTGGACGATAGGTAAAGCAACTGAATGTGTGAGACTTGGAGCTGGTGCCAGTGGGCTCTGAGCGAGCAGTCCAAGCCTGGCAGGAAGAAAAATACTACGCGGGGACCATCTTCGGCCGACACCCGGGATCCAGCTCTGGCCCGGTTGTGCAACAACTATGGAGGGCAAGAAGGGGGGTCTCCGATGAGTACGCGTCTTGCTGGTTCCCAGCGCTCTCCTTAATCCTGGAGTGTTTTCTGTTCAGGGATGGCAGCGAGCTGGGGGTCTTGCGTTTCACGCGAACTCTCTAGCCCCCCGGCATGTCCACAGCACACCAGCCTGGAGACGGAAGGAAGCCAGGTCTCAGGTCACCATAGCAACAGCAACGAAAACAGTTGCATCTTTTCAGCCACGTCCGCATCCTTGCTTTTTCCTGGCAGAGGCCCAGACGGTTCCACGTGCCCCACTTGGCTGGCAGCCACTCATTGAGCCCGCTGCAGCCACCGGTGTGTTTGTCTAATCAAGTTTGTCTTTTTTCTAATTAAAAGATATTAAATGCTTATTATGGAAGATCTGGGAAGTAAAAAAATAGCAAGAGAGAATTGAAAGTGACCCATATGAGAGATAACCACATTTTCACGTACTTCCTCATAGTCTTTTTTATGGTATATTTATAAATAATATGTAACATCATTATGGTTTTCCTGTGTCCTTAAACATGTTTCAGAAGGATGATTTTTTTTTTTCCGCACAAGCAGAATACAGGAAATCTTGACCAAAGGGCTCTCTGGGCTGCCTAACTTCAGTGTAGCCCACAATGTATGAGGACCAGCTAGGTCTTTGGTCCTATGGAAATTCTTTTCTTCAGGCATAAAAATGTCAAATATAGTCATAAAAACAGTGACCTAACCTATGCTCAGAAATGTATGCATTGTAAAATGATTACACTTGGAAGCGTAATTTTTAACACCAGCATAAAATTGCAGTCCGTGGTTGTAACAGTTGTCAGATGTCCAGATTGGTTCCTGACTGGCCCATTGAGAACCAACGTTCAATCAGTGGGGGCGGCGCTGGCTGTCCCCCCCCACACCCCCCACCCCGAGTTTGCCCCTGACGGGGTTGGCAGGGCTCTCACCCCCATCAGTGTTCATTCTTGTCGGTGTCGAAGAGAAGCAAGTGCTTTCTCGGTCTCTTCCTGCATCTCTGATCTTAGCACTTCATCAGTCTCCTTATTCCAGGAGCGCACAGGTCCCCTTCCGAGGAACCCTGGAGCCACCAGGGTCTAACCCGCCGAGCTCGCTGGGAGGCGAGAAGAAAAGCGCTGGGCGGGCGGGGCGTTTGCAGGACAGCCGCTGGGGTGCTGCCTCAGCAGGAACAGCGTGGGGGCATGGGGCTTGTGCTGTTCACTCCAGGTGTGCCCTGCATCTCTGGGCGTTCTTCCCGATGCGGACGGCCTCTTCTCTGTCTGGGAAGCCTAGGCTGTTCAATCAAGTGAGCGTCTTTGCCGAGAAGCACCTGAACGTGGAGGAGAAAGGACACCCAGGCCCAGCCATGCTTCAGGCTGATCGGTGACTGCACAGTTCCAGGCGGCTCCTAAGGAGGGGTTCAAGGACTCCAGCCCCCACCATTTAGGGGGCTAGTGGCTGCTTTCCTTGCTAAGGCAGGTCACACGCATCTTCTCCCGAAACTCCTGGCCCCATTTCTTCAGATACACCCTGACTCAGCAGCTACGCCTTTTGCTCTGCGTGGGAGAAGCAGAGGCTCGGAGAGGGGAGCTTGCTCTGGGTCACACACCAGGACCTGACGTTGTGCTTACTCTCTCTTCTGTCTGCAGCCCACTCCTCCCGTGCCCTTCGCCTCCGTGGATCTGTGGCTGCCCCTAAGAGCATGCTCGCTGGAATGGGAACAGAAGCCACGTAGGAAGTGAGTGCTATTTCCCGAGGGCCTGCCCAGCAATGGGCTACTTACTCGCTATGGCCCTGCTCCTCCGTGAAGCCACTTCCAGAGCCGCAGGGCCCCTGCGGGGTCCGTGCGAGGCTGTGTTCTGACTTCAGGAAGCCACCGCTGGCTTTGGAAGCTCCAGCTGCTCCTGGGCCGTAGCTGGGCTGAGACACCACATGACGAAGGCAGGAAGGGGGCAGGAGACCTCCGCTGAGGTCTGCCACTGGGCCCAGCAGAGCGCCCCAGAGACAGCCCGCAAGTCCATCTTTTAGTATGAGAAGACCCCCAGTAATTCATGTGTAAGGAGAGAGAGGGGGAGGGAGGGAGAAACTTCTCTCTGTTTCTTTCCTAACAGGTTCACACGCGTATGCTGCTGTTCTGGGCCGTGGGAGTAATTCAAAGGTCCGAGCGTGCAAAACCAGTCGGAGCTGCTTTGAAAGGACAGCCAGAGAGCCGTTTCCCTTCCAAACACGCGTGATTCCACAGCTGGCTTTAAAAAAATGTTTCTGTTTATCTTCACTAATTATCTCACTTTGATTTTAATCCTTTGCCACTGTAGAAATATTCCTGAATAGAGTAAAAGAACAGAAAACAGCATCATCCAAAAACATTAGTCATACAATGTGCTCTCGTGATGAGGCTCCTGGGTGGAGGGTGAGGAACCCCGTCTGGCTTCTGCCCCCGCCTTGGAGGGGCGGCTTCGGCAGCCGCTTGCCTCTGTGCGCCCGTTTCTTCCTCCGTCAGACGCAGCAGGTGGGACTCTCGGGGGAGGGGGGTCAGTTATTCTGTGGACATTCACTTTCTGTCTCCTTTTCCTTCCGGCCACGGGACCCTGGGTTTCCTTTGGAGAACGTCCCTCTTCCACCGCCATGCATTCCAGATGGGGCTGCACCATGAGCTGGGATTGGGGATCCCCTCTTCCGGCCATGGGAGTGGGGAGGGATGCTTCTCACAGCATGAAGGGACCCTGAGATCACAGGGTTTATATCTCAGTGAAAGTGGCTAACAGGAAATGAGTTCTTACTCTCAGTATCAGTTAGCTATTGCTGCATAACAAATGACACCCCCCCCCCGCCCTGATTCGGCAGCTTACAAGAGCACGCATCCATAACATCGGGGTTTCTGTGCATCGGGAGGGTGGGCAGGACTCAGCTGGGCTCCTGGCTGCAGCAGCTTCCCAGGTGACGGTCAAGGTGCTGGCTACAGCTCCGGGGCTACAGGGTCATTAGTTCCTCAGCTCCCTCTGGTCACCGGCAGAATTCATGGACTTCTTGCAGGGCCAAGCCTTCAGGTTCTTGCCAGAGGCAGCTCCCAGGAGCTGGAGGTCACCCACAGTCGTCTGCCACATGGGCTTCTCAAGCACAGCTGTTTACTTCGAGGCCGCTGGTGCACAGCCAGTGAGGGAGAGTGGGGCCCGTCTGCTGGCCAGAGGGAGTCTGAGTTGTACCTGGAAACCTAAGCAAGCAGTGACTTCCCATGTTGTCTTGGTTACAAGCAAGTCACGGGTCTCGCCCTTGCAGACCCTGTGCTGAGGTCTCAGCTTGTGGTTTTTCAGTCATAAGCCTGTGTGTCGAGGTCCCAGGGAGACTAGCATTCCACAGGGTCCACTCAGCAGGCAGTGGCCTTTGATTCCAGAGCCTTTGCTCCTGTTGGCGCTCATATTTACCGGATGGACGCCCTCCCGGGCCAAGCTGTGAGCTCAGGACAGGCAGCGGGCTGGTGGGCGTGGGTAACAGACCCCTGCTTGCTTGTCGCTGACCTTTGGGGAACCATTCCATCTGTGGGATGCTCCTCATTGGAACGTCCTGTCAGCAGAAGCCCCTGGCTCCCGGGACACGAGATGGATGCGCACATCCCCCTCCCCCCGGGAGAGTGGTGGCACCTGTCCACCTGAAGGTCCGTTCTGTAAGTCCTCATGCTTGCCTGCCTTCTGTAAGCTCTGAGAAGACTTCCAACATCTGCTCTTATCTTGGACGCTCAGTCAGGGCTGGGAGGGGGAGGAGCAGAGGGAAGGCTGCTCGCGCACACAGATCGAGAGACACCAAGGCAGGCGCGTCCTGCTTCGCCGAGCACCGAGGGGCCATCTTACATCTGGAAGGAATAAATCCCCTCCAATAGGGACAGCTGGAAAGTTGAAGGGGGATGGTCCCTTTTCAGTTGGGAAGATAATCACAAAAACAAGAGGGTTACTTTTCAGCAGTTTTAGTAAATTTTCCCTAATTCTTTCAAATGGCTATTTTGACTTTCAAAAAATAACGTTTTGAAATAGTTTTATATCGATAATTTGTGAGTAGAGGACAGAGAGCTTCCATATACCATAATTTCCTAGCAATCTGGCCAGGACGCAGTCACCGGCTCCGTCGGACAGTACGCCCCGTGCAGAGGAGGAGAGAGCCTTTCCCCCTCTTTCCTTTTTAGTGCATAACTGGCCCGGTTTTCAGAGCAGGGGGTTGGGAGTGATGCTGGGGGGCGGGGAGGAAGGAAGGAAGTCGGTTCCGTGAAATTTAATGGTTAATGCCAGGGGTTAATTTCAGCTCCCTCTCTGCTGATCTTCACAGAAACTGCTGGCAGGCGTCCTGCAGGATGGCCTGGGGCTAGGGACACCAGCAGTCCTTCTTCCCACAGGACAGCCCTTGTCCCTGCCCTGGGGAGGGGCTGCGGGGGGGGGGCGTGTTCTTTCAGCTTGGCTCAGGGCTGGTTTGGGGGTGAGGCGCAAATGGTGGAGAAAGTTTTTGCAGAGTTTCTGTCATTCGTACCCTCCACGCAGGCCCAGAATGTTCTCCGGTGCAGTCTGTGTGGCAGCTGTCCTAATTCTGTTTGAGCAAGAGCTGGACCGTGCTGGGATGACCTCTGGAAAGAGAATGAGGCTTGTCCTTGTCCTTGTTGTTGTCCTGGTCCTGGAAGGGAGGAGGGAAATGCAGGCTCTCCAGCAGGGAGTGGACCTCAGGGCCATTTTTGTTTATTTTTTATTTATTGATTTGAGAGAGAGAGAGAGCGGGGGGAGAGAGAGAGAGAGAGAGAGAGATCAATTTGCTGTTTCACTTATTTTAAGCATCCATTGGTTGCTTCTTATATGTGCCCTGACCACAGATCGAACCCACAACCTTGGTGTATCAGAATGACACTCTGACCAACTGAGCTACCCTTAAGCTTATCATCACACCTCCAATTCCTCTACTGCAATCAAAACAGTGTGGCATTGGTGTATAGATAGACAAATATATCAATGGAACAGAAAAGAGAGTCCCGAAGTAAACCCACGCCTACAGGGACAGCTGATGTTTGCCAAAGGCGCAAAGACAAAGCGACAAAGTAAAAATAGTCTTTCCCACAGATGGTTCTGGAAAAATTGTGTATTTATATGCCCCCAAATGAACTTGGATTTACAACTTGCACTGTATATAAAAATTAAATTAGATCCAAACCTAAATGTAAAACCTAAAACTATAAAACCTGCAGAAGAAAGCATAACAGAAAGTCTGTTACCTCCGATTAGGCATCGGTTTCTCATACAATAGCACCAAAAGCACAACCCATAAAATAACAAACTGATAAATTGTACCGCATCAAAAAAAAAAAAAAAAACACAACAACTCTGCTCTTCAAAAGATGCCGTGAAGAGAGTGAAAAGCAAAGCCGGAGACAGGGAGGAAATCTCTGCAAATAGGCATCTGAAAAGAACCGGCATCCAGAACACACAGGCCCGGCCCACACAACACCACTTTTTATTATAAAAGCTTTTGTTACACAACCAGAAGCACATCATTCTGTAAGGGCAACATCCCACTCGAGCACACCGCATGATGTTGTAGGTCACAGGCGGCAAACACAAGGCCCACGGGCCGAACCCGGCCCTCCCCCTTCTTTTATCCCACCCAGCACCTCGTTTCTACCCTGCGGGGCAGCACGGAGCTCTCGCTGAACTGTTAAGGAGTGGTTACATCACACAGTCCTAAAACTACATTCGGCCCTTTGAAGGCAACGGGGAGGGAGGCTGACGTGGCCCCTGGTGAACGTGAGTTTGACACCCCTGTTTTAGATGAAGTGTTCAAATTGCTGTCCATCTCGTGTGAGATATTCACGGACCCTACCAACCACACTCAAGCAGGTATTTCTTCTGCCAGACCCTATATAAAGAACTCTCAAAACTCAGCAATCGACAAAGGACTCAATTTTAAAATGGGCAAAAATTAGGTAGCTAGGTAGACAGAAGACACAAGGATGGAAACTCAGCACGTTTGGAAACGATGCTCAGCATCCTTTGATGTTAGGGAAGTGCAAACGAAAACCACAACGAGGCAACACTGCTCACCTGTCACAGTGGCTGAAACGTCCGAGACCAGCCACGCCCAGTGAGGGTGCAGAAGAGCGGAGCTCTCGGACTCTGCTGGTGGAAACGCAGACCGGAGTGCCTGTTTTTGAAAACGGCTTAGTGGTATCTTAAAGAATTAGATGGACACCTACCACCCGATCCATCCAGTCCACTCCTAGGTATTTACCTAGAAAAGTGAGAAGACATGTATTCAAAGACACGTACAGAAACGTCCCGAGCCGCCGGCCCAGCTCTCCCCAGCAGGTGAGTGGTAAACCGGCCGTGGTACCACAGCATCTCGCTCCGCAATAAAGGAGGGAAGTATCGGTCCATGCAACGACATCGGTGAATCTCTAAGTGGTTATAATGAGGGAAAGAATCCAGACAAAGGAGCGCATACTATGTGATCGCATTTACAGTGAAGTCCAGGAAAGGCCACCTTGCCTGTAGTGCCAGCAAGCAGGGCGGCGGTGGATGGCGGGCAGTGGTGGGGGTGGGGAGACCACCAAGGAGAGGCACAGGAGACTTCGGGAGGGTGGACACGGCCAGTCTCGCCTGTGCTCACAGCAGCACCAGTGCATGTGGGTCTCAGAACGTACCAAGCTGTCCTCTCTAAATGGACAGTTCATTGCGTGCCAGTGATACCTAAAGAAAGCTTTTTAAATGTCTTAAACATTCCTCTAACCCAGCGACTGCCAAGAGCTTTTCAGCAAAGCTCCCTTTATCAAAATCAGAGATAAGGTGGTGCCAGCAAGGCAAACTAGAAGGAGTTGTGCATACCAGATGGACCACTCGAGTTTCCTGCGATGGGGCGGAGTGAGGGGAGGGGAGGGGAGGGGACGGGCGGGGTGCATGTCCGGGAGCCTCCACTACCCCTCTGAGCCCAGTGCCCTCACCCTCAGGGGGGCAGCTCTGGGAGGTTGGCCTCCACAGCCACAGTCAAGGCTTTGAGGAGGGGTGGAAGTGCCCTGGGGGGTTACACGGACAGCCCTGGATTTGAGTTCTGGGTTTGCTGCACAGCTCCCTCTGCAGCCCTTGACCCCTTTGATCGTGGGTGTCCTCAGGCCATACAGGCAGACTGGGGACCCCCTGCAGACTGCGGGGAGGGTTCATGAGTTAATGTGGAAGAGGGCTGGGGGCTACAGCAGGTGTACCATGTGCTGAGTTCTTCCTGCCCTTACTCCACTGGGTGTGAAGCTCAGCCTACTGTTGGGAACTTCCCTGTCTGGTGTCAGAAGCTGTAACCCCCATGGCTAAGGCTGAGTGAGAGACCTTGGGACCCTAAGCCACTAAAGAGACAAAGCTTATCTCCCTGGCAGGGGCGCTGCCTCTGCCCCCTTTACTTCACCCTGCTTCGCCCTTACTGAGCAGATGACCGGTTAGTCATTGATGGGTGAGATTCCTCAAGGGAGGAGCGACCTAAGACAGGCATGATCACAAAGGGGCCCTCAGGGAAGGACTTGGCAGGGGCTATAGAAAAAGCAGGAGATGGACCGTTGCCCCTTGGCTTTGACATAGCCTGAGCCCTCATTGTGTCTGAAAGAAGTCTCCTAATCTCTTGGCTGCCTTATTTCCCCTGCCTGACTTAAGCCTGAAACAATGACGGAGGGCAGCCCCATCACAATAGGGTAGGTTTCCCAGGGAGATCAGGCCTAAGAAAGAATATATAGAATCCTGTGAAACCTGCTTTGCTAAGAATGCTCTCAATTAAATGATAAGTGTCCATGCGTGAAATGAGCTTGTTTCCCCCAAAGTTTTATGGCCCTTATCTATCTGACCCTGACTCAAAATAAGCCCTCACAGTTCTTTGAATGTTATCTATTGTTTGATCCTTACTGCCTGACAATGATTGATGAGCTTTACATACACACCCTGTATTCCTATGCAAATGAACCCAATAAAAGCCCATCGAAGAAAAGGCTCCCAGCCCTTCTCCTTTGAGAGACTGGCTACCTTTCCTCCCCAAGCAGATCATGTCTTGGTAGACTTATTCTGATCCGTAGGGGCCAGGGGGGCCCTGCGGTAGAGCCCCCTCACAGCCTACCAAGTTGGATGTGCAGGAGATCAGACATTTTCTTCACTGTTCTGGGGCTGGATTTAATTTCCACTTTGAGCCGTTGATCCACTGGAGAGTAGGAATCAGCCCACTGGATTGCAGCCTTTCCTCAGAGTAACTTCCGAGCTGCGGAGGGTTTATGGGGGTCATGGCAGAAGTGGGGGACTGCGTCTCATCCTGGTCTGCTCAAATGGCTGGTCTGGCCTTTGGGAGACGATCCGGGTGGCTCACAATGGAGCCATAGCTGGTGCAACCCCGGCCTGCTGCAGGCCCAGCTTTCCCTGCTCCTTCCACGCCCCCTCAGGGTGGCAGCTGGAACAGAGGGGAGGGGTGTGGGCCTGGAGATGGCTTGGCCATGAAGTCCTGCTCCACCATTGCTGAGTGAGGACAGAAACTTCATTCTCATGCGTGAAAAGCACAGAAATCCGAATAATTCAACTCCTCGGGTGGCTGTGAAAATCAAGGGAGTCAGAACTGAAAACAGAGCCGGGAACTTGGTGAGTCTTCAACAAAGAACATGCATGGTGTCCTGCCGGAGTGAGGGGCCCCGCCTGTCCTCCTGCTGGGCACTCGCTGCCCCCGGGCTCCTGGAAGCAGGAAATGCGGCCCTTGGTCCTTCCGATCTTATCTCCCCCCAAAATGACGTGGGTGTTCCAGAGGAGTGGGTGGACCAGGCCCGGGCCCCATCGCACTCTCCTCGCTGAAGCCTCCGCTCTGCAGAGACGCCCCGCCTGGGAATCCGTGTCCAGCCTTGGGACGTGTGCGGGCAGAGCACCTTGCTGCTCCTCCTTACGCGCTCCTCCAAGAAACACATTCAAAAGATGTCTCCGCTGGCCCTCAAATCTGACGCCAAGGACCGACTCCCTGCAGAGCACCAGTGAGGAGCCACACGTGTGGGTGCCCCTGACCGAATGTGGGGGGCTCAGGGGTACAGTGACATGCGGGGGCACCCTTTGTCACGTCTCCAAGTGGTAGCTTCCACCTGGTTCTCTGGGGTCTGTGAGGAGGTGCCTGCTGTCGAGTGGACAGTGCCCGGAGAAGCCACGCTGGCCCCTGGTCTCCCTGCAGGAGGCCAGACCTGCTGGGTCTGCAGCTCCCACAGCGTGGGCTCTGAGAGGGCACTTCTGGTCACCTAACGACGATGTCCTTTGCAAAGGTCAGGGCTCAGCCCAAAGGGTTGGGGATGGGGCGCAGGCGTGGAGATCTGCTCCGACTCCACTGTCTTCTGGAAACACGGAGCCTGCTGTAATGTAGCTTAACGGGTGGGCTCGTCACGTTTTGGAAGAGAATTGGAAGCTGGAAAATAGTTATTAAAGAGTGATATCATCCTGCCACCTTGTGGTAACATCCTTCGGCGAATTCCTTTCCTTGCGGTGGCCTGTTAGGGCGCACGGGCTTTTCCGGAAAAGGACAGTGATTGGTCCCGCGCAGTGTCGTGTTAACGACAGTCCGCCATCGCCATCACTCTCGTTGCGGCAAAGAGATTATGTGAGTGTGAAATACATCATCTTCCTGCAACACGCCATCATCCGCTGAAATAAAGGTCGATCCTTCGTGAGTCGTGAGCATTTATGGATTTAGCACGTACGTCATAAGGCGGGCGTTAAGCAGAACAGACTGAAGTAACGAGTCGCCCCGGAACTTCTTGCTTCCAATCGGCTTGTCGGGCCCAGTCGGGATGCCGCTGGCGTGGGCACAGAAGGGCAGGAAGATGGAGAAGAGGGGATGAGAGAGAGCTTGGAGGCATTAGGACTGTGCGGGCCAGACGTCCCGTGGACCCAGGTAAGGCGGAGGCGGAGGGACTGCGAGAGAAAAGGTGTGCGCTTCTAGAGACGACTCGAGACGTGCCGGGAGTTGAGGCAGAAAGAACTGTTAAAGGTAGTTCTGAGTCACCTGCTGGGAAGGTCACGGACCATTGCCTGAAAGAACGTGGAGGAACAGGCAGGTGCCCGAACATCGAGAGCCTGGATTGCGCACGCCCAGCAACAGCGAGGTCTCTGCTTCGCTGCCCCAGGACTCCGGAAACTTCTGAAGGCCAGAGCGGAGTCGAGTCATCTGACTCCAAGACGGTGGCCGAGTGCGGGAGGCAGGACACGGCCCAGGGGAAAGGAACAGAGGGAGAAGGAAACAGAGCCGAGGACAGACTGCCAGGGACACGCAGGTTCCCCGGGAAACAGGCCGAGCCGGAGAGTCGCAGCAGGTGCGCTGGGCGTGTCTCGGATCAACACCTGGACGGCACGAGGAAGCAGGGCTGGGTGGAGGGCCAAGCCGAGCACCGGTGTGGTTGCGGCCGGGCCCCTGGGCGCTCTGAATGGCGGTGGTCCTCTCGGAGACGTGGGCGGTGCGCTGGACGGGTCCCGCCCGGCCCCTGGGCGTGGCCGCGGGCCTCTCCTCCCAGCTCCTCACCCTGCGATGTCTGCTTGATCTTGAAATTGGCCACGGTGGTAGTTGGAAATGTCCCCACCCCACAAACCAGGGTTTGTTTGTTCTTTCCTTCCTGGAGAACTAGTCGTTAAATATTGACCAGGGTACATACCTGTGTCCTAATGAGGTAAGGGGGCGGAGCTTTTGCTGCCACGGGGACTAAGTGTGGGATGCAGACTGAATGGGGATGTTAGCTCTGGGGTGGCCCAGCCCCCTTCAGATGAGCTGCAGGGCTGGAAGAGCGAGCAGCTGCGGGCTTTCGGCGGGCGGCATGGCCCGCACCTGGGGAGATCAGTGCCTTGCCCGTGGGGATTATCACCTTTTGTGCCACCGCTGCGTGCAAGCAAGTTCGCCTCGTCTGGACACCCCTGCTCCGGGGTCTGGATGGTCTCTTCTCCTGGGGAAACTTCTAAGAGTAAGACTGACCGCCCCAGCTGTAGGTAGCCTTGAAGCCACATGCTAGTCGTCCTCTCCCTCCTTTTCTGCCCATTCGAGAGCCCCCTGTCCCTCAGCCCGCACCTCTGCTGGCAGGCAGCTTACCTGGTGGGGTGACCAGACACTCCTCTTCAGGGCTGGAAATCCTGGTCACCGTGTCCTTCTCAGGCTGTGGCTGGTGCGTGATGTCTAGTCACCATCGGAACTGAGTGGGGAAGACAGAGGCACGCCTGTGGGCCACCAGAGTGCAAATCTAGTCTCCCCTTCCCTCACCATGGAAAGGCAGACCCTCCTGAAGGTCAGGGTCAGTTATGCCTGCTGGTATGGTGAGTCCTTCTCTTGTTAGCTCATCTCTCGACACAAGGATACCTGGTGGGAGCTTCCTTCTCAGGGGACCAGGGCCCCTCACCCCACAGACCCAGCCCGGGTCCTTCTGGGGTCCACACACCACGTTCTTCTGGCTGCAAGAGGAGGAGCCTGGTTTCCTGGTTGGTGGGAGCTGAACCACCAAGCTACGGTCTGCACTCAGAACTGAGACGCAGCCGTGCCCTGTGCGAAGGACGTGCCCCTAAGTGCTGCGGTGGTGACGGAGGTCCTCTCGTCTCTTGAACAAGAGCAGGAGCAGGGGAAGGGTGACTCCTGCTGCCCCATGGGCCTGGGAAGGAGTGACTGCCCCCACCCCCCCACGACTAGCACCGTGCCCTTGTCGACATTCGGGCCGGAGCTCTGGGCCCCGCCCGCTGTGGCAAGCCTCCCCTTCCGGGAGCAAGTACAGCACACCCTCCTAAGCGAGCTGCATCACAGGCAAGGCGGCACCTTCCTCGTGGGCCTCCCCTGTTCCTCACACATCCCGACCCTGTTTCAGAGCTTCTAGCCCCAGTTTCTCTGTGTAAGGCAAGGGGTCTCTCCCTCAGGACTGTAGAATTCTTAGAATGAAATGAGCTCTAATTTTCTTACAATGTCACAACCACACCATTATTGAGGGTGGAGAAGAGTAGAAAGGGAAAAGGAAGGTGTCACCATTCCCAAAATATTAAGGATGATAACGACAGGCCGCATCTTCTCATCGACTTGCTGGGCGGGGGCGGTGGTGGTACTTTTGCCTCTCTGAATAGGTTGCGGATTCTTCGATGCTTCTGTCTGTCCACGGTGTTCGCTGCAGCCAGGGAGGAATGGTGGAGGGCTGGAGAGCGCCGGTGCTGGGTCCAGTCACCCGCTGCCTGCCAGAGGAAAGTTCACCGGATCGACTTGATTTTCGGTTTCGTCGCGAACGGGCCGACACAGCTTGCTCTGCAGCACAGCCCGGCCCTTCCCATTCGGTCGTGTGGCCCGCCACCCAGCCCGAAAGCTTCCTCCCGGCCTTCGTGCCTCTGTTCTCGCCCAGCGCCCCCTCCCTGGGATGTTCGCTCCTCTCTCGTTCGTTTATTCATCAACTACTTTATTTCGTTCTTGTGGGCACAGCATTTCATGAGTCACCTACGGCTACAGCTGGCGCAGGGTCAGGGCACCTTGCTTCATCCAGGATGGGTGTGTTCTCCATTGTGTCTGTGCCTGGCCTTTGTGAACGTTATTCCTGAGATATAACTCACAGACCACGTGATTTGCCTTTTTAAAAATGTTAAGTATATTCACAGACACGTGCAACTATCACCACAGTCTGTTTTAGAATATTTTCATCACCTCGAAAAGAAATCCCACGCACTTTAGCGACCACGCCCCGCCTCTCCCCTTTCCCCTGCCCGCCCCCAAGCAATCGTGAATCTCTTTTCCGTGCAGATCTCCCTTTCGCAGACATTCATGTAAGTGGAATTACGCAGTACGTGGTCTTCCGCATCTGGCTTCTTTCACTCAGCATGCTGGTTTCAAGGTCATCCAGGTTGTAGCGAGTGTCAGCATTTCACTCATTTTGATGGCTGAATAATATTCCATTATGCAAATGCACCACATTTCATTTAGCGTTTGTTAGCTGGTGCAAGCGTGGTCATGGCCACATGTGGTCACACCGTGGCACACACGGGTGTCACTCGGACATCCGTTCTCACTTCTCCTGGGCGTATGCCCAGGTGGGAGGTCACTGGGCATCATGGCCGTCACTTGAGAAACCGGCCGACTGTTTGCCAAAGTGGCTGCGCCGTTGTGCGTCCCCACGGGAAGTGGACGAGGGGTCCGATTTGTCCGCACCCTGGCCAGCAGCCCCTGTCACCTCGCTTTTGGATCTTAGCCACTCGAGTCAGTAGAAAATGGTGTCTTCTCGTGGTTTTGATCTGCCTTTTTCCCTAGTAACTCGTGATCCCGAGCACCTCTTCATGTGCTCATTGGCCATTTGTGTATCTTCCTTGGAGAAACGTCTCTTCAGATCCTTCGCCCAGTTTTTACATTGTGTTGCTCATCTTTTTATAATCGAGTTGTAAGCAGGTGCCTGGTCTTTTAGGGATGCTAATATTTAAAGCGGCATGCCCTGGTCTGGGATCACATGGTCCCAGGAGTTTCTCACATGCCGATCACGAGCCCTAACAGCATAATTAGATTCCCAGATGCCTTTCTACCACTCAAGGAGTGTCACAACCCAGAGAGGTCACGTGAGTGACGTCATGCTCACCAGCAGCTGATGCCATCGAGTTTTCCAGGGGACGATGGGCAGTGGGACTCAGAGGACAGAGCCACACCTCAGGCAGCCAGTGTCTGGACCGGACACGCCTGGCAGGCACCCAGCCTCAGGCAAGAACACAGAGTGAAGGGAGCCGTCCCTGGGGACCCACCAGCCTCCCTCCCTCACCACCCCTGGAAGATCTCAGGGATGGAAGTCTCTGAGGGGGGCATGAGACAGCTAGTAAGCCAGGACAGGTGGAAGAGGGAAACTGAGGCAGATAGTTACATGGCCAAGCAGTAAACTGCAAAATCCTACCCTCCCTAACCAAGGACACTTAAGAGTAAATGAACTTTTCCTCCCCAGTCAGGGGGTAAATAGCTTAAATCACCTGCTCAGGAAGATGGATAGCAGAAGTCCAATGAGGGTCATTTGTGTCAACCACACTCAAGGACAAGATGAAGTTAGGGGAATAAATTTCATGTTGGCTCATCAGCATAATGCTGATGAATATTCTATTGAGATCCTCCCCCAAGACCTCCCCTGCACTCTCAGCCTTTAAAACCCTCAAGATGAAGGACCCAGAATGAGCTCTCCCTCCCGGTGTGCATCTTTCTTCCCTCTCAGGTGTGCATCTCCTAGATCACAGGGGGCAAACACAAGGCCCGAGGGCCAAATCCAGCTCTCCACCTTGTTTCTACCTGGCGGGAGCACCGAGCTCCTTGCCCCTAGTTAAGGAGTAGTTACTCTTATACAGCCCTAAAATTACGTTTGGCCCTTTGAAGGCAACCGTAAGGCTGATGTGGTAAAAATGAGTTTGACACCCCTGTCCTAAATGTTGAGGGTCCCTGAGGGACTTACAGGCAGGGGGGCAGTGGGCAGCGGCCACTTGTCCTGGGCTGACCGTCTGAGCCTGTCTCCAGGCCCCCTTCTCTCTGACAGCGGCCCCGCCCCGGCTCACTCCTTTCCTGTAACACGGCTAGAGGGCTGAAGCCCTTCCACCCTCGTCCCTTCCTTGTTCCACTGTCCCCAGCTTTAATAAACGTACTCTCTCAATTAAAACAAAATTGTAAAGGGACATGCCGAATCTTAGCAGCATTGACAATCATTTATTCATTCAGCTAGCAGCTGATATTTTTGTGGTGGCGAGCTGTGAGAACAATTTGTAAGGCAAATCGCTGACTTCATTTGTTGCCTCTGTAAACGCACATTTTCTCATTTGAAGAGACCACCTGTGTTACTATTACTCTTCGGCATTCTTCAGGCCGAAGATAATCCGCTCCATTTCCTCATATTTTGTTATTCTTTCTCCTGCTCTCTGCAGGGTTTCCTCCAGCAAATCTGCAACTTGCAGGAAGCACGGGGTTGCAGTTTTGGACGCCGTGGTCTATTTTAGGGCCTCACCAGCAGGGGCGCAGAAGGCTAGCTTATCAGAGCTTCCCCATACCGTCTTCCTATGGAGAGAGTCCAGCTTCAACCCGACCCCCTCCCTCCTCTGAATCATGGACGCCACTTCCTTTTCGGATGTGGAAGAATTCTTAAGCTGGAATAAATGCTGTTCTCTCTGGATTTCCCCCCTCGCATACGTGTGCCTTGCCCGCTCCCGTCTCTTGACCCCAGCTGGTTTTCTCTCCCGAGCTGTTCTTCTGTGAAGCCTTCTTTAAATCCTCTGAGCAGTTAGTCCTTTCTAGCCTTGAACTCTCAGTGCACTTTCAGGGGTCCTTAATTAGCTGCTTTTTGAGCTGTCTGCCTGTGTATCCATTTGTGCAACAGACATCTGGCAGGCGCCCCCTGAACACAGGTGCTGAGCTCGGAGGAGAGGGGTCACCTGTGAGCACGACAGGCCAAGTCCCCGCCCCCAGGGAGCTCGCAGTCCAGCGGGGGGCACGCGCAGTAATAACCGCCCGTGGCCCCGGAGTGGGAACTCCTGCGGGTGAAGGAGGAGAGGAAGCAGCACTGAGGCAGAGGCTGAGATGCAGCAAGAACCTCCACGTCGCTCCCTCCGTTGCAGGGCCTCACTGAGCTTGAGGAGGCGCCAGCTGGCTCAGCCGGGAGGGAGAGAGCTCCTGGCAGAAGAAAGGGTACACGTAAGCCTTGAGTCCGGACCGAGCTTGGCAAGTGTGCCGTTCACAAAGGAGACCAGTGGGACAAAAGCTGAGGGAGGGGCGGGGGAACAGGGGAGGAAGAACCAGTTCATGCTCCCGAGGGCCAGAGGCTGGAGCTTGGCGTGATTGCCAAGTGCAGTGTTTAGCAGGAGATGGCCATGACCCGGTAGAAGGCACGGATTTCTCAATCTCTTGCACTAACCTGGGTGTGTAGAAGTGGGACTTCTTCACACCGAAACCTACTCGACGGACAACTTTTGGTTCCTTCTGATGGAGAACTGGCCGCAACTCAGCCCCTCCAGTTTGCCGTCTCTTTTGGGAACCTGCTTGATGAACTTGGGGTTCTCTCTGACCTTGCTCGCTCCCCCTTCCTCCCTGGGAGGGCTCCCCGACTGTCCTGCGGTGGGGGAGGCCCTTTGTGGTCCTGAGCCTTCCTAGTTTCGCTGGCCTGCAGGGAGGCATCTGTACCCCAAGGCCACTCACATTCAACCAACTTTGGTGGTCTTTATCACAACCAGAAGAGCCCCATTCACAGCCCCTGGACCCTGAGCTATTTTGGCCATTCCCTTGCTGCTCCACCCCCTGTGAAGCCCACCTGCCTGAGCATCCCAGCTGAGCCACCCAGCTCCTCAGGTGCCGCCCTGTGGGCTCAGACACTCTCTCTGGGGTTTGCCTTTGGGGCGGGCCCTGGCTCTGGGTGCTTCTGCGCAGTGCCCACCCTGAAGGCGGACACCGCAGTCCTGAGAAGTGTGGCAGGCCTGGTGTATGCCCCTGGGGGCTTAAAAACAAGTTCCACCCGAGGCAGCCTCTGCCAAAGGTGGGGTCTCCTTCATGCCGCCTAGCCCCCACCCTCTGCACACTCCGCCACACACACCTCTCTCCTCCATCGTCGGGGACTCGGCGGTGTCCTGCCCTCGGACAACAGAGTGGGCAGCCTAGAGGCACAGGTGTGAGTTAACTGAAACCAACTACTTGGTGGGCCACAGGCGGGCGGGCCTCGCAAGGGCCGCGGAGGCTGGTCTCGGCATCCCAGTCAGAGTGGAGGCCTCCCCTTCCTGTCGGTGTCCTCGGCTCCCAGCACATGTATCTCAGCTCTGGGAGCTCCAACCCAGCTCTCCACATCTGCCGCTGGACCTTCCATCCGAGCCTGGCAGCCAAGTATTTGCAAACTTTGTTCCTGGTACGAAGCGCGTGACTCAGGCCCAAGGGTTGGAGGGGAGGCCCCGGTTCACACAGGACTTGCAGGTGGTGGTAGAGAGCCGAGAGGGAAATTTGCTGGCAAGTGCTTAGAAATCTGCTTCTAGAGCCTTCTGAAACTTCCCAGTGCTCCCAGGGAGCAGCAGAGGATGGAGGACGTCCAGTCAGGAGGCTAGGGCTGATGGTGGCCTGGCCTGAGGGTAGCCATGAAGACAAGCACAGAACTCTCGGGTGATCTGTCCTGTATAGGTGGACCCCGCTCCGCTGTGGGTGCCTGTAAGTCAGGGGACTCGGATCCACGTTTCGGGACCCCTGGGGACTAGGTTCTGCATGTTTGTGGAACTCACAAACGCTCTTTCGGTCCATGAACCTTTCTCAGCCTTGCGGGGTCATCTTGATTATGTTCTTGTTCTGCCAAAGACTCGCCATTGCACATAAATTTTGATTAATGGCAACGACCCGCCAAAGAAAGCAGATGTCTTTTGTAAACACTCTCAAGATCTAGTTTATCTCCAGAATAGTCATCTCCTGAGGGAATGCCTCCAGGAAGGGACCTGTTTGCGAGTGATTAGACAGTTAAGGAAGCTGTGTAATTAAAGGGGAATGTACATTTGCTGTTCTTTTTGAAAAGGGTCTGGCTTCTCTCTGTCGCCTAAAGCCAGCATGCTCCAGCCTTCCTGCGTTTGGGAAAGTGGGTGTCTGCTCGGCCTTGGCAGAGAGCCCGAAAGCTGTCTCCTCCTTGGACCCGAAAGGGAAGGTTTGCTGAAGGGATGCCAAGGTCAATGGGAGGCACACCCTGGTGCTTGTGTGCCTCCTGCGGAGATTTCTTGTCTCTTGGGTGGCAAGTCCGCCTCTGCTTCGGGAACCACTGTCCCCCTCCATCTGCACTGAGGGACAGGAAACCGAGGGGCAATAATCCATGTGTAATTCGTCCAACCCCCGCCAGCCTTTTCTTATGGCTGTGACCGAACCCTGTAGCATACTCTTGGGACACAGAAAACCATTGTCAGAACGCTCAGTGGGGCGATGTCACAAACCCTAAAATTGTGTGGAGCAAAGTGCAAAGTTCAAAGTGGACAGCCCGGCTTGCAGCGAAGGGGCGGTTCGAACAGCTGGTGTGCAGGGACCGTCTTCTGGCACAGCAGCCTGTGACTGCGGGCATGTTCCTTCACCTAAAAGGAAGACAATTCTTCCACGAGAGTGTCCGTGGGCCCGGAGTGGGGAAGAATGGCTTTTGCTTGTTTTGCAACTGTGGCTGTGGCCGGCAGGACCTATTGAAACAGACCCACCGGGACAATGTTTTCTAGTCAAGGGTGTCCTCACCCCTGTCTGGGGCTTTCTAACAACACGATGAGGACTGTGAGATGGCTTACGGGTGAAGGTCAGAGGGGCGATGCCTTGGGAAGTGGCTGCAGAAGCGTCTGGATCTGGGGTTCCTCAACCTTCTGGTCTCGGGATTCTTTCTCACCCTCCAAAATTACTGAGACCCCAGAGCGGCTTCTTTTATTCCCCTTTCAGTGTGAGCTCTATCGCCTGGAAACCGCTGCAGCGGACTTGGGTGGGAGAGGGTGGGCGAGGCAAAGCGCGCCTTCGCGTCCTCCTTGAAAGTGCTTTGGCCCCGTCCACACCTTGAAAGGCTGCCAGGGCCCCTGAGGGTTGGTTCCTTGGACCACACTTGCAGAACCGCTGATGGGCAGACTGTAAATGGCTCCTGGGTCCCTGCTGGACACCACTGAAGACCTGGATGCTGCACACAGTGGGGTTCTCAGTTGGTGCTGTTTAGTTTAAAACCTACAGCCCCAAAAAGGGATTGAAAATACGTCCCCCAGAGAAGCAGAGTTGGTGGATGTCTGCTAATACATCCGCTTTTTAGGTGCATCCATCGGGTGGTTTGGTCACTGATACTGAAAAACTGTGACCACACCTATGCCATTTTTGAGCACTTAAAACAGGTAAGGTGCTCGCTGTGGGTTCTCAGCAGTGCTGGGCGCATCACAGCCATTCCTTATTGTCCGTATTTCACAGATTAGGAAATTAGAGTCGAGGGGGATTGAGTAAATCATCCAGACGACCCGGGCAAAAGGCTGCAGAGTGGAGTTTCAAACCCAGCATACCTTTTTGGAAGTCCAGGTGTTTAACCACAAAACCTCAGTGCATCATATAAATACTTCTGTCATTCAAAGGCCTACCGGAAAGGGCTCACCCATCTAGATCCACCAGGAAAAGCCCAGACATCTAGATCCTCCAGGAAAAGGCTCACCCATCTAGATCCTTCAGGAAAAGCCCACCCATCTAGATCCTTCAGGAAAACCTCACCCATCTATATCCTCCAGGAAAAGGCTCACCCATCTAGATCCTTCAGGAAAAGCCCACCCAATCTAGATCCTCCAGGAAAAGCTCATCCTCCAGGAAAATCTCACCCATCTAGATCCTTCAGGAAAACCTCACCCATCTAGATCCTCCAGGAAAAGGCTCACCCATCTAGATCCTCCAGGAAAAGCCCACACATCTAGATCCTCCAGGAAAAGCTCACCCATCTAGATCCACCAAGAAAAGCCCACGCATCTAGATCCAACAGGAAAAGCTCACTCATCTAGATCCAATAGGAAAACCTCACACATCTAGATCCACCAGGAAAAGGCTCACACACCTAGATTCATGTCATGGATCCATCTCTCTTGCCAGGTCGACTTGACAACCAACAGGTGAGTGTCGTTACGTGCTTGGTGCTGTACTAGATCCTGTAGGGGACATAAAAAATAATATTATGTGGGTACAAAACACCTATAAAATGTATCCTCTCTCTTTGAGTTTACCAAAATAATTGCACAAAAATGGAAGGTTGACTAATGATACGAGTTGGTCAGAATACAGCAAATCCTTGGCATCAGAGCGGGAGGCCACTGGAGCGAGAGGGATTTGTGGAGAGGGAGCGGTTCGTGCTGGGCTTAAAGGAGAGACAGTCTGTTTACAGGAACAAAGAAGGGAATTGGATGCGAAAACTCGCCTTCAGCTGGAGTCCCAGTTCCATCATCAATCAGACGTGTGAACTTGAGCCCGCTACAGAGCTTCCAGAGTTTGGGAGCGGCGTGCGGTGGGGGCACCTCCCGTTGGCGGAGGCCAGGTCCAGCTCACCAGGGGCACCACCGGGCAGCGTGTGGTCCCTTTCCTCGCGCACACCCCCTCCCCTGGGTCCTCCACCCCCGCGTGGCCGGCCCCACCCCTGGAGCTGGCCTCAGCCAGCAGCACTACTCGAAGGCTCACACTTTTTTCAGCTTCTGGCAGGCTCGCACTTTTCTTAGAGTTTCCCAACTGAGTCATTCGCCCTGAACCTCCTTGGAGAGGTCTCCAACTCCGGGCCCCCCACTTCCTGTTCTGCAGCGCTAAGCAAGTTGCTTTAACCTCTTGTGAACCTCAAGTTGCTCACGTGTAAAACTGGGGCCGATAATGCCTTCCAGGGCTGCTGGGAAGGTTAACGACTGCCAGCCCCCCAGAATAGTACAGTACTTGGCACATGGTAGGTACCTGATAACTGAGGAAGACTGTCGATTAATAATTTATTACCAGTCTCTGGTATACTGTACCTACGACATAGCTGCAAGCAGTATACGTTATGAAATGTCATATTGGATTAATTTGTCTCTGTTTCATATTTCAAATCCTAACGAAACTGGGTCGTCATGGAAAGATAAAGAAGAAAGAGAGAAAAAAAAAATACTGCCGTTTGAGCTGAACCTCCCCCGGGCGGGGCGGGGGCGGGGGAGAGGGAGAGCGAGAGTGTGTAAACTTTATAAGGTCCTCAGTCAGCACTTTCTGCTTTTGCTAAATAACCACACGTCCCTGCGTGTACATTTCCCCAGTTTTTACAACTTTTCGATACTAGGGAGCACTACTTAAGAGGACTAGTAATATCTAGTACATAATCCTTTACTCCGAGACAGAAGTTGTTTGCTCAGAGAAGACTGGTTTTTGGCTCCAGGACCACACCCTCAAACTCGAGCTCCTGCTCTTTTCCAGAAAATACAGAAAGGAAGGCGAGAAGGGAGGGAGGCAGGCCGAAAGGAAGTGCTTTGTAAGAAACGGCAGTGTATCACTTTGACAGGCTAATAATTACAGTTGGCTTCCTTCAAGTTTTTTCTAATGTGGGTTGGGAATCTTGAGCTGAAAGGAATGTAGTTGGCGATTTTGAAGAAATTGTTGAAGAGAAATAAAGGGTTTTCGTTTGCATTGGAGCATGGGTGTCAAAGACCCGTGTGTACAGCCAGCGGTGTCCGGGTGTTGGCGATGTGGGCTGTGAAGAAGTCACAAAGAGAGGGAAGTGCAGGGAGCAAAGTTTTTATTTTACTCTCCCAGGAGAGGGGAAGGGCTAGGTGGGGAGACACCAGCCAGCACCAAGGGGTGGGGGCTTTGAGCTCCGATCGGATTGGAACTGGGTTAAAAAAGGGTGAGGGAGGCTGTTGGGGGCGGGTTGCAGCACAGGAGGTTTTGCACAAGCTGCAGTTTGCTCCAATGTCCTCTTCTGCCTGTGGCTGTGGGGGCACGAAGGAAGACGGTCTGTTCCTGTTTCCGGTAATTTCAGGTCCTGGGGACATAAGCTCCGAAGAGTCAAATCTCGGTCGTGTTTAACCAGGCCGCAGGCCTGCTCGGCAAATGGTGCCACGATAGCAGATGGTGCTGGCTTCGTGCTTTCGAATGTGACGGGCCCAGTGATGAGTTGGGGAAGGGGTTTGTGGTGATTATTTCCATACCGATAATACTGAGATATTATTGGTAGAGCTTGTTACTTTATTTTTCAGTTACAGTTGACATTCCATATTATTTTATATTGGTTCCAGGTATGCTTTATAATTTGCATGCCACGGTGACATCATCCCATCTAGGTTTCCTAACTACCGTTTGAAGGAGGCTGTCACTTAGGATGCCTTGAGCTGAAATAAGAGATGACCCAATTCGGAGTTAATAAAGGGAAGTTGGAAGGTTTTTTTTAGCTCACATGAAAAGAAGTCTAGAGAAAGGCTTCTCTCTGCCCTCCGCGTTGTCAAATTGTTCCTTAAACCTGGTAGCATAGCCACTGGTGGTCACTGGGCCTGTGAGCTGCGTCGTCCGTGCCTGGGCCAGCTTTGCGTGGCCGCATTTTCTTCAGGGCAAGGATGCTGACTTCCCCGACGCCTGCAGTAAGGCCTCACTGGCACAGACTGGCTTAGGTGTGCTCATTTCTGAACTAAGAAGGCCCAGGGATAGACAGACATCTTTGACAGGCTTAGACCAATCAGCTGGGATGCGAAAGGTATCGAGCACAATGTCCTCTATACATTTCCAGTTTCTAGATCGAGGGCTGGCAAACTATAGCCTGTGCACCAAGTCTGGCTGAGTATCTGTTTTCATGAATAAAGTGTTGCTGGAACACAACCACGCTCGTTTGCTTATGTATATTAACAGCTGCCTTCCTGCTACAATAATAGAGTTGAATAGTTATGACAGAGTCTGTGCGGTCCGCAAAGTTAAAATATTTACGCTCTGGTCCTTAATAGCAAGTTGGTCGGCCCTTATTGTAGAAGAAAGTACGGTTGAGGTTAAATGGCACCTCCCATGTCCCGGAACTAAAAAGAGGCAGAGACTAGCGTCTAACTCAGACACCCAAAGCTCTCTGCTGCCAGCTCAGTGCGGAGGATGTCACGGGACAGGTTTGCATTTTGTGCCACGTGTGCCGAGGCAGCTTTGCACCCAGCAACCCTGACGCCAGCCTGCCCAAGGAAGTCTGCCTGTAACGGCGGACGTATTCCTCGGGAACGATGAGTTCAGGTGCTACTGTGCATAGAGTATGAGAAAACGACAAGGATATTTTACAATTCATGGTAGGGCATGAGAAAACGACAAGGATATTTTACAATTCACGGTAGTAAGTTCGACACGCCGTTTTCAAAGTTAGACAACTACCAACTGGAATAGAATTTAAACTTTTCAATAACCAGCAGGATGCAATTAAAGATTTTCAAAACCGTAAGTTCCCAGAGAGGGAATGCTGATTCGCATCCTTTGATGAGTTCTGTTTGCAGAAAGTTCGTTTTTAAAATGAAGGAAAAAATAGTGAAATGATACAGTGTTCACAAAAAAGGAATACCTGGGAATACATGTTATTCCTTGACTGCGCCTTCAACAGCCCCTCCCGCCCTGCTCCCTGACTGCAGGCGGGACCCGTCTCCAAGGTGGCCCCGGTCACCCTCACCTGCTGAAGTCCGTGCTCTCACAGGGGTTCCCTCCACCTTACATAGGGGTTGGTCTGTGTGACCGATAGAATACGGCTGGCGCGATGGCGTGCGACTCTAAAGCTCTGTCATGGAAGGCGGGGTGATTCCACCTTGGCTTCCTGAATCTCTCGCTTGGGGGAAAGGCCATCGCCGCACTGCGAGGAGACCCATGCAGCCCCACGGAGAAGACCCCACGGAGCAGAGCCGAGACCTCCCACCGCCAGCCGCACCAACTCGCTGGCCGTGTGAGCGAGCACCTTGCCGGCAGACGCAACCCCAGTCACTCCTTCAGAGGATGGCTACCTGGGCTCACACCGAACCGCAACCTTGGGAGAGGGCCTGGGCCAGAACTGCCCTGCCGACCCACGGATAACGTGTAGGAGGCGACACACACTTATTGCTGTTTTAGGTCGTCAAGTTCCAGGGTGATCTGTGAAGCCGCAACAGACAACTAACACACACTTTCCCACATCAGGTCACGAGAGCGGCGGCAGAGTAGGCAGGTGGGTCAGAGTGAAGGGTTAGCGACGGAACAAAGGTCAGAGCAGGAGGCACGGAAGAAATCGAACGAAGTGACAAGAAGCGGAAAAACCAAAGTGTGTGCAGATTTTTCAGAGTGGTGCAAGTTCATTATTCCGATAATAATAACAGTAGGTAGCTTTTATTGAGCACTTACTATGTGCCAGGCACTGTGGTGGGATCTGTAAGTACACTTTCTTTAAGGAACCTTGGGCTCTGATTTGCCTGCTTTAGAAAATATGCACCTTAAAATAAGGAAAGAGAGAGAGGAGGGAAGGATGGAATGGGATAAAAAAAAAAAAAGCTAGAGTATTAAGAACATTGAAAATGGGCTACACAAGAAATATATTTATATGGAATTTTAAAAAGTTGGCAAGGGAAGGGCGAGATGCCGAACATACCCGTGTGTGTCGTATAAAAACGACACTTACCCATTTTCAATTTCATTCGATCTTTCACCCCCATTTGGAAAATATCTGTTCTGGGCTCTGAGCTGTCACTGTGCCAGGCACTGGGAGCCAGCCCTGAGCCAAACGGTCCCAGAGTTTGTGTTCTCGGTGGCTCTACTCATTTTCGGTGGATGGCGTCACCACGTAGCAGTCCTCCTACCGGAGACCCATGGGTGGCCCTAATTCCTCCACTATGAGCCCGGGATTCTGATGGGTACCTCTCACTGACCTCCATTGCCACCACTGCCTCGCCTGGTCCATCGGCTTCCTGGGGCTTCTGTACCAACGTACCATGACCTGGGTCATCTAGAGCGACTGAGACTTTTTATCTCACAGCTCCAGAGGCCGGAAGTCCTGCGGTAAGGCGTCCCAGGGCTGTGCTGCTCTGAACGCCCCGGGGAGGCTCTGCTCCAGGCTCCGTCTTTAGCTTCTGGTGGTTCCTTGGCAGGGGCATCATGTGCCGTTCCACCTGTGTGAGTGTCTGCCACTCCCCAGGACGTTCTTTTCATGCGGTGTTAACAGAGGGACCACAGGCCCAAAATGGAGTCACGCAGGCAAAGCCACGCGTCACTGATCTGAGACTTAATACTTAACCATTACAGTCTCCGCCTCGCCCAGGAATGGGCTCTCAAACCAGTCAATCTGGAATTACCTGGTCAGCACTAGCGACAGACCCCTGACTCCCTGAAGGAGGGTGATTTTGTCGCAACCGGCTCAGTGTTGACCAGTGTGGCCGCCTTGTCCCACTCACGCTTGCCTGGAAAAGCCTTTCATTTCGTACAGCTCCTGGGAGTTCTCAGTATATGCCAGATGGGATGCTGGCTGGTTCAGGGGGTGTTGAATAAAGCCAGTTAGAACTTTCAACTGTGCTCAGTTGAATTTTGTTTTATAACAAAAGACACCTGTCATATTGCGTTAGGGGCCCAGCCTGCTCCAACATGACCTCATCTTAACGGTTACATGCACATCAACTCTGTTTACAAATAAGGCCACGTTCCGAGTTGCTGGGGGTTGAGACTTGGACTTCTTTTGGAGGGGACACAATTCAGCCCATGACACCTGGGCTGTGCGCCACAGTCTTTCAACCAACCTCCCTGCCTCAGGCGATCCCACCCGTGTCTGCGACCTCTGTCCTTCAGAGGGTGGCCGGTGCGACGTGCCTAAAATGACAATCGGATCTTGTGGCTCCTCAGCTAAACACCCTCAGAGTTTTCCTTCTTGTACGCAAAGCACGAAGTTTCTCAAACCTGCCTGTTCCTCCCTCTCTAGCTCTACCCACACCCCGCCCCCCAACCCGGAGCCTTCACGTCACCTGTGTTCTGGCTACATCAGCTCCACTGGCCTCCTTTGGGAACACTTTTGATGCCTCTGGATGGAGTCGGACTTAGAGGAAATTCTGTCCCCTGTGGCCCCCCGTGGGTGCGTACCTGTTGGGCTGGCTAAAAAGTTTGTTCACTCTTTTCCGTACGATGGCTCTAATAGTGCTTAGTTGACTTGAGCTTTATTCAAAACAATGTGGTTAGATTTTATTGTGACAGCTGTCATATCAGCATGCATTCAAAAAACACTTCTCAAAACTGGTGAATTTTCGTGCAGCCATTTTAATATTGAAGATGGGAGAAAATACACGGCATTTTTGGCATATTACGCTTTATTATTTCAAGAAAGGTAAAAACAAAACTGAAACACACACAAAAAAGATTTGTGCCGTGTACAGAGAAGGCGCTGTGACTGGTTGAATGTGTCAGGAGTGGTTTGCGAAGTTTCTGGGTACTGTTGACATTGTGGCCAAATAACCCTTCGCTGTGGGGCTGCCTCATGCACTGGAAGATGTTTGGTAGCACCCCGACCTCTACCCACTGGAATCCAATTGCGGTAGATAGCCAACATACTCAAAATATCCAAATCAATAAAGTCGCTGGTGAAAGTGAAAAAGGTGTCTTTTGTTTTACGGAAAAACTAAACAGACTTTTGGGCCAACCCACTACCTACCTTCTTATCGCCCAGAGTGTGAAACCGTTTATTTACTCATCTGTCCTCTTAAATCTGTGAGTCCCGTGAGGCAGGACTGTGCCTTCTTTGTATCCTCGTGCCAAGCACGGTCGTAATTAAAACATGAGTACGCAGTCTGTTTGCGGAGGTCACCCCACCGACTGCTCTCGGAATGACGCCCTTCGTAGAGGAGGGCGAGACGGCAGTTCAGTGAGCCGCCTCGTTCCGCCCCAGGCTTGGGAGAGAACTGCGTCCGGCGGGCTCCTGCGGATCCAGGTCCGGTGGTCCCTCCTGGTCGAGAGCTCCTGGGCGCCCCCTGCGGAGGGCATTGCAGACGAGGGCACCGCGGGGCGTGGGTCTGGAGCCGGAAGACGGGTGGTTGGAAAGGGCACCGTCTCTTTCCTGGGTGGCTTCTCCCTCACAGGGGCTTGTTTTGCTCCCTAGCAGAACTCAAGGAATGGAAGTCCCTAGTTGATCTGAGGCCTTTTCCTTTTGACCCCAACCTGAAAGTGGTCGTCTTGCTGCAGCTGCCCGAACCCCCGCGGCCACCGTTCATTTTCACATGCTTCCTGCAACCGAGCTCCACGCAGCTCTCCAACGGGGCTCCGCAGGAACTTTCTCTTCCAGCTTGTCCCCCGAAGTCCCCTGGTCCCCTTTCTGTGTCTCTGCCCCTTTTCCGGCTTGTTTCCCACCAATTTGTTGCTCCCAAGGGTGGCAAATGGCTTTCCCCAAAGATGTCCATACCTTGGTATTTTTCCCCAATCCACATTCTCTTCTCACGACGATGTGACTGACGCTCGCCCACTGAGAGCTGGGGCCCAGGGCTCCTCCCCTTGAATCTGGGCAGGGGCTGGTGACCGCCCCGCTAGGGACACCAAGACCTGAGCCAGTGCGGCTTCCAGGCTGAGCGCATCTCTCTCCTCGTCTCTCTCTCTCCTTCTCTGCTTGTCTTGGAGCTCCGCCACCACGTCGGAAGGCGCTCGGGCCACATGGCGAGGCCACACACGCAGGCATTCCAGCCACGGTCTCAGCCGACAGCCAAGGCCAGCCGTCAGACGTGGGAGTGAGTGAGCGCTCAGATGGCTGCAGCCCAGGACCCCCGAATCCTCCAGCTGAGGGTCACAAGTCGTGGAGCAGAAAGGAGCCATCCCTCTGGGCCCCGTCTGCATTTCTGACCCACGGGGGCTTGTGAGAGCTAATAAATGGTGATCGTTTCTTGAAGTCACTGAATTTGAGCATAATTTATGATGCTCCTGTAGATCGCTAATGCACCAAGAATCTCTTTCATCTTTGTTCTCTCCCTGGGCGACTGCATTCACTTTGCTGAAGTCCAGGTGCCCCTCCCGTCACCAGCTTCCCTGTCTGTGCCAGCGTCTCCCTCTAATCTCTTCCAGTTCTCATTTCTTGTCCATGTTCAGGGTTGTACTGCCCGTCGCCTGCTGGGCACCTCCTCCTCGGACTTGCTATTGCACAGAAGATGCTTAGCAACTTTCTCCTCCAATTCGCTTCTCTTCTTCTTTTCCCTCTCTCTGTTCCCACCTACAGACTGTGTCACTGATGCCTCCTGTCCTGCCCAATGGGTTGCTGAGCGTTCCATTGGGCCCATGGGTATCCTTTCGCCTGGGAGTAACACAGAAGCCCCCTAAGCATGGGGTAGCAGTCTGACACCAATCAGGAGACAGGACAGGGAACGTTGGATCTGAAGCTTTAGTAACTACAAGGAAACTCCATGTGGTAGCCTGGGGCTGAGGGAGAGCACCCCACGAAACTGAGCTTGGAAGGGGTTCCGATCTCATTGGAGAAGGCGCGATTCAGCTTGTCGAATAGCAGAGACGTTCCCTGGAGTGGCCAGGTGGGGCGTGTCTGCAGTTGCAATAGGTCACCCTCTGGCATGCGGGTGGGGGGCAGGTGACCCGAAGCTGGTGATGTGGCTGTGCTGGACGCAGCAGGAGAGCCTCTCCCCCCACTGCCCCCGCAAGCCCCCTGCGCGGTGCATTCCACTCAGAAAGCTTAACATCATGCTCGTGTTAAAGGAGAACTACTTAAAAAAATTCCTTCCTTGATCTCAGAGCACATATGGAAGGGTACATGTGGAGCTGAGAGGAAATAAATTATTAACTACCACACAAGGCTTCAGCACACTTATTTATTGTGCCACAAAGCCAATGATCAGACACTACTGGCCAGTTCTGGGTTTTGGTGAGGTGGTCAGCAATGTCACCGAAGATCCTGACAGTCCCCGTCTGTCTCCCGTGGTGTTGGCGCACCTTCCCGCCCGGCTCCAGGGGCTGTGGGGGAGGCCAGCGCCCTCATGCAGACAGCACTGCAAACCCACATGCGGGCCAGGGGCTGGGGTGTTCCTTTTCTGCGTGGCTTTTTATTAGAGAGGAAAACATTTCACAGAGGGTCCCGGGGGACTCCCCATCGATTTCCACAGTCAGGATTGGGTCACCCGCTCTCCCCCGCCCCGGTTGTAAGAACAGCTGAAATGCAAGGGCCTCACACCTGCAGCCTCTTCGCTGGGAGGTGGGCTCTGCCAGCAGAGAAGGGGATGCACACAGGAAGGCCGCAGACCACATCTGCTCACTCCTCCCCCCGCAGCCCCTGCACGCTCACCGCCCCGCTCTCGCCAGTCACAAGGTACCCAGTGCCCTAGAAGTCACAAGACCTGAATGCTCCTCGTGGCCAGGTGTTGACCAGTTCGTGGGGAAAGACAAATGGCTTTCTGCTGTCTCTTTTGTCACCTTAATTCTGCTACTTTTACTGAAGCAGCTTCTGGTCTCTCCTGCCACCAGATGACCATCCCTGTCCCAGGCTCCAGCTCGCTCCAGGAGGAGGAAGTTCATGAGTTAAAATGATGGGCTTTTGTACCGGCTCATACAGTTCACGTCAAAGTTCTGCCTTTCATCAATCGTATGGCCCGGGCGAAGTATCTGATTCCTTTATGCCTGAATTTCTCATTTTCTCTTGTTATTGAATTTACTGGGGTGACTTTGTAAAAGCACCCGTCTCCGAGGCATGCTGTGATGAGCACACGGTACAATGCAGAATGATTTATGACACAGAGTGGGTCTTGAACAAGTATTATTTTGTCAGCTGTTATTGTTCCTCACTTTATACCCAGGGAAATCTGAATTTCCTCAGTGACCATGTAATATCCTGTAGGAAATGACCACAATGAAATTGTTCCAAACTTACATTAAAATGGACTATGGTCCCTATTAAGCCATAACATGAGGGCTGGGGCTAACATCTCTGAGTCTCCGCTTTCTTGAAGGTTTGCTGCAAAACTTAAGTGAAATACAGGGCAGTTCTTCCCTATACCATTTGACTTTAGAGTTTCTAATGTGCAATTTTTATCCAAGTTTTTCCAACTGTCCCCAGGTGTCCCCTATCCCTTCCTTTTTGCGTTGCATCTTGTCATCGTGTCTTATTCTCCTTTAATTCAAGAGCTTCATGTGCGAGCGTCTCCTGGAGACTTGGACTCAGCGGGTCAGGGCGGAGCAGGGGAATCCGCATTTCTCACTGGCTGCAGGTGCTGCCCAAGCGGCTGGTCCCAGGACCCCGCTTTGCGCACTGCTGAGCTGGAGGAGAGGTTACACATGTTTGCTTCAGAGGCCAGATGTTGAAATGCTCGACGCTTTGCGGGCTCTGTTGCAACTCGGATCGGCCCTCCTAGACGAAAGAGGCCGCAGAGACAATGCTTGTGCCTGTGGGTGTGGCCATGTCCTGGTGACACTTTACTTACAAAACAGCCGCTCGGGCAGAGTGGGCCCTCGGCCTGTTGTTCGCCGCCCTGACCTGGGACGGCGCCCCTGCATTTCCTCTGGGCGGGGGGAGGGGGGGATGTCTGTCAGAGCAGTGACATTTTAAATTGTCTAGTTCAGTTTTCTCACAGAACGTTCTACAGTCTGGGTTGGACTGTTTCACTCTGCTTAGATTTCGGTTCTGTGTTGGCAAGAATACCACGTAAGTGCTATTTTGTGCTGCAGGCAGAATTGTGAAAGACTTTGAAATGGACCAGATACATTGGGCAACTTCGGTGGAGAGCCGGGCATTGTCTGGGGCGCCCTCCGGGCTGTCCCGCTTCACAGCGCTTGGTGCCTTTCACCGTCTCTGAGCTGTGTCACAACTCTGTGGTGTTTAGGCTGCTGGCGGCATTGTCTGCGGTTCTTCTCTTTAGAAGCGCAGATGGTGTCCACTGGATACACAATTGACTTCTGACCTATGGACGTCCACCCGTCTTCTATTAGGCTTCCTGAAGCCCGTGTTGGATTCTCTTTAGTGTCTACTTTGAACCAGTGGTAACGTGTCACTGGTTCTTACGTTAATTAATAAGTTAAATAATATCTTTGACACAAGTTCATTTCACATCTGCCTTCCAAGCCATGATTATACCCTTTTAAGTGTTATTCTTTAGCAGTATTGTTCCTTGCATCACTCTAGGAAGCGGAAAATCTTAGTTAGTTGTTTTTTTTTGTTGTTTTACAATACTGGTGATATTAATGGAAATCATTTGATTAAGGTGGTTCTACCATGCCTGTCCACTGTAAAGATATACGCGTATTTTCTCTTTATTTTTCTCAAAAATTACCTTGAGACAAAACGAATATTCCAGTTTGCAGTAATTTTCCACCTGGTGGTTTGAGAACCCACGGCAGGTCTTCGCCTGCATCGACGGTCACCTTGGATTGGAAAGAACAGGAACCGGAAGGGGCGCAGAACACGCCACTGCCTCTACAGGTGCTCCTTTGGCGTGTGTGCTCTTTCAGGCTGAAGGCCATCAAGACCCAGTGGACTCAAGAAAAGCCTTTATCTCTAAAAGATAAAGACTGTCTAAAAGAATTTTGGCAGGGGGCCTGGCATAGAAAAAGAGCTATTAGCAGAGATAACTTTAATCTGAAAGACATACCTGCAGCTCAGGGCGAACATCTGCTGGTTCAGCTCCTGCCTTCTTGGGTCTTGTGACTTACCCTCCTCTCCGTGGAGGCCCCGGGCCCCATCCTGTTTCTTGGCTCAGGATGGCATGTGAGCGCCAATTGTCTGACCTTTGGGTCTCATATTTTCTTGGCCTGTGATATGGATGAAGTTAAAATTGTTTTCCTCCTATTAATCTGCTTTATGCCAATTTAATTAGCCCAGCCAAAGAACCTAGAAGGGTAGAAGAAAATTTTCCTACCTGGATGAATCATTTCTTTGTGCCCCCAGTCAGACGGACATCTGAGCACTGCCTGTGAGCCCTACACTTTCCTTTCTTGGGTGGCGTTACTTTTGGGCACTACGGCAAAGTCACCAAGTGAGCCACAGGCGCTGGGACTGTCTGGCATGGGCTTAAACCCGGTTTTTTCACTTACTAGCTTCATGACCTGAAAGTCACTTGGTCTCTTTGTGCCTCAGTTTCCTTATTTATAAAATGGTGCAATAAAGATACCTCTCTTACAGGATTGCCTGAGGATTAAATGAGCTAAATAAGAGCACCAATGTGGTACATGGCACATAATTACCTGCTCAATAAATGTTAACTATTATTGAATCATGATTATTTGTATGTGTTTGAGTCCCAGTTTTGCCACAATTTAAAGTGTCTTTGGGTAAGTTACTAAATGTTCTGTGCCTCCCACTCTCATCTGTAACAAGGTTCCCATCTCATAGATTTCTGGATTCAAGATTGTTACTTGCTAGCAGTGTCTGGTACAGAGCAAGCATGAAAACAAGATGAGCTGTTACCATTGTGATTATTCTGTACATTTTATTCGCTGTAAGAGAACGGATATTGAGTGCAAGCCTTTTTACTTTCACTGTGCCTGGCTTAGAGACCTCACATGGTATGGAGTCACAAAATTTTGGGTGGGCTAAAAAGTTTGTTTAGTTTTTTCTGGACCATGGTTCTAGCAGTGCTTAGCTGTCTTTTCACTTCATTGAAAAACAATTTTATTAGATTATATTGTGACAGCTGTTGTATCAGCGCCCGTTAAAAAAAAAACCCACCAAAATTGGTGAATTTTTTGTGCATTTTGGCATTGAAGATGGAGGAAGATATGCAATATTTTTAGCATATTATTATTATTTCAAGGTAAAAATGCAATGGAAAAAAAAGATTTGTGCTGTGACTGATCAAATGTGTCAGAAGTGGTTTGCAAAGTTTCTTGGTAACCTTTGCTGTGGGGCTGCCTCATGCATTGGAAGATGTTCAGCAGCACCCCTGGCCTCTCCCCACTAGAACCTAATCGTGCGAGACAGCCGACATACTCAAAATATCCAAATCATTCAAGTTATTGGTGAAAATGAAAAATGTGTCTTTCATTTTATGGAGAAAAAACCAAACAGACTTTTTGGTCACCCCAACACGCAAATACAGGAATTAACAAAGACTTGTTGAGTGGCACCCGCTGGAGAGCTACACTGTTGCTGCTTTTAGAGTTCACGGTCCTATATTTGCGCCTCCTTCCTCTTTGTCGGGAGCAGACACCCGGGGAAAATGTTCCCACAGGAGGCTGTGAGACGCGCTGCTGGGCAAAGGTTGGGAGGCCCCCGGCAGGAGCGGCAGGATCCCAAGGACCGCGGCTGTGCCGTGCCATCAGGGCTGGGCACTCGCGGCCTCTTACGTCTCCTCCCCGGTTGTCGGAGAAGGGAAACGGTTATGCCGAGTTGGGAAGCGCCCACATAGCAACTCAGAGAAACTGAGGCCGGGCCAGGTCCCCGAGCCCGGTAGCCCCCGACACCTGCGCACCCCGCCGCGTGGCTCCCTGCCCCGCGCGTGGGGCGCTCACGTGACCACGCCTGGGCGGAGCCCGGCGGGCGGGGATCACCTGAACAAGGGAGTCACGTGAGCGGGGCGGGGGAGGGGGCGGTGCCGGGCGGTGGTCACGTGACGCGGTTCCGGGGCCGCCGCTGCAGCCGCCGCCGAGCCCAGTCGAGCCGCGCGCCCCTCGGGCTCTCACTCCGCTCCCGCTCCTCTCGCGCTCCGCTCCGCCTCCACCCTGGCGGCGCGACTATGTCCCGGGCGCGGCCCCGGGCAGCCGCTCGCCGCTAGTCCCGCGCCTGCCGCGCAGCCCGGGCCCGGGGCGATGGGGGCCGCCGCTCGCCGGAGCGCCCACCTGGGGCCCGCGCCCGCCGGTCGCCCGCTGGGCTCCCTGTTCTTGCTGCAGCTGCTGCTGCTCGTCTGCGCCCCAGGGGCCGCGAGGGCCCAGGGCGCCGAGTTTCCCGAGCTGTGCAGGTGGGTGGCCCGCCCCGGCGCAGGCTTCGCTCGCGGTGTCCCCGGCGCACAGCGGGGCTGGGTGGGGGGCGGGGACGCTTGAGGGCGAGGACTGGGGTCCCGGAGTCGCTTCTAGTCCAAGCTTGGGTTCCCCCCCGCCCGGGATGGAAAGTTGCCCGCGCGGTGGTGAAGGGAGAGCCACCGAAGCAGGGGACGCGTGCGCGCGCACAGGCGGGGGCGCGGCGCGGGGGGGGGGCGCGCGGCGTCCTGGCGCTGGCCTGGGGGCTGCTGCCTGGCCACTTGTGGCTGTCACTAAGTCTTGGGTTGCTTTGTGTGCGAGCGGCGGCTGCCGCGCGACCCGTCCGGGTGACACGCTGCGGAAACCCTCACGCCCAGCGCTCGCCCTCTCGCAGCGGCGCGCCTGCGAAAGTTGGAGGACGCAGGAACTACAGCTTTGCTTTGTTCCCACTCCACGTTTCCTCCAAGTTCCACCGGCGAGGCTGGCCGCGGCCCCTGAGCGTGAGAGGGCTCGCCCGCACAGATGGCCTTGGAGTTGGGGTTTTGGTTTCATTTACTGATTGAGTTCCTCCCTCTGGGTTTTCCATTTTTTCTTTAAGTAGAATTTCCACAGAAAGTGTGTTTCTTTTTCGTAGGAGGAATTTGGGGTGGTCATTCTGTGTTGGCTTTCAAGACTTCACCCTTCGTTTCTCAGGGCCCAACTTCCTGTCCAGTGGCTCACATGATGTCATTGTCTCATGTGGATCCTTCGAGTGGAGTCTTGCTCTGGGGACCATGATTGGCGTCGCTGGTCCCATCCAGAGCTTTTAGTTCGCTGCGAGGGCGAGGCATCCTGGGGCTGGGGCACTGCCTGTGCTGAGAATTTTCTTACCAACCTCTGGACTGTTTAGGATGATGGAAAATTAAGCTGTAAAAAAAAAAAGAACAAACTTTGGTATAAAGGAAGCAGGATGGAGAGTTCAGTAAGGCTAATGAGCAGTCCATAGTCCCTCCTGGCACTAGCTAATTACTTCTCAGAATAAAGTGAAGTTGTGTCCACTTTGAGCTGAACTTGGAGTTAGTGGTGAGCTTAAGGGGGTCCTTATTCTTCCCTTGTATCAGAGATGGTTTTGTTAGCACGTCCCCCTCCCATTCAGAACTTGCAGAAATTATTACGCCAAAGAGAGTAAGGCTGAGCTCACAGAAGAAACTCTTTGGAAAGACCCATACTCTTTCTTCTCCCTTTTTGTAGGAGGAGGGCTGTGGGAGGGAGACTTTACTGCACTTCGTTTGTAGGCCAGTTAGCTGCCCCGAGATGCATAGTTAGTTACTAAGGACTGCAGTTTATACAACGTCTGGCGGCAGCAGCCGCCATGGCAAGAAGTTTCGGAATAATGGCTGCTGCGGCCAACCTTATCATGAAGAAGTTCACCCAGTTGGGCTGGGGATGTTCAAGTCTTGCTCTTGTGAGCAAATTGGAATTCATTTGTTAATAGTTAAGGTTCAAGTTGACCTCCAGGGCAGACCCATACTGTGTGACTCGTGTGGGGGAGGGTGTCTCGCTTTTGCTTCGGTTTAGCCATGGCCGCGGCCTGAACCTGCTGCATTCCTCGTTAACCTCTTCTCCAGGCGGAACCCGGACTCTGGGGTTAGTGGAAAGTGGCCCGTGTAGCCTGAAGTACTTCTCCCCATTGTTGTAGGTGGGCATAACTTAGCACGTGCTGGAGTTGCCCTGAAGGGTGATATGCCTGGTATGATAAAGGCACCCTCTGCGGCCTGGAGATATCTTTCAGGCTGGTGTGTTTACTTGTTCTTGGGACAGCAAATCTCCCAATCAGGTCAGAGGGCTTGCACACATTCCCCCCTTGTCCGTTCCTGCTCTGTGGCTTCACACAGAGGCTTTTCCAGCGCCACGTTAATCTCTACTTTCAACCCAGTACCTGCCGAGTGGGGTTCTTCCTTTTTGTTCCTGTTTTGAGTGGATAACTTGGCGTAAATACCTGTTAAAACATTTTTTGGGGTGGGTTGGGTATGTGTGTGTCAAAAGTCTGTATTTTTTGAGATAACGCTGGTTAAAAGTTCCTTAACTGGAGCACACATTTGAAGAATGGGAATATGAGCTGATCATTTTTTATGAAAACAAATCCCGAATAAAAAGTTCTCTGAAACTTCACCAAAGCAGGACGTGTTAAGCTGCCGCCTCAGTCCATTCCTGGGAGTCCATTTGGCTGAAATGTAAATGGCTTGCGGCCCCCCCCCCCCCCCCCCCCCCCGCTGCCTCTGTCACCAGCGGGAGTAGGAAAAGTCAGCTTCACAAATGTTACCATTTGTTTCTGCTGCTTTTTCTATGGCAGCAGCCCCGGCGGACCCAGGGCGCACGCCAGATGCTCGTCCGTTGGTCCTTTTCCATCGGCATTGTCTCAGTCAGTGCAGTTTGGTGCCCAGGGTGGTCCACAGAAACCCGTCATCCAGGCCGCAGGCTTGGGGTGCCCAGATACTGCCCAGCTTTAACTAGAGTCCAAACAGTAAATCCTCATCGCTTCCCAAATACGGAGCTGGAGTTCTGGGGGCGCAGCCTTGCGTCTAGAATCCTGGAGGGGCTTTTCCTCTGCAATCCCGTAGGGCCAGTAGGAGGGAAGTCCGGGTCCGCTGCAGGGGATCTTGCACCTCGCGGGGTGGGGGTGGGGGGGGGCGGGGCGGGGGGGGCCCAGGCGGGGACAAACCTTTGGGGTGAGCAGCAGCCCTGAGCACTCCTGGGGTGAGGGTGCTGGGCAGGGGTGCAGTGCCTGGTGCCGGCAGTTGCTGGACGGAGCTGTTGCAGCAGCAGCTTGAACTACACTCATGTCCGTGGAGAGCCCAGGCTGCTGCCAGCTCCGCACAGAAGAGCAGGGAGGACCCAGGCACGTTTCCCAAAGTGCATCTGGCTCTACGTGGCACTTATTTAAAGCGCTTGTTCTTTGGAGCAGCAGCTCGGTTCTATTTCCTAGGCGTCACGAGGGCTGTGCCAGGTGGGCGCTGTGCGTGGAGGAAGCCGGTGATTCCTAACCACTCAGCTCTTTCTCAGGAGGCGATGTGCCAGCGGAAAGAACTTGTTTTCCGAGGGCAGCGTGACCGGTCGTGGGACTGGCACGTTACAGAGGTCTCGAGGCCGAAGCAATGTTGTGCTGGTGAAGAATGTCCGTGAGCGTCACTGGACCAGGGCGAGGGACCGGAGAGCAGCAGGGGCAGAGGCCCGGCCGTGCAGTCACCACAAGTGACCACAGTACTCTGCTTTACTCACTGCTGGGTGATTTGCACTTTCTAAAGTACTGCCTCACACACACACAAAAGGTTAGCTTCCACCCTTTATTTAGGTGTTAACATCCTTAATGAGTGAGGCTTAACAGTTTGTACTGGTTATAAAACAATGCATTGGGTTGGCTTGATTTAAGTAGTTAAGTACTTTAAAATTTATTTAGAGCAAGTTCTTCCCCCTCCCCCGCCCTCTCCCCCATTGTCTGGGTATAAATCGTGGAACTTTTTATTACATCGAGGACAAGAGGGTAATGAAGCCAGCTGGGAGTTGAGGTTGGTTTAGTTGCTGTCTCTAGATTTTTTTTCCCCCTGCAATTTTTTTTCCAGAGGAACAATGCTTATATGCTTAATTTGGGCCACATGTTAAACTTGGACCCCATCCATTTGTGTGTGTACATTTCTTGCAACAAAAAGTGTGTAGAAGTCCAAGATTGTTAATTATGGATACATTAGACCACATGCATTAATTCTTAGAATGACCTCCTGACAAGATCCCAGGCAACGAATTCCTGACTGGGCTTCACATTCTCTTATCAGCGTCTCACAGAGGAATCTTTAAAAGCTGGGGTTGAGAAGAACAATTCGGATGTTCTCATCCATATTTTGATCTTGGCATGTAAAACCAAGTTGTGCAGGGCAGAGAGGATGCCACAGGGCCCTGTGACTGGGCCGAGTGGCAGAAAGTAGCTCGTTCCTTCGCAGGGGCTATTCTGTTCTTCCTTCTTATTGTCCCAGGATGGACGGAGACTTCTCCTAACGCCCCTGCTGGTCCTGAGCGGTGTGTGGCGAGGTGGAGGCAGCTCAGGTTGGGAATGCTCGTGGGTCCTTTGTGTTTTCCTCACAGCTGACTCATGACCAGTGGGGGACAGAGGCCTGCGTTTAGGCTAGGTGTCTGCTCACCCTTAGTCCCGGCAAGGTGACACAGGCTTCCTTTACTCTTTAAGTTGTTCTTAAGCGTTTCTGAAGCTGAGGGGAGAACTGGGAGGGGCCAGAGCTGGAATGGACACACCTCCAGTGGAATGTCACACTGGGATCCCAGAAGATCAAGTTGCCCTTGGCCTTGACTGTTCTTGCCAGGGAAGGAGCTGCCACGAACACCCTCCTCGCTTGTTTTTGTTAACTTTCAATAATGTCATCTTAGTCTTGATTTTGTTTTTGAGCCAAAAAGTAATCTACATGTTACGTGCCTTTGGCTATTATGAATAAAGCTGTTGTGAGCATTTGTGTACCAGGTTTTGTGTGGACATGTGCCTTCCTTTTTGGGGGTGGGGGTGGGGAGGAAGGGAGCGTTTAACTTTATGGGAGCCGTCAAACCGTGTTCAGAAGTGGCTGTCCATTTTGCGTTCCCACCAGCAGTCTGTGAGGGACCCATATGTCCCACATCTGCCAACACTTGATGCTATCAGTCTTCGTAATTGTAGCCTTTCTTAGGGGTTCACCGTGGTGTCTCTGTGTGGTTTTAATTTTCACATCCCTGCTGACTCAGGATGTTGAGTATTTTTGTCTTACATTTATTGCGATGCCTGACGATGCCGAACATGGTTCACGAGGTGTATGGACTGTTTGGACGTCTTTTGTAGTGTCTGTTAAAAACACTGTTTTGCTCCGCATCCTTTAAAAAATTTTTTTTTTGGGGGGGGTGGTTACCTTACTGGGTTTTAAGAATTCTTTATGTCTTCTGGGTACACGTCTTTTCTTAGGTATATGTAACGAGTATTTTTCCCTTTGGCTTGCCTCTTTTCATTTTCTCAGTGTAGTCTTTGGAAAAAAAAATATATGAATTTCATTGAACTCCATTTGATGTTTTTTTTTAATGGTTTGTGCTTTTTGTAGCCTAAGAAATGTTTGCCAGTCCCGAGGTGCCTCAGCCTCAGCACTGCTAACACTGGGTGAGATGATTCTTCGCTGCGGAGGCCTCCCTGTGCACACACGGTGGGGTGTTGAGTAGCACCCCTGGTTTATGCCCCCTGGGTGCTGGGAGTACCCCCGCCCACCCCCAGTTGGAACAAGCAGAAATGGCTTCACAGTTTCAAAGGCCTCCTGGGCTGGGCAACAAAATCACCTCCAGCCAAGAGGCACGGGTCGACTCTATGGGCCCATGGATTTCTCTCCTACTATTATTTCTAGAAGTTTTATCATTTTAACTTTCTGTGTAGCCCTCGAATCAATTTTTCGAGTTGATTTTTCTGTATGATGTGAGGAAAGGGTGCAATTTTTTTCATTAATACATCTAGTTCTGTTTACTAACATTTTCTATAGGGTGCTCATGGCTGTTTCTAAGGGGGATTGGGCGGTAATTTTCTTTGCAGTGCTGTTCTTGGCTGACGTTGGTATCAAGCGTATGTTTGCTTTGTGGGAAGAGCTGGGTAGATTTTAGTATTTTATAGGCTGTGCAACAGTGTTAGGATGGAATCGACATTTTCTCTTCCTGAAATTGTGGTGGAACGCCCCACGTGGCTTTGTGGAGGTAGGGCGCAGTGGCGGGGGGTTAGGGTTATAGTTTCAGTTTTATCTGTTTCAGCTATTCAGGTTGTCTCCCTTTTCTTGAGCCAATTTTTATAGTCTGTGTTTTCCTAGAAAATTTGTAATCGTAATTATGTACTCACATGTAAGTATGTAGCCTGCTACTGTTACACTTTTGAAAATACTTTTCATGCCCGTAGGTACATTTTAAAAATTCCTGATCTTTATTTATACATTTTCCCCTTCCTAATCACATTTTTACTAAAGATTTGTTTGCCTTTTGTAATCTTTACAAAAGAACTAGGGTTTTGTTTGGTTCACCGTCTCTATCCCCATTTCTTTCTAGTTTTATTCATTTCTGCTCTCTCTAACTGACGTCTGCGTCCTGTTTCTTTCCCTAGTTTGAGATGAATTTAAAACTGTGTTTCTTTGTTCTGAGGATCGTCCCACTCCTGGGTTTTGATACATAGTTTCTTAACCCTTCAGTTCTAAGTGTTTCCTTCTTGGACCCAGAAGTTGCAACTACTTCAGCTTCCTGGGCTCACTAATGTTTTAGCGCATGTTCCCGCAGGTAAATGGAGTTTTCCCCCATCGCGGTCCGTTACTGCGGTAGAAGTTACTGACGTTTCCCCTGTGGCCTCGCACCTGGTCAAGTTGAGGGCGGGCGTTCTGTGTGTTTGGAAAAAACGTTCTGTCTTTGGGTCAGAGTTTCCAGTTTCACTTACTCCGCCGCCCAGCCTGTCATAACTGGTTCTTTGTCCTGCTCGGTCTGTGTTGCCTCCTTGGTGTCCGGCCACCGCTCTCGACCGGGCTCCAGAGAGGGTCTCGTGGCCTGTCTCCCAGCTTAGCGAGCGGGTCTCCCGCTTGTCAGCTCCTCAGCCTCTCTGCTGCGTTTTTATTCTTTGTTTCATGAGGTTTCTGGGGGGGGGGCGGGGTGTATGTATTCACCACTGTGCTTCTTTTTTTCATGGACGTCCCTCGGTGACGCCGCGATGGCCGCCTCCGGTTGCTCTGGTCGTCCTCACCCCTTGGGCCCAGGTTCTGTGTTGGCATCCGCGGCCTGGAGTTTCGGGGTGCTGGTGCCCCGTGGCCACTCCTCCTGGACACGCGTTGCCTGTCCTTGTGCAGCAGCTGCATGGAGTCACGTGGAGGCAGTTGAGGGAGCTTGGCTCAATGTTGTTTTTGGGGAGGCCGGGGCGGGTGGGCAGGGCGTTCCCCTGGCTGGCGACTCTGGGGTTGGCTTTCGCGAGTCCCAGGTGCTTCTCCGCCCGCCCCAGGATGACCCCCCCAGCCTGTTCCTGCCAGGAGACAGCTGCAGGGCCCCTCTCGATGGCGATTGGCATGGCGCAGTGTGCTCTGCCCACAGCTGGAGTGGGAGCGTGGCCGTGCAGCTCACGTCTCTCCTCTGGACCTCGGTTCCCTCCTCCAGAGAGAGGGGCGCTGACCCGGGAAGCGCTGCCCTGGGTTTGAGGGCAGACCCTTCCCTTCACTGGGTGCGGAGCCTCAGGCAAGTTGGTGGTCCTCCGAGGTCTTCGTTTCCTTCTGCGTGCAGTCACGTTGTCGGCTGGGTGGGAGGGGTGGAGTGCTGTTCGGCGGCTGGCCGAGCAGAGACTGCTTTTTCTTTGTCAGTGGGGGCTGCCGTGTTAGATCAGGGATACTTTTAGCTTGTTGCTCTGTACCCCCAGGTTCCCACCAATGCCTTGGGGCTCCTGCCTCAACCAGAGAGCGTTTCTTTCTTTCTTTCTTTTTTTTTTTTTTAATCTGTTTTATGCATTGGTGCTCCACGTAAGAACCCTTTGGAGAAAGCAACGTTTCCATCCTTTAAAAAAGTTTTCAAACCACGGGACTGTGTGATTCTCGGGCTTCCTTTTGCATCCAGAGTTCTGTGGTTTCGAGGTATGTACCCTCCAGGATTCCTGCAGTTGTGAGTAGCAGAAAGCCCAGCTCAAATTCCCTCAAACAAGGAGGAGCTTGAGCATAGGAGGTGTGGGATTTGGGCGGGTGCCAGGTGCCATATGTCGGGCGGCCTGGGGCCCTTTCCTGCAGTTTTCTTGGCTCTGTCCTCCTTCCTGTTGTGGCTGCTGCAATTCTGTTGGAGTCGAGAAGTCCCAGCCGACTTCTGCCTGGGCCCCAGTGGTCAGAAGGGGCCCCCGCCCTCCCAGTCCTCACCGGGTGGGAACGGGGACTGAGAATGCGGCCCGACGGGATGATGGCCGACGGAACGCTTCGAGAAGTCGGCTGCGCTGCGCAGCAGCCACGTGGCCCGGGGCTGGGGGTGCCCGGAGCTTCGCGCCAGCAGTCTGCGTTTGAGCATGCGTTTAGCGGCATAGACGCAGGTCCCTGAACCCTCCACGCTGGGGGAAACCCTGGGCTTTCCAGTTCCTGTGAAGCTTGCCCTTCAGATCAGCTAGCAACCTCTGGTGGGATTTTCCTTCCCATTTTGTGCTTTTAGATCCCCTGGGTCAGCGTGAGTGGGTGGGGGAAGGGGGGCCGCTTCCCCAGGCCGGGAAGCAGATTCCTCCACGTATTGTCTTTCTGTTCATCGGGGCCAAGAGAGTCGGAGGAGGTAGAGATGATGAGTCTTCATCTCCGTTTTGTTCTGGCACGCGGAGGGAGCAGGGACAGATCAAGGAACGTGGGAACAGTGGAAAGTGGCTCTGGAAATTCGGTCGCCCGTGGGCGGCCTGGGAGGGAGGGACGTGCAGGGGCTGCCTTTCAAGCGGAGCCTTGTACTCGAAGTCTGTGCGAGGCACGCACACGCGTGGAGAGCTCGGTCGGGAGTGGAGACGGCTGGCGATGTGCCGTGTACAAACGTAATGCTTTGCCATTCGTAGGTTCTCTCTACTCTAACCTAGTTAGACATTGCACTCTCAACCACTCAGACATTCCAAAACACTATTTTCTACTGAAAACAGCACCCCCCACCCAGCAGCCCCTGCGGCTCACCCCTGGCCTTTAAACAGAAACCCAAACCACCGGCATGGAAGTGCCGGAGATGTGGGTTCCTAGAAGTGACAAGGGTGCTGCTCACTGAGTCACCCTCGGGCCCCTCTGGGGCTCCGCCCCCTGCCATCTGCCGTGGAAGAGTTGCCGCAAACAGAGTGAGAAACCAGCAGGCTTGCTCTTCTGTCTCTTTAGAGGTGGCCCCAGAGGAGGCAGCGGAGTTAATGGCTTCGGTCCACGTGCTGAGGGGTGGGGCTGCTCTGGGGGGGTGCACCGTCCCCAGGCCTTTCTGGAAGGTGGTGTTTCAGCAGGGACCACGAAGGAGGGGAGGGCGTGGACAATGCCTCTCCCTGGAGAAGGATGCGCTGGCAGGGAGCACTGCGGACACGCTTGGGAAATGGCAAAGGGGCCACGGGGGCTGGAGGGGCGAGAGTGACCCCGAGGGGGGCGGAAGGAGCTGGGCTGGGCCCTGAAGACCCTCGCCGTGGCACTGGCTCCTGTTCCGAGGGCAGAGGGAGCCTGGAGAACTTGGAGCCGGGGAGGAGAGACACAGGGTGGGGCCAGTGGGGGTCTTTGACGGACCGGGTGGGCGATCATGACCGGCCTTGCGCATGGCGGGGCACGGTCCCGTTCCAGGTGTTTCGGAGGTGAGGCTGGCACGATTTGCTGATGGTCGGTCACGGGGTGTGAGGAGACAGGAGAGACTTGCTTGGTGCGGTGGAGAGAACCGAGTGCCGTTTTCAGAGTGGGAAGGGCTGGGGGAACAGCGCATGGAGGCGAAGGGAAGGGGTTCGGCCTGGCCGTGTTGCTGTCGAGATGCCTCCTAGACATCCAGGTGGGGGGCGTCGGGCAGCTCCATGGGCTGGGGACAGCGTGTGGGAGCTGCCACTGCGCCGCTGCAGACCCCTGCGTGTGATCTCCCAGGGGCGACGGGAACCAGCGGGGGAGGCTGCCCAGGAGAAGCAGAGACCGTGATGCCCTGGAGGGAGAAGGTGGTCGGGCGCGTCACCCTGAGCGTCCCACACCACAGAGACCCAGAACTGACCTGCGGCCTGTTTGCGGAGGTCTTCCGTGACGGTGACCCACGTTTCGTGGGTTGAAAGCGGGGTTGGATTTGGGGGAGGGTGGCAGGCCAGGACGTGGGGACAGTCTGGGGAGTTTGCCATGAGCAGGATTGGAGAAGGGGGTGGTCGCTACGCTGGGACGAGGGGTGGGAGGGAGGGCCGGATGGTGGGAGAGCCCCCTGGAGGGAACAGCGGCTCCAGGGAGGGGTGGGTGGAGGAGGGAACGGCCTGCGGGCGGGGCGCGGTGCTGGGGCCGGGAGGAAGCGGGAGGAAGCGGGGCAGGGCAGGGGGCCCGGGATGGGGGGAGGCAGACACGCTGGTGGATGGAAACGTGGAAGTTTCTGGTTCAGTTTCTGCCGTGCACCGGGGCTGCCAGATCGGCCCAAAGGGTAGCAATGCAGCGAACGAAGGGCTGCTTTTCTCCACAAGTTACTGTGAAGTCCATGAGCAGCAATGTTTGCTGACCATTCCCTGAATGTGCGGGTGTGGAGTTCGTTTGCTCATCAAATATTCCTCCTGTTCTTAAAATCTTTCAGGATTAGGTGAGATAATGCTCTTCTACGGGGTGCCTGACTCAGCACCCACCCAGGGGGTGCGTGTGTGCCTTTTCCCAGCTAGGTACCAGGTGTTGCCAAGCCCCAGGGGCCAGTCTGACCCCTGACCCCAGCATCTGCAAAGCAGAGACATTTCGTGGGTCACCTTCTCACCCTGGTGAAGGGCTGGTCCCTTCCCAGGAGATAGGAAGGCCGACCTCCCCTCCTGGTAGGGCTGGCTTTGAGGGAGGGACTGCATCCGGGAAGTTCCTGGGTCACGGGGCCGCTCAGGGGCTGATGTTAAGGCTGGGTCGGCTTTCAGGGCAGTCGGATTCAGACATCGTGTAATTAAGGAGGTTCAGCCTAGAGCCCAGCCCTCCCTTATGCATAGGAGGGACGAAGCGTGAGAACACCCAGATAATTACACTGATTTTTAAAGCACCCTCACAGAGCAGAGTTTGGGGTGGACATCCTTCCTGGCTTGGTGCTGAAACTGCAGAAGCACAATAGGCATCCTGCAGTGGCTCTGGCCTGTGTGCTGCGAAGTCTGCTCCCCCCGCCCCCCCCCCCCCGCAGCAGGAGGCCCCCCCCACACCGAGGAATAGCGACAACGACAATGACGCTGTCCTTTCCCCTTCCCCCTGCCAGCGGTTTTACGTCCAGCAGGTCTCTGTTCTGGTGGCGGCTGGGACAGGCTCGGGGCAGTTCCAAAGTGGCTGTCCTGTCCTGAGTGATCCCAGGAGGTGGCTGGTGTGTGTGTGTGTGTGTGTCTCTGCCCCCTGAACCCCAAGGTGGTGGGGCGGGGGGTGTGTCCTGAGCTCCACTAGCTCTGTGGAATTGGCCCGGGACAAGGTCCTGTCCCCCACTTTTGCTCCAGTCCCTTGCCGGTGTCACCTGACATTCCTTTAGGAGGCCCCAGAGCAAGTCACCTTTTTTGGCAAACTTCATTTTTAGCAGTCCGAAGCCTTCTGTTGGTCCAGACGAAGCCTTTGATCATAGTCTCTCAGATGCTGTACATTCCCGGTCTCGACTTCCTTGGCAGTGGCCTTTTGGGGTGACTCAGTTTTGTAGGACACTGGGGCTCAGAGAAGTGACTGGTGACTCACACAGCTGGCCGGGGTGTGGCCGGGTCTGTGGGCTCGTCCCTCCGTTGCTGTGCCCTTTCTGGGTGATGCGCACACGTCCCTCTGTTTCACGAGGTCCCGTTAGTCACGCTCACACTGCTTCTAAATGCTTCGCCAACCCACCGCCACCCCCCCTCCCCCCCACCCCCGGGGCCCAGGTTCTGGTGCAGACCCTTCTCGCTAACAACGGGCTTCCTGCTCCCGGACCCTGTGGGACCACCAGGGAAGCACAAACACTGTCTGGCATTTCTCACCCTTTTTTTTTCTTTCTTTCTCTTTTGCAGGTCCCATATCTTTTCCACAGCTTTGTGGGTTTGTTAGAATAGGAAGTGAAGTACTTCCTGTATGAGCTTTGGCCAGGCGGTGTCAAAGGCGGTGACCCCAGCCTTCAGATCAGGGTGCGATCATCACGCCAAACCAGCTCCTTTCCTTTCGGTGTCAGCCGCTGGAGTCTCTGGCAGCAGGGGCGGGTGGGGGCGGGGCGGCCTCTGCCGCAGATGCCCATTTTGGAAACTCCTCCGCGCTCTGCGCCCTCCTTTCTCCCTGCCCCTCCCCCGTTGTCTTCCCCTTTTTGGTTGGAGAGGCTAAGATTTTTTGAAGGGTATTGGGCTGGATGGATGAGCTGACAAACTCTCTGATCCTGATAAGGGACAGTGGTGAGCCAAACGACTTCCTGAGTGCTCTGTTTGAGGGCTTGGAGGCGGGCCAGAGCAGGAAAGTCTTTTGAAGTTCGGGCTGGAGAGAGTTTGCATTCCCTCATCCCCCAAATTGTAGATTTGCTGCTCCCTCTAGATTCGGAAAACCGGTCCTCTGGCCAGTGACCGCACTGTGTTTGCGGTGTTCATTTTTTTTTTAAGGAAGCCAAATTATAGATTTACTCATGCTTATTAATTTTACTAGTGATTCCATCGTGCCTCCGTCCTGCTTTATATACCGATAATTGTAGGCCGGTAATAAGATGTTTAACAGCTACGTGACCATTCCTGCGACCCCGAGACTTCCCAGGAGTCAGGGACTAACGTATTTTCAAAATCCGAAGGCTGTGCGCACCCCTCACCCTCCCTCCCCCGAGGCAAGGGGCAGAGCAAGAGCTCGTGTGGCCGGGAAGGAATCCAGGTTTCCAAGATATTTTTCTTTAAAGGGTTGGGTATACCATACATTTCATAATTGAATTTTATGTACTTCGTTTTAGATGTTAGCTGGTTTTAAAATGAAAGAACCCCCCATTGTATTTCACAAGGTATGGCAGTTCCACAAGTACTCAGTGAGGACATTTGTGAAAACTTGAGAGGCGTCACGGTAAGACACCAGTGTCCCGTGCTTCAGAAATACCATCCAGTTGTAGCTCTCTGGCTTTTTCCTTTGAATTTTCTCTGTCTTCGGGGCAGACACCCCTCATCCAGTGGCGATGACGCCGTGTTTCTCCTGGGTAGCTTTTCTCCAGAAAGCTCTGGGCGGTCGTGTTGGCCCACTGGGGCTGTGACTTCCTTGCTGCCCACCCCCCCACCCTGGGCCGGTCTGGTCCCAGCCGGGACGGGTTCCAAACGTGGCGTTTGCTGGAGCAGCGCTGGGAGAGCCGGCCGCCTTCCTGTCTCTGGGTCGGTTGACAGTGTGCTGCTTGTGTGCAGCCTTCTCACTGGGAGTCTGCCAGCGCCTTTCAGGATATTATGAAATTTAAACCAAACGAGGTTAAAATGGAGCCTCTGTGCCATGGCGCGGACGCGGGCTGAGCGCTGCTGTCCACGGCAGCTTCGCAGAGGCCGTGGGGTCCCAGTCGGGGCCGACAGGCTTCATCTTTCTTCCAGGGAAGGACTCAGCCTGGGAGCTCAGCGTGCACGGCGGAATTAGGTGGAATTAATGGGCCGTGTCTGGGGTGTATTTCAGCCACACAGGCCACTTAAGAATCAGAGATCTCTTAAAATGATTTGCCTTGGGTGGGACTTCTATAACCACCCCCTCCTCCCCGGATCTGACGGTTTGATTGTAGGTTGTCTTCTGAGTAACCGATCACGCTTACTCCTGGACTCTTCCTGTTGGGTTTGTGAAGGGCAGTTCTCTGTGCGCTAAGTAGTCGTGTTCGAGGAGAGTGAATCTGGGATGAGAACAGTGTAGACGTGTTTCTCCTTGGTGGAGTCCTCGCCAGCTTGGCTGCAAAGTGAGGCCAGGGCAGCCACCGGGAAGGGAACCGATAGCCTTTCCTTGGAAACCAGTTGGGTGAGGGAAGAGAGGCGGCAGAAGTTCGCCCCTGGCGTTTGGTAATCCGAACTGTGCAAAAGGCAGAGCCCAGCTGGACGGGGCGGGGAGGCGGAGGGGGCAGCAGAAGTTCGACACTGGGCAAGAACTTGAGCTGGGGCGGGTGTGTCACCTGCGGATCGGCGTGACACTCGCAGCCTGGACCTCAGGTTCTCAGCGCGGACTCAGGGGCCCCCCTCAGATGGACTCCCTCCCTCCGGAAGCCTCCCTGCAATACCGAAGCCCCCTTTTCAGCGGCATTTGTTGTCCCAGGAGTGACATTCGGAAGTTGTGTGGAATATCTTGCTAGGTTCAGTGTTGTCATCGAAACTAAATGTTTCTGAAAAGTTAAAGCAGCTTTCAGGCACTGGAGTCAGCGACACAGTTTTCCGCTGCAGTGAAGCATTTGCCCCTGGGGCTCCGACGGCCGGGCTAGTTCCTGGCCTTGTCGTTGCCCAGCTGCGTGACAGCGGGCAGGGGGCTTGACCCTTCCGAGCTGCGGGCTGGGCTCCAAAGCTGGGGACCTTGGAGTTGAGCTGGTGCTCCACAGCTCTGCTCAGAAGGTGTGAGCGCCTGGCGGGGTGCTGCCTGCTTCCCAGTTCCCAGTCCCCAGTCCCGCCCGAGGCCAGGCTTCCTTCGCCCTCCGCAGCCAGTGTTCAGTGCCTGCCCAGCACTCTCCCGGCGTGGGGGGCTTGCTGTCCTGAGTGGCTTTGAAATGGATTTGGGTTTTTTGAGGGTGGGAAGGTGACGCTGGCTAATTACGTTTTCCACTCTGGAAAACGAGGAGTAGAGGAGCAAGGATTTTGCTTGCTTCTGCTGATTTCCAGAGCCAAGGTTCCTGCACAGATCATTTTGGGTCCAGAAGAGCAATTCTGACTGCGGATCAGCTGCCTCGCATCCTTCGAAGACGTTGCCTGCCTCTCCCGAGGCTGGGGCGGCGGACAGGGCTTCTGTGTGCTGCTTGCCTCCTTCAGCCTCTGGGGCCCTCACTGCTCCACCTCTTTTCGTCCTGTGTGCCCCTCAGATGTGACAAGGGGTAGCCTGGAGCCCTAGTGACTCTTGGAAGACTTGACCCTGACATGGCATTAGAGTTTCAAGGAGAGGCCCAGTGGGCTTTTATCCTATCTTGCTTCAGGATCTGCTTGTGTGGCGAATATGTTTCAACTGTGTGTGTGTGTGTGTGTGTGTGTGTGTAAAGACTACATTTCCACACAGCTTGCACATATCTTCTTCCAGAGGTTTGTTTCTTGCCAAAAATTTAAAATTTAATATTACAGCTTAGTTTTTTCTTTGATCTAATATGTCGGTCTCATTTTTTTGCTGTTTTTATTCCTTGTCTTTACTTGTGTAAGCCCCAAACAGCTTAAGTTTTCTGTGAGTCTCAGCTGAGTGGGCTCACTTGGCTCCTAGGTGAGTCCCACCCTTGGGTTCCCTCATTTTGGCTCTGCACATTCACTTCAGGTAGAGAATTTTCTAGCAGATAAGCTTTTGGACAAAAGTTTATTATTCCTTACAGATATCATTAAATTTTATTTAGTCTGTAATAATTTTACTGTTTCTGAAACCCTTTTCTGGTTCCATAATACAATCATGATGCCTTTAAATGCTAGCCTAAATTCGAAGAATGATTTCAGCCTAGGATATTCTGACAGTGTGGTCTTTAATCTGGCAAGAAGTCTAGAATCATCTAGTTCCAAACACGTAATTTTCTTAAACAGTGCTATCAGATATTTAGATGGCTTCCAAGCTTATTATGAAATAGTCTTTAAAAAAACACTTACTACCAGCAGAAGCATATCTAGATAATAATTTAATCCATCGAGTGTGCATACCAGAACACACAACAGTTTTTGGAAAATGTGTCATGAGCTTTCAGATAAATTATTTCAGCTCAACGATGATCCCTGAGCTCCCAGTGATACAAGGCGCTAGGCATGCCTTTTGTTTCAAAACAGACTTAAGTCCGCTGGATTCCGAATGTTGCAAGTGTTGATGGCCTGCAGATGCCTTGGTGTGGAGTTTAGGAACAGGCTGTTGCTGTCCCTCCCTTCTCACGTGATGTGACCGAGGGCTTCACCCAAGTGCTGCAGGGTGGGGTGTGGCCCGGGAGACGCCAGACTGGAGGGGCCACCCTGTGGTGCCTGGGTCAGCCCACCCCCGAGAAGGGCCAGGACGCAAGGCCTTCTCACCCAGGGCCCCTCCTTTCCGTCTCCCCGGACTCTGCCATTTCGGTCAAGCGCGAGAAAGCGGATGTGAAATGCACCTGGAGCACAGGAACACGGTCGAGTGGAGTGCACACTCTTTCTTTCTAGGGACGCTGGTTGTCCGAGAGGCAGGACAGCGTCCCCCATTTTCCTCTTTTTCTTCTCCTTTCTGCTCCCCCGCACACACTGTTCACATCTCCCTTAGTTAAATATCGCCTCTGCGGAGACAGCAGTGGAGTGGCGTTCGTTAAGAAAAGCAGAGCCTTTCCTGTGCTGCGCGGATTTCCTTAGAGTTGGTTCCTGCCCGTCAACGACTCCTTCCCGAAGGATACCTTCGTGCGCCTCTCGTGCATATTAATTGAGATTGCGAAACACCTTCATGGGACGTCTAGGGTCCTGGAAGAACTTAGTCACGGCTCTTAGTCACGGAAGTTAGCAGTTCCTATAATTAACCATAATTAACAGACAGGTTTCACTAATACTCCGCAAATAAAAACGCAAGCTTGAAAGTTGAAGGAACGGTCCACAGTGCCTTCTCTTTGAGGGCCCTTCCTTTGCTTCAGGTACAAAATCAGAACTGCTTCCTTCAGTCCGCAGCCCCGGCGAACTCCTCGACCTCACCTCTGCCCCCCTCCCCACCTGCTGCAGCCGCGCCGTCGTCCTCTGCTTCCCGTCCACCGCCACTTTCTTTTTTCTTTTTTCTGGGTCTGCTTTGATCGTTGCTGGACTCAGTGCCTCTGCGGTAAATACTGAAGAATGTTTGTGAAGCACGTGGGAAAGGTTAGTGAGGGTCAAGGGAGACAGGCCTCTGCTGGCGGCTCTTCCCTGCCTGGTGGTACTTGGGTGGCTTGCCCGGGCCTCCAGCCCTCCCAACTGGAGGAGGTAGCGGGAGGTGTCAGTGGTGCCGGAGGGAGTTCAGTAGAACCTGCTTGGAGCTGGTGTCCCCCGAAGGTAGGCCCTCACCAAGGGCACCAGCCTGTTTTTCAGGGTTCCAGCAGTTCAGGGCTGCCTGAACTTCCGGGAGACCCCGTCTGCCACCCTGCCTGAATGCTTATGTGTGCCTCTGTCCTGTGGCTTCTCGGTGGATGGGTGTGACCCATTCCCTTACCTTCAGGAGGGTGCTGGGTGCCTTGCCCGCCACCAGCCCCACTGTGGGGTGCCTCCATCGTGCATGGGCTTCTGGGTAGATTTCTAGGCCAGAGGGTGTGTTGCTTGCTGTTTTCTGCCCAGGCCTTGCCCTGATGCCCAGGGAAGGGCAGCTCTGGGGGGTGGACTGCAACCTTCTCTCCTCCAGGTGCCCTCGATGGGTAGAAAACCTTGATGCCCCTGAGGGGTGGCCTCCGCCCTCCACCCCAGGCCTCCAGAACCCTGAGTGGGTGGAGTCTAAGCAGTTTGGAGTGAATTATCTCCCTCTTGCTTTGTTCCAAGTATGCAGATCTCTTCATTAACAGTTGCTCAGTAGCTACTTTGCCCGGGGTTTGAACACGCAGTGGGTTTGGATGCACGAGTAATGCTCGTTGCGTTGGTCAACCTAACATCTGTTTTTGAATCAGGTCGTGGACTCGCTGCTCGGCTTCATCTTGTCAGTTCTGAGCTGAGCTGTGGCTTTAAGAACTAAAGAGCCAGAAGAAGAACGGTCTTTCACGCGGCAGTTAGTTTTTAAGTAAAATAAAGTAAAAAACACTCTCTGGCTTTTCGGCATTCCAGTGTGATGGGAACGGTTACTGTCTTATATCAACATGATTCTTGAGCAATTCCTTATCTGAGTTGGTATTCTTAAGTGAACAGTAGAATTTTAAGAATTTTGATGATCGTTGAGTCTTGAGATGGCTTCTGGGCGGAGCGCACCAGAGCAGGGTGGTAACTTGGTGGCTTCTGCTTCCGCCTCGCATCCACCTCATGCGTAATGGGCTTGAGTATTTCTGGCTAATGGAACTGTGGTGGTTTTAAGCAAATGTGGCCAGAATGTTAAACTGGAGAGAAGTTTAATTATTGGCAGGTCGCTGACAGTGACAAATTGTTTTTCTTCCTTTTTAGTTACACATGGGAAGCTGTTGATACCAAAAATCACGTGCTTTACACAATCAGCGTCTGTGGGAATGTGAGCATCGCCCAGTGTGGGGCGTCCACCGCTGTTTGCGCGCACGACTTGAAGACAAACAGCTATCGTTCCGTGGGTGAGTAAACCGGTCTTTAAGTTGCTGGGTGTGCACGATCCAATTCTGCAAAAACGACCACATGTACGTATAGCTCTCTGCGCAATTGCGTAGGCTTAGAATACATGCTGTACATTCTATGTTTCATCAGAGTTAAAAGAGGTAACACTCGAAATGTCCTCTATGAGATGAAATTAGGGTACTTCCATCTAGGGCAGCGAGTTTCAACCGGCGCTCCACCTGAGTCTTTACAACACGCAACAGCTGACTGTCGAGTCCGGGGCGCAGCCTCGCTTCCCCTGAACCACAGGTGCAGACCCAAGGCCCACGGCCGAGTCTGGCCCTCCACCTTGTTTCTCCCCGGCTCCAGTGCCAAGCTCTCACTTACCTGTGCAGGAGTAGTTACATTTACACAGTCCTAAAATTACATTGGGTCCTTTGAAGGCAACCGCGAGGCTGCTGTGGCCCCCGGTGAAAATGAGTTTGACACCCCTGCCTTAAAATGTCAAATAAAAAAATGACAATAGCTGTCGCTGTGAATGAGTCAAAAGTTATACCTATGTTTTCATCAGATCGGCAAAAAATAATATTTTTTGGTGAGCCTCAGAGTATTGGTAATTAGTTTAAGTGTGCCGTGGGGGGGAAGCGTTGAAAATTGCTGATCTAGTGGGCACTGTGTAGTCAGCTGTTAGGAACAATTAACACGTTTGTCCTTGTTGACTCAGAAGGATGTTTCCTGTATGGCTCTGCCTTGCTCATGCTTTTCTTAAGCCCATCTTTACTTTTCTCCCTCCTTCACCCCATTTCCTTTGGGGGCCAGCCCTCCCCCCCGCCCCCGGTAATGTTCTGCTTTCTTCTGTGGCCCCTGGATTCTCACGCAGTCCGTATTCGCACGGGGGTCAGCCGTGGCCATCGGTGTTAGGGTCACACTGAAAATTAAGTAGTCCTGAGGACGGGCAGTCCTGGAGAAGAAAGTGCGAGGCGTCCTTTCCAAGGGCTGATTTTCTCTCCCCGTGTGACCTCCTTCTGGGTCAGGGTCCCTTTCCCCCGGTGAGGATGATGGGCCCGAGGGGACTGCCTGACACCCCCTCCAGGGCTCGGGGCGTGGGAAAGGGGCGGGTGTCGAAGTGCAGGCGTGCAGGGCAGACTTAGAAGCAGCTGGTGTCATCGTCCCCGGATTGGGCGGCGTGGACGTCCACCAGGGCGCCTGACGGGTGTGGTCATGGTGAGGGGCATTCGTGAAGCGGGGACGGCGTGGGACTGGGAATGGCGTGGGACTGGGAATGGCGTGGGACCGGGGTGGTGTGAAGAGGGTGTTGGGCGGGTTTTTGGTGTTGGGAGGGCCAGTGTACTGTGGTCGCCGGGCTTGTCATTTTGCAAAGAAGTTCCCAGCACCGTGGGAAAGAGCTTTTCGGCAAGCCGGGTCGTAGTTTTGGCCGGCGAAAGTGTGTCTTCTAGTTGGTGGTTGTCTGGTGGAGCGTAAGTGACACGGAGGACACCGGATGCAGACAGGTCACGGGAGGGTGACTTGGGAGGCTGGTGTGGCTGGACAGCATTCGAGAATGACCGGAGCCTGGCAGGAGAAGGGGACCTACGCTGGGTAGGTAGTGGGTTTATTTTAGATTCTCCGCAATGTCATGGGGGAGGCGATCTGATCAAATTCGATGTTAGGACGCGGGGCCCGGTGGAACACCAGAGCTTGGTCAAAGGAGAGGGGCCGAAGGTGAGTAGATGGGTTGAAAGCTGAGGCGCCGGGTGGCGTTGATATAAACCGGCAGTGTCTAGTCCCACTCTCCTCCCAGGCACAGGGGTCGTGCTTTCCCCAGAACTTCAGACCCCTAAAGGGAGAGGCGCTCGGCTGGACGTGGTGGACCTCCCAGCGCTGGCCCTCACCCCCCTGTCCTCAGCCAGGAGAGCAAACGAGGAGTGGTGTGCAAAGGTGACAGTAACCCGAGCAGAGGTGACTTTGATGTAGATCTGATTTTGCTAATTTGTGTCGTACAATAGACTACATTTGTTGTTGTAACTAAACAGTAACTAAATTTCTCCTGTACGTCTGTGCGAGGTGTTATGTTTCAAGTAAAGTCTCATTTAATTTGTTCAGCAACTTTTTGAAGTAGGTCGTTCATTTCCCCCATTTCATAAAGGAAGACACCGAACCTGGAACGGCCACGCCGCTCGCCCACGGTGCCGCAGCTGTGAACGCCGGCAGGCCAGCCCTGGCCGGAGCCCCTGCCTTCTTCGCTCTGGGCTGCGAGTGGTGTTTGAGCATCACAGGGACACACAGACAGTGGCGAGGCGAGGGAGGGAGCTGTGAGAGGGAAGCTGAATGCCTGGGAAATGATCCGGCACGAATGTGGTACGAGGGGAGAAGTGTGAATTTTGAGAACAGCCACAAATAGCAGAGCTCCCAGTAAATCAGAGGAACGGGAGAACCAGTGTGGCAATAGATCTAAATATATGTGTATGAGAACTTAATTAGTGTAATCAAAGTTTTGGGTGTAATTTAGGTATTTTCCTGGTAGCAAACAGCATCAGCCCTCTCCTTCATATCATATAACAGAAATGACACATCAGTTAAAAGCAAAAGTAAAAAGGCAGCAGAACATTAGGGAAAAAAAACTGAGGAAAACAGAAATATAATCTGGGGGAGGCGAACTCTTCTCTCAGTAGAAGATAAGACAAACAAGCTGGGAGAAAAGTGGCAGAGTCTAGAGCAGGCAGCTCAGAGAAGGACATCCCGGTGGTGAGCGCCACTTCGTCAGCAAGCCAGGTGTAGATGCAAATCAGAGCAATAGTGAAATCTCCTCGTTCTTCCATCAGACTGGCAGAAGTGCGAATGGTTGCATCATACTGGGTTGGCTCGGAGCCCAGAAGCGGGCACATTCGAACGCTGCTGTAGGAGGGTGGTTGTCCACAGCCTTGTGGGGAAGACCGTGGCTGACGTCGGTTTCATAGTGCCCCCGGGGCAGCTTTTATCCTCGGAAATGAATGTGAAGATCTTAACTTCGGTTTAAGTAGTATCACATGATTTTTGATTAAAAAATTAAACACTAGTTCTTCCTGAGGCAGATGATGCTGTTACACAGGGGAATCCAGTGGGGTCCCGCAGTCATTTTTATGGGGCCTGGGAGGAGCGTTTGGTCCCTTTTACAGCCTGGATGAGTCATCTTCACCACGTTTTACAATGACCAGTGCATCGTATAATACGTTTGATTTCTCTTAAACTACTTCAGATGTGTGATCTGACAGTTAAAACTTAAGCACTAATAATAATTCTGAAAAATAACACTTTAAACATAAACATGATGAACTGGACATTTTCTTAGTCTGGTACCGTCACAGTCTACATCAATTGCTCAGTTACCACCTTCGAATCGGGAGTGGTAATGGTCACCGTTGCAAGTATGTGAAGACACTGAAAATGTTCACGTTCCTCCTAACCTCCTAAACATTAGCACTGCGGTGTCAGTTTAAGGACTCTGAGGGTTAAAAGCTCTATATCAGAAAGCCTGCCACCAGCCCGTTTAACTGACGCAGCGCGCCCACCAGGGAAGTGGTCATTGAGGCTACTTACCACCAGAGCCGAGCTGTCTTGTCCTTGGTGACCTGGGCAGGGCACAGGGAGCCCATCTGATTGTAGCCGCTGTGTCCAGTGCCCCCTCTCACTCACGAGCTGGCCCCGACCTCGGGTGGTCAACGTCGTGTGGCTCCTGTGTGCGTCCTCAGAAATCCGCAGCCAGCTCCGGGCCGATCCCTGCACTGAACTCCGTACCTCTGACTACCAGATGTGAACATGTCTCCTTTTCCTCTTAAGCCTTGTGTGCTTTTTTTTCTTAAAAACCATGTAAGTCTCTGTCGGACATTTTAAGATATCTGGCTGAGTTTTAGTTACAACTTATGTTTTTGTCCCATGTGTGGTCTCTCCTAGCAGTCTGGCAGTATGCCAAATTTTAAAAGATATTTCTGTATCCTACTTCTGTAAATCTTACCAGTGGTGGAATTAGTACCATCCGTAGACTTTTGTACAATCTTTTTTGTAGAGCTAATTGTGACAAACAGTAGACCAGAACAACCTAACTACGGGGATGCTTCAGTCAGTTGTACTTTATTCTGATTTACTTGGTTAATTCACATCTTAAAAGACAGATGAATAAAATATTTTAAAACAAACGAACACTTAATATTCATTTATTTGTAACAAATACTCGAATGAATCAATCACTGAAACAGACAAAACCCCTTCCCCATGGAGCTTACACAGAAAGCAGCAGTGGCTAAGTAGTGGGTTCGGATGTGAAGGATGCTTTAAAAAAGGGAGGGAGGGGAGTTCGGGGCGCGGGCGGTCTCCGGGGAGTGTTCGCGGACCTTGCTCGGGGACCTGTTGCTCAGAAAGCGGCATTTAAGCGAAGACTCGGAGCGGAGGGAGGGAGGGAGGGAGGGAGTCTTGTGGCTCTCCGCAGGAAAGCCAGTGCAGGGGAGAAGGGGGAGTCCGAGGGGGGTCATCGGTGGTAGCAAGAATAGAAATCTCCTTTTAAAGAGTGTTGATACAAAGAGCAGAAAAATGAGGCAGTAGCTTGGAGGGGACACCCGGGTAGAGAGGATTCTTTTTCAATTTGGTGACACAGCATGTGATACAGATATAGTCCACCTTGAAGGACACGACACAACAGAGACGCGAGAGTGGGCACTGAGAGAAGCCTTGCTCGAGCACACGGGTCACTAGCACGGAGAGGCCTGCCTGCCTGCCTGGCAGGCTCTGACGGACGTGTTGGCGGGGCCCAGCGGCCGAGCGGCGGGCCCTGTGGTCGCCCGCGAAGTGGAGATCCCCAGGCCTTGCAGCCTCAGCGAGGCCGAGTGGCGAGCTCGGCTGGGCTCGGCCGGGGACGCCGAGGGTTGCAGGCGAGGCCTGGCAGGCCCGGAGCGCGGCCTGGTCTGGTGGGCTCTGGAGAGCGCGGCCTGGCGCGCAGGGTCTGGACGACCCGGCGTGGCCTGGCCGGGAGAGCGTGGCCTGGCCTGGCGGGTACGGGCGAGCGTGGCCTGGCGGGCCTGGCGCGCAGGGTCTGGAGGACCCGGCGAGGCCTGGGTGGTAGAGCGTGGCCGGGCCTGGCGGGTACGGGCGAGCGCGGCCTGGCGGGCACCCTGGTGCGCAGGGTCTGGAGAACCTGGCGTGGCCTGGCTGGTAGGGCGTGGCCTGGTCTGGCGGGTCCTGGCGAGCGCGGCCTGGTCTGGCGGGCCCGGGCGAGCGCGACCTGGAGGGCCCGGCCTGGAGAGCTCTGTCTGGCGGACCCAGCGCGCGGTCTGGCGGACCCCGCGCGGTCCGGAGGACCCGGCCTGGAGACCGCCGTCTGGCGGAACTGCCATGGTCTGGCGGAGCCTGCAAGCACGGTTGGGTCTGGCGGGCCCAGGCGAACGCGGCCTGGCCTGGCGGGCTCGGCCTGGAGACCGCGGTCTGGCGGGCTCGGTGCGCGCAGCCTGGGCTGGAGGACCCTGCCTGGAGAGCGAGGCCTGGAGGACCCGGCGCGGTCTAGTCTCGTGGGGCCCTGCCAATGAGGCCTGTTCTGATGAGACCGGGCGAGCTCTGCCTGGTCTGGCGGAGCGGACCTGGAGAGCGCGGTCTGGAGGACACGGCGAGGCCTGGTGGGCCCTGGAGAGCGCGGCCTGGCGGGCCCGGTACGCAGGGTCTGTAGGACCCGGCGCGGCCTGGCTTGTAGAGCTCGACCTGGTCTGGCTGACCCGGCCTGGAGAGCGCCGTCTGGTGGGCCGGGAGCTCGTGGCCTGGTTTGGAGCACTCGGCCTGGAGACCGCGGTCTGGAGGACCGGGCGCGCGCTGCGCGGCGCGCTCTGGAGGACCCGGCGCGATCTGGCGGGCCCGGCGAGCGCGGCCTGGTCTGGCGGGCCCAGCGGGCGCCGCCGGGTCTGGCGGACCCGGCCTGGAGAGCGTGGTCGGGTGGACCTGACGCGCGCGGTCTGGCGAGCCTGGCGCGGTCCGGCGGGCCCAGCGCGCGGTCTGGCGGACCCAGCGCGCGGTCTGGCGGGCCCAGCGCGCGGTCTGGAGGACCCAGCGCGGTCGGGCGGACCCGGCCTGGAGATCGCGGTCTGGAGGACTCGGTGCGGCCGGGCGGGCCTGGGCGAGCGCGGCCTGGTCTGGCGGCCTCGGCCTGGAGACCGTGGTCTGGCCGGCCTGGCGTGCGCAGCCTGGTCTGCAGGACCCGACCTGGAGAGCGCGGCCTGGAGGACCCGGCGCGGTCTGGTCTGGTGGGGCCCCGCCAGTGCGGTCTGGTCTGGCGGACCCGGCCTGGAGAGCGTGGTCTGGCGGGCCCGGCGCGCGGTCTGGAGGACCCGGCGCGGTCTGGCGGGCCCGGCGAGCGCGGCCCAGCCCATTTGGCGCCGTCCTCGGGAGCTGGCCGTGGGCCTGGCGTGCTGGCCGCCGCCCCGCAGTCCTCGCCCGGCTCTGGTCCGGGGAGGATGGCCAGGCTGGCCGGTTGCCGCGGTTGTGTGCCGCGGTTGTGTGCCGCGGTTCGCAGCGGCCTCTCCCTGAGTGCCCTGGTAGGCAGCCGCTGTCGGCTGCCTGGCGGAGCGGGCAGAGGAGGAAGATGAGATGGACCGGCGGGCGCGATGCCGATGGGGCCTGATGCTGAGGGATGCCGGTGCCCCGCGCCGCGGCGGCTGAGCTTGGCCGGATCGCTCGCGGCCTGAGACCGGGGCCTTCTCCTTTCCTTTTCAGGGTGGACCCAGCAGTTATGAGGAGACCCCAGGAGCTCTGGGCACAGGGCCGGAACGGGCTGCGGTATGGGGGGATAAGAGGTGTGGGGGAGGGTCTTCAAGATGGGGGGGGCGCGGCTCCTCAGCGCCCTCTTGTGTCCACAGCGCGCAGCTTCCCACTGGTTCGCCCTCCCTGTCTCCAGGAGAGCGGGGATGCGGGGGCGCACCGAAGCCCCGCCCCATCTCCCGGCCCCAGGCACTCCCACTGTGGGCGGGGCCTCGGGCGCTGTCCAGTGGCGCTGTCCTCGGTCCCGGAGCCTCCGCAGGATTTCTATGTCCTTTTCGCCGAAAAACGATTTTCTAATGGACCTCGGGAATTTCCGGCAGACCCTTGTGCGTAAGCAGGCAGGACAAAGAACTGCTGATATGTCTGCTTGATGACGTGGGGCAGCTCTAAAACCCGTCACTACTTCTCCATTTGGCATCTTAATTTTCACCCCTCTCTTTTTTTTCTGTTTTAAAGAGATCTCAGCCTTCGTGTTAAATTGGGCCAATTATGCTCCTGAGTTCATAATACGTACTGATCATTAATCCTTGGACTAACCTTTTTCTTTTGGTTTTTAATTAGTTGTTTTGAATAACCACAATGTGTTTCCCTTCCCCTTTCACTGGAAGTAACCATTAGCACACGTCTACGCTTACAGATTTTGTCCCTTCCCTTCCTTCCCCCACAACCCGCCCCCCCTCCCACCTGTGGGTGTGTGTGATTGATGTTTTTAACTTTTTGGGGACTTACGTGGTAACAACAGTATTATGCTGCTGAAAACCAGCTCTGTTGTTATCTTTCACTGTGGTTCATTCCCTCGAACTCCTATACCGTATTGTGCGGATCTGCCAAAGTGAATTTACTCTTCTGCTGATGGGCATTTGGGTTGTTTCCAGATTATTGCTAGTGTGAAATACACGAGCTGTTCTTCCTCTTGCTTGCTGTTGCATGTGTGCATGGATTCCTCTGGTGTGTATGCCTGAGATTTGACTAGCTAGGTCATAGGGCACATGAATATTCAATTTTGGGGCATAATGCCATGCTGACTTAAGGTAGTGATTGTACCAGTTTATATTTCCACCAGAAACACAGGAGAACTCTCGGGCTGTCTCTCCTCTAACATTTGGCATTTAATATTTGTCAACGGAATTGCCGTAATTGGTATGTCATGTGGGCTTGATTTGCAATTCCTTGTTCACTAGTGATGTTGAGCATGCCTTTGTGTGTTTATTGACACATGTTTCCTTCTGTCTGATTACGGCGTGTCCGTTTTATACTCAGTAGCCCATGTGAACGACCTACTCTTCACATGACCTATTCTTTCTGTCTAGAAGCGCTAGAATTTTCTCTTTGCTGCTGGTATTAAAACTCACCACATTTTGACTACGTATGAGTTCTTACAAACATTTTAAATCTCTCTTCTTTTTGTGTTCTCTGTGTTCATTTTGTGTCAGAGGTCATCTCTTTTATTTTCAAGAATTACAATTTTTTTGTTCTTTCTGTGTGAGCATATGTATTCTTTGCCAGCTCTGTGTATCTCCCAGTTTATAACTTGTTTCTGTTCTCTTTAAGCTATTTTTTGATAAATATACATTTTTAAATTTAGTAAATCAAATTTACCAATTTTTTGTAGTTAATGCTATTGAGTATTAAATGTTTTTTTACATAAAGGCCAAAAGATAACTGGCTGTATTTTCTATTAAGAGTTTTAAAGTTTGTTTTTTTGATGTTTACATCTTTAATTCATAGAGAATTGATTTTTGTATATCAGTAGTAGGTAATAATCTAATTTTATCTTTTTTTCCATATGGATTGCCATTTTGTTTCCAGTTCCATTTATTGAACACCCTCTTCTTTGCTCACTGATCTGTTACTTGTGTCACACAGACATTTGATTTGCACAAGTATCTTCTCTGTTCCAGCCTGTTGGTCTCTATTCTAGTCCTTTTGTCAGTTTATCTGTTCCTGCGCCAACTACCATCATGTTACTATCATATAGATGTTTCACTCTGGATTATTACAGTAACGTCGCAGGCAACCTGAGACGTGATCATCCTACCTGTGGGCCATTCTAAGAAAATTTGATTTCATAAAACATATGATGGGAAGGTACTGAAGAACTTCAGTAGCTGAGTTATAGATTCTAAATATACTCATATATTGGGTTGGCCAAAAAGTTCATTTGGGTTTTTGATAAAAGGGCTCTAGTAGTGCTCAGTTGTCTTTAACTTTATACAGAACAGTTTTGTTAGATTGTGTTGTGATAGCTGTCATATCAGCATATGTTTAAAAAAAACTTACCAAAATTGGGGAATTTTTGTGCAGCCATTTTAATATTGAAGATGGAATATGCCAACATTTTTGGCACATTAGGCTTCATTATTTCAAGAAAGGTAAAAACGCAAAAAATGATTTGCGCGGTGTATGGAGAAGGTGCAGTGCCTGATGGAACGTGTTAAAAGTGGTTTGTGAAGTTTCGTGCAGGAGATTTCTCACTGGACGATTCTCCATGGTTGAGTAGACCAACTGAAGTTGATAGTGATCAAATCGAGACATTGAGAACAGTTAACATTCTATCACGTGAGAGATAACCAACATACTCAAAATATCCAAATCAAATCAGTAAAGCTATTGGTGAAGTTCAAAAAAAAATGTGTCTTTTATTTTACAGAAAAAAATACCACACAAACTTTTTGGCCAACCCAGTATTTTTGGTGATCACACTGATGCAAGATGGATGGAGTGGGGGATGTTGAGGGATGAGACGGGAGTGGAATTAAGGGGACCACCTAGGTAAGCACCAGAGTGCAAGGGTGAAGCGATAGTAGTCACCGTAGTAACAGACATGGCACGATGTGGATGAATTTGAAATGGAGGTAGAACCAATAGAACTTTGCGCTGTATTCAGCCGGGCAGATGAAAGATAGGACTCAGTGTATTGTGTTTGGGGCTTGAAAAGCGGGGTGGGTGGGATGCCATTCCTGAGATGCAGAGTCCTTGGGAAAGAATAGTTCGTAAGTTTATAAGCCTTCGGTTGAATTACAGCACCACGTTTAATTTGTTTGCGCTGGAAAACAGCTTTATGGTTATGAATATTTTACGGCTTGTTCACGTACTTTCTTTCCAAACAGGTGACTCCCTTTTGAAAAGTGCAACCAGAACTCTTCTGGAGTTCAACACCACAGTGGACTGTGGTTTGAAGCCAAGCCCAAAGCACAAAATCCAGAGCAGCATCACCTTCCTGTGTGGGAAGACCTTGGTGAGTCCGCAGAGTCTCTCTGTGATATTCCCTTTGTTGAAATGGTTGCCCCTCGGGAGGTCCAGCTACAGCGGTATTCCAGAAAGGCTAAGTGAAAAAAAATTGAAAACACAAGCAGACCAACAAAGGCCCCAACCAAATCACCATCAGCATTAAGAACCAGTAAGTAAGAAATCATAAGTCTGTAGTTACCACTTTTAAGTGAAACTTGATCCACATCCTGTATAAAACTATCAATCAAAGTGAGTAATGTGTTTAAACTCAAAGCACTGTTTAATGTTTATTGCAGGCATACTTTTACTTTCTTTCTAAAATCCCTTCTCCCAGCATTTTAGTATGACAGTTTTTAGGGCAGTGTATTTATTTTTTTAAAAATATTTTTCTTTCCTCATTTACATGAAATCGGAGAGATGGATAGCTATGCAGGATGCCAGTTTTCGGTCAGCGCGCCGTGGCACACCGGCGTGCCAGGAGAATTTTTAAAACATGCGGTACCTCTTGTGTTTAGTCCGGGGCACTGACCTCTCATCCCTTGTCAAATGAAAAAAATAACAGCCAACCCAACAATAGCCGTCTGGTGTGAATGAGTCGAAACGATACCTCTTTTTTGGGTCAGACTGGCCAAAAAATCCATGTTTCGGTGTGCCGCAGAGTTTAGCGATGGGTCTCTGTGTGCCGTGAGATGGAAATGGTGGGGAGCTGCTGGTCTGGGAGAGGAGTTTGCCGGTGGGTAATGGGGTTCGCAACCTTTTGGGGTACTGCCGTGTTGAAAGGGGGCATAATTGTTGAACGCGTGTGACTTTTAAATTTTAGTCTTTAGTATGTAGAAAGGACGTGCAGTAAAGAATGGCTAGCTTTTATGCAAAGCAGTTTGTCCGCAGAGCCTGCGAATGTTGTCCAAGCAGAGTAAGAACCCACGTATTTAGGAAAGCCAGGGTGAGTGAAACTCTTGCGGCCTCCAGATTGCTTTAACACACTGTTTTAGAATTTGCTGAGGCTGTCGGGTCCTCAGGCCCACAGTGTCTCACCTCGAGATCCTGACAGATAGAACTCACGTCGTGAAGTTCGGACCAGCCTGTCATTTGCACTATGTCATCCATGTTGAAACCTTGGGGAAAAATTTGTTTGCAGTGCTGTGAAATACGGAAGTGTATGTTAAAGAATAAGCTAGATGCCGTTTTCATTTCAACCGATCTCCTTCAAGATTTCTGTGTTTGCCATAAACGAACCAGAATCAGGAAGAACTCCGGATTTGATTTGCACATGGGAGCGTAAATTCAGGAACCGCCCAGCCGAGCTGTGCTGGAGTTTGGAGTCAGCCCTGGCTGCAGTGTGGGGGAGGGGGGGGGCGCCGGCAGCCAGGCTGGTGGAGGAACTCAGTCGGGCTTGGGTGGGCCTCCTCCCTCGCTTACAGGAAGTGTGAGGTCACATTTTCTGGCTTTGATTTTGTTGGCATTTGCTTGAGAGAACATTTGGCGTTGGAGGGGATAAGGACTCAGAGGATCACTTCCCATGAGTTTACTGTACTTGCATAGCTGGGGCAGTGGAACAGTTTTGGCCCAGTCATTCCAAAATTCCAGCATGATTTCCTGAAGCCTTTGTCTCAGAGTTTTGGGTTGGGGAACTTCAAGATGACTTTGTCAAACTGAACGTTTGCGTTCTCGTGGCCACCCCCTTGTTGCTACTTTTAAAATTTTCATCTGCCGTGTCTAACTTTAGAAAAAAGGAAACCTGACAGTACACAGCACAGTAACTTGTAATTTGTTTTTCATAGGGAACTCCCGAATTTGTGACCGCAGCAGACTGCGTGCACTACTTTGAGTGGAGGACCACCGCGGCCTGCAAGAAAGATGTGTTTAAAGCTAATAAAGAGGTAACGAGGCCCTTCAAGGTTTCATGCTTGTGCAGTACATCTTGGGACCCTGAAGGCTTGAAATATTGGGGTGCAAACCTTTTTTTGGTTTTCAAGCTCCATTTGAGCAGAGATGTCATGTGATTTAATTGTTAAAACTGTTCTGTGTGGTTCTTATTTTAGGACAGGGTGTTCGAAATAGCGCAGGGTGTGATCGAAATAGAAGGGCCCACCCACAGAAGCCAAGTTAGTTCTTGGTTTCTGGTCCAGTGCAGCTCAGCAACTAAGTGACATGGTGGAACGGGGGTTCGGGGTTCGAACCCCCGTCCTGCCTACCGGTGCCATCTCCGCACTCGGGGTGGCTTCTGGACGGTGAGTCCAGGCCAGGTGGCCCGAGCCTGCTGGTGCTTTGCCAGCTCTCCTCAGAGACCGGACGCCTGTCACTGATCCTTCCATTCTTTCTGTGGTGCGCGGTCAAGTCATTCTTGGTGATCCATGAAGTATCCTGTTCCCTGGGCTGGAGCTTCCGAGGCTGGCTCTGCCGCGGGGCTCCCCTGGCGCTGGAGGAGAGCGGTCGGCACTCCCCCATCCGACTCTCCCCCATCCGACTCTCCCCCAGTGCCGCCCGGGGCCCCCGCCGGCTTTCCTGTGCTCACGTGGACGGACGGCAGTCTTTGTGGGTGGTGGTTCTCTCTTTTCACCGTTCATGTGCTGTTCCGAAGGATCGAGTTCAAAGTCTCAGGAGCTAGGAACTGACAAATGGGGGTCGTTTCCACGGATGGTCTGCTCCAGTGTCATTGAGGAGGGGCAGAAAGAGATCCATTCGCTTTTAAAAAGTGAAACTGGAGGAAATGATGCAGAACAAACGGTCGCAGGGTTTTCACATCCGGCAAACCCGTGAGAGACGGGACAGGCTGCCGCGTCCAGCGGGGAGCGTGAGGCATGCTCTGCGCAGAGTGGACCGAGCGAGAAGAAGGCAGGCCCCGAGGAGAGGCCCTGATCTTTGGAGGACGGATGGTGTGACATGTGAACTGGGCGTTTTCAGGGAAGGCTGAGCTGCCGACATCCAGTTAGTGGCGGGAAAAGCCGCTCCGAGCTGCAGGGCTGGCCTGCTGCTCCGGGTGGGCGGGGGAGGGGGGCCTCAGCCCTCTCGAGGCCCTCGGGTGTCTCTCGGTGGCCCCCGGCGCTGCAGCCTGATGGCGCGGCCCGCATTCCTGCTTTCGGGGAGTGTCCCCACCTCCCTTGCTTTGCTGAGTTGACAGTCGCCTCTCCCATCGCCTCAGGAAAAACGGCCTGCCAAATTAAAGAAAGGAAGAAATAGCAGTCTGTTTTCTTTTTTCGCTCCGTGCTGTAGGTCAGAAGTCACACACAACAGCCCCCGGGCCAGATCCTGCCTGGGTCTGTGTTTGCACAGCCTGAGAACTGAGCGTGGTCTTTACATTTTTATAGGGTTGTAAATAGACGAGAAAGAATACACAGCAGAGACCGGCAGGACTTGGCCTAAAATATTTACTCTGTGGCCCCTTTTAGGAGAAATGCGCCCTGTACTCAGTTGGTCTTTTGGGCTGGAGGTGGGGGTAGAGCTGTGTTTTTTCTCCAAACAGGGACATTTAATATTCCTCAGACGCCGATCTGACGGTGCACGAGAAATGTCGCAGCTTGTTCTCTGCGCGTCTCTGGGTCTGGCTGGCAGCTGGGGCTTGTCCCTTCAGCGTCCAGCCAGTGCCGGCCTGTGGCGGGCTGCGCAGTGTGCATTCCGTTGTGCTTGGAGAGGCTGCTTGCCGTCTGGAGCCCATGGACCAAAGGGATGGAGGGCACGTCCCTGCTCACGGGCTGAGGAACTTTGGGCCTTGGGTGCGGGTGCACGGGACGGACAGACCGAAGCGCGTGTGGCTGCGAGAGCGGCCTTGCTGTCCCCGTTGGCGGGCCGTAACAAAGCACCCTCACTTTTCTCTGTCTCGGGCAGGGTTTGGTCGCCCCTCGCAGGCTAAGGTGTAACTTCCGAAATCGCGTTGAGTGTTTTGTGTACTTGTAAAGCAGTATTTCTTTTAAACGAAATCCACACTTGGTTCGGGGTTGGTGTCCTCGTGATTTCCACACCTTGTTTCTTTTGTCTCCTCATTTTCTTTTGTTGGTGTTGCTTTGTCAGCTCTGGGACGCTTTGATGGGCGGAAGTCATGGCCATTCCAGACCGCGCCTTTGAAAACCCTGAGGCCTGTTTTTTCTCGAAGGGTTTTTTCAGATCCTTTCTTTAACGCACCGTGGACGTACGTCCCCTCCCATAGCACTCTTGGACACACAGGGAAGTCAGAACGTCCCCGAGTTACAGAAACACGACCGACACGCAGCATTCCCAGGGCCGACTCGGTTCGGGGCGTGTGCAGCTGGCCGCCGAGTTCCTGCTCTCGTGAACACGTCTCCATTGCTCTGCTCCGTGGAGCGGGGAGTGGGAGGACTTCCCCCAGGAGCCCGGGCTGCTTTCCGATGCGCTCTCCAGTTCTGTGGGCGCAGTGCTGGGTGTGCCTGTAATTCCTTCCTGGACTGGGGAGCCGGCCAGAGGTGGCTGGCTGCCTTGAGCGGGGGTCTGAGCACCCCGCTTCCTGGAATCCCTTGAGCCTCTTGTGGACTTGAGCTAGTTCACGACTGCGACTTCTTTCCAACGTGGCCCCATTTTTCTTCCCCTCCAGCTGTGGGCCAGCTGCTCCCTTTTCGTTCTAGGCTTTCATTTTGTAGCTGGAGCGGCAGCTTGTCTCCTAAGTCTGACCTGTCAAGTCCGACCTGTCAGCTTGACCCTCTCTCGAATTCGTGTTTCTGTGTTATCTTCTGGGGAACGACAAGCTTTCGATTTGCAGCGTTACGCTCGCTGTGGTTTCTTCTGCTGGGACCCAGGCACGGGCTGCAGAACGACTTCTTTAAAGCTTAGACGACTTCTTTAAAGCATTGTGGGGGCACCCTTTCAGTGGGTGGGGGGAGCCTGAGGCTTGGCCTCCGGCCCTCAGACCCCACTGGCCCCAACTGTTGCCCCTTCCGGGACCAGATGTGCCAGCCTCCCTGGTTTTCGGTGGGGTCCCTGATCAGCATTGCAGGCCACGGCAGACTTTGCCTTAAGGCTCTGGCTGCGTTGCGGTCACCTGCCCCGAGACTGTGTGGAGATGCACGTGGCGGGCTTCTTCCGCTCTCTCTCCCTGAAACCTCGGAGACCAGGCTGGGGAGGAGGTGAGTGGGTCAGAGTGTTCCTGCAGGGTGGAGAGCATCTTTCTAAGGAAAAATGGGACGCTCAATAGTCAGCAGTTAACCTTTGTAAATGGACCTGCATGTGAATAGCTTCGATCAAAAAGACAAAAGTTTAGGAAAACGATGAAAGAAACTGCTGGGAAATGATTGCAGAGACTATGAGTTTTTAGTGTATTTTTTTTGCACAGGCGATTAAAATGAGGTCAGTGTGTTATTTTGGAAATAAGACTTACAGTGGGGTGTATCCAATATAGACATGGCAGTAGGGGGCGGCATCTGGGTGCCGAGGGCCTTTTTCGGTCTTGGACGCCCCTGTGGGCTTGGTCACTTTGCCTTCAGAAATAGGTGGAACTGTTAAAGCACAGGATCCTGCCGACTGTCATGGGTTCCTTGACATTTGAAAAATAAGGGGCCCGTTAGTTCGTAGAGACGAGAGAGTGGTCGTAAATGAGAATCCAGGGAGGGTGGAGGGGGTGCCCAGAGGAGGACTGTGCCTTCCTGTTACTGAACAGATGTTAGGTTGGGGGCACCGTCCCCAGCCTCGCCACAGTAGAGACAGCGCCCCTGTCCTCAGGGAGCGTGGCCCCTGGAGGAAGCGGGCGAGCCAGCCTGCAGCTGGCGACACACATCGGTGCTGGGAGGGAAAGGAAGGTGGGCGGGCACGGGAGGCGGAGAGCGTGCTGCGTCAGATCGGGGGGTCAGGAAGGGCCCCCCTGAGCAGCTGGTGGTGCGTCCGAGACCTGGACTCGGTTCGGAGAGAGCCGTGCGGATACCTGGGAAGCGTGTTCCAGGTAGAGGGAGGGTGGTGCTCCCTGGGCGGAGCTGCACCTGGAGGCCGGGAGGCTGGGCAGTGGTCCACGAGATGGGAGGGGGCTTCGTTCTCAGCGTGGGTTTGGGCAGAGAGTGATGTGGCCTGATGTGATTTTAGGAGGACTGATCCGGTGGTTGTCGGGGCCTGGGCTGCAGGGTAGGGAGGGGGCTTGTTCTTGGAAGCAGGGACTGGTTAAAAGTGACCATTACAGGCAAGAAGTTACGGCGGTTTGGACAGAGGGGTAATGAAGTGACCCTAGGGGTGCACACCGGTGTTACGTGATGGCCGCTGGAGGCTTTGCTGAGCCTCCAGCCCAGAGAAGGGGTTGAAGACTGACTTTCCTCTCCTCCCTCCTAGGTGCCGTGCTATGCCTTTGATGGGGAGTTCAAGAAGCATGACTTAAACCCCCTGATCAAGACCAGCGGTGCCTACCTGGTGGATGACTCGGACCCGGAGTCTTCTCTGTTCATCAACGTTTGCAGGGACATAGGTCTGAGTCTCGGGGGGCCTGCACCGGGGTGTGGGGTGGCGGAGGGGTTCTCAGGAGGCTTCCACGACTTTGCCCTTACGCCCGTGTTCACCTACGTGGGTAGCCTTGTTACTCTGAGGCCCTCTTAGGAAGCTTTTGTCCCAACAGATGTTCTCAGTGCCCAAGCCACCCCTTGGCCCCGAGGAAATTCTGATTCCATCCCAAATTCCCTCCAAACTATTGGTCCATGCAGTACGTTCTCTCTGCCGGACACTTTGGGTTTCAAGGTTCTCAAGTAACTTGTCCTTCCAGTAAGGTGGGGGAGAGCGGATTGACGCGGTGTGTGGGCTGCTGAGGACGCTGGAGCAGAAGGGGTCTGAGTGTCTGGGAGGCCAAGGGAGCCCGGGCTGTCTCCTTGGCTCTGTGTGCTGAGTCCCTCGGCTCTGAGCTGTAGACTGGAGATCAGCGGGGGAGTGTTGTCCGGAGCCCTTAGGGCGCTTTGGTCGTGACATGTATTTTGTCCTGGGATGACATCATGCCTGGCCTTCTCTGAAGGTGCCAGCACTCAGGTGGGAAGTTTGGGGGTGTCTGCTAAATTCACGGGGGCTGTACGTGGCCTTTGTCTGGAAGGGCCGTGAGCAGTCTCAGCAGGCCCCCCACCTGTCTGCCGCGAGACTCCTGGAAAGACGCCAGCTCGCTGTTCCTCCGAGGGCTGCGTGGTGTCAGCCCTGCCGGCCGGGCTGGGCCTGCTGTTCGTCCAGCAGCGACGGCGCCACAAGCACACTTTGCTCGCGGTGAACTGAGAAATCATCGTTTTCTGGTTTCCTTACATTCTTATTTCTCACACGGTTCATAGGCCTTTGGCCTTAGAAAAGCTTGGGGAAAATGGTAAAAAATACAGTCAATACATGAGGGTGTTGCTGAGTAGTGGGTACAAGCGTATTAGTGTACAATTACTCTTTAAACTGCACGTATACCGTGTGTACCACTTTGCTTATTATTTCCAGATAGTCCTAAAAAGGGAGGCTCTCACACACGTGGTTCCCCGGGAGTGACCAGCAACTGTGTTAGACTCCGTGAGTCGGGGTCTCCAGGGATGGCTCGTATTATTCTTTTAGAAAAAATGTAGACAAAGTCTCTGTCTTAAATGGGTCTAGAACTCAAATTCGATTACGAAGTCGAAGAATCCTGTAGATTATTGAATTCTGAAATAAGTCGCCATTTTAGTTTAGAAAACATTTGGATTCCTGGTTTGTTTGTTTGTTCCTTAATCATTTCGAGGATTATTTGACCTCACTGGATGCATTCTTAGAGTCATTTCCTTTCCGGTTTACTGGCCATTCGAGTTGAATTTTCAGGGACTTGGACTCACGCTGGGTGCGCCCCAGCCTTTGCCAGAACACTCCGAAGGCCCAGGACACCGCTCCGAGCCTCAGGCTGGGTTCGGAAGTGACCCTCACAGCCCTGTGGACAGTGGCGTGGTGGCTTTCCTGCTGTCTGACTCGGGGCACACCGGGGGCACTGGCCTCGCTTCTGGTCTCCAGGGACCCAGACTCCTACACGCCACTAGGGGCGAGGAGCCCACGGCCCAGCAGATACTCCGTGCGGGCTGACACCGCCCAGGGGCGCAATTTTGTCACACAGGCTTGAGTCCTAAAGGTTCTCTCCTGCATCATCTCGTGGCTCCTCACAGCAAACTGGGGAAGACACGGTGGCCCCCCCTTCCCCGCCCCTGCCTTAGTTGGTAAGGCTTTAATTACGGCCCAAGTCCAGTGATGTTTACGCATTCTTTCCGAACCCCTGTGAAGTGCTGGGCACTCTTTTAGGCACTGAGTCACTTGATCAGGGGAAGTGCCTGTTCTTCCCGAGCGTGTGGTCCCGTAGAAGATGCTTAGACGAGGGAACCTGGGGCCGCATAAGCCGTCAGGGGCAGTAGGTGACGATCAAAGTCGTGCAGGGCACGGGGCCCAGTGAGGGACTCGCGGCTTGGCGGCCGGCAGTCTGCACAGTCGGAGCGCCGTTCTAGGCACATCTGGTATGTTCTTTTCCTTAGTGCCCCGCCCCCTGCCCCCCGCCAGACCTGGGAGCTGGTGTGTGGCAGTGTTGTGGTGGAAGTCATCGGTGGGTCTAAGGTTTGAACCCAGAACCATTTGTGGGCTGTCTCGAACCTACCCCCTTCACACAAATCCACGCAACGCCTGTGTTTCTGGTCTGCGTGTGGATTGGAAGGGGAGGATGCGGGAGTTAGTGTGTCTGTAGGAGGAGGAGGGGGCGTTCCTTAACTTCAGCGGACATCCCAACCCCTGTTTATCGGGGGCCTCTCAGGTACCAGGTGCAGCGCGGGCGCCTTGCATTCCTCCTCCCCACACCTGCCCGCAGCCCTGCGGGCAGGGCGGGGGGGGGGCGCCTCACTCGTTTCACAACATTCAGGCAGGTCACCGGCTGTCCAAGGTCTCAGAGTGGAATGCGGCCCTACCTCTTTTTTTCTCTTCGAACTTCAACCTTACGTTACTTACGGGGACTGAAACATTCGATCATTTTCTTAAAGGGGCCCTGGGCCTGAAGTTACCTGAGCGCACCACTCCTGGCGCGTGGTCAGCGAACGGCCCGTGTACTGTTTTGCAGACTCGCTACGGGACGCCAGCCCGCAGCTGCGTGCCTGCCCTGTGGGCGCCGCCGCCTGCCTCGTGCGCGGGGGCCAGGCCTTCGACGTGGGCCGGCCCAAGGAGGGCCTGAAGTTGGTGAGCAAGGACAGGTCAGTGTGCGGCCGGCGTTCTCCTCAAACCCGGCAGGCTTCCCGGCGCGTTGCTTGCGAAAGGATGGCGCCCCCCACGCCCCCCCGCCCCGCGCTTGCAGGGTCCCTGGGCATCGCTGTGGGTCACCTCGGCTGGCGCGATGGCTTTCAAGTCGCTCGTCTCTGCGTGCTGTGCGAGTGCGTATCCAGACCCAGCCACACGCGTGCACCTCCTGCGACAGCCCCCCGGAGGGGCGTCCTGACACGCTGGCCCCGGCAGGCCGCCCGTGCTCATCCGTCGTTTATGGACGGCGTCCCGGGGGGCGAGAGGCAGGAAGGGCCATTCTCGGGCTTCCTTCCAGGGCGTGGAGGCTGCTTCCTGGCGGGGCACGGCGGCCCCTGGGTTCGGGGCAGGGCGCTTGGGTCCTCACACAGACCCTCGTCTGCCCTGGCGCCTGACTTGGCAGGGAGCTGCTTTTCTCCAGGGTCCCCACGCGAGCATGGGCTGCACTGGGACCAAGCGCCTCAGTTGTCCCCCGGTGGCAGGGCTTCGAGGGCCCAGCGCGGGTGGCACGTGAGTGCCGCAGCCGTAGATCACCCCCGGAAGACACCGGAGCGCACCTGAAACGTAGAGTGTCCTGGGGGGAGGCCTCCGTGTGTGTGTGTGCGTGGGCGTGTGTGTGAGTGTGCATGTGTGTGAGTGTGCGTGTGCGCTACTTTGCCAGAGCTGCTGTTCACAGAGGCCCGCAGGCCGGGCGGCCCGTGCGGCGGACAGCGATTTGCTCTCCGTTCGGGAGGGCAGGCGTCCGAGCCGTTCGCAGAGCTGGCTTCTCCTGAGGCCGCGGCCCTTGGCCCATCGGCGGCCGTCTTCTCCCCGGGTCCTCACGCGTTCTTCCTCGTCCCGTGTGTCCTCATCGCCTCCCCTCGCAAGGACACCAGCCATGTCTGATGAGGGCCTACCCACCTGGTGACCGTACCTTTATTACCGAGTCACCTCTTTGAAGGCCTTGTGCCACGGCGCGAGGGTCAGCATGGATTCGGGGGTGGGGCAGGAGACACCATCCAGCCCGTAACGTGGCTCCTAAGTGACAGACGGGTGATTTTTCCCGCCGGGAGGACTTCGTAAGACGTGGGCATTGGCGAAGGCCGAGCCTGTCCGCAGAGGAAAGGCAGGCGGCCTGTGTTCGGCTGTGCCGTGGCCGCCTGCCTGGAGCCCCGGCCCACCCCTCGGGGAGGCCCGCAGGCCCCGCAGCGGCCCTGGGCCCCTCCCACTGCCCGCACGCCCGCTCCGGGTCAACCGGGTCAACCCGAGACCGTCGGCCTGCGCTCAGAAGTCGTCGTTGGGAGAGGAAGTGGCCGGGCAGCCTGTGGCCTGCGCAGCTGTGTTTGTTTCGTTTTGCGAGAGTATTTATAATATTTTTTTTTGTTCTACTCAGCTTTTCTTAGTATTTACATTTACACATTGATCTATTTATTTTTTTTTGAAGGAAATAGCACTTATTGAAGTTTACTTTTAAATGGTTACTTTTTTTGAATGGAAGTGAGTTGAAGTTGTACTGTGTGGTGGCTTTTTGTACATTTTAATCCTCCGTCTGTTCCCGTGTCCCCTGGTGAATGCCCAGGGCACCAGGTGCATGTGAATGCCATCGATGGCTTGGTAACACTCTGTTCTCTCCCCGTGGCATCCAGGCTGGTCCTGACTTACGGGAAAGAAGACGCAGAGAAGCCCGACTTCTGTGAGGGCCACAGTCCGGCAGTGACTGTCACGTTCGTCTGCCCCTCGGAGCGCCGAGAGGTGAGTGGCGTGGCTCCCGTGACTTCCCTGCTGCACGAGCTGGGGCTGGGGCGGGGGCGGGGTCCTGGGCGGGGTGCAGGCACCGTGCGGCGTGGACTGCTCGGCCCCATGGACGGCTCCCCGGAACAGCCTGCTCTCTGCTGCTCCTCAGCCCCCTGGAGGGGCCTCTGGGTGTCAGTGTGGGCTGGGGCTTTGTTCCGGGGTTGAGGGAGATGGCCTGACTCCAAGTGGCTCACGGACAGATTTTCAGAATGCTCGTAGCTAATGCTGGTTTGGACGGTGGTTGGAAAAGCCCTCCCCACCGCCCCAAACCCCGCTGTCCCGGCTGTTGTTTGAGGAGGAGGCCAGGTACAAGTAGCTGATGAGTGCACAGAAGCGCGGTGGGGAAACCAAATGCGCAGACAGATGGCACGCAGACCCTGCCGACACTGCGGCGGCCGGCGGGGGTCCCGGTGGAGGAGGATCGCGCTGTGGGGAGGGCTCCCGCAGGTTCCCAGGGGAGGCTGCGCCCCTGCCCGCCCGCCCGCCCTTCCCCCACCTGCTGGCAGCGCGACTGCCCTGTCCCCTGGCCGTTGCCACAGTTGGACACAGCTGCAAACTCCTCGAGGGTAGGCGTGGCCTGGGTGTGCTTGGCCAGGGCCCGGGGGGGGGGGGGCTGCACACAGCGGTGGCTGAGTGTCGGAGCAGATGTGGGTGTCGGTGGCAGGGACGCATCCCCGGAGAGGAAGGGTGGGGCTTTCCTCTGATCGACTTCTCCCCTCCTGATGGAATGAACTAGGAGTGGCATTCTTTCGCCAGGGAGCCATACTGCCCCTCCCCCCAAACAGGGGTGGCATTTGCTCTGGTTTCGGGCTGGCCCTTGGCCTGTTTTGTGTGCTGGGTCACGGGGACAGACGTTTTAGTCCCAGCCAGCCTTCCATTTTGTGTCCTGGGACTCCCAAGGCCCTGGGTGGCAGCTTCCTGAGGACCTGAGTGGCTGAGTAGCACCGGCTGGGACGCTGACGCAAAGGGATCTGTGCTCTCCGTGTGCCCCACCCGTGGGGTGCCTCCCCCGCTTCTCCCTGGGGTGCAGGGTACTTGGTGGTGTCGGTACAGGGGCCGGTTGGCTCTCAGCGGAGGGCGCCTGTGCTGCTTACCTGCTCCCCGGGCAGGACGGGGGGTACACGTGATACCTTAATACCTGAAGGTTTATTTAAGCATTCACGCTGGCTCATCGGAGACTTTTAGGACGGGGATTTTCGTAAACATTCCCCTTGTCATGTGAGTCTTTTTAAAAAGGCTTTGTTGAATTTACAAACTAAAGTTCACCTGGTTTAAGTGCAATTTCATGCTTATTGCACTTGGTATGTTAACAGACTTGGCCAGCCATTGCCACCGTGGGAGGTTTGCGCGCTCCCCCCACCCGCACCCCGCACGGGAACCCCCCCCCCCCCCCCGTGCGGTCGCCCTCTCCCCGTCACCACCCTGCCCTGGCAGCCGTGGGCCTGCCTTTCCTGGGCATCCCGTCCCGCAGGCGCGAGCTGCGCCCTGTGTGGCCTTTGTGTGCGGCTCCTCTCGCTCGGTGCTCGGCAGCCGTCCCCAGAGGCCCGCCTCCCCTGGGCCAAGCGGTTACAGCCTGGCTTTGAGTCAGACCGACGGAGCTGGGTCTGCAGCTTCGCGGCCTGTTCACCTCATGGCCTGTTCACCTCATGGCCTGCGTTCGAAAACCCGGCGCCGAGGACTTGGGCCTGGCCGGGGCCGGCGCTGGGGGAACGGGTGCAGGGCAGCGGCGCTTCTCTCCCCGCGGAGGTGAAAGGCCGCACTGCCCTGCAGGGAGCAGTGACCTCGCAGCTGCGGCCTCCCATTCGCACCAGGGGCTCCCCCCGGGCGGGGGGGGGGGGGCCGAGCGCTACCGGCAGTTGAAGCTGCGCCTCCCCCGGTGCCCCTGCCATGGTCTCGGGAACGGGGTGAAGAACCGTCTTCCTGGACGCTCACGTGCACGACAGTCCCCACCCAGCCCGGGGCGCCAGCTGGCCCGGGCTCGGCTGCACTTCTGATTGAAAGGCGGGAACGGTCCCCACGCCCTTCCCAGGGCACGGGGCTTGGCTGCTCACCGAGGTCGTGGGCGCCAGCGGACGTTGAGTTCGGGGCGGGAATGTCAGCGAGTGATCAGAGTTGAATAACCACGATACGGGAAGGGCGATTAGGATTCAAAAACAGGAGCAGAAAGATGTAAAAACCCGAAAGCTTCCTTGTAAGCTTTTCAGAAGCATGGAAACCCTGCGTTCGAGTTGCGATTTCAAAATCTAATTTTGTGCCTCTCAAACCGTCCCTGACAGGGCACCATTCCCAAGCTCACGGCCAAATCCAACTGCCGCTACGAGGTGGAGTGGGTCACCGAGCACGCCTGCCACAGGGACTACTTGGAGAGCGGCAGCTGCTCTCTGAGCAGCGAGCAGCATGATGTTGCCGTCGACCTGCAGCCGCTCCGGCAGGACCGAGGTGAGCCAGCCCGCGTGGGCCGGGTGATTGCTCCGCCCCTCCCCGCCCCCCGGGGCAGGCTGTTCCGAGAGAAATGCAGGTTGAATGAAGGCAGGTTGTCCCTTTCTTTCCTAACACTTGAGAGTGCGCCAAAGCCCCTTCCTTTTGTCCCCTTCCCTTCAGGCCGTTACTACTCTGCAGACGGAAAGGAGTACGTGTTCTACCTGAATGTCTGTGGGGAACCTGAAGCCAGCCCCAAGGTCTGCGGCGGGAGCCAGGCTGCGGTCTGCCAGGCGAAAAAGCCTGATTTTACTCAAGTCAAGGTGGCCGGGAAGTTCCAGAATCAAACTCTTCGGTGCGTAAACAGCCTTTCTGTGCTTTCCGGTGCATCGTGTCTGTCCTTGTAAAACAGAGCCGACCTCCCTCGTCCTCTTCCTCCTCCGCTGTCCCCAGAGCACAGCGGTCAGTGAGCCGGCGTCCCTCCGGGCCAGGCATGGGGCCTTCTGTCACCAAACAGTGGGATGTTTTTCCTGGCTCCACAATAGATCGCTTCTGTTAAAATCCTTCTGCTTTACGACCCATTGTTTGGTGGAACCATACTGTAGGAGAGTCGTTTAATTAATTAGCTTACAGATGACATGACTTTTGTATTTTAAAATGTGTCTTTCCGAGCTTTCATTTTCCTCGGGCACTTTCTTGAGCATCTGAAATGCCGTCGTTGGGGCATCACTTAGGAGTTTTAAACCACTGAGAACACGCAGTCAGCGCAGTTCTTGTGACCCTCGGTGGGTGGTTACTGTCACGACACATTATGGAAGTAGCCCTCTGAAAACAAGGGTTGTCCGGCGTCCCTCAGGTAAGACTGGGTGGACGGCAGCTGCTGTGCGCGTCTTGGCCTCTGTCTCGGTTGTGCAAAGTCCAGAAAGGAGAGCGGAGGAGCCCTCACGCCGACGACAGGACCTCAGTACTTTCTCACAGCCCATTACTGCTTTGAAGGCAGAGGACGCTAAGCCTGCCCATTTGCAGCTCATTTCCTTCAGACGCTTTCCCCAGCTGGCGAGAGCGCGCTGCTCTGTGTCAGCAACGATTTGTCAGTGGTGTGCAAAAGGCTCAACGTAGACATGTTTACAAACGCAAGTTTCTGTCTTGGTTCTGCCCAACACGCATGCACGTGTCTCACAAAACCCTAGGTACTCCGACGGAGACCTCACCTTGACCTACCTTGGGGGCGACGAGTGCAGCTCGGGCTTTCAGCGCATGAGTGTCATCAGCTTTGAGTGCAACGAGACTGCAGGTGAGTGCGCCCCCCGGCTGATGCGAGCCTCGGGGTGGGCGTGGGTGTTCCTGGGCGTGGAGCGCTGAATGGGGCAGTCACACAGCCCGCTCCTCCGGGCGTGGCCGCCTCCAGTCCCCAGGCGAGGTAGGGGTGCCCAGCCAGCGACACACACATCCTGTTTCCATTTTCCTCTGCGCTCTGTTTGTTTTGGGAGCGGGCCCAGCCCTGGGCCTGCGCCGGGGCAGGGTTTCTGTCTTGAATTGTGGCTCACACCGAAGTGTGTGCCGATCCAGCACGGTGGGTCTGCCGTCCAGCTTGGGGCGGCTGTGAACACCACTTTGCTTTTACAAACGAAGTTTCAAGATGAATCTCGGAGGTGGTGGCCTGGTGGTGGAGGTTGGGTTCTGGTGTTTTGAGTGACGAGGAGACGCTTCCTTGCATGGCCCTGGCGTTCCAGAAAGCCACGCAGCCCTCCGTGCTGGAGGTCCTGGGCCTGGTTTGCATCTGCAGGGAGGGGATGGCATCCATCATCGTCCCGGGGCTGTCCTGTCTGTGGGCCTCCGAGCTGTGGCCCCAGGCGTCCCGCCGGCTGGGTCCTGCCGTCCCCACACGGTGGCACAGGCACACATGGCTGCTGCACCCATGGGGTCTTCCTGCCTGTGTGCTGTTCGTTCCCCATGTGTCTGTAGCAGGGCTCTGACCCTCCTGGTCCCGGGCAGGTTCCGACCCGGCTCCCTGCAGGGCCTGGGGGAGGCGGCTGCGTGAGCGGGGCCTGCGCACCAGGACCACATGTCTGGGGGTGGGGGGGGGAAGGAGGTTATGAGATGGGCGAGCTCTAACCAGCTGCCTGGAGAGGAGACGGACAGGCCTTCAGCCCCAGCTCCCGTCTCCTGCTGTCTCTGCCCTTGGTTCCCACCGCTCTGTGCTGGCCGGGCACCTTCTGACCCCCCCGTGTGCTGCAGGCTGGCTTTGGAGCCCATGGCTGGAGCCCTTTTGTGACTTGCCTGGTCTCAGTGGAGTCATTCCATACACGTTTTGTTAGTGCCTGCGCGCTTGACCCTGTGAGACTGTGGCTGCCATGACGACCGGGCTCCCCCGGCGTGCGCAGACGAGGAGCCGAGCGAGGAAGAAGCCCGTGACTGCGGTGCGGGGGCAGGTGGGGGCCTGGAGCTCCCAGGCAGGGCTGTCGCCTGGTGCTCGCCGGTGGGGGCGCCTGGGGCCAGGAGTTGGGGTCTGGGCGGCCCTGGCACTGAGGCAGTGAAGGAAGAGATGGCTCTGCAGGAGGAGTGGGGTGGCTGTGGGCACCTGTCTTCGTGGCAGAGGGGACAGCTCAGGCCAGGGCATGAGCGTGGGTCGCCGTGAGCAGGTCCAGGGCAGGTATTTAGAATGTGGCTAAAGGTGACCCTCAACAGGGGAGTGGGGCCACCTGGTGAAAGGCTCCTGTGTCCTGTGAAGAGGTAGACATTACTTAGAAACGAGCGTGAAGTCCCCGGGACTTCCGCCAGGCTGGTGACATGGCTCTGCCATGGGTGTGGCCTTTGGGTGCATCTCCCATCTGGTCCCAGTGTTCTCCTGCCCTCCTCACAGTCCGTTTTCCGTCGCCCTCACCTCCTCCAGGTTTCTAGGAGATGCTCTCGGAAGTGCAGCCCAGCTACTGTGCGTCCCCTCTCTAGGGTGGGCGCCGGCTGCTCACCTGTGTCCCCAGGCTTTCAGCCCCGCCCCCCCCGCTGCCTGCCCCTTCCCAGTCCACCCGGCCCCTGGCCTGCTCACTGGCCGGCCACTCTGCTGTGGGGCAACGCCTGTGATCCCAGCCTCCCTCGATGCTCGTCACCTCTTGGCCCTGCTCTGTTCTGGGAGCATTACAGATGACGTCGCCGAGGGCTCCGTGAGTGCGCTGACCTCACTTGGGCGTGCTGGGAGCGCAGACGGCCGACCCTGAACGACCCTCGCAGATGGGGAGGGGGGGTGAGTGGAGAAGGGCGCGGAACCTGGGGCTCACGAGGCGCAGAGGTGCAGCCTTCTGGTGCACAGGAGCTGGGGTGTCAGGAAACACGGGAGGCCGTGGTTTCTTTTTATTTTTCATTAAAAAAATTTTCATGCATTCCAGTAGAAAGAACATCACAGTGCAGATTTCTACCTCTGCCACTCAGATTTAATGATGATGGATGTTTTCCCAAATTCGCTTCATGTAAACCACATGTCACCAGTGGGACCTAACGTTCTACCCCAACCCTGATCTGACAAAATTAACAACGATGCCCTCATGCCGCCAACTTGGTGCTGGGTCGGGCTGCTTTCACTGTGATGGGGACAAGGAGGCCTGGCGGAGAAATGTCACGTTGCGGGGGATTCTGAGCCTGCTAGCGGCTGGACCTGGGCAGTCAGGTATCCAAGGCTCCTCCTCGCTCTCGCTGACACGTCAGAGCTCGGAGCCGGCAGTGTGTGCTGTGACATCGCTTCATTCGTTTTTAGAGGAGACCCCTCGGTGCCTTCTGTGTTCGCTGGATAAACGTAGTAACAAGTTTCTGCTGGTGACCGGTGTTCATCGGCTACGGGTGTAACATGTTTTACAGTTGAATTTGGGTCTCCAGGAATTGTTTGTGCTTACGAGTCTATGGTTCGTGCATTTCAAGACATAATGTTTATGAATTTATTTTTCTAGCCATAATATGTTTTTAACCATTTGTTTCAATAACTTATCTCTGGTTTTACGTAATGTGGTATCTTTTTATTGTCAAATAAGGGCACGAGAGCGTTGTTTGGGGAGGAGTAACTTACTAGGATAGGCCAGTAAGAAACCCACCAACGTGAGTGGCTCGTTCCATCAGAGGTCTGTTTTCTTCAGTTCCGTTGTGGGGGCCCGAGGTGGGCTCTCTGCTCCAGGCGGTCGCTCAGGGAGCGGTCCGCGGGTCGCTGCTGCCTGTGAGCTTGGCTCCCAGCACTTTGCAGAAGGGGAGCAGCAGTTCCTTTTCACGGGCCAGAGCCACGCGGCGCGGGCCAGCCCCCCAGGCAGGGAGGCTGGAAATGCAGCTCGCTGCGAGCCTAGAGGGGCCGCTGAACCCGTGTGGGGAGTAGGTAGCGCTGTCTGTGCCACAGAGGCTGGAGGCGCGGTGCCGTTGCTGCTCAGCCAGAGAGCTCCTCGGTGCCCCTGGGAGAACCCACCTCCCCGTCAGCCGTGATGCGCTGGGAGTGGGCCGCGCGGGCTGGAGAGCCAGGCTGGTGCTTGGGGGGCTGTGCGACTGGCGGAGAGATGCTGCAAAGCTAACAACCTCGGTCCTGCCAAAGGATGGACATCGTCGGCCCCCAGAATAGGGGGCCCTGAAGGCAAAGCCCCCCTGTGCTTCAGAACAAAGCAGTGTGGTCTGGCAGAGGGGAGTGCTGGTTCTCGAGCCCCCGACACTCGTTTTGAGGGATTAGATACGAAGACAGAGAGGATGGGCCCCACGGGTGACAGCGTCAGCGTTCCCCACACAGCATGAGTAAGTTTCAGATGCGGAGCCGGCTCCGAGGTAGGGGTGGGTGCTGGAAGCCTCTGTGGCCTTATGTAATCGTTTGCCAACTCATCTGGTGAAAGACAAACGCAGCGAAGGCTTTCGGTGTGCAGAAACAGAGATGTTTTCCAGAGAGAAGGAAGACGGCAGTAGGAGTCAACCGTCTGAACCACGTGGGTGGGAAAAGGGGCAAGGGAGCCTCCCGCTCCTTCCCAGTGCAGGCGGCAGGAGTCCCAGCACGCCTGGGGTCGGGGGTGCAGTGCTGGGTTGTCAGGAAGGAAGCTGGGAGCAGCGCTTCTTGAAGAGGACGGTGTGAAGTCCTTCAGAGAAAGCAGCAGCACCCACAGTGGTGGAAGGCAGTACTGCCTTGTACTTAGGGGCCTGGCTCTGGGGCCAGACCATCTGGATTTGATTCTGGGCGCTTCTGCTTTCTAGCTACGAAACCATAGGCAAATTATTTAGCCACCCGACATCTACTAAACGGGGCTGAAATTGTCACTGTGCCATAGGGTTTGAGGTTTCAATATGCCAGTTTTCACAAAGCACTTAAATCAGAGCCTGTTCCTATGCCCAGCCCCTGTGCAGCACAAAGGTGCCCGCCCAGTGCCTGGCTCGGCCCCTGCTCAGTACTGGGTATAACTACAGCGTTTATACGCTTAATGGAGATTGCAGTGGAAACATCATTTGCCTTCGGTACAAAATACTGTTTCTCTTTCTGGGCAACATTGTGCACTTCAGGGCAGGAAACCTCAAGAGAGGAGACCCTGGGAGGTCCAGGGAGGACTGTTAAACCCTGGGTGGGGGCGGGGGGAGCTCTGTGCCGCGGCCACCCGCCTGGAGAGGTGAGGGGAGATGATTTCCAGTAAGGGGGAAGGTCTCAGAGGTCCCCGAACCCCAGGCTGCGTGGACCTGGGGAGTGACCCAGGAAGAGCTGGCTGTCCATCCGAGCCGAACTGTGGGGGCTCGCAGTTGGGAACCCCGGGGGGCCCCCTCGAGGCGGTGGGCCAGGGTGGGGCGCTGGCCCTGACGGAGGCCCGGGCAGGGAGGGTGCTGGCGCCCCCCCGGCGGCGTGCCCGTGACCGGGCGAGCTGGCACGGACCTCTGCACGCCTCCGTTGGCAGCGACGGTCGAAGTGAGTGCTCTGTCCGGGGGAGCCCAGGGAGCTTGTCCTGCTCACAATGATAACATTAAGCCAGTGGCCCTCCGGGGACTGGACTCTGGCCTCTGCCTCCCTTCCGGTGACTCTCTGGTCTGACCACAGCCCTCATTAGCCCTCGTTTCACATCCCCACCGAAGGTGTTGTAGACAGCCTGAAGTCTGACTGAGACCAGCTGCCAAGATGAAAGGGACCCCGGCTTGCCTGCCTTTGAGGGATTAGGATGATCTGAAACTCGGCAGAAGCCACTCTGATCTCTGAGCCCCTGATCCCAGGCGTCTGGGACGGGAGGTTGCGTGACCGTGCGTTTGGCCTGGGTGTCCTGCGTGCCGAGGCCTCCCTGCTCCTGGGACATCCCTGGGTCTGGTCGCTTCATGGAGCCTTTCCTTTTTCCCTTGCGAATCGCACAGGCAACGGCGGGAGAGGGGCCCCGGTGTTCACCGGGGAGGTGGACTGCACCTACTTCTTCACCTGGGACACGAAGTACGCCTGCGTCAAAGAGAAGGAGGCGCTCCTGTGCCGCGTCACCGACGGGAGGAAGCGCTACGACCTGTCAGCTTTGGCGCGACACTCAGGTACGGCTCCCGCGCCCGGGTCTGCCTCCTGCGTGTGTGTTCGTGGGAACCTCTTCCTTCCTCCTGCCCTACGGAGATGTCTGGAGATGCCTTTCCCTCCCTTCGCGTGGGGCCAGGTTCTGTCCCCGGTCGGGGCACAGGCCTGGGGTGCGAGTTCAGTCCCTGGTTGGGATGCGTGTGAGAGTCACCCGGTGAGATGTTCCTCTCCCTCTTTCCCTCCACCCCTTCCTGAAAATAAAAAAATTAAACAGGACACTGAATCAGGAGGCAGAATATCTGGATTTGAGGTCAGCATCGCCGTTTCCTACTCGAGGTGCTTCCAGCTAATCTTAGCCACTGCCCCCTGTGTGCCAGGCCTCGTGCCGTGTCCCTGGACACTGTTTTTTGTTTTTAAATTGAACTGTTGTTACCAAGCGAGTAGATATTACAAGTTCCCATCACACACGGGCGCGTATCTCTGGGTGGTGAGGGATGTTAACTAAGTTTATGTGGTGATCATTTTGCAGTGTGGGCATGTAGCGAGTCATTATGTTTTACGCCTAAAACAGATACAGTGTTACAGGTCAATGACGCCTGAATGAGAACGGTTTAAAAATAAATTGGAAGTAGGCAGGGTTCCCACTGAACATGGGGCCTGTTGGCTCAGAGGGCGAAGGGCTTGGTGTGGAGGTTGGTGGGCTGGGTTGGCTCGTGCCTCGGACGGGGTGTTTCCCGCCTGCATCTCCGCTTCTTCTCCCCATCCGCACACCGGGGTCAGCATTCCCTGTCCGGTGCCCGCATCTTCGGGGAGGCCGAAGGGAGGACAGGCGTGGGAGCCCCCGGGGCGCCGTGCAGTGCGGTGTCGGGGCGCGGCGGGGTTTGTGGCAGAGGCTGCTTGACGCAGGCGTGCTCATTTGCCGCACCGGTGCCTGTGGAGCATGTTACGTGCAGCACGGACTCCGTGGTTTGCTGTGGACCCGACGGCAAACCCGACGAGCGGGACCCCTGCCCACGGCCGTACAGCGTAGCAGGGAGCAGAGCAGACTGACCGATGAGAGCGGTAACAGAGTTACCACAGCGATAACGGAGTCTCTTGGGGAAAGTTCTAGTTTTATCTCTGTAGCAGCCCTGGTGTTCGGTCTGTGTAGAAGCCCGCTGCTGCATCTGTGAGGTGGAGATAACACCTACGACAGAGAGAACGAGTTGGCCGAAGTGACGGTGACCGGCTATATCACAGGAACTCGTGCTCTGAGTCCCGTCTGGTGTGCAACGTGCGGCACCGGGGTTGGGGGGGAGGCCCTCCTGGGGCAGTGCTGGAGAGCTGGCCTTTGAACTTGGGGCCGCGGAAGCAGACGCTCCTGTGCTTTGCACCTCGGCACCCATTCAGTGGTTGGGCGCGGCGCCCGGCCAGCTCCGTGTGTTCCCCGAGAGCCCGGTTTTCTGCAGGGTGGGGAGAACGCGCACCCCCGGTGTGGCCGTGCCGGCCTTGTCCCTCGAGCAGGCTGCCGGCCTTCCCCAGGCCTCTGCTCCCCTGCAGTCCGTGGGGTGGGGGAACCAGAGCCTGCTCTCCAGCCGTTTTTGAGAAACAGAACTGGGTCCCACCCAGCCCGGAGCCTGCGGGGGAGGCAGAGGTGCGTCGTCCGTCTGTTCAGGCCTCGCCCCCACGGCCCTGGTACCCAGAGGCTCTCAGGGCGCTGTGCAGAGAGAGCTGAAACCCTCCTCCCCTCGCTGGAACGCCCCCGCGTTGCAGCCGAGCCGCCGCCCGCTCGCTCTAACCCAGATGTTCGGAGCCGTCTCGTTTGCCCACACGGGCCTGGCGGGTCCCTCCGGGTGAGTGACACTGGGCGGCATGCCCCCAGCGAACGGAACTGTAGCAGCACCGTTGACACCCGGCCTCCAGTCTGAGAGAGGGGCATCTTCATGTCATGCACCCTGCTTGTTAAAGCTTTTTTTTTTTTTTAAAGATTTTATTTATTTATCTTGAGATGGGAAGGGAAGGAGAGATGGAGAGAAATATCAATGTATGGTTGCCTCTCGTGTGTCCCCTGCTGGGAACTCTCGCTGGGAACTGGCCTGCAACCCAGGCATGTGCCCTGACTGGGAATCGAACTGTGATCCTTTGGTTCGCAGGCCCGTGCTCAATCCATTGAGCTACACCAGCCAGGTTGTTAAAGCTTTTATTCATTCATTTTTAGAGAGAGGGAAGGGAGGGCAAAAGAGAGGGAGAGAAGCACCCGATGTGAGAGAGGAAGATCGATCGATCGGTTGCCTCTAGCGCGCTCTCCCACCGGGGACCGAACCTGCAACCCGGGCCTGTGCCCTGCCTGGCGACTGAACCAGCGCCCTTCCGCTTTGTGGGACGACGCCCAGCCAACCTCGCCACACCAGTCAGGGCTGAGCGCCCTCCTTCAGACAGCTTCAGTCCGTTCCCTCGGCCTCTGTTTAGGGGCTGGTCTGCCTTTCGGGACCACCCTTTGCGTTGCTGCGCTGCCCCCAGCCCTCGGCAGGGGGCCCTCTGCCTGCTGTGGCGTTGCGATCTGGCTCTGTTCGCGTGTGACTGGCTCATGAGCTGTCAGGGGCCACACACCTGCCTCCGCGCATCTTTGGTGGCGCTGAGCTGGCCCCACACCGGCCTGCCGTGCGGGCGAGGGGGCTGGCTTCTGGTCGCCACACCGGCCTTCTCGGTGGGCTGACCGAGGGCATTTCCTCGGTGGCCCGGCTGGTGTCCACACTTGCTCTTTGGTCTCTGATTTCATACTTCGGGCCTTGGGAGAATTTCACTGTCGTCTGCTCTGCCCCCCTGCCCCTGGGGTACGCCTGCTCTTCAGAGGAGGCCTGGGGGTGGCTTATTTCTGTCCTGTTAAATGAGAAGCCTGCATCTCTCTGGGAGGGGCTGTGCCCGTCACCTGCGGGGTCCAGAACCGCGGCGGCCGTGCCGAGCGCTTCGGGCCTTTTCCTCCCACTCTCTCGTCCTTTGTGGTGAGACTCACAGAGACGCCATCACTGCCTTCGGCTAAAGGAGTATTGTGTTTTTTGGTTTTTTTTTTTAACAGAAGCGGAACAGAATTGGGAAGCCGTGGACGGCAGCCAGAAGGGAACTGAGAAGAAGCATTTCTTCATCAACATCTGCCGCAGACTGCTGCGGGAAGGCGGGGCGAGGGGCTGCCCCGAGGACGCGGCTGCGTGCTCTGTGGGTGAGTGCCACCCGGCCTGGGGCGTCGGGCAGTCTGTCTGTGGTTCAGCTCAGCCTCACCCGCTGCCTTCAGCAGATAAGGGAGGGCAGAAAAAGTGATGACTCGGCTGCTGGCTGTACCGGGTGCAGCCTGGGGCGGAGACCGTGGGGGCCCTGAAGGTGGCCCCAGCCTTCCAAGGGGGCGGGCACTGTGGTAGGGACAGAGAGCACTCTGTTGGAAAATGCTTGGTGAGGAATGACATCGCCAGGACTTGGGTAGAACTGGCTTTGGCGTTTTAAAAGCTTTGTATTATCTGGAGTTGCTCAGAAGTTAAGGGGACAGGAATCTAATATTGTAGCCCTTGTCCGAGAGCACTGTCCCCTCGGGTCCCTTCTGCCGTGGTCGCGTGGGTCGGGAGCTGTCGTCCTGCGGAGACGGTTCGGTGTGATGTACGGGTTTGCAGCCCATTTGCTGCCCCTTCAGATGCGAGTTGGAAATGACGGGGGGAGAAATTCGAGTCTCCCACAAGCGTGGAATGAGGCGTAAATGCGGGTGGGTTTCAGGAATTATCCCACTCGTCAGAATCGGTGCTGAGTCGTTCTGAGCAGGCCCAGCCGTGGCCACGCCTCCATTTAAGGAGGACATGGCAAAGAGTTTCAGAACTCCAGAGTAAAGGGCAGCTGAACCAAGAACTGAGTGGTCCGCTTCTGGGCTTGCCGAGCAGGCTTAGTTCATGTCCGCTGTGTTCTCGGGACACACATGGATGGGCCTTTCGTCTGTGCTTTTCCAAGCCCTGCGTCTCGGGGGAGCGGAGGCCCCCGGAGCGGGGAGCAGTGTTAGCTCACGGCATGGGAGCCCAGGCAAGCTGGCCCATCCGCCTCCTGCAGGAGGCCGGGGGAGGCGGTTTCTTTCTCGCACTTCGCTGCGAAGCTTGGAGGTGGCTGCCACCACCCGGCCAAACTTGTTACTCAAGAAAATCTCACCGGCCATTTGGGCCAGGCTGGGCCGGCAGGGGCCGCGGCGCGCCTGCTGGGTCTTGGAGGAGTTTTGGTGTCTCTTTGTGTCCCTGTCATTTCTAATCACGCCTTCTGTTTTCCCCCTTTCTGTTTTACAGTTAAGAATGAAGTTAAAAGTCTGGGCAAATTTATTTCCTCTCCCACAAAACAGAAAGCAAACATTCAACTCTCTTATTCAGATGGTGACGTTTGTGGTGATAACAAGAAAATACAAACCAATATAACGCTTGTGTGCAAACCGGGTAAGCGTTAATTTTTTTTAAATGTGTTTTATCGGTCATGCTATCACAGTTGTCCCAATTTTCCCCCCTGCATTCCCTCCACCCAGTACCCTCCTCCTTTCCAGCAGTCTCTCCTGCCCGCCCTTAGTTCATGTCCGTGGGTCGTGCGTATAAGTTCTTTGGCTTCTCCATCTCCTGTGTTATTTTTGACGTCCCTACCGGTTATTTTGTCAATTTTGTACCTACCACTTATTCTTATGGCCTGCACCCCCGCCGCCCCCCCCTTCTCCTTCCGTGTCCTGCGCCCGTCAGCACCCTTGTCTCCAGAACTTTCCGTCTGCCCGGAGAGACACTGTCCCCGCTGAACACGAATCGCCCTTCCCCCTCGCCCGGCCCACGGCAGCCGCCCTTGTCTCTGCCTCCGCAGGCAGGACAGGCCGTGCGCCCGCGCGCTCACAGCATTCGTGGGACGAGCTGTAGAATCGGAGGGGGGGGGCGGGGGCAGGTTTGTGGGCGCAGTGGTGATGGTTCCCCCCTCTCCCCCGACAGGCGATCTAGAAAGCGCCCCGGTATTGAGAGCTGCCCGGGAGGACGGCTGCTTCTACGAGTTCGAGTGGCACACGGCCGCCGCCTGTGTGCTGTCCCGGACCGAGGGCGACAACTGCACCGTCCTGGACGCCCAGGCAGGTGCGTGTCCGAGCAGCGCCCGCCGGGGGCGCCCCTGGGCCTGCTCCGTCATCCAAGGCGGTGCTTGCCCATTTTAGGGAGGGAGGGCGGGACCCTTCCTGTGGGAGAGAAACGCCCGGACCGGGGACCAAACCCGCAACATGGGCATGTGCCCTGACCCCGAGTGGGACCTGCGACTTCTCGGTTTATGGGGTGACACTGGAACCCACCGAGCCACACCAGCCAGGGCCTGCTTATTAGGCTTTTAAAAAAAATACTTTCTAGGAGTGTTTTAGACCTGATCTGCTTTAAAATGACATTACTACTGTTGGACCCAAACTTGGAAAATCTGAAGTTTGAGGTTTGAGATGATGGCAGATGTGCCTTAAATTCCTGGTCGCAGTAGGTGTGCCGAGTCCAAAACCTGGGGGGCACAAGGGAATAAGTCACGTTTGCAAGGGCTTTTTTTTTGTGTGTGTGTGAGTTTCTGGCCAAGAAACTGACCTCAGGGAGACCCTTTGCGAAGGTCGGTGCGTGGTGCTCACCCCACTTCAGACGCACTGCTTGTTTGTTTGACCGGCAGCTTCGGGCTCTGAGTAGGATTTTCGGGTTAACAGTGGGACAGCGTAACGCATGCGTCTCCCGGGGACCTGTCGGGAGCTGTGCACCTGCTGGCCCGAGGGAAGCGCCTCCTGCCTGCCTCTTCGGTCTCCACGCCCCTGGGAGGCTCCGGGAAGAACGTCTCTGCCCGAGGCCGCAGGCGTCCGTCCTTCTTGACTGCGGTCCAGCTGACCTCCCGTCCATGCACTCGCTGTTCCTGCTCTTTTGCAGGGTTTTCCTTTGATCTGTCCCCGCTCACGAAGAAGGACGGGTACAAGGTTGAGACCGAGAAGTATGACTTCTACATCAATGTGTGTGCCGCGCTGTCTCTGGGCCCCTGCCAGCCGGGCTCGGGGGCCTGTCAGGTGTCGAAGAGGCAAGTCCCCGCGCTCGGTGACAGTTTCTCCTTAGGTGTCCCGTGTAGCAGATGTCTCGTGCAGGACCGAGGTGTTCTTTGCAAATATCATGGCTTCGAAACGAGCCCTCAGACACTCAGAAGATGCAGCCTGCCCACCAGTGGGTGCTAGGAGTTTAATTTCCCAGAGAAGGGGCAGCCACACCCTTGCAGAAGAGGAACAGGTTTACATAGTGCCTCACTTCTGTGTAGCAGGCTCTTCTCAGCTGTTAGACAGTTAAATCGAGTTTCTTCATTCACTAGTTCAGATGAAGTGAGTTGTACCTCCGCCAGCTGTGGGTCTGGGCTCCCGAGTGGGAGTGGGGCGGCCCACTTGCCCTTACTGGGCTGACAGATCCTGACTCAGGGTCAGGGTGATTTGCAGCCCCGGCTTGTGGTCACAGCTGCTCGCTCACCCACCCTGCATCGGGCCCCTCCCCCAGGGTCCCAGCCCTGCACGGCGCTATCTGGTCTCGGCATCTTTTCTGAGAGGTGTTTGCTTGTTTTAGTGATAACAAGGCTTGGAACTTGGGACAGAGTAATGCTAAGCTTTCCTACTACGATGGGATGATCCAGCTGAACTACAAAGACGGCACACCCTATAATAACGACAAGCACACACCGAGAGCAACGCTGATCACCTTCCTTTGTGACCGAGACGCTGGCGTGGGTGTCCCTGAGTATCAGGTAGGAATGTGCTGTGTGGGCGCATGTGTGTGCCTGCGCACGGCGCCAGGGAGAGGCCGTCGGCCTCGAGAAGGCAGGAGGACGGAGGGAGGTGTTGCCGCAGGGCTGGTGATGTCTCTGGAGTGAGACGAGGCTCTCACCGTAGGTGAGGTAGGAGCTGGGGTGTCCCTGGGGGCAAGCCATCTGGTTGCTCCCCAAGACTCACACCCAGGCCTGCCTGCTGTGGCCCTTTATGTAAAAGCACAGCTATTTTTAACCTCATTTCCCGGCCAGGTTATCCCCTCTTGAGATTTTAATTAACCTTTTAGATTTGCTCAGACCCAGGGGCAGTTTTTGCTTTCCGAGCTGCTCATTCGGTGGGCTGCACCCCCCCGAGATAGCCCACCAGCCCGCTGGGTGGGAGCGCCAGATGCGCAAGCGTGGCGGAAGCCTGCCTCATTCCCACGTAACACGGGCTAGATCGCCACCTTGACTTTTCCCTGGGGACGCTTCCTTTTAACAAGATGAGGTGGGCAAAGCAGCCTTCCTTTCCTGCGGTGTTTATTTATAGAAAATGTACCTGTCATTGTATTTTTTTTAACGCTGGTTTTGCGTAATAGTCCTGTCCCTCTTTGCCATTCCTCCTCCTCTCTCCTTGTCATGTCATTAAGGAGGAGGGGAACTCCGCCTACAACTTCCGGTGGTACACCAGCTACGCCTGCCCGGAGGAGCCCCTGGAGTGCGTGGTGACCGACCCCTCCACGATGGAGCAGTACGACCTCTCCAGGTCAGGTGGCGTCAGCCTGCCCTTGGCCCTGGCCTGCGTCCCTGGGGGGCGGGGGTGGGGGGCGCGGAAGCCTGGACGAGGTCGTCTAAGCCTGGACGAGGGGCATGTGACTGAGTGCCGACGGCGTCCAGTTAGCTCTGGGGTGTGCAGAACGCGTTCTGATAGGGGTCTGGCAGCCTCTGTGGTACGAACCGGTCTTTGTCACGAGGCCTGGGTTTCAGCTGCATCACTGAACTCAGTGACAGTCCAGGAGTGTGGGGGCGGTGGAAGCTGTGCTGCGTCCCGAGTTCAGTGGGAGCCGTGGGCGTCACGCGTCACGGCTGGTGAGCCAGCCTCTAATTGACTGGGAGGGCGTGTTTTGTTCTGCGTTTCTCTGACTACTTGGAAAGGAATTGTCAGAATGGAACCCGTGGGCTTTAAAAACATTCACTGTGCTTTGCAATTGCAGGCTGGCGAGATCCGAGGGCGACCACGACGAGAACTGGTACGCCCTGGACAGCGCTGGCCCTCACAACACGTGGAGGAAATACTACATCAACGTGTGCCGGCCCCTGAGCCCGGTGCCGGGCTGTGACCGATACGCTTCCGCCTGCCAGATGAAGTACGAAAACCGTCAAGTGAGTCTGCCCGCCCGGCCGTCTGCTGCTCCCCGCCCACCTGCCTCGGCGGCAGGGCGTGGTCACTCCGGGGCTCCCAGATCCCGAAGTGGGGCCGGCCGCTGCCGCCGCGCCTGGGTGCCACTGGGCGTGAGTCCTCGTTCAGGTTTCAGCCCGAGACAGACCTGGGCATGGATGGCCTCTGGTCACAGTGCAGGGGGCAGAGGAAGCTCCCTGTGGTGTCTGGCTAGCCCAAATTCAAAAGTACCCTTGAGTGCCCAACAGGCACCTGTGAAGAATACTCTGCTTCCAAAAGCTCTTGCTCCTGGCTGAGTAGGGAGAATCACTGATCCAAGCGTGTGCCGCGCCCAGGCACCAGGCCACCTTCGCCGTCGGGCGAGCGTGGTCACTGCCAGCGTGTTGTATGATTCCTTGTGCTTCTGCACGGTGCGTCTTGAAGGCAGACGCGTGCTTCGTTCACAGTGACATGTCGGGAACGTCACCTTCCTGGCCTGTGCTCCAGCAGCTCGGGGCGCCCGGTGCGCCGCGGTGGAGCACGGGCCCCGTGGCGTGTCTGCGTGCCCACGTGGGCACCCTGTGGGAGCAGGGCCGCAGTCCGGTCAACGCTCGGTAGTCACAGGTGCAGAATCATCTCCTCGCTTACGTTGGCTGCCCCAAAGCAGTGCCCTCAGCTCTTTCACAGGCATTTGGCCTGACGGGCGCGTCCCCCACTGGGGTGGAACAAGAATGTGCCCTGCGCCCTTGTCTCTTTTCTGCCCGGAGGACCAGGGGATGGGACGCCGGGGGGCGGGCAGCGCGGGGCCCGGCGCCGCTGGTTCCAGGCAGGGTGGATGGGGTCTGAGCCGCGCCTGTGATGCTCGTTAGAGGGATGGCCTCGGACAGGGCCGTCCCTTGTCTTCCTGCTGTGAAGCAGGGGCAAGAGACTCTGCCAGTGTAGTCGTGTCGAGGGTTTAAGTTCCCACTTGGGTGAGACCCGTGTTCCCAGAGGCACGCGTTTCCCGTGGGTGAGAGTGCTTGTTCTGCGTGCACTGATGCAGCGATCGCGGCGACTTCCAGACCAGGGACCACGGCGAGTAACAAGGGCCCGCTGCGCTAGCGATGAGCTCAGGGGGCCCTGACAGGCGCGTCTGTTTGCAGGGCTCGTTCTCCGAGGTGGTCTCCATCAGTAACTTGGGAGTGGCCAAGACGGGCCCCTCGGTGGAGGAGAGCGGCAGCCTCCTGCTGGAGTACGTGAACGGCTCCGCCTGCACCACCAGCGACGGCCTGCAGACCACCTACACCACCAGGATCCACCTCATCTGCTCCAGGGGCAGCCTGGTAAGGCGCGGCTCGTCCGCGGCCGGGCTCTTCCCGGCCTCTGTGGCCAGAGCTGGGCTGTGTGTCTCGACGGAGGCGAACGAGTCGGGGGTGGGTGGCACGCACGCACTTGCTCTTCGTTCTGCCTCAGTCAGCAAGGGAGGGAAACGGGAGGAGGCCAGGAGCGCATAGTAGGGCTCCGTGCCTGTGCCGCAGCCCGTCGTCTTGTTGCTGGTAGGTGACCCTCACCGCGGGGTGTTCTGCCGACGGGAGGTTCCTTTCTGAGCTGCAGGGCCTGCCCTGCGTGGTAGTTCTCACCAGTCGGTGACCAGGGGTCACGGCGGTGGCAGCACAGGCCTTGGCATGGGTTCCGTCCCCACAGGCCACAGGCTCTGAGGCTCAGTTCGCGTCAGGCCCGTGGACTGACAGGGAGGGGTGCGTGTGTAATGCATTCCCGGAACGGCACTGGGAAGTCAAGGCTGGGAAGCGGGAAGGTGCTGGCGGTCCCTTTGGGCTGTGAGTCCTTCACTTGGGCTCTGGGATGGAAGAGCGGACTCCCAAGTATGAACGCTTCGGGGTCGTTCTCTGCAGCCCCACTTGCTTTAGAAAAATACGCAAAGAAATACGTAACATAAAGTTCACCATTTGCCCATTGAGGGGGGGGCGCTATGTTTCGTTCAGGGGCATTAAGTGTATTCACGGTGGCGTGTGCCCACACCAACCTCTGTTTCCAGAACTTTGTCATCTCACACCGAATTGCTTTTTCCCCTGGAGCGTTACGTTTATATCTGGGCCAAGCGTTTCCCGGAGAATTGCCAGACTGTTAGATAAATGCGGAGTGGAGGTACAGGAATCCATGTTTATTACTTAACGAATTGTTTAGAAGTCCACTTGGTAAGTGTGCGTTGCAGCTTCTTCCAGCTTCATTGAAACGAAGTAGCAGTACCGTGTTCTCGCTTCTCAGGAGTCTGGCGGACTTTGACACTTACATTCCAGCTGTCCTGTGGACCCCAGGTTCTCTCTTCTTTGCCTCCACGTGATGTTTTTCTAAGAGATAATTTCTTTAGAGTTCCAGGAGGTCTCTCTGATAAGGGACGGAGTTACCCACGGCCCCAGCACGGCCCCAGGTTGTGCCAGGCAGGGCTGTAGAGCCCAGACCGATGTACACGCCCCAGGGAGCGGAGCTGGGGCTCCCTCGTCTCCCCTCAGTCTCAGGAGGGTAGTCCTGGCGGCCCCACCCCGTCTAGCCCTTGCCACCTTCCTGTGCAGTCTGGTCTGGTTTCTTGTTGCCATGGTGATGCTGGGCGGTTCCAGCAAGTCCTGTGACCCCTTGCGTGGACAGTATTTTTTAGTTTCTGGAGCCGTTTCACACTGTCACTGTATGTCTTGTGTGGAGCCTGGTACGTGTGTGGGCTCAGGAAGTTCTCAGTGAGTACAGAAGGTCGTGTCTGCGGAGAGTTGTACAAGTCACAGAACCCTCCCGGTGGGAGCTCAGATCCTTCTCGCAACCACGCTGCTTTTATGTTATCGTTGGAGACGCTGAGAGGGTGGGGTGCCTGCACTTGATGGACAAGGTGTGGGCTGGGGTGACTGCTATTTCCTTCGCCTGGAGCCTGCGCCTCGGTCTTCTCACCTGCGTGCAGGTGCCGGGCGGTCACAGAAGCTGCTTTAAGGGGTCCTTGTGAAGTGAGCTGAGAAATGCTCACGGGACTCTCAGCAATGCCTGGTATTCAGCAAACACGGCCACTCAGGGCCCCCGCCATACGTGGGGCGGGGGTGCTGTCCCATAAGGCAATGTGGCACACGTTTGGGGTCCCTGTGTTAAAATACCTGGAGAAGTGCACAGGTTGTGAGGTATTAACAGCTGGGTGCGTTTTCACAGACGGGCACGCCTGTGTAACCAGACCCCCGCCATCTAGAAACAGCCCGCTGGCAGCACCAGGAGTCTCCCTGGGGTCCCCTTCTGGTCACGTCTGCTCTGACCTCCAACACTCAGGCCCGTGTGGCCTGTCCGTGAGCTCACATACATGAAGTCATATGCTCTGCAGTCCTTTGTCCTGGTTCATTGCACCCCATGCTCTGGGTGGGGAGCGGCTCTCAGAGGCACGGACTTGGACTCAGACTTGGGTTTAGGTCCCAGCTCCACCACCGACCGCCGGCATGGCCCCAGGTGCACCTCTCAGCCTGCACACCTGAGAGAGGGCAACCGCACAGCGAGAGTACGGAGGGCACGGGCCGCGATCGGAGGAGGCTCACGAGCCTGCTGGTCGGCACGCGGCGAAGTGTTGGGAGATTGCGGCTGTCCTCACGGGGTGCAGCTGGAACACTCTCGGTCCCATCGAGTTCCGCTTTCTCAGATGGAGTGTCGCTCTGCGTTTGCCCTTGCAGAACACCCACCCGATATTCTCTCTCGTGTGGGAGTGCGTGGCCACTTTCCTGTGGAACACGGAGGCTGCCTGTCCCATCCAGATCACGACAGACACAGACGAGGTACGTGTGCCATCCTGTGGCCTGAGCTGCCCGGACGCTCCCCGCCCTCCCCCCCCCGACTCCAGATCCGTGACCCCTGTCACCCTTCCCTCCATGTTGACGGTAGGTCCCCAGAAGTCGTCCTTCGTTCTTCTCCCACTCCCGGCTCCCTGGTCATCGTAGGTCCCTTCTTTTTTCTTTGTCCCACTGTCCCTTTCATGGGGCACTGGCACCCCCGTGGGCTCTGGGGTTCTCCGTCACTGCAGACATCTGAGTGGCTAATACGTCACTCCAACACCCAAAGCGTTTCAGTGCCTGTCACCTATAGAAGCGGTCCCCAACCTTTTGGCATCAGGGACCGGTTTTGTGGAAGATTGGTGTAGGGGCACAGGAGGCAGAGCTCAGAGGTCAGGTGTCAAGGGGCAAGGCTGGGAGGGAAGGAGGCGGGAGGCAGAGCTCAGGCGAGCTGCACTTGTGGCCCGGTTCCTGACAGGCCAGGGACCAGTCTGTGGCCCAGGGGTTGGGGACCTTTGACCTGTAGGACACAGCCCGCCGGTTTCACTGTGATGCTCAGGGATTTAATGCCCGTTCCAGCCAGTCTCTCACCATCTTCTCTGCCTCGGTCGTGTGCCCGCTGAGGTCTGGGCACCTTGGCCTCGGCACTTGCCTGCAGCGAGCCCTGCAGCAGCTGCTCTGGGATGGTTCCCTGACCTCCCGAAGGCGGCTCCTGTTTTCACAGCCCTGGAAGCTTTTCTTTACAATGGGACCCGGCTCCCTCCCTCCCTCCTTGCTTGACGTCTTGCTAGGAGGCAGACCCTTTGGCCCCAAACCTAGGCTCACCTGAGCGAGGTCCCCAGCACAGGGCGGGTCCCCGGGGAGGGTAGGAGGCTGCACCCCGTCCTTGGTCAGTTCTTTCTGGGGTGTGGCTGCTGCTCCTTTCCCTGAAGGTGCTGGGTGGGCAGAACGCGGGTGTGGGGTGAGGGGGTGGGGCTCTCCACGCCTCCTAGAGGGGAAGGGGTGGTGAGGTACCTCCTTATCCTTCCCGTTGCCTTTAAAGTGCACCCCTGAAGCAGAAAACAGCACACTTTTTAAAAAGATTTTATTTATTCCTCTTTAGAGAGAGGGGAGAGGAGGGAGAAAGAGGGAGAGAAACATCTCTCGCTTGTGCCCTACTGGGGACCTGGCCCACAACCCAGGCCTGTGCCCTGACTGGGCGTCGGACTGGTGCTTGGTGGACCCCTTGAGGCCCACGCTCACTCCACTGAGCCACACCAGCCAGGGCAGAAAACAGCCCACTTCAGTGACTTTCTTAAGTTGATTTGAAAAGTCATTTGTGGGTCTCTCGTCATTGCCGACTTTTCCTTCAGAGGTCAGCGGTGGTCTTCTTGTTCAGGTAGACAGTGGCCTTAGGAGCATCCGGGTGCTTTCCCGCCTGGGCCCCGTGCCGGCACAGACCCGGGTGCGTGGGCAGGGCCGAGGCACATGCCCGGGCCGCTCCTCTCACTGGTCCGAGTCCAGGGAGGAGCACGGGGCCCGTGGCATCCCCCACCCCCACCCCCCCGTGCAGGTGTGGGCGGCGCTCTGGGGCCGCTGCGCCCTTGGGGACCTGGCCCGACGGCATCTCTTCCCGCCTGGTCCCCGCAGGCCTGCTCCATCCGGGACCCCAACAGCGGGTACGTGTTTGACCTGAACCCGCTGAACCGTTCCGAGGGCTACATAGTCTCCGGCATCGGGAAGACGTTCTTGGTAAGACGTTTGCGATGGGTTCCTGTTGGCTTTGAAATGGGGACACAGAGCGCTAAAGCCACCTGCCGCTGGGGCCTGGGACGGCAGCTGTCACCCAGGAGGAGACGAGGGTCTGGGTTTCAGGGGAAATGAGGTAACGCCGTCACCCTGATCCCAGCACCCTGAAGGTGCGAGGGTGTCACTCTTTGGAAGATAAGTTCGTCTCCACGCTGCTGGGCCAGCGTCACCTGGGAGCTTGTCAGAAACGGTCCGGCGGGCTGGGGCCGGCAGCTGGACGGAGCGAGCCCTGCAGCACCAGGCAAGAGGAAAAGGCAGTGACGTTGCCCTGTAAAAGGGAAACGAGCTGGGTGGCTAGGTTCTAGAATCTTCTGGTGGTGCTGCCTTCCTAGACGCCCCTGATGGCGGGCGTGTCTGGGGCAGCGAGGTGGAAGATCTGCACGTCAGCGCCGTTGGGCATCAACTGAGCACCCCTAGAAAGGGAGAAAGCTTCTTAGAGAAAACACCTCTGGTTTGTTTAAATTCTTGTGGCAAAGTCCACGTTGAAAACAGGACGTTGGCACGAGAACGTTCCGTGGAAATTGGACGCAGAGGGGAACTCTGCAGGCACGCGCCGCGCAGGGGAGCGAGCGCGCAGCCGGTCCCACGGCCCAGGGAGACACCTGGGTGAGCCGCGTGGCTCGGCACCACGGGGGGTTCTGCTCCCCGCCCTGCACCCCCCCCCATCGCCACTCCGGAGTTAGGTGTGTGCGGGGCGGGCTCTGACGGGATCACAGCAGGTGAGGGTGGACGTGGCTCCCTGCGCGGGGTGTGAGAGGCGGACGAGAACCTGGTCGAACCCTGTAGGGAACGTTCTCGGTGACCTGCATCCCTGGAGAACGCTTCCGTGTAGCCGGGGGTCGTCTGCAGCAGCACTGCGCACATCGGCACCCAGGGAGAGGCCTTTCCGCCCGTCTTCACTCCGAGGAGGAGTGTCTTTCACTCCAGCTTCGTCACTACGGGGCCTGTGGCCGGGTCTGCCTGAAATGATAGCGTCTCTCGGAGCTATAGGGGCATCACGTCATTCTTACTTTTAATCAACACGATCTCAGCCGCGTGTCCTTCTTCTGACGCCACCTAAAATACTGTAAAATTCTGGCGTGCGCACGCACGCACAGCCTCCGTCGTGCACGGCGGTTCCTTGTCGGAAGGGGCGCCTCTGCACCGGGAGGCGTGAGGACGTGTGGGTAAACGTACACTGAGCCTCGGAGGCAGTCGGCGGGCCGTGGTGCGCGGCCTCTGCCCTCGGCCTTCCGGACTGCCCGGGGCCTCACTGCCCCGACGTCGGGGCGGGGGAGTGGAGCGCAAACAGCAGCCCTTCCGCCCGGTGGGGCCGGGGCTGCGGGCCTCGGGCCTCGCGTCTGCGCGAGCCCTGCAGCCTGAGTCCGCTCGTTTGTGTGTTTCCACCTGACCCGCAGTTCAACGTGTGCGGCACAATGACGGTCTGCGGGACCCTGAAAGGAAAGCCGGCTTCCGGCTGCGAGGCGTCCACCCAGACAGCCGACCTCAAGGACCTGAAGCCAGAGCGGCTGGTCGGGCTGGAGAAGACCCTGCAGCTCTCCACGGAGGGCTTCATAACTCTGACCTACGAAGGACTGCACTCAGAAGCCAAAGGTGAGCCCAGAACTGTGTGGTTTTGTCACCGACGCGTGTCCTGGCCACTCTGTGACCAGCACCCTTTCTGAGGGTGACGTCAGTGCCCCAGCAGGGTCTCAGAGTCCTCCCGCCGCGGGGGGCACGCGTGCTCCCTGCCGCCACGTCCTGGCATTTGCCCGGGTCCCCCGGACCTGATCCTGTAACTAGAGAGGTTGCCGGCCACGGAGGCCCCTGCTCGTTCCCTCGTCCAGGCGTCCTTCCTCCGTCGTCCCTCTGACAGGGGATGGTGTCACTGACCTTTCACCCTGTTTCTTTCAGGTTCCGACAAAGTGGTGGGTGCCAATGATAAAGTTACTTCTTTTCCTCCTCTTCTCCCGTTCAGTGCTCACTGTGTCTCACGGATGGTTTTGCTCTTTTCTGCATCTGTGCCGAACAGCAGGGGCTCGGTGTGATAAACACAAGATCTGGTTGGAGACCTGGGAGGGGGGTGCTGTCCTGTGTCGGGATGCCAGGTGCACGTTGACGGTCGGTTCTCACCCAGGCCTGGGCCTCGCCTCCCTCATCAACAATGCGCCCGTCCCCTGCTCAACCACCCCCTCACTTGACAGGTGACGAAGGCCCGAGATGGCCCTGTGCCCTGGACAGAGCCAGGAGCTCGCTGGTGGCCAAGGCTAGGGTCCAGGTCTTTGGATTCTAATCCCGGCTTGGCCGGTGAGCCCATTTCTCTCTTGCAGGCGAGGCCCACGGAGGCCCCCGGGTGCAGCCGTCCGCCCGGGGCTGCATGTTAGTTAGTAAGCAGCAGGGCTGAGCCTTGAACCCACGCCCGCGTGGCTTTTGCTCTGCGCTCTCCCCGCTGCTACGTGGTGAGCTCAGGCCAGGGAAGCTGGTGTCGGGGGGTGAGGGGGGGTGGGTAGTGGGCGGTGGCCCTGCTCCCCGGGACTTGTGACAGTCTGTAGTCATTGGTGAAGTTCATGCGTCACGCCTCGGGCTCGTAGATACCGGAAGCCCAGCACACCAGGACGAGAGCGGTCCGAGCAGGCAGCAGAAGGGTCATTTCGCGATTCCCGGGGAGGGGGCTGAGGACTGGGGAGTCGAGTCTGTTTGGGGGCAGAGACGGTGGGCCTGGGGCTGCTGTCAGCTCTTTGAAGGGCCGTCCTTCAGAAAAGGCACTAGGCCCGTGCCGTGCCGTTTGTCATTGGGGTGGGGTGCAGGAGGACTTGGGGGTAGAGCCGGCGGTCGGGACCCTTTGCTTCACAGACGGAGAGGTCTTCAGCTTCCGGTCACCGCAACCGCGGTGCCCAGGAGGCCCCAGGCTGTTCTTCTCTGCCATTCTTCTGCCCTGCAGTCGCAGAGCACCGTCTGGAAACGAACCAGCTTAGGCACCGGCTGACACGGGATTCTTTCTTGCGTCGTAACTTGGGGGACGGTTCCCCGTCTCTTACAGGGTTACTGCTGTGGCCGTGCAGCTCCAGCCGCGCACACTCGCTCTCTGCGGGGCTCGCGTCCAGGCCCCCCGTGCTCCGGGGCTGGGCTCCTTCGTGTGACCTGCTCTCCGGCTGTGTTGCCTTAGGCTCCTCCCTTAACCGCGCTTGGCTGCGGTTTCCTCTGCGGAGATCGTGGGAATCCACGTGTTCACGGGGCCCTTCCCTCGGTGCGCCCTCTTCCCCCCCACCCCCCGCTTGCCTCCATTTCGTCTGCGCCCCACACAGCAGCCCTAGGGGCGTTCTCGGCGCTGAGCACACGCACCCAGAGTGGAAGGCAGCGCGCGCACGGTGGCATCGGCGCCTGCTGCTGCTTTCTGGGGGGTCACCCCCCCCCGCCATTGCTCAGTCCTCTGACCTGCGGGTTCCCGCCCACCCTCCCTTCCTGGGCCTTGGTTCTTGCTCCCGCTGCCCTCAAAGCTCTGCCGTCACGATGGCCACATGGTTCATTTCTTCACCTCCTTCCCATGTTTGCTCAGATGGCACCACCTCAGGGGGCCTGGCCACTGCCTTTGAAACTGTCACACGCCATCCCCATCACCCTTGGGATTCCTCACGTCCGTCCCTGCTTCCCCCTTCCTTACGCTTCTCGCCTCCCGGCCTGTCTCGGGCTGCGTGTCGTCTGCTTGCCGTCGGGGCTGGTGGATGGGAACGTGAGCTCCATCTTTCACTCCCGTGGGTAGCAGGAGCTTAGTGATGTTGCCGATTGAGTCCATAGAGGAGAGTTACATTGTTTCCTGACGTTTCCGTTGATAAACAGATGCTGCACTTGTATATTTTACGGAATACAGGGTGGGCCAAAAGTAGGTTTGCAGCTAGTCGTGTGCAAAGTAGCACAGTAGTTACTAGTGACGCGAGAGGGACCTCTGTGTTTCTCGTCTTCGCAACTGTAAACCTACTTTTGCCCACCCTGTGAACGAATGCCAAGACGTTAGGCTCCCGGTAGAACCCTGCCTGCACGTGGGTCACTGCTGCGGTGACAGTGGCCACCCAGGTTCAGAACAAGTCCCTTGAAACTCGGCTGGCGCTGTGACAGCGTCGGTTTGGAGGTGGCCTTGAGGCTTGTCCCCGGTGGAAGCGCTGTCCTGGGGCTGCCTGTGTCAGCGCCGCTTCTCACAGGCTGGCCTCGTTCCCCAGGGACCGGCGACGCCTTCATCATCCGCTTTGTCTGCAACGACGACGTTTACCCCGGAGTCGCCAAGTTCCTGCACCAGGACATCGACTCCGCCCGGGGCATCCGGAACACTTTCTTTGAGCTGGAAACGGCACTGGCCTGCGTGCCGTCTCCAGTGGATTGCCAGGTTACGGGTGAGGCCTGGGGGGCCGGGCACTGAGAAGCCAGGCAGGAGCGTGTGCACGCGTGTGTGCAACGCACAAGTGGATGTGCACACGCGCATGTCTGTGTGCATGTGTGTGCATGTGAGTGAGCGTGTGTGGGTGCACGAGTGTGTGTGCATGCATGTTTGTGTGCGTGTAGGAGTGTGTGCCTGCAAGTATGTGTGCGCATCGGTGTGTGCGTGTGTGCGTGAATGGGTGTGTGCATGGGCATGAGTGGGTGTGTGCGATCAGTATTTCATAGGCAGCATGTCATTTGTTACACTTCTTTGAGTGATGCCTAGATTTGGAATGTTTTTCTTAAAGAGAATCTGGGATAATTAGTGGTTTTAAGCTATATTTTGGGATCAGAAGCTGCTTAAGAACAGAGAAGAAAACTTAGGGGAGGAATCAAATACACTTGTCAGAGCTTCTTACTGAGGAAAAAAAAGAGAATGAAGGTGGACCTGAGACACTGAGCAGTGTCCCCAGGAGCCCTCAGCCTCTGCGGGGGGGCCCCGCCTCCATGTCGATGGCTCACTGTGCCCCCAGCAGCTTGGAGGGTTCGGGTGGGTGTGAGTTCCTGCGGACCGCCTCACTTCCGAGTTACGCGTGTCCGGTTGGTGCAGCCTCAGCCCTCTGGGGGGGTGAGGCCGTGCCCCACAGCTGACAGGCACTGGTGTCTGGAGTGTCCCTGTGTGTTCCAGACCCGGCTGGAAACGAGTACGACCTGAGCGGCCTGAGCAGGGTCAGGAAGCCGTGGATCGCTGTGGACACGTCGGTGGATGGGAAAAAGAGGACTTTCTACCTGAGCGTGTGCACCCCTCTCCCGTACATCCTGGGGTGCCACGGTGAGTTCGGAGCTTTGGACTCAAGTTCTGTTGGCCTTCCCTCCCACCCCCCCCCCCCCGCAAACGAACCTCCCGGCCCGGCTCTTCCAGGCAGTGCTGTGGGGTCCTGCCTGGTAACAGAGGACAGCAGCTGGAGCCTGGGCGTGGTGCAGATCAGTCCCCAGGCCGCAGCCAACGGGTCCCTGAGCCTCGTCTACGTCAACGGGGACAAGTGCAAGAACCAGCGCTACTCCACCAGGATCACGCTCGAGTGCGCGCAGACGTCGGTGCGTGGGCGGCGAGCCCGCAGGCCTCGGGTCGGCATCGCCGTTCCCGTGCCCCTCTGAGCAGAGTCTCCCGTCTCGTTCAGAGCTGGCCCGTGTTCTCCTGTGTGTGCCCTCCCCCCCCCCCCCCAGTCTTACGTGGCTCATAGTGCAGCATACTTTCATCATGGGGGTTAAATGCGGACTCCTTTTTTGTTTTTGTTTTTAATAAATGGGTAAAAAGTAAGCTGTTGGTTCCGGTTACAGGGATCGCCGACGTTTCAGCTGCTGGACGAGTGTGAGTACGTGTTTGTCTGGAGGACGGTGGAAGCCTGCCCAGTCATCAGAGCGGAAGGTGAGGCGCGGGGCGGGCCCCCCAACACGGCACGCTCCAGCAGCGCCCGGGTGCAACACGCTGCACTAACCTGAAACGCCCAGCAGGGGGCGGATGAGGTTCTTTCTTTTACTTTCTTTTATCTTTAGGGAATTTTTTCCCAGTTACAGTTGCCATACAGCATGATACTAGTTTCAGGTACAACGCAGTGACTAGATGTGGATGGGTAACTTTTTTTATCCCCGAGTCATTGCCCTCCGCTGCGCCGCCCGCCGTACCAGGCGTGTTTCCCTCCTGGGCCTCCTCACGCTGCGCACCCACCCACGTGGGCCGCTGGTTTCTTGCATTGAGCAGATCTTCATCCCGGCCCCAGGTTTTTCTAGAAAGCTGTCGGCCGGCAGTCTGCGTTACGGGTGTAAATAAGCAAAGTGAGACAGTGCGGAAGCAGGCGTGAAAAACGGTGTGACTTCTTCCGCAAAGTGCGAATGCGTGGGCCCTTCACCTGCGTCTTCTCGCAGGGGACAACTGCGAGGTGAGAGACCCGAGGCACGGCAACCTGTACGACCTGAAGCCGCTCTCCCTGAACGACACGGTCGTCAACGCCGGGGAGTACACCTACTACCTCCGCGTCTGCGGGAAGCTCTCCGCCAGCATCTGCTCGAACGCCGACAGGTCCAAGGCGGTCTCGGCGTGTCAGGAGAAGCGGGGGCCCCTGGGATTCCAGAGAGTGGCAGGTACCGCGGGTGTCTCCTGCTCTCCTTGCGAGGCGGTGGGGTCAGGGCTCGAAGATGTTAGGGGAGCGAGGGCGTCCTTCTCCCGTGGGAAGTGACCGCCGTGTTCTCACAGCGCAGCTCCCGAAGGGCGCGTCTGGCTGCCGGCTGTCGTGGCCAGAACGGGTGCTGCCAGCGCTGTTAGACTTCACCTTGACTCTTACTTAGCAACACCAGTGACTGGTTCCGAGGTTCTGTTCCTCTTTATTGCGACCTCAGGACCCACAGAACCAGCCAGCAGTGGGTGCTCTGAGGTGGCGCTTTGTAGAAGCGAGCCGAAGGGGACACACTCAGTCAAGGATTTGGCTCAGACTTACGGGGCGGCTGTTGGCCATCGTGAAGTCAAGGTCGCTCGTGTCACTGCCCCCAGGGGCCACGTCGCAGGAGTGACGCTCTCTTTGCCGGCCCGGCTGAGGAGGGTCTGTGTGTCTTCCGTCCGGCAGTGCGTCTGTCATGTCCCCGCCTGGGTGACAGAAGCCTGGTTCTGCTCTTGTTGCTGTGACGTGACAGGGAGCAGGGGACCCTGTGCCGGTGGGCCAGGCGCGCTTGGTCGTCTGTTTGTTCGGGGTTTGTTCCGGGTCGCATGACGCAGCACGTGTCTGTCGCGGTGAGTGTGCGACCCGGGGACTTCCGGAGCGGATCCCGGTTTGATGAGCGGCTTCTCCGCCAGGTCTGCTCACGCAGAAGCTGACTTATGAGAACGGGCTGCTGAAGATGAACTACACGGGGGGAGACACTTGCCACAAGGTGTACCGGCGCTCGACGACCATCTTCTTCTACTGCGACCGCAGCACCCAGAGGGTGAGAGCTCGAGCCCGGGGCGTGTCTGCGGCCGCGGGGGCCGCTCCTGTCTTCACGGACTGAATCGGCTCTCTCCAGACTGACTTTAAATGCAGGGCTCACGGGGCCTGCGATGGGTTTGTGTGGATTTCAGCGAACGTCACGACCCCTTAGCGTTTTCATCCTTGAGAGTCACAGTGTGAACCGCAAGGGTTCCCCACGTCACGCGTGTGTCCCTCTCGCCCCTCCCAGCCCGTGTTTCTCAAGGAGACGTCTGACTGCTCCTACTTGTTCGAGTGGCGCACGCAGTACGCCTGCCGCCCGTTCGACCTGACCGAGTGCTCGCTCAAGTAAGTCGCTGCCCGCGCTCGCGCGTTCTGGACGGGCGGAAACTCGGGAGGGCCGCGCTTGAGCGGTGCGCGCGGTCCGCAGCACGGGGTCCAGCGTGCCACGTGACTTCTCCGTGCCTGAGTTCCTTCCCGGGAAACGGAGGCGCTGGGGCAGGTTAGCCCCCAAATCCTTCACCGCTGAGTCTGGGCTGCTTCGCGTTCAGGTTCATGGGACGTGATTGCGGTTGAAACAGAAACCTGGTGTGAGTCGCAGGTGTACGCGGAGCAGAGTGCTGGGAAGGACTCCCGCTGGCCTCTGCTCGTCCCTCGGGCTCTGCCGGTCTGGGGTGCACGGGCGGAGAAGGCTCGCTCCGCTCCCCGCCCCCCGCTTCCCGGCACCGTCACCAGTTTCAGAACATGTGTGTTGCTGCTGGTGGCTGGGATGGCCTTCCCCGCCTTGTTCACGGGGCGATTCTGAGGGATTAGAAGCTCGCAGACAGCAGGCCCTACAAGACCACGTGATGGGACTGGACGTGCGGAGAGATGGCACCGCCCCGTGTCCCTTACTTAGCCTGCTCCTGTCGTGTCCCTTAGCCTGCTCCTGTGGAAGGAAGCAGGCTGCTGAGGTCGGAGGGTCCCCTCCTTCTGTTTCCGAAGTTCCAGAGAATCAGGCGCCTTTGCGGTGGCTTCACGCTTGGAACGGGGCTGCCGAGGCAGCTTTTTAATCTGGCTTTTTGTCGCGTTTCCCTTTCGCCGGTGACACGGCGCCTTGCTCTCCTGTTGTGCCTGAGACTGCTGGGCTCTCACGATGCTGCGTGCCCGGGAAGTCACGCCTTGCCAGTGGGCCCCTGGTGGCCGCGCGGGTTTCCGGTCACGGATCTGTGCCCGCTCTGGGGTCGCTCGGCTCGGGCAGGGGCACCACTTCCGGGCTCGTGTGCACGCGTCCCCGTGTCCCCGCGCGCTCCCGAAGGGCTGCGTGGGAGGCAGCCCGCAGGCCGAGGGAAGGCGCGGTCGTCGCTTGGCTCTCAGGGCTGATCGGCGGGGGATGGGATTATAGATTCAAAATAGCGTCCTTTCTGTTTCAAAGGCACTAGGTTCGAAAAAACTCCTTTTCGTTAAGCACCCTGAACGGCTGGGGGAAGTTCGTTGCTGGTCTTCCTTGTGTTTTTATTCCATTCTGGAATATTTTCTGAGCTTTTTCTACCGTCTTTTGAAAATATTTAAAATTTCTAATAAGTTTTTCTATTTCTAAGGATACTAATTATAAATTTTTAGTTTTTTTTTTCTTTTTAAAAACCCATGGTCCATTCCCTGAATTATAATTCATTATCTCTTAACGTTTGCCTTAAACATTGTTTTTTTTGTTTGCTATTTTTAAAAAAGATTTTATTTATTTTTAGAGAGAGAGGAAGGGAGGGAGAGAAAGAGGGAGAGATGTATCAAAGTGTGGCTGCGTCTCGCACCCCCTACTGGGGACCAGGCCTGCACCCCAGGCATGTGCCCTGACCGGGGAATCCAACCAGCGACCCTTTGGTTCGCAGAGCCGCACCCAGTCCGCTGGGCCGCACCAGCCAGGGCTAAACATGTAGACTTGATGTAACGAAAAGCGAGAGCTTCTCCAGCAGCACGGTGGCGTCGGTGCCCTCACCGCGCCTCCTTGGGCTGGCAGCCCGCGCGTGAGCTCAGGCCTGTTTTCTTGCCTTCAGGGAGCTCACTGTGCCGGTTTTTAAAAATCATCGTTGCTTACCTGACTGCGTACGTTCGTTTTCTCTGACTCACCATTCCTTTTCTCATCTTACCCTTCCATTTGGACGTCACCATTTTCCTCCTTCTCTAAGCCCTTCGTTTGGCGTAAGTGCTCCTCACGGTGCTGACTGGCACGCTGTTTGCCGCGGGTCCCTGGTGGGACACAGAGCTTGTGCCAGACATGATTCAGCTTCTCGCCGGACTGTGAGGGACCCACACTGTCAACGTGGCCACACAGCGATTCCGTGGCCACAGCTGGCGGCTCCTGGGACGCGTGGGCCAGCGCTGCCTGGCGGTCCTGGCAGAGTCAGCAGGTTTGACTCTTGGTGTTGCTTCGAAGAGGCGTACCCCTCCCCTAGCCAGTCCGGCTGAGCCCAGGGTTCCAGGCGAAGGGCTCTGTTTGGGCCTGGTCGGCCCTTCGAAGGTCCCCGTGGGCCTCCTGTGCGCACTGTTGCCGAAGAGTCGGCTCCGGATCAGCTGTTCGCTTTCCTTTGTAGATAAGCTGTCTTTTCTGTGTATGTGTTTTTGTGTGTGTTCTGCAGTTTCAGTATGATTTGTTTAGCTGTGGATTCGTTACTACTTACGTTCTTGGAGCTTGGCGCTTCGTAAAACCGAAGATGCGTGTCCGTTACTGAGTTTGGGACACTCGCAGCTATTGTGTCTTTGAATGTCGCCTCTGACCTGTTCCGCTCTTTTCCTTCAGAACTTCTTCTCCCTGGGTCTCACGTCCCCGTGCTGCCCACCTGTCTTTTAAGGTCTTTTTCCTTTCTTTCTGCACCGCACGCGGTGTCCTTTCCATTTTGTTGGTGCAACACTTTCCGTTTTGCTGGTTCTCTTATCAGCTGATTTTAATTTGCTGCTTTGGCTGTTCGTTGCCTTTTTTAAATTTTCATGACTTTTTTTTTCATTCTGAGTTCTGAGTATGGGCTCTCAATAGCTAACTGCATTTGGTGCTTTTTCTGATTCATGACTTCTCCCCTCCACGCCACCCCCGGAGCGTCATATCCTTTTATTACAGTTTCAGTTTCTTCTTTTACGTCTTTAATCATTTTAAGACTGTCACTGTCCGATGCTCTGTCACCTGAAGTCCTCGAGGGTCCGATTCTGCCGTCACCCAGGTCTCTCCCAGATGACCTACCGCTTAACGCCAGCTCATCCTTTGCTCCTTTCTCTCTTATGCCCATTATCGTCCATCAACTGTCAAAGTGTCTAGAATTTTCTCTTCTGGAAACAGTGTCCTGCCCCGGTTCAGGCTGTTTTTGTCTCGTACCTGCGTCACCAGCCACCTCAGAGCTGGCCCCCTGCTTCCCCGCTGCCCACCCCCATCCCCGGATACAGCCAGCGCAATGAATGGTTAGGATGCTCCTGTTCAAGCGGATGCCGCCAGGCCGCTGCGTTGCTGAGACCCTTCCCATCACAGCGGCGAATTTCCTGTCTTGTGTGGGGCTGTAAGCTGAGGCCAGGCGCTGAGCAACCCAGGTGCTGCTGGTTACCTGTATCACCTCTCACCTCGCCCCGGCTCTCCGACTCCCTCATGTGAGCTCCGGGCCAGCTGCACGGGGCTCTTGGCTTTTCCACCTGTGCCAGGCTCGCCCTGGTGCCGCAGGCCCTGGGCTCTCACCGCTCCCGCTGCCCAGGTCTTCTTCCCTGGGCCCCTGGAAGGCTGGCTGTTCCTTGTCCTTCCGAGTCTGCGCGGAGCCACCTTCCCAGCGAGGCCTTCGCTGACCACTCCGCCGCTCCGTCTCCTCCTCCCCAGACTCGATGGCCGCCTTCCCTGGCTTTTTCTCCTGGCTCTGACCTGATCCACTGTACCCCTCAACGAGTCTATCCTGTGAACAGGCTTTTCTTCCACTGGAACTTCTGTAAACTTCTGAAGGTTTTTATTGGTTTTGTTTACTGTGACACCACCATCATAGTACTTTGTATGTGTTGGATGAAGGAATGACTGCCTTTCATTCTCCGACGTGCTCGGACCCGAGGAGCGGTGTCTGTGGTTGTCCCTCTGTCCCTCCATGTGGACTGGAAGCTGGCCTTGCCCCCCAGCAGGGCTGTGCCCGGGGCCGGGGTGGGTCTCCCTAACTGTCTGCCTGGGGGCTCGGGTAGTAAGAAAACTAGTAGCTGAGTGGAAGGGTCAACATCAGCCTGTTTTAATTTGAATGACCACTGGTGGCCTCAGGTTTCGACAGCAGGTGGCCCGCCCTGAGAGTGGTCGGTGTTGGGGGCACCCCAGCGTCCCAGCTGCCCCCTCAGTCTTCTCACTGGCCTGAGTGTGGTGGACACTAACTTTCAGGCTTCGTGTTTGGAGTGTTTGGTTAAGATATAATTTTGTTGAACTAAGCATTTTTCCCTCTTCATTGAACTTCCTGGGTGGCACTGGTTAATAATTACACAGGTTTCAGGTGCACAAACGCACAACACGTAATCAGCACCCTGTATCGTGTGTTCACCACCCCAAGTCTCTGTCCATCACCCTTTATCCACCCCCCCATATCTGCCTCCAACTCCCCCACCCTCCGAACTAAGTCTGAAGTTGCGCGAAGTTGGGTTGTCACTGATCCCCACCGCGCTGTGTGGGGTGCTCCCGCCTGAAGTCCCATCCCTGGGGAAGGTCCAGCTCCCAGGGTGTCGGGTGGACGGCGCCCGCACCCCAGGCCCTGGCAGGCGGTGTGCCAGGCGCTCAGTGAGGGTGCAGTGGGACCTGACCAGAGTGCTCTGCTCCCCGCAGGGACGCGGCCGGCAACAGCTTCGACCTCTCGCCCTTGTCACGGTACAGTGACAACTGGGAAGCAGTCACCAGCACAGGGGCCACCGAGCACTACCTCATCAACGTTTGCAAGTCTCTGGCTCCGCAGCCGGGCACCGGTGAGAGGATCTCGGTGGGCCGGCGGCTTGTGGTCGGTCTACGGGGAAGTTGGGCAGGTGCCGGTTTCTTGGAAGGTGCATCCGCTCTGTGACAAGGGACTGGTTTGGCTGAGGAGCATCAGGAGGACTTATTTCAGGGGCTTAACAGGCCGACCCCTGGAGGGGCCCGGGATAAATCCGGGCCGAAGCCTCTGCTGGGAACATTGTAACCTTTTCCAGCATGAGGAGGTGGGGGTGGGGTGGGCAGAAAAGATCATGGTGGCACGTGATTCCTCGGCAGGACAGGAGCCGGGAGGATGGGACGTGCCAGCAGGTGGGGGCCTGCTGTGTTTGCTGAGAGTGACACGGGCGGGTGGCCCTTCCCCAGCGCAGGAGGAGCTGACCGCCCCAGACCTTAGTGCTGGTGGCCAGGACGGGGGTCAGGTGCACTTGTGGGACCGGGCGCCACCCGCAGGGACCATGGTGCCGCCCACAGCCTCTGGAGTCCTGCAGACAAAACTCGTCCCGTGTTCGTGGGGCTGGTGTGAGCCACCTGGTGTGGCTCAACTCCAAGGGGGCTCTGCCTTTCACCTCCAGAGAGTGGTTTTCATCCTCTGCGTGGTTTGAGGCCGTGGGTCCCCTTCCCCTCGCTCTGTGCTGGGCAGATGGGGGACACTGGGGTCTCAATCCATGATGCAGCAGGACAAGTTCTTTCTCCAGGGCGGATGGCGCAGACGTTTTGGGGACTGGGAAAGGGGCGGAGTTCGTGGGGCCTTCTTGGTTAAGGACAGCATGTGAGTGTAGAACATTTAAAATGCTCCTTTGGCTTCATCTGAGTATTTTAGCTTCGTTGCTCCCGGGTTCAGAAGTACTCGGCCCGCTGTACCTCGCATTCTCCCGAATCCCTGCCTGTCCCCGTCCATCTCTGGTCACACTCGTTTGAATGAGTGAGAACCCGTGGTGTCAGTATCGTCCGATTTGCATAAAAGAAGAGGGTTTCAGAGGAACTGTTGGAATCAAATGTGCAGCGTGTCTGACGTCACTTGCCAGATAAAGTTGAATTCCAGACTGGAAAGTGACCGAAGGTAACGGACCCCCTGTGTCTCCTGTGGCAGAGCCGTGCCCCCCAGAAGCGGCCGCATGCCTGCTGAACGGCTCTAAGCCCGTGAACCTGGGCAGGGTGAGGGATGGCCCTCAGTGGATGGATGGCGTCATTGTGCTGAAGTACGTCGACGGCAGCTCGTGTCCGGATCGGATCAGGAAAAGGTCGACCACCATCCGCTTCACCTGCAGCGAGAACCAAGTCGTAAGTGACACAGCCGCCTCAGTCCCGGGGCCGCAGCTGCGGGGACAGTCAGGATCGAAGGGTCAGTGAGCCCGGCCTCTTCCCTGGGGACGCGAGTCGAGGGGCTCAGGGGCGCGGGGTGCCAGTGGGTGAGAGGGCAGCGTCGCCTCCGCCCTGGGGTCCCGGAGCACCTTTCCGCTCCCGCTCCTGACATGCTGGCCCTGGCGCTCCCATTGCAACTTCAGAATCCGCTGGTTCTGGTTCGGGTTTGACCCGGCTGCCCAAAGACTGCAGAAAACTGACACTGGACCCTGTGCCCTTGGTCTTCACGGTGGTGACACGTGCCCTGCCTTTCCCTCCTGGCCGGTGTGCGGGTCAGAGAGGAGGGGTCAGTGCTGGGTGGCGAGTCTTGCACGGCCAGTGCGCGGTGGCCAGGCTGACCCTGTCTCTGGGACCTGGGACCCCTGTCCCAGGCGGTCTGTCTGGGCAGCTCTGTGGCTGAAGGTTTCTGGGGACTGCTGTTCACCATGGTGGCATCTCTGCATGGGACAGTGAGGCGAACCCAGGTGCTCTGTGTAAGAGGAGGGTTGCAGCTCGTTTGGGAATAGGGTCAGGCTGGACCAGCCCTCTCCACGTCAGGGCAGACCGCCCGCTCCGTCCAGCCGCGTGGTGGGAGGAGCGGGACGAGGGACGCTCGGGGACCAGGGCCAGCCCTCTGGCCGGGAGAGGCAGCCGAGGTTCCTCTCGGGCAGGCTGTGCAGAGCCTTAGCTGGGCCTGGCGAGCCCCCGGGGTCTGGATAGACCTTGGACTCCGTCAGGGGGCCAGGGGGCTCATGGCAGAGAAGGAGGGAGCTGCCCGACCTGTGGAGGGGCCGCGAGGGGCTCTGCGTGTGGCTGGACCAGCGCGGCCTCCCCCAGCGGGTGTGACCGCTGAGCCGACTGAGCATGCCTGTGGTGACGGGAAGCGTGGGAGACACACAGAGCCGGTCTCGGCGGGTGCGGCGGAGGGGCTCGCAGGGTCAGTGGTGGGCCTGTTGTTTTGTCCGTAACAACAGATTTCGGTTCACTTCTTTCCAGATTGTTATCACTCACCTGCTCATTTGTGACCCACAGTAGCCCTTTGAGTGGCCTTGTCCACTCTGCCCCAGCCTTGCCCTGCGCCGCAGCTGTTCAAGGAGTGGGAGGGGTACTTATTTCAGGGTTTAACAGACCGACGGAGGGGTCCGGGATAAATCTGGGCTGAAGCCTCTGCTGGGAACATTGTAACCTTTTCCAGCATGAGGAGGTGGGGATGGGGTGGGCAGAAAAGATCATGGTGGCACGTGATTCCTCAGCAGGACGGGAGCCGGGAGGACGGGACGTGCCAGCAGGTGGGGGCCTGCTGTGTTTGCTGAGAGTGACACGGGTGGGTGGCCCTTCCCCAGCACAGGAGGAGCTGACCGCCCCAGACCTTAGTGCTGGTGGCCAGGACAGGGGCCAGGTGCACTCGGGGGAACGGGTGCCACCCGCAGGGACCATGGTGCCGCCCACAGCCTCTGGAGTCCTGCAGACAAAACTCGTCCCGTGTTCGTGGGGTTTATGCGGCCCCGCCCACACCTGGTGTGGCTCAACTCCAAGGGGGCTCTGCCTTTCACCTCCAGAGAGGTTTTCATCCTCTGCGTGGTTTGAGGCCGTGGGTCCCCTTCCCCTCTCTCTGTGCTGGGCAGATGGGGGACACTGGGGTCTCAATCCGTGATGCAGCAGGACGAGTGCTTTCTCCAGGGTGGATGGCGCAGACGTTTTGGGGACTGGGAAAGGGGCGGAGTTCGTGGGGCCCTCTTGGTCCCCTGCTCGGAGCTCTGGCTCTGGGGGTGCATCTGAGTCACCTTGTGCGTGTGCAGCCCCCGGTGGTACCTCAGGAGCACATCCCGCTCCCTTGCTTTCTCCAAACCTGCCCCCTTTCTGAGATGTCGGGGCAGAAATCTCGTCCTTGGGGGGTGCTGGCCCCGTCCGAGGCAGGGCACTGATGGTGACCACGCCACGGGGCCCGTCAGCGACCTCTGTCCTTGGCTCCAGAACTCCCGGCCCATGCTCATCAGCGCGGTGGAGGACTGTGAGTACACCTTCGCCTGGCCCACCGTGGCCGCCTGTCCTGTGAGGAGCAATGTGCACGGGGACTGCCAGGTCACCAACCCTGCCACAGGTGAGACACCGCCGGTCACCAGCCCTGCACGGGGAGGGGCCCCGTGTGCAGCGGGGCAGCGGTTGCCCCGGCAGCAGCATCTGGCCTGGGTTCGGCCTGTTCTCCGGGACCTGTCCCCCTCGGGTGCCTCGTCGCGCCCCTTGGAGAGGAGACTAGCTGTCTCCCTGAGAGCGTGCTCCCCGGGACTGTCCCACCAGCTCTCGGCTCGCAGGGCTGGTTACAGCCAACCTCCCTGGAATCTGCCAGGTTAACCGGGGGCACTTCCACGGAGCCTCTGTGCTGGGGACCTGGGCGATGCAGGCGGCAGTCCTCCTGTGTCCTCGGGAACCCTCGTGGCTGCTGGGGCCCTGCTCCAGGAGCAGCAGGGTGCGAGGAGCCGCTGTCTCTGGGGAGAGATGGGCCGTTTCACCAGTCAGGGTGCTGGAGGCCTTGCGATGCAGGCCGGCCTGTCAGGGGCATTTCTAGGGCCGTGTCCGTGAGCAGGCTGGGGTCTGGTGGTGAGAAGTCAGAGATTCAGACAGCCAGGGTGATACTTGCAGGCAAATGCTGGTGATGGGTCCCCCGCGTCTCAGCCCTCTTGCATCACCAGGTCCCGTCCCCTTCCTTGCAGGGCACCTGTTTGATCTGAACTCTCTAAGTGGCAGCACCGGACACACAGCTGCTTACAGCGAGAAGGGGCTGGTTTACATCAGCATCTGCGGGGAGAATGAGAACTGCTCCCCCGGCGTGGGTGAGTGTGCGGCTTCCTATCACCTGTCTCTTGTCCCCGAGGTTGTCTCTGCGTCCCTGTAGCCAGAGCGCCAAGGCAATGCCGAGATCACATGCTGTCCCCCCTCAGGGGGCGGCTCGTTGGGGGTGCGGGGGTGCATGCGGCCACGGGATGAAGTAGCAGACGCACAGTGTCTGTGAAACTGTGTTGGACCCCCTCTGAGTTACGAGGGTCAGCTGTGGGGTAGAAAGTGGGTTTGCAGGAGGTTCTAGAAAACCAGTCCCTGGAATCCACAGTCGTGTGTCTCTCCCTTCTGCCTCCTCCCGGCCCAGGGGCCTGCTTCGGGCAGACCAGGATCAGTGTGGGCAAGGCAAGCAAGAGGCTCACCTACGTGGACCAGGTCTTGAGGCTGGTGTACGAGGAAGGGTCCATGTGTCCGTCCAAATCCGGCCTGCGGTACAAGAGCGTCATCAACTTTGTGTGCAGGCCCGAGGCCGGGCCCGCCAACAGGCCCATGCTCATCTCGCTGGACAAGCCGACCTGCACGCTCTTCTTCTCCTGGCACACGCCGCTGGCCTGCGAGCAGGAGGTGAGCGGGGGGCCGGGGCCGCGTGGCATCGGGGAGACGCCTGGGTGCTGTCTCGGGGCTCGCTGCAGGGCACTAGGCCCCCACGCCCCGCGGATGCCCAGCGTCCCACCCACTCCTGACGGTCCCGGGGGCGCTCCGGCCCGAGCGCACACTGCCATGTAACCAGGCGTTCGGGGACACGAGTCCACCCTTTGCCCCCTTCTCTGTTGGTCGGCTCTAAGTTCTCGTGGGCCGTGGTGACTGGGAACGTGGTCCCGGGGGCTCCATGAGGTGGTGTGGCCTCTTTTACAGACGGAGTGCTCCGTGAGGAACGGCAGCTCCATCATCGACCTGTCTCCCCTCATCCACCGCACGGGGGGGTACGAGGCGTACGACGAGAGCGAGGACGATTCCTCCGACACCAACCCCGACTTCTACATCAACATCTGCCAGCCGCTGAACCCCATGCACGGGGTGCCGTGTCCCGCCGGGGCCGCCGTGTGCAAGGTGCCCGTGGGCGGGGCCCCCATTGTAAGTGCGGGGCGTCCGCGGGGGTGGGGGGGAACCCTTTTCGCGAGCGTCTTTAGCACTAAACCTGCGTGCCGTGTTCCTTGCTTTCACGGGGGAGTGACTCAGGCAGGAGGAGTGGGGAGGGGCCCTGGGACTGGGGCGTTCGGAGATCGCGGGGAAGGTGGGGAAGCTGCCGGCTGACGTGGGTATCGGGGGCCTGTGTGCTGTGGGAGACACGTGAACACACGTGTGCGGGCAGACTCTCCTGCGTCACATTAGCAGGCTTGAGGCGGACCCCGGTGGAGAAACATTGGCCAGAGCCCGGTTTCTTTGAAACGCACATCTCGTATCGTTAAAGTGCTTGTGAAATGCAGGCGCCGGCTTCAGTGAGCAGGCGAGGGCTCAGGGCCAGAGCGGCCTTGTTAATAGCTAACGTTCTGCCTTGAAAGCTGAGGCTTTTACACCAGCGTTTATCCGGGTAGATGTGGGTCTTCACGAGCTACATTCACGTTTTGTCGGGGCCTTGGCAGGTCTGTTACTCGAAGCGCATCTCAAAGGTGGTGTATTTTGTGGGCCCTGCCCTAACCGGGCACTGTCGGGAGTGGGCAGGGAAGTGGGCCGTGAGGTGACGAGCGAGGCCGCAGCCCCACGGGTGACGGGGCTCCGCAGGAAGTGCTTCTGTGTCCTGCCGTCCAGCAGTGCGGGCTGGGACCCGTGACGTGGGCCTCCGTCGGAGCGGCTCCATCTGCTGCATGTCATCGCCCAGCGACCCTTTCCCCGATTTTCACGACGCGCAAACGCTCCGATCGGAGCGCGTGCTGCAGCGTTGCGGCCTGAACACGTCCCGAAGAGTGTCGCACGCTCACACTCGGTGCACACATGTGTGCCAGCCCCGGCCACTCACCTCTCTGTCCTGTGCGCGCACCCCCCACCCCCGAAACCCGGGCCGAGCTGCGAAAGGAGGTGGGGAGCAGGCCTTGCCCCCCTGGAAGGCGGAGGGGGCAGGCGGCCCCAGCGCATGCAGCTCGGGGCGGGCGACGGTCAGCGTGGGGCGCGCACGGGGTCCCGCCTCCCCCCGTCAGGCCGCAGCAGACCGGGCGGCACTCTCGGTGTGGCTGCGGGGCAGCCTGGCACCGCCGGGCTTCCTGTGGGCAGAGGTAGAGCCGCTGTTGCCAGCCGCAGGATCCGAACCGATAACCCCCGAAGCTCTGAATTTTCCGGGTAGCATCTGAACGTCAGGGCTTGCCAAGCAAGTTGCTCTTACACCGGTGTCCTCAGATGCTGCTATTTTTAAGATGGATGGCGTGTAATTTTCGCAGTTCTGTGTTAACCCCTGAAACAGCATTTATGTCTTCGTCTAGGACATCGGCCGAGTCGCAGGGCCACCGATCCTCAATCCCGTAGCGAACGAAGTTTACCTGAACTTTGAAAGCAGTACCCCTTGCCTAGCGGACAAGCATTTCAACTACACCTCGCTGATCGCCTTCCACTGCAAGAGAGGCGTGAGCATGGTAAGTGTGCCACGTGTGCACAGGTAGGGGCTGCGTCGGGCGGCAGCGAGTCCACACTGGGGCCCGCGGAGCCGTCTCGGACCCGAGGACTCGGTTCTCGCTGCGTCCCCCTCGGAGCACGCGGCCGGCGGTGGTGCGTCGGAGCAGCGTAGTGAGCAGCGAGCACGCCCACCCTGAACCAGCAGGGCAGGGTTTGCACAGGGAGGCCACCGAACTTACAAACACGCACAACCTGAGTGTAGGACTGGTGCTCAACTTGGCCTACCCAGGCAGGGAGCGATCGTCACTGTGCTTGCAACCGTGAGGGTGGTGGTTGACTCTTACTCGGAAATTGACAGCCCTCCAGCACCTGCGGTCACCTCAAATTCGGAAGTTGGCCGATGAAGGGAGACCCCTGGAGTCGAGTTAGGTCCAACAGTGTCGCACACGTGACTTCGAAGGAGGCCGTTGATTTCTGTTCCACGTGCATTTAAAACGAGTATCTTCCTGTAGAGCCTTTGCATGCGTGTCCTCTTGACCTCCCGAGTGAACGAAAGAGGAACCGGGAGCCTGCGACCCCCATTTCTCTGTGTAACTCGGGACAGTGAGGGGACGGGCCGGGGCGCCCGCCTGCTGCTCTGGCTGCGGGCTCTGCTCCAGGCGCCCGGCCCCGCACTCTCCGAGCTGTGCTCCCGAAACCCCTGGAGCCCAGAGCTACTTCCCGCCCTTGGACGGGACGGACTGAGGCTGCTTGTGGGCTGGGCGTGTCCTGCCTGCCGTGACTGTTGTACCTCTTGCTGCAGGAGTGCCGCTGTGTTCAGTGACAGGGCTCGTATGTGTGTGCGTGTGCGTGCACGCGCGCTGTGATTGGCCACAGACGGGGGGCGGGCAAGAAAAGCCCTTCACAGCTGTGAGCGCGTGGAGCGGAGCTTATGGATGTGTTTATTAGTTACTGTGTTGTTTTCCACACAAACCACCGTGACCCGGCCTCGGCTCGCCCCGGGGGAGTCTGGTCCCCTCGCCCCAGGGGCTCAGGCAGCGGCGGGCTCGTCAGGGACGGGGCTTGGGCTGCCAGGTCCTGTGCACTGGCTGTGGTGGGAGGAGACCCGGCAGGCCTGGCAGGGAGGGGCAGCCGTAGTTGGGGGGCGGGGGCGGGGGCAGGCCTTCCCACGGAGACGCCCAAAGCCCCTCAGGGCCGTCGGGTGGGCGATGGTGCTGCCGAGGGAGGGGAGCTGTGTGCGGCCGGCCCCGTTCGGCTCTGCCTACGTGCGCCCGCGGCGTGGTGGGGGCGGGGGTGTCCCCCGAGGGGTGCCAGGTCATCCTCACCCAGAGGGAGACAGCGGGGCGCACACGGCACTGCACTCGTCCTGCAGACGGATCGGTGCTTGCGTGTTTTAGAGACAAGGGCTCTCCCACCGAACGTGTATTCTAGTTTGGGGAAGATTTTGAAGCCATTCTCTTCCCCGGTGGTTTTTATCTTTAGTGGAAACACTTTCCCCACCTAAGTTTCTAGAAAAAAGCATTCTCAGCAGTGACGAAGATAACATTCCCAACTGGTCACCTTAGCTGTGCCTGAGGCTGTGCCCGTGGCCGTGGCCGTGGCTGAGGGGGGAACGTGGGTGTGGGCTGCAGCTGCCTGGCCTGTGCGCGGTCCGGCTGCGGGGCGTGTCGCCCTTGTAGTAGACGGGTCAGTGTCTGGCAGTGGTGGCGTGGGGTCACTGCTTGTGCGTGTTGGGGCACCGGCTGCCCTCCTTCGCAACAGCAGGGTCGCAGCTTCACACACTCCTCCGTCACGATGTTTGAAGACCGCCCCCTCTCTTTGGGAGGTCACCCACGGACCTGGTGGCCTGTGGCTGCCTGCGGCCAGGCCCCTTCTCCTGCGACAGGCAGGGACCCAGCCCGGCCGGCCTGCGTCTCCACCACCGCTTGTGGGGTTGGTGAGTCGGGGAGGGTGCGGGCCCTACCCACGGGGTGGGGGGTGCCAAGACCGTGCTCGTCTCCCACACAGGGGACCCCCGAGCTGCTCAGGACCAGCGAGTGCGACTTCGTGTTTGAGTGGGAGACCCCGCTCGTGTGCCCGGACGAGGTGAAGACCGATGGCTGCTCCCTGATGGACGAGCAGCTCTACTACAGCTTCAACCTGACCAGTCTCTCCAAGAGCACCTTCAAGGTAGTCGCGCCCCCGGCCCGGGGACCTTGGGGGTGGGAGGGGGCAGTGGTCTGGGCTTTCCAGGGTCTGTTGTAGTTTAGCTAGCAGGGTGTCAGCGACCCCCGAAGGCCGTATGGCCACGGAGGCGGTGCCTGGAGGGTGGTGCACTTGGCAGGGGGTCCGCATGGAGGGGTCCTGGGGGGGTGGCTAACCAGCCGCAGCTGCTGGTCGAGGTGCACCTTAGGGCTGGGTGAGGATTAAGTGACCCTGTGAGGTTGCCTGGGACCCCTTCGTGTCACGGGAGAGGACCGGGAGGTGGCTCAGGATGCACTGGCGACCATGCCCCCGGAGGGCAGGGGCCCCGTGGAGTTTGTCCCCTTGGGGTTCGGCCTGGTGCACGAGGAAGAGCAGCTGTTCCGTTGGCTGCAGCGGTGGCGGCGGGGGGGCCTGTCTCGCTCCCAGCCTGCATGTCCTGGACGGGTGTGGACGAGGCCGGGGCCCCCTCTGGTTGGTTGCTGGTGGTCGGGGCATCCTAGGTCTCTGGGCCTGCGACCTGGGCATGAGCGAGTCCTGCGGCTGTGGCCCTGGCCTGGGCGTGGCAGCTGGTGAGCGGTGAGCTCGCAGCTGTGTGCCCTGGATCCTGTGACAGAGGCCCGGCCTGGCACGGGCCCTGCCGACAGGCGTGCAGCAGGTGTGAGCCTGCGGAGGGCGGGGCTGGCGATGAGGTGCGGCGTACGTACAGTTAATCACGGAGCATCCTCGCTGGGCTCATTAACTCAGTCCTCCCCACCCCCGGGCTTCAGGTGGGGGCGGGGCTTCGGGATGGCGGTGAGCACGCAGCCCAAGGCCTCCCAGTTGCCCCCGCCCCAGGCCCAGCTGCGGTGGATGATGCCACGTGTGTGTGCTGGCACCAGGAGGGGCGGGGAAGGAGGCAGGCAGGGCCTGGGGAGGGAGGGAGGGAGGGAGGGGTCCAGGAAGCGGCAGGAGGCCAGCCCTGACTCACGGCTCGCAGGCGCGGCCCTGCTGTCCCGCCCACGCTGTGGGGACCGCCCCCCCCCGCCTGGAGACCCCTTCACCAGCATGCGTGGTGTCGTCCGTCCAGGTGACCCAAGACGCGCACACCTACAGCGTGGGGGTGTGCACGGCGGCTGCGGGCCTGGACGAAGGGGGCTGCAAGGACGGCGGCGTCTGCCTGCTCTCCGGGAACAAGGGGGTGTCTTTCGGACGGCTGGCGTCGATGAGGCTGGATTACAGGCACCAGGACGAAGCTGTCATTCTAAGTTACGCCAACGGAGACAGTTGTCCTCCAGGTAACCCTCGGCAACGGGGGACGCTGATGTTCCCAGGGAAGGTGGCTCTCGGCTCGGCGGTGGGGGAGAAGGGGGAGCGAAGCTGCAGGTCCTGTCAGTGCTGAGACTGCGGGGGGGGCGTTGTGTCCTGAAGGCCCTGGGAGCGAGGGCTCAGGCCTGGAAGTGCGCTCTGGCCCCGCGGCGGGAGGCCTGCTGGGCTGAAGGTGCTCGGGGCGGGGGGACCCCGTCGGTAGGAGGTCCTCGACGGGCAGTTCTAGGCCACCGGTCGTCCCACCCGGCGGAGCACAGCCGGCGTCGCGTGGGCAGCCTGGGTCACGCCCGTGCTCGATTTCCAGAAACCGAGGAGGGTGACCCCTGCGTGTTCCCCTTCATCTTCAACGGGAAGAGCTACGACCAGTGTGTGCTGGAGAACAGGGTGAGGCTGTGGTGCGCGACGACGGCGGACTACGACCGGGACCACGAGTGGGGGTTTTGCCGACAGTGTAAGTAGCAGAGCCCGCCCGCCTGCCCGGCGGCACTGCCCTCGGGGCTTGGACCGCGCAGCTCAGGCCTTTGCGGCTCTCCGCGCCGATGGCGGTACCTCTGTGGCGTGCAGCTTTTCCCTCGTCAGGGCGGTTTCCCGTGATGAAAGGGCATGCTTAACTGTCCGTGGGGCGTGGTGCGTAGGCACACGCGTGGACCACAGCGGGGTTGGCGGGCATGCGTGGGGCGGTCCGCTGGGTGCCCTCGCTGGCTCGAGAGCCCCTGTGCCCACCAGTTCTCCACCGCGGTGATTCAGACCCCCGTCCCGAGTGGGCAGGGTGGCGCGTGGACATCGGGAACGGCGGAGGGCTCCGCCACCGCCTTTCTGCTCCGGGGCAGGCCTGGGCCAGGGGCCGGGGGTGTCACAGTGCGCCAGGCTTGGCGTCCCGACTCCTGAGGTGTTCACACCCCGGTGACGCGAGAGAACCCTGCTGATGGGTGTGGCCCAGAGCAGTGCGAATTCCCGAGGAAAGCCAGATGGGATAAAGGCGTTAGACAGACAGTGTTTAGTTCCCGCGCCTGGTCAGGTAAATGCAGTGAGGCATCGTGAGCGTTGAGCTTGCCGTAGTCTCGTTGTGAGGCTTGTGGTAGGAGGACCGTCTTCTCCTCCTGGTCTGCTGGACGCACTCAGACATTTTCGGGTCATCGCGAGGATCTCATTGTTACTTGGCTTTTTTTTTTTTAAGTCTTTGGTGCATTCATCCCATTTGAACGCCTGTCCTTGGGGAGTTGAGCTGGTGCCGTGGGGGTTGGGAGGGACAGAAAGAGACACTTGGCCTGGTCACGGGCATGACACAGGCCTGGCGGGCGCGGCGCGGGGTGGCCAGGGCGGAGCTGGAGCCCAGCGTGGGGCACGGGCTGCGTGTCTCTGACTGTCCCCCACCGTCCCCCTAGCGAACAGCCACCGGACGTCCGCCATCATCTTCAAGTGTGACGAGGACGCGGACATTGGCTGGCCCCAGGTGTTCAGTGAGACTCGGGGGTGCGAGGTGACGTTCGAGTGGAAGACGAAAGTCGTCTGCCCTCCCAAGAAGATGGAGTGCAAGTTCATCCAGAAGCACAAAACCTACGACCTGCGGCTGCTGTCCTCGCTCACCGGCTCCTGGTTCTTCGTCCACCAGGGGGCCTCGTGAGTGCCTTCCCCGCGTGCCAGCGGGGGCCTGTTCTCTGGTAGCGGGGACCTGACGTGCGTGCAGAGGGCCTGCAGGCCCTCCAGTGGGATGGCCTCGTAAATCTGAAGCCCCCCGGGCCTGGGTGCTCCCATGCTCCTGGTGGTGGCCCTGAGGTGTCAGGCATGGGTTGGAAGGCGGAGGCGAGCGGAACCCAGGGACGCTTGTGGTCAGCGGTTGCCTGGCCCAGGAGGCTGGGTGTGACTTGTGTTGGTGGGGGTGGCCGTCCGCGATGAGCTCCTGGGAGGCAGGTTCGTTTTCGCAGCCCTTCAGCCTGTGGGTTCTGCTTGCCCGAGGTTCCTCATTTGCGCCGCCAGCTCCAGGGGTAGGGTGCCGCTCTCTGCCAGGCGCTCTTAATTAGCCCTTAAGCATTGGCCTCGGGGGCAGGCACTTGGAGGCCTTGTCACCTTTCAGGTGAACAGCGCACCATTGTGAGCCACCGCCTGTCCCAGCTCAAAGCCCTCCCGAAGCACAGGCGTCTCGGGGTTCTCCTCGGGTGCCGGGGTGGCGCGCCCTGCCCCTTCTTCAGCAGGCGGGGTGCCGTCCTGTCTTCCCTTGAAAAGCTGCTTCCAGACGGGCTGTGGGCTCCAAGGCTGTCAGACGGGCGGCTTTCTCTGACGGGGCGGGAGGGGCTGCTGCTCCTCGGAGTCGGGGCCCAGGCTCAGCCCCCTGTCTTGGCGTCACCCCGCAGGTACTTCATCAACTTGTGCCAGAAAGTGTACAAGGGGCCCCTGGACTGCTCCGACCGGGCCAGCATCTGCAAGAAGAGCGCGTCGGGGGAGGTGCAGGTGCTGGGGCTGGTTCACACGCAGCAGCTGGACGTCGTAGGTGAGGCCCGGGCGCTGGGCGCTGCGTCTGCGTGGGGGCTGAGGTGTCCTCGAGCGGCCCGGAGGGGCCTGCTCAGGCTTGGGGTGAAGCCTCCGGGGACTGTGCCCGTGACAGTGTCCCAGGCTGCGCGGTAACCCCTGCGGCTTTAAGGGCTACGTTGTAGCCACTGAGAGGCCAGGTCTGGGCGCAGGTGTTCAGGGGGTACAGGAGGAAGGCAGGGAGAGCAGGGCCCCCCGAATTCCTGCTCCAGCAGGGGGTTCAGTGAGCGAGCATGCAGGTACGTGCGGAAACGTGTACTCAGGAAAGCCAGACAGTGACACGGAAACTTGGTAAGGGTAACGAAGGAGCACTTTTCTTGTAACGTCGGAGCAGTTGGGGCAATAGTGGTGAAGCTCCTCCTGGTAGCGTTCACCCAAAACCCCCGTCTGGGCTGGCGTGGAGTGCGGGGCTCCACCTCACGGCGAGTAAGGCAGGCAGGCGGGGCTTCCTCGGGGTAGGAACAGCGGGGGGGCGTCGGGGGCCCCGTAAGGAGCACACGCTCCCCTTGGCCTGCCCGACTGGACTGGGGCCCTTGAGCCGTCCCCATCGAACCACAGGGGACGGGACTTGGCTTGAAGCGGCTGACACTGAGAAAGAAGGGCAGGCGGTTCTGAGGGAGCCGCCTCCCCACTCGACGAGGATCCTGCCGGACTCCGCAGGCTGAGGGGAGAGCTGCCCCCCAGGCGGGGTGCCTCGGCCACCCTGCCCACGGTCCAGCCCCCCAGGAGTTTCAGTCACTGCAGCCTCGTGCTCCCGGGTGGCGAGTGGACGGTCTCCTGCGCCTCCCACGGGCCCCTGAGGAAGCCTAGGCTGTTGATGGCTTTGCTGGAGGTGGCGCTCATCTAAGGACACCCTTAGGGACCCCCATCCGTTCAGGGGTGCTTCTGCGGGGGGTCAGAGAGACAGCCTCTTCGTCCCGGGACCCCGCCTGTGCCCACAGTGGTGCTGTGGGGGTGTGTGAGTCTCGCAGCCCCGCGGAGTGGGGGCGAACTCCCTTCACAGGTGGGGCGGCTGAGGTGTGGGGCGGAGTGGATGTCCATCCGGGGGCGTCTGCGTGAAAGCCGATGCTTGTTTGGTTCTGCACCCCAGCCATTTAAGAATTTCTCTTTAAAGCAGTGGAACTCGAACAGAATTTACACGGAAGCCCAATGTTTAAAACGAATTCAGCAGGGGCGGCGTTGGATTTGGGCAGGGCCGAGGGCCTGGGCGTCCCTGGCCCTGTGGGAACGGCGCGGCACCCGGTGGCCGCGGCACCCGGAGAGCCCTGGGGAGGCTGGAACCGCTGCCCGTACCGTCTCCTCCGCGCCCTCTGCCTCGGGCGTGCGAGTGGGAGGGTCAGGTGGGGGGGTGGGTGTCCTGAGGACCCTGCCCTGGGCCCCAGAGCCACTGTCTGTCCACAGAGCAGGGGGCAGGCCGCCCCCAGGACAACCCCGGCAGCCACTCGCGGCAGCTCGGCCCCGGCACAGGGTTCACCTGCTCCCCCCCTTTCTTTCCTCTTAGACCCCGCAGGGGAGGGTTCTCAGCCGTTGCTTTCACCAGGTTATTTTCAGGCGCAGAAAGAACTCAACGTGGAACTGAAAGACCTGAGAAAACCCGTCGTTCTGTCCCCGGCTTCTCTCTCTATAGGGCGGAGGTCCGGCACCTGCCCCGCCCCGCCCCGCCCCGGGGAGGCTCCCGTGGCGGGGAGTGTCCTGAAATGACACAGGAGTTGTCCAGAACGGGCGGCGATGCCGGCTGCTGTTCACTGAGACCCCGCTCCGTGCACTCGCGGTGCTGGCGCTCTCCAGGCACCTCGGCAGCCTGTGGGGACTCCGGGCGGTGCCCCTGTCACGCACGTGCGGAGGCTGAGGCTCAGCAGGCCACGACCAGGGCCGTGAAACCGGGGGGCAGGAGGCTGGATTTGAGCCCGGGTCTCTTGCTCTGCCAGGTGTGGTGCGGCCAGGGGGCCGTGCCCAGGCTCGGCCCAGCCGCGAGGGGCCCAGGCGGTGTATTTTCTGAGAGCCGAACGTCTCTGCCATCCTGGTGCTTGGAATAGGCTGACTTCTGATGTTGAAGGGTTTTGTAACGCACTGGAGGTAACGTCCCTTCGACTGTCTGTGTGTTCCAGATGACAAAATCATTGTGACGTATTCTAAAGGTGACCCTTGCGGTAAAAACAAGACTGCGTCCAGCGTCATAGAGCTGACCTGCGCCCAGACGGTGGGCAGGCCTGCTTTCCAGAGGTGAGGGGGCCAGGGAGGGTGGTGGGGGCACAGGGGGAGGGTGTTGGTGGTCAGGACAGGGAGGGGCTGAGACTGCGGGCCTGGGGGTGGGCAGGCAGGGCCGCCCCCATGAGGAACTTGTGTGGGGACACGGTTTCTAGACTAACGTAGCCATGGAAAGCAGCATTTAACTGGCTTCCGCGTTGGAAAGTCATGGACCCACAGGGGCGTTGATGGGGGTGGCCAAGGCCAGTGTCCGAGTGGCCTGCCTGGGACCCATGGGCAGGCAGGTGGGGCTGGCCCCTGGGGTGCTCTCGGCATCTACTAGAACGCTCCAGGCAGGCAGCTCTGCATCTGGTGTGAGGGTGAGTTTGGCCACCAGGTGGAGCATGTGAGCCACTCAGTGTGAATGACTGATTCCCTCCAGAGCTGGGCTGGAAAAAGGGAGGAGCTCCCAGAATTTGTCCAGGGCCTTTCTCAATTTGTGAGATGAAAACGCTTGTCCGATAAAAATTCAAAAATCCAGGAGCGAATTGTTTTTCCACCTTTTAGATGTGGCACGGTTTCCAAGTTTAAAAAATGGCGTGCAACTCTCGCCTGCGTTTTCACATTGCTGAGGGTCTGGTGGGAAGGGAATGCATAGGCATCCCGGCCCTTCACAGGGAAGGCGGGGGAGCGGGGGCGGTGGCTGTTGGCGAGGACCGAGGCCCCTGCGGCCGGCCGGCTGGAGCCCCGAAAGCCGGGGAGCGTCCTCAGGAACGGAGGCTCTGGGCGGCAGTCGCCAGGCGGAGCCTCGCGCTGCCCTGTCCCCGGCCCTGACCGCGCCCCGGCCCCTCCTTCCAGGTTTGACAGGGACAGCTGCACTTACTACTTCACCTGGGACTCGCGGGCCGCCTGCGCCGTGAAGCCGCAGGAGGTGCAGCTGGTGAACGGGACCGTCACCAACCCTGTCAACGGCAAGAGCGTCAACCTCAGAGACATCTACTTCAAGTGCGTGAGATGTCGTCCTTGGGGACCCGCGGTAGATTGCACCGAAACCAGCAGCTCGGGGCCTGCCCTGGCGGGGAGCTGCGAGGACCAGGCTGCGTGCCTTGGTTACCGTGTTTCTAGTTTTGCTTCAGCCGAGGGAAAGCGTTGCTCGGTGGTTGAGTTTTAACGCCAAAGATGGTGAAGTCTCCCAAGTGTACAAATAGCCACCCCTCCCTCTTACACTGTCATAAGCTCAGGGGTTGAAGCCCAAACCTCCCCAAACTGTTTCTGATCGGGGGTCTGCGGGCTCATCAGCTTCTGAAAAACCGATCAGTTCCCTGGCAGTGTCCCTGGGGCAGCTGTTGGGGTCGGGTGGCCGAGGCGACTGGCACGCTGCGGGCAGAGTGAAGGTTGTGGGCTGCCGGACAGTTCAGGGAGGGCGCCTTGCTTGGGAGATGGCGGGGACGGGGGTCGGCACCCACCAGAGTCCCCTTGGGCTCCCAGACGGGCCGCCCAGGCCGGGAGCACGGGTGCGCCCCGCAGCCCCATACTCGCTCCCAGGACTTTGGGGCTGCAGGGAAGGGCCTTTTTAAAGGACTGGCAGAGTCACCGCCATCTTCCCTGTCCCTTCAGGCTCTTCAGCGCCTCTGGGGACATCAGGACCAACGGGGACAAGTACGTCTACGAAATCCAGCTTTCTTCCATCACCAACTCCCAAAACCCGGCTTGCTCCGGGGCCAACATTTGCCAGATTAAGCCCAACGATCAGCACTTCAGTAGGAAAGTTGGGACCTCCGACAGAACGAAATACTACATTCAAGGTAACTGCTTCTCCCCATCGTTGGTTCATGGTTCACGTCCTCAAAAAAGGACTTTGAAATGGTCTTGAACTAGTCTCCGTCCGTTGACATCTCAGATGCAGTTCAAGGCAAAAGCCCTGGGTCTGATTCTTGCCCTGTGTGCACCTGTCAGAATGGATGGGGCGGCCCGGGCCCCTGGGCTCCCCTCCCGGCCCGGCTCTGCCGCCCACGCCTGGCTTCCGGGCCCCCGGCCGTGGCTGAATGCGGACAGTGTGAGCTGTCTGCAGCGTGTGGAAGGGGCCGAATCCACCAAGGCCCCCTCGCTCCTCCTGACCCTGCTGCCCGTGTGCAGGCTCCCGCCCCCACCCCCAGGTTCCGCCCTCCACTGGAAGGGCTCTGACGGCTCCCCGAGAGCTGTTGTTACAGTTTGTTCCAGGGGAAGGGTGGCCATTGAGATCGGCCCAGGGAAGAGGCTCGTGGGGCAGGTTCCGGAGGGAGCCACGCGCTCTGTTGTTCTCTCCCTGTGGGATCTGAGTGTGGTACCAGGCCCGGAGGGTCACCAGCCAGGGGGGCTTTTACGGGGGCTCCGGTGTATAGGGTTGGTGGGTTGCCTGGTTTGGTTGGGTTGATTGCTAGTTGGTTGGTTGATTGGCTGAGAGTTGGTTGGCTCATGGTTGATTGGTTGATTGGCTGACGGTTGATTGGCTGACAGTTGGTTGATTGGTTGGTTGATTGATTGGCTGCCGGTTGACTTGCTGGATGGTTGGTTGAATGGCTGGCTGGTTGATTGGCTGACAGTTGATTGGCTGGATGGTTGGTTGATTGGCTGATGATTGATTGGCTGGCTGGTGATTGGCTGATTACTCACTTGGTTGCTCTCAGTCTCCAGGTAGACTGGTGCCGTGGGGCCAGCTGCCACTCCCAACCATGTTACTAGCGGAGGACAAAAGCCTTCTTTCGGGGCGGGGTTCGGGTTTTTCTTGCACACGACTCAGGGCTCCGCAGTTAGTGTCCAGTGGCCTGTGAGGAAGCGCGCCCAGGGGATGTTTGAGGACGTTTGAGGTGGACAGTCGTCGCACCTGGCTTAACGTCCATGCACACTTCCTGTAGACTCTGAAAAGACAAGCTCCGCCCGGGTGGGATGGCAGTGGTAACACCGCCGTGGCTGCGCCCCCTTCCTTCCTGGCAGATGGTGACCTGGACGTGGTGTTCAGCTCGTCCTCCAAGTGTGGCAAAGACAAGACCAAAACCGTCTCGTCCACCATCTTCTTCCACTGCGACCCTTTGGTGGGGGACGGGATCCCCGAGTTCAGCCACGAGACCGCCGACTGCCAGTACCTCTTCTCCTGGTACACCTCTGCCGTGTGTCCTCTGGGGTGAGTGCCGTGTGCTGGCGTTGGCGGGGCTCGCCGTCGGTCACTTTCCTCGTCGGGCGGGCACTTACCGACCGTAGCCCCACCCCTCTCTGGAAACTTAGCTCCAGCGTGAGCCCGTGTGCGTGTCTGCCGTCCGGTGTTTTATTGGGGAACACGCTCAGACGTTAGTAAGACCCAGAGAAGTGATGGAGGTAAACCCCGCACGGCCAGCGTGTCCTTGGCCCCTGCGTGTCACCGCCCCCGCCGCGCCCAGTGGCATCGGCTTCTTCTGTGCACCCAGTCGGAGGCCTCTGTCTCGAGTCTTCTCCAGTCGGTGGCCCCAGGGGGCGGGGCTTTTCCCCTTCTTTGTTCCCACAAATCTTCTGTTTGTGTTCCAGTACGAATTACGTGGTAAACATCCCTTACCGTGAGGGAATGAATTGAAAATACCCCACAGATTATGAAAATCAGCCGTAGCTCAGTTTCCCGTTAAGTTGCTGCCCCGAGGGCTTTCCGGTGAGGGGAGGGAGACCCCGGCCTCAGGGCCTGCCCCCGCTGTACCCACCTCGGTTCCGTGGCCCAGCCGGCTGCCACGGCTAGAGCCCTGCATCCAAAACCCGGCGTTGTAAGTGGCTTTCCCGTTGGCTTTGGTTTCTATGCCATCCACCTCACCGTCTCACGGAAGCTGCTTGGCTTCTGTCCTGAGCTGTAGGTCAGGGGGAAGCGAGTTCTTGCCGGGTAATCGCTGTTGTGCGCTCCTGGAAGAGGGGCCTGCGGCGGCCCTGGGTCACATCCTGGAGGTCTCAGACCAGCAGTCCGTTCTGCTGGGTTTTACTCTCCGTGGGTGCCGGTCCAGCCTCCCGCCCCGACCCCCAAAAGCCAGCCTTGTCCTAAGTTTTCCGGGCACGCGGATGTAAGGCAGGTCTCAGCAAACCTCTGAACGTGGGTGCCGAATAAGCAACGTACATGGTACAACCACATTAGGACCCCACGATGCGAAGTTAGCTGAAACACAGAAACGCATTCGGAAATTAAACGCGCTTCTAAATAATTGGTGGGTTGCAGAGGAAACCTTAAGTAGAAGTGAGAGCACACGTGGAACTGAGTGGTAAGGAGCCCCTGGCGTCAAACGCTGGGTGTGTCTGGGGTGACCCTGCGCGGCCCAGCGGGTTCCAGGTGCGCAGTTGCTGGCTTTGGGGGCAGCGTCTGCAGGGGACGCGCGTGTGCCCGTCCCGTCCTGTGGGGACAGCCCTGCCTTAGCAGACGGCAGCAGAGGCGTCCCGGCTGGCAGTGGTCCCCGTCCTCTCTGAGGGCCTGGGACCCAGCATGTTCGGCACAGGCGGAACGCCGTTCAGGGCGGGGTTGCGTGGTCGAGGCGCCGGTGGCCCTCTGGGGAAGCGCTTCCGCCCACGATTCTGGCACTGTTGTCGGCCTGGTGGCCCTCGGTGGCTGAGGGCCAGAAAGACTGGAAGTGTCCCTGGAAGTGTCAAGTGGTTGCAGCAGCGTCTGGTCCCCTGAGCAGGAAGGGACGCCGGCAAAGCTGTTTCTCGGTTTCCATCGGTCATCCCACCTGACCGCTCGGTGCCAGGGACACGCCCGGCTCTTCTCTCACGTGGGTGGCGGATACTGGGGCTGCTTAGCCGGCCAGGCGGCTGCGTCACTCGTCCTGCCTCCGGGGACTTGGCCTGGGCAGAGGCTGTGTGCTGTGCACAGTGGTGTCCGGTGGACGTCCCCCTGGCCGGTTGGCGTGGGGGCTGTGTCCCGGGGGCCATGTTGGGAGGGAGAGGCCGCAAGGGGCCTGTGGTCCCTGTCCATCCCCAGCGCAGAGGGCTGGGGTCCGGGAGACACGTGTGGTCAGCTTGTCTTTGCATCCGTGCCCTGAGAGCCCCGAGGAGGGACAGGCAGGGATCGAGAGATGTGTGTGTGTGTCCCTCAGCCTGCTTTCTCGTTCCCTCAATAACGGTCCGGGGGCTCCGGGCGGGGTCTTCCAGCCCGGTGTCCAACTCTGCTGCCTGCCCTCCTTACCGTAGCAGCCCCCGGCTGGCCTCGGTGTCCGGTGGGTCTCAGTCACAGTGTGGCGTAGTCAGAGCCACTCTCCGAGTTGGGGACGCCTGGGGACTTGGCAGTGGCGGCAGTGCCCCCGAGTGACCTGGCTTCCTTCCAGGGAGAACTTCGACAGCGAGGACCCTGGCGAGGACACGCAGGCGCACAAGGGGCTCTCGGAGCGGAGCCAGGCCGTTGGGGCCGTGCTCAGCCTGCTGCTGGTGGCGCTCACGGGCTGTCTGCTGACCCTGCTGCTCTACAAGAAGGAAAGACGGTGAGGAGAGGGGCGTGGGCGGGCCACAAGGTGCATCTTGAGTTCGGTTTTGAGGGGGGCTCACAGCAGCCCGAGCCCCGGAAGTGGGGTCCAGTTGCGTTGTGTGAGCATCTGCATCTCTGAGACGAGGTGTCCCTTTGGACCAGAGCACGGAGCCTGTCTCAGGTGTTCACACGAGGTTCCGCTGCTCATGTCACATGGCGATGCTCTGAGCTCTTGCCTGGCTGGCCTGTTTTCAGGACAGCTATCTCTGGATGTCCAAAGACGGACCAGAAACTAAGCACTCGTCATGAGCAGACTTCCTTCTTGCCTACTCTTTCCTCCCCGCCCCCCACTTCAATGGAGCGACCACTTATTAGGCACCACTGTGTGCCGGGTGTGATGCCACCCTCTTGGCTCCCCTCTCCCGGGTGCAGAGGCTCCTCACTCCTCGTGTGTGACTTTCTGGTGAATTTTCACATCACGCGTGACTGAGGCACGGCACTCGGAGCCCCCTGCGTGGTCATCCTGGCCCGGGGCAGAGGAGCAGGCCGGCTGCAGGCTCCCTGCCCTCTCTTACCTGCCACACGAGCCAGAGGCGAGCAGGGGGTCTGGGTGTGAGCCAGCCTGGGCTTTGTCACCTGGCGCCCGTGGTCTCGGGGTTCAGGAAGGTGCGGTCCCGCCACATTCACACGTGGAAAAGCCGAAGCACTCCTGTTCGGCGACTTGCTCTAGGCTTCGCCAAACCTCTAAGAGGTGGGGCGGGATTTGAATCCGCTTCGGTCTGATTCCACAGCGTTCCTGCCACTGAACTGGCTTCTCACCCTGCCGTCCTGGGTTTAGGGACCCGTCTGTGGCGGGGTGTGCCGGGGGTGGGGGGTGCAGGCTTCTCGTTAGAGCTGGGGGCGCCTGCCCTGCTGGTTCCGCCTGGAGTAACTGGTCTCTTGCAGGGAGGTGGTGATGAGTAAGCTAACCAACTGCTGTAGACGGAGTGCAAACGTGTCCTACAAATACTCAAAGGTAATTTCCCGCCGCCCCCTGCCACCACCAAGCTGCGGATAACACGTCACCACCGGCACTTTGAACTAGAAAAGGGGGAAAACATTGCCAGTGGCTTTTAAACCCAAACACGGTTGTCTTTTTTTTTTCCTTCAAGTTTTTCTTGTTGGGGTTACAGCTGATTTCCTTAGAACGTTTCCTGTTTAGGTTGCTACTCCTTTTTTGGCTGTTCTCAGAACGTATATATGGTAATGTCAGTTTTCGTGCCTCTGGCATGTGGATGCTTTCCTTCAGATAAATTTCCAGGAAGGAGGCGTTATTTGGACCAGAGGGAGTACACGCTGTCAGGGCCCCCCACGTGCGCTGCCAGGCGGCTTTCTGGAAGGCGTCCCAGCTCAACGTGCGCACGAGGCTCCCCTTCCCGGCCAGTGCCCACACCCCGGGCACCCCTGGCTCTTGGGGGCGGGGCCCAGACTCGCCGGCTCGCTCTCCTGCCCCGGGGACACTGTCTGCCTGGTCAGGCCTCCGCAGGAGCTGCCAGCTCCAGCCCTTGCTGTCCTCTCCCTGGTGGGGCACCGGGACCGTGGCGGCGCATGGCAGGGAAAGGCGGGTCCCAACGCGGGTGGGTGGTGGAAGGAGGAGGGGGGCAGAGGAGCAGGGTGGGGTCTCAGGTGGGCTCCGTAAGCTCTGCCTTGTGCCTGCAGGTCAACAAGGAGGAGGAGGTGGACGAGAATGAAACGGAGTGGCTGATGGAAGAGGTCCAGGCGCCCGCCCCCAGGCCCGGGAAGGACGGGCAGGAGAACGGCCACATCACCACCAAGCCCGTGAAGGCTGAGGCCCTCAGCTCCCTGCACGGGGATGACCAGGACAGCGAGGATGAGGTCCTGACCATCCCGGAGGTGCGCGTTCACTCGGGCAGAGGGGCTGGGGCAGAAGGCGCCCACCCAGCGAGGGCCCCGCAGAGGAAGATGCTCCGGGAGGACCGGGTGGGGCTGGTGGGCGGCGAGCAGGCGAGGCGGGTGCTGCCCAGGGCCGCGGTGCCACCGCCCGGGAACCCCGGCACCCTGGCCTCCTTCCACGATGACAGCGACGAGGACCTCTTGAACATCTGAGCGCCCGGTGCCTCCGGGCGCCCGCCAGGCGGTGGCCCGGCCGGGCACCTGCAACCAAATAAGACTTCACCTTGATGATGCTTCTGTCATTTTTGCCTTTAACAAAAACTGTTTCAAAAGGGAAGGATTTCTGTGATGGGGGAGAGGATGAGGAGGTCCGGCACCGCTCATCCGTGGGTGGCCACGTCGTGGAATGAGGTGTCACTCCCGTTGCCAAAGGGCGGTGCTGGGCCCGGGTTTTGCCCCGAGTCCTCAGGTGAGAGCATGGCTGCCGTGCGCTTCATAACCCGCGCCCGGCCGGGTGCCTCTGGGGACAGAGGGCTCTCTCTGTTTGAGAAAAACCCTTGCTGCTTTAGGCCCTATAGGGTATTTGGCCATTATATTTTAGCATTTACTTCTCTCCTCCTATTTATTGACTTTGACAATTACTCAGGTTTGTGAAAAAGGAAAAAAAAAAAAAAAAAGCAACAGAACACAACCACCCGGCAGACTCCCTCTGCCGGCCGGGGCCACGCCGGTCCCGCCGCTGCCGGGGGCGCTGCCAGTGCGGGTGGTTGCATACGCGACTCTGAACCAGCCCATGATGTAGCCTCTCAGTTAGAATACTCCGTCTCTTCCTCTTGGCTTTCTGTTTTCCGCGGGCGCACGCACGTGCACACACGCCCGTACGGGGGTCCCCGAGCGCTCCCCGCCTCCATGACGGCTGCAGCTTTTTCTGCATGACACCTGGAGCCCAGCGCCCTCCGCGCCCGGCGCTCCTGTCGCCGGCCCCCGCGCTCAGCCCGCCCAGAGACCGACTGTGTGTGTGAGAGCGGGGAGCCGAGATGTCGGGGCCGGTGACTTTGCAGATCTCGCCTCCTTCAGGTTCTCACGACACCACCGTGACTGTGCTTATTTTTTTAAGAAAAAAGTGTTTATCAACCATCTGACCTATACGAAGCCTTAATTTGCACAGTGCGTGACTTACGGAAATTGCATGAACGCTGGTGGGCCGGGATCCCACCCCCGGGGTGGCCCTCGGGCCCCAGCCGTGGGGCGGCCGAGGTCGGGGCAGCACCGCGGTGTCCCCTCACCCCCGTTGGCTCCTTTCTTGAAGTGTTTAACGAATGACTTTTCTCTTATTCTAGAATTGTATATAGACTCGGTGGTAGTCACATACTGAAACGCAAACCACCCTACAGAGTTCGTTGGTTTGTGCTCAGTTTGGCTGGCTTATTTGATTTCAACATGAGTATTTTTTAAAATTGATTGCTTTCCTCATTTTTTTTCAATCAAATTTACTGTAATATAAAGTATTCAACAATTTCAATAAAAGATAAATTATTACCTGGGTGTGCCTGCTCTTTCCCCTGGGGGGTGCGGAGGCTCCGAGCGGTGGCTGGTCCGGCCGCCCGGTGGCTCTGCGAGGTTGCGGCTGCTCGCGTCGGGGCTGCCCGGTCCCCACCGGCGGCCAGGACAGGTCTTGGACCGCCAGCCTCCAGAGCAGCCGGGCCGTAAAGCCCCGTGGTGTTGGCCTCCCAGTCCACAGCGCTGGGGCAGGGCGGCTCCGGGAAGCGAACCAGCGGTGAGGTGAAAGGCCGGGCCTGGGCCCGGGGCTGGGGCTGGGCCCGGCTGAGGGCCCTTCCTGCCTGCTCCTGAGCTCACAGAAAGCTCAGTGCAGGACATGCAGGCGCCCTCGTGTCCGCCCCCCCACCGTCCGAGGGGATGGTTCTGAAGCTCTGTTTCAGGCCAGCAGTCATGGCACGGGCGGGGGTGGGTGCGGGGGGCTGTTTCTAAGGCCCGAGGTCCCCCGTCTCTCCCCTTAACTGCCTTCCCAGTCTGCGAAATGCTTTCAGTCCCAGGGGGGGAACTGAAGGGCCACCTGGAGGACAGAAGTCACTCCACACCCTTCGCCCTGCTGTTGTGACCGCGGGTCGGGCTGGCTTTAAACTATCACCTGAGCTTCAAGACCATCATCCGGCCCTGGCTGGTGTGGCTCAGTGGGTGGAGCACTGACCTGTGAACCGAAGGGTTGCCGGTTCGATTCCCAGTCAGGGCACAGGCCTGGGTTGCAGGCCAGGTCCCCAGTAGGGGGTGCACAAAAAGCAACCACGCATGGATGTTTCTCTCCCTCTCTCCCTCCCTTGCCCTACGTCTAAAAGTAAATAAGATCTTTTTAAAAATTGCTTTAAAAAAAAAAAAAAGACCATCACTTGTCCCAAGGTCCCCCGTCACCTACTCTGGTCCAGTCTGCAAGCTCAGAGCAGGCCTTACATTGTCAAAGGGCTGGGGGAAGAAAGGTTACACGACACATGAAAACCGGGTGAGATTAAAAGCTCAGTGTCCCCAAATAAAATGTTTCTGGAAGCCCCACCCTCACTCATTTGCGTCTCCTCCTGGGCCGCGTAGTCCCAGGTCCGCAGGTGTGGTAGCTGGTGTGGCACTGGCCTCTGGAGCGCTGGTGTCTCGTGTCTGCCATGTGGGGAACTCCCAGTTGTGGCAGGCGTCACCCTGGGTGACGAGCAGCGTGCTTGGCAAGGCGCCTGGCCGTCTTCCTGGAAGCGCAGGATGGCGGCACCGGGCCGTCCCCGGCCGGCTTTGACCACAGTCCTTGGCTGCTTCTCCTTTCTGCCTAGTGTGCTCCAGCCGCCTCCATGCACGCCTGAAGCAGGGCGGGGAGAGGGGAGAGGGGGTGATGTAGGGCGAGGCAGCGGTTCCAATCTCGGGGGGCAGGCAGCTCCTGTCAGCGCTGGGGCCTGGCCCGGCCTGGCCGCTGGGGGAGCTGGGGAAGGGGAGGGTCCGGCTTGCTCCCCATACCGTGTTGGATGCAGGACCACCCACCTGGCTACCTCCCAGGTAGAGGACTCCTGTCAGGGAGGTGTCATGTCGGGGGCCCGTAGCGTCAGGAAAACGCAGTGGCCTTCTCTCGTGTGCCTCCTTTTCCACTCCCACAACCCTCTGACCCTTAACCACAGTTCCCCCCCACAAGCACGCAATTCTCTCCTGCACTGTAACTTGGTTTTGCCACTGTCTACCTGGAGAGAGCGTCGATCCCAAGGCCCCCTGTCCCAGGAGGCCGTGCCTTCCTCCCTGTCTCAGAAGGCAATCACAAGTGGTGGGTCTCCAGGTTCCCACAATTCTGCCCAGTTTGGCTGCAAATCAGGGTTCCCGTGACCCCTGCCTCTTGGATTTGCTCCTTTGCTAGAGTGACTCCCAGGCCTCAGGGTAAGGCTCCTGTCCACCAGTTAGAGGGCACGACAGGATGCAGGCAACAGGCCGGATGAAGGGGTGCCTGGGGCGAGGTCCGTGGGGTCCCATGCACAGAAGCCTCTGTCCCTGTGGAGTCAGGGTGCGTCACCCTCCCGGCGTGGATGCGCTCACCAACCTGGGAGCCCCCTGAGCCCTGGACCCTTGGGAGGCTCCTGGAGGCTCCTGCATGTGGGCCTGGCCCTGACCAACTCTGCTCCCAGCCGCTCCTGCTTCTCAAGAGGACGGGGGTGGGGTGGGAAATTCCAACCTTCCCATCGTGACTTGATCTTTCCTGTGGCCAGGAGCCACTGAGGAGCCCACCAGAGTCACCACATTAGAACAAAAGGCGCCCCTGTCACCCACGAGTGTTGGGAGTTCTGTCCCAGGAACCGGAGGCGGATGCCGAGACACTGTTCTGTTACCTCCCAGGGTGGTGCTGAGTGTGCTGAGGACCTGTGTGGGGGGGTCGTCTCTGTCCCCCTGCCCCCCACACTCAGTGCCAGTGCTCACCCTCTGGCCCAGCAGGGAGGGGCCTCAGGGGAGCAGCCTCCCAGGGAGGGGGGTGGGCTTGTTACCAAACCACTGGGCTGGAGACCAGCTCTCTGTGCCCAGAGATGAGGGTCCCCCCTGTGCCCTGTGCATCCGTTTATCTGTCCCTGCTGTGTGCACATGGAGGGACCCACCCTTAACGTCACCAGTCCTTTTCGGGCTGACATGGGGCGGGGAGGGTGTCTTCTGCCTGGTGGCACTTGGTTGTCTCCCGTCAGCCGCTCCGGCTTGAGCCCACAGGGTCGTTTCCCGGGATTCAGGTGGTTTCGTGGCGGCAGCGGCGAGCCTGCCCAGGGGGGCAGTGATGCCGGCGAGGTCCCTGGTTGGGCCCTGGAAAGCCCAGCCATCCTAGTCGGGTGAGGACGGAGGGGAGGGGTCTGTCTGGGGAGTGTGGCTCTTGCACCCAGTCAGTCCCACGCACCCCGGGCCAGGGCACTGGTTAACAGTGATGCCAGAGGCTGCTCTGTGCTCGTCCATGCCACTGCTGGCTGCGGGGGGGCAGCAGTCACTGCCCAGGCCCCTGCTTGCTTACGCTGGCATGTGCCCTCACCACGCTCAGCCCGGGGCCCCTCATGGTGACACGCAGGAGCAGGGTATGGGGGCCCTGTCTGCGTTTCGGTGACAGGGACTGGAGGACCCGATGGCCGGCTTCCGGCTGTGCCCCAAGGGGAACAGGAAATCTGTATTGCCCTGGGGAGGGCGAGGGGGCCCGGCCGCCACAGGCTGCCCCTGTCCCCCGTGTGTGCTCAGGGCACACACACCAGGGGGCGGGGCATCGGGGCCGCCTCACCATCCGCCTCACCCCTCCTGCCTTCCTCACTTCCCGTCAACCCCTTGCACCCTGTCAACTTGCCTGGTGTAAGGACGACCCCAGGGCCCTCTGCCTGCGGCTGTCCCTTTGTGAGGCTGTCCCCTGGGGACCGTAGCTGTGGGGAGTCAGGGACTGCCCACCTCTGCGTCCCAGGGCCCTGCACTGCCTGAAGCGAGCAGGGACTCGGGGAATATTTGTTGAGTCAGCAAAATAACCCACGCACAGGTCCATGAGCCAAAGACAGCTTTGTAGCCTGAGTGCTCTCGGGGCGGAGCAGTTCAAGGTCGGTGACAGTGTGAACTTGGAATGTCGTTTCCTCCCTCAGCCTCTCTTTTCCCAGGTGTGCGTGGGGACAGTGCTGGCGTCTGTGTTGAAGGCCGTCGGGGGAAGGAGCCAGGGAGGGTGCATTTGAGAAAGGAGGCTGAGGCCGTCCTCCCTGTGGGTCTTGGTCATGGCTCTGTCGGCCGACGGCTGGGGTGCCCACCGCTCCTTCTCCACGAAGTTCTGGCCTCTGGGCCCCTGCGAGACGGACACGGGAGGCAGGAAGGCGCACGTGCGGAGCCGTTTCCGCCTGCGCCCTGATGCATCCTGGGCAGCGGCCGGGCGTGCGTTTGGGAGGGCAGGGGTGTGGCAGGTGTGCAAGCCCTGCAGGTGACTCCAGACGCAGATGCTCACGGAGCCTGCAGGTGTGTTGGCAGGTAAGGCTGGAGGCCCCTTTCTCCAGTGCTGAGAGCGCCCTGGCGTCTGTGGGGGCAAGACGGGCCCAGGGCACCTCAGGAAGGGCAGGGGGGGCATCTGGCAGAGCTGACCGCAAAGGTTGGAACGGGAGACGAAGCCCAGTGCCCGTGGCTGAGGGACATCGGAGCACACAGAACACTCACCGTCCGGGCACTGTGGGCGGTGGCCGCAGAGAGGCGGGCGGGCGGCTGGAGAGAGGGACCCGGCGCGGGCAGATAACGCCGGCCGCGGTGATCCGTCCGTGGCAGGCAGGCGAAGCCACCCGGGGAGGGGTGCTTCCCGCTGCGTGTTAAAGGGAGCGAGCAGCCGCGTCTCCAGGGATGGCAGTGACCCGAGTGGTAGCACGCTGTCTCCCCCTCCCCCGCTCCGTCCCCGGGGGCTGGGCTCTGACCTCGGCCGCCACCTGGGCCGGCCCCCACGAGGCTGCAGTGGCCACACACACAGGCACAGGGCCACCCCCGGCACCCCCCCGAGGACCTCCACGAGTGCCTATCGGGGTGTTCTAATAGGACCGGCTGGCACCCCCCGAGACGAAGGGGTGCGAGGCCCCATGGCTGGTGTTGCTCTTGGTGGGAGGGAGGAACGGGCACTCGTTGACCGTGGTGAAAGCGACCAGCCCGGATGAGGTGCGGATCTTGGCAGCTGCGAGCCCCGGGCGGGGGCGGAGGGCGGAGGGCGGGGGCGGAGGGCGGAGGAATAAGCGAGGAGGCAGGCGGAGGAGCTCTTCCCGTGGGGGGGGGGGGGGGGAGGGGGGGAGGGGGGCTGAGAGGCGGAGGGAAACGCTCGTCCAGGCACGTTCCAGCACGGTTGGCCGAGGGCGAACCTTCTCTGAGGGTGGCCCTGCTCTCTCTAAATGCAGGGTCCGCGGGGCCTTCTCCCGCCGGCCTGCCTCTTTCATCAGAACAACTCGGTTGGCGTGCCCGCCACTTCCCGGCCACGAGGCTTTCAGGAAGCTTTGTAACCGCTCCGTGACTCAGTTTCCCCATTGGCCAATGGGGTTGCAATAGTACCTGTCTCGCAGGTGTGCTGGGAGAATTAGTGAGACAATACGTGTAATGAAGGGGCGTAGGTACAGTGAACCCTCAACCCCTCCGGTTGATTGTAGTGTGCAATTCATGGGTTCTGCCAGAAGGTGGCAGCCTGCACACTTGGTAACGTTTTTCTTGGATTCCAGACTGTACATTCTTTTCTCCCAAATTAATCTCTGTTGGGAATAGGAGACTGTTCCGTTTTCACTGGCCAAAGGGCCTGGAGAGGGGGCACCCGGGCTTGTCTAGACTCACCGAGTCGCGGCGAGCACCTTCCTTTTTCTTCTCCTGCCACTTTTGTGCAGTGGGGAGCATTTTGGGACTGGAGACAAAAGCACCCCAGTGCTTCTCCGGGTGCAGCTTTGCACAGCCCGGCATCACTGTGACACCTCGGCGGCCCGGCGAGCTGGGCTTTGCAGCTGAGGGCGGCTTGCCTGCTGGGAGCAGACAGTCATTTCCTGCCAACCAGAATCTCCTCTCACGGTGCAAACACCAGTATCACCATAAAAGGCTTCCAGCCTCCAGAATTATGCACCGTATTTCGCTGTGTATGATGCACACTTTTTGGCCCAAATTTTTGAGGGAAAATATAAGGATGCACATTATACATGGGGAATACTAATTCTGTGTCTGTATGAATGTTTTCAATTCTTTTATTTATGCTTATGCATAAAACGTGTAACTCTAGAAAGCAATAACACTGGAGAGTGTTATGCAATATAGTAGCCGGGGATATGATAATCAGTTATATATATATATATAAATTAAAAAATTGCATTAAAAAATAAAACGAGCCCTGGCTGGTGTAGCTCAGTGGATTGAGCGCGGGCCTGCGCAGGCCTGCGAACCAGAGGATCGCGGTTCGATTCCCAGTCAGGGCACATGCCTGGGTTGCAGGCCAGTTCCCAGCAGGGGACACACAAGAGGCAACCGTACATTGATATTTCTCTCCCTCTCCCTCTCCCCTACCCCTCTAAAGACAAATAAAAAAATAAAATAAAACGAAAGATTTTTCTTCCCTGAAAGTTTGGGCCAGAAACATGGGCGTGCAGTGCGCACGGCAAAACACGGTCGTTTTCCCAAGAGTGACACATGGGAGTCTCTGAAGTTCGCCTTGAGTGCCTGGGCAGGGCACATCTGTCCTTGTGCCACATCCTGGGATGAGGCTCGTCCCCGTGGTCCTCGCCCTCCTTGTCCTCACACGTGCCCGTGCCCAAGTCAGCACCAACCCTACAGAACAGTAGATGCGCCTTGTCTTGTCCTGTGCGCTCTCCTTTAAGTCTCCCAAAGCCCTGGCTGACTTCTACCCACGCCCCCTTTTCTAGCTGCCGGTGGTCCGCAGTTGGTTGGTGGGGTGTTTTAAAGACCCGGTGGAATGTCAATAGGTAAACACAGCTCTCAAAGAGGCCCCTGGGCAGGGTCCCTGGAGCGGTCTTGTTCTGTGCCCTCTCTGGAAGAACATGTCTGTCTGTGTGTTTTTCGGTGTCTGGGTCGGCAAAGTATTTCCAGGCGGACGTGGAGGGGGCTTGGTTTCTGAACACGGCAACTCCCCGCAAACGGTGCTGCGGCCACGTTTCCACGGAAGCGGTGGCATAAAACACGCACCTCCTCGGGCGGCCGGGAGGGCTCCGACCTTTTTAGGAAAGCAGGGTCTGCCCTCGGTGTTCCAGGAACACTTTATCCCGTTTCACTCTCCATTTTGGTTCCTGTTGGTGATTCTGGAAGGCGAACTCCTGTGCCAGCTGGGAAATGTCCCAGTAAATACAGGCTGGGGCGAATGGAGGTTCACAGTTGTTTGTGTGGGAAAAAATACAGTTAGTCACTAATAATACCAGCGATTCTCAATCTGTTTCACTTCACGGCCCACATGAACTAATTACTAAAATTCTGTGGTATACCAAAAAAATACTGTTTTTTGCCAGTCTGACAAATATGGGTATAATGTTGATTCATCCACACCTGGTGGCTATTGTCGTGTTGGCTGTGCTCATTTTCAAATTTGACAGTCTAAGGGAAGAGAGGTCGGTGCCTGGGACCGAACAGTCAGGTGCTGCGTGTTGGAAAGGTTCTTGCGGCCAAAAGTCGCTGCTTTGGGGACACTTCCTGGAAGCTGCGTGGGGGGTGCTGTATCTCACTGGCCCGCACACCTAGGGAGAACAGGACGTGGGGGTCCCATGACTGAGGATGCAGGTAAGGATAGGGTTAGGGGTCAGCCAGAGGTCCGTGTTCTGGTTGGTGGGATGGGTGGCCCTCCAGAACAAATCTGAGCATCTGGGAGTGCGGGGGCCTCGCCTGTTGCCCTCGTGGCTGTGAGGTCTGTAAGAGGGCTGTCCACCCCCTCCCCCTCCCCCGCCCCGTGGCCTGGGAGCTGGACTCTAAATGGTTGTTTCCTGAGCAGACGAACCTGCGGCAGCTCCAGAGATTCCATGTGCGGTGAGCGTGGGGATAGGGGGCAGCCTGATGCGGCTCGGGGCTGCCATGCATGGCTGGGGGCAGGGCACCACCAAACGGGGTGCTCGCAGGCCACCCACCGTCCCGCCGGGAGGTGCAGAGCTCTCTCTGGCTGTGCCAGGCATGGTTCGTATCTGCCCCGGTGTCCCAGGTCTGGTAGTTAATGTTATTTATATAGTCTCAAGTTGTTCTCTGTGAAAAAGGGCTCTTCAATCCCTTGGTCTCTGGCCAGTGGCAGGCAAGGCTTTTGTGGCCTGAATTTTGGAAACTCAGCCCGAATTTGAATTGTTGGCCAAGTGTCTTAAAAATGTTGATGATTCCAGTGGCTGAGGCAGCCTCTGGCCTCCCTGCCACCAGAGCCCGTGGGACCGTCCCATGCGTACCCCAGGCGCCGGGATTTGAGTCTCTTGCACACAACTGGCTGGAAAAAACCCTAAGATTTCAAGAAGGGTTGCTGTGGCTAGGAGCCTGGGAACACGACAAGTTCAAAACCCAGGAAGCGTGGGGAAGTGCTTCGGCCAGAGAGCAAGGGCCGCCAGGCTTGTGGGGGAGCCCGGGGTGGGGGGGTAAGACCAAGACGCCTACATGTGGAGCGTTCACGATGGCCCGTGGGGGCGATTTCGGCTCCTGAAAACGGCCCTCGGAGCCCACTGGAGTGAGTGGAGGCCGTAAAAGTCCGCGATGTGCTCACAAGGAACGAACACGAGGAAGCGAGCCAAGGGCGAGTGCACAGGAGTTTCTAATAAAGTTTACAAGCTGTTCTGTTAAGTGTTCGACACGACTGATGGGAGTTCTCCAGTCAAGGTTAGATTAGCACCAAGGTTAACCGTCGCAGATCAGAGGCAAATGCGGGGGTGGGGTGGGGGGGGTGGGGGTGGGGGCGTGCCCAAAGGATGCCACGCCTGCGGCTGGGCGGCTCCAAAGTGAGCGACCTGGCCCTGCAGACTCAGAGGGACCTGGAGAAGCCCCATCCCAGGGGGAGGGGGAGGAAGAGGGAATTTGCTGCGCCCACGTGGGAGAAGATGGCCTGCGGGGGGCGGGGCGCTGCAGACAGAGGGGGCGGCGAGAGGCCCGTGGCGCTGCCGTGGCTGCTGCTGCGGCCTGGCCGCCCCGCAGACCACGAAGCTGTGCCTTGGGCAGAAATGGTCACAGGATTGTTTGTGCCCTTGGAAGGTTAAACAAATAAAATGGTCACTTCCCAAACGACACACCTTCTTAGGGCATACTGAAAAGTTAGAAATGAGACAGTTGTTTTTCCTACTTGATTGCGTTCTTTACAAAATTATGGTCAGACCTTCAAATGGCAATGTACATCCCAACACAGATTCTGAAGCATTCCGCAATTCTGCAGGCACAGGGTCCCCCACCCCTCACCCCCCACCCCACCCCCCACCCCCTGCAACCGTGGCCAGCTGCAGCAGGCGTCGGAGGGGCAAGAGAAGGTGAAGACCAAACCGAGGGCACAGGGAAATAGTGTCTCGGGGTCCGGGAAGTGCAACTGAAGAGCTGCCCTCGTGGAGGCTCGAGGAGACCCGCCCTTCCCCAGCGCGGTCCCCGCAGGCCCGCTGCTCCCGACCTGGTCGCGGTTGTGCAAAGCTGGAGCACCACTCGGCGTGTGTGGACCGGACTGCGGGTGTCCGGGGGCTGGGGGAGGGGCACGGGGAGGTCATGGTTCATGCCCCCCCCCCCGCCCCGAGTGTCCGTGTGGGAAGGTGAGCGGTTCTGCCAACGGAGGGCGTGGCGGCTGCACAGTAACAGAGTGGGTGTAACTCTGAGCGCCGCTGAACGCGCAAGCGGTGAAGGCAGGAAACGTCACGTGCGTTCTGTCCCCACAAAAACCGATGTGTTCAGCCGGTCACCTCGGCGCTCAGCGCTCAGCGGAGTGGTCTGTACACGGCAGAACAGCCGTAGGGGGCAGACGGAGCCGGGTGGTCCACCACGGTGCTCGGCGCTCAGCGCTCAGCGGAGTGGTCTGTACACGGCAGAACAGCCGTAGGGGCAGACGGAGCCGGGTGGTCCTCGCACGTCCGACCCCCGTGTGGCTCCTTCGCAGGTCGCAGCGGCGGTCCCGCCTGGCTCCCAGGCTAGACCGGACCCCCTGCGACTCGCCTTCTCCTTCTGGGCCGAGGTTTGCTGGCCGTGGCCTCTGCGTCCGTCGCCGAGTTGGAGGAGAGTGCCTGCGTCACTGTTTTAGTGGAACTGTGACCGCTCGTTCCCTGTTTTCTCTTCTGCTACGCTATGACCCCTCTTGGATCTCTGTGCGCACGCGCAGCACGGAACTCGCATGCAGTAGACGACGCTCCATGAGTGCTGGTCAGAGAGGCACCGTGTGGATGTCAGTCAGCGTCTATGCTGCATTTACCCCACAGAACCCGATACTGTTTCGTCTCGCGCCTTGCTGCGGGCGAAGGCCTTTCAGTAAGACCCACGGAAGGGCTGAGGGCGGGAGTTTCTAAACCAGAGGCTCTTCAAGCTGCGTACGGCCAACCCCACACAGCATCCTGCGCCTGGCTCGGCCCCGCCAGCGTCTCCAGCAAGCATCTCCAGCAAGCGTCTCCAGCCGGCTCTGCGACACGGGCCTGCTCTGTCTCTTCTAGGCGGCCGAGGACTGAAACCAATAAGCAGTGACCAGTCCCAGATGTTTGGTTTGCAATATCCTTCTCCAAGAAGAGCAAAGGCTCAAACCCAGGATGGCGTGATAGTCAAAGGTAGCTTGTATTGAGTTTGGTTGATCCCCGGAGGGTGCCACGGAGTGGGGGTTTCCCAAAGGTCAGAAGGTCAAGTGGCGGTTCCGTTTCTTCCTGCGATTTCCACACCTTTGCTCCGGCGGCTGCTCTCGCCGGTCCCGCGCTGACGGCGGCAGCTCACTGTCGCAGCGCAGGCTGGCCTGCAACACATTGGTGCAGCTTTACCCCCGGAATCAGCGTCAGAGTGTTTACCAGATGGCTGAGTCGACACTGGCCACTTCAACCTTCGCTGGCCAGGGCTCCCTTTGTATAATTTCTGATGCGAGTGAGGAACGGACGCTCTTGTCCTGTCTAATCTCACTGACAGGGGTGGGTTGCAACATAGGCATTGGGTGAGAGTCCCTTCCCATTCGGAGTACTAGAACATTGTTTTTTAAAAGTATGCCAAAAAAAAAAAAAAAGGAGAAAAATGTTATTCTAAGCCCCATTTCCAAGTAATTGTTACCAGGTTTTTATTATCATCATCTGGTTTGAATGAATAAATTCAAATAGTCATTTAATCTGATTATGTTCTGATTCTTAGGGAATCAACATCATTTCCTAACACGTCAAAAGAGCTGGAATCTTCGGTAACCAAAGAACCCTGACGTGCACTTATGTGTTTCTCTTCTGATAAACATGTACTGAGTTACGATGGTTCATTTGGTTTCACAACTAGGAACTTGTAAGATCTTTCCTTGGCTGCTGACTGCCTTGCTTAGTGACTGTGTGTTATTGTATCTTGGTTAGGAAAGTACATGTTGCTACTTGCTATAACGATGGATCAAATATGGGTACAAAGAGATAGAATTATGTATAAATGCAACTACATATAAGTGACAAAGGGAATGACCTGGAAAATAATGTTTCAGAGAGTTAAAACCCCAAGTGGTGAATTATAATGGAAAGATCAGTTTTGCAAGTAATAGAGATATTAAATTAAAACCAAATCTTTGAAGTGCATCATGTGTTTCTGAGAATCAATGAGTGAAGATTTCTAGTGGCTGCTCGGGAGGGAGAACTAGGAAGACCACCACGGAATAAACCCAGAGGAAAGGGAAAAAAGGAAAAGGAAGAGAACAGAAAATGAAACATAAAACAGAGATGAAGAAAGTCGAGATGCGCACATCTGCGCGAGAGGTGGGGGTGGGGGAGGAATTACAAACAAGGAAATAGGACGAAGTCTGGGGTAGCCGTCCCTCTGGGCGGGGCTGGGCGGGGCGCTGCGCGTTGGGGTTCCGTTTCTGGTTGGCGGGTTTCCTGTAAGACTGTTCTGGGGTAATTCTCACGGCTCCACTTCTCTCAAATTCCTCCTGTAGCCTCAGGCCCCTTGTCCAGTCGGCCGCGCTCTTCTCTCTCTCCCCTTCGCGCTCTCCTGTCCCTCTCCTCCCACGGTCAAGGCCATGTGCCCCGGCGGCTGTCCCCGCCTTCCCAGCTCCCGTACCCCGACCTCAGCACAGGGGGAGGGGCCCAGCCCCGCACGCAGCACCCTCTCCTCTATCCGCCCGCCTGGCGGAAAATCCTGCCGATTCTTCGGACGGTGGCTAAGTGTCAGCTTCCAGGGAGACTCGTCCCCGCTCGGCCAGCAGGACTCAGCCCTGGCTTCGTGAGTCCGGGCTCACTGTCCACGCCGCACGCACTGTCAGTACCTGGTTCCTTCCTCTCGCCTCCGTGACAACCAAGCCAAACCCATCCTGAGGCCTGGGTAACGCTGCCCTGACCAGTCAATCCCAGTCCTGCTGGCCAGAGAAGGCCCCGCCCGCGCCTGGCCCCGGGGAAGCTCTCCAATGCTAGAGGGACGGGCACCCACGGTGCAGGGCTAGTCACAGCCCAAGTGAGACCTACCTGTGTGATGACACGGAGCCAGACTGCTTCGGAAAGGGTGTCTTTGCCGAGGCGCTCTCGGTCCCAGGGCCGCAGGAGGGTCTCCGGAGTGCCCAGTGCCCGCGTGCTCGTGGCTCATGGCCTTGAGCTCAGGTCTGGCACACCGGCAGGCGGTTCTAGTCTTGGCGCCAGGCCAGGCCGGCGTTTCATACGTGTCGTCTTGGTCATGGAGGGTTGCAGGAGAGAAATGAAGGAAATCCGGTGTTTCGTTTAACATGTTGGCATTGGGCTGAGAAGGAGCTCGGGGCACCGGCTTCTGCCCAGCCGAATGAGGGACTCCCCCTCTGCAGGGGTCACTTCCGGTGCCAGTTTGCCCGGGCCCTGGGGTGTCCTGAGTAGCGCTAGTTCTTGGGTGTGTCTGTGAGGGTGTCTCTGAGGTGGGTGGGTGGTCGCAGGGAGGTTGAGCGCTCTCCCCACGTGGGTGGGCGTTCTCCCATCCTCTGAGGGCCTGGGAGAACAGAGAGCAGAGGAAGGGAGGGTTGCTGCCCGCCTGCCCACCCCCCCGTCCTGCCCGCCCCCCGTCCTGCCCGCCAGGTGAGCTGGGACATCTGTCTTCTCCTGCTGCTGGACGAGCATCACCCCACCGGCTCCCCTGGTCCTTGGGTCTTCTGGCTCCGACGGACTGACACCGCTGGCTGTTGTAGGTCTCGAGCCGGCAGACCGGAGATGGCGGGACTTCTCCGCCTCCACCATCACGTGGGCCGAAATGCCCTTTTCTGTGCACTTGCCTGCTGCTCCGGGAAGCCTGGCAACACGCCAGCCCCCTGGGGCGTGCACGCAGCTGTCAGGCCAGCCGGGCGGTCACACTCCGGCAGGCCTGCCCGTCCGCACGGGCGGGCCGAGTGGCCGGCTGACTGGGGGTCAGCTCGCCTTGTTCCCAGCTGTTTGTTCTCATTGAACTCGGTTGGTATTGTGATTAGCTACCCCGCTGACATTATGCGACATGACGAAATGAGTGACATTTATATTGCGATTTAATTATTGCCAATTCAGTGCTCTCTTAATATCCAATAAGCGCGTCACTAAAACGTCTGAACGTGAGCATGTCAAATATAAAACCAAAATGTCCTGCAAAAACCTGGGCTTTTGGATTCAGATGGTTTCCAAATCTTTTGAGTCTCGGCTCTGAAGAAAGCACAATCTCAACACGAACAGTGTGCCACCATGTGCTCCTGTGAGTGCGGACCAGGAAGAGGGTCACGCGCTAATCTGCACAGGCTCAGGGGGCCCGCGTGGCCGCCCTGCACACTCAGAGACGGAAAGTAGCCACGTAGGACGATGGGGACGTAAAATCTCCTCACTAAACGTCAGTCGTGGCGAGTAGTCGCGTCCCGGGCCTGCAGCGGCCTGGACGAAGGTCCATTTGTACCTTCAGTCAGCCTGTCTGCCGTCTCTGTGCATCTGAGAACATACCCTCCCCGGAATGTTGGAATCATCCCCTCTCCAGACCCCTCAAGGGGCACCCGCTGCCCCAGAGCACAGGCCTACAGACTCTCGTTGCTCCCTCGCACCCCAGGTCCTCCTCTGTGCTGACCCTGCTGCTTGTTAGCTGTGCCATGCCCACCGGTGTGGAAGTGTGCGTCTCTCCGTCTGACTCTTCCTCCGGTCTCCCAGATCGCCCGGCCCCCCAACCTACCGCCAGCGAGTTTCATGCACCCTCCTTACCCAAGTGCGTGCTGTCTGTGGCCTTTCTGCCTCTAAGGTAGCCCACCTTTTATTCCAATGTGTGAAGTAAGCTACAAAACTGCCATTCTCTGGAGTGCTCTCACAGTCTGTTGAGATGCTGCTTCTCGGGAGTTGTCATCATTTTGGCTGAAGTGCACTCAAACATTCTTTCAGGCGTGGACGGTTCTTGTGCTGACACGTAAAAGCACGTAGCAGCCCTGTCAGGAGAACGATGTTTAAAGAAAAGACTTCGTCCCTCACTGAAGACGAGTGAACACATTGTTGTGCTGTAGGTCACGTAAAAATAACATTCTTTTTGACAAATGGGCCAGTGGTTCACAGGGATCCTACTGAGCGGGTGCCGAACAGTCTGGACAGAGTGGTCTGCGGCCCTTCCTTCTGCTCATGAGTCACAAGTTCACAAGGGTCAGCTTGGCCAACCTCCTTTCTTTCCTCCAGAGTGTTGGGTCCTGCTGGGGTCACCACCTTCTGAACAGCCCAAGGCCAGCGGGTCCCTGGAGACCTGCGGCCCAGCTCACCTGGGAGCTGGAGGGAGAGGCCCATGAAGAGGCTGCGTCCAGAGAGCGCCGAGCCCAACCCTGCACAGCGGCGTCCCACGATGTTAGCTGTCCTCCTCTGCAAACCGCCACCCTTGACCCCGACTGCTGGCCTGTTTGCCGGCCTCCAGAAGATGGATGGCGTGTAATTCCGCACATAGAGAAAGAAATGCTGATTTTAGAATGTGAGTGGTGCTGCCTTCTCTGAGTTCCCGTTCTTTTTACTGTTCCAATGTTCCTTCAGGTGTACGGAGGTGGAACTCTACCCCTCCCCTAGACACCTGCTGGAATCTGGGCCTGTCTGGGGCAATCATGGGGGTGGGGGGTGGAATCTTGAGAAGCACTGGTATCCCCTCTAAAGGTACCTATGTAAGATGAGGTCATTGAGAGTGTTCAAGCAAGGGAGGATACTTTTTTTTTTCCCTAAAAAGGAAGCAAGAGGATGCTTCTTTTGGCCAAGGAGGGTCAGGGGACTGAGAGGTTCAAGATTGCCAGGTGCCTCGGCAACCTCCCACTGTCCCCCCCCACCCCAGTTCTCAGGGCCCACTCCTCTCCCACTGTGTAACTTCCGTGAAGAGACATGGCTAAGCTGTGACGTCAACCGATGATGTAATTCTGTAACCCAGAGGGTCCAATTTGGAGTCTGCTTTTCAGTGTCGGCGTGGCCTCCGCAAGGCCCAGAACATCTTATGGGACCTTTATAGGGGGCTCTTGACTCCTCTGGCAGTGGTTCAACTTGATATGGAAAGCCCTAATTTTGTTTTCTTTTTATAATTTCTCCAGCCAAGTCAGAAGCTACCAGCCTAGCCCCAAACTGCTGAGGTCCTAATTTCTGCAGCAGTGATCAAATTCTAGCATCCCTCGGCCTCCCAAAGAGGCTCTGAAGAGGCACTTTACGTTGGGGCCCCACAGCATGGTTTGAGGAACTGTTTTGCCATGACAGGCAGTGGGCAGACACTGCCGGTGCCCCCCTTCCCCCTGCTAAGAACACCATCGATGCGTCGACCCCGGTCACGCCACGGAATAGACCATCTGTTCCCATATTTGGGCGCTTATTTCCTGGGTGGGGTCTTCTCATGGTTTCAAGTAGAATATCCGTGTTTCATCAGCAAAGCAGAAGCCACTGCAAGTATTTCAAGCAGAGGCAATTTGACACAGATACTTGTTCACAAAACCATCGTGGCAAAGGGAGAAAGATGCACTAGAAGGGGAGGCGGCGTTTACCCGGAGCCAGAGGAGGCCATTGCTCCGGCCGGGAAGGGGACGAGGCACCTCTGCTGTCACCGTCACCGTTAGACCTGCACCAGTGCCACTGAGCCCCGGGGGCCCAGGAGCCTGCGTCCCTGTGGTTCGTGGCCAGACTTCTTGAGGATGTAGGGAAGAAGGGGCTCCCTCTGCGCCTGCCTTTCTACCTGGCCATCGCTGCCCCCTGGCAGAGACTTCAGGGAGCCAGGTGGCACAGGGACAGGGACAGGTAGTCAGTCGGCAGGTGTCAACTCCTGATGTTACAGAAGAGATTCTGGGAGGACAGAGGTGTGCCCTTTCTCAGGATGACATTGGAAGACGTGCTTCTTCACAAGGAGGGAGGAAACCAAGACCGAGGACGACTCGGGATTTAGGAGGCGGGATTCGACACAGGAAAGAGGCACCGCGGACGTTCAGTGAGGCAGCACCAAGGGCGGCAGGTGGGTGGCGGGCCACGTGGGCGCAGCGGGGCTGCGGGCTCCAGGCGGGGAGTTCTCGGGACGGGGCAGAGGGAACCCGCCCGGGGTGTGTGGGTGCACGAGAGGGGACTGACTGTTGCGTCAGAGCCTGGGGGCGGGGGAGGCGAACAGCGAGCACTCGGAAAACAAGGCAATAAAGGCCAGGGTTCAGGAAGAACGGAGTATGAGCGGAAGGGAGGAGCGTCGTCGCGTGCGATGTGGCCCAGCTTTTAATAACAGTCGCGTGGCTGTGAGGATGCGGACGCCGACCGTTTGGTTCCGTAAAAGCGTGATAAAACCACCTGTGAAGGGACCGGAGGCGCTGTGCGTCGGGATGAGGGGAGAGGTGGAGAGCCAGATCTTCCCTGTTTGTATGAAGAAGTCCACGGGTGGTATTTACAGCTAAAAAAAAAAACCAAGGAATGTCAATCTAAAGTAACTTATTTCGATGTATGAGGATAAGTCTAAGGGAAAAGCAGCTAAAACAGTTGAAGAGGAGCTCCGAGGAGCCAGGAGAGGTAGACGAGGGCAAAGGCCTTCTGCTTTTCATTACAGATCTTATAGCGTTAGCTTAATAAATCTATTTACTGTATTGCTTTGGCAAAATACGAATGTAATATTTTACATCTTCCAACTTAGATAAATTTTTACCGGACTAAAACACTATCACCTGTGGTTTAATGATGCCAACATGAACACTGCTTTTTATTTTTAAATTTTTATTTATTTTTTATCCTCATCTAAGGATTTTTTTTTTTATTGCATTGAGAGAGAGAGGGAGGAGGAAGAGGAGGGGGTGGGGAGAGAGAGAGACATTGGTCAGTTAACTTGCAACCTAGGCATGTGCCCTGAGCAGGGACCTGCCACCCTTTGGGGTAGGGGACAATGCTCCAACTGCCCGAGCCACCCAGCCAGGGCAACGCTACTTTTAGTTAAACTCCTCTCAAGATCTGTAGAAAGCACACATTTGCACTGTCTAACTTAAACAGAGAGACAATGGTCACTCCGTGATTACTCCGGGTGTATTCCCTGACTCTTGTATTTTAGGTTCTCTTAAAGTCTAAGTCAGATAATTACCAACATATTGTAAAATTTCTTCATATATGACACCAAAAAAAAAAGGCTATTTAAAGTTCTTGACATACATTCTAGACAGCTTGATATTCCTTGGGATGTTTTATTTCTTTAAGAAAACAGTCTCCCTGCTCTCAGTTTTATTGCTTTTTAGATCTTTTCTGTTTCCCCGGGCCACATTTCCCCTGTGTGTTCTGGTTTGATATCATTGTGAAGAAGGGAACAAAATAAAGAAATACAGAGACAGAATAAACATCCCAGCAAACCAATGGCCATTGTCCAAGGAAAGCTGGGGGGAGAGTGGACTGGCGGGGTTGTAGGATTTGGCCCCATAGGCAGAGTTTTAGACGATAGTACAGCAAACTCCGTTTGGTTACAGCTCTACAGTCATAGGGCTTGGAGGGAAGCGAGGTCGAGTCGTGTAGGCTTTGTGACAAGAGGAAGACCATCTGATTCTAGCCTCGTGTTGTCAAAGCGAAACCATAGCAGACCTCTCTTAGTGTAGTGGGATGTCTCGTTTCTCAACTTGGAGGTAAATCATCTTTTCTTTTTTTTTTCTTGGTCTGCAATTAAAAAAAACAACAACAAAGTTGAAGAGAGGAGAGAAATATTACAAGGAGACCAAAAACGAAAATAAAGTGGATCATCAATAAATACAACAAGAAATGGGTATAAGGCTTATAAGCTTTGTCTAGGGTGAGTATTCAATGAGTTCTGAGTGGCGATTCTAAATAAGAGCTTGGTGAATAACCGATGTGGGTAGAGTCGTTTCTAGAATTCTGTGGTAAAAATGAGACTGGCCTAAGTTCATTATTTAAGGTCTTCTACCCTTCTCTGCAATAAAGAACATGGGAAGTATCTAAATTTAATCTTGTATCAGTTAAAAATGAAGATTTCAAAGTCTAGACACTGTTATCATCGGTTCTCCAAATAGAATTTGAGAATTATTTTTACCAAAGTTCATTTACTTTTCTACAGTTGGATAAGTGAAAAATCAATTCAAATATTTGTTCAAATTGCAGGTTTCTCAGCTGTCTTGTCTTTGTGAATACCAGGATATTGCTAATACTTGCAGGAATGCTGCTTTCTTCACTTTGTTGCTCCCAGACATACTCTGTTGACATGTTACTGTTGATAGTAATCTTGAGATTTGGTGTGGGGCTGCTACTGTGTCTCCAAGCTCCTTGGAGAATTCCTCCCTCCTGGAGGCACTTAGTCCTGCCTCAGTTTCTGGACCCATTTGATATGGGGAGAGTAGCAAAAGCTTACCTGAATTATCCAGTGGCGCCGGAGTCCTCTCAGACTCCAGATGTTGGAGCTCAGACAAGTCTGCTGAGCTCCCGGAGCACTTTTGCCAAAAACAGCAATAGCAACAATAGGAACAACAGCAGCAGCAACAACAGCAACAACAGCAACAACAAGAATAACAATAGCAGCAACAACAAAAGCAGCAGCAGCAATAATAAGAGTGGGAACAACAACAGTAACAGCAGCAGAAACAATAGAAATGACAGCAACAACAGCAGCAGCAGCAGCAGCAACAACAGTGATAATAACAATAACAGAAACAACAGTGGGAACAACAACAGCAACAGCAGAAACAATAGAAATGACAGCAGCAACAGCAGCAACAACAACAGCAACAGCAGTGGAAACAACAACAGTGATAATAACAACGGAAACAACAACAGTGGGAACAATAACAGCAACAGCAACAAAAACAATAGAAATAGCAACAGCAGCAACAACAGTGACAACAACAACAGTGACAATAACAATAACAGAAACAATAACAGCGGGAATGACAACAGTAACAGCAGCAGAAACAACAGAAATGACAGCAGCAACAATAGCAGCAACAACAGTGACAATAACAATAACAGAAACAACAGTGGGAACAACAACAGTAACAGCAGAAACAATAGAAATGACAGCAGCAACAGCAGCAACAGCAGTGGAAACAACAACAGTGATAATAACAACGGAAACAACAACAGTGGGAACAACAACAGCAACAGCAACAAAAACAATAGAAATAGCAACAGCGACAACAACAGCAACAGCAGCAACAACAGTGACAACAACAACAGTGACAATAACAATAACAGAAACAACAACAGTGGGAACAACAACAGCAACAGCAGCAGAAACGATAGAAATGACAGCAGCAACAGCAACAACAATAGTGACAACAACAATAACAGAAACAACAGTGGGAACAACAACAGCAACAGCAGCAGAAACGATAGAAATGACAGCAGCAACAGCAACAACAATAGTGACAACAACAATAACAGAAACAACAGTGGGAACAACAACAGTAACAGCAGCAGAAACAACAGAAATGACAGCAGCAACAACAGCAGCAGCAACAGCAGCAACAGTGACAATAACAATAACAGCAGGAATGACAGTAACAGCAGCAGAAACAACAGAAATGACAGCAGCAACAACAGCAGCAGCAACAGCAGCAACAGTGACAATAACAATAACAGCAGGAATGACAGTAACAGCAGCAGAAACAATAGAAATGACAGCAGCAGCAACAGCAGCAGCAACAGCAATGGCAGCCACAACAGTGGAAATAGCAACAGTGACAATAACAACAAAAACAACAACAGTGGGAACAACAAGAGCAACAGCAGCAGAAACAATAGAAATGACAGCAACAGCAACAGCAATGGCAGCCACAACAGTGGAAACAACAACAGCGACAATAACAATAACAGAAACAACAGCGGGAACGACAACAGTAACAGCAGAAACAATAGAAATAGCAACAGCAGCAACAGCAACAGCAGCAACAACAACAGTGGAAACAACAACAGTGACAATAACAATAACAGAAATAACAGTGGGAACAACAACAGCAACAGCAGAAACAATAGAAATGACAGCAGCAACAGCAGCAACAGCAGCAACAGCAGCAACAGCAGTGGAAACAACAACAGTGATAATAACAACAGAAACAACAACAGTGGGAACAGCAACAGCAACAGAAACAATAGAAATAGCAACAGCAACAGCAGCAACAACAGTGGAAACAACAACAGTGACAATAACAATAACAGAAATAACATCGGGAACAACAACAGTAACAGCAGCAGAAACGATAGAAATGACAGCAGCAACAGCAACAGCAGCAGCAACAACGACAACAGCAACAGCAGTGGAAACAATAGAAATAGCAAGAGCAGCAACAACAGCAACAGCAGCAACAACAGTGACAACAACAGTGACAATAACAATAACAGAAACAATAACAGCGGGAATAACAACAGTAACAGCAGCAGAAACAACAGAAATGACAGCAGCAGCAACAGCAGCAGCAACAGCAGCCACAACAGTGGAAATAACAACAGTGACAATAACAATAACAGAAACAGCAACAGCGGGAACAACAACAGTAACAGCAGCAGAAACAATAGAAATGACAGCAGCAACAGCAGTGGAAACAACAACAGTGATAATAACAACGGAAACAACAACAGCAACAGCAACAGAAACAATAGAAATAGCAACAACAGCAACAGCAGCAACAACAGTGACAATAACAATAACAGAAACAACAACAGTGGGAACGACAACAGTAACAGCAGCAGAAACAATAGAAATGACAGCAGCGGCAATAGCAATGGCAGCCACAATAGTGGAAATAGCAACAGTGACAATAACAATAACAGAAACAACAACAGCGGGAATGACAACAGTAACAGCAGCGGAAACAATAGAAATAGCAGCAACAACAGTGGAAACAACAACAGTGACAATAACAATAACAAACAACAACAGTGGGAACAACAACAGTAGCAGCAGCAGAAACCACAAAAGTGACAGCAACAAAAACAGTGGGAACAATAATAGCAACAATAGTAGTAGCAACGTCAGCAACAAAAATAGCAGGGAGAACAACAGCAGTGACAGCAGCAACAATAGCAACAGAACCAATGGCAGCAACAATAGCAACAATAACAACAGAAGTCACAAGAGCAGGTAAAGCAACAGTAACTGCAGCAGAAACAACAGAAGTGACAGCAGCAACAACAGGAACCAGAGCAGCAACAACAATAGCAGGAACAATTGCAGCAAGAGAAACAACAGCAACAATAGCAGTAGCAACAACAACAGTAACAACAGCAGCAGCAATAGTAGCAACAATGGAAACAGCAGCAGCAACAGCAACAATGGCAGGAACGAAAGCAGCTAAAGCAACAACAGGAACAACAGCCATGGCAACAGAGGCAACAGAAACAACAATAGCAATGGCAACAGCTGTGACAGGAGCAACAACAGCAACAGAAACAATGGCAGCAAAAATAGCCTCAACAACAGCAACGGTGGCGACAACTGTGACAATAACAACAGCAGAAATAACGAGAGCAGGAACAACAGCAGTAACAGCAGCAACAATGGGCATAACAGGAGGAACCACAATAGCAGCAACACCAGCAGCCAAAAGCAATATCTGCAGCAACAACAGCAGCACACCTGTGGCAGCAACAGCGGCTGCGTTGATTGACGGGTGACTAAGTGCAGCCCTGTGCTGGGCACCCCACCTCCATCATCCCACTTGTGGACTCAGTGCTCTGAGGGGGGAGGTGTGCATGGGCCCCGGACTCCGGCTGCCGGGGCTAGAACCGGCCTTTCTCACCGGCCACCTGACTCCGGGAGAGTCCTGCACTCTCGCTTGCCTTGGTTTTTCTCAGTGTCAGGTGGAGTGCATAATGATGCCTGCTGCAAAGATCGAACAGGAAGGGCTTGGAACGCACTAGTTGAAACCACTTAGTAAATATTAGGTATCGTTCCCAATTTTACAGAAAAAGAAATGGGCTCAAGAGATGAAATAAATAGTATGTTAATAAGTCAAAAGTCTGTCTTCGTGCCCTTAGGAACCGAATGACGGGCAGTGGGGAAGGGGCCCCGCCCCAGCCTGTTCTCGCTGCCTCTCGCTCCGTGTGTGACGCTCCGCCTGGGGTTAGCTCTCCTGAGCGAGGCGCCCAGCGTGCCTGACCCCCGGTGCCACGTGCGGTCAGCCCCTGGCCCCGGCCATCGCTGCCTCACGCGGGCTGTCCTCATCTGTCTCTGCGGGCGGCCAGCCCCCGGCCTGCTGCGGCCCTCTCCTCTTTCTGCGGCTCCCCAAGCTTTCCATGGACCTGTCTCCTGGCTTTTGTCTTTGAAAAGTACGCTGGGTCACGCATAAACAGAATAGCAGAAATCTTCGGAGGCGTGTGGGTCGATCATGTGAACGGATGTAAAATAACCGAGTTGTCTCTGAACTACGTCTGTGGCCACTTTGAACCCGCCCGTGGGAACGGGGGCACCGGCCAGCACAGGCGCACGCGTGCACCACTGAGCTGCGCTTCCCTGGCTCACAACGTGCAGAGCCTATTTTGAAGTTTGATTTCCAACACAACATCCAGGTACATATTTTCTGTTTTATGGAGCCACTATGACAACTTCTATGAATAATGATGGCGGCTCCCAGACATGGACGAAGGGCCAGGCCCTGTACATGCATGATCTCATCCAGTCATTACAAACACCCCAGGAGCAGGGGCCACTGTCCCCATTGACAGATGAAGAAACTGAGGCTTGAAGGAGGTGAGGCCACATGGAAGGGACATGTGAGGAGCTGCCCGAAGGGCCCATGCCCCTCCTTCCTGACACCGGGGCTGCCTGGAAGGGCCCGGAGGGACCTCGTGGAAGGACACCGTGGAAGGAGCTCGGTGTCTGTCCCACGGCACTTGGTGAGCGCCGGCTCCAGGCTTGGCCCGAGGACGGGCCCTTACACAGGACACACCCTGTCCTCGAGGGGAGGTGCTTGTGCGCTGAGGACACTGCGTGGAGCGTGGGCTACGAGGAAAGGCTGTCGGGATCAAGGCTGTCAGACCTGGCCGTCTACATGCCCCAGGCAGGGAGGACAGGTGTAGGGAGGACAGGTGTCCTGCGCACAGAGGACCAGGGCCCGGTGGCACTGTGGCCTGTGCCCGGGGGCACGCCCTCTACAGAGCTGTGCCGCCGCTCAGCTCCTGCACATTGTCAGCAAGAGGGAACGCCTACTCAGCGTGGCCCAGCCCTCTGGTGGTCTGTTTATTTTACCAGATCCTGGAAACCCAGTTTATGTGGAATTTCCCACTTTAAAAGCTGCCGTGTGGGCCAAGCAAGGCCCTCGGGCCCCCAGCGCCCTGCGGGCCCCCGGCGGGACGGCTGCATGACCCAAAGGCCCCTTCCCGCACTAATCTTCAAGTTCCAGGAAAAGCCTCAGACCGCTGCGATTCCGCTGCGGTAGCATTCGCCCAAACACTGACTGGGTTCAAGGTGAACAGTGTTTGTAGAATGAAATTCTGATAAATTTCAGCTCAGTTCCCGGCACCAGCGGGCCAGAAATGGAGCGTGGATGAATAAATACAAATATCTAAGCATATGCACAAACTTGAGGGGAGTGTGTCAGATACGTTTCTCTTAGATTGTTTTAAAAAGGTTACTTTTTGAACAGGTTCGTATGGTTCAAAATTCAGAAAGTACCAAGAAGTGTGCATTGGAAAGTCTTCCTCCCACCTGTAACCCGCAGCCCCCCAGGCCCGCGACAGCCAGGGTTAGGGTCCCCGTGCAGCCTTCCCGAGATCCAGGTAAACGTGCGAGTATATTTTTCCACTTTTCCCCACACATGTTAGACTTTATACTTTCTGTTTTTTGCTTTTTTCTGTTAACAATACATCTTGGAGAACTTCCCTTATCTGTGTATATAAAGCTGCCTCATTCTTTCAAACGGCTGTATGATATTTTATTCAATGAGATAATTGATAAATATAAGTGGTCTGCCAATGGAAGGGCATTGAGATCATTTCCGGTCTTTGCTTCCATAAAAAATTGCCTTCCAGAATAGGCCCGTGCACAGGTGATTTTGCACATGTCAATGCCTAGACGTGTGGAATTGCTAGTCCTATTGGCCATGGGAGAGGTTTCCAGTTCGTGTCCTACTGGCAACTGAGGGCGCTTTCTGCACGTTCTTTCCAGCACAGGGCGCCCCCGTACAGTCTGAGCACCAGCCGTCCGAGCGGGTATCAGTGCGCTGTGTGGCCAGGGCGGCTGAGCATGTTGTGTTATATACAGGGTCCGGCAGAAGTGACGCCCGCTTGAGCGTGGGTGGTAGGGTAATAACATGGGTGCGATAGTACATAGTTTTAATGTGAACATTAAATGTCACCTAAAATGTCCTATGGTGCACTTGAGAGTGATATTGCTATGTTACAGAAGGACATGCCTCGGATTTTGTAATAAAAGAGTTTGTAATAGAAAAGGGGTATTATTCGTGCTGGACCCTGTATTTAAGAGCCGCTTTTTCCCACTGACTTACCTGTTCAAATCCTTTGCTCATTTTTTTCTTTTGGGTGGTTGCTTTTATGAATTTCTTAGTGCTCTTTACATATTGGGGAAATTAGCCCTTTGTGGAGGAGCAAATATTTTCTCTAAGTTTGCTGTATTATGTAAGCTTATAGTAGTTTTTTAATGCAGATTTTATAATTTCTATGAAGGCAAACTTATGGATCGTTTTATTGTTGTTCAATTACAGTTATCCCCATTTTTCTCCCATTACTTCCCCCTGCCCTACCCACCCCCCCCACCTCCCATAACTTATGAATCTTTTTTTTTAAATGGGTCTTGGATTTTTGGCCATATTTCAAAGACCTCTCCTACTATGAAAGTAGAAAGGTATTCTCCTACAGTATTTTCCCTCCTTCCTTCCTTCCTCCCTCCCTCCCTCCCTCCCTCCCTCCCTCCCTTCCTTCCTTCCTTCCTTCCTTCCTTCCTTCCTTCCTTCCTTCCTTCCTTCCTTCCCAGCTTCAAGTCTGATTTCGTTTGAACTGATCTATGATGAGACATAGATTCTCCCTCGTCTTTCCTTCCAGCTGGCCGCGGAGCTGGCCGGACACCTGTGTGAAATGGAGAGCGCCCCCTCAAGGGTTTCAGCTCGGTACCTCTGCATGTCCTCCACCTCGTCAATCGTCTCGGGCAGTGCCTTCCCCTTGGTCTCTGGCAGCAGCATCACCAGGCCTCCGGCGACCAGGCTGACCACGGCTGAAAGCCAGACAGAGGTGAATCACACCGGGAAGGGAAGCGTGCTGGCTCTATAATTAGAGCTCCCCTTATTTCTTAAAAAAAAAAAAAAAACTTTGGGTAATTTCCTACACTTAAGAATTTCTTTGCCATTTGACAGCCCTATTTTCCACCATAAGTATTTTGCTGATCCCAAACCCTGTTGGGTTACAATGCCTTATAGGGAAATGAAATACTTCACATTTTGAGTCAAGTTTATTCTAGGCTAGAGAGCCTTGCCATAATATGAAGACACTTTGGAGTTAGAACATAACTGTGAAAGAAACCCAACTCTAAGAAAAGAAATAACAGAACCTTGCCAATATAAAGCACTTGGTAAGGAAAACTGAGTTAGAGACTTGGATTGTTATTGGTAAATAAAAGTAATGAATCTCTTTTAAAAGTATTACTATATAACAGCATTAAAAAAGTATAGCCAGGACTTTGATTTCCAATTCAGGTGTTTAATAAATTCCAGCTGTTCTTTTCTTCATCTCCAGCTCCAATTTGTTCTATATGGTATGTGTGGGGGAGGTAATAGCAAACATCATGGTGCTTTTGTCTCTCTACTTTTTTTGTATTTCTTTTTTTATATATATTTTATTGATTGTTATTACAGTTGTCCCATTTCTCCCCCATCATTCCCCTCCACCCTGCACACCCCCTTCCACCCACACTCCCCCCTTTAGTTCATGTCCTTGTGTCATAAGTTCTTTAGCTTCTACCTTTCCCACACTATTCTTGCCCTCCCCCTGTCTATTTTCTACCCACCGTCTATGCTACTTATTCTCTGTACCTTTCCCCCCTCTCTCCTCCTCCCATGACCCTGTTGCTAACCCTCCATATGATCTCCATTTCTGTGGTTCTGTTCCTGTTCTAGCTGTTTGCTTAGTTTGCTTTTGTTTTAGGTGTGGTTCTTAATAGCTGTGAGTTTGCTGTCTTTTCACTGTCATATTTTTGTCTTCTTTTTCTTAGATAAGTCCCTTTAACATTTCATATAATAAGGGCTTGGTGATGATGAACTCCTTGAACTTGACTTTATCTGAGAAGCACTTTATCTTCTCTTCCATTCTAAATGACAGCTTTGCTGGATAGAGCAATTTTGTATGTAGGTCCTTGACTTTCAAGACTTCAAATACTTCTTTCCAGCTTCTTCTTGCCTGGAAGGTCTCTTTTGAGAAATCAGCTACAGTCTGATGGGAACTCCTTTGTAGGTGACTGTCCCCTTATCTTTTGCTGCTTCTAGAATTCTCTCCTTCACTTGAATCTTGGCTAATGTAATTACGATGTGCCTTGGTGTGTTCCTCCTTGGGTCCAACTTCTTTGGGACTCTGAGCTTCTTGGACTTCCTGGAAGTTTATTTCCTTTGCCAGATTGGGGAAGTTCTCCTTTATTATTTGTTCAAATAAGTTTTCCACTTGTTGTTCTTCTTCCCCTTCTGGTACCCCTATAATTTGGATGTTGGGACGTTTAAAGATGTCCCGGAGGTTCCTAAGCCTCTCCTCATTTTTTTTGAGTTCTTGTTTCTTCCTTGTTTTCTATTTGGTTGTTTTTTTCTTCCTTCTGGTCCACTCCATTGATTTGAGTCCCAGTTTTCTTCCGATCACTATTGGTTCCCCATGTGTCTTCCTTCATTTCACATATTGTAGCTTGCATTTGTTCATCTAATTTCTGAGCAAAATCAACCAATTCTGTGAGCATCCTGATCACCAGGGCTTTGAACTGTGCATCTGATAGGTTGGCTAACTCTTCACAGCTTAGAGGAATTGACTCCAGGGCTTTGATTTGGTCTCCGGTTTGAGACATTTTTGGTGGTTTGTTTTGTTTTGTTTTGTTTTTGGTCTGGTCGCGGCTGTTACGTAGTGAGGGGTGGAGCCTTAGGTGTTCCCCAGGGTTCGGCAGCCCAGTCGCTGAGTTGTGACGCTGTATGTGGGGGCGGGGTCCGAGAGGGAACAATGGTGCCTGCTCCACTCTCTCCTGGATTCCAGTCCCTTCTGCCGCTTCCCCTTCACCTGGATTGTCTGCACGTGGGAATGTGGGACCACCTGGTCAGCCAGCCACCTTGTGCAGCCTCACTGGGTCTGCACAGTTGCCACCCCATGCCCGGGGTCTGCCAGCTGCTGCCTGTGCGCCTGGGAACTGCCAGCCGCTGCTGCCTGCGTTCCTGGGTCCGCACCTCCACTTTTTCCTGCCACGACTCCACCCGACTCCCCCCCTCTAACCAGTCTGGATGAATGGTTGTTGGACTTCCGTACAGTTCAATTTTCTCTCAGTTCCGGTTGTTTTCTTGTTTCTAAATATTTGTTGTCCTTAATTTTGGTTGTGAGAGGAGGCACAATGTGTCCACTTATGCCTCCATCTTGGCTGGAAGTTTCACTGTGCTTTTGTCTCTTTAAATTCCCATTAAAGTTTCGGGATGTTAAGGGTACATTTTAATATGTTTTTCTGTAACAGAATGCAGGAAGTGGGATGTAGGCGGTTTACTAGTTTTGGAGTTTCAGAAAAGATGCACTCTGAACTCCATTTTTGCATCCTTAAAAATAACAGCTGAACTTGGGGGCCCCAAGCTCAGGGGTTCTGGCACCGGCCAGGCTGCCTGCTTCCCACTCTTCGAGTCCTGGGAGGCTCTGCGATCTCCCTGAGCCTCTGGACACCCCATGTTAAGTGGGGTAATAGGCACCTCACGGGCTTGCTCTGAGGCTGAAAGGAGTTCCTGTCTGTTTTCCACTTAGAATAGTGCCCCCCAAACCTCTGGGGGTGCACTTGGGTGGAACTCACGCAAACAGCAAGCACACCCAGGTGGCTTTGGCTCCCTGAAGTGAGTGAGCTAGAAGGCAACACGACAGAGGAGTCGCGTTATCGCCCGTTTGGCGTTGCCTGTTCGCAGAGGTAAGCCGAACCCACCGGGCATTTCTCTCCCCTCCCGCCATGCTCTTCCCAGGAGGGTGTTTCAGCACGTTGGCTTGCTAAGGGCCCGGCTTGTAGGTTTCTGTTTCTGGTCCCTTCAAGACCACAATTAGCACACCAGTGTGTGGGAAAGGAAGGGAAAGAAGTGAAAAATGTAAAACCATTAGTTTTGATTCCTGGTAGTTACTCAGAAGAAAAGTTGATGAGGGAGGATTTCTGGCAAAAATAATATGGGGAGTTGCCATAGAGTTTGCTTTCAGTGTTGAAAGGCAGCCCTGGCTGGTGCGGCTCCGTGGCCTGAGTGCCGGCCTGCGAGCCGAAAGGTCACTGGCTCCATCCCCAGAGAGGGCCCGTGTCTGGGTTGCAGGGCCAGGTCCCCCGTTGGGAACGGCGTCGGTTGCCTCTTGCACATCGATGTTCCTCTCCCTCTCCTTCCCCCTCCCATCACCTCTCTGTAAAAATAAATACATGTTGAAAGGCAATAGCGATCCTTTCCCTTTTCCGAGGAAGGGTCAACCGTGGTCCCCTGGGTCCAGACTTGGTGTCGCTCTGTTACAGAGCTGGGAGGAGCCTGAAGCATCTGCTCTCTGCCCAGAAACGTCCCCGTGGCCAGCACTGGCTCACTGCCCGCCAACAGGCATGGCTGAGAGCCAGGCCTCCCCACCTTCTTCCCGGCAGGGCAGCAGCCCAGCGCTGTGACAGCCCTTCTCCAGGATGGAGGGGAGCTCTGGGGACCGGTCCCTCAGCCAGTGCTGGGGGAGGACAGAGTCTGGGGCTCCTGTGCCCCACAGGCAGCGCCAGCTGTCCTGTGGCCAAACCACGGGCACCTCAGGATAGAGAGCTGTGTCCCACCAACTTAGGCCGTGGTGGTGTTAACTTGGAAAGTGGAGGAACTCCTTAGGCCTGATTCCAGGGTGCGTTCGAGCCATGGTTGGGAACTTCTCCTGGCAGGTCGGCGGCAGGGGAAGTGTCCCCTCCCAACCCCCCCAAGAGGAGGAAGGAGCAGAGATACTTGGTGTGACAACCAGAGCAAGGAGGAAATTGACGGTCCTCTGGTGTGCACCTGAGGGGGTCTCTTCCTTCCTCCCGCCAAGGTGAGTGAGAGTTGTTTGCCCGTAGTAAGAAGTGTTACATTTTTGTCAAATTAAAACCAGCTCAGAAGGGGTCTTAAAGGGGACTGAAAGCTGTGCGTTGAGATGTCCTGGCCAGCGTGAGGAGGGGAGGGTTCTGTGTGCGAATCTGTCACCGTGTCTGGTGGACACAGAAGGAGACGATCTTCCCCAGAGTCTCAGCTGTGGGCAAGGCCGTGGGTGCGGAGCGGGCGGAGGGGCCCAGGTCCCCCTTTCACTGTCTGTGGGCCTCGTGTTCAACAAAGGCCTGTGCTTGTTCATTGTAGACAATGAGATTCGTGCCTCCACTCTCTACCCGGCGTGCTGCTCGGTGAGGGGAGGGCTCAGCCGGGAACATTCCTGTGGCATCAGGAGGGAAGGGCGCCCTCCTTGAGTCTCAGTGTTACCTGAGCTCCCCGAGGAAGCGGGCCCAGTGCCGACCCCGGTGTGCCCTGTGCTGACACATGGTCTCTATCTGCTGGGGTCTGCAGTGGCCTCTGCCAAGTGTGACATCCTCTCCTTAAAGCGGGGAAGTGACGGGTTTGTAGGGTTCTGCATCTGGCTGTGGAGGCGGCGGAAGGAGTGAGCTCTTTGACCACAAGACCCAAGGAGGTGTGGGAAGCAGCGAGGGGCCTTCTTCGGGAAACTCCTTCCCATCCCCCTCTTCCTTGATGTTGGACCCCTTTGGGCAGGGGGTTCCTGGGGGTCCCCGCGCTTGAGTACCAGTCTCTACCGACAGCGTTACTCACACTAGTGTTACTAACATCGACAGCACCGCTGATTACCAGTCACACTGAGTCTACCACCGGCGCCTACGTGGCGGTAGGAGAAGGCAGGTCCCTAGGGAGACAGGTTTTCACTCAAAAGCGTCCCTCAGGATTTCTTACCAAAAACCATCAGCGGAAGCTCATGCCACACGTCAATGAGCCGGAACACCAGGAACGGTGTGATAATGCCACTGATGTTAGACAGGGAGGAGCAGACTTGGACGCCGAGATTCCTGGAACACACGGCACAGATTTAACCTTGTAACTTATCAAGGTACCGTGGTGATTTCCCACCCGCCCCCCCCCCCGCCACCCCAGTGGATAATTCCCCAGGTCATTAACATGTCTGTGAACTGAAGAAGTGTTTGCGTCTCCCTGACCGGTGTGGCTTACTGGGTTGGACATCGTCCCACAAAGACAAAGGTCACCCGTTTGATTCCGCATCAGGGCACAGGCCTGGGTTGCGGGTTCAGCCCCTAGTCAGGGTGCATGCAAGAGGCAACTGACCGATGTTTCTCTCTCTTTCTCCCTCCCTTCTCCCTTCTCTAAAAAGAAGGAAAATCTTCTTAAAAAGTGTTCATGTTATTTTCACTGCAGATAAATGGCATATGCTACGTAGTTCATTTGTGTTCAGTTATATCTGTTCTATATCCGTTTTCGTAAGAATCTTTTAACTGGGGGGTGACTTTCACTTTCCACGTGCATCACCGGCTTCCCCGTTTCTATGGTCCCATTCACGCTGCTCCTGATCACTGTCTCTGGAGGCTGCTGGGTAATTCCCTCTTGCAGCTCGGCGCCTTCTGTTCTCACCCCGCATTTCCGCACTTGACCCCAGTCTGTGAGCGAGACACGACCCAGCAGCTGCCTTTCAGTGCCTCCTCCTTGCTCACCCTGTGCTTCGGAAAGTACGGTGCCCTCTGCTGGCACCCGGGTCATTCTGGCCAAGAAGCAAATGCCCCGACCCCTGCCCTTCATGCTGGGGGACACGTGCCCACCTGATGAACGTGGGATACAGTTCCGCGCTGACCAGGCAAACCATCTCGAAGGCCGTCATGACTCCCATCCGACCCAAGCACATGGCAGCGACTCTTAGCCAGTGTAAGTCTGAGGGGAAACACACCACGCGTTCACATTGCGCGCACATACCTGCTCTGCACAGAGCGCCCTCTCCCGGGGGTGGAGGGGCAGGGGCGGGGACTGGCTCGGGGGAAGTCCGCATTCCCGAACGGGGCAGGGAAGCAACATGGGGTCTTCTCCAGCGTCAAGACGGTGTCCGCAAATTCCCCGTGTCTGTTTCCTTTAACCTCAGACACAATCATAACCGTCTTTTAACTTGAGACCTTGGTCATCGATGACCACAGAACTATACCAGTTTTCAAAGCTGGCCCGACTTGACTCTAGAGAGGTCACACAAAAGAAACAGGAAAACATGGGCGCACTCTATCTAGTTGCTGATAATGGAAAGATTCAAGCCAAGCTCCATATTGCTAATAGGGTTCTGGTGTACAGGGTTTTGCTTCCTTTCACTGAGAAAGTATCTTCGAAGGAAAATAGGGAACTGAATAATTGTTCGCCGATGACATTCACTTAAGTTTTCCCGTTCGTTCTGCGCGATGGTGTTGGGAGGTCCAGGAGCTCCTTAAACTACACCTGAGAGGCGCCGGGGTCGGGCTATAACCCGGGCCCGCTCCGCGCCCCCGCCCGCGCTCTCTGCTCTGGGCTGGTCGGGCGGCTCGCAGAGTGGGTCCTCCTCATCCATCAGAGAACTGTCGGGCGCAATTATACTACACCAGAGCACCTCTGAGCACGACTGCTTTTAAAGATGTACGCCTTTGTCAGGAAGGTCCTGGACACCGCGTTCGTCCTTTCCAGATGGCCATGGGGGATAAATTACATGGTCCTCCCATCAAAGGACAGCAACACCCCTAGTTTTTGGATCTTGGGACGCAAGACCCCAGCTTGGCCTGACACTCACCCTCCGGGATAAAAACGGAGGCCAGACAGGCTGCCCCTGCCATCATGTTTGACCCAGCCCACGGAGGACGCCGACCGATGTTGTCGATGGTAAGGGCGATGATGAAGGCAGCTGGGAACTCCATCAGGGCAGAGTAGAAGAAGTCCAGGTAGATGTTGCTGCCTGAGAGGCCCACGTACATGATGAGGCCCTGGTAGACAGTCGCGTTCGTGAACCTGAGCAAAAAAGGAGCGCTTTGGTCAAGGCACGCGCGAGCAGGCCGCCAAACGGGGAAGGCCGCTGGAAAATTACGAGTTGACCGGAGGTCAGCTTCTTGGTCTCTATTGTTACTATTCCCTCCATCCGTCACTTTTACGCTATCTGACCCACTGTGGCGGCTGGCTGTGGCCCCAGAACTAGGGGAGAGGAAGAAATTAGAATAGCGTTCTCTGGCCAAGTCTGAAAGGCAGGAAGAAATGCCTTAGTGGAGTGATTTATTTAGCAAAATTATACAGGTCATTAGTGGTTGTTAATTATTTCCCTGTGGTCTTCTAATGCCATTGAGATCAAAGGATTGACTACTTAATTCAAATTCTGGAAAACCAGAGGAGCAAATGAACACAGTCTCTCTTCTTAATGATTTACTTTCTGCCACGACACAAATAACATTTTGACAGTGTTTCTAATTTTGTTGATTGAAAGTGGTCATTGTCTGCAATGGAAAATATGAGGATAATTTCTCAGAGTCACAGTTATTCCCCGATGCATTTTTTTTTTTTATGCAATATCCTGAAGGTTGCTTAATTAATTCTGGATGAGCTTCGCTTTTGCAGGGACCATGGCCCGGCCCCGGCTGCCCTGAGTCGCCCCCGAGCAGACCCTCGGAGGAGAGTGTGCGGCCCTGAGGGGGGCTCTGCAGAGCTGCGGCCCAGCGCTCTGAGACACCTGCAGAGGGCCAACGTGGTCAAGCCGGAGAACCCGGGTTGTGGGGCCCCTGGCTTATTGTCGCGCTTTATTCCTGTTCAAAAGTTCTTTCTCCGGGTAGAGAAGAAAAGGAGGAGGCCCTTTCCTTGCCTGCCCCGGGCAATCAGGAGAGATCTACACCCATGATCGATGGCTCAATACCGATCACTCTCAATGTTGGGCTATTTTAAAAATATTGGTTCCTGGGTCTTCCCTTGATTAATTCAACAGTATCCTTGGCAGGGGGGAGGGTCTGGCCTTAATATTCAAAAATCTCCCACGTGATTCCAAGGCGAAGCCGAGGTTGAGGACATACTGACTGAGGATATGGAGTAGGAAGCTGGTGTCAGCATCCGCCTGAGGACAAGGATGTTGGGAAAACCTGCTCAAAGGGGGCCCACCTTGCTCCCGCCCGCCCCCGTCGAAGCTGATGCGGGGCTGGGCTGTGTGCGAAGGCACCTGCTTCCCTTCCACGAAGTGGACCATCGGCGTGAAAAGAACTGGGAAGGTTTCTCATCGAAAAGTGCCCCTTACCAGTTGTACATCAGGATAAGAGTGTGCTTCCTTATCTGCGGGGTTCTGACCAAGTCAAGGAACGAAGGGTTCAACTTGGGGTTCGGCTTCTCGCCGACGGCCTCTTCAGTACTCAGGCTCTGCGGGTGGAAACAGAAAGAGCCGATTTGTCTATGGAGCGATGGGGCCCCCAGGGTCCTACCGGGGGAGACAGCAGCACCCTCACACACACGAGCTCCTTCCACCTTTACGTAACTCCTTCATCCTAGAAGTTAGGTCCTGGGTTTTTCACCCCACTCCACAGGAGGGAGGTCAGATAGCCCAGGCACGAATACAAAGGGATGCTATCCAGGTAAAGCCCGGGGGCAGGGAGGGTAAACTGAGGCCCCTGTGATGGTGAGGGAAGGACCGAGGGCCTTGGGGAAGAAACCTCTAGTGAGACCAGCACTGATCAGACTTATCGCTGCTACGTGAGCTGTGACCTGTCAAGTCGGTGGCCTGCCCACGTGTGCTTTGTCCCTGACCAGCCTCTGCTCAGGCCTAAAACCTGAGGGCAGGTGCTAGGCCGGTCATTAGTGGGAAAGAGTGGGTATTCCAGCCACCTGGAAACCAAAGAGGCAGAGGGGACAAGGCCACAGAGCCCCCAAACCCTCGTTCTCAACGTCACGTGAAATCTCAAATTCTTCCTGGTTACCTATTTTAGCGCCTCCATCAGAAACGACGTACTCTTATTTCGACACACTGTCCTTATCAGCTCGGTTCCCCCTTGGCCAGCCCCTGTCGGACCAGGAGGGTTAAATAAAGGGGGGGCGAGGTCTGCGGAGGGCGAGACACAATGCTGAGCTCGGTCGCTCACCCTGTTCAAGAAGGCAGGGCGCCGCGTCAACATCTCAGGACACGTTCTCTCCGGGATGTTTACATTCTAAGAAATGACTGTGTTTGAACATCTGTTTTCCTGATCTGGGGACCTCCCCTCTGGGGAAAACCCCCTTCCCCGGGACCATGGTGGATGCCCGGTGGAACGGGACGTGGGCGCTAAGGCACCGGGGCTGGCCCAGGCCTCAGGGCACCAGACAGAAGCTCCTCATTCGACTTTCAAGTGGTTTTTTTGGTTTCCTCTTAGTTTTATGTTTTCCAACGATTTAAAATATCTGCCCGGGAAACCCGACTCTTGGCAGAGGAGAAGCAGCCCCGGCAGGGCACCGGGCAGCCCCTCTGCCCCATGTGTTTCCTGCCCCCGCCTCCGCCTCCCGCCCCGGACTTGACCTTGCAGCTGCTCGCTCACCTGAAGAGACGCAGGTAAGGGTTTTCCGTTCTTCCTTGAGATGTACTTCAGAACGCTCAGGGCTTTAGCACTTCTGTTCTGGGAGATCAGCCACCTCGGGGACTCAGGGATGTACCTGGGCGCAGAGGAGGGGTCAGTAGTGCTGTTACCGAGGGAGAATCTTACTGGCCCCCTGTCCCGCTGCCGCCATAACCAGATTTCCGTGGGGGACCTGACACAGCGAGGCTCCAGCAAAGGAAAGAGCGTCGTGTGGGGGCTGCAAAGCAAAGAAACCACCCACAAAGTGAAAGGGGAGCCTGCTCACCGGGAGAAAATAGCGGCAAACTGTACATCTGAAAACAGGAATATCCCAAAGGGACAAGGAACTCATACAACTGAATCTCAAAGAACAAACAGTCCAATTTAAAAAGGGGCAGAGAGTCCGAATAGACAGTTTTCCAAAGAAGACAGGCGGCCAACATCACTGGTCATCAGGGAGACTCGGATCAAAACCACAATGAGATACACCTGTCAGAACGGCTGCCCTCAAAAAGACCAGCAGTAGCAAGTGCCGGCGAGGATGTGGAGAAAGGGGGACCCTCGGGCTTTGTTGGTGGGAATGCAAATTGGTGCAGCCACTGTGGAAAACAGCATAGAAGTTACTCAAAAATTAAAAAATAGACCTACTATATGACGCAGCCATTCCATGTCTGGGTAAGGATCCCAACAGACAAAAACACTAATTGGAAAAGACATGTCAACTCTCATATTCATTGTAGCGCTATTTGCAGCATCCAAGATATGGAAACAACCTGTGTCCATCGGTGACTGAATGGACAGAGGAAACGTGTGTGTGTGTGTGTGTGTGTGTGTGTGTGTGCATATTATTCAGCCATAAAAGAGGATGAAATGTTGCCATTTTCGACAACATGGATGCACAGACACAGAAAGACAAACAGTACGATTTCACTCACAGGTGGGCTCCAAGGGGGAAAACAGGCACATGGATAGAGAGCAGATCGGTGGCTGCCAGAGGCAGGGGTTGAGGGGTGGGGTGCGTGAAAGGGGTAAAGGGGTCCGAAGGCCCAAACTTCCAGTTACAACATAACCAAGTCCCGGGGACGACGCAGTGCACAGAATGGCGACCACAGTTAACAGCACTGTAGCGCACACTGAAAAGTTATTAAGTTATTCAGGGGATGGATCTTAAGAGCCCTCACCCCAGGAAAGAGATTTCATAATCTTGTACAGGGGAATATGTGATTCTTCCCTTCTTCAAATGCTTCTACTCAGCCTTGTGCGGGGAGCCTCGGGGCCCCCTCCAGAGGGTTCCCAGGGGACCTGTGGGAAGCCAGTTGCACAGTGGGGTGCAGCTGAGCCCCAGGTCTGAGCGGCAGGTCCACTGAGGTGGGCACCAGGCTTTTCCACTGTGGGAACTGAGGGCAGGTGGGGAGGTGGGAGTCTGCGCACCATCCCAGGGGAAGCGGATGTTCTACCAATATTATTCTGAGAGATGACTTCTCAAGGGAATGAGGAAAGGGTCTGAGATCCGAGATGTCAGGATGGGATCTGGTGGGAGAGCTAACAAGCCAGGCCGCACACAGGCAGCCCCTGCCCACCCTTGGGCAGGCCCGCAGCCGCTTGGATCTGTGTCTGGACTGGACTCTGCGCAGCTGGATCAGGGTGACGGGCGGAGGATGGACCCTCCAGGCTGCTAGGGTCGTGATTCGGGGAGCCAGGAGTTGCTCTGAGAGGCGGGGCTTACAAGCAACTCGGGACGGATGCTTTTGTGGGAGCGCGGTGGAGAGAGATGTCAATTGTCAATGACACCAGGAATGTGAGGTAAGTCCCGCCACATTGGGTCAGCAGGTGGTCCCAACAAGCAGTGACACGTGAGAACCACAGAGACGTGTCACCACGCCCCCTGGCTGGGCAGGCTGCCCAGGGATGGCCCAGGGAAGGTGAGGCTTGCTGGGGTCCTGCCTCCTGTGGCTTCCACACCCCCTCGGCCTCCGGGGTCCCCTCTTTTCTCCCCGATGGTGCCTCCTCACTCCTCACCCTGGCTCCTCCTGATCCTTCGTCTGGTTTCCAAAGATCGGTGCTGCCTCCTGCGCTGCCCCATTCCCTGCCTGTCCGGGCCCTGCTCATGTTCTCTGATTGATGTCGCCCCTCCCCACGGCTACAACAACGACGTGAGTTTCCCCTCAACTTTGTGTAACTTCCCCCCGGGTAGGTGTGTGTGGATGGCCTTCCAGCCCCCGAGAGGCCGCGTGTTCACAGCTCACCTCAGCATCCTCCCTGCCGCACCTGCTCCTCCCGCGCTCCTGTGTCTCTGGACGACACCCCTCCCCCCAGCCCGCTGAGGCACCGGCTGCACTCAGCACCTCCTCTCTCCGAGCCTGTGCAGGCAGTCACCGGGCCCTGTCACTGCCTCCCTACCCGTAGTGCTCGTAATCTCTTCCCCTTCACACCCACGACTTCTGTCTCCATTCAGGCGCTTGGCCTCTCTTGCAGGGACTAGGGCGATAGTCTCTCACCTGACCCCCTGGCCTGCATTCTTCCCCCCAAACACCTGCTTCCTACTCTGCATCTCGAGTGATCTTCTGAAAATGTGGTCCCATCATGGAGTTTGCCCAGCTGTAGGTAAATTAAATCTGATTCTGTTGAGCGAAGGTGGCAAGAAGCAGTGTTTCGAGGGGGCCAGAACGTGGCTCACGGGGGGGGCCTCCGTCATGCTGAGCATGAGGTCTTCCTTCTGAGGGGACCACGGTTACCGAAAGACTCTTAGGCAGTAGAGTACCCAGGTGGAGCTAGGATTTTAAATGCAGCGTGAAACTTGGGGATGGTGATGCTAAAGTCAAAGATCACAGCCATCTAGGCAAGATATCAAGAAAGCCTAATGGGAATGGGCGGGGGGTGGGGAAGGGGCAGATTGGGAAACATGAAAGAGATAGGTTGGACACAGGGAGGGAGCTAAGGATCACTCTTGGAGTTGTGCTGGATTTTGAGTGGAGAAACAGGCTTCCTGGGAAAGCTGGGGTGTTTCGCTCTTAGACAACCTTGGGAAGAACAGGTGGGTGCACCCAGGGATGAGACGCACGGGCTCGTTGCATGGGGGAGAGGTTTGGTCGGCCGTACAGCATCCCTCTTGTTTCATTTTGGATGACCTCACAGTGGGGTCTCTGGTAGTTTCTGCCCTTTTCCATGTTTCCCGAGGGCAGGGTGACGTACTTCACTTGTCCTGAGCACCCTGACTGATTGCTACGGTCTGGGTGGGGTCCCGAGCTGGCCTGGGGTAAAGGCTGCTGTGATGGATTGGGGATGTCTGCTCCAGGCATGGATGTGGGCAGTGGGCACGCGAGGGCCATGCCCTGCCTCTCCTGTCCTCAAGTTTCCTCCGAGAAGGGACAGAATAAGAAAGGTAATATTGTCAGTTGCTTCAAAGGGTACCACGGCCGCTGCCAGCTAATGCAAACATCGCATAAACAATCTTAAGCCCGAAGTAAAGGGACGTTTGCTTTCCAAAGTGGCGGAAACTCTTGATTTTGATGCCGGAAAGATGGACCGGGCATCCTGTGGAACAGAAGAGTGAAGGGAACCTCAGAAGTCAGAAGGACAGTGTGCATTAGGGAAGGCAGAGAAATGAGACAGTGCAGTTTAGTTCCTTTCCGTTCCAGATGGACTCACCAGTAATAGAGCAGGAAGAAGAAGGTGGGCAAGGTGACTGCCAGCTGCAGCCACCTCCAGTGCGGCAGCACGTACGCCACCCCGGCCAGCACCAAGAGGCCCACGGTGAAGGCGACGTGGTAGAGAATGCCCACTGTCCTCCTGTAGCTCCGCCCGACGAATTCTGTGACTGCGGAGAGAAGCCGCGTGGTCAGCAACTGCGTGCAACAGGGAGCGGGCTGCCCAACCAGGGGGACCTAGAAGGCCAACCTCAAGATGCCCAAATTCTAGAACTTTCCATACAGCTGTCCAAAATTTTAAAATGTTCTTTGAGTCCTATTTTAGAATTGTTGCTATTGTGTTAACTAATGTAAAAACCCTATGATCCCACAGTAGCTGGGGGAAAGGCCTGCTACCATGAGCAAAACATTTGATTTCTAGAATAATTTCAAGGACAGATGCAGTTGCATTTTGGAGACAAGGGAAGTTTTGATGGAGAGTAAAAAGGCAGTGGTGGTTTAAGACCTGAATAAATGGATCCGACATTGAGTTTAGACTGTAGGTGGTTTTGATGTAAATGAATGCCTCAGTGTGACTTGTTCTCTTTCCCAAGTTAAACATTTTCCTGGCAACTCTGTTAATGTGAGCAAATGGCTCGAAAACCTGCCAGTGGGTTTCAAGCTGCCTGGAGTCAGCTAGTACTGGCTTGCCGAAACTGATTTTTAAATTCTCTGGAATTCGGCAAGCTGGTTGTTAAACTCATTGGCACCTCAAAATCTGTCATGCCGGGCGTATTTGTAGCTTAGAACTCGGAAAACACTGTAGATCAGGGCCTTTGTTTTCCAAGAGCGGGCTTGTCGGCACGCCGTGGCCCACGGAGCTCGGCTCCCTCCCACCCTGTGATTACCTCAAGGCAGGTAATGAAGTCTGGGGTACTTGAGTTAATTTTGTATCATGAACCTACTAGAATTGAAATTTCAGATATGCCATGAGCCGCAGAGTTTTTGTATGAAATGTTTGGTAATTGCGTTAAAGACTTCAACCATTTACTGTGAATTATCCAAAAGTATTTTACAACAGAGTGAAACAAAATGATGCAAGTGCTGCCTAAATGGAAATGTCTGTCTTTCAAAGTCGTCGGGGTCATGGACGGGCCTGAAGGCAGGGGGGCGGACAGAGCTCAAGGGGAAGAGGGGTTCCTGCAGGACATTCGGAGGGACTGGAAGAGAAATAAATGTGAAGTGGCGGAAACTAACAGTTGCTGAAATGTGTGTTTATACAATTGAATTCTGCATATTTTGACATGTCATGTGCTCTAGAAACCGAATTACTGACGGGATAACTGCGTCTCTGTGAATTCCTTTGTTGGCCAAGCATACGCTAGGCGCCCCTGATACTATCTCACACCATTCTTTCTTTATCTCACAGAATTCCTCAAGCGGACTTTACCGGGAAAAATTTTAAGCACACATAGCCTCGTTCTTTCATGTGTCCCGAGAGCTTTCTTATCACTATGATTTCAGTTTCAAAGTGTTCACTTCCCTGGACATGAATACTATTTAAAAAATTTTTGACTTTAGAGAGAGGAGAAGGGAGGGAAGAGACCATTAATGTGCAAGAGACATCGACTGGTTGCTTCGTATGCGCCCCGACTTGGAACTGAACCTGCAACCCAGGCACGCGTCCTGACTGAGAATCAAACTGGTAACATTTCGGATTGCGGGATGATGCCAAGCAACTGAGTTTCACAGGCCAGGGCTGTGAATGCTATTTGAATGTAGCTGAAGGGAAAGTTATGATGGGATTAATCCCCAAGATCTAATTATGGTGGTAATTTTTTCTATACTGCCTTAAAGATGCTATGCTGTTTGAGTCCAAATATTCTCCTGCACTCCACGGAGCTTATGCCTGACTCCGGCTCCTCCTGAGTGGGATGTAAATGGCGTTCCCGGTCCCACAGATGGCCGAAACACCTGCATTGACCTCACACTTGCTAGATTCCCTGTCCATAAACGGAGGATAACTGGTTTTCTAGTGGTTTCCTAGAGTGGATTTATGCACAGTATGAAAGCCCCTTATAAATCTAGCATATCTCTCATTGCTGAATTTTTGAATGCATGGGCCTTGCAGGCCAGATTTTTCTCTCTACATAAATCCCCCAGGCGCAGAAAACACAAATTCCTATCGAGTTAGGTAAGAATCTGGATGGCTTAATGTTGACCCTCATTTCTGTCTTCATTGTTTTCTTTGTAGGAGGGATGCAGAATGAGCAGACCTGTAAGATTTTAGAGATTCCTTTGTTCCAGGAAAAAGTTCCTCTCGACACTGTCTTGAGGCTGAGTCTGCTTTTCTGCCCAGCTACCCGCACACCCCCGCCCCCCACTCCCAGACTATGTTTCGGCAGCAAGGACCGTTTGTTCGCCTGGCTGCAACCACAGGTGTTCTTACTCAGGATGTAGCCTATTAGCCAGCTCGAGTTGCTGACCAGCCCTTGGATCAGGCGAAAAATTAACGTCCATGTGTAGGTTGGAGAAATGGCCAAGAGAACCCCAGATATGGCGTTGATGAGGATTGTAACCAAGAGGCAGAGAGCGCGGCCAAACCTGCAAGGAGAAAAACAAGGAGAGGGAAATGAATTGGAGTGGATGCTTGAAGGCCGCAGAAACCTCTGAACCACAGAAATGCAGGAGGCACAGATTAACACCCACCAGGAGAGTCTGACTTCAGTCGGTGCAAGACTTTTCATCAGTGTGCTGCGCACCCATTTTAAGCACATGGCCCCATTCACCCCAGGACCAGAGCACTTCTCAGTCCCACACTGGAAGGTGTTGAGGGAGAGGGTGACTCTCCCAGGCACCCCCCACCCCCCGCACTGCCGAAGGCCCTAGGGGCCTGTCTCGGCGAGCTGGGGCCTTCGCACAAATAGTCCCAACCAGCCGCCACCCAAGAGCTTTTGCTTTAGGGAAAACAAAATGTATTATTGTTCAATGTACTCCGCACACATTTCTTAACACTGCTTTCGGACTTTATGGGATCTGCACGTCTCCATGGAAACGGTCTGCTGAGTCTCACCGTCCACAGTCACTTCGAGAATTGCCACCCTGAGGCCTTTGTAACTGAGCGCCCTCCAAGGATAGCGTCCGTGCGTGCTATTCGAGAGGTCTGGAGAGTGTGCGAGTGCACAGAGCAGGGCAAAACTTGGAAACCTGGGTTGAACCTTGGCCTTGCCACTTAGTGTGGTGCTGCGTGAGTGAGTCGACCTTCCCCAGTGTCTCCATCTGGAAAAGACCGGTCTGACCCAGACTGCAGTACGTATGCAGAATGCAAACCGCCTTTTCTGAACCCACCGCGGTTCCGCTGTCCCGCCCTCTCACGTGCTCACGCAGATAGAACAGAAGCGGAGGCAAAGCCAGCAAAACTTCAGACAACTGAAGAAAAACGGAACACATACGTGCCCAGCACAGCTTTTTGGGGAAGAATAATGAGTAATCAACTTTACTGAGGAGAGTTTAACATAATGAACAAAGTAATGACGTCATTAAGAAGGTGGATAATTGGCCGGGGAGTGCAAATCAAGAACGCATCGTCAGTGGAAAGGTATAACTGCTCTCCTACTGCTTGGGCGGGATGAGAATAATTAACTCATTTATTCAGCCAGCCGGGAGGCCCAGCACCGGTTAGCTCCCACCTGTCCACACGAGGGTGGGTCTCTGCTCCTCCGAGGGAAGGAGGGTGGAACGGGAGCCAGGCGCTGGCCAGACCGCCACACTCCGGATGGAGCTCAGGGGACCCAGGGGCCCGCCTCCCTCAGTGGCTCTTCTGCTTTAAGGGGTCCTCTCCAAGCAGCTGTCCTCAGTTCTGAGGCGATGAAAATAACAGCGAGTGACCTTCCTCCTCACCCCACAAGTCCCCCACGCAGAGTCCCAGGAAGAGCTCCGAAGGCAAGCTGAGGGGACAGTCACAGGGAGCTGCCGGTGGCCCGGCCCCTCAGCTGCCAGTCTCCCTCCTGAACCCCGGTGGGCGGGGCTGTGACAGTGCGGACGCCCTGGGCCTGTGACAGATTAAGCCGTCCTTACTTAGTAAGCCAGTTTTTAATCCAGCCTGACAACGTGACGTCACCGGACAAAATGTTCTACTTACATTTAATATTTTACTCCCAGGTTTGGGTTTAGATGCAGTTGGGACAACAAGCATAAAGTAGATTTAATTTACCATTTATTTCAGAATTAAGTATGCATTTGTATTTACATAAAACTGTGATGTAATTGTACAGTTCTATAACACTATATGTTGTGTTTTTATATAGAACTGTACAATGATATGGTTTAGATATATTTATCTGTCTCCGGCTCACTAGGGGACCGATGACCACAGAGAATGATACCATCCAAAACGGTGAGCACAGGGCCTGGCCCGTGGAACACCCTCGGTAGTCGGTATCGTGGGTATTAAAGAATTAGCCCCGAGAGCCCAGTTATCTGAAGTGCTTAGCAAGCGCAAGGCAAATCTTTCTGCTCCTTTTTTCTGAGCACTCCCAAAATTCTCGATTGATCATCCACAGAGGAGAGATGCTGGCTATCAGGAGCTCTCAGCACAGTGAGTCTGGGGCTCTGGGATAGATGACAGGGATGGGGGAGCTCAGAGCCCCTGAACGCTTGACCTGAGACACAGGCCACCTGCCAGATGCCCCCCCCCCGCTGGTCTTCCTTGTTTCTCTCCAGCGACACGGACGTTACGGAAGTGGCAGTGACCTCCTCAGCGTGGACAGGCCTGCTCCCCTTTCATCCCCATTTCGTCCTAGGCTCTGCGCCTGTGGCTGCACCCGGCCCCGGGCCCTGGACAGGCAGGCCGAGGGCGCACAGAGCTCAGAGGCCTGGAGGCACACGCTGGGTGGGTGGCGGCGAGGCCAGAGAAGGCACTGGGCCCCCACAAGATCAAATCGTCTGTCGTTCTCCCTCTGAACCCCCAGCTTCTGGACAGCCTCAAGAAAAACTGCTGCCTCACACCGAAACGTCCCTCTACCACCCAGAGAACTGGAAAAGGAAGAGAAACAGGGGCCTTGCTTCCCTTCCCAGCAGGAGAAGTCTGAGATGGTCAAGGCGAGGGACACTGGGGCGGGGGGATGGCATCGCAGCCTGCGTGATTTGGGGAGCAGGGCGCTCCAGCCGGGGCAGGGGAACCCAAGTGCCTTTGGAACCTGCGGCACCCACCTGTCTGCTATGTAGCCGATGCCCACGGCGCCGAGGAAAAATCCTGCGTTCACAGCCGACTGAAACAGGTCCAGCAACCAGGAGCGGGCGCACACTAGGTTAAACTGCCAAGGGCAAGAGGGGTCCCCAGGCAGGAGAGAGAGAAGACAAGGTCCCGTTAGAGGCCCCTCCGCCCCGGGAACTCATCCGTGTCCGGTGCATTGAACGGACGGGGTCGAGCGGCCATAAACCTGCTGTTTTCTTGCCGTCATGCTAATTTTCTCTGCGCAGCCAAAAGGTTTGTGCTGCCGCCCCCGATGCAGCGTTCAGCCTGGTAGCCTGTCACCAGGCTGAATGCTGTTGTCGGCTGGACCAGCTGAAACGGGGTAGTTACTTCATTTCTGCCCCAAGCCACTTCCCTTTCTAATTTGAATACACAGAAGCAAAGAGGTGTGTACCAAAGCCCCCGGAGGAAGTTGGGCCATGCGGTGTCTCGCTGCCGTCTCTTCAGCGGCAGTGGAGGGGCAGGGGAGGGTGGTTACACTGGGTTTGCTCTCTTTTGGAGCAGGTGTGGGCCTGGAAGTCAGGAGCTCTGGTCGCCAGGGCTGACTGCTAATTCTCTCGCTCTGGGTCTCTGTTTCCTCAGCTCTGTAGAAGGGATGAGGTCGGCCGCACTGTAAAGCCTCCTAAAGCCGTTACGGTGTGACATCTGTGATCGCCCACATTTCATACACCTATCAGACTGCTTCAGATCCTCGGACAAAGCCCCTCGACCTAAATGTCTGTTCATGCAGAACATGTTCCAGCACATTGTCCAAGCGGTCTTTTAAAATTAAGCTACGCAATGGGTGTTCTCTGTATCTGCAGAATAATTGCATCCCCCCCTTTTGCTTTGCCTCTAAGGCAAGCAAGTCTATTTTTTTTGTTTTCTCTATATTTACTGAAGTGAGGTTTTGCAATTGGTTGTTGATGTTGACGGTGATTTTTAGTGATATAATAGTACCATAGCATCAGCTCCGACCCCAGATGGTTTCATGTGGACCCTTTGAACAAACTAAGTAGAAAAAATAACATAACCATTAAGAGACAAGTCCAGCAGCTCACAGCACGGCACCATTTGGGTGAGTTCTGTGAGCCTGAAAGAAGACTGGAGGGGGAGGTAGGGCTTCCTGAAAAAGAGGAGGCTTGGGAGTTTTCCCTTCCCTGGCATTATTCCCAGGAATTCTCGCACAGTTTTACTTGTTTCTCCCTGGTGAGAGTTGCATGAATGAGAATCATCATGGCCTGAATTTGATCAGGGTTAAACGAATCCACTCATGCTCCAGACGGATAAGAGGCTGCACGTCTTTGTCAGAAACTGGGGTTCTGTAAGGCACCTTGAGTCCGAAGAGCACCCCTGGGCCTTATCAGCTTCCTCCTTAAGAGAAGCTACACCATTTGCCCTCTCGTTCCTAAGTCCTGCCTCACTTACCTCAGTCACTATGGAGGAGCCAGGCGTGTCGTACACCCAGCCGTGCCGGCAGGGGCCCAGCGGCAGGAGGCTCCTGTTGGCAGCCAGGCCAGCCAGAGGGTCCACGCAGCCCAGGGTGCTCCGGTTCCAGTCCACCTCGAAGCGGCGGCACTGGCGCAGGAAGGCCTCACCTGCAGGCCCCGGGCCGGGCACCGTGAAGTTCAGCTCCTCGGCCAGGCTCCAGCCGCATCGCTGCCTCAGCTCGGCCACGCCGGGGTTCAGGCAGCGGTGGTCTGGGGTGAAGCCCAGGAAGAGGACCCCTGTGTAGATGGGGGCGAACGACGCTGAGAGCAGAGACAGGAGGAAGAACGCTTGTTTCTGGAAGAAGCCAAACTCCCCTATGTGCTCTAGAAGGTCGTCCACGGTTGGCATTCTCGCTGCAGGAGGAGGGTCCCGACGTGCTTCCCAGCTCTGCCACAAACGTCCCCGAGAGAGGCCGCAGCCAGCTCAGCACAACGCTGGACCAAAAGTCCAAGTGCGAGTGTGTGCTTACTTTAGACAGAGAGCAACCTTTGGTCCAGACCTTTCCGTGGCTGGGCGGCCTCCCGCGGAGCTCTCCTCTTGCAGGGCGGCCTCCCACCGAGCTCTGCTCTGGCAGGGCCTGGTCCTGCAGCCCCGGCCCCGCTCCTGCCCGAGCCAGCGATCCCGCCGGATGCCGCGCTGACTGGAGTGTCACTCTCCTCTCTCCCCGAGCATCCCTGCCCCACGCCGGCACCACAAACAATCCTCCCTGCGTATCTCTCGCAGGGTGACAAATCCGAGCGCTTGCATATCACAGGCCCGTTCATCTTTCCTCAGTAAACCGAGTGTCCCCGAAATGAGCGTATTTGCACCTCGCCCACACAGCCTGCCCTTCATCCAAGGGGCTGGAGAACGCACGTGTCTCTGGCTTTGCTCGCCTGGGGCGACATGAGTCGTGGACTTGGGTCCACGTCCTTGTCTGCTTTCAAGGAGGTGTGCAGCTTCCATCACGGTCCGTGCCACCCCCAGTGGCATGGGCACTGGACCCCAGCTCTGGCTGCTCATTCGGGTCTTTGTCTGGATTTTATAATCCTCCTTTTTAAAGAAGGTCACTTCTCACCTCTCAACCCAGAAGTGTCCCTCCCTTGACCCATTAGTGAGGAAAAATGGCCACCACGCAGGTAGGTCAAGTGTAAGCCTGGAGCATCCTCATTGTGCTGTCTTACTGCCTGGGCTATTTCTGCCTGTGGTCAGGGTGCCCTGTTAGGATGATGCTGGGGCACCTACATGCGAGGGAAAGAGGCGAGGTGGTTCCTGGTGGGTGAACGGATCGGGCTGCGGTGGGAGTCCACCACGCAAAGGCGGCCTACCGGCAGCTCTGCGCCTCGGAGTACCAGGCCGCGGGTCCGCTCTCCTTTCCTCCTTTCCTCCTGCCGACTATTCGGTGGGTGTAAGAGCGCGGTCTGAGAGCGTGACCCGGAGCAGTCTCCCTCCCCACCACAGTGGCCGCCTCTTGTTTTCTTAGGGATGGGTCAGGACCTGAGGGGAGGGTGTCCCCACACTCCTCCTGCCCTCTGCCATTTGCCGGAAGTGTCATTGGGCTGGGGGAGTTAATAAGTGACCAAGGTCATAACCCCGCCTCCACGCGCAGGGGCCCGGAGGTGGTTCTGGACACCTCTTACTAGGAAATGTCACAAACCCGTGTCCTGGGGCTCGCTCCCTTTCAAGACACCAGGTCTACATGCAAGAGGGCACCAGTGAGAGGCAAGAAGGGTGTCGCTTGCCAAGGAGAAATGACGTTGAAATCCTCTCTGGGTCACTTACAGAACCACCGGAGAAGGAGAAGGGGGATGCGGATAACTTACCGAGCTGGGTTTGCCTAGTCATTCTGTGCCGGGTCCAACTGCAAACTCCCACGGGGGTAGAGCCCACAGCAGGCTCCCCGTAAAGCCCTCCTCCCTGGGTGACAGCACAGCCACACTGGCAGTGAATAGCGGGAGGGGGGAACCCCGGAGGGGGGACCTGTGGAACTTGCAACGGAGCTGACCGCTTTTGGGGGTGCCTGCACGTTCAGAAGTGTGACCGGAGTGTGACCGGATCCAGCACCGCACGATCATGTCATCCCCGTAATTGGGTGGGTCACTGTAATTCATACCGGAGGTAGTTCCCAATCTTTCGTCAGGTTGCTTGGTAATGTGAATAAATACTGTCCCCAAGATGCTGTGTCTCTGGCAGCACTGGGGAAGGCCACTTGTGCCCAGACTCGCTCTCCCAGCTCCCCCACCAGAGGACAGGGAGCAGCTCGGGGGCCAACCATGAAGCCCACCCAACGACAAGCCAGGCATCAGGCTGGCAGGGCAGAGGCAGGCGACCCACCGGCCAAGTAGAGGACATTTTGCAGGCTTCACCGCTGCGTGTTACGCAGGGCGACGTCAGCAGTCGCTGCCTGACACGGCGGAAAGGCGCCGGGCGGCTCAGATGCTGCCTCTTGAGATGAGGGTGACGGAATGCAGGCTGTCTCACAGTGATGCGTGTTCTCTAGGGGGCTCGCGGGGACAATGGCCGCAGGCAGGGTGGGATGGGGGTCGGGGGGAGTCCCCACAGCCGGCCCCTGGTCCAGCCTTGCCCCAGAGCATCCACGTCACCCGGGCAAGCACCTAGCTTCTTTTCTCAGTTGGCAGCCACACTCGGATTAGGACCACTGCTGCATGGACACCGTGCAGGACGACGGAGGGCAGGGGAGAGTCGCGGGAGCTGGCACTCACTCCCAAGACGGCCATCGCTCCCTCCTCCCCTCCGGCCCTTTGCCCTGCTCCTTGCTGTCCCCTCCCGGCTCGAGCTCGCCTTTTCTGCTTCCCCCTCTGTCATCACGGCCAGGTGTTGGGGCGCAAGGCCCTGTGGCCGGGCACAGTGGCAGGAGATCGGCCTTCACCCAGAATTGGGGGCTCAGAGAAGAAGACACCAGAACAGCGCTGGCTGACGCTGAACTTCCTCACCCCCTCCCGTCCCAAGCGGTCGCACACAAGCTCTTGCTGTGCCACGGGCTCTGCTGCCCGTGGACGTGGCCGAGCCCTGGGAAGAGTGTCCTTGTGCTGCGCCAGGATTCGCCTCCCGGAACCCCCACACGCTTGGGCATGGCTCTCTCCTTTAGGGTCAGGTAGGTTACGTTCAAACTTTTCTAAACAGAACTCCAGCTGTTTGGAGATGGACTTCTTTGACCCCAAACTCTGCTCTTGTCAAGTAAACATCCCTGCTCCCCGCAGAGCGAGAGTTCTAGCCTCCCCGCCAGCCAGTTTGTGTGAGGACAATGGCCTCTGTGTCACCACGTCCACCCTCATGAAATCACTGCAGAAAATCACGAAGCATCTCACTGCCATCATTAATACTTCCAGGAACGCTTCCTCTTCCTACGAAAGACGAATTCAAGTAGAAAGAAGACTAGGCAAAAGGCTCACAGAACTTCCGGTTGAAGCGGGAGAGGTTCGAGACCACCAGTAGCACCAGGTGGTGGGGGCACCTGACTCAGGCTTCGGGGGAAGGGTCAGCGAAGAGAAAGCAGATTTTCTCAACAAAGCCTCTATTGGAAAAGACGCGCATGGAAGGGCATTTTGTGGGGAAAACATGTTTTGCTTTCTTTTATTTTTAACATCTGTGGGCAGGCCCAACTGCCTCAGTCATGCGCAGAAGGCCTTGCTGCCCTGGTTCCCGCAGCCCGGGACCTCCACAGGCCGTGTCTCTTTCGGCACCGAAGATGCTGTCCGATGAAGCCCTGTGTTCCCCAAATGACTTTCAGGGAGCTGCCGGAAAGATGAATTTTAATGCTAGGACAGAGGTTATACTCTGGAAGAGTCTGAATTAGCACCAGCTATAGCTGTGAATGTTCATTCAGAAACTGCTCCCAAAGACTTAGGAAGCTTTATTCTAAAATTAAAAGTTGTTGACCTCCGGCCAAGAGGGAGGCATAGGTAGATACACTGTGCCTCCTCTCACAACCAAAATTAAGGACAACAAATATTTAGAATCAAGAAAACAATCAGAACTGATAGAAAATTGAACTGTACGAAAGTCCAACAACCGTTCATCCAGACGGGTAAGAGGGGCGGAGTCACGGCAGGAAAAAGTGGAGGTGCGGACCTGGGAACGCAGGCAGCAGTGGATGGCGGTTCCCAAGCGCACAGGCGGCTGGCAGACCCCAGGCCCACAGGTGGCAGCTGGTGAACCCCAGGCACGAGGTGGCAACTGTGCAGACCCAGTGAGGCCGAGAGGGGTGGCTGGCTGACCAGGTGGTCCCACATTCCTGCACGCAGATAATCCAGGTGAAGGGGAAGCAGCAGAAGGGACTGGAATCCAGGAGAGAGCGGAGCAGGCACCATTGTTCCCTTTCAGACCCCACCCCCAAGTACAGCGGCACAATTCAGAGCCTGGGCTGCCCCGCCCTGGGGAACACCTAAGGCACCACCCCTCACTACATAACAGCCCGGACCAGACCAAAACAAAACAAACCACCAAAAATGGCTCAAACCGGAGACCAAATCAAAGCCCCAGAGGCAATTGCTCTAAGCAACGAAAAGATAGCCAGCCTATCAGATGCACAGTTCAAAGCCCTGGTGATCAGGATGCTCACAGAATTGGTGGATTTTGCTCACAAATTAGATGAAAAAATGCAGGCTACAATACGTGAAATGAAGGAAGATGCATGGGGAACCAATAGAGATGGGAGGAAAACTGGGACTCAAATCAATGGAGTGGACCAGAAGAAAGAAATAAACAACCAAACAGAAAACAAGGAAGAAACAAGAATTCAAAAAAATGAGGAGAGGCTTAGGAACCTTTGGGACATCTCTAAACGTCCCAACATCTGAATTATAGGGGTCCCAGAAGGGGAAGAGGAAGAGCAACAAGTGGAAAACTTATTTGAACAAATGATAAAGGAGACCTTCCCCAATCTGGCAAAGGAAATAGACTTCCAGGAAGTCCAGGAAGCTCAGAGAGTCCCAAACAAGTTGGACCTGAGGAGAAACACACCAAGGCACATCGTAATTATATTAGCCAAGATTAAAATGAAGGAGAGAATTCTAGAAGCGGCAAGGGATAAGGGGACAGTTCCCTACAAAGGAGTTCCCATCAGACTGTCAGCTGATTTCTCCAAAAGAGACCTTCCAGGCAAGAAGGGGCTGGAAAGAAGTATTTGAAGTCTTGAAAGGCAGGGACCTACATCCAAAATTGCTCTATCCAGCAAAGCTGTCATTTAAAATAGAAGGGAAGATAAAGTGCTTCTCAGATAAAGTCAAGTTCAAGGAGTTCATCATCACCAAGCCCTTTTTATATGAAAAGGGTCTTATCTAAGAAAAAGAAGATAAAAAATAGGACAGTATTTAAAAGACAGCAAACTCACAGCTATTAACAACCACACCTAAAACAAAAGCAAACTAAGCAAACATCTAGAACAGGAACAGAACCACAGAAATGGAGATCACATGGAGGGTTAGCAACAGGGGAGCGGGAGGAGGAGTGAGGGGGAAAAGGTACAGAGAATAAGTAGCATAGATAGTGGGTAGAAAATAGGGGAAGGGCAAGAATAGTGTGGGAAATGTAGAAGCTAAAGAACTTAAGACCCATGGACATGAACTAAAGGGGGGAATGTGGGTGGGAGGGGGTGTGCAGGGTGGAGGGGAATAATGGGGGAGAAATGGGACAACTGTAATAGCATAATCAATAAAATATATTAAAAATAAAAAAAGAAAAGAAAAAAGTTGTTGTTCTAAACATTGAAAAAGTGTTTCTCCTCTTTCCCGCCCTGCCTGCCCCTGCTTTCTTCTCTCTCTAAAATCAATGAACTTGTCCTTGGGTGAGAATTTTTAAAAAGTGCTTATCACCCACGTATTTGTATCTCTATTTTTGGTAATATGTACAAATTATTACCTATACTAAAGGTCAATAATTTGGGACACTTTAAAAATAAGGGACATGGAAGAAAAGTATTGAAATGCTACACTTGGGCTGGGTGTTACCTTGTTGAAAATTGAGCCCAATCTAGTTGAAATCAGGTTTCTCGACCCAGCAGCATCCTGGTGTCTACCTGCTGGGTGCCAGGAGCACCCCTGCCCCCCAAGTTATGACAAAATGTCCCAGACATTGCAGGCTGTTGCCAGGTGAGAAGTGGGGTGCAAACCCTTCATTTTAGAGACGAGGAACTGAGGCCGGGAGAGGTAAGCGATGGGCCGTAGGTGAGGCAGCCAGTTAGAGCAAACCCTGAACTATCACCCCCGTTCGGCTGCTGCCTCTTCTCGGCCGTTTTCACAGAAACTGTCCCGAAACCTCTGGGCAAATACCATGCAGCTCTAACTGCGCCAGCGCCTCGGGCTCAGGCTTGTAAAACAATGTAGCTGCTACTGAAAACCTCAGACTCGGCCAGGGTGCACTGAGATGTCTCCAATTAACTTAGGAACCAAGATATTCGTGGAATTTCGGAGATGCTCATCGAGCCTATTCTAAGTAACCAAAATGTTTTCCCCAAGCTCCTTCTCTTTTCCAGAAAGTATCGGTTTCCCTTTCCATCTCCTTCACTTGTGAAATAACAAATGCCCAAGCCAGTCCCAAAGGAGTTCATACATTTGACCATCTCCCTCGGTACTGGCAATCAGGTGACCCTACGCTTGCCGATTAGTAAATAGGTCTGTACATAGCTTTTGTTCATTTGGTAATTGGGCGTAATAGGTGCAAAGTGGAAGTGCATTTCATGAAAATTTCTGGTTTTATCTGGGATCTTCTGCTCAGTACACTCAGATGCCTAGACGAAAAACAAACCCCCCAAAACCCCAACCAGATAATTCCCATTTTTGAAACCCTGAGTTCCTGTCGTTCACCACTCATTCGCCATGTTGACAAACAAGCAAAGGGGACGGCAAGGGGGAGGGAAACCAGACTCCAGAATGTTCTTGCTCAGGGTCACCTGGCAGCCCGCCTTGGATCTGTCACAGCCTTGCGGCTGTCATTCTGTCTAGCCGCTTGTGCTTGGAAAAGACCACTGAGCCAGCAAACGGCCTGCGACATTCAATCTCAAGTCCAATTTATGTCAGTGTGCCAGTGACGAAGTTCACGCCTCTCCCTCCACTCCACAGCGTGTCTGTCTGACGGGCAAATCCTCCCGGCAGCCGGTGCCAGCGGCCGCAGCAGGTGCCTCTCCTTGCCCTTTGTCGAAGTGACCCGGAGCCCGGTGAGACCGCCCAGGAATGCCGCTGACGCCATCCGGGGCTCAGCACCGCACCTGCTTACGCGCTCGCTCCGCCAGCGGGTAAGAGGAACCGCGTTCCGTGTTGTCAGATGTCCTCCGTGCCCCGGATGATGAATTTGGTGCTGGCTTTGTGCAGAACTCCGACCTGCCCACTGTCACCAAAGGCTGGAGTGGGAACGGGTCAGGTGAGCACTGTGCAGTCAGAACACCACCCCGTCCCTGGGACCGTGGCAGCTTCTGCAGGCTCCCATGCTACGCTGGGACCTGTGACGAAGCCCGGGGAGCCAGGCCCGTCTCCTGGTCCCTTGTCACCTGCAGCACAACATCAGAGGTGGCCAGAAGGGAGTCTCGAGGTCCAGGTTCCATCATGCTGGCAGTTGGGATGCGTTTTGGTGAGCAGCCCGGCAGCTGGGCCTCGTTTATCTCGTAGTTCTCTGCCACTGGGGTTCCCACGGCATCTGCGAGCTGAGTGTACAAGCTCATACGTTTCCTCCCAAGAATCCGGCCAAGAGCCAGTCCCTTCCTCGGCTTCCCTGGTTCGCTTAGACAGTCCCAGGCTCCCCACGTGGTAACCCGGCTGCGCTATTGCACAGCTGAGGGCACCGAATCCGAGGCAGCCCACGTGGCCCATGGGGGGCCACGCCCCACGCTTCCCGGAGAGCCAGCCCTGCTGCCTCCTGCGCTGCACCACGCAGCCTGTCCATTCTACATGCCACGTGCACGCTGCTCACGGGCGAGGCACAGTGTAAAACACAAGAATGCTTTGTTGTGGAAGGTCCGTGGTGAACTACGATTTAGAAGATGTCACCATTTTGGCAAAATGACGTGTTTCCTGGGGAGTTACAAGCAGGACCCCATGACTGTAACTCTGTGAGTGAAGAGTAAGTAAGGATGAAGGGTCCCCAACTGGCCATCCCTTTGGTTGTCTGGCATTCTCCCTGCTTGTCCATCATGACGATGTGTCTGGGCTTGGAGACACCTGGACAGGTGTCACTGAGGTCGCCAAATGCATAGGGAGCCCAGCAGTGGGGCTCCTCGGGCTGGCAGGGCAGGCAGCAGAAGCCCACAGAGGCTGTCCAGTGGCACTTTTGCACTGACGGACGTGTCTGCGAGTGCCCTGCCCACGACAGTAGCAGGCAGCTGCGTGTGGAACTCTGAAATGTGGTGAGTGCGTTTTCAGTTTGATTGAATTTTAACTAATTTGAATGTGAACTTGCACAGGCACAAGTGGGTAGCAACTGCGTTACTGGACAGTGCCTAGAAAAGCCCCTGGCCTGGGCTCCCCGGGGATTCTGGTGGTCGGCAGGGGCAAGCCTGGGGCTGTTTCCCAAACCCCTGGGTCCCTGTCCTCTTGACTGGGCACACTTTGGTTTGGGTGTCAACCTCCAAAAAGCTAGCTCAAACTTCCCCCTTCCTGAAAGGGATTTTGAGGCAAGCTTGCAAGCTCAGACACCTGAGCTCTGTGGGAGCAGCAGAACTTCCGGTGGTTCTTCCAGTTGCTCAGGCCAGAAGCCTTGATGGCAAACTTGACCTCTCTCTCTCCAGCACGCAGGCAGCCCGGCAGCCCCGCCTTCACCAACCATGCAGAACCGGACGGTTTTCACCATCTTCACTGTCGCAGCCACCTTGGCCTCTCCCGGGGCTTCCCCGACCCGTGACAACGTCTCTCCCACCCAGCAGACGAAGGGGTCCCATTCCTCCTCCGTGGCTTCTTCCCACTCTAGAACAGGTCCCGTGTGATGTCCCCCTTCCCCACCCCACACAGCCGCCCGCTCACCGCTCCTCCCCAGCGGCCTCGTTCCTGCTCGCCAGCTTCCCTGCGGGACCGCACCGCCCCACCTGTCCCGCACCTCCTCCCCGGCTCGCGGTGCACCTGGTAGCCCTGCCGACTATTTTCGGTGAAGTCACAGCATTGCCCCCCGCCCCCGCCAACACAAAAGGCAGCACGCAGTCGCTGCTATTTCTTGTTAGTGTTCATTCTTTTTTTAAAAATATATTTTATTGATTATACTATTACAGTTGTCCCATTTACCCACCTCATTCCCCTCCACCCTGCACACCCCCTCCCACCCACATCCCCCTCCTTTAGTTCATGTCCATGGGTCTTAAGTTCTTTAGCTTCTACATTTCCCACACTATTCTTGCCCTTCCCCTGTCTATTTTCTACCCACCGTCTATGCTACTTATTCTCTGTACCTTTTCCCCCTCTCTCCTCCTCCCACTCCCCTGTTGCTAACCCTCCACGTGATCTCCATTTCTGTGGCTCTGTTCCTGTTCTAGATGTTTGCTTAGTTTGCTTTTATTTTAGGTGTGGTTGTGAATAGCTGTGAGTTTGCTGTCTTTTTACTGTCATATTTTTATCTTCCTTTTCTTAGATAAGTCCCTTTAACATTTCATAGAATAAGGGCTTGGTGATGACGAACTCCTTGAACTTGACCTTATCTGAGAAGCACTTTATCTTTCCTTCCATTCTAAATGAAAGCTTTGCTGGATAGAGCAATCTTGGATGTATGTCCTTGTCTTTCATGACTTGGAATACTTCTTTCCAGCCCCTTCTTGCCTGGAAGGTCTCTTTTGAGAAATCAGCTGACAGTCTGATGGGAACTCCTTTGTAGGTGACTGTCCCCTTATCCCTTGCTGCTTCTAGAATTCTCTGCTTCATTTTAATCTTGGCTAATGTAATTACGATGTGCCTTGGCGTGTTCCTCCTTGGATCCAACTTCTTTGGGACTCTCTGAGCTTCCTGGACTTCCTGGAAGTCTATTTCCTTTGCCAGATTGGGGAAGTTCTCCTTTATTATTTGTTCAAACAAGTTCCACTTGTTGCTCTTCCTCTTCCCCTTCTGGTACCCCTATAATTCGGATGTTGGGATGTTTAAAGATGTCCTGGACATTCCTAAGCCTCTCTCATTTTTTTGAATTCTTGTTTCTTCCTTGTTTTCTATTTGGTTGTTAGTTTCTTCCTTCTGGTCCACTCCATTGATTTGAGTCCCAGTTTTCCTCCCATCTCTATTGGTTCCCCATGCGTCTTCCTTCATTTCACATATTGTAGCCTGCATTTTTTCATCTAATTTGTGAGCAAAATCCACCAATTCTGTGAGCATCCTGATCACCAGGGCTTTGAACTGTGCATCTGATAGGTTGGCTAACTCTTCATGGCTTAGAGGAATTGGCTCTGGAACTTTGATTTGTTCTTCCGTTTGAGGTTTTTTTTTTTTTTTGGTCTGGCTGTGGCTGTTATGTAGTGAGGGGCGGAGCCTTAGGTGTTCCCCAGGGTGGGGCAGCCCAGTTGCTGGGTTGTGACGCTGTATGTGGGGGCGGGGTCTGAGAGGGAACAATGGCACTTGTTCCACTCTCTCTCACATTCCAGTCCCTTCTGCCACTTCCCCTTTGCCTGGGTTATCTGGGTGCAAATGTGGGACCACCTGGTCAGCCAGCTGCCTTGCTTGGCCTCACTGGGTCTTCACCATTGCCACCCTGTGCTCAGGGTCTGCTAGCTGCTGCCTGTGTGCCTGGGATCTGCCAGCCACTGCTGCCTGCGCGGCCGGGTCCGCCAATGTCCACTTTTTCCTCCTGCAACTTTACCCCTCTTACCTGTCTGGATGAATGATTGTTGGACTTCCATACAGTTTAATTTTCTATCAGTTCTGGATGTTTTCTTATTTCTAAATCTTTGTTGTCCTTAATTTTGGTTGTGTGAGAAGGCACAGTGTATCCGCCTGCGCCTCCATCTTGGCCCGAAGTCCTTAGCATTCATTATTTAAAGCATATTTAATGTGGTGGTTGTGTTTAACTTCACTCTCCCCCATGGCAGTGTGGGTTTCTGAGGACAGGGGTTTGGGTCCCTTGTCCCCTTACGGTGTCCTCACTGCCCAGAGGCATGTCTAGCACGTGCCAGGCACCCATGAATGTTTAAATGACTTCATGAATGAATCTTTTCCAGCTGGACTCACATTCCGTAGGTTGGTGTAAAAAGTGACAGACTTTGAAGTGACTGTCCCCAACATCGACACTAAGGGCTGCATTCATCTGCCCACCCTGTGAAGCCTGCGGCCCCGGGGGCGGGCACTCAGACTTACTATCATAGTAGGACCTTTTTAAAAATGGCCTTTGCAGAACCATGGTGCACACCAAACTGCACATAGTCGGGGTAAACCTGGTATTTCCACACGCGTGCCCCTGTGAATCTGTTACCACGGTCAAGACCATGAATGCACCCAACGTCACCCCCAGCTTCCTCATGTCATTTGTCATCGTGCCTCTGGCCTCCCCACCTTGTTCCAAACACAGCCACTTGTCCGCCGTCACTCTAGGGCAGCCCACATTTGCTGGGGTTTCACGTGCGTGAAGCCACACAGTATGGGCTCCCCTTCAGCTCATCCCTCAGCAGGGTTGTTTTGAGCATCGTCTAGGCGGCGTCTGTCACAGTTCATGCCTTTCCCCGCTGACGAGCACGTCACCCCTATCCACTCATCTGCCGATAGATAACTAGGTCCCCCCTCCCAGTTCGGGCTGTTATTGGTAAAGTAGCTGTGAACGGTCGTGCACAGGTCTTCCTGTGGACATGTGCTCCCACGACGTCTGGGTTAATACCTAGAAGAGGGATGGTTGTGTCGTCTGATAGGTAAATATTTAACTTAAAAAAAAATCCAAACTGCTCCTCAAAGTCGTATGCAGCTTTACACTCCCGCCAGTGGCCAGTGAGAGTCCGTCCCGTTCCAGCACTTGGTGAGGTCGGTCTCCTCAGGGTCAGCACTCAGGTACCTGTGTAACTGCATCTCATCGTGCTTTAAATTTGCATAATTAACAGCTTTTGAAGTATGATTGACCATATAACGAGCTGTACATGACTAAAGTGTACAATTTAATAGTATACATTGCTTTATTTATTTGCTATCTATTTTCCTTGGGGAAGTGGGTGTTCAAATATTTTGCCCATCTTTTATTGTTTTCTTATTCTTGAGACTTGAGAGTTCTTTGCATCTGTGGACACAAGTAGCAGCTATGATTTGCAAATATCTTTCAGAGGATAGAAATTTTAATTTTTGATAAAGTCCAATTTATCAATTTGTTCTTTTATAGATGGTGGTTTTGATGTCATGTCTAAGGAATATTTGCCCAACCCAAGATCACAAGATTTTTCTCTTATGATTCCTTCTCTAAGTTTTGTAACTGTGGGTTTTGATCACGTATGTTATGCAGCATATACATTGAATCTGTGATTCAGTTTTGAGTTAATTTTACGTCTGGTGTAAGGTATGTATCAAAGTTAACTTCTTGGCGTATGGATATGTATCCAGTTGTGCCAACACCATTGGCTGAAAGGCTGTGCTTTCTGCCCTGACACGCCTTTACACCTTCGTCACGGTCAGTGGTCCGCACCTGGGTGTGTCTATTTCTGGACTCTCTGCCCTTCCATTGACCTGCTGGCTCTCTTTGTGCAAAACCAGGTTGCCTTGACTGCTGTGGCTTTATCATGATCTTGGAGTCACGTAGTGTTAGTTCCCCAGACTTGTTCCAGGTTCTTTGCGCTTCCCTGTGCCTTTTCGAAGGTGCGTGTGGGGTTCTACGGAAAAGCCCTCTGGGGTTTTGACAGAGATTGTGTGGAATCTAGAGATCATTTATCAAGGGTTAACATTGTAACAGGATCGAGTCTTCTGAGGGATGAAAACGGCTCATCTCTGTATCTGCTTAGGTCTCTTTAATTTCGCTCAGCGTGTCTCAGAAGTGTTCAACATAGAGGCCTTCCATGTCTTCTGTCAATTTTTGCTTAAGTATTTCTTATTTTTGGTGCTATTTAGATGATGTTTAATGTCAACTGTTGATTGTTGCTGGTACATAACATTTTTTGCATATTTATCTTGAATATTACAACACTGATAAACTTACTTATTAGCTTGTGAAGTTTAATTATGAAGTAACTTCATGTGATTTTTTAATTTTTTTTTTTTGTGCTCGGGGTTAGAGAAGTATCTTGGATCTACAGGTCTATACTTTTCACCAAGTTTAGAAAATCTTTGTCTATTATTCCTCTAGAACAGTTTTTCTGTTGTCTCCATCTCTGCTCTTCATCAAGGCCTCAGATATACACATGCTGGGCTAATCAAAGTTGCCCCACAGTTTGCTGATAATTTTGTCACTTTTTAAAGTTCTCTTTTTAAATTTTATTTTGTATAGTTTCTATTGCTCCATTTTCAAAGTCGTTGTCTTTTGGTCTGCAAAGCCTAATCTGCTGTTATCACACCCAGTGCATTTATTTTTCATCTAGTAATTTGCATTTTTCATCTTCAGACACGATTTGGGTCCACCTAACTCCCTGAACAGGTAGACTACTAGAATACAGTGATACAAGGAACGGCACAAATAACGCCCCATTTTTATTCTAAATCTTTTATTACAAACTTGTGAGTATCTAATTCTGTAACCGCAATATCACAGTCAAGCACGCCATACGACATTTTAGGTGAAATGTTCAAATTAAAACTATAAGCTATTCCACCCATATTATTACCCTACCCATCACACTCACATAGGCGTTCTTCTGCCAGACCCTGTATTTGCTAATTCTAACATTTGATCAGCTCTGGGTTGGCTTGGATTGTTGACTTGTCCCTTCAGTATAGACACGTTCCTGTTCTTTGCATACTCGGTGAATTTTACTTCGTTTGGTGCTGAGTATTTTTGTGTATCTATAAATATCCTTGAGCTTTGTTCTGGGACGCAGTTATCTCGGGAAAAGTTTGACCTTTTGAGGCCTTGCTTTTAAAAAGTTTTGTTGGAATAGAGCAACGTGTAGTATAGGGCTAATTATCCATACTCCTGACACCAGACAACTTTGGTGACCGTTCACTGTGACGCCTTCGGGTCTGGCCGTGGGGACGGCCACTCCGGCCCCGTGCGAGGAGGGGGCACCCTTCCCTCTGATTCAGACGGTTCCTGCCCAGCCTCGGTTTCCTCACAGGCATGCGCCGTTCAGTTCTCAGCCGAGTTCTCGAGAGGACCCTCCGCAGACCTCGGGGATGCTCTCCCCGCTCTGGGACTTGATCCTGCCAACTCCAGCCTCCCCGGCCTTGCACACTCGCAGCCCCATTCCTTCAGCAGAGCTCTGTTCGCCCAGGGAGTGCCCTGGCCGCGGCCCGCATTGCCCATCACCGTGTCCTCGGCGGGACAGTCAGCTGGGTGGTCGCTGGGCTCTCCTCGTCCACTTCCCGTTTCTCAGGACTCCTGTCCGTCACACACTGCCGTCCAGTGCCTTGGAAACTGCTGTGTGAGGTGCTGCAGTCGCGGATTCACGCAGAAAGGTGAATCTGGTCTGCTACTCCAGCTTGGCCAGACACAGAAGGTGCAGAGGAACTAGTTATTATTTTTTTTTAATGTATATGTATGCATACGGCCATGATGTTTACATTGCACACGCCCCACAGATATTTTTCTGTAAGTAAAGCTGATCCCAGTTGCATGCCGGGACTGAACAGGCGCATCTTTTCCGAGTCTTGCTACTAGGCCGGTTGCACCTGCCAGGCGCTGAACGAGTTTGCGAATTCCTGCCCTTACTCAAGTGCGTGTCCCTGGTGGACGCTCTGGGACCACATGTCCTATCGAGGGAATAGCACCCCCTTCTCAGCGAAATTCTTCCTCGTGCCCATCAAGTATCCACTGACATTGGGTTCCGTTCACCCCTTACAATGACAGTTTTTGCTCCCTGAGAATTTTATGAACTGACTTCTTCTAAAAGGACCATATCGCCGCATTTCCAGTCTCAAAAATCTAAGCCTATCGTAACACACTTCTGAAAATACGTGTGCCATGGTGAGGGCCTCGGGAGTGGAAATACTTAGATATTTCACTTAGCGGTCCAGTGAGTGAATGGGATTCGCTCAGGCGGGGGCCCACACCTCTGGGGGTGGACACAGGGGTCCTGGGAGCGGATACGGGACTAGGACAGGAACCCCCCGCCCCGCCCCAGCCCAGAAATAGCCCGCTCTCTGCGGGGGCAGGGAGCGTGGCAGAGCCGGCACAGTCTAGGGAGCGGGCAGTCTGTGCCAGCAATTTTTTCCCAGGTTATTTTTGGTCCTTTTATTCTAAAGAGTTTTAACCTTTTAGGTGTTTGAAGTTTAAAGAGATATTATTCTTTCATTTTCCATTGCTCGTACGCCTAGACACTCTCCTTCCTGAGAAGACGTAAACTTTTAACATGTGTTATATTTTTATGGGGCTATTTTCTCTCTATTATTATTCAATTCATAGGAAATGCATTAGGGGGTGTGAGCCAAGAAATCAGTGTTATGTTTCCCAAAGGTCAAGAAATTCTCCCAGCACCATTACTTTAAAAAACATCTGTCACCGGGGATTTGTGATGCCACCGTTATAAAAGAGGTACTTCTTGTGCGCGCCAACATCTGTCGTGGCTCTCTCCTGTCTGTCTGTCTGTCTGTCTCACAGCTCCCAAGTGCCACCCTACGTCACACAACAGGAAGCACTCGGTTCTGTCTTCCAAAGAAACTTCATGTGAACTTTTTCACGCTAGAGAATAACAAAACATCAACATTTTCTTTGGGATTAAATAGAACATCTCAATTCCTGGGTAGGGTGGGGTGGGAGCTGCCATTTTGACACAACTTTCATCCTCTCAGTCTTTCCGTCCAGAAATATTGTCTTCCTCAATTTCTGCAACTCAGCTATGTCCCTGAGATACACGTGTATTTCCCGGGCATTTTCAAAAAGATTCCACTGTTATTGTTTTTGTTGTTGTGGATACTGTGGCTGGGAAGTCTGATTGTTGCTAGTTAATGGGGTAGATATGGATGTCTGTACATTTTCCATCGGATACTTTCCATGTTTCTTGCAGTTTTCTGTTGGTATTGTATGTTTTTTCTTTAATCAATAGATCACTTAAAACTCTTAATAGCCCCTTGATTATGATGCTGTGCACGAGTCCCAGGGGACTCTACAAAATGTTGAGTCAGAGAGGAGAGGTCACTGACTTCGACCTTCTGAAAAGGCATCATGGTGTGATGTATTTTCCCATAGTTCCTAGAGTTCTAAGGAAATCCTAGAGCTCCTTAGAGATGAATAAAACTTTTCTGAAACAAATATAACTCATTTCCAGTGAATGCAACAGCCTCTGACATTTAGTTATTGTAATATTAGATGTCGGGGGAGAAAGAAATAGAAGGGACCAGCCCTGGCTGGTGTGGCTCAGTGGATTGAGTGCCAGCCTGCGAACCAAAGGGTCACTGGTTCACTTCCCGGTCAGGGCACATGCCTGGGTTGCGGGCCAGGTCCCCAGGTGGGGGTGCTTGAGAGGCAAACACACATTGAAGTTTCTCTCCTTTCTCCCTCCCTTCTCCTCTCTCTAAAAATAAATAAAATCTAAAAACAATAATAAAAAAAACATTAGGGGCCACCTTTTTTTTTTCTTTTAGATTTTATTTATTTATCTTTAGAGGGGAAGGGAAGGAGAGAGGGAGAGAAACATCAATGTGTGGTTGCCTCTTGTATGTCCCCTGCCGGGAACTGGCCTGGCAACCCAGGCATGTGCCCTGACTGGGAATCGAACCGCGATCCTTCGGTTCGCAGGCCCGCGCTCAATCCACTGAGCTACACCAGCCAGGGCAGGGGGCCACCTTTTAACGAATGATCAGCCCCAGGAATTCCAGTGTACCTTAGTGATGTCACACTTTTGTCACTTGTAATTTTTCCCCACAAGTGATCTCAGTATGGCCCAGTTTCTCTCAAAACGACCCACTTTATTTCAGAACAGGGGTGGAAGGGATGGTGCTAGCCACGCCCCCACGCCCCAGCTCGCAGCTGTTTCCTGAGCACACGGCAGGAGGGGACACGCCGTTCTGCCCTGGCCCATCTCGGAGCACCTGTGGCGTCCAAGACAAACACACTGCAGATGTCCGAGTGGGAACTCATTGCCCCAGAGTCATGTTTGTCTGGGGGAGGGGTGCCCGGACCTCAACGCAGCTCCACAGGAACTGAGCCTGGTGGGAACTTGTAAAACCATCAAAAATGCTTTAAAAAGCCCTGCAAGCAAATATCCCTTATTTGCCCTGAAACATGGGGCACTTATCCAAGTGCCCTTGGGAGGGGCACCCAGAGATCGGAGATAACTCAGACTTTTCTCGTCATTTGCCACCAGCGTGGAGCCCTGTTGCCCTTCCTCCCCCATGTTTGCTGCTCTTGTGGCTTGAAAGCCCTCTGAGTGTCATTTCCTGGGAAGAGACATGAGCTTGACACCCCAGGGTCAAGTGCGGCCAAGTTCCCCGGATGGCTGCGGCCACCTTGTTTTTGCCGCATAGGAGAGGATGGGGGGGCGGAATCTCTAGCGTCACCGAAACATTCGTTCGCTTATTGAACGGCATGAGTCACGAAGGATGTATGAGACCCGGGTTTAGGCATCAGGGGGGCTATCTAGTGAGGGCAGGAATCGGGGAGAGACGCCCAGCTCAGGGAGGGCGTCTTCATCATCTTCCCCCCGGGTGCCGAGCGGTGAGCTGGATACCAGCGTGCAGAAAGCGAACACGTGGGACCCTTCAAGGGCTGAGTTACAATGAGCAGAGCGGCCCCTGTGCGTGCCCCATGCGTACGTTAACGAGGGGCGGAAAACGAGGGGCTTTATCAGAACACCGGGGCTGCAGTCTGGGCCCCCACCACCTACGTGACATTGAACGGTCTGAGTGTCTTGGTCCTCATCTGTAAAATGCGAATGGCTGTGTCCACATCGTGACGCAATGGAGACAATTATTGAGAAAACGTGTGTGCGGGATTTTGCAAACAGACAGTCTTCTACAGATAGAGGTTTGAGCGGCAGGAACAGTTTAGTTCAAATTCAGCAACATTTGCTATCACAGTACTAACATGAGAGTGAAATGATAATTTATAATGAGAGTGAAATGATAATTTATAATTTATGGACATTTATAATGAGCAATTTGTATTATATTTGTGACCGTTTATTTTTCTAACCAAAGATTAAGATTATGGTTAAATGTGTTTATTTCCCTAGCCTCCAGAGCATGTGTACGTGACTCCTTTTCTGCCGAGCTGGGTAGAAACTCCCCACAGGGAGCCCCCCTAAGTTGAATGAGCCATTGGTTCGGAGGTTCAGAGGGGAAGCCGGGGTGATTTCGATGGTTGGTGGACCTCGGGCACGTCATTTACGAACCACACACCTGTGCCAAGAGGCTCCGAGACGCGCTGGGCGAGGCAGGCTGACCCGGGGAACTGTTGGGAGGACTGGCCGCTGGCGCAGCTGAAAGGGGGCAGAGCTGGGAGGGGCCCGGGGACTTGGCCTCCCAGCGGGAGCCTTTGTACTTTCCTTCCGGTTAGCAGAGCAAGCCCTCAGCCTTCCAAGACAGGGTCGATGTTCTGGGGATGAATTTGTTCCACAGACATTAGGCGCACAGCTTCCCCTTGAAGACACATGGGTACATGGCACCGGGAATTTACAATGAGCAATTGGTACCATGAGCATTTGTGATCGCTTATTTTTTTTTTAACCAATTGAACCATCAGTGACTCCCATTATTGAGCAAGGAAAAGCATTTGCCAGTGAAAACAAAGAACCTGAGTGTGATGGTCAGTCACCCAACCAGTATTCAGCCCTTTTACTTATAATTTTAAAACTTCAGTGACTCGTTTCATGGAACATCAGGGACCTGGTTCAAGGGATCAGGGTCAAGGGTAGGCTCCTCGTGTGGGTTCGTTAGCTGCATTATTTCCCAGCCACAATCTGAACCTCTCTGGCTGCGATGACGGATCGGTCAGCATCCCACGTGAACGGAGAGGGGCAACAAAACTCGGGGTGCTGATCTCATCTTTGCATGGCGCCACTCAGGAATTTATTGGGCGCCTATGCCTTCTCTGAGCTCACCCTTCCCTAGGCCAGGGGCGCTGAGGCCAGGGGCGCTGAGGCCAGGGGCGCCGTCCGATCTCTCTGCCTGTACTCGTCTGCAGCCCGGAGCTGGGAACAGGGCAGGTGTCAGTAAAGGCGTGAATGAGTGAGCCCCTAGCAGCATGGGAAGAATGTCGAGGAAACACGCAGCACACTTCCTGTCCACTGTGAGCTGGTGAAGACAGTGGTTTCCTTCCTGAGTTAGCTTTGCAAACTTGGTCTGGGCTGGTGGGTGAGCGGGACAGTGCTCCCTGCCGCCCGCCCCGTGGACAGTGCTTGGGTGAAGGCGTCACACTGGTTGCACAGTCCCGACCCTGACGGGTGGCAGGGAGGGGACAGCTGCTGAGCCAGCAGCACAGGCCAAGGCCACTCGGACAACCCTTTGGGAGGAGGAAGCCCCTCATGGAGGGGCTGGGGGCTGAGTGAGGCCCGAGGAAAATCTCCAAAAGCGGGGATCCAAACCTCCCAGGTACCGTGAGCTCCGTTCCCCTATTCTCACCCCTCTGAGCAGCGTCCCTGGGCAGATGGCCTTCTAGGTCTCTGTGACAGGAAGTGGGATAATGTAGCACCCTGGGAAAGCCGCCTTGGACTGTCCCCTGGCCAGCTCTGCTCTGCAACAGGCAGCTGCGAGGGTGGCTCACGCACCTCCATGGTCCCGGCCAGTCATCTGAGGTTCGAGAAAGGACCAAGGGGTGAGCCAAGCTTCCTGCTCCCCGCCAGCCCTCCCATCTCTGGGACGCTCACCCCCTTCCTCCCTGCTGCTCCCGCCATTCACGGGGTATAGTCGTGTGTGACCTGGAACCCAGCTGCCATCCTGTGAGCCCAGAAGTGCTCTTGTCCAGGACACAGGTGAGAAGATGGACCAGTGAGGTCACCCCGGGAGGACACAGCGGGGTGGAACTAGACCAAGGCCAGTGCTTTTCGTGCTTCCCCGAGGGGTTATGTTTCCAGCATCCATCCATCTAAGGAATCCAGCACGACTAGCAGAATCCAGAGTGACTAGCAGAACCCAGCACCCACCTCGGGCTGTCCCGCAGGCAAACCGAGTCCCTCTTAGCTCTCCCAGACGTCTCAGCCAGTGTTGGGACACGCCCACGCTCCCCCCCCCCCCAAATCTGAGCACCTCTTCACCCTGCTAAGGCTCTGAGACCCCGGACCCGGCTCCCCACGGGGGCAGACACCCCTCCCCCACCAAGCATCCCTCTGAGCCAATACTCTCTTCACTCCCTCAGGCCCTGACACTCCTGGTCAGGCCGCCCCATCCGTCTGCACCCTCCTCCCCAGCTCAGGGCGCCCTCCTCACCCTGACAGGCCCCAGCAGCCCCCGTGCGGCTGTCTGCCCTGCTCAGCCCCAGAATGGCTCAGGGAAGAAAGAAGCAAGGGCAAGGCAGAGCCCTCAGGCACCTCAGTCCGGCCACTGCAGCGAGGGGGCACCCCCTTCCACTGGCACGTCTGTGTCTTGGTGGGGAGGGGCCGTGACAGTCGTCCCTGTGCCCTTCGTGACATTCCCTCTTCCTGCTCTTTCACCATCACAAACAAAGCTGCAACCAATGTCCCTGCGTACATTTTATCAGCTGGAATGTTCTTTTACTGCTATGGGACAGACCCCCGGGGTGGGGTTCTGGGTCAAAAGGGATGTCAGTACCACCTGGCAATTCTGTGACGATCTCGGAGAAACCGAGTGTTTGTTCTTCGCACGGGAAAGTGAGACACTGGGAGGCGCTGATGTCCTGCGTAGCCACGGAGCCCTGGTGGGCTTGGGGGATGCGGGCGCGTGAGCCCAGAGAGGATAGCATCCTCTCCTGTGACCTCCCAGGCAGGAAGGCTCCCTCTACTCCTTGTAGGTCCCCATCGGTGGGGGCAGAGTGCTCTCTGTCCCCCCAGTTTTCAGATTTCACCAGCTCGTCCCTCCTCAGATGCTGACTTGCACGCTGGCTGCACGCCCGGCACAGAGCCAAGCTCCAGGGTACCCCCTTCTGCCCACCGTGTACTTGGGAGGGTGACCAGCAAGCCAGGCCTGGTCCCCGAGTGTGCCAAGAGCTTGGGGACACAGGACAGGGCAGCTCAGACATGGAGGGGGGCAGGGAGGCAGCAAGGGCTCCCCAGAGGACTGACACATGACCCTGGTCTCAAAGGTCAGAGAGGTGCCAGCCAGGCAAAAGAGAGGCAGGGCGTGTCCCGCAGATGGGGAGGCGGCCCATTCGGGAAACATGGGGCGCACCCACCACTGAGGTTCCTGGGCCTCCGGCTCCTTCTGTGGCCCCTGCGCCCTTCCCTGCTCCTCACGGACCCCAGCCGTCTCTGTCCAGCAGCCGCCTCTGTCCAGCCTCATGAACTCGCCCTGCCCTTCTTCCCGGGAAAAGTCGCTCCTCCCAGCCCCAGCTCTGGCCGCTGCAGGCCAGGCCGCGCTGATCTCTGGCTGCTGGAGCAGCCCGTCCAGTGCCTGGCACTTTGTGTTTATCGAGCCCCTGCAGCCCTTATCACTAAAACCCTTGTCTGGGCATTGGACCCCAGGGGTGACAGGGTGACAGGCTGTTGGGGCTTTAGGCTTTGCATGCCCCCCACTTGCCTGCAGCTGGTGGGTCGGAGAGGCTGGCCCCCACAGAGGCCTCATCCTTGGAAACCCTTGCCCCATTCTAAGGCTTTGTCGGGAACGTGGACGCACGAGCAAAACCCTCCCACCGGTGTTTGTTATTTACAAAGCATCCAGCTTTCCCATGCTGCTGGGGGTAAGCACTGTCACCCCCGGGGGGAAGAGGAGAGGGTTTTCTTCGTGCTTTCTCTCCCCACCAAAGCACAGAGGGACTAACGCCGGCCAGCTGAGCAGCCCGGTCTGGTGTGAGCGTGGAAGGAATCAGCTCCAGCAGTCGGCTCCGGGAGGTTCACGCGGCCCCGCCGCGCACAGTCAGCACAGCCGTGGAATCAGCCCAGAACCCAGCGGGCGAGAGCAGGAGGGAGGAGGCGTGAGCAGCCCTGCTGCTGGGCTCCTCCGGGTTCCAGAGCCGTCCGCTGCTGCGGGGACGGCCACCGAGCTTCCGGTACGGCACAGTTGTCCGACCAGACACCGACCGCCACCTGCCAGTGATGGGTGACAGCTGGGACCCGCACAGGCTGCTGAGGCAGAATCACCCCCGTATCTTCGGGTCTCTCCTCCGGACAAGTTATTGAATCTGTCACTAAGGCTACGTAATCTCTAAAGGCTACTTCCGTTGGCCAGTATTTCACAGTCTAAACAAAAGCTGTGCTTTCTCTCAAACGGAAATGACTACAGGGAAGTCCACGTGTGGTGGAGGAAGTCCTAGCACGTTAGAAGATGTTTGCCCGGAGAAGAATGCGCACCTGTGGCCTGGAACCACCTGGCGGCTGGAAAGCAGGGTGCGGGCCTGCTCCAAGGGTTACGGGCCTGCTGACACCACCGGGCGTCGCAGTCCTAGTCTGCGCGCAGGGCGGGGTGGGGGAGGGGCAGATTTCAAGGCCCCAGCCAAGGACCTGCCCGACCAAAGGCTGGCGCAGGGGGTTTCCATCGGTTCTGGGCAGAGGTGATTTCTGGGAAACTGCTCTGCCCGGTAGCCCGTCTCTAAGGGACCCTGTGTCTGAGAGGCCTGCCCTGGTTCCTCTCTGAAATCACCCAGTAGGGGTTACGTCCGTGCTTTAGGACCAGAGGACGCTCTCCCAGGAATCGTGACCGGGGGCGGTGCGGCCCACGTTACCAACCCTGGCAGCAAGCGGCAGGTGGCTGGATCCCTGCTCCTCCCTGAACCAGCTTTGTGACCTTGGGCAAGCCACTTAGCTAGCCTCCAGGACGGCTTCTGGTGCTAAATGCTCCGATTCGCTCACTTCTCGGGGACCCTCTAATGAGAGCCAGTATTGTGTCTCTGTGGGGACACCACCGGGCTGTGATCACTCAGATTGTAGTGACGGGGACAGTGTGGAGTCACTCAGGAAAGGTCTGTGAAACAGGCCAACCTCCTCCTGAATTTAGAGGGAGGGCGGAGCCTGGCCCGATGGGAGGGTGTTCAGGGCCGGGACTGGTTGCCCCGGAGCCTCGGAAGAGCAGGGGCTGGAGAGCAGAGTGGGCGCTAGGGTCTGGGTGACCAGAGAAAGATCCAGAGGCTAAGGTCCTGGTACAAAATGCTTTAACTGATTTGCTGACATAGCTAACGCAGAGGTGTTGGAAAGCGGAACAGTGGATTCCAGTGAGAAATCTGTGGGCCTAGCAGTTCCCCTTGGTTGCACTTCACGGACCAGGAAAATCAAGTTCAGAAATACAGAGACCGACAGAGGTTTGCAGCAAGATGCTCAAAGGCAAACAGCAAACGGAAGAACGGCAAGGAAACGCTTTCATCTGTTACCCTCACTTAAACAACAGACACGTGGACACTGGAGACTGTAGAAATGATTTCAGAATTTAGAAATAGAATACATGCAAATAATAACACCCCTCAGAAAACTGAATGACACTCAGTTTTGGACATCCCTTCTCCATTTTGACACACATCAGCAAAAGCCGTCGCAGGCCAGCACCGATCTAACAAACCCATTTTAGAGACAGAGAAACTGAGCCCTGGGGGACGGAATCGCCACGTGCCTGACCTGTCATGGGTTCTTCAGTTAACGGGGCGCTTGAGCAAGGTCTCTGGAAAGAGGAGGACGTGTCTTGCTTCTATTTGCACAGGACCATTGGTGGAGGGGGTGGTAGCAAACGACCTCTATACTTTCCTTTTAGCTTTAAATTCTGAAGTTTTCCACGAGCCCTAAACCTCAGAATTGTAGGATTATGGAGCGACAAAGGTGAAACAGATCTGACCTGTCTCCGAGCGTGAGCGGACGGAAGCCATGGGGACGTCCCCGAGGTTGGAGTGGCCGGTGGTGCCTGCCGTGCAGCCAGGTTCCCGGGTGGGTGGCGAAACCCTGAAGCCGTGTGCTGACCCCCAGGCTTGCAGGACGGCGTTGCAGGGAAGAAGGTGACCCGTGTGGGGAGGCGAAGCACACCCATTTGGAGCTTTTCTGTATTTGTTGTAGGGACACATTAGATGGGGGATTATTGAAGATGCTTACCTAGCACACTGGTATCTGTGGAAGAACTCTCAAGTCAGCTTCCTGAAATAGCTGGGTGCCGAGACCCTCTCTAAGGGGCCGCTGAGGGTTGAGGTGAGCGGCGTGGGGGAGTGGGACACCCCCAGGGCTCCTCTGCTCAGGGGCGGCCAGGCAGTGTAGCGGGTCCGTTCAGCTCTCCCCGGGAACACAGCATAGGGGATCATTCCAGGGCTCCCCTGCAGACAGGCAGTCCTTACTTACCACGCATGCTGCTAAGAGAAGCTCTGTATTTTAAAGGCACCCTCTTGAAAATAGCCTCTTTTTTGACCCCACAAAGATCCAACACAGTTGGTGTGGTGTACAAGCCACCCAGGAGCGAAACTGATCAGCATCTGCGCCACCAGGCCAGGGGGCTGGCTGGAGCTCAAGTGCTGCTGGAATGAAGGGAGAAAGGATGGAAGGAAGGCCAGGGAGTCAGGGGCGGGGAGAAAGCAAGTGTTGGGTGGCATCTGCATTTGACAGCGGAGGCAACAAACCCAGGGAGAAAATGGTTCACCTGCAGAGCCACAGCCGATTGGTAGGACGTGGGGCACGGGGCTGCGGGCGCCCCGTCCTGTGCTCTTCCCCTCCCCCCCCCCCAGAGCCCCGCCCGTGCCTCTCGGCTCTTTGCTGACAGTTGTGTTCCAGTGGATCTGGGGGAGTGAGGTCACCCATGTGGCCCGGTTCCCAGGCTGGTGACTAGTGCTCAGGGGCTAGCACCCTCTGGAAATATCTCCGTGACAGCATGGCAGCGGAGGGATGCCACCCAAGGATTTCTGGTCCCGTCTTTCCTTCAGATAAATCCATCACACGGGGGCGGAGCCGCCCGTCCTGGAACTGCAAGGACCCCGCCTCCTGGGGAGGGTGGCGGTACCACACAAACAACCCTTCTCAGGGTTATTTTGGGAGTTTCGTTCCCAGGGAGAAATGAGAATTACAGACCTACATGGAACTGGAAAGGAGAGTCGGAGAGAATAATTTGTTAATCTTTGTGGGGCTCGAAAGGGAGAAAGAATGTCCAGTTCTGGCCCTGGTTTGGGCAAGAGGCTCCAAATATTTGCTTTCTCCCTGTTCTATTTTTTGAGGACGAAGAGGGGAAAAGTGCTTTTCATTCATTTTCATGTCAAAATACATTTTTCCAGGAGCAGTATAGTGAGTTGAATGTGGCTGTCCTCCAGGATATGTCCACATCCTAAGCCTCGAAGCCGTGACTGTGACCTTACTGGGGAAAAGGATCTTTGCGGGCGCAGTTAAGGTAAGGATCAGAAGATAGGACCGCCCTGCGTTGTCTGGGTGGGCCCTGAATCCAAGGACAGGTGTCCCTGTAGGGGACTCACGGAGGAGACACAGAGAGGAGAGGTCCCTGTGAGGAGCGAGGCACGGATCGGGAGGTGCTCCCTCAGCCACGGGACCCCTGCGGGCCCCAAAGGCGGGAGAGACGAGGTGTCTTTGATAGAGCCTCTGAGGAAACACGGCCCTGCCGGCGGCACCTTGACTTTGGACTTCTGGTCTCTAAAGCCGTGAGAACACATTTCTGGGGGTGCGAGCCACATTTCTGTGGGTGCTGCGCAGTGGAGGAATGTGGGCGGCCGTAGCACTGTGTGCCTTTTTCCTGCTGTCTTTTCCTTCCCTTTTCCTTTATTCTTTCCCGTCTCCCTCCCCTTTTCCCCTCTGCGAGTACAGAGACCTAAACATGCTTAAATTCTTTAAGAAAGAAAAGAAAGGCAAGGAAAGGAAAAGAAAAGAGAAAAGAAAAGAAAAAGAAAGAAGGAAAGGAAAAGAAAAGAAAAGAAAAGAAAAGAAAAGAAAAGAACAAAGGAATCAGAGACAGGCAAACAATGAGCAAACCTCTATGTACCGCCCAGATTGCTTTCTCATAGAACCGGTAAGTCAGCAATCGAGTGCCTCAAACGGACGCCCCTCAGGTGCTTGAAGTTCAACATGTGCCGAAAATCGGCTTTCCTCTTTCCTCCCAGTCTCTTGTTTTTTGTACCCTCTTGACGGGCCCCGCCAACCCTCTCCGCAGCTGCCCCCATCAGGTACCTGTAGGTGGCCCTCAATTCCGCCTTCTCCCACCTCCCGCTCCAGTGCGGTCCTCTGATCTCCTTAACAGCCCCGCCGTGTCAGTCTCTGCCACCCCCACGGTCGCCGCCTGGTGGAGCCGCCCCCTTGCTCTCCCCTGGACCGTGGGCAGAGACTCCTAAAGGGCCACCGTGCCTCTAGGCTCAGAGCCTTAAAGGGTTTTTCTCCACGAAGCAACCTCACTGTTCATCGGCATTCTCCCCGTCCTGGATCCCAGCTGTAGGAGACACCTCGCAGCCTTCCAAACAGGATACGTGGCGTCCTGGCGTCTGCCTTTGCACACGCTTCCGGCTCAGTCTGGAAGGCCCCTCCCCATGTCTTCGACCCAGCTCAAGGGCGGTCGGACTCCCGGGCAGAACTGGCCACCCCTTGTTCTACGTCTCCGGTGGTCTAGCCTGGCACCTCTGCTGTGCTTTCATAGGTCCCTCTGCCCCTCCTACCCTGGAGAGCCAGCTGTTTGAAGGCAGGTACTATTTTATACTAACCTCTGCATCTCTAGCACCTGGCCCCACTGCAGGACTCGGTGAATGAGTCAATGAACAAATGCATGAACCGTGAAGAAGGCGGGGCTACACACGGTTGTGTGGCCTTATTTTTCGTCACACTTTTGGGGTGCAGCTCTCCAAGGAGCCATAAAGCCACCAAATCAAAGCCACTGTCCAGGCCACACTTCGCCCCTTTACCCGCAGGACACTGTCACAGACGTCATAAAACCATTCCTCGTGTTGCCTGTGCTTCCCAAAGCAGGCGGTCAGGAAATACCAGTCCTTTAAGATGCCCCGGGAGAGAAGGAGCCCATGCCGTCAGTCACAGTGCCCGCCCACACCCTCCTGCCACAGTGGGATGCTCTGTAAGAGCTCTGAGAAGTTTTACAGTAAAAAGGTTTGGTGTGGCTGTCAGCCTTCCCAGGCTTATTTAAACCCGCTTTTCCCTTCAAGTCACACCTTGAAGTCTGACAGTCTCGTAGAGGCCTCTGCGGTAGCCTCTCACTTTACCGGGGCGGGGTTCCCCGGGAACGCACCCTGGCGGACTCCCTCTCAGTCCCTACGCAGTGGCTTTCGGGGCCGTCTTCTGAAAACGAAATGGCACTTGGCAGTTTTTATGATGACTGTTTTCCAAATGAGGGATGCATTTTGAGTTCGTGAGCTGGTTTTAGAAATGAATGATAGTTCTTCACCTGAGAAAATCTATGCCTCTCTAAAAGATTCCACTTGCGGGGTGTACATTTCTTTTTGGTAGAAAATGCTTCGTCCCACTCATTTGAGGTGTAAATAGAATAAGATACATAACAGTTGTGATTTTGGTTTATAAATTGGAATGTGAGTGGGTTAAAGTCAGCTCCCTCTGGGGCTTCACTCCAAGTTCCTCGAGGAAAGTGAGTTGTGTTCCAACATGCTCCGAGGAAAGGCAACGTTATGCCCAACATGTTTCGATGGTGAGATTCAAAAATCTAATTGTCTCCTATTTTAAAGCTTGAAATTTCAGGCACAGACCCTTGGGGTGTATTACACACCCAGCCAGGACCGAAACCCCCACTTCTTGTTCAAAAGTTAAGAAGCACTTCATTTAAGAAGCCTATCTGTCTAGTTGGTTTCTACAGGTGGGCCTGTGTTACATGATCTCCCTTTACCATCACGACACGGGGCCTGTCCCCGACGTGAAGTTCAAGGGCTGCAGCCAGGAGGGCGCACCGCCCAGCGGTTCCTCCCTGTAACATCGGGAGCAGTTTCCGTTACTCTCGTCCATCAGTGTTGCCTTCCCTGGAAAGATAACACTCATCTCAGAAACGATGGCAGAGCTGGTTTGTAGAAGCTCGGCTTCGCATTCCTTCCCAAGCAAAATTCCTGAAATACCTGGATTAATGAACACGAGGAAGAAGGGACGTGCCCTCGGAAAACATCGTACTCAGAACTACAATCCCTGGGGTATCTGCGTCATCTCACGTGTGACGCAGTGCGCATCGCCCGGACATCACATCTGCAGAAGAAGAAGTGCCACAGTCATAAAGTATCCACGTGGGGAGGTTTGGGCGAGTACCCGCTCGCCTCTCACCGGGTCTGGCATGGGAAGCACACTCCCTGGAGCGAACATCTGTCGGCAACGCGGAGCGAGGATCTCTCCCCCTTGTGCCTATACAACGCCGGAAACGGCGGGGAGGCGTAGAGCACCGTCGCCTGCCAGGCTTCCTTCGTGAGCCCGTCCTGTTGTTGGCATCGCCCGCTCACAACGGGCAGGACAGGAGTGCACCGGACAACGTCAGCGGGGCAATAATTAGCAACTGCGTCAGGCCTCTGGGCCCATTTGGACGATGTGAGATCATGGCTGTCTCGCTCTCGGAGGAACAGGGAAGAACAGTTTCTGGAACCTACAGAGGACCTAGTTCGCTTTTCCCCCTAGTGTATGGGCGAAGATATCTCATTCAGAAAAAAAAGAGGTTCAGGAAATGCAAATATGCTAAGCTGCTAACCAAACGAGTCATTGGGTTTTCCTTGAAATAATGCAAGAGGTTAATAAATTATTTGTACAACGTCTCGTGAAGCATCCGGCATCACAGAGGGAGATGCACGCAAGAGAAATGCATACCACGGTCTGGTCGTCAATAAGAAGACGATGGTGACTAATCACGCGTGACACAATTAGAGGGGAATGCCTCCTGCTGAGTGGAGTGCGCGGAGCTCTAGGCGGTATGATGTGACCGTAAATACTTAGAGATTCGGAGAAACAAGTAGAGTTTAGGGGTGGCGGGTGGACTGAGTGCCGCTTGGAAGGGGAAAGGATTCTGAAAAAATAGTTAATGCTGACTGAACCCTCCTTTTTTTGTCCAAAACTGCTGTGCTAAGCAACCAACTTACACGGTTTTATTTATTCCTCCTTACCGTCTGATGGGCTTTATGCTGTTTTTCCGTCCCGAGCTTACTGACAAGAAAACCGAGGTCCAATGAGCGTGAGTGGTATTTCTGAGATGCGCAGCAAGCGAGTGGCGGAGGGGCTGTTCTCGCCGTGTTGTCACGCAGACGCGGGGAGAGACGGTGGCGTGGACGTGAATGCGTGTTGCGTGTTAGGCGTGCCGCGGGCAGAGGATGGTGAGGAGAGGTTGCCTTTCAGAGGCGAGAGGACCAGAGACACGTGTGGGAACCGTCATGGGTTGGAGGGTGTCAGGGAAGACCCCTGACGAACAGGGAAGGAGGGCTTAGCTTGGGAGGGTGAGACGGGGAGAGCGGGGAGGCCAGGATCAGCCCGTGACAAGGCGCTGGGCTGGTTTGGGCTGAGAGTCAGGTGCGCACGGGCTGGCCAAGTAGGTGAACACCCTGATTTGTCTGTGGGCTCTGGGCGCACAGACAGGGCGTGTAGGGACGGATACCCAGGCATGCCCTCTGATTTGACTGCCGCCCGGGAGGCCTGTGGGAGCGAGCGTGACCCCTGACTCCCACTCATCAGTGGGCCCTAGTGGGTGTGGCCAGTAGACGTGAAGCTGCTTGTCCTTGGCGTTGAAAACCTCTGCCCACATCAGCATCCCTCCTCTGCAGTTTCCAGTTAGACAGAACTCAGTTCGTGCCAGTCCACTCCCTGCCCAGGGGAGCCACGACCCCTCCGGGTCCTGGACCCCTGAGAAGACTTCCAAGTAAGACTTTTGACCCTACACTCTTTTTCCCCTGGGCTCTGACGGGAGCACAACCCGTGGATATGATGCAACTCCGCCGGGGCACACAAAGACTCCACCCACTGTTGCTTTAGAGATTCCTGGACGGTACAAGAAGGAAGGAGCAGAAAACTCTCCAACTTCGTGTGGGATACACATACAAGGGGCCCCACGAGAGCCCCTGGGGATCCCTGGAGATGCTGGAGGCATGACAGCAGGGGTAGGCCTGCCCCCTGTGAGCGGGACTTCCTGCAGGCACGGAGGGGGGGGGGCGGGGCGTCCAGGGGGGCCAGCGCCCCGAATACAGACCGTTCTGGTGTGTCGTTAAGAAATGTGCCCGTAAAACCCCATAAATCCTGCGTTACGGTATTTATTAAGCAAAAACATCAAGCCTTTTGCAGCAAGGTCACTGTGAACACCAATAACTAGAACAGCAAAAGAGTAGAAGAAACACACTTTTTCGGGTCATAGCCGTCTTACAGGACTGGCTGAGGGAACGCTGAGCGGTCATTGCGTGGGTGAAAACCGCGCATTCGCCCGTCTAAAGGCGGATGTGCATTTCGAAACAGCCTGTGGCTTCGGTTTCACTTGTCCTCTGTGCTAAACGCAAGGGCACGCTGAAGACAGGGTGCACCTGGGCAGACCCCAGGTTACACATGGGTGAGGCTCCGAGGGTCCACTGGACCCCGATCTCTGGAACACAGCAGCATCTCCCCATAAGCCCATGTCCCCACGGGCTCCCAGGCAGCCTGCCCTGGTCTGCGGAACCCTGAGTTCTGGAGGGGGTTCCAAGTGCCACAGGGACACCGAGGACAGAGCAGAGCCAGGGAGGGGCTGGATCTGGAGTGTAGGGACCGTCGAGTCCTTGAAGGGAAGAGCTCAGAGGCACCGTCCCTTTCTTTCACGAGTTTTTCAAAACCGATCACCATTACTCTTTTTGTAAAAATAACTTTTATTTTGAAATAGCTTAGGACTCACAAGGAGTTGCAAAAATAGTACTGAGATTGTCTGTATAACCTTTACCCAGTGTCCCAAATAACTGTGCCCTGAAAAGTCCTGGTGTCTTGTTAGAAGCCGGGCACTGACATTGGCATGATCCACTTAATTTGGGCGTGGAGCTCGCCTGGGTTTGATCTTTGTCTTTTTCTTTCTTTTCTTAAAAATATATTTTATTTATTTATTTTTAGAGAGAGGGGAAGGGAGGGAGAAAGAGAGGGAGAGAAACATCCATGTGTGGTTGCCTCTCAAGCGCCCCCTACTGGGGACCTGACCTGCAACCCAGGCAGGTGCCCTGGCTGGGAATCGAACCAGGGACCCTTTAGTTAGCAGGCCAGCGCTTCATTCATTGAGCCGTACCAGCCAGGGCTGATCTTTGTGTTTTTCCCCCTAAACAAGTACAATGCTTTGGAATTGTTAGATCGCTTATCTTTCCAGTGTTAAAAATGTAAAAGCAAAAAACTTTATTTTTGCAACAAACTCTCCCATTACATACTCTAAAAATTTTAACTGACCAAAAAAAATTTATATGTGTGAAGACTGAGTACGTTTTGTATTCATGCAAATTACTTAATATTGGTATTAAAAGGCAAAGGTTTTCTTTTAAATTTCTAGCATGTATTATATTTATAGTCCAAAAAATACTTTATGAAACAACAACTCTACAGATTAAACTGAGTCAGCATTTTATAAGAGCTTGTGAGCCTGGGTCCTGGTCCCACCTGCTGCTGTAAGTGGGGTGAAGTCATCTTAGTTGAGTCCCTTGATCTCTGTGGCCCTGAGTTACCTGATTGCAAAATAAGGAAAATAGACTACATGACTTCTGAAATTTCTTTCAGTTAAAAAACACCCTATGGTACTCCCACGTCTAAAGTTTTACATAGAGATCATCACTGAAAGCATAAGACAGTTTTATTTAAAAAAGAAACAAAAAGAAACAGCCCTGGCTGGGGTGGCTCAGTGGGTGGGGCATTGTCCCGTGGTGGGAAGGCTGCAGGTTCGACTCCCGATCAGAGCTCGTGCCCGGTGGCAGTGTGGTCCCTGGTCCGGGTACAGACAGTCCCCAGTCGAGGCATGTACCGGCGGCAACCCAACGAAGTTTCTCTCTCACTCTCTCTTTTCCTATCTGTCTAAAAGCAATGAAAAAAACGTCCTTGGATGAGGGTGAAAAAATTTTAATGAACCAAAAAAACAAAACGAAAACAAAGCGATATCTTCAGTGAGGTTCGTGCTCACTTGAAAGTCAGGGGAAAGTGTGGGAGAAAAGGCAGGGGCAGCATGGCTGGCTGTGGGGGCCACGAGGCGGCGGGGCAGCAGAACTGGTCTGACTTCCCACGATCCACGCAAACCTGGGGGACATTCGCGCAAATGATGTCAACCTTTGCAAGCCCCCATTTCCCTGTCTGCAAAAGGACGACCGTACCTGGTTAGTGTGGTTCTGAGCAGTAACAGGGACCCCAGAGGTAAAAGCACGTGACACAGGCCCGGGCGCAGACTGTGTCCTGGGAGTGCCCACAGAGGGCCGGCCTGCGGCTGGGAGTGCGAGCGAAGGCAAAGTGGGGGCTGGGGGGACTGGAGCTGCTGGTGTGATTGCAACGGGGCTCGGCCTGCCTTCGGTGGTGTGAGGGGGACACATCACGGGGCTTTGATGGGATTGCCGCCCGGAGATGACTGAGGTAGATGACCGGCTTTCTTCACGACACCAGAGAGAGACCCGCGGTCTCAGCGGGCGCTGAGCTGGCAGAGGCAGAACGAGTAGCACAGGACGCTAGTCAGTTTTTAGGAAAAGTGAACAGGCCCCCCATGCGTTCAGTCTCACGGTGAAGTTGGAATTAGAATTCAGACTCTAGATCCCAGAGTCTACAACATCTTACTGTGAGAATGAGACAGAGGTTTGCTTTCCTGTCCCCATCTTGCCACTCAGACGGGTTCCTTCCCTACAAACGTCTTCTCTCCCGGCGTCTCCTGAACTTCTCTCCTAGTGCTGTCTGTGCTGGTGTCTCAGACAGAACCTTCCAGCCGCTACACTGAGGTCAATGGCAAAATCCCCCAGACCACAACTAATTCAACGAAAAGACAGAAGAAATTCAAACGGGAGCACGGGTGTGCACACAGCAGCCACCAGCCCTACTGCCGTGTGCACCAACGTTTCCCGGTGCGTCTTCCCGTCCTCCTCAGCCTGTTCCTTCGGGCCACGCTTTAAAAGGTTTTGTTTTGGAGTTTTCAGATGACTTTCACCTTGTCACATTTAAGACATAGTTTTAGCATCTTATAAAACTGAGTATTTCATCTTTCAGTGCTCAACCACCTGCATCAGAAGAGCCCGTGTTAATGTATGCATGAACCGCACTCAGAGGACCTGGCTTCCCGTAATCTCGACATTTTATCTTGGTATTTAAAGGGAAAGGTGAGCGTGATTTGACTTTTCTCTCCAAATACCTCCGAAGTAAGGAGAGAAATAAAATGCACAATGTCCAGTAGAAATCCCAGCCAAGTCTCTATGGAAATGGATAAAATATAAAAGGTACATGGAAGAAAAGAGGCCCCAAAGAGCCAAGATAATCCTGGAGAGGAGCCAGGGGCGAGGATGAGGAGGTGGGATTGTCCTACGCCATGTTAATTTAAGAGTTACTGCAGAAGGATCGTGACTATGAGTGAGAGACACATGCGCACGAGGCAGACGGAGGGAGAGGCCGAACCAAAGAGCCCAGAGACACATTTGCACAGGACTTTTCCAGCAAGAGGCAAACAGCAGGAGCTGCAGAGAAAATGGATACATCCTACTGCATGAGATTTTAAGCTTTTTGGAGTCACCGAGACACTGTGAACAGAGGGAAAAGACCAATCTCGCACTGCGACGACAGTGTGCATACGGCCGACAGAGAAGCAGAGCGCACACACGCACAGATGACCCCCCGCCCCCAGCACTCAGTGAGAGAAAGTGAGGGACAAGGAGAGCGGAGCAGAGGGTGCAAAGAGGTGACCCGCAGAGGATGAGGCCTCAGGGATGAACGAACAGGTAGAAAGTGCCCCGTCCGACTCCACTAGGGACGTGTCAGCCTCCGCACGGAGTCACGTGCCCCCTGCAATGCCTGCTGCCGTGCTGGGGTCTGATGGGCCGGAGAGCCGCCTCGGGGTGACAGGGGAGTGTCACGTTGCTGACGGGAGACGAGTCTGGGCCGCCCCTCGGAAAGCCATCAGGCAGCACCAGCAAAACTCACGTTGCGTACCACCTACCGTCCCGCTAGTCTATTTCTAGACTTTTACCTTAGACGGATTCTTGGCCAGGTGCACAAGGTTCACTGCAGTGTTATTCGTAATTGTGAAAAATTAAAAACGAGCTTGCCGTCCCTCGGTGGAGGAACGGAGACCTTTAGGATGGCAGAGTAAATGAGCTGGATCTGTATTTATCAAGGCCTACAGTTCTCGGAAATACACTGTGGAGGGAAAAAGAAGTGGCAGCAAGAGATGTAGTTTGGTGCCATTTATATGAATTTCAGGGGACCCCAAGTACAGTATTGTCTATACGCACTACCTGTGGACGACAAGGACTAAAACATGAATAACAACTTTGTAACAGCTACGCCTGGGCGAGGGAGGTCCTGTGCTTTTGGGGGTCCCTTCTGGACTTCTCTGCTGCCTTCCCCCGAGGGCTAAGGGTCGTACCCCCTTAACCCTATCCCTCCTCTTGCCCCCTGCCCCTTGGCCACTCTCTGGGAGCTGGGACCCCAGGATGCCTGCCTGGTGGTCCTCAGCCCTCTTCCCAGGGCAGCTTCCGAGAAGGGACACCGGGTGGCCACCTCGAGGAGGACAAGAGCGGGTGGGGACAGGACCTGAAGGCATACAGAGGACTTCAACTGTGTCTGCCAGCGTTAGTTCTTATGACAACCTGTCTGAAACAAACGTGACGTGACATCTGCGCATTCCAGGGCTGGGTGGTATTTTTTTGCTCTTTTCATTAATAGTCGACCATTAGGTGGCACTTAGCATGCTCTAAGAGACTTGCATGAACAGCAAAAAGGTTACATTATTACTCAGTTTTACAGAAAAAGACCAAATAATTTGCCCAAGGTCACTCCCTGTGAGGGGCAAAAGGGGATTTGAACCCCCTAGTTCTGGCTCCAAAGGGCGTCTCGTCTGTATGCTCAGATTACATCATCTTTCTTCCTTAAACAAAGGCGATCAAAATGAAAATGCCCTGACAACTGTAATGCAGAGAGAAAGGTGATCCAACTCTGTAAGAAGGTTCTCAGAGGCGTTAGGGCCCCTGATGAAGGTGGCGTTGCTGGGGCGGGACGGCAGTTGTGTGGGGGACAGGCTTGGAGCGGGGGTGTCAACATTCACCCCAGACCCTCTTGGGCAGTGGGCAGGGTGGGGCGGGAGAGTGAAATGGGAAAGAGGGAACTTGGCTTGCACAGGCATAGATTTAGGAACATTCCAGAAGGATGTGAGGATTACCAAGAAGTTCCGTTTGGCCGTCCCAGGAAGGAACACGTTGGTGAGGGACACAGATTCGGTTCTTGAAAGAGTGTGAGAAACGAAAAGTGAATTGGGAAGCAAGGCAAGCAAGCCCTTGGAGGTTGCAGCTCCGAGCTGTTCCGAGGGAAGAGGGGAGGAGTGAGGACCGCAGGCCGGTGCGGCGGGCAGGGAACCCCAGGGGCTCCTGAGGCTGAGCAGGGAACCCCAGGGGCTCCTGAGGCTGAGCGGCGCTGGCGGAGAAGGCAGGAGGCGATACCCTTGTGCATATGGAGGGGTGGGGGGTGGTTGAGAAGCACCCGTTCATTCTGCACGTACTCACCGAGCACCTACTGTGAACCAGGCACTGTTGTCGGTGATGACGACATCAAAATAAGCAAAACAGACTGAGCTCTCTGCCCTCGAGGAACTTGCATCCTCCTGGAAGGAGGCGGATTAAATAAATAAATGTGTAGAAATAGGTTAGAAGCCAATAGATGTATCTATTAGAATAGATAAATAAATAAACACGTAAAATAGATCAGAAGCAAAAAGAAAAACCCAGATATGCCTCTGTGAGATGGTGCTAAGCACTTCGGAGACGGATAAGGCAGGGCAGGGAGCGGGGCAGGGCTGCCAGCGCGTGTTGGGGGGAGTGGGGTTGAAGAGCAAGGGGGGCCCGAGGGGTGAGCGGGGCTGAGACGATGCTGAGACTCTGGGCGTGGGGCCGGGCCACGGCGACACGGAACGGGGGCCAGGAGGAGGCCCCCGGTGTGAGGAGGACAGCTGGAGTCCGAGACTCAGGCAGCCACTGGACACAGGGGCCAGACCCTGGAGCACGAGACATGTAGACAGAGAAGTCACGGGTGCCCAGATGACGGAGGTGCTTCCGGAGGAAAGAAGAATGTGACAGAACTGCCCTTCGGGCGAGGCCCTCCGGCGTGCCATCCTGGGGACGTCCCTGCAGAGTGCGCAGCGCCAACTCCGCCACAAGCTGGAGCCCGGGGAGGGCGCACGGGCCCCAGGCACTTCTCTGGCTCTGGTGTCTGTCAGTTCACGCCGTCCTCACAGGGGCCTCAGGAGGGCAGGGGCCTCATTTGACAGACCTGCAACCAGGGTGGACGCAGCTGTCCAAGGCCACAAGCTTACGGTAAGGGGACGAAGCCCGCTTGAATCAGGCAGCCCGGGGTCCTTCCTCTGCAGAGAGGAGGGCTAAGTCTGTGCTGTTAGCCTCTCCGCCTGGGAGGAAAGTGAGTCAGGGTAGAAGGCGTTCTTTGAGGAGAGGGTGGGGGGCTGGGGAGAAGGGCTGGAGACATTCTCAGAAGACACCTCCACAGGTCGGAGGCTCCTCCCCAGCAGGCACAAAGCTGTCAGCACCCTGAGAAGGCTGCAGCCTAAAGGTGGTGGTGACCTACCCCGGGAAGGAGCCCATCTGAGGCTCTTTGGGACCCAGGAGGAAGTTATAACTGTTAGGGCCAAGACACAACCCCATTGCCAGGCAATTTCAGGCCAAGAGTGGGTCGGAAGTCCCTGGCTAAGGAAATCTGCCACACTTTGAACTTCAGGCCTCTGAACAAGATGCTTAGCCTCTGTGGGTTGCCCAGCTGCCCTTTTGAAAAAGTTGGACAATCTCTGAGATGTCGCCAAAATGGAATCCCGCGGGGTCGAGCTGTGCAATCGGTTCCCTGTTCTAGGAACGGCTGCCGGGCCCAGGGGTGCGCGGAGCGGCCTCTGTGCCCGAAGGCGAAGCGGGCTGGAGGGGCGTCTCCGGGGCACAGGCGCTGGCCGGAGGCGCGCGTCCTTAGTTCCCTCGGATGCACTCGGGAGAGCCGAGAGGCCAAGTCCGAGGAGCCTGGGAGTAGTTGGGTGACTCTGAAACTTTCCCCTTCTGGCGCCGAACCCAGTGCGACTGCAGAGCAGGCTGCTGGCAGGGACCGAATGGAGTTCCACGCCAAGCCAGAGGCTGTGCCCGTCACTCGCAGTCCCGGGCCAGGTCCCTTGCGCGCGGTGGCGCTCAGCCAGGCCGCGCCTCCCGGGCCCCTCCGCGCCCCCCACCTCGCGGGGACCCCCTGCGGCGGCGTCCCCGGGGAGCACGGCCAGCGCTGCAGCAGGCACCCCGGGGCGGGAGGCGAGAGGTGCGGGCGCGAGGGCCTCGGGGACCTGAGGGACCGCGGCCGCTGGCGCGGTGCCCAGGGGCGTGAGGCGGGAGCGCGGGGGAGGCGGCGGGGTAAAGCCGGCGGCCGGCAGGGCCCTCGGGTCACTCCAGCCTGGGCGGCGGGCCGCGCGCACCATGCTCTCCTTCGACGAGGCGCTGCACCGGGCCGGCGAGTTCGGGCGCTTCCAGCGGCGCGTGTTCCTGCTGCTGTGCCTGACGGGCGTCACCTTCGCCTTCCTCTTCGTCGCGGTGGTCTTCCTGGGCAGCCGGCCCGACCACTACTGGTGCCGCGGGCCGAGCGCCGCCGCGCTGGCGGAGCGCTGCGGCTGGAGCCCGGAGGAGGAGTGGAACCGCACGGCGCCCGAGCTCGGGGGTCACGGGCACTGCCAGCGCTTCCTCCTGGAAGCGGCTAACGCCACCGGCGCGCTCAGCTGCGCGGACCCGCTCGCCGCCTTCCCCAACCGCTCAGCACCGCTCGTGCCTTGCAAGGGTGGCTGGCGCTACGCCCAGGCTCACTCCACCGTTGTCAGCGAGGTAAGGGTGCCCAGCCCACGGGGACACTGCGCCCCGGCCCACGCGCCGCCGTGAGCGCCGGTGGGGAGAGGACGGGGCTCTGCTCCCTACCCCTGCAGACCCAGGCACCGTGACAGCCGGCCACTAGGGAAGGTCCATGCAGGCTGGAACCTGTTGCTTACGTGTGGGGATCGACCTGGGTCGTTCTGTTCTTGCAAGGGCTGTGTTGTAAATGCCTGGGAAATGCCTTCGGTTTGATTTCCCTCCGCTAGTGAGTTAACGCAGAGAAGCTGTGGATTCGGTCGTAACTCAGAGGAGTCCTAAGATGCTTCGCACACACCGCCCCTGGAATTGAAGCATGCGACGTTATCTCTGAGACCTGTGCGCGCACTAATTGGGAATCAGGGGTCTGCTGGCAGGAAGACCCGCAGTGTCCTGGGCAGGCCAGAGCCACTGAGCAGGTTCCCCCCCCCCCCCTCATGGTCTACAGGGAGCAAAGGAAAGGAGAAACTAGCGTTTGAAGGCAGCGCGACTTTCTCCAGCTGCCAGAATGATTATCTGAAATGCACGGGGACAAAGGTCGAGGCTATCCAAGGAAATGATTTCCGTAAAACGGCTTTGGGGCAAAGAGCAACAATTAAGAGAAGTTGGGAAAGCTGGCATTTTAAATAAAGTTTTAATTTTTTTTCCTGCTAATAAATCACGGGAATGCAACAGGAGAGGCTACCAGCCTTATAAAGTGGACCCCCTCCCCACTTACCAGTGTTGGCTGCAGGGGCCCAGGTGGGGGCAGTCCCCACAGTTTCTGGGGTACGTTTGGGAAGGCAGTGCATTGGGGGTTAGGGGCCCCTCCCCCTCGCATGCAGGACTGCTTCTGCCCCAGCCTGGGGGCAGTTTGCATGTTCGTCTTCCTGAGTTCCAGACCCCGGGCCAGCTTCCACAGGGGAGCCTGGGTGGAGAGATGAGCGGTTTTATTGAACTTTGTCTGTAATCACAGACCAATTTTTAAAAAATGATCGAGTGCGCACAGGCGAATCAGGAAGGAAAACATTTGCCTTTGTCTGTGGACGTTAACGTCTCTAAAGCTCCTACTTGAATAACGAGGAAGCGGGGTTCAGCAGGGTCTCTCCTGCCTCCGGACATGGTGTCCTCTGGTCTGCCGGCTTCCTCTCTCTGGAGTTGGGACTGTGGGTCTGTGAGGTTGCGCCTGTCCCACACTGCCGTCTGTGGGTGTGCTCACACACTCTGTATGAGTGCAGGGCTGTGGGGTGCACCCCGTGGCAGCCCGCCAGGCAGTGCAGTGCGACTGTGGGTTTGGGGTGCTTCGGTTTCTACTAACTCCGCCAGCAGTGCTGGGGACTGTTTCACAAACCGCCGTGGTCTTGTTGCTGCAGATTTGGTCGTCGACATGGATAAAGCGGATAGGGTGTGAGCTTGGGTAGGAGCCGGCCTTGGCGCTGGCCCTTCCTTCCAAGTGCGCTCTTAGGTAGTGGCGTCTATTTTGTTCCGCATGGAGCTGCACTTCTGCGTCCCGGGCAAACCAGAACACCTAGCTCGGAGAGCAGATGCCTGACTTTTGAAGACGTTTAAACGTCAGACAAAGTAAAATGAAGCTTCAGAGCAAAAGGCACACACCCTCGAAGGGTGTTTCCGTGAACAGACGTGATTTTGAACCTCAGAGAGGGGAAACACAAAATCTGTGAGTGAGCGCCCAGACAGATCCTGCAGAGACAGCCAGTGTTCCGGGACTGTTTCCGGGAGGGCTGGGTGGGTTTTTGGGAGGCCGGTGGTTCTGAAAAGGGAGTGCGGAAGGTGGAAGGTCAGGAAGCTGGGGTCCCGGCACCGTCTCTGGAGAGCCGGATGGCTCGTGGGAACCGGCCTGCCCGGGCTCAGCTCTCTCGAGTGGAATTGCGGGTGGGACGGAGCCTGTCGCAGTGCTGCAAATGCCATCGGTGTCGTCAAGGGGTGGCTGCTCCGCGTGCTCGGAGAAATGATAACGATCTTCATGGCAAAGGAAAGCAGCATCAGAAGGCAGTCCTGAAGGCCACCGACAAGTTTTTCAAGTGTATGAGAGAGACTGTTTTTTAAATCCCAAGTTGTTTGCTTCTTCTGGTTTGTTTGTTTTTAATGTTTTGATTAAGAGGAAGCCCCGGTCTGCTCAGGAAGCGCAGCCATCCCGAGCAGCTCATTTTCCCTGGGAGCTCTGCACAGCAAATATGTTGCTGTCTTTGGTTTAGAAAATGGTCTTTCACATTCTGTCAGGATGATTAAAGGGACTTGGGTTCTATCTTTGGCTAACACCATGTACCCGGTGTGTTCTTAGAGACTTGAAGTTGAACATATTAATCACAGAGTGGGGCGGCGGGGGGGGGGGGCGGTTTATGATGTGGGAAGGCAACCAGAGTCCAGAATGTCTTCCCGAGGCTATTGTATTTCACCCTTGGACGTGGTGGGGGACACAGCGTTGTCCTAGATTTTGGAGGAGGCACTGAGGCAGGAGGTGGGGCAGGGCGTGCTGGAGACCCAGACCCGTCTGCAGCCGGGATGGGCTCAGACCCAGGGGCTCCCGCGCGCAGCGCTCTGAGTCCTTGGAACAAGCTCAGGCATGTGAAACCCAGACCCTCACAGTGCAGAGCCGGCAGGGATCTCCCCAAACCTCACTTTCCTCCTCCCTTTGTTACTCTCATGCTCCTGTGGCCGCTGGGCCATTTCGTTTCTTCTCACGGGGTCAGGAAGACAGTCTCCCAGACCAGCAGATGGAGGCTGCGCCTTCGTTTCCTGGAAAGGGCTCTCTGTCCTCTCGATGCGAACATTGCAAAACGGGCACTTAAACCTCACCCCCCCTTCCATCTCGCAAAGCAAAAACAGCACGGAGGAGTGAAGGCAGAAGTCGATGCCAAGTGCCCGGCCGGTTCAGGCCGGCTCCCCCACTTGGTTCTGCCGTTGCAGGCAGGGCCGTGATTTTCCATCCACGTTTAACTTCCTCGGTGCAGACTTGCCGCCCGCCTGCCTCTCGTCCTTATCTGGCTGTCAGACGTGGGCAGAACAGTAGCATGATGCAACGCAGTGGCTTCCGAGCCCCACGCCCAAGGGTTTCACGTCGCTGCCCGGGGGCTGTCTTTGAAACTGATGTCAGGGTTTTTAGATGCATGCTCGTGCGTCATGGATTGGGCCGGGGCGGGGAGAGAGCTTCACTCTGGTTTCTCACTGGGAGCTGGGCTGCGGGCACCTTTAGACAGAGACCGACTCGTTCTTGTTTTTCCTCGCCGCCCATTTCTCTCCCGCAGTCCAAGGAACGTTCATCTGAGGGACTGGCTGCTCTGTTGAAGAGAGCAGGGGCTGCTTCCCGGTCTGGGGCTGTCTGCGTGCCTCCCGGTCCCTGCTTTGCTTCTCCCACATCCGACCCACAGCAAAGGGCCGGCCAGCCGGGCGGGCCAGCCCGTGCACGTCAGCGCCACCAGCATCCCGGCCTCGCTGTCGGTTAAGTGTGGCGCGTGCTGCGTGGGTCCTGGGGAAAGCAGTTCAGCAAGTTTGACTTTGGACTGAATCTCTGATTTGCTCTGGCCACTTTACAAAGATCATCACTTTCGTATTCTTTTTTAAATTTCTACTGTTATTTGTGCCTTCCCTATTTTTTTTTTTTTTTGTTGTTGTTGTTGAATCAACCTCACAAGGGGAACATCTGTTTTATCATTGCTTCAAAGATCCAACTGTGGCATTATTCACTTTCTATCTCATTAATCTCTCTTCTTTGTTCTAGTTTTTGGAGTTACTTCTGGTGTGCTTTCTCCATGTTCAGTCAGACACTCAGTTCAATTATTTCCAGCCTTTCTTTCCTGCTCTCAGTGTTTAAAGCTATGGATTTGCTTCTGTGTACCTTTTTTGACTGCAACTGGCCAGTTTTGAAATGCAGATTTTAATAGTATTCTATCGTCTGGATTGTTAATTTCTATTACTATTACTTCTTTGGCCCATGATTTATTTAGAGGCTTGTTTTAAATTTCCAAATGTGTGTTGACATTTTTATCTTTTAATTGTTGACTTCTGATTTAACTTGGGTGTGGTCAGAAAGTATGGTCTGTATGATACTGCTTCTTTGAATTTTATTAAAACCTGCTTTTTGGCCTTCTAAGCAGCCAATTTTTATAAACGTTTTATGCGTGTTTGAGATGGATGTGCAATGTTTATTTGGTATGGGGTTTTATGGATGTCCAATATTTGAAGTTTGTCACTGATGTTAAAATATTCTAGATTTTAATCAACTTTCCATCTGGTAGGTCTATCAAGAGTAATTAGAGTATCAAAATTTGCCATTGTGTTGGTGGGCTTGTCAGTCTCCCCCTATATTCCCAGCAGATTTTAGAAGTTGTATATATGAGGCGATTTTAGTGGATACGTGTATGGGCAAATTTAGAACTTTTAAATCTATGTAGTAAATTGAACCTTTTTATTCTAGTGTAGGGACCTATTTAAATCCATGATATATATTATCTTAATGTCTGTTTTGTCTGCTCCAGCTTTCCTTTAACTGACCTTGACCTCAGCTGGTGAGGACAAGGAGGCATCTAAGAAGGACACAGGAGAAGGATGTCCGGTGCTCCATGTCCTCATCATCGTTTAATCCGTAGCAATTTATTAAACACCCCCGGCAACAGCGGGTGCCGTGCATTCCTGTGACCCACCCACAGAGGTCCGGAATCGAAAGATCAGGGCGGGACTCAGGGCCTTCATTTTTCACAAGCGTGTGAAGCTCACGCAGGTGGTCTGTGGACCACACGTGGAGACACGCTGGGTGTTTCTTTCTGAGGAGCCTGATGGGAGTCCCAGGGGCGAAACAGCCCTTTTGTGGTTGAATAAAGTGCCAGTGCCCTCCAACACACTCTGCAGACCTTGGGCAGAAGCATCGCCCCTTTTGCTCAGGGCAGGAGTCCCAGAGCTTACCTGATGGATGCTGGGTTACTGGCGGAAGGCTCGGGGCTGCTGTCACCTGAGAGTGAAGCCCTGTCACTGGTTAGGGTGGGGCACCCACAGCTGAGCCATGCTCCCTGGACATCTTAGCAAACCTGCCAGTGGAGCTTTGGACAAAGCCAGGTGGGACACAGCCCAGTGGGATATACAACAGATGGGTCTCTACTCTTTGATGTATGGGTTAAACTCTTGGCACAAGGCAGTTCAGAATGGTGGAAAGTACATGCATGTCCTTTGGGGTCAGATAGATCTGGACCTAAATCCCTGCTCCTCTGTATTTCACCCTCAAGGGCAAGCCACAGAATCTGCCTGAACCTCAGTTTCCTTAGCTCTAGAATGGGCATAACAACCCCTACCTTAGCAACTGGTCTGAAACATGCATGCAAAGTGCTTGTCTTTGTGCTCGGCCGTGAGTGATATCAAAAAAATTAGTGTCTGTTAACATGTAAAGAGTTAACAGACTAGAGCTGAGCTAGTGGAGGTGGGGGAGGGAGGGAGGAAGTAAGCAGTGGGCCAGACTGGACTCTGGAGCTGTAGTTTGCTGACCTCTGATCTAACATGAAAGTTGCCAACGTATTTGCCTTAAATATATTTTTAAAAAATGTCTTGGTTATTATTTGGGCTTTAAGGGAGAGAATACCCTGTACTTGTCCTCCTGGACACACAGCTAGGTTATACTTCCCAGCCTCCCTTGCAGCTAGTGGGGCCATGTGACAGAGCTCTGGTCAGGAGGGTGGCAGTGACACGTGACACTGCCAGAAGAAACTTCATTCTCACAACTCCCCTCTCCTTTCTCCCCTCCCCCGCTGGCAGAGAACCCCAAAGCCCTAAGAGATGGTGGGGTCCTTAGGTGGAAAGAGATCTGTTCCTACAAGACTACAGGGAACAGAGCCGCCGTCTTCCTCCCTTTCCACTCATCTCATAGGAACGTGAAGTTAATGAGAAACAAACCTTTTTGCGCCACGCCGCTGAGATTTTGGGGGTGTTTGTTACAACTCTGACTTTGAGCCATTGCTGACTAATACAACATTTTAGGTGTAGTTCCTGGAGACTGCAGGCTCCTGATAAAGTGGTAGCAAGCTGGTTCCTGCAGGACAGTCCCCTCCTGGGTCTGCACACAAGGCCACCGTGACTCTGCCCACAGGCGTGTACAGGCCTGCAGGCTCCCGGCCTCTGCAGGCGCCCCCAGCGGGCTCCGGCCCCTCGGGAGCACCCTGGCGGGCTCCCTGGCTCTCCGATGTGCTGTTTCTTTGTCTTAAAACACCTTTCCCTTCCTTCACAAGGACGGTCCACTTTCCACCTAAAGGTGCAGCTAAGAGCTGCCTGTCCCAGAAAGGCCTTGCACTGCCACCTGTCCCCTGCCCCTGCCCCGGAGCGTCTGGTTTCTTCCCGGCAGACGGTAGGCCGCTCGAGGGGAGAGACCGAGTTCCGGGAGTACGTGGGATGAAATTACACGGCGTTTCATACATTTTGTGACTGAGTGAGGAGCAAGCAAGAAAGGGACTGAGTGACAGATTTGACCCCGTTTATGATTTCGGTGAGGCCAGCCCTGAGCTGGACCTTCATGGATTAAAACACCAAAGCCCTTCTTCCCAACTATGCTGCTGCTGCTGCTGCTGCTGCTGCTTTGTTTAAAGCATTAATTCTCAATGTCAGTTTAGAGAAAATGGACATTTAAAAGCTTTGCTCTAGCAGTTCCGATATGGATGATTCAACCTGACCATGATAGGCCGCCACATTTTCTCCGGCGTGAGTTGGTGTCACTGAACTGTGGCCTGTAGTTTGCAGCGTGAAGATCTCATTACATCTCTCGGCATTTGCAGTTTTCCTGATTCCACCGAGCAGTGCTGCTTCTTCAAGGCCCACCCGGCCCAGCCCGCCTCGCTCTCCTCCTGACCCACGGGTCTGCAGGGACTGCCCGACCTGTCTGCACCTGGGTTCCATCGCCCTAGCCTCACGGTGCTCATCTGGGGGCTGCCACCTGGAACTGGGATGGACCCGGCTGGCACCCTGGGACCAGCATTTTTATGTGCTGACGTCCGTTGCGCAGAAACGGCCATTCCCAGCTGTCCTGGCACTTTTCGGCCCATCCGTGTTGTCACCCGAGAGGTGCCCCAGGAGCAGCTGGGCTCGGCCCAGGGCGGGGTCAGCAAGGGGCCGGGCTCACCATAGTCCAGGAGTCTGGGGTAACGCCCTGTGGGCTCTGTGGGGGCAGCGTGCACTGCCGACCTCCCAAACAAAATGACACTGGCCAATGTTTTTTCCTTTTTAAAACTACTACCAAGAAAGGACAGTTTATTTCTGCTCTGTGAGGGGAAAAGGCAAAGTCTCTTAAGGTTCTTGGTGTAGCCTTTTGGAGGGATGAGTGACTGGCGAGATGGCCAATGAGGGTTAAGGCCGTTTATCTGGGCGGGATGGTGCTGTGCTCTGACTTTTCTGTTCTGTGCTTGTAATAGAACAAGGTGGCTCTGGGGCTGGTACTCGAGGAACCACACAGAAAAACGGGGAGGGGTGTGGTGCAGGGGGTTGTGAGAAGGTGAGCAAATGAATGTGATTTAAAAATTTTTTAAACTTTAAGTAACTAATTGTTTATTTTTCAGTTATAGTCGGCATACAATATTCTGCTGGTTTCAGATGTAAAACCCAGTAATTAGACATTGTATAACTAAGTGATCATCCCAATAAACCTAATACCCATCTGACACCTGACACAGTTATTACAATATTACTGACTGCACTCCCTGGGCGGTACTTTACATCTCCGAGACTATTCCTAACTACCAATTTGTGCTTCCTGATGCCTTCACCTTTCTCACTCACCCCCCACCCCCCTCCAATCTGGCAACTGTCAACATATTTTCTGTATCTATGAGTTTATTTCTGTTTTGTTTCTTTTGTTTTTTAGGACCACATATAAGTGACATCATATGGTATTTGTCTGACTCCGTCTGACCTATTTCACTCAGCACAGTACCCTCTAGGTCATCTGTGTGGCTGCAGATGGCAAGGTTTCATTGTTTTACGGCCAAGTCATATTCCATTGTCGCTATGGACCCCTTCTTCTTTTATTTGTCTAGTGATGGACCCTTTGGTTGCTTCCATGTCTTGACTATTGGAAATAATGATGCGGTGAACATATGGATACTATGTCTTTTTAATTTAATGTTTTGGGTTTCTTGGAATTGCTGGGTTCTTTTTTGACTTTTATTATACAGCCCTGGTACTAAAGTTTTGCTTCCCCAGCTTTTTGTTTGTTTCCATTTTCATGAAATATCTTTTTCCTCTACTTTCAATCTCTGTGTGTCTTCTGATCTGAAGTGAGTCTCTCATGGACGGCATGTGCAAGGGTTTTGTTTTCTCGTCCATTCAGCCTCCCTGTGTCTTTTGATTGGACCATTCAATCCATTTGCATTTAAAGTAATTATTGGTGTTTTTTTTTTTGTTGTTGTTGTTTTTTTTTTGGTCTGGTCTTGGCTGTTACGTAGTGAGGGATGGAGCCTTAGGTGTTCCCCAGGGCGGGGCAGCCCAGTTGCTGGGTTGTGATGCTATAGGTGGGGGTGGGGTCCAAGAGGGAAGAATGGCGCCTGTTCTGCTCTCTCCTGGACTCCGGTCCCTTCCGCCGCTTCCCCTTCATCTGGATTATCTGCATGCGCGTGCGTGCATGCTGTTACGTATGAGGGGCGGAGCCTCTGGCGCTCCCCAGTGCGGGGCAGCACAGGCGCTGAGTTGTGACGCTGTACGTGAGGGCGGGGTCCTAGAGGGAACAATGTCGCCTGCTCCGCTCTCTCCTGGATTCCAGTCCCCTCTGCCGCTTCCCCTTCGCCTGGATTATCTGTGTGAGCGAATGTGGGACCACCTGGTCAGCCAGCCACCCCTCGCGGCCTCACTGGGTCTGCACAGTTGCCACCCCGTGCCTGGGGTCCACCAGCCGCCTGCACGCCCGGGAACCGCTAGCCGCTGCTGCCTGCATTCCCAGGTCCACACCTCCACTTTTTCCTGTCGTGACTCCGCCCCTCTTACCGGTCTGGATGAATGGTTGTTGGACTTCTGTACAGTTCAATTTTCTATTAGCTCTGGTTGTTTTCTTGTTTCTAAATATTTGTTGTCCTTAATTTTGGTTGTGAGAGGAGGCACAGTGTGTCCACCTATGCCTCCATCTTGGCCAGAAGTATATGTGTCTTAAAGTAATTATTGATAGACATCCATTTATTGCCATTTTATTAATTCACAATTTTATTCTTTTTCTTAAAGAAGATTCTTTAACATTTCTTGTAATACTGGTTTGATGGTGATGAATTTCTTTAGCTTTTTCTTGTCTGAGAAGCTCTTTATCTAAATGATAGCTTTGCTGGGTGGAGGAATCTCAGTTGTAGGTCCCTGCTTTTCATCACCTTGAATATTTTGTGCCAGTCCCTTCTGGCCTGCAAGGTTTCTGTTGAGAAATCAGCTGACAGTGTTATGGGAGCTCCCTTGTAGCTATCTGCTTTTCTCCTGCTGCTTTTAAGATTCTCCTTTCTGTCTTTAACCTTAGGCATTTTAATTATAACGTGTGTTGGTGCGGGCCTCTGGATTCATCTTGTTTGGGACTCTCTGCCCTTCCTGTGTGTCTATTTCCTTCACCAGGTTAGGGAAGCTTTCTGTCATTATTTTTTTACACAGGTTTTCAATTCTTTGCTCTCTCTTCTCCTTCTGGAACCCCATGATGTGAGTGCTGGTATTGTTGAAGTTGTCCCAGTGGCTCCTTACCCTGTCCTCATTTTTTTTTTTTTTATTCTTTTGTCTTTTTGCTGTTCTGATTGGGTGAGTTTTTCTTCCTCATCCTACGAACTGCTGACGTAATCCTCTGCTTCATCTTCTCCCCTGTTCATTCTCTGTAATGTATTCATCATTTCATTTAATGTGTTCTTTGCTTCTGACTGGTTATTTTTTACGTTTTCTAGTTCTGTGTTTATGTTCCCTATCTATTTGTTGACGTTCTCACTAAGTTCATCTGCTCCTCCCCTAAGTTCATTGAACATCTTATAACTAGTAGTTTGAACGAGATGACCGTTTGTCTTCATTTAGTTTAGTTTTTTCTTCTGGAGTTTTATTCTGTTCTTTCATTGGGGACATGTTTCTCTGTTTCCTCGTTTTTCCTGCCTCCCTGCGTTTGTTTCTGTGTATCAGGTAGAGTGGCTACATCTCTCTGGCTCGGGAGAGTGGCCTCATGTTGAAGGTGCCCCGTATGGCCCAGTGGCACGGCCTCCCAATCACCCAAGCTGGGCACTCCAGGTGAGCCCACCGTGTGGGCTGTGCGCACCCTCCTGCTGCAGCTGAGCATTGATTGCCGTTGGCAACTTAATGCGAGGGATTGACCTTCAGGCCAATTGGCTGCAAGCATCATGGAGGAGCAGCTGTGCAGAGGCTGACTCCACAGAGCAGAACTTACTTCAGCCAGGCCCTGGTGCTCGCCGAGTCAACCCCTGAGTATGTTGCATGTGGAGGTGGCTCGGTGGTGCTTCTGTGCGGTCCAAAGCTGTCCACTGGGTATGCTGGCGCTGGGGCTGCCCAGCATGAACTACAAAGCAGACGGCTGCTATTTGTGCTGGGCTTGGAGATGCCCAGGAGAGGCCAAGCTGCAAAGCAAGGCTGGCTGCAGCTCATGGTGAGCCTGGGGCCTCTTAGTAAGAGGTATGGGGCATGCCGAGGCCAGATGCTGCTTGTTTTGAGAGATTTTCAGAAGGTCTGAAGGATGAGCCAAGATGGGCTATTTGGGAAAAGACAGTGGAAGTGTCTGGGGTGGAACCACAAGTCTGGTGGGGCGAGGTCTCGGAATCACCAGGGAGAGCGAACAGTGTGAGCCAGCTTGATGGAGACTCAGGCATGGTGCCCGCCGCCCGGCTTTGCGAGAGGAAACAGTCTAGAAAAGGGGCAGCAACCTCTGCCAGCACTTCTACCTAAGAAAAAGCTGTCCCCCCCCATCACCACAGCCCTCACTCTGCAGAGTTCCTCCCTGTATATCCCTGGTGCTTTTCAAGCTGCTGCCCCAGCGCTGGAGCTCAGAGGGAGTCCGAGTAAGTCCACGTATGGGCCCTCTAAGAGGAATGAATGCCTGGGACTCCAGAGCCCTCTCCCCACTGGTTTTCACAGCCAGAAGTTATGGGGACTTCTCTCCCTGGCACTGGAGCCCTGGGCTGGGGGTTCTGGTGTGGGGCTGGGACCTTCTGCTCCTCAGGGGGGACCTCCACAGCTGAGATATCGCTCCCAGTTTTTATTTACTACACGGGGGTGTGGGGCCACCCCTTTCTGCATCTCTGTCTCTTCTACCAGTCCCAACCTGGCTTTCTCTTTGTGTCCTTAGTTACAGCTTTTTTGCTCTGCTGGATTCCAGGCAGCTCTGAACGATGGTGGTTCTGTAGTTTAGTTGTAGTTTTGATGTGGTTCTGGGAGGATTCGAGAGCCGCATTTACCTGCACCACCATCTTGACCAGAACTCCGCAGTGAGAGAAAGAATTCTTGCAGTGTAACTTCAAAAACTGCGTTCAAGGAATTAAAAATGGAAGTCAGAGTTATTGCTGGATTTTTTTTCTGGAAGCTTGGGTCCCAGGCGCTGGTTACTTGGTGACGCAGGCGCCGCAGAGGAAGGGGTGTGCTCCAGGGCAGGGGCCCTGTCACTGCGGGTGATCGGGGACCACGGGCAGTGTCCGCCACCAGCGCTTCCTTATCGAGTCCAACGGTCACCTGTCAGGTGATGCCCAGGGCCCTTACGTCTGTCATGTCTGCAGCGGAGTTTGTTTTCAGGTTTCTAACTTAAAAGCTAGAGATGTCAGTTTCCAGAAATCAAGATGGGACCCCTCCCCAGAGCCCCTTCCTTTCTGGTGGGGGTGCTGAGCTGTGAATCGACAGGAGGGCAGGGAGGGGGAGGGCGGGGGTCGCTGGCACTCTGGAGCGGACTCCTGCTGCCTTCTCCAGTGTCACTCGAGACCCTGGGCCTCCGGAGAGTCTGAGGAGGGGTGTGGCATGGAGCAGTCACACGTGGAAGCCACCCGAGGGGGGCGGGGTGGGTGCAGGCCTGGGCCGCAGGAACAAAGGGGACTGTTCTGACACCAAACCCTGTCTTAGGAGGCTGGTGACCTCCCTGTAGGATTGTTTTGGGGCGGGAGCCAGGGACATGACCAAGTGACAGGTGAGCTAGCTTCTTGCTGTCCATTTTAACAGCGATCACAGGACCAGAAAATTTAGAGAATAATATGGAAAAATGAACCACAGCCTCACGAGCTTGGCAATAGGCACAGCCTTTGGCGTCAATTTTCTGGTTATTAACATTTAAACTAAATATTTAACTGCAATGTTAAAACAATTAAGTATTGTAGAGTCATTCTGGCGAGATTGCTTCTCTTTAGGGGGTATGTAACATGTCTTTTATGGGTTTTGTTGTTGGCTTGTGTTGTAGGCTTTATGTCTGATAAAGCCTAAAAATGAGTGTGGGAAACTGTGTTTCCTGGCTTCTTAGAGAACAGTTTGGAGGAAAAATCTAGAAGCTTCCAGTAGTGCATGCAGATCCTCGCACGGGTGTTTGCTGTTGGGGTGCCGGTGACAGCGGCCGCTGGTCTCGCTCTCCTCACCCCCGTGGCCGGAGAGTTTTCCTTCTTGGTTGGTGTCCGCTGTTTTAGCAGGGGCGTGCCGAGGCACAACTGTTTGATGTTTCTTGGCCTCCCAGTACAGAAGTAGGAGGTTCACCTACGAGACGTAAATGAGTTGATCAGAGGATGGCATGAACACGGTTTTGTTCCGGATGGAATGACAGTCTCTTCCAGTACTGTTTGCACGGCATGGCGGCAGATCGGGGGAAATGCTGGCTTTCTGTGAAATGCCATCAGCGCCGTGGTGTCCAGCATGCGACGCCCAAGCAAGGCCCGTGTAGGAGTTCGATGGGGCCAGGGCCTTGTCCAGCCGTGCTGGACGTCAGCCCTGATGCGTAGGAGAGGGCAACTGTGAGCCGGTTTCCTGTGAATGAAGTCCGATGGCTTTGGCCGTCTTTGCTGTTATGTTGTCAGGTGTCTGGAGTCAGAGCCCAAAGTCATGCGCTAAGGAGGCCGAGGCTATTGCCCACACCTGAGAGAAGACGGAACCCCTGTTACCCCGCCAGGGCGGACCTACAGCAGGGGCGTGCTGCCGGCGCCCCGGGCGCGCGCCTCCTCTGCGCATGCTCTCGGCTGCCTCGTTGCTGCACCGGTTCTCCCGTCACCAGCGCCTCCTCAGTGGCTGCAGATGCCCCAGGGACGCACAGGGCGGCTCTGATTTCACAGGGCTTCTGCCAACTGGGAGCGTGGCGCGGCCACAGCGCAGGATGGAAGCCCGTGTGTCTCCAGCCCCTCGGGCAGGGACGTAAGTCGATGCCTCCGAGACACAAACAGAAGGGAAAGGTGCCAGGCTCTCTGGTTCTAAAGACGGTAGCGCATTGAGGGGGATTAAGGGATCATGGGGGAAACAGTGTGTGCCGGAGTCCAGCTGCAGCAGGATCCAGGGGGTCGCGAAGGTGGGTAAGGCGTCGGCGATGGGAGACAGACAACTACACAAGTCGATGGCGGTACGGAGCTGTGCCACTTTGTTATCACTTGTAACGTTGCTTATCCACAGATTTTTTTGACAAGCGTTAACTAACTGGTTACAGATTTATGGTTAGGCTAAACAAAAAATCATAGTTTAACATACAATGACTTTATAAATTGAAAATAAGTATTTGACTTGCCAAACAGAGTCTCAGTGAATTCTTTGGCCTGTGGTTAATGAATGATCCATGATCTATGTCTATATCCTGATTCTATTCTACTAAAATGTTATGAAAGACTAAGTGCCCTTTCTTTTTTTCAAGATTTTTATTTATTTATCTTTAGATGGGAAGGGTAGGGGAGAGGGAGAGAAATATCAATGTGTGGTTGCCTCTCCTGTGTCCCCTGCTGGGAACTGGCCTGCAACCCAGGCATGTGCCCTGACTAGGAATCGAACTGCGATCCTTTGGTTTGCAGGCCCGCGCTCAATCCACTGAGCTACACCAGCCAGGGCTAAGTGCCCTTTCTATTATTATGTGTTCCTGTAAGATTATTTTGTTCTACTTACTTATAATGGGTGAACTGATTTAAGTCTTTCTGATTATTTTTCTTCAGCCAACCATCCTTCATTGACTTTAAACAAATATGGACAGTCACCAAGGGGGACTTTGGCATGTTAGTCATTTCATAAAAGGCAGACTTTGCCAAGGAACATGTTTTCTATCCTTATTGACTATTCTTATGCCCTCAGAATAGGCTCCTGTAAAGGACGATGGGTGAAACAGTTTTTCTTTATTTTCCTTAATTACCTAAGCGACTATGGGAGGGGGAATTGGAGTAAGCTGTGGTTGCATTACCTCTGCTTGGTGTAATTCGGTCATGAATTGTTTAATTGGGGGTTTTCAGGGGGAGTTCTTTGCTAACTTAACTAGTAAATTGTTAGTACAATCTGGACATGCAGTTACAGGTGATTCAGGAGTGGTGGGGACTGCATCTAGTTCTGTGGAAGCTGGAATCACATCCGAGGCTTGCCTATCGGTTTCATTCTCATGTGTCTTATTCATCTTTCCCAGGCTGATCATATATACAATGAAAATTATGACTCCTAGAAATATAATTCCCATACTACCAATTATCCCTATGCTGCGTTCTCTTCCTGGAGGACGCCTTCCTTGAAGCTTCTCTCCCCATATCCGGACCTTGTCAGACAATATGGCTGGAAGAGGATGCGGCAAGTGTGTACCTTTAATATGGGTGATTTTTTTAAAGGCAGTGTTCTGCAGACATCTATGAGAAATAAGTTTCATTTTATTATTATCAAATGAGCGTTTCAGGTCAAACAGGCGTAGGAAAGTCATGCAAATAACTGAAAATATGAAATGTCCAGGCTCGGTGAGGAAATTAAATGGAAGGTAATTAAAATTAATTTGGCATCGGTTCTTTAAAAAACCAAATCATGAAATCAATCTCGGAGTTTCCGTAGTGCAAAGGAAACGGTCCCTAGAGCCTTCCCCGCAGAGTTTCCCGATCTGCGTCTCAGCACCTGGGTCTGAGCCCCTGTCTGCACCCCTCCCTGCACCCCTAATCCACCCTGTCTGGGATGTGTGTACATCTAGGACACAGGTGCGAGAATTGTGATTTTAAACTAAGCCAAATAGACCCAAATTAGTGTCCGTTACAAAACCAAGTAACACTGCCTTTGCATTTATCTGCCCTGCAGATAATTAGATAATGGCCATTTGGGGTTGCAAAATTCTGTGAAGAAAGAATCAAATTTTAGATCTGAACTGGTTTGGGGCGGCCTATGATTAAGGCAAATAAGTGTCTCCATGCACAGTCATTTGGTGAATGGGGGCTAAGTGAACAGTCTGAGGGGTCCCCGAGGCCGGCCTGGCCAAGTGGGCCTGCAGCTGCTGTGTGGGGCGGGCGAGGCTTGCGAACGTCAAGTCGTCTGTGCAGGGTGCTCCTCCAGCTGTCTGGCCTGTCCTAGGTGCTAAGTGACTGTGATTATAGCTGTTGATTACAGCTGTTGAGGAAATCCACTCAGGCCGCTGAGGTCTGGGAATCTGGGGCACAGAGTGAACCCCTAGGCCCAGAGAGGCATTTGTGGGGGAGGGCACCAAAATTCCAGCCCTCAGGCACGTGGGAGGGGCCCGCTCCTGGATCTGGGACGGCTGGGACTTGTGCTAAAAGCTAAGGAGGGACCCGGGAGAGGAGGAGGTCAGAGCTGCAAGCGTTGGTAGCACGTCCCCAGCCCCCATTTCTTGGGCCTAGAATTAACACTGCCTCCATGCAGGTGGCTGGGAGGGCTGCCTGAGACCACAGCCAGCACACATAGTTCCCTCCTTCCTGCTCTGGTCTGGGGTCACTGGAGCCAGACTGGCTCAGACCCCACACCGGGTGCGGACTGCAGACAGAGCAGAAGGTGCCGGGCTGGGGCCCGGACCTCCCTAAACCAGGGCGATCTCAGGACAGGCAAGACCTCCACAGGCGGCGGGCATGGGCGGGGACCTGGCCATCTCCAAGACGCTCCTATTCACATTCTACATAAAAGAGAAGACAGGGTCAGCATTGCCGGTTGCAGTGGTGGTTGTTGGGAGTGGGAGGTGCCACTGGAGGTGCAGGCACTCCCACTGTCCTCTCGGGCCAGAGGCTCTCAGAGGACAGGACTGTGTGTGACTCAGATTTGTGATGCAACCCCCATTGCTCCCCGCAGAGCAGCCGCAAGGCCTTGCACAGTAGATGCCGCCTCTTAATCTCCCTGAAGCATCACTCTGCTTGCCCCTTCCTTTAAGAAGCCTTCCAGTTGCCCGCAGGGTCCGGCGGGGAGCCTGGCTGGTGACCAAGGCCCTCCACAGCCTGGCCGCAGCTGATGCTGGGGCTTCGGCGGTCCTTCATCTTGCCGCAGCAGCTCGCCTTCCCCGAGCGCCCACTCCAGGCTGGCGCGTTGCGGGACAGCTCCTTCGGTCCTTCCGCAGCCCCGTGATGTGCAGATGCGACTGTCCGTTTCACATGGGCCGCGTCTGAGGCTGAGAAGGGGCGGTGATGCAGCCTGTTCCAAACCGCCCAGATGGAAGCTGGCGGACTCAGACGTGATGGGGAGTCTCCTCCCACGCTCGCGCTCTTCCCGCCGCGCTGCGTCCATGACGCAGTGGGTCCAGGTCTGCATTTGCTCCACCTCCCTCCTCCTGGCCAAGCTGCGTCAGGGCAAGAATGGTGACCCGGAGCCCTCTGGCCTCTCCTCAAAGGACACGAGACACCCAGAGCTCCTTACCCTGTAGACAGTTGGTCCCTATTGGTTGGCTGGATTCGTTGGCCTCATCTGGGTAGGCGGACTTTCACTTTCTCCCTCACGGTGTTCTGGGGCAGTGTGAGCTGGAGGGTATTGTTGGAACTGCTGTGCTCTGTGACCTTGAGGACCAGGCTTCGGCCAAGGGGAGGCGAAGCCCACGGCGCACACTGCAGCCCTCGGGCCCCAGCGCGGAGGGTGCTTCTCTGGCCAGCTGGGATGGCAGCCGGGCACCTGTCTGCCAGCTGTCACCTCACCAGAGCGCACATGGATCTGGGCAAGGTGACTGGTCACGGTTGCTCAGAGCCTGCACCCAGCTCTGCCCCCACCTTCCCCTGGGCCCCTGTTGGAGTCAGGGATTTTGCAAAGAATTAAATTATCATTCTAACGCTAGGCTCTCTCCATCACATTTTTTTTTCCTGAAAGCGCCAAAAATTTTTCCATAAATCTGGACAGCAAAAGGTCCCTGAAGGGGCCGTGCTTAGGAAGACACCAGCGTGGTTCATGCCCATATGCTGGTTGTCAAAGGGACAGATGTGCCTTGTGCTTCGGGACAGTCTGCAAAGGCCACCCCATATCCCAGTTGGCATGTCCTGTCCTGAGAATCTGACCTCAGAGAAAAGGCGGAAAGTCTCTGTCCCCACCCCCACGACCTGTGCAGTAAACACGGGGCAGGGAAGGAGAGATGGTGACCGCGAACACGGAGGTTCGGGTTGGGGTTGAGGTAAACCTGGGCCAGGTGGCTCTCTGTCTTAAGCCATCCAGTTCTCTCGACACCTAACAGACACTAAATTGTAATCCGTGAAAATAACACCTTAATACCCAACAGGGACGGAAAGCCAGGCTGTGATAAACCACGAATAAAGTACAGTTACTAATACACAGTTCCTGCTTAGAAACTTATTTTCTTCTTCAGTTCCCAGAAAACATGCAAGCGTAGTGAACAGTCAACTCACCGAATCCTCACACACCCGCTGAAGCCCAGGCCACTCTCGGGAGGAAAGCCCGGCACGGGGGCGTTGGCGACTTGCCCCCATCCGGGGCTGCCGGGCAGGAGGGGCGGGGAAGACATTTTCGATGTCTGAACCAACAGAAGATGAACTGATATTTCTAGAATACGAAAGGGCCTTCTCAAAAGCCACAAGAAAAAGACAGCAAAGTCTTGTAGAAGAATTGACAAAGGGTAGAGACAGTTTTCATGGAAATAAAAAAAACACCCTACACCCAGGGCCATCAAGCATCAGAAGTGATGCCGATTCGTTCATGACCCGAGAAATGAAAATCCAGTGACTCCAAGGGTCGGAAGGTTCCCGGAGCACGGCCAGAGGGCGTGTGGAGCTGTTCTCGACAACAGTCTGGAACGACCGATGGGAAGGAAGCGTCCGCGCACACATCCTGTGCCCCAGCAGTTCCACTCCCGTGCGTAAACGCCAAAGGAAGTTCTCAAATCCACCCATCGGGCGGCGGGTGCATTCAGTGGGGCATTGTGGGGGTGGCGGGAGTTGGAGGCTATCGGCGAGAGAGGAACTGTCCGACGCGGGGACACGCCCCGCGCAGCAGCCGGAAAAGATGGATTCGACGTTCATGGAACGTCACGGGTGATCCCTAAGGCACGGGACAGAGTACAAAAGGAAGAAATAGAATGAGGTATGGGATACCACACCGCTTACGCGGAATTAAAGGTCTGTGCACGGAACACAATGTAGCTTCTGCGAGAATACAAGTGAGGGGATGCCCCGAACCCATGAGGATGGCTCCTCTGCGGGGGTGGGATGGGAATAGGAATTGGAATAGGGATAAAGTACAATAAGTAAACAAAATGAGATAGGCGTCTTATTAACCGATGGCTGCAGGGTCGGGTGCCGATGCGGGCATGTTGCGTGGTGTGGTCATCTCTGTGAAACTTCCTGCAGGGAAGTGGGCCGTTGGGGAGCAGGCACTGCCTGCACGGAGGCTTGGTGGCGAGGGCTGTCGGTCACTGCTGTGGCCGCTTTTCCCCGCTGACGGAGGACATGCTCGCTGGCCTGAGGCTGGGCTGCAGGAGCCACAAAGCCAAGGTCACACCGTGGCGGTGGTGCATGTACAGTCGATGAGTCAGATGCAGGCAGATGGCTCCAAAGTTAATCTTGAACAAAGACTTTGTTCGATGTGATGGGAGGGCAGAGAAACAAGTGAAACCAGCAAAAATCGGAGCATGCAAACGAGATGGGGTGTTCAGCAGAGGGAAAGGCACCAGACTGGTTCTCAGGAGGACCCAGCGGACAGAGATGGTGGAATTCCCCAGTCGGTGAAAGAATCCCGTTGGCGATCCCTCACCCAGGGCATGTACCCGGCTGCGTACACGACAGACACTGGAAAGTGGGCCCTGTTCGGAGGAGGTAGCTGGAGGTGCGGGGGCAGTAAAGCCTCTGGCATCACGGAATCCAGCCTGGAAACTGTCGTAAAGTGACAAGAGGACGTTTCTTCACTCAGCACAGGATCAGCAGACAAAGCTGGGGGAGCGGGGGAGGGACGTGTGAAAGCTGTAATTAATTGCCTCTCTCTAGAGCTGAACAACCAGAGAGGTGATCGTTCCATTCGGAAGGAATTAAGATTTGAATCCGACCCGTGTTTTCATAGCTAGAGTCTGTTCAGATGTCTCGGGGACCACATTATGTTTTGCTTTATCTACTTTATATTGTTTTCTATTAGTGATGCTTTTTACTATGTGACAAGATACATTTACTTGATTCATGGGCCATTCATTTAGTTATCTGATTGAGATTGCTGAATTTATTTTCCGTCATAAAAACATAGCGGGATGTATTCCAGGTGCTTTGACTGTATTACCGATAGCATCTAAATAGCCATATAAGGGCAGTACTTATTATTTCCTCATTTTCCAAAGGACGGGTTGAGGCTGGGAGTGCGTGCGGGATATGCCCAAGGCAGAAGAGAGCATGAGAGTTGTTTTTCTTCCGAGGTCAGCCGCCCCCCAAACCAATGTCCTGTCCCGCCCCGCTCCCACCTGCCCCCAGAGCTGTGGCTTACAGCGTTCCGCATCGTTCCGCATCGTTCCGCATCGCCTGGGAAGCTTGTGACACTCAGTCTGCCGGGCCCCACCCTGGCGTTCCTGAGTCAGCTGGTCTGGGGCTGGGCCCGAGGATGCGCATTTCCGAGTTTCCAGGTGCTGCTGGTCTGCGGGTGCCGGGACCACACTTTGGGAACCACTGGTCTAGAAGGGGCTTTGCTTTAGCTGGTGATTTTTTCGGGGTGGCGATGACCGGCTAACCTTCTGTGTGAATGGACAAGGACTCTCTTCTAGGGGATGTCACGTGAAGTTCGGTTTTTCTTCAACGTTCAGTGGCTGCCCCTTGGTGAGGCCTGTTCTCCCTTCTGGTCCAACGTGTGCGTCCCCGGAGAGTGGGCTCATCCAAACGCCAGGCTGGTCACAGCACGTTTCTGTCCAGGGAGCAGTCGGGCCTCGCCCGGGTCCGTGGAACCAATCTCAAGTCCCGCCATGCGGCCTTGATGCCACGTCCTTGCCTGCAGACTTTCTGATATGACCCAGCCTTCCTCTGCTCTGCGCACAAGAGCCAGCTGCTGCTCGTTGCCCCTCCTGCCCCCACCCACTGTCCCCCTGAAGCCACCCCGGGAGCCCTGTCCTCCCCTGCGCAGCCGCGGGTTCCAGCCCCGCAGCTTCCTGGCTGGGCTCTCTCCCTGGGCCCTCTCTGCGGACCCTTCCTCCTGCCCCTTCCCACCCAGGTCCTCAGGGCCCTCCCGTATGTCTCCGCCTGCCTCGCCTGCACCCCACTGGCGGCAGTGCTGCTGAGCCCTGGGAGAGACCCCTCCCCTGCCTCGCGTTCTCCCCTGTGCTCCAGGGGCCTCTCAGTGCTGCTGGGCATCCCTCCTGCACATCCTCACCCCCACCGTCGGCCCTCTCTGCACACTTCCACCTGCCCCTCCGCACTCCCACCTTCCCCTCACTCTCCGCAACTCCCCCCGACTCAGGACGAGAAGCTGCTTCCGTGTGCTGCCACCACATCAAGAAGTGACCGTCTCTGCCCCCATCCCTTCCTCCCGACGCCCCAGTGGAGGTCACAACAGTTTGCCTCGTGGAGGCTCACCTGTCCCTAAGCTCGCGTCCCTCCTGCTTCTCAGGCTCCGCCGCCCGTCCCCTTCCGCGGCACCCTCTGCCCACCCACACTCCAGCGCCCCTTCCCTGCAGGACACGGCCCGATGCCCACGCGGCGCTGCAGCTGAGGACGCCTGCTGCCCCGGCGAAGCGCGTTTCTTGAAGAGCTTCTCTCCTCGCATTGCCTCCACACCCTCACCTTCCTTCTCCCCTCAACCCCACGGGGCCCCCTCCGTCTCCGCCATTCCACGGACTCAGCCCTGACTGGGGTCCCGGGACACCCCCAGCTGCTGTCCGCTCCCCCCTCCCCATCCCTGGTCTTGTGTGTGTAACAGTGAAGTGTCGCCTGTGCTCACAGGGCACGACGTACTCCTTAGAGACTCTGCGGCTGCGGTCACCTGTGCCCAGGTTGCTGCTCCGCACCTGCGCGTCCTCGGTGCCTCTCCTGTGCACGTGCCTGTCCCGGGCACCCCGTCTGCAGGTCCTGCACCCTGCCGGGAACCAGGAAGGATTCCAGTTAGCAAATGGGGACGTAACATAGGTCAGCTATCATGCATTTTATCACCTCCGCTGTCGTTCTTTCCAAGTGGGCGCTCTTAGGAGATTTCCATCTGGATGAGTTCTTTTCACCACTGTTCACTTTTTCGGTGACTTCCCTGTCTGTAAACATCCCAGCCCTGGGAGCCTGAGGGTGTTCCGATGGATGACCCCCAAAGGCCTGGGTTTATTTGTTTAACCTTCTTAATGAGGCCAAAAGTCCTTCATCTTTCAAAATTGCATGTCAGCAAGGCTGCTGCCGCATGCTGACATTTTCCAGAGTCTTTAGCTCGTTCACAAGTGAGGGAAAACACATCGGAATTCACGCCTGTGAAAAAGCGCTGTCCCAGCAATTCCAGGGACACGCGCTGGTCCTGCCCACGGACCACACTGCAGTTTTCTGAGCCCCGCCTCCGAACCTTGACCCGAGCAAAGAAAAATGCACATAACCTGACCTGGGAGTCTTCTGGAACATTAGCACTTGGAAATTTACTAAAAACTTCAGCAATTTGTATTTCACGTTAGAAATACAAATGTATTTCATGTAAACTGATCAGTTAGAAGCTACAAAATTTTTGGAAGAAAAACTTAATATTCACCTACCCAATACCCCAAATGAACAAGTGTGAGCATTTTGTCATTTTTACTTTAGACTTTTTAAAAAGAAGTGAACCACGACGGATGAAGGAAGTCAAGACTTCAGGCACTGCCATCGTGTGACAAATCACACCACAACCGCAGTCACGACTTGAAACGCCCATTTCGTCCCCCAGGTTCCGGGGGTCTGAGATTCAGAACAGACACAGAAGAGAACCCTCCTCCCTGTTCCTCGGCATGCGGCTCAGAGGATGGGAGGGCCGGTGGCCCTGGCGGGGACCGTGGGGAGGTGTCTTCGTGAGTGTACCCGGCGGCAGGCACCGCTGGCGGCGGCGGCCTCATCTGGGTCTGAGTGTGGGAACAGCTGCGCAGGACTCTCTGTCGCCGGGCCTCCTCCGGCGTGGCGGCCTCACACGCCTCAGTAGGCCTCCGAGCCCAACGCGGTTATTCTAGCTCACAAGGCAGACGTGGCCTCTCCTTTTAGGGCCGCCCTCGGAAGTCACACGGCATCACTTCGCTGCATCCCGTTGGCTCCAGGAGAGTCACAGGTGCTGCCGGAAGTGACAGGGAAAGGGGGGTTAGACTCTCTCTCCCGAAGGGGGCGTGGCAAGGCTCCGGATGGGCATGTGGGGCGGAACTGCGGTGGGGCGGGGGCCCCACCACTGTGCTGGGCTTCTAGTCCATCTTTTCACAGTTGTCCTACGGATGTGGGCACCCACGGGCCTGTCTTCTTGTGTCTCTGTCTTTCTAAAAACTGACCACAGAGAGCCGTGGGGGTGGACGTCAGAACCAGGCCTTGTGAAGGCTCTTGCATCGTGATCTGTCGAGCCGGGCGAAGGGAACATGGCACCAATCAAGCAGCACGTCCCGCTGATTTAATTGCACTGCGCCGTCTACGTCCTAACCCTCTGATCATTGCTCAGGAGAACGCACGTCTCACTTAGTGTAGCATTTTACGGTGTTTCAACCGCACCACTTACTCCCTCGGTAGAGGCTGCATGAAAACAAAACACAGGAAGAACGATAAGACTTACAAGTTCACATTTTGTCTGAATCAAACAAAATGATGGATTACAGCATGCTTAGGAAACCGTACAGCGCTGTGGAAAGGCCCGTGGTTACTGTCTCGCAGCCCCATTTCGCCGTAAGCTTTTGATGTGCCGCGGTCCTGCCCCGAGCTCCCCTCCTTCATTTCCTTGCTGGCCCTGTCCCCCCCACCCCGACCCCCGTGCGTCCGAGTGCAGCCAGCCCTTCCACGCCTGCCTCCACGCCGCTCCCGCAAGGGCCTTTCCTGACGCAGACCTTCAGCTGCAACGCCTCTCCCGCCCCTCTGTGCTTGCCTGGCGTCGGAACGCATTCCACTCTGCGCTCTGTCTCACGTTCTCCACCACTGCTGCTCCACCGCGAGCTTCCTGCACACCAGAGCCCAGCATGCCTCGCGCCCGGGAGCAGTCTGCGGGAGTCTTTTGGATGAATGAATGAATGGAGGAAGGAATGAATGGAGGAAGGAATGAATGGAGGAAGGAAGGAATGAATGAACCTACAGTCTTATCACCATGCTTAGCTTGCTTGTGGCACCTCTCTCAGCTTGGACTGTGCGAGAGCTGTAGGACTTTCACTGTGGCAATACCTGGGGGGACAGAGGACTCTCCCCCGGCCTCCCCGAAGTCAGACAGGTTCGGGGAGGGGATACTGGCCTCTCTGACGGGGGCGTTTCCCATGATTCACACCTTCCCGCCCCGAGACGCGCACCTCTGGCGATGCTGCTCTCCAGTTGGGCGCAGATGTGGACTGGGGAGACTCGCAAGAAAGAAGACAGAGTTGGCAGTGGGGAGGCGGTTCAGGCCATTTCTGGGATGGGTGCCAACCTCTGGCTGCGGCATTAAGTCATGAAAAATGAATGCATGCCTTGTATCTACCTGCATCTTGTGTGTTCTGCGGTGACGAGGTGGGGCATCGCTGCCTCCCGGGACACTCGAGGCGTGGAGAGAGGGCGCACACCATCCGCTTGCTGAGGGGCTGGCTCTGGGAGTCTGAGAGCTGCCGCTTTCCCAAGTGGGTGGCTGGACAGCACCACAGGAAAGACAGCATCGTCACCTCGGTGGCAGCGCCTCTCTCCTGAAACTTATCGGACTGGATCTGGGCCTTTGGCGTGAACCGGGGCTCACCCACAGCTAGACCCACCTCAATGCCCAGAAGCAGCGCCCCTTCCTTTCTGAACTGCCCCGTCAGTCTCAGTGTCATCAATGCAGTCCGAGCCGTGGTCTGTGTTCCCGTGGTCAGGCCTCCTCTGAGCCAAGAAAGAGACCAACAGTCAAGGCGACCCTCTACTTTGCAATCCTCTCTTTTTAAAAACTTATATAGTCTTAAGACCAAATGCATGATCTTTTTTTACTTGAGATAATATTTTTATTTTTCAATTACAGTTGACATATAACATTATGTTAGTTTGATGTGTACAACCCAGCGATTAGACTTTGTATAACTCACTAAGTGATCACCCCGACACATGTAGTTCCGCTCTGACACCTGGTTGTGGTTGTTATAATACCATCAGCTGTACTCCCTGGGCTGTACTGTACATCCCCAGGGCTATCCTGTACCTGCCCATTTGTACTTCTTAATCCCTCCACTTTTTTCACTCATCCACCCAACCCACATCACATTTGGCAAGCGTCAAAATATTCTGTGCATTTTTGGGTCTGTGTCTCTTCTGCTTGTTCATTTGTTTTATTTTTAGGTTCCACAGATAAGGGAAACCATAGGGTATTTGTCTTTCTCTGTCTGATTTATTTCACTCAGCACAATACACTCTAGGTCCATCCGTGTCGTGGCAAATGGCGAGGTTTCATTCTCTTTGTGCCTGAGGCATATTCCATCGTCTCTCTGGACCTCTTCTTCTTTGCCCTTCCATCCACGGCTGGACCCTTCGATCGCTTCCATGTCTTGGCTGTTGTAAATGATGATGCAGTGAACGTAGGGGTACTTATGTCTTTTCCATTTAGTGTTTGGGATTTCTTTGGATGAATTCCCAGGAGTGAAACCGCTGGGTCCTTCTTTGTCTCTTATTATATAGCCTTTGTTTTAAAGTCTATTTTGTCTGGTATAAATATTGCTACCCCAGCTTTTTATTTGTTTGTTCTTTTCCATTCCCATGAAAAATCTTTTCCATCCCTTTGCTTTCAGTCTCTGTGTGTCTTTCGATCTGAAGTGAGTCTCTCATGGACGGCATGTGTAAGGATCTTGTTTTCTTGTCCATCCAGCCTCCTCCCTTTGTCTTTTGACTGGACCATTCAATCCACTTGCATTTAAAGTAATTGTTGATGGACATGCATTTATTGCCATTTTATTAGTCACATTTTTTATTTGTTTTTTCCTTCATCTTAAAGAAGATCCTTTGACATTTCTTGTAATACCGGTTTGATGGTGATGATCTCCTTTAGCTTTTTATCTTTCGATTCTATTGTAAATGATAGCTTTGCTGGGTAGAGAAATTTTAGTTGTAGGTCCCTACTTTTCATCACCTTGAATATTTTGTGCCAGTCCCTCTGGCCTGAAAAGTTTCTGTTGAAAAATCAGCTGACGATGTTATGGGAGCTCCCTTGTAGATAACTAACTAACTCTTTTCCCTTGCAGTCTTTAAGATTCTCTTTGTCTTTAACCTTTGGCAGTTTAATTACAGCGTGTTTCGGTGTGGGCCTCTTTGGGTTCATCTTGTCTGGGACTCTGCGCTTCCTGGACTTGTGTCTATTTCCTTCACCAGGTTAGGGAAGTTTTCTGCCATTATTTTTTCACAGAGGTTTTCAATTCCTTTGCTGTCTCTTCTCCTCTGGTGCCCCATGATGCGAATGCTGCTGCACTTGCAGTTGTCCCAGGGGCGCCTTGTATTGTACTGCCCTAATTTTTTAAGATTCTTTTTTCTTTTTGCTCTTCTGATTGGGTGATTTCTGCTTCCTTATCTTCCGAACCGCTGATTTAATCTTCCGCTTCATCTACTCTGCTATTGATTCTCTGCTGTATATTCTTTACTTTAGTTAATGTGTTCTTCATTTCTGAATGGCTCTTACTGTTTTCTAGTTCTTTTTTTGTTTCCTATTTGTTGAAGTTCTCACTAAGTTCATGTGCTCTACTCCTAAGTTCATTGAGCATGTTATAACTAGTGTTTGAAGTAGGTGATCGCTTGTCTCCATTTTGTTTAGTGTTCTTTTTCTGGAGTTTAGTTCTGTTCTTTCATTTCGGAAGTGTTTCTTTGTATTCTTATTTTGGCTGATTCTCTGTGTTTGCTTCTACGCATGAGGTAGAGCTACTACATCTCTCGGGCTTGGGAGAGTGGCCTTATGTAGCAGGAGCCCTATAGGGCCCAGGGGCACAGCCTCCTCGACCCCCCGAGATGGGCACTCCAGGTGCACCTCCCCGTGTGGGCCGTGTGCACCCTCCAGTTTTAGTTGAGCTTTGATTTCTGCTAGCACCTCAGTGGGAGGGATTTACCCCCAGGCTGATGGACTCCAAGGACTGGCTGCGACCACTGTGGAGGATCAGCTGCGCAGAGGTTGACCCCAGAGAGCAGAGCTCATTTCAGTGGGTCTGGTGCCTGCTACTTGTTTGAGAGATTTTAGGAAAGTTTGAATTGTAAGTCAAGACAGAGTACTTGTATGGAAAAGGCACTGAAAATGGTTTGCGTGGGCCCACAATTTTGGTGAGGTGGGGTCTCAGTGCATCACCTAGGAAGGGATAACAGTGTTATAAGGTTGATGGATGCTCAAATATGGCACCAGCCTGCTGGCTGTGTAGTGGGAGGGCTCAGCAAAAGAACAATGGCCTCTGCCTGCACTTCTGCCTGGGAGAAAGCTGCCCCTCCAGCTCTTGCTTGACGCCAGACAATTCAGTTGCTCCCCGTGTGTCCCTGGTACCTTTGGAGCTGCTGCCCCAGTGCTGGAGCTCAGAGGAAGTGAGTCTGTGCATGGTCCCTTTAAGAGGAATGTCTGGGGCCCTAGTAGCTTCCCTCTCTCCCTCAGCCATAATCCCTGCTGGTTTTTACAGTTAGAAGCTATGGGGACTTCTCTTCCTGGCACTCGGATCCTGGGCTGAGGGGCCTAGTGTGGGGCTGGGATCCCTTGCTCCTCAGGAGGGACCTCTGCAGCGGAGGTATCCCCCCTGATTCTTACCCTGCGCCGTGGGTGCGGAACCAGCCCAGTCCGCGTCTCAGCCCCTCCTACCAGCCTCAGTGTGGCTCCTTCTCTCTATCCTTGGTTGTCGGACTTCGGTTCCACTGGACCTCAGACGGTTCCGAATGGTGGTTCTTCTATAGTGTAGTTGTAATTGTGATGGGGTCTGGGGAGAATTCAGGGACCTACCCTGCCATCTGGATGGAAACCCCGGGGTTCCTAATTCTGGTACTCAATAGTCTGCACCTCCCTTCGCCAGAGCAGCTCCTTCTAAGAGCAAATAGGAAACTTTGAGAGCACTGCGTTCTCTTTCTCTTTTCTCTTCTTTTCTCTTTTCCAAGAGAAAGAAGCCTGACGGCAATGATCCCAGCATGTTTTTGCACTATACCAGTTGCAGGAAGTTTTAGAGCAGATGTGAGGCAATACTCAACTGGAAAAAAAAAGATAGCAGTGGCTCACTTAGTAAAGTGAGATAGTTTGATGAAGTGTGTGTAATGACTAATGTTTATTTAAATGAAAGTAACAAGGGTTTTAGAAATAGCAAAACCAGAGGGTTTTGCCTATTCGCTGTACTGTGCATCTATTCCAAGTGAAAGTAGTTTAAAAATGATTTGTATTCGTTTAGAAAAAGAATGTGCATGTTAGCAAGTTTTAAAGACTGCATCTTCTTTTTTACGAGGCTGCAGGGGTGGGGATGAGCGGCCCCGGCCATGAGCCAGGGTGCACCGCGAGGTCGAAATGGGGGCGCTCAGCCATCACAGGTTTCACCGAAGCCTCCTCCCCGCCTCCAGACTGACGTGTCACCACCCACATCTCTAACGTCCGCCCCCTCATCTGTAAAATGATGGTATGGTCACATCTGCCTCAGGGGTTCCTGGGAGATTAAATGAGACGGCGTAAACCAAGCAACCCACCTAACGCCTGGCACGCAGTACACGTTAGGTGTCGACGAAGATCAGTTCCAGCCCCCAGGTTCCAGATGCGGACCCTGCCGGAGCACTTACAATAAGGCGTCCTCTGCGAATGCGCGCATCCGAACGCCTGGGTGGGTGGCGTCCAACGCCGGACTGTTGAAGCTGCTGCATGGCTGTGCCCTGCTTCGCCGGTTCCTGCCTGTCCGAGGCACCCCCTTCAGGGAGACTTCGCGTAAAAGGCCTTAAAACAGGGAGCTTGTGAACGCCATCTCTATGTTTTGTTTCAAAACCTCCGAGGAATCATGATGAAAACAGTTCGTTTTAAAGTTCATGAAGAAGCAAATGTTTTCAGTGTGGGGCCGTGTGCAACTAATCGAAACGCAGCCTCGGGTCGCAGGCCCCACCAGAGGGCAGTCCTGGGTGACGACGCAGTCACGGTGCCCTGGGGCCGGGAGACCCAGAGCGCAGCCCCGGTCGGACCTGCCTTTCGGCCTCCTCTAACCCTCCCCCACCTGGGCAAGCACAGTTCGCGGCATCCTAAGGACTCCGGGAGAGGCCCTGCCCGGTGGGGAGGGTGGTGTGTGCGCGCACGTGCAAACACTCTTCAGTTACACAGATAACAAAGGTGCGTCTGTACTTTGGGACTTCGGGTCCAATAGTGACAAACTTCACAGTCCCCACAGGGAAAGGTTCGCCACGCTTTCATCTCCAGGTGGAATTCGTCAGTAATCTTATCATCCCCGGAACTCTCCACCAAAAACCCTGGCCGGAACTTTCCCAGGATTAAGTGTTTTCTCAAGTCTCTTTCCCCAATTCTTACCGATTGGAAATTTTATCAAAATAAATTGTGGTCGCGCCCCTCTCAGCCTAGCTCTCACACACAAAGCAAGAGAACAGGAAACAAGAGATGGGAACACTCCGAGGAGAGGAGGGAGGGCCTGTTGGCACAGGCTGCTAGGAAGCGAAGGTGGGACTCCAGGAGTTTTGTTGCTTTGAATCAGTTTACCGTTTTTAACCTTGAGGTCGTCTGTCGACATGTGCTGACAATAGCCCCTGCTGTTCTTACAGCTTTAGTTACTGTTCTGTCTCTCTCTAAAGCTCCGCCCCCTCTGCGCGCCACCGCCCCCCCCCCCCGCCCCCCGCAGGTTTGCCCCTCCCCTGACCCAGCAGACTGATTGGAGTGGGAGGAGCATTCCTAGCACTCCCTCCTCCTGCAGGGAAGCCGAGAATATCCGAACAGGGAAGCACGGGCCTTCAGCCCCGCCTGCTCGGTGTCTCCGCGTTGGACGTGCAAACGAAAGTAAGGCTCAGAAGGTGCTAGGATGATGTGTTGAAGTCAGAGAGGTAGTGAAAAGTTTGGAATACAGCTTTTCAGTAGTCGTTTCAAAAATCAGTGATTTTTTTAGAGGTTTAAAACAAGCATGTATTAAGCTGGGAAAATACCTAAGAGTGAAACCTCATCGGCTACTTTTCGTATTCTGGAGAAGCTGGTTTTTATGTGGCGCTGTTACCGGTGTTTCATCAGCTTGGCCGACTGTGTCAGAGAGACTGTATTCTTCTTAGAAAATACAGGCTTTGGCAGAGTTTAAAAGGGGTACGCGGTACTCTCTGTTCTGACTAGATGATGAAAATCTTTGGCAGCTGCGTGCGCTCTCCAAGTGGAGGAAAGTGTTACTAGTAATTTTGAAAGACTCTAAAATCTAGTAAGAGGTAGTGGGTCTTTCCCTCCATCCTAAAATTGTTCTTAGGGAGTGCTTCATGGACCATAATATAAACCATGAGATCTCGGCCTCTCACGTTGGCAGATCTCTGCGAGGGTTGGAGTCCAGGGGTCCTGGGAGAGGCCCCAGTAGTCAACAGGACACGCCCTGCGTGTCCAGGGGCAGCGGGGTGGGGAGGAGTGTCTGCCGTTCTTTCCCAAGAGCAGATGGAGGAGGTCGTGTGTTTACTTTCCTCAAAAGGGGTGATTTAGCTTATTCTGGGACTTCCTATTATTCGTCATAGTTGTTTCACTATGTACTCGTTGCTAGTTTTGCTGTATCTGTCTCACCCACCCTACAAGAGGGTGGCCCTGGGCCTTCTTCCTGCTCTTTCTTCCGCTCTTACTGACCAGAAAGCTGCTGAATACCACTTTGCATTTAAGAAGCATCACCCATTGCGTCCCCTGGGACTGTCTTCCAAACGCCAAGCAAATGTGATAGAACTAGATTTTGCAACAGTAAAAGGCCTCGAGTCTCTTGTTTCATGATAGTTAATTTGGTGCCTTCCTCTTCCTGAACCAAAGAATCAGAAAAGGCATCGAAACGTTCAGTAGTGGCCCTAGCTGGGGCAGCTCAGTGGACTGAGCACCGGCCTGTGAACCAGAAGGCTGCTGGTTTGATCTGGTTCAGGGCCCATGCCTGGGTTTCGGGCCGGGCACCAAATTGGGGACATGTGAGGGGCACCAATAAATCGTGTGTGATTTCCTTTTCCACTTTAGTACTTGGAGCTGGCGCATTGCTGCGTTCATTGCTGTATGATTTCGAATGCAACACCCCCACCCCCAGTATGACTGCAGCTGGGGGGACCAAGGGGCTGTGACTCCCGTTGTGTTCTTGTCCTTGCCTCTGACCTGTGTCTCGTGATTTCCTGTGCTCCTGTTTTCATTTTCATTTTTTAATATATTTTATTGATTATGCTATTACAGTTGTCCCATTTCTCCCCCATCATTCCCCTCCACCCTGCACACCCCCTCCCACCCACATTTTCCCCCTTTAGTACATGTCCATGTGTCATAAGTTCTTTAGCTTCTACATTTCCCACACTATTCTTGCCCTCCCCCTGTCTATTTTCTATCCGCTGTCTATGCTACTCATTCTCTGTACCTTTTCCCCCTCTCTCCTCCTCCCACTCCCCTGTTGCTAACCCTCCATGTGATCTCCATTTCTGTGGTTCTGTTCCTGTTCTAGTTGTTTGCTTAGTTTGCTTTCGTTTTAGGTGTGGTTGTTAATAACTGTGAGATTGCTGTCTTTTTACTGTTCATGTTTTTTATCTTCTTTTTCTTGGATAAGTTCCTTTAACATTTCATATAATAAGGGCTTGGTAGATAAAGTGCTTCTCAGATAAGGTCAAGTTAAAGGAGTTCATCATCATTTTCATTTTTATGTGAATTTTATTTAAAATAACTAATTACTAAACTAAACTTTTTATATTTTATTTTATTTATTTTGTTTTTATTCTTTTTTAAAAAGATTTATTCATTTAGAGAGAGTGGAAGGGAGGGAGAAAGAGAGAGAAACATCAATGTGCTGTTGCCTCCCACGTGGCCCCCACTGGGGACCTGGCCTGCAACCCAGGCACGTGCCCTGACTGGGACTTGAACTGGCGACCCTTTGGTTCTCAGCCCGAGCTCAATCCACTGAGCTGCACCAGCCAGTGCTATTTTTATTCTTTTTTAAACTTTGTTTTTATTGTTGACACTACTACAGAGGTCCCCATCCCCTCCCCGCTTGCCCACCTCCCCCCGCACCTGGTTTCCAAACTGTTGAGTCATTTCACGCGTTTATCACGTCCTTTCTGATGCCTCCGCGTCTCCCGACCATCTCAGAGCAGTGTTCTCCAGCGAGGGGCACAAGCGCAATTCCAAGAAGAAGCCACAATCACTTTAATTAATGTTGAGGCCAATCCTACATGTAGGATCCATCTTTTTAAAAACTAGGGTTCAAAATTTTATAGGGAAAATGGATTTCTATGGAATGTGCTTATGTGTTTATTTAAGGAGATCTGGGTAAGAGTTATACAAAAGAACCTATAAATTAACAAGTTGCTTTATATAATCTTTTTAAAAAATTGTTTCATGGTAAATTGGAACATGGGAAGGTTAAAACAACTGGAATAATTCTTTAAATTATCATTTAATCTTTCATCCCAAATACATTTATTTATTTATTTATTTATTATTTATTTATTTTTTTCACTAAGTGATTACTCTTTTTATCAAATACATTTATTTTGCTTGTAATGACTTGGCTATATTTCAACACTCTCATAGATTCGGCATTCCTCTTTCAAAATAAAGATTGCGGCGTGTTCATATAGCGGTGGAAAAAAATAAAACGACCCAATCCCTCATCCAAAACAAAGAATTGCTTCAATAATTGCTGTCACACATTCATTGGCTTAAATACAGACATTTACAGTGACGTGTAGAAGAGAGATTCACGAACTCATAAACCATATGCAGACTACGAAATAGTAGCTGTCACCTTATTTTTTAAAAAACATATACGTATGTATATGTGCACAGATAAAAGTCTGGGAGAAAACTTATATCGGGGTGCAGTTTCAGGTGATTATAAAAAGTTTGTATCTTTTAATTTGAATATAGTCAACATACTGCTTAAATAAAAATAATTTTAAAAAATTACAAGCAATGATCTTTGAAAAATAATTTGCTTCTTTCTTCAGCTTTTCGACCTGCCCCACCTTGTCTGTAGACATTCTCTGTCATTTAGAGAAATCATAAGCATCCTAAAAAGAGTAACTGCACGGCTTTGCCACAAACAAACAAAAGGGCTTGCACTTCTAAGATCGGAGGGGGCGTCAGGAAAGCATCGCTACACGCAACGAGGCGTCGTTACTGCAGAAGTGGACTCGGTGTTTTCGTCCCCCCAGCCTCGCACGCTCGGACAGAAAGGCCTCTATCGAAAGGACATCTGTCCATCAGATCCTGAAGTTTACTTGCTTCACCGTATGTTACCGCGTGGCCATTGCGGACCTGGAAGGACAGCTTGCGTGACAGTGAGGCCCGGTAGACCTGTTGCCACAGAAGGTGCTTCTTTCTTCTGGGCGAGGTCACCCCGCTCCAGGTCATGGCCTTTGCAAGGTCTTGTGTTTCCTCTAGTCTGTTGGACTTTCTCTCATGTCTTTGGAATCTTGCTCTGTCCCGGGGCCAGGACAGCTGCTTGGAGCCTTTCCATTCGCACTCTTCCAGACTTTTGCTCTCTCCTTGAGAACTTCCTCCTCCCTCTGTCCCGAGCTCTTTTGATGTCTCTGGTTTCCTGAGTAAGAAACTCACTGACCCGCCCCCTGGACCTCACTCCCTTCTCTGCTGGATGGAGGGGAGACAAGTGGTCCCTCAGCCTAAAATCTGAGCTGGGCGCCCACGTGCTGTAGGCAAAGCTGAACCTTGGGGACACGTTCCTGTCTGTGTGCCCGGGCCACCCATCGCCCTGCTCCAGTCCCCTTCTGTCCCCCTTCTCCATGTGTCTGACTGCTCGGGACCCCACAGCCATTTCTTTCTCGGGGGCCCTCTGGCTTTTACAGTCAGTCCCATTGGGTTTAGACTTCAATTGCTCTACCTTTGCTTCTTACAAGTTGACCTTGACTCTCTGAACTGTGGGTAAGCTCCTCAGGGAGGCAGAAACAAGGCGTGTGCCTCGCTGGTATTCTCCTAGCCTGGTGTGCCTCAGCCATGTCGACCACACCAGGGAAGCTATGTGTAAACACTTGAAGAGTTGTTTTTATATCTGCAGCTCATCGTGATGGCGCTTGCCTATCATGAAAGCATTCATTTTTGATTATAAAGTAATGCCACCGATCACATTAGAGACATTTTCATTGCGACTAGAATTAGTAATGGCATCCCTTCCTGTCATGGAGACACCACCAGAATTCTTTTCTTTTATGGTTACAATAATCTGTAAGCATTACTAGGTTTCATTATGGTGTCTTTTTGTGGATTGGAAGTGGAACCCACCCGTGGAGGTCAGTATGGAATTGTTTTGGCCAATGATAAAGATAGCCGTGGGCACCCCACACTCCAGGGTCAAACCCAAAGCATAAGTGGTGTTTTTAACATCCGTGAGGGGTCTAATGGCTACCGATTTTGAACTAAGGGCTGATTAGAAATGGTTCCATTTGCAGCTCGTGCTTTAGAAAATCAGAACAGAGGCACGTGGGTCTTGTCCCTTCATGCCAGAGACTTCCCTTCTCCTTCGACAGCACAAAGAATGACGAGTAAGATTTCTCATGGTTTTCACCGAAGCCAGGTACCGTGATGTTCTCCCAGCTTAGACTCTCTTAGGTTCATTTGAAAGTGCTAAACCAGACGACTGTGAGAAAGACAGCTGCCGGCCATCGGGTCCGTTCCCTGGGATTTAAGGAGCCAGCAAGTCCCCTCTGGAGCGTCGAAGTCTTTTGCATACCTACTTTTTTTTTCACCTTACTTATGACTTTTGACCTTTGTGTATTGAAGACATTCTGCTGCTCTGGTTATAAGGCTATTCAGAAATCAAAACTTTAACGTATATCTAGCATAAACTTGCCCCAGCATTTATCATTGCAACTCAAATTCACGTAATGTCTATTTGGGTTTTAACAACCAGGAAGAGCTAAGAAAAACCCTTGGTTGGAAACCCTTCAAAAGTATCTAATTAGGCTATAGTTGTGCTTTCTGCAAAATGAAGCAGTGTAATCCTTTCATGGTCACAGAAAACAGTTGTTTGAGTCTTTTATCAGATCGGCTTTCTGCTGCAGCCTAGGAGAGTAGTTCTCTTTGTGTAAAAGTGACTTTGGAGATTAACGAAGGACAGAATGGGTACACGTGGATTTACGAGCATTTAAAAATAATTGTAAAAGATCTTTGCCTGCGTGCACTTAAAAACAAGATGCCCCACTTGTTCTAGGTAGATGGCCTTAGGAAAAAGATAGAAGCGTGTATGTCTTTGATCAGACTTAGGTAACTTGGACAACAGGTGGTTTTAGGTCTTCGTGGGAAAGACAAGTTTCTAGGACTTTGTGTCAGGAAAAAGGCCTTAGCTGATGACGCGCGTTGGCATGGGTGTCTGCTGGCCTCTCTCGAAACAGGAAAGACAGGCTGCAGTCCCAGACCTCAGGCAGCGAGCGCAGAGCTGACTGGGGCTCCAGCCGGGAGGCAAGAGTCGCAGCCAAGCCTTCGAGCTTTAGGACTGCCATGTTGGTGCCCTCTGGAAACTCGAGCGTGCTCAGCATTTCCTTACAGGCACATAAGTTGTCTGTTAGTTTATTTTGTACTCGTAAATGAGGGCAGGTTCCAGGCATGCACGCAGAAGCCAAACGAGGTGTTTGGAGCAGGAAGGGATTTGATAAAAGGGTTTGCATTGCTGTTCTGGTGGAAGGGCTGGAAGCAGGGAGGGACACCTCAGGAAGGACCAAAGCCCCTGACTGTTCCTTCGCTTTACGGAGCCTGTGGCTCCTTGTCCCTTTGTCCTGTGTGGTGGGGAGGGATGACAGGCACTGGCTGACTTTCGCAGCCACCAACCACTGTTGTCACAGCCACGATGGGAACTGGAGCTGTGGCCGTAGCCAAGAAAGGAATTCCCACTACCTCCCACCTGCCTTTTGGTCTTGTACTAGTCCCCCCAGGCTGGCAAAGAATTCTGGGAAATGTAGTTTCCATGCCTCTAGCTCCTGGGATGCAGAACAAAGCACAGAGGGCAGAGGACATGTGGCCCTCACAGGACTTTCAGTGACATAACAGCTCCTTAGAAAATATGAAGTTATAGCATTTTAATAATTTAGACATTTATTTTTAATTAATTTTGATGCAAAGTATGAAAAAGTCATTTTGGCAATTTCTCCTATGAGAGTGAAAAAATGATCAGCTTTATGTTAAAGTGTATTTAGTTGCAGGTTTAAAGAATATTTGAGGGGCTTTTTAAAAATATACTTTATTGATGATGCTATTACAGTTGTCCCATTCCCCCCCTTCATTCCCCTCCACCCTGCACACCCCCTTCCACCCACATTCCCCCCCTTTAGTCCATGTCCATGTGACATAAGTTCTTTAGCTTCTACATTTCCCACACTATTCTTGCTCCCCCCTGTCTATTTTCTACCCACTATCTATGCTACTCATTCTCTGTACCTTTTCCCCCTCTCTCCTCCTCCCACTCCCCTGTTGCTGACCCTCCATATGATCTCCATTTCTGTGGTTCTGTTCCTGTTCTAGCTGTTTGCTTAGTTTGCTTTTGTTTTAGGTGTGGTTCTTAATAGCTGTGAGTTTGCTGTCTTTTCACTGTCCTATTTTTGATCTTCTTTTTCTTAGATAAGTCCCTTTAACATTTCATAGAATAAGGGCTTGGTGATGATGAAGTCCTTCAACTTGACCTTATCTGAGAAGTGCCTTATCTGCCCTTCTATTCTAAATGACAGCTTTGCTGGATAGAACAATTTTGGATGTTGGTCCCTGCCTTTCAAGATTTCAAATATTTCTTTCCAGCCCCTTCTTGCCTGTAAGGTCTCTTTTGAGAAATCAGCTGACAGTCTGATGGGAACTCCTTTGTAGGGGACTGTCCCCTTATCCCTTGCTGCTTCTAGAATTCTCTCCTTCATTTGAATCTTGGCTAATGTAGTTACGATGTGCCTTGGTGTGTTCCTCCTTGGGTCCAACTTCATTGGGACTCTCTGAGCTTCCTGAACTTCCTGGAAGTCTATTTCCTTTGCCAGATTGGGGAAGTTCTCCTTTATTATTTGTTCAAGTAAGTTTTCCACTTGTTGCTCTACTTCTTCCCCTTCTGGTACCCCTATAATTCGGATGTTGGGACGTTTAACGATGTCCTGGAGGTTCCTAAGCCTCTCCTCATTTTTTTGAACTCTTGTTTCTTTCTTGTTTTCTGTTTGGTTGTTTGTTTCTTCCTTCTGGTCCACTCCATTGATTTGAGTCTCAGTTTTCCTCCCATCTCTATTGGTTCCCTATGTGTTTTCCTTCATTTCACGTATTGTAGCCTGCAGTTTTTCATCTAATTTGTGATCAAAATCAACCAATTCTGTGAGCATCCTGATCACCAGGGCTTTGAACTATGCATCTGATAGGTTGGCTATCTCTTCATCACTTAGAGGAATTGGCTCTGGGGATTTTATTTGTTCTCTGGTTTGAGCCATTTTTTTGGTCTTTTTGTTTGTTTGTTTGTTTTGGTTTGGTTTTGGTCTGGTCGTGGCTGTTACATAGTGAGGAGTGGAGCCTTAGGTGTTCCCCAGGGTGGGGCAGCCCAGGCGCTGGGTTGTGACGCTATAGGTGGGGGCGGGGTCCGAGAGGGAACAATGGCGCCTGCTCCCTCCAGTCCCTTCTGCCGCTTCCCCTTCACCTGGATTATCTGTGCACGGGAATGTGGGTCCACCTGGTCAGCCAGCCGCCCTGCTCGGCCTCACTGAGTCTGCACAGTTGCCACCCCGTGTCTAGGGTTCGCCAGCTGCCACCTGTGGGCCCAGGGTCCGCCAGCTGCCACCTGTGCACCTGGGAACTGCCAGCTGCTTCTGTCTGTATGTTCCTAGGTCCGCACCTCCACTTTTTCCTGCCGAGACTCCGCCCGACTCCGCCCCTCTTACCGGTCTGGATGAATGGTTGTTGGACTTGCGTACAGTTCACTTTTCTATCAGTTCTGGTTGTTTTCTTGTTTCTAAATATTTGTTGTCCTTAATTTTGGTTGTGAGAGGAGGCACAGTGTGTCCACCTATGCCTCCATCTTGGCCGGAAGTCCTATTTGGGGGACATTTTATTTCACACAATTCAGGCGCGGATAAACAAATGCATTGAACTGATGGCTCTCGCCAGGCCCCGAGAAGCATGCCTGTGTTCCCAGCCAGCCCAACTATCTGATACACAGCCAAGTCCACAGCGTGGGTATTTGGTTTTGACACTGGCCGGTGTTTTTCTGAAGCAAAATGCTTTGTCTGGCAGTGGAATCGCCTGTTTGTATTCTGAGCTTATATGTACTTGTCTTCTGGTTGCATTGTTTACATATTTAATGCCAGTGGGGAATTATTTCTGATAAATAATTGTCTGCAAGTTTACTGGAAACTGTCATGCCTTGAGAAACCAGTGCTTATACTGATGATAAAACTGTCCTACTGACCACAGCTGCTACTACTATATATGTAAACCTTTTCACTTCTTTCATCTGCATTAATCTCCGCAGCTCTGCAGATGGGCTAGCGACTACTGTCCCCATTTTTATTTCCAGTGATGTTAGGCGATAGGTCATTAGCGGTAGAACCAAGGCAAGGGTTGGGTTCTATAAATAAATATGACAGTTTGCTTATGAATATGCATTTGTGAGACTGTTCCTGTTGCAACACCATTTATTTTCATGTTACGGTCTAAAGCAGAAGCCTGTTAGGGTGAGCACACCATTCGGAGGGAGGCAAAGGCAGTGGTGAGGGGGAGGCCTGGATGCTTTTAAGGGAGTTTTCAGAGCCTCTTCTTACATGTGTTCCGAGTGGATCTGCCGGGGAATATGGGTGCAGTGAGGGTCCTCATTGCTGGTGTCCTCCCTCCCACTTTGCAAAAGGAATCCTGCCTCCCTCGCATCTCACGATGGGACACGGATGGGGTGGGGGGTTAGAACCTGTGGGGACCAAACAGGGGCACAGTTTGGAATGTTGGTTTTGGTGTTAAGGAAGTAATTAAGAAAGTTAATGGCTCTCATGATGTGAGTAAACAACCTTTTGTGAGTCTGGGGGTTTCCATTCTTTTCCTTGCAGTAGTATTGTAGGTGGACTTTTACAGTATGTTGTTAGTTAATAGAAAAGTAGAAGTACTTTCGATGATAGATTGCGAATCTGGCACATAACTGAGAAAGAAGCAAAAGGATTGAGTGACATGGCAGTAACAGAGCCCTCTCTGTTCCCATTTGTTTTCTCATTTAGGCAAGCTTCTTGGCACATACATTTATAAAAATGGAAAAAAAAAGAATAGAATTGAGGAAATTGAGGCTCTGAGCCCTAATTGGTTCCAGTAATAAGCATTCTTCATCTACAGACCACATGAACTAACTGGGAAGTGCTAGATTTTCTTAACGTTCTGGAAACAGAAAGCCGCATTTCCAGCAAGATTTTACTCCTGTGCAATGACCCTGTTCAGAATTCGCCGCATCGCACATTTTTATCAGTTGTGGTCTAGAAGTAGCTATAATTGTAACCTAATCAGAAAACATTCTACTATTTAGAGACTAGATTTTTAAATAGAAAAACTTTTAAATTAAATGTTAATTTATATACATAATATAGACAAAAGTATAAGCAATAATAATTATTTACCTCGCCATGTGTAATTATTTACACAGTGACACATAAAATACTAGGTTTAAACAATGTGAGAAAGAAAATAAGAATTGAAAGAGGAAAAGAATTGATGCCAAATTTTAGAGATTTGAGGAACTTGTTTTCGGTGGGCAGTGGTAGATTTCAAATGGCCGAGGTGCTCGGACTCCATTGGAGACAGTTGAAAGAATGACGTAGCACCATTATTTGAAAATGTCCGTATTTATAGCATAGTAGAAATTACACCCTTGGTCGTTACTGAAAGCGACAGGGAAAATTTTTATAAATCAATGTGAAAATGCATGCAATTGGTTTTTAAATTTTACTTAAGGAGTGTACAAACAAAACTACGTGAAGATCACTGACCTACACACGGGATAAGGTCAGGCGCCTTGAGGGTAAGTGAGACCACACATCCTCCGTGCGTCTCCTTGTCTTCCAGTTTGACCTCGTGTGCGTCAACGCTTGGATGCTGGACCTCACACAAGCCATCCTGAACCTGGGCTTCCTGGCCGGAGCGTTCACCTTAGGCTACGCAGCGGACAGGTAGGCATTGCTATGACAACACAGCGTGCATGCGTGGAGATGAAATGTCGTATGTTAACTGTTAGAAAAACAGACTTACTATATGCAGAAAACAATGCTAATTCCTTTGCTCACGACATTCACACTGGTTTGACTGGACTAATTCTTTTCTTCTTAAACTGTGTCTGTCTCCTTTGTCCTTGAACCGCGCAGGTGGGTCTGAAGGCATCTGAGTGGAAGCCCAGACCCGCCAGCAGTGGCTCCCTGGGGCTGACGGACAGCCGGCTGGACGCTGCGGGCTCATCCCATGCACTTCAGTCCCTCGCTGGTTGTGGTTTGACTCCTTTAGTCATAGGTCAGCCCCTTCCAAATCTGGTCCATTTAATTGAAAAATGACAAACCTTGTGTCTTGTTCTACAGATTTAAAACTCTGCAAAGAAAAGTTTTGCGAAAATCATTAAGAGTTTTCTTTATTGCACATGCACAAATATACCAGTTAGTGGCAGACACGGTGCTTGTACGTATTCAAGGTCACACTTTCTATTCCGATATTCCCGTTTCAGACATTATTGATGTCAGCTGTTGTATCCTTGTTTAGCTATTCCTTCATTCCCAACTCTAACTATGAAAATACTTGTCGTAATTTAATAATTCCCTCCGTACCCATTAGGACAGGGAGAGGAAGCTCTGGCCCTTGACCACACCTGGCTTAATGTTGCTCCAGTCCCTCTAGCCCGGCCTGGGCGGGTGCTTTCGACCCTGTTTGCAGCCAGCAGTGCTAAGGGCACGTCCTAGACACCTGCCCGCAGCAACGAATGAGCGAGTGCGAGACAACAGCGCACCCCACATCCTGCGGCGGGTCGGTGATCTGAGTTTGACCAGCCCAGGACCTCAACATGGGCGGAGCTCTGGTTTCCTCCTCTGGCCCTTGTCCATCTCTGAGGTTCCTCTTGCTGTCCCCATAATCCTCGACTGCATGTGACTTCCTCCTTAACCCTTTGTGTCTCATGTGCTTTTCCTGTATTTTATATGTTTTTCTACGGCTTCTACTTTTAGCCCTGCCAATTCTTCTTCTTTTATTTTATTTTTTTTTAAATCTCCCCAACATAGCATTTTCTCTCTTGGCTGGCTACAATTTGAAGTTGAGTTATGTATTTTAGCGTGTATTTCTTTAATTTTCTTTTTACTCTGCTTAATTTAAACAGTAGGTTTTGCTTCTTCTGCATGTTTCTCTTGCACAATCCGTAAACATGTCTTCAAAGCAAAGGAACTGGACGGAAGGAGATACAGTGTTCCCAAGTGCGCTCCAGGAGGAGTCGGCGTGTATCCCCGGAGATGACTTGTGCTCGGGAGAGGACAGACCCCCGAGTAATTCTGCCCCCACAGGGCCAGCCATCTGTCAGCTCCTTCTCTTCTTTAAGTCTCTGACAGAAAGGATAACAAGCAGCTCACCAGGCCATGTATCTGTGGGAAGGGCAGGGAGGAAGTTCAAAAACCGGACCTACGTCCATCCTCACTCTGCCGACTGAAGCGAGATGATGGGCATGCGCATTTGGTGGACATTTCTAGGGGGAAATGTTATCACGTCAAGTCTCTTAAAAGGCATTGGTGATACACTCTCTCCAGCCCGTAATTTCGCACAACTCTGTGGAACCGGTTAACACTGGATTCTCAGGTTTTTTGCATATGATACCTTGTTCCCTTTTCCTAAACTGTTTGGTCGTATTAGGTGAATGGGGAAAATGAAATACAAAATTTAGGCGCAATGCCCATTGGCCTGAACTTTATACAGAGCTTTCTTATTAACATCTCCTCTGACCCTCTAACCCCAACCTCACTGTGGAAAGGCCAAAAATAAACATCTACACACACGTGGAGGGGCACGCGCACACACACACACGGGGTCCGGCAGTAGTGACGCCTGCTTCAGTGCGGTGGGCGGGATAATAATACGGGCATCATGATTTGTGGTTTTAATTTGATCATTTCACCTAAATATCATGTGGTGTGCTTGAGGGTAATACTGTTATGTTACAGAATGACATGCTTATAATTTTGTAATAAAAAGAAGCATTGTTTATGCTGGACCCTGTGTGTGTGCACACACATATATGTACGCCAGGAAATGAAGCTGCAGCCCAGACCTTCTATGGAAAAGGAGTCCAGGTAGATGGGTCTGTCCAGAAAGTATCCAGCCATGTGCTATGAAAGAGAGGCATTTCTTAAAGAAGATACAAGATACAAAAAAAAAAAAAAAAACATTGTACACAGGACAGTGATGCCTCAGTCTCCTTCAAAGTGGGCACCTTGGGACCTCACACAGTTCTCCCAATTGCCATCAGCTTCCCAGTCATATTGAGCTGAATCTCACTGATGGTCTGAAATCTCTTCCCTTTCAAAGATGATTTTAGTTTTGGGAAAAGCCAGAAGTCACAGGGCACCAAATCTGCACTGTAGGGGGGCTCAGTCACCTGGGTGATTTGATGTTTTTCCAAAAAGCTACATGAGACATGATATATGAGTGGGGGTGCATTGCAGAGACAAAGTTGCTCGTAGCCGTGGCCTTCTGAATCATCCACATAGTTTCTGTGGAGGAATGTTCATGCTTAATGCAAAATTGGATACAGAATCATTGCTCTGCTCACTCAGTCATTTTGAATGTGACAGACACGCAGTACACATGCGCACTCAGCAGCATCTACCGCCCCCACTGCCTAGTACAGTGAAGTCGTCATTGTTCACGCATGTGCATTCCAGTCCGCTCTCCTTGGCTGCCAGGTTACATCGATGTCATGCAAACCATTTTATTAACAATGGCTGGACTTTTTCCGGACAGACCTCGTCGAGTATATGAAAAGAACAACAGAACAACAGAAGCAAACACATGAAACCTGGGTCTTGGTGAAGTTAAGAAATTGACCCCCAAACTCGTTCAACCTCTTTTAATGACACTCAGACTGGCAGTCTTTTTCATGGTGTTGGAGGTGATGTTTACGGTGACCCTTCCTCTCTCTTTCTCACAAAGGTACGGCCGAATAATCGTTTACTTAATATCCTGCTTTGGTGTTGGCGTCACTGGTGTGGTGGTGGCATTTGCACCAAATTTCCCTGTCTTCATGGTCTTCCGCTTCTTGCAAGGCGTGTTCGGAAAGGGGACATGGATTACTTGCTACGTGATTGGTAAGACATTGCCACACCTCCTTGTCTACTTGAGGACCAGGGTTAGGTGGGTAAGAAATGAGGACTAGTCAGCCTTCCTCGCGTAAGTACAATGAGGCTTCATGAGGCAACAGTAATTATTTCTGCAAATAACGGGGTGCAGGGGCAACATTCTGACTCTTTTTTAATATATTTTATTGATTATGCTATTACAGTTGTCCCATTTCTCCCCCATCATTCCCCTCCACCCTGCACACCCCCTCCCACCCACATTCCCCCCTTTAGTCCATGTCCATGTGTCATAAGTTCTTTAGCTTCTACATTTCCCACACTATTCTTACCCTCCCCCTGTCTATTTTCTACCCACTATCTATGCTACTCATTCTCTATACCTTTTCCCCCTCTCTCCTCCTCCCACGCCCCTGTTGCTAACCCTCCATATGATCTCCATTTCTGTGGTTCTGTTCCTGTTCTAGTTGTTTGCTTTTGTTTTAGGTGTGGTTGTTAATAGCTGTGAGTTTGCTGACTTTTCACTGTCCTATTTTTTATCTTCTTTTTCTTAGATAAGTCCCTTTAACATTTCATAGAATAAGGGCTTGGTGATGATGAACTCCTTGAACCTGACCTTATCTGAGAAGCACTTTATCTTCCCTTCCATTCTAAATGACAACTTTGCTGGATAGAACAATTTTGGATGTAGGTCCCTGCCTTTCAAGACTTCAAATACTTCTTTCCAGCCCCTTCTTGCCTGTAAGGTCTCTTTTGAGAAATCAGCTACAGTCTGATGGGAACTCCTTTGTAGGTGACTGTCCCCTTATCCCTTGCTGCTTCTAGAATTCTCTCCTTCATTTGAATCTTGGCTAATGTAGTTACGATGTGCCTTGGTGTGTTCCTCCTTGGGTCCACCTTCTTTGGGACTCTGAGCTTCCTGGACTTCCTAGAAGTCTATTTCCTTTGCCAGATTGGGGAAGTTCTCCTTTATTATTTGTTCAAATAAGTTTTCCACTTGTTGCTCTTCTTCTTCCCCTTCTGGTACTCCTATAATTCGGATGTTGGGACATTTAAAGATGTCCCAGCGGTTCCTAAGCCTCTCCTCATTTTTTTTGAACTCCTGTTTCTTCCTTGTTTTCTGTTTGGTTGTTTATTTCTTTCTTCTGGCCCACTCCATTGACTTGAGTCCCAGTTTTCCTCCCATCTCTATTGGTTCCCCATGCGTCTTCCTTCATTTCATGTATTGTAGCCTGCATTTTTTCATCTAATTTGTGAGCAAAATCAAGCAATTCTGTGAGCATCCTGATCTCCAGGGCTTTGAATTGTGCATCTGATAGGTTGGCTATCTCTTCATAGCTTAGAGGAATTGGCTCTGGGGATTTCATTTGTTCTCCGGTTTCAGCCATTTTTGGTGTTTTTGTTTTGTTTTGTTTTTGGTCTGGTCGCAGCTGTTACGTAGTGAGGGGTGGAGCCTTAGGTGTTCCCCAGTGCGGGGCAGCCCAGTCACTGAGTGGTGACACTGTTTGTGGGGACGGGGTCCAAGAGGGAACAATGGCGCCTGCTCTGCTCTCTCCTGGATTCCAGTCCCCTTCCACCTGGATTATCTGCATTCGGGAACGTGGGACCACCTGGTCAGCCAGCTCCTTGTGTGACCTCACTGGGTCTGCACAGTTCCCACCCCATGCCTGGGGTCCGCCAGCTGCCATCTGTGGGCCTGGGATCTGCCAGCCACCTGCATGCTTGGGAACTGCCAGCTGCTGGTGCCTGCATTCCTGGGTCCGCACCTCCACTTTTTCCTGCCGTGACTCCACCCCTCTTACTGGTCTGGATGAATGGTTGTTGGACTTCCGCACAGTTCAATTTTCTATCAGTTCTGGTTGTTTCTAAATATTTATTGTCCTTAATTTTGGTTGTGAGAGGAGGCACAGTGCGTGCACCTATACCTCCATCTTGGCCGGAAGTCACATTCTGACTCTTTAGGAATTGAAATGCCACCTTACTTCAGGGACTGAATATGGCATATCACAAAACAGTGGGGTGATCACTTTCTGGGATGACCGTACTGTTATCCCATGATTTTTTTTTTTTTTTGCTTTTCTTTTTTAGAGATTAATTTTTATTAAAATTTCAGTAGTTCCTCGAAACATTTTTAAAGACCTTTCTGTGTGTTTCTGCGACACAGTTTAAGATGACACTCCTGTGTTCTGTTCCTTCTGTATCAGCGGAGAACTTTTCACCATGCCGGAGATTTGAGTGGAGAGTGAGAAGTTCTTTAGGAACCTTTGCTATCTTCTGTAATTAGAAAGTTTGACCTTCTGGGTATGAAAGGAAGAAAGTCTTCACCTTGCTCTTTGCTCATGTTACTGGGAAGTCCTGGCTGTTATCTTTGGCTCGATTTCCTGTGGTGTTGAGACGGGGCACCTACTCTAAAAATCATGGTGGATTTGTGATCAGGGGAATTCGAATACTCCTCTTTAATAATCACCCCAGATCTTTGGGCTTCTGTTCTCTTCTGTTATGCTAGGCAATCTCCACCCCCCCCCCCCAAGTAGCATCTACTTTGGAGACTGTTTGAAAGTCTTCTTATGGACAGGAAGGAAGGATTGACTGTTGCTGCCTGGTGCAGAAGGGATGACTTTGAAATATGAAGCATTTTTAAGGAGACCCAAATGTAGTGAGTTTTTAAAGTTGTGGTCTTAGGGTAGGAGAAAGAGCATATCCCAGAATGGTCAGAATAGAGTAGGCGGTAGCAAGAAGCTGATTAGTAAGAGGGCAGGAGGATGAAGGATGCCAAGAATGATGCTCTCCGCGTGATTTTTTAAGAAATGTCACACACACGAGAAATCCAGCCCTGTAGAGAGAATTATCATTTGATAGAAATGATCTTGTGATAGTGAAAAATTATTTATAGAGTCTAGTATTCATTCTGAATCTTCTGGAGGCACGATAATGTACATCTCTTTAGAGATCAGTGATAAAGTTTAGCAAGTGTATTATATTTATGTTTTCATAATTACAACGACCTTCCAAAATGGTCATCACTGAAGCTTTCTTCAAACCAACACCTGCATTCTTTGTACGCCCAGAAGAATGCTGGGCCATGTGGAAGGGGAGTGCGAATGCTTGCCGATGACTGGCAGGCAAGACCTTAGAGCACCTTCCTGAGTCATCTGGGAGGTGCAGCCCCACCGTGTCAGCCTGTGCAGGAGCCTGGCGTCTTGGAGAGCTCGGCGGTATTCTAGCAACGCAGATGGATGTCACAGGTGCAGCGCCTCTGCTTGTTTATTTTGGAGCTGACCTTGAGGTTCCCTGACTTCTGTGTTTGTTTTCCTTCAGTGACAGAAATCGTCGGCTCAAAGCAAAGGAGGATTGTGGGAATCGTGATTCAGATGTTTTTCACCCTTGGAATCATAATTCTCCCTGGAATCGCCTACTTTATCCCCAATTGGCAGGGGATCCAGCTGGCCATAACGCTGCCCAACTTTCTCTTCCTCCTTTATTACTGGTAATGTGGTTTTCATCATCATTGAATTTATTCTTATTCCATGGAAGTGTAGAATCTATGCTTCCAAACCGACATGAACAGGAAAACAATGAAGGAGCTTTTCTAACATCTCCAGAATGTCAGTGGGCTTTGCGAATTTCCAGAGAATTTGAAAAATTGATAGAGATCATTTATTGATCATTTGACTAATGGTTATTAAAATCAATAAAATACCAAAATATAAAATTCTAAGTAGAGTGTTAATTATGTTTTATTTTGTAATAGCTTTATGAGAACTACAAGGCAAAAAACCATATCTGCCAGTATTTCAGTGCAAAATAAATGCAGTGAAATTGATTTGCTTCTCTGTGTATTTTATTAAGCAAATTAATATTGCTCAGAAATTCTCTGAGGAATAAGAAAATGTTAAGGATATGAGAAAAGTAACCAGAAAGCTACAGGTATATGCATGTGACTCTTAATGGCATGAGCATACTTTAATCATTCCTCTAATTTAATTTTTTAACTTTATTTTTATTGTTGACGCTATTACAGATGTCCCCCATTTCCCCCCGCTTTGCCCACCTGCACCCAGCCCCACCCTGCACCCAGCCCTGCCCCCCACCCAGGCCCTCGCCACACTGTTGTCTGCATCCATGGGTTTTGCATCTCTGTTCTTCACCTGACCTCTTCACCTTCTTGCATCCAGTCTCCTCCCCTTCCCCTTCCCCTCCCCTCTGACAGCTGTCAGTCTGGTCCAGGTATGCAGTCAAATCAGTTTATAAAATTTGGGTTCCTAACTTTTTCCTGAATGCTCGCCGAATCCCAGTTCTTTGCACATGTGTGGTCAAGGGCACTGTATTCTGGGATAGCCCGCAGCAAGAGCAATGTGATATTTAATTATTTTTATTATGAGCAATGATCCAGTTACCAGGTGAGAGGTTTTTTCCTCCCATAATCAACTTGCAAAGATGATCTGTATTTCTGAGAGCCCATTCTAAACTCAAAGGTTCTCCTACGTTTTTATCTAATTGTGAGATCCATTTTGTTAGAGGCACTCGAGCCATAGAAGCTTAGGTTGTGAAATTCCTACTCATGACTCAAAAATGCTTGCATCTTGCCAGGGTGGTTCCCGAATCTCCCCGCTGGCTGATTACTCGGAAGAAAGGCGATGAAGCTCTGAAAATTCTGAGGAATGTTGCCAAATGCAATGGGAAATACCTCTCACCCAATTACTCAGAGGTAATTTTATCACTAGTAACGAGGGTTGTTATGGTGGGTGAGTTGGCCACTTATGCACGTGTTATCAAACATTGGACGAAGTTATTTTTCCTTGGTGAAGGTATACTCGCATCATAGTTGAGGTTCATTGGTCATTTAGTCAATATTTAAATGGTGGCACCAGGTTACTTGAATTATTACACTGTGTTGACTGTAGTCCCCATTGTATTTAATCATTCAGTCATTGTAATCGAACAATCCAAAAATCTTTTCTTGACTTTCAGTTTGGTCTAAAGATTTGTCTTTAAATTTAGTCTCAGAAGTGCTGTGCATTTGAACTAGAACTTGAACAAGAATGTAGTATTTCAGCCTTCGGACTTATTGTATAGCTGCTGTCTCTCCTCCCTCCCTGCCCCCCCCTTCCTCCCTCCCTCCATTTCTCTCTTCCTACTTTCTGTCTTGCCTTCCCCCAGCAAAGGCTTTTAGGGACCTCTGTATCACTCACTGCTCCAGGAGAAATTGGGGGATTAAAAGCCCATTATTTGTCCTTTGGAAGATTTGATAAGCAGCTGAAGACCCACACATCCCGGTGTATTTGGAGCAAGCCCTGAATCATGAGAGAGTAGCACATAAAAATAGATGGCCGTGCGTGGCTGCGAAGACTAAAGTGAGTGCAGAGTAACGGAAGGGTTATTGCAGAAGGCGCGTTAGAGAAGAACTTTGGGAAACTGCGAATCTTTGATATACGCCATTAAGAATATCAGGGTGCTAATATTGTCTCCTTCGCAGCATTCAGTTCGTTTTGGTAGCAGCATTCTAATAAGCAGCAAGGTTCCGTTGGTTTTGGTGGTGCCTCTCCAGCCCCCAGAACGTGGGCAGCTCTGTGTGGGTTTCTGCTGTCCCCTCTCACTCTCACATTCAGCTTCAAGCAGTGGCCACTCTCGTCCCTGTTGGAAGTAGGCTGATGGTGACCCTTGAGGGTTACGGAGCATAAAGTGTGTGGAACAGATAAAGCGTGCTCTGTTTTACCCACAAAGACCAGTGGATCCTTGTTCTTTGGGCACAGGTGAGCTGTGTCCTTTTGGGGAAAGGACATTCTGCTGCTTCTCGGCTTCTCACTCATCCCATTAGCTATCGGTCTTTACAGCTGGGTCCACTGTGTGAGCATTTGTACTCAATTTTATGAGTCAAGTGAATATTTTCTCTATTCATTCAGGGGTATCCTGAAGACATTCCACATGTCATCCCAGAGCTAAGCATGTATAAGAACCAAATCAAAGGTTTTAAGAACAAGCAAAAAACAGTTGTGTGCTGCTGGCTTATGAGATAAAAATGCATGTTAACCAGGTGCATCCGGGGTGCTCATGAGCTGCTAGGAGGCCAGAGGGTGGTTCCCAGAGCAGCTGCTGTGGCACATCCTATGAGTGTCTAGTTCAAGGCCACTGCCGTGGACCCACTGACCTGCTTCTAGTTCATGAGCACCAAGCAGGTCACTCCCACAGGAAGGGAGGTCAATGCCCTGCGCGGTGGTGCTTGTCAGAGATCATGAGCTTCCAGTGCGGTGGCTTCCAGCACCTTCCCACCTGAGGTTGACAGATAATCCCTGTTTGAAGTCAGACTCCGGCCTCCCTCAGGAATTTGCTCTGGCATTCCAGCGGCCACCATTGGCATTTTGTTGCGGAAGCAGAGTCTGGTGTTTAGTGTGTCTGCTTTTGTTACTCCAGTGAGTTTTCACTCCATTCATTTAAATTTTATGGTGGGAAATTTCAAACTTATTCAAAAAGAGAGAAAGATGTAATGAGTCTCTTTGTGCACGTCACCCAGAGCCAGCAACGACCAACTCAGGCCCAGTTTAGTTTTCTATACCCCCTTCCACCCCCCACTGTCGTCCCCGCCCGTGACGGGCCTTGTCCCCAGCAGCCCACCTCTCATCTCTCTCCGCTCCGATCGCACCTGTGCAACAGAAACACACAGGCGGTCACTGTCTCTGCGACAGCCTGCGCTCCGTCTTCAGGCTCCTGCTGAACCAACACCGAAGAATATCCAGTTGAATATTCACAAATTATCACCCATTTGATCCACCTGTTAGGACTGGTGGCCCGTGTTGTAAGAGCACATTGGGATGGCCGTGGAGATAAAACACAAAATACAGAAATAATCTCAATATCACCAGTTTTTTTAAATGACCACAATTTCTTCTCATGGAATACCGGTCAGTATTTCCAGTTCGCTGCTTCCCCGACTGTCTCAGGGTGTTCACCCCTTGTGTGTTTGAACTAGGACAAATGGCTTCTTATACTGTGACTGGTTGATAAGCCTCTTTGGTCTTTGTAGGTTCTTGTACTTTTTCCTTGCAACTTTGGGGGTGAGGAAGACTCTTTGGGGGCTTTATTGCCATAAAGTTTTCTGCAATCCAAATTCTGTTGCTTAGCTCTCTGAGGATCCTATGGTGTGTCTCTTCCCAGAAAGTGGTAGTTAGCGCTAGCGCTTTAATTGGCTTCAGGTGGGATATTTTCGGCAAGACCCCCATCTTCGTGACTCCATACACTTCCATGAAGAGACACTTAGTGTCTGCCTGTCCCTTCTTGTGATGTTAGCTGCCACCGATGATCATCGCCGGCATTTACTAATTCATCAGATGGTGCAAAATGGCAGTATCTCCTTTTAACAGGATTTCTTCATTTGTCACTCATTGGATACTTACATAAAGACCAACGTCTCCCATCAGCTGCTCGGTGACTCTGACATGCAGTTCCTATAGAGAAAGCAGGCTGCAAGCATAGTTTTTTCTTTTCAAAATGAGCTGGCTCCCCCCATCCTCCCCAAAGGGATCAATGTGTTGTGTGTTGTGGGTTTGAAGCCTCATTCTGAACTCCTGGATTTGAATATACAGTGTGGGCTTCGATCCGCTGCAGTTTTTGTCCTCGTCCTTATCGATGCTCACACTGCCGTCTTTGGTAGCCGAGGCTCACCCCTGTTGGTTCCGGGGTCTCTCTGCCACACCCCTAGGAGTTTCCGAATGCTTCCTTGCCGTTCCACCTGTGAGATTTTCCATGCTCATCCCGTAAGTTTCAGCCTCACCCTTGGAACCACCTCCTTCTTGAAGCATGCATTGAGCTGTTTAAACAAACGTCTTCTAACTAAACCTATCCACCCCCAGCCCTTTTTCATTGCACAACATAAGCCGGAAAGCAAAGTACTGTCTTCAAAAAGAGAAGAAATTACCATTTCAGCTCACAACACCTTACTAAATAGCTGAATTATAGGCCAAACTACAGTTTTCTATGTCAGAGACCCTAATTAGGTCCCACAAAGCCCAGCGGTGGGCAGAGTGCCTCTGCATGGAACTCAGAAACCAGGCCAGCAGCACGGACACTGTATGCAGGCACCAGCTGCAGCATCAAAGCGGGATTCTGCTACTGTTCTGTGAAATGATATCAATTACTTCTGTTTTGGTGACTCAAGTAACTACTGCCCAGGTCCATGTTCGGCTCACCTTGAAACCTTACATGTACATGGTCACTTCAAACCTTCGCTGAGTCCTTTCATTGCCCTGGCCGGTGTCCCCGCTCTCTGGATATAACCTTAGGGACCCCGAGGCCCCAGGCGGATGACCCTGTGCTCTCACTTTTCACAGAATGTCTTCCCAGTCCATCCTCACTTTGGAAGAAGTTATCACCATGTAAATCACCTCATCCTTCAAGACCTCCCCAGTCTCCGCCTTGGGCTAAGGGTGCACATCACAGGTTGCAGGGAAGGCGGGGATGAACTAGAATCTGCTTGGATGCAAAGCCGTCCTGGAAAGCTGGCAGCTCTGCGTTCCCCTCTTGTCACAAGAGCCTCAGCGACCTCCCCGGCCCAGCCTGTGCCATGGCTGGCACCAGAGGTCCTGGTCTACTGTGGGGGAACCGAAGAGCCTAGCGTAAAGTGAGCCACGGATGCTCCCTCCATCCTACTCAGGACACCCTAAATTCGCCACCAGCTGCGATCACCCATCCACCGGGGCTCTAGTAAAGGGAGGAAGATGTGGGAAGTGTCACATGTTCAGAAATAACCAGAGTGAAGTTGACGAATCACTTCAGTAATCAATAATTAATAATTAGTAATCACTAACTAATCACAAGTAGTAATTAGTAAGAGTTCCTGGTGCACACACCAGAATGACAGTTGCAAGCTGGAAACAGGAAATGAGGCTCAGGGCTGTACTGGTGTAAAGCATCTTACATCAAGAAAAGGTGACTCAGTTTGGTGACTCGGATAACTTGCTCTTGTCAGTGGCTGTGCGGTCTTCGCACTGATTGGGTATAATGTTGAATTTTCTGAAATGATAGGGAACTGGTCAGCAGTGATGGCCTATCAGCCCTAAGGAACAGCTCAAGTTTTGCTTACAAGTTCCAGAGGCATAAGCAAGAAATGGCACAGGTCATGTTGGCCTTACAAAATAAGCTAAACGAAGCACTGTTTGTATGATTACACTGGTTTTGTCTGCTCAGGGGGGTTTCGAAGCTGATCTTCGTTTGTTTTCAATTTTAACAGAAGAAAATATATACAGTGGATCTGATCCCACATTCAACCAGGTGGATTATTCTGAGAGTTGGTTGTCCTATGAATAACATCAGTGACATTTCACACGGGTGCTACTCTGGCTGCTTTCATTTGCCAGAGTTCCTGGCTGGCCTGCGACGGTGCTGAAGAGATAGCCACAGGGAGAGATGCAGGTGATCAGAGCACCAGGCTCTCTGCACAGCCCGGTGGCGTGAGAAGGATTCGCCGCAAAGAAAAGCCCCAAATCAAAAACCGGTGCAAACAAGGCAAGTAGGTTGAGCACGTAGGAAGTTATGTAGAAAACCTGGAAAGGATCAAGGGATGGGCGGCACGTGAAACACTAGGTAGCTACCTGACGCAGGAGGAGGAGTCACTTGGACACCTAACCCTGGTCCCATTGCCAGAGGAGGCTTTAGAGATCCAACACAGTGCTGGTTGTCTGGACGACACTGGGTTGTGGTGGACTAGGTTACTGTTTGAACTGCTCGCATCCCTCCCATTTCCACTGGGCGACAACGTTTCCTGGCTCCTCGGACGCTGAGCGTGGCGATGTGACTCGCTGTGTTCTTATGGTGGATGGAGTGTATGTCTTGCCCTTTGACCCTGGGCTTGGTCGTGTCCGTTGCTTTGGCCAGTGGTAGGTTATCAGATGTGATGCAATAGTCTTGAAATGTGCTCGTGTGTTTGGTTTGACCGCTGCCCTTCAGCTGTCATCAGGAGAAGATGCTCAGGTCCTCCTGCTGGCCCCAGAGAGGACAGAGGCTTGTGGAGCAGAGCCGCTGTGGCAAGGATCCCCCAAACCTAGACCAGCGCTCTCCCAGCCAGCCCGCAAACGTGCGAGCTAAAGGAATGCTTATTCGTTTATGCCAGTAGGGCTGATGAGTGTCATGCAGCATTATTTATCAGTAGTCAACCAATGCGTTGGCTAAATAGCCCTCGTCACTTACCTGGCTCGTACAACTACAGTGCAGTCCCAGCTGTGGGAGTCGCCGTAGCAACAGTTTTGTTTTCATTTTTTAAAAGGATTTTAAAGGCCCTAATTCTAAAGATCCCTTCCTCTCCCCTGCATTCCCCCACCTCTTTTCTTCGTATGGAATATGCTCATGGAAAATTGTAGGTTACAGCTCTAGCTAACAAAGAGCCTCTAGTACTACAGAACCGAATATGCCCATACTTCTTAGTGATAGTTGGTATGCTCTGTTCGCCTAAAAAACCAATAAAGGTTGATTGTAGTGTCCTTATTTGCATGACACTGCTATAGAGTTCATTGCTCAAAGCTCACGTACAGCTTATTAAAGGGTAAGTACAGATACTGCCCAACTTACAATAGGGTCGCGCCTGCCTCCATAAACCCACCGTAAGTGGAAAATATCATAAGTCGAAAGTGCCTTTTATACCCCTAACCTACTGAACATCACAGCTTAGCTTGGCCTACCTTAGTAAACTCAGGACACTTCACACTGGTCAGCAGTTGGGCAAAGTCATTTAACACAAAACCTACTTTATAATAAAGTGTTGACTATCTCATAATTTTTATGGGTATCACATTCTCCCCATCATAAAGTCGAAAAGTCGTTAGTCGGACAGTCATAAGTAGAGGACTGTTCATTCCCGATGTTACAGTGATACTCGTGCACGGACATGCTCTCAGGCAGTTCCCGTGGCGACATGTGTAGGCGACATCAAGCACTGACATTTGAGCTTTCTCATCCCAAAGGGACCGTCATCAGCCTAAACAATCCCACCCTTGGATGTGTTTCCAAAATGGAAAAGATTAAAAGCTCACTAGACCGTGCTGGGCTAAGTTGCAGATTACCTGGGTTTCCAGAGAGAGTTCCGACTCTCACTGGTGGCCAGCTAGCCTATCTCTTAGTGAACTGTCGCACAGACACCGGTGTTGTTGCAGAGGGGGACTTTCCAGCTCTGAGAATGTCTGTTTCTGACATTTCCCTTCCAAGGGGGATTTTGATAAACGTAGTTTTCATTCTTCCAAAAGAGGAACCACATCATGGTCCTGGCTTCCCTGCAGCCCATGAGGGCCGGGTGGTATTCTAGTCCCCTGATATGCTATTCGGTCTCTGGGGGCTGGTGCGTGCAGTTATTACCCCAGACTTGGGACTGGAGAACTGTCTGCGTGGCATTGATTTGCAAAGGTCCAGAGAAAGTAGTCTGGGGCCCGGGAGTGCCTGACGGGGCTCCAGCCCGGCAGCTGCGTTGACAGTGGGAAGGGTGCCGGTCTGGAAAACACGGCAGGCTGCTAGAAAGGAAGTCGCCGGAAACCCGAGCAGCACTTTCCCTGATGGGGCCGGTCTTCCTGCTCGGACTCCACACGGGGAACGGTGTCGATTCTGCCAGTGAAGCCCGCCCACGACGCACAAAAATGCACACTGCAACGTGTGAGCCGCCACGTTTGCCGTCCTTCAGCATGTTCCCGAATGCATGCAAACGTTAGCACACTTCCTGTTCCGTCCGAACTCGAGATGGACCTTTGGAGCTGAGAATTCATTTAATAGTACTCTGCTTCAATGCATTTTTGCAACTTTATATGTCTTGATACTGAGCCGATTTCCTGGGCACCCTAATAAGCAGATTCATTAGGTACCAAGTGCCTGTTTCTAAGTTAGTTACAACCTAAATCCTGTCGACTGTTTTTAGGAAACCCAGCAGACCCAGGCAACTCCAGGCGGCTGCAGGTCCAGAGAAGGAGCCTCTCGGAGCTCAGGTTTATCCAGGCCCACCACGCAGCCATCTTCACACTCTTGGCCCTAAAAGACGAACACGCTTTTGTTAGTAAGCACCCCCAGTGCTCCTGGACCGCTAAAGCATACTTCCTGATTATGGACTTGGTTCTCTAACAGCTCTTCTTGGAAATAAACGGGAGCCCTAGTCCAAGCTGAGCATCAGTGACGCAAAGGCAGAAGGAATGTTCACGGAAGAGAATTAAGTGGTTCTTTAAAGAACTGAGAGTTGCTCTCTGGGAAAATGCCTGCCCTCCATGCCTCTCCAACGGAGGTGATGTGTATAAGCGAACTTCGTAAATATGAAAGGAGATCACGCTTTTTAGGCCCACCCGTACCTTCATTAGATCCCACTCGGGGGCTGAAATCTGGTTTGTTAAATTTGTCATTGCCTGGGCGCAGTGTACCCCCTGAGCTCCGAGCTTCCACCGGAAGGCAGTTGTATCCCAGCTGTCTCTGCGCATTCTTACTCTTTATGGTTTGTTTCTGCAATCGACTGATCAGTGTCTATTCATTTAAAATGCCGTAGAAATCGTCCTAATTTTTTTTAGTTTTGCTGGTGTCATCTTATCTAAAGGATTTATTAATTCTAAGAAACAGATAAAATCATAACAATGGCAATTTTCCCAAATTTAAATCAGTCTGACTTCAAAAGAGAACCTTAGTACTTAACATAATAGATTCCTACCAAGAAAAAGGCGTAGACTAGAGGGTTTTTTAATAAACTTGAGGAATCTACAGAGTTTTTATCACTCAGGCTATGCTAGGGTGTGTGTGTGTGTGTGTGTGTGTGTGTGTGTGTGTGTGTGTAACACACGCTACCAAAGTCTTGGTGGCTGGAAACAACAAAGGATTACCTCTTGTCTGTGCCACACGGGTTGGGGACAGGGCCCCCTTTGTGTCATGGTCTCCTCGCTTTAAACCAGGCTGTCTTCACCACGGCCACCTGGGCCGCTGCAGACCAGGAGGGGCTCCGAGGGTCCCGCTGCAGCGATTGAACACTCACGAGTTCCTGGCAGATTTGGGGAGGGGGCCCCGCCCAGGGGCCAGGGGATGGGAAGTGAGAAGTGCAACCCTGCCACGCCCCCGTAATGGGTGGGGTGGGAGGTGAAGAACCACAAATAGTTGGCAAACGGTGCTAACGAGTACCATCACAGATCCCTTTGAAAGGAAAACAAAATTATTAGGAATACAGGTTTCAGTTTGTATAAATGCCGACTTCGGAAGAAAAATGCTTTTCAGTTCAAATTACGATTGCCCAGAAGTTTCATGTTTATGCCTGGTAAAAACATAAGTAATACTTTGATCAAAACAGAAACAATTTGAAGTTCCTATGGAAAAATAAGACGCATCTCCCAGTCAGAGGCCGCACCTCCGGGCAGACTGGGAGCGGGAGGAAGGCTGTGCCGACGGGGACAAAGCTCGGGAACATTCTAGAAATGCGGGGTGCCAAGGCCAGCCGGGCCTCTCCACGCATGGCCAGCAGGCAGGGGCCAGCTCTGGACAGGGATTCAGACAGGACACCCTGGAGAGAGAGACGCCTGTGCACCCAGCCGATGAGGCGTGCTGGGGGGCTGTGCCGGGGGACACCCCAGTGTGAAGGGAAAGAGGAGGGGGACCCCATTTCCTGAGAAGACCGGCAGGAGTGCAGGTGGCAGCTGGCCCCACCTGTGGGCTCTGTGAGAGTACCCTGCTGGACTTGCTGTCTCCACCGCCCCCGGCACTTGTGGGGTACGCCTGGCTGGCCAGAGCGGGCTGCCGGCGCTCCCAGGCCCAGGCGGAAAGCCCCCGCCGTAACGTAACTGGACAAAGACACCAGGTCACTCCTGATGTCCCACAGGCCCCTGAATGCCTGGGAGACAAAGGTAACAGGACATGGGGGACGCCCCCCAGCCAGCGCGGAGGAAGGCCATGTCGTGAGCTCATGATGGTCTGTCACTGCCATGTCGAAGACTGTGTTCTTACTAAAATCCTTTGGAGCGTTCAGAAGACTGGAAAGAAACGGCGATGAGAGTTTTGCTGGATGGGGAGCACAGGCTCCCGCCTCTGTCCAAACCCTGGGCGGCTCCGTGACACCTTTCGGAAGGCGAAATGGCAGAAAGCAAAGAAGCAGTTGCCTTAGGACACACCTTGCTGACGGGTGCGCAGAACAAATGGAGATGCAGCCCAGCTGCTCACAGACGCAGCTCCCGCTCCGGGTGCGGAGCGGGCTTCCGGGGAGCCTGGCGGGGCCCCTCCCTGCGGGGCGCACGCGGCCTCGGTGGGGCTCCTGCCGAAACACCCACCGAGCGCTACTTTCTCTTTGCGCCTCCCCCCCCTCCCCCCGCCCCACAGTGAGAATCCGCTTTGGGTTTGTTTAGGTTAGCGAAGCGGCCTAAACGAACTTTCGGAAAGCAGGGGATATAGCTGTAGGTGGTTTTGATTTTTATGGGTGATATACGAGATTTTTGGCTTTGATTAACCCGCTCTAGCCTGTTCTCGCTCTTTAAAACGGTCCTGTGTAACTGGTGACTGACACACACGTGAGACTGGTCACAGAACCGAAAACCCTCTGTGTCTGAGCGTGTCACTGTAGTTGCACGAGAGCTCTCTCAGATTTGATATTCTGAACTTTCCCGTTCGGCTAAGGAGCGCTGACGCTGGGCAGCGCTACCAGGGAGTTCAAGGGCATGTTTAATTCAACCCACTCACATCAGGTTTCTGTGTCTGCCCTCCAAGTTCCGAGTCTTCAGGGTGAGGGTTTTAGAACTCAGGGTGCGTTTTCTTCTTTCTTTCGTCTGTTTTAATGCCTCTCCCATGACCCACCCCCCCAAAAAACCCCTCTCAGATTTGTTTTTAAGAAACGAATGTTCCAACACCTACCTGACCCACAGCTGCAGTCTGTTAACTTTTGCTAAGCCTGCGCTGCCCTTGGGGCCCTCCTGGGACCTCCAGAGAGAGGCCCTTTCGCTCTTCTGGGTGGCCCACCCAGTGTGCAGGGGAGGCAGGAGCGTCTGTGCCCAGATTCTCCATCCCAACGAAAGAGCTGGCGGGCCCCGAGGTCAGCCCACCCGCTCAGTCCAGTACAGGAGCCGCCGGCGTCGCTGGAGCCCTGACGTGTGGCCGTGGGGGTGCAGCTGGGCTGTTAGCGTCAGCTGCTCGGGCACTTTCACGGCGCCGTGTCACCCGAAGCACAGAGACCGTCGCAGTGATGGTTTCCTATGGGTCCCATGTTGACAAAGTGATGTTGTGGGTAGATGGGATTACCTGGAATATATTGAAATTAATTTTGCCTGTTTTTTAAACGATTTTATTTATGCATTTTTTAGAGAGGGGGAAGAAGGGAGAAAGAGAAGCATCAGTGTGTGGTTGCCTCTCTTGCACCCTCTTCTGGGAACCTGGCCCAAAACCCAGGCATGAGCCCTGATTTGGAAGTGAACCGAAGACCCTTTGGTTCGCAGGCTGGCACTCAATCCACTGAGCCACACCAGCCAGGGCTAATTTTTGCCTATTTTTTTAACCTTTTTAAAAAATGTGGCTTCTAGAAAATTTAAACTAACACATGTGAGTGACTCACATAATGTTTTCATTGGATGGCCATAGGACTTATTTTTAACTACTTTAACAGGCCTCAAATACTGATGATAATTTTGATATGGCTAGTTCTTTCTCATGAGAGCTCTTATATGGTAACTATTTCATCTACTCGTGTTAAAGTATGAGGAGGTGTGTGAACCTTCCCAAAGCACTATGGGTAGTTTGGCGAATTCCCTTTTTCTGGATGACAGGCAGCACGGTTGCCACCTAGAAGCAGGCCACAGCTCGATGGTGTCAGGTGCTGACTCCTGGGCCTACCGGTGCTGACTTTTGTCACACTGGTCAGTGTGTCACCCAAGAGAAGGTGGGCTGGGGGACCTGGGTCCCCACAGCAGTCCCTGGGCCATTCCAGCCCCGTTGCCATCCTCGGGCCCCCCACGCTGGTGTGAAAGACCCGGGTGGTCTAACTCTCAGGGGGCTGCTGGTCCTCCAAATCAGAGAGCCCCAAACCCTCAATTAGTATTTTATTTATGCAGCCTTCTCAGAGACCAGCAAACCTGTAGGGGGCAGGGCCTGTAGGGGTCCAGCGAGGACGCCGCACTGAGGGAACCGCCGGGTTAGATGGAGGACAGCAAGCGGCCCCTCCGTCGGCGTCTGCACCGCCCCCGGGAACCGTGGGAGGATGAGAAGTCCACGTACTGGGCACGACCGGTCGGGGGGAGCTGCAAGGCCGACGTGCAGACCCCTGAACGGTCCCGCCCACCTGTGGCGACCCCCCTGATCGGGTCACACTCCTCTTATGGACGGGTTATCTGACTGAATCTCCAAAATGCTAATGAGGCGAGCTTTACTACTGCCACCACTGCCTCCGCCCCCGATGGGGGACCTAAGGCTCGCAGAGCTGGGAAACAGACTCGTGGAGACAGAGGACAGGCTGACAGCAGCCATTGGGGAGGGGGGCTGGGGGGCTGGGTGAGAACGGTGAAGGGAGCAAGCGAAAACCAAACTCGAGGACACAGACAACAACCGTGTGGCGATCACCAGAGGGAAGGGGTTCGGGGTAGACGAGGGTGAAGGGGGATGAGTGGTGAGAGAGGGAGACTGGACTTGGGGTGGCGAACACACAGTACGATGTACGGGTGATGTGTTATAGAATCGTACGCCCGAAACCTATATAATTTTATTAACCAATGTTACCCCCATAAATTCAATTAAAAAAATTTAAACTAAAAAAAAAAAAAATGTTCTGAGTGAAATATGGTACCTCTGGCCTGATCTCGGTGGGTTGTCTTTCCTTACCAGAACCCTGTCCCCGTCGGGGGTGCTCGGAACACGGTAGTTATAACGGAGAGCTATTTGTAATGCCTTTCTCTTTCTTGGCAATTTAAATTAAAATGTCAACTTGAAGAACTGTTTCAGAAAAACACCAGGAAGCATTGTAACAGAGTGGGATTAATCAAGGAAAGAGGAATAAAGCACTCTCTTTAACATAGGGAACATCGCTGTTGGCATAAAACAAAGTCCCGGCGGAGTTAAGACCGGGACCAGACAGAGAGAGCAAATAGACACCAGCTCCGTGGGCCAGCGGAAGGGAGCGACCCACGCCATTGAACCCGGGCAGGGCCTTTCTCTGTGAGCGGCATTGCCAGTCACAAGCCTCCAAACAGACAAGGGTCCCCAAAGGCATTTTCCATTTCCTTTCGCTCCAAATCAGTGTGGGCACGTACCACTCAGGTGACATAAATGTATGACGAAATGCAACGCTGCGCTGGAGTCTGAAGACAGCACTCTGCGTGGCCCATTTCTACGGAATTCTAGAAAAGCAACATCATCGTGATAAAAGCAGGTGCGGGGTGGCCGGGGGCTTAGGGTCTGGGGCGGGGGGTGGGGTTAACTGGGAAGAGCCGAGAGGAAACTTTTCAGGGTTGTGGGAATGTCCAGAGCATGACGCTGCCGGCGGTTATGTAACTCCACGCATGTACCAAACCCACTCGAGTGTCCGCTTAAAATGGCTGGATGCTATCGGATGTCATTTATATGCATCTCAGTAAAGCCAATTTAAAAGGACATTCAAGAACTTGATAATAGCATTTCTATTCTTTTGTATCGGACTCAGACTAGGCCAAATGTGCTCACTCTTGGGCAACAGAAAATAAGGGCAGCTGAATTTCCGAACATGGAGCTGCAAGCTGTGAAATGTCGCCAGCAGCCGGCGTCATGGCACAGGCGCAGCCAAAACGTTCCCGGGCGGAGGCCGTCCAAGACACAGCTGTCAGCCTCTCTGGGCTCTCGGGCGCCCATAAAGTGGGTCATCTTTCAGAGCATCTGCGTCACTGTGGAGAACATGCTAGTAAATCAAAGACCAGCTGGATTTGTTCTTGAGTTGGCAAAACTCTGACGTGCTTGGAAGTACTGTTAATCCTTTCATTCACTGGACAGGCAGGGCTGGTCTCGCTGTCCTGGCGACCTTCCCTCGTAATCGGCGCTCCCCGTTGCATCGGTGGGGGACACACCTTCCGCGTTCCACCTGTGCGATTTTAAATCTTCAAAGTTTGCGATTAAGACATTTAAGACCAAATGTGTTTTACTGAGTGAACTAGAGTACAGAAGCAATTATTTTAGCCCATACAAAATCATTTTCCCCAAAATACTGAGTTATTAAAGAAAAAGCATTGTTCTGGACTGAATTCTCCAGGTCATTCTGCATTTGGCAACAAGCGAAGGAACACCAGCTTCACTGGGCCTTGACGATGAGCACACTTCCTGGCTCGCGTCCGTGGAATTCTCACGTTACAGAAGGGCTCCGAGCTGGCCCAAATCAGGTCTTAACAGTCTCAAGCCTGGTTTTCTCCCTCCGGACTCTGCCGACAGGGCGGCTCACCTTTCTACTGCTTCTCTCCAGGGTGCAGGACGGCTGTGGAGGTGTGTTTGAGCCCACCATTTCCTCATTAATTCCCTGAGCAAAGAGAAAAGGTTCCTTTGGGAATCCCTGACGTAAGGGCAATGCAAGACTTTCCCAGAAGCTCTTTCCTCATTGGTTCAAATTGGGTCACATGTCCAGTCACTGCAGAGAGGATGGACTGAGCCTTAGATAATCAGGCTTCCCTGCAACTGGAAATAGCTTCCCTGAGAAGACAAACTGATGAATTGTGGGGCAGGGCGGGGGCAGGGGTGTGTGTGTGTGTGTGTGTGTGTGTGTGTGTGTGTGTGTGTAGTGTGGGTTCTGTTCAGAAAGAGAAAGGGAGGAAGATGCTGAGTCAACAGCTAAAAAGATATACTAGTGTCTAATTTAAAATGTATGAGCTTTTTCCCTTGTTATAAAAGTTATATAGGTTAAATTTTAACTTTAAAAGAATATTTGTAGCCAAAAAGAAGAAAGTAAAACTCACCATTATTCCACTGCCCTATGAGAACCATTGATGAAATGATATAAACATACTTTTAAACAGTAAAATGAACATTATACTCTGCATACTTCTCAGCCAGTATGGCATAACAGTTGGCATAATGCAGACTGGGGTATCGACCTCCAGGTTCATCTTCTTACTGTGTGCAGGTCCTCGTTGGGTAAACTACTTCGCTTTTCTGTTGGCCCTTGAGCAATGCACGTGGGAACTGTTGGGGTCCACTTACACATGGAAAAGTGGACCCAAGCTGTTCATAGCCCAACCGTGTTTCCCATCCAAGTTTGGGAATCCACGAATGCCCAGGGTGGATGTCAGTGGTACACAGATTTTGGAGTGCGTGAGTTGTGGGCAGCCTAACTCCCACATTTTTCAAGGGTCAACTGTCGTTTGAACGGAGACCGTAGAGCCTGCAAAACCAGGAGTGCTCGCTGCCGGGCTCTTTACAGAAAAGGTTTGCTGGCCTCTGGGCTTCGCCATCAGACCTCTACTGGCTTGTCAAAATCTGTCATTTTGTCACCAAGTGACTTAACCAGTCTGGAGACCGGATCGGGAGAAAAGTGCGGACAGGAAGGCACGATGCTCCGTTAGTTGATCACTTAGAAACAGCTAAGAGCCGTGACTGGCTGTGCTGGGGGGCCATTACGGAGTAAGAGAAAGGCGACTGGAACACCCTCACCGTGACACCACAACACAGCGTGAGGACTCTGGACCAAGCAGTGATTCACGTCCAAGGTGGGACCATGGCACGGTGCAAGATGTCATCATGCTACTCAGAACGGCACCAGTTTAAAACTTATGAATTGTTTATTTCTAGAATTTTCTTTTTAACATTTTCGGACCATGGTTAACCACAGGTAACTGAAACTGCAGGAAGTGAAACCACCTATAAGGGGGGGACTACGATGCTAATGTCACTGAGTTTTGATGAAAATTAAATGAAATCACAGCATCTAACAGATATCATATACTCCATAGAAATTAGCCATTTTTATATAAATAATGTATAGAAACTACTTGTGAAAAACATTTTGATAACCAACAATATAATAATGTGTTATTATAATATACTAAATTCTTATCCTACATGTTTGGTATTTGTACCTTCTTTTCGGAGCAGTAAAGGTGAAGGTAGGTTTAAAAACCCTTCCTCGGGAGGTCTTAACCTGTAGAAGGTTAGCTCAGGGAGCAGCTTGGCAGGCACTGTTCAGTAAGGCACAGGTCAGCCTGCAATGGAAACGGAGACACAAAATATATCGTGACAAGGAAGGGAGACCTGTCTCCCTAACGCACACGCCCAGAGGCGAGGAGCCCGGCGCTGGAGGGCGGCTCTGCTCTTGAGACCTTCCAGGACCCGGGTTCCATTTGTCTTGTGTCTGCACCGTCACCTGTGATAGGTTGCACGAAGCAGCTGGTTCACCTGCACCTTCTTGTCCCGTCCTTCAGGAAGGGGAAGACCGTGAGCGAAGAGCAAGCCATTGCCTTTTTAAAGGATGAGACCCAGAACTATACCCGTGGTTGCCACCTTGATGGTGAGACCTTCGTCACAGGGCCACCCAAAGTTGAAAGGGAGGCTTGACGATGTGACTTTAGCAGGGCAGCCACGTGCCCAACTACATTTCAGGGAACGCTGTTTTCAAAGGGGAGAGGAAAAGAATGAATGGTAGAATCGATTAGCGGTCTTGCCTGAGCATCGTCATGGAAGCTGTTATTGTTCCATCGACTCTAAGACTATCGACTTTGAGACACATCCTCATCGTATTTATTGCTAAGGAAGAAAAACTGTGTTATTTAAACTATGACTCATTGCTTTCTTACCGGCTCAGTTGTAGGACACATCCCAATTTAAGAGATGTTAAAATATGAAAAATACGTGTCTTGCAATAGTAGAAATAAAACATTGAAAAGACTTAGGAAAAGAACGTGGTCTAAAGACACTCATTTTGCAGTCGTCTTCTGTGTTCTCTGTGTGTTCGAGTTTCCTTGGAGCAAGCGTAGGCCGGAGATATCAAGTGTTAGCTGACCGTCGCGTATGATGTTTAGAAGAGCTGCTTGGCCGCTATCGGTGTGAATTTACACGGAGTCTCATTCCTGTCACTGCTGGTGGAGGGACTTCCGGCTCCAAGGCTTGGGGAAAACTTGCCCAGGTTTCCACCCGATCTGGGCCAGAGCTAGAGTTGAGCTAAGCAGACAGGAGGGTCCAGACATGGCCAGGGCATCCGTCTTCTTGTTTCAACATCCAGTCATCCGCCAAACGTTGGGGGAAGCCAAGGCACTTTGCTTGGTGCCACCCCACAGTCCTGAGCTCATGAAGAGAGAGAGAGAAGCAGTATGTACAAGGTGGTCGGTTCGAGGACAGACGTCTGGCGAACAGAGGCCTGGATCAGAGTCATCAGTTCCCCCTGAGGTTAGCAAGGACCTCCCTGTGGAGGTGAAATCAGGACTGGGTGGGTCGAAGGGCCCTCCGAGCAGAGGTTACAGAGTGTGCGAGCTCATGGACACGTGAAGCCGCCGTCACTGAGGGAATGGCAACGTCAGGGTTCCTTTGGTTACGTTCCTTTGGTTACAGAGGGTTTGCTGTTCAGTGTTGTTTTGTTGCGCCTTACACATAAGCAGCAAACAGTGGCCTTGGTTTCACCCAATTAAAGAAAAGACCAACCCCAGGGATGGCCAAAAAGGAATGAACTGAATTTGTCTGGATCAGAGAGATGCTGGATAGACAGGCGCAAAATGATACCTTTGGTGCCACGCTTGCTCTGGAACTTAACATTAGTCTCTCTTATTGTCAACATAAGGTTTAAGGATTGAATAGATCAAGAAACAATCATTTGGATCCCACTTGCTTCGGCCACTTCTATGCTGATTTTCTCCAATGTAATAAACACACACACATACTTGACTTTTGAACACACCCATTTTTCCTTGTTTACTCAAAGCACTTTAGCATGCAGAACTGCTAATATTAGCCTAAGAGGAGAGTCTCAGTGCAGCAACCACATCTTGGTGGACTTGACCTGTTAAAAAGGCTGGAGAACCAAACATTTCATCCTCGGTTTTAAGATGTCAGTCCCAGTGAAAGTCCCAGGTCCAGTAAGGTCATCGATTCGGTAGCTTAGAACCTGGTCAATGACAATTCTGTGATATGCAGGTGTTTCTTGCCGTATATTGCTACTGAAATCTGCTTCTCTTGTGTAGATCACTGTTACAGATGAGGAAGTTAGTAATCCATCCTTTTTAGATCTGGTGAGAACTCCCCAAATGAGGAAGTGCACACTTATTCTTATGTTTGCTTGGTAAGTTTGCCTTGTGATGGATTCAAAAGCTTGTGTCAAATTTACGCTGCACCCCTTCCTTCCAGTGGGGTTGAAGTCGTCTCTTACTTGCTCCCCACTGTCTCCCGATGTCGCTGCAGGTTCACCAGCGCAGTGGTGTACCAAGGGCTGGTCATGCGCCTGGGCATCATAGGAGGCAACCTCTACGTCGACTTCTTTATCTCCGGAGTCGTGGAGCTGCCCGGAGCCCTTCTGATCCTCCTGACCATCGAGCGCGTCGGACGACGCCTTCCCTTTGCGATGAGCAACATCGTGGCGGGGGTGGCCTGCCTGGTCACGGCCTTCCTACCCGAGGGTAATTGTCTTCCAGCAGTGTGGCAGCTGGGAACTTGAAAAGAAATCTTACACTGAAAATAACCCAGCATATGGGGAACGCCCGTCCTTCGGAAATATACCATTGCATCCCAGTCCCGGTGCCGGGGACGCTTCAGTGGCGTGTCACTTGATTTTCCACTTGGTCCCAGGAAAGACTCTTGAGTGTCAGAGATTGGTTCCGCAAACTCTTCTGGTTTCTCCCTTTCTAGGTTCACGTGTGGGTGTGATTGAGTGAAATCTAGCTCGAGGTGATGTCACTTACTTTTGACCACCTTTATCGATCTGACTCGTGATAGCATGACCGGGCTCAAGGCACTTCCTGAGCATCGGCCACGTCACCGGCCCCGTGCGAACACACAGGGTACAGAGGGGCAAAGACACAGTTCTGGACTTCGACAGGTTCCCAACCTAGTAGGAGATCAAGACACTTGAGTACTCTCCCAACTCACTGGGAAGGAAATAGCAGAAGTAGTTACAAGATTTAGAAATAGCAGAAAAATCCTAGGAAAGAGGTGTGAGGAGTGATTCATCTGGGGGGAGTCGGGAAAGCTTCCCGGAAGGGCGGGCTGGGGGTGCGGAAGAAGGGACAGGGGGGTGCCGGGCAGAGCGGGGGTCTGCCAGTGACTTCTCCAAAGTGGAGTGTGGTTCCCGGGAGCAGGGGTCGCCTCCGAGGGGTCAGAACCAGGCGTTCTTGGTTGTCACTGTTATCCAGGTGAGGAACAGAGGGGTCATCTGTCACTGGTGGTGACCAAACTGTGCCGGGAGCTTGCTTACAGTCCCGTGAGCTTCGTGAGGAGATGCGGGAGGGGGTGGCCGCCTGTAGCTGCAGCAGCCTGGACGATGACCGTGAGGGAGAGAGGCTGAGAGCGCAGACTCAGGGAGTGGAGGTCCGGCCGGGATGGGGCAGGGTGGTTTTAGAGACATTTCCGGGATAGATTTTTCAGGAATTGATGGCTGGTATGGAGGTGGCAGGTGTCTCCAAACACACAGCGAGCACACCCCAGATGACATCTGCCACCACATACAGCAGTGTGGGACTCGGGGAGCCTTCAAACTACCCAGATTAATCACAGCAGGTTCATCGTTTCTGGGTGCGGGGTCGGGCAACAGGAGAGCTGGGTTCTCTGGGAGCCCTTTGTGTCGGCGTGGCAGGCTGTTTGTTTGTTTGCTTATTTGTTTGTTTGTTTGTTTGTTTCATTTTGTTGAGAATCCTCTGAGGACCAGGGAAGATTTGATAATCTGTGGAAGTCAAAACAGTCAGGTATTTGTAGATGGGTTTATGAAGTCCCCCAACATCGGGTGGAACCTATCTAAATACAGTTACAGAACCGCCTGTCTTTGGAAGAGGAGAGAAGGATGGAACGTCCTGTGTGTTATTGGAGTGGCTGGTGATCAGGGGCACTGACGAAATTCATTTCCCTCGGTTTCCCAGACTGTGTTACTTCCCTGCGGTTGCAGTAACGACGTTCCATGACCTGGGTGGCTTGAAACCACAGGAGTCTATTCTCTTGCAGTCCGGGGGCCTGGACCCCGGGGTGCCGCAGGCTCCAGGGGAGGACCCCTCCTGGCCTCTCCCCCAGCTCCCGAAGGTCACCAGCATTGCTGGCCCCTGAACAGTCTCCGCCTCCATCTTCATGTGACCTTTCTGCGTCTCTGTCTTAACCATCACCTCTACAGAGACCCTGCTTCCAAATAGGGTCACATTCTGAGGGGGACAGTGTTCAGCCCCCTGCACTGCGGTATTAACAAGTTCTAAGGGCTGGGGAGTCTGTGTAAGAGATATTGGCCAAAGCGTGTCTATCTGTCCCTGTTCATCATGGTCACTAAACCGGGATCAGGGGTTGAACCTGAACGAGATATTCATAATTCCTGTCCTCGGGGGTTAAGTGCAGGGTAAGTGGAAGGGGGACGTATCAGGAATGCAGGAGACCCCTCTTTTTATTCCGATTACTTTCGTAGCACGTGCTTTGGGGTTTAATTTAAAAATAGGGCTCCCTAAGACTCGGTCCTCTGTTCCCATCGCCTATGCAACAAGAACTGAGTGGTCACTGCGGGTGAAGCTCGGGAAGTGGCCGCCGTGCGGCCCGTCCGCTCAGGACGGCTGCCGTGGGCGCTGCCTCCGGTGTGACCCCAGAAAGCAGGCACAAGGCCAGACGGATGCCCAAGCCAGTGTGGACATAACCGGGTGGGCGGGGTCCAAGCCACTGTGTAGAGAACACTTCCGTATATTAGAAAATAGGAGGTATTTGCTTAGTCGGATCAGTTTTATTTTGTGGATGTAATTTCTCATTTTAAGCTTCAGAACTATTCTTAGCAATGTCGAAAAGTACCATAATTCGCTCTGTATAATGTGCATTTTTTAATCTAAATTTTTGAAGGAAAAATAAGGATGCACATTCCATATCCGTATAAATGTTTTCAATTCTTTTATTTACGAGTATGCATTAAAAGTGCAACTCTAGAAACCAATAATAGTGCCCACATGCAAAATCATACCCTGGAATACGATAACGGGTTTTGTTTCTAAATATAAATCAATAAATAACGGAATTTAAAACATTAAAATGGAAGATCTTTTTCCTGAAAGGTTGGGCCAAAATCACGGGAGCGCATCACGCACAGCAATGTACCGTGATGACTCCCATTTTGGACACATTTTACATACGTGGTCTGCAGATTCAGCTGTTTTGGTCGACACGTGCCGGCCGTGATGGGCAAGAGCGGGTTTCGAATCCCAAATGCGCCACGTGAGCGCCAGATCCTGACGGCTCCTCCCGGGGGCTGACAGCCCTTAGATCCGCTCGGAGGGCGAGCGGACTCGTTGCTGGGGCTTTCAGTTACCGTGGGGAGGACTGTCCCCTCAGTCACTCCTGACGTCACCAGCTGGAGAATGCTGGTTAGCCTTTTAGAGAAATCAGCTCTAAAATGGTCTCCAGGAGGCAGTTTAACTGGCTTTCCCTCCGCTACGCACAGCTTCTCAGGGTCTGAAGAACGAAACTGTGGGGAAAGGAAAGAGTTCTCTGGCTGTATGTGTCCTCATCCAAGACTCGCTGCTTTAGATCACGTTTTTGGGCTCTGAAGTCTGGAACGCGCAGAGCTTCCTGTAGCTCCCTCGTCTGCCGCCTTTAATTCGGGTTCCTCAGGGCGGCTCCGACGAACCTGGCAGCGAGGGTAAGCCTGTCTGTGCTTTTATTTCTCTGTAAGTGAAAAGTAAGTTGGTGGGTCCTAATTCACATACCTCTATTAGGGATTTTCACTAAGTTTTATTTCAGAACTCAGAACGGATGGTATGTTCAGAGGAGATGCAAAATTGTGTCTATTTAAAATCTTGCATTTACTCTTCAAAAATTGAGCTGTTGTTCCCAGTAACCCCTAGAAGCTTGCCCAAACCCCCGTTCAGAGGGGCCCTGTTTCTCGGAGTCTGCGTGACTCTGGAAGGCAGTTTCGGCTTCAGCACTCATTTTTAAATTACCTTGTGGTTTCGCTGTTGTTTTTTTGTTTGTTTTGTTTTTATCATTCTCATCACAAGATGCCTAATGTCACTCCACCATAAGTTCAGCACATTACTGGATGATTGAGAGAGTTCGTGTGACATTCACACCTCCATTACACTCTCTAATAAATTGTTTTTGCTTCGTTCTTCCGAGAGGCAGTGTGGTGCCCTCGGGCCATCTGTCACACCTCGCCACTCAGCCCCTGTGACCGTGTAAGGGCGGTTCAGCCCTGGCCTCCGCAGCTTGGCGTGAGTCGAGGGTCTTTCAGTTGAAGGTCGCCGCGTAGGACCAACCCTGTCTCCTCAAGGGCGTCAACGGGACAGCAGCTTCCGAATGACTTTCTGAATTCACTGGGTGCTTTTCATGGCGTGTGTGTGGTGCTTCCCAGCAAACTGTCCTAGCCTCAGCTGTAGACTTAGTTTGTCACTGCGGCTGTCCCCAGGACGGCCAGAGCGATCTCCGTTCAGTAGAGAAGCCTGTCGCGTGGGCACCGGCCCGGGGTGAGGACGTTACCCCCATGCTGGCCAGCAGCCTTCCTCCTCACAGCCCGAGAGCCGTGGGGGGTGCCCGGCCGGGCGGGGGCCCAGGGGATGGGCCCCGCTCCCACATTTTGTTCCCCAGCACCTGGCAACGAAGCCCCTGCTCCCCCAGGGAAGCGGAGGGTGCGTCTCCTAGTCCCTCTCCCTGGCTTTCGTGAGAAAGCGGAGTCTGAAGAATGCCCATGGACTTGGCGGCTGGACTTCGGGGCCAGAGCAGGCGGCGGCCCAGACAGCCCAGCCCGGCTGCGCCCACACCCTGGTGGGACTGTTACAGGAGCGCTTCAGGTGACCCGGCCCGGGAAAAACGTCGGTACGCCGGGCCGGTCTAAGCCCGGGGAGCTGGGGCCTCCCCGCAGTGGCCTGCCTTCCTGCACCCCCTTTGTCTCCACGTGCCCTCCCAGACGACTGGTTTCCGTAGTGGGCTTTGTCTTTTTTCATTGGTTGACTCTTCTGTAGAGAGAACATGCGTTGATCTACTGAACTCAATCCTCTTCTTCATCCTCCTCAGCCACTCCTACTTTTCTACTAAAAAAATGTATATGTTCAGGAAAGTGCGGTCGTTCCAGAGGACAAAAGGATCATTTAGTGCGGAGTGAGCCCAAATAAGCGTCGACTATAAAAGGGAACGGTTCGTCTTTCAAAGCTGGGGGTCAGGCGTGCGGAGCACAAGCTGCCCCTGCTCACACCCGACCGAGGCCATCGGAGAGGGGGCCAGACACTGCTGGGCTGAAGGACCCCAGGGCTCTAACCTTTTAGGACAAGAGTGGGTATTACTTCCCTTGAACACAAAAGCAGGAAGGTGTTTAAATAAAGAATGCCGGGTGCCTCTCACCAGAGAGCTTGTCCAGACAACCAGAGAAACGCTGAATCAGTTTATCTGTAGACAAATGAGTCACCTAGTACTTAAGAATCTGGCTCTTCTGGAGACTTCCTTGGGGAAAGTAGCAAGACTGGGCATGAAGTGAGGGAGGCAATGGGTGACCAGTGTAGCGATGAGGCGCGGCAGAGGTGCCCCCGCCCAAAGTCCCCCGCCCTCCAAGCCTTGCCACTCTCTAGGAGCCAAAGGCAGCTTGGTGTCGGATCATTCCCGGTCTGTGGGCGACGGCCCTCCTGGCTGTCATCGGTAAGGGGTAGGACCAGAAAGACCCTACGGGCACCGGAGGGCGCCGATGCTGTCCAAGGGCACAGGGAAGGCTATCCTCCAGACCAAAGGCCCGCGTGGCCAGGCCCTCCTAGGAAGGCCCTGCTGGGAACAATGTTGTCTCGTTGCCTTGCGGTGGCCGCCCGACAGATGGGTCTGGCGTCGAATTGCTGAAATCTGACCCTGCACAGAAACGCAGTCGGCACCCGGAAATGGGAGCCATCGCCCTGGTAGCGGTTATTGCTGTTGAAATTTGGCTGCGATGGTCAAAGGTTTTGATCATTTATGCCTAAAATTAGCAAGGACTCGGGGCTCAGAGAACACCAAGCAGGTGCCGTGCCTTGTTCTATGAAACTGTCCCGAAGGTGCACCCCTAACTCCCGCCTCCCCAACTCTCTGTGTTTCAGGAAGAGCATGGCTGAGGACCACGGTGGCTACCTTGGGGAGGCTGGGGATAACCATAGCCTTTGAAATCGTTTATTTGGTGAATTCGGAATTGTACCCGACGACGTTACGGTAATTCCAACATACGTGTGGTGGTTTCTCCTAGTGTTTTGAACTGACTCAAAGACCATGCAGTGGTTTCCTTAGCTCGATGACACAGTGCCTGGGCCAAACCCAGCCTTAAAGACGACGTGCTTTGAGCTGTGGCCTCTCCCCGCCTTGCAGCCATCCACATTTGTGACAGAGTATTTCCCCCGCCTGTCTCGTCGTACGCAGCCGTGGTTTGGCGAAAAGGCACTAGACTTGGAAAACCTGGCGGGTGCGCACATGCTTAGATGTGGCTAAATCTCTCTTCGTGGGCGTCCCCTGTCTGAAGGCGACCGCCCCGGTCTGCACCCCGTTCCACGTCTTGCCACGGCGAGCAGCTGGTTACTGCAGGACAGAGCAGCCGTGTGCCGGCCCGAGAGCACAGGAGCCAGCCTTCCCCGGGGGGTGTTCACGGCCCAGTCCAGCTGGGTGCCGGGCGAGCACGTGAGTGTCACCCGGGCAGCTGGGTGGCGAGAATGCTTCCGCCCAGCACCGCGCCGCTGCTCGCCAGCCTCGCGGGACAGGGGGCGGGACAGGGGACGAGGCACTCACCCACCTGTGGACGGCGGTGCCGAGTGCACACGGTCTGCTTAGGGGAGTGGCAGAGTGGTCGTTTTCTGAGTTCAGAACTGCAGGAGTGGGAAACAGGGTCTCACTTTCTTTGTTGCTTTTATGTCTGAATGCTTTGCATGTCTCCAAGTCATTTAAATAGCTTTTCATTTAAAGCCATTTTTTATTTCCTCCACAGAAACTTCGGAGTTTCGCTCTGCTCGGGTTTATGTGACTTTGGGGGGATCATAGCCCCGTTCCTGCTCTTCCGACTCGCCGCCGTCTGGCTGGAGCTACCGCTCATCATCTTCGGTGAGCACGCGCGCGTCCACGTTCTGCGCATCGTTCGCGTGTGTCCGTGATAGGCGCTTCATATTTTCATGGCGGCCCTTTCAGTTCTGAGGAGCCAATCCGACTACAATGAACTGTGACTCCCTAAATGTTTTAAATTGACTGGACATGGAAGGGCTGAGATGAGCGGTATTCAGTGTAGCTTTCTTTGTTGAGGTTCTCGGTTCAGTGCTTCAGAAGAACTCTTTGATGATGTTGGGAATAAGGAAATGCCAACGATCTTCACGAGGCCAAAGTAGACCTTCGGTCCGCTGAAAAGAAGCCTAAAGTCGAGCGACGTTTTTAAGTGTTCTGTATCTATCAGCGTCACCTCTTCATCTGCTCTGATGCTGAAAGCGCAGAGGACACGGACCCCTCGCACATCTAACGCAGCCTCTTCGAGGCCCCCCAGGTTCACCCCTCCTTCCTCCCGCTGCTCTTCCTAGAACCCGTGAAGGGGTAGGATCGTAGTGTTGGGAGGGACCTTCGGGTGAATCAGTCCAGTGCTTCTCACGTGCCCTTCCGCCTTCCTGCCCGACCCCGCCCCTCGCCCCTCCTCGGCAAGAAAGGATACAGGTTGGCGCTCCTGCGGCAGACTTGCCTCCGCCTCTCCTTGCTTTTCCACCCACGGCTCACCACTCGGACGACAGGGGACACCCCGAGTCCACGAGAACACACATGCGCGTAATGCAAAAGCCTAACGGTGCTAGGGACGGGAAAGCCAGCCTCTAACCGGTCGGCACCAGTGCAATCGGTAAAAGAGCATTTCAGATAACGTCCTGGGATCTGATCAGCAAGCCCAGCATTGATTCTGTAGCCAGAATGAAAAGGCAGAGTTCAGCCAAGACGGAGTGGTCTTGGAACCCAGTCCGTGGAGGGGGTGGTCCGTCCTGCCGTGTGTGCCGCTGAGCAGAACAGCGGTGCTAGAAGGTGGTCCCTGTCCTCGCAGGGAGGGCCGGCTGTCAAACACGGCTGTGATTGGGAACGGAAGCATATGAAAGGTGCTAGAAACAGATAACACAGACTCAAACCTCATCCATCCCTAATTCATTTACACATGCTGGTATCTGCGTTCCTGAGGTTCTTTACGTTTTTGCATCTTTACGGTGGGAATTCTGTAAAACGGTGTGCTGCTGCACCTCTCTTCCCAGCACCTTATTCAGCGGTGTCCCGGCGGTAATTGGAAATGGCGGCTGAGGGAGGTATTTACACCATGGCAATGGGCAGGTGCTGCAAATCAGGGCCTTCCTTTCTGGAGAGCTGGTCGGTAACTGTTCACAAGCACGCCACGAAGATAAGGTGTGGAGAAAACAGTGGAGGGCAGCGTTTCAGGAATTTCGACTCTGAAGAACAGAAAAAGGGAGGGTGGTGAACAGGCACGTGGGGTTGACAGGAGGGTCCTGAGGGATGAAAGACTGGAGTACGTCTCGGTGCCTCCCCCAGTGGGCTGAGGTACCGGAGAGAGGACTCATCACTGCAGTGAGGGGCCTAAAAAAGCCCCCAAGAGGCCGACCTTGGCAGAAGGGACAAGTGCTGCAGAGGCCATGGCAGAGGGGTGAAGGGGACTGAGAGGAAGCCGTGACGTTCTAGTGTCAGTGCAGGGACGCGGAGGGGACGCCTCTCTGGTGGCTTCCGTATTCCCAGGAATTGGGAGAGGAGGACGTTTCTGAGTGCTAGGCACTGAGTAGGCGCTCAGTAAATAATTGTCCAGTGGGTGCACGGATGGATGTCTGCCGAGAGTCCAGCGGCGCTGGGACTGCCCAGGGTTTGAGGAAGGGGAAGAAACGGTGGCAGAGGAAAGCTGTAAAGCTGGCGGGGTCACCCAGGGGCTGCTGCTGTCGAGGGCGAGCTGAGGCTGGTGAGCCGGCTGCTTCCAGACTGAACAGAAGGATGAGGGCCGGCCGTGTGTTCCCAGTGGTGATGCCTTCTCTGTTCCCTAGGTGTCCTGGCATCGGTCTGCGGTGGCCTCGTGATGCTATTGCCTGAAACCAAGGGCATTGCCTTGCCGGAGACAGTGGATGATGTAGAAAAACTTGGCAGGTACCGTATGAAACGCAGCACCTCCTAAACACAAGCAGCATTTCCAACCACTGGGGAAGGGATGGTATTGAGACAGTTCCATGCCCGTTGGGAGAAGAAGAATATTAAGTTCCTGGCTCACATCCTAAGCAAAGATTCAAAGTAGCTGTAAGACATTAATGTAAAAAGAAAAAGCCATAAGTAAATGCGTATTATTTTTTAAAGGTGGTTATGAAGAGGGAAACATTTCCAACCAAGGTTTTAAAACTCAGAAGCAATCTAAAGAAAAGGGATGGATGATTTGACACAGTAGAAATAAGTTAAGTGTGCATCAGTAAGCAAATAATTGTAAGAAATAATATATTTATAATATGGATTACTATACAGAGTAAAAGAGCTAAGATGTGTCTATCTGGAATGAAATGGGAAGGTTTTCAAGGTCAGATTACAAGTGAAAAGGCACTGGAAAATGCGTTACCGTATTTATTAAAAAATAAGACCAACAGGAGTTTCTCTCTGCAGCTAGATGAGAAGACAGTCGATAGAGGTGGACAGATGGATAGATAGATAAACAGACGGATGGATGATTGTGATAGAGACAGGTAGACTGACAAAAAGAAGTGAGGGTACTGGAAATATCAGGGGGGACACTTCGTAGAGTGTATGATTGTCTAAACTATGCTATACACTTAAAATTAGTACAAAATAACGTTGAATGTAAAACTGTAATTGGAAAATGAAAATAAGTCAATATTTTTAAAAAGCAACTGAGAGAATGAGAGAGAAAGAGATCGGGTTCTGGAGAAGTGTGTCTAAATGGTGTTCAGGGAAAGTTAATATCTAACCGATATATACAGATGAAATATATTTTTGTTATCCTAACAAAAATTTACATTACACCAGTCTAATTTTCTAGGTTCGAAATCTTTCACAGTAAAAAGCCAGGAAGAGAGGTTTCGACTATGAGAGTGTACAGGAAAACATCTAAAATAATATTATGTACTCTGTGGGGACAGAAACAGGTGGGGAAAGGGGGCAGAAGGCAAGGCATCCTTGTTATACTCTAGACACTTCAGTATTGATTTTAAAAAAATTTAAAACACATTGTCTTGTATTATCTGTGAAATGTTTTAAAGTAACTGAACAGTTAATCTCAAAAATAAAAATGACTCTTTTTCTAAATAATGACCTGGAAATTAAGGGTATGACTCTCTAACTTTTAAACAAATGTGTCAAAATATTTACGAAAAGACTGAAACGCTAGCAACTTCATTCAGTCTTTCCTCACTTGTGCGCTGGGAAGAGAGTAGGTAGACTTTCGTAGGTACCTGTGTGACTGATGGTTTCACACGTGTCATTTTATCTAAAGCGCAGTGATTCGGGGCAGAGGAGTTCTCATCCTCACTATTTTAGGTCCTAGGATATCCACGCTCAGATTTCGTAACTTTACCTGCGAGGCCTGAGGTGGATGCTTTCTGGTGCTCAGGCGTGACTCTGGTTTTGTGTAGTTTTATTATTTCATGCTGTATTCTACTTGATCATGGCTTTCTTCAATAGCAAGCATCCCCATGGAGGACTGGAAATTCCCCTCTCTTAATGCGGCACCCTCCCCCTTCCCAGAGGTAGACCACCCTTGCTAAGGGTCTCGCGGGTGTTTCACCAGACCTTTAAAATGTATACAGTGATTTCGCTGTCCTGTTTCTTGATGCTACTTTGAAACATAAGATGGATTAACCATCCCAAAACGTTCCTAAGAAAGGCTCACCGGGAACCGAACCAACAGCCCCCATCCCAGCGGCAGACTTCGAGCAAGACTGGCCAATCGGGTGGTCGTTTGTCCCGTGAAGTCACCCAAAAAGATCCTTATGCTGTTCGGAAGTGCTTGGGACGGGCTTATCCCTCACCCAAAGCTCTGCTTACATCTCACCCTCAGACAATGCTGCCAGAAGTTTGGGGTGAGGTGGGAGAGTGTCCTTAATCCCTGGCATTTTGTAAACTAAAACTAGGAAAAGAAATCTTAAAAGGTGTTAAAATGCTGTGAAGGCCCCCGAGTCTTGCTGCACCCAGAAAGCAGAACCCCCGCTGGGCTGGTTCTGTCATCACAGTTTCTCGGTTGGAATCGGGGTCTGGGGCCAGGTCAGGGTGGGGGGTGTCCAGGCCTGCCACCCCAATGCCAGCAGTGCTACTAGAAGATCAAGAGGAAGGAGAACACTCGAGAAGCTTAACTGAAGCTGGGGGGAATGGTGAGAACGGAAATGAGACCATCGTGCAATGAGATGATCAGACAGTCAGGCTAACTTCTCAGGGCTGATGTGTTTCAGGGCTGTTCTCGGGGAGAGCATCCCAGCCGGGACTGCAGGGTCAGAGGTCAGGAGTTCGAGGCTGCAGGTCGTGCCGTTAGGGCTTCTGGACTCCACCCCAGTCCGGATGCACACTCCTCCCCACCCCTCCCGGGGCCAGGGCTGCCTCGTGGCTCCTTCCGTTCCGCCCTGCGTGCTGCTGCTTGTTTGAACATCGGCAGCGGCGCATGCGTGCGTGACCCCCTAACCAGGCGGGGGTCAGCTTCTCAAACTCCTCCAGGAGAAGCAGAGGGCCCCGGGGTGATGCGAGGTCGGGACTCTGCTCCCGAGTGAGCCCCTGAAATCAGAGTGAAATGTCGGCAGGGGTGGGGCTTGGGAGAGGAGCCGGCAAGTAAGCCGCGTGCAGGGAAAATCAGCCTCCAACGGAGGAGGAACAGGAAGGCTTATACCGGCCCAAGTTCAAGTCACACAAACCGTTTCTCATTTTTCCTGTGTGTGTAACTTTTTGTAATTTAAAAAAATCTGATAAATTGTTAATTATGCCTAGTCCCTACTCTTGGAAAAAAAAATCTGGTAAAAGCATGATTTTACAGTTTTATAAGTTAAGCACTTTAATTGTATTCCGTAGATGTTAACTCTGGGGAAAAAAAAAAAAAAAAACTACTTTGCACCAAACCCGGGAGCATTTTCCTTCTAAAAGTGCACTTGATCATTGTATCATTGGTGCTGTTTTCTGTTGCTGCTGTTGACATTATCAACTCATTTCCAAACCCCTGCCACTCAGCAGAGCTTCCTGAGACTCCTGGCCGAGCCCAGCAGGGGTCTGAGAGCCAGTGAGCTGGGTGTGTGTGTGGGGGTGGGGGGCTGGGTGGCCTCTGGGCTGGGTTTTCCATGTGAAGTCCCGCCTGGGTGTCGGTCCAAACCAAATACACTGTTGAGCAAGTAATGAGAAGACTTTCTCCCAGCCTGTGGTTTAATCTTTAATGAGGGCTTTCTCTTCTCTCCTTTGTTTTATTAGTCCACATTCCTATAAATGTGGCAGGAAAAAGAAAAGCCCAGTTTCCAACTCCCACCTTTGAGGCCCCTGCCAAGGACGAGAGGGAGGAGCCCCTCGGGCGACCCCCAAGGACCCGGAGTGCCTTGCAGAGACGCGTGTGCCCACTGCTCCAGCTGCTCGGCGCGGTGCAGCTCCACAAAGACATTCACACTATCCAGAGTATTTTTCAAGTGACGTTGGAGAAGAGGTTTTTTTCCTGACCTCGGAACAGTGCCTCTGACCCACCAGTTACAGAGAGAGAAGAGAGGCCCCCTTGCAATTCCCCTGACAACTCCATCAGGAAAAGCGCCCAGAACCGGAACCCCCAAAGCTGACCAAGGAACTGAGGCTTGGGCCTGAGCGTTCGGAAGGCTCCTGATGAGGACACGGTGGTTCCACAGGGGAGACCCTGGGACCGGCGGGGCCGAGTCTTCGCTCTCCCTTCTCACCTCGAGCTCCGGGAGCCCCGGCAGCGTTGGGGTTGCAGGCGCATTCAGGCCTCGTTCCGCGAATCAGCACCAGTCAACCGAGGAACTGATTATTGTAAAGCCAGGTTGGGTCCCAAGATGCCGGGGGTAGTTTTGGTCCTCATGGGTGGACACCGGGAGCGACATGTTCTTTACTGAACAAAACCCGTGGGTTGGCAATGATTTCAGGGGCTGTAGGACTTTAACCGTAAAGGGGTGTTTATCATGTACGTGTGAGTTCAGTTCTCTGATGGTGCCCACGGTCAAGAGTGAAAAACACGGACGGTTCTCCTTCTACCTGGACACTTCACTGGTTTCAGCGAGTAGCTTACATTTTAATGTAAAAGAAAAGTCAATTATCTCCATGCTTAGAAGAATTAGCAGAGACTTTATAAGTGACCGTGTCGATGCTAATAAGGGATTTGGTCTTTCTTTTTTTGTGACTGAGACTTTGAAGTGTGGAGCCTAAATACACCCACGCTGTCTTTTTCCGAGGTTCTGCCTCAGACGTCTGCCTTCTTGCTTGGTGTACTTCCAGATTCAGTATCTACCTTACGCAGAATTTTTTTAGCGACTTACTCTGTATGGACAGGCCAAACGGGCACCAAAGGGGAGTCTCGCCAACGGGGGAAATCTCTCTGTGAACACGTGACAGGGCGTGCAGAGTGTGTGCTGACTGCAAACGCAGCCCTTCCACGCCCCAGGCACGTGGGAAGCGAGCCCGAGTGCCCTGTCTCCCGACGGAGCGGACTCGGCTCCGTCGGGGGCCCCGCTGCCCTCGCTGCCCCCTCGTCCGCTTTCTTTGCGTTTCCCTTTGCTGCAGGGCGACCGTCACCTTTCAACGTATTTTGAGTTGAGATGTTGGTTCTGAGAACAATAAACATTTTAAATTGTCAAGAACACTCAGTGTTTGCCCCTTCTCTTCCTTTGGACCACGGGGCACACTGTGAAACACTATTCCTGCGTGACAGCGTGCGCCGCACACCGGGGCGGCCGGTTCGTGGTGGAGATTGTGGGGCCCGCCTTCCACATACGGCCGTCCCTCCACTGCAGGCCCTCGGCACCTTCCCTAGACCCGTACGTGACCCAGATGACCTCCGGGCCCGCAGCCGGCTTGCGTTTGCACTCCCATTGCCGGGCTTGCTTCACGATAGATACACGGCTCCCTGCCCGCGGTCCCCTGGGCCGAGCATGACTCCCTGTCCTCGGTCCCCTGGGCCGAGCACGACTCCCTGTCCTCGGTCCCCTGGGCCGAGCACGGCTCCCTGTCCTCAGTCCCCTGGGCCGGTGCACAGCTTCCTGTCCTCGGTCCCCTGGGCTGGTGCACGGCTCCCTGTCCTCGGTCCCCTGGGCCGAGCACGGCTCCCTGTCCTCAGTCCCCTGGGCCGGTGCACAGCTCCCTGTCCGAGGTCCCCTGGGCTGGGCTCGAGTCAGACCGTCAGTGACAGGTTTCACTCCCAAGAACAGAATTTGTTCTCGTGACTCCCCGTATGTGCTGCAGGTTTGAAAACATTCTTCTCCGTGCCAGAAATAAAGACCTTAAAGACACACGTCAAGCCGCCTTTCACCGACGAGGTAAACGCAGGGGCGACCTGTGAGGACCTCTTGAGGGCCTCGCAGGCTTCTCACCCCACATGCAGCTCCTCCTCACGAGAAGGAGCGAGATCCCACGGCTGTTCGTCCTCCACTGGTTAAAACCGGTCGGATGAACCAAGAACGTGCAAACAATGAAACTCACAAAATCAAAGTAAAGACAGAGTTTATTTTCAACGTATGTCATCTCTGTGTTTGTGGCCTCCTGTCACAGAGCCCAGCAGCCCGTGCACGGGAGACATTTACCCACAGTCCTGCACGCGTCGAGGCCTGGCAGCCGATGGGAGCCAAGCGCAGTGTCTCGGTTCGACTGCTGTCCATCATGTTTCTGAGCACGCTCAATTCCCGGCCCATGCTCCAGCGCCCGGCACGTGGACGCTCCCCTCAGCCTCCCACGCAGCTAATTGCTTCTCATCACTTCTTCGATCCAGCTGACAAACTTGGACACACGGACGTAGACCCCAGGCTTCCCGGGGCGTGCACAGCCAAGACCCCAGGAAGTGACGCCTTGTAAAATGTACTTGTCCTTCTCGAAGCAGACCAGAGGCCCTCCGCTGTCACCCTGTAGGAGGGGGGGAAAGGCCATGTGAGGGTTGAACCAGCAACCTCTCCCGATGGGGTCTTCGGCTTCCCAAGGGGAAGATTTTTGAGTGTTGGAGCCCTCGGTTCCCATCAGAGAGGCATTTATTCGCCGATTACTTGAACATCGGCTGTGCTAAGTGAAGCGTATGCACCAAAACCACATCGACTGATGTTCGCTGGGGAAACAGTTCCTCGTGAACCCTGAACTCCTCCCTTCCTGCCTTGGGGTGTCTCCTGGGCAGAGGCACCCTGAGAACTGCTCTGTCCAGGGGAAGCAGCTGGTCCTCTCCAGCTTCCTCTCCAGCTTTACTACTGGGTAGGCCGCCCCCAGTCCCGCCCACCAGGACTCCGGGAAGACACATGGGCGGAGACAGAGGCGGGACCTCACCCCTCCCTCACAACCTGCCTGGAGCTCAGGGTCCACACAGCCATCTCAGGGGCTCTGAGTCAGCATTCGGGGACACAGCCGAAGGGCTGCTGGGCACCCCTCAGAATGCCGCCTTTGGTTGGCAGACCCCTCTCGGATCTGCTGCCTCGGGGCTGGAATGTGCAGGGGCCCAGGCAGGCCAGCACAGGGCGGCCACGCTCCGTTCTTTCCTCACCTGGCAGCTGTCCACGCCCCCCACCAGGAGCCCCGCACAGAGCTCCGTGGACCTGACCCTCCCGTTCAGGTGCTCCTGGCGGTTGCACACTTTGTTCTCGATCACCGGCAGCTGGGCTTCCTTGAGGAGGCCGGCGCCGTAGGTGCCTGCGTTTACAGAGATGAAAGACACGGTTACTGGATCCAAAACGTGCACACAGGGAAAGTTCCAGAACAGCAGAGCAGTGATGCTAGACCTCTTGTTTGCCCCTGAGACTGCACAAGGGTTAGTTCCTAACGATACTCAAACTCCTTTTTCCTGTTTGACCCTTGAGAGGGTCAACATTGTACAAGATTTCGTGGTCTCAAGTCCTAGGTTTAGTAATCAGGTCTTCTGTGTGGGGTTGGGGTTTGTTTGCATTTGCATGTTTTCTTTCTTTTCTCTTCTTTTCACTATAAAGAGGTTTGTTTGGTTTTTTTTGTGTGTGTGTTTTTTTTTTTTTTGTAAAGAAAGATTGAGAAATACAACTGCTACTATTTTATATATTCTCTTTCAGGCTTTTTTTAAAAATACATTTTATTGATTATGCTATTACAGTTATCCCATATTTTTCTCCCCTTATTCCCTTCCACCCTGTACCCACCCCCCACCATGATTCTCCCACCTTAGTTCATGTCCATGAGTCGTACATATAAGTTCTTCGGTTTATCCATCCCCATACTATTCTTAACTTCTCCCTGCCTATTTTGTATGTACCATTTATGCCTCTTATTCCCTGTACCTTTTCCCATATTCTCCCCACGCCCCCTCCCCTCTGATAACCTTCCATGTGATCTCCATTTCTGTGAATCTGTTCCTGTTCTAGTTGTTTGCTTAGTTCGATTTTGTTTTTGTTTTTTAGGTTCAATTGTTAATAGTTGTGAGTTTGTCGTTATTATACTGCTTGTATTTTTAATCTTTTTCTTAGGTAGTAAGTCCCTTTAACATTCCATATAACAAGGGCTTGGTGATGATGAACTCCTTTAACTTGACCTTATCTGGGAAGCACTTGATCTGCCCTTCCATTCTAAGTGATAGCTTTGCTGGAGAGAGTAATCTTGGATGTGGGTCCTTGCTTTTCATGACTTTGAATACTTCTTTCCAGCCCCTTCTTGCCTGCAAAATTTCTTTTAAGAAATCAGCTGATAGTTTTATGGGAACTCCTTTGTAGGTAACCGTCCTTTTTTCTTGCTGCTTTTAAGATTCTCTACTCTTTAATCTTGGGTAATGTAATGATGATGTGCCTTGGTGTGTGCTTCCTTGGGTCCCACTTCTTTGGGACTCTCTGAACTTCTTGGACTTCCTGGTAGTCTATTTCCTTTGCCAGATTGGGGAAGTTATCCTTTTTTTTTTTTTCCAAACAAGTTTTTAATTTCTTGCTTTTCCTCTTTTCCTCCTGGCACCCCTATGATTTGGATGTTGGCATACTTAAAGTCCCAGAGGTTCCTAAGCCTCTTCTCATTTTTTCGAATTCTTGTTTCTTCATTCTGTTCTGGTCGAATGTTTCTCTCTTCCTTCTTCTGCGATCCATTGATCTGAGTTCCATTCTCCTCCCCTTAGCTGTTGGTTCCTCTTATTTCACTTTTTATAGCCTCCACTTTTTCCTCTATTTTGTGACCATACTCAGCCATTTCTGTGAGCATCCTGATTACCAGTGTTTTGAACTCTGCATCTGATAGGTTGACTGTCTCTTTGTAACTTAGTTGTAATTTTTCTGGAGCTTTGATCTGTTCTTTCATTTGGGGCTTTTTTTCCCTCCATGCATCTGTTATGTAGTAAGGGGCAGAGCCTTAGGTGTTCACCAGGGCGGGGCAACCCACGTCACTGTGTTGTGTCACTGTGTGTGGGGGAGGGGTCCAAGAGGGAACAGTGCCTCTGGCTTAGCTCTCCATTGGCTTTCAGTCATTTCCCCTGCTACCCACAAGCAAACTGGGCCCATCTAGTGCTGATTTCCGGGTGGGTGGGTTTGTGTACATTGTAGGACCCTGTGAGTCTCTCCAACGAATTCCCCTGTGAGGCTGGGAGTTTCTCCCGCTGCCGCAACCCCCACAGGTCTTTACATTCAGAGGTTTGGAGGCTTTATTTCCCCACGCTGGAACCCTGGGTTGTGTGGTCTGTCTCGCTCCATGGTTGTTCCCTGGGTTTAGCTACACACGAATGTGGGACTGCCCAGTCCACCAGCCACCTGCCCCGGTCCTCCAGCTGCTGCCTAGACACAAGTCCTCTCTGCCCGGCTGCCCGGCTCCGCCCTTCCTACAGGTCTGGATGAATGTTTCTTCTTTAACACCTTGGTTGTCAGGCTTCCATTCAGTTTGAGTTTCTGGAAGTTCTGGTTATTTTTTGTTTTTAAATTTGTTGTGGTCCTTCTTTTGGTTGTGAGGAGGCAAAGTGTATCTACCTACACCTCCATCTTGGCCAGAAGTCCCCTTTCAGGTTTTTGATATGCTTCTTTGACTACTTCTACCTTGTTGAACAATTTTATACCCTGATGTTTTCACTCAACATTATATAATAAGGATTTCGTTACAATGTTGCAATCTTCATTATTATTATTATTATTTTAGTGGGAAGGGACTGCTTAGTGGGTATGAAACTTCCCTTTGGGGTGAGGAAAACTTTCCAGACATTGTGATGTCGATTGCACAGCACTGTAAATGTGCTAAATGCCAGTGAATGGTGCTCTTCGGAAATGGTAAGTTTTGTTATATGTACGTTACCACAACACTTCAAAAAGAGTAGCTGTCATTTACTGGGAATTAACTTTCTCAGGCATGAGCTCATTACATGATGTGGCTGATCGAATCCGTCTCTTGGGCTCTTCTGAAACTGGCACGTTTGTGGTTCCCGCTGCCAGTCGAGGAGCCTGAGGCTCGGAGAGTGCGTAGCTTGTCCAGTCTCCCGGCGAGAGAGCAGCGAGGCTGGGCTCGGAAGCTGGCTTTGTGACGTCGTTGCCCAGATTCCTCACTGCCACGCTCCTTGGCTCCTGCAGCTGTTTCTAAGTTTCTGCATGTTTGTTCCTATGCTTTCCTCGCGTTCCTCAGTATTTTCTTAAGTCCAAATTCCCAGAAATTACACAGACATATTTATGGCTCCCTCTAAAGATTGCCAAATTATTTTCTAAAAGGGGGTGGCAGTGTCAAGTGTCACCAGAGACAAAGTCACTTCAGCATATCCCGATGGGTATTTAATGTTTTAAAATTATTTTCTAATAGAATAGGTGGAAATTGTCCTAACTCATTTTTTAACTTCTATTTCTTGTTTTATTCATTGTATCTCTTTTTGGGGGTGAAAAACTGCCTTGTTTTTAACTTGGGCAAGTGGAGATAGAGCACTGGCAAAACTGCCAGAGAAAATTCAGTTTTTCCGAATGGACACACCCAGGTACGCCCACAGATCGCGCCGTTTTCCAGCTTTGCAAGCCGAGTTTCACCAGAGGTTTGCAGAAATCTTCGCTCTGCGAGCACGGCCCAGCAAGGGACGCGGTGCCATCTGTTCTCCAAAGACCTCGGCTAACTTGGTCCAGTCGTCTCTAGACGGGCGAGCCTGGCCTGCAGCTGCCAGGAGCTGGGAGCGGGGCCGCCACGGGGAAGGAGGGCTTGTCCCAGCCCGGCCCGTGGAAGCGCTGGGCGGGCGGCGCACCCCTTGGACGGGGTAGACGCGTGGCGGAGCGGCTTTCTCAGCCATCGGTTCACCTTCTCCCCAGGGGTCCTGCTCTGGCTTCTGCTTTCTGAGCAGGACAGACCCTCTGCTGGGGCTTGAAGCAGATGTGCTGTGTGGATGTGCTGCCATCCTGTGGCCACAGCGGAAATGGCATTTCCGGGGCCCGGAAGTGACTTTGGGACCCGAAGCCCTGAAGGGGCTGCGCAGGGAGGGGCGCAGGACCCCATAAAGTGCCTGTGATTGCTGACAGCTCGCTGCCAGAATGCGCCCCTTCTGTGCCACAGGCCTTGCTTTGGGACGCAGAAGTTGGGACAGCCTGAAGACAGAAGGGGACAGCAGGAGAAGGCTGGCCCCACACCAGGAGCTGAGAGAACAGGGCTGGTCCGAGGTCATTGTTGACATGGAGGAAAATTCTAGACACCCCGACTCAGGCTCCGTGACACCCCCTGGCCCGAGGACTCTGCTGAGGGCTGTTTTCTCCGGGGACATGCGAGCTTGGCCGGGAGGGACGAGGCGGCCCTGCGAAGGGGGCACTTAGAAGAGTGTGGGTGGTGGGTGGGATAGAGACACAGCCAGTGGGCTGGGGGCGGGGGGGGGGCGGGCCTGGGTTCCCTCAGGCTCCGCTGCACACAGACTCTGCAACGGTTACTGGTGACCGTGACGGTGATGGTGGAGATGCTGATGTTGATGGTGGTCGAATGGTGATACCAGATGGTGGTGATGACGTTGGCTGTGGAAGCACAGCAGCTGCTGATGTGCCGACTCCCAGGCACCGAGCACTTCCTGTGCGTCATCTTCATGCCCACACCAACTTTGTAAGGTGGTGCAGGTGAGGAAACTGGGGCTCAGAGAGACTAAAGCACTTCCCGCTGTCACAGGGAAGCCGATGGAGCCGGAACTCACAGCCAGACCCGTAGGATTGTAGGGCTGCTTTAACCCGCCAGTGGGCTTTGCAGCTGGCTCAGAAGTTGCTCTCTGGACTTAATCCAATCTGCGTGGGGTGCTCTGCTGCTTGCAAGAGAGAGTCACGTGGGAGCCACGACACCCCGTCACTGACAGGACTTAGCGGTGCTCGGTGCCTTCTCCGCACTGTCTCCTTGTTCCCCCAATTCCCTGTGGCCCACTGTCCACTGAAGAACACGTTCGAAAGGAGTTCGTGACTTCTCTAAGTGCCAGCCACCGACACGTGGGCGCCAGGGTCCTGACTTGGGTCTGCCTGCCCCCTGGACCGCCCACAGCCGCCCTGAACTACTCTTCATTTGCAAAATGGGGGCAAACATGTCGAATCCACAGGCCTTAGTGGCATTTAAATATTTAAAAATGCAAAGAGCGGACCAGCGTGGCACATGCACAGGGACACTTTATCAGCCATGTCGCCCTTTACGCCTCCCCTGTGTTTACAGGCTCCAAGAGGCGCAGGGGACCGTGGGGCCCCCAGGAGGCGAGGGTTTTGAGACAGCAGGGAAAGTGCAGAGAGAAGGACAACAAGTTCGACATGATCAAGAGGGGCAGTTTTCCACCTCTTTTAAAGCCTTTCTTCCAAGGAGAGCTTACTCGAAAGGCTGATGGATGGGGGGACACAGTTTGCGATGCCAAGTGGAGCAGAGGTGGGTACGTACTCGCTGTGCCCAGCGAGTGGCAGAGCCGGGCTGTTTCCCGGGACTCCGGGCTCACCGACACCCCTGAGAAGGTGAGGCGGAGACCTAAGACAGCCTCAGTGTCCCAGGCCCGAACCTGACTGATGTCATTGGGATCAGGGCCCGCTGCAGGGAGAAGACAGGGTCCCGCTGAAGGGGGACGGGTGTGGGACCCTGCACAAAGGCTTCCTTTCTCACCCGTACCCCACTGAGTACCTACGAGAACGGGGGTCTTTCCTTCTTTCTCTCCCGGCTGTCGGGCTGCCCCAGCCCCACCCCAGCTGTCGGGCTGCCCCGGCCCCAGCCGTCTCCACACGTACATCAGACCTGCGGGGGACCGGGGGATTCAGGGCTAACTCCTATTTTAGTTGCTGTCTCACACCCTGCGTGGGAACTCGGTGCGGCTAACTGCGCACGAAAAATAACCTCGCAGCTTCGTTTATAAGCTTGTGTCGAAGCCTCCTCACCTGGGAGTGCAACATCCATGTTGAACTGATGGGCTAAGAAGGAGACTCGAATAATCACCCGCCCTCCCCCGGCCCACGTCCCGTGATGACCGACTGTGGAGACCTGGGCAGGCGCCCAGACAAAGTCAGGACGGTGGACCTTGCTCATGGATAGGAGGTGGTTCCGACGCTCCCTTTGTCGTGCAGGCAAAGGGAGTTCAGCTCACCTTGGGTGTCTCCCCAGCCGGTGATGTAGCACACCGTTCGGTCAGCGACCACGTAATCCGGGGATGGCAGACAAGCCGGGATCACGTTGTTGGTGATGATGGCAGGGCTGAAAGGAAAACGGCAAACGTGACATGCGACCGCTCTGCTGGGGGACTCCTGCCAGGCATCCGTGGGTCTCCCGCAACATGCCACCACCCCGGAAGCCCCAGAGTGCTCCCCGGGGGCACCTCCTCGAGGCACCGGCACAGTGCACCAGGGCAACAGCTGTTCACCCTCACATTTGCCCCTATAAACGACCGCATGGTGTGTTGAGAAGGCGTCTGTGTGGACAAGAAACCCGAGGTGGGAGGCGGGGTGACGAAGGCGCACTCCGTGTCTACTCTGCACACAGTCACCGTGCTGCACCAAGCGCACGCTTTCGTATCAGCTCAGTCCACAGGTGCGCCTCAGTCCGCAGGTGCGGACCTCAGTCCGCAGGTGCACCATCCAGCCGAAAGGCTATCACCAAGCAGTAATAGTAGCAAATACTTCGTGTGACCGTGGGCGAGCCTCCCGTCCTGTGGGCGCTCGGTTTCCTCAGCCCTGAACGTGGTGGTGAGAATGCAACAAGACGCTAGGTGCCGAGTGAAAGAGGATCAGAAACGTTTGCATAAGCAAAATGGTGTTGCGTTCCAAGGGCCTTTCCCTGTCGTAGTGTTCCAGGGCTTCTTAAACACTCGAATGCTCATCTTCAGACTTGACTCTACTTTAGCAAGTTCAAGGGGAAAACAGATGGGAGACGAGAGATGCCCTCATCCGACCACGAGTCTCATCACCGCTGCCAACTTTGAAGCAGACACACCCTCTCGGAGTCTCCGGAACAGACCCTGCCTCTCACTCGGGGTGACCCACACGCCCAGTGGGTGCCCCTGATGGAACACCTGTGCCTTAGGGTATAGGGGGCATGGGATGGGTACTGCGAAGCTCAAATGAATCAGCCTTGCCGAGACACTCCCAGAACCCCAAATTCACTAAACCACTTGTTCAGGCGATCAGGCGGCCCGGGATGGCCCTCGAAGGACCGTGTGGGAGCAGGGCGTCGGCTACTCTCTCGGGCTAAGCCAGGACGGCCCTCTCCTTCCTTCCTGGGGAGTCCACGCACCCCAGGAAGTCAGTCCTCGGTCGGCCAGCCCGGAGAACCCGGGAAGAGTTTCTGACCAGCCCCAGCAGGGCGGCGTTTGGAAGCCTGCCCGCCGGCCTTGTGCCGGCCTGGCCCCTCACGGACACTGCCCTCGCTGTCCTACGGTCGCCTGGGACCGTCAGACTCGGCCCCCCTGCTCAGAGTGTCTTGATGACTGTCCCAAATGTGTTTGTTCTCAAAAGAGCTGTCTGTTCACTCAGCCGTCCCCACCGGGCCCTGTTTGCCAAGGCTGCTACCTTAAAGCAGCCTGCACGAATGTATCATTTTGTCAGGCTTCCCAGGAAAACCCCGTTTCAGCAGGAAAAAGGAAACCAAAGAGGAGAAGTGCTTGCGTCTGTGGACTGCGTGTGTGTGTGTATGTGAGGTGACGTTCTGGTGTCTTTAAGTGCTTTGAAATCCACAGTCCCTTTGGGTTCCCCAGATGTGTTACCACGTGGGGAGGAGAAGTGTCCACCCAGAGGAACTGGACAGGACAGCTCTCCGACGGTGGATGTTCATCAGCTGACCGTGCACCTCGTGTGAGAGCACTTTAAGGGTAACCGCGTCCCTCACAGTCCGACTCCCTCTGTTTGCACACCAGGGCACTGAGCCCCGGGGCCTCTTCGTCAGGACCACAGCGAGTATGAGGCGGAGGAGCCGGGCCCAGCGCTTCTCACTTGAAGCTCACTGGGCTTCCCGGATTCCGTGTGCCTTTCCTGTCCTAGGCAGTGGCTCCCCTACGCCTCTGTCACAACCCACGACACCTAGACAGGGATGAGGGAGCTCATTCCTCCTGGGGCACCAGTGCGGGGCCAGGTACCTGCTCAGCTTCAGCAAGGCAATGTCCGCCCGGTTGGGCCCCGGGAACAGCCTCGCCACGTCTATCTGCTGCACATCCGGTCCTAGAATCTGCTCTTCGTGGGCACCCAGGATGACCTTGTAAGACGAAGCCCGTGGGGACCTGGGGAAGACAGTGACATCAGCAGCAAGACAGGGGCTGGCCCCTTCCTCGGGTGCCCTTCTGAGCCGCGGACATTCGCCCCGCCCCCCACCAGGCGATCAGTTTCCTCTCATGGCGAGAGGGACGGGCCACCCTTTGCCTGAGCCTAAGGAAGGTTCCCAGGGGTGCCCTGGGTCCATGGAACCGACAATGAAGTTGGCACAAGGTCAGACCCCCTGTGAGGGGAGACTCGGGCGGTGCTATGCCTGTGACCACGTGCCACTCTCTGCTGCCCCCCCACCCTCCTGAGCTGGCCCTTTCCTCTCTGTCTCTCTGCAGCAGCGCCCCCGTTCTCTCCCACTCAGGGGCTGCAGTCTCGGGCTTCTCACACCCACTCCCTGGTCCCAGCAGCACTGCCACAGAAGGAAGGGGAGGAGGGGACAGGAAAGGACAGAGGTGGGACGTCTACGAGACAAGTCCTCACGCCAGCTGTGCCCGAACGTACCTCTCCAGGCAGTGGGCGGCAGTGAGCACCCACTGTGGGGCGATCAGAGCGCCTCCGCAGAAGTGCTGTCTGAACCTGGAAGGGAGACACGCGCGGGCGTCCGTTTCAGTCTGCTGGTTCGGGCCACAGAAAGCCCGGGGAGCGCCCCCTCCATCCTGGCCCTGCTGACGCTCCTACAGGAGAGGCTGCAGCCCCCGCCCCCCACCCCCAGGATGGTGGCAGCTGCGAGTTGTGCTGCAGTTAGGGGTGTCCCAGAAGGTCCCATCCACAGCACTCTTTTTTTTAAATATATTTTATTGATTACGCTATTACAGTTGTCCCATTTCTCCCCCATCATTCCCCTCCACCCTGCACACCCCTCCCACCCACATCCCCCCCTTTAGTTCATGTCCATGTGTCATAAGTTCTTTAGCTTCTACATTTCCCACACTGTTCTTGCCCTCCCCCTGTCTATTTTCTACCCACCGTCTATGCTACTCATTCTCTGTACCTTCCCCCCTCTCTCCTCCTCCCACTCCCCTGTTGCTAACCCTCCACGTGATCTCCATTTCTGTGGTTCTGTTCCTGTTCTAGTTGTTTGCTTAGTTTGCTTTTGTTTTAGTGTGGTTGTTAATAGCTGTGAGTTTGCTGTCTTTTTACTGTCCTATTTTTTATCTTCTTTTTCTTAGATAAGTCCCTTTAACATTTCATATAATAAGGGTTTGGTGATGATGAACTCCCTGACCTTGACCTTATCTGAGAAGTGCTTTATCTTCCCTTCCATTCTAAATGACAGCTTCACTGGATAGAGGAATCTTGGATGTAGGTCTTTGCCTTTCATCACTCGGAATATTTCTTTCCAGCCCCTTCTTGCCTGGAAGGTCTCTTTTGAGAAATCAACTAACAGTCTGATGGGAACTCCTTTGTAGGTGACTGTCCCCTTATCCCTTGCTGCTTCTAGAATTCTCTCCTTCATTTGAATCTTGGCTAATGTAATTACAATGTGCTTTGGTGTGTTCCTCCTTGGGTCCAACTTCTTTGGGACTCTCTGAGCTTCCTGGACGTCCTGGTAGTCTATTTCCTTTGCCAGATGGGGGAAGTTCTCCTTTATTATTTGTTCAAGTAAGTTTTCCACTTGTTGCTCTGCTTCTTCCCCTTCTGGTACCCCTATAATTGGGATGTTGGGACATTTAAAGATGTCCCAGAGGTTCCTAAGCCTTTACTCATTTTTTTTTTGAATTCTTGTTTCTTCCTTGTTTTCTGTTTGGTTGTTTGTTTCTTCCTTCTGGCCCACTCCATTGATTTGAGTCCCAGTTTTCCTCCCATCTCTATTGGTTCCCCATGTGTCTTCCTTCATTTCATGTATTGTAGCCTGCATTTTTTTCATCTAATTTGTGAGCAAAATCCACCAATTCTGTGAGCACACTGATCACTAGGGCTTTGAACTGTGCATCTGATAGGTTGGCTCTCTCTTCACGGCTTAGAGGAATTGGCTCCGGGGCTTTCATTTGTTCTCCGGTTTGAGCCATTTTGTTTGTTTGTTTTTGTTTTTGTCTGGTCACGGCTGTTACATAGTGAGGGGTGGAGCCTTAGGTGTTCCCCAGGGTGGGGCAGCCCAGTCGCTGGGTTGTGACACTGTATGTGGGGGCGGGGTCTGAGAGGGAACAATGGTGCTTGCTCCGCTCTCTCCCAGATTCCAGTCCCTTCCGCTCCTTCCCCTTTGCCTGGATTATCTGTGCGCAAATATGGGACCACGTGGTCAGCCAGCCACCTTGCTCGGCCTCACTGGGTCTGCACAGTTGCCACCCTGTGCCCGGGGTCCGCACCTCCACTTTTTCCTGCCGAGACTCACCCCTCTTACTGGTCTGGATGAGTGGTTGTTGGACTTCCGTACAGATCAATTTTCTATCAGTTGTGATTATTTTCTTGTTTCTAAATATTTGTTGTCCTCATTTTGGTTGCGAGAGGAGGCACAGTGTGTCCACCTACGCCTCCATCTTGGCCGGAAGTCCCCATCCACAGTACTCTTGAAGGTAGGTGGCTGGGGGAGGCTCGGGGACAGCCTGTCCAGGAGAGCGAGCCCATGCGGCTCCAGCATAAAGCCCACACTCACGGCTTTGACTGATTAGCCCTGGACTTGAACAGAAGGGACCAGGGAGAAACCATCCACCCGGCTGAGGTCTCTTTCATTTCTCTTTTGACAAGATCTATGTACAACCTGGTGAGTCATTCCTCAGGCAGCCGATGTGATCCAGAAGAGCAGTGGGTCACAGAAGTCTGCTGATTTTACCTGAGACAATGCCCTTTTGGAGGAGAGGGCTCCTAAGTCATTTCCTTTGTAGGACTGTTTAGGCATGTGGTAGCTCATGGAAATAGTGTGAGCTGCTCCGGACCAGATCATAATGACTAGTGGGCAAGTCGATCTCATCAGTCAGGAATAGACCCCGGTGCAGTTTGGGAAAGAAGGAATTTGAAATGGGTGAAAGGTGAAGATCGCATAGAAAGGAGTTGCTAAGTGATGAGGCAAAGAAAAGAACAGCCAGCTCAACAACAGACGAGACAGACTGAACTCAGGTTTTTCAGTGGCATCTCGCAGGCGTGGGGCCGGAGGGCTCCCAGGTGGGCACTGGCAACTGAGCGCAGGTGGGCCGGCGCAGAAGGGAGCCAGCGAAGCGGTGCCCGCCGGCAGCTCGCTGCGGCTCGTGCCTGCTTTCCGTGAGACACCAGGAAACCGGTGCTCACTGAAGGCAGATGCCACTGAGACGATGACCCGAACTGCCCAGAGTTCGGTGGGGTCACAGCTGATTGCTCCCAATGTACGGCGACCATGGACCGCCCTGCCTGAAGGGACATGCATTCGAGACTGGGCGAGTGCCCTCTGACTTGCAGTTGGTCAGACCTGTATCTGTGATAGACCACAGGTGATCAGGTCTGTGACCCCACCTGGCATCCCGTGTCTGAACGCACATCCTTTACCGGGAGGCAGTGGATGGCTCCGTAACCCTCCCGCATCCGCAGTCTTTCCGCAACAACACTGGGACCCACAGGTTGTGGCACCTATACGTGTTGGTGGCAGCTGCCCAGATCAAGAAAAAGCTTCCCATTCTATTTTCAAAGTAGAGAACCTCAAAAAATTAAGTTTTTTATTTTTCTAGTTTTCCTTCCTCCCAAGGAGAAGGCAGAGGCGGTACTGATGCGTGGCTTTAGTGCGCGTGAGGAAGGGTTTCGCAGGACTCACACAGAAGGATAGAATACGTTGTTTCTAGACACGTGGTTACCTTGTTCTAAGACTGACTTGCCAGGGCCAGGAATTCCGGTTGGACACGCAGCCACCTACGATCCTCCCGGGACATTTCTTCGGCTCCACCTTGGGCTTCCCACAGTCAAATGAAGCGGACTCTGCGGCAGAGGAAAGAGGGTCGCATTGGGAGAAGTGAAAGGTCACCATTCTGTCATCAGCTCAGCATAAATGAGTAGCTCATGGCCAGAGCCCTGACCAACAGTGAGAATATCAGCGTGGTTTGGAACAGAGACGTGGACGCATGAGGCAGACTGACAGCTGTCAGAGGGGCGGGGGCTGGGGCACCGGATGGAAGAAGGTGAAGCCAAAAACGTACATGCATGACCTGTAGACACAGACAACAGTGTGGGGAGAGCCAGAAGGAGAAGGGGGTGCGGGAGGGGGCAAAGGGGGGGTGGGAAATGGGGACGGAAAGAGACTGCTTGGGGCGAAGGGCGCATGATGCAGTGTGCCCACGATGTTTTATTGAGTTATACCCCTGAAACCTGTCTGCTTGCGTGAATCAGTGTCACCCCAATAAATTTAATTAAAAAAAAGAAAGAGCCCTGGCTGGTGTAGCTCAGTGGATTGAGCGCGGGCCTGCGAAGCAAAGGATCGCGGTTCGATTCCCAGTCAGGGCACATGCCTGGGTTGCCAGGCCAGTTCCCGGCAGGGGACATACGAGAGGCAACCGTACATTGATGTTTCTCTCCCTCTCTCCTTCCCTTCCCCTCTAAAGATAAATAAATAAAATCTAAAAGAAAAAAAAATATTTATAAAAAAAGAAAGAAAAAGGTAAAGAAAGATCTTAAACAACTTCAAAAGTCAAAAATAAAGAATATAAGCCCGTTCTGGAATATCTTTTACAAGTTTCAAAAGTAGTAGTAGACAACACAGAACTTCCTCCTTTCAAGAAAATAGAAGTACTGTTGAAAAACTATCCCTGGGAGTGACTGAGTAAATCGGTGCCATTAGATTTGCGAGTGGGAGCATCTGTGCGAGCACCTGACCAGCACAAACTGTCGCTATCCATATCGATGGCAGTGTATCATCATTACCGCTGCCGCCATCCCCATCCCAGCAAGGATAATCTCTCCTAAATTGAAATACTGCCTTCTCCCTGCTGGCCTCAGGACCGCTCCTCCGGGGGGCCGCCCGAGACCCGCCCGGTGCCCTGAGGATGATCGGTATTCACCTGCCCGCCCTCTCCGCTCGCCTCCTGCCTGCATCCTGCACCTCGGAGCCTGCAGGGTCCCGGGGGACAAGGTCAGCGTCCGTCTTTGGTCGCACCCACTAATGCCTCGGACAGTTTAGGGTTCACAAAATGCATCTCTGTTGTCTGGAGCTCTTTAAGAGCTTCAGAAATGTTAGGTATATCAATCATTGTTCATCACGATACTGAAGGGGGGTTGTTTTCCATCTTAACCAGAGATTCCACCTGCTTGCAAACCTGGAACCTGATTTTTCCAAATAGCTTTCCATTTGTCATGGCCTGTTCTGAGCATCTATATAAGTCTTTTGGGGAAGACAAGGAAGCATGCGGTACTATGGAATTGTACTCTCTGATACGGGTCCTAATTCGCACTGGCGCCTCACACGGAGGAGGCTTGTGCAGCGCGGTGAGGGAGGAACGGCCACTATCCAGAGGGTCTGGCGCTGTGGTCCTGCGTTCCGGGCAAAGTCAGAAGTTCCTCTTCGCTTTTACTGACTTATTTCTGTACTGAATGTGTTGGTGGAATTGAAAGGAGCTACTAAAATCATTCAACCAGTCAATATTTAAAATAAATGAATATAAGTAAATAAAAATTATGGGTAAGGTTGCCATCCATTGATATTTTGAAGTTAACGTGATGGAAAAAATTCACACAGCCCCGCGATAACGCTGAGCAACAGAGTGCTGGGCTGATGGGGTGCAGCTGTGACTTCGGAGTCTTTCGGGGACGGTGCGACAGGTGCAGCGGCCTGGCGTTCATTCTTCAAAGTAACACTGTCTGTTTACACAGGGTTTTCAGGTGAGTTGTTGAAAGACGTTTATGTGTAGTCTAAAAAGTTGATCAACGATACATTTTCACTTGAAAGATAAGTTTTTCTTCTGAATTAGAAATAATGTAATGTCTGGAAACTTTAAGGAAAACGATTGTCAGGAAATTTCCCACTTAAATTTTAAGAAATCCACAGTCCCTCAGGGAATGAGCGATAAAATCTTTAAAGAAAAGGAGAAAAAATGCAAACAGACTAGATAGACAAAATCGTACCTCAAAGACAGTTCCCATCCTGAAAAACCCAGGTAAAATTAGCGAAACCCACAGAAGCGCACACACAGAACTTCCTTAAGGTGGGAGAGCCTCCCTTTTAGGCGCTGACCTGCTGCATGGCAGGGGCTGTGGTTGACAATTTAATTCAATTCTGTTTTATTCAGCAAATATGTACCATATACATATATATACATATATACGTGTGTGTGTGTGTGTGTGTGTGTGTGTGTGGTGCCTACTGCCAGCCTCGCATTGGGCTAAGCACCAGGAAAAGGGAATAGCTCCGATCCTTTGCATTGTCTCCAACCCCTACATCTATGTATATATACATATATGTACAAAGATATATGTACATATATGTACAATATATGTTCTATGTTCTAATATATGTACAAAGATGTTGAATTGTAATGTTCACCTGAGGACCCAAGGATGCCCGGAGGGGACCTTCTTACACTGATTGCAAAGGAAATGGCCTCTCCTAGAATTCAGGTATCCTCACCCAACTCAAGGATGTAAAAGCATCAGGTTCTTAGAAATCGGAGAAAGAAGAAAGACTGGGAAGAAGATTTTTCCCAGAGGCTGTGAGGCCCCCACAGCTCCCCACGATGTGGGCATGCAAGGTTAATCCCAAAGTGGTGGGAAGGATTCCAGTCAGACCCCCAGCCCGACCCCAGGACCATGTTGCAGGCGGGGGTCTGCTGGCCTGACTCACTGGGAGGGCGGCCCCTGGAAAGTGCCCCTTCTCGGGCGAAGCGTGTCCCTCCCAGACTCGGCGGTGCAGCCCGTGGAAGCGATGCCAGGCTGATAGACAACTTAAAGACCATTCTGGGAGGAGGCAGCCTGTCCCACATGGAGGACCTGGGCCCATAAGAGGCTGTGAGGCGAACCGGAAGGAAGGAGCTGAGGGTCAAGGATGACCAGCTGAAGGGGAAGCACCGGCCCTATCTTCGGACATCAGGTGGAGGGGCCACCATGAGAACTTCCACAGGGCCAAGCAAACACCCGTTGGAGAAAGAGTCAGCTACAAACGCCCCCTAAATCCAGACAGCACAGCACAGTAGCCAAGTACCATCCCTCCTCCCGTACCTCCCCCCACCGCCTCCCCCTGCCTCCCCTGCCCCTCCAGCCAAACCCCGCAGTGGGGTTCCCGTGCTCTAACCCTGCCCCCATGCTGCCTGCCTGGGCTGTCTTGGGTGCCGGTCTGTGGTGGCTTCACGGTCACAGCTGCTGCCCTTCAGCTGGAGTCCCACCATCCCCCACTGCTGCCTGGCCGACTCCAGCACCTGCACGCTGACCTCAGTAACCAGGACGACGGATTCTGCATGCGTGCAGAGACCAGCCGCTCTCAGCATCCTCCAGCTTGCCCACGGATTGTCTCTGAGCTTGGGTCAACCCCCTTCCGCGGGCCCCAGACTCTCACTCCTTAGAAGAGTCTCCGAGAAAGGAGGAAGGCACCCAGACCCGCTCTCTCTAGGTCCCAGGGGCACGGGCAGCGGGTGCCCAGTCGCCTCTAGAGGACGCCGGGGCTGAGGAAGGGTCCACACCATTGTCTTGTGAGTTTTTAGGGTACCAGCTCGTAGGTTTCCAGCATACACTGCGTTCCTGGCTGTTTCCTGCTGTGCGCATTTCCTGTCCTACCTCTCAGCTGCTGAGAGGGAGAGTGCCCCACCCGGCTGACTTCAGGTTTGTTTTTCCTGCATCCTAACTGCACCAGCAGGGAACTGAGTGGGCCTTTCGCCAGGCTGCATAGACGGCCTCTCAGCTTGTGCTTCTGGAGAATTCTGCATCTACTTTATTGAAGGTGTGGGTGGCTCCCTAACACGTGGGCCTCGCAGGACACGCTCCAGAGGCCTATGATGAAGAAAGAGGACCTGGGGGCGGGGCGGGGGGCAGCCCAGCTGAGGCCGGCTCAAAAGCCTTTCCCCTGGAGATGCACGTTCAGGAGGTGAAGCTGCACTTATGCGAGAAGTCAGTTCCTTTTGAAGAAGAAGAGGAAGAGGAGGAAGAGGAAGAGGAAGAGGAAGAGGAAGAAGAAGAAGAAGAAGAAGAAGAAGAAGAAGAAGACAACGTACCGCAATGAGGAATATCACAGTAGTCGAAAAGTTTCCTTGGGTTTGTCGTGTAGCACCAGGGACCGTTGACGTCACCATCCGGGTTTCGGCAGTACTGAAAAAAGGGCAGGTAGTTACGGGACAGTGTGCACCTGGCAGAAGAGGAAGGTCCCTAGGCTCAGGCATGTCACAGTTGTCCTTGGAGGGTGGCAGGTAAGTGCTCCTTTTTGGGGAGGAGAAGGCATGAACTTTAGGATGCTTCTGACTCATTCCATGCCACTGGCCACATCTCCTTGTTCAAAAGGAGCTCCGGCCACGAGGGGACTTAACATAGAGACTCCACACGGGGGACTCGGGTCAGAGGAGACCTTAGACGCCCAGCAACAGGGGACCATGGGACGGAACTGACTTATCGTGTGCCTGGCTCATTTCAGCAGCCTTCCACCCGAGGGAGCTGCTTGCTGGTGGTCCAGGAATGCTTATCCCCGGGGACTGTGCTCCTTCCCCAGGTCAAACCATGAAAAGCTGTCTTCTTTGACCTCTTCTGCACACCCCTAAAGTCACCCGAAAAGTGTGAGACCCTAGGGGAGATCCCACTGTGTGGCATCCTAATGGCCCCCACTGTTTTCTAGAAAATCTGACTAAAACATCACACGTCACCCTGGATCACCAGAATCTAGAGGATGAACCCTGGAAACTAGAAACAGCACCTAAGAAATAGCACCCACGGGGAAGAAGAGGCCTGTGGGCCTGCTGGGGCCAAGTGTACTGACACCTGCTATCCCGGAGGCTTGGCCCCCCGAAACCTCTCATGTTTCCCCCCCTCCACCCCACACCAAAGATCAGTCCAGGCTGACTGGCTGTCGCAGAGAACCCGTTCTGTTGGCAGAGATTGGTCGGCAAAAGGCGAAATGCAGTCCAAATCGGAGCGGCTTACGTTTTTCTCCAGGCCTGCCCGCGGGTTGCTCTGCGGGGTGAAGATGGTGTGTGCGTGGGGCTGCTGCGCATCCCAGGCCTGGCACGGGGTGCCCGTCACCGTGGTCGCCTTCTTGCCCCGGTACCCTTTGCCGATCTCTATCATGCACTCTGAGGGGGAGAGAAGATGGCAGGTCACCTGTTCCTGCGCTGACCCCGGGGACAAGGGGCGAAGGCGGCAGCCTTAGGTTTCCCCAACGACGGGGTCCATGGCCGCGCTGTGCGGAGGCCCAGCACGCCGACGACAGCTGTGAACGCTGCCTGGGTGACCAGGTGCCCGGAACACGCCTTGGCTGGGAAATAACCCCGGCCGTGCAGGGAGTGGGACTGGGGACGCTGGCCAGGCCGCTGAGACGATCTGCCCTGCATGAGCACGGGAGCTGGCTGCTGAGACAGCGTGGCCCCGGGGGAGGGGGGGTTGCAGGGAGCAGAGGCTGCTGGGAATGCTCAGGTGGCTCTCGAGCTCCTCCCTCTCACCAACGGTGTGCACGAGGAGTGCACACGGCAAGGGTTTCTGGAGACTTCTTTGGCTGGAGTGGTGCCTGGAGTCCTCACCCTCTGGGGTTGAAAAGGTTCCAGAGATGACTTGGGACACCTTCCCCAAGCTGGTCCCTCATCGCAAACCACAGGACCCTCGGAGAACTGGATATGCATCGCATACGGGGGCAGGGGCACAGCGTTCCGAGGGCCACTTGGAAAATGTGGAGAGCAGAAGCTGGGCCGGGTGGCTTCTCTGCAGAGCTGGGGGCTGCTGCTGGGCAGCCTGCCCCCCGACATCCGCCGGACCGGGTGCGCGCGTCCCCATGCACTAAATGCAGGGCAAGCACACGTGAGAACCACATGAGGCCCCTCAAGTCTTATCCAGGAGGGATGCCCAGGTGGGGCACAGACGGAGGAGAGGCAGCCTCAGCCCAGTCCAGGGGCAGGTGAGGGCCCCACCCTTGGGGAGGCAGGGGAGGGCTCTCGACTTCAAATCATGACCGTCTGGGGGATTGCGAAGGATCCAAAAGTGTCAGGTGCACCATGTGACCCCTTGGTTTTCAGGTGGGCAGGGGGAGAACGAGCCCCCTGTCTCTGAGTTTTCTCACCCTGCGAAGGGACAGAGCATTTGCTGCTGCCTGGCAACCACAGGACCAGGTGCTCAGCAGGTACAGCAACAGCTCAAGGGCCAAGGAAGCTCCTACCTGAGATGACAACCTCGTTCTTATGTTCTGGCCCCAAAGCCCTGCACCCTCATATCACAGTTCCAAGTGACTGTGGGAGAGTTATCACCTGACTGTCTTACTAAGCACCCCGAATTCGGGATAGTCACAGCCACGTTAATCCTTCCTAATCCTCCGTGGAGGAGCCAGGGACTTGCTGTTCTGGAATGTCCTATTCCAGTTAATGCCACCATTATCAACCTCTCCGCCCGTCCAGGCTCCCCATTTTATCCATCCAATTGGTTTAACAGCCAATTAGTTTCCAGGCCCTAAAGGAACCGCCCACCCACATTACACCAGCACCAGCAGCTCTGTCCCCCACCCCCACCCTGAGGGCGGCAGGCCGAGGCTCCTCCCACAGCTGCTCAAGGTCCCAGTCGCCACAAAGCCTCTGTCTGCACCAGTCAGCCAACCTCCCAGGTCTCCCATCACCTACACATGCAGGTTTCCGGCCACCAACGTCATACCTGGTTCTGAAGGGTTCTCGGCACTCGGAACCTGGGGTGCAGACGGAGCGTTTGGGGCACTCTCCTGTGTTCCCGAGCATTTTTTCAGGTTGCAGAACTCCCACCGGACCTTCGGGTCGGTGGTGAAACACCAGGGGCCTTTGTCGGCATCCGGATTCCGGCAGTAGTTCATTGTCAGGCCGCTGCGAATTCGACACGAGAGGGCCGGAGTGGCTGGGGGACCCTCAGGGTATCCCCCCCCACCCTCTGAATGTGGCTTTGCCCAAGTCTTACAGAGTGATTCGAAATATTTCCATTAAAGATACCAAAGGTGCTAATCGGTATCATAATGCTCTAAGCACAGGGCCTCAACATCTGAACAATTTTAAAAAATCAAAATTAATATACCCTTCATGTAAAAAATGAAATGATACATAAATGTGTAAAGAAAGTATCAGAATGGCTCCTTCCAATGTCGAGATCCAACATGGATCTAGACATGTGTGTTTTAGATTTTTCTCTGTGTATATGCAGATATTTCCACATCCCTGTCCGAGTTTCCCTGTAAGACTGCACAGGGCTGTAAAAGCTGGAGCAAAAAGGCACTTCCCCAAGGAAGAAATGACACCCAAGACGAGGGCACGTTCAGGTCAGCCTTCCTCGTCTGTTGACTCTTAATGTAGTTCAAGCGGGCAGCACTTGTAACGAAAAAAACATGAACGTAATAGAACTGAAACCGTCGTATCTGGCAGGTCACGTGGGTTCAGGGTGCGAAGGGCTTCCGGAAAGCCTGCCTGGGAAACCAGCTCCCAGGGCGCAGGTCCTCTCCGTAGGATGCATTCTGGGGGGACAGGGAGGAGCCCCACGTGGTTCTCACCCCACCCACCGGTCTCACCTCCCTCGCTGCAGCCACTCAGAGATGAGAACGGGGGTGACACTGGAGAACAGTGGGACGGAGGGATGAAGAGAGACCTCTGGGTAGACTAAGGGATCTGAGGGTGCTGGGGGCTCATGGAAGAGCCAGAAAAATTTGGGTGAGGAACCCGGGACGCTGGGCTACTCGATTCGCCAGGGCATCCCCAGAACGTTGCCCTCGCCTTGCAGAATCCTCAGCCTTGGAGTCCCCTTTCCAATTCAGACCCACGGCCTGTCGCCGTCTGAGAACATTTGAAGCGTGTTATATGTATGGGAATCCGACACTATGCCTACAGGTACTACAGACAAATGATAGTCTCAGGCTTGGACCCACAATTTGAGGAAGCCAGTTAGAGGGCGTCTGAGCAACAGGATGAGTCCAAAGGCTGATCCATTTACAGCAAAAAGGCTGGTCTGGCCAGAGCTGGTCTTTTGTCCACCCACGTGCCCATTTCCTATCGGCATCTCTGTACTGCCTGACTCTCGTCTGCCTTCCTGCTTTTCCTCATCATGTCCTGGCCACTCACATCCCTCCAGACCGACTGTAGTGCTCAGGCTGGAGTGTGTGCGCACAGGGCAGGTGACGGGTACCGAGACTCAATGCCAAGCACCAACTTCCCTGCAGGGATCGGAGGTTGGAATGATAGAATTCCACAGCTGAAAGACGGCCTCGATCTTCAGCCGGCGTTGTGGAATGGTACTGTTGCTCATCCTTTGGTCATTTGCCTTCCTGAGCCTTCCACGCATGTGACCTTGACCCCTCATTGACCCCGACCCTTTGGCTTCCGCAGAGCTACTCAGGAAAGACAGCCTGCTTCCAACTTCTCTTCTTTCAGAGTTTTGCTCAAAGACGAGGCACCTGAGACGTTTCGCCTCGCATTCCGGAGCCAAGCGCAGTTTGGTTCCAAGGAGCTAGTTTGAACGTTGGCCCCTCTGACAGATGTAGGGGAGCTGCTGCCCCTCCTCTGGTTAAAGATCAGGGACTTACGCATCTGGGTATCTTTCCGGGGTTTTCAAATGCCGGTGTGGTATCATGGACGACCAGGACTGACACTTCTTTCCCGTGACCGTGGTGGACGACGTGCCTCGATAACTCTCCCCGTTGCCGTGGTAGCACTCCTGGACAACGGGAGTCTGTTCAGGTGGCACTGAAATTGGGGCAGAAGAAATCCGTGACTGACACTCAGAACGGAGAAATGCGCGCAGCGGTGCGGGACCCGACACGCGGGCCTCCGCCGGCGGAGGAACGCTCCTCCACCCTGACGGGCAGGACCGGCAGGCAAAGGAAGCGATGGGCCCGCAGCAGCCTGGAACTTTAACGACCTAACATTTTTGGTAAAGGGTTAATTTAAAACTCGGGGGGAAAATAAGCAGGTCGGAGGGCTTATCATTGGAGATGGCACCCATGCGCAAGCTTTTTCTTTTTATGAATCTCCACTGGGTGTCCACGCAGTTAGGAGGGACACCAGGAGACACTTCCCAGGGTGCAGGCCTCAGGTGGCGATGGGCTGCCAGGGGCCAGGTGGGCGTCCTGTCCCAGACGCTCTGCTTATGCAAAGCCAAAGCCTTGAGCTGCGGAGGGACGGGGCGGGAAATGCCCATTGCATCTCAGGGGGAGGCTGAGGCAAGACTCTGATTCTCCTGGAGGAGCAACGGGAAACCCTCTTGTACCCAGGTCCCCTCACCGACCAGAGCAGCCGTGCGCTGCTCTTCCACGCCAGACCCACCGCGGGTACGAGGCAGAGTTAGCTCCGTGGGCAGAAGGGGCCAGAACACTGAGAAACACCGCCCTCAAAGCCCAGGCCCACCGTTTGTCTAAGGCTGAGGGCAGGCGAGGAAGATAGAGGGTGTCCAACCCACCGAAAGCTTAGCGATCAGCAAGGAGAAGCAACCGTCTAGGACTAGGGTCAGGCTAACAGCACGGGGCGCCTGCCCCCCGTGCGGTGCAGGTACTGCTGAAGGCTGAGGATGACTCGGGACACGGAGAGGGATCTTCAGACTCACAAACAAGGCGACGGCAGCCCATCCATCACCAGAGGACCCTGAGGCCGGCGGTTCATTTCAGGGAAAAGCAGCCGCAGCATTGCCTCTCTCAGTTCAGTTACTCGTAACAGCAGACAGACAACATTAAAAAGGTTCTCACGTCCAAGTGTAGCTACTATTTACTTCAGTCTCTACTGGTCCTCTACGTACAATGTTTGGCATTTGATCAAACAAATTTTTAAGACACACCCGAAGGGCCAGGGGAACAAACGCCACCATTGAGCGATACAGCGGTCAGCAGGGCCCCACGCGGAGGCAAGCAAGGCCATTGAGACAGAGGGGCGGGGCCGTCAGGTGCGACAGAGGGGCGGGGCCGTCAGGCGGAGGTTGTGAAGCCCCTGTGACTGACGCGTTAAAGAGCCCTGCCGTGGCCCTGGCTGGCATAGCTCAGTGGATTGAGCACGGGCTGTGAACCAAAGGGTCACAGGTTCGATTCCCAGTCAGGGCACATGCCTGGGTTGCGGGCCAAGCCCCTAATGGGGGCCACGTGAGAGGCAACCACACATTGATGTTTCTCTCCCTCTCTTTCTCCCTCCCTTCCCCTCTCTAAAAATAAATAAATAAAATCTTTAAAAAATAAAATAAAATAAAGAGCCCTGCCGCGAAGGTGAGTGATACGCACGGACAGATGCAGAATTTCAGCAGAAATGACAATTAGAAAAATAAGTAAAAGGCACTGCTAGGAGTAAAACCTTTACGTCAGAGATGGTATCAGGTATTTCTTCGGTGGGCTGATCCGCAGCGTGGACACCACGGAGGAAGGAAGCGGGGAACTTGAAAAGAGGTTCGTAGACATCATCCAAACTGACACACCGAGGGGAAAAGCGGGGGGAAGCAGAACAAGATGTAAGACGTGTGAGGCGGGATGAGGCGGCCTACCAGTCGGGTCAGTGGAGGGAGGGAAAGAAGGGAAAAGAGCGATCGGAACAGTCATAGCCGAGGATTTTATAAAAGTGACGAAAAGCAACAACACGCACATCGAGGAGCTCGGGGAACTTGAAGCAGCACAAACACCGAAAGTAAATAGACAACCTAGACATACCACAGTCGAACCGCCGAAAACCAAAGGCGAGAAGAAGTCCTCAAGGCGGCCAGGGAAAAAAAGAAATATTCAATGCGGGTGAACGAAGATAAGATTTCCAGTCAGAAACGACTCAACACAGAAGATAACGGAGTAATATCTTTAAAGTGGTGAAAAAATTGTCCACCTGGAGTTCTACACCCAGCAGAAATTATTTTTTTTTTTTTTAATATTTTTATTTACTTATTTTTTTAGAGGAGAAGGGTTGGAAAGAGATAGAGGGAGAGAAATATCAATGTACGGTTGCCTCTCATGTGTCCCCTGCTGGGAACTGGCCTGCAACCCAGGCATGTGCCCTAGCTGGGAATCGAACCTGGATCGTTTGGTTCGCAGGCCCGCGCTCAATCCACTGAGCTACACCAGCCAGGGCAATTTTTTAAAACTAAAGACAATATAACAGCATTTTCAGACATACAAGAGCTGAAAGACCTCAGCAGCAGCAGCAAACCTGCATTATGAGAGATGTTCGGGGTTAAGTGTTTTACAGAAGGAATGTGACATCAGGTGGAAACTGGAACTACAAAAAGAAGTGAAGAGCACCAGAAATGGTAAAAGTAAATAAATAAAACTAAACACAAAAGTTGTGTTTTATTTATAATCGCTTTAAAACATCGCCGACTGTCTAAGGCAAAGCTATTATCAACTTATTGTGAGATTTATAACAGAACATAAAGAGCTTAAGCATAAACTCTTTGAGAACAAAAGTACAGTATTTGGGGAGGAGGGAAATAAGAGTATAATGTTAGAAGGTTCTCACATTATACATGTTGTAAAATACTATTATTTGAGGGTGAGATGTGGTAAGTTAAGGACATATACTGTAAACTTCAGAAAAAGTACTAAGAACATTAAAAACTTGTTAAACTAAGAGTGCTGATAAAAGACAATCAAAGACTACTTAATTAATGCAAAGACAGAAAAGATGACAAAGAGACCAAAATTCAAAGAGGACCAGGAGAAACAGCTGACCTGAGGGTGGATTGAAATCCAGCCACATCACCAACTGCATCGAACGGCCGGAACCTCTCAACTGAAAGGTCGGGAGACTCGATATGTCACACCGACGCCAGCGAAAGCCGAGCTTCGACGGCTGCATTCGCAGCAGCGTGAGCAGCGTCCAGAACAAGGAACAGTCCCGGAGATCGGGAGAGACACACGGCCACAGTGGCCGTTTCTCGAGAAAAACACGAAGTCCTAAGTGTGTCCGTCCAGGGGAGAGCGGCAGAATACACAAACAAACAGAAAACCAAGAAGAAACCGGGGAAAGCCCAGCCGAAGTCGGAGCCACGGCCATTCCTCTCTCAGTGCTTGACGGAACAGGAGACGGGAAATTCGAGAGGGTTCAGAGGAGCCGAACACCACCAAACGCCACCACCCACCACCTTGACCTTCGGCCTTTCCAGAACCCTCTACCTAACCACAGCAGAAGGCACATTCTTCGCAAGAGCACAGGAAACACTGACCAAGACGACCGTATCCCGAACCGTAGAACAGGCCCCCACAGATTTAAAATAATGGAAACCACGGAGCCCGCTCTCCGACCCGAGGAGAAGTGAACTATAAGCGCAGCTTGTGCGTGTGGCACCGGGGCTGGCGCAGAAGACAGCAGAGAGCCCGGGGCTCTCGGGGGGCCCAGCCCCCTCTCCTACCTGGGCTGTCCAGCTGCTCCGTGGAGCCCGGAGAGGAGTCGCAGGAGGGGATGGCGCAGTGTTCCCAGCGCACCTCGCTGTCGGTGGTGTAGCACCACGGGGCCGCCTCCCCGTCGGGGTTCCGGCAGTAGTTCTCCTCCAGGTTTCTGAAGGGGAAGTGACCGTGAGCCCGACCTCCCCAAACGCAGGCTACAGAAATGACGAGGTGCACACGCGCTTGCCCTTAGAGACATTGGATACGTGGCCAGCTCGCTCTCCAGAGTGACGTAAACTAAAAAAATAGGTGGACATGTGAGCACAGTAGGGTTCTTTAGGATTCCGTAGAATCTGGGGACAGAAGCTTCTCTGGGGTCAATGATAAAAACATACTCGCGGACTGTGCCCAGTCAAGCAAAGCAGCGCTGCTCCGAGCTGGGCCTGCAGCTGATGCCCCTGCCTCGGAAGCGCGTGCTGTGTAGCCCCAAAGTTTCAGCGTCCTCAAACCCGACTGCACGTTTAGGTGAGCGCTCAAACAACACAGCTGGGGCCCCCTCCTTTGCGACGCTGACTGCGTGGGTCTGGAGGATGCCCCAAGAATTTGCATTTCTGACAACGTCCTGAAGCTGTCCGCACTCCTGGCCAGGACAACCGGACTTGGAGAACCGGTGTTATGGGGAAATGCGGGCTGAATGTCACTTCCCTTGCGTAGGACTTGGCCAGTTTTCATTCCAGAATACTCTGCCTGGAGTAACTCGAACGAGAGCGAAGTCCCTGGGATTTCGCATTCCGCTGGCCACAAGGGGAGGAGCCCGCAGGCGGACTTACTTGCAGGGGAAGTTTTCCGGGGTCCTGTTGTGCTTGTGCGGGGTCTGCTGGCTCCAGTGCTGACAAGTGTGCCCGGAGGCGGTGACAGCCACGGTCCCTCGATAGTTTTCGCCTTTTCCCTCCAGACACCGACGTGTGGGGCCCGAAGGCGGCGGGGGTGTTGCTTGAGGAGGGGTGAGAAATTGCCGTGAACGTGTTTGAAATGAAGAAGGCACAGGGGGGTGGGGTGCGGGGTGGTTCAGGGAGCATCAGCCTGACTTCTTGGTAGGACCTGTGTCTACGAGGCCAACTCAGGAGGGACCCCCCCCCCCCCAGGAGCCAGGCCCTCAGAGTACACGTTTCCATCTTGTCTTCCCAGCCAGTCTGCTGTACGTGGTCAGGATGGACATGGCGCCCTCGCCCCCAGTCCTCACCTGTGCCAGTGACCTGACTTCCCCTGGGAGGGGTGCATCATTCACCGAGTAAACAGAACTAAATGACGCCTGGTGTTCCACGGAGCCAGCAAAGAGTCCATGAGAAAGAAGGCACAAAAGAAAAAAAAAAAAAAAGAAGGCCAAAATGGGGGGCGGGGGAGGCCAAAAAAAAAAAAAAAAAAGGCCAAGAACTGTCTCCAAGGAAGGGCACAGAAATCACAAAATTCTTGAGGAAAAAAAAGAAAGATGACAAAAAAGGGACCGCTGTTCGGAAAGAAGGAGCGTACCTGAGGAACTTCAGCCCCAAGGAAGACTGTCGGACCCAAGAACGGAGAGCGGCCCTCAGGGCCTGCTGGGTCCTTTCCGACTCTTGGTGGCTGTCCTCATCTAAACTCTTCCTCCCTGGCTCAGACTCTCAGGACAGAACTCTCAGAAGGAAAATACTACAAAAGGGTTTCTCTCGGGCCCTCCCTGCTAAGTCAGCCATGTGCCTTCTCACCCTGAACTCCCTGCCCCCACTGCCCGCTCCGCGGGGGGCCTTCCGACAACCGGACACCGGACACTCCCGCTCACAGAGCAGCGCTCGGGGAGAGCCCGGGTCAGCCACGAGACCCGTGCACGGAAAGCATGGCTCGCTTTCCCGTGGAAGGACGCCACAGCCACCCTTCGAGAGCCCACGCCCAGCTGCCTGTGCCAGGAGAACAAAACCGAGCCAACCCACGGTCAGCGGGTGCTCTGACCAGGCCCTGGAGTAACCAATAGAAGCTTTAAACGAGCGGCCGCGTCCCGCAGCAGCATCTGCGGGGGCGCTTTTCAGGCACAGGCACGTTTCCCTCTAATTCCAGGAGCGGAGTGGGTGAGGAGGGTCCCCGGGGGCGGGGCGGGCCGTACTCACTGCAGCGTGGGATGTCACAGAATTCCCAGCGCTTGCTGGGGTCCGTGGTGAAGCACCAGGGGCGGGGCTCCCCGTCCGGGTTCCGGCAGTAATTCATCTCCAGGTTCTTGTTGGGGAATCTGAATGGGCGAGAAGGACCTTTAACGGCACTGAGCGTTGACAGACAAGAATCCTTTTAAAGGAGCCAACAGGGAGCCCCTGCTGGGTGCCAGGCCCTGTCACGGAGGTGACTCTGCATGAGGGCTGTCCTCAAAGGGGTGCCAATCTCATAAGGAGGATCAGCTCAGTAACCTGAGGCGTGTGCTTTCCTGGCGGTTTCCGTAAAATATCACAGCGAAGGGTTAGTGACCTGATCGTTGAGACTGTTCGGGAAGCTGATGTACGCCAACTCCAGTTACTCAACTGCAAATACTTGCAGTTTTTAAAACGCAAGGGGCTTTTGCTTGTTGCCATCTTTGAAGCTTGAAGAAACGATCCTTCTGGTCCGAGAGGTTCTGGTCCTGCTGGCCCTTAAGCTTGTGGGAACGGACAGGAACAAACCCTGCTCCTGTGAGCACCTAGCCCAAGGGTGCAGGCTGGTGAGCGCCCCCCAGTGGGGATGCAGGGCCAAGACGGGGAGTTGCGGACCACGTCACAGGCCCTCTGGGTTGATGACACACCCCTCTCTGAGGCTCTAGGAGCTCAAGCAGGATGAGCTAAGCAAACAGCAGTGGCTTAAGCAGCCCTCTAGTTCCTGGATGTGCGTTTTCCCAGTTTAGGACCTTGAGGCCTTTTCCGTGATTCTTGTTTAATGGAGAAGGCGGAAGCCGTGTTGGGAGTTAACTCTTTGGAGTGGGAGGCACAGGAAGTGCGTGGAGCTGTTTCCCACAGTGAAATCTGGGGCTTGGTCTCATTTCTGGTCAGTTTTTTTAAGTGCCGCTATGATCAGCCGCAGAGGACGAAGGGAAAGATCGGAGAGCCGCAGAAAGGGAGGGGTTTTCCAGAACAATCCGTGTGAAGTAGAGCGAGGTTTTCTAGATCAGGGACTCTTATTCCTACAGTAAATCCATGACCCCCGGAGAATCTGGTGAAAGTTAGGATTCCTCGCCCCAGAAAAACTGCACTGATATAAATACACATAAAACATGTGTATTTACAAAGCCCCCAAAGCCCGTCCGTAGAGCGTAGGCGAGGAAGCCTTGAATCTCATCGGTAGGAAGGAAAGAAAAAGAATCGAGAGAAGGGGAAAACGCCGGGAGAACACACACGTGAGACGGACCTGTATTTCCTCACATTTCCCTGCGCACACGACTCAGCCAGGACGCCGGTCACAACAGACCCCGGCTCCGAGGGCCCGAGATTCCGTGCGTCTCGCCCACCGCCCTCGGAGCCCGGCACGCTCCCTGGACCCGCAGCTTGGAAAACAAGAGTGCGCGCACGCTTCTTCTCACATGGGAAGAGGCAAACTCTGGGATTCCAAAACACCAGACACGTTCCCTTCTCGAGGAAGGCAAACATATGGCAATACCATGAAACGCCCCGAGGCCGCGAACGCCGGATCTCTCTCCCAGGGAGACTTACTTGGAAGGCAGGTAGCCATGGGCGTGCGGGCTCTGAGAGCCCCAGGCCTGGCACTCGAGTCCAGACACGGTCTTGGAAATTTTGCCCTCGTAGTTTTCCCCGCTGCAGTGCATACACTCGACTGGGGAGGGGGACAAGAAGGAAGGAAAGGAGGAAACTGAAGTGCGTGACGTGGAGGGAAGGCCACAGTCCCACTAGCAACGTCTCAGGTGGCACTGACCCCTTGTTCCCATACGCTTCCCGACAATCGCTCGGCAATGACATTGGCGATGCTCCGTTTTCTAGCACAACCTAAAATATCACTCTTTCCTTCAAATGGTACAATTAGCGTAGTTTGGTCGAGACCTCCTCAACTGTAATAGTCACGACCAAATCCAGAAATTCCACCAGGGTGCTTCCTCAAACTGGGACGTCCCGGCCCTTGGTGGGTGGGAGGGGTCGGGGCAGGGTGCATGTATTCTCAGAAGCCTGCAAGGTCTCTACTAGGACTTTTAAATAATATTTGGTGTCTTGGTTCCAATAAGGGTCTTTAAAAATGCCTATGACATCATGTGATTGCACAGATGGCCGTCCCCTCCCAGGATGAGAGCGAGGGGCTTTGGCCAGCGCTCATGACCTCGCTGGGGAGTGGGTTCACCTCAGCTGGTGGCAGTTCGCTTTTTGTATGATTGAGAAGCATGGCTGGCTGTCCTTTGCTTTCTTACATTATTTAAAAATAGAAGCTCTGATTTGGAATGCTTAAGATAACCTGGTACAGCAGGGCAATGTGAGACTCAAGTTGTGTGGAGCCCTGAGGGAAAAAGGGTCAGGCTCAGTAACAACAACGATGCGTCCGTGTCGATTAAGGGACAGATGACCTCAGAGTGCAGCATAAAACTAGAGTCCCCGGAGTGGAACGGGATAAGGCGATGGGGACCTGAGTGTCACAGGTGAACGCTCTGCCACATGGCTGCACAAACCCACTGTCCTCCCTCCCCCCCTTGCACCAATACATGGAGCAGGATGTGTGAAAAGAAGAACATTTTTTTCAATAGGATCTTTCCCCTTTTTAGCATCGACTTGTGAGGTGCGCTATTAAATTGGTTGGCTTACTAAACTAATGAACTGCTGATTTAAAACCGGCTCATTGTTTAGCTTCGGTGCAACGAGAAAGTATCCCATATTCAATGGATATCGTTCATTTGAATTGTATTGCTTTTGTGATTTTTTATCTCAACTATTTAATCGCAAATCTGTTTTTGTGTTTATACTCCGTCGAGCTTTAAGCCTAGAACGTCTGTATCTGGAGTTCACATAGAGTTTTGTATTGTTGGTACACATCGAAGGGACAGTTTAATCAAAACCGTTCAGGTCCATACTGGGGTCTGAGCCAAGTCTGGGCCTTTCCACAAGGTTCACGTGTGGCTCAGTTCTGCCCAACGCGGCACTAAGTGATCATTCACAGTATTCCTGTGGGAAACGGCCCTGAAGCAAATGACTGCGCAGGCGGAGGAGGGCAGAAGTGGAAGCAGGACCTAGAGCTGCGCCTGACCTTCGCATTCAGCAATGTCGCAGTAGTCGAATCTGGTCGCCGGGTCGGTGGTGTAACACCAGGGCCCCTTGGCGTCGTTGTCCGGGTTCCGGCAGTAGTTCTCGTCCAGCCCCTCTGAAGGGTAGCTAGTGGGTGAGTAACTGCAGGATGGAAAGGAAGGAAGTGCTTGGGTTACATTTTAAACATCAGCATGTTGTCAGAAAGCACAGAATGACACACCGTCTGTTTCCCATTTGAAGTTCAAGGTTCTGCCATCGAATGCATTCTAGCTATGTGCTGAAGGATTTGCGTGGTCCGATTTTCAACTTCTCTATTCAGTACAGTGGCCAGCGTTACCATTATTACTGTTTTTACAGACACATCTTAGAAGTAGAGCCACAATCTCATGCACAGGCAGTAGAAACAAAATCCTCACAAGCCTTGCAAGTTCCTGATTTGTTCCAAACACCTGCTCTTGTCAGTTGATTCTGTAAAAATAACAGTAGTGAGCACCATTTGCCTGTGTGAATCGTGCTCCAGGGTGGCCCTGAAATCTTTCTATGCATTCTCTCATTTAGTCTCAATGAAAAAGTCCCACCAGGAACGGAGGATTATTCTTTTTTCACGCAGGAGAAAACTAGGGCGCAGTGCTGTAAAACCCAACCTTGCCTGAGTTGGAACGATTAACAAGTAGCATCTCAGGAATTCGAGTCAGAGCTGCCGGATTCCAAACACCAGTTCTCTCTGAAATGCAGCCGAGGTAACGGGAGGGGCGGGGGTGTTAAGCTCATTTTCAGATCTAGAGCTGAGTTGCTGTGTAGACATAACGAGTTAAATCAAAAGCCCAGGGCCCAGAGTCTAAAAGGGCAGGTTTTGTGTTGGATCCCTCACCTGCAGGCCAGAGATGACCGGGCTGACCTCTAGGAGAGCCCCTGCAGGCCGTGGTTTGGCCGTGTGGTGGACTCCATTGACCTCTATAAGCCCTAACAGCCTGAGAAGGTTGCAACTGCCCATCTCAGGGCGGTGCAATAAAGGCGAGTTTATTTTGGTGGAGGGGGGGGCGGGGCAGGGCAATAGACACCAAATCCTGCTGGACAAGCATCGTTACCTCAAACTTAATGACAGCTGATGCCCTACTGGGAAACGGACCCTGAGAAGGACACTAAATGGACAAGCAAACTGTGCGATCGCGCCTGTTTCCTTTATACTTTATTCACTCTTTCCCGCCGCAACGCTGCGGCGAGCGCAGGGCGAGAGCTCGGATTTGGCAGACGTTTGATTGCAGCTGACTGCGTCCCAGCCACGCTCCTCTTTGGTTTCCTGTCAGGCTCAGCCTAGAATTCAGGGTTTTGTTGGTGTTCCTCTTTTTTAAACTAGGCGTCCTTCTGTGATCTAGGGGTTCCAGGAAAGCACACACGCAAGAGCGAATGGAGAACAACCAGTTCCTGCGTTGAGGCTATAACTAACCGATCCCTTCTGCATCGACATCCATACAGTCTCCCTCCGCACCTGCGTGGCCGCCTGTTCTGCTTGCAGTTAGAGGGAATGGAACTTCCTAAGTACACGAGGTGGACACAGAGCTGGAAGAGAAAGCCTTACTTAGGTTTGTGCGGGGAACTGTCGCTCCATCTCTGGCAGGCCACCCCGTTTTTCGTCTTGGACACCGTCCCCCGGTAGTTCTTTCCGTTTCCAGTCTTGCACTCTGAAAGGAACACTGAACAGAAGTCCCCACCGCGGTAAGTTCCTTGCACAACCAGAGAGTCAGGCAAAGCCCTGCACTGCTCGTCGCGTGGAGAGAAAGGGCGGGCATGGTGGATACTACTACGTCCTGCTGCGTCCAAGGTCCTGCTACGCAAGACCACCCTGTGTGTCTGTGGAGGAGTCACAGCTAAGGAAGCCATTTGGCGCCTGGATGCGTGTATTCCAAGACGCAGCTCCACCACGCAGCGGGCGCAACGCTGGGTGCTGGGGGCGAGTGGCGTGTGGAACAGGGGCAGGTCCTCCTGCTGTGGAACTCCCATTCTGGTGGCCTCAGGGGGCCACTTTCAGGAAGTTATCAAGGACGCAGCCTCATGGTGATGTGTGACAGAGAAAGTCAGCAGCTTGTTGAGAGAGGGAAGGGAATGGAGAGAAAGGCTTTCAGACAAAGTGGGCTTTTCAGGAGCCGAAAGAGATCCAAGCCACCTCAGTTCTTTGAAGCTCCTGGTATTTCAAATGGGAAAAGTGTCGCCCAGGGTGATAAAATTGTGGTCTACTTTCAATGTTCACAGCAGATGCTCTCCACCAGCCATCGCTCAACCAACCACAGGGTAGGGGCTCCATCTTGTCTTTAAAACACATTGTCAGGTGCCCGCCTGCGTCTCAGGGGTTTTGGGGTGGGCACCTGTGACTAGCAGGCCACTTTGTAGTGTGTCCGCCCACTTCCGGTGCCACCAGTTGGGTCATACGCTTACAGAGAGTCAACTGTTTTTATCATCAAACCTTTTTCTACCGCGAGCTATATTCGATTAAAGATGATCTAAACCAGTGTGGCACAATACATAGTTACTACAGTATTATAAACTGAGAAATGAATGAGGAAAAAAGGGCTCGTTTTTAACTAAGCTGAATGCTTTTAAGGACTTGAAAGAGTTGGGTAGTTCTAAAAATTGTTGTCAAATCCACGGCAGGGAACCCACTCAGAGTCGACTCTATGAGTTGGGGGGAGATCGTAAAAATATAAAGGTGTTTTACAGTCAGATCGATGAGTAGATGTCTTAGCCCTTGCTGCACTTCAAAGAGAGGCACCGGATTTCGTAGACGAGGCACTCAGCAGTTCACGCAGGGAAGCGTGCCAGGCAGCTCCTGTTGGTGGCCCATGTTCGGAGACAAAGCGCCTGCACCCCAAATGTGCCAATGCCCACCTGCGCTTTCAGTGCAAATATGAACTATTCAAGGCATACGTGTGTCATCTTTCACGATTCTCCACTTTAGCCAAGATTTTAATTAATCGACCACTTATCCAAGGAGAGGGTTTCCAACACGCCTATCGCAAGCTGGTGCTTTTGACCCAGCTGCCTGCACGAACGCGCAGGTGCCCCTTCGTTGGGGTTTACCCTCACGGTTTAGGCCTGCGACACTTGTACAAGGTGTGAAGTCAAGGCACTTTTGAGGCCCAGTGGTCAGGGGGAGGCTTCGAAAAGGAGGTGAGGCTCGAGCAGAGACCTGGGGGGTGAGAGGGGACTGGCCCCAGAACGAACAGAAGAGGACCCCAGGGAGCAGGTGTGTGCGTTAAGTGTTCCGTATAAGGAACAGGTGCAGGCTAAGCGAGCTAAGCGAACGGGGTGGGCTTCGATGACCGGGCTGGGGGTGCCCGCAGCCCTCGGCAAGTGTCTGGATTTTATTCCGAGGCACTGAGTTTTTGAAGCAGGGGTGTTGCAGACCTGCCACTGCAGGGACCCGGCCAGGGACGATGGCAGCTTAGACCAGGTGGCGGCTGTGGCCAAGGAGACAAGTGGCAGGTGTCAGTGGGACACCCACCATTCCCAGAACATCGCTGGTGGGTAACGTAGCAGTGGGTCCCGCACTCCACAGCAAAGAAACAAGGCCCCCAAAATGACTGACTTTTGACTTTGTACCTCTCCTGTGTTTGCGTGTACCTGCCAGCGTTTACATAACCTTTCGCTCCTTTCTGGCACCTGGAAAACCAGCAACTGCAACTGTGCGAGCTGAGGCCAGTGGCAGCGCCATGTCCCTCCTGCTTAACAATTCACACGTGGCCTCTGGGTTAGTGCTGGGAATCCCACCGACCCCTCACCCGGCTGTTGTAAATCTGGGGTATGAGAGCAGGTCACCCGATGTATCTCCTCCTCCGCTCACTATTTGTAACAACGAACACCTTCGGATAAGTTTTGGATCTCATCAGCACTCCCATCCCAAGAATTAAAGACACGCCGTGGTGAGAAGGGAGGAAGGCGGACCCTCAGCTCTCATCAGACCTCAGGAGGGGACCCAACGCACAGCGACGGTCCCCACCCTAAAGGAAGCGTCGAACACCTCAGAGTTCCATAGTGGGACTGCAGAGAAGGTTTCAAGTCCTTGTCAAAAATACCCGAGAGAGGATGTTCCTTGTCGTCTTTCACACCTGTGGTAACCTGACATTTGCAAAGCCAGCTCGTTACAATATCAATGGTCTTAATACCTCGCCAGTGATAGAGTTTAGGAGGCAGCTTTAAAAACATCAGTTTCACTTAAATCTTCATACATACTTCATGAACTTTTTCACGTCCAAAAAACCATGCAATTTCCACAGAAAGGTAGGCCATCCGTCACCCTAACCAGTGGCACGGCCAGTCTAGGATTCTGAAGAAAACTATGGGAAAGAGACCATGACTCTGGCCCATTTTCAAAAGACAGTATTTCAGAGTCTGAGGGAAATCTAGACCATGATCCCTCTCCAAGGGGAAAGTTTAAAACTAAAAGTGAAAGTTTTGCCACTGTGCTAATGCTACTGAGGAGTTAAAACATCTCGATGTTTCCTCGTTTCCCCAGGCTTCAGTCCCAAAGCCAGGGCTCAAGGACCACGGTCCCTGCACAACAAAGTCAAGATCATAAGGAACATCTAGACTCCCTCACTCCTCCTTAAAACATAAAACAAAAGTTTGGATATTTTCAGAGTCATAGAGGTAGAACTGACTCTGTAAATCTGACCCCTGGGTTTTTAAATTAAGGAAGAGAAAACGTAAAAGGTGCAGTCGTATATATCACTCGAGCTGCCACGGTGGGTTCTCGGCCACACCTGGCCCTGACCCCCAACTCCACGCCGCAGCCCCCCACACAGCGTCTCCACTCTGGGTCTCATAAACTACAGACGCACAGGAGGGGGCAGGGGAGGAGAGGGGGAGGGCAGGGAGGAGAAGTAAACGAACAGGAGGAGGATCAAGAAGAAAACATGGTACGTACTTCTCTTTTCAAATAAAACAACGTCTCGCATCCTGGAGACGGGGGCAGTCTTTCTGGTTTCGTCCATTAAGACACATTGTTGCTCTTTACTGTGATACTGGAATGACCTGAGGGAGAGAATCAGGACACTCAGCCAGTGTTTTCCTTCAGTTAGAAAGCAAACTTCTATTGAGAAACTGGAGACTCTAAAGATAATTGTATCTCTTGATGGATCAAAGAGCTCATGATCAGCACTTTCAATCCAATGGGGGCCATTATCAAGGAGCCGCTGTGGACACAGCCCCATAACACGGTGGCTACTCTTGGTTTCTTTCTAACTTGACTTTCTCCCTTCTGGTCCTCCAAATTTTCTCTTTCTGTTTCAGCTGCTCTCCCCTGTCTTCGTTCATGTTCTTAAGTTCCAGGGTATTTCCTTTTGTGTTGGAAAGACTGCTTTGAACTTACTGGTATTCCCCAAATGGGCCACATGACCCCTGTCATTTCCCCTTGACCTGCTCCTCTCCATTCTACCCCCTCCCGCTCACGCATCCTTACCCACCCACGTGGTCTTGCTGAAGATGTCACGGAAAGCCATCCACAGCTGCCTCTCGGGTCCCATCTCTTACATGACCCTATTGCTTTAGCCACCTTGGTCCCTTCTTGGTCCCTTCTTGGTCCCTCAGCCGGGTGCAAAGCCTGGAATGCCTACAGCTTTATCAGTATTTGCAAGCTCTCACTCACCCTTCGAGCCCAGCTCAAGTCCCACCTCCTCCCTGAGGCCCTCCGAATTGCATCGGCATTTAAGAATTGTTCTTCCCTCTGAATTTTATGGAGCACGTATGGATTACGTCCCTTATCGATACCTCACATTGGCTGTATTCTTTGAAATGTATATTTTATCCACTTTCTGTGACTATACCATCACTACAACAGGCAAGGTCTGGACCGTGCGTATCTGTACAAAGAGCTACCCTATACGGTGCTGCTCGTCACACAGCCGGGGCCGCTGTCTCTGTGCTTCTCTGCGCCTTAGGGTCTGGAGCACTTCCTTCCACACATGGGGCCCTCCATTAATATTCAGCGATGATGATGTGGAAAACTGGAGCTCCGAATGAGAGCTGCTCGTGTCTTATGCAGAAATAAATAAGTTTCTTTGGGGGCCTTTTTCTAAAGGGGGTACTCACAAATTGAACAAGAAGTGAAATGGGCTCCAGTACAGACTCCAAACCCCAATCCCAGGAAATTCCTCTTTCCTCTCAAATCCTGCTTTGGTCAAGTCCATGAGCGACTTCCTTGGTATCGAAAGAACAGTGTCTCAAACAATGAGACGACAGCATCCTAGGTTCGATGACAGTAAAAATACCTGCACACGAATTCGGTTTCTTCCTCACATTTCACCGCACACTCGGCTATGCTGCTGGCTTCCACGTTCTTCTTGTGGCCGGTGGAGAGCGCCGCCCCCTGCGTGTTCACGTAGCTGTCCAGGGGGTCTCCGTGACCTGCAAGAGGAAGGAACCCGTGGGACGGCTGGTAGCATTCATTAAAACCGTTGTTTGACGGTCATCACTTTGTCACCTACTCCTTCACTGTGCCCCGAACAAATAAAATGTGCTGCTCTCCTGGGAACAGAACGGATGGCCAGGAATAAAAATGCTCCATTTACAGACGGCAGTATGCTCAGAGATCAACTGGACGGACAGATTCATGGATTAGAACAATCTAACATCTGCGTGGCTGCGTAACTGAGTGGGAAGCCTTAAATAAGAATAAATGTGGTCTGTTCGCTGTTGATTGCCGAGTGGCACTAGAACCCTGAGAGGCCGCCAGCAGCACCCGGGTCGCCGGTATCGACGACTTGTTCGCCCCTGGGTAACAGGAGAACCTGGAGCCATCGCTCGGTCTCCAGCAGCCTAAACGGCGCTGTCACCCCGCCCCTCAGACCGATGTGATAAGCATTCTCTGAATGGGTCCACCTCGAGAACCGCATTGTTTGCTGAGCTGACGATGTTGAGAGTAAATAGGACCTGAGCTAATCTCCACTATCCTCCGAGGTCATTTTTCTCCTGGGCTGAGTTCAGGGACACGTCACTATTCATGAAAGAGAGATAAGTTCTTCTGTGATGGTGAGAGGTATTTGGCATTTTGGAAGACATTGTAAAAAGTCAGGCAAATGCTGGTCCTGAGTTTTCTGTGAAATAAAACCGAAGCAAAGAATCTGCCCCTTGTTCCCAAGGTCGGGCCGTGCTCCCAGGCCCACGGGCACCTGGCCGGGCTCAGCAGCTCTATCCCCAGCCTGGGCGTGTTGGCCTCTGTCCTTTGAAGGTGGAACACGCTGGTGATTTTCACAGGGTGAGAGGCCAAAGGAGGTTAATAAAATAAAGATAGCAAAGTTTCCCAAAGTTTGCCTACAGGGGATTGGGCAACATGGTAGCCTTGACCACTCCGAGGCCTGGGGGGTGGGGACCAGAGCCAGATGGAGGGGACGGAAGAGTGACCGGGAGCGGCAGTGGGAACAGCGGAGGAGACCAGCTTTTCCAGAAGCCCGGCCGCGCCACGGGCATTTTGCAAAGGCCGTGTGCAGTCAAAAACCCTTTTCCAGGAGGGGACCTTCTAAAGCAGGTTGATGCTGATGAAAGTGTTCCATAGCAAGGATGATGAAGAGTCAGATTCTCTTTCCCAGAAAGGCCATCCCTGACCACCTGAAAATGCTATGCTGCCCAGGCCCACGTACCCTGAGGGGTGGAGACAGACCCAGCCCCTCCCCGCCTCTTTGCCTTCCTCAGTGTGAGGCACTCCAAGCCGCGAGGTGGACGCTGCTCAGGAAGGTGGCCGGTGCCAGTTAGGGGCAACACGTGGGACGCTCCTGATAACGGTGCGAGGAGATTAGGGGGAAGGGGGTCTTGCAGACCGGTGTCGATGCCATCATTGGCATTTCCTCTCACCTTGAGCTCTCGTTTCCAAGAAGAAATGTGTTTTGGTAAACTCTACAAATTAGGATGTAATTCAGAAAACAAGCAAGTTCACTCTATAAAGCGAATCCTGTAAAGAGTGAAATCGAACTTCTGGAAGAGCTCTTCGAAAGTGGAGCAGGCCAGGGTATAACTCATGTTCAAACAAGGACATCTCTGTTTACATAGTGCTCTAATTAAGTGACCTTGAATTGTGTTATATTATCATGTTTCGGAGCACAGGGCTGCGGAGACTCACCTTAGGATCAAATATCCCAGAGATGTCCCCAGAGAGATTTGTTTTCCATTTTGTTTGAGAAATTTTCCCCAAATATTGTCTTTTATTCAATTCTAGGGCTCAGATGGCAATGGAATATAACACAGTTTATTTGTTGACCAAGACATAGTAAAACAATCATTTTAGTAAGACAAATATTTTTACATTCTAGGACAGCGATTGTCAACCTTTTTCATCTCATGGCACACATAAACTAATTACTAAAATTCTGTAGCACATTGAAAAAATGTCCCATTTTTTTTGCAAATCTGACCAAAATAGGTATAATTTTGATTTAGTCATACCGGATGGCTATTGTCGTGTTGGCTGTTGTCATTTTTTATTTGCCATTCCAAGGGAACTGAGGTCTGTGCTCCCTGACCAAAAAGTCAAGCACTGCCTGTTTTAAAAGTTCCTGCAGCCCACCGGTTGAAAACTTCTTCTAGGCTAATGTGGACATGTGCTGCTACCAAAGCAAGTGTATCTCACTGACAGCGCCGGCTTGCTCGTTTTTCAGCCTCTGTGCGGCACACGTGCGCGCCCACACTTGTGTGCTCGAAAGGCGGGGCCAGAGGTCTGTGAGATGCCCACCTCTCACCCACCCCTCACGGGAACGGCCGTGAGGGAGTGCTTTTCCTCTCCTGGGCGGTTTTGTGCGTTGAAAAGATGAACCACTTCTCAGAAAGAGAGGAAACGCCTTCCTTCCAAAAAGAGCTATGAAAGCCCTCCACCCCACCCCCCACCCCCGTCGGTGAGGTCAGATGGGAACCCTGCTGCAGATTTGGGCGTGACCCGTGGAGCAGTTCCTCGTGCCCCAGGCCCTGCCTCCCCTGGGCTGGAAGGGCAGATGAGGACTTGCACACCCACACACAACCCTTTCCCGAGGAAATCTCTTGGCACAATCTTCTGCTATGTTCTCTGACATTCCTTTGTACGACTCCACTACATTCAAACGTATTCGACTCTAAAGCACACCTTGTGACTCACAAATTTCATTTCAAGTTCCTGGGTACTGCTTATATGAAGAGCTGCTTGCATAATACATCCTTCCATTTACACGAAATGCCCGAAATCAGCCAATCAGAGACGGAAGGGAGATGACAGACTGACAGGGGGTGGGGCCTGGAGTGGGGAGGGGCGAAGGGAACGGAAAGGGGGGTGGGTGCAGCCACGGGTGCGGGGTGTCTGGGGGGGGGATAAGGAACACGCGCTGATACCGTGTCGGTGGGTGCGCCGCTCCGAACGCAGTGGGGGCTATTGGACTGAACGCTTTAAGTGGGTGCATCGTATAGTGTGTGGGTTATATCACAATAAGGCTGTCAAGGAGAAAAGAACTAGCAGGACATGCTTAGAGTATTTTAAAGAATGTTTAAACAAGGTTGAAAAAGTGAGAAGGGCACCAAGATTCCTTCTTCCAAGAAGGAAGCCCCGGTTTAAGTCCTGGTTTCTCCACTTCCTGGATTTGGGAGTTCGGTCCATAGGCAGATAATAGGGTTCTCCTCGGTATGGGTGAAGCCATCTATAACACGAGGATGCACCCGTAACTCTACCTGTTGCACCAGCTAAATGGACTAGTGTCAGTGAAGGACAGAGACACGTGTGTGTGTATGAAAATGCACCTGGCCCACCGCAAGCACTGACTATGTGTTGAATTCCTGTGTGCAACCTCATTTGGCAAATCAAAACCTGTGATTCTTCCAGGCATAGAGGCAAACACTTGTGTGTGGAAAAGCCATACTTAATTCACAGCAAACAGGAAACCAGTAAACACAACAACAGACTGGTCAAAGAATGCAGTCAAGGAGATAGTTCACCGTGTACATTTTTAAATGAGGAGCATATGACGTCTTGACAAACATGACCTAAATCAATCACACTGAGAACCAGACAAAGAGCCGGGGCCATCAGCGACATGAGCTATTTTCTGTCGACCAAAATAACTATTATTTAAGCTCAATCTTTTACATTCTCAAAAGCACTCATCATTTCCCTCTACCCATTCATCTCTGGGATTTACATGGAAATTAACCTTATTTCTCGACAAATTCCTCAATCTTAGGCTTAGATTTTGAACTGGGAATCGCAGGGATCAAAAGCTAAGTGAAGACTAGCCGCTCATAAAACCATCATCCTGTGTCTGTTCCTAAGACACGGCTGGGACACAATTAGTGACTGAAGTGAAAAAGTGCCTAAGTCTTACCTGAACTCAGAAACAAGAGAAGGAGAAGCACCACCTCTTCGTGCCCCATTTCGGCACGGGCCACCCAGTCCAGACAGCCGAGTGTCCCAGCCCCAAGGTGCGACCGACTAACAGGCAGGAAGCGCCTCCACAAACAAGGCAATCGCGGGGAGTTAATCATTATCTCGGAGGCCCGATGCCCCTGTGCTCTGAAGGGCTCAAACATTACCTTGACGGAGGGTCTTACAACATGTTTGCATCTGCAATAGATGCTGGGAAATGGCGCAAGCAGCCCCGCCCCTTCGGCGGCCGCGCTGCCTCCGTCTCCCGTTCCACTGGCCCCAGTCCCTCGCCAGTGCCACTTGGTCTTTTTCCTCCCCTCTTCTTCTGCTCGCTTCCTTTTGGGTAAATAATAATACTCATAACAATAACAATGTCCCGGTCATGGCTAACATTTGCTGAGAACTTTCTCCCTGCCAGGCTCTCTGCTAAGGGATGCAGACGCATAGTTTCATTCCACCTTCAAACGAGCACTGTTATCATCATCCCGATTTTGGGATCGGGCTAATGAAGTTGAACTTCTCCCAGGTGACCCAGCCAACAAGGCGGAAGCTAATGGTCAAACTGTTCAGGCCTTAGGTTGCACGGGAGGGCTCGGGCTTTGCAGTTAACACCCCCACATCCTTTCAGTGTGGAAATCATATGTAAGTTAGGAGATTTCATGATTATTGAAATTTCTTTATGCCCAGTAGATTCACATGTCCTCCATGATTATCGATGATCTTAGAAAAATATCGATCTTTTCTGCACATGAATTCGCAATGCATTTAGAGTCTCAGCCTCATGAAATAAAGCCAGAATGGCAAACTCATGTCTAAAGAGTCTGTCTCAGTTTTAACTGTGAATTCTGTACTTTTCCCTAGTTTAAGGCTAGAATGAGTAAGGAAGTGAACGCTTTAAAATGCCTGTTTTAGTGTCCAAAAATAGTTAGGAACAGCTAAGTTGACTGTATTTTAAATGTGCAACCAGAACAAGAAACTCCTTTCTCCAGACGATGAAATTCCTGCCTGTAAACGAGCCGGTGAGCCGGTGAGCTGCAACCTGCTTACACTTCCCTGGGACTGCAGTGCCCCGGAGAAGTCTCAGGACCAAAACCTGCTGGAGAGCGAGGCCGAGACACTGTTGGGAGGGGCCGGGATGACTGGGCGCAGTTCCCTGAGTTTGTGCTTCACTCCAGCCTCTCGTCTCTCCTCCAGCTCGCCTCTCCCCTCGGCCGGTGGCCCCTTTTACCAAAGGGACGCGGGGAGGAAGCCACATGGGAAATCAGCAATGGACGGGCTTTTTTCTTAAAATATCCGAAGTGTCTCTCGGGGGATTACGTTGGTGCGTTTGAGAAGGTGCTCCGGGGCCCGCACAGGCTGTGCAGGTGCACGGCGACCCCGCTTCGCGTGCGTTTCCAGTTGAAATGTTGCGGGACGGCCTCCTGGAGAAAACCCCTCCGCACCGATGGGGTCAGAATGCTATCTCCACGTGTATTTCCTTTCCCTGTTTTCCTTTTTCTTTTAACTCGGGTCGTGGTGGTAGGCCTTTTGTTCCCTTTCCTCCTGGAAGCTTCTAGAATCCACTCGATTGTACAGATGTTGTGACGGCGACTGCACCATCTTCGCGACCTTCATCACGGAGCGGCATCCTCAGAGCTCAGGTGGGCAGGAGGCAGAGCTCGGCCGCTGCGCTGCCCAGCTCTGTGCCGGGCCTGGACGGGGGAGGGGGGTGCGGAGAGGGAGGGATCCCCCAGGCTGGGGCAGAGACCGCGCGGGGGCGGCGAGGTGGGGGCGCAGCGTGGAAACTGCCTCACGCACAGCGCCCCCTGCCTTCGCTCCCGGGCACGGCCGGGCACGGAGCAATGGACTGCTCCGCACTGTGCGCAGGAACCCCGCACGGGCCTCGTGGTCCACAGGTTGCACAGTGGTTTTGCCCAAGGCTGTGAAGATGATTGATTCAAACTGCGTTATTTTCCACTTGAAAGAATGGCAGACACGGGGAAAAAGAGAAAAAGAGAGATCATCTCTGCATACTATTAGCAGTTTGAAGAAATTCTGACATGTGCATTTCTATTGGGTTCAATGCACTAAGTACTTACTGACCACCTATTGGGGAGGGTATTGTGTTACCTTCTTTTAGGATCATATAAAAGGTACAAATCACAGTCTCTGCCCTCCCCCAGCCGCCAGGAAATTTTGCACCTGATGTTGGTGGAGACTGCGCAGCACTTGTGGCTGGGGCGGGGCAGGGGGGGGGCAAGGACATTAAAGTAAAAGGAAGACAACCTCATTTCCTTCACTCCACCCAGCATGGGGCCTGCAACCAAGGTCTGCTCAGATTCTGGAGGAAAGGAAGAACTAGCCAGTCCCTCCCTCCCAGCATTAAAATGTGAAGTTCCTTGCAAGTACCTCACAAGGAAAGTTGTGAACACAAGGAAAGGTCGACATCCCCAGGGGAGTGAGGTACAGTGCCCCCTCGGGCTCCTGCACCCCTGCACCCCTGTCCCCTTGTCCGTAGTGGAAGCTGCAGCTTCCCAGGTGACATGCCTTGGATCTCGTGTTCCTGGTCTGACACTTGTAGCTGCCACCGTCCTCCCTCCCCACAGACTTTGCACCTTCCTCCAGCCCCAGCCTCTGCCGCCTGGAAACTGTCATTCGAAGCAGCTCATTCTTTACCATGAACATGTCTGAATCTCTGCAACAAGGCCATACCATTTCAAAACAAAAGCAGCAAAATATATATATATATGTGTATATATATATATGTGTATATATATATATCTCAAGGGCTCAAAGCATGTCTTCATTGTTGCCAGGGTTCTTAGCAAGTTTCTCTTTGCCCGTGACACCAGTTTGCAGGTTGCTTCCCCGGTGTTCGTTCATTAGAGTGTATCACCCAGGAAATGCGTTCTCATTACACTGAAGGTGGCTGTCATTTCTTCAGGCGACCTTTTCCTCCTGTGTGCCAGCCTTTGCTCCGCAGTCTCTGGGACCACGGAATGAAACACTTGCCATCTCGAGGATCCCGGAAAGTGACAGCAGGGACACTGCTGGCACGGGGGTTAAAATGTAATGCGCCGGAGCGCTTCCCAAGACCTGATGGACAGTTCAGCGTCCAGCAAGGTGGCGTTTTCTTCACCGCGTTTTTCTTTGTGGAAATGGAGACGTTCATTCATTTTTGAAAAGCCATCAGTCTCCATTGGACATCTCCTCGTCGGACCTGTCATAGTTGAAGAAAAATATTAGTCGAGAAGCTAAAATGCTCAGTCTGCCTTGGGACTCCCAGGCAAGTGCCCTTTTGGTCTGAGGTCCGATCCACTGTGCGTACATCCAGGAGAGGAACCAGGTCATCCTTCCCACGTCTAAAATGTGTTATTCTCCAAGCTAATCAAGACACAAATCTTTCCCCCCAGTTCTTACAGAAAGCATTAAAATCTTCCAGGGAAAAATAATGAGTGCATGTAAAAACTGGTGACATCTCAGCAAGGTGTGTGCGGACTAGCTCCTCACACTGTCCCACAGGCAACTCTCTGGCGCTGACCTTGGACCTCAGTTAACTAAGCTGCTCCCTCAGGCCGGGCGGCTGCCTCCTGGGTGCACTCACCAGTGATCTGGACTCCTCCGAGCTATTTTCCTGACTGCGTACTTATAATTATTTCAAGACAAAAAGTAAATATATGTGCATATCCATATCTGTTTATATTTGTATAGATGCATGTGTTTGCATATATGCATCTATATTTAAATATATGTATCTATTTGTATATATGTTTAGCTAGGTGTACATGGTGCAGCGAAAGTAGGTTTACAGTTGTGAGGATGCAAAAGAGTTCATTCATGTGTTATTTATTAATTTAATTATGGTATTATTTTCCATATAAACAGCTGTCAATGTGCCTTTTCTCCACCATGTGTATATTTGGCTACATGTGTATATGTTTGGGTATGTACATATTTAGTTGTACGGGTATATATTTGGATGCATGTGTATCTATTTGGACACGTGTGTATATATTGGAATGTATTTGTATATATTTGGGTACATGTGTATACATTTGGATATATATTTATGTACTTGAATATGTGTGTATGTATTTGGAAATATATTTGGCTATGTGTGTAGATATTTAAGAGGACCCAGGATGACGTAAATGCTTTCATAACATTAAAGAGAACTCCCAAAGCAGAGAAACTTGTCGGGGAGGGTCCGACCTTACAGCATCTCTGCCGAACGAGGGCACTGGGCCTTGCCCATTCAGAGACGCCCCTGCCCCGCCTCCCCCAGGCCTGGCGGTGATTAGGGCCTGATTGAGCTCCTGCACCCGCCGGGGGTCAGAGGCTGCAGGAGCCCTGGCCGGTGTGGGGCCTCCAAGTGCTCAGGGGAGACCCACCCTCTCTGCATACCCACTGAACACCAGCCGCACACTGGACCCAGAGCACTAGCTCCCCCCTGCGCTCCAGCCCCAGCGTTGCGCCGGGCGGAGGTGGTTGTGCGCCCTGCTCTTTGCCTGGCGGGCCCCGCCGCCGTGGTGTCTGCAGTGCGCCGTGCTGAGTGCTAGGCAAGCGGAGAAGTGAGACCTCGTCCCGCCCTCGGGGGTTTTCCACCTGAGGGCGCGGAGCCCTGCGGGCGTGACCTTGGACTCGGAAACGGAGTGGCCAGCGCTCCAGGGTGGAGGTCAGGTGGTGGCCCAGCACGCGGAGAGACGCCACACTCCGTCCGGCTTGAGGACACACGTCCCAGGGGAGCTGAACTCCAGCTGAGACCTGGAAGGCAAACAGGAAGGACGAGACACGTTCCTGGCAGAGGAACGTTCCAAGTCCCAGAGGCGAACGGTCCAGGCGGTTGAAAGTAAATTAGGCTGAGATGGGACATGGTGAAGGGACCGGGCTGGATGGTGCTGGCCTCTTCCACGGGGTCAGAGGGCTTCCTCGCCAAAAAGGAGCCGGAGCCCCCAGAGCGTTAAACTGGAAGGGTGGCCCGCGGTGTGGGGAGGGGGTCGGAGAAGCAGGGGTCAGGGGTGAGAGAGGAGAGGGGTCTGAAAGGAGGCAGTGGAGGAGAGGAGCTGGATTGGGGAGCTGGGTACGAAGCAGAATTGATGGGATTCTGTGACCCACTGATTTGGGGGAGGACAGTCGGAGGGTGCTCACATCTGAGTTGGCCACCTGGCTGACAGTGGTCTCATCGCTGAGAAGGAACCCAGAGCAGGGAAGGAGTGTGTTTGAAGACATGTTATGTTTGCAAGCCTGTGAACATCCAAGTGGAAATATCTAGAAGGCAATTGGATATCTGTGTTTAGAGCAGGCATTGGCAGACTACAGCCCGTGGGGCAGCCTCCTGGTTTTGGAAATAGAGTTACATTGTCGCCCAGCCACGCTGTGCCACTCACCACAGCTGTATTTGTGCAACGATGGCCAAGGCAAACCTATAAAATATTTACTACCTGGCTTTTGCAAAAAAGAAGTTGGGTAACCCCTGGTGTGGGGCCCAGGACAGAAGTGTGGGCTGGAGAGGGAGTTGCAGGACCTGTCATCGGGGACCTGGCACTCAGACGGTCCCAGGGAGGGTCACAGAGGGCCCGAGGGGAGCACAGGGGATTCTGCCCAGAGATGTGGGCTGGACTCTAGAACCTGGTGGCCCCACTGGCCTCTCGGGGTGGGGGGGCTGTGACCTGGTGTGATCACATTTTCATAGGCACCCTATTCCAGAGAGCAGGCCAATTATTTGGCTTCCAGCACCTTCCTCCCTGCCGGAAGCATTGCCTGTCTCTAGCGGGTGGAGGGGTGCCGGCCTCACCTGGCTATGTATGGAGTGCCTGAGTGGCTCTGGCCGAGTCTGGGTGGGGGAGAGTGGAGGGAAGTCCAAGGAGACAGTGACAGCGAACTTGGTTTTGTATGGCTGGTAGGAGTGACAATGATGATTGACGAGGAGTTAGTTTGCTAGTGACTGTGCCTTAAGAAATTGTATTTGGCTCCCTCACAAGAACTCGTGCCTGACCATTAGACACCTGAGTTTGCGGCCCCGGTTAGAACAGGAGAAACAAGTGCAGGGAATTAGGGGAGAGGGTACAGGACCGGAAACTTGGGTCTGGGCCAATGGCTAGGGGGCGTGATGGTTCAATATCATGGGCTTGCCCCTAAAAGCCAAGACTCGCTGCCCCCCTGGAGAGCTCAGGCTCCTTGGAAAGGGAGGGGTGACATTTGTGGAGAAAAACAGGCCCTTTCTTTTCTGGGGTCATTTGTCCGTCACAAAAGGATAGACTCTCCGGTTCTTAGTCTTACAGCACAGTATAGAAGTAGTTCCCCGGATTTTAAAAAACCCTTTTCTGAATCATTCCAATCTCATTTCCTCAGTCCCCTGAGGGCAACCAGAGAGAAGAGGAACTCTGCAAGTTGACATTCCAATTCAATGAGCTGGATGGGTATTGTTTTGCAAGAATATATAGATAAGGGGTAGCTGACCAATGGCATGGAGGCAAACTTCTGGCTGGGGTTCCCTACCCCAGTTTCGTCTAGAATCTTCTCATCACCCAGGGAGTGATGGATTATTACAAACATTGTTCCGTTTCATCTGAGTGACTCGACCAAGTCCCATGCTGTGAGCGGCTGTCAGAGCGGAAGGGTGGCTGCGGTTGGTCCCTCTGAGAAGTCTTTCCACCCCCTGCCCTCCCCCCTACCCCGCCCCGCCAGCTGTAATCAGTGGTAATCAGCACCTGAAGCCCTGGAGACCCTTCTTCAGAAACTTCTGCAAGTGGAAGATTAGAAACTTCTGGGAGCAAAGGAGAGTGCTGAGATATCTCTGAACTTCAGCAGGAAGGTGTCACACAGTTCAGTTCAGACACTTGTCACTCAGAATTAGCCTCCTGATGTGCAAATAAGTGGCCAAGTGAATCAAAACAAAGACACTATTACCTCAGGGGACAAGGATGCCTTGGTGGCCAGTCTAAACATCCTCTTTAAGAAGAAATTTAGTTCCCTCTCAGCCACCATTTATTTATCGTGGGCCTGTCCACTCTGCTGGCGCAAACGCCATGGTGATTTAAGAACAGCAAAACCTGCACCACGCTATAATCACCAGATTTTCCTGTACTATCATGGCCATTTTATAGATCTGGAAATTGAAACTCACTTGCCCAAAGTTCTGCCAATGGCCGTTGGCAGAGCAGGCTCTCATCCGAGGACCTGGGTCTCGGGTGCCGGCTTCTGACTGCTGATCACCTGGTCATCTGCCCCTGGGAAGGACAGCAGAAACAACAGCAGTGACAGCTGCACTTGACTGAGCTTGTTCTCAGCACTTTACAGACTTGTTTACATCTTTGGTGGTGGCTTCTTGCATGACCCCTGGCCGGGGGTCAAACCTGCCGGCTTGGTGTATCAGAGACACTGCTCTAACCACCCAAGCTACCTGGCCAGGGCTCTCATTTCCTCCCTATTCTGACCCTAAGAAGAAGGTACTATTATCCTTCATATTTTACCAATAAAGAAACCAGGAGAGGTTCAGTAACTGGCCCAAGGTCACAGAGCTGGTGAGCTGGATGGAGCAGGGGCTTTGAATGCCACACCCAGGCCCCGCAGCCCTGTGCCTCACTGCCTGCTGCAAAAGCCCCAGCCTCCCACCATTGCCACAGCCACTGACTGCAGCAGCTGGGGTAAGCATTTATTGAGCACCTGCTGCATGAGCCGCACTCTATGGTCATCCCGGAAGTCTAGTGATGAGGCGACACCAAGCACTGGCAGAAAGTGTGGTATCCAAGCAGGAGTCTGAGGCTCCTGTGGGCTGTCTGGACCAGCCCAGGGAGGGAAACCCTGGGGTCGTGGCCCAGGGACTGACTCTCCGCCTGCCTTTGCATATGCCACTGCCTGGCCTTGAGCTCGCCAACGCCTCGGCGTTGGGCAGAGTTCTGCTTGCTTCCTGTTTTTTAGGAGGAATAACACCAAGCAGAAGTTAAACTCCTGGAAGACACACACTGCACTCTGTTTGCATTTTATATCCCCACACCTGCAGAGGGTGTGTTGGGGCTCAAGTAAATACTCGTTCACATGAGCGGAATTTTCCCTTTGGGGTCTCTTTCTTTGATTGTCCATATCAATGAATGCCTTTCAGGCCATCAGTTTTCGAGGCAGGCAGCAACTAGTGGGCAAGGAACCTAAAAACTGTCTGTGTAAGCCTGACTGTGCGGAGGTTGGCTTCTCTGGAGATCTTAGGCATAAAGTGGATCATGTTACATGATGCACTCCCACCATTGCCACAGCCACTGACTGCAGTCTGACTCGATGTGCAAAGTTGGCTTCATGCAAGAGCTTGGAGATTCCAGAGGCTACACTGAAACTTCTTCCCCTCGGGCGATCCCAGCGCCTGGAAGTAAAAGCTCTGACGCATTTGAGAGTTCACTCCAACTCGCGGAAGCGCACACAACCTCTTTTCTAAAGCACGCCTCTGAAGCTTCATACCGGAACGCTTCTGAGCACCGGTTCAACAAAAGCGTATACCGACGAGAGCCGGCAGGGGGCAGCAGACCACACCCTTTTCTGCAGCGGAGCCGGAGCTCCCGCGCCTCCCGGGTGGGAGTTTCCAGGTCATCAAACCTGTTTAGGGTTGTCCGCAGCGACTTCAACAGCTGGGAGATGGGTTAAGGCCCTTTCGAGGCTGAGGATTGTGGGGCGGAGAGGCGAGTTGGAGGGGGGATGAAAAGGAAAGAAGAATTCAAAGGCAGGATGAGAGCTGGTGCAGGCGCGTGGCTAACTGCTGTGGACAACTGACGCTTCCGAAAGGGAGGCAGAGGCTGGTCTGGAAAACTGGAGACACTAAGGCCACCCGCGTTCCGGGCAGCGACGTCGTGCCAGGGGAAGGATGCACAGGCCCGCGGGGAAGGTGGAAGAGCCGTGCACCTTGAGCTGGGCTGGGTTTCCTTGTGCGCATCCGCGCAGTCCCCTGGCGGAGGCCCCGCTGGGCGCGACAGCCGGCTTAGCGTCGGACCCCAGCGGGGTGGCTGGGCAGACAAGCTGTGAGAAGAGAGAAATGCAGTTTTCACTTTCCGCGTGTGTGGATGCGTGGCCGTGGCGCCCCAGACACGGACCCTTGGGTTCAGACGCTGGCCAGGGCAGCAGATGTTTGGAGGAGGGCAGCACTCTGCCTTTTTCTGCTTTAACATCTTGAGGGCGCAGGGTGTGCGGTCGGGACAGGGCAGGTCGAGGAGAGACAGTCGGCCGGCCGGGGAGTCGCTGCCTGCGTTTTCACCAGGGGAACTCAGACGCCGGAAACACCCCGACCACAGGTTCTGCCTTCTTAGCGCCCCCATGTGACTTCGTCACCTCCCTCCTCCGGATTCGCCTCGTTTTATGTGCTAGAAAGCTGTGCACAAGTGCTTCTTTATTGGATCTAATTTAAAAGGCACAAAGTAGTTCAGCATAGGAAGTACTGATCCCTGTAAAATGGACCAATCTGGGCTCAGATTTGGGTGTTCACGTGCTGTCCGCTTCACCTTACCCAGACATACGGATGAGAGAGTCCTTTCGAGGTTCTGAGAATTGTGAGCTGGTTACTTCGCAGTTATGTGGGGGAGGACCTCCAAATTTCTGTTTAAATCCCACTCCCCTTATTTACAGAAATACAAGTAAAGGAGAAACTGTTTTACTTAGATCAGTTTAATGTTTATCCTCCCCTCTTCTGAAGTTAAGCTTCAGTAAATTAGCATAGTAAGTACTGTAAAATAAATACTCTAGGATGAGCCAATACGCTTGCAAGTTGGAAACCATTCCAGTTCCTATGGTTATTCCATCGGTAATTTGACCCATAGAAATGCGTGTGCATGTGCGTATAATAGGTGAACAGCTTTAGAAGAAAAAGGTGCCGTGGACATCATGCTGAGTGGGCACTTTTACTGCCCGTCATGGAGACCACTTGTAATTTTAAAAAGTGGATTATGTCATCTGAGGACTAAACCAGCGCACGCGCAGTGCATGTTTTTGTGGCCGCACACACACGCGCCAACGTCCAGACGTAATAATCTGCGCTGACTTGACATCGGGGCTCACCCCGAGAAGCCTGGGAGCTCCCCACCAGAGGTCCTGAAAGGACGCATTTTGAAATTTATTTTTTATTTAATTTTCTTATTTTTCAGTTAGAGTTGACGTGTGATGTTATGTTAGTTTCATGTGCACAACACAGTGAGTAGGACATTTGTAGAACTTACCTAGTGATCGCCCTGATAAGTCTAACACCGCCTGGTACTGGGCGTCATTGTAACAGTCTGACTGACTGAGCTCCCTGGGCCGTACTCACATCCCCGAGGCTGTTCTGTAACTACCAACTTGTACTTCTCGTCCCTTCACCTTTTTCACCCGGTCCCCTCAATTCCCCTGCCGTTTGGCAATCATCAATTTGTTCATCCATACATTTGTTTCTGTTTTGTGTGTTCCTTTACTTTGTTTTTTTTTTTTAGATTCCACATATAAGTGGAATCATATGGTATTTGTTTTTCTCTGATTTATGTCACTTAGCATAATATCCATGTTGTCCCAAATGGCAAGGTTTTATTCTTTTTTATGGCCAAGTAATATTCTGTATTTATGTACCACTTCTTTCTTCATTTGTCTGTCAATAGGCACTTAGGCTGCTTCCATATCTTGGCAATTGTAAATAATGCTGCAGTGAATGTAGAAGTACATATATCTTTTCAAAGTAGTATTTTGGGTTTCTTCAAATAAATGCCCCGAAGTGGAATTGCTGGGTCCTATGGTAATTCTATTTTTAATTTTTTGAGGGTTCTCCATACTGCTTTCCACAGTGGCTGCACCAGTCTGCATTCCCACCAACGGTGCACGAGGGGTCCCTTTCCTCCACATCCTCGAGGACACTTGTTGTTTGTTGATTTATTGATGGTGGCCATTCTGACAGGTGTGAGGTGGTATCTCATTGTGGTTTTGACTTGCATTTCCTGGATGGTTAATGGTGTTGAACATCTTTTCATATGTCTGTTGGCCACCTGCATGTCTTTGGGGGGGCACGTGTCTATTCAGGTCGTCTGCCCATTTTTTAATCAGATTGTTTTTGATGTTACATTGTATGTGTTTCTTACGCATACAATGCGTTGGCTATTGACCCCTTCTCGGGTGTATCGTTGGTGAACATCTTCCATTCAGTTGTTGTCCTTTTGTTTTGTTGATGGTTTTTTTTCCTCTGAGTAAAACCTTTTCAGTTTGATGTAGTTCCATGTGTTTATTTTCTTTCTCAAGGGACCAGTATTGTTGGGTTGGCTTTGTGGGAGTGAGGCGAGCGTGGGCGGAGGGTCCCGTGTGACTGTGGATGGGACTCTAGTGGCAATGGGACACACCGCTGAAAGAGTCAGGGGCTTCCGGTTGGGTGTCTGAAGACTGCCACCAAGGATTTTTGGTAGCAATTCTATTGGAAAAAACATGAAATTATATCATTTAAATTAGGCCCTAACTTTTCTCTACCTTTCTTTGCTGTTTCTCTTTGATTTTGGATCTGATCTCTTTCTAATGATTTCTAACTTTTTGTCTTACTGTGTGTAGTAACCTCGCTGCCCCCTACCCATTTAAAAGAGGACTTCTGAGGGGCTGACTCAGAGGCTACCTTATTCTTACTAAACCCTTCTTTTCCTGGTTGTAATTTGTTTCCCCAGCCTCCTCTTCATCTTCCAATTCCCCATCTGATAGGCCTCTTCTCTGCAGCATAACTTAAGAACATTTCCTGTAGCATTAGAAGATATAACAAATTATAACAGTTTATTCTTCCGTTTCCTATTTCTTCTTTAGAAATTCTCCCCATTGATTTTCTTTAAAATTACCCTAGTGATTGCTTTGTTCCTCTTCCCTGGAACATCCTTGCTTGTTCGCCTTGTTTTTCTTTTATCAAAATACCCGAGCTGTTCCTCACGTTGAGCCCCTATTTACAATAGGTATTATTACAATGCTTGTACGCTCACTGGGCTACTTTTCCAGGTGGCTTTTGACAACCGCTCTGTCAAGGTTTACTTTCAATGTGTGCTCAGTACAGGCTCCTAGTTCTTTGTTGATTTTTTTTTTTTACTGCCTCTATTTTGACACATTGTCTTTTTCCCTGTATGACTAAGGCGAGGTTCTGGAAATGACTAAAGGAAGACTTTAAGGTGCAGTTGACAATGAGTTGGCTTTCCCTATTTCAGTAAGAAAATTGAGGGCAGCAAATTCTCTGAAGCTGTGTAGGAAATGCCACTAGGGGACTGTTTATATGCTCTCTTTTCTTCTTCTCTTTCTCCTTCTCCTTCTTCTTCTTTGTATTTCCAATACATTTCCTTTGACAGTCTTTTGAGGAACACGTGGAAAAGCTGGCAACTGGGCACGTTAGTTTATACCTTCCCTTGTCCTCGTTACGTTGAGCGTGTCTGAAAGAAGGCTTGCTTAGCGTTCGGGAAGAGACATCTGGGGAGTCGCTGCCAGACACGGCCGTGTTTGCTGTCGACTTCTCTGTCTGTTTGGGTCCGTGTAACTGTCGGTGTGTTTTGAATGTCAGAATTTCTGTGGCCTGAAGTGCATCTGAGCAGCTACTAAAACTGGGTGTAAATCCTGGCCTGTGCGGCTCAGTCGTTTGGAGTGTCATCCTGTGACGAAGAGGTTGTGGGTTCAATCCCCAGTTCAGGCAACCAACTGATGCTTCTCTGTCGCACTGATGTTTTCCTCTCTCCCTTCCTCTCTCTCCAAAGCAGTGAAAAAATGTCCTGGGGTGAGGACACACACACACACACACACACACACACACACACAGTCTATCAGATGTCTCACAAACGCATGTCCCAGAACCAAGGAAGAATTCCACTGGGCTCGTCTGCGTTCAAGCCATGCCTTACCTGACAAGGACCGACAGATCCGAGATGACTTGTGCCCACTTCAGTGTGCCAATTTCCAGGGGAAAGGTGAAAATATTCATCGGTATTTCTAATACATGAATGCGAAAGATCGAATAACAGGACATTTTTACCTTCCATTCACGTCTTAAATAACACTACTTCTTCTTGCATCCCCAATGTTTTTCTAGTCAAAAAGAGAGAGGGCTCCGCATCACAGGCTGAAACCACCGCAAGAATTCATGCACCTCCTTTGTTCCTGGATATCTTAGAAGTTCAGACTAGCCCCAGGTTTTGCCTTCACCTGTTGATCAGTTACAGCCTAGTGTTTACGGGGTGAATGAAGTACAGCATTAGGCGGCGCCGGATTCAGTTTAGCAACTAGCACTCTCCAGGCTGCCTTTGACGGTGGTCTGCTGGCCAAGGGCGCCGTTCCTCAGCGGCATCTTACCTCCGGGAAGGGCGCCGGTTCTCGGGTACAGGCCCCCCCGCCCCCCGAACTGGGAAGGCGCAGTTGCGGACTCTCGCAGCCTAGTCTCTGTGTTCGGCGTGTCAGTGAATTTCCAGTTGCGCGGTCAGGAAACCTTCCGCGGCACATCGAGAACCCCTCCGCGGATCGCGGTGTGCCCTTTGGCTATTTTTGTGTTTTGTTTGAAAGAGAAATACTAACAAAAATCACACAAAGATAAACAATTTATTTTTTGCAATTTAATGATCTTAGCCAAAAAACTAATAAGCTCATTAAAGGTAAAAGTATAATGAAAATACCTCTCTGTCCATTCATCTCATACCACTCCCCAAATACATATGTTTACGGGCTTTTCCCCCCTTTTCTCTAAGACAAAAAGACCGTCCCACCTCCCTAGTCAAGTTTCCTAGAAACAAAACAGCAAGGGGAGATCTAGAAACACAGAGTGAGGCCCTGGCTGGTGTGGCTCAGAGCATTGAGTGCGGGCCTGTGAACCAAGGAGTTGCTGGTTCAATTCCCCATCAGGGCACATGCCTGGGTTGCAGGCCAGGTCCCCAGTTGGGGGTGCATGAGAGGCAACTGCACATTGATGTTTCTTTCCTTCACTTTCTCTCTCCCCTCTCCTCTCTCTAAAAATAAGTAAATAAAATCTTTAAAAATTTTTTAAAATAAAAACAGAGTGAGTTCAACAGAGCACAAGACAATCAGTAACTTAAAAACATACTTAGGTTTTACAAAGCATTTTAAAATGCTTTGATTCTACACCTATAAGGTCAGGTTCATCTTGCTTAATCATGTATTGTATACTTCGTGAAGCTTTGCATATATGAAACAAACTCATTATTTACTAGGCGCACAATTTTTTGAAAGCATCTCAACAAACATGTAGCTTTTAGTTTTTGTTGAAGTTCACCAAAGGCCTCTTGTTCAATCTTTTTTTTTTAAATTTTGAGCCCAAGTTACCATTTTCCAGCCCTGTGGTACGACCCAGGGGCACGGGCGGGCACGGGCATAAACACGCAAGCACGCAAACACGCAAACACACAGCCTCAGTGTTGTGGGCAGAGTGCTTTTCCACCGGCGGCCTATTTTTAGGTAAGTCCCGCCCCAGACTATACGGTTTCACTTTTTAAATTTAAGAGCACTATTTCATTTTAAACGTTTTTAAAAATATGTCTGGGCCTTCCTGGGAACGAGCCAGCAGTGTTGCTGGGCTCCCCTCCCTGCTTTTTTCCTCAAGGGTCCAGAAGGACAAAGAGTAGATTCAATCTGTCGCATAAAGGATGTACTTAGAGGAGACTGAAGCTACTCCTAGTTCGCAAGTGCTTCGCCATTCAGGTAACAATTTATCACAACTTGACAAGACACACTTTTAACATCTGGGGTTCCCAGGGAAGGTAGAAATAGCTCAGGGCAGAGAGGGAAGGCAAGCGGGAAAGTATAGAATGCATTGCTGTGTGATATTTTCCTCCGCACCCATGTTATAAATAAACACAACTGGAGAGCATGTAAAACTCTCCCTAGTCTCACCGGGCCGAGGCTGGAGCCTGTCTGCTTGATGAGGGAAGTGGTACCTGTGTTTGCCCCGTAGGGATTGGCTGGTAGTGTTCGTGGCTGAGGGCTTGCTTTTCTCCCCTCTTCCCCCCAGAAAATGACTTCACAGACTTCTCCGCAGTGACCGTATAGCTTGTCATTTCAAATGCAGATTGCATGGGGTTAGAGCAGTCGATTTCTAAACGTCATAGGTTATTGATAGGCAGTTTGCACTCTTTGGTAACCGTTTTAAAATCTGGCCTGCCCCTGCCATTGTTTTTGTTTTTTATTGAATTATTGGAGTGACGCTGGTTAATAGAAGTATAAAGGTTTCAAGTGTGCAACTCTATAGTACATCATCTGTGTATTGTATTGTCTGTTCACCGCCCAGTGAAGAGTCTCTTTCCTTCACTCTTTATCCCCTCTACCTACTTCTACCTCCCCCAACCCCCCTTTCCCTCTGGGGGCTCCTGATTTCTATCCAAACACTTCTTGAGGTTTCTCTCCTTGCAAAACCCTCCTGAGATTTCCCAGCAGTGTTTACAAAAGAGTAACTAATTTTGAAAGGAGGCAAGCCTCCTCGGAGAAAGGAGCGTACTGTTCCGACATTTGAGGGTAAGTGTGTGTCATTTTGGTAGTCTGCTATTCCGAAGGGTGACCTCACCAGGCGGGGAGTCATTCGTGGCGCCTGCCCAGGTGCCAGGTTCCTAGCAGTGGCTTTACCTCCAGCTGCTCTGGGAACAAGTGAGGTTCAGACTCAGGCCCGGTGCTGTGCCGCTGTGCCACACTTAAAATGATTCACCAGAGCGCGTATTGACTTCATATCCCTTTAGTGATAAAACAGTGGGGACCATAGGATTTGGAACACAGGCACAAGTTTAGGTGTCATTATCACCTGTCTAGCCCAGACCGGTACCTTTCAGGAAGCTGGAATCAATTGCTCTGGCTCTGGGAAGACAAGCCCCCATGTTTTACTTCCATGTGTGATATCATCACTTCCAACCGCCGGGCCAAGTGTCGCCCACACGGACTACCTGAGATGGTCATCCCGTCACCCACCCGCGGGCAGTGATGCCCTGCTGTGCATCAGGGCTATGCTCGGGACCAGACGGGCAGAGGGGAGGGAGGCGATTCCAGCTCTCGCTGAGCTCGAAAGCTGGCGAGAGAATCAGAGCAGTAGACCAAGCCTCAGGATTTCGGGTGGAATGGGTGAGTTTTCGTGTGCGCCCAGGTGCGCTGAGAACACAGGAGCATTCCTAACTCAGCGCGGTGGGGGAGGGGCGGTCGGGGTGGCTTCCTGACGGAGGGGCCTGATTGAGTCAAAGGGGGTGAGCATCAAAGTGAAGGGAAGGGCCCCTGGGCGCACCGAGCTCGGAGGCAGAGTGAGCAGTGTGGCGCTGTGGGCAGATAAAGCGAGGGACAGGGACGGGCAAGAGGGGAAGCTGGGGGAGGAGGCAGGGCTGGATCCTGGAGGCTTTGGGGCCACGTTAGTAACTCAGTTTTTGTCCTGAGCCAACCGGAGCCATCAGAAGTTTTTGGCGGGGGAGTCACATGGTTTGAGTTGCATTTTTGGCAGAGCAGTTGACAGAAGTCGGAACTGAGGAGAGCACGACGGAGCCCTGGAGAAGAGCTGAGAGCCGGTAGCAGTCGGGGTGGGGGGTGCACCAGGAGGTGTTAGCAGTTGGGGGGCAGGGGCAACCTGCAGAACGAGGAGCCTCAGGTCACCGGGGACTGGATGATGGCAAGTGACACAGTACAGCAGGGCCTGTTTGGACGGCAGAGGACGGTGGGAGGCCTTCCCTACATCTGCCACGCAGCTCGCTCGCGCTCTCGCGCTCTCTCTCTCTCTCTCTCACACACACACACACACACACACACACAACTTCAATCTCTGTCCTGCTCCCAGGGTGGCGTCTCATGGCCTTCACCTTAATTGCTTGTTTCATTGTCTGTCTTCCTCACGAGACTGTCAGCTCCTTGGGGACAGGGACTGTGCTGGCCTTCTCCATCATTCACCCCACAGTTAGCAGGCTGCCGGCACAGAGTAGGCATCGACATGTACGTCTAAAAGGAATGAGTTCAGCTTCCAGATCGTAATGAAGCATTAGCCATGCGGATTCAGTTAGTGTTTTATAGTTTCTCTCTCTCTCTTTTAAATGAGAGCCCCGCTGAAGTTACTTAACAAAGAGCTAGGGCTGTGCACCCCAGTGCCCTGGGAGCCCGTCCTAGCCCTGGATCGTGACAGCTCCCTGATGGCAGGCCAGGGCCTTACCCCTCTCCTGGGCGTCAGAGACAGCTAGGAACGTGGACAGGTATGACTGCTGAGGTCCTGTCTGATCCTGATACGCACAAGAAAGACATTTTAGAGGACTGGTCAAAGGGAGAAAAATAGTAATACATTCAATACTTTGTTGGTCAGGGAAAAAACCCTCAGAAAAACAGAAACGCCACCCTCTGAGCATAGCTGCCATCGAACTTTGCACCGTTTTCCAACTTCTGGGATGTATCTGGACATCCAAATCAAGGGGAAACCTGCTGGCAAGTGGTGCTTCCCGAGAGTCTCCCCCGCCGTCAGGCCTCCTCGTGGTGGGGGGGGGTGGTGATCAGGAAAAGAGGCAGGTGTGGCGTTCCTGGGGTGCCAGCTCTGTGTGCTGCGCGCTCTCTTGGGGCCCATGTCTCCCTGTCCCTCGGAAGCTCTTGCATCAATTCTGCTCCTAAATGGTTTCCTCCTCTTGCAAAAAGCGTTATTGTGCTCCATAGGAAAGAATGCGAGCTCAAGGGCGTCTTTGTCCGAGCAAACTTTGAAGGCACATTCCTTGAACTTGTGGGACACTCGGTGGGCAGGAGCCCTTCCCTTGAGGGCGCAAGCGTTCAACTCCAGCAGGAAACTCTGACGGATTTTTCCCTAGTTCCATTGATTGTGACCCCCTGGGGCTGTTTCACTGCTGAAAATGTGACTAGAAAAGGAAGTACACGTTACTCTTGCTGGTTTTACACAAGCTTAAGAAACCCCTGTTTTACACTAGCCCATAATAACCTTCCGGAGACAGAAGTGTGTGAAGTGAGGCGAGCAGGCGGAGCTTCTGGGAGTGGAAACAGCTAGGCGAGACGGTGGGTTGAAGGAGTTTGTCGTGCATTTCTGACCGTGGAAAGTCCACGTGACAGAGCAGTCTCCTCATTCACCTATTGCTAATCCTGGGTGTTGTTATACAAGAATAACTGCTTCTCCCCACCCTGACCCTGAGCACCGCTCCTTCTCCACCAGGACTATGGTTATGACTTTCTAATTGGCCCCTTATGCCCCCCACCCCACCCCCACCATTCCCATCCCAGCGGCCAGCACCATCCTTGGAGTCTGAAGTCCCTAGCATTGCACTCACCTCTCTGCTGCGCTGGGCTGGGTCTTCTCCCGGGGTCTCTGTGCTGCTCGGTCACCCCACCTGGGACTGCCTACCTGCCAGACACCACGTGGCAGCACCCTTTCCTCCTTCGAGAGTTTTGTTGGCTCTCACCTGCTCAGCGAGGGCGACCACAACCACCCGACTTAAAACCTTCCTGTTCAGCCCCACTCTGCACCCCCTTCCCTTCCTCTCTTTTGAGCACAGACCACCTCCTGACATACCGCCTTACTTATCTATTTAGTGCTTCTTGATTATGTGTATGCTCTGCATCACTATAATGGAAGCTAAAGGAAGCCAGAATTTTTTTTTCCTGTTTTGTTAGTTGCCATATCTCCAGTGCCCTGCACACAGTAATGGCTCTAGATAATTGTGGAAGGAAGGAGGGAAGGCAGGGAGGGAGGGAAGGAAGGAAGGGGAGGAAGAGAGGCAGGAAGGAAGGAAGGGAGAGAGGGGAGGAAGGAAGGAAGGGTTTGTCGATGAAACAAATGAGTGGCTTAATTGGGTGTTTTTCATGTGTAGTCTAAATGGAGTCAAATGTCTATTCTCCGTGTAGTTTACACCTATATGGCAAGGGCGAAGTCTGTCAGTGTCTATGATTTAAGAGTTGTAACTAGCTAACAAGGACATCCTTCCCAACGCGGACAGGAGGATGAGGCCGACACCTGGGGAGGCGTAGGAGCGGGCAGCAGAAAGTGAGCTGGGCCCTGGGCTCTCAGCGCCAGTGTCGGGAAGCAGCGGGTGCTGATGCCCGGGGCTGTTGCCTGGATTACAAACGCCGGTGCTGCAGATTTCTGCGTCAATGCAACGATCGCAAGCTTGACGCCACTCTTCGGAGCCATCCTGGAGGTTGCCTCAGCTGTTCCAATGACTTAGGATGTGTCCCTGACTTAGAGAGCAAACAAACCAGCTGATTTCGGGCTGAAGACCTTCAGCCCTGGCCCCTGCCCCCGGGGGCTCCCTTGGCGACTGGAGCAATGCACAGCATGGAAGCTCTGTAACCGTACTGCTCCCAGGAAGAGAAAACCAGTGAAGGTTCTCTCCCCTTGCCAGAGGAGAGCAGCGCTCCCCCGCCCCCACCCACGTCACCCCACCAGCATCCGTACAGTGTGCTGCACACGTATCATTGCCACACAGTCAATCGGTGAAACAGATAAAGCACCAATCTCTCTCAGTCCCAGCTTCCAAATAACTCGCCTGTGGCTCTGACGTAGACACTGCGGCTGAGTGCTCTGTTTAACACCACGCGCAGCTTTCCCGTATCCACGCAGTGGGTGCTCCACGGCTTCTTCCATGCCAGGCCCCGTTCCGGGCCCTGGGAATAGTGCGACGCCTCTGTCCTCAGGGAGCATGCATTCTAGCGCAGGGAACGGTGCAAGGCAATAAGCAAATGGCCAGGGAGTGGGCGACACGCCCAGAAGAGATCCCCATTATCCAGGAAAATGGAGCAGAGTGAGGGGGCGGATGCTGGGGACTGCTCTTCCACTTGGGGACCTCAGGGCAGGCCTCCTGGCACAGGTCCCATTTGGGCAGAGGCCAGCGAGCCTTGCAGGCATCTGGGGAGTGTTGCAAGGGAGGCAGCAGCAAGGCAAAGGCCCCGGGGCAGGACCCCGTTGGGCCACTGGGGGCATGACAAGGAGGCCAGAGTGGCTGGAAGCTGAGATCAGGCTGCGGGGCTGGGGAGGTGTGGGAGAGGGGACCGCGGAGAGCGGCCGAGGGCTGGGGCCCGACTGGCCTTCTAGGCTCCTGTAGTCTTTGACTGGGACTCCGCGTGAGCTGGCCGCGTGCTGAGGAGAGGAGGGCCGTTCTGCTGCTGCTCTGAGCAGCCCGGAGGGAGACGGGGCACCCGGGAGACCAGGTCCTGCAGCGGGTCCGCCTGGACCGTGTTGGCCACCGAGACTGGACCGGCGTGGGTGCGTGCAGCGGTTCCATTCTGGACACAGCCTGCAGGTCAGACCGGTCAATTTGCCGAGAGATGAGAAGTGGGGTTTCAGGTCATCCGGGGTCCTACCCAACCTCAGGGGGCTGGGGAAGGCGGAGAAGCGGGCGGAATGTTCAGGAGTGCCCTCCTACACCCGGATTCCTGCCCCGGGCTCTGGGGCTGGCCTCGAGAACACAGGGGAAGGCTTTTCCACGTGTGCTTTCAAATATTTGAACGTGGCGATCGCATTTCCTGCCCCCACCTCAACCTGCCCCTGCCGCATGCTCCCTGAGCCCTTTCCGTCTTCCGGTTTTCAGGAAAACCACCCCCTCTGCTTTCGATCATTCTTTCTCTGACTTCTTTTCTCACCCCCTTGCCGTCTGGTGGCCCCTTTCTGGATGCACTGTCACCTCTTGATGTCACTTATTCACACCCGTGATTTAAGTAGAGATGTTTATGATATTTATTTGCCGTTCCTTTCACTTTCGGTCTTGTCTTCCATCTGTGATGTCCCTTAGCACAGCACCGCCCGGCCAGCCTGCCCCCAGCATGGCTCCTAGCCGCCCAGGTGGCCGAACGGATTGCCCAGCGACGTTGCCATCGACTCAGGTGTGCCGACCAAGTGGAGAAGCCCCGTCCTAGAGCCCCGACCAGCAGCTGATTCACTGAGATGCTACAGCTGTTTACAATAGGCTTTGCTCGAGCCACACCCTCCCGCCGAGTCTCTGTGCTTCAGCGCTGACCCCGCTGCCGCCACAGGTTCTTCCCGTGGGGTGGGCGAGTCGCCGGGCTGTGAAAGCGCAGACAGCCCGGGAGAGCGATGTCACTGGCCTGACAGTGAGCGTGGAAGCCTTCAGGCCTCCGCCGACTTCGAATGGGGAAGAGAAGGGACTGTCGGTAGCCTATGCGCCAACTCCCTTGTTCCAGGTGGGAAAATTTGCCTTGATCAGTCTTACAATCTTGGAACAAAGACTTCCTTCTTTGCCACTTCCCCCAACCTCACCCAGGGCACTCCATTGTCCCAAGGATAGAGATAGTGACAGTGGACCTGAGGGGTCTACTCTCCGGCCAAGAAAATTAGCCGTGGTGACAGTTTTAAAAAAAAAAAAATCTTTTTCTTTTATTGATTCTAGAGAGAGGGGAAGGGAGGGAGAAAGAGAGGGAGAGACTCATCAGTGTGAGAGAGAAACATTGATCGGCTGGCTCTCACACGCGCCCCAACTGGGGACCAAACCCGAAACTCAGGCATGTGCCCTGGCCCAGGAATTGCACCGGCAACCTTTCTATTCGTGGATGACACCCAACCAGCTGAGCCACACTAGCCAGGGTCGTGGTGACACTGAGAAGGTGCGCAGGGCAACATAAAGTTGACTTTATCTCCCATCGCCTATGCTTCGTGTTTGAAAACCTATTTAAAATGGTGAGGAGAAACCCTTGCATCTTCCAGCCCTTCAGTGCCGTGTCGCAAACCTGCGTGATAAGTAGCCATGACATGTGGCAGCTGGTCATAAAAGTGACACATACAAAGTACATGTGAGTGCCAGGCTCACCCGTGATCGCTGGCCGTACCGGTACATTAAACCCTTGCCTGTCCCCACAGGCACGGCTTGTTGTCGCAGTCCAGATTCAAACCTTTACGGGGACGCTGAAGCACATTAAAGCATAAGCTTAAGCGCACCTTTCAAACCTACCTGCCTGTTTCCAGAAGCACCCCCAGCTACCACCACCTCTGACCTCCTTGCCCGGCAAGCCTGGAGGCAGGGCTCCGCTCTCCCAGCACCTGGGCACCAGGGCGCCTCTCCCGAAACCGGCGGAGTTGGACTCTGTCAAACTGCCCCCATCACATGCGCGATCAGCCCATCTTAAAAAAAGCCGGCACTTCTCCGTGCTACCGGAAAGGTATTTTTGGACATTATTTCTAAAACATGTTTTTGTTACAAGTAATGTGAGTGGGCTTTGCAATTACCTAATTTCCACCCGCGTCTGAAATATCAAAGGTTAGTCCTCAGAGGCGGCTGTGTGTGGAAGACAGGGAGCTCTTGTCTCCAAGTTCAGCGGCGTCGATTTTACAATTGCAGGACTGGAAAGGGGCCAGTCGACTGTATTAACCTTCTTTTCAATCTTTCCTAAGAATTCTCTCATTTCTAGGATGCCAAGAGACGCCAAGAGGTCATGCCTTTTCTGTTGTCCGTGGGGGATGCTTACTGTTTTCAGTAGAATTAGCTGCCTTGGGCCAGGGGTTTGAAAGAAGGGAAGTCAAGTTTTTAACCCACGCGTAGGATCTCCGTTTCACCGGGCATCATGGTCAGGTTCAACACCCTCCCACCCCTCCCCCGCCAGGGTCTGATACAAGCCCAGAAAGCAGGAAGTTTGGACACAAAACTACTATTTGAGGCTCCGCCCTGGGTTGTTTTCGACTGAAGTAGGTTAGAATCTTATTGATTGTAGCTTCGCTTCTCCATTCCCACTGCTAACCCCTCTCTCCAACCTCAGGCCCCAGGACTCCGCTCCCCCATCCATCCTCCGGGGCTCTGAGGAGGGACTCCCTGGCTTTACAACGCCTGCTCTCATCACTCCCAACGTTGCAGAGACAACTCGGATACAATATGCTTATGATGCGGTTTAAACCAATCTGTGTAAAGGAGCATCGTTTCAAGTACCAACACTGAAATTCACTCAGAAACATAAGTTAGTAAACTTTTGCATACAAATCACAGGGCATAAAATAATAATGGAATTTTACGTAAGGACACTGGCTCCTACGTAGAGTTATAGAACAGCGATAGGCCTGGATTTCAACTAGTGTGGAGGTTCGGCCCATACACTACAAACCTACACACCTTTAGTTTTTCGGTCCTCACCTGAGGCTATGTTTATTGATTATAGAGAGAGGTGGGGAGGGGGAGATAGGGGGAGAGAGAGAGAAAGAAACATTGACCTGTTGCTTCCCCTTCATCTCAGGTGCCAAACACACAGAGGGTTGAATGTCGCCCAGCACCTTGTTTCGACCCGGCAGCAGCGCTGAGCTCCTTGCCCCTAGTTAAGAAGTAGTGACATTTACACAGTCCTAAAGTTGCATTCAGCCCTTTGAAGGCCACGGGTGAAAATGACTTTGACACCCCTACTACACACTCCAACCAGGAATCAAATCCACGACCTTGGCATATTGGGATAATGCTCCAAACAGCTGAGCTACCCAGCCAGGGCCAGGTCTGAAGTTGCTTTGAGTCATCTGAATCGGTGTGTACCCCACAACAGAGTCCCATGCCGACATGGGGGGAGTTATTTGCCTTCTCGCCCAGCATCCAACTCCCTTCCTGCCTTAGGAATCTCCATGCAGTTCCTCACTACGCGAGCTGAAAATTCCGGACACCAGCCTGGAGTCTGTGTCCTTTGCTCCATTCACCAGACACCCCCGCCCCCACCTAGTCCGCCAGCATTAGAATCACGAGGCTGCGGAGGCTTCCCAGCAGGGCTTGCCCTGGGGCGGGGAGGGCAGAGTGGGCTGGTGGGAGGGGCCTGCAGGCCTCAGCGTCCTCTGTCCTGTCCGCAGGGTTCTCAGCCTGGCGTTCTGCATGTTCTGTTCTCAACTGTGAAGCCGAGAACCTGGTTCTCCAGCCCCCTGGCAATACGGGAGCCACGCGCTATTCCCAGTATAAAATTGTGTATTGACAAAGAACAGAAACGCACAAGACCGCACACATCGAGAGGTGACTTCTGTACTACTCGTTATCTGTGCCTTAATTTTCACGAAGTGAACCACTAGTAGAGTCCGGACCCCTATCCAGAAACACACCCTAGCCACGTTTCATGCCCGTCTGTCACTGCTGCCCGGGGAGAAGCGCACCGCCCTGCCTCCCCAGAGTCCGCACTAGATGTCCTGAGTTTTGACCTTTAAGAAGGAGGAATCCCGTGGCGCGTCCCTTCCCAGGCTGCAGTGCGCGCCCCTGCTGCTGCGTGCGTCACTGGTGGCGGCGCGGGCCGAGCGCAGCACCATCTGTCTGTCTGTCTGTCTCCGCGCCAGGAACGACGGGACGTGCCGCCGTTCCTGAGTGCCCTCCGCTCTCGGTGGAGGTGGGGGCGGGCCAGGCGTGGCTCTTAGGAACAGTGCTGCGACGAACGTGCTTACACGCATCCTTTGGGCACCATGTCTAAAGAAAAGTAAGTTCCTTTTCTGCTTAAATCAGTTGGAATTATCTCTCGTTAGATCTCCGGCCTTTTCCAAGCGGAAACCTGAAACGTTTTGAACGGTGAAGGTAGAATAACACGGTGACGTTAGATGTGATTCTTAGTATGACGGCATTTCCGAAGTGTTAGCTAGTCTTCTGCTTACAGTGTGATTACCTTAAAGATCGTTTGGCTTTTTTAACCTTACAAAGGTGTTAGGTCAAAAGCAATTCATTCATTCCACCTTGATTCAACAATGGCTGTTTTTAACTGGATAAAAGAAGTTATCGAAGGCAGTGTCCCTTCACCCCCACCTCTACCTGAGAAGAGGCTGCGTGGTTTCCTATTACAGTGTGCTTCGGATTGCCCCCGGGTTCTAAGGCTTTGGGAATCGGGTTCAAATCTTTAAGGATCGGGTCTGAGCTTTAAAAACATTGCATTTCTTTCAGAGCTTAACACGGTGTCTTACTGATCTGATTAATTAAACTGATGTTGGCATTGTGAAGAAAAACAGATATGGATTTAGGAGAGCACTTTTGACACGAGGCGCGGTTAGACCTGCACTTTATTTCCTTAAGCTCCGCTGGTGAGGCAAGTGGGAGAAGAACGCCTGGAGCCAACTGGCCCAGCGAGTCCGGAGGTCAGCCTCCGCTGGCACCGACGGCAAGCACTGAAATGGCAGATTAAAACAAATTCTTTTAAGGGCTTGGCCCTGTCCTGAGTCATAAGTGTTCACATTGTTCGTGCGTAATGCAGCGATTTATTTTTCATGATTTCGTCCTGCGGCCCAGTCACGTCTGAGTTTTGTTCATTCCTATTAACATGGGTGAGGCCCAGGGGTAGCCATGTTTTATCACGTTTTATCAGGCAGATGAGAATGGTGTCCAGAGTTGCCTCTTTGTCTGTGTTTCATACGGGAGAGAATTTTGGGGTCATTGTACAAGGGTTCACATTCTGGGCCCACCTCTTACTGTCTCTGTGCGTTTGAGTGACATAGAGACAAAGGTAATGTCCCCAAGTCTCAGTTCCTACAAAGGAAAATGGATTAATGACACTTACTTTTCAGGACATTTGTAAGGCTTAGATGACATAACATATATAAAATGCCTATACAGGGTGGGGCAAAAGTCGGTTTACTGTTGTGAGTACGTGAAACAGTGCTTATTCTTGTATTACTGTTTATTGATTAATGTATTATTTTACAGTAAACTGTGAACCTACTTTTGCCCTACCTACCCTGTATAGTGTTTAGCATAGAGTATCTAATAAACGTTCATTTCAGCTGTGAATCCAGCTGGGTGTATTTCTATTCTTCATTCATCTTCTTTCTCAACTTCATACATGACTCCCATTCCTACACGTTCCTCAGGTGATCAGCAACCTAAGTCATTTTACTTGTCTCCAGTGGGCAAGGCAGACCTTTGAATGTCATCCAGGCACCTCTCAGGGAAACCGCCCACGTAGGGTCCCTGCCTGCTAGACAGGCATGTTTGGTGCCACACCTTCCCACCCCTGCCGACTTCCAAAGTGAGTCCATCAGTGGTGAGTGACATGGCGTGGTGAGAGTCAGGTTGGACTGGAGCAGCGATCTTTGCTGGGAATGTGATGGGTGAGCGCTGGGGCAGCTGCTGGAAAGAAGCCGTGCGGGAGAGTCGGGGCCGTGACCTCTGAGAGCACAGGAGAGGACAGGTTGTGCTCGGGAGAGGAAGCTGGCCAGCAGGAACCGGTGCGGGGGGAGCAAGGAGGGCGAGGCCCGCGAGAGGCCGTGCGTCAGTCCCAAGACCTGCCTTGTACATCAGGTTCCATGTGCATGTCTCTGTGACCTTGTGACAAGCCCTCCCCCTTCCCCTGAGCTGATCAGAGCATGCTCTCTTCCTTGCAGCCAAAATAGCTGGAGTAGGAAACTGTCTCTACCAGGTGTACAGAAAACAGATAATCCTCCAGTGCGAACTGGGAGTGACTCATGCCAGAGTCTCCTGGGAGGGATGATTAAGGACACCCGTAGCGTGAAAAATGAGACGGCATTTAAAGGTTAGGCTTACAACCCTGATCTTTATAGAGTTAGATATAATCTGGAACAATGAATAGGGAGTTGGAGTGCCAACATTCTCCCCTCCCCCACTGATTCCTGATCAGTGATCTTTCGTCAGTCAGTTCTCTACTTGCTGGCCTGTGGGATCACAGGGCATCCGGAACCTGGGCTGACGGAGCTGCCTGAGAGAGTGAAGCCTGGTGATCGGACGTGGCACTGAGTCTCACATTCGTTTGCTGGGGAAGTCTCTGTCAAGCCCAGATGCTGGGGACAAAGTGAAAGTAACAGCACCAAACCCAACGAGTCCCCTTGGCCCATGTGTTTGCTAACAGCCCGTGTGTGTCAAACTTGATGAAATGCAGTGACGAGCCCCTGCCAAACATGAAACCCAGCACCTGTGAGTTCTCCTCCTGCGAACTCTAGAAGCCACCAAAGCCATGGAGCTGATGGTGCTGAGTGTCACTGTCCTGAGACAGAGAGATTGGCCTGGGTCCTCTTGTGGGCACGTTGCCTACGTCCAGCTCATGGGGACACACTTAATGACTAGAGAGAGCGTGTAGGGCATTTTAGGAGGACTGGGCAGGTGGCAGTCAACGTTGACACATTCTTGGGTCCACTCACAGGTCTAAGTGCTTTGACCTATTTTTTCTGATTTTACTTTATGTAATTAGTCTTAGCTAGACATGTTTATTTGTACCTGCTATGCAAAATCTAGCAGAGAATTTTCCATTACTATTTGTGACTTTTTAAAAAATTGTATTGATTGATTTT